>CM024675.1:29296769-31796769 GCA_014182725.1 Eucalyptus brandiana | reverse complement strand
GCCAAAAAGTTTGATCCTTACAAGGAACTCATAGAGACATTGAAAGCTATACCTGAGATTAAGCAAGACCAAAAGTTATATTTTTTTGCACTAGATTATTTTTTAGAAAAGAAAGATAATAAACAAATCTTTATGAACTTGGATGGTGATCATGAAAAAGTCACATGGCTCAAATATAAGTTCGCACAACGTAGGGTTCACTAGGATATTTGCTATTTATATTTTTCATGTGTAATGTTATTGTAATGTAATATATATTTGTATTAGTTGGCGAAACATATTTATGCTATATTATCAGACTCGTTTCCAATTGATGTTCTTTTTATTGAATGGAGTTTGCATATATATATATATATATATATATGATAAGTTTTTTTTGTTGATGAATGATCTAAATAATTTATTATATCTCTTATTCTAATTTAATTTTGTTACTTTAATTAGTTATGAATGATTTTCCTGAAAGGGAAAACTATGAAAAAGAGGAAGAAGGATATTGACAACTTTGTGCAGCTGCACATACCTACGGTGTTTATCAAGCAATATATGGTCAACAAAATATCATGTATGACATCGTTATATACGGGAAATGCATGGTTAAGAGAGTTGATGGACATTGATGCTAATCCTGAAAGGTTTTATCAAATGTTTAAAATGGATAGAACTATATTTAGGAATTTAATGAATGATTTAGTGATATGATATGGTTTGCAAAGAACTAGAAATATTGATGTTGTAGAAATGTTAGGATTATTTCTTCATATTCTAGGACATAATATAGGTAATAGGTTAGCGCAAGAGTGCTTTCAGCATTTTGGGGAAATCATATGCAGGCTATTTAGCTTAGTGTTGGATAAAATATGTGAAATGGGAGCAGATTTGATCCAACCATCTGATCGGCAATTCAAGGAAGTTCCAAAGAAGATTATGAATAATACAAGTTTTTTTCCCACATTTTAAGGTAAGTTACGATTATACAATAGAAAATATGAATTAAATATAAATCAAATAATATTTTTTGTTTTTATTTTAGGATTGCATTGGAGTCATAGATAGTACTCATATTCCAGCGGTAGTACCTACGAGTGAGCAGTTTCGTTTTATTGGTTGAAAAGGAACATCGACACAAAATGTGATGGCCGTGTGTAATTTTAACATGGAATTTACTTATATTTGGGCCGGTTGGGAAAAAACAACTCATGATACTCGTATCTTTTATGAAGCTATTAGGAGACATGATTTACAATTTCCTCATCTTCCGAAAGGTTTGTTAATTAATGGTTTTTATGCATTAATATATGTATGTGTTATATGTTGATTAAATTTACAATTTTTTTGTGCAGGTAAATATTATTTGGTTGATACTGGATATCCAAATTCCATGGGTTATTTGGGGCCATATAAAGAAGTTAGATATCATTTACCTAAGTTTCAATGAGGTCATCGACCGACGGGTTATAAAGAAGTATTCAACCGTGCTCACTCTTCACTATGATCATAAATTGAGCGAGTTTTTGGCGTATTGAAGAATGAGTGGAAGATTTTAAAGAGTATGCCAAGTTATCTATATATAAAGCAAGTGAAAATTGTGATAGCAATAATGACTTTGCACAATTATATACGAAGAAATGCCCTGAATAATACACATTTTGCTAGATGGATTTCAATTTATATACAACAGATTTTGATGATGTTAGTGAGGAGGGTAATGCTTCAAATGATGATGTAGCATATGATATAACATGTTTACGTGATCAAATAACTATGAATTTAGGAAACAATTAAGGATATTTGTAATTTTTAAGGATAATGCGCTTCTTTCCTCAAAGCATATGTTATCATGTTTTTATTGTAATGAAAGTATTCTTCTTGTAATTGAGAAAGAGAGCATGTAAATTTTTTCCACTTGATGTTTTTTTAGCAAAAAAAGAAATTTTAATTTTAATAAAATTATTTATACAACATCTTTAACATTGTTGTCAAATATAAATTAAAAAAGTCGCAATTTTTTTTTTAATTTTAAACAAATAAAAGTTAAAATATTTAGATTAATCACCAAAGAAGCTTTGCAAATATGTTTTCTACCAAACATCATTTCTTTCAAAGTTGATTTTCAAAGCAAAATTTACCAAACAGTCTTTGCATTTCCTCCAAATAGCTTTGGGCTATCAGCATTTGCATTGGACTCAAAGCTCCTTACAAATGTTGAACCAAACGTAGCCGGACTCGTAAGGTATCTCGACTCTTGCAGAGCATTTAGATCACATAGCAAGGCATCTTGACTCCCGATGCATTCCAATACATTTTCTAGGGCATCCCAACTTATGGGGTATTTTAACTCTCATGACATCCCGACACATGCGGGGCATCCATATCATACAGTAAGGCATCTCGACTTATGCAAAGTATCTCACTCCTATTATATGAGTGACGTTATTTACAAATTATAAGACTTTACAAATTTATTCATATGATATCATGTATACCACATCAATATCACATAATTCATATGCATCAATTACACATTCAACACTCATTTACATTATCCACATTTCATACATTACTTTTTTTCATACTTATCGTTACCTCATATTTCTTATGATTATATGTGCGAGTGATGATGATCACATGTTTACTTCTATGCATTTCTTATGCAAGCCATAAATAATTACATGCACATAGTGATAATACTCAATGGGTGGATTGATGAAACTCTACTGGTGAATCGGAAGGTAAATTTGGATAATAAGTATTCAAAGGTAAATCTAAATAGTAAATGTTAATACTCAATTGGTAAGTTTGAAGGTGAGTATGAATAGTAAGTGATGATACTCAACGGATGAATATAAACGGTGGGTAATAATTCTAAACAGTGAGTCAAAACTACTAAATGAATATACTCGGGAAGTGAGTCTGAATGTGAATCAAACATACAAATGAATATACTCAGGAATTGAGTTTGAACAAAGATATGAACAAACAAATGAAAATGCCCCATATTTGAGTTGAAGAAGTCAAATGAAAATGACCAGCAAGTATAAGGTGGATATTGCCAACAATAATTGAGTTTGGAGTTATAGATATAATATATACAAGTTCAAATTCATCATTTTCACTTACAACATGTCACCACATCTTAGAAAACCGATCGAATACATTTTAAGTATGAATGAAATCAATAAGATAAATCTACCAATCACAACACATCCACACTATTATTGCATGCTATGACCACACAAAATAATCGACCAAAATAAAAGCACTAAATGGATCAACTCAACTTATAGCCTAAGGTTTTCACTTATCTTGAAAATGACTTCAGATTCAGAATTTAAGTCACCTTCAACGGAATAAACACAATCGAAACTAACAAAATTTGATTTTAAAACGACAAAATATGTTGTTAGAAAGTAGTGTAAAATCATGATTTGCCATGTTCGAACTAAATAGAATCTTGATATTTCAAGTGTGGGACCTCCTTTTCTACTCTTCAATTTTGAAAACAGAAGATTAGAGAAAGGAGTTAGTTATAGTAAGCATTTTTATCCTTGGATCTCGAGTATTTTCAAGGATCCCTCTACATGGCCAAAAAGTTATAAGAGGTGAAAGGTATTAACATGGTTAAAGTTATAATGAGCTTGGGGTGAAAAATGCTAAGCGTTCCAATGAATGTGCTTCAAGTAACCCCTATAAGGCTAGCTAGAACACAAATGGCCCAATGAAATTCGTCACAAGAAAATATCTTGATGGATATGAAGATGAGCCCCTTTCATTCTGCCAAGTATGTGCATGAATTACCAATACATTAATGAACTAAAGTGAAAATTGATGATATCATGAATGATGTCAAAGTTACCAGTTTCAATGTAAAGCATGAGTATAAAATTTTTGGTAAAGAAAAGAGACATAGCATGCCAAATAAAGAGATATAGGAATTTAGGAAATCTATATTCATTCTGAACATTTGATTCTCAACATTGGTGCATCTAAAGATATTTTGAATCCACCAAAATCGTTAATGAAAGATATTAAAAATTAGGAAAAATCTTAATTCTATAAATTTGAATCTTGAATATTATCAAATATGAATTTTAGAACATATTGACCCTTTTCTACAAATAATATGGCGGCAAGTAAAGTATCATTTATGATATTATAAAAGAGAGCATATGAAATCTTATGCATTATAACCACCTACGCAAATATGAAGTTTCTAGTTTGATATTGGCATTAGTGCTTATCGGAGGAATAGGGCATTAGGATGGCATACCATGGAATCCTTGAAGAAGTTAAAAGACGAGAAGGGCATATAATCCTGGGAAATCTATGCAAGTGATGCCTAAGATAGAGTCTTTTCTTCAAGATGAAAGTAAACATGAAATAGAGAAAATGGGAGCGAATGTAAACCTGTTAAATGGGTGGGTTGGTTGGATCAAGTCATAATTGGTCTAATGCAAATTGTCCGTTTAGTTCGTTTCTAACCCATTTATTGTAATGTAAATTTCTTCACTCATACCCAATCCGATTTGACCAATTTAACGAATCTTGAAAATCTTATTTCTTATGATTTTTTTAAAAATTATATTGCTAAGATAATTTCATGTAATTCAAATTTAGTGGACGATTTTTATAATTTTTTTTAAATTAACGCTCTGTTTGTTTCTTGGATATTTTCCAAGAAAAAAAAAAATATTTTCTAATGTTTGCCTGAAATCGGAAAATAAATTGAATTCAATTTTTTAATTTTCTTTTCCCTTTTTCTTCTGCCAGTTGCCGGCCATGGTGAAGGTTAGCTATAGCTAGCTATCAGTCACAGGCGAGCTGGCTCTACCTCGCTAGATTTGGCGAGGTCGAACTTGCCTGAGGCCGACGCAGTTAAGGCTTTCTAGCACTAGACATTGGTGAGGCCTCGGCCTCGCCCGATCGGTGACCTTGACCTCACTCAAGGCTAGTGACTCGTCCCTCGCTTGGCCGACCATAGGGCGAGGAAGATGGAAGAAGGAAGAGGGAAGAAGAAAGAAATAGGGCTAAAGAGGGAGAGAGTGTGTGTGAGCCTTGGGTTGTAAATTGATTCTAAACTCACCCCATTTAAACCTATTTATTTTAGGCTTTAAATTTTTGAACCTATATAAAGAAGGCTCTTTAAAATTGAAGTGACTCACATATGACCCATTTATGTTTAAGATCCATTTTGATAGGTCTACTTACTGTGGCTGGAAACAATTAGTAAACATATCATTTATAGGATTTTTAAGAGAGTTTAGAGGCTTTTTTTTTGGGGGAGGGGGGTGGTCCTCAAGCCTCATGGTGCGTGCCTCCCACTTAAGAAAACAAAAAAAAGCTAGAAGTTTCAAGGTACTCCTTTCTTTAGTGTGTCCGGCTCTTTGAAATCAGCTTTTCTTAGAACTGCCAAACTTGCAAGACCTAGAGCGTACTCCTCCTAAATTGAAGGGCACGACCCATAGGATAAAGGGCACGTCACTCTTATTATGAAGCACACTTCCCTTCAAGATAAAGGGGCATGCCTGTTTGGATGAAGGGAATGCCTCTTACGGCATGAGGGCATGCCCTTTTGGCTGAAGGGCACGCACCTATCGGTTGGGTGCATACTCTTTGCATAAAGATGTGCTTTCTTTGAACTAAGAGTCGGCTCGCTTGGGTTGATGGAGGGCTTGATCGATTATATTGTCTTTGGCCAGTCTATCTAACAATTGGTTAAAGTCCTGACTTAATCTTTTGGTTAGAACTCATAACTTTATTAGTCAAAGTCCAGGTGTTAATAAATAAAGTTTGTATGAAATTGCTTGCGATTGTGTCAAAGTCACAATCAATGTGTAGGTCTTGACGGTGTAGCATTTGCCCGACGCCTTGCTGCCACTGGCCTCACCAATCCGTGTGCCACATTTTATTCTTTAGAAAATTTTACCAACATTTGACGGTATATATGTTTTTCTAGGGAAATTTGATCAACCTAATTTTACTTTAATGAAAAATCTGGAAGAAATTATCTAGAGTTGGTCCTCGCCTTTCTAGAAAGGAGCCAAATGAACATTTTATACTAAAAAGTTACAATCTGTTTCGTCATAAATATAATTGACATGATTTTTAGTAGTACGAAAATCTTGTGACGGCCTCTTTATGATGTCATCACTTGATAAGATCGGAGAATTTTGAATAAAAATTATGATATCTTGAGAATTGATCATTGGATTAAAAAAAGTCGGATACTTTTCAAAAAGATCTTGATAAATATTATTTTCCATCATATCCTCAAATTGAATCTCAACGAGATTTTGGAATTGGATATACAATCAAATTTTCAAAAATCTTAAGTAAGAGTACAAAACTACCTAAAAGGTCAATTCAAATGGGCAAAAATATGGTCAAATTCCTAATCTGGATGAATATAACTCTAAGGAAACTGGCAAGAGATAAGCTCCAGAATCGGAAAAAAAAAAAAAAACCGACAATATTATTTGCATGATTTGGTCAATTTCAAATTACACCCGACACATGCGAACTTGCCCGTGTAAGCGAAACAATATGTAAATTGCATACAATATAAGAAGCCTTTTTTCAAGTGGGTATTTTAGGTGCCATGTGGTACCACCTTACCTGCTTTCTCTTAGAGATGCAATAATCTATTGAAGCCTGCAATGCCACTTAAGCTTGAAGTGACTAAGCGATAGGCAAATTTCTTTAGAGATAGAGCTGAGAAAAGGGTTGACCACACACTTTTAGACGTTCCTAAGCAGCAATGTCTTATGAAGTTGTTGAGAGGGTAAAAAAACACTTGATTGGCTCGTCCTTCTTCGGGAAGAAAGAGATTAAAAGTGCCATGAATTGTATACCGTGTTCACTTTAGTATAAAGCCAAACTACTCTTCTGCTCTCCCTGGGTTCTTTAGTAAGTCAACATGCATTTTAGGGAATTCCAATTGATGGCCGCAAGAGAGAAAAAAATGATTTCTCAGCCGAGCAGCATACATTTTCAAAGATTAAACAATCTTTATTTGTTTCGTTATCCTTTTTATTTTAGAAATTATGTTGGGAAATAGGTGATACGCGATTTTGAGTTGTTGTCCATTTTGATATTTCAGATTTAGTAGGTTAGAATTTCTTATCGGATACCTCAAAATGTCTAGAATCTCGATTGCTGCCGTACCACCACGGATTTTAGGGAATTTCAGTTGGCCAAAAAAAAGAAAATTGATTCTGACCCAGAGAGAACATTTTCGAAAGTTTCGATTTTCAATTTTTCCCTTATCTTTCTATTTCGAAGATGATTTCTTGCGGTTTTGAGTAGTTACTCATATGAAAATTTAAGATCTACTAGGTTAGATTTCCTTATTGGATGCGTTTGTTTCATGGAAAACTCAATGATAAAGGAAAAATGCTTTCCGGGAAAGCATTTTCCAAGAATACAATTTGTTTTCCTTTGTTTGGTGATGTATAATTAAAAATGTTGTCTGTCATTTGTATCCCATTAAAAAATAATCACACTTCATCACAAGAAAAAAATGAAGAAGCAAAAACTCACTGGCCGTCCTTGTGGCTAGTGACCGATGAAGAAGAAAAAAAAAAAAAAAGAAGAAAAGAAAAAGAAAAAGAAGCAAATTCGAATTTTTTATTTTTATTTTAAAAATATTTTCCAAATTTTAATTTTTTTAAAAAATAAACAATTCAAATTCAATTTTTTTAAATATATTTTTATAAAAATAATTATTTGTAAACTAAGCATCAAATTTAAGTTTTGGTAGATTTGGAAAACATTTTCCGATCCTTTTAAAGGGGAAATCATTTTTCTGAATTTAAGCTTTGCTAGGAAAATATTTTCTGTTGATTAGGAAAACGTTTTCCATTGACTCATTTTTTTAAAAGACCCAAACGCCGGAAAATGAGGAAAATGTTTTCTCTGAAAATGTATTTTGCGAAACAAACGCACCTGTTTTCTACTGCGTCGCCATTTTAAAATTCGAATTTCTTTAGGTTCTTTCCGTTTGCTCGTGTCTCCCCATTTCTGCTGCGTCGCCGTTGTCAGGGAGTTCCGCAGTATTGCAGATGGAGAAGAGAATGACCCAAGAGTCGGACAGGATCAGCGAGTTACCGAAGCACATAGCGGAAGAAATCCTGTCGCGCCTGCCAATCAAGCAGGCTGGGAGGACTAGTGTTTTGTCGAGAAAGTGGAGGCACAAATGGCGCTCTATTCCACGTCTCGTGTTTGATGATCAATGTGCCAGGAAGAATGTCTATGGACAACCTTTGCAAAACCTGGTGAAGATAATTGACAGGGTCCTCTTGCTTCATACTGGCTCGATACAAACGTTCGTGCTCAATGACAAGGGATTTTCGGCCATCCGTGACATTGACCACTGGATTCTTCGTCTGTCCGAAGTCTCCATCAAACAGATCGAACTCTGCATCTGTACCCCGCAGAAATACAAGCTTCCCAGCTGCTTGTTCAATTGTCGGGACTTGACTCGTTTGAAGCTCTACGGATGTTCGGCGATTATCCCATCCTCGTTTGGAGGTTTCAAGAACTTGGACACTTTGTATCTTGAGCGTGTAGAGCTGCCTCCCAATGGAATTGAGTTTCTGATATCTCGCTGCCCCCTTTTGAAACATTTGACTTTGAAAAATCTAGAGGGGATCAAGCGAGTTAGTGTCGAAGCAGCTCACAACCTCGAGTCACTTGACGTTGGAGGAGCTTTTCTGGATGTCGCGTTCGGCGTTAGGAACCATTTGAAGTCGGTCACGGTAGGATTCGATGATGTTATTGCAAATGGACAGGGATCTGACAATGCCAACTCAAGCAATTTGCACAAATTCTTCCGAGATGTTCCCAATATTCAGATTCTCAAGATCGGGAATTACTCATTGAAGGTACATTTTAAGAGCAGTCTGAAATTTGTTAGGACTTTTTTGACTACTTACTTTTGGGATGGAAAATATGTCGTTCTATTTCTAAATACACTTGATTTTGGCTTGCAGTACTGGGCTCATGAAAATGTTCCGCCGACACTCCCTCGTGCACTTGTTCATCTGAACTACCTCTCCACATGCATAGACTTCAATAGTAAAGAGCAGATTTTGACTGTTATTTGCTTGATCAGAAGTTCTCCTCAATTGAGAAATGCAGTGTTTCAGGTGAGTAATTTAGATTTTGTTTTTTTGAAACTATTGTCACAAATCTTTTCCCAAATATTTTTTATTACTCAGCAACAACCAATCTTCAATCTTCATTGTACTCACTTGGTAAGTTGTATTCTATAACATATCATAACGAAACAAATTGAATATCTTTTTTATTGGGAGAATTATTTCATCGTCTAAAGAAAGATAAATGGGTATCATAATGATTTTTACTTCTTTCAATTTTTTTTTTAGAATATATGTCAGACATAATTTGATTCAATTCGATTTTCGGTGATTACGATGTTATGCTTTTAATCATTGAATTTGATGATCTATACTTAATTGATCAAATGATCAAATGACCAAATTAAGTTCCCTCCCTACACGACTCTATATTAAAGTTGCTCTTTGATCATTAAAGACACAGAATAGTCCCAAGAAACAGCAGACTACAGGGATCGCGACAATGGCCGACTTTTGGGAAGACCACCACCACCAATCGTGCTGCCTGGAACAATTACAAGTCGTATCAATGAGGAATATTTTTGGCACCGAGCCAGAGCTGGAGTTCATGAAGTTTTTGCTTACTAGTTTGCTGAACCTACAAAAAATGATTATCTGGCCTAAGGACAGGACTGTAGAAGTCAAGTTGCTCAGGGAGTTGGTGCGGTTCCGGCGAGTCTCGGCACAAGCGGAGGTGATCATTCTCAACCCACAAAAATCGCATTGCAAATTGTGTTATTAACAGTCCTTGCAATCGTCACATAATTTGTGTCACTCATAGAAATGAGAATACTCTTTCGTTCATCTTGAGTTAGTCTCTTGTAAGGAGTTTCTCATTCCACATATGCTTTTTTTTTTAAACGGTTTGCGACTTTCATTATCATTTGGAAGCAAAATGGTTGCTTTGCTTATGGCCCCTGATCGGCCCTCTGGCATTTTGCGGGGACCTTCATCGTATGAGTCTTCATAGATTTTCTTCTGGGTTGGGCCAGAACGTATCCATGTACTACATTTTCCACATTCTCAAATTAAAAAAAAAAAAATGAAATTAGGGAGAAAGATGGGCCATGAAAAGTAGTCTTTTGATTTTATAAGACTTCACTCCATTACTTATTCGAAGATAAATGCTACTTTCCTGCACAGCGGCCTCCATAGTTATTTTGAATAGTCCACCGTTAGCCCCTTTTGTTATTTTGGTCGGCTGGAATGATGAGTTGGATGTGGGAAGACACATGTCAGAGTTATGATTCGTTCAAATTTCTTATGTGCTGGCTGAAATGATGAGCTGGAGAAGGAGATCTGTTGCTTCAGGAATATAGAAGGAATTATAAATTCGGGACACCAGGAGGGAGGTAGAGAGGGGGTGACATGCAATAAAAGAAGAAAAAAAAGTTTGCAACTTTGTGGTGTAATTAGGTCCTTAGCAAATCACTGGGTTTATTTCAGTAGCCACCTTTCCCACATAAGAAAGGAAAGATAAGGGGTTCAAATCCCCACTTTCTCGGGGGGATTGAAATAGGGACGGATGTAGATTTCGACTCTCATGTCTTGCAATGAGACATGGCAAAGCATAGGAGTAGAGTAGGATCGATAAAAAAAAGAAGAAGAGAGAATCCTTAGCAAAAAAATTCTGTCACTAGCACAACCTAAGGACAAACAATGAACCATTTTAAAAAGCATGTGAACAATTTTGAAAAAAAAATGTGGATGGACAATTTTTAATTTCAGACAAAAATTACTCAATGCAATCAGGGGGACTCCCTTCAAAGACCTAGGGTTTGAATTGCGAGATAAACTAGCAATTTGAGCGAATTTCACTGTATGCCCGTGGTGGGATCGAAAATTTTTTGTGAGAGACGACGAACAGTGCTGCGAAGAAGGAAGAAGCAAGTCTACCAAATGGTCATACCCATCTATGTGTTGTGTCGAATTAAGATATAGAAAAAATAATGATCATGAGATGGCTAGTGTATTGAAATTAGACGAACAGACCGTCTAATTTCGCCACGTCATAGGTTGGGATTTGGTGGTCTGATCCAACGGATAAGTGGGAGGAGGCCTCAGGGACTTTTGGAACCGTGGCAAATGATGTTTTAGGGAATCAAATTTGATCCGCCCAAAGCTCATTTGGAGGCCTAGTTGGGCTTGAGGCAATCCCCCAACTTAATTAGGTTCAGACTTCGACAACATGTTAGGCCCAACACTATATAGTTCATTAGGATATACTTACAGAGTCTTTTTAGCTAAGTGAAAATATGAATAGGATTGTAAGCTTCCCTTGATTGTGGAATTGTAAAGTGGACCACAACGTTTAGGTCACCAATTTCTCCAAAAGCGAAATAAGATGCGGAGTAGCTCATAAATCTGCGTATTGTTAAATGGAATAGGGACAAACAACTCAAAGGATGAATTTGTTGTCCAAAGAAACTTGACCTTTTTCGCATGAAAGTGTTGGATAGTGTGTGCAACGTGCATTGATTTTGTGAAACAATCATGCGTATACAGAATCAGTTACCAACATAATATAAAGGATCTTAATGGGTAAAAGAAATAAGAAGCATACTAACGGTGGTTGGCTTATTGACTTGGCCTATTCCACTTTCCTAACTATAGCAGCTCAGATCAAGGGTGGAATTTCATTATGTCATCCTTGAGATGTTACAATGTCTTCTATACTTCTTTCTACTTGTAACTCTTTGTAAAAATACAAACAGTCCTCACTACACTTAACACACACTCTCTCTCTCTCTCTCTCTCTCTTTAGCGGACGACTATACCTCGGGGGAAGCTGCCCAGCAATTGACCGCCAGGGCCCTCCACGTAAATCGTGATAGTAACATGGGGATTCAAACTTTGGACCATATCGAAGCAGAAGATAATGAATACCAATACGGCTGCTCACGGATATGTTACTTAACACTCTCTTTTCTGATTACAAACAGTTAGAATTCTACAAAGACATACAATATAATTTACACCGACTTCTACACGTAAGAACAATAAGAAGATGAACGCTTGGAGTATAGACTAGCTTTTTTCCCCACAACTCTATTACTCCGGTTGGATTTTTTTCAAAAGAACATCGATAAATACTATTTCCAATTGTATCCTCTAATTGAATCTCAACGAGATTACGGTATCTGGTCAGATACAGTCAAATTTTCAGAAATCCTAATTTAGACTACAAAATTACTTAGAAGATCAATTCAAACGGACAAAAATATAATCAAATTCCTAATCTAGACGACTATAACTCTGAAGAAACTCGATGGCAAGAGATAAGCTCCAAAATTTTAAAAAGATACCAACAATATCATTCGCATCACAGATAAATTTCAAATTACACTTGACACATGTGAAATTGCCTGTGTAAACGAAACATTAAACCGATATTTTACAAGATAAGAATCCTTGTGTCAATTGGGTATTTTAGGTAGCATGTGGTATCACGTCAACTGCTTTTTTGAGAGATACAATAATCTTATTGAAGCGTAATGCCGCTCGAGTTTGATGTGACTAAGCAAACACGATAGGAAAAATTTCTTTAGAGATAATGTCAATCGTGATGCCTTTCCTTTTTTGTGGGTTTTTCTCTCGAACATGAAAACCGTCTCCACTGTTTCAAAAGTTCTCCATTCACCCGACTGAGCGTAACGCATTTCAAAAGGCAATAGAGCTGAGAAAAGGGTTGAGCACCTGCTTTTACACGTTTCTCGGCAGAGGAGTTTTAAGTTGTCGAGAGGATCAAAAGATCTGATTGGCTCTCGGCTCTTTTTTTTTTGGTGTTATAAAGCCAAACTCCTCTTCTGCTTTCCTTGTGTTTTTCAAGATCACACTGTTTATCTGTCGAGTTTGAACCCGTGAGTCAAATCCTATCCAAGATAAATTAAAGGAAAAATATGAAAGCTTAATATTTGTGGATGTGCACAAGATTTCCTATTTGGTGTTGAGTTCCAAAGTGAATATTTGGACCCTAAGTGTTATTTATTTTTTTGCGATCCCACATTTTTGACCCAAATTTTCTCTTAAAGTTGCGACTGTTCGATCCACGCTTCGTACCCTTTCGTGACAACCGTCCGTCTTGATGGGAGACAATGTATAAATAGGAACATACGTTCATTTCTGACGGGTGATCACAAGGTCTAACATAAAATCCTCACATTTAGAATACACCCTCAGTACGTGAGGAGATTTGGTTAGTAGAGTGTGCCTATTATTTTGATTTTTCAGGACATTCGACGAACGTGAATACGAACAATGGCTGGAGGTTTGTCTTTTATCGATCCTGGCTTCCGCATATGAATTATTTTGTCTTACATTTGGTATCAGAGTGTTTTTATTGCCTCTGCCTTGTTTTTTCGAATTTTTGGGTGTATTTTTCGGGTATTGGAGAGATGAATAGTAACTTTGAAGTTTTGAGGCCAAGAGAGATTTGACGATTCCGGGCAAAATCCGCACGACCCACCCTTTGATTTCGGACCCATACGGTCGCACCGCCATGAGGAACGTTAGCCATGAGTTTTTCCGGTATATTGGTGTTCGCCGGAGGCTAATCGGGCGGCGGAAGTCTCTGTGGTTGAGGATATGTGTTTTTGGAAATTTTCTTATGATTTGGGGCTTATTTCTTCGTCATTTTCGCCGAAACTTGAACCCATGTAGTCGTGCCGGCATGCTTTTCAAAACCCATCATTTATTTTGGTCTTAGATGGGTTGCCGGAGAAGAAACGGCCGGCGAAACCGCGGCGGAACGGCGAAAAACGGCGAAGAAATGCTTCTGTTCGCGCGAGGAAGAAGACGCGTGGAGCCCACGCGCACGCTGCGGTTGCAGGCGCGTGGAATCCACGCGCCACGCGTGCGGCAACTGTTGCGCGCATGGGATCCACGTGCGCGTGCAGGGCACGCGCCCGCTCAAATTCTGGCGCGTGCTTGGCACGCGCCTGTCGTCCCCTCTTCCGCGGCTTCTATTTACACTTTTGCCTCAAATTTTCATGTTTTTGCAATTTTGCCCTTGGCCAATTTATTTATTTACTGTTATGCCCTTGATGTATTTATTTATTATGTCATTTCATGCATTCTTATGAATATTTTATGCATGAAATTTAATGTCTAATGATTCATATAATTAATTAATTAGAGAGTAGCCACAGCATCTTTAATTAATTAAATTATATATTAAGAGCCTCCGGATCATATTTAGAAATGGACATTGATTGTAATTAATTATATTAATATGATGAATTTTATCCCACAGGAATTTTCATTATATTAATGTAATTAATTAGGAAGAAATATCATATTATTTTCTTAATTTACCCACAGGGAATAAGAAAATGCATATAATATGGTAGTTTCTTCATGAAGTAATTATGAATCTATTTAAATTAAAAACTTAGCCCACAGGTAGTTTTTATGTTATGTGATTCATATTGTGACATGTTTACATTGGTAAAACATGATTTATTTATATTTGCCTTAATTTTTGTGACATAAGCATGATTATTTGATATGCAGTTTCGCAACCTGTGAATTTCTCTGAATTTAAGTTTGATGTTCCCATACTGAATGGTGAGAACTATAAAGTTTGGAAGGAGTCAGTTCTTCTTCAATTGGGGTGGATGGACATTGACTATGCTATAAGGAAAGACGAACCACCTGCTCTTACCGATTCGAGCACTCCAGCTGAGATAACTCTTTATAACCAATGGGAGCGGTCCAACCGCGTTTGTGCCATGTTTATAAGAGCTAAGATATCTCCTAGTATTCGTGGTTCGGTTGCTCAGCATAGCAATGCTAAGACTTTATTGGAGGCCATAGATGCGCAGTTTGAAAGTTCTGAGAAGGCGCATGCCATGACCCTGATTATGAAGTTTTCATCATTGAAGCTCACTAGTGTTAGAGGTGTGCGTGAGCACATCATGCAAATGAGGAACATTGCAGCTCGGCTTAAGAACCTTGAGGTTGAGATATCTAAATCCTTCCTTGTGTATTATGTTCGAACACTCTCCCACAACAAGTATGCACCTTTCAAGATCTCTTATAACACACATAAGAATAAATGGTCTATTAATGAACTCATGACCATGTGTGCTCAAGAGGAAGAAAGACTGGTTATGGAATTGGGAGAAAGTGCTCATTTGGCAACACAAGGAAAGAATAAGAGTTATGGCAAGCATAAGGGAAAATGTAAAATACCTCCCCAAGCTGACATTAAGAAAGAATCCAAGTGTTTCTTCTGTAAAGAGAATGGGCATATAAGAAAGGATTGTGTCAAATTTAAGGCCTGGCTCGAGAAGAAAGGTAATCCAATCTCTTGTGTTTGTTATGAATCTAATATGACTGATGTAAGTCACAACACTTGGTGGATTGATTCTGGATCTACAATCCATATTTCGAATTCCTTGCAGGGTTTTCAAAACCACGGGAAGCCGAGTGGGAAGTGAACAAAGCATCTATTCAGAAACAAGATGCGTTCGCATGTGGAAGCTATTGGGACATATAGACTAGTTCTCAATAGTGGTTTTGTTTTAGATTTAGAAAAGACCTTTTATGTTCTTAGTTTTTCTAGAAACTTAATTTCAGTTTCAAGACTTGTACCTTTGGGATACTCTTTTAACTTTTCAAATTCAAACTTATGTTTATCATTTAAATCTGAAATTGTCGGGAGTGATACTTTGTCTGATGGTCTTTTTCGAATTAATTTACAAGACAATGCCTATTATGATGCGATGCATGTTCATGATAAAGCTGGTATGAAACGATGTGTTGTGAAAGAACATTCCTCTATGTTGTGGCATTGGAGATTGGGACATGTCTCCATAGAAAGAATTAAGCGATTAGTAAATGATGGAGTACTCGGTACTTTAGATTTTACTGATTGTGATACTTGTGTGGACTGCATAAAGGGAAAACAGACTAACAAAACAAAGAAAGGTGCCAAGAGGAGTACAGAAATATTAGAAATCATACATACAGATATATGTAGTCCGGATATGGACTCTTATGGTCAGAAATACTTCATCTCTTTCATAGATGATTACTCACGTTACATGTATCTCTATTTGATTCATAATAAGTATGAAGCATTAGATGCCTTTAAGGTATTTAAGGCGGAAGTAGAGAAATAATGTGATAAGCAAATTAAGATCGTGAGATTAGATAGAGGTGGAGAATTCTATGGTAGATACACTGAAGATGGATAAGCACCTGGTCCATTTGCAAGATTTCTTCAAGAGCATGGGATAGTTGCCCAATATACTATGCCTGGTTCTCCGGACAAAATGGCGTAGCGGAAAGAAGAAATCGGACCTTATTAGACATGGTGCGTAGTATGCTTAGCAGCTCCAAACTTCATAAATTCTTATGGACTGAAGCACTTAAGACGGCAGTGTACATATTAAACCGAGTTCCGACCAAGGCTGTCCCAAAGACACCTTTTGAGTTATTTAAAGGTTGGAAACCGAGTTTACATCATGTGCGCGTTTGGGGATGCCCGTTTGAAGTAAGAATTTATAATCCACAAGAAAAGAAGTTAGACCCAAGGACCATAAGTGGGTATTTCATTGGATATGCCGAAAGGTCTAAGGGATACAGGTTTTATTGTCCATCTCATACCACTAGGATTGTGGAATCAAGAAATGCTAAATTTCTTGAAAATGACTTGATCAGTGGGAGCGATCGACCGAGGGATCTTGTTCCTAAGGAAGATCATTCAGACACTCAACCTTCCACCTCAAGTTTAAGGTTGGTTGTTGCTCATAATGCCCCTTTAGTTCAGCCGGCTATTGAACAACCAATCGTTGAAATTCCACAACCTGCTGATATTGATCTAGTGGATCTAGTTGTTCAGCAATTACCAGAAACTGTTGAACAACCAATTGAGCAACATGCTCCTCAAGAGAATGTTGGTCCAACATTGAGAAGATCTGCTAGAATAAGGAAATCGGCTATTCCTAGTGATTATATTGTGTATTTACAAGAGTCTGACTACAATATTGGAGCTGAGAATGATCCCGAAACGTTTTCACAAGCCATGGATAGTGATAAATCCAATTTGTGGTACAATGCCATGAAAGAAGAGATGAGTTCTATGGCATCTAACAAAGTCTGGGATTTGGTTGAGTTACCTAATGATGCGAAGGCCATTGGTTGTAAATGGGTCTTCAAAACTAAGAAAGATTCATTGGGTAATATTGAAAGATATAAAGCTAGACTTGTTGCCAAATGATTCACTCAAAAGGAAAGAATCGATTACACAGAGACTTTTTCTCCTGTATCTAAGAAAGATTCTCTTCGTATTGTTTTGGCTTTGGTTGCTCATTTTGATATGGAATTACATCAGATGGATGTGAAAACGGCGTTCCTCAATGGAGAACTAGAGGAGGAGGTTTACATGAAACAACCTGAAGGATTTTCCTCTAGTAAAGGTGAGCATTTGGTGTGTAAGCTTAAGAAATCTATATATGGCTTGAAACAAGCATCCCGCCAATGGTACTTAAGGTTTCATGATGTCATCTCTTCATTTGGTTTTATAGAGAATGTCATGGATCAATGTATATACCAGAAGGTCAGTGGGAGCAAAATTTGTTTCCTTGTGCTGTATGTGGATGATATACTACTTGCAACCAATGATAAGGGGTTACTACATGAGGTGAAATAATTCATCTCTAAGAGTTTTGACATGAAGGATATGGGTGAGGCATCTTATGTCATTGGCATTAAGATACATGAAAGATTGTTCACCAAGTATAGCACCCATTATGAAGGGTGACAGGTTCAATTTGAACCAATGCCCGAAGAATGGCAAAAGAACGCTTCAAGTGCCATAACTTTGGCCAAAGGGACACTTAAGTGCCATAACTTACGAAAGGTACACTTAAGTGCCACTTTCAAGAAAAACGAATCACTTGAGTGCTAATCCGGCGAGAATCCGGCCAAAATGTCGACGTGGCACGGGCGAACCGAGCTCAAAACGACGCCGTTTTTTGCACGCCGACGTGGCCAAAACGGCGTAGTTTTGGGCCGACGTGGTTAAAAAAATTAAAAAATTAATTAAATTAATTTTAAAATTAAATTTAGTTGAAATATTAAAGAATTAATAACTAAAAAATTTAAAAATTTAAAAAAAAATTTTAAAAATTTTAAAAATTTTAAAAAAATTTTAAAAAAAAAAGGAAAGGGGGAGGCGGTGAGGGATTCCCTCGCCACCTCCGCCGCCGCCTTCCCCGTCGTCGCCGGCCCTTCCGGCAGCGGCGGGGGCGGCGGCGGGCGGAGCGGAGGTGGCTAAGGGAATCCCTCAGCCACCTCCCCCCCTTTTTTTTTTAAAAATTTTTTTAAATTTTTTTAAATTTTTTTAAATTTTTTTAAATTTTTTTTAAATTTTTTTAAAATTTTTAGTTATTAATTTTTTAATATTTCAACTAAATTTAATTTAAAATTATTATTTTTAAATATTTTAACTAAATTTAATTTTAAAATTAAATTAATTAATTTTTTAATTTTTTTAACCACGTCGGCCCAAAACGCTTATTTGTTTTGGCCACATCGCGTGCAAAACGGCGTCGTTTTGAGCTCAGTTCGCCGGAAAAGTGCCACGTCGACATTTTGGCCGGACTCTCGCCGGATTAGCACTTAAGTGATCCGTTTTTCTTGAAAGTGGTACTTAAGTGTACCTTTCGTAAGTTATGGCACTTAAGTGTCCTTGGCCAAAAGTTACGCAGACTCAGGTCCGCGCGTCCCCGAAGAATGATCTAGAAAGGGAACAAATGTACAACATTCCATATGCTTCTGCTGTTGGAAGCTTGATGTATGCTTATGTTTGCACTCGACCTGACATCGCTTTTGCTGTGGGAATGTTGAGAAGATATCAGAGTAATCCAGGTTTAGACCACTGGAGAGCTGCAAAGAAAGTGTTGAGATACCTTCAACGTACCAAAGACTATATGCTTATGTATAGACGGACTGACAACCTGGAAGTGGTCGGTTATTCGGATACGGACTTTGCGGGTTGCATTGATTCACGAAAATCAACATCTGGATACATTTTCATGTTAGCTGGCGGAGCCGTGTCATGGAGAAGTGCCAAGTAGACTTTGACTGCTATTTCCACTATGGAGGCTGAGTTCGTTTCTTGTTTTGAGGCTACCTCGCATGGTGTATGGTTGAAGAGTTTCATTGCTGGGCTTAGAATTGTTGATTCTATTTCTAGGCCATTAAGAATATATTGTAACAATTCAGCTGCAGTTTTTATGGCTAAAAATGCCAAAAGTGGCAGTCGAAGTAAGCATATCGACATTAAGTATTTAGCTATAAGGGAACGTGTTAAGGAGAATAAAGTGGTCATTGAACACGTTAGCACTTAATTGATGATAGCCAATCCTTTAACTAAAGGCATGCCACCAATGAAGTATAAGGATCACATAACTAGTATGGGAATAGATCCCATCATGTGATTTGTCGACATATGAACGATTTTTGTTGTATGAAACTCTTATTCAGTTGTAATGTTGATTCTCAATTTTTGTGTACACATTTTGTTGTATATGAGAATAACATTTATCCTTGGTTTTGGAATAAACATGGGGTTTATTCATTAAAATATGTTGTCACATATAGGCTGACATTAAAGAAATAAAGTGCATTGTGATATATGGAAGATATTACTTACTCTTAGAAGACATGTCGCCATGATCCATGTGTTTTGTTTCTTTTCCTTAAGCATAAAGTTTTCGTGGAATTAGTTGAATGATCCGTATGATGAAAATGATGGGATCAAGTGGGAGAATGTTATTTATTTTTTTGTGATCCCACATTTTTGACCCAAATTTTCTCTTAAAGTTGCGACTGTTCGATCCACGCTTCGTACCATTTCGTGACAACCGCCCGTCTTGATGGGAGACGATGTATAAATAGGAACGTACGTTCATTTCTGACGGGTGATCACAAGGTCTAACACAAAATCCTCACATTTAGAATACACCATCAGTATGTGAGGAGATTTGGTTAGTAGAGTGTGCCTATTATTTTGATTTTTCAGGACATTTGACGACGTGAATACCAACAATGGCTGGAGGTTTGTCTTTTATCGATCCTGGCTTCCGCATATGAATTATTTTGTCTTACACTAAGTTGCCGATATGATAAGTCCAATAAAAGTCGAGGATTTGTAGATTGCGGAAATCAATTCCCGTATATTGTTCGTTCAAGATAACAACCAAATGGGAAAGTATAGTGTTGACTTTGACCTGCACCTTGATTGGGATTAACGTGTGTCAGTAGGAAATAGAATCCTATAAGAAGTCGGGAAAATAATAATAAGGGCATCACTTATATATATACATAGAGACTTGTGACCGGGAGATGAGTTGATCACGAAGAGGTCTTGAAGCGTCGCGTGAGGGCTTGGTGTTCCTCCGTTGTTGATGTGAAGGCTTCTTGAAGCATCGTTTTCAAGTGAGTTTTTGACGCGGGTTATCTCGTTGGTTTCGTTCGTACAATTACACCAAGAAAAATTTGTGTTCGTAGCCAATTAAATCTTGTGGTAAGATTTGCGTGTATAATTCCTTCACGAGATTGAAATATTATTTTTGAGATTAAACAGTTATTGGGTGTAATTGGGGATTGGGAAACACTTTGAATGACTTGAGTGTGTAATCCACGTTATATCGCTTGATCCGTAGTGAATTGGTGGCTGCCCTCCCCTGTGGATGTAGGTCTTTATGATCAAATCACGTAAATCTAATGTCCAATTTATTTTCTTTGTTTTGTCTATTTTATTGTTCAATCCTCGGTTCCGCAACATTCACCTCTTGTAAATGCATGTCCCTCTGCCTCGTAAGCTAACATCTTCAACTGGGTGATGGTGATCGACAAGATCTCTCTCTCAGGTTAAAAAAACGCAGTTTGTTGCAGAGGAGAGTTGAAATCGTTAAGCAAGAATAGTACATTCACTTTAACAATTCCACCGGTAAGCAAGGTAGCATATCTTTACGTTTTCTTTTTCCCCCCACTTTTTACGATTGGAGCCGAAGTTTACATGGTATTTACGCAAAGGTAATATATATAGACTCTTTAACATCTCGGGTCTTGGGCAAGAAAGTTAGAAAGTAGTAGTGAAGGGTTTTTTAGCGCACGAACTAATGGACTCCGTGCATGTGCACTCGCAAAATTTAGACCCTTGGATTGAGATTTTGGGGTGAACATGCATCCCGGGCAAATCATGACGCTAATTCTTTAGTAAGTCAACATGCAGTTTTAGGGAAATTCCAATCGATGGCCGAAAGAGAGAAAAATTGATGTCTCACAATATTTGACATGCGGACTGCGGAGCATACATCTTCAAAGATTACAATTTTGTTTATTTCCTTATCTGTTTTATCTTAGAAGTTATGTTAGGATATTAGTTGATATGTTTCAATTTTAAGTTGTTATCCATTTAGATATTTTAGATTTAGTAGGTCAGATTTTCTTATCGGATACTTCAAATTGGATGGTACATGATAGTTGTAGTCTAGAATCTCAGTTGTTGCTGCAAATTTTAGGTTACGTTTGACAATCTGGATAAAATTTAGATTGGAATAAAAAATTTTCTATCTTGTATTGATGCCTGTTTAAGATAGGATAAAGTCGGATATGAAAAGAATATATATCGGATAAAATTATCCCAATTGAGGTGGAATAAATGTGGATAGACTTTATAACGTTTATAATAGGAAAATTATTTTTCTCAAATGATAAACTTCTTAAATTAACAATATTAAAATTATATTCAATATAAATAATGTTTGAATTCTAATATAAAAATTCAAAATAAAAACAATTGTTTAGTTATCTTAATTTAATCTTATTTTATTTATGTATTCGAATTTAATTCTATTTTATAGTACAATTTCAATATATGGATATAAATATATTAATTACATAGTTTAGGCATTTTAGTATTTTAGGTATTGTTTACTATTTATAATGATGGAGGGGGAAAAAGAAATAAAAAGGAAATTAACGAAAAAAAGAGAATAAAATAAAAAAGCAAATAAAAATAAAGTAGACAAGAGTGTCACAATAGTTTTTTTTTTTTTTGGTTCATTTATATTAATATGTTGTATATCAAACAATGTACATTATATGATATGAATATATCCGTTTTTATTACTGCAATCATGAAACAATCGATAGGATATAGCAAAATCCTTAGATTTTATATCATTGTCTAGTCCTAGCTTAGAAATCCAAATGAGAAGAAAGCATTGTCGAAGATTTCAATTTTTATTTGTTCCCTTATCTTGCTATTTTAAAGATGGTTTCTTTCAGTTTTGAGTAGTTGTCCATAACAATATATAAGATCCACTAGGTTAGATTTCCTCATTAGTTCATATATATCCCGTTTTAACTTTAGAATTTCTTTAGCGTTCTTTCTATTCGCTTGAGTTTTACCCGTTTCTACCGCATCGCCGTTGCCTGAAATTCCTGAGCATTGCAGATGGAGAAGAGAATGGCCCAAGAGTCGGACAGGATCAGCCTGTTGCCAGGGCATATAGTGGACGAAATCCTGCGGCGCTTGCCAATAAAGGAGGCTGGGAGGACTAGTGTCTTGTCTAGAACTTGGAGGTACAAATGGCGCTATCTTCCACACCTCAGGTTTGATAACCAATGTACCTGGAGCAATGGTCATGGACAACCTTCGCAAAACCTGGTGAAGATAATCGACAGGGTCCTTATGCTTCATAGTGGCCCAATACAGTCGTTCACGCTCACTCACACGGAATTTTCCGCCATCCACGACATCGACCACTGGATGCTTCATCTATCCAAAGTCTCTGTCAAAGGGATCTATCTCTATGTCTACACCCAGGAGAAATACAAGATGCCCACTTTCTTCTTCAATTGCCAGCACTTGATTCGTTTGAATCTCCGCGGATGTTCAATGAAAATTCCAATTTCCTTTGAAGGATTCAAGAACTTGCACAGTTTGTGTCTTCAGCGTGTTGAGTTGTCTCCCTACGAATTTGAGGCTCTCATATCTCGCTGTCCCCTGCTAGCTCATTTGGTTTTGAAGTATTTAGAGGGGATTACGCGACTTAACCTTGAAGCAGCTCGCAACCTCATGGTGCTCGATGTAGGAGGTGCTTTTCAGGACGTCACTTTCGGTGTTACAAACCGTCTGAGGTCCGTCACGATAGGTTTTTATGATATTATTGAAAACAGACAAGCATCAGGCAATGCTAACTCAAGCAATTTTCACAAATTCTTCCGAAATGTTCACAATATTCAGATTCTCAAGATCGAGAACTACTCATTGAAGGTGCTTATAGATTCTGAAATTTGTTAGGAGCTTATTGATTATTACTTTCGGATGAAAATAAGTCTTTCTATCTCTAAGTCGGGAATCTGTTGACAACTGTTTTTGGCTTACTTGTGCAGTATTTGGCTCAAGGAATTTTTCCTTGGACATTGCCTCATCCACTTGTTCATTTGAAGCATCTCTCCGCATGCGTAGACTTCACTAGTGTGAAGCAGATTGTGACTGTTGTATGCCTGATCAAAAGCTCTCCTCAATTGAAAAAAGTAGAGTTTCAGGTGAGTATGAAATTTAGAATTTTTTTAAACTATTATCACAAGTCTTATTTATTAATTGGTGTGATTTTCCTCACCTTTTTTTAATTTTTTTATTAGATATGGATTTTACTTACTAAGTTGTATTTTATAACATGTCATAATGAAACAAATTGAGTATCCTTTTCTATCTAGAGAATTTTTTTTTTAAAGAAAGATAAATGGGTATAAGAAGAGTGATGCTTTTTTGGATCAAGTTTTAGAATATATGTTTGATATAATTTGATTCGAATTGATATTCGGTGATTACTAGCTTTTACTCATTGAATTTGATGAAAAAGAGGGCTAATCTATACTTTATAGTGACTAAACTATGCATTTTCGGTAGCCAAAAAAAGAAAAAGAAAAGAAATTGTAATGTAGGGATCATAATTCATAAAGGGAAGGGACAAATCAGGCTTTCAGCCAATCTCGTTCAAATCACCAGATTAAGCTCACTCTCTACGCATCTTTATATTAAAGTCGCTCTTTGATCGTTGAAGACGCAGGATCCCAAGAATCAACCGATTACAAGAACGACAGTGGCCAGATTTTGTAAACTCCCCTGCCCCTCGCGTTTCCTGGAACAAGTACAAGTCGTATCAATGAGAAATATTTTTGGCGATGAACCAGAACTGGAATTCATGAAGTTTCTACTTACTAATTCGCCGAACCTGCAAAAGATGGTGATCCAGGCTAGCGCGGGGATTGCAGAAGGCAAGTTGCTCAGGGAGTTGCTGCAGTCCCGGCGAGTGTCGGCGCAAGCGCAGGTGATCATTCTTTGACCCCGGCCCAGAAGCCAACCCATGAAAATCGGATCACACATGGGATTTACCGGTCCCTGCAATCGTTATACAGTTCGTGCATTACTCAGAGAAATGACAATGCTCTTTCGTTCATCTTGAGTTAGTCTCTTGTAAGGAGTTTCTCATTCTACATGTTTTTTTTAGCGGTTTGCAACTTTCATCATCGTTGGGAAGCAAAATGGGCGCCCTGATAGGCCCTCTGGCATTTGCAGGGACCTTCATTGGATGAGTCTTCGCACTGAGTAACGTTATTCAGAGATTTTATTCTGGGTTGGGTCGGAACGTATTCGCGTACTACATCTTTCGCATTCACAAATTTGAAAAATGAATTTGGAGAGAAAGATGAGCCATGAGAAGTTTTTTTTTTTTTCCTTCATTTGATGACTTCTCTGCATTACTTATTCGGAAATGCCACCGTCTATTTTGCTTTTCTGCATAACGGCCTCTATAGTTTTTTTTTTAAATAGTCCACGGTTAGTCCCTTTTGTTATTTTGGTCGGCTGGAATGATGAGTTAGATGTGGCAACACACCGGGTCGAGTTATGATTTGCTCAAATTTCTTACGCGCGGGCCGAAATGCCAAGCTGGAGGGCAAACATGTGTTGCATTAGGAATATAAAACAATTAGAAAATCGGAACGTCAAGATGGAGGGAGAGAGTAAAGAAAAAACTTAGTTTACAATTTTTTTGATGTAATCAAGTCTTTATAAAAAAAATCATTGGGGATGCCTTAGCGACTACCCTTCCCATGGGAAGGGAGAGGTGGAGAGTTCAATTCCACACCTTCTCAAAGCAGTTGAGGTGGGGACATTTAGTTTCAAGGAGGTTTGACTCCCACATTTTACAAAAAAGTGATACAAAAGTATGAAAGTGAGTTAAAAGTTAAAGTATGATTGATGTTTTTATTTTTAAAATCCTTATAAAAAAAATTCTGCCATTGGCACAGCCTAAGGACAAATAATGGACCATTTTAATAAGCACATGAACAATTTTGGAAAAAAACTGTGGATAGACAATTTTCAATTTCGGACAATAATTACTCAACCCGATCAATGCAAATCTCTCCGAAGACCTAGGCTTTCGAACTATGAGATAAATTAGCGATATGAGTGAATTTCATCACGTGCTCATGGCAGAATTGAAAATTTCTTGCAAGAGACGTTGAATAGTGTTGTGAAGAAGGAAGAAGCAAGCCTAACAAATGGTCATACTCATTTATGTGTTGTGTGGAATTAAGAAATAGAAAAAATAATGATCGTGTGATGGCTAATGTATTGAAGTTCTTTGGATAGACCATCTGATTTTGCCACATCATAGGTTAGGTTTAGTAGTATGATCCAACTGATAGGTGAAAGGAGGTCCTAGGAGCTTTTGGAACTATGGGAATCAAATCCGATTTGCCCAAAGCTCATTCGAAGGCCCAATTGAGCTTGAGCCAATCCCCCCAACTCGATTAGATTCAGACATTGATAACACATAAGGCCCGACCTATATAGTTCAAAAGGATATACTTGCATGGTCTTTTTAGCTAATTATGTCCAATTCAATTTGATTTCATCTTGACTTAATCTAGAGATGATCATTGGCTACTAACTAGAGAGGTTTTTCTACAAAAAAAAAGAAAAAAAAGAAAAAAAAAAAGGCACCAACTTTCACTTGATAGATGAATTTGGTTCTAACTTTCAAGTGTCATAGAATGCATAACTTTCGCCTTGGGAACAAATGTGGCTCCGACTTTCAAGAGCACATAAAATGTATATATACTCTGGGGACCATTTTAGTCACTACTTAAATGGAAAACAAGCATTGACTTGGCGAATGACGAGTGCCATGTCATCAAATATTGCTTTCATAACCAATCAAAACGACATCTTTTTCTTGCCCAATGTTGGGGCTTTAAATTAGATTGAGTGAGAAAGAGAGGGGGATGTGGGAACTGGGGTTTGGGAAGAGGGGGATATGGGAACTGGGGTTTGGGATTTTTCACAAAGTTGGTGTACATTCACCAATTGTATCCCAATTTCCCACTTACAATCTTATTTTGTGAAGAACACTGACCCTAAATCCTAATTCACATAGCCTGTGCTCCCTCCCTCCTCTCATTTGAAACTCCAATTGACTCAAAATGACATCTTCTTATTTTGTTTAGTGAGAATAATATCATTTCATACGGCTCCAAGTTATCCTCCATTCAGTTGGAAACAATGCTGCTTTCTATCATATGCGAAAGACACTGCCCTTTTAATTGTTTCTGAGAGCCACTCAACTGACATGGCTCACTTTGTCATGCCAGTATCCCTTTGTCACCTCACGTGCCACGTCCTACACATTTCGATAGAAATTTCCAATGGTAGCCAAAATTGTCCTTCGCATAAAAGTTTGTGGCTTTTCACGCGATCCTTGAAAGTTTAAGTTAGAATTATATCCCTAATGAAAGTTTAGGTCCAATTTGTCTCCCAATGAAAGTTGGTCCCTTTTCATGCGTCACATACATATTAGGGTAACAATAGATCACATAGTTAAAGGTCGAACCTCAGCTGGCATCAACGTTGGCCTTGATCCCAAGCTTAATTCGTTTCCGTGACTCGTCCATCATCAAATATTTGGATCGAATCAGGCTCCATAACTAAGGTAATCTTTTCTCATATTTGCCAAAAGTGCTCTTTCAACCCATTTGACCAGAGCGGGTCCAAATGACACATTTAGTTGCATAGTGTTTACCAATTTTGCTTCATACTTGCGTTTCTCTTCGCACATGCGACAAGTTATATGTATGATGCCTGTGAAGGATCCTTCCTCGTTGCACTGGGTTGCAAGCCCAAATACCACTCAAGGCCCACGTTTCTGTCCCTAACCACCATAAACACAACGAATGACAAATGGTTACATCTAATCAAGTGTCCAAAACTGAAAATTTAATGATATTCAGCTTGTTTAACAATCTTAACCAGCATCTACTTGATAGGCTCAATTGAGTTAAAAATTTACTTATGGTTTGTTTTATAAAACTCAAAAGTAAGTGCCGAAAGCTTAAGCACCGAAATTTAAGAATTTAAGCGTCCTAAGAAGAAACAAAAATTTGCTCGATATTAATTGAAATTTATTAACAAAAACTTTCATCAATTTCCTACCAAAGACAAAAAAATGAGCATGCACCATCATCACTAAAATATTGGAGTTATATTGACTGTATGGCTAGTATTATGAAAAAAAGTGTGAAAATGAATAGGATTATGAGCTTCACTTGAATGTGGAACTTTAAAATAGACTACAACCTTTAGCTTACCAAATTTTCCAAAAGCAAAATAAGATGTAGAGTAATTCATACATCTACATATGGTTAAATGGATTAGTTACAAAAAACTTAAAGGATAAATTTGTTGTCCAAAGGAAACTTGACCTTTTTCGCATGAAGTGCTGGATAGTGTGAGGAACGTGCAAGGATTTTGTGAAACAAACGTCCGTATATAGAAACAGTTGTCCACAAAATATAAAGGATCTTAAGGGATAGAAGAAATGTGAAGCATACTAATAGTGGTTGGCTTATTCACTTAGCCTATTCCACCTAAGCTCTGACAGCTCAAATCAAGGTTGGAATTCATTATGTAATCCTTGAGGATTTACTTCTTTCTACTAGTATAACAACCAGTCCTCACTACACTTAACACTCTCTTTTCTGATTACAAACATTTAGAATTCTACAGAGATATACAATATGATTTATATAACTTCTGCACATAAAAACAATACGAAGATGAACGCTCAGAGCGTAGACTAGTTTTCTTTGTTTCCTCTCAACTCTACTACTTCGCTTAGATATACTCTGCCCTTTCAGATATGGTCAAATTTTCAAAAATCTTAAGTCAGACTATAAAACCACCTAAAAGGTCAATTGGAATGGACAAAAATCTTATAACTCCCCCTCCCTCCCTCCCTCCCTCCTCCCTTCTCCCCAACAGGCATTTTAGGGAATTCCCGATGGCCGAAAGAGAGAAAAATTGATTTCTCACACTATTTGACATGCGGAGCATACATTTTCAAAGATCACAATTTTATTTATTTCCTTAACTTTTATATTTAGAAATTATATTAGGATATTAGTTGATACGTTTGGATTTGGAGTTGTTATCCATTTAGATATTCTAGATTTAGTACGTTAGATTTTCTTATTAGATATTTTAAATTGGACGGTACATGATCGTCGCGATCGAAAATCTCGATTGTTGCCATACCGCAGATTTTAGGGAATTCCAGTTGCCCAAAAAGAAAGAAACTTTGATTCGATACTATTTGATGAGGAAAGAACATTTTCGAAGATTTCAATTTTTTATTTGTTCCCTCATCTTTTTTTATTTTAAAGATGATTTGTTTCGGTTCTGAGTAGTTATCCATAAAAATATTTGAGATTCACTAGGTTAGATTTCCTTATCAGTTTATATATTTCCGATTTTTAACTTTATATTCTCTTTAGTGTTCTTTCTACTTGCTCGAGTTCACCCGTTTCTCCCGCGTCGCCATTGTTGGAGAAGAGAACAACGCAAGAGTCGGACAAGATCAGCCAGTTACCGGGGCATATAACAGACAAAATCCTATCGCGGTTGCCTATCGAGGAGGCAGTGAGGACTAGTATTTTGTCGGGACAGTGGCAGTACCAATGTTCCCCGCTTCCACAACTCGCGTTTGATGACCAGTGTATCAGTACCAATGTTCCGGGACTACCTTCCCAGAACTTGGTGAAGATAGTTGACGAGGTCCTCTTGCTTCATGCTGGCCCAACACGGGCGTTCGTGCTCGACCACAAGGGATTTTTCGCCACGCGCGACATTGACCGCTGGATTCTTCATCTGTCGTGAGTCTCCATCGAACAGATTGCACTCTACACCCATAAGAGGCAGAACTACAAGATTTCCATCTGCTTCTTCAATTGCCAGGACTTGACCGTTTTGAAACTCTACGGATGCTCGGTGAAAATCCCGTCTTCGTTCGAAGGATTCAAGAACTTGTATACTTCGTATCTTCACCGTGTTGAGCTGTCCCCTTGCGGACCAGAGGTTCTGGTATGTCGCTGTCCGCGGCAAAAATGTTTGACTTTGAAGGATTTAAAGGGGATCACACGAGTTAACCTCGAAGCAGCTCGCAAGCTTGAGTCGCTTGACATTGGAGGAGCTTTTCTGGATGTCGCCTTCGCTGTTGCGAACCGTTTGAAGTCGGTCATGGTAGATTTCCATCGGGGATCCGGCAATGCCAACTCGGGCAATTTGCACAAGTTCTTCCAAAATATTCACAGTATTCAGATTCTTGATGTCAAAAATTACTCATTGAGGGTACATGTTAAGCACATAGATTATGAAATTTGTTAGGATTTTGTTGACTATTATTCTTGGATGAAAATATGTCTTTCTACTTCTAAATCGGGGGAATCTATCGACACTTTTTTCTTTTGTCTTTGATATTTGATTTTGGCTTCTTTGTGCAGTATTTGGCACTGGGAAATGTTCCACACAGACTGTCTCATGCACTTGTTAATCTCAAATACCTCTCCACTTGCATAGACTTTAATAGGAAGGAGCAGATTTTCACTGCTATGTGCCTGATGAGAAGCTCCCCTCAGTTGAAAAGGTTAAGTTTGTGGTGAGTATGATTACCGAGATTAGTGGACTAATTTAGTTATTTTTTTTCGAGAGTATGATAAAAAGATCATATTATTGGTGTGATTTTCCCCATATTGCAACAAACATGATGAACTAAACTCTATCAATGTAGCGTAAGTCGATTTTACTTAGTAAGTTGTATTCTACAACATATCATAATAAAACAAAATAAATTGAGTAACCTTTTCTATTTAGCAAAATTTTTCATCATTTAAAGAAAGATAAATAAGTATCTGAAGAGTGATGCTTCTTTATATCAAGTATTGGAATGCATGGCCGATATAATATAATTTGATTTGATTTTTGGTGATTATCATGTTACCTTGGTGCTTTTAATCATTGAATTTGATGAAAAACAAAGCTAATTTGTACTTTATAGTGATTGGATTACGCAATGAACAAAGGGTATAGTAATCATTTTTAGCCAAAGAAAAAAGATATTATAATTCAGGGATCATAATTTGTGAAGGGAAGAGACAAATCAATCTCTCTGCCAATCTCGATCAAATCTGGTTTCCATTACCATCGCCATGTTGACGATAAATCTCCTTGCGCTCTGCCATAAGAACTTGGAGTCCGTATCATGGTGAAGGTAAGGTAACGCTGTGATTCGAGTTATTGGCTCGTCCAACCTGGCAGCATTCATGAGCCGTTCGTTCAACCGCCCCACAACACCAGAGACACGGTCAAGAAGTACCATGCATGGTTGCCCTCCGTCCTTTCTTTCTCTCGGTCCCACCCCGGCAGATATGGCTCAGCCAAAAAACGGCCCGGCGCAAGTCTGATTTTTTTAGTAAAGTCAAGCTCCCTAAAGACTAAAGAAATGGATTAATAAAAGGGGAACTTCTGCAACGGGCTACGCGACCCAAAGCAAGAACGGGAAGTCGCATCTGTCCCATCGCAAGCAGGCTCTTTGATTGTTAAAATATAGAATCGTCCGAAGAATCAAGAGACTACCTGGATCAGGACAATGGCTGGCTTCTGGAAAGACTACCACTCGTGTTGCTTGGAACGAGTACAAGTTTTGTCGATGGGCAATATCAATGGCACTGAGCTAGAGTTGGAACTCATGAAGTTTCTGCTCACTAGTTTGCGGAACCTACAAAAGATGAAGATCCGGGTCGGCGTTAAGAGTGCAGAAGTAAAAGACAAGTTGCGCAAGGAGTTGTTACCCTTCTGTCGAGCCTCGGAGCAAGCGAGCGATCATTCTCTGACCCGTCGATCTGGAACCCAACCCACAAAAATCGGATCACGTGGCATTAGAAGTCACTGCAATTGCTTTACTACGGTGCGTGGAACTTGAAGAAACCGTCACACGGTTTGTGTATTTCTCAAAGAAATTCTTTCGTTCATCTTGTGCTAGTCTCTTGTAAGGAGTTTCTCATTCCACATATGTTCTAACAGTTTGCAACTTTCATTATCATTTGAAAGCAAAATGGTTGCTTTTCTAATGGCCATGATTGGCCCTCTGGCGTTTGCAGGGACCTTCATTGTATGAGTCTTCCGGTCTGAGGAATGTAATGCATAGGGCTGGGTCAAAACATATCCATCTACCACATCTTTCACATTCTCAGATATGAAAAATGAAATTGGAGAGAAAGATGAGCCATTAAAAGCAGTTTTCTTTTTTGGGTCATCTGAAGACTTCTCTGCAATATTTTTTCGAGGGAAAATGCCACCGATGGTTCTGTAATCCTTTCAAAAATTGAAAATCGATCCCTATACTTCTGCTTTTTTGCATAATGGCCTCTATAGTTTTTTAAATAGTCCATCGTAGTCCCTTTTGCTATTTTGGTAAGCTGGAATGACGAATTAGATGTGGGAAGTCACATGTCAAGTTGTGATTCGCTTAAATTTCTTATGTGCCGGTCAAAATGCTGAGTTGGATAACAAGTTTGTGTTATATCAGGAATATTAGAAAATCGTGACATCTAGAGGAAGGGAGAGAGGGGGTTGCTTGAGATGAAAAACTTAGTTTACAACTTTATGACGTGGTTAAGTTCTTATCAACGAATTCTGCCACTGGGACAACCTAGGGACAAACAATGAACCATTTTTAAAATCACATTACCAATTTTACAAAAAAAAATGTGGATGACAATTTTCAATTTTGGACAAAAGTTACATCAACACGATCAGTGCGACCACCTCTAAAGACCTAGGGTTTCAAATTGCTAGATAAATTGGCGATTCGAGCGAATTTCACCATGTGCTCATGGCAAGATTGGAAATTTCTTGCAAGAGACACTGAATTGTGCTGTGTAGAATTAAGAAATTTTAGAAATAATGATTGTGTGATGGCTAGTGTACTGAAGTTTATATCGATGGACAGTTTGATTTTATCCCATCATAGGTTGAAATTTAGTAGTCTGATCCAATAGATAGTTGGGGGGGAGGCCCAGGGACTTTTGGAAATGATGTTCTAGGGAATCGATTCCAATCCGCCCAAAGCTCATCTAGAGGTCCGATTGGGCTTGAGCTAGTCCCCCCAACTCGATTAGGTTCAAGTTTCGATAACATGCTAGGCCCAACCTATATAATTCAAAAGGATATACTTTCATGGTCTTTTTAGCTAATTTTGTCCAATTCAATCCAATTTCATCCCAACTTAATCTAGAGGCGATCATTGGCTACTAACTAGAGGGAGTTTTCTATAGAAAAAGGCACCGGCTTTCACTTGATGGACGAATTCGGTTCGAACTTTCAACCATCTTAGAATGACCTAATTTTCACCTTGGGGGCAAATGTGGCTCAAACATTCATGAGTACATAAATTGTACTATTACCCGAGAGACCATTTTAGCCACTTCTTTAATGGAAAAGGAATATTGACTTAGCGAATGACGAATGCCATGTCATCAAATATTGCTTCCATAGTAAATCGAAACTCTGTATTTTCTTACTCGAATGTTTGGGCCTAAAAATAGATTGATTGAGAAAGAGAATGAGATACTCGAGTTGGAGCTTGGGATTTTTCACAAGTGTACATTCATCAAATGTAACCCAATTTCCCACCTACAATCTTATTTTGTGAAGAACACTAACCCTAAACCCTAATTTGCAGCGCGCTACCTCCCTCCCTTCCATTTGAAATTCCATTAATTGGCTCAAAACAACATCATTTTATCTTGTTTTGTGAGAATAATATCTTTTCACACGACTCCAAGTTATCCTCAATTTAGTTGAAAACAATGTTGTTTTCTATAACATGCGAAAGACAACATCCTTTTAATTCTTTATTGAAGCCACTCGACTAACATGGCACAGTGGCACTCAACTTGCCATGTCAATATCCCTTCATCACCTCATATGCCACGTCTGCACGTTTTGATAGAAATTCCAATGCTGGCCAAAGTTGTCTCTCGCATAAAAGTTTGTGCCTTTTGACGAGGCCCTTGAAAATTTGAGTGGAAATTGCATCCTAGATGAAAATTTGCGTCGAAATGTCTCCTCTGTGAAAGTTAGTCCCTTTTCATGCATCACATACAGATTAAGGCAACTATAGGCCCCCATACGAAAGTTGGTGCTTCTTTTTGTGAAGAACCCATAACCATAGAGTTAAAGGCTGAACCTCAACCGGTATCAATTTAGGGCTTGATCCCAGGCTTAATTCCTTTCCCTAACCCATCCATCATCACGTATTTCAGATCGAATCAGGGTCCATAACTGAGGCAGTCTTTTCTCGTATTGCCTAAAAGTGCTCTTTGACTGACACATTTAATCACATATTGTTTAGCAATTTGCTTCAAACTTGCGTTCTATTGGCACGTGTGACAAGTTATATGCATGATGCCTGTGGAGGATCGTTTCTCGTTGCACTGGCTAGTAAGCCTAAAATACTCAAGGCCCAAGTTTCTGTCCCCAGCCAACATTAACAGAAGAAATGACAAATGGTTTATCTTAACGCCTGTTTCTTCTTCTTCTGGGCTAGCTATTTTAAAATCTCTTTCTTTGTCAAAATTTTAATGCCATTTTGATAATCTAATCAAGTTCCGAAAACTGAAAATCCAGCATTTAATGAGATTGAGCTTGTTTGACAATCTTAATTTGCATCCACTTGATGGACTTAATTAAGTTAAAAATTCTCTTTAGGATTGGTATGATAAAACTGAAAAAATGAGTACCAAAAGCTTAAGTGCCAAATTTAACTACCAATAATTTCAAGCGTCCAAAGAAGAAACAAAAAGTTGCTAGATGATAATTGATTTTTAATAACTAACAATTTTATTTATTTATTTATTTATTTTTTAGTTAGGAAAGATATGTATTGACTTTTATCCACAAGAGCTATACAACAAGTAAGTCTTGGCACCAACAAAACTTGCACTCATAGAGACAACAATGTCAATACAGTGGAAGGGTGCCGAGAGTAAAAGGAGAAAGAGGGGAAGCCAAAACAACAGCAACCCTCGAGCAAACAGTACAGAGAAAACCAAATACCTAGGAAGAGAATATAAAGGGATGAAGTCCCCAACTACGTTGAATCCTCCTATTCCTTGGCGTGTCTGCAACATTGTTGAAAGTTGTAGCCTTGTCCTTGACAATTTTGAGTAGGTGTTTTTTCAAAGCAGGCACAAATAGGACCTGGCTCTGGAAGAGAATGTTATTCCTTGTCTTCCAAATTAGGTGACAAAGGGCTCCAAATGCAAACCGAGCAATGCACTAAGAGAATTCATTGCCGGAGAGAAATTTGATGGCCCAAAGTAGGTTTTCCATCCACGATCTATTTTGCCAAGGGAGGTTGCATTTCGTAGCCCAAGACAAAGCTAGGCCAACAGTAATATTGCATCCAAAAAACAGATGATCAATAGAATTAGGTCTTAAATTGCAAAAAGCACAAGACCCATCCGCAGTCCTATCATAAGATAGTTAAAAAACCTGAGTGGTAACCAATTTATGGTGATGAGCCATAGGTGAAACTGGTACCTAGGGGAGTGGGTAGTGTTCCAGATGAAGGAGAACCATGGGACGATGCTTCTCTTTGGTTGAATTGCTTCCCAAGTAGAGGCGATCAAAAAGGACCAGAGGGGTGCTCCAGCTAATAAAAATGGTTTGGGTAATGCGAGAGTACCGGAGTGTGCGTTCACGACTCTAGGATGAGCTTGGTGGCTTGGCGCGGAAGAAAGAAAAGATCCACAACGGTAGCCTGCTTGGAAAGTCCCGAACGATAGATATACACATCCATGAGAAAACTGTTTAGGGGTCCTCAGCGGTGTCAAGGGTCAAACCAAAGGGTCCATCCAATTTTATTAATTCCTACCAAAGGTAAAAGATGACCATGCATTATTGTCACTAAAATATAGGAGATATATTGACAGTATGGCTAGTATTATGAAAAAAAAAAAAAGCATAAAAATAAATTGTATTATGAGCTTCACTTGAATGTGGAACTTGAATCTTTTGCACATAAAGTGCTGGATAGCACATGGAGCGGCACTGGTTTTGTGAAACAATCATGCGTCTACAAAGTTAGTTATCTACAGAACATAAAATATCTTAAGGGATAGAAGAAATATGAAGCATATTAACAGCAATTATCTTATTCATTGAGCCTATTCCACTCTCCTAGCTTCAACATCTCAAATCAAAGCTAGAATTGATTAAATAATTTTCGAGATGTTACAGTGTTTGATTATACTTCTTTCTACTCGTAACTCTGCTATACTAATACAATCAATCCTTATTACACTCAACACTCTCTTCTGATTGCAAACACTTAGAATTCTACGAAGAAATACAATATGATTTACATAACTTTTGCTCACAAGAACAATTGGAAGATGAATGCCTAGAGTATAGACTAGTTTTCTTTTTTTCGTTTCCCCTCAACTCTACTACTTCGCTTGGGTTGAATTAGCCATGCAGTCTCAAATGACTATGCAACGGTGTATCATCCTCTGTTGCTTGTATGATCTGGTAAACTGTTATGATCTTCTCCAATTTGCTTTTTGTGGATTCCAATGCTAAAGACTAGCTATAAAACACCCATTTGAATTCAAATCAAATTCATAAAGAGTGTGGGTCTTCCCTCCAAAATCGTAGAGGCTTGTAGTAGCGAGAACACCATATGCAATTAGGTCCATTTAAGCTTGTACACACCCGAGCTTGTTCTCCCTCTACATTTAGGTACCTCTAAGCATGTTGATGACCTTGTATTTTGTTGATTGTTCAGTCCATCCGAGCTTATGGTGTCTTCATGTCCTCCAGTTCATTCACCTTCTATTAGTCTATCCCGACCTTTTAACAATTACATATATTCTAGTTTAACATCCACAAGGTCCTTCCAGACTCAACATATTCCTTGTTCTATAACTTATCCACCCTTTGTAAGGTCCATGCAATCATCAATAAAAGTCATGTCCAATAGCTTGTTCACCTCCTATAGAGCAAAGGGCGTTCAACACTCTAGACGTCCCCTTGCTAACAACAATCACATGTGAGACTTTGTATGTAGAGGGGACATCTTCTACACACTCAATTGCATATGTTAGTACACTTAGAATGTTTTGTCATCAAGAAACCATATGGATTTTCCCCGAAACAAACCTAATCTCTCCAAATTGAACACAGAGCAAGAAACCCCCCCCCCACTCCTTTGCTCAGCTTACGCATCATCAAGAGTTTATCAAAAATCAGGATGGAGATAATATCTTTGTCTTCCTCGTATACATACATATATATATCAGCTTACGCATCATCAAGAGTTTATCAAAAATCAGGATGGAGATAATATCTTTGTCTTCCTCGTATACATATATATATATAGAAAACAGTGAATTGGAGATAGAAGCACTCTTTCATATCCCTCAATAAATTATGAATATTGACAACTCTTAAATTAGCACTCTTTCCTCTCTCTCTCTCTCTCTCTAAAAACACCTTTTTTACTCCTTTTCTTGTCAAAGAAAACCAAGCAACCTTTCAACACTCGAGGAACCTAGAGCCATCGGCGTGATAAGATTATAATTCATTCAATAAACAAAAGGTCCAACCCTGATGTTTTCACCGTCCCCCCAGAGGAAAAGTTGCTCACATAAACATTTATTTATGCCAGTTTGGTGTTTGTTTCAGGGAAAGATAGGAGAGTGGGCAGCACATGAAATCGCAAGTGTGAACGTGGATTTATTTAATACGTCACTTTGGAGTCCATTGAGAGCTTGTGGAAAGTTTGGCAAACCAACCTGTGTCCAGCATAAAAAATTTGGTTTCAAATGGCTTTTAGTTTTTTTTTTCTTTTTAAACTTTACTTTACGTGTAGCATCAAAAAAATTGATCTTTTTTTCTAGGTAAATGTCCAATCAATTACTAAGTTGCACAGTTAGCACCATTTTTTCTTTACTTTGTTTGTTTTGCAAAAAATAAATAACTTGAAAATTATTTCTCTAAAAATCATTTAAAATAATTTGTCGATAAAAATGTTATCATTACCAATAACAATTTATATAAAAATATTTTTATGGATGATAATATATTTTTTATTTATTTATTTTTATAAACGATATAAATGATTATTTAAATCTACCAAACGTACTTAAGACGGTAAATTAAATAGTATTGGGAATTTTATTCAATACCCTTTAGAATGTATCGACACGTAACCATGATGATGATTAAAGATGTGCAAAAGTCAAAAGCGGAGTGCGCAGGGACATTCATTTGATGTTTGAACATGTATGGAATAAATAATAGAATATCAGACCCTCCTCAGGAACTTCGCACTTCATCTGATGTCTAATGAATTTTCATGCAGTAAAAGCTTTTTGGGTGTTTTTTTTTTTTTGTCGAAAAAAAAAGACATTTTCTGTACTTTGTAGCATATTTAATATTATTTCCATTCCTTGTTTCTTGAGCCGGCACGGGTCCCCTCGGAATTCAGAGCAAGCTATTTTGGAAACGGATAATTTAATGTTGGGAGTATACTTTCTAATTATAACATATTAGATTTGGATATTTGTAAGAGAAACAAATGGTAGCACAAATAGATTTTAGAACACGTAATTAATTGAGGAGGAGTCAAGTTCATATACATAATATCATATTAGATTAGCTAAGATTAGAATAGATTTGGATCGTTGTAAAGAACTAGATAATACTTTGATTGACTTTAGAATTCACAATTAATTAACCTATTTAATGAGGATGATCAAGTTTATACATATATAATTAATGCTCTTACCCAAATTTCATATTCTTCATAAAAATAAAATGTTTTTCAAGATATTGTTTAATTACGAATTTATATTCTTACACATTCAACTTGTATAAAAATAATAATTGGTACTATATCTAAGTTAACTTTACTATATATATTATGAATCAAGACACATTTCAAAATTTTGAACATTCCCTCCTGCTGCAATCAAGTGTACTACGTATAAAAATTATAATTAGTTATTTTTATTTAAATTTATATTTTAAAAAATTTTCTTCTGAGTTTAAATTATCTTTTTCTACAAGTATTATGTAAACAAATCAACCTATCTTAAATTACAAAATTCTTGAATTATAATTCAAAAGAGGCTCCTGTCATGAAAATTAAACGCATTAAATGTGCAAAAGTCTGTTAAATTACGAAACTGTTAAATTTTCATTCGAAAAGGAAGGCTCCTCTCATGAAATCTAAATGCATTAAATGTGCAGAAGCCCATTTTATTATGGTGTCGAGTGAACATACAATACTTCGACAATAACAAAATAATTTAGTCATAAACTAGCTAGACTCATGTTATATTTGATGCACTCAATATCACGATCTAATGTAATTTGACAATTTATGTAAAGTGGGTCGATATAGGTTGGGAGTACCTAATTTTTTATTTATTTTTAGATAAGCCATCTAAGATTTCTAGACCAAACATACCAAACAAATCGAGGATGCATTCTTAACCCTAAACTTATTTTATGGATTTATATTCATTCATAAACCTTTTAATTAAATCAATTTAATTCTAAATCTTTGAGTTGTAATTAAATCTTCCTATTGAGCAAACCTCGCACGAAGTTTCTAACATGATAGGCCATTTATTGGTAACCATTCTACATGTTAGGGTGAATCGGTGATGGTGTTAGTGGACTACCACCAAATCTTTTTTTCCACTTACCTTTCTTTTCTTTCTTTCCTTCAGCTCACACGAAATAGTTGACTCTCTGTAAAAATTGCATTTTCACTCAAATATCTAAGGCTACTTCGATCCACCAAAAAAGTTTCAAACTAAATTTAAGTCTTTGTAACAGATTCACGACCGAATTTGCAATATTCTACGCACAAATCATAACCAAACATCATGCCTAAAGGAACACCTTTTTGTTTGGCCATGCTTGAGGGGCAAGTTGGAGCACCAGGGGTCAATTGACATGCATGATCAAATCTCTCTTTTGCTCTAATTATTTATTCATTAACCATTTGTCCGGTCATCTGTCTAGATACATAGTCAGTCATGCATGATGTGACAAGGACGATGGAGATAGGAATCCCTTCCACACCTAACGAAAAACCCTTAAAATCTTTGCATGTGTGATACACGTTACATCCTCGCACTCGCTCCCGAGGACAAAATATAAAAAAGCCGCATTCACACCTTCAAATTCCACGCGCCAACCACTATGTTTGTCGTACCCAGAAACAAGGCAACCCGGCTGGCACGACTGAGCATTAATGTTGTCAAAGGGACGCGACTTTTCGTCTGACGGAGACGAGATAACCCCCGAATTCTGACCTTTTTGTCGATGTTTAGTGATTGAAGAGAAAAGCCTTTTAGTTTAATACCCTAAAAGAACCCTATCTTTAAATTCGACTCTAATTTTATCCAAAACTTTCTTCTATCTAAAAAGAACCTCAGCTTTTATTCTAATCAAGAACATGTTAGATATCCAAAAATCGTTATTAATTTCACCAAAATTGTCAAAATTAGGCGCATCTTCATCTAAACCTTACATTCATGTCAAAATAGTTACAGTTTTTTTTATGTTGATAACTTTGAAGAAATCGATGATAATTTTTGGGTGCTTAGATAGATTTGGGATTAGATACAAGTTTGCAATATTTTAGAGAAAAAATCCGGAGTAAAATTAAAATTAAATTTATTAAAGGTCTTTTTACAAAATTAGGCCTAAAATTGTAGGGGTTACATTTGAAAATAGGGGTCAAAAAGGGTAAGTAGGCTGTGCATGTTACCTACAACTATCATCAAGGGAGAGATCACTTTTGGAATCTCGCCCTCTTAGATTATTATTCTATTTTATCTAATTTTCAATTGAAAAGACTTTCACCAACTTATTTTCTTGGGGACCACGGCCCATCTTCTATATATCAAAGACTCGGTTTTTCCTTTTTTCAAACGTTACATCTAAATTTCGAAACTTCTATTGAGCAGGGAACAATCACATGAGAGACTCAAAAGTCTCTGGTTCTCTTCAATAAATGACTGCCTGATATGTCACTACCCTTTTACACGGAAATCATCTTCCTCGACAACATTGCTCTTTTTTATTTCCTTCGACGACATCTTCCTTGACAACATTACATGGAAATATATATATCTAACTTGGATTTGTTTTTTTCGTGAAAAATAAATAATTTAAAAAATATTTTCCTAAAAATGATTCATCATATCATTTACATAAAAAATGAATGAAAAGGAAATATTTTCATCATCTATGAAAATGAATAAATATAAATTATTTGTCAATAACGAAAATATAGTTCATTGGCTAATTATCTCGATTGATTATATTTAAGAAATTATTTTCTAAATTATCTATTTTTCACCGAATAAATGTGAATTATATTGCTTTTATTGTCAAAATATGATTCAAGATCCCGGTTGAATCTTCCTCCACCGAGCCGTCTTTCTGAAAGGACACGTCAACTAGGCTTATCATTGCAATAGTACTAGACGCGTCTTCTTCTTCTCTTTTATTTCATTATTTAACAAGAAATTTTTTTTTCAGTGCCAAGCAATAGATCTAAGATCAAAAGAATGAATTCAGCTCCAAAGAATATGTCATTTGTCCAACCACAGCAGTTGCACAATCTTATTGTCGAAGTTCTCGAAACTATATATGAGTTTGAAAAAAATCTAATCACGCACTCACATGAAAATTAGATACTTTATAAACAGATGGCTATGAAAGTTCCTATTTACGGAGGTTACATAAAAAAAAAGAAATTTGCCTTTTTTTTTAAAGCATACAATCAATCAAGCTAAATCTAAAAATCCCGCTCGTGGTATTTATTGTATAAACTACTTTTATTACTATTGATTTCTATAGAATATAATTCCCATAAGGCAACTGTCCATATCAATGAAAATCTCACGTCAAATAGGAAGCGTCTTGTCGAATATAATTCATAAGTAAATATCCATGACCGAATGATCATCTTCTTCCGTGGTTATTTAGGGGCTGTTTGGCAACATGCAAAATATTGCCCGATTCTGATTTTTTGTTCATAAAATCAGTTTGGACGAGAATCGTATTTGGTAAAAATTTTGTTTCCGGGAACAGATTGAGAAAAGAATTGAGAATAAAAAAAAAATGAGATTCTTCATTTGAGAATCAAAAAAAGAATCAAAACAGTGAAAGTCTCATTTTTCTCTTCTGTCATCCCGCGATTGTCGTCCACCACTGCTTGTTGTTCGCCGGTTCGGCAGCTGGGCGAGGCTCGCCTAGCTGCTGGCAAGACTCGGCTGATGAGGGTCGGTGATGCTCCGATGAGCATTGCCGGCCCTCGTCTGGCCACATGAAGAAGAAGAGGAATATGAGAAAAGGGAAAAAAAGAAAAGAAAAAAAGGAAAAAAAGTAAAAAAATATTTAAAAATTAAAAGAAATTGATTTGGAACATAATCAATGAGCACGGTATCAAACGCAATTCCATTCCAGAATAAAAAATTTTGGACAGTTACCAAACACGTTTTTTTTATTTAGAATCAATTTTCGGGAACAGAATAAAAAATAATCATTTCTGGTTAGAATCAGTTTCCGGGAACAGAATCGTTATCAAACGCGCTCCTAGAGTCACAAAAAAATAGTATACCAGCTAGATGATACGGAATGCGTTCGTAGGCAATCTGATGAAATTCGACAATAGAATTGAAAATTGTGATTTAAGCAACTTAGAAGATGAATTTAGATTCTCCTTACTCAATTTGAGAATGCTTGAGATACACATGAATGGACGGTGTAGTTACTTTAATCCTTTTAAATTATTTAGTGGCAATGCTTCTGGATAGGTATAGATAAGCTGTCTTCGTATTTCATTCAAATCCTATAATATAAAATAATTTTTTTGGGGAATGGATTATTAAACGAAGAAGATAATGATTATTGGCCCCTGGTTTTAAGGTTCATTATCATTCGAGGGCGGGGGAAAACCCAATAAACAAACCTTGCATTAATTCCAGAGAGAGAAAGAGAGAGAGCGCTGTGGATTTCAGCGACTCTGCCCGTGATGATGATCCTCCTCGTCATCATCATCATCTAAGCTTCTCTTCACAATTCAAACGCCACTTTTTTCTTTTTTTTTTTTAATTTTATCGGTGCAAAATCTATTCCTATTTCAATTCTTACTTTAAAATTTTTACTTTATCTCTTTACATAACATGAAAATCGAAATCCATTCATAAAATAAAATCGCCTACACCCAAATTCTTTAAAAATGTAAGAATTCGAACCCTTATCTTTTTCCTCAAACGCCACTTACTCGATAAGGAAAAATCCTTATTTATTTATTTATTTATCGAAGTCGGGTTGTATCAGGGGCGAAGACTCGGAGTAGGAGTTGACTTTGGAGACGCTGTAGTGCAAAACGCTTCCTTAGCCTTAGCTATAACATGTTACGTGCGGAGCTCCCTCTGCTTCTTCCATCCTTTTCTTGAATCCCCCGGATCTTGAATTTTCCCCCACTAGCGTGTCCCTCTGTCTCTCTCTCTGTCCCTGTCCCTGTCCCTGTCTCTCTCTGTCTCTCTCTGCCCTCCTGACATTCGCCAAGTCTCAGCTTTTTGTTTCCGTTTACTCTTCTTCGTCTTCGTCCAAGATCTCGCGGAGTCGGTGCCAGTCGTCCTCGTCATCGATTCTTGAACCGGTCTCGGTCTTACCCGAGGCCGCAGTTCTTTTCGGGTCGCGCCATTGCTAGGTCAATTTTCCTTTCACATTCAATAGCTCCAACTTGATACGCGTTTTCGTCGAATTTTGCGTCCTCCCCGTTTTCTCCCTTAAAGTTTCTGGGTAGTTTACCCTTTTGAATCTTCGTTTCCGTATTCAAAATTAGAACTTTCTTGCTGCCCAGATACCTCAGGTCAGTTTCTTGGACGTTTCTTGGATTTTGAAGCAGTGATATATAGAGCTCTGTGTGTGTTTCTCTCTATCAGTTTTCTCCCCTTAAAGTTTCTGGGTAGTGGATCCTTTTGAATCTTCGTATTCCGTATTCAAAATTATAACTTTCTTGCTCCCCAGAATCCTCAGGTCAGTTTCTTGGACGTTTCTCGTTCGGTTGGCATCAGAAGCGGCGATATATAGAGCTGTCGCTGTGGTCAAGTTTTGAGCAAGGACAAAAGTAGAGATGGGAAGCAAAGGGTCGAAGTCGAGGAGGGACTCCGGTGACTACGGGGGGTCGGCGAGCTCCGGGTGGTGCCAATACGGGCATTCCCAGGCGCCGCCGCCGTACGCTCAGCCGAGCCCGTATTACACGCCGCAGCATCGTTATGCGCCGTCTCCAGCGCCCTCGTACGGTGGTGGCTATGGTTCGCAGACTCCGCAGCCGATGAAGAAGAGGCTGGACCGGAAGTATTCGAGGATCGCCGATAATTATCGCTCCTTGGACGAGGTTAGAGTCTAAATCAGACCGCATTCTCTCCCTCTCTCTCGTTTGAACTGTGTTTTGTGCGTCTTTTGGGGCTCTGTTTTCGTGGAGGTCTGCGCACAAGTTTTCTGTGCTCGTTGTATTGTCGAGTGAAGCGTTAAAGTTTTTTTTTTTTTTGGGTGAATGTTCTGTTTGGTGCTTCTACACTGACCATTGAAATTCAGTTTATTTTCGGTCGCAACTATCGTAAATAATTAAAAATCTGCATATAATTCACGATGAAATTGGTGATAGGAAGCATGACGCTTGCAGTTTACGAAACTAAGAACTTTGATTAGCAACGAAAAAGGCCATAGCAGAGAAATCTTCGAGAGAGGTCATATTTCCCGAGATCTTTTTGCTAGGGAGGCCCTTAAGTTACAGGGCTAGTGGGTTGCTTCCGTATTCTGCCAGGAACTTGAGATTGCAAACTCGGGATAGGATGAGAGGTTTCTTGCTAACTATACTCCAGCCATCAATGTTTTTGCTAATATTTTGTGTGGAGAGGATTCCGGAGTTCATATTAGCGGATTATCCATGTGGCAGCATTCAGGCCCGATATTTGGACTGCTGGTTATTCTTTATTACTCCGTGTGCAAGCTATGCCTTGCTTTACAAGTCTCTGATGTTGTGATGTTAATTTGATCATGGTTCAATCACAGGTTACTGCTGCCCTCGCCGATGCTGGCCTCGAGTCCTCTAATCTGATCGTCGGTATTGATTTCACGAAGAGCAATGAGTGGACAGGTCTTTTTTCCCGCTTAGTCCAATTGAAATTTTTAATCAGTTTCGAGTCTGGTGGGCTAACACCCTTTTTTCGAACATCAGGTGCCAGGTCGTTCCACCGGCGGAGCTTGCACCATATTGGAGATGGTAGAAACCCCTATGAACAGGCGATATCGATCATTGGACAGACACTATCTGCTTTCGATGAGGACAACTTGATCCCCTGCTATGGATTTGGAGATGGTATTTTTTTTCGGGGCTTGTGCTTAGTTTTTCCTGTGTGTACTTGAATATGTTTTGGCATGTACTTAACTTGACATGCTTGCAGCGTCAACGCACGATCAAGACGTATTCAGTTTCTATCCAGACGATAGATTCTGCAATGGATTCGAAGAGGTTCTGGCACGGTATAGAGAAGTTGTTCCCCAGCTTAAGCTTGCAGGTGCTCTTTGGTTTACCATGACAGAACCGATATACGTTTATATATTGGTTAATTGATCTCCAGTTTGCTCATGGCTTTCTATTTCTGTTCTTGCTATAGGACCCACATCTTTCGCACCCGTCATCGAGATGGCCATGACAATTGTCCAGCAAAGCCGCGGGCAATATCATGTCTTGCTGATAATAGCCGATGGACAGGTAAGGGCTTAACACAAACGTCTGCTTTTTGTGGTTCAATCAAATTGAGCCACATCATGTTAGACAGAAGGAAGGATTGGCTTGGTTATCTTATATGGCTATCGGTCCTTTTTATTGTCCGTTTATTAAGAAATATATCATGTGAATTCAAGTGACAGCATACTGCTTAGGCTTTTCAACCAAGCTATCGCTTCCTAAAGATGTCTTGCTTGCGTTTGGCTAATGTTTATGCATGGCTGTCTAGGTGACGAGAAGTGTCGACACACAGAATGGGCATCTCAGTCCACAAGAGCAAATGACTGTTGATGCAATAGTTAGAGCAAGGTAAACAGAAAAAGTCCTAGCTCTTAAGCTTGTCCTTGATTTCAGATACGTTGATCCGCTCTTCTTATTGACTCTCTCCTGGAACATAATGTGCATGTGCTTGCCGATCCTTTGCAGTGAGTACCCTTTATCTATAATTCTAGTCGGGGTTGGAGATGGCCCGTGGGATATGATGAGGGAATTCGATGACAACATTCCTTCCCGTGCCTTCGATAATTTCCAGGTAGAGAGACATTGATCGTGAAGTGGCTTTTTATATCTGCGCTGTTCAAGCTATTGCCGCACATTCAACTCATACTTATCATGGGAAACAAAACTTCTTGATGTATTGCTAGTTTGTCAACTTCACCGAGATCATGTCGAAGAATGTGGATCCACGGAGAAAGCAGACGGAGTTTGCCTTAGCGGCCTTGATGGAGATACCTTCTCAGTACAAGGCGACTCTTGAGCTGGGCTTACTAGGGTACACTTTTTTTTTTTGTGGTCCATGTGTTTCACTTCTATTTATATCTTTGTCTGTGATGTTCTTCTTTTTGCTGTGCGAGCTTTTATTTATCCTTTCCTTTTTGGGCTTTGGCACGACAGGCGCCACGCACTGGATGCTCCAGAGAGAATACCTGTTCCTCCACCTGCTTATGTTACACCTCCGGTGAGCAGCTCGAAGACGTACTACCGCTCAAGCAGTTTTCAGCCAGACGCTACTTACGGCAGCTATATTCAGACCCCGGGTGCCGACACTACTTATGGCGGCAGCTATATTCAGACCCTGGGTGCCGACACTACTTATGGCGGCTATACCCAGACCCCGAGTGTGCCTACTTCCAGCTATCGGAACGAAAATCATGTAAGCAAGCTTTTTCCCTAATTTGAATTCGTTTACATCAAAGATAATCTGGAATGCTTTTGGTAAATCAGAACATGTAGTCATCTCTAGTAAATAACTGGCAATGGAACATAAGTAGATAATGCTTCGCTTTGCTTTCACTTGTCGACTCTAAATAAAATGATGGTCGTTCCTTCTCTCTTCTTCTTTTGCAGGCTTGTCCAATTTGTTTTACTAATCCAAAGGACATGGCTTTCGGCTGCGGTCACCAGGTAGTTTAGTGGAACCCCTTTTGATTCCCTTGTGATTCCATCTCAGCCCTATCGGGCATTGGTTGGGCATGGTTAGTAGTTTACATGATCACTGTCATTTCCTTGATCGCGCAGACGTGTTGCGAGTGTGGTGACGGCCTTGAACTGTGCCCCATTTGCCGGAGTTCAATTCACACCAGGATAAAGCTCTATTGACGCCCGTTTGGTAGCTTCACCAATGTCGCCAAGACTTTCTAGTCCAAGTACGTGCCCCTAAGGGAAGGCAACGGCCCATCCTCATTGAGAAAGGGACTGCTGATTATTTCTCAGTAGGGGGAAGAAATTTTGAACCGTCAGTTTATTTACCTAGGTTCGTCAAAGGGCTGTTAGGTTTTGATTATCTTCGAGTTAATGCTTGGGCGATTGAGAACGCCTGCGTAGGGGATTTAGTCGTGTGAGGCAGATGTAAATATGAAGATGCTGGTCCATCATTCTTTCATTTTTTTCATCCCCTGTTTGGCGCATTCTCAGGTCCATTTCCAAATACTAAACTCTGTTTCTCTTAGCTCTGTTCTGTCGAGAGAGATCTAATGTTTCGCCTCATGTACTTATGATGTTTCTCCATATAAAGCCTAGTTTGATGCACTTGCTACTTCTGCAATTCGGGTGGGAAGGAGGGATCAGATGGCGTGTGTGCCAAAGTGGGATAGTCTCCCTGTTTGGTTTGAGCTGCTTCCGACAGTCTTCGATTCATCCCAGGTTTGGCCACCAAACAGCTTACCCACAATTCGTCCGGATGCTGCTAGCAAGCCATCCTTCATGCGATTTTCATTAGCAATGCCTTGAATAACACGACCCATCTTTCCTCAAGCCCAATCGACCATCAGTCCTGGCTTCGAGAGCCGGTGTCCAATGTCTTGCATGCGAGTTTCTTTCTCCCGTGTATCATCCCGTGGGAAACCTCTGCATAGCTTCTTGACCTTGATACAAGTTTCGAGCAGTAGCTTAGAAGATTGCTCGGTGAAAACTAGACGCGAGAGCAGAGAGGATTGTGCTCAAGTTACTAGTCCTGCTGGTACGTGTGTGGAACTCGCGGCCGCGAGTGGTGGTTGCATGGTGGTTTGATCACTCGAATATGGTTTTCTTCACCTGAAGTTGAATCTGTTTTTCTTTCTTTTGGCCCGAAGAAGTTGAGCTTCATTTGCTTCCCTTTTCTTTTTCTGGCTAAATTGCAATTTTTCTTATCAGGGATCTTCTTCAATTCTGCTTCGTAAGATTCTTGTCCTTTTTTCAGTTTTGCTTCATCAGGGTTCTAGTTCAATTTAGTTTCATTGGTTTCACCTTGTTCTTCTTCAACTTGAGCCTATCTTTGTATGAAAAAGGGGTAAAAAAAGGAACAGGTCTTCAAATTTTTGACTCATTAACTCCACCACGTCAGCAAATTTGGTTGATGCAACGAACTAGGTAAACGGCGGAACATTTTGAAGACTCAGTTGGACAAGAAATAAAAGAAACGATTTTGATTTTTGAGCAAACTGATTGCAAGTTGCTCGCCTTAGCATTTACACGCGACAATTGATGGAATGACAATATTAAATCATGATTTAAAAGCTACACCTACGTTTGTGAATTTCCAATGTTGTTACTCCTGAAACAAAAAAGTTGATATTGGTTATGCTTTTATCAATTCTGGATACGTAAATAGTCGTGTTGCCTACTCCAAACCCGATAATCCTTCTCTTATTTTCCCAAAATGGCTCTCGTGGAAGATAAGGCACAAAGGTGATCATCACTCATTCATTTTTTACCATCTCCTTTGTGATATCCCGATATTCCAATTCTAATTTCAATAAATTGAGACGGGCATTTTGTTGGCACGCATATAGTTCATTTCCTTGAGTCGGCCACTCATGTGAAAACTAATCTATCAGATGAAGCCGTTAAGAGATTCTAATGCATTAGACTCGAGAATTTGATTAGGAAACGACCTTTCGACCGAGATAATCTGTAAGGGTCATTACGGCACAAATATAAATCGATTAGAGATTGGAGATAGGTCGGCTCGATAGAGGCATGTGATCAGGTGTGGGTGATTCCACCGGATCGCACAATTCTTGTCGATCGGCACTGGGCTGACTTTTCTATCGATTGGGTACCTTATGCTCGTATTTGAAATCTTGAGATTACCTCGACAACCAAAAGTTGCCAATGTGCCAAAGATGTACATTGTGACTTGAATTGATCAACCACAGGTCAAATGCACAAAAATTTCTAAAAGCTGCATGGTAGATTATGATTCGTTAATATTGTGCCAAAGTGAAATTAACCGTGAAATTGAAATCGAATTCTGAAATTGGAAGTCCTGGTGTGTCACAAATTTTATTAGGAATATTGAATTAATTTATGAATTTTAATTGGACTCAATTGGAAGAGGATTGAATGGAATTGAAGAAATTAGCTCACAAGATTCTATGCCCCGACGGAAAATGAAATTGAACCTATTAGACTAAAGTTGTGGGAGGTTGTAGTTAGTGGATTGTGACATCACAAGTGATGTCATGGGGGAGGCAATAGTGTATAGGATGATGACAAGTGGATGGTGGGGATGAGCTCTTGGAAATGTGGGATGTCACTTCCCCCTTGTCCCCATCAGCTTCTTCATTTGAACTTGGAGGAGAGGGAGAGAGGAGTTGCTTTGTGCGAACCAGCCAGCCAGCCGACGCCTCCTTCCGCCCTTCGTCGTAGCTGTCGCCGTTCGTCGGAGTCGTTGTGGTCGTTGTCCGTCCGTGCGAGGAGGCCCGCACATCGCTCCTCCGGTCAGCTCGTCTGTTTATCGCCTCCGTTTGCCGAGCCTCCAGCGTCGTTGTCCCTCCTCGCCAGAAGTTGCTCATCGTCCCCGGAGCCTCCATCACCGCCGTTCGTCGCCGCTAGTTGCCGTCCCGAGCCCTAGTTGCTTCCATCGGTCCTTCTCCGTCCAAGTAGCCACCGGCGCGCCTCCGTTCCGACCGTGAGCAACACCCTTCGGCCATCAAGATTTGGATCTTCGAGGAGCGTTTCCGGGCTCTTCCCGACCTCCTTTGGTGTTGCTCCGTGTAGATTTGTCGTCGGCATTGTCGTGCTCTTCGCCGGAGACTCGTTGGAAAGCGATTCCGGTGAGTTTAGCTCACTAAACCTTGATTAGCGGGTTAATGATGCCTTAAGTGTGTTTAGCTTAGGTTGATTGAGATTAGGTGGTTAGATTAGTTTATTTAGTTGTGGATTAGATTAAGGTGATTAATTAAGGTAAATTATGTTTAGTTTAAAGGTTATGTAGGTTTATTTTAATATAAGCCTTGATGTGACTTAAAGGAATTTGTTTCTGATTTAAATAAATGTTTCGAAATTATTGAATTATTTAATAATATATTATATTCCGAAAATCATTAAAATATTATTATTTATAAAAAAATTTGAAAATTTATTTTTGACCCAAATCGCTCGAATTTCGTGCCGATCGCTCGCTGCGTATTTAGAATTTGAATTTGATGAATGGTTAATGCAAATTGAGTGTTGATTGTGAAAAATATGAAATTTATTCGGAAAATCCCAAGCGTTGAGTTTGACATCGGAATTGGATTTTTAAAGATTAATATTGTGATTGGAGTATATGAGTGATATGCAAAGTGCTTTGGGTTGAGTATGAATTGTCGTGTGATAAATAAGAGAAATTTGTCCTGAGCTATTGAGCTGGAATTGCCCCTATATGGGATGCCCCATACAACAGATGCGGGTCGTAGTTGATTCTGGGCCCATGCTCCTTCGGGAACGCTGTCGATGTACTGATGAAGCCGTGCTCCCAGGTGGGGAGGCGATACCTGGCTATATGTCAGTAGATAACCGAACTGCGAGTAGGCTATGCCATTGTGTGGCAGTGAATAATGATTGGAACGCTTGCTGTGATTTCGAATTAAGTGAAATTGATTGTGTTCCAATGGTTTAAGTTCCTATTATTACTTGTGATTGAGTGATATGAATTGTACTAATCTGCAGGAAGGTAAAAAGGCGATGTAAGTTTTCTGTGCTGTGTGGCTAAACCACTCTAGGGCGTATTTTCTTTCTAATAGGGGTTTAGGAGGGGTGAACTTATTGAGACAATGTCTCATCTCAGTTTGGGGAAAATATTACAGGACCACAGATGGCAGGACCTCCGGAGAAGAATGGCATCCCAGTGCAGATCATCGAGCAGGTGCACAGTTCTCCTGATCCTAGGAGCCATTGGGTCTACGAGCTGATCAGGACCACCGTATGGATCCAGGAGACCGAGGATGTTAGGGTACCATATAGGTTTAGGGCTTGGTTCCGTTTTGGGGCCAATGGCTTTAGGATTGGTCCACTCGATAGTTTTGATATTCCACTGGCTGTGGTGGATGCTATTTTGAGTGAATGTGTAGCTGACCTTCCTGATGATAGGGTGGACAACTCATTGTCTTCGGACCCAGTGCAGTTAGATGTGGAAGATGTGGGATCGACGAACGAGTCCGATTAGTAGTTATAGGACTGTTCCTCTTTTTGGTGGACCGATCCATGTTGCGTAGACTGACCTTTTTTGATGCACATAAACTCTGACCCATTTTTGGTGCATATAGTCTCTGGATCCTGTTGGTGTATGTAAACCTTGGAATGATGATATATGAAAGTATGTTGGTTTGATTTTGAATTGATCTTTCCTGCTGTCCTATCCCGTATGTTTTTTATGGGAGTTTCTTAGCACGTTCTACATGCGCATAATAATTGAATGGGGTCGGCGACACTACCTGGGAATGTCGCATATACATGACCATGACGGGTTGTTCACGTGTCTCGGGGTTCGGGGCGTGACATCCTTCTCATGGCCGCTCATCCCACTTTCTTTTCCTAATTTGCACATATTAAAAAAACCTAGCTCATTTAAGCTCTAGAGACGCAATGTAGATGGAAACAAAATGTCGCAATCTAATCATCATATAGCAATCAACATTTTCGAAGTCGATGGATCCGAGTCTAGACCATGGAGTTATGAAGAAAAGCCGTGCATTATCTTGACGATATAATGTCGAACTACACACAAAACATCGAAATCTAGCATGCCTTGTCAAGTGGACTCTTCTAAGTCCAGCACATTTTCATAATTTTTCCAGGATAACTAAGGTATTACTTGTGCAAGTAATTTAGATAAAGTTGACATGATCACTCGTTCTTATGCATAATGCAATCAATCAAGGCGTGTGAAAATACGAATAAATAAAAATTGTTTTGTTGAATGAAGAGGATACTTTAAATGAACTATCATGTTGCACGAGCCACAACAAAATAAGCTCTTAATTGAACATATAAATTCAAATTGATCATAAGGTGTGTCTGTTGGAGTAAAATAATTTTAAGTTTTCCCAAATTGATACATTCATAACAAATTTACTCAAATTAATTTTTTGATTACCAAAAATCGTAAACTAATATACTTTTGACAAATTTAGCATAAACTAATTCTTTAATCATAAAAAATTTCAAATTAGTATATTTGTGATAATTTTACCCTTCATTATTTTCAGATGAGTTGGATTAATATCACGGAACATCACAAACCCATACACTTGTCAATCTTGAACTGGTACATTTAACTTAATAATTTGATAATAAAATTTAATAAATGATAAATTTATTATAAATATATTAATTTGTGGTGGTTTAGGATAAACTTATCAACCGTACATGAGTAGCACCTTTTAACTACACTACAAATTTGAAACGTGCCTCGCCCCGGGGAAGCCCGCCTGCGTGGCGTCGTCTCCGACGTGGACGGGACCCTCACCGTCACGGTCATCGACTCCGCCGCCATGCACGGGGCCGTGCTCGGGGACGACGGCGAGTACCGGAGGGTCAGGGTCGAGAGCCCCGCCGGGATCGACGACGCCCTCCACCACGTCGGGGCTTGGAGGAGCCCCGAGGGGCAGAGGACGGCCTACGAGGTCGTCGCCGCTTACGAGCGCCGGGGGCTCCATCGTCTCCAGATAATGCCCCGTCGGTGAAGAAGCTATTGCCCTTTTTTTGGGAAGTGGGCATGTTCTTATTGGCTTGATGGAGAATTGTGGGACCTTGAAAGAGCTGTAGTTGATGATTCTGTTGGTTCTTTTTCCTCTTCGTGTTAGTTCTGTTTTAGGATGATACGAATTTTTTGTGGGGAATTAGTCATCCGTGATACTGGTTTTTTGGGTCCTTTTTTTTTTCCTTTTGATAGTTTTTGGGGTCTGTTTGGTCGCTGAGACGATGCAGGGTTGTCGTGTGTGAATTCCTGATAGGAGAAGTTGAGGGCTTCATGATTGCTCTCAGTCTTTAGTCATCCTTCGGCGTGTGGGTTCTGCGGTTCCATCTGTGGGATAATGGGTTTGCGTGGGCAAAAAAAAAATTTGCAGGCTTTCCTTCTCTCGAAGAGATTGATGAACCTGAGTACGGTTTGGATATACCGAAAGCTGTGAAGCAAGAATCGGGGAAAGCAAAGAAATTGAAGAAAAATAAGAATGGTAATGAACGAGGCAGTGTAGATCATGGGGTTGAAGCTGAGACTACGAGCAATTTGGAGGAGGAGCAGCAGCAGCAGGAGAATGTGATGAGTGAAAGAAATCAGAAAAAGAAGAAGAAAAAAAAGAAAGGGACCAAGAAAGTTGATGAATCGCCTGCAGGTTGGTGTTCTATTAGTATTCTATTCTACATTTTGGGTCGAATGGGGTTAGCTTCCATTAATACATGTGGCAGTCTCATTCTTTCTGGTTGATGAAAATGGCCATTAGACTAGTCTGAACAATATTAGTGAGCTAGGAGAGAGCCCATCTATTCATTGCTGTGATGTATCTGTAAATGTGATCAATTGTCTGAAATGTTTATCACACTATTTCTCAATGAAGTGGATGATGCTGAAGTCGACCTTGTTGATGATTCTGAGTTCTATGCATGGAATGATTTGAGGTTGCATCCTCTAATTATGAAAGCAACACAGAGACTTGGGTTCAAGGAACCAACACCAATACAGAAAAAGCTTGCATTCTTGCTGCTGCTCATCGAGGAAAGGTTAGTTTAAAGATTTTAAAGTTTTATGTTAAATGTTAATCGCAAAACTAATCCTAAGGTGTTCCTTTTATTGTCGATTTAGTAGGATGTTATAGGTGCTGCAGAGACAGGGTCTGGGAAAACACTTGCTTTTAGCTTACCGATTCTGCAAAGGCTTCTTGAGGAAAGAGAAAAATCAACAAAGATGCATGAAGAAAAAGGAGAGGAAGCGGAAAAGTATGCTCCAAAAGGTGTTTTACGGGCCCTTATTATTACACCTACTGGGGAACTCGCACTTCAGGCGGAAGTTTGCCACATCTGTGTTGCTCAATCCATTTTTCCTGAGATGAAGCCATAGCATTGAAGCAATGAGGCATATTAGTTTTAGTACGTTTCTTTTTTGTTTTCTTGCCTACATAAATGAATAGTGAGCTATAACTTTTCTTACTTAGAATAATGCAACAACAAGAGCATGGAGTTTTATAGTTTAGTTAACAGCGATTAGGTTGATGAATGTACACTTTTACTTTTGGACCATTGCCATGCTCATCTTCCCTTGGATGTTTAAGTTTTTGACTTCAACCCTTCTCTAATATGTCATGGAAGTTTCTAGGAAATGCATCTTTAGAGTAAACTGACATTTCTACCTTATGATGCAAGAAAACATCATCTGCAATTTTTGTTTAAGATGGAGGTAACATCCTCTAAGACTTATGCTGTGAGATGATAGAGAATGACCTTTTCATGTCGCAACAATGAGTATCCAAAAAACCAAGCTTAACAGACAAATCTCTCATAGCTGCTATTAAGTCTATTAGATCTGCTTTATTGATGAATTGGAATTCACCTCTTCTGTCAATAAGCAAAAGAAAAGAAAAATGGAAGCTTACTTAAGAAACAAACCCTATAGTTGAATGTTTATCAATTTAGAAAGTAGAACTAGACTACTAGTGAATAATAAATAAAAACTTATTTGCTATAATATAGTTTACATCCTTAATTTTTTGGAATGGAGAGACTACATACTGTGGAATGATAGTTTTGGAAGAGGTAATCGTATTGTGTGTGGACTAAAATGAGTAGTAGTCTATTGATCTGTGATCAAATAATATTGTTGGAAGAGCATGTGCCACCGCCTCCCCCAGCCAGGCCGGTTCTAGTTATAAAGTTATATTTAATTTGAAGCATGCTAATCCAAAGTCGTTGTGGAAGATTAATATGTGCATACTCTGTGTGTGTGTGTGTGGAGAATCCATGGAGCAAAGAATTAGAGTAAACAAATGTAGGACATGCTAGCCAAAAAATGCCATGCTAGAATTTGTTGAGACACGGAGTATCTGCTTGTGGATTTTGAGTTTTTTTTCTTTTTTCTGGACACTCCATGTTGCATGAAGGCAGCATCAAAACAATTAAGAGAATTTCTCGATTAGATGGCTTTTTACTTTTTGATGCTTCTGATAATCATACATATCATGGTCTATTTTCCAGGTTAACGACCATCTCAAGGAATTTGCCAAGGATGCAAGAATCAAAGTAGTTCTCATTGTTGGTGGGATGTCAACAGAAAAACAGGAGAGACTTTTAGAAGCAAGGCCTGAGATTGTTGTTGGAACTCCTGGGAGATTATGGGAACTTATGTTAGGAGGAGAAATCCATCTGGTGGAGGTTAGCTTGGAAGTCTATTCTCCATAGAATTTCTATTTTCGTGCAATTGTTGCCACATCGATAATGCATTTTTCTGTATAATCTGTGTCCATTTTACTTTTATCAACATGAACAGTGCTGTATTGCACATGCTTAGTTGCATCATCAAGATCATAGATATATTGTGCTTCTGTATTTTCCTGTCTAAAGACCTAAACTAATCATGATAGTTTTTGGCAAATAAGGACTTGCTCAATTGTTAATAGATATTTAAGAAGCATATTGCGAATTTGTTGTCAAATACTTATAGGAAGGGACGTGATGGATATAAGGGCCTAAATTGTGAGCTCAATTTTAATCAGATAAAAACTTCTGGTTAGACAAATCTTTTCAACTAACCCCCTCTCCGCACCGTCATCTTTTGTTTCTTTTCATTTTTTTTTTCTTGGTAAATAGTTAGTTTGGATTATAGTCAACAAGACTTTTTTTGTCTATATATTACTGTTGCTGAATCTGTGCTTTTGATTTTACAGTTACATTCCTTGTCCTTCTTTGTGTTGGATGAGGCTGATCAGATGATAGAAGATGGGCATTTCTGTGAGTTGCAGTCAATTATTGACATGTTTCCAACAAAGTTGTGTAACAATATATAACATCCAGAGGAAGTAAAGAGAAACTTTTGTTTTTTCTGCAACTGTTGCTCTATCTTCTGATTTTCGTAAGAAGCTGAAGCGGAGTATTGTCAGATCAAGGCAATAAACAAGCGGTGGATTGAACTCTATAGAGACTCTTTCCAAGTGAGCTGGAATGCGGGAAGATGCTGCTATAATTGATTTGACAAATTCCTCAATTTTGGCAAATAAGCGAGAGGAGTCATTTATTGAGTAAGCATTCTGCTGGCCGTTAAATTATGTATGTGCGCTCGCATTGTGTGTGTCTGTGTGTGTTTTTTGGGGTTTATTAAAACTAGTCAGTTCGCCTTCTACTATTAAAGTTCAGGTGGCTTTGAATTATTTGTTTATTCCTCTGGTGCCTAGAGAAGTTTTGTCAATTAAGTTTACTTTTTAAGTAAATTTGCTTCTATTTTTTACCAATCAGAAAAGGTTCAAACAAAAGAAAGCCTTGACTGAGCCTGTGCTGGATGCCTTGATGAAAGGTCTTGAAGTAGTGAAATTTTTGGATAATTACTTGTATGAAATATCATTTTCCATATGGTCAGAGAATATTGGAGGAGTGTGTTTAGGGATACATAGAGGTGATGAAATTGTAGATCAGTTTGGCTTAGGCTTTGTATCTTTTAGGCTAATGCCTTTTGATTAGATTTGGTAGAGCTCTTCACTTGTGGATAACTTTACCTCTGCACTGTAAAAGTTCTATTGGATCATTGTGAGCTAGTGCTGAACTTTTTCAACATATGTTTCTTTGAAGAACACTCAGAAATGACATGTGGTACTTAGTGATCGGTTGAGTAGATGCTGATGCATTCTTCTGGAGCACCTAGTGAGTTTTCTAGTGTCTCGTGCCCAGAAGTGTCCAACACTTTGGCTTGTTAATGCTTAGTTGGTAGTATGCAGCTGTCATTGCAGATTTTCTTTTGCAGGCTGTGACAATTGCAGAGTATAAGGATTGTAAATGTGAGAAGTGGGAATACTGAAATAGATGAGGAAAAATCTGGCTATGATGATTGAGGACATTCATGAGTCTTTAGTTATTAGTCAATGTATTAGGGCAGTCAAGACATATTTATTTGACAGATATACCTCAATGTAGTATCTTGTCTGATTTCAAGCCAACCAATGAGTTGCAACTTGTTATAATTTGTATGTTTTTACTCAACTATTATTCTACCATAGGATGTTACATTCAATCTGAATATTCTGTATTCTGTGCAACAATACTTATACTTAGGAATTGCAGGTGCTGGGAAAAGGATAAAGATGCTCACTTATATTATATTCTAAGTCTACATGGACTAGGTCGCACAATTGTCTTCTGCACATCAATTGCAGCTTTACACCACATTTCCCCTATCTTACGCATTCTTGGCATCCACGTATGGGCTCAGCATGTGCAGATGCAGCAACGAGCTTGGTTGAAGGTTTCTTGTTACTAAATTGTTAACATTATCAATTTATTTTATTTTATTTTATTTTTCATTACTTATTGAACTTATGTTGGCTTGGTGAAGATATTTCTTGCTCTCTATTTTTTTTTCAACTTGCGCACAACTTTCTGCAGTATAATTTCTCAATTCGGGTGCATATATATGTATTTGTCATCTATTGCTTCTATGATTGTCATAATGTTTTATGGATCTTAGGATCATCAATAACATGCTTATCATCAGTTTAAAGTGACGTTGTACTAAAAAAAAAAATGTGAATTATTCGATTTTTTCTGTTATCAAGGAATTGAAAAGGTCAATTTAAGTTAAATGCAAAAAGCCCTTCCCAACTCCCCCCCCGGGTGGGTGTGCGGGCGGGGGGATTTTGGGTCATTTTTGAAAAAATATTCATGAGCTTCCAAATCGTAAAGAGTGCTTTCATCTTGTAATGCCTTGTAGTTTAGATAAATGGAGGTTGCACTTGAATGGTAAAAGTCCACTTTTAGTCCCTGAACTTTTGCATGTTTTTTCCAATCAAGTCTTTTAAACTTTTAAAAGAAAGCAGAGTCCTGCGGAAACGGAAAAGGGAAGCTAGTGGTCATCGGTCAGGATGTGTAGAGCCACTCCAGGCACGGCACTCCGTAATGCTGGTGATGAGTTAATGAGAGAGCAATATACTTATTCTATGCTAATCTTAGGGTGTGCATGGCAACGTTTCTATTCCGGGGAATTATTTCTTTTCAGAAATAGTTATTTTCTATTTCTACTTCAAGGGATAATTTATTAGTAAAATAAGGTGTTTTGTAACTATACAAAATTTCTATTCTTGGAATAGAAAAATAATAAAAATGCGTTTGGTACAATTTATAAATTTTTATATTTATTTGTTTTTTCTTCTTGCTTACGAACGGCCGACCGCCACCTGCCATCGCAAGATTGTCGCCTATAGCCCATTGGCCGCCGCCCCCTCCTGTGGCGGTTGACACTGGCGGCCGGTGGGCGGTGGTCTTGCAGCAACCGTTGGCGGTGATGGTCGGGATCTTGCAGTGGCGAGGTAGCGGTCGTGCAATAACGGGTGGTGGTTAGTGGTAGTTATTGGCGGTTGGAGGTGGCCAGCGGTTGGCAGGCGGTTGGTGGTGGCCGCACAAGGAACACAAAAAAAGAAAAATAGAAAAGAAAAAAATGACTTATTTTTATAAATATTTCCCAAAAAAATGACTTATTTTTAGAAATTGTTCTCGAGAACAAGAAGCTACATTTTTTTGTTTATGGTTTCTGTTCAAATTTATTCCTCGGCTACTTTTTTATTTCGGGAAATAGAAAAACAAGTTGGCGATACCAAACGGATTTCTATTCTTTTTTTTTTGTTCTGGGAAATAAAAGAACAAAAATCGAGAGAAATAGAAATATTACCATGCAGGCTCTTATGTCTCTGCAAACAATGCCGTTCGTTCATTCGAATTGGTAGTTAAATCCCAGATTGTGTTCCTGATGATTGCTGGAGGGAGGCTCCATATGTTTCGAGTTCATAATTTTGTCATCATAGACTTACATGATCCCTTGGTCTAATTGAGAACCAAATGTGCATTAGTTGTGCTACAAGTCCATAGCGGAGACCCAGAGCAATGCATTCCTTGTCTTTCAATCCTTGCCTTCCATCCTGATAGAAAATTGACGATGTTGAGTTGGCATTTTTTCATTGCTTGACTGTTTCTTGAGCGCAAGTTTGCTATTGTCTTACTGATTGAATTTCCTTCTCCTACTTTGTGCCTTCATGGAATTTTTTTCTCAGATACGCGTTGATGTGAAGGAGACTGCAGAGGAAAGAAAAGTTGTTGAAACTCCGAAGAGAGAAAGAAAAACAGAGAAAAAACGTATTCTTCAAAAGCTAGACCAATTCTCCTTTTTCTTTTCTCTTTTTCTTTTTGCGACGTGAATTGTTCGGTAAAAGACATGTAGAGAGAGAGAGAGAGAGAGAGAGAGAGAGAGAGAGAGAGAGAGAGAGAGAGAGAGAGAGTTTTTGTACCCGGATTTTGGCATGTCTATTTCAACTTTTTATGGTGACCCTGATCCCTGATACCTTGGTCATGGTTGATTATAGAAGATGAAGGAGGTTCTCTCTCGTGTCATCATTAGCCATATTGTCATGCAGGAAGCAATTGAAGGAGGATTTATGATGCCAAACCAGGTGATCTTTAAATCATAAACATTTTTTTCCCGTTTTGGAACTCTAATTTTTCCCGGATATTCTTGGCCCTGGTAAACTTACAATAAATCCATATTGGGTACGGCAATTCTCTCTCGCCCTATTAATACTGGTGGACTATTATCAAGGTGCGATTAGGTTTGTATGGTCGGCGCATTACTTATGGTATTCCATATCGAACCATGGCTCGACTTGTTTAAACAAGATGGATGGTTTGATGTAATGCAACTCTTTACACAAGCAGTCTCAATAAATGAAGGGATACTTTCCACTTTACTACTACCCAATGAATGGAATGAGAATGAGAATTGAATGTATATCGAGGTTTATAGGAGCGCGAAAGCTTTGCATGGTATGTAACCTTGGAGACTATTGAAATGCTCTAGAATTTTTTAACACTTTGTCGCATGACAACCACGAGCTCTTCTCCGACCTGTACACTCTGGACTCGAGCCTCCGAAAGGCGCAATCGAGCTCTTCTCTGTCTCTCGATGCTCTCGGCCTCTCGCAGGACTGCTGCTCTGGCCACCACGAGCGATGCCTCCGACCACCGGGCTACCTGATTTACACGGAGAACTGCTTTTCCTTTTTCCTGTTCGGCCAATTCTGAGGACAGAGTTGTTTTCATGTGTTGTAACAGGTTGGACTGTTGTCTCAGCAAGTGGAGTGTCTCCGATTCCCAATCACTCTTTTTATGCTTTCTATCACAGGTATTATCATGCGCACACAGAAATTGGGCCTTCTTTCATATGGTTTCTTAGGTACATGTAAAAGATTATGATTTAGATGCAACTCGAGCATTTTTTTTTTCATCTTTTTCTTGATTCTTTTGTTTGGTTCAGCTTGTTATTGAACCGTGATGTGTCGTTTTCTAAGATTCTCTTGCATCAGAGCATAATTTAATGGAATTTATGTTAGATGTTGTATTCGTTTGTTTTTTAGCTAATGTTGCTCTGTGTTAGAATTTGTGCTTGCTTGAGGTGGGGACAAATTCTTATTAGTGACTGATGACGCGAGCCTAATTCCCTAAAAATTCACAAACTTGGTTTAAGCGCAATTCTGACACGAACTTTCATTTATCCGAAAGAAAAGCACAAGCTTTTTATCGTAGTCCAAATCCGGTACCATTTGAATTGCTGTCCAAATGCGACATCAAAAAGCTGACGTGGCAATGGATGTGGGCCGTGCGCCTCACGTCGTTGCACACCCAGTGTCCAAGTCAAAGAAATGATGCTGTTTCTACAAGTCTTCGTTAAAACTAATGGCTCTGTCTCTCTGTGGCCGAAATTGGGGGAAAAATTAGGTCTCATAGCTTGGGGGTTGTCGACTTTAGGGGAAAAATTGGGTTTAGGGGTACAACAACTCATGGTTTTAACTCTATAAAGGGAGAATCAGCGATCAAGTCATTGATCGGAAGTAGCAACGGAAGTGGCAGGGCATTGAACAGCTTCACCGGGGCTTTGCTCAATACTCATGACTCGGTACACTCCATGGACTGAGAAAAGCCCGCCGAGGAGTTTTTGTCACTGTTCAGGGCGTCATTTCTTCCAAATAATTCAAGGTGCAGGCTATATCGATTGTGGGAAATTTTGGAGGATTTTTCCCCAATTTCGGCTGAAGAGAGAAAAAGCCATTAGATTTAACGAAGGCGTAAGGAAATGGCATCGTTTCTTTGATTTGGATGCCAGTCTAGAAACAGCATTGGGTACACGATACAAATCCGTCACCATGTCTGCAGTTTAAAGTTGGATTCAGACAGCATCTTGTGCCAGTCTGGACTCTAACAATAAGTTCGTTCTTTTTCTGCGACGAACGAAAGTTCCTGCCGGAATTGGGCTAAACCCACAAATTTGTGCATTTTTAGGGAATTAGTCCTTCAAGATGCTAGTAGTAATTTGCTTAGCTGTGTTGCTTTCGGGAGGAGTAAAGTAGATTCCAGTTGTTGGAGACAAGTTAATTACTACCGGACGCATTTATTCGCACCCTGTTCTGCTTCAGAACGACCCCAGGCCTTTAATTTCTTTTCTGGTTTGATGCAGGATTTATCTGCCGATTGGCTTCAGTGTGATCCCGGTCCATTATTAAGGCCAGAGTATTGACACTATACCCCAAATGGTTTCCTGAATGCGTGAGTCACTTGCTCTTAGTCATTGCGCTACGTGGCTTTTCAATGATTTAGTTATGTACTTCTATTGCTTTCTGTACAATCTTGATGCTGGAAGTGGAGATGTCCATTGTGAGTTGATTTTTCGAATGAATGATGTCTATCCTGAAGTCCATTCAGTCAGTTCAGGAGTATCCTTGGCGCCCTCGTAAAAATCCGGCCTGATTATTCCTCTCTTGCATGTTTAAGCGATCTGAGCAATTGGTTTGCAAAATGGAAACTTGTGAGAATATTCAGTACCTAAGAGACTTGGCACTAAACTTAAAATGTGACCTTGTTACTTGACGCGGTTTCCTTGGAAAGAGATGGCAATAATGCCAGTTCAATGGCATGCTCTCTGTCTTGGTCTTTTCGCATCGATTATAGCACCTTTTTGGAGGATTCTTCGCAAGTGGTTCTAAACGTGCTTTTAAGAGCAAGGTTTGTGATTTAGAACATTTTTAATTGGTCTGACTCATGTGATACTTAGTTCTTGAAGTTACACCACATTTTACTCTTTGTGCCTCAGGATTTTGGCAACATTGTAGTAAATTTGAGATTTTTTGACAGTAAATGTGGCATGAGTGCATTGGTTCAGAGTAACTGTGGCATCAGTATACCAAATTAAGAATTTTGCGATACAAAAATTAATTAAGGGATATATGGCATTGGTGTATCGGGTTGGGCCCTTGGGGTCTTTAACTCTTCTGTTTAATTCTGCATTTTATTGTATTTCCTCAGTGTTCATGACTTCATGCTCTTGATGTAGTTAGAGAAGGTGAAACACTTCATGCATGTAAGATTATTTGATGACTGGGCTTTTGATAATGATTCACTCATATTATTTTAAAGTTGCATAAGGTTCTTTTTTCCTTGCTTTGAGAACTTAATTATTCTAAAAATGTTTTCCTTGTGAAACTTATTTTGTTTTCTCAAGTAAAGGCTGAGACGTTATTTTGCTTGTAAAAGCACTATATGAAAAAAAACGTAAAATGGACCTCAAATATGTTTTGCTCTTTTTAGTTGCAGTATGACATTGCCCATCTTACACTAGTAATCAGTGATTTTTAAAATGATTTTGATTTTTAAGTTCGAATGATTTTTTTGAGTGAACTTGAAACGTAGTATAAGGATGTGGCATATGAAATAGATCAAGGTTTTGAAGAGAGGAAGGATCACACTTATAAAAGTGTTAAATGAGTAATAATCTGACGGACCCTTTTGTGTAATTGTGATGGGTTTTTTCACAACTCATGTGATCATAAAAAGAATTATGAGACTTGAAGTAAAATGAGGTTTGTTAAGCTTGTGTTATTATTGATGATGAGAGTGATGTATATAAAGTCATATAATATGTTCCTTTGCATATCATGCATTTACATCAGAAAATTAAAAGCACTTGCTAAGATTAGGGGCGATTGATTTCCGATCTACAACTGAGGATTGACCTTGTGCCTCTTGGTTCTAAAATTGGAATCGGAAACTGAAGACACGTGACAACTTTAGGGTGCCACGCCTAGCCTAGCCAGGCCGTGTCGTGGAATGTGTGGCATGACAACACAAGGCGCATTCGCCACATGTCATGTGTCGCCACTTGGCGCGTCTGCCATATGGCATGCGAGAGGTGAAATCGACATGGTCTCTATCGATTTCACGTGGGCGATGCTTGATGCAATTTATATTTATATGAAGTTATTTAGTCTTTTTCTATATTTTTCAAATTTGAATGAAAAGCCTTCTTGAACCTTTGCCAAAAACCCTTCTACAAAATGTGTATATTACATGAAGGGGCCATGCACTGCTAGGAAAAGAAGGTGTGGCCGAAGTACATAATGGGGCCAGGCTCAAATGGGTAAATTTCAATAATTTAATGAATTAAGCGCCCCATTCGAATGAAATTCACAACATCGCCTAGGTTTAAATTCAACGAGTTAATTGTCATTTCTCATGTCATGTCGGAGTTGAAATCCTAGATCATAGTGCCTCTAGTTGCTATATGTGATTAGATGCAGCAAAAAAATGTGAATGCTGGATCTTGCAAGGTCGATATCTTTTTCTTTTGGGTAGGATCCAAATTCTATCATTATTGACGATGCAAAAATGCGACGACTTTCTCAGTGTTAAGTACTTCAACTTGAAAGTTCGGATGCAAGACATGCATAAGACGGGATGATGGCTACCAGTTTAGCAAAGTGACTCGGATGAGAGCTCGAGGAACGAGCTTTACGGTCCTAAACAAAATGTGGATGATTAATATGAGTCTCTTGCATCACTCTTAGTTATACGTTCAAATTGGAGTTGATTTTGCAAAAACCTATATGACTGTCGTCGGTTGGCAAGTCAATATCAACACATACAATTGCAACTGCTAATGTTACACTGATTTTGCCTCGATGATCGGGTGCTATACATAGGTTCGTGCAAAAAGGTGCGGAAATCGTTCACGTAGCAAACCGTGATATCCTCGTCGTCCTCTGCGGCATCGATTATGACAAAGACCTTTCGTTTCTTTGAAACCGACCGGTCACCCTCTCTTTCGTGAAGATATTGGTGTTCAAGATGCTTTGGTGCAGATTCACCAGTGGCGAGGTGTGGCGATCGGGAGACCCCGACGATGTGTGCAGAGTAGTGTCGAACAATGATGTGATAAGCCGATCCGTGTTCTTGCTAGAACAAGGCCATCCTTTGTCAAGTGAGCAAGTTCAGTACCACGGATTGTTCAACTAGGATTGGTCTGGCATTTGATACTTGAGCTACCTGTGTAGAATCTCGGTCCTTCAGTTGCCCTTTCACGGTATAAAATCTTTCAACTTTGGAGTACTTGCATACAGAAGTCGAGTTCAACAAATTGAGCCCTGACATAATCAAGAAATAATTTGGGGGTTTATATGAGAAACTTGAAAAATATTCATTGCTTTGTGACTGCCATATCAGCAGCTGATGTGGCTTGCATTTATTTACTCTGAGCTAATTAGAAATTGCCACGATATACTGACATGGACTTAGAATTAAAAATAAAAATAAAAAAGAAGTAAAAATCTCTATTTACCCCTCTCTACCTCCTCCATCTGCCACTACGGCCACCTTAATCCCACGATGGCACCCCTTTATGCCATCGCTACTGGCAGACTTGCCATGGGCCTTGCCATCAAGGCTTGCGGCCACTAGATTATGAACGGATGCCATTTCCGCATTATGGATTGCTTGATTTTGAACGTTCGTAAAATATTCAATTCGAAATATTCGAACCTCCGCAATTAACAATTAACATTGGGTTGGGTTCGTTTAACAGGCTCAAATTCAAAACATATTTTACCGATTTGCTTAAATTTACATTGTCCACCTTCGAATTAATGTTCATGAAATCAATTTAACTTCCAAACGTACTAATTACTACATAGGATGAAAGGGTTGCTTGGGTTTTCCATTTTTCAAGTGCATTTATTTAAGCTAATGGCCACGCAACTGTCTTAGCTATTAATTAGGTGCGGTTTTTTTGCTGCTGGCAAAATTGCAATTACTAATCAAAGAGCATTCATTCAAGTACATTGACCAATTGCAAAGGCATAAAATCACACAACCAGTCTTCAATCTTCAGAGTAATATCACACAATGCGCACCAGAGTTTGAAAAATGCAGACTACCTTAAGATATAAATATTTTATTGAACTGTTCAAGCTCATGGTCTTTTATCCTGAGTGCAATATATTCTTTTCTAATTGAAACAGAAGCTACAATTTTGCTAATAGTATGATTTTGATGTGGAGCATCCCCGTTCATACTTTTGGCGTTGATGTGATTTGTTTAGATTAAGATAGTACTAAGATTGCCTTGTTAGGAGCACACCACTAAGTCTGATACCTTCATCTGGAGAGATCAAAAAGCACAAGTTTGAACCTGTCAACATATTCAGTTAAACCTACCTCCATTCAAAAGTTTAACCCAATGAGTTATAGGTCAATTAGAATATATTAACTGCTATACACCATATCAATTATCTGATGTAGGTTTTCTCTAATATAACTCACTTCCACGTGTATCCTAACAATCTCCTCCTTATATGTGTGCTTAGTGTTAGGTTCGCTCTCCCTTAATTTAGGCATATCCTTCTGCATCTGCAACTATGGGCTTTGATATTATTTGCTAGGAGTGTGTAGTAGAAGATCAACATTTTTGCTTAGGGAGATTGTTAAGAGGGAGCCAAAGTTCAAGCTCGTCAATATATCCAATTGGATCCACTTTCATTCAAAAGTTTAAACCTATAAGTTATAGGCCAACTATAATACATTAACTACTCTCACCACATCAATTCTTCAATGTGAGATTTCTCTAACACGACTCACTCACACATGTATCCTAACACGCACAACCTAGTATAACATTTATATTCTAACACTACATTATAATGAGGCTATAAGCAATGGCCTCGCACTTATGGAAAGTATTTATGCCTCAAATGGAACATCATGTAACCAACGTGGGACTCTTGTACCTTAATTGCCAATATTTGTTGTTCATTCATCCACTCTTCACTTAAAAAAAAAAAACAAAGAAGAAACATTCTATTAAGGAATGCATTTTGTAGTTTTCGATGCATCAATTGTGCTGTTGCTGTGCACAATCAGTACTTTAAAAATTAAGTTATTCTAAATAACATACATAAAAAGTGCTTCAAGGGCACACTCATTAACGAGACTCGGAAACCAACAAAGACATTTTATATTCTAGACCGGAAATGTGCAAAAGAGTTTGGACATAAACTGTTAACCAGACCAACTATCAAACTCCATCCCACCCAATGATTTATCTCTTTCAAATAAATTTCAAAGTTCTCTATCTTCCTTTCCTCCATGTTTGATAGTTATTACTCTTTAATTTACCAAATGAATATGGCATCTTCTTTCAAGATATAGGATGAACCCCGAGTTTTCTCTTCTTGAGGACTTTTTGTCTTGAATTTATTCAATAAATACGGTTTATATTGCATGACTATTGGCCAAGTGAATGAATGACACGCTCTATATAAGCACGCCACACTCTTTTCTCTTTCCTTGTAAGGAAGGTTCAAGAGAGCAAAGACCTGTCACGAGAACGCTTCCAAAGCTGCATTTCCTTGTCCCAGTTCACATTATACACACTCTTTTCTTTTTCCTTGTTAGGAAGGTTCAAAGAGAGCAAAAGGCCATCACGGGAACGCTTCCAAAGCTGCATTTCCTTATCCCGGTTCACATTACACACGCTTTTCTTTTTCCTTGTTAGGAAGGTTCAAAGAGAGCAAAAGGCCATCACGGGAACGCTTCCAAAGCTGCATTTCCTTATCCCGGTTCACATTACACACTCTTTTCTTTTTCCTTGTTAGGAAGGTTCAAAGAGAGCAAAAGGCCATTATGGGAATGCTTCCAAAGCTGCATTTCCTTATCCCGGTTCACATTACATACTCTTTTCTTTTTCCTCACGGGAATGTTTCCAAATTTCCTTACCCCAATTCACATTATACACTCTTTTCTTTTTTCTTGTTAGAAAGGTTCAAAGAGAGTAAAGACTCATCACAGCAGTATTTCCTTATGCCAATTTTCCTTATCGCAATACGAACTATATACAGTCTTTTCTTTTTCCTTGTGAGGAAGGTTCAAAGAGAGTTAAGACCCATCAGAGCAGCATTTCCAAAGCTGCATTTCCTTATACACTCTATTCGTTTTCCCCGTAAGGAAGGTTCAAAGAAAGCAAAGACCCATTATGGGAATGCTTCCAAAGCTGCATTTCCTTATCCCAACTTTCCTTATACCAATTACGACAATGACACCTTGATATTGAACTGACTTCATTCACGCAAAGACTCATCATGGGAATGCTTCCGAAGCTGCACTTCCTCATCCAAATTTTCCTTACCCCAATTTTGATAACGCTCTTCTTTTCCATGGCCCAACTCAAGCGTGCGGTCGCTCAACAACTCTACACCGATTCCCAGTGGATTGTTGACGGTGATGGGAGATGTGTGAAGCTTGCGTGCGGGAACTGGCCGGCGCACCTTCAGCCTCCGCTGGCCGAGGGGCTAAGCAAGCAACCAGCTGAGACGATAGCCATGAACATTAGAGAAATGGGGTTCATTTGTGTGAGGCTCACATGGGCAGTCGAATTGCCTATGAATGAGACGCTTACTTCTCTTACTGTGACCCAGTCATTCCAGACCCTCGGATTGTCAGAATCTCTCACGGCATTAAGTCCAACAACCCTTCCCTTGTTAATCTTAATGTAATGGAAGCCTACGAGGTAACGTTAATTTTCGTCTCTTGTAGTTGCAAGGACAAACGCATTAATCAATTTGCGTCTTATGGATATGAAATTTTTGCTTTGATACGCGATGGAGTAATAATCGCTAGAACTTTTTAAGTCTTATCATAAGTAAAATAATATCACTAGGATTCGGTGAAGGTTACATTCATTGCTGTCAAGGCCATTATGCATTAATGTGTGACCTTTTCAGGAAATTTTCATTCCGTGATCACAAGCCTAAGAAACAACTTCGTGATGGTGATACTCGACAATCATGTCACTAAGCCGGGTTGGTGCTGTAGTGCAGACGATGGCAGTGGCTTTTTCGGTGATCAGTACTTCAACCCACAAATTTGAATGCATGGTTTACAGAAGATGGCGACGATGGCTGCTGGTTTTAGCAATGTGATTGGCAGGAGCTTGAGGAACAAGCTTCGTGGTCCTAGACAATATATGGATGATTGGTACAAGTATGTCGCATCGCCCTTTCATATAAGTTCAAATTGAAAGTGATTTTTCAGAAACCTATTTGATTGGCATTGGCTGGTAAGATGTCAATGTGCTCAAAAATATCAAGACGTAAAATAGCAACTGCTAATACTGCATTGGTGTTGATTCATGGGGGTGCTATCTATAGGTTCATGCAACAAGGTGCGGAAACCGTGCACGCGGCAAACCCTATTGTCCTCGTCATCCTCTCCGGCCTCAATTACGACAAAGACCTTTCGTTCCTCCGGGATTGACCAGTCAACCTCTCTTTCAACTGGTTTTCGAGATGCACTGCTACGGGTTCTCCAATGGCGACGCATGGCCATCCGGAAACCCGAACGATGTGTGTGGATCAGTGTCGAACTATGTGACGAGCCATTCCGCATTCTTGCTGGGACAAGAGTATCCTTTATTCTTGCCGGGACAAGGGTATCCTTTATCCTTGCCGATGAAAGAGGAACAAATGTGAATGACAATGGATACTTCAATTGCTTCGTGGCCATGGCAGCTGAATTCGACTGGGCCTTCGCACTGTGGACCCTCCAGGGGAGTTACTTTGAGGGAAGGAGTCGTAGGGATGGAGGAGTTCTACGGATTGCTCGACTACAATTGGACCGGCATTCGAAACCCAGGCTACCTAAGTAGATTAAGGGTCCTTCAATTAACTTGCCAAGGTATGGAAACTCGTTGCACTACTGCCACATTCGATTTTTTCTAAGATTTCTAATTTCCGAAAATCGTCTTCGGTAGCAGGACCAGGAGGGCAACAAGTTTCACACAAGATCGTACTCCACCCCTTGACCGGCCTCTGCATATTGAGGCAAGCACTGTCGTCGCCGCTTATTTTGGGTCCATGCACAGACTCCGAGCCGTGGATTTACACGCCGCAGAGAGGGCTGGGGATCATGGGGTCGAATCTGTACTTGCAAGCCTGCGAGGTGGGGAAGCTGGTGAGCCTGGGTGAGTGCCAGGGCCTGTGCCCGATGGAAGCGCGGTCTACTTGGACATGGGTGCCAACAACACCGTGGTGGTCGAGGCCTGCAAGTGCTTGGGCGGCGACAGCTCTTGCGATATGGCAAGCCAGTGGTTCAAGCTGGCCGACACCAATCGGCTCTGGGAAAGCAAGCTACAAGTTGGGCGGTACCTGTTGGAAATTTACTATAATATGGGCTTACATTAATTAATTGATTTTCTATTTTAAATAATTGGGTTAATGAATATTCCAATATTTGTTGAACCCTACAGTGATCTGATTAAATTGGGTATTGGCATCTATTGATAACGGACCTAGTTGAGCAGCAAAGTGTAGGTAATTGTATTTAACTGAAGCCCGTAATGGGAAGTGTCTAGTTAACACACTGTTGATTAGGGTTTGTTAGGTCTCATCTCTAGCCTATAAAAGGGTAGGTTATACTTATTAGCTTTAATCCCATTGAAAGCTGCTATATTGAAATAAGTCATAGAGAGGAAGATCTGGCATTCCGATATATCACTAGTTATCAGATTGATCTACTTTTCTTCAAGTGAAGCAATGGCTCAAACAAATACGCTTTAATTCCTTTGTATTTATTGATCTCGGTGTTTTACAATCATATATGGATCCGTTTTTCATAATTGATTAGTTGTTTATGTGAATAAATTTTCTACAGTACCTTCATCGCTAAGAAGAAAGCCTAGGTTTAAGACAATAGAAGACGTACAATTACTTATCAGCAACGAGATGTAACGGAATTTTAATTTTACCTCAAAACGCATTTTCCAATCAAGTGTTTGAACTTTTAATTACCTAATCATATCCTTGGACTTACGTAAATTCATTAATCATGTTCTTGCGGCACCAATCGATCCAATTTATCCAAGCTGGTGGGGTTGTTGGACAATGCCTCATTTTTTGTGGTAGCTTGTCGATGCAACAGGGTAAAATTTTTCATGATGGCTCATCCATGAAGGGACAACTTTTTCTCCACATCATACTTCAACATAATCCAACAACCACGTTAACTCTGAACTGATAAGAGTTGATGTCGGCGAGATTTGATTATGAATTAATCATGCGTAGGACCCTACAATTAGGTCTTGACACCACATTCAATCATTTTCCATATAAAGATATTAGGGCGAAAATTGTCCAAAAAATCCTAAACCTATTACACTTTTATCGATTCATTTCTAAACCTTTTAATTTTGGCAATTCAATCCTAAATCATTTTATTTTCATCAATTGAGTCAATTCGGCCAATTTTAATAGGAAATTTATGACATGGCCGGTTGGTGCTAATGCAACGCTTTTTAATATTTTTAATTTTTAATTTTTTTTCGGTTTGGGGTTGGGTTGGCAATGGTTACCAGCTAATCGTCACGGCCCGGGGCAAGGGTGTTGCCGCCCTCACCATCCTCATTGATTCTAGGTGAGGGCTCGTAACCCTCACTTTGTCATGCCCCGATCCTCGATCGTGCGCCCATCATTCTCTGGTCAATAAAATTTTGTGACTTCCCAGGACGAGTCGCCGACCCTTTCTTTTTATTGCACATGCGGAAGCGAAAATATATCCCCTGACAGTAATCATCTCGGGATAGAGAAAGTAGGACAACAGATTCACAAACAAATATGCTTTTATATATATACTGAGTCATGTACAAAAGTCTATGGCTAAAAGACTATAAAAGACTAGCCTTCCAAAAAGAAGCGGTCCTAATTGACCTATGCTTCCAATCACCTCCTCTCAGCTCCAAGCCCTCCACTCGACGACCTTGAAAATGGTTATACAATAACCAGTGAGACAATGTCTTAGCAAGTCCATGATCTAAACCTCGATTAGGAGGGAAATACGCCAAGAAGCGTCCTAATCACACAATCATACAAGCACAGAGGCTTATCTTGGCCTCAAATCCACCTTGCAGGTCAGTATAATTCAAATACTCAAAGATGGAGGGAAGCTGGCATCGATGGAGAGCAGAACCGGTGAAAGAGTTGCTGTAGGGGAAGACTTTGATCATTGCTGGACGTGGAGCCACGTGGACGAAGGAAGAGGAGACAAACGTGAGTGGAGGTGCAGGTGTTGATTTCGTGGCAGAGAAGAAGATCGAAGGAAATGGCCTGCTTCGGTGGTCTTCGCTGGGTTGTTTGGTGAGAGGGAGATGCAAGGAATTTGGAGTGTTGCAATCAACGAAATAGAGAGAGAAAGTGGAGGAGATCATGGGGGTTGATGGGCAGACGATGGGATGGAGCGGCTGAAGGTGTTGGACGGTGCACGAAGAAAGGAGGAGGAAGGGCAGCTTTGAAGGAAAAACATAAATGAAAGAAATGCAAAAGCTAAGAGAGAGGTTCGTTGCTTCGCATGGGAGGAGACTGAAGAAAAAGGGAAACCGGTGAGGCGCGCGTGCGAAGCTGGCTGGGGGGGCACAAAGTCAAGATTAAAATATCCTAATCCATCATAACTTGGTCCCCACAAGTCTCCAACCTTATCCCTCTTGTCCTCTAATTATTTTCTTGATTAAAATTCCCCAAATAATCAAATTTTGAAGCCAATTTTGCTGCCCTTTTCCAAATCCGAATTTCACATTTTGGTCTTTAATTTCATCACTCAATTTCCCAAATTGGGGTCCAATTTTGATGAAGAAAAAGCACGTAGAATTTCTACAAGTGCCCCTTATCAAATAGCTCGGCTTGAAAGTCCAAATTTCCTTTAATTTGGCTCGTACGAATTTCCACTAATTTTTCCGCGATGTCCGAATGATTTTCCGTAAAAATCTTGGAATTTCTGAAATTTTTTTCGGAGAATGAGCCAACATTCCTAAAATAGCTTGTGACATTACAAAATTTTCAATTTCTGAAATCGGGTTCAAATTCACGGTTAATTTCAATCCGGCATGCTTTTAGCGTGACCCGGTCTACCGGGTAATTTTTAGGAATTTTTGGTGCAATTGACCCGTGATTGATTTATCTCGAGTTACAATGTACATCTTCATACATTGGCGACCTTCGGTTTTTGTGAAAATCTCGAGATTTCAATTATGGGCACTGGGTACCAAAACGATAGAAAAATCGGTCTAGTACCGATCGACGAGTATTTTGCAATCGGGTGGAATCACCCACACACTGATCACATATCTTAGTCGAATCGACCTATCTTCGGTCTCCGATCAATTTCGACAGTGCCGTAATGATCTCGGCAGATGAATACGGTCGAGTAGTCAATTCCTAGTCAAATTCTCAAGTCTAATTGCATTTAGATTCCTTAATTGTTTCCCCAGATAGTCCGGTTATCTCATGAGTGATCAGCTTAGAGAGTAGCATTATCGGCGCATCGACGAAAGGCCCAATTTATTTAATCGAAAACAAATTCTGAAAGTTCGGGCTGTCACAACTCTTCCTATCTTATAAAAATTTCATCCTTGAAATTTAAACCTATATAATCTTTAATAAAAAAGGTGGGGATACAGTCATCTCATTGACTCCTCAGTTTCCCAAGTTGCTCTTTCTGTGCCGTGGTGTTGCTAGACCATTTTGACCAACGGGATGGTCTTGGTTCGCAGGACCTGTTCCTTACAGTCCACAATCTGAATCGGGCTTTCAACATACGACACTCTATCGTCCACGTCGAATTCCTCAAAATTGAGCACGTGGTCCGGGTCAGGCTCATACTTTCTTAATACCGACATGTGAAAGACGTCATGCACTTGCACCAATCTCGGCATCAATGCAAGACAATACGCTAGGATCCCGATTCTTTCAAGAATCTCAAATGGACCTACGTACCTCGGACTCAGTTTTCCTTTCTTGCCAAAGCGCGAAATACCTCTCATTGGTGACACTTTCAGAAAAACGTGATTACCAACTTGAAATTCCAATGATCTCTGGCGCTTATTTGTGTAGCTTTTTTGGTGACTCTGTGTGGTCTTTAATCTATCCCTAATGACGGTAACTGCATCCATTGACTGTTAAACCAACTCTAGGCTTGTGATTTTCCATTCTTTGACTTCATCCTAACATACTGGTGTTCTGCATGCTTTGCCATACAACACTTCAAAATGAGTCATTTGAATGCTCTGCTGGTAACTGTTGTTCTAGGTGAATTCCACTAGGTGAAGTTGATATTCCCAACTTCCCTTGAAGTCTAGTACACAAGCTTTCAACATATCCTCGAGGGTCTGAATTGTCCTCTTAGATTGGCCACTCGTTTGAGGATGATATGTCGTACTGTACTGAAGCTTTGTACTTAGAGCACTTTGCAAGCTCTCCTAAAATGCAGTGGTAAACCTCGGGTCTTGGTCTAATGTTATCGTAACTGTCACTCCATGCAGACGAACTACCTGACGCACATACAGATTTGCGTGTCTATCCAAACTGAGGTCCTTTCGAACTGCAATGAAGTGAACCGACTTGGTCAATTTGTCGATTACTACCCAAATCGAATCATTACCTCTTTGACTCCTAGGTAGTCCGATTATGAAATCCATTGTGATATGTTCCTATTTCCATTCTGGGATCTCAAGAAGTTGCAGAAGTCCTCCCGGCTTGCAATGTGGAGCTTTTACCTGCTGACACGTCAAACACTTGGCGACATGTTTGGCGATGTTCGCTTTCATACCTGACCATCAATAGTGTTGACATAGATTCTAATACATCTTGATACTACCAAGATGAATGCTGTAACTGTTCAATGTGCTTCTGATAAATATCCTCTCTAAGCTTTACATCGTCAGGTACAACTAAATGTTCTTGGAACCTTAGTGTTCCATCATCAGAAATTTGAAAGTCAGCTCTTCTCTTATCGGTATCCTCTTGTAGGATCTTTAGAACATTTGGATCTGTCAGTTGAAGTAGCTTGATTTTGATCTGAACACCCGGTTCAATTTCGAGGGTGGCCATAAGACTTGAAAGGTGGCTTACCTCAAACTTGAATACCGAATCTTGAGCCTTCTCGATCAAAGTCTATTCCTTGAGTACCATCTTTGCAATTGAGGACTTTCGACTCAGTGCATCTACGACCTTATTTGCTTTTCCAGGGTGATATAAGATATCGCAATCATAGTCCTTCAGGAGTTCTATTTAGTGACGCTGTCTCATATTCAACTCCTTTTGAGAGAATAGATACTTGAGACTTGATGGTTAGTGAAGATCTATAATCTTTCCCGCATAAATGATGTCTCCAAATCTTCAAAACAAAAATAATTGCCGCGAGTTCTAAGTCATGCATCGGGTAATTCTGCTCATGAGGTCTTAATTGATGGGACGCGTATGCAACAACTTTGCCATGTTGCATCGACATGCAACCCAGTCCTCTGAAAGATGCATCACTATAGATCTCATATCCTCCAGGACCAAATGGTATGGTTAACACAGGTGCGGTAGTCAGTTTTTTCTTAAGCTCTTGGAAACTACACTCACACTTGTCTGTCCATATGAACTTCTCTTCCTTTTTCAACAGACGAGTCAAAGGTGACGCTAACGCTGAAAACCCTTCCACGAACCTTCTGTAATATCCTACTAAACCTAGAAAACTTATGATCTCTGTCACTATAGTTGGTTTTGGCCAATTGATTTCTGCTTCGATTTTACTTGAGTCCACAAAGATTCCTTCGCTTGAAATCATGTGATCTAAGAAAGCAACACGAGTCAACCAAAACTCGCACTTGCTGAACTTAGCATACAGCTCATGAGTCCTTAAAGTCTACAGTACCAATCTCAAATGCCCTTCATGCTCTTCTAGACTTCTTGAGTACACTAGGATATCATCGATGAACACGATCATAAACTGATCTATGTATTCCTTGAACACTCGATTAATCAAATCCATAAAAGCAGCTGGAGCGTTCATTAATCCAAACGGCATGACCGTAAATTCATAATGGCTGTATTGAGTACAAAATGCTAACTTAAGAATGTCCTCATTCCTAATTCTCAGCTGATGATATCTCATTCTCAAGTCGATCTTTGAAAATATCGACGCTCCTTGTAATTGATCAAACAAATCATCGATCCTCGAGAGTGGATATTTGTTCTTGATTGTCACCTGATTGAGTTGACGATAGTCGATGCACAAATGCAATGAACCATCTTTCGTTTTTACAAATAGAACTGGTGCTCCCCAAGGTAATGCATTGGAACGTATAAATCCCTTATCTAATAATTCTTGCATATGCACTTTCAGTTCTTTCAATTTTGATAATGCCATCCGGTAAGAAGCCTTAGAGATTGGCTTTGTCGTGGGGGCTAACTCAATCACGAACTATATATCTCTTTTTGGCGACAGACCTAGCAATTCTTCTGGGAACACATCTGGAAATTCTTAACCACTACAGTGTCTTCTATTTTCAGCTCTTCAACTGTCGTATCCACGACAGTTACCAGGTAACCTTGACAACCCTCATCTAACAACCGGGTTGCCTCTAGTGATGATATTAGGGAAATCGAGGGTCCTTCTCGACTCCTAATAAACTTGAAACTTTCACCCTCTAACAGGTTAAACTGAATCGCCTTGCGATAATAGTCTAGTTTAGCTTGTTGCTTGGTGAGCCAGTCCATGCCAATTATCACGTCAATGTCATACATGGCTAGGACTATCAAGTATATCTTTCCCTCTCTCTCACAAATCGCTAACGTGCAACCAAGACAACCCATTGTAGCTAACACCTTATCCTTTAATGGTGTCGATATACTAATCACTGATTCCAATAACTTAGGAATTAGTCCTACCAACTTAACATACTGCTCAGCTATAAATGAATGAGTTGCACCAGGGTCAAATAAAGTATAAGCAACGTGGTTGTTCAGTGAAACAGTACTTGTAATCACATTAGGCGTGTCCTCCACCTGTCCTCCTGTGATCGCATATGTCATTCCTTGAGCTGGAGGCCTGAGTAATCCACCTTGCTATGTAATCGGTGGTAGAAGTCTTTGGTTTTGATTCATCTGTGGCGATGGCGGTAATTACGGTGGTCCCCTCGGCCTTTTGAGATAATCTCTGGCCAAGTGACCCTGCTAGCCACATTCAAAACAAGCACCCATCCATAAGGGCATGGGGCTAATCCATGTCACCTTCCGCAGAAACGACACACACTATTCTATTTCTACGCTGATTTTCCTATTCCACCATTCCTGTTGGGCGGGATGTGGTACATTCCTCCAGTCATCGGTCTTTTTCCGAACCGATTTCTATCTTGGTTAGAGCCAAACCACGAGCCAAATGTGGCGGCTTGTTCATTCAGATTTTTCTTGATCAGCTAAGCTTGTCCATACAGCTCATTGTAGTTCTTTATGTCAAATGGCACTAGCGGATTTTTCAGTTCTGGTCAGAGGCCATCTATAAACCTCATTGCCTTCTCCTCGAGATCTTGGATCAACCTAGGAGCATACTGCGAAAGCTCGGCGAACTTTGCCTCGTACTGGTCCACAGTCATTGGACCTTGACGGAGGCATAGAAATTCCGCCATCTTTAATTGCTTGGCATAGCTGGAGAAGTACTTCTCATTGAATGCTCTAACAAAGGAGTTCCACACTGGGACTATGCTTTCCGGGAATACTTCTCCTCTGGTGGACTTCCACCAAGTACTTGCAACTCCTTGCAGCTAATATACTGCAAGGGTGACCTTTTCTTCTTCAGAGCACTTCAGTAGCTCAAATGCTTTTTCCAATTCTTCAATCCAATGGGTTGCAGCCTCAGGATCTCATGTCCCGGTGAACTTCGATGGTTGTAGCTTTAGAAAATGCTCAACGAGCTTATGAATTGGTCTGTCTGCAACTACATTCTCTTGTGGAACTTCAGCTTGTGCATTAGTGACTGCGGCAGATTTCCAATAGTCTGAAGCGCTTGCATGATCCTTTCGAATTTGGGATCACTAGGGGCTACTACCTCAACACCAACCAGCGGAATCGGTGGTAGTGCTACACCACTCGCATTGGCCTCTGCTTGCACTTTACCTCGACTGCCTCGGGCATTGCCTCTTGTCGGCGTTCTAGCCCGAGTCACTGAGGTAAGGTCTTCTGCCTAGGAGTTCTTGGCTCCTGATCACTCATACTATAGACTTTCTACGACACTTGTTCCCAATTCCATAGAGAATTAGAAACTGAGTGATCATCACAACCAATTTACCAAACAACTATCAATCACACACACCTGCATGAAATAAAGGCTTTTCCTACTAACTATCCCAAGAATCCATCGCACCTTATCACTCCAAACACAACTTCGCTCTGATACCACAAAAAAGGGGATGTCACGCCCCGATCCTCGATCACGCGCCCATCCTTCTCTGATCGATAAAATTTTTTGACTTCCTAGGACGAGTCACCGACCCTTTCTTTTTATTGCACATGCGGAAGCTAAAATATATCCCCTGATAGTAATCATCTTGGGATAGAGAAAACAGGACAATAGATTCACAAACAAACATGCTTTTATATATACACTGAGTCATGTACAAAAGTCTATGGCCAAAAGACTACAAAAGACTAGCCTTCCAAATAGAAGCAGTCTTAATTGACCTACGCTTTCGATCACCTCATCTAAGCTCCAGGCCCTCCACTCGACGACCTTGAAAATGGTTATATAATAACTAGTGAGACAATGTCTTAGCAAGTTCATACTCTAATCCCCTATTAAGAGGGAAATACGCCCAGAAGCATCCTAATTATACAATGATACAAGCACAGAGGTTTACCTTGGCCTTAGATCCACTTTGTAGGTCAGTACAATTTAAATACTCAATTAATCAATTCAATTCAAATCCACCATCAATCAGTCTATTCATTTGACTCCATGTCATCAATGTCATCCATAAATTCTGTCGATTCGAACATTGCTCGCCTAAGCTGAAATAGATATACTCATATATCATTGCTCCCCAGAGCTGATGTCTAAAATTTGCTCACCAAAGCTCTACTAGATCAATTATAGCTCACCGAAGCTGCTAATAACATTTGCTCATTGAAGCTGCTGGATAATTATAATGTTCGCCAAAGCTGATATCTAAAGTGCTCACCGAAGCTGTTAAAGCATTATTGCTTGCCATTGCTCACCGAAGCTGCTAGAGATCTATAATGGTATTAATGCTCCCCGAAGTTGTTATAGATCTATATTACTCACCTAAGCTGAAATGGTACTTAAAACCCACTCTCAACGTCAACACCTGACACCCAGTATTTTCTAATTAAAATACCTATATATCACAATCATCACTCAATTCAACAATACATCATTCAATTATAGAAATTAAAAACACAATTGAAATCAGCACGAAATTTCGTCACCGGTTATCCTGGCCTAATTTCCATAAAAATAATTAATAATAAATTAATTTCTAAAATTAATTAAATAATTCAATTTAAATTCTAAAAAAAATACCAACCTAGGCCAAAATCACTAAATTAAAAACCAATACGGACTCGGAAAATTCCTGAACCCTTCTAGATAAATAGCACATCTTATCTAGGCCTTGATTAATTTAATCTAACCACTTAACATGCACAATTAACTAATTAAATCATTAATTTAATCTAACTAACCACCTATTTCCTAATTAAATTAAACTAAACATTCCTTAGACGTCATTAAGGGTTTAGTGCATAAACTCACCGGTTAATTACGGAAACCGGTTCACCGTGACGACGGCGTGACGGAGGTTGAAATCCAAATTTTTGGTGGGGTTGATGGACACTTGGGCCAAGCCTAAAAGACCTTGCAAGCCCGCAGCAATGCTGGGCTTGGCTTTGAGCTTGGGCTGCTTCGCGGGCCTCAAGTGGACTTCAAAATCGCGGGCTTTGCTGGCTTCTTGGGCTGCTGACAAGTGAAGATGGGCTGCTGCAAAGAACATTGGCCTGGGCTGCTGATCTTGGGGCCGGATGTTGGGCTGACTTCAACACAAAAAGGCTGGAAGAAATAGAGTTGCTGTTGGGCCAGAATCTTGCGGTTGGGCTGAAGCTTGGACGGCAGCTGGGAGCTTCAGTGTAGTGCAGTCTTCGATGGCAGAGGGGAACACGAAGCAAGGAAACCGCAAAGATGGGGGCAAGTTGGCGTCGATGGAGAGCAGAACCGGTGAAAGAGCTGCTGTAGGGGAAGACTTCGATCGTTGCTGGACGTGGAGCCGCGTGGACGAATGAAGAGGAGACAAACATGAGTGGAGATGTAGGCGTTGATTTCGTGGCATAGAAGAAGACTGAAGGAAATGGCCTGCTTCGGTGGTCTTTGCTGGGTTGTTCGGTGAGAGGGAGATGCGAGGAATTTGGAGTGTTGCGGTCAACGAAATAGAGAGAGAAAGTGGAGGAGATCGTGGGGGTTGATGGGCAGACGGTGGGATGGAGCGGCTGAAGGTGTTGGACGGTGCATGAAGAAAGGAGGAGGAAGGACAGCTTCGAAGGAAAAACATAAATGAAATAAATGCAGAAGCTGAGAGAGAGGTTCGGTTGCTTCGCATGCGAGAAGGAGACCGAAGAAAAAGGGAAACCGGTGAGGCGTGCGTGAGAAGCCGGTTGGGGGGGCACAAAGTTGATTAAAATATCCTAATCCATTATAACTTGGTCCCCACAAGTCTCCGATCTTATCCCTCTTGTCCCCTAATTATTTTCTTGATTAAAATTCCCCAAATAGTCAAATTTTGAAGCCAATTTTGCTGCCCTTTTCCAAATCCGAATTTCACATTTTGGTCTTTAATTTCATCACTCAATTTCCCAAATTGGGGTCCAATGTTGATGAAGAAAAAGCCTGTAGAATTTCTACAAGTGCCCCTCATCAAATAGCTCGGCTGGGAAGTCCAAATTTCCTTTAATTTGGTTCGTATGAATTTCCACTAATTTTTCTGTGATGTCCGAATGATTTTTTTGTAAAAATCTTGGAATTTCTGAAAATTTTTCGGAGGATGAGTCAACATTCATAAAATAGCCCATGATACACAAAATTTTCAATTTATGAAATCGGGTTCAAATTCACAGTTAATTTTAATCCGACGTGCTTTTAGCAAGACTCGATCTACTAGGTAACTTTTAGGAATTTTTGGTGCAATTGACCCGTGATCGATTTATCTCGAGTCACAATGTACATCTTCGACACATTGACGACCATCAGCTATTGTGAAAATCTCGAGATTTCAATTACAGGCACCGGGTACCAAAACGATAGAAAAGTCAGTCTAGTACCGATCGACAAGTATTTTGCAATCAGGTGGAATCACCCACACACTGATCACATATCTTAGTCAAATTGACTTATCTTCAATCTCTGATCGATTTCAAGTGCCGTAATGATCTCGGTAGATGAATACGGTCGAATAGCCGATTCCTGGTCGAATTCTCAAGTCTAATTGCATTTAGATTTCTTAATTGTTTCCCAAAATAGTTAGGTTATCTCATGAGTGATCAGCTTAAAGAATAGCACTATCGGCGCGTCGACGAAAGACCCAATTCATTTAATTGAAAACAAATTCTAAAAATTCAAGCTGTCACATGCTTTCACCGATGAGGGCATCGCAAACCTTGCCTAGGGCTAGTGAGGGTAGTGATGCCCTCGCCTAGGGTCGACAAGGGTCGGCTAGCAAGGGTCGGTTGGCAACCCTTACTGGTCCTAACCCCAACCCCCCCCTCCCCAAAAGAAGCTTAAAAAAAAGAAAATAAAATTCAAAATTCAAAAAATTTATTTAAAAGCGCCACGTTAGCGCTAGCCGACTACATCAGCAATTTCTGACTAGAATTAGCTGGATGGACTCAATTGGCAAGAAGTAAAAATGTTTAAAATTGAATTGATAAAAATATAATAGGTTTAAGACTTTTTGGATAATTTTCCCCGAGATTATAGCCAAAAAGAATATATCAACAACATCCAATAAGTGATGTCAAAATTCATATACTTATGCGAGTTTTAGATAAACAATCAAACTTGATCTTAAACTAGATTGAGAAATGATTGCGTGACAGTACTGTGAGAATGATATACTGTAAGAATAACAGTTTATTTTGAACTACAAAAAATCAAATCACTTATAACTATAAATTATTGTGGAACCCACTTCTTCAAGAATTTATAAGTCACAATAGACTGTAATTTTCATAATATCCGATGACTATTATGCTAGCAAAGCCCAACTGGATTTATCAAAGGAGGGAAATAAATGTGTATCTCTCTCTCTCTCTCTCTCTCTTTTCTCTCTCTCTCTCTCTCTCTCTCTCTCTCTCTTGTATTCATTCTTGGAAAGGATTCCAAAAGATAGTGTTTATAGGGAGGAAGTTATGCTTGGAAATGATTCTTTTGAATAATGAAGTACATATTACAATATCTTAGGCGCCTATTTATAGAGAGGTCACAATCTAGAAAATAACCAAATAACTGAAATCGAATAACAAAATTAAGGAAAATATATTGATAAAAGGGAAAGTTACCAAAACACAACTAGAAAATCTACAAAATGTGTCTGAAATCTGTGACATCTCGGAAATAAAAGAAAACATGTAAATCATATATCATTTGTAATCTTAAAGATTATGCAATCCTTTTTTATTTGTGAGATGGCATGATGCTCTAATGTTTCCATAAAGGCATTGCATGTTGTTCTTATCTGCTGACGAAATTGCAATTAATAAACAAAGAGCATTCAGTGAAGGGCATTGATCAATTGAAAAAGGCATAAAAATCACACAACTAGTCTTCAATCTTTAGAGTAAAATCACACGATGTGCACCAGAGTTTGAAAATTTCAAAATATTTAAAATATAAATATTTTATTAAACTACTCAAAATCACGGTCTTTATACTGAGTGCAATATATTCTTTTTTTTTTTTTATATATTGAAACAGAAGCCACAATTTCTGTACAAAATATTTGAGTTTGGTTTGAGGGTCACAAGTTTCATTCTTGCAAGTTACTTATTAGGAAATGCTAATAGTATGATTTTGATTGGGCGCATCCCCGTTCAGACTTCCGGCGTGGATGTGATTTGTTTAGATTAAGATAGAACTAAGATCACCCATCCTAATATGTCTAACATTTATTTCCTAGCATTGCACTGTTGTGGGGCTGCAACGACGAGCTCATAATTCTGGGAAATATTTATCCCTCAAATAGAACATCATGTCACCAACACAGGACTCTTGTATCTTAAATTGCCAATATTTGTCCTTCATTCGCCCACTCTTGACTTACAAAAAGAAGAAAGAAAGATTCTATCAACGACTATCATAGGGACATTTTGCAGTTTTCGATGCACTGATTTTATTCTTGTTATGCACAATCAATATTTTAAAAATTAGGTTATTCTAAATAACATACATAATAAGTGATTTGAAGGCACTCATTAAAGAGACTCGGAAAAAAAAAGAAAAAGACATTTGATATTCTAAACCAAAAATGTGCAAATTTGGAAGTAAACAGCTAACCAAACCATCCATCAAACTCCATCCCACCGACCAAAAGAAAAAAAAACTCCATCTCACCCTATGATTTCTCTCCTTCAAACACATTTCAAAGTTTTCCTAACTTCCTTTCCTCCATGTTTGATAGCTGTTACTCGTTAGTGTCCCAAATGAATAGAGCATCCTCTTTCAAGATATAGAACGACACCCGAGTTTGCTATTCTTGAAGACTTTTTGGCTCGACTCTATGTAGTATTATACGGTTTATGTTGCATTAATGACTATCGTCCAAGGGAACGAATCGCCCGCAAGAATTTGTCGGTATTTCCGATTTCATTTTCTTGTTCCTAGGATATTGAAGAGGAATAAATTGATATTGGGTTCCTTCACAGAGAAAGGTTTATTCAAAGTCACAACACAAGAGCCTTTTTTTTTTCAATATCTTTCTTTAATTCCAGAAAACAAGATCATTTCTATGGATAAGATAGATCTATCAGATCATATCTTCATGTACCAAATCCAAATATCCTCTATATAAGCACACCTTACCATTCAATTGACTTCATTCACATTATACACACTCTCCTTCTTTTTCCTTGCAAGGAAGGTTAAAAAAAAGCAAAGACCCATCATGGGAACGCTTCCGAAGTTGCATTTCCTTCTCCTAATTTCGACAGTGCTCTTCTTTTCCATGGCCCTAGTCAAGCCTGTGGTCGCTAAGCAACTTTATGCCGATTCCCGGTGGATTGTTGACGGTGATGGGAAACGGGTAAAGCTCGCTTGCGTGAACTGGCCAGCGCACCTCCAGCCGCTGCTGGCTGAGGGGCTGAGCAAGCTACCGGCCGACACGATTGCCAGGAAGATTAAAGAAATGGGGTTCAATTGCGTGAGGCTCACATGGGCACTCGAGTTGCCTATAAATGAGACACTCGCTTCTCTTACAGTGACCCAATCGTTCCAAAACCTCGGATTGTTGGAATCTCTAGACGGCATTAAGTCCAACAACCCTTCTCTTATTAATCTTCCTGTAATGGAAGCCTACAAGGTAACATTAGTTTTTGTCTCTTCTAATTATAAGGACAAACGCATTGCCCGATTTGCGTCCTATGGATATGAAATTTTTAATACGATGCGAGACGAATGATAGTTGCTAGAGCTTGTGAAGTCATATCATAAGTAATATAATAGTTCCAGGATTCGGGGGAGGGAATGTCGAATTTTTATCATGGTACTAGTAACTACATTTAATACTATCAAGACCATTATGTATTAATGTATGTCCTTTCCGGAAATCTCGTCTCAGTCCGTGATGACAAGCCTTAGAAACAACCAAGTGATGGTGATACTCGACAATCACATAACCACGCCAGGTTGGTGCTGCAGTGGAGAGGACGGCAACGGCTTTTTCGGTGATACGTACTTCGACCCACAAGTTTGGATGCAAGGTTTGCAAAAGATGGCGACCTTGGCTACCGGCTTTAGCAATGTGATTGGCATGAGCTTGAGGAACGAGCTTCGCGGTCCCAGACAAAATGTCGATGATTGGTACAAGTATGTCCCATCGCTCTTTATTAAATATGTTCGAGTTGGAAGTGATTTTCTCAGAAACCTATTTGATTGGCATTGGTTGGTAAGAAGTCAATGTGCTCATACATCTCAAGACGTACGATAACAACCGCTAATACTGCATCGGTTTTGATTCGATGGGCGTGCTGTGTATAGGTATATGCAACAAGGTGCGGAAACCGTGCACGCGGAAAACCCTGATGTCCTCGTCATCCTTTCCGGCCTCGATTACGACACAGTCCTTTCGTTTCTCCAGAACAGACCGGTCAACCTCTCTTTCACGAAGAAACTGGCGTTCGAGATGCACTGGTACGGGTTCACCGACGGGGAGGCGTGGCAATCCGGAAACCCGAACGATGTGTGCAAAGCAGTGTCGAACAAGGTAATGAGCCAGTCCGTATTCCTGCTGGGACAAGGGTATCCTCTGTTCGTGAGCGAGTTCGGTGCCGATGAACGAGGAACCAATGTGAACGATAATAGGTACATGAATTGCTTCATGGCCATGGCCGCTGAATTTGACTGGGACTTTGCATTGTGGACCCTTCAAGGAAGTTACTACTTGAGGGAAGGAGTGGTAGGGGCGGAGGAGTTCTACGGATTGTTCAACTACGATTGGTCAGGCATTCGAAACTCGAGCTACTTACGTAGGTTATCGGTCCTTCAATTACCTTTCCAAGGTATGAAATATTTCAACTAGAACTGATTACATATTTCAGCTACCTCAGGGAATAAAATCTTTACGATCGTTCTACTTTCTGAAAATCTTCTTCTGTTTCAGGGCCAGGAGGGCGACAAACAGTCGCTCACAAGGTCATATTCCACCCCTTAACTGGCCTCTGCATATTGAGGAGAACACGGCCGACGCGGCTCGTTTTGGGTCCGTGCATATACTCGGAGCGGTGGAGTCACACGCCACAGAACGCGCTGTGGGTCATGGCGGGGTGGCCTCTGTACTTGCGAGCCGTCGGGCTAGGGAGGCCGGCGAGGCTGGGCACGAGCCCAACAGAACCTGGCACGAAGTGGGAGATGATATCAGCCTCCAAGATGCACCTGTCGACCATGGCCGAAGATGGGAGCACCGTTTGCTTGGACGTGATTGCTAACAACACCGTGATGGTCGAGGCCTGCAAGTGCTTGAGCAGTGAAAGCTCTTGCGATCCGGCTAGTCAGTGGTTCAGGCTGGTCGACAGAACCCGGCTCTGAAAATAACAATTTCCAAATTTGGTTAATTCTACTGCGCAAGAGGAATTAAATGTTGTTTGGTATTCTTTTCTGACAGAAAAGGAGAAGGAAGGAGGAGGAAAGAGAACTTTGAAGAATTTCTTTGTCTTCACCGTATATCGTTATTATTATTATTATTATTATTATTATTATTATTATTATTATTATTATTATTATTATTTTGGTAACCAATCGTTATTTGTTCTTTACGTATATTGATATTACAAGATGTAAACAATAAAAGGAAAAAAATACGAAGATATGAAATCATTATGAATCATCAATTGATATCAATCTGAGCCTTGGATTGATTTAAGAATCTTCAATCAAATCACTTTGTGCAAAACATATCTCCAACATTTTCTTCTTGTTCTATTGTGTAATCGATGTGGTTCTCCTGCTTTTTGTGGACCTTGAACATCTTTAAAGGATACGCTAGTTGGTGGGAGTTAGCGAATTGAGGTTGTCCCATTCTGAATTAGACATAGAGCTTGTCCTCTTTATCATTGATCTTCTTCTTTTTGACTCGATACAAAGGGAGATTCCTAAATATTTTGTAGCTTAGATCAGTATTTACACTAAGACCATGTTGACGCTCTAGTATGAATCCAAGGAGTTGCCAGAGTGGTAAGACAACGATAAGGCTTTTACGCACCCAAGTTGGGAAAGCGCGGCAAGAGTATCATACCTTTATTGCTGAGAGGAAGCCTAAGTTTATACAATAAGTCAGGAAACATTACTACGGAAGTCCTTAAATTTATTGTACTTTTACCAATTCAATCTTCAACATTTTAATTATGCCAGTTAAGTCATAAACTCAATTACGCTTGCCAATTGAATCTATTAGGCCAATTATGGGCCAGCTAACATGGACGTCGGCTGTCCTATATGGCATGACTAACTTGAATCTTTTATGATTTTCTTTTTCCTCTTCTTTACTTTATTTTTGGAGTGAGGGCTGGCAACCCTCATCAATATTGGGCGAGGGCATTCTAGTTTTCTGGCTAGGGCTGCCAAGCCTTCACCTAGCCAGCCCTTGTAGTGACCAGGTGAGGGCTCGGTAGCCCTCGCCAACCAAAGAGAGGGCACGCGAGCCCTTGCCCAGAGCTAACGAGGGCCACTAACCCTTTGCCTAGCCCAAATCTAGTGAGGGCATTGCGACTCTTGCAAGACCCTCGATAGCCATAGTGACGGCTTCATAGCCCTCGTTAGATTTGGGTGAAGGTTGCAACATTCTAACTAGCCCTTACTCAAAAGGACAATAAAAAGTAAAGAAAATGAGAGAAAAAACATTTAAAAAAGTCCACATTAGCACCAATGATACCAAGTAGGATTGACTATATCCATATCAGCAGTTTGTGCTAAAATCGATCATATAGACTTAATTAGCAAAATGTAAAAAAGTTTAGTACTCAATTAACATAATTAAAAGGTTTAAGACTGAATTGGTAAAAGTACAATAAATTTAAGATTTTTTGGTGATTTAACCCAATGGATGCAGTGAGATGAAATTCTACCGAACTTGGCACTATTTCAATCAAGTCCTTGAAGATTTAATTTACTTAAGCAAATCCTTTAACTTAAGTAAATTTTCTAATCATGTTTTTCCAGCACCAATTAATCCAATTATCAGGACTGGTGTGGCCGTTGGACAATGTTAGTGGATTACATAGGAAAAAAAAAAGAAAAAACATTCCGCGGTGGCTTGTCGATGAAAGGAGGCAAAGCTTTTCACGATCGCTTGCCCACGGAGGGAAGTATCGCATTACCGGTCGTTTTCCGTGGTGGCTTGTCATGAAGGCAAAAGTTTTCCCCACGTCATACTTCGGCATGATTCAACAGCCGTGTCAACTTGAACCGGCAGGAATTGGCACCGGAGGTATTTGATTTAGAAAATTTACGCGATTTAGGTTTTGTTTTTCTATTTTGGCTTTTCTCTTATGTGTGCCACGTCAACACCACATCAACGCTGCATAAGCTAAAAACCATTTAAAAAAAAAAATGCCATGTTGGATCTCCAGTGTGGCATGTTAGAAAATATGGCCAGTAACTTGTGACAAGAATCAGATTGCAACCAATAAAAATGTTTAAGACTTGACTGCAAAGATTTTTTTTATTAGGATAGGACAAAATAAGACGTGATATAAGATTCAAAGATTTTGTTATATCTTATCAACCGTTTGATGATTGCAGTAATAAAATCGAATATATTCAAATCATATATATTGTTAGGTATAAAGAGCATATTAGTATAAGTGAAAAAAAAAAATCACAAACAAAAATAGTAAAAATCTCTCTCGACACTATTGGCTACTTTATTTTTATTTGCTGTTTTCCTTTTTTAATTAATCTTTTCCTATCTTCCCCTTCCACCATTTTCCAATAAAATTTTATTATATATTGTTATATATGTATATTGAATTTATATTATAAAATAGAATTAAATTCCAATTAAAAGATTCAATTAAAATAACTAACTTTTTTTGTTATTTTGAATTTATTATATTAGATTTCAAATATTATTTATGTTGAAGTATAATTTTAATTTTGTTAATTTAAGAAGTTTGTTATTTGAGAAAAATAACATTCGTATTTTGGATGTTAAAAATTTTATTTACCTTTATCCCATCTCTCTTGTGGAATAATTTTATCTGGTCTATGTCTTCTTTATATCAAATTTTATTTGATCTTGAGCAAGCACTAAATGCAGGATATGATCCTATCCTAAATGTTATCCTCACTGTTAAATGAAGCCTTAGATATTTATTGAGCATTGGGCCAAGCATTTAGGACTTTGGTTCAATTTTCCCAATGCATAAAATGTTAACAAACAACTATAGGTAATGAAATTATTATAAGAAAAGGAAGAAAAAATGTGAGTAATCCTACTCTGAAATTAAATCAATGGGATTTTAGATATAAGAAATGCCACGAATTCATCTAAAGTTACAATTGCGTGTTCCGTATTTTCTCAATATATCCAACAAATTTCTTCATGATATATCATTGTGGATGACGAGATATCCATCAAGTCTTGTCAAAACAAAGGATAGAAATTTAATAGTTTTGAAAAAGAAAAAAAAAAAAGAACTGTGTACAAAAGAAAGATAAAATATGCTGAATTGAAAGATGACTTTGAAGAAATCACCCCTAATTCTCTATACACAAAAAGGAGCAAGTGGACGGAGACTATAGAAAAAATTCTATACAAGAAAAATGCTCGTTTTCTCCCCCACCAAGTCAACGGCACAAAGTTAAATATTTCGACAGATATAACACATATAATCTTAGGCTTGAGCAAGTGAAAATTAACAATTCAATTGTAAACCTATTATACGGGTAATAGTTCAATTCTAATTTTTTTTTTAAAAATTTTGTTATCATTATCCTAAACATTTACACGAAATTCTAATGTAATTATGCTAGCCAATTGCCACTACTGCTCATACAATGATTCTTGTTAGACAACATTTTTGAATAAAATTGTCCAAGTCAGCATGCCACGTAGGACGGTTGGTGATTCCAAATGCCACGTTAGCAATTTCCAACGGCAAATGGCCGAAAGAACTATATTGTCAAAATTAAAAAAGTTGAGAATTGAATTAGTATCGGTACAAGAAATTTAGGATTAATTGGTAATTTTTCCTATCGAGCAAGGCACGGATATTTCTGGTGCTTAACAAAATTTACATGGACACCATAAGCATCCGACGAGCCCAATGCTCCGCATCTCTCTTTCTTTTCGGAGTAACTATGCGGTGTGGTTTCGAGGCGCGAAACGTGCTCTGTGCGACCTTGACCTCCCTATGTTTAGGAAAAATGTCAATCCACGGCAGTCGGCGACTTTTGATTTCGTCGTTCCTGCATGCGAAACCGACATTGACTTTTGCTTCCGCGAAGGTCGTTCGAGACTTGGCTCGTTTTCTTCTGTTCCGACCTTCGATCCGATTTTTCCAACCCTTGACGCAGTCCCTTCTCGGGTGTCGTGGCTCTTGAGGCAGTACAGTTCTTACCGATGTCTGTATCGTGTTCGAAAATCAGCAGCGGCAAGCGGATATCTGAACAGTTTCAAAGCACGTTTTCAAGACAACCCCGCTCGGTTTCATGCACTACTTCAGCTCCGTCGCCTGTTCTGGGTTCTCTCTCTTCCCTTGAATCCTCGCTAGTTAGAAAGCAATCATCCGATAGAGAAAACTCGCCATCGCCATGAGACGACGTCCCTCCTACTTGTGTTTCATCGCCCTCTGGGCTCTAGTGGCCTCTCAACACGCCAAGCCCGCGAAGGCCTCGTGGCGCCTTCAAACCGACTCTAGGTGGATCGTCGATAAGCAGGGGCGTAGGGTGAAGCTGGCGTGCGTCAACTGGGCGTCGCACCTCGAGCCCATGGTCGCGGAAGGGCTCGACAAGAAACCCGTTGACTGGATCTCGAAGCAGATTGCCTCGATGGGATTCAATTGCGTCAGGCTCACGTGGCCGCTCTTCATGGTCACCAACGACTCGCTGGGTTCGATGTCGGTGGCGCAATCGTTCCGGAATCTCGGGTTGGTTGATTATATCGGAGGCATTCGACAGAACAATCCGTCTCTTCTGGATGTTTCTGTTCTCGCTGCTTTCCGGGTACGATTTGTACTTTGCATTTTCGCAATTCATCATCATAGATTGACACCAGTCAGTGAGTTAGATTAATCTGCACGCTCCTAATTTTGTTCATCTTTCTTTTCTTTTCTTTTCTTTTTTTTGGTTCAATCGCCAAAACCCAAGATTTCCTTGGTGACGATATCTACTGAAAATCGAGAGACCGAACCAAACACGTGTCCCTCTTCAAATGGAACTAGACTAATCAACACTTTGATCATGTCGTGAATCACGTCTTTTATGTTTCTTATGTCCATGACATTGCAGGTGCAACTTCATCAAATCCTACGCGCAGAATTCTTTTTCAACCGCTCACGGGTCTCTGCATCCAAAGGAAACGAGAGCAGGAACAGCTGCAGCTGGGCGCGTGCAATGAGTCCGAAGCTTGGACGCACACGCGCCGCCACACAGTCCGGTTGAGAGGAACGGATTTGTGTATGCAAGCGGATCGGCTGGAGAAGCCCGTGAAGCTCAGCACAAATTGCGTGGACCAGGGGTCTAAATGGAAGACAATTTCGGATTCCAAAATGCATTTTTCGTCCAACATCGTTGGTAGTAATGTCACTGTTTGCTTGGACATAGATTTCAGTACTAAGACCGTCGTCGCAAGTCCTTGCAAATGCTTGAGAGAAGATGCTACCTGCGACCCGGCGAGCCAGTGGTTCGAGTTGGTAAACACGACGCGTTCAACGTGGACGAGACGGTGACCATTTTACCTCTTTTTACCCCTCTTCTAGGAGCTCTTAGTTTGCCAGGATTGATCGTTTTCTACTTATTGTAGCAGGAAAGGAAGCTTTGAACTTCACATAATTTCTGGCAGGTTATAGGTGCAAATGGGTGAGTGCTTGGCAGTTTTGTAAGCAATATCAACGATCGTTTAGAAAAGTATTTTAGAAATCATTTATTTTCCGTAAAATTAACGATGCCTAAGAGTGCCCCATTCTATGCTGCCGGTGTTTATAGTACATCCTTTAAATGAGCAACGACTGTGCTGGGTTTCTAGTTTCGGAAACCAAATTTCAGAAATGGGTTTTTGCTCATGTGAAACAGCACAGAAGACCAATAATTTAATAACTTTACTTAAATGACGACATAAAATGCTCAGCCATCGTTTTCCTCTTTTTACCATTATATGAATTCTTTTCTTAAAAGCAAATACATAATGAACATCTTACAATTTTTCGATAATTTAAGAAAGCATTTATTCAAAAATTTTAAAAAGGAAAATAAAGGAGATAAAGTCGGTTGTTGCATTTTTTGGAACAGTCCACGGATTTCACCTATTGCCCATTTAAGTGGAAAGTGGGTAGGTAATTTCTTGCTTTTACCATTTTGTCCCTTTTCTTGGGCCAATTTTCTTTCTCTTTTTTTTTTGGTCTCTTTAGCACTTAAGTTCTTTACAAAATTATAACAGTATGTGGATGAACCATTCCAAGAGCAGTTCTTCGCATGGAAAGATAACTATGAATCTCTTCACGATTAACACTCCTTAAATATATTTGCTAATTTTGTCTAATCCTATGCGACGATTTTTGGTGATATGTGATTAAAAAAAAAGAGAGTGTATTTAATGTGTCCGTCATCTCAACCGCTCTCTAACACTAATCTAAAAGTGAAGAGTCGTATTTATGGTTGAGTTTAGGTAGGTCTAATTAACTTGTGTATCAACTGAACTTAGCAAACCAAATTAAATTAAGTAACCTTAATTATAGAGCACAAATCTACTTGCTTTGTATTCTTCAAAACAACCCAAAATTTGTTAAAGAACACAAATTGTTTTCCCATATTGATGTCTTGATCAATTCTGGACTATTAGTTATGAGATACATTTGTGCAGGTTAGCGAAAATCTCAAATAAGAACCCAAAGTGCCATCATTTTCTTAAAAGAGAACTTGAAGTGAAGTTTGTCTCAAAGGATGACTCAAAATGGTAATTTAGGCTCCGTTCGTTTCACGGAAAATATCGTGTTTCCGGAAAACATTTTTCTGGAAGTCATTTTCTGGAAAATGACTCTATTTTTCAGTGTTCGGTCAAAATCTAAAATTTGAGTGGAAAATATTTTCCGCCGTTCGTTAGCTCATTTAATTGTTTAGAAAAAATTATCAAAAATTAAATTTTAATATTTTTAATTGACCACAAAATTTATTTTATTTATTTATATTTTTTAAAAATGATTTTTAATTATTTATATTTTTAAAAATCGAAATATTATTTATTATTTATTATTTATTTTTCTTTTCCTCCTCCTTCTTCCTCCTCCTTCTTCCTCCGCCGTCGCCTCCTTCCTCCTCCTTCTTCCTCCTCCTTCGCTTTGCCGCCACCTCCTTCCGCCCGACGATGGCCGGGCCGCCCGTGGCCGACCAAGACCCGGTGGCCAAATCCGGCGAGCTCGAGGCTCGGGCCGATCTCACCCGAGCTCGTCGGATCGGCGACGAGCTCGAGCTCGCCTGGATCCGGCGAGCCGCGAGCTCCGCCGCCAGATCCGGCGAGCTCGAGGCTCGGCCGATCTCACCCGAGCTCGTCGGATCGGCGACGAGCTCGAGCTCGCCGGATTCGGCGAGCCGCGAGCTTCGCCGCCAGATCCGGCGAGCCACGAGCTCCGCCGCCAGATCCGACGAGTTCACGGCTCGCCACCGCACGACGAGCGGCCTGGACGGCGGGCTCCCCGCGAGCCTCCCGGCGCCGCCGCGGTGCTCCCTCTTGAGCCGGATCCTCCCGAGCGGCTTCGAGCCGCCGGGAAGCGGAGCGCGGCGGCGGCGGCGGCGCCCGGCCGGAGCGAGCGGGCGGGGGGAGCGGCGGGGAGGGCGGAGGCGATCCGGAGAAGGACGTCGTCGGCCGGCCGCGGCAAGGAGAGCAAGAGAGAGAGAGAGAACGCGAAGGAAGAGAGCTCGTGCGAGAGGCGAGAGGCATGGAAAATGTTTTCCTCTTTTCAAAAGAGGAAAACATTTTCCAAGATGCCAAGAAGGAATTTTCCGTTGACCGGAAAATGTTTTCCTTGACCGTGATTTTCCGCCCACCCGCACACCGGAAATTTCGGAAAATATTTTCCTGGAAGTTATTTTCCGTGAAACGAACGGAGCCTTAGTCTCAAAAAATGATCTCACTCACCGGCCGGTGAATAGATGCATCTTCATCCCCTTTTTTTTTTTCCATTTTCGGTTGCCATGGTCATCATCTTCTTTGTCCCATGTTTACTTCTTCTTGCCTAGATCAAGAACACCGGACTTGGGGAAAGGCCAGCGAGTGCCAACTGCTGGTAAGGGCTAGTGAGGACTCGACACCCATCGCTGACAGTAGGCGAGGGCCATCGAGCCCTCACTAGTTGTGGGGGAGGGGGGCCATCCAAATCGAGGCCCTACAAGGAGGTCCTTGAGGGAAAAGGGATAGCCGGAGAAGTTGTCGATCTAGTTGCGTGGTGGGAGGAAGGGATGAAAAAGGCAACGTGGGTATCCCGGTCGTAGTCCTGGCAAAAGATGAGGTTGTCGATGGAGCGGTGGGCGAAGGCGGGGGAGGTTGCCCCTCGCCGGCCCTGGGCGAGGGCTTGCCCACCGCACTAGCCACTGGTAATGTCACGCCTTGATCCTTAAATGCGTGCCCATCCCTCTTTGGTCGATAAAATTTTGCGACTTCCCAAGACGAGTCACCGACCATTTCGTTTTATTACACATGCGGAAGCAAATATAAATCCCGTGATAGTAACCATCTCGGGATAGAAAAGCAGGACAACAAATTCACAATCAAACATGCCTTTATAAATATACTGAGTCATGTACAAAGTTTATGGCTAAAAGACTACAAAAGACTAGCTCTCTAAAAAGAAGCAGTCCTAATTGACCTACACTTCAAATCACCTCAGCATGGCTCCAGGTCCTTAGCTCTACGGTCTTGAAAATTGAGCTCACAATGGGGTGAGAAATAAATCTCAGCGAGTTCACGCGCTAAACCCCAATTATGAGGAAAATACGCTAAGAAGCATCCTAACCATACAATCATACAACTATAGAGACTTACCTCGTCTCAGATCCACCCTGCAGGTTAGTACAATTTATATCATAAACGATTATAAAGACATGAGCAGCAAACAAGCTCTAACAACTGGAATGCCACACTCAATTCTCAAATCAGTATAGGGGTCATGATTATAGGGTCAAATCATTATGACACGTCCCATACTGTGACACACAATTTTGTTCCATAATTTGACGCATTCAACTCAATTATGCATGCGTTCCTAGTTTTGATCTCGGCATATAGCACGGCCTACTCTTTGTTTGGTGGTCTTCTGGCATTGCCAAGCTTCGTCTCACCCCATTAAGCACAGCATGTCTTTATCAGACGGCTTTCCCGAAGGAGCATAGGGTTCAGAATCTACTGCGACCAACTTCCTATTGTCTAGGGGCATCCCATATAAGGGTTACTGTCCAGCTTAACAACCCAAGACGGGTTCTCTTAACCAACACATGATCACTCAAGTATGGCCCAAGGCACCGTGCATTACACTCAAATGCCTCAATTAAAATGGTGAACCTGACCTTTTTCTTCATATTAGAAATACATGGTAAAATATTCGTGTATGGGTACACGATCAACTCGAACCAGAAAAATTAATATATTCTAATTTAAAATTCCACTATTTTATATAGTATATAAAACTATTTTCGGTGTTAAAATCTGACACTCGGGATTTTCTGAATAAATATTGGAATTTCATAAATTCTGGAATTAAATACTCAAATTTCCAATCAGCACTCAATTGGCATAATTTAACACTTAATTGCAGAAATTAACCACACCATTGTAATCAGCACGAAATTCCGATAATTGACTATCCCGATTTAATTTTCGGAAAATAATTAATTATTAAATAATTATCAAAATTAATTAAATAATTGTAATTAATGACCATAAATACTAACCTAGGCCAAAATTGCTAAATTAAATACCAAAACGGGCTCGGAAAATTCCTGAACCCTTCTAGATAAATAGCACATCCTATCTAGGCCTTGATTAATTTAATCTAACCACCTAACATGCATAATTAACTAATTAAATCACTAATCTAGTCTAACTAACCACCTAAGTCCTAATTAAATTAAACTAAACACCCCCTTAAACGTCATTAGCCTACTAAGAAGAGTTTAGTGCATAAACTCACCGGTTTATTGCGGAAATCGGTTCACCAAGACGACGGCGCAACGGCGGCCTGCTTCTTGGGCTTCAAGTGAACTCGACCAAGGTTGGGCTGAAAACTGAACTTGGCTAAGTTCGGTTGCTAGGCCGAAAATTTCGCTGGGCTGAACCATGAACAAGCTGGACCAAATTCTACTAGGCTGAGGTGGGCTTCAATTGGGCTGCTTACTTGCGTGGGCTTGGAAATGCGAACTACTGGGCCAAGCTGAGGAAATGACGATGGGCTGAAGAGCTCAATTAATGGGCTGGCTTCTTGGGCTGAAACTGCGTGAAGATGGGCTTTGTTGGGCCCGAATGAAATTTGCTGGAAACGCTACTCGGTGAAGAATTCGGTGGATGGCAGACTCATGGAGGCATTGGCAAAATGCTCCAGCCAAAGATGGGCAATGCACGTGGAGTTGGAGTTGGCCACTTGCAGTCAATTGACCGCTGAAGAAATCAGTGGGATGGCTTCGCTGGCGAGGAAGCTGAGGACGAAGGGAGAGAGAGACCTTCGAGTGTGGGGTGAAGCTTGTATGGACCTGGAAGAAGATGGGCTTCAACGTGGCAGCTACAATAGAAAGATAGAAAGGAAAACGGTAGCAAATTTCGGTGGAGTGGCAGCTGGCGACGAAGAACCGTGGAGATGGCCGCGTGGATTGGAGTCAAATAACCAACTGGTGTTGACTAGCTTCGCGAGCAAACAATACGAGCAGCTACAGGAATTTTGCTAGTCTTCAATGGCAGCTTGAAGCCACGAAGATGAGTGGGGTTTTGATGGAGCAGCAAAGTGGAAGTGAAGGATGAAATGAAGGAAAAATGAGGGTGAAGTGGAAGCTGATGGAGGCAGCGAGAAGAAATGAAAGTAAGGTATAAGCAAAGGGTGTCACACGAAGGGGGATAGAGACGGAATGAGCAGCTGGTAAATCTTGCTCAAGAAGATTGAAAAAAAGTCACAAACTTATCCAATAAATTGAAAGCTTGGCCCCCCTAGGCTAGCATAAATATCCTAATGTTCCCCCTAATACTTTCTTGTAATAAAATCCACACATTATCCAATTGAAGCCCAAAATCGTTGCCTCAAAACCAAGCTATGAATTTCACCAAATTAACTTCAATTTCCTCTTTGATTATCCAAATCGAGGTCTGATTTCGCTGAAGAAAAATCCCGTACAATTTTCTGCAAGTTCCCAACACACAAAGGCTTGGCTTGGAAGTCCAAATTTCCTTTAGTTTAGCCCATCCGAATTTCTGCTAATTTCCGAATCGTTCGAAACAATTTTCCGTAAAAATTTCATAATCTCCGAAAATTCTTCGGAGAATGAGTCAACGTTCCTAAAATAAATCGTGACATGATAAAACTTTCAATTTCTGAAATTTAGTTCAAATTCACGGTTAATTTCAATCTAATGCAATTTTAGCGTGACCTAGTCTACTTGGTAGCTTTTAGGAATTTTCGGTGCAATTGACTCGTGATCGATTTATCTTGAGTCACAATGTATATCTTCGACACATTGGTGACCCTCTGTTGTCGTGAAAATCTCAAGATTTTAATTACAGGCACCGGGTACCAAAATAATAGAAAGATCAGTCTAGTGTCGATCGACAAGTATTTTGCAATTAGGTGGAATTACCCATACTTTGATCACATATCTCAGTCGAGTCGACCTATTTCTGGTCTTTGATTGATTTTTTACGGTGTCGTAATGACCATTGTAGATCAACACGGTCGAGTAGTCGATTCCTAGTCGAATTCTCAAATTCATTGCATTTAGATTCCTTAATTGTTTTTCTCAGATAGTCTAGTTATCTCGTGAGCGATCGGCTTAGAGAATAACACTGTAGGCGCGTTGACAAAAGACCTAATTTATTTAATTGAAAACAAATTCTGAAAATTCAAGCTGTCACAAATAAAGGTTAGTGAGGGCCTGCAAGCCCTCGCCCACAACCAGCGAGGGCTCGACGACCCTCGCTGGCTACAGCTGAGGCCACCCTCCCCAGATCTAGCGAGGGTCAACCTGCAAGCCCTCGCCCACGGCCGGAGAGGGCTTGGCAGCCCTCACCAACTGCCGGTGATGGGCGTCCAACCCTCGTTGGCCCTCACCAACGACCTACGCTTGTCAGCCCTTCCCAAATCCAATGTTCTTGAGAAGAAGACGAACAAGGGACAGAAAATGATGAACCTTGTCACCCTTCCAACCAATTTTTTTTTTTAAAAGGACAAAAATACCCATGATCAAGCTATTAGAATATTCATCTTCGATGCATCTATTCACCAACGGCGAATGAGGTCCTTCTTTGAGACTAAATGACTACTTTGAATCTTTATTTGAAATAGACTCAACTCTAGATTCTCTTTTGAGAAAAGAAAGACACTTTAGGTCCTCATTTAGGGTTTTCCCTACGGGTTGAAGGGTTCTCAACTATCTATATTTAGTACCTCTATAACGAATTTCGAGAGAGCTAAAATTCATTACTTCACACAGAACTCTCATGCATGGCATCCTATCTCAACCACTAATTTTTATTTACTTAAATTGATGTTGAGAATTGATTAAGACACCAAGGAATGTATCGTGCGGGGTAAAGAATCTTCCCTCAAAATGTACTATATTGCATAATTCCTCATGTTCTACTTCATTTGAGATAGCCAAGTTATTTTGCCGACCAAAAGAGTAATGTGATTTGGACTTATATCATGTCTATCGTCAGCAGAATAATATAATTATGTAAGAGGTGTTAAAGTTGTCATGTGTAGATTGTGATATAGCATGACACACCATACTTACCCAAAACAAGACCAAGATTTCTAAGCCACTCTTCTTGCTATTTTTACGATAGGAGAAGATAATAATCAATAAAAGATGACTTGAGGAGTGTTTCTTCATGCATGTCTTTAAGCTGCTCCATACCGAATAAATCCCGCTTCACCAATGCTGACCCCTACAAAATTTACTCTTCACCACCACAAGCGTGTTGGAATTGTTACTTGGAACTTCCTAGCCTGGCCACCCTTGGCCGGAGAGTCATTGACAGCCCGTGCTTCATGTAGAGGGTGGTGGTGACCTTGGGCATCGCCCTGTGGCCCTCTGCCACCACCACCAAGTACCTCCACAGCACTGATGCCGCTACCATCTTCTTTTGCACGTACGCGAACTTCTCCCTCACGCAAAGCCTCAGGCTAGCATTGAACACCACGCACTTGAATTGGCTCTTGCTCACCATCCGTTGCCCATCCTCCCTCAACCACCTCTCCGGCTTGAACTCCTCGCAATCCCTCCCCCACAGCACCTCCACAGGCACCATCGAGAATATGCAGTACATGACTGGGTCACCCCGTTTCAGCTCAGTGCCGTCGGGAAGCATGTTGTCATCTGGGACCTCCTTCATCTCCATAGCCGAGTACAGCCTCAGGGACTCTAATAGTGCAGCTTGCAAATGCACCATGTCGGTTAACTCCTCCTGTGAATACCACTTCCTGATGCGGTTCCCAAGCCGACAGAGGGCGTCGCCATAGAATAATCTGGTGGATCTCGCTGAGGACTTTGGCTTCTACTTTTGGGTGCTTGTATATCAACTAGAAGAACTAGGCCAACGCAACAGAGCTCGTGTCACGGCCGGCTAAGATGAAGCTCACACACAAATCCCCGAGGAACTTGTTAGAGAAGTCGTGGTTCTTGTCCTCCATGAGCTGGTACAGGAGGTCGGACCTGTTGCTCAAGCTCCCAAGCTTGCTCATCTCCATCCGACGGTTTCACACCGTCTTGTTGGCGAACTTGTATACAATCCTTACAGCTTCCTTGAGCCTCCTCTCATGCCCGAGGGAGAGAAACTTGTTAGCTGGGTTCACTCCTATATAGAGGAGGCTCAATGAGTTGCAAGTCCAAAAAGGGCTTGAGCCCATATGATAAGTTATCTGAGGAAATAGAGTTTCTCATTATCTATATAAAGTGATAACCGCCTATGTAGCACGGACACGCGACACGACACGAGTGTCCGACACGACACGACACGTCGACACGTTATTTCTAAAAAATAGAGAATTCCGACACGTTGCGACACGTTGAATATTAAATAAATATTTTTATTTTTAATTAATTTGATTCAAATTCATAAATAAATAATTAATTTTAAAAAGCCTATAATAAATGTACACTAATAATATTAATAAATCAATTCATTTGAAATTTGAAAGATATATTCATAATTAAGGCAAAACATGTTTTTAATTTTAACAAAAGTTATTGATAAAATTAATAATAAATTCATGATTTTTAGAATGATCAAAATTTATCATTATTCAAAATTTAATATTTTTACTTTTCGAAATTATTTTTCAATTTCATTTATTTAATTTTTCTATAAAAAAATTCCCAAATCCACTCTTTCTTTCCTTTGTCCATTTCCCTCCACCCCAAACTTATTTTACTTTTTTCCCTCTCAAAACCCACTGATAGACAGGCTGTCGGCCTCACTTCCCCTCCCCCAAAACTCAAAAGACACGCCATCGTCCCCCTCTTTTTATTATTTTTTATTTCCTTATCACAAACCCTAGTGACCCTGTTTTTCCTCCTCCTTCTACTGCTCGCACAAAAAACACTGGACCAAGACAGCGGACCTCGCTCCCCTCTTTCGCACCTCGTATCGTTTCTCAGCTTCTGACGATGGAGTGGACGCGATGCCGAGGAGGAGGAGATGCCGTCGCCTCCGCCGCCGCTCGGCGCCCCCTTGGGCCTCGATCCCTTCCTCTTCTCTTCCTCTCTCGGCTGTCTCTCGCTGTCGCTCGCGGCCTCTGCTCCCTCCCCCTCCCTCGCCTCCATCCGGAGTCTTCCGGACACGCGTTGACACGCGTGTCGAGAAAAGTTGACTGCGTGTCCGACTGTGTCCGAGCGTGTCGATGTGTCCGACACGCTCCGACACATGTCGGACACGACACGGAAGCATGGGCAACGTGTCCGTGCTTCATAGATAGCTGCAAAAGGAAATAGTAATAAGAAAAAAAGAGAAAGTAGAAAATCTGGGGGTTGGGGGAATATCCGATTTACATCAAGCTGGTATCGGAGGTCAATTCGTGATCCGATTGAGCTGAAATTTTGTCAGCATGTTCGTGTCGCAATTTTCTCGAATCTAAATGGTTTGATTTTCGTTTGAAACTCCAAATATTAGATTTTTCGTGGATTGATCAAAACCTACGTTTTTGATCAAATTTATCCTTGATCTCTTGTGAAATTCATATGTATTGCCAAGAATTATGTTCTTGAGATCTTTGCTGCTATGTACCTCTAGTATTTGCTAGAGAAGAACAATTTTGTTGATAGTAAAGATTTTCGGGTGGACTCCGGTCCCATAGTTTTTTTATCTCCTCACATCGAGGAGGTTTTCCACGTAAAAAATTGTCTTGTGTTCGCGTGCTTAGTATTTATTTTATTCTACTATATTGATTCCTATTAGGTTTACACAAGAGGGGGGATTATTTTATTCCGCTATGTTGATTCGATATTGTTCGAATTGTTACTGTTCTCCCATCAGAGTGGTATCAGAGCATCTGATTATTACTTGATTTTTCTGCCTTGTGTTAAACAATGGAAACAAATACGAGTAGAATGGTTACACTGAATGGTTCAAATTATCATATTTGGAAATGGAAGATGGAAGATCTTTTATATGTGAAAGATTTTTATTTGCTCGTATTTGCCGAGAAAAAACCATAGAATAAAACTAATGCCGAATGGTCTATATTTCATTGTCAAGTGTGTGGTTATATTAGACAGTTGGTGGATGATAATATTTTGAACCATATTATTGAGGAAACACATGCACACAGTTTATGGGATAAGTTCGAACAATTATATGCTTGAAAGACTAGGAATAATAAGTTATTTTTTATAAAACAAATGATGGCTCCGAGATATCAATATGGTACTCGTTTGACTAATCATTTAAATTCTTTTCAAAGAATTATAAATCAGTTGGCTGCGATGGGAATCAAGTTTGATGATGAAATACAAGCACTATGGTTGCTTGGTACTTTGCCGGACTCTTGAGAGACGTTCCAAACATCTTTGTCTAATTCTGCCCTAGATGGTACGATTACCATTGATTTAGCCAAGAGTAGTATTTTGAATGAAGAGATGAAAAGGAAGACACAAGGATCATCCTCTTCACATTCTGATGTCTTGGTTGTCGAGAAAAGGGGGAGAAGTGAGTCTCGAGGTCCGAGAAATAGAGATAAAAGTCGAGATAAAAGTAGAGGTAAGTATAATAAATTTGCTAATATTGAGTGCCATTATTATCATCAAAAGGGACATATTCAGAGGTTTTGTCAACAATTAAAAAGGAAGAAATAAAAGGAGAAAGGTAAATAGAAGAAAAGTGATAATGACAGTGATGACAATCGTGTTGATGCACTTAAAGAAGAATTTCTCACTATTTTTTATAGTAATGTGGTGAATTTTGTATCTCATGAGACTAGTTGGGTAATTGATAGTGGTGCATTTGTTCATGCTACGTCTCGTAGGGATTTCTTTACATCATATAGGTTAGGTGACTTCGGATCTGTGAAGATGTGAAACAATGGGCTAGCTTAAGCTGTAGACATCGGTGATGTGTGACTAAAAACTAGCAATAGCACAAGGTTAGTATTAAATAATGTTAAACATATACCTGATATTCGCTTGAATTTGATTTTTATAGGTAAGTTGGATGATGAGGGATATTGTAGCACTTTCAATAATGGTCAATGGAAGCTCACCAAAGGTTCTCTTGTTGTGGCTAGAGGTGAAAAATATTATTCGTTGTATATTATGCAGGCAAAGTTGTCCATAGAAAAAATTAATACAGTAGATAGTGAAAATGCAGTTGAGTTATGGCATAAGAGGTTCAGTCACATAAGTGAGAAGGGTTTGTCAATATTGACCAAGAAAAAGCTCCTTTTAGGATTGAAAAGTTCAGCACTAAAGAAGTGTGCTCACTGTTTAACAGGAAAGCAGAACAGAGTTGCATTTAAAAGCTCCCCTCCTTCAAGAAAGTTAGGTATGCTGGATTTAGTGCATTATGATGTTTGCGGTCCTATGAAAACAAAATCACTTGATGGCTCTCTTTATTTATTTATTTATTTTGATATTCAGGGAACCCCGTACAGCCAACAGCCGGTGGGTAAACCCTGGAGTGACGCTAGCGGAGGACCCACCACCCCAACGTCGCGCTTAAGATCCCGTGCGTCCCACGAGATTTGAACCCCTCTGTCCTGGATAGATTTCATGGGGGCTCTTATCCAGTTAGGCCACCACAGGCGGTGGTGTGGCTCTCTTTATTTTGTTACCTTCATATATGATTTTTCAAGGAAAAATTGGATTTATACCTTGAAAACTAAAGATCAAGTGTTAGATACTTTTAAGCAATTTCAGGCTTCAGTTGAGAGACAAACTGGAAAGAAATTGAAATGCATCAGAATTGATAACGGGAGAGAGTATAATGGACATTTTGATGAATATTGCAGACAACAAGGTATTTGACATCAAAAGACACCTCTCAAGATGCCTCAGTTAAATGGCTTAGCTGAGAGAATGAACTGAATACTAGTTGAAAGGATAAGATGCTTACTTTTACAGTCAAATTTACCTGGATCATTTTGGGGTGAGACTTTAAGTACAGTTGTGCATGTATTAAATCTTACTCCATGCATTCCTTTAAAGTTTGATGTTCCTAATAGAGTTTGGACAGGCAAAGATGTTTCTTATGATTATTTGCGTGTCTTTGAGTACAAAACAATTGTGCATATTCCCAAAGATGAGATGTCTAAACTTGATGTGAAAACACAACAATGCATATTTATTGGTTATGGACAGGATATGCTTGGCTATAAATTTATGATCCAGTTGAAAAGAAAATTGTAAGAAACAGAGACGTTATGTTTATGGAAGACCAAACAATAGAGGATAGTGAGAAAGCAAAGATGATTTCAGCACCACAGGTTAGTGATAATTTGGTTGATTTGGATACAGTTCCTCTTACAAATATTTCTACAGGGGTTGATGAACAGCGGCAGGAAGTCAATGTTTCAAATAACACACATGTTCCTGAACGTGTTGAAACGGATAATATTATTCCTGAACTAGAGGCTCATTTAGATGTTCCACTGGATGTTCTAGTCCGAAGATCCGTTAGAGACCGACGACCTTCCATCAGGTATTCTAAAGATGAGTATATATTATTGACTGATGCAGGTGAACCAGAGTGTTATGCAAAAGCAATAGAAGATGAGTACAAAAGCAATTGGTTCGATGCTATGCGAGATGAGATGCAGTCACTTTATGATAATCATATTTTTGAGTTGATAAAGTTACCTAAAGGTAAAAGAGCTTTGAAGAACAAGTGGGTATATAGGCTGAAGCAAGATGAACATACTTCACAACCACGGTACAAAGTTAGATTGGCTGTTAAGGGATTCGGTCAGAGAAAGTGTATTGATTTTGATAATATATTTTCTTCGGTAATGAAAATGTCTTCTATCCGTGTGATACTAGGCTTGGCAGCTACCCTAGATTTGAAAATTAAGCAAATGGCTGTTAAAACAGCCTTCCTACATGGTGACTTGGAGGAAGAGATATCATGGAACAACCTGAAGGTTTTAAAGTAAAAGGGAAAGATGATTATGTGTGCAAATTGAAGAAAAGTCTCTATAGCTTAAAACAAGCACCAAGGCAGTAATACAAAAAGTTTGCATCAGTTATAACAGAACATGGTTATAAGAAGACTTCCTCGGATAACTGTGTGTTTGTTCAAAATTTTTCTGATGATGACCTTATTATTCTCTTACTTTATGTTGATGATATGTTGATTGTTGGCAGAAATGTTTCAAGAATTGAGTTATTGAAGAAATAATTGAGTAAGTCTTTTCCCATGAAAGACTTGGGCTCGGCGAAGCAGATTCTTGACATTAGAATTATCCGAGATAAAGATGCTAAGAAGCTATTTTTGTCGCAAGAGAAATATATCGAGAAGATCCTTCAGAAATTTTACATGGACAAGGCTAAAGTGGTTAGCACTCCTCTTGCTGCCCACTTTAAGTTAAATATGAAGCAAAGTCCTATGACTGATAAAGAGAAGAAAGATATGGAAAGTGTTCCATATGCCTCAGTTATAGGAAGCTTAATGTATGCAATGGTATATACACGCCCAGACTTAGCACACGCAGTTGGCGTTGTTAGTCGCTATTTGTCAAATCCAGGCAAAGAGCACTGGAATGCAGTGAAGTGGATTATGAGGTATCTTCGGGGAATTTTAAATTTGAAACTTAGTTTCGGGACCGGGAAACTTGAGTTAGTTGGATACATAGATTCTGACTTGGCAGAAGATATTGATACTCGTAAATCTACTTCTGGTTATTTAATTTCTTTTGCGGGTGGAGCTGTGTCATGGAAGTCAAGATTGCAGAAGTTTGTTGCACTTTCTACAACTGAAGCTGAATTTATTGCAGCGACTAAAGCTAGTAAAGAGATGTTATGTATGAAGAAGTTCTTAGAAGAACTTGGGTTCAAGCAAAAGAGGTATGTGCTATTTTGTGATAATTAAAGCGCAATTCATCTTGGTAAGAATTCATCTATTTATTTTAGATCGAAACATATTGATGTTAGATATCATTGGATAAGAAATGTTCTAGATGAAAAGTTGTTGGAATTTGAGAAAATTCATACGGATCATAATGGCTCCGATATGATGACAAAGACTCTACCAAGAGAGAAACTTAAACATTGTCAATTGATAGCAGGGATGGTGAATCCCTCCACATTGTCATGAGGGGGAGATTTGTTAGCTGTGTTCACTCTTATGTAGAGGAGGCCCAATGAGTTGTAAACCTGAAAAGGGCTTGAGCCCATATGATAAGTTATATTAAGAAATAGGGTTTTTCACTATCTATATAAAGTGATAGCCGCAAAAGGAAATAGTAACAAGAGAAAAAGAAAAAGCAGAAAATCTGGGGGTTGGGGCAATATCTGATTTATATCAAGCTGGCATTGGAGGTCGATTTGTGGTCTGATTGAGTTGAAATTTTGTTAGCATGTTCGTGGCGCAATTTTCTCGAATTTGAACGGTTTGATTTTCATTTGAAGCTCCCTACATCAAGTTTTTCGTGGATTGATCAAAACCTGCGTTTTTTATCAGATTTATCCTTGATTTCTTGTGAAATTCATGTGTATTACCAAGAATTATGTTCTTGAGGTCTTTGCTGCTATGTACCTCTAGTATTTGCTAGAGAAGAACAATTTTGTTGATAGTGAAGATTTTCGGGTGGACTCCGGTCCCATGGTTTTTTATCTCCTCACATCGAGGATGTTTTCCACGTAAAAAATCGTCTTATGTTCTCGTGCTTGGTATTTATTTTACTCTATTATATCGATTCCTATTAGATTTACACAAGATGGGAGATTATTTTATTTCGCTGCGTTGATTTGATATTGTTTGAATTATTACTGTTCTCTCATCAAAACCTCATGGGCTTCCACACGTAAGGAGGCACCACAAACCTAAACAGAAAATAATTCATGTATCAGTCATTTTATGGAGAAATATATCGATCGTTGCTTTCTAAAATGACAATCTTTTACATTAAAACATTACAAAATTTTGAAGTAAATGGTCTAGATTAAGCACAAAATGATGCAACTGTTATATAAGATATGTCCTCAACTTAATTAGCGTTAGCTTGGTGGCCTCCTCGAACGCCCTAGCGAAGCGCACCTCGGGCTGATCAACGGTTAGGCAGCCTGGGTCAACACCAAAGGGGGCGGTGCAGATGATGTTGAACGTGAACCGGAGGACGACGTCCTGGAGGTCCTTGCCTCCAGAAGCTTGAGGAGATTCTAGTGGACGAGCTCCCGCATGGTGTCGTATGAGTGCCGCATGAAGCACGATGATAAGCAGCGGCTTATCATCTCCAAGGGTGGCGGCCCTTGCCTCCAGAAGCTTGAGGAGATTCTAGTGGACGAGCTCCCGCACGGTGTCGTATGAGTGCCGCATGAAGCACGAGGAGTGCATCTCCGACACGGCGAGCCGCCGCTGCTCCTTCCACTCAGCATCATCCGCGTTGAAGATCCTGCTGCCAAGCAAGTCACGGAACCTCTCCCAGTAATACTTGCCCTTCGGATAATTACTGAACCGGGTTCGAAGCATGTGCTTGATGTTCGCAGGGTCGACCGTGATGACCCCCCGGGCGCCACCAAAGGCCATGTCGCGGTACCGGAACGTGCCCCCGGCCTTCGCCATTGCCTGCGTCGCCCAGTCGTAGATCTCGTCCTAGTGAAATGGGACGACCGGGATGATCCCGAGGAATTGCCCCATCGTTGGGTCGTTCTTGTTCATCAGCCTCTCGACGATGCATGAGAATACGAAGCAGCCCAAGAAATCAACGGCCATGCCCCAAAGAGATACGTGACGTGCATGGGATTGGAGCCACTCTATCGCGGAGAAAACGCGCCTTCGTGTGGTCATCGTCTTGTTACTCGATGCACCACTTCGAGGAAAATTACTAAAAAAGTCATAAACCTATTGCAATTATGCCAATTCAATCCTAAACATATTTTTTTGACCAATTGAATCTTAAACCTTTTATAATTATTCCCGATCAGTCCATCCGGCCAAAATTGGCTGGCCGGCGCTGATGTGGTAGACGACCGAAAGACCGGCGACATTTTTTAATAATATTTTATTTTTAAAAAAATATTTTATTAATTTTTTTAATCTTTTTTTCCTGTTCTTTTTATTTTTTTCCCCTCTCCCTCCTTCCTCCTCCTCTCCTCCTTCTTCCCTTGGCTCCGGCGACCGGCCGAGGGGAGGGTTGGCCGATCGCCGGACCGAGGCGGCCACCGGGCGAGCCCTCGCCATTGCCGGGTCCGGCTAGGCAAGCCCCGCCTAATTTGGTGAGGGCTCGCCCGTCCGGCAAGGGGGGCTCGCCGTCGCATTTGGCAAGGCCCTTCTCGCCAGATCCGGCGAGGGCTGGCTCGCCCGGCGGCGAGAGGCGAGCCCTCGCCAAATCCGGCGAGGAGGGCCTTGCTAGACGCGATCCGCGACTACCGCGCCAAGATCGAGGTCGAGCTCTCCAAGATCTGCGACGGCATCCTTGGCCTCCTCGACTCCCGCCTCATCCCTGCCGCCTCCATCGGCGACTCCAAGGTCTTCTTCCTTTATGTCAGTTCTAGACCATTGGCGAGCCCCCCTCACCGGATCTGGCGAGAGCTCGCCTCGCCCGGCGAGCCCTCGCCAAATCTGGCGGGGGCTCGCCCGCCGTCACTAGGCGCGCGCCGATTGGCGAGGCGAGCCCTCGCCGGATCGGGCGGGGCTCGCCTCGCCAAACCCGACGACGGCGAGGCACCCCTTGCCGGATTTGGCGAGGGCTCGCCCGCCGCCCACCTCGGTTGACGACCGGCCGGCCCTCCCCTCGGCCGATTTGGAGCCCCCCTCGGCCAATCGCCGGAGCCCGGGGAAGAAGGAGGAGAGGAGGAGGAAGGAGGGAGAAAAAAAAAAAGGAAAAAAGATAAAAATAATTAATAAAATATTTCAAAAATAAAATATTATTAAAAAAAAAAAAAATGTCGGCGCCGCCGGCCTGCCTCATCGCCGCCGGCCGGCCATTTTTGGTCAAATGGATTGATCGGGAATAATAGTAAAAGCTTTAGGACTCAATTGGTCAAAAATAAGTTTATGACTGAATTGACACAATTGCAATAGGTTTATGACTTTTTTTGTAATTTTCTCCACCACTTCGCCAGCATGGATCGCTTAATTTTAAATTTGAACTCCTGATCTGAAAATTAATGGAGAGGTTGGAGTTGGGGACCCCCAAAACTAAATTTGGAAGAAGAAAATCGAAGAATCAAAGAAGGTGAAAAGAGGAATTACGTAGGGGTTAAACTCTGGTAGGTGCCATCAAGATTCAAGCTTTGGTAACTGCGGATCTGAAAATTAATGGAGAGGTTGGAGTTGGGGACCCGGAAAACTAAATTTGGAAGAAGAAAAATGGAAGAATCAAGAAGGTGAAAAGAGGAATTAATTAAGGATAAGCTTTGGTAGGTGTCATCATGATTCAAGCCGCTTAATTTCGGAAGCGAAATTGGGGCGGAACATTGGTTTACGCACGGTTGGAGAAACCGAGGTGGCAAGAAATACTCCCTTTAAACCCTAGTTTTCTGGTTCTTGTTTCTTGTTGGGTGGGGGGTTGTCTTTCTTATGAATACTTGAGTGGTTCTGGATTACAAACATGATAAAATCAATAAATGATGTAGAAAATTAAAATGTACACCTTCAGTCTAAATATCCACATTCAATTTGATGGCCAATAAGATGGTGCAAATAGTACGATTGATCGACGGGTGTCTGTATATTTAAATATCTATCTATATGTCGCATGTAACTAGATCATCCAAAACTATGCGGATATTTTGACATGAAGTGTTCAGCGAATTTGGTAGGAGACGTCTAGATGAGGACGACATCATTTCGTTGGGGATCAAAATTTTAAATATGTGGTATTTCCGAAACAAGAAGATACAGAAGGACTCCTCGCAATGTTCGTGGCGTAACAAGGAGAGCACTGTTCATGCAGTTCCATCCATCACGGTCGCATTGCTTAGAAGGCTGGATAGCTCTGAAGTGAGTCAGCAGCCCCGTTTGGCAACTCGGCACCATCTACGGACGGGCAACTCGGCACCATCTACGGACGGGCAACTTGAGGTTTTGTGTAATAAATTGTCATCCAATCATAAATGTTGACTTTGGACCCAGAGTCAATTCACTTGGCCCCAGCATTTGGAGGCATAGAAGGACCCGCTTCGATCCCTGAAAAGCCAGGATTGAATAGCCAACTTGATTGGAGTAGTGGGTGCGAGTGGATTGAACACGAAATCATCCGTGACGAATTCGGTTATCTATGGAATTCCAAAGTGGTGGGCCTTGGCTGGTGTTTATCTTCTTGAAAAACGTGGGCAAATGGCAAAACCCTAGTTCATGAGTCAAAGCCATGACAAGCAAAAAGCCCACGTCCGTCGCTGATGCGGCTGCAGATCTCAACTGGCACATGAGAATGGAAGTTCTAGCGACGAAAGGTCCACAGAACATGTTGAGAACTGTGAATGTTCGCCCTCTACTGTCACTTCTGATCTGTATATGACATGCACGCATGATCTTGATGCTGACGATGTGAGGGTTTGGAAGATTGGCGGTTGGACAGATGATTCGCGTGCAAAACAACGTGTGTGGTTGCAACGGGAAGCCGTAGCTTCGCTTTTGAATCATACTGCAAGTAGCGGCCCGTATACACAATGCCCTTATGGATGTGCAAGTCTGGAGTACCACGTCGAGTCCACAAAATCAATTGACGCGATGGCTCGTGCTTTCATCAGATCAGGTGCATATTTTCACTATTTCTTTCTGGAGCATTCTGAATATGCAGGATTCGAAATCTTAAATAGACTTTTGTCTGCTTTTTCACTTCTTTTCTTGGAGCAGCATGGATGTTTCATTGGACTTGACCAATTTAGTTCACTCGCAAAGGATCCATTGTCTATGTATGTAGACCAATTAAAACAACTCTCCGGCGAAAGAAATGATTAGATCTGCGCATGCTAGCAGGGGAACGGGTTAGGGAATAGGTTAAGGCCGTTCTTATACTTGTAATCTGTAAGATCTCTCTCTCTCTCTCTCTCTCTCTCAACTTCGTCAGAGCAAGTCCTTTTCTATTTCAACTAGACCTATCTAGCCAAAACTTGCGTAGCTAGCTCAGCGCCGAAGTCCTTCGAATAGATATGGCAGGGGTGGGCCAAGCGTACACACCACGGCCTGCATATACAGTTTTCGTTTTTCAGCTTAACCTACTTTAAGTAATTTTAAAAATAAAAAAAAAACAAAGTAGTAAAAGTATCTAGATAAAATAAAAGAAATAATTGCAGATTGCAAAGGTAAATAAATTTGATTTTTCTAAAGTACAAATTTCCTTCCTTTTTATGTAAAACTAGTGTTAAGACAAGTGCTACACTTAATCAGAATTTGAATGATAAAGAAATCGGTAGTTGTCTCTAAAGTGGAGGTTGTACGTAGTTTTAATGACGTTCGGTAATATAACCCTACTCTTATTTTTTGACTTCCTATTACTAAATATAGAGATTATCAGGAAAAAAAGCTAATAAGTGAGGCAAACCTCCACTTTGATATAAAATCAATATACCACTAAGAGGGTCAACCTAGTGGTGAAGGAATTGCCTATGTTGCACCACTTCACAAGTTCGGTTCAGTCATGAGCAAGCCTCTAAGTTGCTCGTGTTACGTTGCCTAGTTTGAAAATACTTTGTATAGAGAGATTTTCTAACTGTTAACATCTTGATGGGTTGCGATGACGGGCTTGTCCACTTTGAATCTTTTATTCATTAGTGGTACAGAATAATTATGACTTAATCCAAACTTTTTCGTTGTGAATATAGAATTATGTGTTAATACTCAAAGGGATTGCTAGCACTATTTGATATAGAGATGATTAGGTGTGGCCCAATTTCGAGTGGGCCAAAGCAACTCTGCCAGCCTAAAGTTTATCAATCAATATATTTGAGGATTCATTGAGACATTAAGAAGGCATCATACGTGTCGGCATAGATGGTCTTGGTTCTATCTTAGGTTTATATAAATACGAATTAAGCATTTGTTTATCGCTTATTGTAGTTGCCGACTTTGAGTCCAAAGAATCTAAATGCATATGGATGGATCGTGCCTTTATTTATAAATAATAACGAATTGTATATCTCAATGCCGAATCAGCCATGCAAGTTGCCTCGCGATTAAACTATGAAAGACAGCGACGAAGGGTTTGTCTATTCTCCATCGTCTTCTTCTGTCTCCATCATCTGTCATGAAACACGTAACCATTTTATAGAGAGAGAGAGAGAGATGGTTATACAACACCATGTTCGCGCATGTCTACTGTCGATTGGCGTTCGTGCAAAGAACACGAAACCTCGACATGCAAGGAAAGAAAAGAAATTCCAGTTTCAAAGCGTCATACGCCGTCTTGTGTCATCCTAATTTGACCAGCTTCATGCTAATGTAATCTTCGATCAGCAGATCGTAACGTCTGTTGACAAAAACATTGTTTAGAACAATAGGAAAACAAAAAGTGTCCCGGTGAGAAGGAGATTGAATGATACTGTTACAGCATGCTGTACCCAACCCTCATCATCGTCCCATTCACTGTTCGATTTGCGCCATGCAATGGTGATCCAATACGTGAAAAGATCTCGATCATTCATTCTCTCGCCGCCAACATCGCCGGTAGCCCACTTCTAAGCTCGACGACAACAACCGAGCTGCAAACCATCATCAGAGTACTACTTACTACGAATGGAAAATTTGAGGCTGGCACTCTTAAACATTTTCCGAACAAAGATTGCTGTTTGGCCAGATCCGAATTAACAAAAGTGGATCAGATATTTTATGCCACTGTGTTAAATTAATCAGCATCCGTTTTGACGTTCCAAGCACTCAATTTTCTTAGATTTTTCAGTTGTGAGAGGCGCCAACACAAGTATATTTATGGTTCTTTAAATAAAATCAAATGATTGCTGATAAAAAAAAATAAAATCAAATGATTATGCTCGATTGAGCGACAATACATCTACTCCTTACTGTTGCCCTTAAATTAACTTCATTGGATTTTGAAATTCAGAAACCAAATTTCGATTTGAATCATCCAACGCAGTAGGTAATCATCTTCTTGGGATCAAGGCATTTTGATCGGAATGCTTTCAGCTTTCCGGCTAAACAAAATGGAGGGCCATGTGGCAATATGATGCGACATATTAATTGCATTTTGTCGCATTAGATAGGAACATCGATCGAGTTTCGGTTGAAACACATCAATTGTGAAGAAATGAAAGTTTAGTATGCTTAGTAATTGGAAAAATCACACTGCAATGACTTAATTGAAAAAACACTCGAGTTCAATGGTCATACGTGGAGCCTATGCAAGAATGAATCATGAGTATCATCATGTCATATCGAAAAAGCTGATGATAGCTTCAATTAATGTTCGACTATTTTATTATTTTTGCAATTATATGAGTGTTTAGTGATGATGTATTTGGAGAAGAGAAAACCACACGTACATACTTCTTTTTTTAATTTTCCAAGGGGGGACCAAAAATATCTCCTGACCGAAGATATGCTCAGATAAGAAATTACAAAATAATCGAGTCCATGCAAATACCATTGTCGCGACCTTCCTGAGGGTGAATTACCTAAAGAAGGCTAATGGATTACTAAGTCCGAAGACTTAGCACGGACCCTCCCAAGTCCTACCAATCGCGACTTGATGTTAAGAAATTAATCTATTTAAATATGCAATTATATTCAATTTGGAGCCGCTACTAACCAATTAGGGTTGGTTAGAAACCCAAGTAAAGTATGGGAGAATACTTTACTTTTGCGAACCAGAGATTCAGTAGATTCGGGGACATGGTTACGCTAGATTAGTCTAACGCCCTTTCGGTACCTTTTTATTTTAATTTTTAAAAAATAATTTGCAGGCAATGTTGATTAATTTAAACTTAAGCTACTAACATGCAAATGGTCATGCGGGTGTACAATCAATAAAATAACATTCAATAAAAAAAAATGCTAATAAAAATGCATGCCCTAAACATGATTCTAAATGACATGACACATAATTTTTCTTTTTCTTTTTGAAAATGTTAATTATATGCAATCTTAATTTAAATTTGATATGTATGAGTTTTACTTTAATGACATATGAGATGCAATTCATGTGACATAATTTAAATCATTACAATATGTGTGCGATCTAATTTGCATGTGCTATATGATGTGGGATGAATGACATAATAATTCTATATGCATGTATGACATTTTTTTTGTTCCTCTTTTTGTTTTACTAAATGAAAATTGACTTAATCTAAAAATATCTAGGTGTGCTGCTTTAATATGAAATGTGTATGGACCTAAGTACCTAAGTTCTAGATACCATATTTTACTAATAAACAAATTCTAATTAAACCTATTATGCAAATTAATTAATATGTACCTAATATTTTTTGGATTCTTTTTATTGAAATTCGGAATTAATAAAAAAAAACTAATTAGACTAACTAAAGTGAATGATATTCTAATTTAATTGAGGAATCAATTTAACTTAAACTATATTTTATCTTAAAAGCTATATAAAAAAATCAAGACATGCCAACATTATTTAAAATTAGCCCTAACAAAAATTACCCATATAAAAGTAAAATCTAAAAATTATAATCCTATAAATGCAATTCTAATTTACTAACCCTAGAAATACAGTCCTAAATTACTTAAACCTAAATGCTCTAATGCAATATTTAGATTTTTATGTACCTTTTGATTTTTTTGATTTTTTTTAATCTTTCCAAACAAGTAATTATTTAAAAGAATGAAGATAAGAATTAAAGTAACCGAAAAAATATTCCGTTGTCTCACGGATTAAATTAACAATTATTTTAACTCTATAATGATTTAACAATTGAAATATTATCAAAATTCCTAAAAATTAAAGTAATTAAAAAAATGACCCGACGTCTTACGGGTCAAATTAATAATTACCATAATTTGGGATAAAACCCCTTAATGTCTACAAGGTCTACAAATATTGACATACAATACTACAATTCAAATAATTAAATTTAAAAAAATAAGCTAACATAACATGGAATAAGTAGAAAATAAAAATAAAAAATATACTACCTAAGGCTTGGAAAATGGGAGTAGTGACGGTGGTTCAGTGATGGGTCGTGGTGGGAGTAAGGCGGTCGTCGGAACGCCGACGAGGCTCGAGTAGCAACCGGACCTGTAGCGAAAACAGGGGAGACAGCAGATGGCGGAGCTTGGGGCGTTGCAGTGGTGGACACAGGCGGTGCGGGGGGTCTGGCGAAACGCAGCTGATGCGCAGGCTACTGGCGCGGGAGTCGGGGGTGGAGTGGCGAGGCGTCCGGTGGCTGGGTCGGCGAGGAGGGCTCGCGGGCTGGTGCGTCGGAGGCGCCGGAGTGGAGGGCTTCGGCTCAATGGCGTCCGACGGCTGGCTCGGCGAGGAGGGCTCACAAGCTGGTGCGTTGGAGGCGCTGGAGTGGAGGGCTTCGACTCAGTTGCAGCGAGGTAGTGTGCAGCGATGGTTTGCACTTCGTGGCTCCTGGGCTGACAGGGGCGGAGCAGAACAACGCCAGGCTGTCGGTGTCTACAGGCGAAGGCGACAACATAGGAGTGCGGGGGCGCGAGATCGGGCACGACAGCAGCAATCGTCGGAGGAACAAAGAACTGCCGGCGTCTCTGGTGGCTCGGAGCAGCATGAGCACGCGGACAAGGTAGGGGTGCGGCTTCAGCAGGCGTCGGGTCAGACAGCAATTCGACTTGGGTCCAGCTGCTGGGCGACGGGTGGTGATCGGGATCTGAGGTGTCTGGAGTTTCGACTGCAGGCGGTGTCGGTGCGGTGAGCAGGTATAGCATCGACGCTCGTGGGTCAGGCGGAAACGAAGCTGAGGCGTTGCTGGTGCTCGGGTGCAAGGCTGGCGGAGCGCGGCGAGGATAGGGAAGCGCGGACGGATGCCGGCGGAGCTGCGAGCGAGGCAGATGGCGGGCGCGGCGCTGGCTGGGGCGTGGTGGTGCAATGTGGCGGCGCGGGTGGCGCAGGCGTGGTGGGCAACCACGGGCACCGGCGGCTTCGGAGAAGACGGACTGTAGCCCCTTTTTTTTTTGCTTTTTCTCCCTTTCTCCTGTCACTCTCATGTCACTTCTCTCTGCTCTCTTTCTGTACACTCTTTCTTTTGACTTTTCTTCTTCTTCCCTCAAGAACCGAAGCCCATTTTTTCTGTTTTCACCTTTTTTGGCTTTTCTCTTTGTTTTCTATTTTTTTCTTCGACGAAAGGTGAAGAGAAGCCCCCCCTTTTTACCGAAGCTTTGTATCCTCTATTTATAGAGGAAACACTCGAATTTGTTTTTGCAGGTGAAGATTTGCACATATTCGCTCAACCGTTCAACAAAATAGTGGCTCCAAAATCACACGGTTGAGTTTTTGAATTCAAAATGAGGAGATTTGTTCAACAATCAAATGTTTTATTATTCGAAAGAAATATTCAAAATTTCCCTCCAGAACCAAATGCTCTATTTTTAATTTCTAAAAAAAAACTAAATTTAAATTAGGTGTCAACAACCATTGTATACTTTTGTTTTTATCTAATGTCAATTGGGGGTTTACGTTGAGTCGGCATGGCTTTGATCTCATTAACTGGTGTGCTCAACTTGCCAACTTGAGCCTCAACGGCCCACCACGACCAAATCATGATCACTTGCTCTCTTCACGTGATTTCGCCGGAAAGCGTGGGGATGGAGATTTTCAAGAAAGGCAAGTGCCCCTTTAGCATTTCCAGGTCCATTTTTCGAGTTGTCTAATAATAGAAAACGAAAAGGAAAACGAAAAGAAGAGGCCCCTAAATCAATTTGGAAGTGACACTTCGTCTAATTTGATTTTGACAGGTATCATAACCCTACATTAATAACTCAACAAGTCGTACCCTGCAACGCTTTTAATTCAATCCGATTTAAAATTTTAAAAAATCAAATATCATTTCATAACATATTCATTTTTCATTAATTTTTATCTCACAAGAAATCTCAAATCTATCCTCCACACAAAATCTTTTTTTTTTTTTTCTTTTGAAGGAGTTGAAAGAAATATATCATTCATTTATCAAAATAATAATCGATATGTACATAGAAAATTTTCAAGCTTAACAAATTTCTAATAATTGAGGGAAAATGCATAATCCAGAAAGCAAATTACAAAGCACGGTTTGCAACTAGAAGCACACTCTCTTTTCTCAAAAAAGTATAAATCAGCAATGGCCAATCACCAAATTTAGTAATGAACACACACTAAAATCTCCCACACTATTTGCATTGACTTATGTCACACATTTATATTAAACGTCCTCATCATTTTTGCCATGTAGAGACACCAATATCAAACTGTTAAAAGAACATAGATCAAATACTTGTGAAGAGCTTCAGAATTCATATTTTGATCAAGTTCAAGCGAGTATAACTCTTAAAACTTGACCTAAATCTAAATAGGAGAGAAAAGTGGCCTAATCTTGGAGAGGTTTATTGAGCCATGTTATGAACATCCTCCTTAGTGACTATAAACTGGACGAATGGCCAAATTGATCTCCACGTTCACACAAGATTAGCTTAAAAAATGTATTCACACACAAACTCCAAGAGTAGATCAAAGGAGAAAAGAAGGACAGAGCACTTCAAAAGAGAAAAGCGGAAGACAAAGAAATGCCTCTCTCGGACGGCGCTATAGAGGTAGGCGGCACCCTCCACATAAAATCACATATTGCTAATGGTGGGTAGATTTGGGTTAGAGATGCCAGTTTAAAAATCTTCATAAAATAAAAATTAATTTAGAATAAATATGTTATGAGGCACTAATTTAATATTTTTAAGGGTATTAATCTTATCCGTAAGAGAGGCCACAAGCTTTCTCCGACAATATTTTATGGAAGTACTACAAATTTCGTGATATATCTAATAACAATATTATTTTCATTCATATTTTACTCCAGATATGCAGGTCGATTGTATTTCCATATTTTGGAAGTACCCTATACGACATTTAAGAGGTAAAAAGTGTATTTTTATCTTGTATTTAAAAAAATTCTTTTAAATTCTTTTATCCTTTACTATTGTAAAAAATGAAAAATATAGAAAAGGATAAAATATATTAACCAATATATTAATAATAGAAAATAAAAAAATTATTGACAATAAATTTAGAAAACTTGTTAAGTAATGAGCCAAAATAATTCTGGGAGCAATCGTTTAAATTTTCTTTTTGGGAAGTTGCAAGAGCTGATATACGTGGGAGCCATTTTTGACTAATAAAAAAGTACAAAATAATTCTGGGAGCAATCGCGATTGTCCCTTCACTGACCACCCCTCCCTTTCCATCATCTTGTACATGAGTTTTTCTTTTACGGCACTTCAAAAATTGTTTAATTAGTTTCTGTGTACATATAAATACGCATTCACATGTTAATTTTTTTTTAAAAAGAGGCTTTTCATAGTTCTCAACTCTTCCAATTGTGATACGAGCTAGGTTTATTACAATAATTATGGAAGGGATGACATTATCGAACACTTGTATTTCTCAATTTTAAAATTTGTAGTAGAAGAGAGAAAAGTATAATATCACGTACACCATCAAAAGAAGAGTACAAGCCCTCTATATTACAGAGTTGAGGTGAACCACTATTAACCTAATCCTAATTCGTAATCTGAAATTTCAAGCGTTTTGTAAAGAAAAACTGCTAAAAGAACATAATTAACTTTTACAAAACTAAGATTACGCTAGCAATAGCAGAGTTCATAAATTATGACTACATATTATTGATTAATATATATATGAATCCTTTGTTTCGCTCGATATTTTTATGGATGTCTCAGTCTATCTTAACCATAGACTTGTGTCAACATTTACGTGCATCGATGGTTGAAAATGGTCAAAGCAAGGCACGATGCAGAAGAATAAACTATTATTATGAGGCGTAATCCCTAGATGGTTAAGATATATTTAAATGGCGGGTATATCGGTTAATTAACTCCAAAAAAGGAGTTATCCAGATAAGCAAAAAGCTTATAAAAAGTTCAAATTTGTCTGCATCGTCCCGTTATTTTCGCCTCGTTACATCCACGGCAACATATGTCCTTATTTTAATAATTGAAAGAATATTGAAATATGGATCTATGTATTCAATAATAATGCGAATCTACGATTGGATCTAGCGGGGCACGAACTTTGGCTTTAGCCATTCACTATGGCTAGTTTTCTCTTTTCTCACCTTCTTTTGGAGTTTTTTTTTTTTTTTTTTTTTTTTTGGTAACCAAGGATCCGCCTGAGCCCCTTTTACTTACGCTAGTCGAGGTCACACGGCCCTCCGGTACCAGCGGACCTCGCCGAAGCTATTTGAACGACTATACCTCGGAGGAAGCTAACCCAACAACCCCTCACTTAAATTGCGATAGCAATGCAGGAATTCGAACTCTTGACCGCATCAAAGTAGGAGAGAACGAATACCAACGCAGCGGTCCTCAAGTGGGTTTCTTTTGGAGTTTTTGCACCTACAAATTTGTAAGATTATATATATCAAACAAAGCCAAAATTATATTGATTCAAGATATCAAGCGGGTTAATATTATTCAACAATGCTAGAGTGATAATTAAATAGATCACATGAATTCCCATGTAGCAAGATCTTCCAATGCTCGCAATAAATCCTGCTATTTTTGTACTTTTTTTCCCTTATGCTAGAATTTTTTTTTCCTAAAACTTATGCTAGAAATGTTATATTTGTGCTTGTGACAAATGTAGAAATATCTAAAAGGTTGTTGAGAACGATGGCTACTATTGCTGATCGAATACAAATTACACGCGGTGGCCTTGCGGGATTGAACAAGAGAGATGAATAAGGAATTTTGAGGAAAGTCTAAGCACAAAAAAAGGCTACAATATAGAGAAAATAGGTATCCACATTTTTCAGCTTTTTTTTTTTTTATAGAAAATAATTATATCTTGATGACATGCTCGAGCTTACAACAATCACGTTTAATTTGCCTGGTGCTTTTATCATCATAGTATAAATTTAAAAAAAAAAGAGAGGATAATCTCACCAAAAATCAAATCTCACCAAAAATCATAAACTTTTGTATGGAAGACATCAATGCCCTAAATTTTTTTCGTCTCATCAATACCTCAAGCTTGTAGTAGTAACATAACAATGCTGGCATTGCCCAAGCATGCTGCCATGTCAAATAATATTTAACACGGATAGGTGACGAAATGAATTTTTAGTCATTGGTACAAGTTTAGAGATTGATGAGAAGAGAAAAAGTTTCAAATATGGGTATTTCTCATAGGGAAAATTTAGGGTTTATGAGATTTTTCCAGGCAAAAAATGGCTTAAAGAGAGTCCTTGATTTGCAATGTATCTATTGTCGCTACAACAAAATGCTCATATACCTAGGAATGATCGGGTCCAAGGTGGCTAGGGTCTAAACCTAGACCCTGTACCCGACCATGTTATAATCGGTTTCCCTTTTTCGGATTTTGTATCCGATTCTATTTGTATTGGACCCTGTACCCGATCCACCCTCTTTTTCTAGTCTGGTTCCAGGGTCAACCCTGTTTCCACTAGAACTTTTTTTGCAACCTCCCGATATCCTATACAACTTCGAAATTTACATTAATACATGAGAAAATAATATAATCCTCATAATTTGTATTGAAATATTAAACACTTGTAATAAATAATTATAAGAACTTTTTGACGAAACGAAAAAATTAAGGATCCACATGGCTAATTATCATAAATAAAATTATAAGGCAATGCAAAAATTATAACATTGCATAAACATTAGCAATAAACATGGGTATAATATTAGTCTTATTCTCACAATTATTACATGAAGTTGTTCATTTATGCAAACATAACTCCTCCCACAAAAGAGAAGTTAGGCAAGTCAATCCACGTGGTACACAAGAATTTGGTGCGACAAACGCCGTCCATCTGTCGGATGGTACGAGAGGGAGCCATTGAGGGAGGGAAGCGAGTGAGGAAGAGGAACAATGAAAGAGGAGTGTTGTATGTGTCTAAGAGAGCCAAGAGGAAAAACGCCATGTGATTACGAGAGTAAGAATAGAAATCAAGAGAAAAAATAGGATTTTTGACATTTATTTACAAAATCGGTTCGCAAACCGGTTCCAAAACCAGTCCAGGAACCGGTTCCCGAGTGGTTTAAACCGGTTTCAAATTTTGAGAATCAGTTCCTGAACTAGTTTAAATTAGTTTAGAATTTTAAGAACTGGTTCCCATTCTTGTTTTCCAGATGGACCGGTCCGATTCTTGGGTATACCCGCTCCGGTTGCACACCCTTACATATGCCCGCACTTCATAATGCTAATGTTTATTTATTCTACATAAAACAAATGGGATTTAGAGATAATGTTTGGTGTACTATACTTGAGATCTTTCTGGAGAGAGTAGACGTGTGGTCTTGTGTAACCTAAACTAAATTTATTTGCATATGTTTCAATTATCCGAGGGAATAGATTCTTTTCTTCGGCGTGATGTCATGATTATTGACAATCCTAGCAAGAATCTTGCGGAGGTTATGTTAGCATTCAACGCATGTGGGGTTCTTGAGACTAGTAATTAAATGAGATTTTCAATCAATTCATCTATCAAGGATTAGCCAAATTACTTTAATTAATGAGATCAAATGAATTGTGGTAACTCTAGATTGTATTGAGAATTAGTATATAACTCTGTTCGTTTTCCGAAAAATAAATTATTTGAAAAATAATTTTCAAAAAAATGATTGCTCATATCGTTTGAAGTAATTAGTAAATAAAAAATCTTTTCATCATCAACAATAATTTATATTTAAATATTTTCATTATGTATTATTTATTTTTTTAAGTAATATCAGCGATTCATTTTTTTTATGAAATAAATATATTTTATATTTTTAACGAGCATGAAAAAGAGGAAGCTTCTCTTGGAAATGACGTGATGGAGTGGAGAAAGATATAATTGAAGACAAACGACACTGGCGGTCCACTTGCATTTATTTCATGATCATCCATCGATCTTCCCATCGCTCTCCCACCTTTTGGGCCCAAAAGATAATTTACTTTTTGAAATTTTGCCATCTTTAAATAAAAAAAAAGGGGAAAACTCTAGGGACCTCGAGGAAAGGTATAAATAAATCGAAAAAATAGTAAGCTCGAGTCAAATCGAAAGAAAAATGACGAGGAAACGTTACGTACAAGTGAAAAAGATCAGATATACAAATACTAACCCTAGTTTTCAATACCCACCCATATAATAAAAAGGCCATGCTGTCCTAATTGTGAGCAAAGTTTCATTTTCACCACCTCCACAGTTGGATAAGATGTTCTCACGTGTAGATGATGTCGTGAGTTCTAAGAAAGTATAGCCATGTCGCACCAATAGGATCAGGGGAAGGTAGCATCTAGTGCCAAGAGATGATGGACAGACATAGACGATGAAAATTTCATTCCGGTAGCATTGATGGCCTTACTTATGACATATGCTATTCTCATGGGTGGTGATGAGCCCATGGCTCGTTGTATATGTATTGTAATAGATTTGATATTTGTCGATAATGCTTATGGAGATTAGTTAATGACAGTAGTTATTTACGTGATGTTTGTCTTATAAGAAAAACAATAGTAAAGTGAACAAAATTTCATATCGAGAGACAAAAGCTCACTAAATCAATTATATCAATAAATATAATCAAGAAATTGATGGAGCATACAAACTCTAGTGATATCAATTACTTCAAATAGGGAAAGAAGAGGAGGAAGAAGAAGAGATATTCACAGGATGGTACCACAAAAAAGCCTCAAAAAACAGCTTATACCATAATTTCTTAGGTTTTTTTTTTTTCTATCTCAACCAAAAAAGGAAGACATATTCACGATATGGTACCACAAAAAAGCCTTAAAAAACAGCTTATAACATAATTTCTTAGTTTTTTTTTTTTTTCTATGTCAACCAAATTTATTCACTTTATTTTCCCCCACGTATTTCCAATTTCAACACGATCCCCGACCGGCCGTTCTCGACGCTTGAAACCAAGACCCACCACACACGGATCTCTCCGTCCAGGCTTTCGTTGAACACGGTGACGAGGCCATCACTACCGGAGATGGCGGCCAGCGACTTCACGGGCTTCCGGTGGCCCTCCAGCACGGCCAAGCAGCAGTACCTGCCCTCTACCCCCCGCCACCAGATCCTCACCATCCGGTCCACCGACCCGCTCAGCAGCAGGTCGGTGATGCTGGTCAAGCAGAGGATGGCCTTGGCGTGGCTCCTCAGGCCCCCCGTCACTAGGGGTGTCAGTAACCGAACCAAACCGAAAATTGAACCGAACCGAACAGAAAAATTCGGTTAATTCAGTTCGGTTTTCATTCGGTTCGGTTTTCATTAAAAACTGAAATTTTTCGGTTCGGTTCGGTTCGGTTCGATTTGGTTCGGAAGATTTTTCTAACGGTTCGGTTCGGTTCGGTTTTTCAAAAAAATCGAACCGAACCGAACCGTTGACACCCCTAGCCTTCACTGCCATGTGGTTGGTGCTGTCCTCCCGCTCCCACACCAGTATGGAGCGGTTGCACGCGCTGGAGAACAGCACCGACCCAGCGCCGGTCAACGTGAGCGTGTTAACCACTAACCTGTGCTTCTCTAGCGTCGCCACCAGCAAGTGCTGTTCCTCGACCGCTTGCCTCGCCCAGACCTGGATCCTCCCATCCGCCAACCCGGTGTAGACCATCCCGCTGACGGCCACCACCACGGCATTGACGGCCTCGTGGTGGGCCCAGACGGACTCCAGGCACCGGAGGTTGGAGCCGCTGTTGCTACCGTTGCGCCATGACTTGAGGGTCTTGTCCTAGGAGACAGAGTAGACGACGCTGTCATTCACCGTGAGGGCGGAGACGGCGTCAGCATGCTCGATCCAGAGCTGCTTCAGGTGGCGGCGCACCATGACGTAGTTCTTCGGGAGCATGAAGCGACAGAGGCGGTCGCCTACGGTGGGGGAGGGGGAGAGAGGGGGTCGCAACCAGCCCGTGCCGCCCCTCCGCCGCCCCCACCTGTCAGACACGAATCTTCGAGTCCTGGTGCGCGGTGAAGACCCGGCCGCCGTAGAAGGTGACCAACTTGACGGAGCCCGAGGATGAGGTGCGGACATTGAAAGCGTCAACGTGGGAGATCTCACCATCGGCGTAGGCGTTGGAGATGTCGTAGACGTGGATCTTGTGGCCGCAAGCGGCGTAGAGGAGCTTGCCGTGAAGGACGAGGGAGGCGACGAGGAGGAGGCAAGGAGGAGGTGGTGAGAGACGGAGAGATGGAGGGAGTCGGCGGTTAGGGTTTGGAGGGAAGGGACGGAGGGTAGTGTTTAGAGGGAGAGGTTGGATTCGATGCTGCTGCTGTTGCTGGTCGTGCGAGCGAGAGCTCGAGCTCAACGAGGAGGACGAGGACGACGACGGCGTGGCGCCAATGAGAGAGTCGGAGGAGGGGCTCGTGTCACCGTCAGACGATTGGTAGAGGGACAACGGGACGGTGGCATCAACGGCGGTGGTGATGCTGGAGGAGGAGGAGTAGGTGGCGAGCCACGATCGGAGCTTCATGGCGGTCGTCCTTGTCATGAGGGAGGGGGCGAGGGAGAGAGAGAAGTCTAAGGATTGCATAGATAGAAAGGAGCATGTGAGGGTGACTGAGGAAACAATATTTAGCTAAGCTATATAGACATGATCAACCGTAAAGAAATAAATTTTTGCAACTTGCATTATTTCTTTATTTATTATCTAGGGTGAACATTTCTTTTTCGTAGAAAATGTGATTGGAGACCAAAGACATCCTAAACGCACTTGACGTCCAATAGGATTTGCGAGATTTTTTTTGGTACCAACTAATTTTTATAAATGCTTAGTCATTTTCGTAAACTATTTGTATTATTTGAATTATCAATCGATAAAAAATATTTTTATTACTGAATTGATTATAATATATAATCATTTATGTGAACGATGAAATTATTTTTCAATAATTTATTTTTGTAAGCAGTATAAATAATATTTTTTTAAGAAATTATTTTTCAAAACATACAAATATTTAATGCAAGCATTTAAATTCACGCATTGAACAAGGAGAACAAGTTGTGGTAAGTTGAGCGACCCGGGAATGGAGGCACCTAGGGATCTGTAACCGGATCGGGTAATACCTGAAAACCGGACCGGCCCACCTAGAAAACAAGGTCGGGAACCAGTTCCCATTAAAACTGGTCCGAGAATCGGTTCTCAAAATTCAGAACCGGTTTAAACCAGTCCGGGAACCGGGTCCGATTGATTACCCACCCAGGAACCGATCCCCGGACCAGTTTTATAAGTATAGGTCCAAAACCCTATTTTTTTCCCCTTATTTCTATTTTTACTCCCGTAATCATACGGCATTTTTTCTCTTGGCTCTCTCAAACACAAACGATGCTCCTCCTTCATCGTTCCTCTTCCTCACTTGCTTCCCTCCCCCATCGGCTCCCTCTTACACTATTCGACAGACGAAAGGTGTTCGTCACCGTCAAATTCTTGTGTACCACATCAATTGGCTCACCTAATTTATCTTTTATATGAGGATTTATGTTTGCATAAATGAGTAACTTCATGTAGTAATTGTGGGAATAAGACTAATATTAGACCCATATTTGTTGCTAATTCTTCGCCTTATGATTTTATTTATTATAATTAGTTGTGCAGATCATTAATTTTTCGTTTAGTCAAAAAATTTGTGCATTTATTTATTAATGCTTAATGTTTTGATGGAAAGGGGACAAGAAAAGGAAAACTTTCTTTATAAGTGTACGTTCTTCCAACTGTGCCAACAGTTATCTTCAGGAGTCTTTTATATGACTCATTCACACATTTTCAAATGTGTCTTTCCATTGTATCATTTCAAGACGAAACGATGCGTTCTTATCGCACCCCATCATAGACATATTGATTAAGTACAACATTTCCCACTCGGACATGACGGACTTGATAGCGCTCTATCAAGAATATAAGGCGTTCAACATTCATCAACTTTACAAAACAATTCATATTGGTAAGTAAGTTGTGCGACCAGTGAATATACCTGCACTTGAAAGCTCAAATTATGCACCTGTTAGGAATGACATAATGGCTACAAAATAAACAATCGATGTCTCACAATGCCCCAGACATATTTTGTTATATCAGTCCAAATATACCTATCCCTTAAATGCTATATTTGACTATTCTCAAAACACCATATATTTACAATTATATCTGCAACCACATAAGGCGATATAATTGGTTGACCAGTAAATACATGTGATAGATGTAAAACAACAATAATTTTCATTTGTGCTCACGTCTCTCCATTTCATAACAACTACTTTCCTAGACACGTCCCTTAAAGCTATATCTATTTATGATCGCCGGTAACATGTTAAAGTAGCAATATTGATCTTTTACTTCGAGAACATAGTCAGAAGTAACATAGGACATAAAATGAGGTAAATTATAAATTACCTCAATGGCTCACACGATAAGTAAATAGAGATAATTTTACTCACCTTCCCTTATTGGTTGTACAATGCACATGTAGTATGAATTACATGCTATAGTGGATTTCTCTTTCGATCAGAGCGTATGCCATTTATTAAATATATTCACTATATGGATTTTAGCCTAAACATAGTCACGTGCTTCTCACGTACTCATGTGTAGCTCAAGTGCTATATTAGCTTACTTTCTATACCGCCCAATTAAGTACTCGCATCCCACATCTTACAAGCATACATGATTATGGGACTATGATGTTTGGTTTTATTATAAACAAATCACAGACCGTATCTTGATTCCAATCAAGGCGACATATTTTATGTACCAAACTTGCTCTTTAGCATTTATTTGTACATAACGTCCCATCTCAACGTGTTAACTATAGCACTTGAGACGATTGCTTGTGTGATTAAACCAATTATTGCATGCTAACATACTTTCCAATAATATATGTCTGCTTGTGCTAGTCTAATAATGGATTTGTACTTATTGATAAAACATTGTCACTAATAGACAAACAAGTACAATACATATGTCTACATATATATAAATCAATGATCCTCTATAATAACACATATCACATTTTATGCAATCCTAGTGACATCCTGTGGGTCAAGAATATATCTCTATGAATAACCTTTGTAAATAGATAAGCAACCATTCTATTGATTGGAATGTATTGTATGATCACTTCTTTCTGTGCTATTATATCTCTTATGAAATTGTTTTTTATGTCAATGTGCTTTGTCCTTCCATGATACTTGGGATTTTTCACATAGGCAATAGCTATTTGACTATCGCAATAAACTATCACCGGTCTTGGAATCTCAGTGACAGTGACTAAATTTTTCAAGAAACGTTTTAGCCATATTGCTTCTTGCACTACGGCAGAGTATGCAATAAATTCTACCTCCATTGTAGATAAGGCCGTGCATGTCTATTTCTTGCTATTCCAAGAAATCGCACCTCCATTGAGTAAGAATGCATATTCAGAAGTCGATTTACGCTCATCTTGGTTTCCACTCCAATCGGCATTTGAATAGCCCAATAAGCACAAATCATTCTTTTGGTAACAAAGTTGATAGTCCATGATGCCTTTCAAGTATCTTAGGATCTTTTTCATTGCTTTCCAATGTGCTTGACTAGTATTTGATTGATATCGGCTCACCAATCTCATGGTATAACATATGTTGGGTCGAGTACACATCATAACATCAAACTTCTGACCGCACTAGCTTAAGGAATAGTTTTCATCACTTTAATTTTTTTTTGGAGTCTAAGGACACATCTCAATACTTAAGTCTTTACCTTGCATGACAGGGGTATTGATGAGATTGCAGTAATGCATATTGAAACAGTTAAGAATCTTCATTATATAAGACTTTTGTGATAAAGTAAGGAGTTTCTTTGATCAATCTTTTTCGATTTTATCTCCTAATATATAAGCAGCTTCTCCCATGTCCTTTATTTCAAAATTGGAGGACAACTATTCTTTTATGGTGATAACCAAAACCTTGTCATTTTTAGCCAATAGAATATCGTCCATATAAAGTGATAAAATCACAAATTTATCTTCGGACTGCTTGACATATACACAGTGATCTTCTTCAATCATCATGAAACCAAAAGTTGTTATGGGTCAATGAAAACGAAAATATCATTGTTTAGATGATTGCTTAAGGCCTTATATTAAGCGATGAAACTTGCAAACTTCATGCTCTTGACCTTTAGCTATGAAACCTATTGACTGCTGCATATAGATTTCTTCATCTAGTTCTCCATTGAGAAATGGCGTATTTACATTCATTTGATATAATTCAAAGTCCAAATGTGCAACAATGGCTAGAATAAGGCGTATTAAGGCAAACTTACAACTGGTGAAAAAGTTTTCTCATAGTCTATACCCTCTTGTTGAGTATAACTTTTTTACCATTGGCAAGCCTTATACTTTTTAATGGATCCATCTACCCTTTATTTAATCTTAAAGACTCATTTGTTTCCATACCCTTACGATTGGGTGGTAGATCAATTAAGTCCCATACATGATTTGCCCTCATTGACTTTATTTCATCTTTCAAAACTTTTTTCCATTCTTCCTTATTAGAGGATGAGAGAGCCTTTTGAACAATTTTAGGCTCGGCATCGTCTTTCTGAGTAATCATAAATGTTTCCCCTTCAATCTCAAAATGATGATGGAGAATACTTTTACGATTACTTTTACGCAATTGAATTTCTCTTGAATTCAATTCGTTAGATGATGCAACACTCTCATTAGATCTTGCATGTTGAGGTAAATCTTCATTTCCCTCTACAACATCAGTGGGTGTGTTATTAGGATCTTTTATCACAAAGAGGCTTGAATTGCTCCGATAGATACTCACATTTGCGATCGGTTCTCAATGTCTTTATTGTTTTGTTCAACTGATTTTCTACCATCATTATATATCATCTAAAGCAGTCTAATGCTTTTGACTTATGGGAGATAAAAAAGATATAATCGAAACGCATGAAGTCATTTATGAAAATGATGAAATATGAGGCTCCATGCCTTGCTCTCACATTCAAAGGACCACAAATGTTAGAATGTATGAGTTGCAATAGAAATTCGACTCTAGTCCCTTTACCAAATGGTTTTCTAGTTACTTTTCCCACTAGACAATATTCACAAACGGGTAGATTAACATTAGTGAGTGACCTTAAGAGGCCTTCTCTAGTTAATCTTTGCATTATTTGCAACTCAATATGATCTGATCTAGCATAACAAGTACTTGCATCAATCTCAACAATACTAGAAGATGCAATTAAAGAAAAACAACCATTGGCATTAATATTGTACTAATCATAGTTAATGTCTAATACCATAAAACCATTCAATACATGACATGAACCACGATAAATTGTTCCATACAAAATGTCAACACAATCATCATGGAAATTCAATACATAACCTAGGCTAAGAAGAACAACTACGGAGACCAAGTTTCGTTGAATATCTAGAACATAGATGACATCATGTAGGAATAGGCTTCGATCACCACGTAAAATTAATTTACATGTGCCGATACCCTTCACTTCAATTCTTGAGTTATTCCCAACATATATCCATATTCTTCCAGGCTGAATCCGACGATACTCCACAAATGCTTCTCGGTTTCTAATTACGTGGTCTATTACTCTTGAGTCTACATTTCACATTAAATGAGATTTAGCAAGCATTATAGTGTTGGAAACAAAAGCATTACTTAAAGTAATTGAGTAATAAGGTACTTCTTTTGGCTCAGTACATTCACGAGCAAAGTGACCAATCTTGCCACAATTGTAGTACTTTATCTTGACTTTGTCATTCTTTCCACCACTCTTCTTGTGTTGGAAGGTCTTAGTCCTCTTATGTGATTAATTAGTCTTCTTTCCTTTGTTGTTGAATTGAGAATTCCTTTTGCGCTTGAAGCCCAAAGCTTTGTGCAAACTCGATTTAGCAACGTAAGCATAAGTAGAAGATCTTGCAGCCTCTAGGCGTTCATCCTTTAATTCCAAATGACGCGTTATATCATCAAAAGTGACAATATTCTCATTATGCATCATATTGATCTTCATATGCTCCCAATTGTTGGAAATAGACCTTATAACAACCTAAACTTACTGTTCATCAGTAAGGGAGTGACCTGCAAACTTCAGCTCACGAATCATGTTTGACATCTCCTGAAGATGCTGCCTCATCGTTATATTTGGGTACTTTCTCCATGTGTCAAACTTGATGGTGAGTCTCCTTAACTTAGTGGCAAATGTACCTCAAACTTGTCTTTCAAGGCAATCTACATAGTTTGAGCTTTGTCATAACTTTCAAACTCACACATGAGATCATCTTGTATACAACTCAGCAACGTGATGTGAGCAATACTATTTTTCTTTTTCCAAACTTAATAAGCTTCTAGATCTGTCATGTGTTGAGCTGAAGTTCCATGCTCAGATTCATCCGTGGTGTGGTTGAGGGTTTCAAAAACCTCTTACTCCTTAAGGATGTACTGAACATTTCGGTGCAAAATATCATAATTGTTACCATTCAGCTTCTCACCCTTATTGAGGTTAGCCACAATGGTCTTGGATGCCGAAGTCATAATCAATTAATATAACACATTGACATAATAAACATAAAATCAATACTAGCACACCTTTCAGAGTAACATACATATTTAATTTGTAGCAAAAACAAACTAAATTAATGATAATTCAACAAAAGACACAGAAAAAAAAGTTCACTATGTTCCCAATCAACTTCTATATACAATTATTCTATTATCATTAATTAGTTTAATTTGCCCAAATTTTAAGTTTTAGGTAAGAACTCCTTCGAAATCCTACCAACTTACGAACTCCCACTAGGAAAAATAATTACATGACCTCATGTAATTTTTATATTTTTCCTTTAACACAAAAACATAGCATGATGTGAACCAAAGTACAAAAAATAATCATGATGTAACTACAATCAAAACTACAATTTAACATGTAACGGAAAAGCAAGGATTTCCTATCATTGTTCGAATGTTCTTGGAACTAGAAAACTACAAGTATATTAAACTATATACATGCTAACATCAAATCAAGCTCTACTCAGCATATATGACATCATTTTCATACAGGCTAACTACTGTATCTCCTAAAACATAAGAAAATACAAGCTAAAAATGAATAAACTATGCATTAAACCCCAAAAATACACGCACTTAAGGTTTCCTACACATTTTTATACATTTATAAAACTAAAAAATAAAAAATATATATATATCATAGTGTAGAGCACATCCATACGAATTAAAAGCCACCGACCACGCTCCAATCGAAGCTCCCACACCCTCACACATGCCGTCTGAGTGTGCGACACATGTGGTGCATGTGCCAGCGAGCCTTATAGGCTCTTGGTCAATCTGACCGGTCCAACCGATCCAACTGGCGACCGGTTCAACCGGTTTGACCATCGGACCGATTGACTGGTCCGGCCGGTTGACCGGTCAATGGCCGGGTCGAGTCGGGTCAACCTCGGGTCGGATCTCTGGTCAGGTCGGGTCAACGGTCGGCGATGATGTCATCCTAGCGGTTACCGACCGTTGGATGATGTCATCTGTGACGTCGACACTCATTGTTTTACTGACGTGCGTGGTGCCCACACGCAATGGCTTCTAGCCGCATGTGTGGGCACGTCCAGCATCCTCCGATGGTGCTCGACCCATCGTTAGACTCATCTCGACAAGTACTTTCACCCTATTTATTCACAAAATGATTTTGGCCGAAAAAATATGTCGAAAAATGGCCAAAAGCGTACTGGTGTACCCAACGTCGAACCTGTTCTTCGCTTCGGTTCGTTTTCGACAATTCAGATAGCAATTCCAACCATTAGACATCCAAACAGTGTAGATTTCATATTCTTGATCTCGATATCAAATGGTAGATGAGAAAATTCAATGAAAAACAATGCATAAATCACAACCGAGCTCTGATACCAATGTTAGAATTCTAGTCGACGGAAGACGACTTACTTGTTTCCGATGCGTAGTCAACAATTTACCTCGGAACGATTGTTGAATTGCAGATGAATCATGAACAATATTACCTCACGTTGGTCTGAATATAATCACGAGGAAAACATTTGATTTTCACAGCGTAAATGCCGCTTGTTCTCGTAAAGGAGAATGGAACACTTTTTTTTTTTTTTCTTATTGATGGAAATGGGACAAGAAAAGGAAAACTTTCTTTATGAGCGTATGTTCTTCCAACCGTGCCAACAGTTGTCTTCATGAGTCTTTTATATGACTCATTCACACCTTTTCAAAGGTGTCTTTCCATCATATCCTATCAAGACAAAACGGTGCGTTCTCATTGCACCCTATCATGGACATATTTGATTAAGTACAACGGGATTCAATACAAACATGGTCGGGTACATGGTCCAAAAAAGGGGAACCGGTTATAATAGGGTCGGGTACAGGGTCTAGGTCTAGATCCTACCCACCCTGGACCTGATCACCCCTAGAGGCACCGTTACTATAGTCTCAGTCAAGTGGAGGGCACGTGTTGCTCATTATTTTCAGCCGTTGGATTTTAATTTGCATTTTATAAAAATTATTCCTGTTTGAAAACCAGAAGAGCAAAACCACCATTGGAGCAGCTTCTTTCTCTTCGAATCCATCACCCTGTTACCACCATCATCGTTGGACACGTCGCTACTTGCCACAACTTGCCCCACCGCACACTGCCAACGGAACCCCACCTTCCTCCGAGTGCCACGACGTCGTTGGCAACCCGGCGCCTCCCCTCCATCTCATGTAGGGAAACAAAGGCACCGTACGTGGGAACAATACCCTTGCGCCCAAGCAACCACAATCTCAAAGTTCACTTGGCTTAACAATTTCGAGGTTGAACAGTTTCAATTTCCGTACATATTCTACCTGAAATCAGAAACCTACTTATTGATATAGATTTCTTATGTTTGGAAATTACTCTGCATACTCTGAATCCATAACTTATGTTTCAGAGTCAAGAACATACCATATTATAAGGTTCAGAGTCAATTTCAGGATCTATATAAGTTCCATCTGTATTGTTAATTGTACAATTACACATGTTGCTACAATTTATTAACCATAACTTATATTTAGACATATGAAAAATATAAAATATTAACAAACAAAAGTCTTGGTGATGAAATTTCATCATCGAGTGCTATGAAATACTACAAGATTGGACGAAGACATAAATAAAATAAAGTAAAACATAAAAATTTATTCTAGGTTCTACCAACCTAGAACTTGAAATATACCTATGAAATATATTTCTCAATTTTTGAAACCTGAAATTTATCCTATATATCTTAGAATCTGAATTCGAATATAATTTTATTGATCCAATTCTTGGGTTTTATATTTTATCCCCAAAGCATACTCATTCCGAGCGATTCATTGTGAAGCCCAATGCCGACATGAATGGTCGGCCTTTGATTTAATTGGGAAGGTAGAGTTAGAGTCTAGCACGTCAAAATTAGACCAGAAATACCCCCAAGATTGTCGTGCCAAGATGAGATAAGAAAAAGCGATCACCGATAATTACCATATTCCAGCACAACAATAATTACCATATTCCTTTACCAAAAAAAATAATTACCATATTCCAGCAAGTGGGGGTGAGAAGATGATAGAAGGATAAAAAAGAGGAAGGGGGACACTATTTGCTGTGACAATGCGTCCGAGGTTGTCAAAAGGACGAACCGGGGCATCTGGAATTGGTTGGCTAAGTGCATTTCGGCCGAGGCGTTGTGATGTTGAATTTAGTGATCATTTTATGTCATGTCATATGCTCTCCCTTGATGGTTTCATATATGTATGAACATGGGAGTCCAAAAAATAAGGCAAGATTGAGATTTAGAAGATTAGATCAAGGAGGGTTTTTAAGTACGTTTTGGATCAATGATCAGACCATGTAGTCCATTAATCTCGTCTGATTTTCATTTGTCAACTCGAACTTGACCTAAACATATCAATTTTTACATGAGAAGGCCCCGGAGTCACATGAACACATGGATAATAAATTGGTAAGTTGATAATTTTTTTTCCTTGATCTCAAGGTAAGGTATAACTTCTTTGAGCAAAAAGAAAAATATGTTGGTTAAAATGGAAGTTAATTGGTAGAAAGGAAAGGACTCTTAATCAAAATGGGAAGTAAAAATAGCGCCGCTTAAAGAGTAATTAGCAATCGTCTAATGTTAGGTGGTAAATGATTATCTTGCGGAGCAAACGAGTCAAATATCTATCAGAGTGGCTACAAGAATGGAGACCTTCCGTTCATCTTCTGAAGTCCTAGCATTTTGACAATTTCAACCATGATGAGATTTAGAAAATGATGAGAAAATGCGACGGTCCCGGCGTGGAGTCAGAGGCCGAGGGGGCTAGGCATGGCGATGGTCACCCCGTGGAGTCCAGCACTGGGCATGTCAAAGATGTTAGGGGTCGAGTGGCCACTTGGCAAAGGCGAGGGGGAGGGGAGAGTGCACACGCACAAGATGCGAGGGTACAAATGAGAATATAAAATAGTTTTGTGTGGGCAACATCGGAAGAAAAAAATTCATTAAATTCCTAAAAATAGCATTTCGAAAGCTCAAAGCCCAGTAAGATTTGCCTTGACCTTTGAGTATTTTCAAAACTCAATTTTATACTTAAGGGTCTTGAAATTGCGTTGTCAAAAATGGAATTTTGACCTGAAGCCGCTTGGAAACGCCGCACCAACAGCAACCGACGAGGATGCAGAGCTTTTGTATTATTAATGGAATGATTATAGTGAATTATCACATTTAATGACTATCACTTAGTGCCACAATTCACTAACCGTTACTCATATTTAGACACACGAAATATATGAAATATTAACAAAATAAAAATCTCGATCATAAAATGAAAACTCATGCTAATGTTTCTAGATTATACATTCACCATAGAGCATTATGAAATACCGTGGGATTGCACAAAAACATAAATCAAGAAAAGCACAAACTTATTCCAAGTTCCACCAATTTAGAATTTGAACTCTGCCCATTAAAATAAGTTTTCCAATTTTTGAAACTGAAACTTACCTTACATATTTTGAAACCTGGACCTGGACAAGTTCTCACCAATCCAATTCTCAAGTTTTGGGTTCTATTTTAGAATTATGCTCACTCCTAGTGATTTCTTGTAAATCCCAATCCCGATGTGTATGGTGTGCCTTTGATTTAATTGGGAAGGTAGAGTTAGAGTCTAGCACGTCAAAATTAGACCAAAAATACCCCAAGATTGTCGTACCAAGATAAACATAAGAAAAAGAGATTATCAATAATTACCATATTCCGGCAAGTGGGAAGAGAAAGGACGTGAAAAGTGACCCGTTGTAAGATGACAGGAGGATAAGAAAGAGAAGCGAGACATGACAATGCATCCAAGGTTGTCAAAAGGAAGACCAGGGCATGTGAAGTCGGCTGGCTCAATGTGTTCCCAATGAGATGTTGAATTAGGCAAGCAGCTGTCGAATTTTAGTGATCATCTCAAATCATGTTATGTACTCTCCCTTAGTTATTTTATATGTGTATGAACATGGTAGTAAAAAAAATAAGGCAAGTTGTGGTTTAGAAGATTAGGTGAAGGAGGGTTTTTTTTAGCACTTTTTGGGTTAATGATCAGACCATCCAACCGATTAATCTTGTATGATTTTCATGTATCAACTCAAACTTCATATAAATATACTGGTTTACGCATGAATGCCCACAAAGTTGCTTTGACACATGGATAATATATTGATAAGTCAACTCTTTTTTCTTTGATGTTGGAGCAAGCTATGATAACTTTTTCGAACTCGACTCTTGAGTTTGTTTAAAAATATGATGGATTAAACTGAAGAGAAAACAAAAAGGGTATTTTTCAGTTTACTGGAAAAAAAGAAAAGTAATGTCTTAATCAAAATGGGGGGTAAAAAGAGGGCCGCTTAAGGATTAATAGTCAATCGTCTAATGTTAGATGGTACATGATTATCACGCTTAAGGGTATTTTTCAGCTGTGATAATTTCTCTGAGCCGTGGATTTACACGCCGCAGAGCGGGCTGGTGATCATGGGGTCGAATTGTACTTGCAAGCCGGCGAGGTGGGGAAGCCGGTGAGCCTGGGTGAGTGCCAGGGCCCGTGCCCAACGGACCCCGGCATGAAATGGCATCCGAGTTGCACTTGTCGTCCAATGCCAAAGACGAAAGCGCGGTCTGCTTGGACATGGGTGCCAACAACACTGTGGTGGTCGAGGCCTGCAAGTGCTTGGGCGGCGACAGCTCTTGCGATCTGGCAAGGCAGTGGTTCAAGCTGGCCGACACCAATCGGCTCTGGGAAAGCAAGCTCCTAGTTGGGCGGTACCTTCATCGCTACGAAGAAAGCCTAGGTTTAAGACAATAAAAGACATACAATTATTTATCAGCAACGAGATGTAACGGAATTTTAATTTTACCTCAAAACGCATTTTCCAATCAAGTGTTTGAACTTTTAATTACCTAATCATATCCTTGGACTTACGTAAATTCATTAATCATGTTCTTCCGGCACCAATCGTTCCAATTTATCCAAGCTGGTGGGGTTGTTGGACAATGCCTCATTTTTCGTGGTAGCGTGTCAATGCAACAGGGTAAAATTTTTCACAATGGCTCGTCCATGAAGGGACAACTTTTTCTCCGCATCATACTTCAACATAATCCAACAACCACGTTAACTCTGAACCGACAAGAGTTGATGTCAGCGAGATTTGATTATGAATTAATCATGCGTAGGACCCTACAATTAGGTCTTGACACCGCATTCAGTCATTTTCCATATAAAGATATTAGGCAAAAATTGTCCAAAAAGTCTTAAACCTATTACACTTTTGTCAATTCAGTTTTAAATCTTTCAATTTTGTCAATTCAATCATAAATCTTTTTATTTTTGTCAATTGAGTCTATCCAACCAATTTTAATAGGAAATTACTAACATAACCGGTCGGTGCTGATGCAACACTTTCTAATATTTTTAATGTTTTTTTTTTTTTTTTTTTTTTTTGGGTTTGGGGTTAGGGCCGACTATGGTTACTAGCCAACCGTCGCTGGCCCTGGGCAAGGGTGTTGCCGCCCTCACCATCCTCACCGATTATGGGTGAGGGCTCGTGGCCCTCGCTTTCATCGATGAGGGCATTGCAAACCTTGCCTAGGGCTAGTGAGGGCAGTGATGCCCTCGCCCAGGGCCGGTAAGGGTCGGCTAGCAAGGGTCGGTTGGCAACCCTCACGGCCCTAACCCCAACCCCCCAAAAGAAAAAGAGAAACTTAAAAAAAAAGAAAAAAAATTCAAAATTCAAAAAAATTATTAAAAGGTGCCACGTTAGCGTTTTGTCCGACTACGCTAGCAATTTCTGACTAAAATTGGCTGGATGGACTCAATTGGCAATAAGTAAAAAAGTTTAAAATTGAATTAACAAAAATACAATAGGTTTATGACTTTTGAATAATTTTCCGCAAGATTATAGCCAAAAAGAATATATCAACAACATCCAATAAGTGATGTTGAAATTCATATACTTATGCAAGTATCAGATAAACAATCAAACTTGATCGTAAACTGGATTGAGAAATGATTGCATGACGGTAATATTGTGAGAATAACAGTCTATTTTGAACTACAAAAAATCAAATCACATATAATTATTAATTATTGTGGGACCCACTTCTTCAAGAATTTGTAACTCACAATAAACTGTAATTTTCACAGTATCCTAATGATTGTTATGCTAGCAAAACCCAACTGGATTTATCAAAGGAGGGAAAGAAATGTGTATTTCTGTCTCTCTCTCTCTCTCTCTCTCGTATTCATCCTTTACTCTTTATTGATTTTTTTTTAACTCAGACTTATTAGTCTGAGTTAAAAATAATGATATCAATTAACTAGAGTTAATAGTACATATAAAGTTCATAGGGTTAAAGGCAATATATCATACATGAGGTCATCTTGAGCTAGGTTGAATGGCTTCAATTAATAGCACGTGGGCAACAACTAAGTGAGAATTAAAACATATATTCAAGCTAAGAAGTGACAAATGGCATGATTTCGGTGAAAAAGATTGAGATATTAGGAAATTTTGAGTAGACATTTTACATTGCAATAAATAAACAGGGAAAATCAATATTTGTTTGAAACGCTGGTAAATCAGAAAATTGCTTTGAAACCACTAAAATTATAAACAAAAGGTATATAATAATAAGGACACCTTACTTAGTAATATTTTAATGCTTGAAAATCATTCGATACATGTTTTGAAGCACATCAGTCGTCGTTGACAATTACTATACCAATTATAATTCCTTCAATAACTCTTATAAACTTAATATCTTAAATATTATCAACTACGAAGCATATTTTGGATGTCACGTATCTACCTCTGATGAAATTAGGGTTATATTGAAAATTTCTGATATCACATATATTTGTCCATTAACCAATCCTATATTGAAAGGGTTTCAACGGCTAGTGCCGACCTTACAATCTGACCATGTCAGTAACAATTCTTTTAATATAACAATAACGAAACCATTCCTAGCTACATGGGGCATGAAAGACATCGTGCTTCCACTTATGGGAAATGGCGGTGCACAATTGTCGCACGGCCCGTACACTTCCCACGCATTGCACATGTATAGCACTTATATGACCATACTCGGCATACCCATGATACATGCAAATTTCAGCAAGGCCAAGGAAGAGTGTGTAGCCGAAGTGCATAGTGAGGCCATGCTCAAATGGGCTAAATTTTAAGAATTCAATTAGGGAAGAGCCCAATTTGAATGAAATTCACAAAATCGCATAAATTTAAATTCGATATGAACACGAGGTTTCTAAATAAAAGTGTTCCTAATTTCTAAGTATAGGAGAACGCAGTAAAGATTGAGAATTCAATATTAATGTTTTTGTCCAATAGTCAAATTATGTCAATATCAACAAGTTTGATATCCAATTTTCTTGTAAAATTGGTGAGAAGTTTACGACCGAAACACTTAGGCGTCAACGGTGAAAATGCGTGGCCAGAGTCTTTTAAGTTCTAGTCTCCCTAATAATACCCATGGAGCTAAAAATCCCAATATTCCCACGAAAGGCAGGTAAAATCAAGATATCCGCATAACACATGAGAAGAGTAAAAAAAAAGTATATCATTCAATAAATTCACCAAAGTTATAAGATATTATTTTAACTTGAAAAACTTTAAAGAGTGCCCTTACTATATACTTGTGAAAACTAAGTAAGTATGCTTGAAAGTACAAATTGTTAGTTATATGTCCTAAAGCAATCATGTAATAGTTATATGTTAAGGATTTCAGATGTATAGTCAAATTAATGGCAAAGACATATTCATTCATTTGTCCAATTAATTTATAGGGAGGTTGCCATCTACAAAATAACCAAATAACTAAAATCAAATAACAAAATTAAGGATATTTTTTTTGGGTAAAAAACAAGATTAAGGGTATTGATAAAATGGAAAGTTATCAAAACATAACTAGAGAATCTGCAAAATATGTCTGAAATCTGTGACATATCATAAATCAAGGAAAACACATAAATCAAATATCATAACCCATTTGTAATCTCGAAAATGACACAATCCTTTCTTATTTGTGAGACCACATGCTCTTATGACACTACAATGTTTCTTACACAGTGAAATCAATATAACTTCGAAGTGTACAACTACCTCATAGGACGAAAGGGGCCGCTTGGGTATTGATAAAAGGGGCCGCTTGTTTAGTTAAGCTAATGGCTTTACAATTGACGTAGCTATTAATTAGGTATGATTGTGATGCAGAGGAAGTTATGCTTGGAAATGATTCCAAACGATAGCGTTTATTTTGAATAATGAAGTGCATATTACAATATCTTAGGGACATTTTGTAGTTTTCGATGCACCAATTTTGTTCTTGTTATGCACAATTAATGCTTTAAAAATTAAATTATTTTAAATGACATACATAATAAGTGATTTGAAGGCACTCATTAACGAGACTCGGGAAAAAAACAAAAAAAACAAGACATTTGATATTCTAAACCAAAAATGTGCAAATTTGGAAGTAAACAACTAACCAAACCATCCATCAAACTCCATCCCACCCTATAATTTCTCTCCTTCAAACACATTTCAAAGTTTTCCTTACTTCCTTTCCTCCATGTTTGACAGCTGTTACTCGTTAGTGTCCCAACTGAATAGAGCATTCTCTTTCAAGATGAGGACGACACCCGAGTTTGCTATTCTTGAAGACTTTTTGGTTCGACTGTATTTAGTATTATACGGTTTATGTTGCGTTAATGACTATCGTCCAAGGGAACGAATGACGCCCTCTATATAAGCACACCTTACCATTCAATTGACTTCATTCACATTATACACACTCTCTTTCTTTTTCCTTGCAGGGAAGGTTCAAAAAGAGCAAAGACTCATCATGGGAACGCTTCCGAAGTTGCATTTCCTTCTCCTAATTTCGACAGTGCTCTTCTTTTCCATGGCCCAACTCAAGCCTGTGGTCGCTCAGAAACTTTATGCCGATTCCCGGTGGATTGTCGACGGTGATGGGAGACGGGTAAAGCTCGCTTGCGTGAACTGGCCGGCGCACCTCCAGCCGCTGCTGGCTGAGGGGCTGAGCAAGCTACCGGCCAACACGATTGCCAGGAAGATTAGAGAAATGGGGTTCAATTGCGTGAGGCTCACATGGGCACTCGAGTTGCCTATAAATAAGACACTCGCTTCTCTTACAGTGACCCAATCGTTCCAGAACCTAAGATTGTTGGAATCTCTAGCCGGCATTAAGTCCAACAACCCTTCCCTTATTAATCTTCCTGTAATGGAAGCCTACAAGGTAACATTAGTTTTTTGCCTTTTCTAATTATAAGGACAAACGCATTGCCCGATTTGCGTCCTGTGGATATGAAATTTTTAATACGATGCGAGATGAGTAATAGTTGCTAGAGCTTGTGAAGTCATATCGTAAGTAATATAGTAGTTCTAGGATTCGGGGGTGGGAATGTCGAATTTTTATCATGGTACTAGTAACTACATTCAATACTATCAAGACCATTATGTATTAATGTATGTCCTTTCCGGAAATCTCGTCTCAGTCCGTGTTGACAAGCCTAAGAAACAACCAAGTGATGGTGATCCTCGACAATCACATAACCAAGCCAGATTGGTGCTGCAGTGAAAAGGACGGCAACGGCTTTTTCGGTGATAAGTACTTCGACCCACAAGTTTGGATGCAAGGTTTGCACAAGATGGCGACCATGGCTACCGGCTTTAGCAATGTGATTGGCATGAGCTTGAGGAACGAGCTTCGCGGTCCCAGACAAAATGTCGATGATTGGTACAAGTAGGTCCCATCGCTCTTTATTATATATGTTTGAGTTGGAAGTGATTTTCTCAGAAACCTATTTGATTGGCATTGGTTGGTAAGAAGTCAATGTGCTCATACATCTCAAGACGTACGATAACAACCGCTAATACTGCACCGGTTTTGATTCGATGGGGGTGCTGTGTATAGGTATATGCAACAAGGTGCGGAAACCGTGCACGCGGCAAACCCTGATGTCCTCGTCATCCTTTCCGGCTTCAATTTCGACACAGACCTTTCGTTTCTCCAGAACAGACCGGTCAACATCTCTTTCACGAAGAAACTGGTGTTCGAGATGCACTGGTACGGGTTCACCGCGAATAAGGCGTGGCAATCCGGAAACCCGAACGATGTGTGCAAATCAGTGTCGAACAAGGTAATGAACCAGTCCGTATTCCTGCTGGGACAAGGGTATCCTCTGTTCGTGAGCGAGTTCGGTGCCGATGAACGAGGAACCAATGTGAACGATAATAGGTACATGAATTGTTTCATGGCCATGGCCGCTGAATTTGACTGGGACTTTGCATTGTGGGCCCTTCAAGGGAGTTACTACTTGAGGGAAGGAGTGGTAGGGGTGGAGGAGTTCTACGGATTGTTCAACAAGGATTGGTCAGGCATTCGAAACTCGAGCTACTTACGTAGGTTATCGGTCCTTCAATTACCTTTCCAAGGTATGAAATATTTCAACTAGAACTGATTACATATTTCAGCTACCTCAGGGAATAAAATCTTTACGATCGTTCTACTTTCTGAAAATCTTCTTCTGTTTCAGGGCCAGGAGGGCGACAAACAGTTGCTCACAAGGTCATATTCCACCCCTTGACTGGCCTCTGCATACTGAGGAGAACACGGCCGACGCAGCTCGTTTTGGGTCCGTGCATAGACTCGGAGCCGTGGAGTCACACGCCACAGAACGCGCTGCGGCTCATGGCGGGGAAGCCTCAGTACTTGCGAGCCGTCGGGCTAGGGAAGCCGGCGAGGCTGGGCACGAGCCCAACAGAACCTGGCACGAAGTGGGAGATGATATCGGCCTCCGAGATGCACCTGTCGTCCAAGGCCGAAGATGGGAGCACCGTTTGCTTGGACGTGATTGCTAACAACACCGTGATGGTCGAGGCCTGCAAGTGCTTGAGCAGTGAAAGCTCTTGCGATCCGGCGAGCCAGTGGTTCAGGCTGGTCGACAGAACCCGGCTCGGAAAATAACAATTTCCAAATTTGGTTAATTCTACTGTGCAAGAGGAATTAAAGTTGTTTGGTATTCTTTTCTGACAGAAAAGGAGGAGGAAGGAGGAGGAAAGGGAACTTTGAAGAATTTCTTTGTCTTCACCGTATATCGTTATTATTATTATTATTATTTTTTTTTTTTGGTAACCAATCGTTATTTGTTCTTTACGTATATTTATATTACAAGATGTAAACGATAAAAGGAAAAAATACGAAGATATGAAATCATTATGAATCATCAATTGATATCAATCTGAGCCTTGGATTGATTTAAGAATCTTCAATCAAATCAATTTGCGCAAAACATGTCTCCAACATTTTCTTCTTGTTCTATTGTGTAATCGATGTGGTGCTCCTGCTTTTTGTGGACCTTGAACATCTTTAAAGGATACGCTAGTTGGTGGGAGTTAGCGAATTGAGGTTGTCCCATTCTGAATTAGACATATAGCTTGTCCTCTTTATCATTGATCTTCTTCTTTTTGACTTGATCTAAGGGAGATTCCTAAATATTTTGTAGCGTAGATCAGTATTTACACTAAGACCATGTTGACGCTCTAGTATGAATCCAAGGAGTTGCCAGAGTGGTAAGACAATCAAGTTGGGAAAGTGCAGCAAGAGTATCATACCTTTATTGCTAAGAGGAAGCCTAAGTTTATACAATAAGTCAGGAAACATTACTAAGGAAGTCCTTAAATTTATTGTACTTTTACCAATTCAATCTTCAACACTTTAATTATGCTAGTTGAGCCATAAACTCATTTACGTTTGCCAATTGAATCTATCAAGCCAATTATGGGCCAGCTGACATGGACGCCGACCGTCCTATATTGCATGGCTAACTTGAATCTTTTACGATTTTCTTTTTCCTCTTCTTTATTTTATTTTTGGAGTGAGGGCTGGCAACCCTCATTGATATTGGGCAAGAGTGTTCTAGTCCTCTGGCTAGGGCTGCCAAGCCTTCACCTAGCCAGCCCTTGTAGTGGCCATGTGAGTAGGGGTGTGCAACCGGACCGGGTTTACCCGGTTCCCGGTCCGGCCCACCCGGAAAACAGGGTCGGGAACCGGTTCCGGTTAAAACCGGGCCGGGAACCGGTTCCCAAAACGCAGACCCTGTTTAAACCGGTCCGGGAACCGGTTCCGAGGGATTACCCACCCGGGAACCGGTTCGACCGGACCGGTTTGGGAACCGGTTTTTATGCCTAAAGCGAAACCCTAATTTTGTTTCTTTCTTTACCTTGCAAAGGCGCAAACGCAGAGAACTAGTGCTCGACCCCTTCCTCTCGCGCTCCTCTCCCGGTTCCCCTCGCGCTCGCACCACCGCTGCCAAGCTCCTCCTCCTCCCCCGCCCCACCGCCCCCGCCGTCACCGCCACCGTCGTCGTCACCCCGACAACCTCCACCTCGCTTGACCCCTTCCTCGCCTCCTCCTCCTCGCTCCAGCCTCTCGTCTTGCCGCGCCACACCCACCGCGGGTGCGCGTCGCCAAAGTCCGCGCCCTCCGCGACCTCCACCTCCCACTCCTCTCCCGGTGGTTCGAGTCCCACCCCTCCCCGCCCTGCGCGGTCGTCTCCGACTTCTTCCTCGGGTGGACCCACCGCTTTGCTCGCAACCGCGGCGTCCCGTGAGTCGTCTTCTCGCCGTTCGGCGCGTTCGGGCTCTCCATCGCCTTCGCCTTGTGGCGGGACCTCCTCCGGCCCGACGAGGAGTCGACGGTCTCATCGCGCGCTGTTTCCCGAGCTCCCTTGCTGCCGATCTACCGCCGCCCCCCTTCGCGAAGCTGTCGCTGCCTCGCTGCTCCACCCGAGCCCCGTTGCCGACGTCTGCATCCTGGTGAGCTCCCCCGACCACCCCTGCTTCTTTCTTTCTTTCTTTTTTTTTTTTTTTTTTTTGGTTTGGCAGAATGTCTTTGTTACTCCTTCTGCAATTTGATTGTCTTTATCTAGTTAATCAGTTGAGGAGGAATGTCGATTCAGTTACTAGCGCTAGGATGAGAGCAGATGCGTTTAAATTGCTCTTCGACGTGTTAGTGAAAAGAGACATCGTTTGAGGTTTCTTCACTTTTATCCGCAGACAGATCCGCTGATGTTGCTATGCGGTGCCTAGATTACAGAGGGCTCTGTGTGCATTTTAATCTCCTGAAAAGTTCTTGCACAGCAATGGCATTTGCCAATGCTATCATCTAGTCTTAGTACTTCTTGACAATGTTCCGAGATGACATATCAAGCTGCTCAAATCAACCTTATCACCAAAGCCCAGTAATGTCATCATCTTGAATTTGTGCATGGCCATTTCTGCTCTGCTGGCTGTGCTGTACCCTGCGTGTACACGAAGCTCGCATTCCCGAGCTTCTGTTACTTGCGATGAGTAAATGACGACCATACCACATTCTAATACGCAAAAGCCTTCATCCATCTTCTGCTTAAATGTTCTTCAATTTGTTCATCTATTAAATGACCTAAAGAGTTTGACACAGTTAGTCCCTGCACAGACATACTCCAGTACCCTGCGTTTCCATCTAAGCATTTGCAATCTTGATTGAGAATAGAAATTCGCATGAGTTTGATCCGTGGAGAGAATGTGAGTATTGTCCTTGTGTAGTGAGTGGGAATTCCATAGCACGGGAATCGATTTTTGAGGAGGTTTTCAATCTTCCAATATTCGCTTAGCACGTGTCTAGTTTTGTCTGGTGCAGCTATTTTTAGTCTACGAATACCGTGCGGGTGTAGAGCAGCGAAAAAAGAGCTACATGGAATCCATAAAATGAGCTGTTCATTACCTCGAAAAGGGAAAGGATTGCTCAGTAAAACAATTGAACCTCACCTATTCTCACCTTCTCGGCAATAGTCAAGTGAGTTCTCCATGGCTGAGGTTCAGTTACTTGGTTTTGTTGGTCGTCCCCATTTCAGTTGACAAACCGCTAGCGGTGGATGGAAGTCCCATGTCCCATGAATCATTTCTTCCTTATGATCGGTACTCCCTTGAAGAGCTCGCGCCTCACCTGGTTTTGCAAGAATTTGTTAATCATGGTTTGGTTCTTCATTCCTGTTTTGAGGGTATTTGTTGCTAGATTGCATACACTCTCTGACAATCATCACGTCATGGACTTACTTCCTTATATAAGACACGCTTATGGTTTTTGAGAAGTTAGTTTTGGTTTTGAGATCCACGTAGTTCGTCAGGAGCCATGGAAATCCCTTGCTCTTCTGCATTTGTCCGTTTTAACATTGTGCTGTTGCTTCTAGTTTTTCTTTTTCCATAGAACTTCTTGCTCCAAGAAGTTTTGATGATGAATATGTAGGTCAAACTATGAAAACTAATATGTTTTTGTGGAATCCTAATGTTATATATATATATTTTTTTTTCAGTTTTCAATCAATGGATCAAGACAAAAACATATCAATGGAAGTAGAGGGACATGATGAAATGAGTCCACTCATGGAATTGCCATTCCATGGAGCTGATGAAGTGGAATCTGCAACCATGGGCGCAACAAACAAGGTGAGGGTACCTAATTCTCATACTGCTTCGAGTAAAAAGCGAGCTAATCAATCAGATTGTTGGGATCATTTTTCGAGAATTATAGATGAGAAAACACAGAAAACAGTTAAGGTGAAATGCATTCATTGCGGGATGGATTATGTATATAATGTTGATCATGGAACCTCTACTATGTGGAAGCACTTGAGAAAGTGCAAAAAGTATCCCCGCACAGATAAAAAGCAAATGTTGTTTGCATCACGTGACAAAAGTGTAGTTGGTGAGGTTGGAGAAAATACTACTAGTGATAGTGTCTTAACGACATGGAAGTTTGATCAAGAACGTTGTAGGCATATGCTTGCTCGAATGATTATCATTGATGAGCAGCCATTTTCCATGGTTGAGCGTGTTGGTTTTCGGGATTTTGTTACTGAATTGCAACCTCTTTTCCATCATCTTTCACGATTTACAATGGCAAGAGATTGTATGAAGTTATATCTGAGTGAAAGGACTTGTTTGAAAGCTTACTTTGGTAAGCTTAAATCTAGGATTGCACTCACAACGGATATGTGGAGTTCCATTCAAAACTTGAACTATTTGTGTCTTACTGCACATTAGATTGATGAAAATTGGCAGTTGCAAAAAAGAATAATCAATTTTGTGATGATGCATAGTCACAAGGGTAAGGAGATTGGTAAAATGGTGGGGAAATGCATTTATGATTGGGGAATAGAAAGGAAGGTGTCCACAATAACAGTGGATAATGCAAGTTCAAATGATGTGGCTGTTAGTTATTTGAAAGAAAAATTTTCAGAAGAAGGATTTTTGATTTTGAATGGTGATGCTTTACATATGAGATGCACTGCTCATATACTTAACTTGATAGTGAGAGATGGATTGAATGAGGTGCGTGATTCTATTGCACGCATTCGAAACATGGTTAGGTATGTGAGGAGTTCTCCGGCTAGAGCTAAGACATTCAAAGGTTGCATTGAGAGTGAGAGGATTGCATATAATGGTTCGGTTTGTCTTGATGTTGCCACTAGATGGAACTCTACTTACATGATGTTAGACACTGCCATAAAGTTCAAGAAAGCTTTTAAAAGAATGGAAGAAGAAGATATATATTTCTTAAGGGAAATTGACAATGATCCTCCTGAAAATGAAGATTGGGAAAATGCCATCATTCTTTTTAAATTTCTGAGACGGTTTTATGATGCAACCAAGAGGATGTCGGGTAGTTCATATGTTACTTCAAATCATTATTTTGAGGAGATAGCTAAGTTGTACAAGTATTTGAATAATGCGGCGAATTCTTTAGACCCAAAGCTTCAAGCTATGGGTTTAAAAATGAAAGAGAAGTTTGACAAGTATTATGGAAGTTTGGATAAAGTTAATATGATGGCATTGATTGCGGTTGCATTGGATCCCACAAAGAAATTGAACTATGTAAAGTTCTGTTTTGAACAAATCTATGATGATGAAGCAAAAATTGATGAGATGCATGATAAGGTGAAGGTCGCCTAGGAGAATTTGTATAAATCTTATGAGCGATCTTTTGTTAGCTCCTCTAGTAAAGGAAAATTTGGTGATTCAAGTGTGAGTAACAGTAGTAGTGCTTCTAATGTTGATATTGATGACAATGATTTTGAACTCGATGCTTGGCACAAAAGCTTTCTCCATAAGAAGAAAAAAGTGTTGGATGAAAACAAATCTGAGCTTGATCGGTATCTTGAAGCTGAAAGTGAAGATATCCTTAATATTGATCTTTTGATGTGGTGGAAGACTACTGGATCAAAGTATGAAATCGTATCTTTGATGGCTCGAGATGTTTTGTCTATTCCTGTGACTACTGTTGCTTCAGAATCGGCTTTTAGTACATCGGGACGTGTACTTGATGGCTTTCGAAGTTCTTTGACTCCTAGAGTGGTGGAAGGTTTAATTTGTACTCAAGATTGGTTGAGAGCTATTCGTGTGCCAATTAATGTTGAAGAGTGCATCGAGAATGCGGAACAATTTGAGGCGGGTAAGTTATATATATTTCTTTGTATCTTGTAATTCATTTGCATAACTTTCTATTAAGTGCATGCCTTATTTAATCTCTCTTTTTGTCTTTTTTCTTTTTTTATAGATTTGGATTGTCTTACCAAGGACATTATCATTGGAAAATAAACTTCATTTTGTCGAAACTCCAATTTTGTGGTAAGTAAATAGACTTTATTAAATCCTAGAGCATGGATTATTGTTGATTTTTCTTTATATATGAATTTTAGGTTTTTGTCAGAGATTTTATACCACGTGGAACGCCGAAGAAGGAGAAGAAGATCGAGCACATGAAGGACAAGGTTGATATGTGATCAGCCAAAAATTGTATTACAACTAGTTAATTGGTTAAATTGCTAGCTTGTATATTACTGGAATATGAGAAACTTGATGTATCTTGTGGGATATGGGGATGCGAGGTGGTCGAATTATATACTTGGTTGTTTTCTTCAAGGGGAGTCCAAATTTTATACATGTTCCCAATGAGTTTGGTTGAAGGATGTGCTTGGTCCGGCCTTTTTGTTTTAGCAAATAACTCATCTAGACTTTTTTTTCTAAGGTTAATTTTTATGCAAAACAGGTTCCAATATAAACAGGGTCAACCTTGTTCCCGGACCGGAAAAACAGGGTGGGCCGGGAACAGGGTTCAATGAAAACAGGGTAGGGAACAGGGTCCAGAAAAGGAGAACCGGTTATAACAGGGTAGGGAACAGGGTCCAGGTCTAGACCCTACCCACCCTGGACCCGCTCACCCCTACATGTGAGGGCTTGGTAGCCCTTGCCAACCAAAGAGAGGGCATGTGAGCCCTTGCCCAGAGCTAATGAGGGCCACTAATCCTTTGCCTAGCCCAAATCTAGTGAGGGCATTGCGACTCTTGCAAGACCCTCGATAGCCATAATGACGGCTTCATAGCCCTTGTTAGATTTGGGTGAAGGTCACAACATTCTAACCAGCCTTTACTCAAAAAGACAATAAAAAGTAAAGAAAATGAGAGAAAAAAAAATTAAAAAAAGTCAACATTAGCACCAACAATACCAAGTAGGATTGACTGTATCCATATCAGCAATTTGTGCTAAAATCGATCGGATAGACTTAATTAGCAAAATGTAAAAAAGTTTAGAACTCAATTGACATAATTAAAAGGTTTAAGATTGAATTGGTAAAAGTATAATAAATTTAAGATTTTTTTGGTGATTTAACCCAATGGATGCAGTGAGATGAAATTCTACCAAACTTGGCACTATTTCAATCAAGTCCTTGAAGATTTAATTTACTTAAGCAAATCCTTGAACTTAAGTAAATTTTCTAATCATGTTTTTCCAGCACCAATTAATCCTATTATCAGGACTGGTGTGGCCGTTGGACAATGTTGGTGGATTACATAGGAAAAAAAAGATAAAAAAAACATTCCGCGGTGGCTTGTCGATGAAAGGAGGCAAAGCTTTTCACAATCGCTTGCCCACGAAGGGAAGTATCGCATTACCGGTCGTTTTCCGCGGTGGCTTGTCATGAAGGCAAAAGTTTTCCCCACGTCATACTTCGGCATGATTCAACAGCCATGTCACCTTGAACCGGCAGGAATTGGCACCGGAGGTATTTGATTTAGAAAACTTACGCGATTTAGGTTTTGTTTTTCTATTTTGGCTTTTCTCTTATGTATGCCACGTCAACACCACATCAACGCTGCATAAGCTAAAAACCATTTTTTTTAAAAAAAATGCCATGTTGGATCTCCAATGTGGCAAGTTCGCAAATATGGCCAATAACTTGTGACAAGAATCAGATTACAACCAATAAAAATGTTTAAGACTTGATTGCAAAGATTTTTTATTAGGATAGGACTAAATAAGATGTGATATAAAATCCAAAGATTTTGTTATATCCTGTCAACCGTTTGATGATTGCAGTAATAAAATCGAATATATTCAAATCATATATATTGTTTGGTATAAAAAGCATATTAGTATAAATGAAAAAAAAAATTACAAACAGAAATGGTAAAAATCTCTCGCGACACTATTGGCTACTTTATTTTTATTTTATTTTCTTTATTTTCCTTTTTTAATTCATATTTTCCTATCTTCCCCTTCCACCATTCTCTAATAAAATTTTATTATATATTGTTATATATGTATATTGAATTTATATTATAAAATAGAATTAAATTAAAATTAAAAGATTCAATTAAAATAACTAACTTTTTTTGTTATTTTGAATTTATTATATTAGATTTTAAATATTATTTATGTTGAAGTATAATTTTAATTTTGTTAATTTAAGAAGTTTATTATATGAGAAAAATAACATTCGTATTTTGGATATTAAAAATTCTATTCACCTTCATCCCATCTTTCTCGTGGAATAATTTTATCCGGTCTATGTCTTTCTTATATCAAATTTTATTTGGTCTTGAGCAGGCATTAAATGCAGGATATGATCCTATCCTAAATATTATCCTCATTGTTAAATGCAGCCTTAGATATTTATTGGGCATTGGGTCAAGCATTTAGGACTTTGGTGCAGTTTTCCCAATGCATAAAATGTTAACAAACAACTACAGGTAATGAGATTTTTATAAGAAAAGGAAGAAAAAATGTGAGTAATCCTACTCTGAAATTAAATCAATGGGATTCTAGATATAAGAAATGCCACGAATTCATCTAAAGTTACAATTGCATGTTCCATATTTTCTCAAGATATCCAACAATTTTCTTCATGATATATCATTGTGGATGATGAGATATCCATCAAGTCTTGTCAAAACAAAGGATAGACATTTAATAGTTTTGAAAAAGAAAAAGAAAAAAGAACTGTGTACAAAAGAAAGCTAAAATATGCTGAATTGAAAGATGATTTTGAAGAAATTACCCCTAATTCTCTTTACACAAAAAAGGAGCAAATGGACGGAGACTATAGATAAAATTCTATACAAGAAAAATGCTCGTTTTCTCCCCCACCAAGTCAACTGCACAAAGTTAAATATTTCGACAGATATAACACATATAATCTTAGGCTTGAGCAAGTGAAAATTAACAATTCAATTGTAAACCTATTATACGGGTAATAGTTCAATTCTAATTTTTTTTTTAATTTTGTTATTATTATCCTAAACATTTACACGAAATTCTAATGTAATTATTCTAGCCAATTGCCACTACTGCTCATACGACGATTCTTGTTAGACAACATTTTCGAATAAAATTGTCCAAGTCAGCATGTCACATAGAATTTCGTGTAAATTCTAAATGTCACGTTAGCAATTTCCAACGGCAAATGGCCGAAAGAACTGTATTGTCAAAATTAAAAAAGTTGAGAATTGAACTAGTATCTGTACAAGAAATTTAGGATTAATTTGGTAATTTTTCCTATCGAGCAAGCCACGGATATTTCTGGTGCTTAACAAAATTTACATGGACACCATAAGCATCCGACGAGCCCAATGCTCCGCATCTCTCTTTCTTTTCGGAGTAACTATGCGGTGTGGTTTCGAGGCGCGAAACGTGCTCTGTGCGACCTTGACCTCTCTATGTTTAGGAAAAACGTCAATCCACGGCAGTCGGCGACTTTTGATTTCGTCGTTCCTGCATGCGAAACCGACATTGACTTTTGTTTCCGCGAAGGTCGTTCTAGACTTGGCTCGTTTTCTTCTGTTCCGACCTTCGATCCGATTTTTCCAACCCTTGACGCAGTCCCTTTTCGGATGTCGTGGCTCTTGAGGCAGTACAGTTCTTACCGATGTCTCTATCGTGTTCGAAAATCAGCAGCGGCAAGCGGATATCTGAACAGTTTCAAAGCACGTTTTCAAGACAACCCCGCTCGGTTTCATGCACTACTTCAGCTCCGTCGCCTGCTCTTGGTTCTCTCTCTTCCCTTGAATCCTCGCTAGTTAGAAAGCAATCATCCGATAGAGAAAACTCGCCATCGCCATGAGACGACGTCCCTCCTACTTGTGTTTCATCGCCCTCTGGGCTCTAGTGGCCTCTCGACACGCCGAGCCCGCGAAGGCCTCGTGGCGCCTTCAAACCGACTCTAGGTGGATCGTCGATAAGCAGGGGCGAAGGGTGAAGCTGGCGTGCGTCAACTGGGCGTCGCACCTCGAGCCCATGGTCGCGGAAGGGCTCGACAAGAAACCCGTTGACTGGATCTCCAAGCAGATTGCCTCGATGGGATTCAACTGCGTCAGGCTCACGTGGCCGCTCTTCATGGTCACCAACGACTCGCTGGGTTCGATGTCGGTGGCGCAATCGTTCCGGAATCTCGGGTTGGTTGATTATATCGGAGGCATTCGACAGAACAATCCGTCTCTTCTGGACGTTTCTGTTCTCGCTGCTTTCCGGGTACGATTTGTACTTTGCATTTTCGCAATTCATCATCATAGATTGACACCAGTCAGTGAGTTAGATTAATCTGCACGCTACAGGCGGTTGTTACAAGCCTTGGAGACAATAATGTAATGGTCATACTAGACAATCACATTAGCAAGCCCGGTTGGTGTTGCACCAACCGTGACGGTAATGGGTTCTTTGGCGACACGTACTTCGACCCGAACCTTTGGATCAAGGGCCTCACTCGGATGGCTACAATGTTCCGCCGCGTTGGTAATGTGGTCGGTATGAGCTTGAGGAACAAGCTCCGAGGTCCTAAAGAAAATCTGCGAGACTGGCTCAGGTACTCCATGTAAATTTGTCAGAAAAGTTGCGAATTTAGCTTCAGTGCGAAATTTTTTTTCTTCTGAACTGACTCTGTTGCTATTACAGTAGGTCATTTTTCAATTGAAGGAACACATGTTGAGCATCGCAAAATGAGGCAAAACATGAGATATTTAGGGGACAAGTTGATAAACTACATCGACTAATTATGTTAGGGTTTTGGATCGCTGGGAGGTATTCGATCTAATATGATCGTCCGGTTTGACGTTTGATTTCGGTCCTAAAATGAACTCCAGGTACATGGAGAGAGGAGCCGAAGCGGTGCATTCGGCAAATCTGCACGTGCTCATCATAGCCTCCGGCCTCTATTGCGACACCGACCTGTGGTTCCTTGGCCACATACCGATGAAGGTGAGCTTCGCCAGAAAGCTAGTTTTCGAGCTGCATTGGTACGCATCCTCGAGCGGGACAGTCTGGGAGGACGGCAATGCCAATGAGCGGTGCAAGGATGCGACGGACAAGGTGATGAGCAAGGCGGGGTTCATACTAAACCAGGGAATGCCGCTCTTCGTGAGCGAATTTGGAGGAGAACTGAGCGGACAAAACGTGAACGACGACCGGTACTTCAACTGCTTCTTCGGAGTCGCGGCCAAGCTCGACTTCGATTGGGCCTTGTGGACGATGGTGGGGAGCTACTACTTGAGAAAAGGGATCGTAGGGATGGACGAGACGTTCGGGGTGCTGAACAAGGACTTCTCCGGGCCTAGAAATGCCAGCTTCTTGCAAAGGATCTCTGCCCTTCAAGCCCCTTTTCAAGGTATAACAACACTACACGCTCCTAATTTTATTCATCTTTTTTTTTTTTTTTTTTTTTGATTCAATCACCAAAACCCAAGATTTCCTTGGTGACGATATCTACTGAAAATCGAGAGACCGAATCAAACACGAGTCCCTCTTCAAATGGAACTCGACTAATCAACACTTTGATCATGTCGTGAATCACGTCTTTTATCTTTCTTATGTCCATGACATTGCAGGTGCAACTTCATCAAATCCTACGCGCAGAATTCTTTTTCATCCGCTCACGGGTCTCTGCATCCAAAGGAAACCAGAGCAGGAACTGCTGCAGCTGGGCGCGTGCAACGAGTCCGAAGCTTGGACCCACACGCGCCGCCACACGGTCCGGATGAGAGGAACGGATTTGTGTATGCAAGCGGATCGGCTGGAGAAGCCCGTGAAGCTCAGCACAAATTGCGGGGACCAGGGGTCTAAATGGAAGACAATTTCGGATTCTAAAATGCATTTTTCGTCCAACATCGTTGGTAGTAATGTCACTGTTTGCTTGGACATAGATTTCAGTACTAAGACCGTCGTCGCAAGTCCTTGCAAATGCTTGAGAGAAGATGCTACCTGCGACCCGGCGAGCCAGTGGTTCGAGTTGGTAAACACGACGCGTTCAACGTGGACGAGACGGTGACCATTTTACCTCTTTTTACCCCTCGTCTAGGAGCTCTTAGTTTGCCAGGATTTATCGTTTTCTATTTATTGTAGCAGGAAAGGAAGCTTTGAACTTCAAATAATTTCTGGCAGTTAATAGGTGCAAATGGGTGAGTGCTTGGCAGTTTTGTAAGCAATATCAACGATTGTTTAGAAAAGTATTTTAGAAATCATTTATTTTCCGTAAAATTAGCGATGCCTAAGAGTGCCCCATTCTATGCTGCCGGTGTTTATAGTATATCCTTTAAATGAGCAATGACTGTGCTGGGTTTCTAGTTTCGGAAAGCAAATTTCAGAAATGGGTTTTTGCTCATGTGAAGCAGCATAGAAGACCAATAATTTAATAACTTTACTTAGATGACGACATAAAATTCTCTGCCATCGTTTTCCTCCTTTTACCATTATATGAATTCTTTTCTTAAAAGCAAATACATAATGAACATCTTTCAATTTTTCGATAATTTAAGAAAGCATTTATTCAAAAAATTTAAAAAGGAAAATAAAGGAGATAAAGTCGGTTGTTCCATTTTTTGGAACAGTCCATGAATTTCACCTATTGCCCATTTAAGTGGAAAGTGGGTAGTAGGGCTGAGCAACGGTCTAGGGTCTACCCTGGACCAATCCTAGACCGGCCCAACCCTGCCAGTCTTGGTCCGGTTCCTAGGGAGATTAGGTTGGTCCTTGGTCCTAGAATTCCTGGACCAACACTGCAATACTGTGCGAGTCAGTCATCGGTCTTGAGAGTTCTAGGTTGGTCCAACCCGAACCAACCTGAACTATATATATATATATATATATATATATATATATATATATATATTACTTATAATTTTTTTATATAGAGAAAACCTTAAAATAAACATCGTCAATAATATTAAATAGCTCTTTAGTGAGGAGTTCAAGTAATTTTACATTGTTTTTTAATAATTTAGATTTTTAATGTCTTTATGGTGTCAATAGTTATAATTTACGAATAAGGAAAATATTTTTATGAGGAGTTCTCACAGCGTTCAAAAAGACATAAACAGCTCCTTATGGCATCATCCTCTAGTATTCATTCTCTTATGTCTTATTTGTCCTCTTAGTCTTCAATTTGCCAAAATCGAAAGAAACAACTTCTTCACTCACCACTTGACACTCGCCTTACTTGCTTTAGGTCACTTGCGCCGCTCACCGCTCGATGCTCGCTTGGCTTGTTGCTTCCCACTCGACATTCGATGCTCATTTTGTTCAATGCTCACCCTACTTGACTCTTACCACTTGCCTTTCTTAGCTGACCACGCTCATCATCGATCCCATTGGGTCGGTATGATCCTCAATTGCCATTTTAAGGAGTACAAAAAATGAAATAAAATATTATTGGTTGGTCCTAAGTTGATCCTAAAATCAAATCGAACCTATTCGGTCAGCTCGGTCTTCGATTGCTTTTTTAGGAAGTACAAAAGATAAAATAAAAAATTATTGGTTGGTCCTAGGTTGACTTTGAAATCGGACTAAACCCATTGGGTAAGTTCAGTCATCAATCGTTTTTTTTTAAGAATTACAAAAAATGAAATAAAAAATTATCAATTGGTCCCGAGTTGACCCTGGAATCAGACCAAACCCATTGGGTTGGTCTAGTCCTCGGTCCTAAGTTCAATATGGTCAGTTCTCAGTCCCAAAAATTGAGGACCAACACTGTACGGTAGGTCTCAAGGTTAGGGGGCAGACCAGCCTAACCCGAACCATGCTTACCCTTAGTGGGTAGGTAATTTCTTGCTTTTACCATTTTGTCCCTTTTCTTGGGCCAATTTTTTTTTTTTCATTTTTCTTTTCTCTTTAACACTTAAGTTCTTTACAAAATTATAACAGTATGTGAATGAACCATTCCAAGAGCAGTTCTTTGCATGGAAAGATAACTATGAATCTCTTCGCGATTAACACTCCTTAAATATATTCGCTAATTTTGTCTAATCCTATGCTACAATTTTTGGTGGTATGTGACTAAAAAAAAGTGTATTTAATGTGTCCGTCATCTCAACCACTCTCTAACACTAATCTAAAAGTGAAGAGTCGTATTTATGGTTGAGTTTAGGTAGGTCTAATTAACTTGTGTATCAACTGAACTTAGCAAACCAAAATAAATTAAGTAACCTTAATTATAGAGCACAAATCTACTTGCTTTTTATTCTTCAAAACGACCCAAAATTTGTTACAGAACACAAATTATTCCCATATTGATGTCTCGATCAATTCTGGACTATTATTTTTTTTTTTTTGGTAAAGAATTCTGGACTATTAGTTACGAGATACATTCGTGCGAGTTAGGGAAAATCTCAAATAAGGACCCAAAGTGCCATCATTTTCTCAAAAGAAGATCAAAAGTGAAGTTTGTCTCAAAGAATAACCCAAAGTAGTCATTTAGTCTCAAAGAATGACCTCACTCGCCAGCCGGTGAATAGATGCATCTCTTATGCATATTCAGGTGGCTTGATTAGGGTATTTTGTCCTCCTTTTTTTTTTTTTTTCCATTTTTGGTTGCCCTGTTCATCATCTTCTTCATCCCCCGTTCACTTCTTCTTGCCCAAATCAAGAACACCAGACTTGGCGAAAGGTCAGCAAGTGCTGACTGCTGGTAAGGGCCAGTGAGGGCTCGATGCCCATCACTGACAGTGAGCGAGGGCTTGACGCCTATCGCTAACAACAAGTGATGTGATAGCCTGAATTTTCAGAATTTGTTTTTGATTAAATAAATCAGGCATTTCATCAACACGCTAATAATGCTATTCTCTAAGTTGATCTCTCACGAGATAATTGGACTATCTAGGGAAGCAATTAAGGAATATAAATGCAATGGACTTAAGAATTCGATCAGGAATCAACTGCTCAACTGTGTTAGTCTGCAAGGATCATTACGGCATGTTGAAATCGATTATAGACCAGAGATAGGTCGATTCGACTGAGATATGTGATTAGAGTATGAGTGATTCCACCTGATTGCAAAATACTCGTTGTTGACACCTAAATGTTGGTAACCCATTTAGTCATTTATCACATTAAAAAATTAGGGGTTAAGTTTATCCCTGAAAAAAAAAATTGCTTGCATAACATATAGATTTAGGTGCATTTATTTTTAATTTGCATTTTTTGCATTTATTGAACCGGTGGCGGATGGGTTCGAATTGGCGATTCTGAGCTGTAAATTAACAGGCCGGACTAAGCCCGCGAAACGAACAAATTGGCCACAACCCATTTTTTAATGATCGGAAATTATCTCGTGAGAAAATAAGAATTCGAACTTTTTTCGGGATATGATGAATTTTTTGGATATGGTAGATGTGAAAAGTGAATATTGCATTTGTAAAAAAGAATTTTCGTGGATATCAATTTGGAAAAATTCTTATAAATAGATTGTTCATGTGTAGGGTTTTCGGGGGGCTGCACAATTGAGTACACGACGAAATTGAGAAACACAGATGAGAATTGAGAGAAACGGCAGATTGTGAGGGAAAATTGACAACGAAAAGCGCTGCCCCCTTACCTTCGAGAGTTCAATGGGACTCCATCGACGATCTCCACGCGCGCCTGCAGTTCTTTCCTGGTGATGGTATCGTGTCCGTGAAGGTGCCAAGCGTCAATTAATCTGCTGTCCCCGCTGTTCAGTCTCCAATTCGCCACGCCAAGTGCTTCGTTGCCATCCCACCACATCCCAGCTTCTGCCAACAATCCAGGCGTGGTCTTGAAGCTCCCTAGCGCTTCAGATTTCCCTGCCAAGGTGTTGTGTCCGTGAGCGGCGCCCTCAACTTCTCCAACATTGACGTGGACTTTCAAACATCCGGCTCGCTATTCCTGCTGCTTTGCCACGCCAGCGTCTATCTCTTAGTGCAGAAGTATCCGCCGGTTCTTCAGCCTTGAATCGTGCCCAGATTAATCCCAGCCCAGCACTTGTGATGCTCGCCGGTCTTGCTGCATCAACATTGTTGCTCATTGATCAGTCCACGGATTGCTTCCGCACACTCAGCCTCAACATTCTGTCCGTGACCGGTTCTCAGTACCAACGGTTACTCAGCGACACCAGTAAACCTCCCGACAAATTATTTAAACTTTTGATAGTTTTGCAAATTTCTTGATGTCCCGAACGATAGTCCATCAAACTCATCATGACTTTGTCAAGCCACACCGAGATACCGCCACAACCGTTGCCTTAGATTTGTGCCATGCCGTGCCGCACCCACCGTTGATCCATTCTACCGATTGGGTTTTTGGAAAAAAATCAAATTTAGGTATAGATCTATTTTATTTTATTAGGTAGATTTGTTTTAGCTTGTTTTAGTTTTGATATTTTATCTCTTTGTTTGATTTATTTTCCAATGCATGATTGAAATTCCTTGATGTAGCATCCAATTCGCAACCACATGAATTTTTATTCTATCTATAAGGCTTTAGATAGAATAATTATTCACGCGGGAGTAAAATTGATATCTTGATTTTTAAGGCTTAAGATCAATTTATCGATTTTATTAGCGAAATAATCAAGTTTGAATTTCAATTCGAATGGTGGATGTCAATTTTGATGACTATGGATGGTTTGATGTTTATCTTTTAATTATCCCGAAAATACAAAAAAAAAAAATTGCTTTTGCCTCCCATGTAGATTAGGATTGATTGCATGATAGGTTAGTTAGTCATTTTTTTTTTAAATGCATGTTTAGATGATATCTAGGATAGATGATATCTTTGAAATAGATTGCATATTTTGGATAGGGATTTTATTTCGAATTTTTTTGAAAAATAAAAAAAATGAATTCATTTAGGATGTTAGTTTTAAATTTGAATTGCATGTTCAATTATTTGGCAATTTTAATTTCGAATTTCATAAAAGAAAAAAAGAAAAATTAGAATTAGGGCATTATTTGCAAATCATTGCATATTATAATAGGTTGCATTTCTTAGAAAAATAAAAATCATGAGCGCGTCATATAGAATTAGGTTAATGAAATGCATATCATTTAGTGATTTTTGTTAGGTTCATTTAATTAGAAATTTCTCGTCATTAGAATTAGGTTGTTTGGTTAATTTAGATTATACATTTAATTATTGCATTTCTTTAATTTCAAATTTCATGAAGAAAACACAAAAAAAAAAAAAATTATTGTACTCCTATCATATAGTTTAGGTCATGTTGCTATGTCATATCATTTCATGTTAGATTAGTAGCATGCATTGCATGATTCTCATTGAATAAGTGAAAAAAAAAAATTGCGTGTTAATTAGAAATCATATCTAGGACTATTGATATGAATTCTGATTTAACATTGCAGATGATTTCGTTGCTATGAGGTAAGTCTTGCAATTTATTCATCGCTTTATCTGGGTGTTAAATTAATGGTTTGCGCACCGCATGATTACCTCGAAATTTTTTTTTTTAAAAAAAAAGGACAAAAATACCCTGATCTAGCCACCGGAATATGTATCGGAGATGCATCTATTCACTAACTGGCGAATGAAGTCATTCTTTGAGACTAAATGACCACTTTGGGTCCTTATTTGAGACAAACTACACTCCAGGTTCTCTTTGGAGAAAGGAAATGCACTTTGGGTCCTCATTTAGAATTTTCCTTGCGGGTTAAAGGGTTCTCAACTATCTATATTTAGTATCTTTATAACAAATTTCGAGAGGGCTAAAATTCACTACTTCACACAGAACTCTCATGCGTGGCATCCTATCTCAACCATTGATTTTTATTTACTTAAATTGATGGTTGAGAATTGATTAAGACACCAAGGAATGTATCGCGCGGGGTAAAGAATCTTCCTTCAAAATGAACTATATTGCATAATTCCTCATGTTCTACTTCATTTGAGATAGCCAAGTTATTCTGCCGACCAAAAGAATATTGTGATTTGGACTTATATCATGTCTATCGTCAGTAGAATAATATAATTATGTAAGAGATGTTAAAGTTGTCATGTATAGATTGTGATATAGTATGACACACCATACTTACCCAAACAAGACCACTTCTTGAAAGACTTCTTAGCAACTCTTTTTGCTATTTTTACAACAGAAGTAGATAGTAATCAATGAAAGATGACTTGAGGAATGTTCTTCATGCATGTCTTTGAGCTGCTCCATACCGATTAAATCCCGCTTCACCAACTCTGGCCCCTAATAGATATGGTAGGGGTGGGCCAAGCTTACACACCACGGCCCGCACATACAATTTTCGTTTTTTTTTTTAAGTAGTAAAAGTATCTAGATAAAATAAAGGGTTAATACTCTGAAAAAACTCAAAACCAGATACATGTGACAAATTTATCCAAAACTATTTTTGACCATGAAAAATCCTAAACTGGTATATTTATGACAAATTTACCCCAATCTAATTTATTCAATCACAAAAAACCCTAAACTGGTAAATTTGTAATAAATATACCCTCCGCTAAATTGGATTAGTACCACAAAAAAATCACAAAAATTCTAAACTGTGACAAATGGAGCATAAAATCCCAAATTTGTATATCAATTAACTGTCACATGTCATTTAACTTAATAATTTGACGGTAAAATTTAACAAAAACTAATATATGGTAAATTTGTCATAGTGTACCAGTTTGAGGTAAATTTATCAAAAGTATACCAGTTTTGGGTTTTTTGTGGTCAAAAAAATAGTTTGGGGTGTCTTGTGCATTTTGTTCGATTAGACCGGATTCAATCGATCACCTTCTTTTTTGTTGCTCCATTACTCACGGCCTTGCGGCCTTTTGGGCGGCGAAGTTTAATCTTCCTTGGAGAAACCAGGCTTGGAAAGAGAACCTTTTGTGGGCTATTAAGCACTTATCTAATCCAAGGTTCCACCAATCGATGGCTCGATTAGCCTTTGGTGCCTTATGTTATCTTATTTGGAAGGAGAGAAACAATATCATCTTCCGCAACCAACAGCTTTCTCTCCTAGCTTTAAAAGCCCATCTAATCAAAGCTGTTAAAGACAAGGCACTTACATTCTCAAAGGTCCTGAATAACCCCCGCAACAAACGCCTTCAACTTAGTTGGGGTATTAACCCTTTTATCTTTGAGTAAGTGTTTTGGCCTACTACTGAAGTGATCATATGGCCATTCATTTTTGTGCCCCGTTCGTGTTTTTCCTTGCGTTGAAGATGCTCATGGGCCGCCCCCTCTTCCCCCTTGCTTGGGAGGTTCTCTACCTCGTTTTTCCCTGGGTCTTTCAGTCGCTAATGTTGTTGGTTCCAGTTCACTGGTTGCTGCTTCGGTTTGGTTGTAACCTAGTTTTTTTGGGTTGTATTTCTGCCCTCCCTTTTCGTTTGTTCTTGTCTTGCTTTCTGCCTTGGCTACGCTGTTCGTTAGCCTTCTTCTAGCTGCTTGTTTTCCTATTTCTTGTATCTTTCTCTGCAGCTTGGGTTGGCACCCTTCCACTCGATTGGTATTTCTCTAACCCTCTGAGTGCAAGTTTTTTGGTGCCGGCTCTTCTCTGCTGTACTATGTATAGCTTCCTGGTTCACAAGTCTATCTATAATACTTACCTTTTACCAAAAAAAAATATATAGTTTGGGGTAAATTTGTCACAGGTGTACCAGTTTCAGGTTTTTCCGGTTATTAACCCTAAAATAAAAGAAATAATTGTAGATTGCAAAGATAAATAAATTTGATTTTTCTAAAGTACAAATTTCCTTCCTTTCTATGTAAAACTAGTGCTAAGACAAGTGCTACACTTAATTAGAATTTGAATGATAAAGAAATTGGTAGTTGTCTCTGAAGTGGAGGTTGTAGGTAGTTTTAATGACGTTCGGTAATATAACACTGCTCTTATTATTTATTTTTTTTGGTAAAGAACACTGCTCTTATTTTTTGACTTCCTATTACTAAATATAGAGATTATCGGGAAAAAAGCTAATATGTGAGGCAAACCTCCTCTTTGATATAAAATCAATATACCACTAAGAGGGTCAACCTAGTGGTGCAGCGATTGCCTATGTTGCACCGCTTCATGAGTTCGATTCAGTCATGAGCAAGCCTCTAAGTTGCTCGCGTTACGTTGCCTAGTTTGAATATACTTTGTATAGAGAGATTTTCTAACTGTTAACATCTTGATGGGCTGCGATGACGAGCTTGTCAACTTTGAATATTTTATTCATTAGTGGTACAGAATAGTTATAACTTAATCCAAACTTTTCCGCAGCGAATATGGAATTCTATGTTAATAGTCAAAGGGGTTGCTAGCACTATTCGATATTGAGATGATTAAGTGTGGCCCAATCTCGAGCGGGCCAAAGCAACTCCACCAGCCTAAAGTTTATCACTCAATATATTTGAGGTTGAGATTCATCCAGACATTAAGAAGGCACCATGCGTGTCGGCATAGATGGCCTTCGTTCTATCTTAGGTTTATATAAATACAAATTAAGCACTTGTTTATCGCTTATTGTAGTTGCCGACTTTGAGTCCAAAGCATCTAAATGCATATGGACGGATTGTGCCTTTATTTATAAATAAAGACGAATTGTATATCTCAATGCCGAATCAGCCATGCAAGTTGCCTCGCGATTAAACTATGAAAGACAGCGACGAAGGGTTTGTCTATTCTCCATCGTCTTCTTCTGTCTCCATCATCTGTCATGAAACACGTAACCATTTTATAGGAAGAGAGAGAGAGAGAGAGAGAGAGAGAGAGAGAGAGAGAGGGTTATACAACACCATGTTCGCGCATGTCTACTGTCGATTGGCGTTCGTGCAAAGAACACGAAACCTCGATATGCAAGGAAAGAAAAGAAATTCCAGTTTCAAAACGTCATACGCTGTCTTGTGTCATCCTAATTTGACCAGCTTCATGCTAATGCAATCTTCGATCAGCAGATTGTAACGTCTGTTGACAAAAACATTGTTTAGAACAATAGGAAAACAAAAGGTGTCCCGGTGAGAAGGAGATTAACGATACTGTTACCGCGTGCTGTACCCAACCCTCATCATCGTCCCATTCACTGTTCGATTTGCGCCATGCAACGGTGATCCAATACGTGAAAAGATCTCGATCATTCATTCTCTCGCCGCCAACATCGCCGGCAGCCCACTTCTAAGCTCGAGGACAACAACCGAGCTGCAAAACCATCATCAGAGTACTACTTACTACGAATGGAAAATTTGAGGCTGGCACTCGTTAACATTTTCCGAACAAAGATTGCTCTTTGGCCGGATCCGAATTAACAAAAGTGGATCAGATATTTTATGCCATTGCGTTAAATTAATCAGTATCCATTTTGACGTTCCAAGTACTCAATTTTATTAGATTTTTCAGTTGTGAGAGGCGCCAACACAAGTATATTTATGTTTCTTTTAAATAAATCAAATGATTATGCTCGATTGAGCAACAATACATCCACTCCTTACCGTTGCCCTTAAATTAACTTCACTGGATTTTGAAATTCAGAAACCAAATTTCGATTTGAATCATCGAACGCACTAGGTAAAATCAACTTCTTGGGATCGAGGCATTTTGATCGGAATGCATTCAGCTTTCCGGCTAAACAAAATGGAGGGCCATGTGGCAATATGATGCGACATATTAATTGCATTTTGTCGCATCAGATGGGAACATAGATCGAGTTTCGGTTGAAACACATCAATTGTGAAGAAATGAAAGTTTAGTATGCTTAGTAATTGGAAAAATCACACTGCAATGACTTAATTGAAAAAACCCTCAAGTTCAATGGTCATACGTGGAGCCTATGCAAGAATGAATCATGAGTATCATTATTTCATATCGAAAAAGCTGATGATAGCTTCAATTAATGTTAGACTATTTATTATTTTTGCAATTATGTGAGTGTTTAGTGATGATGTATTTTTTTTTTTTTATCAGTCATATTCTAATACTCAGACTTTTGCCCTACCTCCTTGTAGGGCGTGGGAGTTGAAACCCACTCCTGAAACTAAATTGTCCCCACCCCAACTCCCTTAAGAATGTGAGGATTCGAACCTCTCACATTCTCCTTCCAAGTTGGAAGGGTGGCCACAGGGACAAACCCCAGTGGTTTAGTGATGATTTATTTGGAGAAAAGAAAACTACACATACATCTTCTTCTTTTTTTTAATTTTCCAAGGGGGACCAAAAATATCTCCTGACCGAAGATTTGCTCAGATGAGAAATTACAAAATAATCGAGTCCATGCAAATACCATTGTATACTTTTATTTTTTATTTAATGTCAATTGGGGGTTTACGTTGAGTCCGCATGGCTTTGATCTCATTCACTGGTGTGCTCAACTTGCCAACTTGAGCCTCAACGGTCCACCGCGACCAAATCATGGTCACTTGTTCTCTTCACATGATTTCTCCGGAAGCGTGGGGCTGGAGATTTTCAAGAAAGGCAAGTGCCCCTTAGCATTTCCAGGTCCATTTTTTGAGTTGTCTAATAATAGAAAACGAAAGGGAAAAGGAAAATAAGAGGCCCCTAAATCAATTTGGAAGTTACACTTCGTTTAATTTGATTTTGACAGGTATTATAACCCTACATTAATAACTCAACAACTCGTACCTGCAACGTATTTAATTCAATCCGATTTAAATTAAAAAAAGAAAAAAGCAAATCATCATTTCATAACATATTCATTCTTAATTAATTTTTATCTCAAGAAAAATCTCAAATCTCTTCTTATCCGAATTTGCCCTCCACACAAGATCTTATTTTTGGGGTAGAAAGAAATATATCATTCATATGTCAGAATAATAATTGAACATCGAAAGTTTTCAAGCTTGGGGAAAAATGCACAAGCCAGAAAGCAAATTACAAAGCACAATTAGCAATTAGAAGCACACTCTCATCTCTCAAGAACGCATCTGACACTGTAAATCATCAACAGCCAATCATCAAGTTCAGTAATGAGTACACACTAAAATCTCTCACTCCGTTTATAATGACTTGTGGTACACGTCTACATTCAACGTCCGCATCATTATTGCCATGTAGAGCCACCAATGTCAAATTGTTGAAAGAACATAGATCAAATACTTGTGAAGAGGTTCGGAATCCATATTTTGATCAAGTTCAAGAGAGTAAAACTCTTAAAACTTGACCTAAATCTAAAGAGGAGAGAAAAGTGGCCTATCTTGGAGAGGTTGTTGAGCCTTGTTATGAACATCCTCCTTAGTGACTACCAACTCGACGAATGACCAAATTGATCTCCACATTCACACAAGGTCAGCTTAAAATATTTATTCACACACAAACTCCAAGAGTACATCAGAGGAGAAAAGAAAGACAGAACTTCAAAAGAGAAAAGGGGAAGACAAAGAAAGGTCTCTCTCTCTCTCAAGGACGGCGCTATAGAGAGGCGGCACCCTCCGCATAAAATCATATATTGCTAATGGTGGGTAGATTTGGGTCAAAGATGCCAGTTTAAAAATCTTCATACAATAAAAATTAATATAGAATAAATATGTTATGAGGCACTAATTTAATATTTTTAAGGGTATTAATCTTATCCGTAAGAGAGGCCATAAGCTTTCTCCGACAATATGTTATGAGACACTAATTTAATATTAGTGATATATCTAATAACAATATTATTTTCATTCATATTTGACTCAAGATACGCAGGTCTTGTATTTGTGGAAGTACCCTATACGACATTTAAGAGGTAAAAAGCGTATTTTTATCATATAAAAAAAAAAAACTCTTTTTATCCTTTGCTGTTGTAAAAAAAATGAAAAATATAGAAAATGAGAAAATATATTAACGAAGATGTTAATAATAGAAAATAAAAAATTATTGATAATAACTTTAGAAAACTTGTTAAGTAAAAAAGCCAAAATAATTCTGGGAGCAATCGTTTAAATTTTCATTTTGGGAAGTTGCAAGAGCTGATTCGCGCGGGAGCCATTTTTGACTGTAATAAAAAAGTACAAAGTAATTCCTGGAGCAACCGCGAATGTCCCTTCACTAACCACCCCTCCCTTTCCATCCTCTTGTACATGAGTTTTTCTTTTACGGCACTTCAAAAATTGTTTAAACAAAGGGTATATAATAATAAGGACACCTTAGTAATATTTTAATGCTTAAAATCATTTGATACATGTTTTGAAGCATATCAGTCATCCTTGAAAATTACTATACCAATTATAATTCCTTCAATAACTCTCATAAACTGAATATCTTAAATATTATCAACTACGAAGCAAATTTTGGATGTCACGTATCTACCTCTGGTGAAATTAGGCTTATAATGAAAAATTCTGATTATCGCATATATTTGTCCATTAACCAATCCTATATTAAAAAGGGTTTCAACGGCTAGTGCCAAACTTACAATCTGACCATGTTAGTAACAATTTGATGGTTTTAATTATTAATGTGATCGGCCTAAATTGGCCCGTCTGCCCATGTTGGGCCTAAAAATCCGGCTCACAATATTAGGACCCATGGATAGAGGGATATAATGAAGGGACACGTTTTTTTTTTTTTAGGGGCGTATATAAGGGGGAAATAAAGAGGGAGGAACGCACCATTTTGAAGTAACGTACGTTTCTCATTCCTCTCTCCCTCAAAAACGCTCCAAAAAGGAAAAACAGTAAGCAAAAGGCGACACCCATCTTCCCTTCAAGGCGAATTGGCGTCATCAGATCAAACGGGATCAATTTCTCTTCCTCATATCGGCGTCGGTGTTTAATCTGTGGTTAACAAGGTACCTTCGATACTGTGATGTGCCTTAGGATTGGTAATGCATGTGTTTTTCCCGAGCTCGTCTTCCGCACAAGTTTAGGAATTCGATTTAGTGTTGAATCCGTTTTCAGGGAATCCGACAAACCCAACATTGGTATCAGAGCCTTAGTTCTTGTTTCCCGATCATTTTTCATGTTTTTCCCGACCCCTTTCGTGTTTATGGATGATTTCTTATTGATTTTTCGTGAAGTTAATTGGCCGACACCGATCGGGGTGGAAAAATCCCGACACCCAAGCACTCTTCATCCATTTTTTCGAGTTTTGTAAGTCGAAATCCATTTCTAATGGCGTTAGATGGAAGGTCTCTTCGAGACGAGCGCGACGAGTGGCGGAACGCCGCCAAAGGCCGCCGGACGCGCCCCCACGCGCAGCCGGAACGAACCGGCGCGTTGCACGCGCCAATTCGCAAGGGCAGGCGCCTGCATCGCACGCGCGCGCACGGCCGACGCACGGACGTGCGCGTGTGCTGTCGTTGGCGTGTGCAAGGCACACGCCAGCTAACGTCATCGTGAAGTCAACTGCACGAGTGCCGCACGTGCCGGTCGGTTTGTCCAACCGGTCTGACCTGGCTCGTCCAACCCGACCCAACCCGGCGGCCCGACTCGGCAACCCGACCCGACCCGTTGACCGTTGACTGTTGACTTTGACCGTTGACTTTGATTGTTGACACCAAAAAAAAAAAAAAGGAGAGAGAGAGGAAAAGAATGTATTTCTTTTTCCAATTAAGTCTATATGGATTATATGTGATCCCTTATTTATTCTACATTTGTTGCAGGAATAATGCCTCCCCTTAGGTTGCGCACACCTGTTCGCGCAATTATCGATGAACAAAATGAAAGACTTTCTAAGTTGATAGCTGAGCTGACTGATCATCGATGAGAGAGTGGTGACTTAATTGATCACATTCTTGAAGTCAATGGGAAAATTCAAAAGGTCATATGGAATAGTCGTCCTATGCCACAGTCTAAGATGGTGCGATTTTTCATGAACACTCTTCCACAAGAATGGCAATGAGTGTTGAATCGCATATGAGATGTCAACAAAGCCGCTTCATATAGGAAAATTGTGATGGATTTTATAGATGATTATTACTAGATTGTTATAAGGGAAAAGATCAAGAAATTGAACAAAAGAGGATCTATCCCAGTTCGTGTATTAACTTGGTGTTAGATGTATTGGCTGGTCTTTATTTAGTGTGCTTTGTGAACATCTTATGCAATGTTTACTACCTGATTGTTGTTGATGTAGCAACTGATATGTAAGTTGTATTATGTGAAAGCATTATTATTCTATTGTATGTCAAATATTATTTGCTTTCTGTTATTGTTGATTGTTGATGATAGTTTATAGAAGTTTTTGTAGCTTCATAAAATTTATTTTGCATAAAACAATTATATTAATGATAGTTTTAAGTTAGGATTTTTTGAGGATGATTGGAAATATAGTGACATTTTGATTCTGAAACCTTACTTGAAATTGTTCATTAATATGATAGGTCTATGCAAAATGGATGCATAAATGATAGGCATTAATAATTCGCGCATATATGTCTGATATGTTCAGATCAATGGCTTCAGCCACAAAAAACATAGTTGTCGAGCTGAACAAAGGTGAAAAGCTCAATGCTGATAATTATGAAATTTGGCACATGAAAATCCAACATGTGCTGGAAAAGCAAGAGGCATTAGAAGCTCTTAACCTGACCATAGTAGAACTTGAAGAAGGAAACACTGCATTGCACAAGAGAGACAAGGAAGCATTTGTTGCATGGAAAAGAAAGAACTCTCTTACTCGCATTACGTTGCTGAGTAGCATGGAAAATGACGTCATGCGAGAGTTCAGGCGTTTTGAGAATGCCAAGGAAATGTGGGAAGCATCGGCAGTAAGATTTGGTCATACTTCGGTGACCAGACTAAGGCAGCTCATTATTAGGTTTGACTCTTATAAGAAGTCTCATGGTCAGACCATGAAGCAACATCTTATAAATATGTCAAACATGATTAATGAGCTAAAAGATGCTGGCCATGTCCTGATTGATGAACAGCAAATGCAAGCAGTGATTCGTTCCTTACCTCAGAGTTGGGAGCATATGAAGGTGCACCTGACCCATAATGAAAATATCAAAACCTTTGAGGATGCAGTGCGTCATCTTGAGCTGAAAGAGGACCGCCTCTTGGCGGCTAAGCCGGAAGCTGAAATCTATCATGCTGGTTCTAGCTCACATGGAGCTTCGAGCTCCAAGCGCAAACGTCCTAACTAGTTTGATAAAGGAAAAGGCAAGGAAGCAGGTCATTCAGGGAAGAAACCTAAGCTTAACCAACATGAAAGAGGAAAGCGTCCTCGAATGAAGAAGCTTATAAGGGTAAAGTGTTACAATTGTGATAAGAAAGGTCACTATGCTCGCGACTGTCGTGAGCTAAAGAAGGTATACACCCCTTGTGCTTTTAAGAACTTTGTCTATGTATCAAGTTCTGTATTCTTGACTGAGTCTAATCCTTTGTGGACTGTAGATTCAGGAGCGATAGACCATGTAGCGAAGGATAAAGGATCCTTCGTGGAATTCCGATTAGTACCAACTGGAACTAAATGGATCTATGTGGGAAACAACTCCAAAGCTAAAGTAAAAGGAATTGGCACCTGCCAACTGAACATGCGTGGTGGACGCACTTTATGATGTATTGTATGCTCTGGAGATTCGTCCGAATTTAATGTCTGTTTTAGTGTTGGTCAAGCTAGGTTTTAATATGAACTTCCATAATAGAGATGTGGATTTGTTTTTGGATACAAATTTCTATGATTGTGGTTATTTTCTAGATGGTTTAATTGTATTAGATATTGACTATGTTAATGCAAATGTTTGTTATTCCCTTCTCACGTCTCCTAATTCATATGATAATGATGTGAATGTGTGGCATGCTAGACTTGGTCATATTAGCCAACAACGTATGAATAGACTAGCCAAAGAGGGCTTGTTGGGCAACATTGAAAAAGTCGATTTGCCCATATGTGAGCATTGCATAGTAGGGAAAACGACAAGGAAATCATTTGGAAAAGGTAAAAGAGCTGAATTTCTTCTGCATTTAATCCATTCTGACGCATGTGATCCAATGAATGTAAGAGGAAGGCATGGAGCTGTTTATTTCATCACTTTTATAGGTGATTATACTCGATTCGGATATGCCTATTTGATTTCTCATAAATCTGAAGCATTAAATTGTTTCAAAAGGTTTATGAACTTGGTAAAAAATCAATTAGACAAGAAAATAAAATCATTGAGATCTGATCGAGGTCGAGAATATTTATCTAATGAGTTCAGAAAATTATGTGATGAAAAAGGAATAGAAAGACAGTTATCTATTCCATATACTCCTCAATAAAATGGTGTTGCGGAAAGAAGAAACAGAACCCTACTGGAAATGGTTAGGTCCATGATGGTGCATGCTAACTTACCTATCACTTTTTGGAGTGATGCGTTGTTAACTGCTGCCTATATACTTAACCGGATGCCTTCCAAATCAGTTACTTCCACTCCATATGAGTTATGGACAAGTAGAAAACCGGACTTAAGTTTTCTTAAGTCATAGGGTTGTGCTGCCTATACTCATGAGTTCTCTCAGAAGTTTGGGAAATTGGGTCCTAGAGGAAAGAAGAGTATTTTTATAAGATACTCCGAACACTCGAAATGATATGTGTTCATAAGTGAGCAGGAAAGTAGGAGTATAACTGAATTTAAATCACGGGATGTCACATTCTTAGAGAATGAATTTCCTAAGAATGGCGAAATATGGGAAGATTACTCCATATTTGAAACCTTGGATCAAGATAATGATATTAGTAGAGTTCGTCCAAGTGGGAGTAATATGAGAAATGACGAATTAAATTCAACGCATTCTCAATTACAACCACATGATGAGACACCATCATCATTATCTAATCCTAGTGGGAGCATTATGGGGAATGATATGCATAGTGTACAATCTCCTATACGGTGAATAAGTCACAAAAGTATTTCCCGTCGACGTTTTGACATTGAAGGGGAAACTTTTATGATTGCTCCACAAGATGAAAATGAGCCAAGAAATATTAATGAGGCTCTAAATTGCCCTAGTAAGGAAAAATAGATTCATACAATGGAAGAGGAGATTGAGTCAATGAAGTCAAACCAAGTTTGGGAACTAGTTGATCTTCCAAAAGGACGCAAAGCTATTGGGAATAAGTGGGTTCTCAAAATAAAGCGAAAAACTGATGGCTTGATAAAAAGGCATAAGGCTCGCCTTGTGGCGAAGGGGTATAATCAACAGGAAAGAATTGATTATGAAGAAACATTTTCTCCTCTAGTAAGATTTACCTTGATTCGCATTATTCTAGCAATAGTGGCTAGTATGGATCTTGAGTTACATCAAATGAATGTAAAGACTGCTTTCCTCAATGGAGAATTAGAGGAAGAAATATATATTGAACAACTTGTTGGTTTCATAATGAAAGGCTAAGAAGAAAAGGTATGTCGACTTTTAAGATCGATATATGGCCTTAAGCAATCGTCAAGACAATGGTATATACGTTTTCATAATGCCATAATGGCATATGATTTTACAATGATTGATGAGGATCATTGTGTATATATCAAAAGATCCAATATCAATTTGTGATCATATCATTATATGTTGATGATATACTAATTGCCGGAAGCAATATGGAGTTTGTTAATACTGTCAAGAGTTGGTTGTCTTCCAACTTTGAGATGAAGGATATGGGTGAGGCTGCATACATTCTTGGAATTAAGATTTCAAGAGATCGTTCGAAGAGATCATTATCTCTTTCGCAAGAAACATATATAAATAAGGTTCTTGAACGATTTCGTATGCAAAATTGTAAACCCATAGACATTCCTATTGTAAAAGGTGAATGATTGAGCCATAGACTGTGTCCAAGGACTCCACAAGAGAAGGAACAAATTAAACATGTTCCTTATACTTGTGCTGTTGAGAGCTTGATGTACGCTATGATATGTACAAGACCTGACATATGTTTTGCAGTTGGAATGGTGAGTAGATGCCAATCCAACCCAGGTCAAGTGCATTGGAAGGCCGTTAAGAGAATACTGAGGTATCTGAAGGGAACTACTGATTACAAGTTGAATTACCAAGGAAATGATCTGCAACTTGAAGACTATTTAGATACTGATTGGGGAGGAGATTTAGATTAAAGAAAATCTACCTCTGGATTTGCTTTATTACTGAACAATGACGCCATATCATGGAGCAGTAAGAAGCAAACGTGTATAGCCTTATCCACGATAAAAGCTGAGTTCGTGGCATTATCAGCAGCGGTACAAGAAGGGGTTTGGTTTAAGAGATTTTTGGATCATTTAGGTGTTATTGAGAAAGTTGCAAATCCATTATTGGTTAACTGTGATAGCCAAGCAGCTATAGCGTACACCAAAGATCCAAAATATCATGGCAAGACCAAACATATAGATACCAAGTATAATTTTGTCAAAGATATGGTTGCACGAAAGGATGTGAACTTACAGTACATATCTACGCATAGAATAGTAGCAGATCTTATGACAAAACCAATACCTAGAGATGTGTTTTGTGGTCATGTAAAATCTCTAGGATTGCGTAGAGTCTGATGTACTGGATTGTAATTTCCCTGAGTTGTTCACATTTATGAACTAGTGTTTTTTCATTATTAATGTCTATGAATCTTTATTTGATCTTTATGCATCTTAATGCTCAGTGCATTACTTTAAGTTGAGAAAGTATGTCGGATAGATATAAGATTAGCCCACTCACACGAATAATCACCTCTATTTACTATGTGATAAATAGAGATAAGACGGTTTTTAAGCTTATTATCTAGGTGATAATCGAGAGCTCAAGCTTAAAATATATTTGTCGCCTTAACTAGGTGTTAAGATGATGACATAATATTTACTATGTCCGAAAGTAAAATAACCCACATATTTTACTTTATCTGTCTAAGATGCCAGATGTGAGTTCTGATGAATTTTGTGAATGAGTAGGTACGTGAACTCAAGTTAGACATTGGGTATGTCTGAACTATCATCTGTACGGTATTGAAGGTGTAGACATACACTCCATGGGAAATGAGTTAATACCGTAATATGTATTTCATACTACGTATGCATGAGATGACCAATAAGAGTGACAAAAGTTTGATCTCAACTTTTATGCCGTGTGAGACTCTTGAGGAAAAGAGTTCCTCAATTTTAGTGCCCTCATGACTTTTGCTTATTCTCAAGATTTCTATTTAGTGTTTGCTATATTAGGATGTTGCCAATGGTCATGAGTTGATTTAATCTAATGGGACATTTCTAGAAAAGCAAGCTGAACTGAAATTGAGAGTTTGAAAGAAAGAGGAAGATCGAATATGGAGAATCACACTCTAAGTTTTGTATTCACTGATCGACCAATTATGACTGTCTTTGGGATAATCATAATTGTGAATACAATATATATATATCATTATTTAAAAGAGATCAAGAGAGATATAAATGTGATTGATCGATCTAGGGCTTGCATACTAAATCTACTCGAGTGTGATGCCCATTATGAGCTGCTATATATTCCTAACAGATGTATAGCAACGAGCTCTCAAAGTATGCTGGTTGCATGGATTATTCACAGGTATGAATGTTGAAGAGAGGTAAAGAGAATCCTATTCGGCCCACTATGTGCAAGTGGGAAATGATGGTTTTAATTATTAATGTGATGGGCCTAAGTTGGCCCGTCTACCTATGTTGGGCCTAAAAACCCGGCCTACAATATTAGGACCCATGGATAGAGGGATATGATGAAGAGACACATTTCTTTTTGGAGGGGACGTATATAAGGGGGAAATAAAGAGGGAGGAATGCACCATTTTGAAGTAACGTACGTTCCTCCTTCCTCTCTCCCTCAAAAACGCTCCAAAAAGGAAAAACAGTAAGCAAAAGGCGACACCCATCTTCCCTTCAAGGCGAATTGGCGTCATCGGATCGAACGGGATCAGTTTCTCTTCCTCATATCGGCATTGATGTTTAATCTGTGGTTAACAAGGTACGTTCGATTATGTGATGTGCCTTAGGATCGGTGATGCATATGTTTTCCCGGGCTCGTCTTCCGCACAAGTTTAGGGGTTCGATTTAGTGTCGAATCCGGTTTCAGGGAATCCGACAAACCCAACACAATTTTTTTAATATAACAATAACGAAACCATTCCTAGCTACATGAGGCATGAGCGACATCGTGCTTCCACTAATGGGAAATGGCTGTGCACAATTGTCACACAGCCTGCGCACTTCCCATGCATTGCACATTTATAGCACTTAAATGATCATATTCGGTATACCCATGATACATGGAAATTTCAGCAAGGCCAAGGAAAAGAGTGTGTAGCCGAAGTGCATAGTGAGGCCATGCTCAAATGGGCTAAATTTTAAGAATTCAATTAGGGAAGAGCCCAATTTGAATGAAATTCACAAAATCACATAAATTTTAATTCGATATAAACATGAGGTTTCTAAATAAAAATGTTCCTAATTTCTAAGTATAGAACACAGTAAAGATTGAGAATTCAATGTTAATATTTTTGTCCAATAGTCAAATTATGTCAATATCAACAAGTTTCATATCCAATTTTCTTGTAAAATTGGTGAGAGTTTACGACCGAAACACTTAGGCGTCAACAATGAAAATGTGTGGCTTGAGTCTTTTAAGTTCTAGTTTCGCTAATAATACCCATGGAGCTAAAAATCCCAATATTTCCGCGAAAGGCAAGTAAAATCAAGATATCCGCATAATGCATGAGACGAGTAAAAAAAGTATATCATTCAATAAATTCACCAAAGTCATAAGATATTATTTTAACTTGAAAAACTTTAAAGAGTGCCCTTACTATATACTTGTGAAAACTAAGTAAATATGCTTGAACATACAAATTGTTAGTAATATGCCCTAAAGCAACCATGTAATAGTTACATGTTAGGGATTTTAGTTGTATTGTCAAATTAATGGTAAAGATGTATTCATTTACTTGTCCAATTATCTATATGAATATTTCCATAGGATCAGTTGTGTTTGGATTTATTCTTAAGACATTAAGAATATACGCAACGAATTAACAGTTAGACCGAATCTTTAAACCGTTCCCGGTCAATGGATCATTGAGTGGATATTAATGATCATGTTAAGACTGGTGTGTTCTTAGCTTCACCATTAAGTATCGAATGCTTAAGGTAATGACGAGTCACGAGTCTTTGGGTATTATAATACTCAAGTTAGAATACAGGTGCTTGTAGCAGACAAGTTCACTGAACGTGACACACATAGAACAATTGGCAACATTGAAGCTTTAAGTTGGGTCAATGACTAATCTTTCGTGCTCTGGTCTTGTATAAATAATCCTTAGACCTGAAGCACAGTGTTACCTTGTGTATTGGACGGCTATGGTTCACAGGTACGCATATTGGCGGCTCATTGATCCATTTATGTACCTGATGGTCATAACTCATTCGATACGAAGTTACACATGTGGGCAACATGGAATCTGTCTCATCGTTACATGCAAGGTATAGTAATGATATCCCATATAATCTAATTGTGACACTACATTGAAATCCTCGACCATGATTGTAACCAAGAATGAATTGTTTATATCTCGTTTAAAATGTAGGTCAATTAGATTTGTGCATATGATTGAATTATTAACTTGACAAATATTCCATGGTCTTTGTTCGATCGAGACATGGTAAGACAGAGGGATTGAATTACACTGTAGCTAGAGCTGACATGTTCATTATGTTTTTAAAGCATTCACATTGTTTGGGTAATCATAACATATTGCTAGATGTCAATCATAACTTATAGGACATAGAGATTGATCGGGACAATCAATTCTCTTTTGAGTATTAATGTGTTAGTGCAAGTCTTACTACCAACTCAGTAATGAACCTAGGGATGTTAAACACCATAACCAACTCACTCGATCGGATACAGCCCACTCACGAGAGCTGTTCTCTTGCTCACTTAGTTTCTGGAGAATGTAGTCAATAACTTATTTAAGAAGTTAAAGACCGTCTTCTGGAAAACGTCTGGAAAAAGTAGCCAATAACTTCTTTGAAAAGTTAAAGACTAGCTTCTAAAAGAAGTTAAATGTTGACTTCACTAATGTGTTAGTGAATGAATTGTTTATATCTCATATAAAATGCAGGTAAATTAGGTTTGTGCATATGATCGAATTGGTGACTTGACAAATATTTCATGGTCTTTGTTCGATTGGAACATAGTAAGACAGAGAGATTGAATTACACTATAGCTAGAGCTGACATGTTCATTATGTTCTTAAAGCATTCACATTGTCTAGGTAGTCATGATATATTTCTAGATGTCAATCATAGCTTGTAGGACCTAGAGATTGATCGGGACAATCAATTCTCTCCGGAATACTAATGTGTTAGTGCAGATCTTACTACCAGTTCAGTGATGAACCTAGGGATGTGACACACCATAACCAATTCACTCGATCGGATACAACTCACTCACGAGAGCTATTCTCTTGCTCACTTAGTTTCTATAGAAATTAGTCAATAACTTATTTGAGAAGTTAAAGACCGGCTTCTAGAAAGCGTCTAGAAAAAGTTGCCAATAACTTCTTTGAAACGTTAAAGACTACCTTCTAAAAGAAGTTAAATGTTGACTTCACTAGGACATTATATATATAAAGTAGAGAGAAGTTAAGTGGGTTAAGAAAGAAAAAGAGAGAAAGAGAGAGAACTACATGGTTAGCAATAACCATGTGCAGAGGATTGTCTCCAAAAGATTGTTAGCACAATTATAGTGGCAATTACCCGTGAGCTCTTTTTCATTCGAGATGCCTTGGTGAGTGTCTAAACTAAAGGTTCGACGTTTGTGGGGCTCGAATTGAAGAACATATGATTCAAGTCGTTTAAAGCGCGCTTCAAGAGGTAATCCATATAACCTCCTTTGATATTCTAATTTTTTTATTATAACACACGAAAAACACCTTTAGAGATACATGTATAGTAGAATTTTACATTTGCTTCCATTGCGTTTATGTTTATTTAGCCTATACTTGTTCCGTAAAACCCCAACACAAATTTCCTAGATGCAATATGTATTTTTCTGATTTCGAAGTGATTCAAGAAGTATTCTTACTATGTTTATCGTATGAACTGGCATTTGAAGGCCTTTTGTTTGATACGATTTGCTTAACTTTACAGAGTTCACCTTCAAATTAATGATCCTTAATCATACTTCCCTATATATACAATACACTTTAATCATCCTTGAAATCATACGATGCTGTCAATTAATTAAGATGCATTAAACACAATGAAATCAATTTAACTTCGAAGTGTACAACTACCCCATAGGACGAAAGGGGCTGCTTGTGTTTTCAATTTTTCAAGTACATTTATTCTGTGTAGTTAAGCTAATGGCCTCCCAATTGACGTAGGTATTAATTAGGTACAGTTGTCTGCTGCTGACGAAATTGCGATTAATAAACAAAGAGCATTCACAAAAGGGTATTGACCAATTGAAAAAGGCATAAAATCACACAACCAGTCTTGAATCTTCAGAGTAAAATCACACGATGTGCACCGGAGTTTGAAAAGTTCAAAATATTTAAAATATAAATATTTTATTAAACTAATCAAAATCATGGTCTTTATACTGAGTGCAATATATTCTTTTTTATTGAAACAGAAGCCACAATTTCTGTACAAAATATTTGAGTTTGGTTTGAGGGTCACAAGTTTCATTCTTGCAAGTTAGTTATTAGGAAATGCTAATAGTATGATTTTGATTGGGCGCACCCCCAATTCAGACTTCCGGCGTGGATGTGATTTGTTTAGATTAAGATAGAACTAAGATCGCCCATCCTAATATATCTAACATTTATTTCCTAGCATTGCACTGCTGTGGGGCTGCAACGACGAGCTCATAATTCTGGAAATATTTATCCCTCAAATGGAACATCATGTCACCAACACAGGACTCTTGTATCTTAAATTGCCAATATTTGTCCTTCATTCGCCCACTCCTCACTAACAAAAAGAAGAAAGAAAGCTTCTGTCAACGACTATCATAGGGACATTTTGTAGTTTTCGATGCACCAATTTTGTTCTTGTTATGCACAATCAATGCTTTAAAAATTAAGTTACATAATAAGTGATTTGAAGGCACTCATTAACGAGACTCGGGAAAAAAAAAAGACATTTGATATTCTAAACCAAAAAAGTGCAAATTTGGAAGTAAACAGCTAACCAAACCATATATCAAACTTCATCCCACCCTATGATTTCTCTCCTTCAAACACATTTCAAAGTTTTCGTGACTTCATTTCCTCCATGTTTGATAGCTGTTACTCGTTAGCGTCCCAAATGAATAGAGGATCCTCTTTCAAGATATAGAACGACACCCGAGTTTGCTATTCTTGAAGACTTTTTGGCTCGACTCTATTTAGTATTATACGGTTTATGTTGCATTAATGACTATCGTCCAAGGGAACGAATGACACCCTCTATATAAGCACATCTTACCATTCAATTGACTTCATTCACATTATACACACTCTCTTTCTTTTTACTTGCAGGGAAGGTTCAAAAAGAGCAAAGACCCATCATGGGAACGCTTCCGAAGTTGCATTTCCTTCTCCTAATTTCGACAGTGCTCTTCTTTTCCATGGCCCAACTCAAGCCTGTGGTCGCTCAGCTCAAGCCTGTGGTCGCTCAGCAACTTTATGCCGATTCCCGGTGGATTGTCGACGGTGATGGGAGACGGGTAAAGCTCGCTTGTGTGAACTGGCCGGCGCACCTCCAGCCGCTACTGGCTGAGGGGCTGAGCAAGCTACCGGCCGACACGATTGCCAGGAAGATTAGAGAGATGGGGTTCAATTGCGTGAGGCTCACATGGGCACTCGAGTTGCCTATGAATGAGACACTCGCTTCTCTTACAGTGACCCAATCGTTCCAGAACCTTGGATTGTTTGAATCTCTAGCCGGCATTAAGTCCAACAACCCTTCCCTTATTAATCTTCCTTTAATGGAAGCCTACAAGGTAACATTAGTTTTTGTCTCTTCTAATTTTAAGGACAAACGCATTGCCCAATTTGCGTCCTATGGATATGAAATTTTTAATATGATGCGAGATGAGTAATAGTTGCTAGAGCTTGTGAAGTCATATCATAAGTAATATAATAGTTCAAGGATTCAGGGGAGGGAGTGTCGAATTTTTATCATAGTACTAGTAACTACATTCAATACTACCAAGACCATTATGTATTAATGCATGTCCTTTCCGGAAATCTCTTGTCTCAGTCCGTAATGACAAGCCTTAGAAACAACCAAGTGATGGTGATCCTCGACAATCACATAACCACGCCAGGTTGGTGCTGCAGTGGAGAGGACGGCAACGGCTTTTTTGGTGATAAGTACTTCGACCCACAAGTTTGGATGCAAGGTTTGCACAAGATGGCGACCATGGCTACCGGCTTTAGCAATGTGATTGGCATGAGCTTGAGGAACGAGCTTCGCGGTCCCAGACAAAATGTCGATGATTGGTACAAGTATGTCGCATCGCTCTTTATTATATATGTTCAAGTTGGAAGTGATTTTTTCAGAAACCTATTTGATTGGCATTGGTTGGTAAGAAGTCAATGTGCTCATAAATCTCAAGACGTACGATAACAACCGCTAATACTGCACCGGTTTTGATTCGATGGGGGTGCTGTGTATAGGTATATGCAACAAGGTGCGGAATCCGTGCACGCGGCAAACCCTGATGTCCTCGTCATCCTTTCCGGCCTCCATTACGACAAAGTCCTTTCGTTTCTCCAGAACAGACCGGTCAGCCTCTCTTTCACGAAGAAACTGGTGTTCGAGATGCACTGGTACGGGTTCACCGACGGGGAGGCGTGGCAATCCGGAAACCCAAACGATGTGTGCAAAGCAGTGTCGAACGAGGTAATGAGCCAGTCCGTATTCCTGCTGGAACAAGGGTATCCTCTGTTCGTGAGTGAGTTCGGTGCCGATGAACGAGGAACCAATGTGAACGATAATAGGTACATGAATTGCTTCATGGCCATGGCCGCTGAATTTGACTGGGACTTTGCATTGTGGACCCTTCAAGGAAGTTACTACTTGAGGCAAGGAGTGGTAGGGATGGAGGAGTTCTATGGATTGTTCAACTACGATTGGTCAGGCATTCGAAACTCGAGCTACTTACGTAGGATATCGGTCCTTCAATTACCTTTCCAAGGTATGAAATATTTCAACTAGAACTGATTACATATTTCAGCTACCTCACGGAATAAAATCTTTCCGATCGTTCTACTTTCTGAAAATCTTCTTCTGTTTCAGGGCCAGGAGGGCGACAAACAGTCGCTCACAAGGTCATATTCCACCCCTTGACTGGCCTCTGCATATTGAGGAGAACACGGCCGACGCAGCTCGTTTTGGGTCCGTGCATAGACTCGGAGCCGTGGAGTCACACGCCACAGAACGCGCTGTGGCTCATGGCGGGGAAGCCTCTGTACTTGCGAGCCGTCAGGCTAGGGAAGCCGGCGACGCTGGGCACGAGCCCAACAGAACCTGGCACGAAGTGGGAGATGATATCGGCCTCCGAGATGCACCTGTCGTCCAAGGCCGAAGATGGGAGCACCGTTTGCTTGGACGTGATTGCTGACAACACCGTGATGGTCGAGGCCTGCAAGTGCTTGAGCAGTGAAAGCTCTTGCGATCCGGCGAGCCAGTGGTTCAGGCTGGTCGACAGAACCCGGCTCTGAAAATAACTATTTCCAAATTTGGTCAATTCTACTGTGCAAGAGGAATTAAATGTTGTTTGGTATTCTTTTCTGACAAAAAAGGAGGAGGAAGGAGGAGGAAAGAGAACTTTGAAGAATTTCTTTGTCTTCACGTATATTTTTTTGGTAACCAATCGTTATTTGTTCTTTACGTATATTGATATTACAAGATGTAAACGATAAAAGGAAAAAATACGAAGATATGAAATCATTATGAATCATCAAATTGATATCAATCTGAGCCTTGGATTGATTTAAGAATCTTCAATCAAATCAATTTGCGCAAAACATATCTCCAACATTTTCTTCTTGTTCTATTGTGTAATCGATGTGGTGCTCCTGCTTTTTGCGGACCTTGAACATCTTTAAAGGATACGCTAGTTGGTGGGAGTTAGCGAATTGAGGTTGTCCCATTCTGAATTAGACATATAGCTTGTCCTCTTTATCATTGATCTTCTTCTTTTTGACTCGATACAAAGGGAGATTCCTAAATATTCTGTAGCTTAGATCAGCATTTACACTAAGACCATGTTGACGCTCTAGTATGAATCCAAGGAGTTGCTAGAGTGGTAAGACAACAATAAGGGTTTTACGCACCCAAGTTGGGAAAGCGCGGCAAGAATATCATACCTTTATTGTTAAGAGGAAACCTAAATTTATACAATAAGTCAGGAAACATTACTAAGGAAGTCCTTAAATTTATTGTACTTTTACCAATTCAATCTTCAACATTTTAATTATGCCAGTTAAGTCATAAACTCATTTACGTTTGCCAATTGAATCTATCAAGCCAATTATGGGCCAACTTACATGGATGCCGGCTATCCTATATGGCATGACTAACTTGAATCTTTTATGATTTTCTTTTTCCTCTTCTTTACTTCATTTTTGGAGTGAGGGCTGGCAACCCTCATCGATATTGGGCGAGGACATTCTAGTCCTCTGGCTAGGGCTGTCAAGCCTTCACCTAGCCAGCCTTTGTAGTGGCCAGGTGAGGGCTTGGTAGCCTTCGCCAACCAAAGAGAGAGCGTGCGAGCCCTTGCCCAAAGCTAACGAGGGCCACTAATCTTTTGCCTAGCCCAAATCTAGTGAGGGCATTGCGACTCTTGCAAGACCCTTGATAGCCATAGTGATGGCTTCATAGCCCTCATCAGATTTGGGTGAAGGTCACAACATTCTAACCAGCCCTTACTCAAAAAGACAATAAAAAGTAAAGAAAATGAGAGAAAAAACATTTAAAAAAGTCCACATTAGCACCAACGATACCAAGTAGGATTGACTGTATCCATATCAGCAATTTGTGCTAAAATTGATCGGTAGATTTAATTAGCAAAATGTAAAAAAGTTTAGAACTCAATTGACATTATTAAAAGGTTTAAGACTGAATTGGTAAAAATACAATAAATTTAAGACTTTTTTGGTGATTTAACCCAATGGATGCAGTGCGATGAAACTCTACTGAACTTGGCACTATTTCAATCAAGTCCTTGAAGATTTAATTTACTTAAGCAAATCCTTGAACTTAAGTAAATTTTCTAATCATGTTTTTCCAGCACCAATAAATCCTATTATCAGGACTGGTGTGGCCGTTGGACAATGTTAGTGGATTACATAGGAAAAAAAAGAAAAAAGGAAAAAAACATTCCGCAATGGCTTGTCGATGAAAGGAGGCAAAGCTTTTCACAATCGCTTGCCCACGAAGGGAAGTATCGCATTACCGGTCGTTTTCCGCGGTGGCTTGTCATGAAGGCAAAAGTTTTCCCCACGTCATACTTCGGCATGATTCAACAGCCATGTCAACTTGAACCGGCAGGAATTGGCACCGGAGGTATTTGATTTAGAAAACTTATGTGTGCCACGTCAACACCACATCAACGCTGCATAAGCTAAAAACCATTTTTTTTTTAAATGCCAAGTTGGATCTCCAATGTGGCAAGTTAGCAAATATGGCCAGTAACTTGTGACAAGAATCAGATTACAACCAATAAAAATGTTTAAGACTTGATTGCAAAGATTTTTTATTAGGATAGGACTAAATAAGATGTGATATAAAATCCAAAGATTTTGTTATATCCTGTCAACCGTTCGATGATTGCAGTAATAAAATCGAATATATTCAAATCATATATATTGTTTGGTATAAAAAGCATATTAGTATAAATGAAAAAAAAAATTACAAACAGAAATGGTAAAAATCTCTCGCGACACTATTGGCTACTTTATTTTTATTTTCTTTTCTTTGTTTTCCTTTTTTAATTCATATTTTCCTATCTTCCCCTTCCACCATTCTCTAATAAAATTTTATTATATATTTTTATATATGTATATTAAATTTATATTATAAAATAGAATTAAATTCAAATTAAAAGATTCAATTAAAATAACAAACTTTTTTTGTTATTTTGAATTTATTATATTAGATTTCAAATATTATTTATGTTGAAGTATAATTTTAATTTTGTTAATTTAAGAAGTTTATTATTTGAGAAAAATAACATTCGTATTTTGGATATTAAAAATTATATCCACCTTCATCTCATCTCTCTCGTGAAATAATTTTATCCGGTCTATGTCTTCCTTATATCAAATTTTATTTGGTCTTGTGCTGGCACTAAATGCAGGATATGATCCTATCCTAAATATTATCCTCACTATTAAATGCAGCCTTAGATATTTATTGGGCATTGGGCCAAGCATTTAGGACTTTGGTGCAGTTTTCCCAATGCATAAAATGTTAACAAACAACTACAGGTAATGAGATTTTTATAAGAAAAGGAAGAAAAAATGTGAGTAATCCTACTCTGAAATTAAATCAATGGGATTCTAGATATAAGAAATGGCACGAATTCATCTAAGGTTACAATTGCATGTTCCATATTTTCTCAAGATATCCAACAATTTTCTTCATGATATATCATTCTGGATGATGAGATATCCATCAAGTCTTGTCAAAACAAAGGATAGACATTTAATAGTTTTGAAAAAGAAAAAAAAAAAAAGAACAGCGTACAAAAGAAAGCTAAAATATGCTGAATTGAAAGATGATTTTGAAGAAATCACCCCTAATTCTCTATACACAAAAAGGAGCAAATGGACGGAGACTATAGATAAAATTCTATACAAGAAAAATGCTCGTTTTCTCCCCCACCAAGTCAACGGCACCAAGTTAAATATTTCGACAGATATAACACATATAATCTTAGGCTTGAGCAAGTGAAAATTAACAATTCAATTGTAAACCTATTATACGGGTAATAGTTCAATTCTAATTTTTTTTTTAATTTTGTTATTATTATCCTAAACATTTACACAAAATTCTAATGTAATTATTCTAGCCAATTGCCACTACTGCTCATACTATGATTCTTGTTAGACAACATCTTCGAATAAAATTGTCCAAGTCAGCATGCCACGTAGGACAGTTGGTGATTCCAAATGCCACGTTAGCAATTTCCAACGGCAAATGGCCGAAAGAACTATATTGTCAAAATTAAAAAAGTTGAGAATTGAATTAGTATTGGTACAAGAAATTTAGGAATAATTTGGTAACTTTTCCTATCGAGCAAGGCACGGATATTTCTGGTGCTTAACAAAATTTACATGGACACCATAAGCATCCGACGAGCGGGAGCTTGGGCTCGATGCTCCGCATCTCTCTTTCTTTTCGGAGTAACTATGCGGTGTGGTTTCGAGGCGCGAAACGTGCTCTGTGCGACCTTGACCTCTCTATGTTTAGGAAAAATGTCAATCCACGGCAGTCGGCGACTTTTGATTTCGTCGTTCCCGCATGCGAAACCGACATTGACTTTTGTTTCCGCGAAGGTCGTTCGAGACTTGGCTCGTTTTCTTCTGTTCCGACCTTCGATCCGATTTTTCCAACCCTTGACGCAGTCCCTTTTCGGGTGTCGTGGCTCTTGAGGCAGTACAGTTCTTACCGATGTCTGTATCGTGTTCGAAAATCTCAGCAGCGGCAAGCGGATATCTCAACAGTTTCAAAGCACGTTTTAAAGACAACCCCGCTCGGTTTCATGCACTACTTCAGCTCCGTCGCCTGCTCTTGGTTCTCTCTCTTCCCTTGAATCCTCGCTAGTTAGAAAGCAATCATCCGATAGAGAAAACTCGCCATCGCCATGAGACGACGTCCCTCCTACTTGTGTTTCATCGCCCTCTGGGCTCTAGTGGCCTCTCAACACGCCAAGCCCGCGAAGGCCTCGTGGCGCCTTCAAACCGACTCTAGGTGGATCGTCGATAAGCAGGGGCGTAGGGTGAAGCTGGCGTGCGTCAACTGGGCGTCGCACCTCGAGCCCATGGTCGCGGAAGGGCTCGACAAGAAACCCGTTGACTGGATCTCGAAGCAGATTGCCTCGATGGGATTCAACTGCGTCAGGCTCACGTGGCCGCTCTTCATGGTCACCAACGACTCGCTGGGTTCGATGTCGGTGGCGCAATCGTTCCGGAATCTCGGGTTGGTTGATTATATCGGAGGCATTCGACAGAACAATCCGTCTCTTCTGGACGTTTCTGTTCTCGCTGCTTTCCGGGTACGATTTGTACTTTGCATTTTCGCAATTCATCATCATAGATTGACACCAGTCAGTGAGTTAGATTAATCTGCACGCTACAGGCGGTTGTTACAAGCCTTGGAGACAATAATGTAATGGTCATACTAGACAATCACATTAGCAAGCCCGGTTGGTGTTGCACCAACCGTGACGGTAATGGGTTCTTTGGCGACACGTACTTCGACCCGAACCTTTGGATCAAGGGCCTCACTCGGATGGCTACAATGTTCCGCCGCGTTGGTAATGTGGTCGGTATGAGCTTGAGGAACGAGCTCCGAGGTCCTAAAGAAAATCTGCGAGACTGGCTCAGGTACTCCATGTAAATTTGTCAGAAAAGTTGCGAATTTAGCTTCAGTGCGAAATTTTTTTTCTTCTGAACTGACTCTGTTGCTATTACAGTAGGTCATTTTTCAATTGAAGGAACACATGTTGAGCATCGCAAAATGAGGCAAAACATGAGATATTTAGGGGACAAGTTGATAAACTACATCGACTAATTATGTTAGGGTTTTGGATCGCTGGGAGGTATTCGATCTAATATGATCGTCCGGTTTGACGTTTGATTTCGGTCCTAAAATGAACTCCAGGTACATGGAGAGAGGAGCCGAAGCGGTGCATTCGGCAAATCTGCACGTGCTCATCATAGCCTCCGGCCTCTATTGCGACACCGACCTGTGGTTCCTTGGCCACATACCGATGAAGGTGAGCTTCGCCAGAAAGCTAGTTTTCGAGCTGCATTGGTACGCATCCTCGAGCGGGACAGTCTGGGAGGACGGCAATGCCAATGAGCGGTGCAAGGATGCGACGGACAAGGTGATGAGCAAGGCGGGGTTCATACTAAACCAGGGAATGCCGCTCTTCGTGAGCGAATTTGGAGGAGAACTGAGCGGACAAAACGTGAACGACGACCGGTACTTCAACTGCTTCTTCGGAGTCGCGGCCAAGCTCGACTTCGATTGGGCCTTGTGGACGATGGTGGGGAGCTACTACTTGAGAAAAGGGATCGTAGGGATGGACGAGACGTTCGGGGTGCTGAACAAGGACTTCTCCGGGCCTAGAAATGCCAGCTTCTTGCAAAGGATCTCTGCCCTTCAAGCCCCTTTTCAAGGTATAACAACACTACACGCTCCTAATTTTATTCATCTTTTTTTTTTTTTTTTTGATTCAATCACCAAAACCCAAGATTTCCTTGGTGACGATATCTACTGAAAATCGAGAGACCGAATCAAACACGAGTCCCTCTTCAAATGGAACTCGACTAATCAACACTTTGATCATGTCGTGAATCACGTCTTTTATCTTTCTTATGTCCATGACATTGCAGGTGCAACTTCATCAAATCCTACGCGCAGAATTCTTTTCATCCGCTCACGGGTCTCTGCATCCAAAGGAAACCAGAGCAGGAACTGCTGCAGCTGGGCGCGTGCAACGAGTCCGAAGCTTGGACCCACACGCGCCGCCACACGGTCCGGATGAGAGGAACGGATTTGTGTATGCAAGCGGATCGGCTGGAGAAGCCCGTGAAGCTCAGCACAAATTGCGGGGACCAGGGGTCTAAATGGAAGACAATTTCGGATTCTAAAATGCATTTTTCGTCCAACATCGTTGGTAGTAATGTCACTGTTTGCTTGGACATAGATTTCAGTACTAAGACCGTCGTCGCAAGTCCTTGCAAATGCTTGAGAGAAGATGCTACCTGCGACCCGGCGAGCCAGTGGTTCGAGTTGGTAAACACGACGCGTTCAACGTGGACGAGACGGTGACCATTTTACCTCTTTTTACCCCTCGTCTAGGAGCTCTTAGTTTGCCAGGATTTATCGTTTTCTATTTATTGTAGCAGGAAAGGAAGCTTTGAACTTCAAATAATTTCTGGCAGTTAATAGGTGCAAATGGGTGAGTGCTTGGCAGTTTTGTAAGCAATATCAACGATTGTTTAGAAAAGTATTTTAGAAATCATTTATTTTCCGTAAAATTAGCGATGCCTAAGAGTGCCCCATTCTATGCTGCCGGTGTTTATAGTATATCCTTTAAATGAGCAATGACTGTGCTGGGTTTCTAGTTTCGGAAAGCAAATTTCAGAAATGGGTTTTTGCTCATGTGAAGCAGCATAGAAGACCAATAATTTAATAACTTTACTTAAATGACGACATAAAATTCTCTGCCATCGTTTTCCTCCTTTTACCATTATATGAATTCTTTTCTTAAAAGCAAATACATAATGAACATCTTACAATTTTTCGATAATTTAAGAAAGCATTTATTCAAAAAATTTAAAAAGGAAAATAAAGGAGATAAAGTCGGCTGTTGCATTTTTTGGAACAATCCATGAATTCACCTATTGCCCATTTAAGTGGAAAGTGGGTAGTAGGGCTGAGCAACGGTCCAAGGTCAACCCTAGACCAACCCTAGACCGGCCCAACCCTGCCGGTCTTGGTCTGGTTCCTAGGGAGATTGGGTCAGTCCTTAGTCCCATAATTCCTAGACCAACACTGTGCGAGTTAGTCATCAGTCTTGAGAGTTCTAGGTCGGTCCAACCCGAACCAACCCGAACTATATATATATTACTTATAATTTTTTTATATAGAGAAAACCTTAAAATAAACATCGTCAACAATAGTAAATAACTCTTTAGTGAGAAGTTCAAGTAATTTTACATTGTTCTTTAACAACTTAGATTTTTAATGTATTTATGGTGTCAATAGTTATAATTTGCGAATAAGGAAAATATTTTTGTGAAGAGTTCTCACGGCGTCCAAAAAGACATAAACAGCTCCTTATGGCATCATTCTCTAGTATTCATTCTCTTATGTCTTATTTGTCCCATTAGTCTTCAATTTGCCAAAATCGAAAAAAACAACTTCTTCACTCACCAGATGACACTCGCCTTACTCACTTTAGGTCACTTGTACCGCTCACTCCTCGATGCTCACTTGGCTTGTTGCTTCCCACTCGACATTCGATGCTCATTCTGTTCGATGCTCACCCTACTTGACTCTTACTGCTTGCCTTTCTTAGCTGACCTCGCTCATCATCGATCCCATTAGGTCGGTATGATCCTCAATTGCCCTTTTAAGGAGTACAAAAAATAAAATAAAATATTATTAGTTGATCCTAGGTTGATCCTGAAATCAGATCGAACCCGTTCGGTTAGCTCGGTCTTCAATTGCTTTTTTAGGAAGTACAAAAGATAAAATAAAAAATGATTGGTTAGTCCTAGGTTGACTTTGAAATCGGACCGAATCCATTGGGTCAGTTCGGTCCTCAATCGTTTTTTTTATAAGAATTACAAAAAATGAAATAAAAAATTATCGATTGGTCTCAAGTTGACCCTGAAATCAAACCAAACCCATTGGGTTGATCTGGTCCTCGGTCCTAAGTTCAATAGGGTCAATCCTCAATCCCAAAAATTGAGAACCAACACTGTGCGGTAGGTCCTAGGGTTAAGGGGCAAACCAGCTCAACCCGAACCATGCTCACCCCTAGTGGGTAGGTAATTTCTTGCTTTTACCATTTTGTCCATTTTCTTGGGCCAATTTTTTTTTTCATTTTTCTTTTCTCTTTAACACTTAAGTTCTTTACAAAATTATAATAGTATGTGGATGAACCATTCCAAGAGCAGTTCTTTGCATGGAAAGATAACTATGAATCTCTTCGCGATTAACACTCCTTAAATATATTTGCTAATTTTGTCTAATCCTATGCTACAATTTTTGGTGGTATGTGACTAAAAAAAAGTGTATTTAATGTGTCCGTCATCTCAACCACTCTCTAACACTAATCTAAAAGTGAAGAGTCGTATTTATGGTTGAGTTTAGGTAGGTCTAATTAACTTGTGTATCAACTGAACTTAGCAAACCAAAATAAATTAAGTAACCTTAATTATAGAGCACAAATCTACCTGCTTTTTATTCTTCAAAATGACCCAAAATTTGTTACAGAACACAAATTATTTTCCCATATTGATGTCTCGATCAATTCTGGACTATTAGTTTTTTTTTTTTTTTTTTGGTAAAGAATTCTAGACTATTAGTTACGAGATACATTCGTGCGGGTTAAGAAAAATCTCAAATAAGGACCCAAAGTACCATCATTTTCTCAAAAGAAGACCAAAAGTGAAGTCTGTCTCAAAAAATGACCCAAAGTAGTCATTTAGTTTCAAAGAATGACCTCACTCGCCAGTCGGTGAATAGATGCATGTCTTATGCATATTCAGGTGGCTTGATTAGGGTATTTTTGTCCTTTTTTTTTTTCCATTTTTGGTTGCCCTATTCATCATCTTCTTCATCCCCTATTCACTTCTTCTTGCCCAAATCAAGAACACCAAACTTGGTGAAAGGTCGGTGAGCACCGACTGCTGGTAAGGGCCAGCGAGGGCTCGATGCCCATCACCGACAGTGAGCGAGGACTCGACGCCTATCGCTGACAACAAGCGATGTGACAGCCTGAATTTTCAGAATTTGTTTTTGATTAAATAAATCGGGCATTTCATCGACGTGCTGATAATGCTATTCTCTAAACTGATCTCTCACGAGATAATTGAACTATCTAGGGAAGCAATTAAGGAATATAAATGCAATGAACTTGAGAATTCGATCATGAATCAACTGCTCAACTGTGTTGATCTGCAAGGATCATTACGGCACTATCGAAATCGATCATAAACCAGAGATAGGTCGATTCGACTGAGATATGTGATCAGAGTATGAGTGATTCCACCTGATTGCAAAATACTCGTTGTTGACACCTAAATTTTGGTAATTCGTTTAGTCATTTATCGCATTAAAAAATTAGGGGTCAAGTTTATCTCTGAAAAAAAAAAAAAATTGCTTGCATAACATATAGATTTAGGTGCATTTATTTTTAATTTGTATTTTTTGCGTTTATTGAACCGATGGTGGATGGGTTCAAATTGGTGATTCTGAGCTGTAAATTAACAGGCTGGACTAAGCCCGCGAAACGAACAAATTGGCCACAGCGCATTTTTTAATGATCGGAAATTATCTCGTGAGAAAATAAGAATTCGAAATTTTTTCGGGATATAATGAATTTTTTGGATATGGCAGATGTGAAAAGTGAATATTGCATTTGTAAAAAGGAATTTTTGTGGATACCAATTTGGAATAATTCTTATAAATAGATTGTTCGTGTGTAGGGTTTTCGGGGGGCTGCACAATTGAGTACACGACGAAATTGAGAAACACAGATGAGAATTGAGAGAAACGGCAGATCGTGAGGGAAAATTGACCACGAAAAGCGCTGCCCCCTTACCTTCGAGAGTTCAATGGGACTCCATCGACGATCTCCACGCGCGCCTGCAGTTCTTTCCTGGTGATGGTATCGTGTCCGTGAAGGTGCCAAGCGTCAATTAATCTGCTGTCCCCGCTGTTCAGTCTCCAATTCGCCACGCCAAGTGCTTCGTTGCCATCCCACCACATCCCAGCTTCTGCCAACAATCTAGGCGTGGTCTTGAAGCTCCCTAGCGCTTCAGATTTCCCTGCCAAGGTGTTGTGTCCGTGAGCGGCGCCCTCAACTTCTCCAACATTGACGTGGACTTTCAAACATCCGGCTCGCTATTCCTGCTGCTTTGCCACGCCAGCGTCTATCTCTTAGTGCAGAAGTATCCGCCGGTTCTTCAGCCTTGAATCGTGCCCAGATTAATCCCAGCCCAGCACTTGTGATGCTCGCCGGTCTTGCTGCATCAACATTGTTGCTCATTGATCAGTCCAGGGATTGCTTCCGCACACTCAGCCTCAACATTCTGTCCGTGACCGGTTCTCAGTACCAATGGTTACTCAGCGACACCAGTAAACCTCCCGACGAATTATTTAAACTTTTGATAGTTTTGCAGATTTCTTGTTGTCCCGAACGATAGTCCATCAAACTCATTGCGACTTTGTCAAGCCACACCGAGATACCGCCACAACCGTTGCCTTAGATTCGTGCCGTGCCGTGCCGCGCCCACCGTTATCCATTCTACCGATTGGGTTTTTGGAAAAACTCAAATTTAGGTATAGATCTATTTTATTTTATTAGGTAGATTTAGTAGATTTAATTTATTAGGTAGATTTGTTTTAGCTTGTTTTAGTTTTGATATTTTATCTCTTTGTGATTATTTTTCAATGCATGATTGAAATTCCCTGATATAGCATCAAATTCGCAACCTCATGAATTTTTATTCTATCTATAAGGCTTTAGATAGAATAATTATTCACTCGGGAGTAAAATTGATATCTTGATCTTTAAGGCTTAAAATCAATTTATCGATTTTATTAACGAAATAATCAAGTTTGAATTTCAATTCGAATGGTGGATGGCATTTTTGATGATATTTATCTTTTAATTATCCCGAAAATACAAAAAGAAAAAATTGCATTTGCATCCCATGTAGATTAGGATTGATTGCATGATAGGTTAGTCTTTTTTTTTTAATTCGGTTTTTTCGGTTTGATTCGATTTTCAGTTCGGTTCTCATTAAAAACCAATATTTTTTTATTGGTTCGGTTTTTATCGGTTAACCGAACCGAACCGAATCACAAACCGATAATAAAACCGAATTTTAATGGTTTGATTTTCTCTCCCGACTCCCGTCTCCTCTGGACCACTCCCTCGTTTGATGCTCTGTTTTGCCCTGTCTTGCTTCAACCAAGGGGGGACTCCTTGTTCCTTGTTTATGCTCGTGTTTAATGTGAAGGAATTGTTTCTGAGTTGACCTTGAGCATTTTTTTCTTTGCTGTAAGTTGATTTTGGCTTTGAGTTTTTGTCTCGGATGTCTTCGGACGCCCCCACACGGTTGACAACCACTAGATGTTCGACATAATGCCCGAACCAGATCCATTTGGGCCTCATTCGGTTTAGGCTGAAAACAAACCGAAAAGAAAAACAGATAAAACCAAAAGCTGATGGGCAATGGAGGGCGGTCGCGGAGGAGAGGAAAGAAGTGGTCTTTCGACGAGAAGCACTGGAGTCTCAGCGAGATCAAATAGGCGAGCAAATGGGCCTTGGAATTTGGGTGGCAGAAGAAAGATAAGAAAAAACCAAGAAAATGGGTCTCTGGTGAAGGCAAAGACAGCACCCAAAGTCATGGAGGAGTCCTTGAAAAACGATGATAAAACTTGAATAATGAGAGAGAGAGATGCTGAGATGCTGAGCTTTTTGTTGGGCTTTTACATGTTGTTTAAGTGGTTTGACTTGTAATGCCCGCACGGGTAATCTAATCACCATGTCCTGCATCTGCACGCCATCCATGGCCGTCGTCCTTGCCGTTTCCGAGCGTCCCCACTTTTTATCCGCTTCATCCAGTCAAAAATCCAGCCAAAAAATGAAAGAAAAGAACCGAAAAGAAAAACAAAAAAAAGCAAAAGCTAAACTAAAAACCAAAAAACCGAACCGAATCAAGCCAAACCAAACCAAAATTTCGGTTCGGTTCGGATCTCATTCAGTTCGGTTCAGGAGTTCTTTTAAAACGGTTTAGTTTGGTTCGATTTTTCAAAAAAACCGAACCGAACCGAACCATTGACACCCCTAATATCTAGGATAGATGATATCTTTGAAATAGATTGCATATTTAGGATAGGGATTTTATTTCGAATTTTTTTGAAAAATAAAAAATGCATTCATTTAGGATGTTAGTTTTAAATTTGAATTGCATGTTTAATTATTTGGCAATTTTAATTTCGAATTTCATAAAAGAAAAAAGAAAAATTAGAATTAGGGCATTATTTGCACGTCATTGCATATTAGAATAGGTTGCTTTTTTTAGAAAAATAAAAATCATGCGCGCGTCATATAGAATTAGGTTCATGAAATGCGCATCATTTAGTGATTTTTGTTAGGTTCATTTAATTAGAAATTTCTCATCATTAGAATTAGGTCGTTTGGTTAATTTAGATTACACATTTAATTATTGCATTTCTTTAATTTCGAATTTCATGAAGAAAACACACAAAAAAAAAAAATTACTTTACTCCTGTCATATAGTTTAGGTCATGTTGCCATGTCATATCATTTCATGTTAGATTAGTAGCGTGCATTGCATGATTATCATTGAATAATTGAAAACAAAAACAAAAAAGAAATTGCATGTTAATTAGAAATCATATCTAGGACTATTTATATGACTTCTAATTTAACATTACAGATGCTTTCGTTGCTATGAGGTAAGTCTTGCAATTTATTCATCGCTTTATCTGGGTGTTAAATTGATGGTTTGTACACCCGCATAATCACCTCACATGTTAGGAAAATAGATTTAAAATCAATTCAAGTTGCTTGCAAAAAAAAAAATTAAAATAAAAGAGAAAGATACCGAAAGGGCGTTAGAGAAATCTAGCATAATCAAGTCGCCGAACTCATAATCTATGATTTGTAGGAGTAAAGTAAATCTCTCATTACTTTACCTGGATTTCTAATCGATCCATCAAAAATAGATTAGTGGCGACTCCTAATTGAAAAATCATTTGCACGTTAAGAACTTGAACTTAAATCGCGAATTTGTATGGGCTTGGGAGAGCTCGAGCTAAGTTTAGGCTTAGTAATCCATTAGCCAAATCCTAGGTGGATCACACGAATTTTGGTCGCGACACTCGTCGATCGACACTAAATCGATTTTTCTATCGTTTTGGTACCCGATGCCCATAATTAAAACCTCAAGATTTTTACGATAACCGAGAGTCGCCAATGTGTCGAAGATGTACAATGTGACTCGAGATAAATCGATTACGGGTCAATTGCACCAAAAATTCATAAAAGTTACTCGGTAGACTAGGTCACGCTAAAAGGGCACCGGATTGAAATTAACCCCGAATTTGAACCTAAATTCAGAAATTGAAAGTTCTGTGGCGTCACGATCTACTTTAGGAACATCAACTCATCCTCTGAAAAATTTTCAGAGATTTTGAGATTTTTACGGAAAATCGTTTCGAACGTTACGGAAAATTAATGGAAATTCGAATGGTCCAAATTAAAGGAAATTTGGACTTCCAAACTAAGCATTTGAGTCTCATGGATTTACAAAAAATTGTTCGGGGTTTTTCTATATCGAAATTGGACCTTAATTTGGGGGATTTAGTGAATAAATTGAAATTAAATTGGTGAAATTCGGAGCTTTGGTTGAGGGTGCATTGTTTGCATCAAAATTGACTTATTATGGACTTATATTATTGGAAAGAAATAGGGGACAAAGGCTTTAATTGAAGAGATAAAATTGTTTGACTTTAAGCCCTTCCAAGATTGTTGAACACGCTCATCCACTCTACGCCCCTCTCCTTCATGCGTAACCTCCTCCGTCCCCATCTTCTACACGACTTCTCTTCATTTTGATTTCTTTCTGTCTCAGCTTTTGCCTTGACGTCCACTAGCCCCCTCTCCTCCGAGCTTCACTTCATCAACGCCACCTTCGTTTCTCTTCCTTCCACCGTCAGCCCACGATTGACAAATCTATAGCCCAGCATCTCCACGATTTTTCCCTACATCCACTCACTCACGCCCATGTTTTCTCTCGGTCAAACCCTTGCCTTGGAGCTCTATCGAAGACCACCAAATCGGCTCATGTTTAGCCGTTGCGACCTGCTCGTTTTCCAGCTTCTTTGGTCAGCTCCAGCAAGTTTGTTGACTCTCCCACCTCCTACCGAAGCCACACCAACCACGTCCACAGCCAGCAACTTCCACCGTTCCTCTCTCCAACAAAGCCGCGTGCGTCTCCCTCAACTGCACGCCTTCACCAACGAAGCCCTGTCTCCATGAACGTTCTTCACCAGCAACTGCTTTCATTCATTTCTCCTTTGCGTGGTCTTCAACAGCCCCCATCGTCACTCGTGGATCGGTCAACCCACCTGCTTCTTTGTTCAGCCTAAGTGAGCGAGCAGCCCAGCAAATTCCAGCAACTCCAAGCCACGCATCATCTTCAAGCCCAATCTAGTAGATTCTTTTGTTGTTCGGCCCAACGGCCCAAAAAGCCAGTGAAGCCCAGCAAATTTGGTCCAGCGAAGCCCAACAAGTTTCTGTTTTCAGCTTAGCCCAACTTCCATTCTAGCTTAACCTAGTGAATTTTAGCCCAAGTCTAGCCTAGTTTTGAAGCCCAAGAACCAAGTCCAAGCCCAAGTCTAAGCCTAGAAATTTCTATGAGCTTGCAAGACTTTTAGGCTCGGCCCGAGTGTCCGTTGACGCCGCCGAAAATTTGGAATTCAGCCATTGTCGCGTCATCGTCACGGTGATCCGACCTTCGTATTTATGCTTAGGGGTTGATTAGATTAATTAAGCATGGTTTAGGTGGATAGATTAGATTAGATTAGTTAATTTAATTATCTGCCAATGCATGTTAAGTGATTAGTTAGTGACATTAGCAAGTAGACTCGTGCTAGTATTTATTAAACGAGTCTCAGGAATTTTTTGGGTCCGTCTCGGCTTCCAATTAGGCTATAACGGGCTTAAGTTGGATTTATTTCATTTATTTAATATTTTTTATAATTATTTATTTATTTATTTATTTATTTATTTATTTATTTATTTATTTATTTTTTTTTTTAGAAATTAGGCTGAGATAGCGGACGACCGAAATTTTATGCTGGTTATGTGGTGTAGTCTGTTTATTTAATTGAGCACTAGTTTGTGAAAATTGAGTGAATTGATGATTATAGAGAAATTATCCCAAATTTGGAGAATGTCAATGTTTGAGTGAGAAATAACCATAAAAGGTTATGAGTGGACTTAAAAAACCGCAGAAGTATAGCCGTGCCAGTTAGACCGAGATTCGCCATCAAATTGGAATCGGTCGTGCCTATTGGACCGTGATTTACCACTTGTTAAAAGTCATACCTATTAGGTCGTGATTCACCACCTGATAGAGGTCATGCCTAATATGGTCGTGATTTGCCACCTATTAAAGGTTGTGCCCATGGGGCCGTGATTACCACCTAAAGATAGATTGTGTCCATTGGACCGAGATTTATAGCCAAGAATTTGATAGGCTATGCTCGTTGAGCTGTGAGTGAGAATTTGAGATTGAATAATCGAAATGATAGTGTGATGGTCTTACTGACCTGTAATCAATTGAGTCGATTGATCAATAATTCGATCTGATTGAATTGAGTGGATGGTGTACCTGTCAGTATTTATGAATTGAACTGACTTGCAGGGAGGAACTGAGGCTAAGGTAAGCCCTCTGACTCGTGGTTGTGCTTAGGCAGCCCCTAAGGCATATTTTCTTCCTAATCGGGTCTTAGGGAGTAAAACTCGCTAAGACGTCGTTTCACTCTGTTATAGGATAACATTTTCAGATCCTTACACAATGGTCGTGGAGGACTTGAAGTCTTGGAGTTTGGGGAAGTGAACGAAATAGAATCGGCAAATCTATTTAACTCGTTAGTCATAGGACAGTCCCTTTTTTATTAAGCCAATATTTTTGTAAGCGACCTGATGTTGTAAATAAACCTATGTGTTTATAAAAGGTTGGTTTTAGTTTGAAAGAGTTGGCACTACTTTCCTATCCCATTGTTTTATTATTTGGTGATTATTTATATGCTTCCGCATGCATACTAAAATAGAATGGATCAGCGATGCGTCCTGGGACATCGATATTATATCGACCAGTAGGGATGGGCACGTGTTCGGAGGGTCGGGATGTGACATCCCAATTTAGTGGTATTAAAGCATGGTCGTTAGAAATTGGAGTGATAAGGTGCGAAAGATATGGGGATAGTAAGTATGAAAAGCCTTTAAATTCATCACCGATGCATGTGAGTGATAGCTGCTTGGTAGCTTGTTTGGTGGTCACTCAAATTCTAATATGGTATTGGAATTGGAAAACAATTGTCTATAAGAACCTATAGGATGAGTGACCAGGAGCTAAGAACTCCTAGACAGAGGACCTTATCCTTAGTGACTCGGGCTAGAACACCGACAAGGGACAGTGCCCGAGGTGGCCGAGGTAGAGCGCAGGCTAAGGCCAACGCAAGTGGAGTAGCACTGCCTCCGGTCCCGCCAATTGGTGCTGGGGTAGCAACCCCTGGTAATCCCAGAGTAGATGAGATCTTACAGTCGTTGGAAGCTATGAGGGACTTGATTGGGCAGTAGACCCAAAATCAAGCCGTCATTGTTGCAACCGCCGCTCAAGCCACCGCTACTGCTGTTGTTGCCGCTGCTACTAAAGCCACACCCGCTGCTGCACCTGTTGCTGTAACTGCTGCCGCAACTATTGAAGGTCCGCCAGGAATCGTAGTTGTTGGGAGACCGATTCATAAGCTAGTGGAACAATTCTTAAAGTTGAATTCGCCTTAGTTCACCAAGGGAGGAGACCCCGAAACTGCTGCTTTGTGGATTCAAAAACTGGGGAAGGCTTTTGCACTATTAATGTGCAATGAAACTAAAAATGTGGTCATTGCGACTTACCAACTAAAGGGAGTTACAAATACTTGGTGAAGAACTACCCAAGGAGTAATATTTCCATAAGGTGCTGTTCCGGAATGGAACGCCTTCCTTGAGGCCTTTAATGGCAAATACTTTTCAGAGATTGCTAGGGAGATGAAGATTCCTTGAGGCTTTTAATGGCAAATACTTTTCAGAGACTGCTAAGGAGATGAAGATAGCTGAGTTTCAGCGTTTTCGCCAAGGTTCCATGACAGTCGACCAATATGAGGCGAAGTTCGCTGACTATCACAATATGCTCTCGAACTAATTGAGAATCCGGCGAATTGAGTGAGAAGATTCAGGGATGAATTCAGGTCAAATTTGAGGAGTGTATTGGTTTCGCTGAATCTGAGAACTTACAATGACCTTTATAAGAGGGCCCAGATGATCGAGAGAGATCAGAATGAGAGAGCCGCCACATCTGGATCAAGATTTAATGCAAACAGAGATGCAATCCGACATGAGAAGAGGCCCATGGTCGGAGGAAGATTTCAGATCCCGCCCAACCGAAAGGGTGGAGTTAGCAAGTTTAGGTCCAACCGAATTAAGTTATGTCGTGCTTGTAGAAGGCGACATGGAGCGAACCAGTGCCCCCAAAGGACGGGCGCCTATTTTGAATGTGGCCAGCAGGGTCATATAGCCAAAAACTGTCCTCGGAGACAGGGAAGACCTCAATAGTTGTTACTGCCGCCACTGTTGGGTCAGATCAAAGGAAATGTACCACAGAATGTACTGCAGGGAGGACAGCTCCGACCCCCAGTTCAAGGCATAATGTATGCCATCACTCAAGGTCAAGCAGAGGTTGCGCCTGACGTGATCACAGGTAAAATTTTGCTGAACAACCATCCTATTTATGCTTTATTTGATCCAGGAACAATATGTCCTTTATTGCTGAGCAGCATGTTAAGTTGATAGGATTGAATCCTAAATTACTGGAATTTGTTGTTAGCATATCTACACTATTAAAGGATAAGGTGTTATCTGCTTTGGGTTGTTCTTATTGCAAGTTAGCAATTAGTGAGTGAGAGGGGAAAATATATCTGTTAGTCCTAGCCATGTATGACTTTGACTTTAATAATTGGCATGGACTGTTCACCAAGCAATGAGCTAAAATGGACTGTTATCGCAAGTCGATTCAGTTTTAACCATTAAAGGGTAAGAGCTTCAAGTTTGTTGGGAATCGAGGAAGACCCTCGATTTCCCTAATCTTGTCACAAGAGGCAACCCGTTTGTTAGACGGGGTTATCAAGGTTACCTAGCAACTGTCGTGGATACGACAGTTGAGGAACTAAAGATTGAAGAGATTTCAGTTGTGCAAGAATTTCCAGATGTTTTCCCGAAAGAATTGCCAGGTCTACCTCTCAAGAGAGAAATTGAGTTCATAATCGAACTAGCACCTAGGATAGAGCCAATTTCTAAGGCTCCTTACCGGATGGCTTTATCTGAGTTGAAAGAACTAAAGGTGCAGATGCAAGAGTTATTAGATAAGGGATTTATACGTCCCATTGCATCACCTTGGGGAGCACCAGTTCTATTTGTTAAAAAGAAAGATAGTTCGTTGCGTTTGTGCATCGACTATCGCCAACTTAATCAAGTAACAATCAAGAACAAGTATCCATTGCCGAGAATATTTTCAAAGATCGACTTGAGGACAATATATCATCAACTGAGAATTAGGAAGGAGGACATTCCTAAGTTAGCATTTCGTACTCGGTATGGGCATTACGAGTTCACAGTGATGCCATTCGGGTGACGAATGCTCCAGCTGCCTTCATAGACTTGATGAATCGAGTATTCAAGGAATATCTAGATCAGTTTGTGATCGTGTTCATCGATGATATTCTAGCATTTTGAGAAGTGATGAAGAGAATGAGAATCATCTAACATTAGTGCTACAGACACTGAGAGTCCATCAGCTGTACGCCAAGTTCAGCAAATGTGAGTTTTGGTTAACTCATCTTGCTTTCTTAGGACACATGATTTCAAGCGAAGGAATCTTCATGGACCCAAGTAAGATTGAAGCCGTGATCAACTGGCCAAGACCGACTACAGTGACAGAGATCAGAAGTTCTCTAGGTTTGGTAGGTTATTACAGACGGTTTATGGAAGGGTTCTCATCATTAGCGTCACCATTGACAAGACTCCTGAAGAACGAAGAAAAATTCATGTGGACAGACAAATGCAAGTGTAGTTTTCAAGAGCTTAAGGAAAAACTTACTACCGCACATGTGTTGAGGATTTGAGATCTACAGTGATGCGTCGTTCAAAGGATTAGGTTGCGTACTGATGCAACATGGTAGGATTGTTGCATACGCCTCTCGTCAGTTGAGACCTCATGAACAAAATTATCCGACACATGACTTAGAACTCGTAGCGATTATAATTGCCCTGAAGATTTGGAGACATTATTTGTGCGAAGAAAAATTCCAAATCTTTACAGACCATCAAAGTCTCAAGTACCTATTGTGACATCCTGATTTTCAGGTTTTGATTTTGATTGGTTAAATTGGGCATTTCATTGACGCAACTACAGTGTTTTTCTTTAGGTTGGCCACTCACGAGATAACTAGACTAGCTGGGTAGACTATTAAGGACTTTAAGGCAGATAGACTTAAGAATTTGACCAGGAATTGACTTCTCGATCGTGCTCATCTTTAAAGATCATTGCGGCATAGTATAAAATCGACCACGAGTCATTTGTCTTAAAAAGTTCTGAAAACTACCCGATAGCCTAGGTCACGCTCGAAACACGTCCGAGTGAAATTAACCGTCAATCTAAGTCCGATTTCAGAAATTAGAAGTTCTGTCATGTCACAAGTCATTTTAGGAACGTCGACTCAGTCTCAGAAGATTTTTCTGACAACCGAGACTTTTTGGGAAAAAGTCAGTTTAAGGCCGTTTTTGTGCAATCAAAGCCCGGGATTAAATTTGGATGCAAAATTGAGATGCAAGATGGGTTATTGGATGAGAAGAATATTTAATTGAAGCATTGAGGCATCACTTAGATTTATTGAGGCCTTATGAGGTTAAATTGAGAAGAAATGAGTGATCAATTGGAGGAGATATCAAGCAATTTCGTGTGCCCCCATCCCACTAGCCATTTTGGACCAATTCACATGTCCAAGAAGGAGCTTGGGTGGTTCAATGGTAGCCAAGGAATAAACACTTGGCCTAAAGTGAGTGTGGGAGATATTTTGTGGAAAGATCAAGCTAAGGGGACCCTCCATTCTCTCTTTCTCTCCAACCCGTGCGTGTCCAGCAAGCAAAGCAGAATCAGCGAAGTTTCAAGTCCACCGAACGTCCACCTTCTCTGCCATCCCACTGAAGACACAGCCTCACGATATCTCACTCTCCCTTCACCGTTTGCCCCTCTCGCGCGGCCAGCTCATCCCTGCTCCACCATCTTTTGCTTTCTTAGTCAACTCCAATGAAATTCTTCAAGCAAAGTCCCTAGGTGTTGACTGAAGTTGCTGCGGTTCGTCCAGCTCCACTCGGTCGAGACAGCTCATGGCAAAAACTGCTCTAACATCAACGCTTGCCTCCACGCGTCCAGTCAAAACCGCAACACCAAGCTGCTTCCTTCTGCCCGTATGTTAACCCAGCAACACCCCATCTCCACTTCTTCCTATCGCCAGCAGCAAGGTCTCACGAAGTCAGTAAAGCCAGAGCCGCACATGTCTTCAATCGAGCAACGCACAAAGAAGCTGCAGCAGCTTCGTGTCTCCTCCAGCAGCTAGACGCCAACACCTGCCCCATCAATTTCCTCTCGCCTCCACGAAGCAAGTCAATCTTGCTGCCCCTCGGTCAGGTGTTGACCGAATCGGCCAGTTCGGCTTCATGAGCAAAAGATCGATGCCAGCAAGCTGCTTCTTCGTCCGCGCGCCTTTAGCCCGTCTGCAAGAGTATTTCCAACCCAATCCCCAGCAATTTGGGCTCGGTTCAGCAAACCCAATTGAATTCAGCCCACAACCAACAACTTCTTTGGGCCGTTTCTTTAGCCCATCTGCTCCTGCATTTCAGTTTCAGCCCAACTTCCTTCAAGCTAGCCCAAGTTGATTAAAATCAGCCTAGTCCAAAGTAAGCCCAGATCAAGCTCAGCCCAAGATTTTTAACAGGCCCAAGCCCATAATTTCTGCGAGCTTGCAAAGTTTCTTGGCCCGGCCCAAGGGTGCATCGATGTTGCCGAAATTTTGGTATTCAGCTGCGTCGCGTCATCGTGTAGTGATCTGGTCCCCGCTCTCAATCAAGTGAGTTTTGCTCACTAATACCTTCTTAGTTTGCTAATTATACTTAAAAGGTTGATTAGATTTAATTAAGTGCAATTAGGTAGTTAGATTAGAATGGATTAGTGATTATTAGTTAATTGCATTGCATATTAGTTAGGTGGTTAGTGTACTTAGCCAGAGAACTGCCTATACTATTTATTGAATGCATCTCGGGATTTTTCCCGACCCTTCGCGGGCTTCAATTAGGCATTACGAGCCTAAATTGGATTTTTAGTAATTAATTATTAATTTTCGAAATTAATTTAATTATTTATTTATTTTCCGGAAATTCAACTAGAATGGTCGGTGAATGGTTGATTGAGATGTAATCAACTAGGTGGATTGATCATTGCCTTCAATTGATGTTGTAAATTGGTTGGAATAATGGAAATGACCATGAGTGGTCTTGTTGGCGTGTAATCGACTCGGTCGATTTGATCGATGCTTCGATCAGTGATATGATTGCTTGGATGCCTATTTGATCTATGCTAATATGCAGGTGGAATCTGAGGCCAAGGTAAGTTCTCTAACTCATGTTGTGCATAAGCAGCCCTAAGGTGTATTATTTTATTAATCAGGTCTTACGGGGTAGAACTTGCTAAGACGTAGTCTTAATGGTTATTAAATAACCATTTCAGGACCCTGATGAGGAGCCTAAGGAGGAGGAATCTGAAGAGGAGAACCCTAATGTGGAACCAGATAAGAAGGAAGATTTTGGAGAAGAAGATGACCATGAGAAGGACCCTAAGTATGACCCGGATGAGGACTGAGATCCCATTCTATTTTGTCAGACCTTGATTATATGTGGATAAATGTGAGATCAAACCTCTGAGAATAGTATTACATTATATACTATGAGGTGCTTGTATAAAAGAGTAGTTATGAATTTCAGTATGAAAAATATGGCCCTACTTTTCTATCCCATTACTTTATTGTCTGGGGATATATAACTGCTTCCGCATGTGCTATTAAAAAGAAAAGGGTCGACGATACGTCCTAGGATATCACTTTCAAAATCAACCAAAGGTAAGAGATGTGAGCGTGCCTGAGGATCGGGGCGTGACATCCCATTTTTGTGGTATCAGAGCAATGGTTAGGTATTGGAGTGATAAGGTGTGATGACCTATGGGATAGTAATAGGAAAGGCCTTTAAATTCATGACCGGTGCATGTCTTTGATTACTAATTGGTAGAATTGTTTGTTGTCTGTGAATCCCTTGTTTTTAATCATTGTGGATTATGAAGACAGAGTGTTGACTTTGGCCAGCTCGAGCGTAAGAGTGCCACCACAGGTTGGTACTAGTGTAGCAGCGTTGAATGATCCTAAGTCCGATAAGATTGATCTAATGTAAGTGTTCCTTTGAGTTAAATTAAAGGAAATTTGGAAATTTGTACTAGTGATTCGAATGGGCCAAATTAAAGGAAATTTGGACTTCCAAGTCGAGTCTTTGAGTCTCGAGGATTTACAGAAAATTATTCGGGATTTTTCTTCATCGAAATTGGACCTCAATTTAGGGAATTGAGTGAAGAAATTGAAATTAAATTGGTGAAATTCGGAGCTTTGGTTGGGGGTGCATTATTTGCATCAAAATTGACTTATTATGGACTTATATTATTGGAAAGAAATAGGGGACAAAGGCTTTAATTGAAGAGATAAAATTGTTTGACTTTAAGCCCTTCCAAGCTTGTTGAACACGCTCATCCACTCTACCCCCCTCTCCTTCGTGCATAACCTCCTCCATCCCCATCTTCTACTCGACTTCTCTTCATTTTGATTTCTTTCTGTCTCAACTTCTGCCTTGACATCCACTAGCCCCCTCTCCTTCAAGCTTCACTTCATCAACGCCACCTTTGTTTCTCTTCCTTCCACCATCAGCCCACAATCGACAAATCTGCAGCCCAGCATCTCCACAGTTTTTCCCTGCATCCATCCACTCATGCCCACGTTTTCTCTCGGTCAAACCCTTGCCTTGGAGCTTCATCAAAGACCATCGAATCAGCTCATGTTTAGCCGCTACCACCTGCCCGTTTTCTAGCTTCTTCGGTCAACTCCAACAAGTTTGTTGACTCTCCCACCTCTTGCCAAAGCCACGCCAGCAACGACCACGGCCAGCAACTTCCATCGTTCCTCTCTCCAACGAAGCTGCGTGCATCTCCCTTAGCTGCACGCCTTCACCAACGAAGCCCCATCTCCATGGACGTTCTTCACCAGCAGCTGCTTTCGTCTGTTTCTCCTCCATGTGGTCTTTAACAGCCCCCACCATTGCTCGTGAATCGATCAACCCACCTGCTTCTTTGTTCAACCCAAGTGAGCAAGTAGCCTAGCAAATTCCAACAACTCCAGGCCACACATCATCTTCAAGCCCAATCCAGCAGATTCTTTTATTGTTCGGCCCAGTAGCCCAAGAAGCCAGCGAAGCCCAACGGATTTGGTCTAGCAAAGCCCAGCAAGTTTCTATTTTTAGCTTAGCCCAACTTCCATTCTAGCTTCGCCCATTGGATTTTAGCCCAAGTCCAGCTTAGTTTTGAAGCCCAAGAAGCAAGCCCAAGCCCAAGTCTAAGCCCAGAAATTTCTATGGGCTTGGAAGGCTTTAAGGCCTGGCCCGAGTTTCCGTTGACGCCACCGAAAATTTGAAATTCGGCCATCACGGTGATCCGGCCTTCGCATTTAAACAAGTGAGTTTCACTCACTAATCATTACTTAATAGGTTAATTATGCTTAGAGATTGATTAGATTAATTAAGCATGATTTAGGTGGATAGATTAGATTAGATTAGTTAATTTAATTATTTGCCAGTGCATGTTAGGTGGTTAGTTAATGACATTAGCAAGTAGACTCATGCTAGTATTTATTGAACAAGTCTCGGAAATTTTTCAAGTCCGTCTCGGCTTCCAATTAGGCCATAACGGGCCTAAGTTGGATTTATTGCATTTATTTAATATTTTCCGTAATTATTTATTTATTTATTTATTTTCCGGAAATTAGGCTGGGATAGTCGACGACTGAAATTTTATACTAGTTATTGTGGTGCAGTCTGTTTATTTAATTGAGCACTGGTTTGTGAATATTGAGTGAATTGGTAATTATAGGAAAATTATCCCAAATTTGGAGAATGTTAGTGTTTAAGTGGGAAATAACCATGAAAGGTTGTGAGTGGACTTAGAAAGCAATAGAAGTATAGCCATGCCAATTAGGCCAAGATTCGCCATCAAATTGGAATCGGTCGTGCCCATTGTGCCGTGATTTACCACATGTTAAAGGTCGTGCCCATCGGGCCGTAATTCACCACATGATAAAGGTTGTACCTAATATGGCTGTGATTTGCCACCTATTAAAGGTTGCACCCATGAGGCCGTGATTACCACCTAAATATAAATTGTGTCTGTTGGACCGAGATTTATAGCCAAGAATTTGATAAGCTACGCTTGTTGAGCTGTGAGTGAGAATTTGAGATTGAATAATCGAAATGACCATGTGATGGTCTTAATGACCTATAATCGACTGAGTCGATTGATCCATGATTCAATCTAATTAAATTGAGTGGATGATGTACCTCTCAGTATTTATGAATTGAAATGACTTGCAAGGAGAAACTAAGGCCAAGGTAAGCCCTCCGACTCATGGTTGTGCTTAGGCAGCCCCCCTATGGCATATTTTCTTCCTAATCGGGTCTTAAGGAGTAGAACTCGCTGAGACGTCACCTCACCCCATTATGGGATAACATTTGCAGGTCCCTAGACAGTGGTTGTGGAGGATTTGAAGTTCCAAAGTTTGGGGAAGTGAAAGAAACAGAATTGGCAAATCTGTCTAACTCGTTAGTCATAGGACAGTCCCTTTTTATTAAGCCGATATTTTTGTAAGCGACCTAATGTTGTAAATAAACCTGTGTTTGTAAAAGGTTGGTTTTGGTTTGAAAAGTTAACCCTGCTTTCCTATCCCATTATTTTATTGTCTATGGATTATTTATATGCTTTTGCATGCGTACTAAAATAGAATGGGTCAACGATGCGTCCTGAGACATCACTATTATATCGACCAATAGGAATGGGCACATGTTCGGAGGGTCGGGACATGACAAGCGAGGGCCATCAAGCCCTCGCTGGCCATGGGGGAGGGGAACTGTCCAAATTGAGGCCCTACAAAAAGGTCATTAAGGGCAAAAGAGGTAGTCGAAGAAGTTGTTGATCTAGGAGCAGTGGTGGGAGGAAGGGATGAAGAAGGCGACGCGAGCGTCCCAGTCATAGTCCTAGCAGAAGACAAGGTTGTCGGTGGAGTGGCAGGCAGAGGTGGGGGAGGTCGCCCCTCGTGGCCATTGGTGAGGTCGCCACTCGCCAGCCCTGGGTGAGGGCTCGCCCACCTCATTGGCCACTGATAAGGCCCGGCGAGGTCCTGCAAGCCCTCGCCCGCAGCTAGTGAGGGCTCGACGGCCCTTGCCGACCGCGGCTGAGGCCTTCCTCGCCAGATTTGGCGAGGGTCAGCCTACAAGCCCTCACCCACGGCCAACGAGGGCTTGGCGACCCTCGCCTACTACCGGCGATAGGTGTCCAACCCTCGTTGGCCCTCACCAATGGCCAGCGCTTGTCGACCCTTCCCAAGTCCGATGTTCTTGAGAAGAAGACAAACAAGGGATAAAGAAAATGATAAACAGTGCCGTCATTGACCCAAAAAATAAATAAATAAAGAACAAGACAACCGAAATTTAAAAAAAAAAAAAAAGGACAAAAATACCCTGATCTAGTCACTGGAATATGCATCGGAGATGCATCTATTCACTGACTAACGAATGAGGTCATTCTTTGAGACTAAATGACCACTTTGAGTCCTTATTTGAGACAAACTACACTCCAGGTTCTCTTTGGAGAAAGGAAATGCACTTTGGGTCCTCATTTAGGATTTTCCTTGCGGGTTAAAGGGTTCTCAACTATCTATATTTAGTACCTTTATAACAAATTTCAAGAGGGCTAAAATTCACTACTTCACACAGAACTCTCATGCATGGCATCCTATCTCAACCATTGATTTTTATTTACTTAAATTGATGGTTGAGAATTGATTAAGACACCAAGAATTGTATCGCGCGGGGTAAAGAATTTTCCTTCAAAATGAACTATATTGCATAATTCCTCATGTTCTACTTCATTTGAGATAGCCAAGTTATTCTGTCGACCAAAAGAATATTGTGATTTGGACTTATATCATGTCTATCGTCAGCAGAATAATATAATCATGTAAGAGATGTTAAAGTTGTCATGTATAGATTGTGATATAGCATGACACTCCATACTTACCCAAAACAAGACCACTTCTTGAAAGACTTCTTAGCCACTCTTTTTGTTATTTTTACGACAGGAGTATATAGTAATCAATGAAAGATGACTTGAGGAGTGTTCTTCATGCATGTCTTTAAGCTGCTCCATACCGATTAAATCCTGCTTCACCAACTTTGACCCCTGATAGATATGGCAGGGGTGGGCCAAGCTTACACACCACGGCCCGCATATACAATTTTCGGCTTAACCTACTTTAAGTAATTTTTTTTTTAAAGTAGTAAAAGTATCTAGATAAAATAAATGGTTAATACTCTGAAAAACTCCAAACCATGATACATGTGACAAATTTATCCAAAACTATTTTTGACCATGAAAAACCCTAAACTGGTACACCCGTGACAAATTTACTCCGACTGACAATAAAAAAAAAACCCTAAACAAGTATATTTATGACAAATTTACCCCAATCTAATTTATTCAATCACAAAAAACCCCCCAAACTAGTAAATTTGTAACAAATATACCCTCCGCTAAATTGGATTAGTACAACAAAAAAATCGCAAAAATTCTAAAATGTGCCAAATGGAGCATAAAATCCCAAATTTGTATATCAATTAACTGTCACATGTTATTTAACTTAATAATTTGACAATAAAATTTAACAAAAACTAATATAGGGTAAATTTGTCACAAGTATATCAGTTTGGGGTAAATTTGTCAAAAGTATACCAGTTTAGGGTTTTTGGTGGTCAAAAAAAATAGTTTGGGGTGTCTTGTGCATTTTGTTCGATTAGACCGGATTCAATCGATCACCTTTTTTTTTGCTACTCCATTACTCGCGGCCTTGCGGCCTTTTGGGCGGCGAAGTTTAATCTTCCTTGGAGAAACCAGGCTTGGAAAGAAAACCTTTTGTGGGCTATTAAGCACTTATCTGATCCAAGGTTCCACCAATCGATGGCTCAGTTAGCCTTTGGTGCCTTATGTTATCTTATCTAGAAGGAGAGAAACAATATCATCTTCCGCAACCAACAACTTTCCCTCCCAGCTTTGAAAGCCCATCTAATCAAAGCTATTAAAGACAAGGCCCTTACATTCTCAAAGGTCCCAGATAACTCCCACAACAAATGTCTTCAACTTACCTGGGGTATCCACCCTTCTATCTTTGAGTAAGTGTTTTGGCCTACTACTGAAGTGATCATATGGCCGTTCGTTTTTGTGTCCCGTTCGTGTTTTTCCTTGCATTGAAGATGCTCGTGGGTCGCCCCCTCTTCCCCCTTGCTTGGGAGGTTCTCTACCTCGTTTGTCCTTGGGTCTTTCAGTCACTAATGTTGCTGGTTCCAGTTCACTCGACTGCTGCTTCGATTTGGTTGTAACCTAGTTTTGTTGGGTTGTATTTCTGCCCTCCCTTTTCATTTGTTCTTGTCTTGCTTTTCGCCCGGCTACGCTGTTCGTTAGCCTTCTTCTAGCCGCTTGTTTTCCCGTTTCTTGTATCTTTTCTGCGCAGCTTGGGTTGGCACCCTTCCACTTGATTGGTATTTCTCGACCCTCCGAGTGCAAGTTTTTGGTGCCGGCTCTTCTCGATGTACTATGTATAGCTTCCTGGTTCACAAGTCTATCTATAATACTTACCTTTTACCAAAAAATATATATATATAGTTTGGGGTAAATTTGTCACAAATGTATCAGTTTCTGGTTTTTCCGGGTATTAACCCTAAAATAAAGAAATAATTATAGATTGCAAAGGTAAATAAATTTGATTTTTCTAAAGTACAAATTTCCTTCCTTTTTTATGTAAAACTATTGTTAAGACAAGTGCTACACTTAATCGGAATTTGAATGATAAAGAAATCGGTAGTTGTCTCTGAAGTGGAGGTTGTAGGTAGTTTTAATGACATTCGGTAATATAACACTGCTCTTATTTGTTGACTTCCTATTACTAAATATAGAGATTATCAGGAAAAAAGCTAATAAGTGAGGCAAACCTCCTCTTTGATATAAAATCAATATACCACTAAGAGGGTCAACCTAGTGGTGAAGGAATTGCCTATGTTGCACCGCTTCATGAGTTCGATTCAGTCATGAGCAAGCCTCTAAGTTGCTCACATTACGTTGCCTAGTTTGAATATACTTTGTATAGAGAGATTTTCTAACTGTTAACATCTTGATGGGCTGCAATGACGAGCTTGTCAACTTTGAATATTTTATTCATTAGTGGTACAAAATAGTTATGACTTAATCCCAACTTTTCCGCAGCGAATATGGAATTCTATGTTAATAGTCAAAGGGGTTGCTAGCACTATTTGATATTGAGATGATTAAGTGTGGCCCAATCTCGAGCGGGCCAAAGCAACTCCACCAGCCTAAAGTTTATCACTCAATATATTTGAGGTTGAGATTCATCCAGACATTAAGAAGGCACCATGCGTGTCGGCATAGATGGTCTTCGTTCTATCTTAGGTTTATATAAATACAAATTAAGCACTTGTTTATCGGTTATTGTAGTTGCCGACTTTGAGTCCAAAGCATCTAAATGCATATGGACGGATTGTGCCTTCATTTATAAATAAAGACGAATTGTATATCTCAATGCCAAATCAGCCACGCAAGTTGCCTCGCGATTAAACTATGAAAGACAGCGACGAAGGGTTTGTCTATTCTCCATCGTCTTCTTCTGTCTCCATCATCTGTCATGAAACACGTAACCATTTTATAGGAGAGAGAGAGAGAGAGAGAGAGAGAGAGATGGTTATACAACACCATGTTCGCGCATGTCTACTGTCGATTGGCGTTCGTGCAAAGAACACGAAACCTCGACATGCAAGGAAAGAAAAGAAATTCCAGTTTCAAAGCGTCATACGCCGTCTTGTGTCATCCTAATTTGACCAGCTTCATGCTAATGCAATCTTCGATCAGCAGATCGTAACGTCTGTTGACAAAAACATTGTTTAGAACAATAGAAAAACAAAAAGGGTCCCGGTGAGAAGGAGATTGAATGATACTGTTACCGCGTGCTGTACCCAACCCTCATCATCGTCCCATTCACTGTTCGATTTGCGCCATGCAACGGTGATCCAATACGTGAAAAGATCTCGATCATTCATTCTCTCGCCGCCAACATCACCGGCAGCCCACTTCTAAGCTCGAGGACAACAACCGAGCTGCAAACCATCATCAGAGTACTACTTACTACGAATGGAAAATTTTGAGGCTGGCACTCGTTAACATTTTCCGAACAAAGATTGCTCTTTGGCCAGATCCGAATTAACAAAAGTGGATCAGATATTTTATGCCATTGCGTTAAATTAATCAGCATCCATTTTGACGTTCCAAGCACTCAATTTTATTAGATTTTTCAGTTGTGAGAGGCGCCAACACAAGTATATTTATGTTTCTTTTAAATAAATCAAATGATTATGCTCGATTGAGCGACAATACATCCACTCCTTACCGTTGCCCTTAAATTAACTTCACTGGATTTTGAAATTCAGAAACCAAATTTCGATTTGAATCATCCAACGCACTAGGTAATCATCTTCTTGGGATCGAGGCATTTTGATCGGAATGCATTCAGCTTTCCGGCTAAACAAAATGGAGGGCCATGTGGCAATATGTTGCGACATATTAATTGCATTTTGTCGCATCAGATAGGAACATAGATCGAGTTTCGGTTGAAACACATCAATTGTGAAGAAATGAAAGTTTAGTATGCTTAGTAATTGGAAAAATCACACTGCAATGACTTAATTGAAAAAACCCTCAAGTTCAATGGTCATACGTGGAGCCTATGCAAGAATGGATCATGAGGATCATTATTTCATATCAAAAAAGCTGATGATAGCTTCAATTAATGTTAGACTATTTTATTATTTTTGTAATTATGTGAGTGTTTAGTGATGATGTATTTTTTTTTTTTATCGGTCATATTCTAATACTCAGACTTTTGCCCTACCTCCTTGTAAGGCGTGGGAATTGAAATCTATTCCCGAAACTAAATCGTCCCTACCCAACCCCCCTGAGAATGTGAGGATTCGAACCTCTCACCTCTCAATTCCAAGTTGGAAGGGTGGCCACAAGGACAAACCCCAGTGGTTTAGTGATGATTTATTTGGAGAAAAGAAAACTACACGTACATCTTCTTCTTTTTTTAATTTTCCAAGGGGGACCAAAAATATCTCCTGACCGAAGATTTTTTTTTTTTTTTGGTCAGAAAACAACGCTTAAATTAAGATCACAGCGAAGCAGGTACATTAAGGTCGAATACGGAAGATCTTGCAAAAAAGGAGGGGGTGAAGAACCCAAGTCGGAGGGAGTAAGAAGGCCCGATGGGCCTTCGCCACTCTATCCGCAAAAGCGTTTGCTGCTCTAGGGCAGTGAACTAGAAGGAAAGTAGGGCACCGTTTGAGCAACACGCAAATATCTTCGAGGAGAGGTCTGATTGTCCATGGTCGTCGGGCAGGGTCTCGAACAGCTTCCACAAGGAGTAAACAGTCGGATTCCACCACGATCTTGTCCGTCTGTCGTCCTCTCCGAATCAGAAAATGCAGAGCGAGATTTAGGGCGATCGCCTCAGCTTGCAGGGCAGAGGAGGCGCGAGCAGACTGCACCAAGCCATCGATCAATCGGCTGATGAATCTCTACGAGACACAAGCCACGGGCGTCGGGGCTAGATGGGTGGTAAGTTTGCATCAATGTTGACTTTTAAAACATCTTTGTCCGGTGGATTCCATCGTGATTGAAGATGCCCCTGTTTTGAACCGGATCGCGACACCGGAGTATTAAAAATACACTGGATCGGGCTTACATTATCGCCACCGCACAACTCGGTCGGCCTTCGGGCTCTTTGTTTATGGAAAATAAAAGCATTACGGGCTTTCCATATGTGCCAAAGGACGAAGTGATCGTTTCAAGAGTCGGTAAGTTGCCTTTCTTTGTCAATAAATTGAAGTAGCCAGATTTCTATGCGATGCACAGCCATGATAGGGCTTGTTATAGCTAATTCTAGATGGTTCCAAACATCACGTGTCCATGGGCAGAACAAAAATAGGTGTTCTGGGGTCTCGGGTACTTGATTAGCACATATACGGACAAGCGGGGTTGTCAAGATATGTCGTTTGTAGAGATTTTTCTTGTCGCCAAAGCATTATTACGGAGAGACCAGAGAAATGACCGAGTTTAGGCATAGTGTGTTGCTTCCAGATTGCATTCCATAATCGGCGGGGTGGCTGAAAAGATGAAGAGGCACGGTTAGTGATAATACTTTTTCTTTGAGCTCTAAGCTGGTTGTAGCAGTTCTTCACTGTAAAAATTCCATTTTGTGTTCCTCTCTAGATAAGTTTATCTTGGGTGCATTGAGGTCGAACAGGAATAGATAGAATTTCATCAACTGTTTGACTATCAAAATGCTGATTCAAAAGTGATATATCCCAAGAGTTAGAATCTGGTAATATAAATCCTGCAACCATTTCTGGTTCATCCCTAGGAGCAGGGCCTCCAATAATACCGCTAGGTAACCAATGATCCTCACGAATCTTTATATGTGTACCATTTCCAACAGACCATAAAACCTTATCGCAATAGATTCTCGGCCTAGTAATAAGCTTTGCCAAACCCAAGAGGGCCTAGCACCTTTAGAGGCATGCCAAAAATCATGAGATGGAAAATAAAGACCTTTTAATAGTCTCTTGTATAATGAAGTAGGATCTTGAGCTAGGCGCCAAGCTTGTTTACCCAGAAGTGCTCTGTTAAAAACCATAAGATCACGGAAACCTAATCCCCCTTCATCTTTTCTACTCTTAATGCAAGCCCAGTTCTTCCAATGGATGCCTTTCTTGTTGTAATCAGATTGCCACCAGAATTTAGCTATTTTCTGTTCTATGACTTTACAAATAGCATCAGGGATTTTGAAAATCGACATTGCATAATGAGGAATTGCTTGCACAACGGTTTTAATAAGAACCTCCTTGCCTCCTTTTGAAATAAGTTTTTCTTTCCAACCTTCAAGTTTTGAATGCACTCGACCCAAAAGCCAAGAAAACATCTCCCGTTTAGATTTGCCCCAATCTGAGGGTAAACCGAGATATCTACCAATTTTGTGTTGTAAAGGAACTCTAAGTACTCCAACAAGATTTTCTTTCAAGCTGTTGGGGCAATGGGCTACAGAATAAACCTGATTTGTTTCGGTTAATGGCACGTCCCGTAGCTAGGCAATACTCATTAATTATAGCAGCTAAGTTCGACATTCAATAAGCTTCGCATCAAGAAAAAGATGGCATCATCTGCAAAAAATAAATGGGAGAGAGTAGGACACCACCGGTTAAGTTTAATACCTTTAAGGCTGCCAATGTCCCTTTGCATTATTGATAAGTGTCGTTAAAGCATTAGTCATCAGGATGAAGAGGTATGGTGATAAAGGATCACCTTGTCTGAGACCTCTCGTAGGATGGAAAAAGGGTAGAGATTCACCATTAAATTTGATACTATAAGAAACCGTAGAAACACATTGAAATATCCAGTGCACCCATTTCGTATGAAATCCCAGCTTTAGGAGATAATCTCTAAGAAAATTCCATTCGACGCGGTCATAAGCCTTCGCATATCTAGCTTAAGCACGACATGAAAATTCTTTTTCCGTCTTCTGATTTTGATCTGATGTAAAACCTCTTGAACCACAATTATATTGTCCTAAATTTGCCGACCTTCAACAAAAGCAACCTGTTCTGGTGCTATCAACTGTGGCAGCCAGGGTTTAAGACGGTTAGCAAGAATCTTAGAAATTATCTTATAAATAAAGTTGCAGAGGCCGATAGGACGAAGGCGGTCCAATCTTTACGGATGAGGAATCTTAGGAATTAAGGAAATAGAGGTGCGATTGTATTCCGATAATAAAATCCCTGTTTGAAAAAATTGTTTCACAGCTGAGATTATATCATCTTGCAGGATATCCCAATGGGCACGATAGAATTGACCATTCAATCCGTCAGGACCGGGTGCTTTGGTCTCTCCTAATTGGAATACCGCGTTACGGACCTCCTCACGAGGTAATTGCAGCTACTAGACTATCATTTATTTCTGGCGTCACAACTTGTTTACATAGATTGAGTGTCGGGCCATAATCTCTATACCCTGCAGAAGAATATAGCTGCTGAAAATAGTTAAAAGCCATCTCTTTCAGAATAGTAGGGTCCCGTATCCAATTTTGCTGATCATCCTGAAGCATTCTAATATTGTTTTGTTGTCGTCTTTGAACCGTAGTGGCATGAAAAAATTTGGTGTTCCTGTCCCCCATTTAAGCCAATTGACTCGAGATCGCATTGCCCAAAATTTTTCCTCCTGTTGCCATAAGTCGTATATTTTTGCTTTGTGTCCGATATCACTTGTATTAGAGTGCGAAAAGGTTTGATTAGTAAGTGATTGAAGCGATGTTTGATAATATGAATCGAGTGCGCGCATTCTGAATTTGGAACGACTCCATTTAGATAATGCAACGAAACGAGTCCAGTTTTGGGGGAGTGTCACCTCTCCTAGCCGAGAAGATGCCCATGAAGCGAAATGACTTCTCGGCACTCCATATCCTGAAGCCAAAAGGCCTCAAAGTAGAAAGATTTCGCCTTTTACGAGTCGAAAGTGCTTCGATGGATAAGAGAAGGGGGCTGTGGTCTGATCCCAGGGCTAGAAGAGCGAGAACTTCGGCAAGAGGGTAAGCTAATCTCCAATCCTTTGTGCATAGCATTCTGTCTAACCGTTCCTTAACAAGATCATCCCCATGTCTATTATTTGTCCATGTAAAAGTACAGCCCTTGCTACCGAGATCTATAAAATAACAGTCATTGAGTAGATTGCGAAAAGAAAGCATTCTATGAGATTCAGCAGGACGTTTTCCAACTTTCTCCCATGGATAGAGCACTTCATTGTAATCCCCAGTACATAGCCAAGGAAGGGTATTAAAGTTACTTATTTGTCGTAAAGCTGTCCACAGGTGCTGCCGAAGAGGAAAACTCCTTGGAGCATGTAAACAGGTAAGGCGCATGATGATGCCAGAATCCAGTCGTACAAATAGAGTCCAACATATCTGAAGATTGATAAGCTACTTTCAAAGAAACTTTATCGGTCCAAAAAAGGGCTAAACCTCATGCCAATGCTACTGGATTTTGAATGTAACTTGCTGAAAATTTGAGTTTTCGTCGAAGATCCATGAGTTTCTGAGTCTGATTTTTGGTTTCCATCAAAAATAAAATATCGGGCTTCTCCTGGGTCACTAAGACCCTTAACGCTTGAACCGTCAGGGGGTTGCCCAACCCCTAACAGTTCCAACTTATAAGTCTCATTGTTCACCTGGTGGCTTTTTAGGGCCAGCCACCAGGGCCCAACATGCAGAAGTATCTGCCTCAGTAATAGGAGTGTCTTGTAGATCCGATTCATCCAAATGTTCCGAAAGTGAAGCCGAATTTCATAAGGAAGATGTCTTTTGGCCTTCTTAAGAGGCCCTGATCTTGCATTAAGATGAGAATGTTTGATCTTCTTTTTTAACTGAGAGGAGCCAACGACTGAGTTATCAACCAATATAAGATGCTGGTCCTGATTTTGCAGCTCCTAATTAACTTGTCTTGATGTTGTGATAGTAGGATCATCTAGTGAGGCGTCCATAGTTTGTTTACCTTTGTTTTTTTGTACTGTAATGTCAGGTGCAGCATGTCCAGTGCGGAACAGGGAATAATCTCCGAGAGAAGGTTGAGGGGTCTCGGGAATAATCTCTTCATCATAAAAGGTGCGCCAGAAGGGGCTATGTGTTCTTGCCTCTGCTCTTAACCAAGAGCCATATAAAAAACTGGTATCATCTAATTTATTTTCATCACATGGGAAAGTTTGACAATTTGTTGCATAGTGACCCAGTATACCGCAGGAATAGCAATAGTGAGCTAAACGTTCATATCGAAAGTCCAACCAAAGATTCTTGCCTTCAATTTTAAGTAGAAGCCCCGTTTTCAGCGGACGTTGAAGGTCCAATTCCACCCTTGCCCTCCCTGTTCGAAGTGGTAATCCATCTCTGCTCTCTATGTTCACTTCTATAACCTTTCCAATATGACCTGCAGCCCGACGAATTAAAGTATCTGTACAACGCTCTAAAGGCAAGCCGACAACATGGACCCAGAAGTCACAAGTGTTAAAGTCATAGCAATACAACGGCGTGTTAGCTATCCAAGGCTTTAAAATAAACGGATGATTTGCAAACAGCCAAGGTCCGTTGTCTAAAACTCTCGTCGACATCATTAGATTTGAACTTTATAATGTACAAGCCGAGTCGCCTTGTGCAAATTCCACTAAATCGGTGCGCCAAGCCTTTTTCATAACAGTTTGGAGAGCTTGAAAATTGTGAGAGGGGTTATTGAGAAGCTTACCCACCGGGGTTAACTTACATTCTGCAATTTTTCACTAGGTGCAGCCTCATCCCATATCTCAATTTGCTGTTCGGACCACAAGCAACCCATGCGATTGCATAAAGCTGCCAAGCGGGCTTCATCTGCTACGGTGGAGTGGTCCATTTCAGAGTAAGAGGTGGAGCAATGAGATAAACCTCAACAATACCCGAAACAGAGAAATGAAAACGCCCGAGCCCCGTGAGAGTTCTCGACCAGCTGAAGGCGATTCAATGGAATTTCGAGGGAAAATTCAAGGAAAAGTGGGCCGATCGTGACATGCAAATGGAGGAGGGGTGTGGGTAAAGGACGGATGTAGTAGAGAATGAAGGGGTGGAGTGGATTAGAAGGGATGCAGAAGGTACAGGTAGAAATGGTGACTTCACAAACTCTCGGTGTAATAAAACCAGTTAGAAAAAAACCTGAGGAAGAAAACTACCAAGGCGGTAGATACACTCTACATTTCGTAGAGAGAAAACAGCAAACTCACCTTACATTTCTTGAAGAGTGCACTGGTTTAACTTGAGGTCATCTGTTTAAATTCCACTAATTGCGTGGAAATTCCTGACCGAAGATTTGCTCAGATGAGAAATTACAAAATAATCAAGTCCATGCATATACCATTGTATACTTTTATTTTTTATTTAATGTCAATTGGGGGTTTACGTTGACTCCGCATGGCTTTGATCTCATTCACTGGTGTGCTCAACTTGCCAACTTGAGCCTCAACGGCCCACCACGACCAAATCATGATCACTTGTTCTCTTCACATGATTTATCCGGAAGCGTGGGGCTGGAGATTTTCAAGAAAGGCAAGTGCCCCTTAGCATTTCCAGGTCCATTTTTCGAGTTGTCTAATAATAGAAAACGAAAGGGAAAAGGAAAATAAGAGGCCCCTAAATCAATTTGGAAGTTACACTTCGTTTAATTTGACTTTGACAGGTATTATAACCCTACATTAATAACTCAACAACTCGTACCTGCAACGTATTTAATTCAATCCGATTTAAATTTAAAAAAAAAAGCAAATCATCATTTCATAACATATTCATTCTTAATTAATTTTTAACTCAAGAAAAATCTCAAATCTCTTCTTATCCGAATTTGCCCTCCACACAAGATCTTATTTTTGGGGTAGCAAGAAATATATCATTCATATGCCATAATAATAATCGAACATCGAAAGTTTTCAAGCTTGGGGAAAAATGCACAAGCCAGAAAGCAAATTACAAAGCACAATTAGCAATTAGAAGCACACTCTCATCTCTCAAGAACGCATCTGACACTGTAAATCATCAACGGCCAATCATCAAGTTCAGTAATGAGTACACACTAAAATCTCTCACTCCATTTATAATGACTTGTGGTACACGTCTACATTCAACGTCCTCATCATTATTGCCATGTAGAGCCACCAATGTCAAATTGTTGAAAGAAAATAGATCAAAAACTTGTGAAGAGCTTCGGAATCCATATTTTGATCAAGTTCAAGAGAGTAAAACTCTTAAAACTTGACCTAAATCTAAAGAGGAGAGAAAAGTGGCCTATCTTGGAGAGGTTGCTGAGCCTTGTTATGAACATCCTCCTTAGTGACTACCAACTCGACGAATGACCAAATTGATCTCCACGTTCACACAAGGTCAGCTTAAAATATTTATTCACACACAAACTCCAAGAGTAGATCAGAGGAGAAAAGAAAGACAGAACTTCAAAAGAGAAAAGGGGAAGACAAAGAAAGGTCTCTCTCTCTCTCTCTCTCTCTCTCTCTCTCTCTCTCTCTCAAACACGGCGCTATAGAGAGGCGGCACCCTCCACATAAAATCATATATTGCTAATGGTGGGTAAATTTGGGTCAGAGATGCCAGTTTAAAAATCTTCATAAAATAAATATTAATTTAGAATAAATATGTTATGAGGCACTAATTTAATATTTTTAAGGGTATTAATCTTATCTGTAAGGAAGGCCATAAGCTTTCTCCGACAATATGTTATGAGACACTAATTTAATATTAGTGATATATCTAATAACGATATTATTTTCATTCATATTTGACTCAAGATACGCAGGTCTTGTATTTGTGGAAGTACCTTATACGACATTTAAGAAGTAAAAAGCGTATTTTTATCTTATATTAAAAAAACTCTTTTTATCCTTTGCTGTTGTAGAAAAATGAAAAATATAGAAAAGGAGAAAATATATTAACGAAGATGTTAATAATAGAAAATAAAAAATTATTGATAATAACTTTAGAAAACTTGTTAAGTAAAAAAGCCAAAATAATTCTGGGAGCAATCGTTTAAATTTTCATTTTGGGAAGTTGCAAGAGCTGATTCGCGTGGGAGCCATTTTTGACTGTAATAAAAAAAGTACAAAGTAATTCCTGGAGCAATCGCGAATGTCCCTTCACTAACCACCCCTCCCTTTCCATCATCTTGTACATGAGTTTTTCTTTTACGGCACTTCAAAAATTGTTTAAACAAAAGGTATATAATAATAAGGACACCTTAGTAATATTTTAATGCTTAAAATCATTTGATACATGTTTTGAAGCATATCAGTCATCCTTGAAAATTACTATACCAATTATAATTCCTTCAATAACTCTCATAAACTGAATATCTTAAATATTATCAACTACGAAGCAAATTTTGGATGTCACGTATCTACCTCTGGTGAAATTAGGCTTATATTGAAAAATTCTGATATCGCATATATCTGTCCATTAACCAATCCTATATTAAAAAGGGTTTCAACGGCTAGTGCCAAACTTACAATCTGACCATGTTAGTAACAATTTTTTTAATATAACAATAACGAAACCATTCCTAGCTACATGAGGCATGAGCGACATCGTGCTTCCACTTATGGGAAATGGCGGTGCACAATTGTCGCACGGCCCGTGCACTTCCCATGCATTGCACATGTATAGCACTTATATGACCATACTCGGCATACCCATGATACATGGAAATTTCAGCAAGGCCAAGGAAAAAAGTGTGTAGCCGAAGTGCATAGTGAGGCCATGCTCAAATGGGCTAAATTTTAAGAATTCAATTAGGGAAGAGCCCAATTTGAATGAAATTCACAAAATCACATAAATTTTAATTCGATATAAACACGAGGTTTCTAAATAAAAATGTTCCTAATTTCTAAGTATAGAACACAGTAAAGATTGAGAATTCAATGTTAATATTTTTGTCCAATAGTCAAATTATGTCAATATCAACAAGTTTGATATCCATTTTTCTTGTAAAATTGGTGAGAAGTTTACGACCGAAACACTTAGGCGTCAACAATGAAAATGCGTGGCTTGAGTCTTTTAAGTTCTAGTTTCGCTAATAATACCCATGGAGCTAAAAATCCCAATATTTCCACGAAAGGCAGGTAAAATCAAGATATCTGCATAACGCATGAGACGAGTAAAAAAAGTATATCATTCAATAAATTCACCAAAGTCATAAGATATTATTTTAACTTGAAAAACTTTAAAGAGTGCCCTTACTATATACTTGTGAAAACTAAGTAAATATGCCTGAACATACAAATTGTTAGTAATATGCCCTAAAGCAACAATGTAATAGTTACATGTTAGGGATTTTAGTTGTATTGTCAAATTAATGGTAAAGACGTATTCATTTACTTGTCCAATTATCTATATGAATATTTCCATAGGATCAGTTGTGTTTGGATTTATTCTTAAGATGTTAAGAATATACGCAACGAATTAACAGTTAGACCGAATCTTTAAACCGTTCCCGGTCAATGGATCATTGAGTGGATATTAATGATCATGTTAAGACCGGTGTGTTCTTAGCTTCACCATTAAGTATCGAATGCTTAAGGTAATGACGAGTCACGAGTCTTTGGGTATTATAATACTCAAGTTAGAATACAGGTGCTTGTAGCAGACAAGTTCACTGAACGTGACACACATAGAACGATTGGCAACATTGAAGCTTTAAGTTGGGTCAATGACTAATCCTTCGTGCTCTGGTCTTGTGTAAATAATCCTTAGACCTGAAGCACGGTGTTACCTTGTGTGTTGGACGGCCATGGTTCACTACGCATTTTGGCGGCTCATTGATTCGTTTATGTACCTGATGGTCATAACTCGTTCGATACGAAGTTACACATGTGGGCAACATGGAATCTGTCTCATTGTTACATGCAAGATATAGTAATGATATCCCATATAATCTAATTGTGACACTACATTTAAATCCTCGACCAGGGTTGTAACCAAGAATGAATTGTTTATATCTCGTTTAAAATGCAGGTCAATTAGATTTGTGCATATGATCGAATTAGTGACTTGACAAATATTCCATGGTCTTTGTTCGATCGAGACATGGTAAGACAGAGGGATTGAATTACACTGTAGCTAGAGCTTACATGTTCATTATGTTTTTAAAGCATTCATATTGTCTGGGTAATCATAACATATTGCTAGATGTCAATCATAACTTAAAGGACATAAAGATTGATCAGGACAATCAATTCTCTTTGGAGTATTAATGTGTTAGTGCAAGTCTTACAACCAACTCAATAATGAACCTAGGGATGTCAAATACCATAACCAACTCACTCGATCGGATACAGCCCACTCACGAGAGCTATTCTCTTTCTCACTTAGTTTCTGGAGACTGTAGTCAATAACTTATTTAAGAAGTTAAAGACCATCTTCTGGAAAACGTCTGGAAAAAGTAGCCAATAACTTCTTTGAAAGGTTAAAGACTAGCTTCTAAAAGAAGTTAAATGTTGACTTCACTAATGTGTTAGTGAATGAATTCTTTATATCTCATATAAAATGCAGGTAAATTAGGTTTGTGCATATGATCGAATTGGTGACTTGACAAATATTTCATGGTCTTTGTTCGATTGGAACATAGTAAGACAGAGAGATTGAATTACACTATAGCTAGAGCTGATATGTTCATTATGTTCTTAAAGCATTCACACTGTCTAGGTAGTCATGATATATTTCTAGATGTCAATCATAGCTTGTAGGACCTAGAGATTGATCGGGACAATCAATTCTCTCCGGAATACTAATGTGTTAGTGCAAGTCTTACTACCAGTTTAGTGATGAACCTAGGGATGTGACACACCATAACCAATTCACTCGATCGGATACAACTCACTCATGAGAGCTGTTCTCTTGCTCACTTCTTTGAAATGTTAAAGACTAACTTCTAAAAGAAGTTAAATGTTGACTTCACTAGGACATTATATATATATATAAAGTAGAGAGAAGTTTTTTTTTTTTGTCAGTAAGTAGAGAGAAGTTAAGTGGATTAAGAAAGAAAAAGAGAGAGAGAGAGAGAACTACATGGTTAGCAATGGTTGCTAACCATGTGCAGAGGATTGTCTCCACAAGATTGTTAGCACAATTATAGTGGCAATTACCCGCAAGCTCTTTTTCATTCAAGATGCCTTGGTGAGTGTCTAAACTAAAGATTCGACGTTTGTGGGGCTCGAATTGAAGAACACATGATTCAAGTCGTTTAAAGCGCGCTTCAAGAGGTAATCCATATAACCTCCTTTGATATTCTAATTTTTTATTATAATGCATGAAAAACACCTTTGTTTTTACCACCGCATGCGGTGACCTAGTTGGATAAGGCTCCCATGATCCTTTGCGAGGAGGAGAGGAGTTCGAATCCCGCTGGCCGCACGGGATCTTAAGTGTAACATCGGGGTGGTGGGTCCTCCGCTAGCGTCACCCCGGGTTTATCTCACCGGCTGCCAGCTGTACGGGAGTTCCCGAGTCATCAAAAAAAAAAACACCTTTAGAGATACATGTATAGTAGAATTTTACATTTGCTTCCATTGCATTTATGTTTATTTAGCCTATACTTGTTCCGTAAAACCCCAACACAAATTTCCTAGATGCAATATGTATTTTTCTGATTTCGAAGTGATCCAAGAAGTATTCTTACTATGTTTATCGTCTGAACTGGCATTTGAAGGCCTTTTGTTTGATACGACTTGCTTAACTTTACAGAGTTCACCTTCAAATTAATGATCCTTAATCATACTTCCCTATATATACAATACACTTTAATCATCCTTGAAATCATACGATGCTGTCAATTAATTAAGATGCATTAAACACAATGAAATCAATTTAACTTCGAAGTGTACAACTACCCCATAGGACGAAAGGGGCTGCTTGTGTTTTCAATTTTTCAAGTACATTTATTCTGTGTAGCTAAGCTAATGGCCTCGCAATTGACGTAGGTATTAATTAGGTACAGTTGTCTGCTGCTGACGAAATTGCGATTAATAAACAAAGAGCATTCGCTAAAGGGCATTGACCAATTGAAAAGGGCATAAAATCACACAACCAGTCTTCAATCTTCAGAGTAAAATCACACGATGTGCACCGGAGTTTGAAAAGTTCAAAATATTTAAAATATAAATATTTTATTAAACTACTCAAAATCATGGTCTTTATACTGAGTGCAATATATTCTTTTTTTATTGAAACAGAAGCCACAATTTCTGTACAAAATATTTGAGTTTGGTTTGAGGGTCACAAGTTTCATTCTTGCAAGTTAGTTATTAGGAAATGCTAATAGTATGATTTTGATTGGGCGCACCCCCAATTCAGACTTCCGGCGTGGATGTGATTTGTTTAGATTAAGATAGAACTAAGATCGCCCATCCTAATATATCTAACATTTATTTCCTAGCATTGCACTGCTGTGGGGCTGCAACGACGAGCTCATAATTCTGGAAATATTTATCCCTCAAATGGAACATCATGTCACCAACACAGGACTCTTGTATCTTAAATTGCCAATATTTGTCCTTCATTCGCCCACTCCTCACTAACAAAAAGAAGAAAGAAAGCTTCTGTCAACGACTATCATAGGGACATTTTGTAGTTTTCGATGCACCAATTTTGTTCTTGTTATGCACAATCAATGCTTTAAAAATTAAGTTACATAATAAGTGATTTGAAGGCACTCATTAACGAGACTCGGGAAAAAAAAAAAAAGACATTTGATATTCTAAACCAAAAAAGTGCAAATTTGGAAGTAAACAGCTAACCAAACCATATATCAAACTTCATCCCACCCTATGATTTCTCTCCTTCAAACACATTTCAAAGTTTTCGTGACTTCATTTCCTCCATGTTTGATAGCTGTTACTCGTTAGCGTCCCAAATGAATAGAGGATCCTCTTTCAAGATATAGAACGACACCCGAGTTTGCTATTCTTGAAGACTTTTTGGCTCGACTCTATTTAGTATTATACGGTTTATGTTGCATTAATGACTATCGTCCAAGGGAACGAATGACACCCTCTATATAAGCACATCTTACCATTCAATTGACTTCATTCACATTATACACACTCTCTTTCTTTTTACTTGCAGGGAAGGTTCAAAAAGAGCAAAGACCCATCATGGGAACGCTTCCGAAGTTGCATTTCCTTCTCCTAATTTCGACAGTGCTCTTCTTTTCCATGGCCCAACTCAAGCCTGTGGTCGCTCAGCTCAAGCCTGTGGTCGCTCAGCAACTTTATGCCGATTCCCGGTGGATTGTCGACGGTGATGGGAGACGGGTAAAGCTCGCTTGTGTGAACTGGCCGGCGCACCTCCAGCCGCTACTGGCTGAGGGGCTGAGCAAGCTACCGGCCGACACGATTGCCAGGAAGATTAGAGAGATGGGGTTCAATTGCGTGAGGCTCACATGGGCACTCGAGTTGCCTATGAATGAGACACTCGCTTCTCTTACAGTGACCCAATCGTTCCAGAACCTTGGATTGTTTGAATCTCTAGCCGGCATTAAGTCCAACAACCCTTCCCTTATTAATCTTCCTTTAATGGAAGCCTACAAGGTAACATTAGTTTTTGTCTCTTCTAATTTTAAGGACAAACGCATTGCCCAATTTGCGTCCTATGGATATGAAATTTTTAATATGATGCGAGATGAGTAATAGTTGCTAGAGCTTGTGAAGTCATATCATAAGTAATATAATAGTTCAAGGATTCAGGGGAGGGAGTGTCGAATTTTTATCATAGTACTAGTAACTACATTCAATACTACCAAGACCATTATGTATTAATGCATGTCCTTTCCGGAAATCTCTTGTCTCAGTCCGTAATGACAAGCCTTAGAAACAACCAAGTGATGGTGATCCTCGACAATCACATAACCACGCCAGGTTGGTGCTGCAGTGGAGAGGACGGCAACGGCTTTTTTGGTGATAAGTACTTCGACCCACAAGTTTGGATGCAAGGTTTGCACAAGATGGCGACCATGGCTACCGGCTTTAGCAATGTGATTGGCATGAGCTTGAGGAACGAGCTTCGCGGTCCCAGGCAAAATGTCGATGATTGGTACAAGTATGTCGCATCGCTCTTTATTATATATGTTCGAGTTGGAAGTGATTTTTTCAGAAACCTATTTGATTGGCATTGGTTGGTAAGAAGTCAATGTGCTCATAAATCTCAAGACGTACGATAACAACCGCTAATACTGCTCCGGTTTTGATTCGATGGGGGTGCTGTGTATAGGTATATGCAACAAGGTGCGGAATCCGTGCACGCGGCAAACCCTGATGTCCTCGTCATCCTTTCCGGCCTCCATTACGACAAAGTCCTTTCGTTTCTCCAGAACAGACCGGTCAGCCTCTCTTTCACGAAGAAACTGGTGTTCGAGATGCACTGGTACGGGTTCACCGACGGGGAGGCGTGGCAATCCGGAAACCCAAACGATGTGTGCAAAGCAGTGTCGAACGAGGTAATGAGCCAGTCCGTATTCCTGCTGGAACAAGGGTATCCTCTGTTCGTGAGTGAGTTCGGTGCCGATGAACGAGGAACCAATGTGAACGATAATAGGTACATGAATTGCTTCATGGCCATGGCCGCTGAATTTGACTGGGACTTTGCATTGTGGACCCTTCAAGGGAGTTACTACTTGAGGCAAGGAGTGGTAGGGATGGAGGAGTTCTACGGATTGTTCAACTACGATTGGTCAGGCATTCGAAACTCGAGCTACTTACGTAGGATATCGGTCCTTCAATTACCTTTCCAAGGTATGAAATATTTCAACTAGAACTGATTACATATTTCAGCTACCTCAGGGAATAAAATCTTTACGATCGTTCTACTTTCTGAAAATCTTCTTCTGTTTCAGGGCCAGGAGGGCGACAAACAGTCGCTCACAAGGTCATATTCCACCCCTTGACTGGCCTCTGCATATTGAGGAGAACACGGCCGACGCGGCTCGTTTTGGGTCCGTGCATCTACTCGGAGCCGTGGAGTCACACGCCACAGAACGCGCTGTGGGTCATGGCGGGGAAGCCTCTGTACTTGCGAGCCGTCCGGCTAGGGAGGCCGGCGAGGCTGGGCACGAGCCCAACAGAACCTGGCACGAAGTGGGAGATGATATCGGCCTCCGAGATGCTCCTGTCGTCCATGGCCGAAGATGGGAGAACCGTTTGCTTGGACGTGAACGCTCACAACACCGTGATGGTCGAGGCCTGCAAGTGCTTGAACAGTGAAAGCTCTTGTGATCCGGCGAGCCAGTGGTTCAGGCTGGTCGACAGAACCCGGCTCGGAAAATAACAATTTCCAAATTTGGTTAATTTTACCGTGCAAGAGGAATAAAATGTTGTTTGGTATTCTTTTCTGACAGAAAAGGAGGAGGAAGGAAGAGGAAAGAGAACTTTGAAGAATTTCTGTCTTCAGCGTATATCGTTATTTGTTCTTTAGGTATATTTATATTACAAGATGTAAACAATAAAAGGAAAAAAAATACGAAGATATGAAGTCATTATGAATCATCAATTGATATCAATCTGAGCCTTGGATTGATTTAAGAATGTTCAATCAAATCAATTTGCGCAAAACATATCTCCAACATTTTCTTCTTGTTCTATTGTGTAACCTATTTGGTGGTTCCTGCTTTATGTGGACCTTGAACGTCTTTAAAGGATACGCGAGTTGGTGGGAGTTAGCGAATTGAGGTTGTCCCATTCTGAATTAGACATATAGCTTGTCCTCTTTATCATTGATCTTCTTCTTTTTGACTCGATACAAAAGGAGATTCCTAAATATATTGTAGCTTAAACCAGTATTTACACTGAGACCATGTTGACACTCCCTCTAGTATGAATCCAAGGAGTTCCCAGAGTGGTAAGACAACGATAAGGGTTTTACACACCCAAGTTCGGAAAGCACAGCAAGAGTATCATACCATTATTGCTAAGAGGAAGCCTAATAAGTCAAGAAACATTATTAAAAAAATCTTTAAATTTATTGTGCTTTTACCAATTCAATCTTAAACATTATAATTATGCTAGTTGAGTCATAAACTCTTTCATGTTTTGCCATTTGAATCCATTAGGCTAATTGTGGCCCGGCTGACATGGACATCGGCCATCCTATGTGGCATGACTGACGTTGGCATAGACATTTTTTAATAATGTGAATCTTTTATGATTTTTTTTTCCTTTTCTTTACTTTATTTTTAGAGTGAGAGTTGGCAACTAGCATCGATGTTGGGCGAGGGCATTCCAGTCCTCTGGCTAGGGCTACAAAGCCTTCACCTAGCCAGTCCTTGTAGTGGCCAGGTGAGGGCTTGGTAGCCCTTGCCAACCAAAGTGAGGGCGCGTGAGCCCTCGCCCGAAGTCAACGAGGACCATCAATCCTTTACCTAGCCCAAATCTAGCAAGGGTGTTACAACTCTTGTGAGGCCCTCAATAGCCACAGTGAGGGCTTTGCAACCCTCGTCAGATTTGGGGTGAGGGTCGCGACACCCTAACCAACTCTTACTCAAAAAGACAATAAAAAGTATAGAAAATGAGAGAAAAAAATATTTTTAAAAAGTCCACATTAGTACCAGCCATGCCAAGTAAAATTGACAATATCCATGTCAACAATTTATGCTAAAATTGATCGGATGGGCTTTTAATTAGCAAAACTTGAAAAAATTTCTGACTCAATTGGCACAATTAAAATATTTAAGACGGAATTGATAAAAGTACAATAAATTTAAGGCTTTTTTGGTGATTTAACCCAATGGATGCGCTGAGATGAAATTCTACTAAACTTGGCACTATATCAATCAAGTCCTTGAAGAATTAAACTTGGCACTATATCAAGCAAATCCTTGAACTTAAGTAAATTTTCTAATCATTTTTTTCCGGCACCAATTAATCCAATTTATCATAACTGGTGTGGCCGTTGGACAATGTTAGTGGATTACATAGGGAGGAAAAAAAACATTCCGCAGTGGCTTGTCGATGCAAGGAGGCAAAGCTTTTCATGATCGCTTGCCCACGGAGGGAAGTATCGCATTACCGGTCGTTTTCCGTGGTGGCTTGTCATGAAGGCAAAAGTTTTTGTGACATCCCGATTTTTCGCAACTTTATTTTCGGTCAATTACGTCGGGCAATTCAATTGTGCATATAGTTCGTCTCTCAGAGTTGGCCACTCACGAGGGAACTAGTCTATTGAGCGAGGTAATTAAGGAATTTTACCGCGTCAGACTTGGGGACTGATCACCCTCGGGTTGGATGCAAGAAAAATTTCCCTAAAAGCCACTCAGTGGATTAGGCGCACTGAAATCGCACCAGAATTGAATTCAACCGTACAAATTGAGATTGAATTTAGAAGTCGGAGGCTCGTTCATGTCAGACATCTTATTAGGATCATGAGATAATTTTTGTGGACTTTAATTTGGACTCAATTGGAAGATGATTAATGGAAATTAAAGTAATTGAAGGTACAAGGACTTGGACCCTGGCGGAAATGAAATTGAACCTATTGGAAGATGTTGTGGAGGATTTGAATTAGTGGAGAATGACATCAGCAGGTGATGTCATGGTGGAGGCCAAATTTGAGGAGAGCTTGACAAGTGTCACAAGCCAATTGGCTCACCAAAAGTGGGGGTGTCACATCCACTTCTTCTTCAACCTTGGAACCGGTTGGGAGGAGAGGAGGAAGAAGAAAAAAACTAGCGCCGGACCCCTTCGCTCGAGCTGCTCGCACGCCGCACGGTCGTCGCCTTCGCCGTTCTCCGCCGTCGCACACCGTCGCCGTCACCGCTCGTCCGCGTGCGAAGCCCCGGGTGCGCGCTCGTCGTGTCCCCGTCGCACCACCGCCTCTTCGTCCGCTGCTGGTCGCCGTCCGCCGAAGCTCCCGCCACCGCCGTCTGTCGCCGTGAGCTACCGTCCCGAGTCCTAGCCGCCTCTGCCGGTCTTCCTCCGCCCATTCAGCCGCCGTTCCGTCGCCATTCAAGCCAGTTTGTCGTCGGCGTCGTCATGCTCTTCGCCGGAGACTCATCGGAAAGTGATTCCGGTGAGTTTACCTCACTAATCCGCGATTAGCGAGTTAATGATGTATTAAGTATGTTTAGTTTAAGTTGATTGAGATTAGGTGGATAGATTGGCTTAATTAGTTATGGATTATATTAAGGTGATTAATTAAGGTAAAGTGTGTTTAGTTTAATGGTTAAGTATGTTTATTTTTAAAATAAACCTTGATGTGACTTAAAGGAATTTATTTATGATTTAAATAAATGCTTCGAAATTGTTGGATTATTTAATAATATATCTTATTCCGAAATTCATTAAAATATTATTTATAAAAAAAAAACTCGAAAATTTTATTTTGACCCTAGTTGCTCAGAATTTCGTGCCGATCGTTGCTGTGCTAGTAGAATTTGAAATTGATGATTAATTATGGCGAATTGAGTGTGATTGCGATTTATGAGGATTCTTTAGAAAAACCCTAAGTGTGGAAATTGATGGGAGATTGGCCATGATTAACCACCTATTGGAGGTCATGCCTAGTAGGGCCGTGATGAACCACCTATGAGAGGTCGTGCCTAATAGGGCTGTGATGAACCACCTAAGAGAGGTCGTGCCTAATGGGGCCGTGATTGGCCACCTATCAGAGGTCGTGCCCAGTGAGGCCGTGATGGACCACCTATGAGAGGTCGTGCCTAATGAGGCCGTGAACTACCACCTAATTGTAGGTCGTGCCGAGTGGGGCCGTGATTGCCACTGGTTATTGAACCTTCCTATAGGGTCGAGATTGGGAGCAGTAATTGATTTTCTAGAATGACATGTAATCGGCCGAGTCGATTGATCGCTGAGACGATCCCCGTGATTGAGTTGTTCTAATGATGTGACTGTACTTCCGTTGTTGAGTTATTAGAATTGCACATGGTTGAATTATATAAACTGTGCTAACCTACAGATGAGGGCTAAGATGAGGTAAGTCTTCTTGATGTCGTGGCTAAGCTACTTTGGGGCGTATTTACTTTCTAATAGGGGTTTAGGAGGGGTGAACTTGCTGAGACAAAGTCTCATCCCGGTTTGGGGAAAATATTACAGGACCCTAGATGGCGGGACCCCCAGAGATGAATGGCATCCCGGTTTAGATTATCGAGCAGGTGCGCAGCTTCCCTGATCCTGTGAGCCATTGGGTCTATGAGCTGATTAGATCTACCGTGTGGATCCAGGAGACTGAAGACGTTAGGGTGCCCCATAGGTATAGGGCTTGGTCCCGTTTTGGGGCCAATGGTTTTAGGATTGGTCCACTTGACAGTTTTGACATTCCCCTGGCCGTGATGGATGCTCTCCTGGGAGAGGGTGTAGCTGACCTTCCTGATGGTAGGGTGGATAACCCACCATCTCCAGGCCCAGCGCAGTCAGCAGTGGAGGATGTGGGATCGTCGAACGAGTCCAATTAGTAGTTATAGGACCGTTCTTCTTTTTGGTGGGCTGATCCTTTTGTGTAGGCTAACCCTCTTTTGATGCACATAAACTCTGACCCATTTTTGGTGCATAGTCTCTGGATCCTGTTGATGTACCTAAACCTTGTAATGATGATGATGTATGAAAGTATGTTGTTTGATTTTGAATTGATGTTCCTGCTGTTCCTATCCCGTATGCTTTTGTAAGGGGTTTTCTAAGTACGTTCCGCTTGCGCATTAAAAAGATAAATTGGGGTCGGCGACATTACCTGGGAATGTCGCATTTACATGACCATGGTGGGTTGTTTCACGTGTCTCGGGGTTCAGGGCGTGACAGTTTTCCCCATGTCGTACTTCGGCATGATTCAACAGCCATGTCAACTTGAAGCAATAGGAATTGGCACCGGAGGGATTTGATTTAGAAAATTTACGCGATTCGGGTTTTGTTTTTCTATTTTGGCTTTTCTCTTATGTGTGCCACGTCAACACCACGTCAACACTGCATAAGCTAAAAACCATAAAATAAAAAAATAAAAAATGCCATGTTGGATCTCCAGTGTGGCATGTTAGCAAATATGGCCAGTAACTTGTGACAATAATCAGATTACAACCAATAAAAATGTATAAGACTCGATTGCAATGTTTTAAACGTTTCGATTACGTTTGATCGTCCAGATTTTTTATTAAGATATGACTAAATAAGAAGTGATATGAAATCCAAGATTTTGTTATATCCTATCAAACATTTGATAATTGCAGTAATAAAGTTGAATATATGGACATCATATATATTGTTTGGTATAAAAAATGTATTAGTATAAATGAACCAAAAATTTTACAAACAAATATGGTAAAAAAATCTCACAACACATTTGCCTACTTTATTTTGATTTGCTTTTTTTTTTCCTTTTTTAATTAATTTTTTCCTATCTTCCCTTTCAATCATTCTCTACTAAAATTTTATTATATATTGTTATATATGTATATTGAATTTATATTTTAAAATTGAATTAAATTTGAATTAAAAAATTCAATTAAAATAACTATTTTTTGTTATTTTGAATTTATTATATTAGAATTCAACTATTATTTATGCTGCAAAAGTATAATTTTAATTTTGTTAATTTAGAAGTTTATTATTTGAGAAAAATAACATTCGTATTTTGGATTTTAGAAATCATATTCACATTTATCCAACTCTCCTTAGAATAATTTTATCCGATCTATATCTCCCTTATATCCAACTTTATTTTGTCTTGAGTAAGCACTAAATGCAGGATACAATAATTTTTAGCACATCCTGAATTTTATTTTGACTGTCAAACACGGCCTTAAATTTTCATTAAGCATTGGGCCAAGCAATTAGGACTTTGGTGTAGTTTTCCCAATGCATAAAATGTTAACAAGCAACTACAGGCAATGAAATTTTTATAAGAAAAGGAAGAAAAATGTGAGTAATCCTACTCTGAAATTAAATCAATGGAATTCTATATATTAGAAATGCCACGAATTCATCTAAAGTTACAATTGCATGTTCCATATTTTCTCAAGATACCCAACAATTCTCTTCATGATTCATTATTGTGGATGATGAGATATCCATCAAGTCTTGTTAAAACAAAGGATAGACATTAAATAGTTTTGAAAAAGAAAAGAAAAAAGAACTTTGTAGAAAAGAAAACTAAAATATGCTGAATTGAAAGATGATTTTGAAAAAATCACCCCTAATTCTCTATACACAAAGTGGAGCAAATGGAGACTAGATAAAATTATATACAAGAAAAATGCTCGTTTTCTCCCCCACCAAGTCAACGGCATAAAGTTAAATATTTCAACAAATATAACAGATATAATCTTAGGCTTGAGCAAGTGAAAATTAACAATTCTATTTTAAACCCATTATACAGGTAATAGTTCAATTCTAAATTTTTTAATTTTGTTATTATTATCCTAAACATTTACACGAAATTCTAATGTAATTATTCTAGCCAATTGCCACTACTGTTGATTCGACGATTCTTGTTAGACAACATTTTCGAATAAAATTGTCCAAGTCAACATGCCACGTAGGACGGTCAACAATTCCAAATGTCACGTTAGCAATTTCCAACAGCAAATGGCCGAAAGAACTATATTGTCAAAATTAAAAAAGTTGAGAATTGAATTAGTATCGGTACAAGAAATTTAGGATTAATTTGGTAATTTTTCCTATCAAGCGAGGCACGGATATTGCTGGTGTTGGTGTTGCAGCAACCGTGACGGTAACGGGTTCTTTGGCGACCTGTACTTTGACCCGAACCTTTGGATCAAGGGCCTCACTCGGATGGCCACATTGTTCCGCCGTGTTGGTAATGTGGTCGGTATGAGCTTGAGGAACAAGCTCCGAGGTCCTAAAGAAAATCTGCGAGACTAGCTCAGGTATTCCGTGTAAATTTGTCAGAAAAGTTGCGGATTTAACTTCCGTGCGAAATTTTTTTTCTTCTGAACTGACTCCGTTGCTATTACAGTAGGTCATTATTCAATTGAAGGAACACATGTTTTTTTTTTTTTTAGTCAGAAATAAACTTGCATTTAAGATAACGTGATATTACAACCTGAAAGAGAAGTGTCAACAAGTACAAGATCAAGTAAAGCCAGCGGGGGAGAAGAGAAGCTATCATGGGCCGAAAAAGAGATGTGGGCTTTCGTAGCCCAGTCAGCAGGTAGGTTAGCAGCACGGTAGCAGTGTTGCAGGTTGAGGTTCGGGAAATCAACAAGCAGAGCGGCTGCTTCGTCTATCAGTGATCGTAGCTCCCAAGGTGGCTGTCAATACCCTTTGATGACTTCAACAAGAGTCAAGCAGTCAGTTTCCAACTCTAGTGACCCTTCGTGAAGACGTCGATCGATCAGATGGTGTAGAGCAGATGTCAGGGCCTGAATTTCTGCTTCAAAAGCAGAGTGTGCCTGGACTCGGTTCATGTACACATCGGTAAGTCTCCCTTGCTCGTCTCTGTAAATACAAGCGATTCGACCTTCAGCGCTGCCCAACAGATAGCTAGCATCAATGTTACATTTTAGGGTTCCTTTTGCAGGGGGACGCCATAGATGAGACCGATCGGTGGAGGCCAGAGGAGATCTAAAGCGTGAGGGAGCTGAGTGGAGTTGATATGCCCTGAGATGAGCCAATGCGGTCTGCACAACCATGGATGGATCTGAATGCTGATTTCGAAAGAGGAAGTTGTTCCTCTGTCACCAGATCTGCCAGAGGATATTAGCCACAAGAGGAAGAGGAGGTGAATGCTGAGAATCGGTCGCCCGTGCGGTAATCCAGGTATCAAACCGATCACTTGTCAGCGTCGTTGGGTATAGGTTGATCTGGGGGTCTGTCCAAATAGTATAAGTCCAAGTACAGTTTAAGAAGATATGCACTATGGTTTCTGGAACATTCTGTTGACAGAGATAGCATGTAGAATCCGTAAGTATATGCCTGTTAAAGAGGTTTGCTCGGGATGCCAGTGCATTATGGCAAGCAGACCAGAGGAACAATTTGATTTTTGGTTCTGTATGCATTGTCCATATGTTTTTCCATAATGCTGAGGATTGATGAGTAGAGGTAGAGGGCTTACTGTGCTGTAGAATGGTACATGCTTGTCTGATAGAATGGTAGTTGCTGCGCACCATGTGGTTGCCATCTGCCTTAGCTAACCAAATCAGTATATCTTCATATACAAGAGGTCTTACTGAGATAGTAAGAATCTCTGCCATTGTTTGTTTATCAAAGAATTGCTGTAGGAAAGTCAGATTCCAATTATGGTGGATGGGGTCAATAAGATCTGCCACCATAGGAGGTTCTGCCCTAGCTGTAGGTCCATATAGAATACCCATTGGTAACCATCTATCAGCCCGGATTCTGATCTTGGTACCATTCCCAACTGACTAGCGAAGATTAGGTAGAATAGCTTCTCATCCCAATAGCATGCTTTGCCATCCCCAAGACGGTCTTGTGCCTCTATTAGCGGAAAGGAAATCTGTCGAATGGAAATATAAGCCTTTGAAAAGTGTGCTCCATAATGATTGAGGTTGTTGCAGTAAACGCCATGCCTGCTTGCCAAGCATCGCTTTATTAAAGGCGATTAGGTCTCTAAAACCCATACCTCCTTGCTGTTTTTGAGCTTTCATAAAGTCCCATTGCAGCCAATGTATACTGACTCTATTCTGATCATTTCTCCACCAACAGCGAGCAATTCGCTGTTCAATAGCTTTACAAATAGAAAGAGGCAACTTAAATATAGACATGGCATAATGTGGAAGAGCCTGGACAGCAGACTTTATGAGAATTTCCTTACCCCCTTTTGACATAAATTTCTCCTTCCAGCCCTCCAGTTTGGCATTAACTCTAGCCAACAGCCAAGAGAACATTTTCTTCTTTGATCTGCCCCAGTCTGATGGTATACCCAAATATTTACCATAACGTTGCATGATAGGAGTCCTCAATTCTTGAGACATTTGTCCCGAAGAGTGGTAGGGTAGTGTTTGCTGAAAATCATACCGGATTTATTGCGGTTTACAAGCTGTCCAATTGCCGAGCAATATAGATTTAGAATGTTGGCCAAGTTCTGACCTTCAGAGATGGTACCATTCAAGAAAAAGATCGCATCATCAGCAAAAAGGAGATGGGATAGGGTAGGACACCATATATTCAACCGAATGCCCTTTAGATGTCCGATACTTACAGCTTGTGTAATGAGGTTTGAGAGGACAATGGCCATCAGAATGAAAATGTATGGGGATAGTGGATCCCCCTGGCGAAGGCCACGAGATGGTTGGAAGTAAGGTAAAGATTCCCCATTGAATTTCACACTGAAAGCAACTGTAGTAATACATTGCATAACCCAGCTCACCCAAATAGAATGAAAGCCCAATTTCAGGTAGTAGTCCCTGAGAAAATCCCATTCCACTCTGTCATATGCTTTTGTCATGTTGGTTTTTAAGAGTGCATTGAATCTACTTGTCCTCTTTCTTGTTCTAAAGTGATGAAGAACCTCTTGGACAATGAGTATATTGTCCCGGATCTGTCTTCCTTGCACAAAAGCGGATTGTTCTTGAGAAATAAGAGTAGGCAAACAAGGCTTGAGACGATTCGCGAGTACCTTTGATATGACTTTTTATGCAAAATTACATAGGCTAATGGGGCAGTATTGCTCAAGCTTCTCGAGTTGAGGTATTTTGGGAATCAGCATGATAATAGTATTGTTTAGACCTGTAGGTAATACCCCTGAGATCAGGAAATTCTGAACTAATAGGAACAGATCATCTTTGACAATGTCCCAGTGCTTTTGATAGAACAATCCATTCAAACCATCAGGACCAGGGGCTTTATTTGACCCATTTGAAAAGTAGCTTGCCTGACCTCATCCATTGTAAGTGGTGCAGTTAACTGATCATTCATTTCCCTAGTGACCACCTGGTGACATTGATCTAGTAAGGGTTGATAGTCCTATAGCCATCTGATGTATATAGACATGAAAAGAAAGTGGTAGCCATATCCTGAAGAGTAGGGATATTACGAACCCATAGCTGATCCTCGGTTGCAGCATCGTGATTCGGTTTCGTTGCCTCCGTTGAATTGTAGTAGCATGAAAAAACCGTGAATTTTTATCGCCCCATTTTAGCCATTGAATTCTGGAACGTGATGCCCAATACTGCTCTTCCTATGCCCAAGTTCGAGAGAGTTCAGCTTTGATTTGAGAAGCCTCTACCCTGTCATACTTTAGATGTGGCTGGTTTGTCAGGTTCTGTAACTGATTTTGAAGAATCAGCACCTTGTTGCGTCGATTAGAGAATTTGTTCCTACTTGCAGTCAAAGCCTTTGTGACCCTATCCACTTTGGAAAGAAAACTGGGATATAACTGACAGTGTAAATTCCAGTTACGCGAGATGACTTCTTGACATTCCTCATCGTCATTCCAATAACTTTCAAAAAGAAAGGGTTTCTTGCTGCGCCATTCCAATAACATTGAAGGAACACATGTTGAGCGTCGCAAAATGAGGCAAAACATGAGATATTTAAGGGACGAGTTGATAAACCACATCGACTAATTATGTTAGGGTTTTGGATCGCTGGGAGGTATTTGACATAATATGATCGTCCGGTTTGACGTTCGATTTCAGTCCTAAAATGAATTCCAGGTATATGGAGAGAGGAGCCGAAGCGGTGCATTTGGCGAACCCGCATGTGCTCGTCATAGCCTCCGGCCTGTATTGCGACATCAACCTGTGGTTCCTTGGCCACATACCAATGAGGGTGAGCTTCACCGGAAAGCTAGTTTTCGAGCTGCATTGGTACGCATACTCGAGCGGGACAATCTGGGAGGACGGCAATGCCAACGAGCGGTGCAAGGACGCGATGGACAAGGTGATGAGCAAGGCAGGGTTCATACTAAACCAGGGAATGCCGCTCTTTGTGAGCGAATTTGGGGGAGAACTGAGCGGACAAAACGTGAACGACGACCGGTACTTCAACTGCTTCTTCGGAGTCGTGGCCAAGCTCGACTTCGATTGGGCCTTGTGGACGATTGTGGGGAGCTACTACTTGAGAAAAGGGATCGTAGGGATGGACGAGACGTTCGGGGTGCTGAACAAGGACTTCTCCAGGCCTAGAAATGCCAGCTTCTTGCAAAGGATCTCTGCCCTTCAAGCCCCTTTTCAAGGTATAACAACACTACACGCTCCTAATTTTGTTCTTCTTTTTTTTTTTTTGGTTCAATCACCAAAACCGAAGATTTCCTTGGCGACGATATCTACTGAAAATCGAGACACCGAATCAAACACGAGTCCCTCTTCAAATGGAACTCGACTAATCAACACTTCGATCATGTCGTAAATCACGTCTTTTATCTTTCTTATGTCCATGACATTGCAGGTGCAACTTCATCATATCCTACGCGCAGAATTCTTTTTCATCCGCTCACGGGTCTCTGCATCCAAAGGAAACGAGAGCAGGAACAGCTGCAGCTGGGCGCGTGCAACGAGTCCGAAGCTTGGACCCACACGCACCACCACACGGTCCGGATGAGGAACGGATTTGTGTATGCAAGCGGATCGGCTGAAGAAGCCGGTGAAGCTCAGCACAAATTGCGCGGACCACGGGTCTAGATGGAAGGCCATTTCGGAGTCCAAAATGCATTTTTCATCGAACATCATTGGTAGTAATGTCACCGTTTGCTTGGACATAGATTTTAGTACTAAGACGATAAGACCGTCATCGCGAGTCCTTGCAAATGCTTGAGAGAAGATGCTACCTGCGACCCGGCGAGCCAGTGATTCGAGTTGGTAAACATGACGCGGTGATCATTTTTCCTCTTTTCTTTTTTCTTTCCCTTCTAGGAGCTCTTAGTTTGCCAGGATTTACCGTATTCTACTTATTGTGGCACAAAAGTTTGTTTTGAACTTCTCTTAATTCTGGCAGTTTTAGGTGCAAATAAATGAGCGGAATAGCAATTTTGTAAGCAATACCAACGATCAGCTTCATAGGAAAATATTTTGCAAATCATTCAATTTTCGTAAAATTAACATGCCTAAGAGTGCCCGATTTTATGCCGGCAGTGTTTATAGTAAATCCTTTGAATGAGCAACATTTGTGCTGGATTTCTGCTTTAGAAAGCAAATTTCAGAAATGGGTTTTTGCTCGTGTGGAACAGAACATGGAGGTTGTGTCAAATAATGACCTAAAGTAGCTATGACAGTTTTAAATAAGAGTCGACCTCGTCAATTACCGGCCGACTAATATTCCAACCAATCAAGGAAACTTTTCGTCAAAAGAAATTTTTAATTGATATTTTAATATTATATTTCTTTATCTTTTCTTTTTTCTCTTTTCTCTTTTCTTTTCTTTTTCTTTTCGACAAGCATTGGCAAGGGTCAAGCCACCCTTGCCTATCGCTAGAAAGGGTCACCTCGCCCAAGCCCTTGCTAACTACAAGTGAGGCGACCCTCACCTAGATTTGGCAAGGGCTGGCCTCCCTTATGGCTAGCAAGGATGGCTTCACCCAGGGGGAGACCATCCTCGCTAGATTGGGGGAGGGCAACCCTCGTCCAGTCCTCTTTGGTTATGTTAGGCTGCGCATGACAATGTTTCTTGGTTGGGGAAGAGTTTTTTTCAGAAATAGTTTTTTTTCTATTTCTATTCCGGAGAACAATTTCTGAGTAAAATAAAATGTTTTGTAATTACACAAAATTTCTACTCCAGAAATAGAAAAAGAATAGAAATGCGTTTGATACGAGACAGTTTCTTTTTTGTATTTATTCGTTTTTTATTCTTACTCACGGATCACCAACCGCCGGCAGGCGGCTGGCAAGCAGCCGGCGGCCAGCCATGGTCGGCGGCGATTGGCAGCAGACGGTCGACGAGCGGCTGGCGGCCAGCCGTAGTCAGCAGCGGTCGGTGGTGGGCAGCCAACGGTGACCATTGGCCGTCGGCCGTCGATCGTCACCACCGCCCGACAGCCGACCGCCAACGATCGGCGGTGGCTTCAGGCGGTTGGAGGTGGCTACAACAAGAGAGAGGAACAAAAGAAAAATAAAAAAAGAAAATTGACTTATTTCTAGAAATTGTTCCCGGGAACAAAAAGCAACATTTTTTTTTGTTTCTCATTTTTGCTCCAAATCTATTCCCGGGCTAACTTTCTATTCCAGGGAATAGAAAAACAACTTGGCGTTACCAAACGAATTTCTATTCTTTTTTTGTTCCAGTGAACAAAATAACAGAAATTTGGAGGAACAGAAACGTTCCCATGCGCGCCTTGGTGGCTGGCCACTAGCGAAGAAGAAAGAATAAAACCAAATAAAAAAAAAAAAGGAAAAAAAGAAAAGAGAAAGAAAAAAACTCAAAAAAAGGACAAAAATGTCATTGACCAATTTTAAAGTTCGGTCAATTAATTGAAATTGACATAACTATTTCAAACTCTTATTTAAGAAAATGATGGCACTTCAAGTTCTTGTTTGAAATAATATCCTCTTCATATCATTATTTGAGAAAATAAAGACACTTCAAACCGTTATTTAGAATTTTTTCCGTAATTTAATAACTCTACTTAAATAACGACGTAAAATTCTCTAACAATGTTTTACTCTTTTTACCATTATATGATATTTTTCTCAAAAGTAAATACAAAATGAACATCTTATAAAATTTTCAATAATTTAAGAAAACATTTATTCAAAAATTTTAAAAAAGAAAAGAAAGAAGATAAAGTCGGTTGTTGCACTTATGGAACAGTTAACGAATTTCACTTATTGCCCATTTTAGTGGAAAATGGGTAGGTAATTTCTTGCTTTTACCATTTTTTTTCCTTTTTCTTGGCGAATTTATTTTATTTTTTTCTCTTTAACACTTAATTTCTTCACAACATTAGAAAAATATATAGATGAACCATTCCAAGAGCAGTTCTTCACATGGGAAGATAACTATGAGTCTCTTCGCGATTAAGACTCCTTAAATATGTTGCTAATCTTGTCTAATCCTCCGCTACGATGTTTGGTGATATGTGGTAGAAAAGTGTACTGTCATCTCAACCGCTCTCCTACGCTAATCTAAAAGTGATGATATCCTTCATTAATTGAGTCGTATTGATGGTTGAGTTTAGGTAGATCTAATTAATTAGTGCATCGACTAAATTTAGCAAACTCAAAATAACCTAAGTAACGTTGATTATAGAGCACTAATCTACCTACTTTATATTAAATTCGGTTTAGAACACAAATTATTTTCCCATATTGATGTCTCGGTCGATTCGTGACTATTAGTTACGAGATATATTGGCACACCAATAAGATAAATGTGTCAATTAAAGGATTCTCAACCATCAATATTTAGGATCTCTATAACGAATTTCGACAGGGCTAAAATTCACTACTTCACACGAAATTCTCATGGGTGGCATCCTATCTCAGGGTCGACCGTGATGACCCCCCGAGCGCCACCAAAGGCCACGCTGCGGTACCGGAAAGTTCCCTTGGCCTTCGCCAGGGCCCGCGTCTCCCAGTCGTAGATCTCATCCTGGCGGAACGGAACGAACGGGATGATCCCGAGGAACGGCCACAGCATCGGGCCGTTCTTGTTCGTCAGCCTCTCGACGATGCATGAGAATACGAAGTAGCCCAAGAAAGCAACGGTCACGTCCCAAAGAGATACGTGACGTGCATGGGATTGGAGCAGCTCTATCGCGGAGAAAACGTGCATTCGTGCGGTCATCGTCTGATGTTACTCGATGCACCACTTCGCCGGCATGGATCTCGCTTATTTTTAGAATTTGAACTGCCGATCTGAAATTTAATGGAGAGGTTGGAGTTGGGGACCCCAAAAACTAAATTTGGAAGAATAAAATGGAAGAATCAAGGAAGGTGAAAAGAGGAATTACTTAGGAGACAAGCTTTGGTAGGTGCCATCAAGATTCAAGCTTTGGTAACTGCGGATCTGAAAATTAATGGAGAGGTTGGAGTTGGGGACCCCGAAAACTAAATTTGGAAGAAGAAAAATGGAAGAATCAAGAAGGTGAAAAGAGGAATTAGTTAGGGATAAGCTTTGGGAGGTGTCATCATGATTCAAGCCACTAAGGGCGCGCATGGAATTATTTCTGTTCTTTTTCTGTTCCTTTAACGTAAAAAAAAAAAAAAGTGTTTCTATTCCGGGGAACAGTTTTTGAACAAAAGAACGCGTTTGGTTACGTTTGGTCCAGGAATAAAAAATGAATAGAAACACGTTTGGTAAATTTTATTCTTTTTTTGTTTCTTTTAATTTTTTAAACATTTTAATTTTATTTTTCATGTTTTCCTTTCTTTTTTATTTTTTCTTTTTCAACCGGTCACCGGCCTCCGCCCGGCCGGCGGGCGGCGGCCTCGCCCGGCCACGGCGAGGCTCGCCGGCCCTCGGCGAGGCCGAGCCTCGCCGTGGTTAGGCGAGGCTCGGCCTCGCCTTGGGCGGGCGAGCTCGGCCTCGCCCGGATTCGGCGAGGCTCGGCCTCGCCTTGGCGGGCGAGCTCGGCCTCGCCCAGATCCGGCGAGGCCGAGCGTCGCCGGCCCCGACGAGGCTCGGCGTCGCCGGATCTGGGGCGAGCTCGAGCTCGCCCGGCCATGGCGAGGCTCGGCCTCGCCGGATCGGGCGAGCCCGAGCTCGCCCTTGACCAAGGCGAGGCTCGGCGTCGCCGGCGCCGGCGAGGCCGAGCCTCGACGGCCGGTCGCCGGCCATGGCCGAGGCCGACGACCGGCGAAAGAAAAAAAGAAAAAAAGAAGAAAAGAAGAAAGAAGAAGAAGAGAGAGAAGAAACGTTTCTTCGTTTTGTTTTCGGAGCAAGAAACAACAATTTGTTGTTTCTTTTTTTTGTTCTTATTTCGTTCCAGAAACAAAAAAACAAAAAAAGAACAGAAACGCAACCAAACGCGTTTCTGTTCTTTTTTTGTTCCCGGGAACACTTTCCGTACAGAAGTGTTCCGGAAACACTTTTTTGGAGTGTTTCCATGCACACCCTAAATTTCGGAAGCGAAATTGGGCCGGAACATTGGTTTACTCACGGTTGGAGAAACCGAGGTGGCGAGAAGTACTCCCTTTAAACCCTAGTTTCCCGGTTCTTGTTTCTTGTTGGGTGGGGGATTGCCTTTCTTATGAATACTTGAGTGGTTCTAGATTACATAGAACATTGATGTAGAAAATTAAAATGTACACCTTCGGTCGAAATATCCACGTTCAATTTGATGGCTAATGAGACGGTGTAAATAATACGATTGATCAATGGGTGTATGCATATTTAAATATCTATTTATATGTCGCACGTAACTAGATTATCTAAAACTATGCAGGTATTTTGACATAAAGTGTGGAGCAAATTGGGTAGGAGACATCTAGATGAGGACGACATCATTTCGTTGGGGATCAAGGTTTTAAATATGTAGTATTTCCGAAACGAGAAGATACAAAAGGACTCCTCGCAATGTTCGTGGCGTAACAAGGAGAGCACTGTTCATGCAGTTCCATCCACCATGATCGCGTTGCTTGGAAGGCTAGATAGCTCTGAAGTGAGTCATCAGCCTCGTTTGGCAATTCGGCACCATCTCCGGACGGGCACTCACGTTGGCGTATGTTAATGACATATCCGATCAGAGTCAAGGAGGAAAATTCTCTAGAAAATTCTAACCATATTATACGACAATTAATTTATTCTTGAACTTTTTGAAAATTTATCAATTTAATCATAAATCTTTTTGCAATTTATCAATTGAATTCTAAACCTTTCAGTTATATAAGATTCTCTTTAGCCCAATATTAAACCCAAATGTCTTGTGTTCTATATGAGATTCTCTTTAAGCCCTTTACGAATTTCAATTTTTTATTCAGGGTAACTTGAGGTTTTGTGTAATAAATTGTCATCCAATCATAAATGTTGACTTCACTTGGCCCCAGCATTTGGAGGCATAGAAGGACCCGCTTGGATCCCTGAAAAGCCAGGATTGAATAGCCAACTTGATTGGAGTAGTGGGTGCGAGTGGATTGAACACGAAATCATCCGTGACGAATTCGGTTATCTATGGAATTCCAAAGTGGTGGGCCTTGGCTGGTGTTTATCTTCTTGAAAAACGTGGGCAAATGGCAAAACCCTAGTTCAATGAGTCAAAGCCATGACAAGCAAAAAGTCCACGTCCGTCGCTGATGCTGCTGCAGATCTCAGCTGGCACATGAAAATGGAAGTTCTAGCGACGAAAGGTCCACACAACATGTTGAGAACTGCGAATGGTCGCCCTCTACTGTCACTTCTGATCTGTGTATGACATGCCCGCATGATCTTGATGCTGATGATGTGAAGGTTTGGAAGATTGGCGGTTGGACAGATGATTCGCGTGCAAAACAACGCGTGTGGTTGCAACGTGAAGCCGTAGCTTCGCTTTTGAATCATACTGCGAGTAGCGGCCCGTATGCACAATGCCCTAATTGGGCGTGCAAGTCTAGAGTACCACGTCGAGTCCACAAAATCAATTGACGCGATGGCTCGTGCTTTCATCAGATCAGGTGCGTATTTTCACTCTTTCTTTCTGGAGCATTCTGAATATGCAGGATTCGAAGTCTGAAATAGACTTTTGTCTGCTTTTTCACTTCTTTTCTTGGAGTAGCAAGGATGTTTCATTGGACTTGACCAATTTAGTTCACTCGCAGAGGATCCATTGTCTATGTATGTAGACCCGTTAAAACAACTCTCTGGCGAAAGAAATGATTAGATCTGCGCATGCTAGCAGGGGAACGGGTTAGGGCCAGTCCGACCGTTCAGTGTTGATACAAAAAGAAATAATTAGATCAGCATATGCTAGCAAGGGAACAGGTTAAGGCCGTTCTTATACTTGTAATTTGTAAGATCTCTCTCTCTCTCTCAACTTCGTCAGAGCAAGTCCTTTTCTATTTCAACTAGACCTATCTAGCCAAAACTTGCGTAGCTAGCTCAGCGCCGAAGTCCTTCCAATAGATATGGCAGGGGTGGGCCAAGCTTACACACCACGGCCCGCATATATAGTTTTCGTTTTTCAGCTTAACCTACTTTAAGTAATTTTTTTTAAAAAAAAGTAGTAAAAGTATCTAGATAAAATAAAAAGAAATAATTGCAGATTGCAAAGGTAAATAAATTTGATTTTTCTAAAGTACAAATTTCCTTCCTTTTATTGTAAAACTAGTGTTAAGACAAGTGCTACACTTAATCAAAATTTGAATGATAAAGAAATCGTTAGTTGTCTCTGAAGTGGAGGTTGTAGGTAGTTTTAATTAGACCCGTCAAATGGGTGGGTCGAGTCAGGTTTGGATCGGGTCGAAAATGGATCGACCCATCTTTGATCAATTTAACACGTTTTAATCCATATTCATATAGTATAAATCAAGTGGTCCATACCCAACCCATACTCGACCCAACCCGTATTACTAAAATCTATTAATATTCTAGAAAAAACCCACATCTATTATATACTAATTGGATTAAAACTTCAAATTAAATTAAAAATAGTAAATTTAAAAATTAAAAAAAAAACCTATAAATTGAAATATTTATAAAGAATTAGACCTTGCATATGCTTCTCTTATTTGAAAGTGCACATACCATTGAGTAACTAAAAACGTAACATGAAAATTTTTTAACTAAACCTAAAAAAAGCTCATTTTTATGATTTTTTTTTTTTTTAAAGTATTGCCAAGAAACTTTTATGCAATACAAATTTAATGGAAAATTTTTATAATTCATTTTAAAATATTTTTTTTAAAATCGAATTTTTAATTATTTTTATTTTTTAAAAATTAATTTAAAAATTATTATTTTTATTTTTTAAAATATAATTTTTAACTTTTAATAATTCTTTTTCTTTTTTCTTTTCTCTTTTCTTTTTCTTCTTCTTCGGCCAACCGCCAGCCATGATGATGGCCGGCAACTAGCCACAGGCGAGATCAAGCTCGTCGACGTCGGGCGGGGCTCGATTTTGCCGATCTGGCGGAGCCAAGGCCCTACCCGACGGCAGCGAGCTCGAGTCTCACTAGATCCGGCGAGACTTGAGCCTCGCCAACGCTCAAGCTCGTGTGCCGGCAAGCTCGAGCCTCACCGGCCTATCGCTAGCCGCCGACTAAGGAAGGAAGAAAAAGAAAAGAAAAGAAAATTAAAATATGAAAAATAATTTCAATTTCAATTTTTTGTAAAAAATTTTTAAAAAAAACATTTTAATAAAGTTAAGATGGAAGGCCATGGGTCAAAGTGGGTTTCCTAATAACCGATTCAGACTCATTTCTTTTTGTGTTTTACTTTCTCATACCCATTTCTGACTCATATTTAACTTTCACTTAACCCATATATGACTTATTTAACTAAAAATTGGTCATAATATGGGTTTGGGACCCATTTTACCTGCTCTAGAACTTTTAATGACGTTCGATAATATAACCCTACTCTTATTTTTTGACTTCTTATTACTAGATATAGAGATTATCAGGAAAAAAGCTAATAAGTGAGGCAAACCTACACTTTGATATAAAATCAATATACCACTAAGAGGGTCAACCTAGTGGTGAAGGAATTGCCAATGTTGCATCGCTTCACAAGTTCGATTCAGTCATGAGCAAGCCTCTAAGTTGCTCGTGTTACGTTGCCTAGTTTGAATATACTTTGTATAGGGAGATTTTCTAACTGTTAACATCTTGATGGGCTGCGATAACGGGTTTGTCAACTTTAAATCTTTTATTCATTAGTGGTACAAAATAGTTATGACTTAATCCAAACTTTTCCGCAGCTAATATGGAATTCTATGTTAATACTCAAAGGGCGTTGCTAGCACTATTCGATATAGAGATGATTAGGTGTGGCCCAATTTCGAGCTGGCCAAAGCAACTCCGTCAGCCTAAAGTTTATCACTCAATATATTTGAGGTTGAGATTCATCCAGACATTAAGAAGGCACCATGCGTGTCGGCATAGATGGCCTTCGTTCTATCTTAGGTTTATATAAATACAAATTAAGCATTTGTTTATCGCTTATTGTAGTTGCCGGCTTTGAGTCCAAAGCATCTAAATGCATATGGACGGATTGTGCCTTTATTTATAAATAAAGACGAATTGTATATCTCGATGCCGAATCAGCCATGCAAGTTGCCTCGCGATTAAACTATGAAAGACAGCGACGAAGGGTTTGTCTATTCTCCATCGTCTTCTTCTGTCTCCATCATCTGTCATGAAACACGTAACCATTTTATAGGAAGAGAGGGAGAGAGAGAGAGAGAAATGACTAAACAACACCATGTTCGCGCATGTCTACTGTCGATTGGCGTTCGTGCAAAGAACACGAAACCTCGACATGCAAGGAAAGAAAAGAAATTCCAGTTTCAAAACGTCATACGCTGTCTTGTGCCATCCTAATTTGACCAGCTTCATGCTAATGCAATCTTCGATCAGCAGATTGTAACGTCTGTTGACAAAAACATTGTTTAGAACAGTAGGAAAACAAAAAGCGTCCCGGTGAGAAGGAGATTGAATGATACTGTTACCGCATGCTGTACCCAACCCTCATCATCGTCCCATTCACTGTTCGATTTGCGCCATGCAACGGTGATCCAATACGTGAAAAGATCTCGATCATTCATTCTCTCGCCGCCAACGTCGCCGGTAGCCCACTTCTAAGCTCGAGGACAACAACCGAGCTGCAAACCATCATCAGAGTACTACTTACTACGGATGGAAAATTTTGAGGCTGGCACTCGTTAACATTTTCCGAACAAAGATTGCTCTTTGGCCAGATCCGAATTAACAAAAGTAGATCTGATATTTTATGCCATTGCGTTAAATTAATCAGCATCCATCTTGACGTTCCAAGCACTCAATTTTATTAGATTTTTCAGTTGTGAGAGGCGCCAACACAAGTATATTTATGTTTCTTTTAAATAAAATCAAATGACTATGCTCGATTGAGTGACAATACATCTACTCCTTACTGTTGCCCTTAAATTAACTTCACCGGATTTTGAAATTCAGAAACCAAATTTCGATTTGATCGGAATGCATTCAGCTTTCCGGCTAAACAAAATGGAGGGCCATGTGGCAATTTGATGCGGCGTAATAATTGCATTTTGTCGCATCAGATAGGAACATCGATCAAGTTTCGGTTGAAACCCATTAATTGTGAAGAAATGAAAGTTTTGTATGCTTAGTAATTGGAAAAATCACACCGCAATGACTTAATTTAAAAAAACACTCGAGTCCAATGGTCATACGTGGAGCCTATGCAAGAATGAATCATGAGTATCATCATATCATATCGAAAAAGCTGATGATAGCTTCAATTAATGTTAGACTATATTATTATTTTTGCAATTATATGAGTGTTTAGTGATGATATATTTGGAGAAGAGAAAACCACACGTACATACTTCTTCTTTTTTTAATTTTCCAAGGGGGGACCAAAAATATCTCCTGACCGAAGATATGCTCAGATGAGAAATTACAAAATAATCGAGTCCATGCAAATACCATTGTATACTTTTATTTTTATTTAATGTCAATTGGGGGTTTACATTGACTCCGCATGGCTTTGATCTCATTCACTAGTGTGCTCAACTTGCCAACTTGAGCCTCAACGACCCACCACGACCAAATCATGATCACTTGCTCCCTTCACATGATTTCTCCGGAAGCATGGGGCTGGAGATTTTCAAGAAAGGCAAGTGCCCCTTAGCATTTCCAGGTCCAATTTTCGAGTTGTCTAATAATAGAAAACGAAAAGGAAATGGGAAAGGAAAAGAACAGGCCCCTAAATCAATTTGGAAGTGACACTTCGTTTAATTTGATTTTGACAGGTATCATAACCCTACATTAATACTCAATAACTCGTACCTACGTTGGCCCCTAAATCAATTTGGAAGTGACACTTCGTTTAATTTGATTTTGACAGGTATCATAACCCTACATTAATACTCAATAACTCGTACCTGCAACGCATTTAATTCAATCCAATTTAAAATTTAAAAAATCAAATTATCATTTCGTAATATATTCATTCTTCATTAATTTTATCTCACAAAAAATCTCAAATCTCTTCTTATTCGAATTTGTCCTCCACACAAGATCTTTTTTTTTTTTTTTTTGGAGTTGAAAGAAATATATCATTCATTTATCAAAATAATAATCGATATGTACATAGAAAATTTTCCAGCTTAACAAATCTTAAATAATTGGGAAAAAATGCATAAGCCAGAAAGCAAATTACAAAGCACAATTTGCAACTAGAAGCACACTCTCTTTTCTTAATAAAACATCTGACACTATAAATCAGCGATGGCCAATCACCAAAGTTCAGTAATGAGCACAGACCAAAATTTCCCACTCTATTTACATTGACTTATGGCACACATCTAAATTAAACGTCCTCATCTTTTTTGCCATGTAGAGACACCAATATCAAACTGTTGAAAGAACATAGATCAAATACTTGTGAAGAGCCTGTGAATCCATATTTGGATCAAGTTCAAGAGAGTAAAACTCTTAAAACTTGACCTAAATCTAAAGAGGAGAGAAAAGTAGCCTATCTTGTAGAGGTTGTTGAGCCATGTTATGAACATCCTCCTTAGTGACTACCAACTCGACGAATGGCCAAATTGATCTCCACGTTCGCACAAGGTCAACTTAACATATTTATTCACACACAAAGAGTAGATCAGAGGAGAAAAGAAAGACAGAGAACTTCAAAAGAGAAAAGGGGAAGACAAAGAAAGGTCTCTCTCTCTCTCTCTCTCTCTCTCTCAAGGACGGCGCTATAGAGAGACGGCACCCTCCACATAAAAAATCACATATTGCTAATGGTGGGTAGATTTGGATAAGATGCCAGTTTAAAAATCTTCATAAAATACAAATTAATTTAAAATAAATATGTTATGAGGAACTAATTTAATATTTTTAAGGCTATTTTAATCTTATCCGTAAGAGAGGCCACAAGCTTTCTCCGACAATATTTTATGGAAGTACTGCAAATTCCGTGATATAATCTAATAACGATATTATTTTCATTCACGTTTGACTCAAGATATGCAGGTCGTGTATTTGCATCTTTTGGAAGTGCCCTATACGACATTTAAGAGTTAAAAAAGTGTATTTTTATCTTATATTAAAAAAACTCTTTTTATCATTTACTGTTGTAAAAAAATGAAAAATATAGAAAAGGAGAAAATATATTAACCAAGATGTTAATAATAGAAAATAAAAAATTATTGATAATAGCTTTAGAAAACTTGTTAAGTAAAAAGCCAAAATAATTATGGGAGCAATCATTTAAATTTTCTTTTTGGGAAGTTGCAAGAGCTGATACATGTGGGAGCCATTTTTGACTGTAATAAAAAAGTACAAAGTAATTCCGGGAGCAATCGCGAATGTCCCTTCACCGACCACCCCTCCCTCTCCATAATCTTGTACCGTACATGAGTTTTTCTTTTACAGCACCTAAAAATTCTTTAATTATAATGCGTTTGGTAATGTTTTTGTTCAAAAATTATTACGAGAATAGAAATAGAAAAAATATTTCTATTCCGGGAAACAATTTTTTAACGGAAGAACGCGTTTGGTAAACTTGTATAATTTCTATTCTTGAATTAGAAAAAAAAATAGAAACAATTTAGTAAACTTATATAATTTTTTGTTTCTTTTAATTTTTTAATTTTTTTCTTTTTTTCTTTTTTTCTTTTTTCTTTTGGCCGGTCGCCGGCCTCGGCCATGGCCGGCGACCGGCCAACGAGGGCCGCTTGGCCTCGCCCGGCCATGGCGAGGCTCGCTAGTCGACACGAGATCGACCTCACCGGGGGCCGGCAACGCCCGGCGAGGTTGCCGCCCTCAACAACCGGTTGCCAGCCATGGCCAAGGCCAAGAACCGGCCAACAAAAAAAAAAAAAAAAAAAGAAAAGAAAGATAATGAAAAAATAGGGAGAGAAAAATTGTTTCTCGGAAGTATTCTCAGAAATAAGAAAAAAAATTTCTTGTTTCTTGTTTCTGTTCCCAGAAACAAAAAAATAGATTTTTTGTTCTCGGGAACAAAAGTGTAAGGGCGCGTTTGGTAACGTTTATGTTCAAAAATTGTTCCGGGGAACATAAATAAAAAAAAGTGTTTACATTCCGGGGAACAATTTTTGACCGAAAGATACGTTTGGTAAATTTGTTCGGGAATAAAAAATGAATAGAAACACGTTTGGTAAATTTATATTCTTTTTTTATTTCCTTTAATTTTTTAAATTTTTTTTTAATATTTTTATTTTATTTTTCCTTTTTCTTTTCTTTTTTATTTTTTTCTTCTTTCGGCGGTCGCCGGCCTCCGTGCGACCGGCCGACGAGGCCGCGGCCTCGCCCAAATCCGACGAGGCCGACCCTCGCCGATGGTCGGGCGAGCTTGGCCTCGCCCAAATCTAGCAAGGCCGAGCATCGTGGCCCCGGCAAGGCTCGGCCTCGCCGAATCCGGGCAAGCTCGAGCTCGCCCGGCCATGGCGAGGCTTGACCTCGCCGGATCCGGGCGAGCCCGAGCTCACCCGGCCAAGGCAAGGCCAAGCCTCGCCCGGATCCGGCGAGGTCAAGCTCGCCCAGCCAAGGCGAGGCCGGGCCTCGCCAGGGGCCGGCAACGCTTCGGCGAGGTCGCCAACCCTCAACGGCATCGCCGGCCCTCGATGGCCGGTCGCCGGCCATGGCCGAGGCTAGCAACCGGCCAAAAAAAAAAAAAGAAGAAGAAAATAGAAGAGAGAAGTGTTTCTTCAAAAGTGTTTCTGGAGCAAGAAATAATTTTTTTTTTTGTTTCTCATTTCTCGTTCTTTTTGTGTTACGGGAACAAAAATCTGATTTTGAACAAAAACACAAACAAATGCGTTTTTGTTTTTTTTTGTTCCCGGGAACCAAAAACAAAATTTATGTTCATAAACAAAAAAAAAAAAGAATGAAAACATGCAGCCCCTAAGGGCGCGTTTGGCAACGATTCTGTTCCCGAGAACTGATTCTGACAAGAAATGATTATTTTTGATTACGTTCCTAAACCGATTCTGAGTAAAAGAACGTGTTTGGTAACTATCTAAAATTTTTTATTCTGGAATAGAATTGCGTTTGATAACGTATCCATTGATTCTGTTCCAAATTATTTTTTTATTTTTAAATAATTTTTTTCTACTTTTTTTTTTTTTTTTTTACCTTTTTTTCCTTTTTTTCCTTTTCTTTTTTCATTTTTTCTTTTCATTTTTTTCCTTTTTCTCCTATTTTTCTTTTCTTCTTGTGGCCGGTCGCCGGACCGCGACCGACGGGCCGGACGAGGGCCGGCGACCTCACCAGAGCGTCGCCAGCCCTCGGCGAGGCTGGCCCTCGTCGACCGAGCGTCGCCGACAGCCTTGCCCAGCTGCCGGCATCGCTCGCCCAGCCCCGCCGAGGCTCGGCCTCGCTAGATCTGGCGAGGCCGAGCATCGCCGGTGGACGGGCGGGCCTCGCCGGGGCCGGGCGAGGCCCGCCCGGCCACCGGTCGAGCTAGGCGAGCTCGGCCGGTGGCGGGCGAGCCTCGCCCGGCCCGGCGAGGCTCGCCGGAGGCTCGGCGAGGCTCACCGGTGGCCGGGCGAGCCTCCGGCGAGCTCGCCGGACCTCGCCGGTGGCCGGGCGAGCTCGCCGGACCGGCGGCCGGCGGCGGGCAGCCGGCGGTGATGAGCGGCGGCGGACGGCGGCGGGCGGTGGCGGGCGATGGTCACCGGATGGCGGAAGGAAAGAAGAAGAGTTTTATTGTGTTGATTCTTTTTTTGATTCTCGGACGTAGAATCAATTTTTTTTTATTCTCAAATCTACTCCAAAAGCGATTTGGGAACAAATTTGTTAGGGAACAAAATTTTTACCAAACGCGATTCTCGTCCCAAAGGCGATTGCGGGAACAAAAATCGGAATTAGTCACTGTTTGGAGTATTGCCAAACAGGGCCTAAATAAACGCGTTCATATTCTTTTTTTGTTCCTCGGAACAAAAGAACAGAAATTGTGTTCCAAGAAACAAAAAAAGAACACAAACAAACATGCCCTTAGTTTCTGTGTACATATAAATACGCATTTACGTGTTAATTTTTTTTCTTTTAAAGAGGCTTTTTATGGTTCTCAACTCTTCCAATTGTGATACGAGCTAGGTTTAATACAATAATTATGGAAGGGATGACATTATCGAACACTTATATTTCTCAATTTTAAAATTTGTAGTAGAAGAGAGAAAAGTATAATATCATGTACACCATCAAAAGAAGAGTACAAGCCCTCTATATTACAGAGTTGAGTTGAACCACTATTAACCTAATCCTAATCCGTAATATGAAATTTCAAGCGTTTTGTAAAGAAAAACTGCTAAAAAAACATAATTGACTTTTACAAAACTAAAATTACGCTAGCAATAGCAGAGTTCATAAATTATGACTACATATTATTGATTAATATATATTAATAATCTGTTTCGCTCCATATTTTTATGGATGTCTCAGTCTATCTTAACCATAAACTTGTGTCAACATTTACATGCATCAATGGTTGAAAATGGTCAAAGCAACGCACGATGTAGAAGAATAAACTATTATTCTGAGGCTTAATCCCTAGATGGTTAAGATATATTTAAATGGCGGGTATATCGGTTAATTAACTCCAAAAAAGGAGTTATCCAGATAAGCAAAAAGCTTATAAAAAGTTCGAATTTGTCTGCATCGTCCCGTTATTTTCGCCTCGTTACATCCACGGCAACATATGTCCTTATTTTAATACTTGAAAGAATATTTAAATATGGATCTATGTATTCAATAATAATGCGAATCTACGATTGGATCTAGCGGGGCACGAACTTTGACTTTAGCCATTCACTATGCTAGTTTTCTCTTTTCTCACCTTCTTTTGGAGTTTTTGCACCTACAAATTTGTAACATTATATATATCGAAAAAAGCCAAAATTATATTGATTTAAGATATCAAACAGGTTAATATTATTTAATAATGCTAGAGTGATATTTAGATGATCACATGAATTCCCATGTAGCAAGATCTTCCAATGCTCGCAATAAATCCTGCTATTTTTGTGCTTTTTTTTCCCCTTATGCTAGAATTTTTTTTTTCCTGAAACTTATGCTAGAAATGTTATATTTGTGCTTGTGACAAATGTAGAAATATCTAAAAGGTTGTCGAGAACAATGACTGCTAATGCTGATTGAATCCAAATTACACGTTGCGGCCCTGCGGGATTGAACAAGAGAGATGAATAAGGAATTTTGAGGAAAGTCTGAGCACGGAAAAAGGCTACAATATAGTGGAAATAGATATCCACATTTTTCAGCTTTTTTTATAGAAAAGAATAATATCTTGATGACATGCTCGAGCTTACGACAATCACATTTAATTTGCCTGGTGCTTTTATCATCATAGTATAAATTAAAAAAAAAAGGATAATCTCACCAAAAATCATAAACTTTTGTATGTAAGACATCGATGCCCTAAATTTTTTTCGTCTCATCAATACCTTAAGCTTGTAGTAGCAACATAACAATGCTGGCATTGCCCAAGCATGCTGCCATGTCAAATAATATTTAACATGGATCGGTGATGAAATGTATTTTTAGTCATTGTTACAAGTTTAGAGATTGATGAGATGAGAAAAGTTTCAAATATGGGTATTTCGGGAAAATTTAGGATTTATGAGATTTTTCTGGGCAAAAAAAGGCTTGTAGAAAGTCCTTGGTTTGCAATGTATCTATTGTCGCTACAACAAAATGGTCATATGCCTAGGGATGATCGGATCCAAAGTGGGTAGGGTCTAATCCTAGATTATGTACCCGACCTTATTATAACTAGTTTCCTTTTTTGGACCCTGTACCTGAAACTATTCATTTATGCAAACATAACTCCTCCTTCAAAAGAGAAGTTAGGCAAGTCAATCCACATGGTACACAAGAATTTAGTGGCGACAAAAGTCGTCCATCCGCGGACGGTACAAGAGGGAGCCATTGAGGGAGGGAAGCGAGTGAGGAAGAGGAACAATGAAGGAGGAATGTTGTACGTGTCTAAGAGAGCCAAGAGGAAAAATGACATGTGATTACAAGAGTAAGAATAGAAATCAGGGAAAAAAATATGATTTTTGACCTTTATTTACAAAATCGGTTCCAAAACTGGTACGGGAACCAATTCCCAGGTAGGTAATCACTTGAAACCGATTCCCAGACTGGTCTAAACTGGTTTTCAATTTTGAGAACTGGTTCCCAGACCAGTTTCAACGGGAATCGATTCCCGACCTTGTTTTCTAGGTGGGCCGATCCGGTTCTTTGATATACCCAATCTGGTTGCACACCCCTACATATGCCCACACTTCATAATGCTAATGTTTATTTATTCTACATAAAACAAGTGGGATTTAGAGATAATGTTTGGTGTACTATACTTGAGATCTTTCTGGAGAGAGTAGACGTGTGATCTAGTGTAACCTAAAAATTTATTTGCATATGTTTCAATTATCCGAAGGAATAGATTCTTTTCTTCGGCGTGATGTCATGATTATTGACAATCCTAGCAAGAATCTTGCGGAGGTTGTGTTAGCATTCAACGCATATCGGGCTCAGCTCTTGAGACTAGTAATTAAATGAGATTTTCAATCAATTCATCCATCAAGGATCCGCCAAATTGCTTAAATTAAGGAGATCAAATGAATTGCAGTAACTCTAGATTGTATTGAGAATTAGACTATAACTTTATTTCTTTTGCGAAAAATAAATTATTTAAAAATTAATTTTTGAAAAATGATCGCTCATATCATTTGAAGTAATTAGTAAATAAAAAATCTTTTAATCATCAACAATAACTTATATTTAAATATTTTCATTATGTATTATTTATTTTTTAAGTAATATCATCGATTCATTTATTTTTCATGAAATAAATATATTTTATATTTTTAACGAGCGTGAAAAAAGAGGAAGCTTCTCTTAAAGGACGTGATGGAGTGGAGAAAGACATATTTGAAGACAAACGACACTGGCGGTCCACTTGCATTTATTTCATGATCATCCATCGATCTTCCCATCGCTCTCCCACCTTTTGGGCCCAAAAGATAATTTACTTTTTGAACTTTGGCCATCTTTAAATAAAAAAAAGGGGAAAATTCTAGGGACCTCGAGGAAAGGTATAAATAAATCGAAAGTATAGTAAGCTCAAGTCAAATCGAAAGAAGAGTGACGAGGAAACGTTACGTACAAGTGAAAAACATCAGATATACAAATACTAACCCTAGTTTTCAACACCCACGCATATAATAAAAAGGCCATGCTTTCCTAATTGTGAACAAAGTTTCATTTTCACTACCTCCACCGTTGGATAAGATGTTCTCACGTATAGATGATGTCGCGAGTTCTAGGAAAGTATAGCTATGTCGCACCAATAGGATCGGGGGAAGGTAGCATCTAGTGCCAAGAGATAATGGACAAACATAGATGATGAAAATTTCATTTCAGTAGCATCGATAGCCTCACTTATGACATATGCTCTTTTCACAAGTGGTGATGCAGCACCCTCGCTCGTTGTGAATGTATTGTAATAGGTTTAATATTTGTTAATAATGCTTATGGAGATTAGTTAATGACAGTAGTTATTCACGTGACGTTTGTCTCGTGAAGAAAACAATAGTAAAATGAACAAAATTTCATATCATGAGACAAAAGCTCCCTCAATCCATTATATCAATAAATATAATCAAGAAATTGATGGAGCATACAAACTCTAGTGATATCAATTACTTCAAATAGGGAAAAAAAAAAAAAAAAAAAAAAAAAGAAGAAGACGACGACATATTCACGATATGGTACCACAAAAAAGCCTTAAAAAACAGCTTATACCATAATTTCTTAGTTTTTTTTTTCCTATCTCAACCAAATATATTCGCTTTATTTTCCCCCACGAATTTCCAATTTCAACACGATCCCGACCGGCCCTTGTCGACGCTCGAAACCAAGACCCGCCACACACGGATCTCTCCGTCCAGGCTTCCGCTGAACACGGTGACGAGGCCGTCGCCGCCGGAGACGGCGGCCAGCGACTTCACGGGCTTCCGGTGGCCCTCCAGCACGGCCAAGCAGCAGTACCTGCCCTCCGCCCCCCGCCGCCAGATCCTCACCGTCCGGTCCGCCGACCCGCTCAGCAGCAGGTCGGCGACGCTGGTCAGGCAGAGGATGGCCTTGGCGTGACCCCTCAGGGCCCCCGTCACCGCCAGGTGGTTGGCGCTGTCCTCCCGCTCCCACACCAGTATCGAGCGGTCGCATGCGCCGGAGAACAGCACCGACCCGTCGCCGGTCAACGCGAGCGCGTTGACCGCTGACCTGTGCTTCTCCAGCGTCGCCACCAGCGATTGCCGCTCCTCGCCCGCCTGCCTCGCCCAGACCCGGATCCTCCCGTCCGCCGACCCGGTGTAGACCGTCCCGCCGGCGGCCACCACCACGGCGTTGACGGCGTCGTCGTGGGCCCGGACGGACTCCAGGCACCGGAGGTCAGAACCGCTGTTGCCGCCGCCGCGCCATGACTTGAGGGTCTTGTCCCAGGAGACGGAGTAGACGACGCCGTCGCTCTCCGCTAGGGCGGAGACGGCGTCGGCGTGCTCGATCCAGAGCTGCTTCCGGTGGCGGCGCACCGTGACGTAGTTCTTCGGGAGCATGAAGCGGCGGAGGCGGTCGCCTACGGTGGGTAGGGTCGCGACCAGCCCGTGCCGCCCCTCCGCCGCCCCCACCTGCCAGACGCGGATCTTCGAGTCCTGGTGCGCGGTGAAGACCCGGCCGCCGCAGAAGGCGAACGACTTGACGGAGCCCGAGGACGAGGCGCGGACGTTGAAAGCATCAACGTGGGAGATCTCGCCGCCGGCGGAGGCGTTGGAGGCGTCGTAGACGTGGATCTCGTGGCCGCAGGCGGCGTAGAGGAGCTTGCCGTGGAGGACGAGGGAGGCGACGGGGAGGAGGCAAGGAGGAGAGAGGGCGTGGAGGAGGTGGTGAGAGACGGAGAGGTGGAGGGAGCCGGCGGTTAGGGTTTGGAGGGAAGGGACGGAGGGTAGCGTTTGGAGGGAGAGGTTGGATTCGATGCTGCTGCTACTGCTGGTCGCGCGAGAGCTCGAGCTCGAGCTCGACGAGGAGGACGAGGACGACGACGGCGTGGCGCCGCCGAGAGAGTCGGAGGAGGGGCTCGTGCCGCCGTTAGATGACCGGTCGAGGGACGACGGGACGGTGGCATCGGCGGCGGTGGCGGTGCGGGAGGAGGAGGAGCAGGTGGCGAGCAACGATCGGAGCTTCATGGCGGTCGTCTTTTGTTGTGAGGGAGGGGGCGAGGGAGAGAGAGGAGTCTAAAGGTTGCATAAATAGAGAAGAGAATGTGAGGGTGACTGATGAAACGATATTTAGCTTAGCTATATAGACATGGTCAACCATAAAGAAACAAATTTTTGCAACTTGCATTATTTCTTTATTTATTATTTAGGGTGAACATTTCTCCTTCGTGGAAACTGTGATTGGAGACCAAAAACATCCTAAACGCGCTTGACGTCCAATAGGATTTGCGAGATTTCTTTTTTTGGTACCCGACTAATTTTTATGAATGCTTAGTCATTTTCGCAAAAACAACTGTTTGTATTATTTGAATTATTAATCAATGAAAAATGTTTTGATTATTAAATGTTTAATCATTTACATGAATGGTGAAATTATTTTTTAATTTTTTATTTTTGTAAGTGATATAAATAATATTTTTAAAAAAATATTATTCGAAACATACAAATATTTAATGCTAGCATTAAAATTCGCGCATTGAACGAGGAGAACAAGCAGTGGAAAGTTGATCGACCCGGGAACGGAAGCACCGTTACTATAGTCTCAGTCAGGTGGAGGGCACGTGTTGCTTATTGTCGATGTCGTCGGCCGTTGGATTTTAATTTACACTTTATACAAATTATTCCTATTTGAAAAACAGAAGAGCAAAACCACCATTGGAATTTGGAGCAGCTTCTTTCTCTTCGAACCCGTCACGCTGTTACCACCACCGTCGTGGGACACGTCGCTACTTGCCACAACTTGCCCCGCCACACGCTGCCGACGGAACCCCACCTTCCTCCGAGTGCCACGACGTCGCTGGCAACCCGGCGCCTCCCCTCCGTCTCATGCAAGGAAACCAAGGTACCGTACGTGGTAACGATACCCTAGCGCCCAAGCAACCAAAATCTCGAAGTTCACTTGGCTTTACGATTTCTAGGGTTGAACAGTTTCAGCTTCACTATATATTCCACCTGAAATCAAGACCCTACTCATTAAAACAAATTTCTCATTTTTTTGAAACTTGAACCCACTCTGCATATTCTGAATTATGGAACCTATCCTATTATAGGTTTCAGAGTCAATTTCACGATCTATACAAGTTCCATATATATTGTTAATTGAACAATTACATATGTTGCTACAATTTATTAATCATAATTTATGTTTAGACACGTGAAAAATATAAAATGTTAGCAAACAGAAGTCTCGGTCATGAAATTTCATCATCGAGCATTATGAAATACTGCAAGATTGCAAAAACATAAATAAATAAATAAAAACACAAATTTATTTCTAGTTTTATCAACTTAGAACTTAGAATCTACCCATGAAATGAAATGAATTTCTCAATTTTTGAAATTTGAAACTTACCCTATATATTTTAGAATCTAAATCCGAATATATTCTCATTAGTCCAATTCTCGCGTTTTATATTTTATCTTGAAATCATACTCATTCCAAGTGATTCATTGTGAAGCCCAATACCGACTTGAATGGTCGGCCTTTGATTTAATTGTGAAGGTACAGTTAAGAGTCTAGCACGTCAAAATTAGACCAAAAATATCCCCGAGTTGTCATACCAAGAAAAGATAAGAAAAGGAGACCAGCAATTATGACCACTTTCCAGCACAGCAATAATTACCATATTCCAGCAAGTTGGGGTGAGAGAGGACGTGATAAGTGACGCGCTGGAAGATGATAAAAGGATAAAAAAAGAGGAAGGGGGACACGATTTGCTGGGACGATGCATCCGAGGTTGTCAAAAGGACGAACCGGGGCATCTGGAATTTATTGGCTCAGTGCGTTCCGGACAAAGCGTTGTGGATGTTGAATTTAGTGATCATCTTATGTCATGTCATATGCTTTCCCTTGATGGTTTCATATATGTATGAACATGGCAGTCAAAAAAATAAGGCAAGATGCGAATTTAGAAGATTAGATCAAGGAGGGTTTTTTTAGCACTTTCCAGATCAATGATCAGACCATCTAGACCATTAATCTCGTGTGATTTTCATGTATCAACTCTAACTTGACCTAAACATATCAATTTTTACATGAGAAGACCCACGAAGTCACACAGACACGTGGATAATAAATTGGTAAGCTGATAATTTTTTTTCCTTGATCTCGCAGTAAGGTATAACCTCTTTGAGCAAAAAGAAAAATAAGCTGGTTAAAATGGAAGTTAATTGGTAAAAAGAAAAGGAGTCTTAATCGAAATGGGAAGTAAAAATAGTGCGGCTTAAAGATTAATTGTCAATCGTCTAATGTTAGGTGGTAAATGATTATCTTGCGGAACAAACAAGTCAAATATCTATCAGAGTGGCTACAAGAATGGAGAGCTTCCGTTCATCTTTTGAAGTCCTGGCAATTTGACAATTTCAACCATGATGAGATTTAGAAAATGATGAGGAAATGCGACGGTCCCCGCGTGGAGTCAGAGGCCGAGGGGGCTCGTGGCCATGGCGATGGTCGCCCCGTGGAATCCAGCACTAGGCACGTCAAAGATGTTAGGGGTCGAGTGGCCACTCGGCAAAGGCGAGGGGGAGGGGAGAGTGTACACGCGCAAGATGCGAGGGTACAAATGAGAATATAAATACTTTTGTGTGGACAACATCGGAAGAAAAAGATTCATCAAATCTTAGAAATAGCATTTTGAAAGCCCAAGCTATAAGACTTGTGTCACGGGCCGATTGATTGAGATCGTGACCATGCGGCGACTCGGGTTATTTTGGATCACCCAAATCAAGCATTGCTTGATTGAACGCTCACTTGCTCTTATACCCAGATCGTAGAGAAAGAAAGTTTAGAGAAAAGAATTCTGGAAAGAAATTAGCTTTGATATTACTGAAATAGTTGGATCATTCCAAATGAGGGGGATGGCACCCCTTCTTATACTTGAGGCCATCGGCTTACATCTGTTGATCTAGAATTTAACCGACGGATGAGATCGCACCGCTTCAACTACCGACATAAATAGCAACTACTAGCTACTGACATAAATAGAGATAGAGTCTTCTAGAATCAGGCGTAATGATGGTGTCGCCCGCCCTTGAAAACTTCGGAAAGAAGACTTGATGGGAATCCGAGTGAAAGCAGGAGGTCCTCCACGGATGAGTCACGGCCGTCCCTTGGGAACCTCTTGAATAGGTCTTCTTTCGGGCCGTGACACTTGCCTCAACCTTTGAGTATTTTCAAAACTCAATTTTATATTAAAGGCTCTCGAAACCGCATTACTAGAAATAGAATTTTGACCCGAAGCTGCTTGGAAACACTACGCCAACAGCGACCAACAAGGATGCACAGCTTCTATATTATTAATTAAACGATTATTATGAATTATCATATTTAATGACTATCACTTAGTGCCACAATTCACTAACCGCAACTTATGTTTAGACACACGAAATATTTGAAACATTAACAAAATAAAAATCTCAATCATAAAATGAAAACTCAAGTTAGATTATACATTTATCATTGAGCATCATGGAATATTGTAGGATTGTGTGAAAAGATAGATCAATAAAAACATATAAACTTATTCCAAGTTCCATCAACCTAGAATTTGGAATCTGTCCATTAAAACAGGTTTATCAATTTTTGAAACTTGAAATCTACCTTACACGCATTGAAATCTAAACCTGAACAGGTTCTCACCAATTCAATTCTCAAGTTTTGGGTTCTATCTCAATCCTAATGATTTCTTGTAAATCCCAATCCCGACGTGTATGGTGTGCCTTTGAATTAATTGGGAAGGTAGGGTTAGAGTCTAGCACGTCAAAATTAGACCAAATATACCCCCAAGATTGTCGTACCAAGATAAAAATAAGAAAAAGAGATTATCAATAATTACCATATTCCAGCAAGTGGGAAGAGAGAGGACATGAAAAGTGACGCGTTGTAAGATGACAGAAGGATTAAAAAGAGAAGCGAGACATGATTTGTTGGGACGGACGATGCATCCAAGGTTGTCAAAAGGACGAACTAGGGGATCTGGAGTTGGCTAGCTCGGTGGTGTTCCCTGAACGAGACGTTGAATTAGGCAAGCAGCTGTTGAATTTTAGTGATCATCTTAAATCATGTCATGTACTCTCCCTTAATAATTTTATATGGGTATGAACATGGTAGTCAAAAAAACAAGGCAAGATGTGGTTTAGAAGATTAGGTGAAGACAGTTCTCTCTGGTTCGAATTAGGATCAAGGATAGACTGATTAAAGTTCGAATGGATTTGGAAATTATCCTCGAGAGTTTGACCGGTTTCGGTAAATTATTTCTTACGCAGGGGATCGGATGAACGACCGAGATTCGGAGCCGATAGATAATGTGGTCGTTTAGGAGTGAAATATATCAATATTTTCACAAGAGCACAGAGATAAACTCCATCATGCGGGAGAGTGCCCCATTGACAGCTCTCTTTGCATGGCGTGAGAAGTGAAGCCCAAGAGGAGGGGCAAGCATTCTCGTGTCTTTAAAATGAGCATTATCCATGTTTCTTGTAGATGAGACTAGAAGGCATATCTTTTCGTTTAAAATTATCCCACTCTTACCTTACTTTTTAAATGTTCCCCTCTACTTCAACAAATAAATCCAATAATAGCATTTTGAGCTTTCATCTTACAGGATCGAATTTTATACTAAAGCCTCTCGAAACTGCGTTACCAGAAATAGAATTTCGACCTGAAGCTACTTGGAAATGTCACACTAACGGCGGCCGACAAGGATGTAGAGCTTATGTATTATTAATTAAATGATTATAGTGAATTATCACATCTAATGACTATAATTTGATTCTACAATTCACTAACCGTAACTTATATTTAAACACACGAATATATGAAACATTAACAAAATAAAAATCTCATTCATGAAATGGAAACTCAAGCTAATGTTTATAGATTATATATTCAACATCGAGTGTCATGAAATACCGCAAGATTGCACAAAAACATAAATCGAGAAAAATACATAAACTTATTTCAAGTTTCACCAACCTAAAATTTGGAACCTACCTATTGAAATAAGTTTCTCAATTTTTGAAACACGAAACTTATCCTACTTATCTTGAAACCTAGACCTGTACAAGCTCTCACCAATCCAATTCTCAAGTTTTAAGTTCTATCCCGAAATTATGCTCACTCCTAGTGATTTCTTGTAAATCTCAATCCCATCGTGTACGGTGTGCCTTTGATTTAATTGGGAAGGTAGAGTTAGAGTCTAGCACGTCAAAATTAGACCAAAAATACCCCCAAGATTGTCGTACCAAGATAAAAATAAGAAAAAGAGATTATCAATAATTACCATATTCCAGCAAGTGGGAAGAGAGAGGACATGAAAAGTGACGCTTTGTAAGATGATGGAAGGATAAAAAAGAGAAGCGAGACATGATTTGTTGGGACAGATGATGCAAGCAAGGTTGTCAAAAGAACGACCCAGGGCATCTGGAGTTGGCTAGCTCGGTGCGTTCCCCGACGAGACGTTGAATTAGGCAAGCAGCTGTTGAATTTTAATGATCATCTTAAATCATGTCATGTACTCTCCCTTAATAATTTTATATGTGCATGAACATGGTAGTCAAAAAAATAAGGCAAGATGCGGTTTAGAGGATTAGGTGAAGGAGGGTTTTTTTAGCACTTTTCGGGTCAATGATCAGACCACCCAATCGATTAATTTTGTATGATTTTCATGTATCATCTTGAACTTGATCTAAATCTACCGGTTTATGCAAGAACGCCCACAAAGTTGCTTTGACACATGGATAACAAATTGGTGAGTCAACTCTTTTTTCTTTAATGTTGGAGCAAGTTATGATAACTTCTTCGAAATCGACTCTTGAACTTGTTAAAAAATATGATGGATTAAACCGAAGAGAGAAAAAAAATGGGGGCATTTTTCAGTTAACTAATTAAAAAAAAGGGTTTGCTAAAAAAAATTTTAAAAAAAAAAGGGTAATGTCTTAATCAAAATGAGGGCGAAAATAGGCCGCTCAAAGATTAATGGTCAATCGTCTAATGTTAGGTGATAAATGATTATCTCAGGGAGCAAACAAGTCAAATATCTAATAAAGGGGTTACTAGGATGAAGAACTTCTGCTCATCTTTTTGAAATCCGGGCATTTTGACAATTTCGACCATGATGAGATTTAGAAAATGATAAGAAAATGAGGCAGTCCCGGGGAGAAGTCAGAGGCTAAGGGGGCTTGTGGCCATGGCAGCAGTCGTCCCGTGGAGTCTAGCATTGGGCACGTCTAAGATGGTAGGGGTCCAGTGGCCGCTCGGCGAAGGCAAGGGGGAGAGGAGAGCGTGCGCCCAGAAATAGCAATTCTAAAGTTGAAAGCCGGGTACGACTTGTCTCGACTATCGAGTATTTTCAAAACTCAATTTGGTGCTAAAGGCTTTTAAGATTGTATTACCAAAAATAGAATTTTGACTCAGGGGCCTCTCGAGACCTGAAGCTGCTTGGAAATGCCCCCACCAACGGCGGCCGACGAGGATGTAGTGCTTCTATTTTTTTTTTTTTTTTTGAAGTCCTGATAATGTTGGCAACTTCAGTCATTACAAAATTCGAAAAAGATGATATGGAAACGCGGTAATGTCAATGAAGATAAGGAGAAGAGAGAGAGAGAGGTGCGCTTTTTCTCCGAAGGGCCCCACTCCAGTTGGTGCCAGTCCATTTTTAATTTGCAAAGCTGGGGGCGGACCGGAAGATGCTCAAAACCGGGTGTTATTCCCTTTTAGGTTTTGTTTTTACATTAGCAGCTATCAAGAGGAGAAAAACAGGGATAAATGTCACAAAAAGAAAGACAAAAAAATAAAAATGAAAATAATTTAAAAAATAATTAATGTCACGAAAAATTTCAAATTGATACATTTACGACAAATACATCCAAATTCATTTTTGGTTGCTAAAGACTCTAAACTTATATATTTATAACAAATTTACTCTTCGTTAGTTTCTTTTAAATCAGATTAATATTACAAAAAATTACGAACCAATATACATATGACAAACGGAGGGTAAAATCCTAAATTAAGTATACCCATCAACTTTCACTTATTATCAAATTCAGTAATTTGATGGTAAAATTTAACGGAAATTAACAAATGATAAATTCATTACAAAGTGTCCAATTTAGAATTTTTAGTGATCAAAAAATTAATTTAGGATAAATTTATCATAATGTATTAATTTGAGATTTTTTGTGATATTAATCGAAAAATAATAATTATGTTCCATACGTGTGAGCCCACTCAATCAATCTAAATTGGTTGGATATCAAGTGAGGTGCGCCTATAATTTCGCGATTTTCACATTATTTAACGGAGAGATCAATTGAATTGGCGGTCGACTCCGGGTGGTCCAAAAAGCGAGTGATAAGATGGCTGGCGCTGGAAAGGAAAATGGCGTGGTGGTGTTTCTCCATCCTGGCAAACGTCGGTACATCATTGTCTTATCCACCTATTGTCCATTTAAGTAACAATTTGTCTTTTCTTTCTTTTCCTTTCCTGTCTGTCCCCTGAAGTTATAAAGAAGACGAATCCCGTCCCCACCACCGGCGATTTCGGGTTATCTTAAAAAATGGGTCCGCATCATCTTTAGCCAACAAGTTGGAAGCAATTTTTCCCCATTTTCGACAGGATAAATGCTGTTAAAAATCCTAAATTATGTGTTCCACGATATAATTATCTTAATATTTTTTTCTGTGATATCAAAAGATAACCCTCTGTCAAATTCTTATCAATGAGAACAATTATAAATTTATCTACAAGTATGCTCGAAAAGTGAACAATATTGACATAATGTCCGAGTGCTTTAATTAAAATAAAAACAACTTTATTTTGACAAAAAAAATCATCTGACAGAATATTATCACATAGGTGCAAGAAGAAAAGGTTTATGGAAAATATGCCACGGCGGCATAATTTGAGATTTTTTATATTATAAAAAAATTATGATTAATATGTCATCACGAGGATAGTTTAGAGTTTTTGTGACTTTTTCTCTTTTAGATATCATCTTGATTAGTTGAAGAGATCTTACAAAAACGTGAAATATACTAAAATTTCGAATTTAAGCGACATGGGATATCACAATTCGACAAATCTTGCTGCAAAACCAATTCATGAGATTAATTTACAAAGTGAAACGACAAGACTCTTAATGATCTAAAATATGATATATCCGCGAGATAAATAAGGATTTTTGAAGATCAGGTCGTTACTTTTTCCTCCCTTTGCCGCTCGTTTAGTATAAGCTGTATTAAATTAGTTAGTACTTCTGTAATGTGGAGTTGTTGTAGCTATTACATAGTATGATTCGTTTCGAATTGCTATTGCTTTTTTTCGGTTTACATTGTTATAAGAAAAGAATAAAGATATTAATAACTTATTATTTATAATATCAAGATAATAATATTAACTAGTCATTACCATATGAAAACTGTCCAATTCAATAAGAATAATATAAATCGAGGAAATTAATTAGCAATTGGGAGAGTTATAATATTATTACAAATGTTATATTTCAACACAAAATTTCGATTAATCACATATACAGTTCAATTGAGCACTTAATAATATACTACGGATATTGTTATGGTTCATGCAATTCATACTTATAGTTGGATCGCACTTTTTTCACTCCTCATTTGACTTAGACACTCTTTCTTTCTTTTTTCTTTTTTTCTTTTTTCTTTTTGTATATTTTGACCATACTATCCACTATGGACCCATTTGCTACAACTCTACAAAAGTGATTCATTTTTTGTACACCCTCCAAGCGTCTTATTCAAAATTCTAGGATGTGCTCCACAATGTCGACTCCCTCATCAGTTGGTTGTCTAGCATGGTGGGGGATGAGGACCCACATAGTTGATGCAATCGTTTTGGCTCGAGAACTCACCAAACATGTCCAACTCATTATCTCAAGACAAGTTAACAATGTGGCAGTTGGACATCAGTCTCAAGAACTTAATAGCTCGAAGTGATCGATCCGCGGACCGTGACAATATGGAGGTGATCTTTTCGTGGGGCTTGTTGGGGTAGCCAATGTATTTTACATTGTCTTTGTGAATGCAATATTTATTAGTGTGAATGCAAGCCAACCTTGTCTTGATGCCATGTGACTTGAGGAGGAGGGAGGCGTGGAATATAAGGACGGACCGTAAGAGAGACAATTTGTCAGAGCTGAGAACTTTCTCGAGTTAGGCGTGGAAAGAAAGAAGAAAATGGAAAGTGGTACCATAAGGAGAAAAAAAGAAGAAACAAAATAAAAAGAATTGACCAAATAAAAAAAGAGATAGAGTCGTCATAGAAGTGGTGGGTTCCATAAGAAATAGTACGGTGATCTCCCAAAAAATGGAGTGTTTAAATTAAATAATGAGTGGAAAAAACACAACCATTATAGTTTGTTAAGATATTATAACAATAATATCACTAATTAATTTGTCCATAACAAATGCACTTATGACATTAATTAATCATATATATATATATCAATTATAATATAGAATATTTTGTTGGTATTATCTCGAATTTGTCATTCGCATTCAGTTTGAAGGATAATGAGGGTTGAATTGCCGAAGACTTGTAATCTTCAAAATTTTGTGTCAATGGCAACTTGAAAAGCAAGAATACGAGCTTCATATTCCATAATATTATTGGTAAATGAAAATATTAATTTAGCGGCTACAATATATTGGTCAACTCGAGCAATAAGAAATGGCCCAGTGCCTGAACCAAATAGGTTGATAGCACCGTTGAAGGACATTGTTCATTTGTTATTTGACACAAGCGGGATAAGCTCATTTGCAAAATCGGCCTACTCAGGGCTTTCTGATTCTCTCGGACTTTTGGCTATATCTTCTCAGCTATGGTTTTCTAATTTCCCTTGTCTTGTAAACTTTGAACTTGAGCGGTTTCTCCGTCTCATGTTCTACAATGACTTTGGCCAAGATGGTCGTAGATTTCAAACAAGGGCCGGCCAATACCCTAGCTGAGGACTTACTGGAGAACTTTATTAAGATTCCCCTTTCTTGGTCTTTTAGGGTTCCTTCTTAAGGAACCGGTCCAGCCAATGCGCAGCCAGTGATGAATGAAATATGGTCCCCTTTCTTTACCAATTTTTTGGTTCTGACTACTTTGTGCCATACGCAGGAATAGCATGTAGAGACAAAGTGATTGCCAATCATAAAACAACTGAGCAGCCGATGAATGGTAATTGCAGAATTAATGTATGATCAAAATCTTTTGTTGCATATATTCATTTGATGGAAGAAAGGAAGAATGTAATGCAAGGATTATGATATGTATTATACCGTGTTAGGATGTACATGTGAGTTGTGTTAGAGAAATCCCACATCAGAACATTAGTATGATATAAAGCACTTAATATATCATAATTGGTCCATAACTTATCCGTTTAAACTTTTGAGTGAAAATGAGTTCAACTAGATATATTAACAGGCTCTTCCTTGGCGATCTCCCCTTCACGGTGCCTTTTTATGCAGGCCTTGACTTTATAGTTGTAGTATTCATTGTTTGGTGGCATATAATATTTCATAGACACCGACTCCGTGAATGGCAATGAAATTGATGCTAACTGACCAATTTCTGGGCAGATCTCTCAGATGAATCCAAGCACCAAATGCTGAACATTGTGACATCTACGCCGAATCAGTCCAAGGCAATCCTTTTATGCGCGGTTGTGAATTGTGATTATCTTGCCTGTTTTCGTAGAACATTTTTCATGGAGTCAATGACTTCCGCGGCCATTACTTGCTGTTTCATGGCAACAAGCATTTGTTACGAATGGAAGATCCTTCATATCAGTTTCGCAAGGGCAAGTCCATCGTGATGCAGAGCGACAGGTTTGAGGAGAAGTTCCGGGCGGTAAACTTGGAAGAAAATCATAAAGCTCCCTACTGTTTTCATAGCGTCCTTCTAATTTTGTCCATCCGGACATGCATGAATATAACTTTACAAGAGATCATGCACTAGATCCTCAGTAAATAGCTTCAGGACAATGTTAATATGTGGGAAACAATCAGCTTGCTCGGTGCTGTTAAGAGGAGCTATAGACTAAACTTACAGAATCTAAACATGGTAAGCACCATACTGATTGTCTAGATTGTGAAATCAAAGAAGAAACATGAACGTCTGTCTGGGTTTTCTTGGAGAAAATCTTTCGAAAAGGACGAGATCTTTTTGTTCGTAGAACTTTGCTCGATATAAGGCCTTCAGATCCTAATATTTCCCCTTCAAAAGTCAGGTATAAACTATAGGACATACAATTTTACAGCATCTTATTGCACAATGCTTTTGTTCACCGCACTATGTGGAGTAATTGCCCTGTGCTTTTATCAGAGAGTAATAAGCCCCTCGACGCCCTGTGGCAATTAAATCCCCATGCGAGCCTTGTTCCACGACCCTCCCATCCTTGATCACCGCTATCGAATCCGAGCCCTGTATCGTGGACAGCCGGTGAGCCACAACCACACATGTTCGGCCGACCATCAACTTCTCCAATGATTCCTGGACTAGATTCTCCAAGACGCTGTCGAGGGCGCTCGTCGCCTCATCCAACAGGAGGATCGCCGGGTTTTTCAGTATCGCTCGAGCAAGCACGATCCTCTGCTTCTGCCCTCCGGACAGCTGCACTCCTCTAGCCCCGCAGTATGTGTTGTACCCGTCCTTCATTGAACTGAAATGAGAAAATCAGATTCTCAGAAATCAGAAACCTCCACATAGTCATGCTTTTTTGAGTCATACTAGATAGGGCAGTGTTTATACATACTTTATGAATTCATGAGCATTGGCAAGAGCAGCCGCCTTCTTGACATCAATCTCAGTGGCTTCCTCGTTGCCATAGACAATGTTCTCGTGAATACTTCCTGCGAAAAGAGTGGGTTCCTGACTTACTAGAGCTATGTGAGACCTCAGCTCCCTCAGCTTATAGCTCTTGACGTCCTCTCCATCTATTAGTACATGTCCGCTCAGAGGGTCGTAAAATCTTTCGATCAATCCTATGATGGTGGATTTGCCCGACCCGCTCTGCCCAACTAGCGCCATTCTCTTTCCGGCTTCGATTTCGAGGCTTAGACCCTTGAAAATTATCAGCTCGGGCCTAGCTGGATAAGAGAAGCGTATGTTCTTCAATTCTATATGGCCTCTCATCGGCCTTCTCATTGTGATTCCTTCAGGGTTTTGCGGCTCGATCTCGCTTTCCCGATCTAGGATTGCAAACACCAATCTGACGGCATCACTACCTTTGGCCAGATCAGAAGTCATGCTTCCTGCGTCCGCAATTTTATGGCCGATGCTCATTAATATGAAGAAAACTTGGAAAAGGTGCTTCGATGTGACCAAACCTTGGATCATTAGCTTCCCGCCATACCAGTACGTCAATGCTATGGCGGCAGTCGTCAGGAATTGGCAACTGAACAAGCCAATGCCCGAAAACCACGACTGCCTGATGCTTTCTCTTCTTGGACCTTTGAGCGTGTCTTGAAAGAGATGGAGGATTCGACGCTGAGCGGAAAAGGCAGTAATAGTCCTGTGGTTCACGGTGGCTTCGCTGGCCAGCTGGCATCCTTCAGTCTGCACTTTCCGAGCTCGTTCGGACAATCCCTTCATCAACACCCTCCTCGAGTAGAAGGAAACTATGATAAGAGGCTGCATAGCGATCATCACGATCGCGACTCGCCAGGAGATCACCAATCCGAGCACAAAGGCCACCATGGCGCTGACAATGACTAGCACTAATAAGGACACGCGGTCGGCAATGAGGGAACGTACAAAGTGCGCGTCAGTTGCTAGCCGTGCGCATATGGCTGCGCTCGTGTTCTCATCTCGATCGAACCAACCGATCTCAAAAGTGAGGACTTTCTCTAGCATCTGTTCCCGCACCCTCTTAGTCAACCGCTCGCCCACAATAGCAAAGTTGTGATGCTGAACAACGTTGGCTATTAGGCTGAGAACCGCAAGGCCTAGGAAGATGAAGCAATAGATCCTGGTTTTGGACTTGATGGCAGCATTATCTCCCAAGAAGTAAACGGAGACGATGGTTCCCAAACAATAAGCATGAACCGCCTGAATTGCTCCGAAGCCAGCAGCCCCTAAACATCCTAGTATTGCTTGTCTCCACTCCGGTGCATTCATCTTGAGCAACTGCCAGTGAGAAGACCGAGGATGAGGATTTTTTGCCAAGTCGCTACCATTGAAATCATCCCATGAATCCATTTGGAAGGAGGGCAGCAAACTGATGGAAAACACTGGGCTATAGATGGAGGTGGGGCTATTTGGCCAGCTCGGCCTTGCCTGGTTCGATGTTCGGGGACTTTGGTATGCCGTTGTTGTACCATGATGTGCATTCTCTGTCTGAAAGAATGGACTAGGAGGCGCTTCGTTTTCGGTTGCCACTTCTTGTAGCTGCACCATCTTCCCATAGATGCCCCCTCCACCATTATTCATATTGATCAGATCATCATGAGAACCCAACTCTACGACCTTTCCCGATTGAATGACTGCTATCAGATCAGCCCTACGGATTGTTGAGAGGCGATGAGCAACTATGATCGTCGTCCTTCCGACCAAGGCATTGTCCAGGGCTTCCTGCACTATTCTTTCTGATTGCGCATCCAATGCACTTGTGGCCTCATCAAGTAGAAGGATTTTCGGGTCTCTGATGAGAGCTCTTGCGATTGCAATCCGTTGCTTTTGTCCACCGGACAACTGCACTCCAAATTGTCCAACCTGAAAGCCCAAATAAAAAATCTGGTGACTCCTTAACATTCCCAGAATATCTATCTTCATCGAGACAGAGTTTGAAAGGAAATGAGAAGGCAAGAGTTCTGCGGTACCTGAGTATCATATCCATCCGGCAATTTCGAAATGAAATCATGAGCATTTGCAGCCTTAGCCACCTTTGTGATAGCTTCCATTGATGCCCCTTCTTTGCCGAAAACGATATTTTCCTTGATTGATGTAGCAAAGAGAATAGGCTCTTGATTAACCAGACCCATCTGGGACCTCAACCACATGAGCTGCAGATTCTTTATGTTGTATCCGTCAAGCAGAATGTCTCCACAGATCGGATCATAGAACCGCTCCAACAAAGAGATCACAGTGGACTTGCCTGAACCGCTGCCCCCAACCAAACCTACCGTCGTGCCAGCTCGTATTCTTAGATGAAACCCGTCTAGGACTAGACTATCCGGCCTCGATGGGTAGCAGAAGTCGACTCCTCTAAATTCTATTTCTCCTCTAAAATTGGCTATAGCTTTTCCCTTCTTCTCTTTGGAGTCGATATGAGGAACCTGATCGATCATTTTGAAGATTCGACCTGCAGCATCTATGGCGTCGGCAATAGAAGAGAGATTGGGGAGCATGTTCATGAATGACCTGGGTTTTGCAAGCAACCGGTTGTGACTCGTGAGATTAAAAAAACCGAACTGTTTTCGAAGCATGGATAGGTTCATTCATTTGCAAAACTTTTCTTTGGAGCGTAACAGTCTCTGGTGCAATTACACAGACATCCATATTTCTTTTGACGCACTAAACATCATTTGAATGGCATAACCGCTTGCTTGCACATCAGTTCAACCACATCCTGGTAGTTACTTGAGTTCTACTGTTCTAGTTCTACTACATAAACTGAATTGAGTGGCAACGTGAAAAGAATGCTGAACTCATCATATAACCTGAGAAGATTAACAATCAGATGAGAAGAAACTTACACTCCTCCTGTGATGATGCAGATTTCGGCGACGAAAACGGGGCCACCTTCTTCTCCTCTCTCAGTGACAAGAATGCTACCGACCCAAGCCTGGAATGCCCAAGCAGCGAAAATCATTCCCATGCTCCCTAACATCAAGCCCTTCACAAAGCCTTGCTTTATACCAAGCTCCAGAGTACTCTGCAGCGCGTGCCTGAACCAGACTAGTGTCTGACGCTCCCCGACGTAGGAATACACCGTCCGGATCGACGAGATCGCTTGTTCGGCAATACCGCCTGCAATGGCATAGGACTCTTTGATTTCCATCCCCAGGTTCATTAGTAGCTTCCCAAATCCGATACCGGGTATCACGAACATGAGAGAAAATGGAAGAGCGGCAAGGGCTAGTCGCCATGAAAGTTTCAAGGCGACCAAAAACGTGAAAACGAAAGCCGAGAGGTTGACCAGGCAGTTTGGGATCTGCAAAAGAGTTCGGAAGTGAGAGTGAGATCAATGCTATAAGGAGAAGAGTCAGAGATTATGCATACACAATAGAAGTCGGAATTACTTTCTCGGCTATGACATCTTGGATCAAATGTGCATCGGAAGATATGGTCGACACTACTCGAAATGTCGCAGAAGAAGCATCTTGCCTGTCAAAAAAACCAACTTCCTGTCTTAGGATTGATTTCAGGTACTCGACTCGGATGCGAGAAGTTTGTCTTTCTGCGGTCCTTGTCCAACAAATTCCCTCTGTCAAAAAAAGGGAAACAGGTGCGTCGAAACATCATCTCGATGACAAATCACATTCGCGTCACCCATACATTGCCATGATCTCATGATGCATACACTTCCCTATTGTTAAACATTACGTATTTGGCCAAACCGATTTGTAGATACTTCACCAAAGATTTAAATTTTAGGTAAGTCACGTACCGATAAAAGCAGACGCACCAACTCCAATTGCGACATATAATAGTCTCAGTGCGTGCTGTCCATGTAATAAGCAGCCGAATCGTCAGTAAAAGCTTGAATTTTCCATGTAATAAGCAGCTGAAAATGCATATCTGATAACTCATCTCACACAAAATGTCAAAGATGTAACTTCTAGCTGCATTAAGCCGATTGCTCTCGGTAACAAGTCGACATTTTGCAAACTTTGCTTGAACCAGAGAATATATCTTACGCGATTTAATGCTGTCACGATGCAACTGCATTAGAAGATTGGAGAAGGGTACCAAGCTTGTTTACTCAATGAAACATACCTCATCCACTGTCGCTTTCTCGAATGTGCCGTTAAGACCAGCACCTCCATACTTGTTGATGACATCGCTTAGAACGAGCATTGTCAGCGGCGTCATCAACCCATCTCCTACGCTACCTGCTACTCCAAGCAAAACCAACAACTTGTCGACGCCATCGACATATCGGAAGAGACCGCCTTCACGTCCCATTATCTAAAACCCCAGTAAAATCCTCAGGCTCAGGTGTTTCGGTTCACCCTTTCAACATTTAGAAAAAGCCGGCTTCCGTCCAATACTGCATCAGGATTCCATATGTTCACTGAATTTATATTACTAACGGGACCCGGTAGAAAAACAGCCACCCTGCATTTGTCTCTCAGTGAACACACCTCTCTCGCGAGACTGGTACGAATCGGACACTGCATCATCGATTTAAGCCGGCAGCATCTATGTTTCTTTGTTTCTAGCGGGTGGTGGTTTTGCTTGTTCCTCCCTGTCATTGCTCATTCCATCAGTTCAAGCTTTTAACGTTTGAAAAGCTCATTTCTTGATTTGACCCATTCCAAAGCGAGTGATATCGGACACGCTTAAGGAATCTTTGTGAAAGTGCACTTGAGGCCGCAGGACGACAGTTTCATTAAAATATGACAAGGTTATCACTTGATGATTCGGTTTGATCTTTAGTAGTTTTGTTCGAATGAAACTGAAGGTCCATACGGCAGAAAAAGCAAATGGAGTTCGGCAACCACCTTGGTTGTATCCAAATTGGAGTATCTGGGAGCATAGAAAGAATTTGGAGCACAGAGATTCTGATGGGTCCTCCCAAAAAAATCTTACAAAGTTGTCACATATGGCACGGCACGTTCGGATCAATTTTTCAAAGATTGGGGCATGTGGATTCATTTCATTCGTTGATAATCAACTATAATAAACTATCATATTACCTAATAGATATATTTTACGTAGTGTCCTTACTAGTTATAGCATTTCCCTCAGATAGATAAGCCTGATTACTAGATAAAAACTGTCGTCCCTCAAAATGGATCTTATCTAAAAGGCTTCTATCGAATAAGCTCCTCTTCTTCATGTGAAGGAAAACTTGGAATCTTTCCCATTTTCACTTAGGGTTAATATCACGAAAATTCCCAAAATAATATATATGTAACAAAATTACCAAAAATTAATTTTTTAATCATAAAAAATCCCAAACTAGTACACATATGACAAATTTACCCTAGCTAATTTTTAATCGCCAAAAACTCCACATTGATATATTTGTAACAAATTTACTTTTCGTTAATTTCCTTTAAATTTGATTAATACCACGAAAATAAACCAGTAAATATATAACAAATGGAGGGTAAACCCCAATGGGACACTGTTAATTTCAACACATTAATCAACTCAGCAATTTGATGGTAAAATTTAACGGAAACTAATAAAGAGTAAATTTGTTACAAGTGTATCCGTTTTAAGTTTTTGATAATTAAAAAATTAGTTTTTGATAAATTTGTCACAAATGTACCACTTTAAGGTTTTCATGACCCTTTCGCATAAGCATACTATGCCTTTTGAAGAAAAAAAAATACAAGTATGCTCCTTTCGCCCAAGTGACAAAAAAAGGAAAGAAAAGAAAAGAAACACTATTTATGGTGTGTTTCTTTCCTTGAAAGGAATTTCTATGAAAATATTCCCAAATTTTTTTATGTTTGGAACATAGAAACTGGGAGGAAGTGACGAAAAAAGTCCTTAAACTATTGTACTCATATCAATTCAGTTTTAAATCTTTCAATTTGGTTAATTTAATCCTAATTTTTTTAAAAATTTGCCAATGTGGCCTAATCGGTCAATTTTGGCTAGAGTTTGTTGACATAAGTGCATTCCAAATGGCATGGGCATTGCTAACATAGACAGTCTTTGCAATTTTTTGTTATATTTTCTGAATATTTATATTATATTTTATTTTCCTTTTCTTCTTTCTTTTTTCCTTTATTTTCCCTCCACCGGTCGCCAAGCCTTGACAATGGTCAATGACCAACCATAGGGCAATGACCAGCAAAGGTCACCCTTGCCATCCTCAGGCGAAGGTGAGGTCGAACCACACTCAAACCTAGCCAGGTTACCCTACTAGATCCCTTGTTGATCCTCACTAGTCGTCGGCCATTGTTGAGGCTCAAAGACCAACAAAGAAAGAATGAAATAAAAATAAAGGAAATAAAATAAAAATTATAAAAAAAAATTATAAATTGTTCACGTCGGCATCAATTGTGTCATGTAACATTATTAGAGTTCACATCTATGATTTCCTATCAAAATTGACTGAATATACAACATTAGCAAATTTTCAAAATGTTTATGATTAAAATCGCCAAATTGATTTAAGACCGAATTAGTATAAAATCAATAGGTTTATGACTTTTTTAGTAATTTCCCTTGAAAATGGCAAATCAATTGGAAAATATTTCCAATAAAAAAATTGCACTTTAAATAGGGAAAAAAAACATTTCTCCTTTTTAACCAAAAGAAAAAAAAAACGTTTTAATTGACTAAGTTTCAAGTTGAACCTTGTCACGGGACATCACAAAACTTAAACCGAGGTAAAAGCTTCATTAATTCTCTCTCTCTCTCGTCCTCACCAGCAAGTAGCTACAAATCTGTTCCCATTAAACTTATACTTTCAATCTGTGATTCGCCCCTTAAAACTTTGTTTCATGGCCCCGGAGGAGAGACAAGGAGGGTACTAGTTAAAATGTCAAAGTAGATTCTACTTGCTACTTCACTTCTTTCCAACACAGATTTCGGAACCAAGGAAAGGGAACAAAGAAATCGAATATTTTCATGTATGTCGCGACCTCTTTTTTTCGGCGCCCGCAGTCGGTTGTGAGCGCCTAAGGAGGGTAATGGCTCGGCTGAAATTAGTTATGCCCGGACCCTCCCAAGTCCACCAATTCACGACTTTAATAATCTGAGTTTTTAACCTGTAAATCAATTTTTAAAATGGAGTCGCCACTAATTGATTTGGGGTGGGTTGATTAGAAACCCAAGTGAAGTATCGGGAGAAATACCCACTCCTGCGCAACCAGAGAAATTAGGATCGGGGACTTGATTACACTAGTTAATCACTAATGCCCTTTCGGTACCTAATCTTGTTTAAACCCCGAGGTTTTTGGATGTTCGAGGGGTTTTCCATGCATTTCGGGAGGAAAAACATTTTTGAGTCATTTTTCTAATTTTTGGACACAAAAGGGATTTTTGGTATTTTTGGGGAAAATACAAGTCTTTTTGGCTTTTTCTGAAATTTTTGGCTTTTTCATGAATTTTTGGCTTTTTTGGATTTCTGGCATTTTTTGGAAAATATGAAATATTTTTTATTTTTTTTCAGAAAATAAAATATTTTTAAATATTTTTTTTATATTTTTGGAAAATAAATTATTTTTTTTTTTTTTTTTCGATTTTTTGGAAAATAAAACACTTTTTAAACATTTTTTTAAATATTTTTGAAAATAAAACATTTTTTGATTTTTTTGATTTTTGAAATAAAATATTTATTTTATTTATTTATTTTTTATTTAAAATACTATTTTATATTAAAACAATGTAAAAACCGACCCGGCCGGATTCACGGGTTGGGTCCGACCGGGCCGCCGACCCGAAAGAGGACGCGGCCCGACTCGGATTTTTTTGCCTTTTTTCTTTTTTTATTTATTTACTAAAATGACGCCGTGGCCAGGCGTTTGGGGGCGCCCGGCTCGGCCCGACTACCCGCTCCAACTTCCTGCTCCACGACCCGGTTCCTCCGGAACCCTACCCGACCCGGATCCGACCCCACGACCCGACTTGCAGCCGCCCCTTCCCCAGATCGCAAACCCTACCCGATTTTCCGGTCCGGATCCGCTCGCGACCGGAAAATCGCAAACCCTAGGGTTTGCGAATCCGCGGCGCCGGAGAGGAGATCAAAGCGATCCTACGGCGACGACAGCCACGACGGTGACGGCAACGACGATGGGGACCACGACGATGGCTACTGTGACAGGATGGGATCGCGATGGACGGCAGGGACAATGGCGACGGCTTTTTTTTTTTACCTTCTCTTGAACGAAGGCGATGACAGCGATGGTAGGGGCTGATCTACGACGGCAGCGGCTACGGCGAGCAACGATGAAGCTGGGGGTTTTGATCTTCGACGGTGGAGGTCGCGGCGAGCAACGACGGTGACGGCGAGGCTTGATCTTGGCCGGATCTCGCCGGGGCTCTCTCTTTCTCCCTCGGGATCGCTCGGCGAACTCCCCGAAGTCTCTCGGGGACCCCTCCGAGCTCACCACGCCACGGCCGACCCTATGCTCGAACTCCCCGAAGTCTCTCAGGGGACCTCGAGCTTCGGCCGACCTCCCTCTCTCTCAAACCTCTCTGCGTGTGTCTCCATTTTCGGTCCCGGTCCTCCCCCTTTCTTCGTCGGGGATGAAGGGCCTATTTATAGGCGCGGGAGCGGCCGTTCGGCGAGGCTTCGACCCGCCGTTTGGACCGCCGTCCCATCCGCCATCATCGCTTCCTCCGGTCACGTCCCGTCGACGCCCCTGCTCCTCTGCTCCGCACGCAACCATCTCTGCTCAAGCTTCTCCGGCGTCGTGCTTGCCCGCGCGTGCTCCTCAGTGACGCAAGGAAGAAGACGACGCGGAGGGGGCCGGGCTTGAGGCGACGATGGGCCGAAGGCCCACGCGGGGAGGGGGGCTGCCTTTCCGCTTTCGCTTTTCTTTTTTTTTTCTTGTTTTTATTGTTTTTTCGGTTTTTTATTATTTGCTTATTATTTCGAAAAAGACAAAATAAATAAAAACTTAATTAACATAATAAAAATTGAGGTGTCAACAGTTGCCCCTCTTTGAAGGTGAGCTCGCAGAGGTTACATTCAAAGACAAACTGATGCCTCAATTTTATCTATGCATGCGTAGTAGATTATATTTTATTTGGGACCTATTATTCTATGCAGAAAAAGAGCAATATAACTTTACATATACTAAGACAGATAAGAAGATACATGTAGTTACTTACCGGGAGTGAGTGAAATAGGGTGTGAGCCCCGAGTTTGGCAAGTATCAAGGCGTCATCTTACCTGGTGATATGAGGAGATTGCTTTTCCAGGGCTCGAACCATTCTTCGGTCGCCTGTTGGAGCAATCAGTGATTTGTCTAGGACCCGAACCTTTCTTCGGTCGCCCTGACTGGGGATTACTCCTCCAGGACCCGAACCATTCTTCGTTCGCCTGTTAGAGCAATCAGTGGTTTGTCTCGGACTCGAACCATTCTTCGGTTGCCGTGACAGGGAATTGCTTCTCTAGGACCCGAACCATTCTTCGGTCGCCTGTTAAAACAATCAATGATTTGTCTAGGACCCGAACCTTTCTTCGGTCGCCTTGACTGGGGATTACTCCTCCAGGACCCGAACCATTCTTCGGTCGCTGTTAGAGCAATCAGTGGTTTGTCTCGGACCCGAACCATTCTTCGGTCGCCGTGACGGGAAATTGCTTCTCCGGGACTCGAACCATTCTTCGGTCGCCCTGTTAAAACAATCAATGATTTGTCTAGGACCCGAACCTTTCTTTGGTCGCCTTGATCGGGATTACTCCTCCGGGACCCGAACCATTCTTCGGTCGCTGTTAGAGCAATCGGTGGTTTGTCTCGGACCCGAACCATTCTTCGGTCGCCGTGACGGGAAATTGCTTCTCCAGGATCCGAACCATTCTTTGGTCGCCTGTTAAAACAATCAATGATTTGTCTAGGACCCGAACCATTCTTCGGTCGCCTTGACAGGAGATGCACCGACCTTTCTCAGGGCATCTCATTTGTGGGTGCCTGATTTGTCACAGACACTGGTTGGAACCCGACCTTTCTCGGGAGGATGCACTGACCTTTCTCAGGGCATCGATTTGTGGGGCGTCTGACTTCTGTCGAAGACACCAGTTGGAACCCGAACCATTCTTCGGGAGGATGCGCCGACCTTTCTCAGGGCATCGATTCTGGAGCGTCTGACTTCTGTCGAAGACACCAGTTGGAACCCGAACCATTCTTCGGGAGGATGCGCCGACTTTTCTCAGGGCATCGATTCTGGAAGATACCTGGACATTCACAGGCATATCAAAGAATACATGGATATTCACAAGTACTAACCTGAAGGATATCTGGGCATTTGCAGGCTTCAAAATGGGTATTTGGCCGACCCTTGGATATTGGTGAAGGTCTCTCACCTCCTAGTAGTTGGAATATCGAGGACGTGCCCCGCACATTCGTGAAGGTCTCTTACCTCCTGGTAAATGGGAATATCGAGGGCGTGCCCCGCATATTCGTGAAGGTCTCTCACCTTCTGGTAAATGGGAATATCAAGGGCGTACATGAGATATTCGTGAAGGTCTCTCACCTCCTGGTAATTGGGAATATCGAGGACGTACCTGAGATATTCGTGAAGGTCTCTCACCTCCTGGTAATTGGGAATATCGAGGACGTACCTGAGATATTCGTGAAGGTCTCTCACCTCCGGTAATTGGGAATATCGAGGACGTACTCGAGATATTCGTGAAGGTCTCTCACCTTCGGTAAATGGGAATATCGATGACGTACCGAGATATTCGTGAAGGTCTCTCACCTCCGGTAATTGGGAATATCGAGGACGTACACGAGATATTCGTGAAGGTTTCTCACCTCCCGGTAATTGGGAATATCGAGGACGTACACGAGATATTCGTGAAGGTCTCTCACCTCCGGTAATTGGGAATATCGAGGACGTACCGAGATATTCGTGAAGGTTTCTCACCTCCTAGTAATTGGGAATATCGAGGACGTACTCGAGATATTCGTGAAGGTCTCTCACCTTCGGTAATTGGGAATATCGAGGACGCACAGGATATTCATGAAGGTCTCTCACCTTATGGTAAATGGGAATATCGAGGACGTACCTGAGATATTCGTGAAGGTCTCTCACCTCCTGGTAATTGGGAATATCGAGGACGTACCGAGATATTCGTGAAGGTTTCTCACCTCCGGTAATTGGGAATATCGAGGATGTACTCCGAGATATTCGTGAAGGTCTCTCACCTTCCGGTAATTGGGAATATCGAGGACGTGCACAGGATATTCATGAAGGTCTCTCACCTTCGGTAAATGGGAATATCGAGGACGACGCACCGAGATGTTCGCGAAGGTCTCTCACCTTCACGGTAATTGGGAATATCGAGGACGTACCTCGCATATTCGTGAAGGTCTCTCACCTCCTGGTATTATAAACTTGAATGTGGTTTAAGGCTTACCTAGATTGCCGCGGGCATTTAAAACGGGTAGAACACCTGGATAGCCACAGGTGTACAAAGTACTGGATAACCACAGGCGCACAACACGATGGAATACTTGAATGGCCACTAGTATTCAATGATACAATTTTGAGGACAACTCAGATATGTTGATTGCCATGAAAAGGAAGCACCCGGACAACGGTGGGTACTTGACGATATGGGGAAATCTAGACAGCAGTAGGTATTCAAAGATAAAAGGATACTTGATCAATTACAAGTATCAATACCCTGGGGACAACTTGAACAGGTCGAATGTCAAGAAAAGAGTACCCGTACAGTGATAGGTACCTTAAGACAAATGGGGATAGAGATATGCTTACCTGGCAATATCTCTGATCCCTGAGAGTATGTCTGTTATTTGCACGATATGCACACATGATTGTATATGCTGCAAATTCATGAATTTACATGTGATTTATGTACGACAATTTTGTCAGTTTTGCATCATCTGAATTCCACTGGGAAAGATTCTGAAAGACAGCATTTATTCGGAATATAGATGCTTTGAGCATGCCAGATGAGGGACTTTTTGTCTGAAAGGACTTTTCACTCACTCTCATGGAGAAGGCTATCCTGACCATTGATGCAAGATTTATAAGGACCACACTATCTCACTGTCATCACGTCAACAGGGGTCCGAGTATTCTCGCAAACAGTACGACTTTACCAATGTGAGAGGTCTTCGTCGAAACTGTGATGGAGTCTTTGTCAGCGGCTCATCAAATGGGACCATCAAGGTCGAAGTCGATGGACGAAAATGTTGCACGATCATCTCCGGGTTTATAAGTCAAGAACCCTGCGAAAAGAGATAAAATAGTCTTGCTCGTACTTCTTCGAGCGATGCTTATGTACACATGAAATCCTACGTTAATTGAAGTGCCCCTAGTCTGAAGAGACTTTTACAATGGGAATGTGACGTAGACTCGGCTCACATGTAAGAGGGTGAGAGTTGGTGACTGCTTTGGCATTTGTCACTAGTCCTTCTTGTTAGATGAGGGTTCTATGGACCACAACAACAACTTTTCTTGGCTGTATTTTTGACTGGGGGGCATTGGCCTTACTTTTACCAGGCACACTGCTTTTTCATGCCTTTATTTCTCATCTCAATTTTTCATTCATGGGCATTGACCTTGCTTTTACCAGGTACACTGCTTTTTTATGCCCTAGTTTTTGTCCTTGTTGTTTGAGGAACTGATCTTGACAAGTTCAAGCAAATGCTTTCGCTAGACTTATTGAGTCTTCGGTATTTCGATTATCTTTGCTCGGATGGCGGCAGTGGCTTCTGCTTTGCCTCCATGTGAGGGTGAATTTTCAGACTCAATTGAGTTGTACAATGGATACAAGTGCTTAAATAAAGAATTGCTTTTCACGACTCTAGGGCACTTAAATTAACGGGAGTGTTCATATGCAATAAAGACACTCGAAGATTGATGCAAGTGCAAGCAAGAAAATTTCTATCCCCTTTTTCACCTTGTAATGCTGATTTGCTTTCGACTTGCCCCTGTGTGGGGTGGTTCTTTGTCGGGAGTATAGCAGAAATTTGTCAGTATATGGGGCTCAAAGTGAGTGATGGGGTGCCTCTCACTGCTTTGATTATCGTACCATTCGCGAGAGAACTCTTTACCCTGTAGTCATGGAATTTTCTGCACTCATCTCACAAGTGTATAGATGGGGGATTGTGTGTAGGATATGGCTTGCCTGTCATCATTCTGACGCGCCTTATCCAACATGCTCAATCAATCTTGTATTCTTCAATTGGCTGTCTATTCTAATAATTCTCAGGGGAATCAGTGATTTAGACAGACAAAATCATCATGCAGAATTCACCTAGAAAAATGCATGCAGTGTATGATGTGATGGAGTTTGTACTCTCAAAATAAATGAATGGCTTTTACTCAAGAAGAACTTATTAACAGCTTTAGGGGTGTTTATTTGGTGGAACGGTATTCACAAATGCGTTGAAATTTGAACATTTAAAAGAGTTATTTACAAAAGGTTATTCGCATGGTGTCGATGGATGTTCCTATTGATTAGGGATATGACGCGTGAATAATCAGCTAAAGGTTGAGAATTTGATCGGGTGTCTCTGCTCTTGTCCCAGGTTTGGATCACTTGGTTTGCCCCATTTAACCGTTAAGCCTAGCCCTTGAATCCCAATGCTTCCTGTCAATATAAGTTCAGAGAGTGAGTGTTAGAAATGACACCAAGTTGCATTTCCCCCGAGTTTGTATGAGCTGGCTTCTAGGGATACTTGGATGTCGATGATGGTCTCTTTGCACTTCCATGCCTCTTTCGACTGGCTTTTCTTACTCGTGGCCACGTAGGCATGATTGCTAGCTGTTGATTTACTTTCAACGCCTTCCTTTTGTGAAACTTCCCCTTCTTTCCAATAGCAATTGCTTCTTGCAAGGGCATGCATCTGGAACAAAAAGTGAGGTTTCCGGATTCTAAGATTGCTGACTGGGACAGAAGGTTCCTTCTAACCAGGCTGGCTCCTGAACGACGCATCTTTTACACCAAGTTAGGCGAAATTGACATGGATTACTCTTATGCGTCTGCCTAGGTAATGTCGATTTGCTGAAGCTATGCCATCGAGTTTGCTATTTGATTTTCGACACTTCCTTAAATGCTGGTGATTACCATTCATTTTTCTCCAAATACACGATTTTCATGACGGTGTAAATACATCACTCATATATAAAAGGTGCATAGACATCTTCAATATGATAGAGAAGTGTTTGGCAATGTCAATCAATGAACATCATTCAAGGGTAGTACTTTTTTACAGCATCGGAATTAACTGGTTTAGAAAACTCTCGCCCATCCATCTCAGTTAGGATCAAGGCTCCTCCGGGGAGTATCTTCTTTATTACATAAGGACCCTTGTAATTTGGGGCGAACTTGCCTCCAGGCTCTGGAAAGATTGGCAGCGTCTTTCTCAAGACTAGCTCATCTACCTCGAAGTGCCTGGGTCGCACCTTTTGATTAAATGATCGAGCTACCTTCTGTTGATAACACTGACCGTGACAGAGGGCTTTCAGTCGCTTTTCATCGATCATGTTCAGCTGCTCGAGCCTTTGTTGTGTCCATTCCTCCTTAGATAATCCAGCCTGGGATAAAATTCGTAGGGAAGGGATTTCTACTTCCACGGGTAAAACCGCCTCCATACCGTAAACCGGGGAAAAAGGGGTTGCCCCAAAGAGAAGTTTGAATCGAAGTTCGATATCTTTGTTAGTGCAAAGGGTAGCCTCTCGTGCCAGTCGCGGTAATTTTCAGCTGTCCTGGCTAGGATTCTCTTGATGTTCTTGTTGGCGGCCTCTACAGCCCCATTCATTTGCGGGCGATAAGGGGATGAGTTCAGATGCCGGATCTTGAACTTAGAAAATAATTGATCAATCAGCTTGTTGTTCAGATTTGTCCCGTTGTCGGTGATGATGGAATCTGGCACACCATATCGGGCGATTATGTCACGTTTGATAAACTTCATAACATTCCGTGCAGTTACACTTGCATATGATGTGGCTTCGATCCATTTCGAAAAGTAATCAATTGCAACCAAGATGAACCGATGCCCGTTTGACGCCTTTGGGTTAATTGGGCCGATTACATCGATGCCCCACATTGAAAACGGCCATGGCTCGATAGCGATGCGGTTCGGTTGGAGGGACATTTATCTTATCTCCGTGAATTTGACAACGATGACAACTTCGTACATGCTTTGAGCACAATCATTCTCTAAGGGGAGCCAGTAATAACCCAGTCTCATTATCTTCTTGGCCAACATACGTCCATTCATGTGAGGGCCACATACTCCCTCATGTATTTCTTGCATTATTTGTGTGGCTTCTGCCGCATCCACACATCTTAGTAGGACCGAGTCATACGATCTTTTGCATAGATTTTCACCGCTGACGAAAAACTTTGAAGCCATTTTCATTAGGAATTTTCGATCAGAGGGAGTGCTTTGTTCGGGGAACTCCTGCTTCTGGACGTATTTCATGATGTCGTAATACCAGGGTCTCCCGTCGGACTCTTCAGTTATGGTCATGCAGTAGGCCTGTCTTGCCAGGACTTCGATTTTTAAAGGCTCAACTTCTAACCCTCTCGTTGCTTACAACATAGATGATAGCGTTGCTAGTGCATCAGCGAACTGATTATGAATTCTAGGTAGGTATTCAAACGAGATGTCTTGGAATTTTCCCGCCAACTTTTCTAAGTAACCATGATAAGGCACAAGTTTGGCGTCTTTTGTCTTCCATTCGCCCAATGTCTGGAGGATTATTAAGGTAGAATCACCGAACACCTTCAGCTTTGTCACTCCCATTTCAATAGCTGCTTGCAGGCCGAGGATGCATGCTTCATACTCGGCTATATTGTTGGTACATGGAAACATTAATTTTGCAGCCACGGGATAATGCTGTCCATTCGGGGATATCAAGAGGCGCCCCCAAAGGTCTGCGGAGCGACAAATTTACAGTTCCGTCGAAGAACATATTCCACGTGTCTTCTTCTACCGCGGAAATTCGATCGTCCGGGGGATTATCCTTGCATACTTCTTTAGGACAATCTGCTAACATATCGGCAATCACCCGCCCTTTAACTGATTTTTGTGACATCACTTGAATGTCGAATTCCGAGATCAGGATTTGCCATTTGGCCAATTTTCATACCAATGCTGGGCGACTGAGCAAATACTTAATCGGATCACTTTCGGTTACGAGGAAAGTTTGGTAATGCAAGGTATACTTTGTCGGAGTCTATGCAACACCCATACTAATGCGGCGCATGTTTTTCGATTTGGAGTAGTTTTGCTCGACGTGGTGAACTTTTTGCTCAAATAGTAGATGGCTCGCTCCTTCGGTCATGGGGCTCCTTTTGTGCTAGCATTGCACCTAAGGATTCACCGTTGATGGTAAGGTAGAGAATTAAAGGGTGCCCCGGACCGGAGGTACTAGAATCGGGGTTTCATCAAGTATTGCTTTAGGTCTTCAAATGCCGGTCGGCAATCATCATCCCATTTAATTTGTGCGTCTTTCCGAGAAGTTTAAAGAAGGGTTTTGCGGTTTCGGTAAAAGCTGGGAAATGAATCGAGCAATGTAATTTAATCTCCCCAGGAGGCTCCGGACTTCTTTTACAGTCGAGGGAGGAGGCATCTCAAATATCGCCTTGGTTTTTGATGGATCTACTTCTATCCCTTTACAGCTCACAATCAATCCAAGTAATTTGCCAGAAGTTGCCCCAAACACACATTTCGCTGGATTCAAGCGCAACTTAAACTGGCGAAGTCGTTCAAATAGCTTCTCCAGGGTCTTCACATGGTTTTCTCTATGTCTGGTTTTAGCGATCATGTCATCGACATATACTTCAATTTCTTTGTGCATCATGTCATGGAAAAGGGTGACCATGGCTCGCTGGTAAGTTGCTCCAGCATTTTTCAGGCCAAAAGGCATGACCTTATAATGGAAAGTTCCCCATGGAGTAATGAACGCCGTTTTTTTCTTGTCTTCCTCCTTCATCTTTATTTGGTTGTATCCCGAGAATCCATCCATAAAAGAGAATAGTTTGAACCCCGCAAAGATCTCTGTCTACCGAACGTCTATGTGGGGTAATGGGAAATCATCTTTCGGGCTTGCTTTGTTCAAGTCACGATAGTCGACACAAACACGTATTCGACCATCCTTCTTCTTCACTCGGCACAATGTTTGCTACCCGGTTGGGGTATCGCGAGACTTCGAGGAAACCCACTTCGAGGAGCTTCATTACCTCTTCTTCAATCTTTTTTGACAATTCTGGCTTGGTTCTTCTTAGCCGTTGTTTCTTGGGGGCTATGTCAGGGTTGGTTGGCAAACTATGCTTCACGATCATTGGATCAAGGCCTGGCATATCCGCGTATGACCATGCGAATACGTCTTGATACCCTTTTAAAAGAGCAATCAGGTCAGCAGCTTCTTCTTCAGGAAGGTTGGCGCCAATCTTTATCTCTCTTGGACCTTCTGTGCTGCTTAAATTGACAATGACGGTGTCTTCAGTGGTAAAGGGCCTTGTTTCTTCATGACGCTCCCAGTCCCGTTGAATTTCCTCGGAATTATCAAAGTCATCATCTAAGCTATCAGAATTGCTATCATGGCTACCCACGTTGTTGGTTTGGACCACCCCCATACCCTTGCCTACCGCTAGATCATTCCTGTGTCATAGAGTAGATAGGCTAAGAGGGCAAATAAGGTTAGTAGTATGCATGCTCTTTTTGGAAATGTGATAAATTGTTCTTAAAGATTTAGGATAAGGAAACACGAGGAGACCGGGCCTCGATTTCTTCTTTCATTTGACGGACGGGCTATCATCAACGGGCCGGTTTGGTGTGTCTCCCCATGCCCTCAAAATGTTTTCAACTTTATTTATTAGTAGACGAATTTACAAAGCGATTTCAAAAAATGGTTCCCCGAGTGGAACTGATGTTGAAAACGAAACAAGCCAAACTCTTAAAAAAATATGTACAAGCTCCCACGTATGGGAGTATGCAAAGGAAATAAAAAGGATTCTACTCGAGCGGGTCTGCGCCCATTTCCCCTGGCGGTCCTTCACTGATAGCGCCCACGAAGAAGTCTTCATACCAGCTGCCAACCACGTCTCCCTGTGCTCGCGGCTTTGCAGATTCCAGATCATCCATGCCTTCCCATCCATCAGGGACGATGTGGTGATGATGATCATAGAAACTTTGGGGGATTGAATAATTGACATAGTAATCAAATTTACCACTTGGTTAGCCCAAAGTGTCCATGATCATCTCTCTTCTACGTGCTTCCTTTACATGCTCATGGAACATGGTACGAGTGCTGGGTACCACGAGAATGTGATCTTTGCCAAAACACAGCCACGGAGAGCGGAACGTGAATACCCCAGCATCTAAAAGATCCTGAACCTTGTCTTTCAGGATGGTACAGTCATCTAGCGAGTGTCCTAATTCCCCCGAATGATAATCACATTGCTTGGATGGATCATAATCAAGGAAGTACTCGGGAGTAGGATGACTCAGTTCCCTGGTGATTAGTCCTTACTCTAGGAGAATGGGAAAAACGATGGCCATCAATTTAGGAAGAGGCGAATATTGCCTCATGCTTTTTGAGGACTGAGATAGCCGAATCCCTTGCCAGATTGCATCAGTAGGGTCTTCTTCATTTATTACAAAATCCTCATTGTGACGAGAGCGGAATGCGCGGGTAGCTTGAGCGAAGTTTTCCGTCAAGTGGTGTACTGTCTCACGCAGGTCGTCAACTTGGCGTTGAAGATGGATGAACGAGAAGTTATCGCCGCTCCTTCTTTTGCTCCTCCTCAATAGCACATATAGAAATGTCTCCAAACATGGAGGTCATGTCATCCGGCCCCTCTTTCTTTGAGGGCCAAGTTGCGCTCTCCTGGATTACGGGCAATTTTGAGCTCCCGGGATTGAACCATTTTGGAGTATTGATCACTCCCTCCTCTTCACGCATCATCCGGGCCGGGCCTGGGAAAGTTTCCTCGAGACAGGGGTATAAAAGGCCGACTTTCTTCTTTGCTTTTCTATCCGGGAGGTATCCTAAACCGACAGTGTAGGGTCTCTTCAGGGCTTCAATAGGTTGACGGATGCCCTGACCTTCCTTACCAAGCCCTTGTCCCGGAATGAAACCGTGTCCAACCATGATTTTTCCTACCATGATCGCAACACTTGATACTTCGGGGACGAGGGGCAAGGTCCCTCGAGTTTCGTGCACAGTGGACACGAGCTCAAACGATTGATAGCTAGCTTCATTCTTGTCACCAAGCTTAACATAAGGAATGGCTGTTTCGTGGTAGATACGGTGGTCTTCTTCTCCTCGGATTGTGATTAGCTTTCCTCCAACCACGAACTTCATGCTTTGGTGGAGGCTTGAAGGTACTGCTCCTGCGACGTGGATTCATGGGCGCCCTAAGAGGAAATTGAACGCAGTGGAGATATCCATTACTTGGAACAAAATTTTGAATACAGTTGGGCCAATTTGAACGTCGAGCTCAATCTCTCCCTTTTGTTTCCTTCTTTGTTCCATCAAATGCTCGAACGGAAGTCTTGGGTACTTGGATCCGTGATTTGTCTATTTGAAGGCGACAGAGTGTCGCTAGTGGACATATGTTAAGAGCAGATCCATTGTCAATAAGCACTCGAGCAACGTGAGATGCGTTGCATTTGACTGATATGTAGAGGCCTTTGGTGTGTCCTCTACCCTCCTCAGGGATTTCTTCATCAGAGAATGCCATTTGATCCTTTAGTAGGATGGTGCTAACAAATTCCTCGAGTTTGTCATGTTCAATCGTTTCAGGGACATGTACCTCACTTAATACCTTCATAAGGGATTTTTGGTGCTTGACAGATGTCTGAAGCAATTCCAGCAAAGAGATCTGTGCTGGTGATTTTCGCAATTGCTCCACCACATTATATTCGCTTGCCTTAACTACAGCCAAAAACTCCTTGGCTTCTTCGTCGGTGACGGGCTTAGCGAGCTCGCGTATTTGCGTAGGTTCGCCCCGAGATCTCGTGACTAAACCCACATCAAGGTCATAAGACCATGGTACCGCGTTGTTACGCTCATATTTGTAAGGTCGGGGGATTTCAATGATTATAGCGCTTCCGCTATCGATGCTTCAATTATATCCTCTCGGTGGGGTGGAATCTTTCTTCTTCATTTCTGCATTTAGCGCGGCACATTCCTCATCCCAGTTGATGAGGACTTGTGATATAGTGGAAACTATGTTGGTGTGACCAACGTGCACGATTACTCAGGCTTCTATCATTCTTGATACCCTCGCTTCCATTGTCGCAAAAGGTGGTATTTCGTCATCTGAATAATATCCAGTTTCCACTAACCCTCGATAGATGTCAACAATATGGGTATTGACATCTCTGATTTGACTGGCTTCGGAACCGAATATCGCATTTACCTTGTCAGCATGATCAGGGAGCGGATTACTTTGGACATTTGGTTTCGTCGTCTGGAATGAGAAGGCTTTAGTATCCAGCAGGTTTTGGATCCGATGTTTAAGGATGAAGCAATCATCAGTTGAATGGCCTACTTCTCCCATGTGATAATCGCATTTTTTGGATGGGTTGTAGTTGGCGAAGCTTTCAGCATTAGGTCGTCTCGGCTCAGTCGAGAGGAGATTCTTGTTCCGGAGGATTGCCAAAACCGGGAAGGAGATCCGGGAAGCGGAGTGAATTGTCTTGATTCTTTGTAGCGTTGAGGCTGACGGCCATTGGTCTGCTGTTGGCCTGTGCTCGACTGAACGGTCGGGAGGTGACCGGTATTTGTAGTGTAGGTGGCATTGACATCAATCAGGGGCTCTTTATCCCTTTTCATGCTGAACCTTCTGCCGACAGGTGTAGGCTCGGTAAACCAGCCATCTCTTAACCCTATCTCTATCTGCTCTCCCACTGGAATGAGTTGATTGAATGATTCAGCGATCGTAGTCACCATCCGATTGCGGTATTCATAGGGGAGGGTTTTGATGAACATTTTTTCTGAATTCAAAGTCAGTCGGTTCGGGACTGATCTGGGCGGCGAGATTCCTCCACCTAATAGCATACTCTTTGAAAGATTCCTGCTTTTTCTTTTCCATGCGATCGAGATCCTCACGAGAAGGGGTAATGTCCATTATGAATTTGTACTGCTTGAGGAATGCCTCGCTTGCTTCACTCCATGTTTCGATGAGGTTTATGTTTTTCTTGATGTACCACCTCAAGGCGGGACCTACCAGACTTGACTGGAACAAATCGGTTCCGATTGTGACATACTGTTAAAGTATGGCATGTGATAAAGTTTTAGAAGCTGCTTGATTTGATCTAGTTATTCGAGCATGTCTATTTATAATGTTTCAGTACCTACTATATCCCAAGTTCAATTTACATAGATTAAATGTAAGCATCTTATCTAGAAATATGCAATATGTACTCTGGTGGCTATTTCAGATGACAGAGGAATGCTCCTGGAGTCAAGATTGACGGGCACGGAAAGGTGCCGAAAAAGAACGACGCGGCTCTGATGAGAGTCATGGCCAACCGACCCATAGCAATGTCCATCGACGCCGGCAATCGAGACTTCCAATTCTATTCCGAGGTTAATCTCCTAAATCAAACTTTGAAAGAGACCGCGAAACAAAACAAGAGAGCCAGATGCATGCGCGTGCAGGGAGTTGCTCGACGGAAAATGCAGGACGGAGCTGAATCACGGGGTGGCGGCGGCAGGACACAGAAGCACGAGGGAGGGGACAGAGTATTGGATAGTAAAGAAACTCGTGGGGCACCAACTGCGGCGTGAGAGGCTATGTTAGAATGCACCGCAGGATCGACAAGAAAGAGGGTTCGTGCGGCATTCGCCATGGACGCCTCTTATCGCCATCAGGTCCTCCTCCAGCAGCACCAGCAAACCACCCTCGCTCAAACATCAACCCTAATGCCATCATCTTCTACATCCCAGCGCTTCATGCTTCTAGGTAGCTCTCCTTTGGGATAAAGGCATGGTATATTATTAATTACTCTAACACTTCCCCTCATGCATAAGTTGGATTTTGACCTAAACCCAAAGCGTGGAAATATATAATTAATGAGGTAAATAGGGGCTTAGGAAGATATATAGCAGTCTGGAAAGATTTAAACTTAAGATCTTCTACTCTAATATCGTATGAGATTTTGTGAAACCACTGCTAACTATTATAAAAACTTTAGTGACATTGCCATTTGAATCGAAAATCCCTTATTCATGTCGCACATCTTGCATTTAGGATTTGCCTGATATTTGAGCAGTTTTCTGTAGATATGATAAACCATTTTCTTCATTCCCCATTCATCAAAATAATTATAAAAGTTTAAGCTTTGTGCAAGCATGTCACCTAAATGATTATTGAAATAATGTGTCAGCTGAAACTTGTAGAAGTTGCCATTTCTTGATGGAAATTAGAAGTCTAAAACACTTAGAGATTGCTGTTCTGGTCTATGCCATGGCTCGCAGTTGCAGGAGGTCAACAACATTGATGCTGTCGGCACAGGATGCATCACCCCCTTGAGCTTAGCTAGGGACAACTATAAGAGGACACGAATTGAGAATTTGAGGTCGAGAGCTTCTTGTCCAAAAGTGTAGGACAGTAAAACTTCTTGAGGATAGGCAAAACTGACGACACTCCTTTCTCGTTTCCATATTTTAAATTTTTGAGCATGTTCTGCTGGCAGAAGGATATACTTAGTGCAGTTACTGAATAAAGATGAGGAGATGTTCGGTCTATTAAGGTTTACGTAATCATATTATTTGCCCATTTTTCAGCAATAAATCAACCATTAGAATCCAATCAGTTCTCATCAGGAACTTCGCTCAACAATGAGCCAATATAATGAGCAATGGATCTTAACAATGAGACTATGGACCGCTTTTCGACCCTATAAAAGCAGCAAGAACCAAAAATCCACAAAACACACACACTCACTCACAGCACTTAACATGGAGAAATTGTCCAGCCTAATAGCATGTGCCTCGATCTTGGCTATCGCGAAGAACCCAATCTTCGCGAATGCAGGAGATCCTGACAAGATAGGATAGGATCTTAACTTTGAAGAGGGAATGACATGAATGGACAGCGCATATGATAGGTTATTCCAAAATCAATGTGAAGAATTTTCTATCCATGCAAGAATAAAAGCGGTTTCGGATAGATGCTCCGCAGCTCGAACCTGGATTACCAACTTTGTGCAAAAATCTCTTCATTCGCTTTATCTTGGCTGCCCTTTGTATATTGGCTAGTTCAGATGTGATAGATGAGTTTATATCCATAAGTGTAAGCCTAAATTTGAATATTCAGTTTGCAGATATTGTCTTTTGTCCAGATGAGGAAGATATTGCAAGACGTGCAAGTAGAAGTGCATGTCCCGCCATATGTTGCGCATGGCGGGAACTACATGGCATTGATACTGTCGGTTTTCGTGGGTGCAGTCTTGATTGCCGCTCTGGGGTTCGTCTACTGCTAGTGGATAGGGAGACTTTGTCATCTGCCAATGGATCCAAATGAGGCATGCTGGTTGTGGAGCACGCTGTGGAGCTAGTTGAGGTGCCAGCAAATGAGATGGCGACAACAGACCTACAGTCCAACCCCACATTGTCGTCTTCTTCAGATTCTAGTTAGATTAGTTTTAGCAGTCCAAACTTTTTTTTGAAACATAAAAAACCCTGAACTAAAGGGCATTTTCGTCTTTTACTTTTTTTTTTTTTCTTTTACTAACAACCGAGACTAGATGAAGGGCATCGGTGGTGGCTAGAGGATTGCATGGCAACAATGGTGGTACAAGGATGGCAGCAACACGACAAACATACGGTAAGCATGCAAACCGCGGTTGGCGAGCGTGCGAACAACGGGCGGCAAGCGTGCAAACGACCAGCAACGGGCAAGCCAAGGGGGAGGGAAAAGGAAGAGACAAAGAGAGAGAGGAGACAGGAGGAGGGGAGAGAAAGAGAGAGAAAGAAAAACTTAAGGAAGAAGGAGAAGCAAGATTTCAAGAATTAATTTTTTAAGAAGATGAAAGTGCATGAACAACAAAAGTTTAAATTAAAGCATGAATTAATATATGAAAGTCACTCAGAGTTGATTCTTCTGTCAGAGTTCAAATGCTTAGGCAAGAGAGAAGAAGAAGAGAAAAAAAATAGAAAAATAGAAAAAATAAGACGAAAATGCCATTAATGGGGTAAATGTGTCACGGTCAATAAAGTTTGGGATTTTTCATATCACAAAAAAAAAATTGGGATAAATTTGTCACTTTAAGTAAAGTTTCGGATAGATGCTCCGTAGCTCGAACCCAGATTACCAACTTTGTGCAAAAATCTCTTCCTTCGCTTTATCTTGGCTGCCCTTTGTATATTGGCTAGTTCATATGTGATAGATGAGTTTATATCCATAAGTGTAAGCCTAAATTTGAATGTTCGGTTTGTAGATATTGTCTGTCCAGATGAGGAAGATATTGCAAGACGTGCAAGTAGAAGTGCATGTCCCGCCATATGTTGCGCATGGTGGGAACTACATGGCACTGATATTGTCGATTTTTGTGGGTGTAGCCCTGATTGCCGCTCTGGGGTTCATCTACTGCTGGTGGACAGGGAGACTCTGTCATCTGCTAGTGGATCAAGATGAGGCATGCCAGTTGTGGAGCATGCTGTGGAGCTGGTTGAGGCGCCAGCAGATGAGATGGTGACGACAAACCTACAGTCCAACCCCACATTGTCGTCTTCTTCAAATTCTAGTTAGATTAGTTTTAGCAGTCCAAACTTTTTTTTGTAACATAAAAAACCCAGAACTAAAGGGCATTCTCGTTTTTTAATTTTTTTTTCCTTTTACTAACAACCGAGAGTAGATGAGGGGTGATTAGTGGTGGCTAGAGGATGGCATGGCAGCAATGGTGGCACAAGGATGGCAACAACACGACGAACATGCGGTAAGTGTGCAAACCGCAAGCGGCGAGCGTGCGAACGACAGGCGACATGCGTGCAAATGACTAGCAACAGGCGAGCCAAGGGGGAGGGAAAAGGAAGAGACAGAGAGAGATAAGAGATAAGAGGAGGGGAGAGAAAGAGAGAAAGAATGAAAAACTTAAGGAAGAAGGAGAAGCAAGATTTCAAAAATTATTTTTTTAAGAAGATGAATGTTCGATTTGCAGATATTGTCTTTTGTCCAGATGAGGAAGATATTGCAAGACGTGCAAGTAGAAGTGCATGACCCGCCATATGCTGCGCATGGCGGGAACAACATGGCAATAATACTGTCGGTTTTCGTGGGTGTAGCCCTGATTGCCGCTCTGGGGTTTGTCTACTGCTGGTGGACAAGGAGACTTTGTCATCTACCAGCAGATCCAGATGAGGCATGCCGATTGTGGAGCACGCTGTGGAGCTGGTTGAGGCGCCAGCAGATGAGATGGTGACGACAGACCTGCAGTCCAACCCCACATTGTCATCTTCTTCAGATTCTAGTTAGATTAGTTTTAGCAGTCCAAACTTTTTTTTGTAACATAAAAAACCCTGAACTAAAGAGCATTTTCGACGTTTACTTTTTTTTTTTTTCTTTTACTAACAACCAAGAGTAGATGAAGGGCGGTCGGTGGTGGCTAGAGGATTGCATGGCAACAATGGTGGCACAAGGATGGCAGCAACACGACGGACATGCAGTAAGTGTGCAAACCACGAGCGGCGAACGTGCAAACGACGGGCGGCAGGCGTGCAAACTAGCAACGGGCGAGCCAAGGGGGAGGGAAAAGGAAGAGACAAAGAGAGAGAGGAGATAAGAGGAGGGGAGAGAAAGAGAGAAAGAATGAAAAACTTAAGGAAGAAGGAGAAGCAAGATTTCAAGAATTAATTTTTTAAGAAGATGAATGTTCGGTTTGCAGATAATGTCTTCTGTCCAGATGAGGAAGATATTGCAAGACGTGCAAGTAGAAGTGCATGTCCCGCCATATGCTGCGCATGGCGAGAACTACATGGCACTGATACTGTCGGTTTTCGTGGGTGTAGCCCTAATTACCGCTCTGGGGTTCGTCTACTGCTGGTGGACAGGGAGACTCTGTCATCTACCAATGGATCCAAATGAGGCATGCTGGTTGTGGAGCACGCTATGGAGCTAGTTGAGGCGCCAGCGGATGAGATGGTGACGACAGACTTGCAGTTGAACCCCACATTGTCGTCTTCTTCAAATTCTAGTTAGATTAGTTTTAGCAGTCCAAACTTTTTTTTGTAACATAAAAAACCCTGAACTAAAGGGCATTTTCATCTTTTACTTTTCCTTTTTTTCTTTTACTAACAACCGAGAGTAGATGAGGGGCGGTCGGTGGTGGCTAGAGGATTACATGGCAGCAATAGTGGCACAAGGACGGCAGCAACACGACGAACATGCGGCAAGCGTGCAAACCTCGGGCGGCAAGCGTGCAAACAACGAGCAACAGGCGTGCTAACGACTAGCAACGGGCGAGTCAAGGGGGAGGGAAAAGGAAGAGACAAAGAGAGAGAGAGGAGATAAGAGGAGGGGAGAGAAAGAGAGAAAGAATGAAAAACTTAAGGAAGAAGGAGAAGCAAGATTTCAAGAATTAATTTTTTAAGAATATGAATGTTCGGTTTGTAGATATTGTCTTCTGTCCAGATGAGGAAGATATTGCAAGACGTACAAGTAGAAGTGCATGTCCCGCCATATGCTACGCATGGCGGGAACTACATGGCACTAATACTATCGGTTTTCGTGGGTGTAGCCCTGATTGCCGCTCTAGGGTTCATCTACTGCTGGTGGACAGGGAGACTCTGTCATCTGCCAGTGGATCCAAATGAGGAATGCCGATTGTGGAGCACGCTGTGGAGCTGGTTGAGGCACCAACAAATGAGATGGTGACGACAGACTTGCAGTCGAACCCCACATTGTCGTCTTCTTCAGATTCTAGTTAGATTAGTTTTAGCAATCCAAATTTTTTTTTGTAACATAAAAAACCTTGAACTAAAGGGCATTTTCGCCTTTTACTTTTTTTCTTTTACTAACAACCGAGAGCAGATGAGGGGTGGTTGGTGGTGGCTAGAGGATAGCATGGCAGCAATGGTGGCACAAGGATGGCAGCAACACAACGAACATGCGGCAAGCGTGCAAACCGCGGGCGGCGAGCGTGCGAACGACGGGCAACAGGCGTGCAAACGACTAGCAATGGGCGAGCCAAGGGGGAGGGAAAAGGAAGAGACTAAGAGAGAGAGGAGATAAGAGGAGGGGAGAGAGAATGAAAAACTTAAGGAAGAAGGAGAAGCAAGATTTCAAGAATTAATATTTTAAGAAGATGAATGTTCAATTTGCAGATATTGTCTTTTGTTCAGATGAGGAAGATATTGCAAGACGTGCAAGTAGAAGTGCATGTCCCGCCATATGCTGCGCATGGCGGGAACTACATGGCATTGATACTATCAGTTTTCGTGTGTGCAGCCCTAATTGCCGCTCTGGGGTTCGTCTACTGCTGGTGGATAGGGAGACTCTATCATCTACCAGTGGATCCATATGAGACATGCCGGTTGTGGAGCACGCTGTGGAGCTGGTTGAGGCGCCAACAGATGAGATGGTGACGACAGACCTGCAGTCCAACCCCACATTGTCGTCTTCTTTAGATTCTAGTTAGATTAGTTTTAGCAGTCCAAACTTTTTTTTGTAACATAAAAAACCCTGAACTAAAGGGTATTTTCGACGTTTACTTTTTTTTTTTTTTCTTTTACTAACAACCGAGAGTAGATGAAGGGCGGTCAATGGTGGCTAGAGGATTGCATGGCAGCAATGGTGGCCCAAGGATGGCAGCAACATGATGAACATGCGGTGAGGGTGCAAACCGCGAGCGGCAAGTGTGCGAACAACGGGCGGCAGGCGTGCAAACAACTAGCAACGGGCGAGCCAAGGGGGAGGGAAAAGGAAGAGACAAAGAGAGAGAGGAGATAAGAGGAGGGGAGAGAAAGAATGAAAAACTTAAGGAAGAAGGAGAAGCAAGATTTCAAGAATTAATTTTTTAAGAAGATGAATATTCGGTTTGCAGATATTGTCTTCTATCCAGATGAGGAAGATATTGCAAGACATGCAAGTAGAAGTGCATGTCCCGCCATATGCTGCATATGGCGGGAACTACATGGCACTGATACTGTCGGTTTTCGTGGGTGTAGCCCTGATTGTCGCTCTGGGGTTCGTCTACTGTTGGTGGACAGGGAGACTCTGTCATTTGCCAGCGGATCCAGATGAGGCATGTCGGTTGTGGAGCACTCTATGGAGCTGGTTGAGGTGCCAGCAGATGAGATGGTGACAACAGACCTGCAGTCCAACCCCACATTGCCGTCTTCTTCAGATTCTAGTTAGATTAGTTTTAGCAGTCCAAACTTTTTTTTGTAACATAAAAAACCCCGAACTAAAAAGTATTTTTGTCTTTTACTTTTTTTTATTCTTTTACTAACAACCGAGAGTAGATGAGGGGCGGTCGGTGGTGGCTAGAGGATTGCATGGCAGCAATGGTGGCACAAGGATGGCAGCAACACTAGTTAGAAATAATTTAGATAATTCTCTAGCAGTTTTCCCCATGTTTCTTCAAACGATAGCATTGAGATTTCATGAATCTTTTTTAGATGTTCTTGCCTCCTCTTCTTTGTAAAAGCTCGCCATCTTCACGTTTCGCACAGCGTTGCCTTGCATCTTTCTCAGGCCTAGCTCTACAGGCCCACCCAGATACAGAATGGGCCAACACCTGACATTTCATCCCCGGAGTTTAGAGCAAGTGAACAACAAAAGCAAAAGAATCAATAAAAAGTGTTTTCCAAACCCTAAGCCCTATAAACTTCGGTTTGCTTCACGGAGGCGAATAATTCAAAAAAATATTTTCTTAAAAAATAATCGATTCATCGCTTAAAAATAGTTAGTCAATGAAAAATCTCTTCATTGCCAATAAAAACTCGCATTCAAACATTTTCGCAATTGATGAAAACATTTTGAATTCGTTCATGTTTTTAAGTAATGGAATCAATCATTTCTAAAAAAATAGTTTTCGAGTCATCAATTTTTCATGAAGCAAAATGAAAATATTTTTTATTCGTTCGATTTTCTAAGAAATATGGATGATCAAAAATTGAAAAAAAAATTCAAATCGTTAATTTTTCATGCGGAATTGGTCCCCTCCAAAGCCATCCCAAAATGACACGTAGGTCATGCTGGTTTTCAATGTTAATATTTCTACACACTGGTATATCGAAAAGAAATGGAATCTCACCTTTTTGCAGGGTTGTTATTGAAGGGGGGAAAGGAAATTGAAAAGATAGATAAATGGATAAATAGATAGATAGATAGATAATATTAAGGGTAAAAGTTATCCAAAATTCCAAACTTTATCCATTATGACATATTTATCCTAAATTTGTTGTGTGACATATTTACTCTAGTGACACCAAAAAATTCCAAATTTTTTTATATATATGACATTTATTTCAAAAATTTGCATTTGAGGTAAATATGTCACACATGTAAAAATTTAAAGTTTTTGATATTACAGAAAAAAGTTTGAAGTAAAATATATCACAATAAACAAAATTTGGAGTGTTTTGTATTACAAAAAATAATTTAGGATAACCCATTACCAAAGTCGCAAGTTCGAATTTCCAATTGCTAACGTCTTAAATGAGGGGTCATGGTGGTGGGGTCTTATGCTAGCCTTTTTTGAGGTATAAGGGCCCGGTCCTTCAGTGATGTCTCGACCCGTGATAGACTTATTGGTTACAAAAAAAAAATTAATAATAAAATAATTTAGGATAAATGGATAAATTTTGGAATTTTTTGTGCCTTTTTCCCTTATATTAAAGGGAGGAGATGGTCCCAGGTGGCCAACCGTGTGGCCTTGATGCACTCGAAAAGGGCACACGAGTTTCCACCGGTGTGGGCCCCCGATATTTGACCGCCCGGTCAAAGCCAAGAAAAGAAAAGACATAATCCGGAGAAATACGACAAAAATGCGCCAACCGACGCCTAAAATCGAAACCCCAAAAACAAAACCGAAAAAAACATTGACCTCGGAACGACCAACGACCGTGCGCTCGGGAAAAGGACAACGAATCCCCCATGTCACGGAGATAATTAGTCTCTCCCCTCGCTTTTAAAAAAAGTAATAATAAAAGAAAGTAATTAGCACTTAAATATTAAATTGACGTCATATATCCAATTTTATAATCTCGTCTTCGATAACATTAATATATATGCAATTAACGAATAAGAACACTCGACCCAAGAGTTATAAAATAATTTATCTCTTGTGAGCCCCCTTTGCTAGATGATGGCAAACAAGACGTGCTCAAACGAACGCCAGTCAAATATCGTACATTAATTATTTATAGTGCGTTTCCTTCATGGAAAACGAAAGGTTTGGAAACTATTTTTCAAAAATTTAAGTTTATTGTCCACGAAAATATTTAGGCGTAAATTTTTTTCTATAATGAAAAATATTTTCAATGACCAATTATTTTAAGCTATAAAAACAATCATTTTTAAAAAAATATTTATCAACTTATTTCTTTTCTACGGAACAAACAAAGTTATAGTGTTATTCAATTACCATAAATTTGCATCTACTTTCGATCAGCTCGCAAATCTCTGTATCTAATAAGAAGAAGAGAGGCACGTTCTTTATCTTTTAAGCATGTATTTAGTTTAGGGTTAATGTTTCAAAAAATCATACAGTAGTATACATATAACAAATGCATCCCAAATTAAAAATCTCATACTAATACACTTGTAACAAATTTATTACTTACTCGTTTCCATTAAACTTTATTTTAAAATTGCTGAATTAAATAACATGTAGCATGGGACAAGTGCACCATTTTGAGGTTTACCTTTTGTTTATACTAATTTGTGATTTTTATGATATTAATCCAATTTAATTAAAACTAATTTATAATAAATATGTCACAAATGTATCAATTTAATGTTTTTTATAGCAAAAAAATGAGTTTGAGGTAAACTTATTACAAGTTTATCAATTTGAGGTTTTTATGGTTAAGAAATTAGTTCGAGATAAATTTGCTACAAGTGTACTTGATTTGAACTTTTTGCGGCCCCTTTAGTTAAATTTCAGTTTTAAAAGGAAGATAATTTCCTTGGCAAAAAATAGTGCTATCTTCTCAAGCCCTTTCGTTAGCATTTAAGTTGGCCAAAACAAATTTCGCAAATTTTTCTATGTTAAATTAATGTAGTTTTTTTTTTGGGGGGGGGAGAAACTCAAGTGTGGCGACCATCCAAACATTTCGGAGGTATTTTCAATTTAAGAATAAATTCACTAGAAATTCTAAAACTTGTCATAAAAGTATAATTAAGTTCTAAAACTTTCAAAAATATAATAAAGTTATAAAACTTGTCAAATTATTCAAAACAAATCATTTCGTTGATTATACTTTTTGAAAATTCTAGAATTCGATTGCATTTTCGTGACAAGTTAAAAACTTTATTTTACTTTTTTAATATTGTTAAATTCAATTACATTTTCATAACAAGTTTTAAAATTTTTAACGAACTTATCTTTTCAATTTGTTATGGCAAATGTCTCCGCCAGCCCTCTTAGCTATTTGTCGCATAGTCTCTTTTGCTAGCTTTTTAATATCTTACTCTACTTACAACTGATAAAAAAATATATCTTACTCTACTTTTGATTAGCCATACAAAACTCTGGATATAATAACTTATATCTTACTCTTTGATTGAGGTAATATAAAAATTGGCTTAAATTCGGATATGTTCAAGATATAAACTAGATAAAAAAAAAAAAAAAAAAAAAAAAAAGCCAGAGGGTGAGATATACCCTAATAGGATATCTCCTATTTGGAAAATATTTAAAAAACAAGAAAAAACAAAGTGAGGCGTCATCATTCTCGTTACAAACTTAGCACGAGCTCATCAAACGTTGTCCTATGTGATAGATTGGCCCCACCAACCAAATGTTGCCCTAATCCCTCGATAGTCCATATTCGGGAGGTGTGAATGACGTATTCACCCCCGTCATAATTTTCTCATGCATTAAATTTCTTGGAGCTATCTCAGATCACATCTCGAGTCAAATCAAATCCATCGGATTCGGGTATGGTACAATGGTTGCCAGGTCAGACGGGTCTGCTGACGTGGCGCCACGCTGTCGGGGCCTCGCGTGGGGGTGGGGTGGGGGGGGGGGAGGAGCCTTTGACCGGACGGAGAAATCCCTTTGACCGGTAAGGGCCCCACCTCATGCGAATGTGCTGTGTGTAATATGGCCGGTTGCGTCGAGTCTGTTGACCGGCCCGTCCGTACGAACGCCAGCTGAATCTTTGTAACAGGGCAACTTTAAATGCCCGCATCCATCCATATGAGATAAGAAGTAGGAAGGCCCTAGGAGAGCCTATCGGTTACCTACTGCCTCGTATAGTTATAGGCCACCTACGCTAAAGTCTCTGTCGCCAACAGCTACTCTTCCATCTCTATCTCCTCTGCCTGCGCAAAATCATTATGTGGGCATGTTGGTGTTTTCTAGATTTTTATTTAAAACGTTGAAGATGGTGGATTTTATTTGGAATTCCAATAAGTTCCATGAATTCCGACGGACCACATTAAACTTAGGGTGTATTTATTTGCGAAGAAAATCTCGTGACATAGGAAAATACTTTCGTGAAGATAAAATGTTTTTCGTTTTATTAACTTTAAGCACGCATGTTTTTAATGACCATAAATGACTTTTCATGATCAATTATCTTCAACAAATCAAGTGTATGAAAATTCGAGAAATCAATTAGGGAAAAATTATTTGACTCAAATAAAGGCACGCGTGCTCCTCTCTCTCCTCGATGTAATCTCGCTTTTTATCCGCGTCCTTGGATGCTCACACATCTAGTGGTGATTGATTTCAAGAGTTGGATACTGAAGATTCCTGGCCTACCTAATCTTGGACTCACCTAGGAACTGAATTGGCCGATTTGGTCCTTTTTTCCAAGTGAGTCGAGGCTTCGGTCGTGATAATTTCTTTTCCCATTCTTTGCGAGTTCACAGGCTTGACTACGAGAGGGACAGGGTAATTTTTGTCTCGTAGTGCAGTTCCTCATCACTCCAAAATGGGTGCTTTCGTGTTGGACTGGAGCGGAGCTGAGACCTAACAAGGGAAGGAGCGGTGCTTAGAGGGTGGCACCAAGCGGCGAGCGAGAGGGAGAGGGAGGAGCGTCGTGAGGTGTCAACGAGAGGTGGAGAGTGAACGAGACTACGAGAGAGAGAGAGAGAGAGAGAGAGAGGCGTGGCTGCGTGAGTGAAGAGAAAGGAAATTAGGGTTTTCACTTTTAGTTTTGTAATTAATAATTAGGGTTTCATGTTTTAAAATAATAAGAATTAATATATATTATCGATCCGGTCTTAGTGGATGGATCCATATATGAAATCAGGTACTGAACCGATATTCAATGGTTGCAAAATTCTAATTTTTTGGAACTGGAAACTGTCTAAAATCAGCTAGTTAGGTCCAGTTTAAAAGGGCACCCGGGTTGATCCATTTTTTTGCTTACCCTTACACACATCCCTCTCATTGCCTATTTGTTCACCTCAATGGAAAATTGTTTACATTAACATAATGAATTTATTTATTACCAATACGATTATATTTTTACATCATGTCAGGAAAATTTATTTCGTGTGAAGAACTAAAAACAAATTGCAATAACGGTTCTGCTCTATTTTCTGGTTCGACAACGTACGTTAGGTGCGAATTTCTAACTTTTGTCGCCAACTTAGAATGAAAGCCGTTTAGGTAAAACATTAGCATGAATTTCACTCCTTCATCATGTAGAAAATGATCGTTTCCTCTTTAGATTTGTTTTTTTTTTTTTTTTTCCATTAAATTTCGTATTGATTTGATTGTTTGAGACTCGAGTGTCACTTCACTTTAATACTGGATGCCTTGATGTTTTTTTTTTTTTTTTTTTTTTGGGGGAGGGGGTGGGGTTTGGTGAGGTGAGGTGAGGAAAATGGAGGGTAAATGTTAAAAACGAAAGAACAGCTTTGAATTTACATGAAGAAAGCATAAATATCTAAAGAAAAAGTTTGCCAAGTAAAACAATTGCACCCATTTCGAGTGATGCAAAACGTTTTCATTTTTTATTGAAAATAATAAAAGAATCTTGATAGTGAGTTCTTTATAGACACTTATCAACTATATTTGATAAAGGAAATGTTTCTATTTTTAACGTGTATAACGTAAGAAGATCAAGTCTCGAGAACTACACATTTTATTTAATAGAAAAGGCCATCAAAACCCTCAAATTATGTGTACTACAACTCATTTACTCTAAAAAAAAATTGATATAAAAAACCCCCTGTGTCCATTAATATATTTATCGTAAACTTTTTGTGATAACATAGAAAACCTCAAACTTATTATGTCGAGGTTCCATATATTTTTCAATAAAACAACATTATTTTTATGAGGATGCTACATTAACACTGTTCGCTTTACGGTGCCCATGCAGACAAATTTTTAATAGTTCTTATTCACAGAATGTTAATGGATGATAGATATGTCATACAAATACAAGAGATTTTCTAAGTTAAAAAAATTAGGGTAAATACATCATAATGAGTATAATTTAGATTTTTTTTTTGTGGCTTTTAACCTTTATTTAATTATAAAGGCATTTAGCAAGTACTACTATGGCATTTATTAACCGAAAAAAAGTTCTTGTGAAAATACATAATGAGCTATATCATAACAAATGTCATCTTCATTTGTCTTCTCCACGAGTAATGAGGGTAATTAAAGTTAGTTTATCATCTAAATCTTCTTCGACTCTGTAGCTTAATGATTTAATTGCTCTCTTAATCTTAATCGTTAAATCAAATTTATTAAGCGTAGAAAAGGCGATCTAATGATTGAGACATTACTATTGGGGATAATAATACAAATGGTTCATAAATTTTGATCTAATATGTAATGTTATTTCTAAACTTTTAAATTTATTCAGTATGATCCTTAACTTATTGGTAAATGTTCAATATAGTCCATAAACTATATAATAATATTTAAAAATTTAAGGACAACATTAAAATAATAAATCAAAATTCATGGACCGCATTGTATAAAAAAGAAATTCGAAAACGATATTATACATTGGACTAAAATTCAGAAATCACACTAAATAAATTAAAATTCCAGAAGTAATATTACACATGAAATCAATGTTTAAATATAATTGATGTTAATATGTCTCTGCTATTATGGATAAAAATGGAAAGTGATAAGAGTGATAATTTTTAATCAATTGTGAGAATTCATAAAAACTTAAATAATAAATAATTATTAATTATTTAAAAATTATTTTTTAAAAATTTATGATTCTTAATAAATCATCATTCTCGCAATAATCCAAACGCTTGCAAACGCGCTGATTATTTATTCTCTCTCTATCTCGTGGCTGTCCCTCGCCCCACAGCTGTCCCGCCCAGCCACAGCTTTTTTCATCCTCATCAACCCGCGCACACACACCTCGTCCTTTCTTGTCAGTCCCAGCGACCCTTCCCCTCTCCCCTCCTCATCCGCTCTTTCCCCGACGCTCTGGGGTACCGACACGTGGACCTCCCCGATGCCCGCCACGCCGCCCCCCGGATCGCTGGTGGGGCCCGGGGAGGATCCCCCGCCGCGGCGACCGCGCCACCCCGACCGTCCATCCTCGCCGCCGCGGGGGGGGAGGGCCCAACCTCGTACCGTTGGGTTGGCGTCCGAGACGATGCTGACGAGGCTTTTTCCCTTGGAAGCGCCCAAAGCAGCGGGAGACGACCTTCTTCTTCCCCTGTTCTGTTCTGTTCCCATCTCCATTTTCTCTCTCTAAAATGGGCATTAAATAATCTCTCTCTCTCTCTCTCTCTCTCTCTATAGCTGACACGACCTGCTTTGACCTTATTCGCATCCAGGAGTCGAGACAAAACGCTGCTCTCCTCTTCTTTCTCCCTTTACTAGAAACAAAGATTTCGGCAAAGGGACTCGGGATAGCAGCAGCAGGACCACTCCAGGAGATTGGACCACTCCTAATGTTGCCAATCCCCTCTCTCTCTCTTCTCTCTCTCTCTCTCTCTCGCAGCATTTTTGAATGGGGAGGACGCCATGACATTGGCTCCAGGGATCCCGGTGGTTTCTTTTGGCGACGGAAAGCATCGAAAACAGGCCTACGGAGGACCCCGCCGACCTCATGAACCGGATAAGGCGCGAATTGAAACCCGGACAAGCCGCCATAGGATTGTTTGCACTTGACAGTGCGGAGAATTGAATTAGTGTGGTGCGTGGAATTTACAGACAAGTCCGTTCCTTAACCACTAAGTCAAACCCATTTGATCATGAAGGTGAAAAAACACTAGTTATTCGGTTTCTAAAGGGGATAAGTATACTAATGGTGCCATAAGTTGTGTACGGCGCTTACTTTGGTGCCAAAAGTTTCCGTCGGATCACTTAAGTGCCAAAAAATACCAAAAGTTTCCGTCGGATCACTTAAGTGCCAAAAAATACCAAAAGTTTCCGTCGGATCACTTAAATGCCTTAAAAAATTTGAAAACGCTCACTTTGGTGCCAACTCCGACGAAATTGGCCGAAAATCCGATGTGGCTTTTTTTTTTTTATTAATTTTTGACACCGACGTGGCTCGTCGGAGAGTTGAGTCAAAGATCCAAACACCAAAACGACGCCGTTTGGTGTCTCCCCCAATTCAAAACCCTAATCTCCGGCCGTCGCCGTCCTCGACGGTCCTTGCGCTCGGCGGCCATGGCTTTGACCCCAACCCCGACGATGACCACTCAACGGCAGCGACTCCGACCTCGACCCCGACCCCGACCCTGACCTTGACAATGGCCACTCGGCGGCCGTAGCTCCGACCCCGACCTCAACCCCGACCGCGACGATGGCCACTCGACGGCCGCGGCTCAAACCCCGGCCCGACCCCGACGATGGCCACTCCACGGCCATAGCTTCGACCCCGACCCCGACCCCGACCTCGATGATGGCCACTCGGCAACCGCAGCTTCGACCCCGACTCCGACCCCAACCCCGGCGACGGCCACGGCTTCGACCCCGTCGAAACCCTAATTTCTTCCCCATGTGAGCTAAACGGCGTTGTTTCCATGAAGCCATCCACGTAGGACGGCAAAACGACGTCGTTTTCTTAAGGAGGACCGAAAACGACGTCATTTAAAGGCTTATCGATTTTTTTTTTTAAAAAAAATCATTTTGGTCGGAATCTTTCGTCGGAGGCCGGAATCTTTCGCCGGTGGCACCAAAGTGAGCGTTTTTCCTCCGATTTGGCACTTAAGTGATCCGACGGAAACTTTTGGCACCAAAGTGAGCGCCGTACACAACTTATGGCACCATTAGTGTACTTATCCCATTTCTAAAGTATATGAACATGCTTTAGCATGAATAAATAAGAAAGGAACATTTAGAAAGTTTTGTCTCCCTATATAGGTATATATGTTTTCATTTCTCTATTTCCTTACATTGAGCCACATAAAAAGTCAGTGTTAAAGTAGTTAGCTAAATTGGCAACATAGCATTGCTTGCGTGGCATGCCACACAAACAATTTCGAGACATCGGTAAAGATAGATGACTCAATTGCACAATAAAAAGCCTTAGAGATCCAATTGCACTGTCAATAAAATTCAGGATTAAAGTTGCGACTAATCCATTTAATTTAAATGGTTTATATGAATTCAAAAAATTTCTATGTTGTTCTCAGATAAGGGTACTTTTTTTACTCATTTTCGGTTTGTTTTCTAATCCAATATCTAAGTAACATATTTTTACTGTCAATAAGACACTTTTACACAGAGGTGTAAGAAATTCTAAGAATAACTAAAAATACACTAAAAACAATGACATAAAACCTGTGCTGCATATTGAGACACATTGATACATTTTCATAAGCACCCATGGATAATATTAATATTTGTTAATCCAAAATTAATTAAATTTATTTTCCTTTTTTAATAATGTCTTTTTCAAAGGTTTGATTAATTAAATTGCATCCTTTGAATTTTTGCACTGGAGAATATAATTATGATCTTATTTATTTTTATTTTTTTAATTATGATCTTATTTAGGAAAATCTATAAAAATTGCCTCTTTTTTTTTTTTTTCTTCTTGTAATCCAATAACCTACTATACATGCATATAAAAGACAACTGTTAAGGAAAAAAAAACTGGCGCTCTATACATAATAAAAAAAAAATGCATAAATATTTGACGTGGTAAAAAGTTGCTCATTTTTGGATTTTTTAATTGACGATCAATTCATAAATTTACTTGACAACATGGAAAAGAACTAAGCTTCTTGGAAATTTCTTGCATGGTAATACCTACTTAATTTTTTTTATAAAACATAATATACATAACTATGGCAATTAGACCCAACATACAAAAAATTAGAAAAAGAAGAAAAATGAACAGATATGGGGGTTCACCACTTTTAAAGCCTAAAGGATAATGAAGAGCAATTTTTTTTTTCTGAGAATGAGATGAATTTAGCCACATAAATGGTGAAATAATACATTGTCATTTTTTAAAATCCATCACATTTAGGCTCCGTCATTTGTGAAATAAAATTTATTAATTTTTTTAAAGATGATCTTCTATATTGCTTTTCAATAATAAAATATTTTCATTACAATAATAATTTATGTAAATATCTTATGAATGATGAATTTTTTTATAAGGGATATAAATAATCAAAATATTTTTTAAATAATTTGTTTTTTGTGAAAGAAACGAAACTTTGATCACCTTTTTCCCATATTTTGTTAGACAAAATGAAGGTACACTTGAGATAAACGCACGATTATAAATCTAAAATCACATCATGTCGATGTCAATTTTCCATGTGCTTTATGAGAGAGGTGACTAGGCTGTACCTATCTATGTCTCCTTACTTCGCATCATTCCCGTCACTATTTTGCAATCTGTGCTTTTCGAGATAGGTGACTATTCATCACAGGAAAGCCACATTTAATAAGCCACTGAACTATATTTCGATTAATCAAATGCGCTGAACTTATTCATCTCTTCGTGATCGATGTACTCCGAGTAACTTTCAACCGGTTTTTTCAAACGAAAGTCCGATGTGACATCCTGTGCACTTCACCGAAGATCACATGGCGCGACAAATGTCACAAGCATATTGCTTCAACTATTGAATGATGTTTAGTACAAAGAATATTATTCCGACAAAGAAATTTTAAGAAAAATTGAGATAGAGAGAAAGAGACCAGGGGTTGGGGCCGGGGGTGGGGAGGGGAGGGGAGGGGAGGAGGGATGATGCTTCAACTGAGGCCCTTGTCTTGTAGTGATGGCAAGCCCTCAATGTCGCGCTCGATAGGGTTCATGAGCCCTAGCCCTACCCTTGCGACTCAAGGCCGACGATCCTTTGTTAGGCCATGGGAAAACAATTCGTTGATCCACCACACACATGCACATATATTTGGAAAGAAAATTTAAGAAAATTTCGCCTATTTGGTGTTTTTTAGTAAGGATTGGTATGACATTGAAGCAATGCTGACTTAGTGTCATGTCAATGCAAGTGTGGAGGAATTATGCTTCCACTAAGGTCCTTGTCTTGTGGTGATGGTGACCCCTCGCTGTCGCACGATAGGGTTCATGAGCCCTAGCCCTACCCTCATGAATCAAGGCTAATCATCATATGCTAGGACATGGGAAAACAATTAGTTGATTCGCCACATGCACACATATGTATGTGTGTGTGTATATTCAAAAAGTTATATTAAAGAAGTTTCACCCATTTGATTCTTTCAGGAAGGATTGGCATGACGTTAAAGTAGTGCTAAATTAGTACCATGTCAAAGTACCATGTCAATGCGAGGAGAAATTATGCTTTAACTAAGGCTCATCTTGTGGTGATGGCGAGCCCTCATTGTCACTTGATAGGGTTCATGAGCCCTAGCCCTACCCTTGCGACTCAAGGCCAACGATCCTTTGTTAGGCCATGAGAAAACAATTCGTTGATCCACCACACACATGCACATATATTTGGAAAGAAAATTTAAGAAGCTTTCGCCCATTTGGTGTTTTTTTAGTAAGGATAGGTATGACATTGAAGCAATGCTAACTTAGTGTCATGTCAATGCAAGTGAGGAGGAATTATGCTTCCACTAAGGTCCTTGTCTTGTGGTGATGGTGACCCCTCACTGTCGCACGATAGGGTTCATGAGCCCTGGCCCTACCCTCATGAGTCAAGGCTGATCATCATATGCTAGGGCATGGGAAAACAATTAGTTGATTCGTCACATGCACACATATGTATGTGTGTGTATATTCAAAAAGTTATATTAAAGAAGTTTCACCCATTTGGTTCTTTCAGGAAGGATTGGCATGACATTAAAGCAGTGCTAAATCAGTACCATGTCAATGCGATGAGGAATTATGCTTTGACTAAGGCTCATCTTGTGGTGATGGCGAGCCTTCACTGTCACTTGATAGGGTTCATGAGCCCTAGCCCTACCCTCGCGACTCAAGGCCAACGATCCTTTGTTAGGCCATGGGAAAACAATTCGTTGATCCGCCACACATACGCACATATATTTTAAAAGTTATATTAAAGAAGTTTCACCAATTTGGTTTTTTTTAGTTAGGATTGGTATGACATTCAAGCAATATTGACTTAGTGCCACGTCAATGCAAGTGAGGAGGAATTATGCTTCCACTAAGGCCCTTGTCTTGTGGTGATGGCAACCCCTCATCGTCGCCCAATAGGGTTCATGAGCTCTAGCCCTACCCTCACGACTCAAGGCTGATGATCAGATGCTAAGGCATGGGAAAACAATTGGTTGTTTCGCCACATACACACATATGTATGTGTGTGTATATATATTTAAAAAGTTATATTAAAGAAGTTTCACCCATTTGGTTCTCCCGGTGAGAATTAGTATGACGTTGAAGTAGTGCTAAATCAGTACCATGTCAAAGTACCATGTCAATGCGATGAGGAATTATGCTTTGACTAAGGCTCTTGTCTTGTAATAATGGCGAGCTGTCACCGTCGCCTGCTAGGGTTCATGAGCCCTAGCCGATTCCCTTGCGACTCAAGGTTGACGACCTTCAGTTGGGGCATGGGACAGCAATTAGTTGATCCATTACACACACCCACACACACACACACATTCAAAAAGTCATCTTAAAGAAGTGTCGCCCCCTTTTATTTTTATTATAGTATGGAGTGGTATGCCATTGATGCTGTGCTAACGCAGTGCCACGTCAATGCAAGTGTACACGAGAGATTTAGAGTGCATTATTTTCCGTGGATTTCCAATCTTCCTTTAATGATTTGACTGTGCGATGTAACAAAGTACGGTGGTCATAAATAAAAATCTGAGACTATTATGTGTCTCAAGTCATCTAGAATGCAAGTATATTTTTTCTCTAAAAATTGAGGGAACTAAATTACACCTATATACTCTATTAATCAGGCATATATCCATGTAGCTTTTACATTACTCACTTAATGGTCAATGCCGGAATGGGAGATCGATATTATTAAAGTGATTATATACATGATTAATATTCTAAAAATTTAAGCTATTAAACCCAAACACTATGGCAATAAAAAAACATAAACACCACTCAATTTTCTATTACTTTTGAAAATGAGTGTAAGTGTGATCGATATTTTAAAAATTTAAACTATTAAAAAATAATGTAAATTATTTGTAACATCCTAAAATCTCTTCCATATATGATAGTTGATTGAACGATCTAATATTGTAATACGGGGAACTCTTATAATTATAATCATAATTTACAAAGAAGGAAAATGTCTCTATGATTATAATTATAGCCTATAGGCCAACAAGTCGCCAAATTGAGCCAAATTTCATCACATACTAATTTCATTAAACAATCCATCAGTTCAATTCCTAACATACTAATTTCATTAAACAATCGATTAGGTTTATTCCAAAAGTTTAAACCTTTAAAGATCGAAACATTGCATGTCCCTACTCATCACCATTAAATAAGCATGGAGTTTCGAATTCAACAAGCAACAATAGTGAAATATCTTCGAATTCGAGCTCTAATTAGGATTTAAGCGATTAACACATTCAAGCTCTACTCCAAGCTCGAGGAATCAATGGGTCGATTCCAAGTTTGATGACACCTCTCTAAACATATCCTTAATTATGTACTTCAATCTTAAACGCCCCAAAATAAAGAGGGAAAAGGAAGTTGAATCTTTTCCCCCCCAAAATGCAATTTCACATTTCCAAACAAATGAATAAATTCAAACCCATCAAAATGTCAAAATTACTCCCAAAAAAGCACTACAAAATAAAAAAGAAAAAGGAAGAGATGACGAAATAAAGAAGAACGTCACCACATATTAGACAGAGAAAACCAAAAAAGAGAAACACCAAAAAAGCCATGCACATACTAAAAAACCAGGAGAACCAGAGAGAGAAGAAGAGAGAGAGAGAGAGAGAGAGAGAGAGAGAGGGAACAGAAGAGAGTGAAAGACGAGCTGTGCGAGGAAGGGCTATTGGCGCAGAGCTCGACGGCCGCCCATTGGGCGGTGCACCCACTCCCTGCGCCGGTGACGCTTCGCATTCCTCCCTCTCTTTCTCTCTCTCTCTTCTGCGCGAATACCGAACCAAAGGGAAAAGACGCGACACGGCATTCAATTCTTCTCTTTGTCACCATCATCATCACCGCTATCGCCGCCGTCGTTTGAGCTTCGACTGCCGTTCCCTCTGCGCCCGCCGCCGCCGCCGCCCGACCCCTCCCCTTCAGCCTCCCCTCCTTCCTCGCTGCAGCAGACGTCATTGCCATCGGTCCCCGCCCTCCTTTCGTCTCCGCCGTCCGTCCCCTCCTCGTCCTCCTCGTCGTCGTCCCCTCGTGCCGCCGGTGCCGCTGCTGGTGGTGGTGCGGGTGGGGGGGGGGTGGTGGTGGTGGCCCGCCACGGGGAGCGGCTCCGTCAGCCGCCTCCCGTCCCGCGGCGGCGAGAACACCACCGGCAGGTAGTGCTCCGCCTCGCTCGGGAACTTGGAGTTCTTGAAGTGCTCCTTCAGCGCCTCCAAACCCTTCACCCACCCAAAAACCCAAATTCTCATTTTTCATCGTTTTTCACTTTCGCGGGATTCATTGAAAGAGGCGAAAGTTTCTCTCGCCATTCGAGCCCCGCTTGAATCCCCATGCTAATTGCTATTGGACTGAAGTCTAGACGAAATACCAGTAAAAAAAGAAAGTCTTTGTTCCCGAATTATTTGGCCATACCTGGATTCTTGCATAGGTGACTTCGCAGATTTTCCTGGAGTTGAAGACCTCCCAGTGGCGGAGATGGAAGGCCTTGTAGAGCCGCCTCGCCGCCTGCGGCGTCGTCATGTTCACGAACCCGTACCCCACATTGCACTTGTTGCTGTCCAAAATGCGCGAAAGATCGATCAATCCCGACATCAGCAATTCAAACCCCAAATGAAATCAAGAATAGGAAGAAAAGAAAGGAACAAATGGGTTCTTGTGAATCTTTATGTTCAGATGATCACTTGAAATCAATGGGGAGATAGACGAAATCGTATGCGGACAGCGGATGGCGGTCGTCGTCGTCCTCGCAGTGGTCTTCTCCAATCTGCTCGTTGCAGTGGATACAGTGGTTGTCCAGCATGTTCAACAGCAGCTTCTGACTGCGCCCCACATTAAACAATTGCCGATTTTAATAATAAAATAAAGCGGAAGAAGACGAAAGAAGACGAAATCCATTCACAAAAATGGCAAGTATGATGAAGCGAGAACGAGAGCGAGAGCGAGAGCGAACCCCTTGCTCACCTGTACTTGTTGGGTATGTTCTTGATCATGACGGTGGTCCTGGAGTCGCCGGAACTCGCCTCCGCCACCGCGCCGTCCTCGTCGCTGATGACGAACCGGGAATCGAGCTTGTGCCTGCCTTGCTTGTTGCTCTTCCATGGCCTCGCGCTACCGCTGCTGCTGCCGCTGCTCCGACACGGCTGCGATTGCTGCTTAATGCTATTGCCGTGCTTCTTCTTGGCACCACTCTTCCTGGCGCTGATGACGCTCCCTGTGTTACAATACTCTCCTTCTCCTCTCTCGCTTCCATGAGCATCGCCGCCGCCGCTCAAACTCAAGCGGCCCATCGATGCCTCGACCTCCGAGCTTTTCTCCGCGGTAGGGCTCGCTTCGCCGGGACCCATCAGCAGTTTCTTGGCAGGCTTGTTGGGCTGCAAGATTCGCAGCCCGGGGGAAGAGGCGACCAGGCGGTGCGGCGACGTCAGAGGCGGAGGAGGGGAAGGGGGCGGCGGCGAATCCTTGGGAATCTTGGCACGGTAGGCGACCGCCGGGGAGGTATAGAGGAACGACGAATTGTGCACGAAAGCGGTCGGGGTCGTCGGGGTCGGCGGGCCGGTGGCGTCGAGCAGGAACTTGCGGTTGTAGCCACCGGGGCGGCTGAACTCGATGACGACGTTCTTGCCGCGGATCTCCTTGCCATTCATCTGGGCCAGCGCCTTGGCGGCGTCCCGGACGTCGTAGAATTCCACGAACCGCTGGTGCTTCTTGAACGGGGTCTCCCGCAGCTCCTTCACCGGACCTGCGCGGAAAACATCGAGGAGAGGTTCTGAGCATGCAAAGGGGAAGGAGAAACAGACGCATCGTCGAACGCAATGGAGATGGAAAAGGGAGAGAAGAAAGAATGCTCGATAACCCAGCTTTTACGCCCCACTTTCCCCGAGCAAATAAAGAAAGAAAACCCCTCTATCTGAAGCAAGCCCCACCAGAAAAAAAAACTGAAAAACGCTCGCTTTCTCAAAGCAAAGATTTTCATGCAAAGCCGACGGATTCGATCCGAACCCAAGAAGCGAAAGAGGAAATCGCGTCCGTCAAGGCATGCTTTCGGAGGGGGGTAGATACCGAATGGCTCGAAGACCTCCCTCAAGCTGGCCGTCGACACGTCCGGGTCCAAATTGAAGACCACGAGGGTGCCCTGGTTCTGCCCATCCGGGATGGCGTGGACGGCCGGGATCACGAACTGGGCCCACACCCCGGGCCCCGCCACGAGGCCGCTCCCCTCCGCCGGAGCGCCGGGGCGGCAGCAGGGGTCCTCGGCGGCGGCGGCGGCGGCGGCGGGGGGGGAGGGAGGGGAGCGCGCCGTAGTAGTGGTCCCGGAGGCGGCACTGGCGCTGCATATGCTGCTCCCGGATGGCCCGCAGCGCACGCTTCGCGTGCCGCAGGTCGTAGAAGTGGACGGTCACGACCCCGTCGCGGCGGGCCCGCTCCATCTGCACCGCCCGCACGTCCCCGAACACCTCCAATTCCCGCCGCACCCACGACTCGCTCGCGTCCCCGGCACCGGGCACAGCGCCAGCGCCCGCGTCGCCGTCGGGGAGGGCGGCGGCATCGGCGGGGCCACGGAGGCGGCGGCATGAGGCGGGGGCGGCGGCGGCGGGGGCGGGGGCGGCGCGGCGGGGTGGGGGTGGTGGTACTGGAAGGGCACGACCTGGACCTCGTACGGCGGCGGGTAGTAGAGCTGCTGCGCCGCCGGCGGCGGCGCCGCGAAGAAGGGAGGGTTAGGGTTTCTGGCCGGACGGAACTCCTGGGCCGCCGGGTCCAGGTTGCCGTGGAACCGGACGACGCCGGTCTCAGCCATCATGGAGCGGCGGCGCTTCTAGCGAAGACGGTCGGCTGTTGCGGTGGTGGGTCGGAGTTTGAGCGGGCTCATGGACCGTCCGGTGGTCTCTCTTTGACCAGGGGGCCTTTTCACATGACCAACGCTCCGTGTAATTCCATGCCTCGAGCTCCGGCGATAACGACGACGGAGACGGCGACGGCGACGGCGACGGTGGCTCCGCCCCTCTCTCTCCCTCTCCCTCTCCCTCTCTCTCTCTCTCTCTCTCTATCTGTGCCGATTCTTGCTCTTTAACCTAAGCAGTGTCGCCTCCTCAAGGTTGCGGTACAGTTTAGTGGTAAGTGAGCAGGAGCAGCAACGAGAAGGAGAAAGCTGGACGAGATGGCTTTTGCCCAAATGATGTCCTGAGATTTCCCTTAATAAGGGCCATAAGCCATGCCTCAGATTCTATGTTAAATGGATCCTATTCCTTACTAATAAAGAAGATGGTTATTAATTTTTTTTTAAGATACTCCATTTAAAATAAAATATTGTGACCGGATTCTTTTCCCTTAGAAACCGATGTTCCATTACTCGACGCATCGAATGAGGGCTAAATATTTCCTTCCATATTTGATATGAAATGAAGTATTGGACATGTGCGGTTTTAAATTGACTATATGACTAAATGTGGGGCGATTTTCATATCCATGACCTACTAATGATAGCTATGTTTGGAGAGAGCTCTTTCTACTGAGAGATGCGGGAAAATATAATTTCAATCAATAAGTGTATTGGAAGCTTCTATTAATAAAGCTAATGGTACAAAGAATCTTAAATCAGTATACTCAACTCATGTTTATCCTAAATTAAATTCCGTGAAGCAAAAAACCCCAAATCGATATAATTATGAGAAATCTACTAACATCTTAGGGCAAATTTAGAGTAAATGTGACATGACAATATAGATTTAAGATAAGTTGGGTATAAAGTGGCACGGATATTTGGATTTAGGATTTTTTGTATAGAAAAAATAATTAATTTTTGTTAAATATGGCACATGTAACCAATTCGATTTTTTTTTTTTTTTTTGGGTGCATTAACCCCTTTATCAATATAAGCCATTTTTAGCAAATAAAGTTCAATATGCTTATAATCATTTTCCGTATTGCCTTTTTCACGTCAGCTGCCTTTTGAAAGCCAAAGTTGCGCTGAGAAGGTCCTTTTGGCCATCCATATGCTTCGCGCATGAAATTACGGTCATGCCCCTGCGTCTGGCAAGATGGCACTAGAAGTCGAAAAGTTTTTTTTGGCTGAGGAGGGTTGTGGGCCATACACGTGGCGTCGCAAGAATGTCGTGTGATCTAAAACGCCCAGGTACTCCCCGGAAAAGAAAGGAAACCAAAAAAGAAAGTTTTTCGAAATCGCCTTTTTGCACACTTCTCCAATTTTTTTTCAATATCGCCCTTCAAATGGAAAATAAATAAATAAATCCATTTTCCAAGTTATCCATGATAAAAAGCAATTAAATGAACTTGTCATTTCATCTATTTCTTCATAGAACTATTCATTTTCTTTCATTGACAAGTACTACATGTACTTGACACCAATATTTTATTGTTTGGTATTGTTTCGATTAAATTATGTGCTTTTATTGATAATGACTTATTGCTGATGAATTAAGGTTCTATATGTTTTGCAAAAAATTAATGATATGAAAATTTTATTCCTAAAATTTGATTGTTTTTATCTCTTGAAATAATTAATCAATGGAGAAAATGTTATATTGGCAAAGCAATGATTTGTATCTAAGCACTTTAGTGAACGATGCAAATAATTTTTATTCATTCATTTTTACAAGTGATACAATCGATCACTTTTTAAAAATGTTTGTTTTATGGAAGATAGATAATTTAAAAAATATTTTCTTAAAAATGATCGCTTGTATTATTTAAAAAACAAAGTAGTCAACCAAAATGAGTTCATTATCAAGAATATTTTATTGTCTAATTTTTTTTTTTTATAGACAATGAAAATAACTTTTGTTTATTCATGTATGTAAGCAATACTAATGATTATTTTTAGAAAAGTATTTTTCAAATTATTCATCTTTATGTGAAACAAATAGAGTCCAAGTATTATATTAATTATTTTTGGCTAGCTTTTAGAGGTAATATCTCTTAAAAATCTACCGATAAATTTCTCTTTTTATTTCGATGATTTACCAATTTAGTCATAAACTTTTCATGACTCTCTTGATCCAATATCTAAATAATAGGTTTATGACTAGATTGACAAATTTTCAAAAAGCTTAGGACTTAATTAACACTAGGAAATGCTTAAATTAGCAAATCATCGAAATTTTATGACTAAATTGATATTATTGAAAAGTTTATAATTGAATCGGCCGCTGTATAATAAGTCTCGGATTTTTTAGACAATCATCTGAAACTATCAAACATCATCTTATCAAGTGTATTCAACAAGTTCTCTCAAGACGCTGGTTCACACCGATCTTCATAAGGCATAAGCCCCTTTTCTTGGGCTCCAAGTGTCCGACACGATCTTTCGAAATGGAAGAAGGGCATAAAGCAGCAAAGGCCCTCCTTTCCTCGGGTTCCAATAGACATTTTTCTCGGCTCCCGCCAAAGGGAGAGGGAGAGAGAGAGAGAGAGGGATAGAGAGAGACTGATGTTATCATATTCAAAACCGAGGGAGAGAGAGAGAGAGAGAGACACCATGCAAATGCATAGATCGAGCATATATGACCGGCACACGTGCACCGAAGTTCGCATCGTCTTTGAGGTACCGAACATGTTTTTTTTTCGCAGCATACGAGATTTCCAAAGCCACCATCGCGACACCGCCTCAATCGCAGTAATTTATATGGTTTCGAGTTTGTACTTCGTGCATGCCTTTGTCTCCCACCACTCCTGCGTCCCTCCCTCCTCTCTCACGCCCGTAGACATGGTTTTATGGGAGAGGTCGTGGCTCCTATCGAAGCTGCACGTGCTGCCCAGAATTCCCCCTTGAAAGTGATATAATAATTCGAGGGATTCTCTTAGCTTTCGAGATGGACGATTTGAATTATCACGAGAGTTCGAATCGATATTATCATGCGTTTATTCTTCTGCATTCGTTCGGTAAATTAAGTCGGTTTACTAGAAAGAAGTATTTAGTAATGTGCTTGATATCAAGGGAAGATTTGAGATTTACACTTGAACTGGTAAGTGAGTCGATGGAGATCGAAAAAATATAAAATCATGTCCTTGAACAAGTCAAGGATTCGGTCCACCTCCTTCGGGACAGTACCCCCTTTACTCTGGGCGTCCTCAGCCTTCAAGATCATTAAGAAGATCACCTCGTCCTTCCTTACTATTTCCCCAATTAATGAAGAGATCTTGAGGGAATTGCCACATTAATGAGTATATACGGCCGTCGTCAAAAGATATAGAATAATATTTCGATATCCCCTCACACGTATAAATTGGATTAGGAAAGATAGGTCTAGTTTTGATATCACGTTAGACAATTCAATTCAAAAATTTAAATTGTTTGGTAGAAAGAGATCGAATGAATTCGAAGGAGGTCCACTGTGGGGTGATGTAATTCCAAACGATATAATGAGGTAAAAGTACCTCAAATTTTCATGTTCAAGGCATTAGGGCATTGATGATGGGACATTTGATAGCCAAAAAAAGAAACAAAGTTTGGTCCCACCACTAACTTCATCACTCCACCGGTGGTTTCTTTCCTGAACATTGAAAATGTGGAAGAAATGGAATTCATTTTAATATGTTAAACATAATGAATAGTTTTTAGGTACCTAAATATCACATCCACCGTCCAATCAATATGAGGGTACATAAGAATGAGCTATGTGGAAATGTGGAAGAAATGGAATTCATTTTTTAATATGTTAAACGTAATGAATAGTTTTTAGGTACCTAAATATCACATCCATTGTCCAATCAGTACAACGTTTATGGTAAAAAATATGAAATTCACAATACATAAGAACGAGCTATGCACTGAAATTCCGATGGTAACCCTAGCTTTGCCGATTCATGGTAGATGATATAGGAATATATGATTCATCCCGTCATATGATAACTCCAAATTTTAAAAGTTCAAGTTACCCGATCAATCTAAGATAGTATCAAAGCAATCAACTTAAGAAGATTTGTTATAAGGGAATAGTCATTCGATGTTACCTCATTTTGACTGTCTTTGATTCCTACTCCCTCTATTACTTGCTTGACTTCCCTTCTTTTTTGCATGATTCCTAGTTGAATTTGTGAAAATTTCAAGTGAGCATGCAGTTTTGTTTTCCACCGTCTTCCCATCATTTGCGTGAGGCGCAAAATCGAGATAATTAATGGGGAAAAATACCAAAAAAAAAAAAAAAAAAAAAAAAAAAGCCGAAGTTTTCACTTTTGATGCTAAGAACATACCTCTATTTTCAAGTTTGCTACTTCAACTCTATCAAAATGCCTAGAATAGCCTCCCGTATGTGAAGGTTCAATTAACCCTAGTGTCACACCATCCACACATCCAAATTGTCGTATGAGGTCGCATTGCCATGAAGAACCTTAGAACAAGGCTGCCTAGGTATGGCGGTGCACTCTCGCGCATGTGAAAGGGAAGTTGAGGATGACTAAAGAGAGAATGTCTGGGAAAAGGATATTAGAAATATAATAATTTTTATATAATGCTCACTTTAATATTTAATATTTTAATTAAATTACTTAAGTGCCGTTAAAAAAAATGATAACTTAAACGTCAACTTCGATTTTTGATGATGACGAAAATCCAACGTGATAATATTTTATTAATTTTGCCGACCAACGTGCCCAATTAGCATATTTAGTCCTAAACGATATCGTCTACATGTTTTGACCCAAATATAAACCCTAATTGGGACAAACCAAGCTATTTACCGAAATCCTTCAAATCCTAGTTTGGAAACCCCAAAATTGAGAGCCGAATCATGCAATGGAGAGCAAGAGTAGGACAAGCGGCTTAAATTCATTTCAACAAGCATCAAGATTTGTTTCAACGTGGACAAACACTCATCTTTTCCCTAACGTGAGAGTTTTCACTCTCGCATGGAGCCCCAATTTCTTTCCTCCAAGCATCAAGCCCTACTTTACCCTCCAACCACCAAACCATAGAGAGAGGATGATGGTGGTTGAGTAAGTAACCGAGTGAGAGAGAGAGAGAGAGAGAGACGGCAAGTGAGCGAGCGAGGGTGACCAGCTACTTCAAACAATGAACAAGAGTGAGCGTAAAGTCAAGGAGAAAGACAACGACAGAGAGAAATCTATTTTTTGAGAGGACTTAGTGCGACGTCATTTTGGCCAAAATCAACCATCTCTTACTCCACGATGGACTTGTCTTTTTTGATAAAAAAAACCGCATATGAATACAAGTTTTATTAAAAAAGCCACGTAAAATTTTAGGTAGTAGTACTTAAGGGGTCTTTTTTTCTTCGGATTTGTCAATTAAGGGATCTAATAAAAAAATTTGCCACCAAAGTGAGCGGCATATGAGAATTATTTCCACTTCTAGTATCCTTTTTTTGAGAAGAACTAGTAGGGGCATGGACAATCTCGCTCTTTGTCTCTACGGTGGGACTTCATTGCCTTTCATGATGTCACGAGCAGTGGACCTTGGCCTTGGCAATAGAAGTAGTTGTGAATATAAAATTTTCTAGCACTATTGTCGATGGTTCTAAAAATTTAAATTATTAGATGAATATCGAGTTTAATATTTGAACATTCTAACACTTTCTCACATAAGTAGACTGGACTTTGACCTATGACTAAGGTCATATTGTAAGGGAGACAAATAAGTTGTCTAGAAAAAATTCAATTTAAGACTTTTTGCATTGATATTAGATAAAAATTTTGTGAGATCATTATTAACTATTATAAAATTTTAAACTTTTAAATGAAATTGTAGTTTAATCTTGGGATAATACCCTAAAAAACCCCAAACTGGTACACTTGTGACAAATTTACCCCAAACTATTTTTTTTGACCACCAAAAACCCCAAACTGGTATACTTTTGACAAATTTATCCCAAACTGGTACACTTGTGACAAATTTACCCTATATTAGTTTTCGTTAAATTTTATTCTCAAATTATTAAGTTAAATGACACGTGACAGTTAACCAGTATACCAATTTAAGATTTTACGTTCTGTTTGTCACAGTTTACAATATTTATGATTTTTTTGTAGTATTAATCCAATTTAGCATAGGGTAGATTTGTCACAAATTTACCAGTTTATGATTTTTTGCAGTCGAATAAATTAGTTTGGGGTAAATTTATCGTAAATATACCAGTTTAGGGTTTTTTATAATCAGTCGGGGTAAATTTGTCACAAGTCTACCAGGTTTGGGGTTTTTCATGGTCAAAAAAATAGTTTGGGGTAAATTTGTCACAAGTGTCTGGGTTTGGAGTTTTTTAAGGTATTAACCCTTTAATCTTTATAAATTCCTACGTCAGGCAGTCCAGTTGCCGTGGGCACTATCAATGATGGTTGAAGAACGGGGGATGGGATTGTGATTTGTTGATTAGGGTCTGGATGTACAAGAATATGGGCAGGAGAATTTTGGAAATAGCAAAGACAAATTCAAAAGTAGAGGCATTTTATAAGTATTTTCTCAAAGAACATAACTCAACCCATCGTTTTCCAATGGATAAAACCTCAAGGACTCCCCGGTGCACACACCCAAGGTACGATGGTGTTGGAGAAAAGCTGTCGTGTCCAGTTCTATGCATTTCGCTATACACGTTTTGAGCCTCTTGAAATGACTTTGCTTGCTCCAGGCGTTTCTCATCCAATCCCACTGCGCTCAGGATTTCTTCATCCTGTCATCTCTGTGGAGAGTGAGAATCTCGAGGCAAGACTGTTCGAATTCTGCATCTTTCTCTAACATCTTCAACTTTCTCCTTTAGGGCACATTCCACCAAGAGAGACATGAGCACACGACACAGCCTCATATATGCACATTCCAATATGAAATACATGAAAGAGGATTATGAATTACTTAAGGCGCGCATGATAATCATTTTATTTTTTTGTTCTCGACAAGAAGTTTGGAATAAAAAGTTAATGTAATTTTATTTTTCTATTTTCTTGACAAATTTTTAGTCTTCAAATAGATTCAGAATAGAAATGTTCTACTTTTTTTTTTTTTTTTTTTTTTTTTGAAATAGAAACGGAAATAAAGACTTTTATTATCGTTCGCCCTTGCTACTAACCGCCGCCCATCGGTGTGTGATTTCCATATCGATGTTTGCAATTCAATTGATTAAAGATATTTTATCTCACGAAACAATAAAGCACAATGAATGGAAAAAAAACATGAAAATGAGATATTTAATAAGGTCTATCAAACGAATTTTGTTCCAAAAATAGAAATTTTTTATACTTATCTAACGTATTTTTTTGTTCAAAAACTTGTTTAGAGACTAGAAATAAAAATCTGACCGGAAATTGTTCCTATGGACAAAATTGTTATCATTCTCGCCTTTAACCTACCCCTATATGACCTATTTAATTATAGACAGGATGCACTAACTAATCTCTGGATTTTCGAGATAGGGAGTCATATTTTGACAGCAACGAAGTTGAACGATATACTGACCATGGATTTTGTTTAGTATGTATCACCTATGCACACGGAAACATTATCAATCCATTGAGTGTACCAATCTTCGGATGAAAAAAGTAGGCCGCCTTTAAGACCGCACGAGCTGCAGTGAATCACGTTAATCCCCCTTGTCATGATAAACTAATGAAAAGCCGCCGTGTTGACGCATGATGTAAGACACAATCATGGAATTTTGGCTATGTGCTTTTGGTTGGATAATCATCAATGAACAAAGTGGGAGAACATCATGAAGCTTTGCCATAATAAACTTGTCTTCTATCCATTGAATAAATCCTGGCTTGTCAGGTTTCTTCCCAAACCCTAAAAGTTATTATTCTTTATATGGTCAATATCCCCAAAAAATTATTCTATGTAGACTAGACCTCCTAGGTTTTGATACACTGTGTCCCCCATTTGCTCCGCACGATACAAATAGGGGTCATTGCATATGAATAAGAGATATCCCCCACTTTTCCATGGCTTGCGAAAAGTGGGTGAAAGGGATGTTTTCTTTCCTCACGCCCCATTTCACTCCCTCTTTTTAAGGAGGCTTGTGTGCACATTGCTCCTACAAGATTAGACATTATTCCCTTTGCATTGCGGGAGCAGCAGGGTTTTGACTGTAGCTAGCCTTTCTGCTGCCGTTCTTTCCTAAGCATGTTCACATTTATATGGCATGGAAATGGCTTAACCAAATAAAGCATTGTCACCTGGCAAAGAATGAAAAGAAAATGAGAAACATACCCAAAGCACACCTACTTTTACCCTAAGTCCACTTTCGATAAGAAAGCAGTTATTGGATGGAAAGTGAGATGGGTTTTTACTGATTTTGAGTTATCGGATACTGAGTAGCAATGGCTTAAATCAAATATTTCGTAACACGTGTATGATAATTCAAAAATGGAGTTAGCTGCGTTGGTCGTCTCTCCATGACCTAAAGCATGCCTCATTTATTTAAGCTTTTTAGTGAATGTTATTTCAATTGGGTAGGATAATAATTTGGAGGAGTATAAATTCATTTATTGACACCTCTTCAGACACACCAATGCATAATATGGCACTAGCCAGCCACTAAAGTCAGTTTGATAGAATCGCACATGAGGTTAGCAGATACTTCACCAAAAGGTTTGCATGCAGATCAAGGACATTACCAAGCACATTCATTTTTGGCCAATTCAATGTGCCACACATTGAGAACAATTAGCATTGGAACCTAACAAATAAGACTAAAAAACAAGGGAACAGTCACAAGCATGTCACAAAAGCAAAAAGCCTCCTCTGATCCTAAAAAAAAGCTCCCAGACCACCACTTTCCCATCCCATTCACTCTCTAGTGCTCACCCGCAGAGTGTACTGACTCTGTAGTTTTTGTTTACTGTTTGCTCTCACCATCTCTCCCCATTCATTCCCATTCCCATTCTCTTTTAGGACAGGAGAATATTTGTCTGGTCACTTGAAGATGTCCACCAAAACCAACATGAGCCAGAGACATGGCAGAGAGGGAAAGACACTTGAGGCGCTCCCCTTTCTGAACCAGCACATCCTCCATTTTGGGCTCCAAGCACTCGTACATTTGCCACTTCAGGTCTCTCTCATGCCTAATAAGACAAGTTCAAAAAGGATGTGCCAACTCCTTTCCTCCTTTTTTCTTTAGTGTTTTGCAAGCACAAGAACCATTTGGGACCATCCCCATTTGCTTCCCCCTTGTTCTCAGGAGGCCCACTTATTTATTTTTTATATTTTATTTGTCATTTTTATTGTTACTTTATTACCTCAATTCCTGGGTCAAAAGGGTATTTACCATCTATCTTTTCAATTATTTAAGTGTGTATATATGATATAAATATTTCTAGTGGGTGTTCGACCCATTAGAAGCAAAATTGAATTGAATCTCGTTTGGTGTGTGAGTCAGCACGTCCTGCTTCCCCTTAGCTCTGTTACTGTGGCGAATCGTAATGCAATTTAAGCATGTTGGGAATTGAAGAAAGAGGCACTAATTTTATTTTATTTTATTTTATTTTTCTAGCTGGGTGTAGAGTTCTAGGTTGCTTTTGAAGAGTTCAATTATATGTCGGGTCCCCCACCAGTTCTTTATACAAAATTTCTTTATGGGTCTAAGTTAGACCGTGCAACACTGTGATCAAGAATGTCAAGTTTCAACTGCGCTTATTATAATAATGAGAAGCATTGCTTTTGGTTGAAACGAGAAGCGATTTCCTTAAGAAAGAGGTAACCAGGAGACTTGTTTAAACCGGTGGTGTTGATCTGCAACTCTTTGTAACCGAATTTCTTGCATCCGTCGTGCTGAATAAAGGGTTCATACATAGTAACTTCAGGTTACTCGTTCATCTTCGTGGTCTGCATTTGCGTCGATGCGCGAACTCCAATCTGGGGCTAAAGAAAAATGGTCACTCGGGTCCGGGGAAAGGCTATGCAGTGCTCTCCTATCATCTCTCTTCCCTAACATAAACTGCAACGACCCCACCAATTTCTAAGCCAGGAGAGGCTTGCTACCTTAAAAACTCAACATCCTAATAGATAGCAGGGAGCTAAGTCGTGTATACTTGCTTCCATGAACAACGAGACTGGATTGAATATACATCGGACTTTGCAGTTTTATCAATAACAAAGCAAGACCGTGTGTCGGTGGATTCTCCAAAATGTGTATGCTCGCTTCCATGAATCATGACTGATTCAGTGACTATACACCAGGGGGCTTACAGTGGATTCTCCAATAATGATTCTGTATGCTCACTTCTTCCTTTTTTCCTCTTCAAGGCTTAAGCAGCGTATACTCACTTCATTTTATGTGCTTGTCAGGCATGTGCTTTGCCTGATTTTTATCAGGTCTGCTCGACAGCAGCAGTTATACTTTTCATTTTTATTATTAACCACATTAGACGCGACCTATTCACATTAATAGTGAGATATTTTGATGAAACTTTCATAAAATGCCATCGGAAGTATACACATGCAAAATGAAGCGCATACAAAGAAAATAATTTTTCCAGCTAAAGTATGAGGAATCGAAGTCTATGATTGACACCTTGCCATCAAGCTTTCACCTTTCCATGGCTGGTTCAATGACTATACACCAGAGGGCTTACAGTGGATTCTCCAATAATGATTCTGTATGCTCACTTCTTCTTTTTTTCCTGTTCAAGGCTTAAGCAGCGTATACTCACTTCATTTTATGTGCCTGTCAGGCATGTGCTTTGCCTGATTTTTATCAGGCCTGCTCAACAGCAGCAATTATACTTTTCATTTCTATTATTATTAACCACATTAGACGAGACCTATTCACACTAATAGTGAGATATTTCGACGAAGCTTTCATAAAATGCCACTAGAAGTATACACGTGCAAAATGAAGCGCATACAAAGAAAATAATTTTCAAGCAAAAGTTTGAGGAATGGAAGTGTATGCATTGACACTTTGCCATCAAGCTTTCACCTTTCCATGAGAAGAAGGATTTCCAGACTAGGGAGGACAATTGCACAATTACAACCCATGTTTTACTATTCGACAGCTCAACTACCTATCTTTCAGCATCTGAAAATAGGACTTATATCTTTGTGCTAGTCCAAACATGCCGAGTGTGCCACCAGTGTGAAGCATCACAACCTCCGCATCACCTCTGGCTTCCTTTTCGCTAAGCAAACTTGCCAGCTCCCAAGCTGCCAAAGTATAAACTGGATCCACGAGAATACCAGTTTGCCGGGTAATCTCCTGGCATACTTCTACTTCACCTTTAATTACATTGCCGAATCTATGAAGACAATTACCATCAAGATCTGCAAAGTATCAGTTTTTGCCCAAGAAAGTCTTACAGCAAAATCTCGATATGGGCCATTAGCACCGTATGTGAGGAATAGCTATGACATGGTTTGAGTTTATGATCCGCCAATGTTGATTAAGAAATGGTTTAGCCAGAAAGAATAATGTGCATATGACTTTGTAGATACAAATACACTGTCACAAGAAGATTTCCTAAAGAAGCTATGTCTAAAGTAGTGTCTTCCATTCGACCAAAAAAAAAAAAAGAAATGTCTTCTTAAAACAGTAGTGTCTTCTGAAAACATGAAGATGATGTTGACATTGGTCGAACTAAGGTGTTGACTAATGGAGTGAAAGTCAATGGATACATGGCTGCTGATTTAAATGTCAATTACCATATTATACTAAACGAAGCAGTCTATAAAGTTGACAAGACAACAACTATTGAATATTGATTAAAAAAAGGCAGTTATTTTGCCTAATGAAGCAGTAACCATTGCTAAAAGGCATTTAATTTAAACAAGTACTCCCAGTTTTGCATCATGCTGTACGATAGGTTTATATAAACTGTTCAATCAAAGCATTATGGCACTGAATTCATGACGAGGACATCCACATCCAGAACTGAAAAAAAGGCAAAAACCCCAGAACGATCAATTGATAGGCAAAGCAAATTATGAGCTTGTTTACCATTACGAGTGCACAAGTACATCTAAATGAAGGTGGGGTGTAGGGGATTGAAATATGTGCACTATCCATATGTCTCATTGCAATGCATCTGCTACAACCAATGGAAATGTTATAGAGGGAGATTTACTTACTTTCTTGGATGATATCGCTCCACCCAGTGCACCACTCCCCTGTCAATTTCACGTAAGGCATGATCAAGATCAAATCTGAAATGCCTCTTGAAGTCAGATATCAACCTTCTCTCCCTTTCTCTGTAGTTATCAAGTGTATCAGCCAGCATCACAGCAGTGATTTTCCAGGGAAGCCTGATGGAGAGGAAAGTATAAGTCACCACTTGAGCTCATTCACTGAGGCTCAACTTGGCAAAGTGCAAATAGTGTGGTTTAAATTGAGTAATTCAAAATTGATGCAATCATCATAATAGTTAGCTTGATCAAAAGAATAGACAAATAATTCAGGATGAAACACACCCAAAATATATGGCTCCAAGTCCTAGACCAACAGCCGTAGTCCCTGTACCAGCATCTACAACAAATTTCATGGCTCTCTCTTTTCCAAGCAAGTGACTTTGAGATAAGTGATGTACCAAGCGAATGATGCCTAAGAGAAAATATAACAGTATCATCATCTGAATTACAAAGGAAAGAGAAGACGGGATGATGGTTTGAAGCCCCCCAAAGAAAACAATGATCATATTGGCACTCATTTTCTTGACAAAAATCAGGATGCAGTCATTGATCAAACTAATATCTACTTACGTCAACAATATAAATATTTTACGCACCTAAAAACCACCTTCAGATATCTTTTAAATGAATCATTGCAGCATGCAGGAGCCCCCAAGCATACCGCTACCATCCAACCCAGATGCATCTCTTACCAACAATAACACAAATTATTGTACGCTTGTGTCAATGGATAAGCACATTAGTGGACCCAGTAAACATGCAGACAGAAACAAGGTCTATGCCCACAAAGGTGTTACCTAATAATGCTATAGAATCTCCTGCTCCTTCATTCATGATTACGACCTTCCTTGAGAAGTTTCCTAAACTTCTCTGGTTGTCCATTGAAGTTGAAATAGGATGGGAAGAGCTAACAATTTGCTCAGTCAAAGGAGCCTCAAGAATCTCAGACAGTGAAAGAACGCATCCATTTCCACCTGCCACTGAACTTGCATGGGTCTTTAGAGTTTCTTCTCTATTGGCATAAACAGACCTGGGCACATATTTGACATTTCCATACATTGTTGAAATCAGGTTATATCCAGTCAAAATATCAGGCTGCTCTCCTCTTAGAAGCAAATGTGATCTTAGTCCTCGTTCTGCACATGAAACAGCTGCAATTGCACATTGTTAAGAAATGATGACTCACGATAGACCTTTTTTTGCAGAAACATCAAAGATTCTACCTTTGATTTCACTTGTTTTCCACTGTTACTGTCTCAAAAGAGTTGACTTACAACAGAGATTTAGAAGATCCAGAAAGTGAGGGACTCATGTCACAAAAATGTCAAGAAATTTGAGATGTAGCTAATCCAATGTGTTTTTTCTCCCTACTTCTCCTTGCTTGTCTAATTCAAGTATTGATGAGAAATATTTTTTTGCATAGAATACATAAATGTGATTATTTCCAGAAGAAGGAAAATACCAACAGCTGCTGCATGTGCACTTTGACATCCTCCACATGTCACCTAGAAAATGTCCCAGCAGAATGTTATGCGAATTGAATGGACATACTCCATGGTCAAACAAATGATTGAATCTGAATGGACAAGTCAAAGATTAATTTAGAGGGATCCCACAATCCCGGAAATGAATTGCACGAGGCTAGCGGCAAAAGCATAATAAATGATGAATAACTGACTTGATAACTTGTAGATACTTTAGTCAAAATTCTGCAGAATGTATTCATGTTATGATACAAATTGACAATCTTATGCTCCAAGAATAGAATCAAATAGGTTATTATTCCGAAGATGCTTCCAGCTACACAGTACTTGAAAAAACGGAAACATGAATCTTTAGTCGTGTAAATGGGTTCTTACCACATCAGTCACCGAGTGATCCTCCAGAAGAGGAAGCACTGCGTCCAGCTTCCTTGCTTTGTTGCCATTGATTAGAGGATGGAGCAAGTCGTCCCTAATGACATAGAAAGAAGAGTCCGGACCGCTCTTGTCTGTGATTTTATCACCCAACAATGGATTCGGAATGTTAAACCAGGACTTATCCTTCAACAGCCCATCCTCCTCTTCGATTCGCTTAGGAGCCGACGCTATCTGCTGGATCCTAGTATCCGGGCTAGGCAACGTCCACCTCCGGTCAAGGAGTTTCGCAACAAATTCTTCGCAACCCAGTTTGGCTTCAGCAATCCCCTGGCAATCGAATCAAACAACTTGTTCAATCGCATTTGAAGATACGGTGCAATTCCTAGCGGAGCGAAACCCGACAACGGAAGCGATGCAGACACGTAATTACTACCCACAATTAGCGGCGAGGTTGGAGATTCTGAACACACTCAAAATTCAAGAGCCGAGACCAGAGAAAAGATATAAAGAGCCGAAATGATCCTGTTCCGACTAGTGTTCCCCAGAAAGCCGCTTCCTTTTTCACGACCCAGTCACTAGACTCACTACTACTGTACGTTGAGCGAAGCGCTCGATTTCAGATTGATCAATACGCGCCGACCCAACACAGTCTAGACTCTAGAAGCGTTACGCCGCCAAAATCAACCGCACGAGCAGCTACGTTTGTTCAACGGAGAGGTGAGGAACTCCCATTAGAAAGCAGTTGCCCACAGAGAGAGAGAGAGAGAGAGAGAGACCTGAGGGGCGTGAGGAAGATGGGCGGAAGAGCGGAAGCCGCATGAGACAGGAAGAGGAAGAGGTAGACGTTGTTGAAGCTTCATGTCTGAAAATCGTTCCTCCTTCAATCTCGTCCGCTTCGGAGAAGACGGAATAGATGAGGAGAAATTCAGTCATTACAAATGGTGTCTGCATATATATGAGAACACTTTTGGTTCTACCTTTATTATTATTATTATTATTATCATCAAGATTATAATTTAATTTATATGTAAATGAAACCGTCTTAACTTTTATAAAAATTCGAGAATGTAAAATACTAATAATAAAAGAATAGACACTTAATTTTCATTTTGATTTGAAAAATGAATGAAAAGATAGCGTAATTATGTAAATTTGTGATATGAAGAACCAATTTATCTTTATTTTGAAAAGTAAAGGAATTCGTTGAATAAATTAAAAGTATATGGCGTTTCACAATAAATTTGTGAATTTATTCTAATTATCTTGTTCAATCAAACAAAATCATGTATTAAATGTTTAAGTTTTGTTAATTTTATAAAAAAATGGATTATTTGAAAAATATTTTTTAGTAATAGTAAATTAAAAAAATAAACGAAAGGTTAAAAGTAAAAAAAAAATTTCATTGATCAATTATAAAAGAGATAATTTTTTAAATAATTTATGCTTTGCAAAAAATGATATTACACGTTAAATTAAAATTTAAGAAAAATATTAATATCACTTTTAATTTTTTTAATAAAGTAGATTAATTAACGGAACCTATAAGAAAAAGGCAAGCGGACTCCGCCTGGGGTTTTTCCGGCTCTAGGGTTTTTAGAAGGACTCCCTCCTCCTCGGCAGTCGGCAGCTCCGTTCGCGCCGCCGGCGATGTCGTCCGCCCGCCTCTCGCTGGACGCCCTGTCGGCGTCCGGCCGGAGCTCCGAGAAGCTGAGCCTGGCGGCGCTCCAGTCGAAGATGAAGTGCGACCCCGAGGGGTACGCGACGGAGCTCGGCCTCGTCCGCAGCCAGTTCGAGTCCTCGCTCGAGCTCTTCGAGCAGCAGGCCGCCCTCAGCTTCGCCTCCATCAGCGGCGTCGCCGCCGACCCCGCCGTCGCCAAGGACCTCGGTGACCGCGCCTCGTTCCTGGCGCACGTGGCCCCGTTCTACCCCAAGCAGCTGGCCGAGTTCCCGGCGCGGCTCGCCGAGTTCCTCCGCTCTTCCGCGAGGTCGCTGCCCTCCGGTCTCAGGTGCACGGTGGCTCAGGCGCTTATCTTGCTCGTCAATCGGAAGGTCCGTCCTGATATGGAATTGATTTCGTATGTCTCGGTTGATGTCGGTGGGGAACTTGGCATTTCTTCGTCGATGTTGCATATGTCAATTTCTAGGAGCTGTTATTTCTCGGAAATGTAGGTTTTTTTACGTGTTTGCGTATGATGTTGTTAGGATGTACGTTCGCAATCCAGCTTCTTTATGCGTCTGGAGAATTTTTGTCGATGGAGATGGATAATTAGTATTGAGCCTCCGTCTACTGCGATTGTGCAATGGTCGGAAAGCTGACATTCTCCTAAATTTTAGGGTTTTCTCTTGATTGATTGAAGCTAAAGTAGCAATTAACAGTTATTGTCTTTTGATTATGCCGATTCAACTTTGGGGACATGATTTGATGTAACCCTTATCTCCTTAGATGATCGATATACGAGATACTCTGGCTTTGTTCGTGGAGCTGCAGACGCTGGGGGATAGAGCCTTGAGGAAATTGGCATTCTCACATGTGGTTCACAGCATTCGGAAGATGAATCAGAAGCACAAGAATGAAGCCACTAACCGATCGCTTCAGAATGTGTTGTTTTCGTTGTTACAGGTTCGGAATCCTGATCTTCTTGTAGCCTGTGGAATTTGACTTTGTCAAGGTATGCTTACCTGTACTAAATTGCGACTGTCCTGTTGTAGCAAGAGGAGGAGACAAAAGCTAAGCAATCGCTAATTATGCTATGTGAGCTTCACAGAAGAAAGGTATGGTTTGACGATAGAACAGCTAATGCCATATGTACGGCGTGCTTTCATCCAGCATCAAGGTGGTGTCCTCTTGCCTGTCTCTCATTAATCTTCTGTAGTCTTCACCTTCAGAAAAATCATATGTATCTTTGATACCATCAGGATCATGATCGCCGCTCTATCATTTCTTCTTGATTATGAGAAGATTGAAGATGATTCGGATAGTGATGCTTCAAGCAGTGATGATGAATTATCTCATCAAAGTCCTCATGTTATCGTTAGTAAGGAAGCTGCCTATAAGGTCAGTAGATTCTCGAAAAAAACTTATAGTCATATCGTGCATTCTCCGGCGATAAAGTTTTCAATGAAGAATTTAATGTTGCATTGCCTATGTTCATGCTTGAAAGTTTTTTGCACATGCGATTGCTACCAACTTTTAAGAGATTACATTATAAAAGTACCAGTTGGAATTTGAGTTCCAGTGTCTAATCCAGTAAATATGATGTCAGAGGTCAGGATCTCTTTTTGCTGCTGTTGAGTTGCATTTACTAATTGCTTCTATTGTTAAACTGGATAAAATCTTAATGTATACATTTTGAACTAACTTTCAGGCACACCATAAAGGTACTTCTGCTAGCAAGAAGAAAAAGAAGGCAAAGCTGCAGCGAGCTATGCGAAGCATGAAAAGGCAACAACGATTGTCTTCAGAAAAGAGCTCTTCAAATTATTATTCACCCCTTAATCATCTGAAAGATGCCCAGGTTTGCCATTTTCTTTGTCTTTGTGCTTCTGCACCTTAGCTTATACTCTGGTATTCTTATCACATTCACCTTGTCTTCAGGGGTTCGCTGAAAAGTTATTCTCACGCCTTCAGACTTGCAATGAACGCTTTGAGGTCTGTACTACTATCTATTTAGTGAAGATATTGAATTGCATATCTGGAAGTTTGCCTTTCCATAGCAACTTTACAAGTATTCCTTGTGATTGATTAGGTTTCTTCATTTCTTCTTCTTCTCTTAGCATAATATGATTTTTTTTTCTCTAAATCAATAAATTAAGGTTTTACTGCATTATAGCTGGCTACATTAGGAGATTTGCTGGCATGAATTCATCTTTTAATTTCAATTTGAAGAATATGGTATTAGACTTTGATGAGAAGTTTTCATACAAAACCAGTAAGAGGGTGAGCCAGATCTTGTGCCAAATCAGTTTCTTTGCATAGTGTCGGAACATGGAAATTATCTGCAAGAATTTCTCAGATGAGCATTATAATTTTAGGAATTTCTTCACTGCCCTAAAAGTTTTAGCAGCAATTTTTTTTTTTTTTTAAATTCTGAATTTAGTATGTATAATTTCTATTTTCATTGGCAAGATGGATTCTTTCAGGTAAGCATTTTAAGCTCCAAAATACAACTGCTGCCAATAAAATCTTTTATTATGATCAATTTCTAACTTTATCACTAAAATATTTCAAGGTTTTTCTTCTGTGCAATATCCCTATATATTGGCTCAAAGCCTAAATGTTTGCTTGTGTCTATTGTCTCCTTGATATGTTGCAGGTTAAGATGATGATGTTGAAAGTAGTTGCACGAACTGTGGGCCTTCACCACTTGATTTTGTTAAATTTTTATCCTTTTCTCCAAAAGTATGTTCAGGTATGTGCTTGGAAAGATACTGTGTGGCTCATTTCTTGTTTGCTAGGTGTTGGAGATTTTATTATTTTCTACTTGTGTTACAGCCTCACCAGCGTGATGTCACAACCTTGCTAGCAGCAGCAGTTCAGGCCTGTCATGATATGGTAGTGTAGATGGCTTGCTTTTTCCTCCCCCTTCCCTGTCTTTCTCTTTCTGTTTACTTCAACATTTTCCTCCTGATTGCTGAATCAATATATTCACTTGGTTTGCTGGCTCTTGTTACCTGTCGATTATTCTGTTTTCTTGAAGTAATTATGTTTTCTGTAGGTGCCTCCCGATGCAGTTGAACCCCTATTTAAGCAAATAGTAAACCAATTTGTACATGATCGATCACGTCCTGAGGTACTTTTTTGGGACTAGCCTCTTCATAATGTGATGAATTTTGCAAGGTTCTGATCTTTTGATTGCATTTTCCAGGCTATTGCAGTTGGAATTAATGTCGTAAGGGAGATATGTCTACGCATGCCCCTGGTGACTACCTCTTTTTCCTCTGCCTGTATTCATTTTCTTCTTCAAGACTTGATAGGATTGATTTTGCATTGTTTGGTTCTATGATGATGCTATCATTTGCACCTTTACTGGTGAACTTAGAATGTGCACTCACAACTTCACAAAAAGTAAACAAGGAGGAAGTTATTTAATATTCGATCGTCCCAGTACCTTTCTTTCGTCTTGACTTTTGAGCCATTTTCTTACTCATGTCAGTTTTGATTCCATCTTCTGACTGGCATATTTGTTATGGTATATAGTTGATGAATGAAGACTTGTTGCAAGATCTTGTTTTATATAAAAAATCACACGAGAAGGCAATATCAGCAGCTGCTCGGTCTCTTATCTCTTTATTTAGAGAGGTATACTCTCTCTCTCTCTCTCTCCAGTGTTTTATGACTACTGTTTTAGAGGGCATCTCACTTATTTGCTGCTTTGACATATCACAGCTTTGTCCTTCAATGCTGGTAAAGAAAGACCGAGGACGCCCCAGTGACCCAACGGCACGACCAAAGGCATATGGTGAAGTCAGTGTTGCCAGTGATGTTGCTGGTGTTGAACTGCTACAGAATAGTGATGATGATGAGGATGACGATAACATTGGTAGTGATGAGGAGGACATTGACACTGAAGACAGTGACGATGGAGGTAGTGTTGGCATTGACATTTCTGTATCCTGTGGGTCAGATGATGAGAACGCTACTAGTGATGACGAAGAAACCCACGCATCCGCTGATGATAATGAATGCGATGATGAATCTTTGGAAGGTGACAGTGAGCATGAAGAAGATAACTCTTCTGCTGAAGATTTGGATGAAGTAAGCAGTGACGAGTTAGATGAAGATGAGGACGAGCATGATGATGAGGATGCAAAAGCAGATTGTGGTGATGATAATGAAGAGGTGCATGATGAAGGTAATGCTGTCTCGGAAACTAATAGTGGTGAGGAAAAAACTGGATCCAGAGTTAAATTCTCTGAGACAAGGAAGAGGAAATTCTCTGATCTTGATGGACAGATTAATGCTGCTGAAACAAGTCTTAGGGCCTTGAAGAAATTAGCTGAAACAAAATTGAGTCAGCCTCTATCTGATTCGGCTGATGGCATTCTTTCTAATGAGGACTTCCGACGTATCAAGCAACTAAAGGTACTGAAATTTGCTTACGATGTGTTGTTGCACCAGTTGTTTCTGAAGAAGTATTTTTCACTGTTTCTAAACATGGTGAGGTCAATTGATTTTGAAAGTACTGAAGCTTCGGGTTATTTATCAGGCCAAGAAAGAAGCCAAAGCTGCTTTGACCAAGCATGGATTGTTGGGAAAGGGTGTGGAAGCGAAGTCACCTTTTAAGGTTCCCAGTTCTGATCAACTAAGCTTCAAGCGTGTGGATCCTGCAAAACTTGAGGTACTTTGTTTGGTCTCATGCTTACTGTCTGCACTTTAAAAAAGCTGCGTTTCAATCGGTGGAAGCAATGGCATACATCATTACTTATCATCGTGATGATAGTTGCTCCACGAAGTTTTCTTGAAGTGATAGAATTCAAAATGCGAAAATTCCTCCCAATAGTCTTGAAAAGGTTATTCATGTGAAATGCTTGCGGCAATCTTGTTTGGATGAAGTCTCTCGTCTCCTATCACCATGTTAATTTGCTTTGTCCCTTTTCATTTGGAGTGCTTCTGTATCTCTCTTAAGTATTTACTTAAGCATGGTGTGCTGTGGAATTCAGGCTCATGTGAAACAAAAGCTAAGTAAAGAGGAAAGATTAGCACTCGTGAAGGCTGGACGAGAGGAAAGAGGGAAGTACCAAGCTCGAGCTGCCATAAAGCAGAAGAAGGTACGATATTTTATTCCATCTGCCTGGAAGCTGGCAGCTCTTGTCAAGAAAATGATATTTTGACTTGCAATATAATGCATTTCCCCCAAAGACAAGTAGTTGATGCTACTTCACGTAATTTAACCTTAATGACATTGATTTAACTATGATGGACAGACGGGTGGTTCGAGCAACAAGCAGAAGGAACACAGGAAGGTTATGCCTATGGCTGCGAAGAGAGCGAAAGTACAAAGATCTCGCCAGGACAAAAAGAAGAAACAAGGGCGACTTGGTAAACAGTTCCGTGGGAAGAAAGCGTGGAAATGATCTTGTGAATCGAGACAGTAATGCAAGTGGAGTTTAGTATGCTAACGCATTATGGTATCATAATTCTCGTGGAGAGCTGTATTAACTTTTCTTCACCTTCTGTAGTTATGCTCTACCTTTTAAGTTGCATGATATGGGGATTTTCTCTTCCCATTTGAGAGGGACAGTCTAGGCCTGTCTGTGCGGGTCACAATTTTGTTACTTTAGAGTGGATGCCTAGGATGGAGCTAGAATGGAAGATTGTGTTCTGTAAATTAAGCATAAGAGTAGTTTATCTCAAAATGGAAGGACGATGCCTTATTGACAGTGCTGAACTGATTAACATTCATGTCAGTACTCACTGCAGTTTAGGACGAGAATTCGGGATCGAAACGACTTGGGTTTTCTCCTTCTTCTATTGGTTTTCTTTGGTATGACGACAATTCACATCCTGAAGGTGTCGGGCGAACAGACTGCGAGGAGTCTCCCGAGGCCGTCGGTCCGTGAATGGAGGCTCCACGTATCACATGTATTTTTCCAAAAAATAAAAAGTCAAACTCGATTTGATGACAACTGCTCTGCGATCTTAACATTGAAATCATGCCATGAACTAAAAATCATGAACTTGTGTGCTTTGCACGTTAGATGTCTCGCACGCTGACCGAATATGATTGGTTGTCTTTAAATGTCGATTGCAATATGATGATGATGAATAACATGGTAATTTTTTATTTAGGCTTATGATAAAATTAGGCCAAATGCATGAATAAGCACGCAGAAACGCATGACAACTCATGATGTTCTGAATTATTTGCTGCCTTGAAATTACACGCTGGTTTTGAATTGCTCTTTGTCGTTATTGAATTGCATAAAATTGAATAAAGTAGTAACATTGCATGAGATGTTAAAATAGCACGCTAATACTAAAATTGAGTGTTGTCGTGATGGGATTCATCAATTCTAGTAAATTTGAGTTACATTTGGTTATATGGATTTTTAGGTAGAATATGATTGTATAGGATATAATATATAATTTACGAATTTTGCTATATCCTATCAATTATTTGGTGAATAAAGTAATAACGTTGCACGTATTTATATTATATCATGTATTTTTTTTATAAAATGATAAATCAATGTAAATAAACCTAAAAGTTCACGATCATAATTAATAAAAATCTTTTATGACACTTTTAATTTATTTTTAATGGGATTGGATTTGTCCTTCTTGTTTTAAACCTAAGTTGCTGTATACGATGTGGATTATCTATCTACATGTTAATTTGAATTCTTCCCTTCATTTGATTTAGAATCACCTTTTTTGGCATGTTGGACCGGATTTGCGACCATTATATCATCTTCGAATTTAGAATATCCACGAGGTCTATAGGGATTGTGCATATTGTTTGGATTTAATTTGGAATGTCATTTGAATGTCTAATTGATATGGACTGGATTCATGTATGGGACTTGCTCTGAATGCATTGCACACTTCTTGAAATGAAAACAATTACAAATGACATGATGGAGTCGAGTCGTTTTGTGTATCATGAATTGGGCAATTTCACTTGACGGTAGGCGGCAAAATTTTCATATTTTCAAAACCCAAAAAGCAAAAATACCATATGTAAATGTAAACTAGGAAATTCTTTTGGTAATTCTCCCCACATGCGTAACCGAACTCTTTGACCTAAATATTTGGTTTTTTGGACTCACTGGCTCCTATGATTAATCTACTTCCTGCTAACACTAGAATTTCAGTTTTTCTACAACTTAAGAAAATGATTAATGGTGACTCCTAAAATGGTTTAAGATTTAAATAGTAAAAATGCTCTCCAACCTAGGGTAGGGAAGACTGTAGGCCGCTATCATGGGATGAATTTTTCTTTTTCTTGAAGTTGCATTTTTTTTTTCCTTAGCCGCTATCATAAGTAGATGGGACTAATTGGTTTTGGTCAGTTCAGTTCAATACAACTAGTCACTTGGTCATTCCACCTCCAAATTTCAACATTTTAAGGGTCTATTTGGTAACATACAACGCTCCGATTCTATTCTTTTGTTCATTGAAACAAAAAAAAGAACATAAATCCATTTAAGAACTTTTTTGTTCTCGAAAATGGATTAGAAACAAAATTACAAATTTGAAAAAAATTATTTCTTTATTTCTAGGAACAACTTCAAAATCAAGCCAAATCTTGTTCTTTTTTTTTTTTTTTCCTTCCTTCTTCTTTTTCTATCCGGTCGCAAAAATATAATAAAATTTAAAAAAAAAAAATTAAAATAAAACTTGAAAAATATAATAAAATTATAACATGAAATTATATTAAGAATATAATAAAATCACATGATAAAATTATATTAAAAATATAAATTATATAATAAAATAATTAAAAATATGATAAAATTACATGATAAAATTATATAATAAAATTAAAAAATAATAACATAAAAACATAATAAATAATTGAAAAATAAAATATAATAATTTAATAAATTGATTAAAAAATTAAAGAGAAAAATAAAATAAAAGCATTAAAAAATTAAAAGAAATTCTAAGTTATAAAAAAATTTAAAGGTGGTACCAAACACATTTTTATTTTCGAAATAGAATATTAGATAATTATCAACGCCTTCAAATACTCATAAACTCGTATGGAGAATAGAATCACAAAGAATTATTTGTGAGTAAAAATTATTTTCGAGAGTAGAATATTTACCAAACACATCTTAAAAAAGAAAATCTTTCCCCAAAAATGACACAAAATGGACCAGCTAAATCTTTGTCCCAAAAAAGAAAATACTGGACTTGTTGCTATACATAATCAATCTGATGTAGTCTTGGTTCTCTTTTATCATCAGTTTCAATAATGGAATCGGGAACGAATCACTACCTTTATAGGAGCTTCCCAATATTGGCCTGTTTAATTCGATCCAGACAATTCTCGATTCTGACATGCTTACCCTCTCCAGTGGCGCGGACACGACACGACATAAAAACCCGGTCGTGAAGCAAAATTCGCAGCCCCCTCTCTGTATCTGCGTCATCGATTCCGACGTCGCGCGGGCCCCACCCCAGCTGGTGGGATCCAATGACCGTCGGTCTCCTCCTCCGCGGGTCTCCCCATCGGACGGCCCGGAGGGCCACCCCACCCTAACTACACCCGCACCGAGTCAACTCGCGAATCCAGGGGGCCCCGAGTCGACTCGAGTCGGGGGCCCTGAGTCGACTCGAGCTGGAGCTCCTCGATTTTCTTCCAGCTCTCCATAATTCATCACTTTTCCGCCGTCCTGCAAAAGAAAAATTTCAGGTTGCTCAGTCCCCTTTTTAGCCCCGTTTCCTTGTCGCGGGTCGCGGTCGCGGTCGCGGTCGCCGTCGGCGTCGTCCTTCTCCTCGAATTTTGATTGCTTCCCAAGTTAAGCATCGATTCTCTCTCTCTCTCTCTCTCTCTCTCTCTCTTGGCGGTGAGCGAACCAATGATGCACGACTCCTCCACTTCACCTACTGCCCCTCCTACTTCTCCCGCCTGACGCGGTCTCCAGCCTCTCCCCACCAATCCCCCGACCGCCGACGAGGGCCGGCCGCCCCGGAAGCCCCCGCTTTGAATTGGCCTATTGCAGTCCCCCGCGCCTGCCTCGTCTCGTTTTCCCAATCGTCCCCCCGCGACGGCGGCGAGGACGACGACGACGGCGGCGGCGGCGTCGGCGCTCCTCTAAGGCGCATCGCCTGAACATGATCCCTTGCCTCCCGCGCTCTCTCGCCGGATCTCAGTCGCAGGTCCATCTCCATCTCCATCTCCGTCGCCACCGTCCCTTCCTCCCCGCCGCGCCCTCTCCATGGACCCCGCCGCCTCCCGCCCCGCCGTCGTGATCGATAACGGGACCGGGTGAGATTGCCGTCTCGGCTGCGCTTCCTCCTTTCGGCTAGCCGTTTGAGACGTTCGTGTTCGGGAGCGCCTCAGCTCGACTGGGTTGGTTTCAAAATTCATTTTTTCTTTTTGGGGCGTGGAATTCGATCTGCAGGTACACGAAGATGGGGTTCGCCGGCAACGTGGAGCCCTGCTTCATAGTCCCCACGGTGGTCGCGGTGAACGAGTCGTTCCAGAACCAGGCGCGGGGCTCTTCCAAGAGCAGCAATTGGCTGGCGCAGCACAGCGCCGGGGTCATGGCCGATCTCGACTTCTACATTGGGGAGGAGGCGCACGCCCGATCCCGATCCAGCAGCGTCTACAACCTCACCTACCCGATCAAGCACGGGCAGGTCGAGAATTGGGACGCCATGGAGCGGTTCTGGCAGCACTGCATCTTCAATTACCTGCGGTGCGATCCCGAGGACCACTACTTCCTGCTGACGGAGAGCCCCCTCACGGCTCCGGAGAGCCGGGAGTACACGGGCGAGATCATGTTCGAGACTTTCAATGTCCCCGGGCTTTACATCGCGGTGCAGCCGGTGCTTGCTCTTGCTGCTGGGTACACCACTTCCAAGGTTTGCGTTGGACTTTAGACATTCCTTTTAGATATAATTGGTATGGACTGCGAGTTATTGTAAGGTTTGCGGCTGTTTACGAGCTAGGTATTTTGCTTTATAGATCTTTATAAATGGCAGATTTGTAGGATCTACGGATGTTATATTCAATGCAGTTGGTGCAGTAGGAAGATGTAGATGTCTCGGCGGAATATTTTTGAAATATTTGACTAACTTCTTGGAAATGCCGCTGTGATTAGCACTCTGAAAGATTTATTTCATGATGCTAATGAAACTGCAAAGTGCTTCCTTATTTATATCCATTTGTGCAAATCATGTCATTTCTAGAGGCAAATCTGTCTGTATTCTCTATTTTTTGAAATCAGTGTCTGGAGGTTTTTCGTTTGTAATAACGAGAACATACTTCTTTGTAGTCCATTCTCCTTTATAAACTTAAAAATGGACGCGTCCTATGGGCAGAATGTCCTGGTAGATCTTCAGCAGCATAGTTCTTGGAGAATCCTTGAGCAGTAATGGACCAGGTGTTGGCTGCATAACAGTACAATCTACTCTCTTTAGTGTAAAGTTGGCCCTTGGAGAAAAAATTACGCTAAGGTTGTCTGAAGTATGGTTATGGTAGTTGAGGCCAATAGAACAAATCAGCTTTAGATATGATATCTTTATGCATTGAAGAGTGTGGTTTTACTTTGCATTTGTGTTGGAAACTGGAGCTTGCAGTGAAACACCTTGAGCTCAACACCATATTCTTGATGCATTTGAATCTTTTAATAAGACTCTGCTGTACAAGTGATCTCTGCTCTTTCTTTTTGGGTATTGCATATGGAACAGTCATTCAATAAAATGCGACGTGAGATTGTTGAACTTAGTTGGGTGTAGGTTACCTCTTTGGTGCCTGTATTCTGGATCTTTAGATTTATGATGTAAACCCTCTTTAGCTATTTAAACTGAAGCGGTAACTGATGCCTTCTTGAAGTGGAATCTAAGTGACTTGTGCTCACTGCTTGATATAGAACATTAATGATCTTCAGATTGCCTAATTTTAACTTCTATAACTAACCAGGATTAATTCTTCTCATGATCTGATGAATTGTGTAATGGGTGTGTTTAAAGCTTGTTAATTTTGTTTAAGGCTTACGGTTCTATGGTGGACTTCACCTAGGACAATCTCTGGTATTTTAATCTGAAATTGTGACATTGACATGCGCAACTGGAGAGGTTTGTTTTGATTTGGTTCAAATAATTAGAATGAAGTTCTGACTTTTACTATATTTTCTGTCTCCTTTACTAATTAACAAAAATAGCTTGGTTACATGGTTCTAGGTGTAATTGAAAAGATAAACAGTTGGCTTATTTGTTTGGTTGATATTGTATCGGGAATCAACTTAGATATTCAGCTCTAGCGCTCAAGAATACTTATGAAAATGGTTTATCGGAATCAATATTTTCTGAATGCATGAAAAATAGTCTAGATGTCCTTGTGTTTTCTGTGCCAAAATGATTAGGCCTTTCGTTCATCTTCTGTACTTTTCTTTTTTCTTCTTTTTCCTTTAGAATGACATTAGCTTTTCTTAGTGCGAGATGACAGGGGTTGTAGTGGATGTTGGAGATGGTGCTACTCATGTTGTACCAGTGGCTGATGGTTATGTTATTGGGAGCAGCATTAAGTCTATACCCATTTCAGGAAAAGACGTCACTCTCTTTATTCAACAGCTCATGCGGGTACCTTTTACTTGAATCTTGCTCTGTCAATGTACTACTTGTCTTTGTCTGAATAAGAATGTGATTGTTGTCATGGCAGCACATATCCTTGTGATCCGAAATCTTTAGATTGCAAAAGTTTCTTCCTAGGAAGGCAGCGTTAGTTTGTTGAAAGTAAAATTTTGTCGATTGAGTTTTCTAACATTTGTACTTGTACAACTTATAGCCTCATACAGTCTATTCTTTATGTTTTAATTGTCATTAAACAAGAATTAAAGAGAGTTGCAACAAAGATACAAAACAATAGGTGATTTTGTCCACATAGAGTGTATATGCCTTCTCTCACATAATTGTGGGTGAGATAAAAGAAGTATACAATGTGTGTACATAATAATCCCCTCATAAAAATCAATTGTTTGGTTTAGCGATTTGACTTAAGTGGGCTGATTACAAAAAGCTTTGTTTCTTTTCTCCAACAATGGGATCTATACATGCTAGATATCCAATTTGAGACTTCTTTGATCAATCATATGTATCACTAACCAACAATCACTGTTTTTATGTGCTTTGTCTTGCAAATGATTTGATAAGAGTTGCACTTTTGCTTTGCAAGCCTCATATGCCCTCAACTTAGTTTTGAGCAATTTTTCGAAGAAAATAAGCAAATTAAACTTTTAAACCTTGGAATGTGTCCTGACGAAGATAATACTGAAGTTGAAAAAAATGCCCAATCATTCAAAACCTTGTTGTGGAGTCCATAAAATGCACCCTTGGTTGAATAATGAATTGTAATGACTAATATTTATAGTCATTGAAAATCATACGTTGTTATGGATACCTATTCTATGGGTTGAATCTATTCAATAATTAATTGGAGTTAATGAGAATGGACCCAATTTTTCCGTTACTTTCATATTTTTAAAGTACTAAATAAAGGCTTGGCTCCAAGATGTTAAAGATCAGTGGAAGTGGTGTTGAGTTTCTCAATCCTATCTTGCAAATATTGTGTTATAGGTTTTAATGGGAGCATGAATGACTGTAACTTAAGTGTACTTTTATTTAAAATTGTAATGATAATATTTTTGCAATGCATCACATGTCCTAGAATAGGTGGCACTATTCTACCCTAGTCAAGGAATAGGTTTTGACACCAAAGAAGAGTTTGAGCAATTGCTTTATTTGTGATTCAACATTAAAAATTCAAATTACCGAGTATGGTGATGACTATATTAGCAAGAATTATTGCCTGGAAAGATCTGAAAGGGATTCTGGCATAAGATTTCGAAGGTTTAGCCAAGGCTTAGCTTAGCCCCACTTATTGTCATACTTGGTTTTGTGTTGCGATTGTGCATGACTTTGAGATTCATGATGGTATTACTGACTAACTTATTTATGAGATTATTTTTGCTTCACTTTGGGCAAGTAGCAGCATTTTCTGTGACCTTACTGAAATCTATTTCATGTAGTGCCGTATTTGTAAGTAGATGTTGTCTATTTACTAGTAAATTGCATTCTGCCAGCACGGTGGAATCTTTGAATGGACAATGATTCTTGCTTTTCTTTTACTTCGACATGCAGTCGTTCGTTCGTTTCAAACGTCCCAAACTACTTATCTCGAAAGAGAAGACTTCTTCAACTTCCTTTAACTGTCCATTTGGTTAATAGATTTTCTTTTCCATAGTCGTTGCTAGTAAATTTCCTCATTCAAATGAATCCTCAAGCCCAGTCATTGCCTGACACTTTCGTTTGGTTACGTCTCTGACCTTTCTTAGTGTTCATTCAATATAAATGTGTTTTATCATTTGAACATGGTACAGTATGATTAAGATCCAGCCAGTCTTACTAGAGGAGGGATGTTGTTTCATGTAGGAAAGAGGGGAACATGTACCACCGGAGGATTCTTTTGAAGTAGCGAGGAAAGTGAAGGAAACTTATTGTTATACCTGTTCTGACATCGTCAAGGTCAACTCAACTTGAAATTTATGCCCATTCTCCTTTTCTAGGTATCTCTTTTGAGGATTGAAATATATCTTCTGGTGAGACTCAAACTTGGTAATGATATATCAGGAATATAATAAGCATGACAAGGAACCAGCAAAGTATATTAAGCAGTGGAAAGGTGTCAAACCAAAGACAGGAGCTCCATACACTTGTGACATAGGATATGAACGATTTCTTGGACCTGAGGTTAGCTTCTCAAATCTCTTCCGTTATCCTTTTTATGGGTTTCAGAACCAGTTCAGTCTTTAAAACTGTCAGGCTATGTTTCGCTGTTCAACCAGTTGGACCTCTTATTCATTGCATGTTAACTCAACATTATCAGTTGTACATGCCCAAACAAGGAAGACCATGCAGCTTAGGTGGCACAGTGCCCAGTACTCTGAATTATGGTTGTTGGGTTGATTACACGTGCCTCAAATTCATTTTTTATTTTTGGTGGAAATGCACACCTAGTTCTTTATTTATGTCTATTGTTTGTTCTTAGAGTATTAAGAAGTGATGTATCTGAGTTGGTGGGATATACTCCTCCAAATTTTAAGTCAGGAGCAAATACCTGTTGTACTGAGTCAGCGGTGTGTTTTATCCATCTTTTTACCTTAACATACGGAATCTGATTAGACTGAACCTCCGCTGCCAATTCAACCAGTTCAACCTCCCGGTTTTGGAAACACTCCACCTTCTTTATTTCCACTTGTCAGACAACTCAATAATACCGGATATGGGGGAAGACTTGCTACCCTTTCATGAATAGAAGCTATAGGAATTAGAATATACCTGATGCTCATCCCTAACATACTTATTATCATTTTCTTAAAGTGTGTGTATACATGTTCGATCCAATATATATATATTAGTTGATTTATCTAGTTATTGCTGCATCTTTGTTATAGTAATAATTTGTTTCTGTTTCAGGTTTTCTTTAGTCCAGAGATCTACAGCTCTGACTTTTCTTCCCCTTTGCCTGTTGTCATTGACAAATGCATTCAATCTGCACCGATAGACACGAGGAGGGCGTTATACAAGGTACGGTATTGTTAGTCTAGAATAATGATAAATGACCTTAGCTATATTTGTAACTCAGGACAAGCTTATATAAGCTTACAACAGTCTCATCGCATTTCTGAGATTGATGTTTATATGCTCTGTAAAGCTGTTTTAGTTTAGTTCTCTGCAGAAACCAATAAGAGCATGTATAAGAAAATTTATTGTCCTACTCTTAGAAGATTAAAATACACATGAAATATTCAGTTATATAGTTGAAAAACTGAAGCAAAGCTCAAATTACAAGGAAATAATGGATGGGAATAGTTGAAACTTGTAGGATTGTTTGTATACAGTGCTTGACAGGATCTTGGTTACCTCATTTGTATATGTCAAATTCCTTCTGTGAGATTGCAGAATATTGTGTTGTCTGGGGGATCAACCATGTTTAAGGATTTCCACAGAAGGTTACAGCGGGATTTGAAAAAGATTGTGGATGCCCGCGTTCTTGCTTCTGATGCCCGACTTGGTGGGGAAGTAAAAGTGAGCTTGCTAGATTGTATTAACTCCTTGAGATCTAATGACTAAGCCTATTTCCTATCATACTAATTAGCTGAATGGTTATGCCAACTTTGTCTTGCCTTCAGGCACAGCCAGTAGAAGTTAATGTTGTTAGCCATCCTATTCAAAAATTTGCTGTTTGGTTTGGGGGTTCTGTACTTGGGTCAACCCCAGAATTTTTTGAGGTATGTCACTCATGCTTCTTCTCATAGGCGGAATGTGATACTGCACATATTAAATTTCCTTCTCATGTGTATCTGAACTCTTCTCAATTTGTATGAAGTTCTGTCCTCTGTTCTGTGGCCGTTCTCGTACGCCCAAACTAATTACAAGCACCTGTAATCGCGGATTTTCTTTACTATGTGTCAGTGTTGTTAGTCTTCTCATCTGTTTGTCACTGTCAACAGCTCTGATGGCCATCTTGCTCGTCATAAGCGTTCTTCGATCTAGAGCAATGTCAAGCTCAACCAATATAATTAGGTCACAGTCCTAGTCTCTTTTGAGTGCCTTTCAAGGCAAGAACTTTGTCGCTTCATTCACTGTCTCAGCCTCCTTTCCCATGGACCTCTGCCTGTACCAGTATAGCTCTTAATCTCGGTGCCACTTGTTGCCACTTTGCTAGAGCTGCTTCTAGTGGCTTTCATGTGGATTGACTATGCTAGGGGTAGAATCCTTCCTGACTCTTGGTCGGTCTGTGGTTTCTATAAGTAAAGCGTTCTTCATTTCAAAAGAAAACGGAAAAAAAACAAAGAAAAAGTAAAATTGATACAGGAGGATCAGACTCGATGGAACGACTCTATAAAGAAAAGAAGAGAAGAGAATAGAAGAGGAGTCAACTGTTGATACATTGACTGTTTCTTCAGTGCTTCATCAATTAATGCTGCTTTTGATGTGGTTGATTCTTGTTTATTGTATAAGCTTTGACTTGCACTATTGTCCTTTTCTAAATCCAGCTTTGACTAAACCTGCCATTCTTTGTGCCTTGCATTTAGCTTTGACTGTCATTGTATTTGCAATTTTAGGACGAGGATGAACTTATTATTAATCTACAAGTGACCAATTAAAAGCATTTCTTTATTCTTTCAGGACTTTGCATTAGGGATTACTTTTGTTGAATTACTTGATCTGTCGTTCATTTGAATTGTGACTATAATCTGTTGAAAGTATCTAAAATAGTGCCCTTTTCCTTTTGTTGAATTATTTGGTTAAAACGGTTTTGATATGTCTGCAGGCTTGCCATACAAAAGCAGAGTACGAGGAGTATGGGGCAAGCATTTGCCGTACAAATCCAGTTTTCAAGGGGATGTATTGATACATGATGAGGAGCTTGACTTGGTTGGCATGCCTGGTGGACAGTGAGAACTGTCAAAAGTATACTTTTGACAGAAATGCCTGACCATTTGCAACCGTGGCACCTCCATTTACCTCCGAGACTGAAACTGCCATGTGCTCGAACATTCTCTCGCCGTTGCGTCCAGAGATGGTGTACAATACATGCCTGTTTACTGCTCTGTCTTACTTTCAAGGAATGTACTTCTGGAACTCAATTCTTTCATTAAGGATATAGGAGATTAGGATGGCTCTGATTTTGCCGCCAAGAGGGCTTACCATGCCGGATCCGATTGATAGTTCTCATTCAGCAGTCACATACAGAGAAGAAGCTTAATTGCATTCTTAGGTTGCAGGTTAGATGAATAGGGGGATAGTGATAGAAGGTTTTGTTTTCGGTTTTACCATTTCGTTGTTCGATTACTTTAGATGACGTAGATTTTGAGGTTGGAACTCGATTCTTTCTGGACAGAGTTTGATCATAAGATAATGTGAATTAATTCGCAACGTCTGATATTGTATGTCCGCAGTGATTGCTGAAAGTTGTGAATTTTCAACGCATTGCTCCTCTTAGCTTAAGAAAATAGATGGGTCAGGGAGCAAGTTACCGTCGCTGTAGAAATGCTCTCTTGACATTCATTTCAATTTGCTTCCTCATTCTTCAACGATTGCCGGTTTCCACCTCCAAACAAATTCAAACTTCAAAAAACTCATTTGCCTCTCCTTCAAATAGGAAACCGAAAAAAAGAAAACTACCCACCATCACCTAACCTAACCTAGGTATACAGTGACCAGCACCCCGTCGCGACACCCCCCCCCTTTCTCTCCTCTCTTTCTCTGGCACGCAAGCTCTGGAAGAGCTCGACCATGGCACTTGGGCCCTAACGATATCCAAAGGTCGGCCATAGTCGAGCTCTGCAGGGAGCTACGAGCTCGTGGCCACGGCAAATTTGTTAAAGAGCTCTGCACAGGGCTGCAAGCTCTCGGCCATGGTGAACACGGTGCTGCGGGCTTGTATGACGAGCCCTGTTCCGGGACACTGAGGATGATGGCTCGGACTGGGAAAGTTGCGCTGATAACAGCTGAATTGGGCAATGGCAGCAGCAAAGACGGTAAGGAAGAGCAAGGAAGAGGAAGAAAGACGAAGGGATTGTAGTGTTTTGGAGCTTTTCTTTCAAGAAGGGCCAAGTATGACGAGAGCAATTGGGGAAGAAAAATGACACTTCCGCAACAAATAAGGAGACAGTGATAATGGGAGGCAGATGCAAGTTGAATTCTAGCCCCGGAGATAAATCATAGATTTATAAAGTGAGTCACGAATTTTTAAAGAAATAAGTTTCATAACAATTTATAATTATTTGTGATTTAATTTTTTGTGATCTAAAATAAATTATTATTCTCATGGTAGATTAAAAACTCTTACGTATTATTTCTCAAAAAGTTTATTTGTGACCTAAATCAAATAAGTTTTGACCAAATCTGAAGAAAAATTCATCCAGATTATTACTGAAAAAAGTCAAAACAGGAGACGTTTTCACGAACTAGACAGGTCCTCACATTTCCCATTTCTTATCATCCTCTTTTCTGTGCGTCTTCAGTGCAATATCGATGAATGACGACCCCCTTTCTTTATCCGCAACCCCTGTTCTCAGGAAAGATTGAACGAGTTCCTTTGTTCGAATGAAAGTTTGAACATTCCAAACGTGTTTCGAACCGACCGTATAGCTAAACAAAGCGTTACTGACATCGATGGTCATCGCATTTCCTGTCCCACTGTAAAATGGGGCGAGGGAAAAGTGCGCGAACGGGTGCACACACATGCTTACGAGGGTCCATCGAAACTTGGTCGACCGTGACGAAGTACTGTGTATCGAGCTGGTTTTAACCCGTGCATTGCCTTCTTTAGCACATTAACTCAAGGTGGAGGATTCTTTTGATTAGATCGAAGCCTAAGATTCGTTCGTTCCCTCATTTTGCGACTTCATTGCTATGCATGCCTCTTGAAAAGCACGTCCCGTGTTTACTGAACTTTCATCGACGTTTTGGAGGGAATGGACAAGCAAATCATAAATGAAATGAAATAGAAAAGGGTCGTCTTAGAAAGGCACCGCTCTTTAATAATAATGTGATGAACAAGATACCATAATCTTTGACATTCTCGATGAGCTATTGTCGTTCGTCACTTAGAAGAAGTACCCGGCGACAGCTGCGACCACAGCAACGGCAGAGACCTTGGTGACGGTGGCGCCGTTATTGGAGGAAGGTGCCTGGGTCGGTCCGTCTTCGGTGGGAGAGAAAGCTCCTTCGGGGATGGGGCCACCTACTGGGGCCGCGGCACCATCTCCACTGGCGGGAGCATCGTCGATGGGTCCGACTGTGCCGTCATCAGCTGGGGCTGCTGCCTCGCCACCAGAGTGTGCAGCTGGTGCTTTGGCTGGTGCCTGGGCGGATGCCAAGCCGAGGACGGCGACGAGCACGAGGGCGAGGACAACAAGTTGACGTGCCATCTTGCGGTTCTCGCTGAAGTTCTGGGGGCAAGAGATGTATTGTGCAGATGTTTTCTCCTAGGTTTGAGAGACAAACAGCTGCAGAATGGGTAGGTGAGGGAGACAATGCTGCTGGGGGGAGAATTTGAAGAGAGTTGGGTTGATGAACTTAGGATGGAGCGGGCAATGCGGAGGGGAAGGCATGCTGTTTGTGAGGAAAGCCGTGAACGTGCATGCCTCTTTGTTCTGGTTCCACTCTAATTTTAGACAGAAAACCACGTTTCCTGGTTTTCTGCGGCTCTTAGTCTGTTTCCTATTTTTGGGAATATAACGGCTGAAGAAGTGCCAAACGTTCATCAACCTAATTCTTGCTAAGCCTTTCTCTGTGCAGCATTGACGATTATCGACCGATCTTGATTGGGTTGTACAGAAAGATGTAAGTAAACAGCAAACCATCGACGGTTATCGTGCATGACATGAAGCTGTAATGTGAAGAAATGTTTCTCGGTTTGTGCGAATGATGAGTTCCCTTGTCTGCGGATGAAGGCGAGTCGCACTTTGCTCGCGGCATTGATGCGGCGATGCTTTTGGAACGACAAAAAAAGAACATTTGAATTCATTATGCATGAGGTATGAAACCAAATCGATTTAATCGTATCAAAGCTTATGTTAGAATATTTAAATAATAAACCACGCTTTCATCTAATAGCTTAAGCCTTTAGAACAGTTGGCAATGGTCCCACAAAATCTTATATGGTATCAGAGCTGAGAGGTTTTGAGTTCGAATCTTCCAGGCCCTTATTTACCTCCCCAATTAAATTTTCACTCTTAGTATTAGGCAAAAAACTATATTAAGCATGAGGAGGAGTGTTAGAATATTTAAATAATAAACCACGCTTTTATCTAACAGTTTAAGTTTTTAGTATTAGGCAAAAGACTAGACTAAGCGTGAGAGAGAGTGTTAGAATATTTAAATAATAAACCACGCTTTTATCTAACAGTTTAAGCTTTTAGAACAGTTGACAGTGGTTCTACAAAATCTTACAACTTATATGTTATCCTGGTACTTCATTAGTGGTAGAGAAGCCAATGTCCCACAAAATCTCACAACTTATATGTTGTCCTTGTACTTCATTAGTGGTAGAGAAGCCAATGTCCTTCAAAATTCTCATTTATCTAATAGTATCATTCACAAAACCACGTTTTCATCTAACAGCTTAACCTTTTAGAATAGTTGGCAGTGGTCCCATAAAATCTCACAATTTATATGTTATTCTTGTACTTCATTAGTGGTAGAGAAGCCAATGTCCCACAAAATCTCACAAGAGAAGCCAATGTCCCACAAAATCTCACAACTTATATGTTGTCCTTGTACTTCATTAGTGGTAGAGAAGCCAATATCCTTCAAGATTCTCATTTATCTAATAGCATCATTCATAGGACCACTATTGTCTGACAAAGATCACTGCGTTGCTAGTGGTGAAACTGATGAAATTTCTCCCTCTCTCGCACGCAAGATGCTAAGATTCATCTGTCTTGGTTTTGCGTTAGCATCAAGTGTCAACTTTTATTGAGTCAACAATATGAAGAAGCAAGTCATTAAAAATGTCTTGAATTTGAGTTGAAAAGAAAGCGTTCTCAATTAAAGTAAGTTTTATACATGAGTGGTTACCTAGTTTGAGGAGGTTTCCTGCTGTAGTTCCAATTCTTGCCTATATGAACCAATGCAAAGATTCTTAAAAATATGTTTTAAGTTTGAGCCTGAAAATGAAACTTTCCCAATCCAAATAGGTTTCCAATGCAAGTGGTTACTTAGTTTGATAAGATTTCTTATTTTGGATCCAATTATTATTTATATAAGAAGTGAGCTTACTTCGTAGGCCGCTTCATCATGAATTACACTCTGAAGCACTTTGAGAGTGTTGAAACCAATTAAATCTTGCAGGTATTAGTTTATGAGAAATTGAGGGGTTAAATATCGTGTAAGTTATTAGCTATAATTGGAATTGTGAAATTCTGAGAATATTTGATTGATTTGAATATGATTGTAATTTTCATTATATCACTTGCTTTAAAATTGAATTCTATGCTACTTTCCTTATGCAATAGGTCCCACTCACCAAACCCCACAAATCCAATATCTGATCTATTACTTTGTTCTATTTATTTTGTCACAGGTCGCTTGTTTTCTCCAAGACAAGTAATGATAGGTGATGGAATTATCTGATGCACAAACCCAAATCATTGTTGTACTTTCGTCAATATTTATTTTCCTCAATTCCCAACTCGTAGTTTTACATTGAATGAACTTTCAGAGTTTTAATGATGTTGCAAATTCCAAAGTAATAAATGTGAGGTACCTCATCACACGAGAGGGTTGGCCCCCCGGTAAGCCCCGTTAAAGGCCTATTACCAACATAGGAAGCTATCTCGTGTCTTGTCATGTTAATTGGTGAAGCTGGAATAATCTTATGCCATGACATCATTCTAAGAGATCAATATCATGCCTCATGTGACCCTTTGTGTGTGGGTGGGGTGTGTGTCATGCGCATAAAGAGCGCATTTTAAATTACGATTGTAATCTTATAATTTATAAAGGGGTGTCCTACCAAGCGTGCATCGATATCGAACCATATTATAATTCTCTTGATCTCACTTTTTAATTGATTAAAATATAGTGTAAGGGGATACATTTAACTAATAAATTATCCATTGACCAAAATACCCTCTTCTCTCCCCCTGATGAATGCGTGCTACCAGACCCGCCACACTTGTTACGCCTCTGCAGTGTAGCGGTCCAGCTCACGTTTGCTAGCCAGACTTCGTGCTCTCTCTCTCTCTCTCTCTCTCTACAGTAATTTCAGAGTTGCGACAATTGAGGTTACGAGCACTCTAGTGTTACCTTTGAGTCTCATGGGATGCCAAATCTAGTGTTGCCCCCTAAGGTTGACGAGACCTTTCTCCCTTTTTGCCTTGTCGTCTTCGCGAATAGAGCAAGGCTCCAGGGGTCGTGACCCCCTTGTCGTCGCCAACCGACCTTTGGGCAACACTAGATCCAAAGTCCTGAGCTAGACTTGACTCCTGACTAATACAGCGCCCAAAGAGTGAGAGATTTTGTCACGATGGGTGCTTGGAGACGGGCCGATGGAGACGGGGGCATTATTCACACGACAAAAGCGGGGAAGTGGCTGGAGTCGTGGTCATGGTTGGCTTGGCACCGACGAACAGGGGCCCAGGGCAAAAATGGGAAAGAAGAAGGAGGGAAAGAAAGGGGGGTAAAATGACACCCGATCTGACTTATCTAATTTACTTGTTCCTAATGTTTTCACAATAACTTGACCTTAGAGGATTCTAATTTCCGAGGTAGTCAATCGGTGTATGGATTAACAGCTTTTCTCTTCTCAGATTGTAGTGGGGCAGGAAGAATCCAAGGGCCAGTGTTCGGAAAAGACAGGGAACATCTTGAAGGGTACGATAGCTGGCGTTCCTGTCTTTCAATAATGCAATAATCCCACGGAATCTGAGGAAAGTCTCGGTATTTTTGAGTATGTACAGGTGGTCGATTTTATGTGCATATGTTCCGAATGGGAGTCTCTCCCACTTTACTGCTTCATCATTGAGCCGGGCGGAAGGTCCAAAAGCACTAGATTGACTGCACTATCCGTCGAGCCAATCTTGAAATAATAGGTTCTGTGATACGGACTTGACTAATTTTCTTCAAAACTTTGATATTATGATGACTCTCTCGGACCTTCGTGATTGGTCGCATGGAAGATCGCATGATATCATCTTCTAAAATAGTTTAAACGAAAACATTCATCATCCATATGCCTCCAAAAGTTATTCTCTTCTTATCCTATGTAATGGGACAGTTGTTGCACATCCTAGTACTCAAGCATTCATATTTATAGTGCCATGGCACAGACATCTTGAAGGCGGATTGGGGGTAAAAGAAATCATCCTAATATAATTCGATATACCAATCGATTCATGTTTTAGAAAAAAATGAGATTCGTATTGGAGATCCCTCAAAAGGACGGACATAAACTTATCTAATGTAGCATGGTTAGCCTCCTGATCATGCATCTAACAGAACAACCCTATACATTTCCAAGAAAATCGACCGTTCCATTTTCTAGACAAAACAAGATTTCCATTGTCTGCCGACGCTGCATTTGCTGTTTATGGATAAGATGGGGGTGGTGGTAGGGATGTGGATTGGTGGTCGCGCGTGGCCAAATCTGTGCTTGTCGGGAGGCACGAGGGGCTTTAATTAAATGGAAGCTGAGAGCTAGCATTGCCCTCTGTCGTGTGGAATGAACGAGCATGTTACTTCAATAATGGTACTCGTAAAGAACCGAAACAAAAAAGAAGAGATCGGTCCTGTTACTGTTCAATCACTCATCAGTCAAGGTACTCTATTGGCTTTTTACACATCCTCTCCTGTAATGCATATCCTACCAAATCATCAGCTTTTCACACGTTAATACGAGGTGAAATGTCGGCGAACTTTCTAGTTTTAGAGATTGGTTGTCATCCCGGGTCATTCATATGAAGAGGATTGAATCTCTGTCTTATAGAAATGAGCCTGTTTGAGTGAGGAATTCTTTTTGGGTCCGATAGAAATTCAAATGAACGGAATGCGCCCATCGATTAATTGAATATTCTCCCACTAACGTTCGCGATAGGGCTATGGACTTTATTGGGTTGGGTGATGTCTAGGTGTCTGGTGCATTCAGTCTAGATATGCAACCGGGGGATTCCCACCATGTAAGAGAAACGTAAGTCATAACGCTTGAAGAGAATAAAAAGGGTTAGATGGTGCTCAAACTGCCGTGAAAACCGTAGGGATGTTAAAATGAAATAAAAGGGAAAGGATTGCATTAGATTAAATATGAATTGAGATATAAGCATTATCACTATAATTCTTGTCTTAATTACAGTTGCCATTGTTATTTTCCTTGCCCTCCCTTCCCTTGTTCCATTCCATCCACTTTTCCCCCTATTTCGGCAGTCAATCCCGTTATTAATCCCCCAAGCAAAGCTCCTTAATTAAAGGCCAGATTAAGGAAATCGCTAATCCATCAATGGGATTAATTGATTTAACATCGCTTGCCCTTCTTGCAGCCGAGCGTGCCGGCGCTCGCTGTGATGGAACCCACCACGGACGATGGCCTTGCGCCCAAGCTCGAGGCCTTCGCGTAGCTCGAGGATGCGCCGGCTCCGGAGGCTGTGAAGAAGGCCCCGTTCACCATCAGATCTCCCTCCGACCGCCAATTCCAGTGCTTCCACTCGCTCTGCGGCGCGTCTTCGTGCTTAGTCACCTGAAATTACATCCTTTGATCATACTGCGATTTCGATGAAGTGCGAAATCAAAATACCAAGATCACTTCGAAAAATTTGAACTTTTAAGTGCACGAGTCAAGCGAAAATAGCCCCTCTTCAAACGTTGCGCGCGACAATTCGAATGTAAAGGAGCATACTCATGATAATTAATTCCTGGACCACTCAATTCTCCTACTTTTAACTGTTAATATTGTCTTTGAAAAGAAATAATAGGAGAGTAATCTTCTCACCTCCTTGTTAAAGACGTCGTCTGGAGCAACGAATCTGTTGCCCTGGCTATTGATTGTGGGGGCAGCACTGCCACCGACCGCATACATTTCCCAATGAGTATAATCATTGTTCACCACATGGAAGTACCCATGTCTACATCTGCAAAAAAATAAACAAAAATAATAATTAAATAAATTAAATTCGAGCTTTCGCTTTCGTTATTAGTTCAGAAAATCAAATGTGGATGTCTAAATGATAAAATCATTGCCATGATTACCTGGGCATCCTCTGGACTAGCCCCTCCCCAAAGTGGTTGAAGGCAATGGTGATTTGCATGTTCTTGTCTTGAGTGTAACTGTCACTGTGCCCTAAGAGCATGACCTTGTTATGGTGAGTCAAGTAGTTGTTGGAGAGGGTGATGGCAGTGGCTCCATGGATGGCGTCGATCAGCCCGTCATGGCAATTGGAAAGAGAGCAATGGTCCACCCAGATGTGGCTCCCTCCGAATATCGACACCCCGTCGCCATCCGAGACGGTCCTCCATCCGTAGTGATCCGGCGAGTCCCTCACGTACGCGTTCCCTCCTTGCTTGCAGTCGTGTATGTTGAGGCCGTGGATGATGATGTTGGTCACGTACTGTATGGTGATGCACGCCCCGCCCGCAATGTGCACGCTCGCGCCCCGGCCGTCGATCGTCTTGAACGAGTTCATGATCAGCTCCTCCTTGAGCCTTATCACCATGTCCCGGGCAAACACGATCCATAGGGGCTCGTTCTGGATCACGGCGTGCCTCAGCGTCCCGAGCTTGGGGTTCACGGGGTTGTCGTCACCTGGGTCCGTGACCACGTAGATCTTGCCGTCCCGGCCCCCAATGGCGTGCTTGCCAAACCCGATGGCGCAGTCGGCGAGCCGCTGCCGGTTCTTCTCCCAGTTGGGGTCGCACCTCCAGCAGTCGTCAATTGGATTGCCCGTCCCACAGGAGAGGTAGCCGAGGTTCCTTCTCGATGCATTGAAGATGCTCCTGTGGAAGAACATAAGAGAGCATATGGAGAAAATGACGTTGTGAGTAGCTGGGCAAATTAGTGCCTTAAGTACCAATGGAGGTTAATTATGGGGGTGCACTTACTCATTCACTTCTTGTACAACTAGTTCAGGATCCTGAACTGGGGATGGAGAAGCAAATGCATGAGGAGCCAGAACAATGTGCATTAGGAGAAGTGGAAGGCATGGATGAATTGCCATTGCTCTTATGGCTAGTCCTGGCTGGAGGGATGAGGGACGGCTGCTGCCAGGATTGCAAAAGATGAGGTTTGATGGAATTTATAAAGGAAAGAAGGTATGCGAAAGTGCTTCACTAGGGCATCTTGTTTGGGCCCCAAATTGTGAATAATTTCTCATTTCAAGGTCCCAATACTCTCTCTCTCTCTCTCTTTCTCTCTCTATTTTACCTACCCTTTTTGAGGAAGAGAACAAGGGTTGTTTGGGGAAGAGCAAACGGTGTTGCAAGAGCAAGAGCTTGTGGTCGTTATGGTGAAGACGCAACATGTTTGATTCATCCTAAGCACACTGTCTTGCACGCTTAGCTTCACACCGACAGTTTTCTAAATGATGCTTTTGTGTGCTTTGCTTCGGTTGCTTTCTCCATCATCCATATCAACATCAGGCATGCATTCGTCCCATCATATAAAATGTATCATCTTGTATGGACCCTTGTAAGCACATGTTGGCACTTGAATAATTCTCAAGCTGGCAGAGACAGCAACATCAACTACAACGACCAAAGACGATCTATGCTACGATATAGTTACATTTACTTGTATTCCGAGATAAATTGATTAGCACATTGATCGTGTATTGAAGTGAAGTAAATAACCATTTATCTAAAGTAAGTGCAAATCAGTTTCATATATGCTAGGGCTGGTCGGAAAATTATACTTGGAAAAATAAAAGTTCCTTTGATTAGTTTAGGGTAATTAATCACCTTCAGAACTAAAAAGATGATGGGGTTGAAGAGAATTGGAAATTGAAGCTGTGGTAAAATGAATGTTCAGACCGTTTTACTATCTTCTCTTTGAAATCTGACTATCCTCTTTTTAATTTTAACAAGGAATCTGCCATCGAACTTTATTGCTTTTTACGAAGTTCAGGAAAATCTGTAAATAGGTCAGCAGAAAGCTCGAGCACGTAGTCCGTACCGTCCCGTCAAGCTGCCGACGTGCAGTGTTCCCTTTAATGGGGGAGGCACGTTAGCCCATGTGACCCCTCTGTTTTCGTACTCTCTCACTGAGGTCCAATTTCAGGCTCCTCGTGCCGAATCGATGAATCTACATCGTGAAATCTTCTTGTCCTTTTCCTCTAATTTTAACATATTCATAAAATGATTGGTTTTTATTTATGTATGCGCAACCATTTACTTCGAGGTGATTTGGCAACCAAAATGTTAGGCGTGCGAATTCGATGCGTCCAAGTTAAAAAGTATCTAAGCTCTTCGTGCGTGATGCGAGGAAAATCATGTTCAATGAAGATGTGGGGACTGATCTCAAAACCTCTTTCTTAGACCAACTCAAAGCAGCATGCACAATCATTTACTGAAAATGTTTAAACTATTAGAGTGGTGGGCAAAGTAGATTTTATGTATTAATAAGTGCCTACTTAATTCCAATTTACCATTTATAAAAGAAGTCTTTTTGAACTATCGGCCTCGGTGGCTCCGCTGGCAAAGTCTTCCCCAACCGTGGGGGACCCATTGACCCCTCCTCGGAGGGAGAGAGTTCAACTCGCCGTGGAATCGCTTGGCGACTTACCCGGTGAGATGGGATGGTGGTTTCCCCATTCTACCCCCAGGTTCTTCCCGCCGGCTGTCGGCTTTCGGGGTTCCTGGGTCATCAAAAAAAAAAAAGAAGAAGTCTTTTTGAAATCCAAAACCAACTTACATACCAAGCTATTTTTGAATAATTCTTAAGCTCCCAAAATTGCATTTGATTCGTCTTTGGAAATAGATTTTAGGGAAATGCAAATGCCTTTTAACTTAAAGGGTTTTAGGAAAATGTAAATTACATCTGATTGAAAGTCATTTGTAAAGCAATTTTTGGTTAAAATAATGTTCAACAAAACTTTTTTTGCAAAGGACTTTGGCCGCATTTTATCTATTTTTATAAAGACTCAAATACTTCGCCAACCCGGGGAAGGGCTTAGATTATTGATAAGTTAGATCTAGCATTAGGGGTTGTCGTTTAAGGTTGTATGAGCTCGAGCTACCCTCGATGAGGGTTGCGCAACCTATGTGAGGGTAGCTTGCGGACGCATGACCTCAGGCAACTTGCTTGGGTTGTGCGACCTTGTTGGCCCCTTGCTAGCTCTTTGCGACCTCTGGAAGAATTTCCTTTTTAACCCTATAAATAGCCTTTTAGAAATATTGAAAGCCAAAGTTAGGAGACTTGTCTTGGGTTTTTAGCTTTGCCAAGGTCGGCATTTGGCCAAAGAGGTCCAAAATTTTTTGCCATATACCCTATATTTTCCCCTAGGAGCTTTGGAGGGTCAAAGCCCTCCTAGAAAAGCTGAATAAAATATAGCCTAAATTCCCCACAAATTCTCATCTCTTTGCCACCCACCACTAATAGTAGCCAGGCCAACTTCCATCGTCATCCCACCTTAGCATTGCTGTTAATCACCTTGGTATCGGGATAATTATGAAAGAAGTTATAAAATTATTGTACAAACGTCAATTTAGTACTAAACCATTCATTTTGGCCAATTTAGTGCTAGAATTTTTGACAATTTACTAATATGGTCATTTCAGCCAATTTTAACCTCGAATAGCTGACATGGATGCTAACCATTGTATATGGCATAGCTAGCGATGGTCGGTGTTGACATGGGCAAATTTTCATTTATTTTAAATTTTTAATATTTTTTACATTTAATTTTTTTTAAAGTTGAAATATAAAAAATAAAAAATAAGAATAAAAAAAAATACAAACATTGTTAATGTTATCACTTGCCTTGCTATGTAGGATGATCACACGTTCATGTTAGCAATTTTCAACAAAAATTGGCCAAGAGGATTACATTGACAAACTGTCAAAAGATTTAGAACTAATATATATATATAGAGAGAGAGAGAGAGAGAGAGAGAGAGAGAGAGAGAGAGAGGGAGGGAGAGGGAGAGGGAGAGGGAGAGGGAGAGGGAGAGGGAGAGGGAGAGGGAGAGGGAGAGAGGGAGGGAGAGAGAGAGAGAGAGAGAGAGAGAGAGAGAGAGAGAGAGAGAGAGAGAGAGAGAGAGAGAGAGAGAGAGAGAGAGAGAGAGAGAGTTGTAAGAGTTTTTCTAATGTAAGTTTTATTAATTGATATTGTAATTTATCGCTTTATGAGATTGGTTTAATAAGGTGAGATAGAATATTTCTTAATTAGTCTAATATGAGGTTGGTTAGTATGCACCAGTTGAGCCTGACCCATATTGAGAGGACCTGATTGAAAACTCTATAAATAATGCTCAAATTTTTTCTCTAACTTTGACACATAATTATCCTCACATAAGGAACGTTTATTAAATGCTAAGGGTGAGGGATTGTTTCATTGAGCCAATGATATAAAGGGCAATAGAGGAAGAACACTTGTGATTTCGATCATCGCTTTTTTGCATCAAGAAAGATGGCTTCCAAAATAGGGGCATTAATCTCTTTACTTGTTTATATGAGTTCTTGATTTTAGTTATGAAGATCTTGGGATTGTGCTTTCGCGTCTTACAAGAATGTGCAAGCATAGTAGAGAAGAGCAATGTCGACAACATAAAGGAGGGAGAGGGAGGGGGTGAGTGGATAATGGTGAGGTTGTTAGTAGGTGACATGGTCTAGGTGAAGGTGGGCATGAAAGCGCCTAGTGACGACGACTACATTTAAGGTATAATATTTTTGATTTTGGGTTGGCTCAAAGGTTTTCTAAGAGTGTGGAGTTTATAATTAGGTCGAGGGCATCTCTATTGAACAACTCCTAAGCTTAACTTAAGTCTCGTTGATTAATCCATTGCAATCCTTACTCCTGCAAACTAAGGCCAATCTCAGCTATGACCTATGTAGCACGGACACTCTCCGGAAGCCTTCGTGTCGTGTCCGACACTCCGACACGTGTCCGACACGCTCCGACACGTCCCGACACGCTCCGACACGCGGTCAACGAGTGTCGAAAAATCCGACACGTGGTCAACTCTCTCCGACACGCTCCGACACGCGAGTCCGAATTCCGACACGCGATTCCGACACGCACGGGGTCAATTTTAAAAATTTATAATACTTGAGGGGTCAAAATATAAATATACACAAAAGAAGTAATAAAAGAAGTAATAAAATTGCTATAAATATACACACACGGGATCAATTTTTTTTTTTTTTTCAGTTTTTTTTAGAATTGTTTTATTTTTTTTAAAAGTCTTTTACTATGAAAGAAGTAATAAAAAATGCTATATATGATAAATAAATAAATTTAAAAATATCATTTCGGCATTTTTCTTTAAAAATGTTTTTTTCCTCTAAGTTTTGTGTATTATTGTAACAAATTAAAATAATGAATGATATTATTTAATATTTTTCGTGTAAATTAATTATAGGCTATTATTATTATTATTATTATTATTATTATTATTATTATTATTATTATTATTATTATTATTATTATTATTTATGTGTTTATATATAAAAATATATTTAATATATAACGTGTCGGAATGTGTCGAAATTTTCTATTTTTAAGAAATGACGTGTCGGCGTATCGTGTCGTGTCGTGTCACGTGTCGCGTGTCCGTGTCGGTGCTACATAGGCTATGACTTGCTTCAATGGGTTCAAAGTTGAAGATCAAGATTCTATAGGGAAGTTGTTGATTCAATGGACTAGTTTTTGATTTCAGGTTGCAATTGACTACCAAGATGTTGATTTACAAGTTTGTTGTCACTTTTGAGGCTACTAATTTTTTTTTTTGGGGTCCTATCGAGGCTACTAATTGAATACCTAGCAACCGGAGGTTGTTTTCATTGATTTCCATGGCTATTTATTGATATTCCATATGGCTATTTGGTTTCCAAGGCTGGTAGATGAATTTGAAGGGTCTAATATCCCTTATCATGAATTTGATCTTAGTTAAATGCATTTAGTCCTAGTCCTAGTGTTTATGAATTTTTATTATGATGTCAATCTTAAGTACGTAAATATTCCAAGAGTCATTTCAGTTTCTAAGATATAAATTTATTTTTCTTTTGTTTGACAGAATCACTCTATAAATAGATGTATAATAGAGAGACCGGACTTACATTTGAATATACAAGTGAGCGGAGTTTTTATTTCGGTTCTTTATTTGGTGGTAAACCAAAACATATATTATCCTTGAATGTGGGTTTCTTTTAAGTTTTGGTGATGAACTTCTCCTAATCTGAAATCCTTTATTCTTAGCAAGTAGTTTAATCCTTTATGCCTAGGTGGCAAACTTCGCCTATTAGAAGTCTTTTATCCTTGGCTGGTGGTGTTTCTTAAGGCCTTGATAGTGAAATCCATCTATCGCAATCTTTATCCTTGGCTTGTGACGTATCCTTTATGCCTTGGTGGGGATCATTATCTATCGAAAATCCCATCATCACTCAAAATACATTCCCCATCACGCACAGGCATCACATCTTTAGTAAGGAAACGGCAGTTTTGAAAAAACATCCAAGTTGATAAACACGTATCAAAGTGGACTCTAAAAGGCAAAACTCAAGGTATAAACTGGTGCTTTAGAAAACAGAGATACGTAAGTGGTATGCGGGGTGAAAAATGAGGAATGTCTACGGTATTTTCCCAAATAACTTTTTTTTTTCCTTTTGTGAAATGGTTCTCCCTTTCATTAACATAGTGACTTTCTGATTTGAGCCAAAACCATGAGGACGGTGTCGGTGGGTCAGTGTTAGTGGGGTTAGGGAGGTCGTAGAAACTGGTTTTACTGTTATAAACCGTTATCCTCAGCTGACTTCCCATCCACTCAATATTCTTGTGGGGACTCCCACCACATGGAGGAGTAACACCAGCCTTCATTTGTCAATTGTATAGGAAGTCCCATGCTTTCCATGTTTACACTAGTCCTTCCACTGTAGATATTGGAGCTTTTATCTTGTCACACAGTGCCTTTAAGCATATGGTAGAAGCCACCTTTTGAGTTCATCCACACACACACACTTGCCATTCATGTGGAATTTCGCTAATGGACTTTTGTTAACAAGCGCCTCGGACATGCTGGTCAAGCAACCGATCAAAAATGCTCTATAATTCTCATTGCAATTGACCGTTTCGAATGGTATGTATATAACAAGTATCCGCAAGTGCTTGTTAACTCGAACCTTTCATTGTTCCAGAAAATTATTAGGAGATCTCGAGATATGCTCCCTATCTTTCATTCGTGCTGATTGAGAAGGGAGGTTGACATTTGTAAGGCTGGAAGTTTTGGACATTGATGTCGCATATTTATCTGAGCAATTATGGTGGCTTTGACATATGAAATTCAACATGACACATTCTTTTCAGCTTATTTGATGGCAATTTTAATTATCTTGTACTTCATTCTATTACAATCAATAACAGCTTGATGGGAAGCCATAATTAAAAGAATGCAAGGCACTGAACACTCTGAAAAGTACAGATTTGTGCTTCTCATGATTTTTCATTGTGAGTGGAATGAGAATTATCACGTTAAATAAGTCTGAGGTAGGTAGTGAAAGAGTTTTGGGCATCGTTATTAGGAAAAAGTGCATGTTTATATATATATATGTGTGTGTGTGTGTGTGTACACACATTATAATGTATTATATATATAATTTTGGGCCTTTTAAAAATAAAAATAGCTTAAATGTTGGGGAGAGGAAAAGGCCCCGGGGGGGTGAAATAAGCCTTCAAAACAAGCGACCGTGCCGACACAACTATCATTTGTTGTGTTGCCTTCTCAAGCAATCGTGAGCCGACTTTACGATGCTACTTTGTTTTTGAACAATACAAGAGAGATTAAAAATCAATTCTTATAGCTTCAATGAGCTAAATGTTGCAAGTTTTAACTTATATTATAAGTAAATTTGTCATATTCGAATAATAAATAGAAATCTATCACATTACTTTATAATTATTCATGTAAAAAGATTTTCGATATGTGTGCTACTATACTTTTCCCCAAGATGGAAATCAATCAATCAGTACTATAAATATATGAGCAGGTATGCATTTATGAGGAGCATGTGACCAGAAATTTGCAGGGGACATTGCAATTATTAATGTCACTCTTTGTCAATGTGATAAGAAAAGGTGTCCCCCCCAACTCCCCACCCCTGGGGCACCAAAAAAAGAAAAAAATGGTAGAGGGAAATAAGAGTTTTTCCAAATTTCCATATTGCTGTTTTCATTGTCTTTTTTATTATGTGTTTTTAATAATTTATATTGATTATGAGGATACATTAAGTCCAATGTGGTGAAGGTTGTAATGATTCGAGCTGTCCTCGTTCTTACCACAACTTTTCATTGGCCCCGTTTGAGCTCATTGCAAGGGTCTGTCGGTTGTGCCATTCTCTCCAGAATGCTCCCTATGTCTGGTTCCTTTGCCATGGGATCACATGTTATCTTCTGTATATGTTCACGCTTGCATAGGTGAGAATCGGTGGGAGGGCAGGGGATTTTTCTGGTGTGCATTGTTCGGGTCGTGTCTGAACAAATACAGAAGCAAAACACCAAACGTGGTTACTTTTTAAATGTCCATTTGATTATGTGTGCTTTGAGTGTGTGGTGTTGTCCACGCATGCAAGGGTCCACTCTTTGAGGGTGGGGCTTCGGTTCCACGTTGAGGCACACCTATGTTGTATTCATATTTTTTTTAATGGGTGTGCAGTACTTTTTGAGTACCTGATTAATCCTAATCACTCATAAGCTTAATAAAGTCTTGGTTTGTTTGCCAGTGTATGTTCTGTTGTGCTATGGCATAGGATAATTCCAACTCTACTCTCATTGATATCATGGAAGAGCGGTGACAAGTTTGCTCAAAATCAGCAGTAGTTATACCTCAAATTATTGGGAATATAGAACTTCCATGGTGATTTTTTTGAATCATGCCTCATTATATATATATATTGTAATGCAAATGTACAATTTTCGAAATCAGCAATCATGGCATCCTCGATTCACATAATAAAGGTGCACATTATTTTGAATGGGATGCTTTCAAAATACAGTAAAAAAGCTTTTCGTACGATAAGTCAAGAATGTAACCATGAACATCTAAAGTCCGTTGCAAAAAAGGGGAGTTGCACCTAGTTACAGTGATCATTGGCTAGCCAAAAATATGGAGATGAAATGGAATTGGCCACGTATTGAGTTCAATCAGAGTCAAAGAGAACATCATATGGCATTACTAGCAAGCCATGTGCTCAGCCAAATTGTGAAGTCCGACCTTTGGCAACTCCTAGAATAACTCTATTTATAATGACAGAAAAAAAAGGGAGTAAGCACAAAAACAGGGCTTCCCCTTCTGATTGTTGGTTAATTGAGGGTTTGATATCTTATCTTATTCAATGGAGAAGTTAATATATATATAAAATAAAATTCTCAATCAAGTCTCAGCTTGCTGTCGGTGGAATTTGGGCCATGAAAACTCGACGGGGCATATTTGGCAATGTCATTTCCGACGTTTAAATTCCTTCACTGGCAAGGCTCGAGATCTAATTATGGTTTTCAAAATTTTACGCCCTTAATTGACTAAAATGAAATATAAAGTTCTCAATTGAGTCGTACGAAAAAAAAAATTCCCGATTGACCAACAACCAATATCTTAAGTCATGTTTTTGCACTTGTCACGAAAAGAAATATAGGGCCCGCATGTTTTTACTCCTTGTTTCTGTTTCTGAACACTTTTTTTTTTTTTTTGTTCCTTTAACAAAAAGGAATGTAAACGCGTTTGGTTGTGTTTGCATTCTTTTTTTGTTCTTTTGTTCTAACAAAATCAAAACAAAAAAACTTACTTACTTGTTCTAGAAACAATTTTGAAGAAACACTTATTCTTCTCTCTCTCTTCTCTTTTCTTCTTCTTTTTTTTTTCTTTTTTTCTTTGGCCGGTGACGCCGTCGAGGGTCGGCGACCTCGCCGGAGCGTCGCCAGCCCCCGGCGAGGCCGAGCCTTGCCCGCGCCGACGAGGCTTGGCCTCGCCTTGGCTGGGCGAGCTTGGCCTCGCCTTGGCCGGGCGAGCTCGGGCTCGCCCGGATCCGGTGAGGCCGAGCCTCGCCATGGTCGGGCGAGCTCGAGCTCGCCCCGATCCGCCGAGGCCGAGTCTCGCCAGGGGTCGGGTGAGCCTTGCCGTGGTTGGGCGAGGTCGCCGACCCCGTCGGCCGATCGCCGGAGGCCGTGTGACGGGCCGAAAGAAGAAAAATAAAAAGAAAGGAAAAAATGAAAAATAAAATAAAAATATTAAAAAATTAAAAGAAACAAAAAAAGAATAAAATTTACCAAACGTGTTTTATTGATTTTTTATTCCCTAACAAACGTTACCAAACGCGTTCTTTTTGTTCAAAAACTGTTCCCCCGAACGTAAACACTTTTTTTTTTATTTCGTTTCCTAACAAAAAAAGAACGGAAACATTACCATGCAGCCCCATACATTCTTTCAATTTATTTCATGGAATTTATATGACAAGTTCTCTCCACCTTCTTTCCGAATGATAGGGTTGCTCTTTGTTTTCTACTTCGTGTTTGGGCCTTATGGCCTTTATTCTTTATTTGTCTTGTTCAAGGCCTTTATGGCTCTATGTTTATGGGCCTTTTCAGCTTCCATTCCCCATTTGCGTACCTGTTTCCACTGTATCCATAATCATTATCTGTCGAGAGAAAAAAAGGTTGATCTACTACCTCTATAGTATAAGGGTATTTTGTTAGTAAGTTTACTTAGATGATTGGATAGGTTAACTAAAAATAGTAAAAATGTTTCTCAATACAATTTAAATATTACAAATCGACACATTATAAGCATGAACCCACGTTAATTAGGAAAATTTACATTTTCAGAACATATTTATTGTGTCATAAAAAACGTCTTAAAGGCATTCTTTAATATGTATATATAGTAAGAGTAAGCATGGTTCTAGGGTAGAACCTAGAACCTAAGAACATGACTGGAGTCTGGTGGGAATTGTAGGTTCTAGGTCAAAGGTATGCATGATAGGTTTCAACTTCCAAAAAATGAGGAATAAAACAGATATGTTCAAGATTCTTAGTTGGATGAACTTAGAATTTGGAATATGGATTTTGAAATTTGTAACTAATAAACTAGAATTTGGAACAAATTTAATGTTTTTCTTGGTTTACGTTTTTGCACGGTCGTGTGATATTCCATGTCATTTGATGATAAGTGCATAATCTAGAAGCACTAGTTTGACCTTCCATCTTATGATTGAGACTTTCACTTTATTAATATTCATATTTTTCATGTGTCTAAATATAAGTTATGGCCGGTGAATTGTAATAGCAAGTAGTAGTTCATTAAATGTTTTAATTCACTACAATCGTTCAATTAATAATATAGATGTAATTTGGGTAGATCCTAGAATCGATCTTGAAATTTGTGATAGGATAGGTTTTAGGGTTTTAGGATATGTAGGGTAGGTTCCAGATTCAAAAAATAAAGAACCTATTTTAATTGGTAGGTTTCAGGTTTTAGGTTTTAGATAAACTTGTACGAAACTTAGAATTACTCACTCCTAGTATATAGTGTACTTCGTAAACAAGTGCCCTCGAAACAAAATAAAGAAACTTCTCCGACTCTCGATGCATTCTTTTTATATTATGTGCAATTCTTTTTTTAAAAAAACTCAATATATCTTAAGGATGTGCTCAGCCAAGCTCAATCGTTAGCAATCTTGGCTCTTCGCATTGATTATATTATCGGTAGGGGTGTAAATGGTTCAATTCGTTTTAAATTTCTAATAAAAACAAATTGTTAGGGAAAAATATTGAATCGAACCAAATGCACGATTTAGTTCGAATTTTCAATTTTCATTTTCGTTTTATTTTTGGCTATCATTTATTGTAAGAGTAATTTTCTTGGGTCAAATTTGGTTTGGTTCGGTTTGGATTTTGGATTTTTGCTTTTTGCTTTTTTTTTTGGCCTTTTTTTGGCTGTCATATATTATAAGAGTAATTTTCCTGACAACATGATCTTTTTCAACTTGACAAGTGATGACATGTCCAACATCTTGCGTAAAACATACAATTGTCGGTTTAATGCAAACCATTTTCTTTGAACTTTTAGTAAAATAAAATACAAATAAATTGGTACGCATATAGTAGAAGCCGATGCATAGATAGATGCTTCTCTCCTTTGGATCACAAAAGATGCATTTGTCTTACATCAGCACTGTGCAACCAGAAAGAAGTCCCACTAGCATTCAATCATATGTGGTACGTGAAAAGTGAGTAGAATATGATGAGTTTTATATACAGCTACAAGCAAGTACTAAGAACTTTAACTTTTCCCTCCACAGCGTTTAAACTTTAAACTGTCGAGTGCTTCATGAAAACGTAACTCTACAGGCCCGTATCTAATATTCATTTTTGTCTCTGAAAGAACAATAGTTTCTCCCTCTCTTCAGTCAGTCCACTTTCTCTGATTTGATGATATCGTAAATGTCATTGAAAGCATTGCACCATCCCGAAAATTTCAATGTGCACATAGAAAGAATCGTCCTTGCAAATGAGCTGAATAATGGTTATTTTTTTCCAATTTGTTTCTTTCCTCCAAATATAATATCAGTTCTCTCTCAATATGTTTCTTGAAGGGATTAAAAACTTCAGCTAGATTCTACTTACAAATATCCGAAATGCCTCATTTTCCACAAATTTGAAGGGTAGTTCACCAATAATGATCATTGTTGCATTGTCTTTTCAACTAGCATCTCGGTCAAATTTCCATGAACCAAATAAATTAGAACTACTGACTCCAACAAGTTGATTCAAGGCACTTCTTTGCCTTTTCTCCATGTTTGTATATGGAAATTGTTTACATCTATCTAAATGATTACGCATCACACTGGTCCCTTGACCTCTAGAACAACCAATAAGAGCCTCGCAATGTAAACATTTAGCTTGGTCTTGATTTCTTTTGTGCTTTTAAAGTGTTCCCATGCAGCAGATCTCATCCTCCTTTTATTTGTGCTACTAAATTCACTCATTGAAGACATTTATCAATCCTTTTATCTATGACAATTAGAACTGGAATTATTTTTACTATAAGATATAATGTGTTGGACCAGGATATGTGTAAGCAACAAGCAAGAAATGTTGGAAATTTTCTATAATATGGACTTACATTAATTAATTAATTTTTTTTATTTCAAATAATATGGTTAATTGATATTTCAATATTTGTTAAACCCTTGAGTGATTTTATTGAATTGGGTTTTGGCATTTATTAATAACGAGCCTAATTGAGCAGCAAAATATAGGCAATTGTGTTTAATTGAAGCTCGTAATGGGAATGGCCCGGTTGACATGCTATTAGGGTTTGCTAGGTTTCCTCTTTAGCCTATAAAATGGTAGGTTATACTTATCAGTTGCTTTAATCTCATTGAAAGTTGCTATACTGAAGTAGGTCATAGAGAGGAAGATCTGACATTCCAATAGATCTCTAGTATCAAAGTGATCTATTTTTCTTTAAGTGAAACAATGGCTCCAATATGTATGTTTTAATTCCGCTATACTTATCGATTTCGATGTTTTACAGTCATATATGGATTCAGTATTCCTTAAATGAGTAGGGATTGAGACTAGTGATTATAAAAAAAATGATTATTCATTGTGAGAATATTAATTCCGTGTTAATCAATCTCTCTAAATTATTTAATAGTTCCAAAACCATTTTCTCATCAACTGGGGATTGGATGGGCACCAATATTTCGTATAAATAATCAAAACATGAGTTATCATCACATAATATATTTAAATGCCTCTGATGATAAAATCATTACATTAGCATTACATCACTGACTTTTTCACCATCCATGACATCAAATTCTAGTATTTGCTAAAAAAAAGATATGCAATCAAGCTAGAGTGGGATGTGTCATCTACTAGCTAGCAAATGACGATCTTCGTAATTTGGTGATTTAATTGTATCTTAGAAATGCAATCAAGCTAGATCCAAGAAGTAGGAAGAGTCATCTGATAGCTAATGAATGACGATCTTCATAATTTGGTGATTTCATGGTATTCTGGAAGCGACTTTACTTATCCTATTAGTAATATAGTGGGGCCAAATATTTCTCTAAAAAAAGTGGTCACACACCTCAAATCATGAGTTTCTTCGGGAGACGAATGTCTAAAGGTGGAGTGGTAGAAAAGAGCGGTGGAGGGGGTGGAGGTGGTTTATGTGGTGGAAGTGGTTTGCAGGGTACATGGGCCGTACCAAGGTCGCGTGTCACACATGTCACTGGTTGGGCGTATCTAATGGGATACTCAGAAACTTCTTCGGTCACACTTAGGGGTGAGCAAGGTTGAGGTCAATCTTGGACCGAGCCTAGATCAGCTGAACCTTGTCAGTCTTGATCCGATTCCTAGGAGGATTGGGTCAATCTTTGGTTCTGGGACTCTTAGACCTTACACTGTACAGGTTGGTTATTGGTTTTGGAAGTTTAGGGTTGATCCAACTTAAACCCTATAGATATTTTGTATTGTATATAATATATAATATATATATTGTATATTTAATATGTTATATATAATTTTTCTATTTATTTTAAAGTCTATAACCCTAACTTAACGTTAATGACGTTAACGAGTCCTCCTCCTCTAGCATTCTGTTCTATCCTCTTCTTTATTTTTTATTCTATTCTTTTATTTATTTATTTATTCTTTTATCTATTATAAAGTGTATAAACTTAACTTAACGTAAATGGCGTTAACGAGTTCTCCTCCTCCAGCATTCTATTTTGTCCTTTTTTTCGAAAAAAAATCTTTGCCAAGTAAATCCGAAAGAATAAAGCCATAATTAAAAATTTTGAAACCCTTTTCTCGAGCAACACTCGACGCTCACCTTGCTCCCACTCGTCGCTCACCTTGCTCCCACTCGTCGCTTGCTGCTCACTCGGTTCCCGCATATCGCTTGCGGCTCACCCCTCACCTTGCTTGCCTTATTACTTTGAAAATCATAGGTTGTAAAAGGTCAATCAACACCATGTCAGCCTTAAAAGAACCCTTCTCAACGGCTGCTTCAAGTCATTAGTGTCATTCATTAATGTTGGAACTTAGATGCTTATTTTTGTTTTAAGTATGATTTCTACAAATCTTTTTATGGAGTGTTAGTGGGGTGAATCTGGTGTAGAATTCTATATTCAAGAAGCGGTACTTCCTTAGTAATGATAGATTTCTTCTAGTGATTAAGAGGATACTGGATAGGGGTTCACTTCTTTAATTGAAAGAGAAAAGCAACATGTAGATAATTATATTTCTTTAACTTTCTTGCTCCTCTGCGACAAAGTTTTTCAGAGTTTTGCTTTGAAATTCACTCGAAATTGTAGATTACCATGCTAAGTATTTGATGAAGGTACATGGTTTAAGCTCATGCTGCTTTTGGCCTTTTACATTTTTCATTTTTTTTCCCTTTCAAATAGAAATTTATGAAATAGTGCTAGTTGGACTCTGTGAAATTATATCGTTATGTTATCTAAAATTTATGTTGGATATGTACTAGTGTGTATAATTTAGTTAATCAATGCTGCATTTTTTTATGGATATATAATTTGAAATAGTAGATTTGTCTTTTTAGGGAATACAAAAAATGAAACAAAAAATTTATTGGTTGATCCTAGGTTGATTTTGGAACCGGACCGGGCCCATAGGGTCGGTCCAGTGCTCGATCTCGGACTCAATAGGGTCGGTATTGGTCTAAAAAATTGAGGACCAAGCGAGTTGGTCCTTAGGTTTGGTGCTGGACCGGCCCAATCCGGATCATACTCACTCCTAACTATCATTTATTATTCACAAATAGGCATGAACTGATGTTGTAGAGTGATTCGCACATACTAGACGAAGCTGGAATCTTCCATGAAGGCAAAGGATTGCACGACCCCAAAACAATATAATGCTAGCTCCCACAGATTCCGTGGCTCATCGTACTTGAATAGGCCTCCGATGTGCGGCATTATCATTGAAGAGCTTCCCCGAGCCTCAAAACATATTCACATCATGTCTGGCTTCGTGCCTCTTTTAGGTGACCCGTCCCACTCGTGGATTCACCGAATAATTTGGCGCTACAAACCGCGCAAAGGATCTTCTTGACACCTTTCGCATTAACTTTCGCATCGATCTCAATCCAGAATTTTGGCCCATGCATTTCCTTTGGAAAGGTAGGGCTTTCTTCCCGGGTAGCATCTCAGCTAGAACTAAATTGCGACATTCGCCCATGCATTTCCATCCAATCGTCCTCCTCATTCGGTCTCTTCCTCGTCGTATAACGAGCCCGTGGGCCCAATGGGCCGGGGCCCGAGCCCGCTGGGCCGAGTTCTGGACAAGGGCCTTCCTCCCTCCTCCGCCTCTCTTTCATCTTCTTCTTCATCAGTTTGAAGGTGAGGAGGGGAGGGGAGGGGGGAAGAAGAAAGCGATGGCGCTGCTGGGCGACGACGGCCGGGGGTACGAGCTGGCGAGGAAGCTGGAGAGCCTGGGGGTGTGGCGGACGTGGCTGGGGGACTCCGGCTACCTGAGCTTCGCCCCCTTCCTCTCCACGCCTTCCTCCTGGGACGCCTTCATGCGGGCCGACGGCTCCACGCCTAGGGCTCAGCTCCACCTCCAGCTCAGGGCCCGCGCCCTCCTCTTCGACAAGGCCAGCGTCTCCCTCTTCCTCCGCACCCCCTCCTCCTCCTCCGCCGCCGCCCCCGCCGCCTCCGCGGGGGTGAAAGTCCCTTCCTCTTCCTCCACCTCCGTCGCCGTCGCGAGGCTCAATCACCCTTGTGCGTCTCCGCGATTCGACTACTCCTTTCGATCGAAGTTCGCTTTTTTTTTTTTTTTTTTGCTGCTGTTGTTGATTTGAGCTCATTTTTTTCCTTTTTTTTTCCTCCCTTTTCTTCCTTCGTCTTTTGGCGAACTGGGAATTTCGTAGATTTGCAGTTGCACGGCGACGATTTGTACTTCACGCTCGATGGCGCTTCGCAGGATGGCGCTCCTCAGCGAGAAGGTCTTAACGCGTCCAGTTCGATGTCGTCGAAGGTATCACGGCCTAGTTTTGTCGATTATTTGGTCTAAACGAGGATTTGATTTTGTTGAGTTGGAATGTCAGTCTCTGCAGTGTGATAGGGTCGTAGGGCTGCTTGTCCATAGTTAATCGTCGACCGGGCATGGAACACTTGGACATTTTGATTCGATCTCGTTCCTTTAAATTCTTGCGTGAGGATTAATTACTTTTCCGTATTCTAGAGGACTTGTTGGATTTGGGTTTGGCTGATTTGCTTTCGAAAGGCGTGTCCTGTGGCATGGTGTTGCCTTTGTTTTTAATTCGGGTGTTGCGATGAAAAGATTGTGTTTTTGGGCAAGTTGCTCCGCATTTGTCCTTCTGTGGACATTTTTGGATTGGACCTTGGATAAACAATCAACTGCAACTTGCTATGACAGGGTATGCAATCTCAATCTAAAGCAACTTTTGGTGTTGGCCTGAGATACAGTGATGCAGAAGTGGATGCATCATCCCAGAGATCAAGGAAAGAAGACTTGCCAGAGACATGGTACGATCAGTTTATCGAGAAGCATAGAGCCAGTAAACCATATAGGATATCAAATGGGGGTCTAGGATCAAGCAAGCGCACACCTGAAGATATGTTTAGTTATCTCAAACTTCTGGAGAAACATAAGAGAAAGCGTGCTGTCTACAAGGATGGTCAAGCTGGCATTTTAAATCCCACCCAGCACACTCCCATCGGCATAAATGCAGGTCCTGTTCAAGATGTTGGAAGTGATGATGACACATCTTTTCTACCAGAGGTGATGTTCATGAGTAATTGTGTTCCTGATAGTGCATTGCCAGTATCATATAGGTTAGAAGACAAGAGTAAAGTGGAGTTTCGTGGCGTTCTTGATTCGTTGCCTCAAGTTGTAACCAGGAGCCCAGTTATGATCGAGAGACTGGGCATAAGGCCCGAGTACCTAAGCTCCGAGCAGGGAGGAAGTTTATATCGAGGGAAAAATGGTTTAGAAGGGAGTGGGAAACATCTTGGTGAAGAACAGGCATTACTCGTTTCTCAGAAAGTCATCGCACGAATGTTGACTGGTTTGGGTTTTGAAGGTGCCACAGAAGTTCCAATAGAAGTTTTTGCTCAATTACTGGGTTCTCATATCTGTAAACTCGGGCGAAACTTGAAAGTCCTCGCAGATAGTTACAAGAAGCAATATTCAGCCATTGATTTGCTTAAAATGTTCCTTCAAGTATCTGGTTTCAGGTAAGCTCAATATATCCTTGATAGAGCATAAAGACGTAGGTAATTCTGAGTCTCTCTAGTGACTGTCCTCTTTTCTTTTTTTCTTTTTTTTCCTTAATTAATTTGTTCCACCACTGGCTCTTTCACCTCGTTTAAATTTCTGATGAAGGTATTAATTTTTTTCAAAAGTTAAAATTTTAAATTTTCTCTCATTTAAATATAAATTTTACTTAGTGAAGTCTCAAGTGCTATGGCTGAAAAGGATTCTCCCTGTTGTTTCATTGTCATTATCATGAATTAGGGAAACTAGGATGTTTGTGTCATTAAGAATTCAGAGCTTACTGGGCTCAACTGCTTTGGCAAAGGGAAAGCGTGCTCGTGACGAGCTTTGTTGAATTGCTGAAGAAATTCAGTATTGGTAGAAGTAACGGCCTTTAGGCAATGATTGAGATTGGAGGATTTATGACATAGTAGTTTTTCTTCTCATTCTACTTATGTTTAATTTTCTGACTTCCTTACTAGCAATCTTGGGACCTTAGCGGAGCTTGTCAAGGATGGTCCTAAGAACCTTTCTCAGCAAAGTCAGCTGCAAGTACCGGAAATGCAGCCCTTATTGCATTCACAGCAGCAAACATCCCTTAGACTTACCCAGCAAGTATGTATTTTGAGATTTTCTATATGCCTTGCTTGATAAATTCCTTTGGTCAATGCTAAGTACTTATTGGGAAATTATATTTTCTGCTCTGCTATACCTGCAATTGCGCATTGCACCTTCACATTTTAGAAATTACATTTTGCATCCTCAATTTAAAGGATACTACTTCTGTCATTGGAATGATAAAATAGTATATAATTCCCTGGAATGAAATTTCTCTTGGCATCGTTAACAATGAATTAGTGACACCTGAAGTCTTAGCCTATCTGGAGAGTTATTGCATATCCACCTCCCCTCTGTATAAAATAGCATGTCTGATATTTTGGGAGTTACAAGCTCAAGTATAAATGTTAGTATATAAGGGGTTGTTATGTCCAACAATGGTTTACTCGACTCAGTAAAATTGATTTCGAAAGATAATGATATCAAAGATAGTCAGCCATGGGAATTACCAAGTGGATGATTAAATGGTTTTGATATTCCCTATAGGGGTGTGCAATGGGAACCGCCCAAATCGGGAACCGGCCGGACCGGACCGAACCAGCTGGTTTTGGGCGGTTTCCACGGTCGATGGTCCCATTCTCGGTTCCTAATCTTGGAACCAGTGGCCGGTCAGTCCAGTTCCCGATTTCAAGATGGGAATTGGACCAAACCGGACCGAACCAAATTTTTTAATATATAATTTATATACATAGAATTAATAAAATATACAAACATGATAACTTATTGCAACCAAAATTACAATTTGAGGTAGGAACCTCTTATGTGGCCAAGAGATCATTAAAACCATTTTTGTTATGCTTTTATTTATAGAAAAAATCTCCTTCTCGACTAAACATTTAAAAAGCAGAAGAGAGATTGTTTATAAAATTTAAGCCAAACCCAACCTTTAGCCAAATTGTGAATCACACAAGTGAAATTTGAATATTTTGCACGTGGGAACATGTGTGATTAGTTTTGTTAAATCGCTCGAGAACCGAATTGGATTGATCGGTCCGAAATGCGGTCACTCTTTCATACAAAAAAGTAGAGCCAATTTTGTTGGACCGAATCGGACCAGACCGGAGCCGATGGTCTGGTCCAATTCCCGGTCCTAGGATCAAACAGTCCGGTCCATGGTTCGCAATTTTAGGAACTAGTGTTCCCGGTCCGGTTTCCGGTTCCAAGGTGGAACCGGACCGAACCGAGAACCGATCACCCCTAATTCCCTATAGGGTGTTGTCAGGAGCATAAGGGTATAACTATCATGAAGAAGAGGTTCTCAAGGATCTCAAAAGATCAAAAGCATAATTTTTTTTTAAAATTTGGGTATTTTCAAACATGTAATCATATCTATGGGCTTTAATGATTTGGGATTCACAATGTGACGATTTCTTTTCTCATGTGATTTAATTTTAGATTACATGATGAATGTTGCCACATATCCTTATGTGCTGCTCTTACAGCTATATTATATATTGTTTCCAAATCATGTGGATAGTGTTCTTTCAAATGTACTTTGGATTGATTGAAGATGATATCTAAAATAAAATTAATAAGTCAACGGGATTAATATGCCATATGTACCGCCATTGGTCATTCCATAAAATTTTGGTTCTTGGAGCCCCTCATTGCAAAAAATTCAAAAAACATTTGGAAGAGTAGAAATTTCCAGAATCTAAATTATGATAAGCGGTGCTCTTCATATGCTTCCCATCAAAGTTTTGAAGTTGTTGAGGATGGGACATGATGGGTCTAATTTTGGGTCTTTGTATGAGGGCGATCTTGTCTTTCTTTAGAGTTATAATGGTATTCTTGTGAATCAATGATTGACTAAGGTAATGTTTGGATTCTTTTGTTTCTTGGTCAACTTTTTTCTAGTTTATTTATAGCAGTTTTAGGTTAAAATGGTGTTGGCTATGACAGCAAAAGGTTGCACATGTCATAGAGCATTATACAAGTTTTGGCATTCACACTTACCAATTGACATCGATTTAGATCATTCAAAGTGATTTTTCAGCAATTGCCTTACCAGTACATGATGCAAGGAATGACGTGATCCCTTTTCTAATTTTATATGTAGTTGTGTTGAACAAATTGACCTTGGGAGGCTGAAGAAAATGTAGTTATAGAACTATGTATACTCGATGTATCCAATGAGATGTTTTATCAGATGATGCATTGGATAACGCTTTCTTATCTGATGCAAAATGCTTAATGTGACATACCTAGATAGTATGTTGAGGAAGCCTTAGATTCATCAAATGCAAGTGGAACCAATGTCTTTGATCATATGCGATAAGATAAGTTAAGACTTCAATTTGGCACTTATTTGTTCCCACCAAATTTAAGAATTTTCATAAGAATTATCTTTCTGATGGTAAAAGCGACTTCTTTTTATATACTCTAGAAATAGTTGATTAATCTGGTTTTTGTTTTGATTAGAAAATTCTCAATGTGGTTTTAAAAAATGAATTTGGTCAAATGATTATTGAAAAGGATTTATTATCTAGTTCTTTTACTTAGTGAAGGATAACACAACTTTGTAAGAAGAATTTCAAATGAAACTGCAGGTGCCAAGACAGATGCTTCCACAGATGCACCAATTGATGAATTCCCACAGTTTACAGCATTTAGAGCATATCCGAAGACGGCAGGCTTCTGGTCCTCGTCCTGTCATGGACTTCGATAAGAGCCGGCCCATGGTCCAAGTGAAAATTGAAAACCCATCGGATCTACCGATTGATGGTAATGCATTCAATAATGCTGTCAATATGAGACACCCACAAATGCAACAGTTCCGACAGCAGCAAATGGCGGCAATGTCCAATCTCCATCCTCAACACAATAATCAATTCAGACCAATGACTGCTTTTCAAATATCCCAAATGCAGGCTCAGTAAGGAAACTTTTGTCTATTGCATGTTAATTGGGCTGTTGCTCAAACTCTAAGCTGTTTCGTTTATGTGTAGGAATATAGGTATGGTTAGAGCTCAACCTGTGAAGGTTGAAGGTTTCCAGGAATTGATGGGTGGCGATTCTACGATGAAGCATGATTCGGATGAAAATAAGCTTGCCTCTCCATCAAGTAAATAGATTTGTACATCTAGCTGCTTTCATACTGTTCTGTGCAATCGTCTGAGCCATTTGTTTAGGGAATAAAGGAATCCCTATTTTTTTTTTCACTAGATATGATGTATGTGCTTGAATATGGGTATAGTAGATGTCCATGTGGTCTGATGTTGCTAGTCATACTCTTGTTATCTTGTAGTCTCCTGGGGACAGTTCGCATGCTGATATCTCCAATGAACATGCAATAGACAATAGTTGAGAGTTTCTGACTTTCTGAGATATATCCACCTGACTGGGTATTCTGGCCATGCATCTTATGCCGATATCTTTCTATAGGAAAAAAATAAAAATAAATAAAAGAACAAGGAAAGAAAAAAAGAAAGAAAGAACATTTATCCATTAATCATATTGACATTTTTTCTAGTATTTCCCCTGGAAGTTCTCATCAGCTTATCGAGGAAATGGGATTGTACGCTCGCCGCCTCCCTGAAGACAAAGTTCTGCCTGCTTTGCATGTTTTTGTTTTTATTATTCAGAAGTATTCGTGTTGAGCTTTCATTAGATTCTGTCTTTTTCTTTCCCCTTTATTGTGTGAAAACACGCTGAATTAGGTTCATCCGTTGGTCTAAGTTTGGGTAAATTTCACTAGGCCTTTTCTTTTCGATGACAATGGATCTATTGTTATTCCTTAAGATGTGGTTCTCGCCTTTTCGGTGTGGGAAGAAGGTAGCAGAGGGAGGGGCAACAAAAATCAATAGGTCACTTGCTAGATAGTATTTCCTGTTATGCACTTCTCATAGTGGCACGACATGTTTCATCATGGTATGGCGTGCTTGCACATTTAATTTTTTCATGGTAGAACTCCCTCATTTTAGTAATGTAAATTTAACTTTACTAAAGTCCCCCGTTGGAAAAGTCTTATTGGATGTATAAACTTGATTCTTGATGCATTTTAATTAAGCTCGTCACGTGTGTGGCTTGAATTGGTTTTAGCAATAAAAAAAAAGAAAAAAAAAAGCTATGGACGTTTTGTTTTGGTGGATTAATTTCGTGGCTTTGGCTGACCGAACTTTGTACAAGAAAATCAAGATGAAAACGCAACTACGTTTGCGAATATCGTATTTCTACAGTATATGTATGCCGGTTTAGTCCTAAAGATTTAGACGATTTACCAATATAGTCTTTTCGATCAATTTTGACTGGAAATAACCGATATGAATGTCGGTCGGGTTTTATGGCATCACATCAATGATGTAGATAATTTCTGAATTTTTCTTTTTTTTTTCTTTTATATTTGTCAATGGCTAATCCCAAGCGATTGCTATGATCAGCCACAAGTAAGGGTTGGTCTCGCTAGATCTAATGAGGGTGAAGATCATCCTCGCCTCAGCAAAGGTGGCCCTTGCCTAAGATTAAGTAAGGGTTGGCCTCGCTAGATCTAATGAGGGTGAAGATCATCCTCGCCTCGGCAAAGGTGGCCCTTGCTTAAGATTGGCTGTTGCCTAAAAGAAAAGGAAAAAAATAAAAAAGAAAAATTCTGAAAAAAGATTAAAGAATTCTAGAATCATTCATGTTTTAGCCGATCATACTGCGTAGGTTGGCCAATATATACGCTAATGATTTTCGGTCAAATTTGGTAAGAATGACTACATTGATATATTATTAAAAAGTTTAGGATTAAATTAATGTAACTGAAATATTTAAGAATGATGAGCCGATCATACTGCGTAGGTTGGCCAATATATACGCTAATGATTTTCGGTCAAATTTGGTAAGAATGACTACATTGATATATTATTAAAAAGTTTAGGATTAAATTAATGTAACTGAAATATTTAAGAATGATGAGCCGATCATACCGCGTAGGTTGGCCGATATCTACGCCAATGATTTTCGGTCAAATTTGGCAAGAATGACTACATCGTTATATTATTAAAAAGTTTATGATTAAATTAATGTAATTGAAATATTTAAGAATGATGAGCCAATCATACCGCGTAGGTTGGCCGATATCTACGCCAATGATTTTCGGTCAAATTTGGCAAGAATGACTACATTGATATATTATTAAAAAGTTTAGGATTAAATTAATATAACTGAAATATTTAAGAATGATGAGCCAATCATACCGCATAGGTTGGCTGATATCTACGCCAATGATTTTCGGTCAAATTTGGCAAGAATGACTATATTGATATATTGTTAAAAAGTTTAGGATTAAATTAATGTAATTGAAATATTTAAGAATGAATTGGCCGACGTACATTATGTTTGAGACTTTTTGAACTATTATCCCATATCTTTAATGATTGCCTATACTATAAGGTTTGTTCCAGGTCGAGTTTATATGAACTCCTCTAGGTTTCCTTGAGGTCAATTGAATGTTTGGAAGTAAACTGTGATTAGAATATCACCTTTTACTTTATACCTCTTTAGTGAATTCCATTAAGTGTTAAACCACGTGTCGTATTTTGAGGTGGTTAATAGATGATTAGCATTTTCGTTGTTGCGTTTGTATTGACTTTTAAATTTCTTACTCTTCCAATATCAATCTCTACCCTTAGCAAAGTAACCGTGCTGGTCATAAAATTATTTGGCACTGAATATCCAAAGTCCAAATTAAAAGACAGGTCCTTTTTGTAGTAGTTATGTTATATGGTGTAAACATATGGAGAAGCAAGTCAATCAGAATAGAGAAATTTCAAAATTCAAATGTAAAGTCAGTTGGAGTACATCCCATGCGATTATACATTGATTGCACTTCATCCATTGATCGATCAATACATAAACTATTTTCTCCTTAACATCTAGTTTCATGCACAAAGCAAAATACCTACGTCTTGCCAAACATTGATACTCAGCACAAGCACTAGATAATCACATCATATCTTCTTGCCTTATATTGTGATCCCCTTTGATTTTAGGTGTTTCACAGGCCTGTGTTCCTTCAGATAGTTAAGAAGGTTGTTGAGATAACGTTCTTGGACATTCTTGTCCCTAAATATAGGCCTCATCTCCTTTGCTTTCTCTCGGAAAACCCTACCCTTCTCTTCCACCATCACCAGCCTTAGCGACTCGGCCACGGACTGCCTCGTGACCGACCCATCGGACTCATTCCTTGGTATCGGATACCCAATCTGTTTCTCCTCCAGAAGCCTCGCATTTAGTCCCTGATCTGCGAAGAATGTGAAAAGTATTATGGGTCTCTCGAAGCTTAGCGCCTCCACCACCGAACTCCACCCGGCATGAGTCAAGAACCCGCCCACTGAGTCGTGTGCGAGTATCTTGAGCTGAGGCACCCAGCTATCCCAAACCACACCACGCCCTCTGACTCGCTCCTCAAAACCGTCCGGCAACACGGCCGACTCGGTGTCGGCCGAGCCGAGCCGAGTCTTGAGTACCCAGAAAAACGGTAACCCCGAAAGCTCTAGCCCTAGGGCGATCTCGGTCAATTCGGTTTGGCTTGGATTGGCCTCGCTCCCAAATGCCACATACACCACGGTACATTTCTTCTGCGCATCAAGCCATTCCTTGATCGACCGCCACGAGTCGGTTTCGCCTCGCAACTCGGGATTGCTTGGGGGAAGTTGCCCAACGGGGAAGATTGGTTTGGCGAGGATATCTTTGAGGAGGCTCAACCATTCGGGTTCAACCTCATAGCTGCTTCTTACTGCTATTATGTCACAACATTCTTGGCCTGCCCCCCAGCGATATGAATCTGTGACGCCTGACTCGTCGCTCGAAACCGTATCGAAAATCTTCTTGATCTCGAAGTGGCGGAATGCGACGCTTGTCGGGAATGGAACCCAGTTGGGGTGTTTCATGAAATCCTCCGGAGTATTCCTGTAGTCTCCCCCCTTTGAAGCCCATGTTGGCCCAATGAAGCCCAAGCTGGCAGCAGTCGTAATACTGAAGAAAACACTCTTTATGCCGAGCCTAGAGGCGATCGGGCCAGCCCAATACGGGGCGAAATCGTACATGATCCAATCAGGATCCGAAGATTCGAGGAACCGGGCCACGGGTTCCTGGAGCATGTCGTAAGCCTTCTTGAGGTACTGGATCTTGTTGTAGGGCAGGTCGCTGGTGGCTTCGGCGCCTTCCGGCAACTGTTCGACGGCTGGTAAGGGGAGCTTCACGAAGCTGATGAGAGAGGCGAGGTCTGAAGGGGGTTTAGGGATGCGATCTATGTTTCTCGGGGCTGATAGGATCGATATCCGGTGACCCTTTCCGGCCATCAACTTGGCTAGCTCCAAGTATGGCATCATGTGGCCAAAGGCTAACCATGGAAGCATCACTACGTCGAGACTCTCACGTGTTTCTGCCATTTCGCAATAGACGAAAATATGGAGAGCTCAGCAGAAGCTACAACGCTCTAGTGGGTATTGACTAGTTTGTGAGCTTATAAGACCGTGAAGTTCTATAAATAGAGCATCATTCAAAAAAATTTTGTTTTAGTATAAAAAAAAAAGAAACTTTTGTCATCCATGACGTTTGTGGCACTGCGTTATCTTACATTATATTTTTGAGGACTCTTTAATTAATTATGTTGCAGGGGTTGGAAGGTAATGTTTGCTAGAGATCTTCTTATGGAGAATATTAAATAGATTATTATCTGCCCATTTTCCGCTCAACGATTCCCTCTAGACTACTGTAAATTAGCCGGTCGTCGTTGATGTGGCAGCCGGCCAGCACCTGCAATATATTTTATTTTTCGAAATATTTTATTAATATATATATTTTTTTCCCTTCTTCTTGCCTCCTCCCTCCTCCCTCCTTCTTCCTTTCGCTCTGGCGATCGGCTAGGCTAGTTGGTCGCTAGCGAGGCGATTCGGCGGGCTCACCTCACCGGTCGGTGAGCTCGCGCCTAGTGACGGCAAGGCAAGCCCCCGCTAGATCTAGCGAGGGCTCCCTCGCGGTCACCGGGCGAGGTGAGCCCTCACCAGATTTGGCGGGGGCTCGCCTCGCCATCGCTAGGCACGAGCTCGCTGACTAGGCAAGGCAAGCCCATCGGATCGCCTCGCTAGATCCGGTGGGGTTTCACCTCGTCGTTGCTGGGCGTGAGCTCATTGATTGGCGGGGCTCGCCTCACCAGACCCGGCGATGGCGAGGCCCTCCTTGCCGGATCTAGCAAGGGCTTGCCCCGCTAGTGGCTAGGTGAGCTCGCCCTCGCCTAGTGATGGCGAGGCGAGCTAGCTCGGCCACCTCAATTTGGTGACGGCTAGCCCTCCCCTTTGGCCGGTCACCGGAGCCAAAGGAAAGAAGGAGGGAGGAGGAGAGAAGGAGGAAGGAGGGAGAGGGAGAAGAAAAAAAAAAAAAGAGAAAAAAAGGAAAAAAAAAGAGAAAAATAAAATATTTCAAAAAAATTATTAAAAAATGTCGTTGGTGTTGGCCACCGCCACGTCAAGCACCGGCTAGCCAATTTTGATCGGATGGACTGATTGAGAATAATTGTAAAAGGTTTATGACTCATTTGGTCAAAAAAATAAGTTTAAGACTGAATTGGCACAATTGTAATAGGTTTATGACTATTTTAATAATTTTCTTGTTGCCTAAAGGCAAACCAACTCGGCATTGGGATTTTCAAATACCCTCACTCACCTCAAACATGAGAGGCTATTATACTTACCTTATTTGGTTGAAGTCAAGGTTGAAAAGCTTGACATGATGTCTACTTTTACCATCGTGAGGCCCCCTAATTCCCTTTGATTTTTTTTCCCGACAGAGAGGAAATACAGGGTTGACATTGTGGGGTCTCCCACCCCAGGGCGAGAGATCTTCTCATGGAGAACATTAAATAGATTATCATCTGGCCATTTTCTGCCCAATAATTCCCTCCAGACAATGGTCTTCCCGAATTAAGAATAGTTCTTATAGCAATAATATTTTCCTTATTACACCATAATTTTCTAGGATCGAATTCGATTGTTGATCTCTCATCTCTCCTTCCTCTTTCATCTGACCGATTGACTATCAGTTGATTAAATTAGCACGTCGAGAGACAGATTCTAAGAATGAGTTGGTAGATACATTAATGACACCTTTTTTTTTTTTTTCCAAATAGAAGTGAATTTGGTGAGATAAGTTTATTTTTGTTAGACAGAAAAACGAACAAAAGAAGATGGGACTAATTTCAGAAGATGATGCTATGATAGAAAAAATCATAATTTATGGTGACGATTATGGCGGTTGTTTGCTCATTTATTTATGAAATATCTGCAACGACGGTACAAAAAAAAAAAAAAAAAACTTTTTGTGATGATTTTAATATTTTATTCCATTGGCTATATTACTTAATTAATAGAATCATTATAAAATCCACATCATCGGTCGGGTTGGTGATGATGGCTCTCATAAAAGACATGAAACTCGTAGTCAGTTGTCTATATAAGTTATTTATGAAATATTTGCTATTACAGAACATGGTGGCTCTTTGATAACCCGAAGTTTTCTTCTTGTTAACTTTTTTTTTTTTTTTTTTTTTTTTTATCACTAGTAATTGCTTCTTAAGTTTAATTTTATGTTAGTACTTTAGTCATTTGAATTTTCAAGAACATGGAACCTGTGGTCAGTTTTATCACTAGTAACATGAATCACGTGGTCGGTTGTTTTGGCACGAATTTTACCCACTTATATGTTCTATATTTGCATCTGAACACCTTTTTTTTTTTTTTTTTTTGTTTCGTGCCATATTCAGATGTTTTCTCAATATTTTTCCAACCCAATCAGCCTTTGTGTGCATTAAAATAGTGCTACAAAAAGATGGGTTGATGGAGTGCTGGTTCTCGCTGATGCCGTCTGCAATGCTACATTATTTTCAAAGGCTAATTAGCTTGTCAATTTGAGTTCGTCTTCATGTTGATAGGGGTTAGTGAATTTTTTTAAGTACCTGTGAGGTGATTCGCTGAGGTTGGAAGGTCGTTTTTGCTATGTCTTCTTATGGAGAACGTTTTATGTCATCAATGTTTCGTCTGTCCATTAAATAGTGCTGCAAAATGATTGAGTTCATGGGCGGCAGGTTCCTTTCTCCTAACGAATGCAAACAAAGAAAGGAAAATACGAACTTCAGTGAATTCTAAACCGTTGATAAACTCGTTTAATTGTTATTTAGTTAACGCAAAATGTTAGCAACTTACGAATGTCAAATACAAGAGTAGACTATCAACTTTATTTAGCAATTTATAAGTCAATAAAACAAATTTGGAGGTGAAAATAGTAAATTACTAGTGAAATTAGTAACTTACTAAGGTAGATCCGCTTATCATCGCTGGAGTAAGCAATATACAAACTTTAACTGGGGGAATGATTATGTTTCTATAAACTTCTGGCGAGTGGATAATTTTTCCCTTTTCGATTTACTCATGTAAAATTTTTAGTGCCTTATCCCTTGTCAAAGTCTCGTTTGTAACGAATTTATGTTCCTGGGCTTTGATAGGAATGGTATCTGGTAACGCTTTTTGGTGATCCACTTGGCTGGCATCATGTGGACAAAGGCCAACCATGGAAGCATCACTAATGAATTTTTTATTGAGTCCAATCTAACGAATGTCTAGTCCAGTCAAGAGTCAAGAGTCAATTTTCTATTTATATATTGTATAAGGATTGTTCTTGTCTGGGAAACTAATATTATAAGAGTATTGAGACATGCCTACGAGTGTTGTTTCAAGTTAAGTCTATATAAAATCCTGTAAGGTTCACTGAAGGTAAGTAAGTGTTTTAACGGTACTTTGGAATTGAACTGTTTGATTACCGTTTTAACTTAACTCTTTACCTCTTTGGTGAATTCCTTTAAACTTTGACTAACGTTTTTCATATCCTGAGGTGAATTCAATAAGTGGCGATCATTTAGTTGTTGCATTTGTGTTGACTTTAAAATCTCTTACTCCTCCAGTATCAATCTATGTCATTAGAAAAATAGTTGTGCTGCTCATGGAAACTATTTGGCAAAGAATACCCAAAGTCCTAATTAGAAGAAGGTATTTTTGTAGCGGCATGACATTGATATATGAGGAGCAAGTCAATCAAAAGACTAGTAGTTTTTGGATTGCAAACAATGTGATTATTGATCAATTATGCTTTGTCCATTGAGCGATTGATACATAAACCACTTTCTCCGTGATGTAACGAAAGAACACATCTAGTTTCACTCACAAAGCAAATCACCTTTGTTGCAAAACATTGAAAAACTCAGCAGAAGCACCAGACATTCCTAAGGACACTTGAACCACGTCATAACTTCTTGCCTCATATTGTGATCCCCTTTGATTTTGGGTGTTTCAGAGGCCTGTGCTCCTTCAGATAGTTGAGAAGGTTGTTGACATAACGTTCTTGGATGTCCTTGTCCTCAAAAATAGGCCTCATCTCCTTCGCTTTCTCTCGGTAAACCCTGCCCTTTTCTTCCACCATCACCAACCTCAGCGACTCAGCCACGGACTGCCTTGTGACCGACCCATCCGACTCATTTCTTGGTATCGAATACCCAATCTGTCTCTCCTCCAATAGCCTTGCATTTAGTCCTTGATCTGCCAAGAATGTGAAAAGTATAAGGGCTCTCTCGAAGCTTAGCGCCTCCACCACCGAACTCCACCCAGCATGAGTCAAGAACCCACCCACTGAGTCGTGCGCGAGTATCTTGAGCTGAGGCACCCAGCTATCCCAAACCACGCCACGCCCTCTGACTCGCTCCTCAAAACCGTCCGGCAACACGACCGACTCGGTGTCGGCCGAGCCGAGCCGAGTCTTGAGTACCCAGAAAAACGATAACCCTGAAAGCTCTAGCCCTAGGGCGATCTCAGTCAATTCGATTTGGCTTGGTTTGGCCTCGCTCCCAAATGCCACATATACGACGGTACCTTTCTTCTGCGAATCTAGCCATTCCTTGATTGACCGCCATGAGTCAATTTCGCCTCGCGTCTCGGGATCGCGTGGGGGAAGTAGCCCGATAGGGAAGATTGGTTTGGTGTGGATATCGTTGAGGAGGCTCAACCATTCGGGTTCGACCTCATAGCTGCTTCTAAGTGCTATTATGTCACAGCTTTCTTGGCCTGCCCCAAAGCGATATAAGTCTGTGACGCCCGACGCATTGCCTATAACCGCATCGAAAATCTTCTTGATCTCGAAGTGGCGGAATGCGACCTTGGTCGGGAACGGAACCCAGTTCGGGCGCTTTGTGAAATCCTCCGGGGTTTTCCGGTAGTCTCCCCCTTTAAAGCCCATACGGCCCAAGGAAGCCCAAGGAGGCACCAGTCATAATACTGAAGAAGACACTCCTTATACCAAGCCTAGAAGCAATCGAGCCGGCCCAATACGGGGCGAAATCGTACATGATCCAATCGGGATCCGAAGATTCGAGGAACCGGGCCACGGGTTCTTGGAGCATGTCGTAAGCCTTCTTGAGGTACTGGATCTTGTTGTAGGGCAGGTCGCTGGTGGCTTCGGCGCCTTCTGGCAAGTGTTCGACGGGTGGTAAGGGGAGCTTCACGAAGCTGATGAGAGAGGCGAGGTCTGAAGGGGGTTTAGGGATGCGATCTATGTTTCTCGGGGCTGATAGGAACGATATTCGGTGACCCTTTCCGGCCATCAACTTGGCTAGCTCCAAGTATGGCATCATGTGGCCAAAGGCTAACCATGGAAGCATCACTACGTGGAGACTCTCACGTGTTTCTGCCATTTCGCAATAGACGAAAATGGGGAGCGCTCAGCACAAGCTACAACGCTCTAGTGGGTATTGACAAGTTTGTGAGCTTATAAGACCGTGAAGTTCTATAAATAGAGCATCGATCAGGAAAGTTTTGTCATCCATGACGTTTGTGGCAATGCATTATGTTACATTATCTTTTTGAGGACTCTTTCATTAATTATGTTGCAGGCGTTGGAAGTTGTGTTTGCTAGAGATCTTCTTACGGAGAACATTAAATAGATTATCATCTGGCCATTTTCCACCCAATAATTCCCTCCAGACAACTGTAACAATAGCCAGGGATACTGAGTTGGCTTGTGGTTGTTTACCGTTGCCTAAAGGCAAGCCAATTGAGCAGTGGGATTTTCAACATCTTCACTCACTTCAAACATGAAAGGCTAGTATACTTACTTTATTCGACAGTAGCCAAGGTTTAAAACCTTGATGTAATATCTATCTTCATCATCATGAGACCCATAATTTTCTGTCTATTTTTTTTTTCCAACAGAAGGGGAATATAAGGATGACATTGCGGGGTCTTCCATCCTAGGGGGAGAGATCTTCTAATGGAAAACATTAAATAGATTATCATTTGGCCATTTTCCGCTCAATAATTCCCTCCAAACAATGGTCTTCCCAAATTAAGAACAGTTCTTATAGCATCTTTTCCTTATGACACCACAATTTTCTGGGATTGCATTCGATTGTTGATCTCTCATCTCTCCTTCCCCTTTCATCTAATTGATTGACTATCAGTTGATTAAATTGTCACATCGAGAGACAGACTCCAAGAATGAGTTGGTAGGTACATTTGTGACACTTTCTTTCTTTCTTTCTTTTTTCCCCAAATAGAAGTGAACTTGGTGAGATAAGTTTGCTTTTGTTAGACAAAAAAATGAACAAAAGAAGATGGGATTAATTTTGAAGATGATGCTATGATAGAAAAAATCGTAATTTATGGTGACGATTATATATCTATAAAATTTTGGTGATTGTTTGCTCATTTATTTAAGAAATATCTGCAATCACGGTACACAAAAAATATACTTTTTGTGATGATTTTTAATGTTTTATTCCATTGGCTGCATTACTTAATTGATAGAAACACCATAAAATGCACATCATCGGTCAGGTTGATGATGATGGCTCTCATAAAAGACATGAAACTCGTAGTCAGTTGTCTATATTAGTTATTTGTGAAATATTTGCTATTACAGAATATGGTGGCTCTTTGATAACCCAAAGTTTTCTTCTTGTTAACTTTTCTTTTTTTTAATCACTTGTAATTGCTCCTTAAGTTTAATTTTGTGTTAGTCCTTTAGCCATTTGCATCCGAATACCTTATTTTTTTTGTTTCGTGCCATATTCAGATGTTTTCTCAATATTTTTTCCAACCCAGTCAGCCTCTGTGTGCATTAAAATAGTGCTACAAAAAGATGGGTTGATGAAGTGCGGGTTGTCGTCTCCGAACGAATTCAAGCAAAGAACTGAATGAGCTTTGCCTGAGCAGATATTCAACACTTGGCACGATTTGAGCTTGGATATCGGCTTGTCGGCGTGTCGTCCTCGGTTGTCAGCGCGTCAACGGTGTGACAGCAGGGGAGGAGGGGAGGGGGAGGCTCACGGTGTAGGGTGGGGGAGAGAGGGGGGGAATCCAAAGGCCTCAAAGGATGAGTGGGAGGCAGTCTTCCTAGCAGAAGGGGAAAGAGTAACCAAACCACTCTATTTTCTTCGCTAGTGCTGGCAGTGTGCCAAACTGCAGCTCCTTATGGTCGACCTCTCCCTGCTTGGATTGGCTCAAACCCTCACCAGCATCCATCTGGCCTTTTTGTTCCCATCTTTTCACTACCACATTCTTCATCCTTTCGACCTGTCGTATTCTTTGCCATCTCCTTTACTGAGTCTTTGTTATGCCCTAATGACCTTTGGCTGGTCAGTGCACCCTTCTAAGCCTCTCTAATATGGGCACCCTTTACTTCTGTACTTTGTGCCTATGCTGTTAGAAAATAGTAAAATTGATTTTGTGTTTTGATTAGCTTATTTATCTTTTAATTGTTTTTTGGCTATGTGTGTGAAAGAAAGAGTTAGTCGGTTTGTAAACCGCCAAAGAAACGTGTGCTGCAGCACCACGTCTCTCTAAACCGCCGGAGAAGAAAAATCATGAAGAAAGTACAAGCATCTTGGGCACACAATAAAATATTATTATACTTGCTGCTGGAGATCTCAAGAAGTACGAAGGAAGGTGAACTTGTGGCTTGCAACTTGGACGTGAAGGAAACGCAGCCCACAATTTTTGACTGCCAAGAAGAAAAGTTCAACTTCAACTCTTGCACGTTTGAAGTCCAGGTGGTGAAGTGCTTATAGATATAGGGTTATGTTAGTTTATTTAGTGTGTGAGAGAGTGAGATTTTAGAGAGAGTTTTAAGCTTAGCAAAGTTAGTATGTGTACTCTATTAAGCCTTTGCAAGGCATATTGTGTAATATAATCTCTCTTTCTGTGTGTACTCTCTCCCTCCAAGTCATTTTGGTTCCAACAATTGGTATCAGAGCTAGTAATGTCATCCACTAGTTCTGTTCAGTTGCAACTTCCGAAGTTGAACGGAAAAAATTACAACAGCTGGTTCGTCCAGATGAAGGTTCTATTCAGGTCCCAAGATTTGTGGAACCTGGTGGAGAACGGCTACACCGAAGTAGCTGATGTTGAAGAATTCAATGCTTTGAGGAAGGAGGAGAAAGAAGCGTTGGTGGAATCTCGAAAGAAAGATCAGAAAGCATTATATGTGATCTTTCAAGCCGTAGAGGAATCGATATTTGAAAAAATATCGAGTGCTGAGACAGCGAAAGAAGCGTGGGATATATTGCAAAAATCCTACAAAGGTGATGATCGTGTCAGGCAGGTGCGGCTCCAAACACTTCGAGGAGATTTTGAGTCTTTACGCATGAATGACTCTGAATCTATCTCGGCTTACTTTGATCGTGTACAAACCATCGTTAACCAACTAAGGGTTAGTGGTGAAGAACTCCAAGATGTACGAGTCGTAGAAAAAATCTTGAGGTCTTTGACTGAAAGGTTTGACTACGTTGTTGTGGCAATCGAAGAAGGCCAAGATATATCAACCATGACGTTGGAGCGGTTGATGGGTTCATTATGCTCACATGAGCAAAGAATGAACCAGAAGTCTATCAGTTCGAATTCTAAACAAGCACTGCAGAGTCGGGTCACTCAATCAAATCGAGGAGGTCATCATGGTGGCCGAGGTCGTGGAGGTGCCCGAGGTAGAGGTGGAAATCTGAATTCCACTAAAAGATATAAAACGCATGACAAATCAAAAGTCAAGTGTTTTAACTGTAACAAGTTCGGACATTACAAATCCGAATGTTGAGCAAACATGAGGCAAGAGCAGCCAGAATATGTGCACTCTGTCGATACAAATGAAGACGTGGTGTTAGCATGCCAAATGGATGACTCAAGTACCATGAACACAAAAATTTGGTACCTTGATACTGGGTGCAGGAATCACATGTGTGGTCAAAAGGAGCTATTTTCGGAGTTAGATGAGACGGTTCGTGATGAAGTCAACTTCGGGAATAAATCCAAAATTCCTATGATGGGCAAATGTAACATTGATATCAACTCAAAAGATGGTACGAATGTTACTATTGCAGACGTATACTTTGTGCCGGGACTCTTTTGGAATTTGCTGAGTGTTGGGCAACTATCCGAAAAAGGCCACAAAGTTAACATTGAAAATGGTGTGTGCACCATTAGAGGCGCAAACAATAAGTTGATTACGACGACACAGATGACGAAGAACCGGATGTTTCCTCTATCCCTTCAGACGAAGACTCTATTGAGTTTCCAAGCAACGACAAAAGATAGCAAGTGGCTATGGCATCTTCGGTTCGGTCATCTAAATTTTCGTGGACTTAAATTACTAGTCCAGAAAAAGATGGTGACTGGCATGCCCTTGATCGACGCTCCAGACCGCTCATGTGAAGGATGTCTCGTTGGAAAGCAACATCGGAAATCTTTTTCCAATTGGGAGAGCTAGAAGAGCCAAGCAACCTCTGGAGTTGGTACATATAGATATCTGTGGCCCTGTTGAGGTGGAATCATTTGGACAAAAAAGGTACACACTAATTTTTGTCGATGATTTTACTAGAAAAACATGGGCTTATTTTTTGAGAGAAAAATCCGAAGCTTTTGGCAAATTTAATGAATTCAAAGTCTATGTTGAGAAACAGAGTGGCTTTAATTTAAAGATATTGAGATCGGATAGAGGTGGAGAGTTTACTTCCAATGAATTTGACAATTATTGTAAAATTCATGGAGTGAAACGTCAGTTGACTACTAGCTATACTCCTCAGCAAAACGGTATAGCAGAAAGAAAGAATAGAACAATTTTTGAAATGGCAAGAAGTATGCTAAAGGCTAAAGCATTACCGAAGAAGTTTTGGGCAGAAGCCGTTGCTTGTGCTGTATTTGTGTTGAACAGGTGTCCAACAAGGAGTGTTCTTGGAAGAACTCCAGAAGAGGCTTGGAGCGACAATAAGCCAGATGTTTCGTTCCTATGGGTATTTGGGTGCGTAGCATATCCCCATATACCGAACGAACGAAGAAAAAAGTTGGATGATAAAAGTGAGAAGTGCATTTTCATTGGATATAGTAATGTGACTAAGGGTTATAAGCTATATAATCCTGTCACGGAGAAGGTAATTATAGCAGGGATGTCCAATTTTTTGAAGATGAAGCCTATGACTGGAATCAAAAGGCTGACCAGAAAGACATTCCTATGGAAGATGAACCATTGGTGAGGGAGACCGAAGAATCTTCAATTGAAGATCCATCACTTTCACCTGGTAGTTCATCCTCCTCACCAGCAACGACTGCAAAACCATTGATTCGTCGTTCACGACGACCGCAGAAGATGCCAGTAAAATTCAAGGATTATGTGGTCACAAGAGTTGATCATAATGACAGTGACGAAATCACTGATGAACAATGGTAAACTTTTGTTTATTTACCGAATGTGACCCCATATCCTATGATGATGCAGCAGCAAATGAGAAGTGGAACCAAGCAATGGATGAAGAAATCCACTCCATTGGAAAGAATGACACGTGGGTGCTAACTTCTTTACCACCTGGTAAGAAGCCTATAGGTGTCAAGTGGGTGTACAAAACGAAGTACAAACCCAACGGTCGGGTGGACCGTTACAAAGCTAGGCGGTGGTGAAAGGCTACAAGCAAAAGCCAGGTATTGATTATTTTGAAGTATTTGCACCAGTGGCTCGAATGGATACCATTCGAATGATCTTGGCACTTGCAGCTCAGAACCGTTGGAAAATCCATCAAATGGATGTGAAATCGGCATTCCTTAATGGTTTTCTCGATGAGGAAGTATATGTGGAGCAACCGCAATGTTATGTGAAGAAATGGCATGAAAATCAAGTTTATAAACTGAAGAAAGCGTTGTATGGGCTAAAACAGGCACCTCGAGCTTGGTACACGAGGATTGATACTTACCTGTTAGAGCATGGCTTTCAAAAGTGCCCTTATGAGCATACACTGTATATCAAGTCAAATACTAACGGCAATATTATAATCGTTTGCCTTTATGTTGATGATTTGATATTTACGGGAAGCCGTGAGAAGATGTTTGCTGAATTCGGGGAGGCCATGACAAGTCAATTTGAGATGACAGATTTGGGATTAATGTCCTATTTTCTGGGCCTTGAAGTGAAGCAGACAAATGAAGGCATATTTATTTCACAGCAGAAGTATGCTAATGATATTTTGAAGCGATTCAATATGGAAACGCTCAAATCAATTCGAACCCCTGTAGCAGAACGGTTGGAGTTGAAGAAAGAAGGAACCAGTGAACTGGTAAATCTCACTTATTTCAAAAGTATTGTTGGCAGTTTAAGATATTTGGCTACCACTAGGCCAGATATAACTTATGGCATGGGAATTATTAGTTGGTTTATGGAGAAACCATACCAATCACATTTGCAAGCAGCAAAAAGAATTTTAAGGTATGTCAGTGGAACTCGTGATCATGGAATTTTTTATACTTACATTGACAATTTTAGTTTAGTGGGGTATACAGACAGTGATTGGGCTGGTGATACTGAAACACGGAAGAGCACTTCCGGATATGCGTTCTTTCTTGGATCAGGAATAATTTCTTGGTCATCAAAGAAACAACAAGTTATTGCACTCTCAACAGCTGAAGCAGAATACATTGCAGTATCTTCAGCAGCATGTCAGGCGATGTGGCTTTAAAGGATGCTTTTTGAGCTTATGCATGAACAAAAAGGTCCTACTAAATTGATGTGTGATAACAAGTCAGCGATTGCATTGGCCAAGAATCCCGTATTTCATGGCAGGAGCAAACATATCGACATCAAGTATCATTATATTCGTGAGCTGATTAAAGAAGGTGAGATTGAACTTGATTTTTGTAAATCCGAAGACCAAATTGCAGATATTTTGACAAAACCATTGAAGGTGGATTTGTTCGAGAAATTGAAGAGAATGCTTGGTGTCGTAGTTTTACAAAATCAATTTTAAGGGAGGCTGTTAGAAAATAGTAAAATTGATTTTGTGTTTTGATTAGCTTATTTGTCTTTTAATTGTTTTTTGGCTATGTGTGTGAAAGCAAGAGTTAGTCGGTTTGTAAACCGCCAAAGAAACGTGTGCTGCAGCACCACGTCTCTCTAAACCGCCGGAGAAGAAAAATCATGAAGAAAGTACAAGCATCTTGGGCACACAATAAAATATTATTATACTTGCTGCTGGAGATCTCAAGAAGTACGAAGGAAGGTGAACTTGTGGCTTGCAACTTGGACGTGAAGGAAACGCAGCCCACAATTTTTGACTGCCAAGAAGAAAAGTTCAACTTCAACTCTTGCACGTTTGAAGTCCAGGCGGTGAAGTGCTTATAGATATAGGGTTATGTTAGTTTATTTAGTGTGTGAGAGAGTGAGATTTTAGAGAGAGTTTTAAGCTTAGCAAAGTTAGTGTGTGTACTCTATTAAGCCTTTGCAAGGCATATTGTGTAATATAATCTCTCTTTGTGTGTGTACTCTCTCCCTCCAAGTCCTTTTGGTTCCAACATATGCCACTCCCCACTTTGAGTCACAAGCAGTTTGAACGTTTGATGATTTCAGTCGAGAAACTTGGCCACTATTTGTATAATTGGTTAACCTCATTTATTTGACCTCTTTATGTGACCACTTTTTCCACTGCCAGCTCACTGCCTGGTCTAGAATTGAGGATTTCTAACATTAACTTATCCACCTCTTCATCTTCAAACCGAGTAAAACAATTTCGACAAAGATGAAGCACTTCTTTCAAACTTAATGAAGTTGCAACCATGGTTGACCCACCAAAAACATCCATGCATTGTTGCAAACCAGCTTTCTGAATATCAGGTTTCAACACTACTAGCACCTCCTTCACTCTTTCTCTGATCGATCATTTCTTGAACAGCTTTGCTGTTATGCGATCTATCCTTGGTTGATTGAAGGTTCAGTTTAGCCACAGACAAGTGATGGGGTAGCCGCTGGTCAGACAAGCAGCGTGCCAATCCAAGCGACGGCATCCGCTGGCGAAGGTCGATGACAATCTGCTAAAGATGGCCGTCGCGAGGCGGTGGGCACATGGTGGCAAGGGTGGGTGGTCTTTGTGTAGAAGCTTGAGAAAGGAGAGGAGAGGGGCGGGGGGAGAATTTTGGAATTGGATTTTTTATGGACATGTGACCCAAATCAGGTAGGACCTTGAATGGGGACAGTACATGGACTCAGGGTATTGGACTGGTATTACTACACCCAACAAAATATCAGTGAGGAGCAAGGGCCTCGTCCAACACTCAATGCAAACATAAAGGTTAAGTCCATCTATTAAGGATCACTTTGTTTAGATATTTTGAAGGGTTTCTGTGCTTCAATATGGTCAAATAATATATGGTTGAAAACGCTGGTTCCAATCTAATGTTTTTATTCCTGGAGTAGTGTCAACAGTCTTTTTTTTTTTCTTATCTATACCTCGTCTAAGGATTGTTGATTTTGTCTTGGGTATTATAGGAGTCTTGAGATATGCCTATGCTTGGAGGTTGTACCAAGTTAAAGTACATGTAAACTCCTCTAAAGTTTCCTTGAGGGTGAGCGAGTATTTTAATGATATTTTGGATTTGAACCCTTTGATTAAAGTTCTCCTCTCTATCTCTTCAGTGAATTACTTTAAGCGTGAGTTACATTTATTATATTCCGAAATGGACTCTAATGGGCGGTGAGCATTTTCATTATCGCATTTGAGTTGACTTTCAAATCTTCAACTCCTCCGGTATAAATCTCCGTCTCTTGCGAAATAATAGTTCTGCTCAAGAAACTATTTGGCAAAGAATATTCAAAGTCCTAATTAAAAGAAGGTGTTTTGTGTATAGGCCACGTCACATGGGATTATGGAGAAGCAAGTCAATTAGAAGCGACGGATTTCAAAATTTTAAACATAAAGTTATGTGGAGTATATACCCATGATTTATATTATTGATTGATTATACCTTGTATGCACACACTACTTTCTTGTTAAATTTCTCTCTTACGAAAGCGCACACCTAGTTTCACATAGGACGCAAACCACATTTGTCTCGCCAAACATTGAATAACTCAGCAGAAGCACAAGATATGCACGCCTAAGAACGCTCAAACCACGTCATAGCTTCTTGGCTCACGTGAAAATCCCATATGATTTTAGGCGGTTCATAGGCTTGTGCTCCTTCAAATAGTTCAGAAGGATGTCGACATAACATTTTGGATGTCCTTGTCTCCAAAAATAGGCCTCGTCTCCTTCGCTTTCTCTCGGTAAACCCTACTCTCCTCTTCCACCATCACCAGCCTCAGCGACACGGCCACTAATTGCCTCGTGACCAACCCATCGGACTCGTTTCTCAATATCGAATAACCGATCTGTCTCACCTCCAAGCGCCTCGCACTCAGTCGTTTGATCCGCCAAGAATGTGAAAAGTAGTAGGGCTCTCTCGAAGCTTTGCGCCTCCTCCACTGAACTCCACCTGGCATGAGTCAAGAACCGCCCATCGACTCGTGCGCGAGTATATTGAGCTGCGGCACCCAGCTCTTGCAAACCATGCCTCGCCGTTTGACTCGTAAAACCATTTGGCAACACGACCGACTTGGTGTCGGCCGAGCCGAGCCGGGTCTTGAGTGCCCAAAGAAATGGTAACCCCGAAAGCTCTAGCTCTAGGGCAATCTCAGTCAGTTCGGTTTGGCTGCTCTCCCGAATGCCATGTACACTACAGTACCTTTCCTTTGCGCATCGAGCCATTCCTTGATCGGCCACCACATGTTGGTTTTGCCTTGCGTCTCGGGATCGCTCCAGGGAAGTTGCCCAACAGGGAAGAATGGTTTGCCGTGGATATCCTTGAGGAGACTTGACCATTTGGGTTGGAACTCATAACTACTTGGAAGTGCTATTATGTTACAACTTTCGTGGCCTGCCCTGAATCAATATGAGTCTAAGGAACAAAGTATAGTGAGAGAGCCAAAACTTGGCAGAGGTAGACACTTTCGTGTCAAAAGTTCCAAAAGGTACATTTAATGTAACTTTTTTTTTTTTTAAATGAGACATTTTAGTACTAAATTCAGTAAAAGTAGTCGAAAATCCGACATGACATTTTTTTTAATAATATATATGATCTATGTGGCTCTTCGGAAGCCAACTCAATAATGAAAGTGCAAAACGTCTTTTTGCCCATAAATTTATTAATTTAATATTAATTATAAATAAAGTAGAAAACTAAATTATAAATATTAAAAAAACAAAAGAAAGAAGAAGGGGGAATTAGCAAGTTTGGTGAGGGCCTTGGCCCTTGCCACTGCCACCCCACCATAGCTAGAAAGGGCCAATAACGGTGGGGCTAGCGTCGGTCAATGACTTTTGTTGGATCTAGGGGAGTGCCATGACCCTTACCCCAGATTTGGGCCGGTGGTCAGCTAAGGTCGTTGGCCACTACCTAGGAGCAATAGGTTCAGTGAGGGCCTCGGCCCTTGCCATCGCTGCTCCACCATCTTCGAAAATAGCTAGCGATGGTGGGGTGAGTGCTTGCTAAGGTCGCCAGCCCTTGGCCCTCGCTGAACCTGTTGTTCCCCCTTCTCCTTCCTTTTTATTTTCAAATAATCTAGCTTTTAATTACTATTTATATTAAAATTAATTTTAGGGGCTTTTATTGACGTAAATAGTTTTTTTTTTTAAAAAAGAATTGTCATGTGGATAATTTTTTTTTAAAAAAAAAAAATTGCTACATCAATAAAAATGGTCGCCGGAAAATGTCATTAATAAAAGAATTGCTACATCAATAAAAGAATTGTCATTAGCCAAAATTTTTCACCTTTGGCACTTAAGTATTCTATCATTCTTTGATTTTGGTACTTTTTTTTTTTGACAAGTGATTTTGGTACTTAAGTGTATGTTTTGGAACTTTTGGTATTTAAGGGCGTGCTTGACAAATTTTTTGTTTCTCTATTTCTTTGTTTTTTTGTTCTCTGGAACAAGTTTGGAACATAAATCTAATTGGTAATGCAACGTCGTTTTTCTATTTCCGCAATAGTTCACCTGGCGCCCCAAGGGGATTCCTTTCCCGGCTAAGGTCGCATTGGCATTTTGCCACTTTGAGATCAAGAAGATTTTCGAAGTGGTAACGGGCGATGCATCGAGTGTCCCAGACTCAAAGGTACGAACACCGAAAATGTCTTAGCACTTAGGGCTCACATGACAAAATTTATATTCGTTATGGCTATAAATTAATTTCTCAATTTTTATTTTCTGGACAAGTTTCTAAGTAAGAAACGCATTTTATAATGACTCAAAATTTTTGTTTCTACTAAAGGATGCCCACTGCTAGCCCCCGATAGTGTTTGATGATAGGCAATGGATGGTGATGGGCAATAACAAGAATAAACGATAAAAAGAGTTTTCATTTCTCACATTTGTTTTAAAAATAGAAAAGCTAAAAATTTTAACTTCTGATTTATGCTTCAAATTTATTTCTAGAGTTCTATTGTACCAGCTGGTCAAATTTAGCCGGATGAATTGAATTGGCACAATTGCAAAAGATTTAGGACTGAATTGGCCAAAAAAAGAAAAAATTGCAATAGGTTTAGGATTTTTTTGGTTATTTTTCCTCATTAATGGCATCACGTGGCCAAAGGCCAACCATGGAAGCATCAATATGTGGAGATTATCATTTCTATAGACCAAAATTCGTGGGGAACTTACAAGACAGTGAATTTATATAATGGGGGCACGAAGTCGTGAAACCTTTCTCGCTGATGCCATCTGCAATGCTACATTATTTCAAAGGCTACTTAGCTCATCAATTTGAGTTCGTCTTCTTGTTGATATGAGTTAGTGAATTCTTTTAGTATCTGTGAGGTGACTTGCTGAGGTTTTTGTGCTGTGTCTTCTTATGGAGAACGTTTTATGTCATCAATGTTTTGTCCGTCCATTAAATAATGCTGCAAAATGATTGAGTTCATGGGCGGCAGGTTCGTTTCTCCTAACGAATGCAAACAAAGAAAGGAAAATACGAACTTCAGTGAATTCTAAACCGTTGATAAACTCGTTTAATTGTTATTTAGTTAACGCAAAATGTCAGCAACTGACGAATGTCAAATACAAGAGTAGGCTATCAGCTTTATTTAGCTAATAAGTCAATAAAACAAATTTGGAGGTGAAAATAGTAAATTACTAGTGAAATAAGTAACTTACTAAGGTAGATCCGCTTATCATCGCTGGAGTAAGCAATATACGATGGCGTGGTGGAGAACCCGACGTCTCGCCCGGTTCCTATAGAGACTGAAGAATCGGCAACCGAGTCTAGCTAGCTGGTCGCAAGACAGCTCATTTTGAGGATCGACCCGTTGTAGATTTTTGTGAATAGGGACTAGCTTGTAAATGACTTAGTCTGTTGTGTATAAAGGTGTGTTATGGTTTTGTGAAATTGTGGCCCTACTTTTCTATCCCATCTTTGTGTTGTTTGGAGATTTATTTATTCGCTTCCGTATGCGCATTAAAATGAATGGGTCGGCGACGCGTTCTGGGACGTTGCTATTTAATCGACTATTGAGGGATGGGCACGCGCTTAGAGGATCAGGGCGTTACAACTAGCCTCGCCAGATCTAGTGAGGGTGAAGATCATCCTCGCCTTGGTGAGGGTGGCCCTTGCCTAAGATAGGATGTTACCCAAAAGAAAAGGAAAAAAAAGAAGAAGAAAAATTCAGAAAAAAATTAAAGAATTCTAAAATCATTCATGCTGAAGCTGACCATGCCATGTAGGTTGGTCGATGTCTACGTCAATGATTTTTGGTCAAATTTAACAAGAATGACTACATTGGCATATCTTTAAAAAGTTTAGCATTGAATTTGTACAACTGAAATATTTAAAATGAATTGGCCGACGTACATTAGGTTTGGGACTTTTTGAACTATTATCCCATATCTTTAATAATTGCCTATACTAGAAGGTTTGTTCCAAGTCGAGTTTATACGAACTTCTCTAAGGTTTCCTTAAGGACAATTGAATGTTTTAATGGTATATGTGAAGTAAACTCTGATTAGAATATTGCCTTTTACTTTGTATCTCTTTAGTAAATTCCATTAAGTGTTAAACTATGTGTCGTATTTTGAGGTGGTTAATAAATGACGAGCATTTGGTTGTCGTGTTTGTGTTGACTTTAAAATTTCTGACTCTTCCAATGTCAATCTCTACCCTTAGCAAAGTAATTGTGCTGGTCATGAAATTATTTGGCAAAGAATATCCAAAGTCCTAATTAAAAGTGTTGGGGAAATGGATTCCTCAATTAATCCGATACTCAATCGAATCCCAAAAAATGAACGCGGAAAAACAAGCCCAGAAAACACATGTATCACCGATCGAAAGGTACATTACGAAATTGAACGTACCTTATCTTTCACAAATTAAAACACCGATGTCACAATTCGGAGAGGAATCTCGATATTGTTCTTCCGAGGAGAGTACTGTTCTATTTAGGGAGAAACTTTTTGAGAGCATAAAACTGAGAGAACGTAATTTCTCTTTCTCTAAAATGCTACTTCAAAATAACGTAACCGCTCATATATCTTAACTGCTCAGATATCATAACCTCCTCCATGGGCCCTTCACTTACGGGCCGGGTTTTGGCCCAACATGGGCGGAGGGACTTAAATAAGCTCATCAAAACATAAAAACCCATCATCTCCCACTTGCACGTGGTGGGCCAAACATAATCCTCTTTATCTCTCTACAACATTCATACTGGTAAATAATCCGTACGACTAGCATACTTTGAGAGCTTATTGCCATACATCTATTAGGAATATATAGCAACTCATAATGGGCATCACATTCTGAGTAGATTTAGTATGCAATACCCTAAATCAATCGATCGCATTTATATCTCTCTTGATCTCTTTTTAAACAATGATATATATATTGTATTCACAATTATGATTATCCCAAAAAGCGATTATAATTGGTCGACCGGTGAACACAAAACTAGAATGTGATTCTCCAAATTCAATTTTTCTCTTTCCTTAAAACTCTCAATTTCAGTTCAACTTGCTTTTCTAGAAATGTCACATTAGATCGAATCAATACATGATTATTGGCAACATTCGAAGATAGCAAACACTGAATAGAAATTTTGAGAATAAGTAAGAGTCATCAGGACACTTAATTGAGGAATTCTTTTCTTTAAAAGTCTCACACGGCATAAAAGTTGAGATTAAAACTTTTGCCACTCTTGTTGGTTGTTTCATGCATACGTAATATAAAATACGTATTACAGTATTAACTCATTTCCCATGAAGCGTATGTTTACACCTTCAATACCACATAGATGATAGTTTAGACATACATGATGTCTAACTTGAGTTCACATATCTACTTATTCATAGAATTCATCAAAACTCACATTTGGCATCTTAGACAGATAAAGTAAAATATGTGGGTTATTTTACTTTTGGATATAGTAAATATTATATCATCATCTTAACACTTAGTTAAGGTGACAAATATATTTTAAGTTTGAGCTCTCGATTATTACTTAGATAATAAGCTTAAAAACCGTCTCATCCATATTTATCACATAGTTAATAGAGGCGATTACCCGTGTAAGTGAGTTAATCTTTCATCTTTCCGACATATTTTCTCAATTTTATATAATGCACTAAGTATTAAGATGCATAAACGTCAAACATAGATTCATAGGCATTAATAATAAAAACATAAATTCATTAAATGTGAACACTTAAGGAAAATTACAATATTCAGTACATCAACCTCTACGCAATGCTAGAGATTTCACATGGCCACAAAACACATCTCTAAGTATTGGCTTGGTCATAAAATCCGCTACCATTCTATGCGTAGATATGTATTGTAAGTTCACATCTTTTCGTGCAACCATATCTTTGACAAAATTATACTTTGTATTTATATGTTTGGTCTTGCCATGATATTTTGGATCTTTGGTGTACGTTATCGCTGCTTGGCTATCATAGTTAATCAACAATGAGTTTGCAACATCTTCAATAACACCTAAATAATCCAAAAATCTCTTAAGTCAAATACCTTTTTGTATTGCTATTGATAATGCCAATCATGAACAAAGCTATACACGTTTGTTTCTTATTACTCCAAGATATGACGCCATTATTCAGTAAAAAAAAAAACCTAGAGGTAGATTTCTTTTTATCTAAATCTCCTCGTGAATCAGCATCTGAATAGCTTTCAAGTCGCAAATCATTTCATTGGTAACTCATCATATAATCAGTAGTTCCCTTTAAATACCCCAGTATTCTTTTAACGGCTTTCCAATGTGCTTGACTTGGATTGGATTGGTATCTACTCACTATTCCAACTGCAATACATATGTCAAGTCTTGTACACATCATAACATACATTAAGTTTCCAACAGCACAAGCATAAGGAACATGTTGCATTTGTTCCTTCTTTTATGGAGTTTTTGGACACATTTTATGGCTCAATCCTTCACTTTTTGCAAGGGAGTATCTATGGGTATACAATCTTGCATACGGAATCTTCAAGAACCATATTTATGTATATTTCTTATGAAAGATATAATGATCTCTTCGAACGATCTCTTGAAATCTTAACTCCAAGAATGTATGCAACCTCACCCATGTCTTTCATCTCAAAGTTGGATGATAATCAACTCTTGACAGTATTAACAAATTTCATATTACTTCCGGTAATCAGTATATTATCAACATATGGTGATATGATCACAAATTGATCTTTGGATGTTTTAATATATGCACAATGATCCTCATCAATCATTGAAAAATCATATGCCATTATTGTATTACGAAAACGTATATACTATTGTCTTGACGACTGCTTAAGGTTATATATCGATCTTAAAAGTCAACATACATTTTATTCATGGCCTTTAATAATGAAACCAACAGGTTGTTCCGTATAAATTTCCTCCTATAACTCTCCATTGAGAAAAGTAGTTTTTACATCAATTTAATGTAACTCAAGATCCATACTTGTCACTATTACTAAAATAATGCGAATCAAGGTAAATCTCACAATAAGAGAAAATGTTTCCTCATAATCAATTCATTCCTGTTGAATATACCCATTCGCTACAAAACGAGCTTTATGTCTTTATATTGAGCCATTAGCTTTATGCTTTATTTTGAGAACCCACTTGTTCTCAATGGCTATGTGTCTTTTTGGAAGATCAACCAGTTCCCAAACATGGTTTGACTTTATTGACTCAATCTCCTCTTCCATTACATGCATCCATTTTTCTTTATTAGGGCAATTTAAAGCCTCAGTTACATTTCTTGACTCATCTTCATCTTGTGGAGCAATCATAAAAGTTTCACCTTCAATGCTAAAACGTCGACAGGGAATACTTTTACAACTTATTCGCTGTATGAGAGATTGTACACTTTGTACATCATTCCCCATTATACTCCTACTCGGATGAGATAATGATGATATCGTTCCATCATGTGATTATAATTGAGAGTGAGTTGAATTAAATTCATCATTTTTCATGTTACTTCCACTTGGATGAACTCCATTAAGTTCATTATTTTGATCAAAGGTTTCAAATATGAAGTAGTCTTCACCTATTTCGCCATTCTTAAGAAATTCATTCTCTAAGAATGTGATATCTTGTGATTCAAATTCAGTTATACTCCTACTTTCCTGCTCACCTATAAACATATACTCTTTCGAGTGTTCTGAGTATCTTATAAAAATACTATTTTTTTCTCTGAGACCTAATTTCCCAAACTTGTGAGAGGGCTCATGAGTATAGGCAGCACAATCCCACGGTTTAAGAAAACTTAAGTCTGGTTTTCTACATATCCATAACTCATATAGAGTGGAAGTAACTAATTTGGAAGGCACACGGTTAAGTATATAAAGCATTACTCCAAAAAGAGGTAAATTAGCATGCACCATCATGGACCTAATCATTTTAAGTAGGGTTCTATTTCTTCTTTCTGCAAAACCATTTTATTGAGGAGTATATAGAATAGACAACTGTCTTTCTATTCCTTTTTCATCATATAAATTTCTGAACTCATTAGATAAATATTTTCGACCTTGGTCAGATCTCAATACTTTTATTTTCTTATCTAATTGATTTTCTACCAAGCTCATAAAATTTTTGAAACAACTAAATGCTTTATATTTATAAGAAATCAAATAGACATCCGAATCGAGTATAATCATCTATAAATGTGATGAAATAAATAGCCACATGCATTTCTCTCACATTCATTGGACCACAGACATCATAATGGATTAAATGCAAATGAAATTTAGCTCTTTTATCTTTTACAAATTGTTTCCTTATTGTTTTCCTTGTTAGACAGTGCTCACATATGAACAAATTAACTTTTTCAATATTGCATAACAAGCTCTCTTTGGCTAGCTTATTCATACGTTTTTTGCCAATATGATCAAGTCTAGCATGCCATATATTCACATTATTATCATATAAATTAGAATACGTAAAAAGTGAATAACAAACATTGACATTACTACAGTCAACATTTAATACAATAAAAACATAAAAAAAAAAAAATAACCACAACTATAGTAGTTTGTATTCAAATATAAATCCACACCACTATTATGGAAATTCATACTAAAACCAAGTTTTACCAATACTAAAACAGATACTAAATTTCGACGAATCTCCGAAGTATATAATACATCATATAGGAACAAAGTGCGTTCACTACGCATGTTCATTTAGCAAGTGTCAATCCTTTTTACTTAAACCCTAGAGTTATTTCCTACATAGATCCATTTAGTTCTAGATGGGACTCGTCGAAATTCCACAAATGATTCTCTATCCTTCGCTATATGGTCTATTGCTCCCGAATCTACGGTCCACGAAGGACTAGATTCAGTTAAGAATACAAAACTTGACACATAAACAAAGTTCTCAAAAGTATAAGAGATGTTTACATTCTTTGGCTCGCCACAGTTGCAAGCATAGTGACCATTCTTGTCACAATTGTAACACTTCACCCTTAACAGCTTCTTCATTCGAGAACGTTTTCCTCTTTCATGTTGGTCAACTTTTGATTTATTCCTTGAAAAACTTGCTCCATTGCCTTTCCACCTTTTGAATCAATCAGGATGTTTGCGCTTGGAGCTCGAAACTCTATGTGAGCTAGAACCAGCATAATAAATGTCAGTTTTTGGCTTAACCGCCAGGAGGCGATCATCTTCTAGTTCAAGGTGACGCACAACATCCTCAAAGGTTTTGATGTTCTCATTGTGGGTAAGGTGAACCTTCATATGTTCTCAACTCTAATGTAAGGAACGGATCACTGTTTGCACTTGCTGCTCATCAGTTAGGACATGACCAGCATCCTTTAGCTAGTTAATCATGTTTGACATTTTTCTCAAGTGTTGTTTCATGGTCTAATCATGAGGCTTTTTATAGGAGTCAAACCTTATAGTGAGCTACTTCGGTTTGGTCACCGATGTATGACCAAATCTTGCTGCCAATGGTTCCCACATTTCCTTGGCATTCTCAAAACGTCTGAACTCACGCATGACATCATTCTCCATGATACTCAGCAACGTAATGCAAGCAAGAGAATTCTTTTTCTTCAATGCAGCAAATGCATCCTTATTTCTCTTATGTTGTGCAGTATTCCCATCTTCAGGTTCTTCCATAGTCAGGTTAAGAGTTTCTAGTACTTCTTGCTCTTCCAGCACATATTGGATTTTCATATGTCATATTTCATAATTATCGCCGTTTAGCTTCTCACATTTGTTCAATTCAACGACTATGCTCTTAGTGGCTGAAGTCATTGATTTGAACTTATCAAATACATATGCATGAATATTAATACTTATCATTTATGCATCCATTTTGCACAAACTCATTATATTAATGAATACTTTCAAATAAGGTTTCATAATAATAATAATAAAAAAGTCACTATGTTTCCAATCATCATCCAAAAATCTAACTTGAAATTATCATTAATATAATCTTCTATACAAAATAAGTTCTTTGAAGTTACAGAAACTTTTATGAACTACTCACAACAGTTAATAATAATAGAAGCAATTGATATTGGACATCCATTATTTATAGAATAAAAATATTTTCACATAATGTAACCAGCACATTAATTGCTACATCGATATCAACGAGGTAGAAAATATTTACATAAGATATCCATAAAGCATACTAAATAAAAACCACTCGAAACAGCTAACGCCAAGTCAACCTATAAAGAGGGAAAGCCTATTTTTTGTTCAATTTCTTGAGCTTTTCTTTTGTAAATTCTTCAGGCATTCTTGGTAGCCACAGAAAAACAGACGAATATCCCTTAGGATTTCTCCTTCGCACATTCATCCCCCATCGAATTGAAGTTATTCCTTGGGTCACAATCTTTGTTGCTCCAACCCGATAATATTAATCTATAAAAGCTATTACAAGCCTCTTATACTTAGTAACTCTGTTGACCTTTCAACACCCATTCCCATTCTGGTGGAAGAGTGTTTATGAAAAATCTCACCATCTTAGAATGTGGCAAGGGATAACCCTTCCATATGACCTCTTGTATTTTCTTGTTGACCTTGAGAACATGATCGATTAAATCGCCACTCTCCTATCGACAATCAGTCAACTCAACTATCAACTTTGAAAGCCTTTCTTTTTGTTCATCTATAATTGCACAAATAGGTGCGCGTGTCTGACGGGGAGACATTGTTCCTGCAACAAATGCAGAACAAAAATGGATTACATATAATCCACATAAACTTAATTGAAAAAGAAACACATTCTTTTTTCTTTTTCTTTTTCTTTTTGTCAACGGCCAAAGTCAAGGGTTAAGACTCAACAGGTCAACGAAGACGGGTTGGGTCAGACAGGTTGGGTTGGGTCGAACCGATCGACCCTACTAGGTGACGTCACTCGCACATGCTCGGCACGTGCGTGGCCAACCGCCGGCTGATGTCACGATGACGCCATCTAGGCACATGCCATGCACGTGCGTGTGCTGCACGTGCCTGCGGTTTCTATTGCTCGCACGTGCATCACACGTGTCTGGGAACCGCCCCGACGTGTGTGTTGCATGTGCCAGCGACGCCGAATCTTCTGGCCGCGCATGGCGGCATGTCTGGCGGTCCTCGGTGGTGAGCCACCAGTTGATTTTCTTGTATTTACGAGAGCTACAACCCCACGCTATCAGAAACAAACTTTGATTTACAGAAAATCATAAATGGGGGTGAACAGGACGTGGCGTCGGGATTTTTCCGTCCTCAATCAACCGACGGCAGCATTTCATGAAAAAATTCAATCAAAAACAATTCATAAACATATATAGTAATCTGGAAACATGAACAGTTGCTCTGATACCAATGTTGGGGAACCGGATTCCCAAATTAATTCGATACTCAATCGAACCCCAAAAAACGAACGCGGAAAAACAAGCCTAGAAAACACATGTATCACTGATCGAAAGGTATATTATGAAGTCGAATGTATCTTGTCTTTCACAGATTAAAACATCAATATCGCAATTCGGAGAGGAATCCCGATACTGTTCTTCCGAGGAAAGTATTGTTCTATTTATAACTTTTTGAGAGCGTAAAATTGAGATAACATAATTTCTCTTTCTCTAAAATGCTACTTCAAAATAACGTAATTGCTCATATCTTAACCGCTCAGATATCATAACCTCCTCCACTTACGGGCCGGGTTTTGGCCCAACATGGGCGGACGGGCTTAAATAAGCCCATAAAAAAGAAAGGTACTTTTTGTAGTAGTTATGTTACATGGTGTAACCATATGAAGAGGAAAGTCAATTGGAATAGAGAAATTTCAAAATTCAAAAATAAAGTCAGATGGGGTACATCTCAAGCGATTATAGATTGATTGTACTTCATCCATTGAGTGATCTAATACATAAACTATTTTCTTCTTAACATAACGCAATAATACATCTAGTTTCATGCACAAAGCAAAATACCTACGTCTTGCCAAACATTGATACTCAGCACAAGCTCTAGATATTCACATCATATATTGCTTTTTTATTGTGATCCCCTTTGATTTTAGGTGTTTCACAGGCCTGTGTTCCTTCAGATAATTAAGAAGGTTGTTGACATAACGTTCTTGGACATTCTTGTCCCCAAATATAGGCCTCATCTCCTTTGCCTTCTCTCGGTAAACCCTACCCTTCTCTTCCACCATCACCAGGCTTAGCGACTCGGCCACGGACTGCCTAGTGACCGACCCATCGGACTCATTCCTTGGTATCGGATACCCAATCTGTCTCTCCTCCAAGAGCCTCGCATTTAGTCCTTGATCTGCCAAGAATGTGAAAAGCATTAGGGCTCTCTCGAAGCTTAGCGCCTCCACCACCGAACTCCACCCAGCATGAGTCAAGAACCCGCCCACCGAGTCGTGCGCGAGTATCTTGAGCTGAGGCACCCAGCTATCCCAAACCACACCACGCCCTTTGACTCGCTCCTCAAAACCGTTCGGCAACACGACCGACTCGGTGTCGGCCGAGCCGAGCCGAGTCTTGAGTACCCAGAAAAACGGTAACCCCGAAAGCTCTAGCCCTTGGGCGATCTCGGTCAATTCGGTTTGGCTTGGTTTGGCCTCGCTCCCAAATGCCACATATACCACGGTACCTTTCTTCTGCGAATCTAGCCATTCCTTGATTGACCGCCACGAGTCAATTTCGCCTCGCGTCTCGGGATCGCGGGGGGGAAGTTGCCCAACGGGGAAGATTGGTTTGGTGTGGATATCCTTGAGGAGGCTCAACCATTCGGGTTCGACCTCATAGCTGCTTCTAAGTGCTATTATGTCACAACTTTCTTGGCCTGCCCCAAAGCGATATAAGTCTTGTGACGCCCGACGCATTGCCTATAACCGCATCGAAAATCTTCTTGATCTCGAAGTGGCGGAATGCGACCTTGGTCGGGAACGGAACCCAGTTCGGGCGCTTTGTGAAATCCTCCGGGGTTTTCCGGTAGTCTCCTCCCTTTAAAGCCCATACTGGCCCAAGGAAGCCCAAGGAGGCACCAGTCATAATACTGAAGAAGACACTCCTTATACCAAGCCTAGAAGCAATCGAGCCGGCCCAATACGGGGCGAAATCGTACATGATCCAATCGGGATCCGAAGATTCGAGGAACCGGGCCACGGGTTCTTGGAACATGTCGTAAGCCTTCTTGAGAAACTGGATCTTGTCGTGAGGCAGGTCACTGGTGGCTCCGGCGCCCTCCGGCAAGTGTTCGACGGTCGGTAAAGGAAGCTTCACGAAGCTGATGAGAGGAGCGAGGTCTGGAGGGGGTTTCGGGAGGCGATCTATGTTTCCCGGGGCCGATAGGAATGATATCCGGTGACCCTTTCCAGCCATCAACTTGGCTAGCTCCAAGTATGGCATCATGTGGCCAAAGGCCAACCACGGAAGCATCGCTATGTGGAGATTCTCATGTGTATCGGCCATCTCACTATAGAACAAAATGCGTGGGGAGCTCCACCAAAGCTTAGATCGCTCTAGCGGGGCAGTTATAAGTGGGCGAGCGTACAAGACCGTGAAGTCATGCAAATAGAGCATGAGTAGTGAAACTTTCCTCATCCATGACGTCTGTGGGTCCGGTTGCTAGATCTTTCTTACCGACAACATTATATGGAAATCTCATTTGGCCAGTGTTCGGCACGTAGTTCCGCCCTCAACCACATCTTCAGGAGTAGTTCTTAGTCATCTCGTCCTCCTTCCACCACGAAATTCCAGGATCTGACTGATTGTCCATCTCTCGTCCCTCCTCCCCGTTTCGTCTTATCCATCGACCATCAGACGATTGACTGTGAGCTGACCTGGGTCTTTCGCGTGGCGTACGTCGAGGGGTGGAGCACAAGAACAAGTCTGGAAGATAGATTTATGACACATTTGTCTTTTTATTTTTCAAAAAGAAGATTTCAGTGGACGATGCTCCGACGAAGAAATCGTATTTCATGGGGAATGATTATGTTTCTATAAACTTCTGGCGAGTGGATAATTTTTCCCTTTTCGATTTACTATGAAATATGTGATATCATAGGACAATAAATATAATTTTTGGGACGATTTTTTTTTTTAACAGGCGATTTCCTTTTTTTTAACAGCCTATTTTTTAGAGCAAGAGCATGTTACGTGACTCATTCTCGCCTGAATTTTGTCCTATTAAATATCATATAAGCATTAGAATACCTTAATTTGCATGTCATGCTTAGATATTATGAAAATATTTTAAATGCAATTAGTGTTTGATTTGTCCGTTAAAATAATGCCATATTGAGGAGTTTTTTTTCCAGTACTTATAACACCAGCAAGTGCGTATTAAAAAAGCCAGGAAGTACTGGAAGGATCAGGCACTCTTGCTAACACATAAATTTTTGATTTGAATGGAAATTGAAGTGTAAAACAATGGAGTGGATCAAATCTATTATTAGTCTTCAACCGAGAAACAAAATATCTATTGCTAGTTTTTGAACGATCAGTTGTCAGTCAAGCCATCAATCCAGCTGGATTTGCTAGAAAATATGTACCCCAGCAATTTTCCATAATTGATCCAATTTTGATCAAGCAAATTTATGTATTGATGAGTCCGCCAAATCAAGTCAATCAGGCCATAAAAATTTATGTGACCTACACTTGGTTCCATTGAAAATACAATTTCTCTTGCAATTTCAATATCGTGGATGATTATGTCTATCATATAACATGTGGACTAAGTCTATACAAAACTTTCTTGCTTGGACTCAATGTCCATGTTCCCTTTTCTTCCACTATTCTTGATGCATTAAATGAATTTAGTGTACTCACCTCGACAGCTAAAACCTAATCGCATACCACAACTAAGCTGTCGTGATGAGAAGAGAACGGTTTGACAAACGAATGAAGTAACACGACATGATCGATTAACTCTAATGTTACGTCACTTTTACAAATTGCATATGCACAGACTTTCATCTTCTTCTTTCCTTCTTTTTTAAAATAAAATAAAATAAATTCTTTCGACACTTTTTAAATTTTTGGAATTTCTAATTGCTCTAAAGCAACAGGAAGATGATACTGACTTCACATCACACCATTTCGATCAGATTAAATAGACTAGGTAAGCTAGTTAAATTGAGAACTGGTCATTAATACGCCTCTGTAGCCAGTCCTAATGGCATTTGCTACGGTTTAAATTTCCCACAGAGGCCGGTGTTGATGAGTCACTTAATAGTAAACTGTAAATTTCCAAGAAACTCTCAGATTTCTAAAGATAGGTTTTGTCACCACTAGAAAATAAATCGTCCATACACGATAGATCGAATCCAATCCGGACATCATATACCCAAATCACCCACTCGGATAAAAAAAAAGGGTAAAAGACTCAGAAGTATATAATCTTATACAGGTATGAATTAGGCCCGTTTTCCACTCCAATCTGAACCTATGCATGTGTCCGAGGCCAACTTGGAACGACTCAGCATAGATCAAAACATCCGATGCCACTCTCTTAATAGTCTTCGAACAACTCATGTATATCGGGCAGATCAGTTCAACAGCCAACTTAATGTCATGAGAGACTGTTACAGAGATTCAATCAGGTCTAAGTACAAACCAATTAGAGCTTAAGATAGTAAAGCTGCATTCATTCATTGCAAGTCTGTTAGTTTCTGGTGTTAGTATATGGTATGAACGTTGACATTAAAGTGTGCGCACGTGTGTTCGTAGCTTTTTTTGGTTGATTTCTTGTGAATACATGAACGAGCATCCAAGCCTACTTATAGGCTCCGGTTAGATTTTCTTCTTCTTGTTATCCTTGGCCACAATCTTCAACCACCACGCATTAGTCTAGAAGCGTGAGTCTACTAGGCTTTTCTAGAAAAATTGTTAAAAACTTCAACAAAATCAAAGTGCATCGTAGTCTAACGCTTAATCAAACTACCATGGGATATAGCTAATTCAACAGTCATTCATGATGAAACAGTTAGTCATCGCACATCCTCTTTGTTATAATTATGGTTATAATTATGGTTAATGGATCAACGAATGTCAATAAATTAAGATACGTCTTTTTTATTCACGTATCTCCTTTAGATTCATGAATTTTTTAAACTTTTCCGTTCACGTATCTATTGAATTCATGAATTTCCTAGATTCATATATCTTTTAGTTCATGTATTTATTGAGTTCACGAATCTCTTAAATTCATGTATCTCTGGATTCGTGAATCTCTTGAATTCATGTATCTCTTGATTCATGAATTTCGTAAATACATGCGTCTATTTAATTCATGTATCTCTTCTATACATGAATTAAAAATCTCTATAAATAGATGGGAGCATAAAGCTTCATCACGGTCTTTCGATTTTGGTGTTTCCGACTCGATTCCAAAGGCTTTGAAATACTTTATACTCTTCTGATTTTTCTGAGTGTGCTGGTTCAATTGAACGGTTCGACTGAATCATATTTGCATAGTGCTAATCCAAACAGGTTCGAGTTGTTTTATCTTGGGAGGCATAGTTCGTGAATCTGCGGAGCACCTTTGGTAGGAACTAATCGCCTTAAGTTCTTTGGAATGTAAGGGAAACATTGCCTCTTTATCCCCGTGTCTTATATTTAGCATAAAGCTTCATTACGGTCTTTCGGTTTTGGTGTTTCCGACTCGATTCCAAAGGCTTTGAAATACTTTCTACTCTTCTGATTTTTCTGAGTGTGTTGGTTCAATTGATCGGTTCGACTGAGTCATATTTGCATAGTGCTAATCCAAACAGGTTCGAGGTGTTGTATCTTGGGAGGCATAGTTCGTGAATCTGCGGAGCACTTTGGACAGGAACTAATCGCATTAAGGAGATTCGGATATCAGTACCTCACCTCCAATTTTATGTTATATCTTATTTTCTTCTTCTCCAAGAGTTATTATTGAGATGGCTGAAAACAATCAAGTGCCTTTCAATGTCCCGAATGTTTCAAGAGATGTTCCTATGGTCGATTCGACCGTTGCTATGGAAAATGTTCAACCCTCGGGGTCTGAATTTGTAGCAATCATTGCTACAGGCCCTTGGGCCAACACCAATTTTGGTGATGCGGGTGCAAGTCATACGACTGGTATGCCCCAGACTGTTTTTCAGAGCAGTATAGGCCAAATGCCCTTTGGCTCTGGTTCTGGAGGGACGGTTCAACGAACCTTGCCTACTATGATGGCAACACCTCCAGTTACAGCTAATGAGAAACCGGAGAAATTCACCGGAGTGGGCTTTAAACAGTGGCAGCAGAAGATGTTCTTCTATCTGACCATGCTCAATCTAACGAAATATTTATCGGAGGTGTGCCCGATAATTAGTCCAAATGAGCAAGATGTCACGACGCTCGGTGTATTGGAGGCTTGGAAGCATGGGGACTTTTTATGCCGAAATTATATCCTTAACTGTTTAGTGAATTCTCTTTATAATGTTTATTGTAATATTGAATCTGCTAAATAGTTATGGGAGTCCTTAGAGAAGAAATACAAAACTGAGGACGCTGGCACCAAGAAATTTGTGGTTGCCAAATTCTTGGACTACAAGATGGTGGATTCTAAATCTGTCATGAGTCAGGTTCAAGAATTACAATTAATTCTAAGTGACATATTTGCTGAGGGAATGATACTTAGTGAATCATTCTAAGTGGTGGCTATGATTGAGAAACTACCTCTAGGTTGGTCAGACTTCAAAAATTATTTGAAGCACAAACGGAAGGAGATGAGCCTTGAAGATCTCATTATGCGCCTCAGAATCGAGGAGGACAATAGAAGGAGTGCGAATCCTTCTTTTGAGCCAAGGGCCAACATTGTGGAATCTTCCAAATCCAAGCAAGATAGAAAAAGGAAGATGTCTTTTCAAGGAAAAGGCAAGCAGAAGGAGCAGTTCCAGAAATTCCAAGGGACGTGTTTTATATGCAACAAGCCTAGCCATCGTGCTAAGGATTGCAAGAAGCGCCCGCAAAAAGGCAAGAACGATGGTGCAGCCCAGCAACTGAATTTGACAGAACATGACAATATTGAGAGATTGTCTGCTGTGGTAATGTCCGAAGCATCTCTGGTGTCGAACACTAATGGCTGGTGGTTAGACACGGGTGCCACAAATCACATATGTGCAGATAAACACACGTTCTCATCTTATGAGAAGGCTGAAGAAGATGAGAATCTTTATATGGCTAACTCTGCATCAGCAAAGATTGCCGGAAGAGGAAAGGTGATCCTGAAGTTTACATCTAGCAAGGAGGTCGCCTTGCTGAATGTGCTACATGTACCGGAGATTCGGAAAAATCTAATTTCTGGCCCTATACTTGTCAAGAAAGGTTTCAAAGTTGTATTTGAATTTGACAAGTTTGTACTTTCAAAAGGAGGGATGTATGTGGGGAAATTGTACTTGTGTAATGACCTGTTTAAGGCCAATGTGGCTGTCATTGATGTAAACTCAAAGTATGTGTACCCAAAGACTATTAATAAAGAAAAGTCTTCAGTTTACACTATCGTGTCTCCTTATCTATGGCATGGTAGATTAGGACATGTAAACTATGGTACAATGAAAAGAATAGCAAATTTGGGGTTAATTCCAAGATTTGAGTTGGATGCCGGTTACAAGTGTGAGACTTGTGTTGAGGCCAAGTTTGCCAAGAAACCTTTCAAATCCATTCAAAGAACAAGTGAACCTCTACAATTCATCCATAGTGATCTATGTGATTTAAAGTTAGTAGAAAATAGAGGTGGAAAGAAGTACTTCATCACATTTATGGATGATTGTACTAGATTTTGCTATGTTTATTTACTAACTAGCAAAGATGAGACTATAAGCATGTTTTTCAAGTATAAAAATGAAGTTGAAAACCAACTTGATAAACGAATCAAAGTGCTTAGGTCTGATAGAGGAGGAGAATACAATTCAATCAATTTCAAAGAGTTTTGTGCTCGTTTTGGAATAATTCTCCAAACGACTGCACCTTATACTCCACAACAAAATGGAGTTGCTGAACGATTGAACAAGACATTAAAGGAGATGGCTAACGCCATGCTTTTAAGTTCAGGTTTACCTCAGAACTTGTGGGGGGAGGCAGTTTTAACTGCAAATTATATTCTTAATAAAATACCCCACAAAAAGACAAGTAAAACTCTATACGAATTATGGAATGGAAAGTTACCATCCTACAATTTTCTAAAAGTGTGGGGGTGCTTGGCCAAGGTGGCGATTCCTCCTTCGAAACAAACTCGGTTGGGACCTAAAACGGTGGATTGCATATTCATTAGTTTTGCTCAAAATAGTAGCGCATATAGATTTTTGGTTCACAAATCTGAAAATGCGGAAATCCATGTCAATACAATCTTAGAATCAAGGGATGCTGAATTTTTTGAGGATATATATCCTGCAAAAAGAAATCAAGGAGAACTTTCTCAGAAAAGGCTTAGAGAATCAGAATCTGAGAATGATGAAGATGTGACCAAAGAAGGCGAACTTCGAAGGAGTAAAAGGTCTCGAATCGAAAAATCTTTTGGACCTGATTTTCTAACATACATGTTAGAAGGTGAGCCCCAAACATATAAAGAGGCGATGTCATCTCCAGATGCTCCTTTCTGGAAAGAAGCTATTGACAATGAAATCCATTCTATCCTAAATAACCATACTTGGGAATTGGTTGATCTTCCACTTGGAAATAAACCAATTGGGTGTAAATGGATTTTCAAGAAAAAACTAAAAGCTGATGGTTCGATTGAGCTTTGATTCCAAAACTCCCTCACTCTGAGAGTCTTGATCAGTTTCTCCCTATTAGTTTCTGCAACTATGCCTATAAGATTATCTCAAAGGTGCTTGCAAATAGACTAAAACCTCTGTTATCAACTCTCATTTCTGAGGAACAATATGCTTTTGTGAGTGGGCGTCAGATACAGGATAACATCTTATTAGTCCAGGAGGTTCTACATCAACTCAAATCTAAAAGGAGGAAGCGCAAATTTGACGTTGTTATCAAGATGGATATGCGAAAGGCCTACGATAGAGTCGAATGGGATTTTTTACATGCTTATCTACTTAAGTTAGGCTTTCATCCACTATGGAGTAATCTGGTCATGCAGTGTATCACCACTACATCTTTCTGTATTAGCATGAATGGCGAGCAGCTTAGGCCTTTCCATCCTACCAGGGGCCTTCGCTAAGGAGATCCTCTATCCCCATACCTTTTTATCCTCCTATCCAATCTATTATCTTCTCTTATTCAAAGTGCACTTGATATGGATACACTAAAAGGTATAAAACTCAACATATGGTGTCCAACTCTTTCACACCTTCTCTTTGTAGACGATGCTATTTTCTTTGTAGAAGGATCAGTTCGGGAATGTCAAAACTTATCAAATCTATTGAATTAGTATTGCTTTGCAACGGGTCAAGAGGTAAATCGCAACAAATCTGGTATCTTTTTTAGTAAATCTTGCCCTACCTCTTTACAAGAAAATATAGCTAGTGCTATTAGAGTACCTATACTGCAACTTTGTGGGAAATATCTTGGTATACCATCTGATTGGGGTAGGTCGAAAAGGGATATGTTCTCGTGGATACTAGCTCGAGTGAATACCAGATTGGAAGGTTGGAAGGAAAATCTTTTCTCAAAGGCGGGGAAAGAGATTATGCTAAAGGCTGTGGTACAATCCATACCATAATATGCCATGTCTATATTTTGAATACCTGTTTCTCTCTGTACATCTATTGAATAGAGAATCGCACGATTTTTGTGGCAAAATGACCAACAGTGAACAGGAATCCATTGGCAAAATTGGGAGGTACTCAAACAGAGCAAGGAAGTTGGTGGTTTAGCGTTTCGAGATCTCCTCAGTTTTAACTTAGCCATGCTTGGTAAACAAACATGGCGACTATTTCTTCAGCCTTCCACCTTGTGGGGTAAAGTCTTTAAGGGCTTATATTTTCCATCTACACGGTTTGGTAAGGTAGAAAAAGGCTCTCGCTCGTCATGGGGCTATCAGAGTCTTTTGAGTGGACGTGATGCTATTTTACCATATGTTTGGTGGTCGGTAGGAGATGGGAGTTCCATAAGTATCAGGGCAGATAGGTGGTTACCTATTGGCAGATTAACTGGAGCTCCTCAACGAGAAGAGCCCACTTTAGTGGCTGATCTTATCGATCACACCACCAGTACCTGGAAGTACCCTCTGCTCCACAGATTTTTCGACTCCCAAGTGGTTAACCAAATTGCATCTATTCTGGTATGACTTAGATTTGCCAAGGATAAACTTATATGGATTGCTACAACTCATGGCGACTATACAGTGAAATCATCATATCACATTATCAAACATTCAACAGACAATCAGATTAACAGTGCACCCTCAACCTCACATCAACACACAAAATGGCTATGGCAAAAATTGTGGAAAATGCACACTGCTCCTAAGGTACGACATTTTTTGTGGTTACTGTGCCAAAATGGTTTAGTGACAAGAGCGAATCTGCATTATAGACATATCATTGATAACGCAACATGTCCTATTTGCGATCAAAACACCCCTGAAACCTTGGAACATTTGTTCATGTTCTGTCCATGGACTTCGCGTGTCTAGAGTCATCCCCAAATTAATCTCCCCATTCAAACTTAGCATATACAAAATATAGCAGATTGGATCATAGAGCATGCCCGCGAATAGAAACCCTTACCTAGTCTGGAAGTAATCGCAACTGTCCTTTGGCACATCTGGAGGGCTCGAAATGCCTTTATTTTTGGATGAAAGATTCATGATCCACATCGTGTGGCTGAAGAAGCATTGCTTCAATCTCATGTGGCTACTACTGTTGCTCGTTCTTCCACCTGCAAGGCCACTTTGTTTCAAAACAGCAGATCTTTATGGCGACCCCCAGATCCGGGGGTCTTAAAGGTCAATAATGATGGATCTTATCAACTGGGAAGCAAGGAAGGGGCTATGGCTTGTGTGTGTCGTGATTCACAGGGACAACTTACCGGTGGCTTCTCCGAGAGCTTTGTTGTGTTCTCAGCTCTGCAGGCAGAGATCCATGCTTGCTCGCTTGCTCTCCGGCATTTGCTCGATCAAGGCCTCTCTCACGCTGCGCTGATTCTCGAATCGGATTGCCAAACCCTCATTGAGACACTAAAGGGTTAGTGCCAGCCACCATGGGCAAAACGAAGCCTCTTCTCCGAAGCTGTTTTCCTACTTTCATTTTTCCCTAATCTTTCCCTTGCCTTCTGTCATCGTGAGGTGAATGTTGCCGCTGATTGGGCTGCGAAGGCCGAAAGGGTAAATTCTAAGAGAAGAAATTGGGCTGTCTTTCCCCCTTCTCATCTGTTAAAACTTGTTTACGATGATGCGATTGCTACTGGTTGTAATCGTTTTGGTCCTTCTATATAAATTTCGTATTCTTGACCAAAAAAAAAAAATCTTGCGACTAACAAGTTATTAGAAAATTACAAATTAATTATTAAAAAAAAGTGAAAGCGGTACATCTTACTACCCCAGAAATATATAAACCTAGAACTAAAGTTGGAAAAAGTTCAAGCCCAAGAAAGGTTAAAAAACAAAAGAAAGCAATGCTTTTTGTATTCTCGTACTCTTGGTTATTCTTAACTTCACCAACATGACTAAGCATGATCATAATTGTTATAGTCATTTGCAGAAAGATCGATTCCACATTCACCCTAATAGGGCATAAAGAATACAACCATAATTTTGTTTTGGGATAAGTGCAGCAGTCCTAAAACTTTTCACGAAAATGCAATCGAGTCCTAAAACTTGCAAAAAATGCAATCAAGTCCTAAAATTTATCAAATTATTTCAATTGAATCCCAAAGTTAACACCATTAGCATTTTTAACGAAAAAAGCTAACGTGGTGCTGACGTGAACCTTTAAATAATTTTTCTTTTTTGAAATGGCTTTTTAATTACTTTTTATTCAATTTTTAAAAAATAGATTTAAAAAATAAAAAAATTATTTTTAAAAAAAAAAAAAAAAATAAAATCGGCGGCTCTGCCGCCACCGGCGCCCATCACCGGAGGGGGCGACGAGGCCTCGCCCAAGGCGGGCGATGGCCGCCAACCCCGAGAGGGCCGGCGGGCCCAAATCCGGGCACCCTCGCTTGAGCTTGGCGAGGGTGCCCCGATTTGGGCCTTCCGCCCCTTGCGGGGCCGGGCAACCGTCGCCCACCCCGGGTGAGTCTTCTTCGGCCCTCACGGGTGACGATTGCCGCCCCCTGCGAGGGCCGGCAATCGTCACCCCCACCTGGCGAGGCCTTATTGGCCCTCGCTTAGGGCCGGCAAGGCTCACCAGATCTAGGCAAGCCTAGCCGAGACCTGGCGAGCCTCGCCGGCCCCGAGCAAGGGCCGACAAGGCCTCACCTAGGGTGGACGAAGGTCACCGACCCTTGCTTGGGGTCGGTGAGGCCCATCGAGATCCGGCGAGCCTCACAGGCCCCAAGCGAGGGCCGACGAGGCCTCGCCCAAGGCGGGCAACGGTCGTCGGCCCTCGCCTGGGGCCGGGGAGGGCCGGCCACCCCCACCCAGGGCCGGCGACCGTCGCCTGGCCCATCCGGTGATGGGCGGCGGTAGTGGGGGAGTGGAGCCGCGATTTCTTTTTTTTTTTTTTTTTAATTTTTAAAAATAAAATTTTTAAATTTTCTTTTTAGTTTTTGGTGAAAAGAAGATAAAATGAATAAATCTAATTTTTTAGTTTTTAAATTTATTTTTTTAAATGAATAAAAAAATAATTAAAAAATCCACGTGGAAAATAAAAATTTATTCAAAATGTCACGTCAGCATTTTTAACGGAAAAGGCTAACGGTGTTAACTTTAGGATTCGATTGAAACAATTTGACAAGTTTTAAGACTTCGCAAAGACTTATCCCTTTTGTTTTTGCTTTAAAAACAGTGACAATTTAAACTTCTATCCCCGACCGTTGTCTTTCCCTTGACTTCACGCTCACTCTTCGAAGTCGCTGGTCACCCTCGCTCGCTTGCATGTCGTCTCTGTCTCACTTGGTTACTCGACCATTGTCATCTTCTTTCACTCGCTCGATTGGCGATAGAAATAATTAGGGCATGTGGTCGAAGGGAAGAATTAGGGCTTGGTGCTTTAATTTTTAAAAATTTTCTTAATATTTTAAAATTTTTAAAATTTTCTTAATTTTTTAAAATTTTTATATTTTTCTTAATTTTTTTAATTTTTCTTAATTTTTTAAAATTTTGAAAATTTTCTTATTTTTTAAATTTTTCTTAATTTTTTTAAATTTTTAAATTTTTCTTATTTATTTTAAATTTTTTGAATATTTTAAATCTAATTTAATTAATTTTTATATTATTATTTACACGTAGACACGAAACGGCGTCGTTTTTGCGTTTTCTCCGCCATGTCAGCGTGCAAAACGATGCCGTTTTGGACCAAACTCGCCGGAAAGTCACCACATAAGCCATTTGGCCGGATCTTCACCGGAGTGACTCTTAAGTATCCCATTTAACTTAAAAACTGGCACTCAAGTGTACCATTTAAAAGTTATAGCACTTAAGTGTCCCTCGGTGCCAAGTTATGGCACTTGCGCTGTACTTCTGCCATCAAAATTTCAACAAAGTCAAAGTGCATCACAGTCTAACACTTACCAAACACCATACGGATTTAGCTACTTCAACAGTCATTCATAATGAACCAGTTAGTCATCGCAAGTCCTCTTATCAATAAACCTTGAGGAACCTAGGAGCTTAATTTTAATATATCAACGAATGTACCATTTGAGGAACCTAGGAGCTTAATTTTAATATATCAATGAATGTACCATTTGTTCTCGCTTAAGAAAGGTACTTTGTACTTAATCTAAAGTCGGAAATTCAGGTCTATTTATTGGATCCATATCGATGATAATGAGGCGTAGTACTCGGTAGTTTGAGTAATGCATCTATTTCTCTATGAAAACTTTAGCTTCATCATCGTTGGCAAATCTAATTCGTAAACACACGATGGAAAAATGTGCAGTTATTTTTACCAAAAAAAAAAAATGTACAGTTATGTCGCAAATAGGGAGTGACAACATAATGCAAGAGCCATGAAGATGGTATTGCGACTAACAAGTTATTGAGGAATTGCAGATTAATTAAGAAAATGGGAAAGCAGTACATCTGGCGACCACCTCTTTGGTGAATCCCTTTAAAAGGGGACTTACATTTTCCATATTCTACGGTGGATTCAATAGGTGGTGATCATTTTAGTTGTCGCATTTGTGTTGACTTTAAAATCTTCGGCTCCTCCAATATCAATCTATGTCATTAGAAAAATAATTGTGCTACTCTTGGAAACTATTTAGCAAAAGATATCAAAAGTCCTAATTAGACTAAGCTATTTTTTGGCGGTTACATCACATGGTATTGACACAGAAGTGAGTCAATTAGAATTGAGAGATTTCAAAATTCAAACCAAAGTTACTTAGAGTCCATACCATGCGATTATTGATAGACTATACTTCGTCCATTGTGTGATCATTATTGTACGATTATCATGTAAACTAAATTCTCCTTAACATAATGAAAGAACACATCTAGTTTCACGTACAAAGCAAACGCCCTCTGTCCTAAGGACACTTGAACCACGTCATAACTTCTTGCCTCATATTGTGATCCCCTTTGATTTTAGCTATTTCACAGGCCTGTGGTCCTTCAGATAGTTGAGAAGGTTGTTGACATAACGTTCTTGGATCTCCTTGTCCTCAAAAATAGGCTTCATCTCCTTCGCTTTCTCTCGGTAAACCCTACCCTCCTCTTCCACCATCACCAGCCTCAATGACTCGGCCACGGACTGCCTTGTGACCGACCCATCGGACTCATTTCTTGGTATCGGATACGCAATCTGTCTCTCCTCCAAGAGCCTCGCATTTAGTCCTTGATCTGCCAAGAATGTAAAAAGTATAAGGGCTCTCTCGAAGCTGAGCGCCTCCACCGCCGAATTCCACCCGCCATGAGTCAAGAACCCGCCCACCGAGTTGTGCGCGAGTATCTTGAGCTGTGGCACCCAACTATCCCAAACCACGCCACGCCCTTTGATACGCTCCTCAAAACCATCCGGCAACATGATCAACTCACTGTCGGCCAAGCCGAGCCGAGTCTTGAGTGCCCAGAAAAATGGTAACCCCGAAAGCTCTAGCCCTAGGGCAATCTCGGTCAATTCGGTTTGAGTTGGTTTGGACTCGCTGCCGAATGCCACGTACACCACGGTACCGTTCTTCTGTGCGTCAAGCCATTCCTTGATCAAACGCCATGTTTCGGTTTCGCCTCGCGACTCGGGATCGCCTGGGGGAAGTTGCCCTACGGGGAAGACCGGTTTGGCGTAGATGTCCTTGAGGAGGGTTAACCATTCGGGTTCGACCTCATAACTGCTTCTAAGTGCTATTATGTCACAATTTTCTTGGCTTGCCTTCAGCCGATATACGTCTGTGACACCCGATACGTTGCCCGTGACCGAATCAAAAATCTTCTTTATCTCAAAGTGGTGGAATGCGACCTTGGTCGGGAACGGAACCCACTGGGGAGGCCTGGTGAAATCCTCCGGGGTTTTCCGGCAGTCTTCCCCCTTTGAATCCCGTGATGGCCCAACGAAGCCCAAGCCGGCACCAATCAAAATAGTGAAGAAAACACTCCTTATGCCAAGCCTAGAAGCGATCGAGCCGGCCCAATAAGGAGCAAAATCATACATGATCCAATCGGGATCCGAAGATTCGAGGAACCGAGCCACGGGTTCTTGGAGCATGTCGTAAGCCTTCTTGAGGTACTGGATCTTGTCGTAAGGTAGGTCGCTGGTTGCTTCGGCACCCTCTGGCAAGTGTTCAATGGCCGGTAAAGGGAGCTTCACGAAGTTGATGAGAGGGGTGAGGTCTGGAGTGGGTTTCGGGAGGCGATCTATGTTTCTTGGGGCTGACAAGAACGATATCCGGTGACCCTTTCCGGCCATTAACTTGGCTAGCTCCAAGTATGGCGTCATGTGGCCAAAGGCCAACCATGGAAGCATCACTATGTGGAGATTGCCATGTGTATCGGCCATTGCGCTATAGAAAAAAATGGGGAGCTCAAGCTGGATCGCTCTAGCGGGCATTTACAAAGTGTGTTGAGTATATATAAGACCGTGATGTCTATAAAAGTAGAGCTCATGAGTCGTGAAATTTTCCTCATCCATGACGTATGTTGCCTTCTTTGGCTAGATCTTCTTATTAACCACATTATCTAGACGTCTCGTGTGGTCAGTGTTCGCCAGCCCCTCAATCATTGTGCGAAGACGACGACCTTCGCGAATAAAGAATCATACTTTGGGAATATAGCAACGATCCTGTCCTCCTTCCACCATGAAGTTCCAGGATCTGATTGGTTGTTGATCTCTCATCTCTCCTTCCCGTTTCAGCTTACCCATTGACTATCAGACGATTGACTGTTAGTTGAACCTGGATTTTTTTGCGTCGGCCAAATAATTTAGACAAAAAGCCAAAATACAACCTCAAACTATACCCACTATGATATATTACCTGAATTTTTTTTTTTGGTGATATAAAAAATCCTAAACTATGCATATTGTGATATAATGACCATAAATTTTTTCTTGTGACATTAAAATCCCCAAACTTGTTAGATGATTCTTCAGTCAAGTTAATGTCGTTTTTATTTTTAGTGTTAATATAGACAGATTTTTAATAGTTCTCATTGACAAAAGGTAAATATGTTACATGGTATGAGTTTGAGATTTTAAGTGTTACTGAAAAAAGTTTAGGATTGATATGTCCTAATAGACATAGTTTAGGGTTTTTGCTCATAAGTCTACGACACATTTATTTTTTATTTTAAAAAGAAGATGGAACTAATTTTAGTAAATGATGCTAGAAATCGTAATTCATGGGGAATGATTAAATTTATATGAACTGTTGGTGATTGGATTTTTCTTTTATTGATTTGCTCACTTAATGAAATATGTGCTATCATTGGACAATAAATAAACTTTTTGTGATGATTTTTCATGTTTTCTGTCATTGGCTAAAATTATTTACTTTTAGCCAAGTCACTTTTAGCCAAGTCGATCATGATGGCTCCCGTGAAAAACATGAATGCATCGTGATTTAGGTCCTTGGGTATCCTCTCCATTTAAGGAGGTTAGAATCCAAATCACCACGCATTGCTGGGCCTACCGTTACCCCGGTAGTTACAGCTCCCCTTGTTTCCCCTGAAGATTTTCTTCCCCAGGAGAAGGGGATACGGGGACATGGGGTCTCTCACCCCTGGGAGGTTCTCCCTCCTCTCCTCTTGAGCCTTTTAAAGACCTACTCATGTCTAAAATTATGCGCAATTATATGGCTCTTTAAATGCCTAAAGTTTTCTTCTATAAACTTTTCTTTCATTACATGTAGTTATTTCTTAAGTTTTATTTGTTCCATGGCGTTTTAATCATCTAGTTTGTGTACGGGTGTGCTATATAACTCATTCCCGCTTGAATTTTACCTCTTAGATATTATATTAGCCTCGTAATACCTTAATTTGCATGCCAAATTTAGATATCATGAAGATATTTTGAATGTAATCCGTGTTTGGTCTGTCCGTTAAATAGTGCCATAGTAAGAAATTTATTTTTTTCAATACTTATAACACAGGCAAGTGCGAATTTAAAAAGCCAGGAAGCACCAGAAAGATCAGCCACTTTTGCTACCACATAAATTCTTTATTTGAATAAACATTGAAGAGTAAGAAAATGGAGTGGATCAAATCTATAGCCAATCTTTGAATAATCTATTGTTAGTCATGCCATTGATCCTGTTGGATCTGTAGGAAAATATGTGGTGGAAGCTCCTTAGCAATTTTCCATAAGTAACCCAATTTCGATCAAGTGAATTTATGCATAGATGAGTCTGTTAAATCATGTCAATTGCACCATAAAAATTTATGTGATATATAGTTGGTTCAATTAACAATACAATTTCTCATATCGTTTCCATAGTGTGAATAATCATATTACATGTGGACTATGCCTATAAAAAAATTTCGACACCTGAACCTCTAGAATGCCAAAAGTTGACACAAATGGATACTTAAATGTCAAAAGTTATGAAAGTGACATTTAAGTGTCAAAATCGGAGCAAAATTGATTACTTAAGTGCCAATCTAGCAAAAATTTGGCCAAAACGTTGACGTGTCAATTTTCCAGCGAAGCAAGTGCAAAACAATATTGTTTTGGTGCTGACGTATTAAAAAATTAATATAAAAATTAATTAAATTAAATTTATTTAAAACATTTGAAAAATAAAGATACAAATTTAAAAAAAAAAAAAAAAAGGAAACGGCTCGGGGCTCAGCCCTTAGCCACCGTCGCCTCCCTATCGCCGCTGGGAAGGGCCGGCAACGAAGGGGGGAGAGTCAATCGAGGTCATCAAGCCTTAGCCAAGGGCCGACGACCCCAGCCAACCGGTGGCAAGGGCCCACAAGCCCTCGCCCCGATCTAGGGTGAGGGTCACGGCCCTCACCTAGATCCAGCAAGGATCCACGGCCTTTGCTAGGCCGAGCCAAGGGCTGCAGCCCACTGGGGATCACCTCAACAGGCGACGGCCCTTGGCTCGATCGAACAAGGGTCGCAACCCTCGCCGCCGGTCGGCCGAGGTTGCCAGCCCCTAGCAAGGGCTCGGCGACCCGGCCAACCCTCCCCCTTCGTCACCGGCCTTTCACGACGACGACGGGGAGGCGGCAGCAGCTGAGCTCTCGGCCGCCTTCCCATTTATTGTTTTTTTTTTTTTTTTAATTTTAATTTTTTTAATATTTGCATTTATATTTTTAAATGTTTTAAATTAGATTAAATTAATTTTTATATTAATTTTTTATCATGTCAACACCAAAACGACGTCATTTTTGCATTGTATAGCCACATTAGCATGCAAAACAACGCCGTTTTACACTTACTTTGCCGGAAATTGCACGTGTCAGCATTTTGGCTAGATTGGTACTTAAGTAATCCATTTTTCTCCGATTTTGGTAGTTAAATGTTACTTTCATAACTTTTGTTACTTAAGTGTCATTTTGTGCTAATTTTTGGTACTTGAAGCGTACTTTTACCTAAAATTTTCATACACATGGAGTGGAGTAACATGACATAATTAATGAAATATGATGTCACGTCGCTTTTACAAAAAGTTGATGCGCAGACTTTGATCCTTTGTCGATTCTTTTAGTACTTTCCTGTTTTTGGGAGTTTTTAATAGCTCTAAAGCAAAAAGGAGACGATGCTGACTTCTAACACATCATCATGACAAGGTTAAACCAGACTAGTTAAGTCAGTTCAATTGAGAACTGATCATTAATCCGCTTCTGTTGCCAGTCCTCCAAATGACATTTGCTACAGACAGGTATTGATGATATTTAAATTTCCCACAAAGCCAGGCATTGATGAATCGCTTGATAGTAGAATTTCTTAAACATAACGGATTAAGTTTTGAAGAAACTCTCAGATTTCTAAAGATACATTTTGTTACTTTTGTACAAGATAAATTGTCCATACGCTATTGATTGAATACGATCTGAACAATATCCAACCACCCGGATCAAGAAACAATCCATCACCCACTCGAATCCAAAGAGCATTAGAAACTAAGAAAATTCAATCTTATACAGGTATGAGTCAAGCCTGCATTTATCTTCTCCAATCAAAGCCTGTGCAAGTGTACGAGGCGAACTTGGAACGACTCAGCATAGATCACAACATCCAATGCCACTCTCTTAATAGCCTCTGGACAACTCATGTATATCGGACAGACAAGTTCTATAGCCAAGTCAGTGTCACAAGAGACTGTGACTGAGATTGAATTAGGTGTAAATATAAACCAATTTAAGCTCAAGATAGTAAAGTTGGATTCATTCATCATAAGTCCGTTAGATTCTGGTGCTAGAGTATTTGTTATGGACTTTGATGTGAAAGTGTGTACGTGTGCCTATAGCTTTTGTTGGTTGGTCTCTTGTGAATAACATGGAAGAGCATCCAAGCCTATTTATACGTTTCAGTTAGATTTTCTTATTGTTTTTTTTTTCTTCTTCTTCTTTCTTCCCTTCACCGGCTCTGACAAAGGGAAGCCAGCATCCGGCGAGGGCCGCCCTCACCGACGTCGGGCGAGGCTGGCCCTTGCCTGGAAAGGGAGGCCCTCGCCTGCGTCAGGCGAGGGCACCCCTTGCCGGCGTCGGGCCAGGCGAGGGCGACCCTTGCCAGACACCGGGGAGGGCAGCCCTCGCCCGACGCCAGCGATGGCAGCCATGGCTGGTGCTGGCTTCCCTCCGCCAGCCCCAGCGGAGAGAAGAGGAAAAAAATAAAAAAATAATAAAAAGAAAAAAGAAAAAGCAGAAATAACAAGACGAAAATGCCCTTAATGGGGTAAATATGTCACATTTTGTAAAGTTTGGGGTTCTTTGTGTCACAAAAAAAATTTAGGGTAAATTTGTCACTTTGAGCAAAATTTGGGATTTTTGGTGGTCTTTTCCCTTGTTTTTATCCTTAGCCACAATCTTCAACCACCACCCATAAGTCTAGAAGCTCGTGGAGTCTACTTGTGATGGCCCAAGTGACCATGCGTAGGGAGGAGGGATGGTGGTGCGTCCACGCCTCGGTCCCTGGACATGCGCAAGAAAAGAGTCCCTCTCTTGTCCCACATTGCCTAGGGAGGAAGTCCTAGGCTATCTTATAAGGTCTGGGCCCCTCTAACTATACATATGCGTTTTCTTGGAGTAGTATGGGCTGACCCGAGAGGAACAAAACCGTGAGGACTTAGTGTTTAAAGCAGACAATATGTCTACAATGAAGACCCAGGATGTTACAAATGGTATCAGAGTCGACTCCTGACCGCGTGTGCGGCCACAGCGAGAACGCTGTCCTACTAAGGATAGCCCGAGCGACGGTCCGCGGGGAGGAGGGAGCAGAACAGCCCGAGCGACGGTCTGCGGGGAGGAGGGATAGCGATCCGTTCGCACCTTGGTCCCCGGACATGCGTAAGGAATGGGTCCCTCTTTTATCCCACATTACCTAGGGAGGGAGTCTTGAGCTAACTTATAAGACTTGAGTCCCTTTAACTATACATACGTATTTTTTTGGAGTAGTATGGGCTGCCTCGAGAGGAATAAAATCATGAGGACTTAGTGTCCAAAGCTGACAATATGTGTACAGTGCTGCCTTGAGAGGAACAAAACCGTCTTGCGGACAATATGTGTACAGTGGAGACCACCTCGAGAGGAACAAAACCATCATGCGGACAATATGTGTATAGTGAAGACCCGGAATATTACAAGTTGGTATCAAAACCTAGGCTTTTCTAGAGAAATCGATCAAAACTTCAACAAAGTCAAAGTGCATCATAGTCTAACACTTACCAAATACCACAGGGATTTAGCTATTTCAACAGTCAATCAAAATGAACCAGTTAGTCATCGCAAGTGCTCTTATCAATAAACCTTGAGGAACCTAGGAGCTTAATTTTAATATATCAACGAATGTACCGTTTGTACTTAATCTAAAGTCGGAAATTCAGGTCTATTCATTGGGTCCATATCGATGATAATGAGGCGTAGTACTCGGTAGTTCGAGTAATGCATCTATTTCTCTATGAAAACTTTAGCTTCATCATCGTTGGCAAATCTAATACGTAAACAAACGAAGGAAACATGTGCAGTCATGTCGCAAATAGGGAGTGACAACATAATGCAAGAGCCGTGAATATGGTCTTGCGACTAACAAGTTATTGACGAATTGCAGATTAATTAAGAAAATGGGAAAGCAGTACATCTGGCGACCACCTCTTTGGTGGATCCCTTTAAAAGGGGATTTACATTTTCCATATTCTACGGTGGATTCAATAGGTGGTGATCATTTTAGTTGTCGCATTTGTGTTGACTTTAAAATCTCCGGCTCCTCCAATATCAATCTATGTCATTAGAAAAATAATTGTGCTACTCATGGAAACTATTTAGCAAAATATATTCAAAGTCCTAATTAGACTAAGCTATTTTTTGGAGGTTATGTCACATGGTATTGACACATGGAGAAGTAAGTCAATTAGAATTGAGAGATTTCAAAATTCAAACCAAGGTTACATAGAGTGCATACCGTGCTATTATTGATAGACTATACTTCGTCCATTGTGCGATCATTATTGTACGATTATTATGTAAACTAAATTCTCCTTAACATATTGAAAGAACACGTCTAGTTTCACGTACAAAGCAAAGCCCCTTTGTCATACCAAATGAATAGCTCAGCAGAAGCACCAGACATTCCTAAGGACACTTGAACCACGTCATAACTTCTTGCCTCATATTGTGATCCCCTTTGGTTTTAGCTGTTTCACAGGCCTGTGCTCCTTCAGATAGTTGAGAAGGTTATTAACATAACGTTCTTGGATGTCCTTGTCCTCAAAAATAGGCCTCATCTCCTTCACTTTCTCTCGGTAAACCCTACCCTCCTCTTCCACCATCACCAGCCTCAATGACTCGGCCACGGACTGCCTTGTGACCGACCCATCGGACTCATTTCTTGGTATCGGATACCCAATCTGTCTCTCCTCCAAGAGCCTCGCATTTAGTCCTTGATCTGCCAAGAATGTAAAAAGTATAAGGGCTCTCTCGAAGCTGAGCGCCTCCACCGCCGAATTCCACCCGCCATGAGTCAAGAACCCGCCCACCGAGTTGTGCGCGAGCATCTTGAGCTGTGGCACCCAACTATCACAAACCACGCCACGCCCTTTGACACGCTCCTCAAAACCGTCCGGCAACATGATCAACTCACTGTCGGCTGAGCCGAGCTGAGTCTTGAGTACCCAGAAAAATGGTAACCCCGAAAGCTCTAGCCCTAGGGCAATCTCGGTCAATTCGGTTTGAGTTGGTTTGGACTCGCTGCCGAATGCCACGTACACCACGGTACCGTTCTTCTGTGCGTCAAGCCATTCCTGGATCAACCGCCATGTTTCGGTTTCGCCTCGCGACTCGGGATCGCCTGGGGGAAGTTGTCCTACAGGGAAGACCGGTTTGGCGTTGATGTCCTTGAGGAGGGTTAACCATTCGGGTTCGACCTCATAACTACTTCTAAGTGCTATTATGTCACAGTTTTCTTGGCTTGCCTTCAGCCGATATACATCTGTGACACCCGATGCGTTGCCCGTGACCGAATCAAAAATCTTCTTGATTTCAAAGTGGCGGAATGCGACCTTGGTTGGGAACGGAACCCACTTGGGGGGCCTGGTGAAATCCTCCGGGGATTTCCGGTAGTCTCCACCCTTTTCAGCCCATGATGGCCCAACGAAGCCCAAGCCGGCACCAATCATAATAGTGAAGAAAACGCTTTTTATGCCGAGCCTAGAAGCGGTCGAGCCGGCCCAGTACGGAGCGAAATCATACATGATCCAATCGGGATCTGAAGATTCGAGGAACCGGGCCACGGGTTCTTGGAGCATGTCGTAAGCCTTCTTGAGGTACTGGATCTTGTCGTAGGGCAGGTCGCTGGTGGCTTCGGCGCCTTCCGGCAAGTGTTCAACAGCCGGTAAGGGGAGCTTCACAAAGCGGATGAGAGTGGCGAGGTCTGGAGGGGGTTTTGGGAGGCGATCTATGTTTCTCGGGGCTGATAGAAACGATATCCGGTGACCCTTTCCGGCTATCAACTTGGCTAGCTCCATGTATGGCATCATGTGGCCAAAGGCCAACCATGGAAGCATCACTACGTGGAGACTGTCACGTGTTTCGGCCATTTCGCTCTAGTGGGTATTGACAAGTTTGTGAGATTAGAAGAACGTGAAGTTCTATAAATAGAGCATCATTCAATACACTTTTGTCATCCATGACGTTTCTGGCGATGCATTATTTTACATTATCTTTTTCAGGACTCTTCAATTATGTTGCAGGGGTTGGAAGGCCGTGTTTGCTAGAGATCTTTTTATGGAGAATATTAAATAGAATATCATCCGGCCATTTTTCGCCCACCAATTCCCTCCAGCCAATGGTATTCCCAAATTAAGAACAGTTCCTTACTTCTTCTGGCAATAATATTTTTCTTATTCCACCACAATTTTCTGGGATCGAATTTGACTGTTGATCTCTCATCTGTCATTCCCCTTTCATCTGACCGATTGACTATTACTTGTTTGAATTAGCAAGTTGAAAGACAGATTCCAAGAACGAGTTGGTAGATACTGACACTTTTTATTTTATTTTTCCAAATAGAAGTGAATTTGGTGACATAAGTTTACTTTTGTTAGACAAAATATCGAACAAAAAAAGATGGGATTAATTTCTGGAGATGATGCTCTGATATTAAAAACCATAATTTGTGATGACGATTATCTATCTGTAAAACTTTGGTGATTGTTTGCTCATTTATTTAAGAAATATCTGCAATCACGGTACACAAAAATATGCTTTTTGTGATGATTTTTAACGTTTCATTTCGTTGGCTATAGTGATTAATTAATAGAATCAGCATAAAATGCACATCATCGGTCAGGTTGATGATGATGGCTCTCATAACAAACATGAAACTCGTAGTCAGTTGTGTATATTATTTACTTATGATATATTTGCTATAAGAGAATATTGTGGCTCTTTGATAACCCAAAGTTTTCTTCCTGTAACTTTTTTTATCACTTGTAATTGCTCCTTAAGTATAATTTTATGTTAGTGCTTTACTTATTTCAATTTTTCCAAGAACATGAAACACATGGTCGGTTTTTCTAGCTCGAATTTTACCAATTTATTGTAAGAATTTTCCTAATATGGGCTATATCAAGTGATATTATAATTTACCATTTTACGGAATTGGTCTAATAAAATAAGATATAAGGTTTTCTTAATAGTCGGATATGGGCTTAGCTTGTATATGCTGAGTTGGGCCCGGCCCGCGATGAGAGGACCTCGCATAAAACTCTATAAATAGTGTTAAGGTCCTCTTCTAACCCTCATTTTTCCATGAACATTCTTTCACCTCACATAAGGAAGCCGTGAGGGGCGATCTCATCATGCCAAGATCCGAGGGCCATAGAGGAGAAGAACCCAAGCATCGGCTCATCGTCTAAGCATCGGATTGTCGTCATTTAGCATAAAGAACGATAGATTCCAAATCAAGTATGCAAATCTTTGTGTTCTCCTCAAATATGTTCGAGTTTCTAACTATGTTGGTCCTAGGATATTGCTTCAACGGCCAACATTTGGTATTAGAGCCTCATAGCATAGAAATTGAACAGTTGCATTTGGCCCATTTTCATAAACTTTATCCGTTAAATTTTGATTTTGAAAAAATATTTGGACTCGTCCTGTTGAGACAAGCGTTTCAATTGGCAGCATGCCTCTGGTGGAGGCTAAAGGTGCTGCCCATGAACATTATGGATTTGAGTAAGCTTTGGATTGTTTTGCCTATTTTTGTGATTTTTAGTCCGGTGAAAGTGAGTTTTGAGACATATTTGGATTCTACTCATCGAGACGAGCATTTTGGTGGGTCACATGCCTTTGGGGGAGGTTGGACATTCCCGTATGCCCCTACACACGCTGGCGAGAGCCACCACGCACTACTTAGCGTGCTCACACGCTTACACGTGCGGGCACGTGACCGCCTAAGGCGGCAGGTGACGTCACTGATGACATCACCCCACTGACTCAGGGGATCGCCTTGTTAGTGCTGACGTCACGGATGACGTCAATTGGCTATTGGTGACAACATCGATGACGTCACTACCTAACGGGTTGACCCGACCCATGTTGACCGGGTCGACCAAATCCATATTGACTGTTGATCGGTCAGATCGCGGGCCGTTGAACCATTGACCGATCGGATCAGTTGAATCCAATCAAACCGGTTGAATTTGATCGAATCAATTTAAGATCAGTTGGAACATGCAAGCACGTGCAGCTTACGTGTCGTGCAATCCTGCAGCGCATGAGGGCGCATGCAACGTCGGATCAGTGTGTGGTTTGCATCGGCGTGCTCGTATGGAGATTCTCTACACTATGATATATTTATTTTGCATGTTTGATGCTTTTAAATATATGAAAATGTGGCACTCCAAATATGTTGATTTTGGGGGTATTTTTTGCGTAATTTTTATGTATTTCTCTATGTTCTTGGAAATACGTTATGAGCTTATATGTATTTCATCACATAAAAAAATGTGTAGAGCATTAATTCATTAATAGCATGTATAAGGTTCATCATGTATTAATGAATGGAGCAATGTGATTGGCATAGCATGTGATTTTAGTGATAAATTGTCCATATCATTAGGTCTAAAATCATATGTATAAGGTGAATGTGAGTCATAAAATTTATATCATGATATGAGAGAGTTTCACTAATTCAATTAGGTTGTGACCGCCAAAATGGCACATTTGATTAAATTTGAGAAATATTGGTTTTACATTATGATTGGATGTCTCTTGTTCTAATGATGTGATTGCGTATTAGTGTATGGAGGGATATATATACAATATATGGTTGAGAAGTAATTGACTCTAGTGGTTCATATACTCAAAAGTAGTGACTTCACAAAAAGTTAGAGTATATTTTTATAACCGCTATGGAGAGTGTACAATTGCATGTCATGTATTCTGCTTAAAAGTGTTTATATGATAATGCAAATAACTCTCGCGATGTGTACTTATAAAGTTTTCAAGTTACACAGTACTTACATGATATCAATTGCATATATTACTTATTATTAAGTCACATTCTTTATAATGGTAATTTTATTATGACTAAGATTCTTACTAGGTCAAATTTTAAGTACTAAAAGTAGGATTTTCTATTTGGGATGAAGTTAATATATGTTCATATTGCTCTTACTAGGGATAAGCTAATAATCTCATTGTTAGTAATATAGAACTAGAAAGCACTTTTTACTACTTAGGAAAATGTTATCAATGAGATGTTTCATTTAGGAACACTTGAAAATAATTTACCAGCTGGCTACACTGCTAAAAGGATGATGGAAGCTTTAGTAGTTTGACATTGTGTCTTATTTAATACTGAGATTAGAATAAATGCAAGGATTCTTCAACATAAGTTTTGATGATTTTGATGATGTTAAAGATTACATCCTAATGATAGTAGATTTGAAGTTCAAAATCATACTCATAAATGAACTCATGAAATCACCGGTCATTCTGACAATCTGATCTCATATATCACCCTTTAAGAGAATGATGTCATTTGCTACTTTTGTAGGAAGAAATGACACACAAGGAATACCGTAATAAATATAAAGCTTGATTGTCCAAGCATGAGTCTAGAGTTAGTGATTATTTGGTATTCGTTTATGAATCAAATTCCTATCTAAAGCCTCATTCGGTTTTTGGTGGCTAGATGGCAGTGCAACAAATTCTGTTATTTACCATAAGGGGACTCATAAATTTAAGGAAGCCAAATCAAAATGAATCATAACTCATCATGAAAGACAATATTTAACATCGGTTTAGTGGGAGATGTTGTTTTGACTCTATATTCTGGGTTCTAGTTTGTATTTGATATTAAGAAACACTTTTATGTACCTTCCTTTAAACATAACTTAATTTTCATATCATGTCTGGAAATATGAAACTACTCTTTTGTATTAAAGAACAAGTGTTATTTTTATGTTTTCCAATTCAAATAAAGATCGATGCTGCAATATGTCAAACGGATTGTACCAATTGTGCTAATATCCCAAACGTTATGTATACTTTTTGAAGCACAAATATAATTGTACCAATCAGTTTCTTCGAAATGAGGTGCTCAATATGTGCTAATATTTATCGATGACTATTCGAGGAAGGTATGTGTATACTTTCTGAAGCACAAATATGATGTGTTTGATCGGTTCAAGAAATTTAAGGCACTAATTGAGAAGCAGTCAGATAAACAAATTAAGTACCTGAGAGTTGATAATGGCATAGAGTTCTATGGTAAAAATTTTACCAAGTTCTGTAAGAAAGAAGGTATTGTGAGACATCGCATAGTATCTGGAACACCACAGCAAAATGGTATGGTAGAACGGTAGAATATAACTTTGCTTAAGCGAGCTCAATGCATGCTTTCGCATGCAGGACTTGGTAGGAATTTTAGGTCAAAATAGTGAACATGGCATGTTACTTAGCTAATTGATCTCCATTATCTGCTATCGAGTGGAAGACTTCTTAGGAAGGCTACCGGCTATGGAAGAAACCTGTTGATTGCTCTGGATTACGTATATTCAGATGTCCAACGTATGTTCATGCGAGTAATGGTAAACTTGAGTCGAGGGCGAAGAAGTGCATGTTTTTGGATTATGCACATGGGATGAAAGGCTACCGGCTGTGGTGTACTAATCTCAAATTATCCGGTTTTCTAATTAGCAGAGATGTGATCTTAGACGATACTGTAATACTTCAACAGAGGAGTTTTGAGACACAACCAATAAAGAAGACAGATCATGGTGTTATTAGTGAAGTTGAGCTTCAAGTGGAGTCTCTAGAGACCGCTGAGGTAATAGAAGTTGAGACTGCAGATGAGGGCGCAGTTCCTGAAGTTAGTGATAGTGAACAATCAACACAATTGCAACACATTATGGTTGTAGATAAATAGAGAAGGTAAATTAAATCACCGGTACGTTATGATTATACAAATATTACTTATGCATCGACTGTAGGTGATGAGGTGGAGACAGATGAGCCTTCGTCTTACTTTGAGACGATGGTTAGTTTTGAGTGGTCGCAATGGCTAAGGGTTATGAGTGAAGAAATGAAATCACTCCATCGAAGTCAGATGTGGGAGCTGGTCAAAGTACCCAAGAGTCAAAAGATTGTTGAAAGTAAATGGGTTTTTAAACGGAAATATGGTATTCCTGGTGTCAAGGCAGTGAGGTATAAGGCGAGACTTGTGGCAAAGGGATATACATAATGTGAGAGCATTGACTACAATAAGGTGTTCTCTCATGTGGTAAAACATACTTCAATTCGTGTTTTACTTGCCTCAGCTGTTTTGCAGGATTTCGAGTTAGAGCAGTTAAATGTAAAAACGGTGTTTTTTCATGGTGAGTTGGAGGAGCAAATTTATATGAGGCAGCTAAAGAGATTTGTTATTCCAGGTAAGGAAGATCATGTTTGCTTGTTGAAGAAATCTTTATATGGGATAAAATAGTCTTCTAGATAATGGTATAGGCATTTTGATGCTTTCATGACTAGAAATAGTCTTCTAGACAATGGTATAAGCGTTTTGATGCTTTCATGGCTAGTCAAGACTACTTGAAAAATCAAATAGATAGCTGCGTTTACTTTAGGAGATTGGAGGATTGTTCTTTGATTTATCCACTTTTATATATTGATGATATGCTGATAGCAGCTAAGAATATGTTTGATATTGATGTATTGAAGATGCAGTTAAATGTTAAATTTGAGATGAAAAATTTAGGTGCTGCAAAGAAAATATTGGATATGGAGATTTTACGTGACAGGACTATATAAGTTTTACGTCTATCTCAAAAGAAATATATTGAGAAAATCGTTGCACATTTTAATATGCAGTTGGCAAAATTTGTAAGTAGACCTTTAACGAAGTACTTTAAACTTTCAGATAAATTATCGTTGTAGACTGAGGAGAGAGAGGAGCATATGTCCCATGTTTTTTATTCTAATGTCGTGGGTAGTATTAGGTAAGTATTAGACCTAATTTTCCACAAGCTGTGACCGTGATTAGTCGTTATATGAAGCATCCTAGTAAAACTCATTGAAAAGCTATGAAGTAGATCCTCAGATATTTGAAGAGGACTATAGATGTGGGTATGATGTATTAGAGGGACAGAAATGGTAATAAGACCACTGGTTTTATGGATTCGGATCACACCGGTGATTTGGATGATTGTAGATCTTTAGCAACATACGTGTTTACGCTAGCAGGTGGTGCGATTAGTTGGAAAGAGTCCTTACAGGATCACATTGCCTTGTCTTCGATTAAGACAGAGTACATGATACTAACCTTTGTAGCGAAAGAGGCAATATGGTTACGAAGTTTGCTATTGGACTTTATGTTAGAACATAAAAGTGTAGATATACATTGTGATAACCAATGTGCAATATATTTGGTATATACTCCAGTTTATCACAAGCAAACAAAGTATATCAATATCAGATACCACTTCATCCAAGATGTCTCAGCTAAAAGATTGCTACGGCAGATAATCCGGTAGACATGATGACTAAGTTTATTTTTTGGCGAAGCTCAAGCTCTGCTTGAGCTCTATTAGCGTCTGTGGAAAGTGAGCGCCCTTTGAAGCATTGGGAGAGCGGTATGTATGATAAGCACTATAATTAGCTTCAAATATCGAGCTAAGGTAGAAAATTGTTAAATTAATATTTCAAGTTTGAATTCGGATAACGATTTGTTAAATTGAATTTTGTTGAGAAAGATTTTCTCAAGCGAATTACAAATCGAATGAAGAAATCTTTCTTCTTATTGGACTTTCTTTCGGACGTGCAAAATAAGTAAGGAAGATATCTTGTGTAGTTATAAGACAAAAAGGGACTCACATATTTTATTATCTTTATTTATCTTTATTCAAGAGTAGAAGTTATCTTTCTTCAACAAAATCCGTGTAAAGGAAAAGCAAGGATTTCTTTCTTCCTTGGAAAAGCCTAGTCCATGTTGAAGTTAAAGTTGGTGGGCCCTGGTCAAATATGTTGACTTCGTTGGGCACACATATAAAATCGAACATGGGTTCTTTCTTTGAGGTGTGCCGCAAAAAAGCTGAGGAGCGCCGCACACAAGAAAAAGAAAAACAACGGAGCTGTACGAAAGAAGAACAAGCAAACGAGTTTTATTGTGTGCGGAGTACATAGAAACTTTTGCTTAAGCTTGAACATGCGGTAATTTTTGTGTTGTGATTTTACGTCCAAGTAAGTTGTTTATTTATAAACACTTTGAGTTTGTGATTAAATCTAAGTGTGGGAAACACTCGAGCGTGTGAGCGATTGTAAATTCTAATTATCCGATTATAATAGATTATTTGCTGCTGACTCTCCCCGTGGACGTAGGTACCAATACTCGGATCGAATCACGTAAATTTTTGGTGTTCTTATTATTTCTCATTTATTTCTTTGGTGACTTTACGTTGACGTAAATTGCAAGATTCTATCGTTTTCGTATATTATATTCCAACAGGAAAAATACATGGATTCAACGGGTGGCGAGCATTGGACGTTGCTAATATAACCGTACAGTTATTTTGATTTAATAACGGTGCAAGGGCAGCCACACGTGTTCAGTTTAGATGGAAAGGACAACCGGCATTTCACCGAAAATAGAAGTTAATTATGCTCTGCAAAAATAGTAGATTTTTAACTTTCACTTTTTTCTTCTTCTTTTTTGCGTATACAAAAAAAACAAAAGTTCTTTCCTTTACACATTAAATTGAAATTAATCTTTCTTTCTAAAAGGAAATGTACCAATCTCTCTTAATTTTCTTCAACAAAACTAAAATTTTTCTAACGTAGAATTAGTAGTAATCTGTCAACATATTTATTTCATCTTGAAATAAAGTTGATTAAACCTATATCTTCTAATATTTTGCAAATTAAGGAATTTGTTTGACAATAATTCAATTGACAAGACTTGTGTTAGCATGGACGTTAAGATAAATTATTCAATTGTAGATACTAGTAATCCACGAAAGGGATTGGGTGAGCTTCACCTATAATTTTTTAGCATTGAGATTTCGAAACTAGCACTAAGGTCACCAGCCGAGTTTCAATTGGTTTGGGTAAGGGCGTTGCAAATCTCGCTAGCCATAGGCAAGATTTCAAACCTAGTACTAAGGTCCAAAGTTCCAAAATCTAGAGGTGCCAATGAAGGTTGACAACATAAGAAAATTTAAATCATATCTCTTAAAAATAATTTCTCTAGAAAAAATATACTTTTTAGCAACGTTCAATAGTTGATGAAACAAAGTGAATCAAAGTGAGAGAATAAGAACTGTAGAATGACTTAATGTGTTTAACCTTGATCATATGTATACCTTTTTCTCCTGTCTTCTACCTTAACGTTTGGGAACCAATTAAACGTGTTAAACAGTTGGCTCAAGGGAAATTAGTGGTGCAAAAGGCGCAATCATTCTTTTAAAAATTAACGGACTGTCACCCGAGCATTATTCAATCCAATGACGCTCAAGAAAAGGAAATCCATGGTGCAATTGACTACAATTAGATGGTCGGGCATGGGTCCAAAATAAAACAAATGACATGAAGTCATAGATAAATAATATTAGATATCCAACATAAAAGTAATATAGATGGAATGGACTTTCAATTTTTTCCAGTCTTTTTTTTTTTTTTTTTTTATCGAAAGGTTAGCCATGGACTTGATTTTTCACAGAGTCATTTCATTTCCTTTATATGGTTATCTCTCTACATAAAATGCTTTCGGTCGAAGAGTCATCGCATCCCACCATCATTTCACAGCCTATTCATATGCTTTAGAAATTATCGCCAAAACTACACTTCTCCATGTTAATTGGCGAGATGGTCGTTCCCAAAACCGTTGTCACCGAATATCATATCGCGTCCTCACAATCATTCTTGGGAATCAAATTGAATTTTGTTCATTAATATTTTCAGTTTTTTTTTCTTTTAAACTTGTTCATTAATATTTTCAGTTTTTTTTCTTTTAAACTTACTTTTAGCAAAAAAAAGAAAAAAGATTTATGGGGATCACATTCCCACTACTGGGATTTTGATTTCCCAAGGAAACCGGACAAAAAAGTCATCCGGTTTCCTTGAAAAAATGCAGGGTGGATATTGCACCGTTACTCCGGACAGAGTAACGGTGCAGTCACTTTCGCTTTAGCCGGCGAGCATTTTCATTATCGCATTTGAGTTGATTTTTAAGAACTTAATAGCCTAGCAAAGGTTGTCAGCCCAAGTCCCTTTCCTCGAAGGGAGGTTGCATCTGACAGCCCAAGAGAAGGCACAGCTAGCCATAATGCTACAATGAATGCAAAAAGTATTAGGCCTCTCTCGAGCTTAGTGCCTCTACCACTGAACCCTCCCACCCGCATGAGTCAAGAACCCACCGACCAAGTTGTGCGCGAGTATCTTGAGCCGCAGCACCCAGCTCTTGCAATGCATGTCACACCCTTTGACTCGCTCCTCAAAACCATCCGGCAACACAACCGACTTGGGGTCGGCCGAGCCGAGCCAAGAAAAACGGTAACCCTGAAAGCTCTAGCCCTAAGGCAATCTCGGTCAGTTTGATCTGGCTTGGTTTGGCCTCTCTCCCGAATGCCACGTACACCATGGTACCTTTCCTTTGTCGGTTTCGCCTCGCGTCTCAGGATCACTCGGGAGAAGTTGCTCAACAGGGAAGACTGGCTTGCCATGGATATCCTTGAGGAGACTTAGGCTGCACATGATAAAATTTCATTTTTCGATTTTCTGTTTTGCATTAGGAACAGGTTTGAAGTAAATCCGTTTGTAACACAATTTTATTTTTTTATTTCAAAAGATTTCTATTCCGGAAATAAATTTGAAGAAGAAATCAGAAGCTAAAATTTTTAGCTTCTCAGTTTCTGAAATAGAAATTGAAAAATCAAATTTTAACCCGAAATCAATTTCTGTTTCAAAAATTTTGTCATGCGCACCCTTAACCAGTCACGTTGGAACTCATAACTGTGCTATGATGTCGCAACTTTCTTGGCCCGCCCCGAATCAATATGAGTCTGAGATGCCCAATGCATCGCCCGTTTACCGCTTCGAAAGTCTTCTTGATCTCGAAGTGGCGGAATGCGGCCTTTTAGTCGGGAGAGGATTCCACTTGGGCCGCCAGGTGGACTCTTGTAGAGTATTCCGGCTCCCCACTTTGAAGCCCATGTTGGCCCGAGGAAACCCAAGCTGGCAGCATTGAGAATAACGAAGGAAACACTCCTCACACCGAGCCTAGAAGCGATTGGGCCAGCCCAATCGGGATCCGAAGATTTGAGAAACTGGGCTACGGGTTATTGGAGCATGTCGTAAGCCTTCTTAAGGTACTGGAACTTGTTGTAAGGCAGGTCGCTGGTGGCTTCGGTGCCGAGTGCTTAATAGCCGGTAAGGGGAGCTTCATGAATCCGATGACAGGAGCAAGGTTCGGAGGGAGCTTCGGGAGGCGATCTATGTTTGTTGGGGCCGATAGGAAGGATATCCGTTGACCCTTCCCGGCGATCCACTTGGCCAGCTCCATTTATGGGGGAAAATTATTTTAAAAAATCTTAAATATATTACAATTTTTCCAAATCAGTCATAAACATTTTATTTTGACCAAGTGAGTTATAAACCATTTACAATTATATCAATTCAGTCAACCAACTAAATTTGACTAACTATCATTGACATGGACGTTGGCCGGTGCCAACGGACAATTTTTTAATAATATTTTTTTCTATTCGAATTTTTTAATAATATTTTTTTCTATTCTTTTTCCTTTTTTTCTCTCTTTTTTTCCCCTCCTCCCTCCTCCTTCCTCTTCCTTTGATGACCAGCCAAAGGGGAGGGTCGATTGCTAGATTGACGCAACCAACCAGTGGCGAGCTAGCCTCATCGTTGCTAGGCAAGGCCAACCTCGCCCGGATCTAGCGATGCTCACCTCGCCCTCGCCAGTGGCTAGGCGAGCTTGCCACTAGTCGGCCATGTCAGTCTGATGACTAGCCCTCTCCTTAGATCGATCGCTAGAACAAGAGGAAGGAGGTTGGCATTCACGTCAATGCTAGCCGACCAAATTTAGTTAGATGGATAGAATTGGTACAATTACAAAATATTCAAAATTGAATTGGTAAAAAAAATATATAATTGATTATAAAAAATTAATAGATTCGGGACTTTTTGATAAATTTTCCTCATTTATGCCATCATGTGGCCTGATGCCAAAGGGCAACCATGGAAGCATCAATATGTGGAGATTATCATTTGTATCGGCCATTGTCTATAGACCAAAATTCGTGGGGAACTTATAAGACTCTGAAGTTACATAAATGGAGCAGAAGCTATGAAACTTTTCTCGCCAATGCCGTCTGCAATGCTACATTATTTACAAAGACTACTTTGCTTGTCAGTGCGAGCTCGTCTTCATGTTGATAGGAGTTAGTGAACTTTTTCTAGTGTCTGAGATGATTCGCTGAGGTTGGAAGGTCATTTTTGCTATGTCTTCTTATGGAGAACGTTTTATGTCATCAATGTTTCGTCTGTCCATTAAATAGTGCTGCAAAATGATTGAGTTCATGGGCGGCAGGTTCCTTTCTCCTAACGAATGCAAACAAAGAAAGGAAAATACGAACTTCAGTGAATTCTAAACCGTTGATAAACTCGTTTAATTGTTATTTAGTTAACGCAAAATGTTAGCAACTTACGTATGTCAAATACAAGAGTAGACTACCAACTTTATTTAGCAATTTATAAGTCAATAAAACAAATTTGGAGGTGAAAATAGTAAATTACTAGTGAAATTAGTAATTTACTAAGGTAGATCCGCTTATCATCGCTGGAGTAAGCAATATACGAACTTTAAGTTGAATGTGAATAATCTATTTATATAGAAATTTACCTCTAAAAATAATGGAGACTTAGGAAAGTGAATCTTATACAGGTATGAACTAGGCCCCAATTTATCTACTCCAATAAGAGCAGTGCATGTGTCCAACGTGGACTTGGGTAGACTAAAACTAGATCAGAGCCAATGCCATTCTTTTAATAGCCTCGAGACAACTCGTGAACGCAGGACAGATCAATTCAACAGCCAACCTAATGTCATGAGAGACTATAAATGAAATTGAATTAGGTGTAAAAATCAACCAAATCAAGCTCAACATAGTAAAGCTGCATTCATTCACGTTAAGTCAAAGCAAATCATACTATATCAACTTATCAAACTACCGTGGAATTTAGATAATTCAGCAGCCATACATGATACATCTGAAAACTCATCACGCATCCTCTTCTCAATAAACCTTGAGGAACATAAGAGCTTAATTTTTTTAACATATCAACTAAGGTTCCATTTATTTTCGCTTAAGAAAACTACTTTTTACTTGAGCTCTATTCATTTTACAAAAAATAATTTATGAGAAAACATTTTCTGAATTTTTCGACGTTCATCTCATGGAAAATGAACTAGTCAAGGAAAACGCATTCCGTTATTGAAAAAAAATACCTTTAAAAGTGAGGAAAATGTTTTCTTTTTTTATTTTTCTTTTTTTTCTTCGCTTTTTTTTCTTCTTTCACCAGCCAAGATGGCGGCCAACAACTGGCCACTGGCCAACTCCAGCCTTGCTTAAGGCTAGATCCAGCGAGGCCGAGGCTTGAGGTTGCTGAGGTTGGCGAGCTACAGAGTTCGGGCTTGCCTTGATTGAGCGAGCTACCGATGAGCTCTTGACTCGCCAGATCTAGCAATCCACGTCTTAATCGGTCACTGGATAGTCGGCCATCATCAAGGCACGTGGCGATGGAGGAAGGAGAAGGAAGGAAAGGAAAGAAAAGAAAAAGAAAAAAGAAAATTTGAAATAATAAAAATTAGATTTTTAAAAAATAAGAATAATTAAAATTTCAATTTAAAAAAATATATAAAAATCAAAATTAAATATTTTTAGTCAATCAAAAAATTAAAATTATTTTTTTGATATTTTTTTCCAAAAAATCAAATCAAATAACAATTGTGAAAAATATTTTTCATTCCATTTTCATATTTCAATTGAACGGGAAAATTATAGTCATTTTCATGGAAAATAATTTATTGGAAAATTATTTTCCAGAAACGTGATGGGCCCTTAATCTAAAGATGGAATTTCATGTTGTATTGCAGTCCATATTGAGGTGTAGTACTTGCTAGTTTGATTGATGCATCTATTTCTCTATTAAAACTTTAGCCTCACTGTCGTAACCATCGAATACACAAAGTAAAAATATGCAGTTTTATGTCCCTGACAGGAAGCAACAAAGTTTAGGAATTGCACATTAATTAATAAAATGTGTCAGCAATACATTTGACGACCTTAAAAATGTATAAACCTAGAACTGAAGTTGTAAAAAGTCCAAAGTTCAATTAAGATGCAAAAGACAGTACTTTTTTATTTATTTATTATTATTCTTGCACTCTTGTTGGTTATTGAACTTCCCCAGCACAACTCAACATATCATCACTCTTGCGACTCATTCGTGAAAATATCAATTCCATATTCCCCCAATAGGGCATAACTTCGATCAAAAGATAACGACCATAATTTTTTTTTTTTTGCCAAAAAAAATGATAAGTAAAACTTCTATCCATTATATTCTCTTAAAATTTAAAATTAAGATTTAGACTAAAAAATTCATAGTTGACGTGCCCGTAAAACTCTGTAGGAGATAACTGTATCATAAACATGACAGAGGAGTCAAGAAATACATTGATTCTTGAATCACTGAACGAAGAAAAGTTGCACTCACATTCTATTTTCATTTACAATGATGTAAATCCCCAGACGTTGGCACATACAGATAGCAACTACCCTAAACTGTAAAAATGCCATATCTGTGGTTCTGTGAAGGCAAAATGAAGGATAAGTGACTTCATAAGGACCCATAGGCGCATGCAAAGGGGCAACGAAGTAGAATTTATGAGGTTGATTGATGGTACAAAGTGAATGTAGCTTGGTACTGGTCTTCCCCCTCTTCCTTTGATGATGCAGCATAATTGTAAACCTATCACAGATTTTTAATTTTCATCAAATACCAAATCCAACTTGATCATAATCAAGGAAAAAAACCATATATTCTGATCCTGTATTAAAAAGGATTTTGCAAATGCTTCAACAATATTTTAAGAGAAGCCATTCAAAACTGATTCCATACATTGAATTCGGATAAACTTGGCAGCTGAGAAGGCTTTAGAGTTCCTATCAAGAGTCAATGCCAAATCTGAACTTGGCATCCTAACCCAGCTACTTAAGAAAACTAAGAAATTGGGGATTTAATTTATTCAATAGTCGAGTTTAGAGGTGGAAAAACATAAGCGCAAAAGCAAATTTGGGATTCTAAGTAACTCGTCATTCAGCAGATGGGAAGCTCAAAGTTCAAGAGACAGGATATCCAATCCAAAGTTTACAGCCCTCAATTACAGCAATACACACAAATGCAGTTTAAAGGGATGCCCTACACAGCCCCTAATCACTAATTTACCCAACGAAGAGCCATTGACAGTGTGGCTGCTCACTTCAGATACCCTCATTTTGATAGTGCAGTCCATCACTCCATTGAAAGCTCAGACACAGTAGAGAAGGCAATATTAGTGTAGACCAACATCTATCAAGATGCCATCTTTGCGCATAGCAATCTATTAGGCACTATAGGATTGATAGTAGTCAAAAAGACATGCCCCTAATGGAAAGCCCAAACTTATCAATTCTAGTCAATATTCTTTTATTGAAATTATCTATTCTAGACATTATCACAAAATGGTTGAGAAAGAAATCCATTCAGTCAATTTATCAACAACAATACTAGAAGACTAGTTTACTCAAATATATATGATCACAACATGCACTAGTAATTTAAAACATTATTCTTAATAATGCAAAAGATATTATTCATATTAACCCTGCATAGAATCAACAGTAATCATAAGTAACTCACTCATCGTGAATACTAGTGTTGGGATTATCGGATTCCCAAAAACGGATTCGACACTAAATCGAACCCCTAAATCTAATGCGGAAGACAAGCCCGGGAAAAACACGTATCACCGATCTTAAAGCACACCACGGATTCGAGCGTACCTTGTTAGCCACAGATTAGACACCGACGCCGATAAGAGGAAGAGAATTTGGCCATGTTCGATCCGATGACGACAATTCGCTTGGAAGGGGAGAAGAAAGTTGCCTTGTGCTTACTGTTTCTTCTATTTGAGAGAGAGTGAGCGTTTGAAAGAGAGGGAGACGTACGTACGTTAATACCAAGAGGTACATTCTCCCTCTCTCTTCTCCCTTATATATGTCCCTCCAAAAAAACAATTAATCGTGCCCCTTCATCCATGGGCCCTACTCTTGTGGGCCGGGCTTTTAGGCCCAACATGGGCGGACGGGCCTTAAGCCCATCTCTAATAAAACCATAATCTCCCACTCGCACATAGTGGGCCGAACAGGATTCTCTTTACCTCTCTTTAACATTCATACCGTTGAATAATCCGTGCGACCAGCATACTTTGAGAGCTCGTTGCTATACATCTGTTAGAAATATATAGCAGCTCATATTGGGCGTTACACTCTGAGTAGATTTAGTATGCAGTACCCTAGATCGATCGATCACATTTATATCTCTCTTGATCTCTTTTAAATAATGATATATATATTGTATTCACAATTATAATTATCACAAAGACAATCATAATTGATCGATCAGTGAATACAAAATTACAATGTAATTCTCTAAATTCGATCTTCCTCTTTCCTTTAAACTCTCAATTTCATTTCAGCTTGCTTTTCTAGAAATGTCCCATTAGATCGAATCATCTCATGACCATTGGCAACACCCTAAAATAGCAAACACTAAATAGAAATCTTGAGAATAAGTAAGAGTCATGAGGAGACAAAAAATTGAGGAACTCTTTTCCTCAAGAGTCTCACACGTTATAAAAGTTGAGATCAAACTTTTGCAACTCTTATTGGTCGTCTCATGCATACGTAGTATGAAATACGTATTACGGTATTAAGTCCTTTCCCATGGAGCGTATGTCTACACTTTCAATAACGTACAGATGATAGTTCAGACATACCCAATGTCTAACTTGAGTTCACGTATCTACTCATTCACAAAATTCATCAGAACTTACATCTGGCATCATAGACAGATAAAGTAAAATATGTGGGGTATTTTACTTTCGGACACAGTAAATATTATGTCCTCATCTTAACACTTAGTTAAGGCGACATACGTATTTTAAGCTTGAGCTCTCAATTATCACCTAGATAATAAGCTTAAAACAGTCTCATCTCTATTTATCACACAGTAAATAAAGGCGATTACCCGTGTGAGTAGGCTAATCTTATATCTGTTCGACATACTTTCTCAACTTAAAATAATGCACTGAGCATTATGATACATAAAGATCAAACAAAGATTCATAGGCATTAACAATGAAAAAACACAAGTTCATTGATGTGAACAACTCAGGGAAATTACAATATCCAGTACATCAGACTCTACGCAATCCTAGAGATTTTACATGACCACAAAACACATCTCTAGGTATTGGCTTTGTCATAAGATCTGCTACCATTCTATGCGTAGATATGTACTGTAAGTTCACATCCTTTCGTGCAACCATATCTTTGACAAAGTTATACTTGGTATCTATATGTTTAGTCTTGCCATGATATTTTGGATCTTTGGTATACACTATAACTGCTTGGCTATCACAGTTAACCAATAATGTACTTGCAGCTTTCTCAATAACACATAAATGATCCAAAAATCTCTTAAGCCAAACTCCTTCTTGTACTGCTGCTGATAATGCCACGAACTCAGCTTCCATCGTGGATAAGGCTATACACGTTTACTTCTTACTACTCCATGATATGGCGCCATTGTTCAATAAGAAAGCAAATCCAGAAGTAGATTTCCTTTCATATAAATCTCCTCCCCAATCAGCATCTGAATAGCCTTCAAGTCGCAGATCCTTTCCTTGGTAATTCAACTTGTAATCAGCAGTTCCCTTCAGATACCTCAGTATTCTTTTAATGGCCTTCCAATGTGCTTGACCTGGATTGGATTGGTATCTACTCACCATTCCAATTGCAAAACATATGTCGGGTCTTGTACACATCATAGCGTACATTAAGCTCCCAACAGCACTAGCATAAGGAACATGTTTCATTTGTTCCTTCTCTTGTAGAGTCCCTAGACACAGTCTATGGCTCAATCCTTCACCTTTTGCAATAGGAGTGTCTATGGGTTTACAATCTTACATATGAAATTGTTCAAGAACCTTATTTATATATGTTTCTTGCGAAAGAGACAATGATATCTTCAAACGATCTCTTGAAATCTTAACTCCAAGAATGTATGCAGCCTCACCCATATCTTTCATCTCAAAGTTGGAAGACAACCATCTCTTGACAGTATTAACAAACTTCATATTGCTTCCGACAATTAGTATATCATCAACATATAATGATATGATCACAAATTGATCATTGGATCTTTTGATATATACACAATGATCCTCATCAATCATTGTAAAATCATATGCCATTATGGCATTATGAAAACGTATATACCATTATCTCGATGACTGCTTGAGGCCATATATCTATCTCAAAAGTCGACATACCTTTTCTTCTTGGCCTTTCACTATGAAACCAACAGGTTGTTCCATATATATTTTTTCCTCTAATTCCCCATTGAGGAAAGCAGTCTTTATATCCATCTGATGTAACTCAAGATCCATACTTGCCACTATTGCCAGAATAATGCGAATCGCGGTAAATCTCATTACAGGAGAAAATGTATCTTCATAATCAATTCCTTCCTGTTGGTTATACCCCTTCGCCACAAGGCGAGCTTTATGCCTTTCTATCGAGCCATCAGCCTTTCGCTTTATTTTGAGAACCCACTTGTTCCTAATAACTCTACATCCTTTTGGAATATCAACCAGTTCCCAAACTTGGTTTGATTTCATTGACTCCATTTCCTCTTCCATTACATGAATCCATTTTTCCTTATTAGGGCAATTCAGAGCCTCATTAATATTTATTGGCTCATCCTCATTTTGTGGAGCAACCATAAAAGTTTCCCCTTTAATGTCAAAACGTCGAATGGGAATACTTTGGCGACTTGTTCACCGTATGGGAGATTGTACACTTTGTACATCATTTCCCATCATGCTCCCACTTAGATTAGATAATGATGACGTCATCTCATCATGTGGTTGCAATTGAGAATGAGTTGAATTCAATTCATCACTTCTCATATTACTCCCACTTGGACGAACTCCACTAATATCATTATCTTGATCTAAAGTTTTAAATAGGGAATAATCTTCACCTATTTCGCCCTTCTTAGGAAATTCATCCTCTAAGAATGTGACATCTCGTGATTCAAATTCAGTTATACTCCCACTTTTCTGCTCACCTATGAACACATACCCTTTCGAGTGTTCGGAGTATCTTATGAAAATACTCTTCTTTCCTCTAGGACCCAATTTCCCAAACTTGTGAGAGGACTCATGTGTATAGGCAGCACAACCCCATGGCTTAAGAAAACTTAAGTCCGGTTTTCTACCTGTCCATAACTCATATGGAGTGGAAGTAACTGATTTGGAAGGCACCCAGTTAAGTATATAGGCAGCAGTTAACAATGCATCACTCCAAAAAATAATAGGTAAGTTAGCATGCGCCATCATGGACCTAACCATTTCCAGTAGTGTTCTGTTTCTTCTCTCCGCAACACCATTTTGTTGAGGAGTATACGGAATAGACAACTGTCTTTCTATTCATTTTTCATCACATAATTTTCTGAACTCATCAGATAAATATTCTCGACCTCGATTGGATCTCAATGTTTTTATTTTCTTGTCTAATTGATTTTCTACCAGGTTCATAAACCTTTTGAAACAACTTATTGCTTCAGATTTATAAGAAATCAAATAAACATATCTGAATCGAGTATAATCATCTATAAAAGTGATGAAATAAACAGCCCAATGCCTTCCTCTCACATTCATTGGACCACAGACATCAGAATGGATTAAATGCAAAAGAAATTCAACTCTTTTACCTTTTTCAAATGATTTCCGTGTCGTTTTCCCTTCTAGGCAATGCTTACATATGGGCAAATCGACTTTTTCAATGTTGCCCAATAAGCCCTCTTTGGCTAGTCTATTCATACGTTGTTGGCCAATGTGACCAAGTCTAGCATGCCACACATTTACATCATTATCATATGAATTAGGAGACGTGATAAAGGAATAACAAACATTTGCATTAACATAGTCAATATCTAATACAATGAAACCATCCAGAAAATAACCACAACCATAGTAATTTATATCCAAAAACAAATCCACACCTCTATTATAGAAGTTCATATTAAAACCTAGTTTAACCAACACTAAAACAGACACTAAATTCCGACGAATCTCCAAAGCATACAATACATCATGTAAGAACAAAGTGCGTCCACCACGCATATTCAATTGGCATGTGCCAATTCCTTTCACTTCAGCTCTGGAGTTGTTTCCCACATAGATCCACTTAGTTCCAGTTAGTACTCGTCGAAATTCCACGAAGGACCCTCTATCCTTCGCTACATGGTCTGTCGCTCCTGAATCTACAGTCCACAAAGGATTAGACTCAGTTAATAACACATAACTCGACACAAAAGTAAAGTTCTGAAAAGCACAAAGGGTGTTTATCTTTTTCGGCTCACGATAGTCGCGAGCATAGTGACCCTTCTTGTCACAGTTGTAACACTTCACCCTTGTAAGCTTCTTCATGCAAGAATGCTTTCCTCTATCATGTTGGTTAAACTTGGGTTTCTTCCCTGAAGGACCTGCTTCCTTGCCTTTCCCTTTATCAAACCAGTTAAGGTGTTTGCGCTTGGAGCTCGAAACTCCATGTGAGCTAGAACTAGCATGATAGAATTCAGCATCCGACTTAGCCGCCAAGAGGCGGTCCTCTTCCAGCTCAAGATGGAGCATAGCATCCTCAAAGGTTTTGATATTATCATTATGAGTCAGGTGCACCTTCATATGCTCCCAACTCTAAGGCAAGGAACGAATCAGTACTTGCACTTGCTGCTCATCTGTCAGGACATGGCCAGTATCTTTCAGCTCATTTATCATGTTTGACATCTTTCTAAGATGTTGCTTCATGGTCTAACCATGAGACTTCTTATAAGAGTCAAACCTGATAGTGAGTTGCCTCAGTCTGGTCACCGAAGTATGACCAAATCTTGCCGCCAATGCTTCCCACATTTCTTTGGCATTGTCAAAACGCCTAAACTCTCGCATAACGTCATTTTCCATGCTGCCCAACAACGTGATGCGAGCAAGAGAGTTCTTTCTTTTCCACGCAGCAAAAGCTTCCTTGTCTCTCTTGTGCTATGCAGTGCTTCTTTCTTCAGGTTCTACCATGGTCAGGTTAAGAGCCTCAAGTACTTCTTGCTCTTCCAGCACATACTGGATTTTCATTTGCCAAATTTCATAGTTGTCACCATTGAGCTTTTCACCTTTGTTCAGCTCGGCAACTATGCTCTTTGTGGCTATAGCCATTGATCTGAACACATCAGACATATATGCACGAATTATTAATGCCTATCATTTATGCATCCCTTTTGCACAAACCCATCATATTAATGAATAATTTCAAGTAAGGCTTCAGAATCAAAAGGTCACTATGTTTCCAATCATCCTCCAAAAATTCTAACTTAAAATTATCATTAATATAATTGTCTTATGCAAAATAAATTCTATGAAGCTACAAAAACTTCTATAACTACCCACAGCATCCAGCAATAACAGAAAGTAAATAATAATTGACATCCAATAAAACAATAATGCTTTTACATAATACAACTAACATATCGATTGCTACATTAACAACAATCAGGTAGTGAACAATACATAAGATTTCCACAAAGCACACTAAATAAAGATCAGCCAATACATCTAACATCAAGTCAGCACACGAACTGGGAAAGATTCTTTTTTGTTCAATTCCTTGATCTTTTCCCTTGTAACAATACAGTAATATTCATTTACAAAATCCATTACAATTTTCTTATATGAAGCAACTCCGTTGACATCCCATATGCGATTCAACACTTCTTGCCATTCAGGTGGAATAGTGTTTATGAAAAATCGCACCATCTCTGACTGTGGCATAAGACGACCATTCCATATGACCTTTTGAATTTTCCCGTTGACTTCAAGAACATGATCAATTAAGTCACCACTCTCTCATCGATGATCAATCAGCTCAGCTATCAACTTAGACAGCCTTTCCTTTTGTTCATCGGTAATTGCTCGAATAGGTGTGCGCAACCTTAGGGGAGGTATTGTTCCTACAACAAATGCAGAACAAATAAGGGATTACATATAATCTACATAGACTTAATTGAAAAAGAAACACATTCTTTTCCTCTCTTTTTTTTTTGGTCAACGGTCAACGGTCAACAGTCAACGGTCAGGTTGCTGGGTCGTCGGACCGGTTGGACTGGTCGGACCGGTCGGGCCGGTCGGGCTGATCAGGCCTGGTCAAATGAACCGACCGGCACGTGCCGTGCGCATGTGCGGGCTGCGTCACGCAGACGTCAGCCAGCACGTGCCGTGTGCGTGCCAAGCGTCAGCGGGTCGGGTCGAGTCGGGTCATCGGTCGGGTCGTCGGCCGGTGACTGCCCGGCCAACCGTCGTCGGCGCTGATGTCATCGATGACGTCATCCCAGCGGTTACCGACCGTTGGGTGATGTCATGTTGACGTCAGCACACGTCGGTTCGCCACCGGCGGCGCGCACGTGCCGGTTCGCCGACCGACGCATGTGGCGCACGCGTTGGCCGATGCCAGCGCTTCGGGCGCGTCGCACCCACGCGTGTGGGCGCGTGCGGCGTCTCCCGGCGGCGTTCGACATATCGCCAGACTCGTCTCGACGAGCGCTTTCACCCTATGCCTTCAAAAATCAATTTCGACTTACAGAAACTCGAAAAAATGGACGAACAGCGCTCGGGTGTCGGGATTTCTTACCCCGATCCATACCGGCTGATTACTTTCGCGAAAAATCAATCAAAAAACATGAAAAGGGTCAGGAAAACGTGAACTAGGGCTTTGATACCAATGTTGGGATTATCGGATTTCCAAAAACGAATTCGACACTAAATCGAACCCCTAAATTGAATGCGGAAGACAAACCCGGAAAAAACATGTATCACCGATCCTAAAGCACACCACGGATTCAAGCGTACCTTGTTAGCCACAGATTAGACACCAACGCCGATAAGAGGAAGAGAATTTGGCCCTGTTCGATCCGATGATGACAATTCGCTTGGAAGGGGAGAAGAAAGTTGCCTTGTGCTTACTGTTTCTTCTATTTGAGAGAGAGTGAGCATTTGAAAAAGAGGGAGACGTACGTACGTTAATACCAAGAGGTACATTCTTCCTCTCTCTCCTCCCTTATATATGTCCCTCCAAAAAAACAATTAATCGTGCCCCTTCATCCATGGGCCCTACTCTTGTGGGCCGGGCTTTTAGGCCCAACATGGGCGAACAGGCCTTAAGCCCATCACTAATAAAACCATCATCTTCCACTCGCACATAGTGGGCCGAACAGGATTCTCTTTACCTCTCTTTAACAACTAGCTTTGTTAGGACTACAACATCTTCATTTGCACGCATGCATGTAAGTGTGCATATGTGCTGAAAGATAATTTAAGATATAAGAAAGTTGCCATCGAAAAATTATATAAGAAAATGAACCCACTTTAGTGAAAGCGCTCGACTGGGTAAGAATTGGCTGCATCCAGCACATGATATGAGATTTTCATCAAAATCGGCATTTTCAGGCGCCAGACAAGATCGCCGATAGCTGCAGCTTTCCAGTCAAACAAGACAATTATGATAAACAGAAGGATGAATAACTTTCCACTAAAAGTTCAAGCTATACATTGTCTATTAAAAAATTGACAAATATAATTTGATAAATACGTCATAAGTGTCATAATTTTGGTACAATATTTATTGAAGTGTCATAACTTTTTAAATAATGCTCACTTAAATGTTATAACTTTCAATTAATTACTTAAATGCAAAAAATATTTAAATAAAAGAACAAGAAAAGAAAAAAAGAAAAAAGAACCTTCATCCATTAATCATATTGACATTTTTTCTAGTATTTCCCCTGGAAGTTCGCATAAGCTTATCGAGGAAATGGGATTGTACGCTCGCCGTCTCCCTGGAGACAAAGTTCTGCCTGCTTTGCATGTTTTTGTTTTTATTATTCAAAAGTATTCGTGTGGAGCTTTCATTAGATTCTGTCTTTTTCTTTCCCCTATATTGTGTGAAAAGACGCTGAATTAGATTCATCCGGGGGTCTAAGTTGGGTAAATTTCACTAGGCTTTTTCTTTTCGATGACAATGCATCTATTGTTATTCCTTAAGATGTGGTTCTCGCCTTTTCAGTGTGGGAAGAAGGTAGCGGGCGCCCGGGGGGGGGTGGTTGTGGCGGAGGGAACAAAAATCAATAGGTCACTTGCTATAGATAGTATTTACTGTGATGTACTTCCCATGGTAGCATGACACATTTTATCATGGTATGGCACGCTTGCGCATTTAATTTTTTTCACGGTAGAATTCGCTCATTTTAGTAATGTAAATTCAACTTAACTAAAGTCCTCCGTTGGAAAAGTTTCATTGGATGTATAAACATGATTCTTGATGCATTTTAATAGAGCTTGTCACGTGTGTGGCTTGAATTGTTTTTAGCAAAAAAGAAAAAAAACAAAGTTATGGACGTTGTGTTTTGGTAGACCAACTTCGTCGCTTTGGCTGACCGAACTTTGTACAAGAAAATCAAGATGAGAACGCAACTACGTTTGCAATCGGGATCTGAAGATACGAGGAACCGGGTCACGGGCTCTTGGAGCATGTCGAAAGCCTTCTTGAGGTACTGGATCTTGTTGTAAGGCAGGTCACTGGTGGCTCCAGCGCCCTCCGGCAAGTGTTCGACGGTCGGTATGGGGAGCTTCACGAAGGTGATGAGAGGAGCGAGGTCTGGAGGGGGTTTCGGGAGGCGATCTATGTTTCCCGGGGCGACAGGAATGATAACCGGTGACCCTTTCCTGCCATCAACTTGGCTAGCTCCAGGTATGGCATCATGTGGCCAAAGGCCAACCACGGAAGCATCGCTATGTGGAGATTGTCATGTGCATCGGCCGTCGCACTATAGAACAAAATGCGTGGGGAGCTCCACCAAAGCTTAGATCACTCTAGCGGGGCATTTATAAGTGGGCGAGCGTACAAGACCGTGACGTAAGGCAAATAGAGCATGAGCAGTGAAACTTTCCTCATCCATGACGTCTGTGGGTCCGGTTGCTAGGGGGGTGCATGATAAAAATTATTTCTGTTCGAAATGATTTTTCTGCTTGCACCAATTTCTCGAATGTAAAACTTGTTTGATAACGCTTATCAAATTTTCTATTTCCGGAATAGATTTCTCTTCCGAAATAGAAATGGATGATAAATCGAGAAGTAGAAATATACTTCGATTTCTCCGTAAATCAATTTCGATTTCTCCCAACCCTAATTTCACTCTTTTTCTCTCTCCCTCTTCTCTGCCCAAAATAAAAATAAATATATTCATTTAAAAATAAAAATAAATTTATTAAAATAAATAAATTATTTTTATTTATCATTTTATTTTTAGTTTACTAAAAATAAATTTATTAAATTTATTTATGATAAATAAATAAATATTTTTATTAAAAGTAAAATTATTTTTTATTTGCCTTGAGTGTTTTGCCAAATAAATTTTTTTTTTATTTTTTATTTTTATTCATTTTAAAATAAATTTATTTGTAAAATAAAATAAAATAGAATAAATAAAATAAATTTATTTAAATTATTTAAAATAATTTATTTATGATAAAAATAATAAATTTTTATTTGCCTCGAGTGTTTTGCCAAATAAAATTTCTTTTTTATTTTTATTCATTTTGAAATAAATTTATTCGTAAAATAAAATAAAATAGAATAAATAAAATATATTTATTATATTTATTATATTTATTTAAAATAATTTATTTATGATAAATAAAAATAAATTATTTTTATTTGCCTTGAGTGTTTTGCCAAATAAAATTATTTTTATTTTTTATTTTATTCATTTTAAAACAAATTTATTCGTAAAATAAAATAAAATAGAATAACTAAAATAAATTTATTTTTATATTTTAATTTTAAAATAAAATGATATTTTTATTTTATATTTTTATGATTTATTTTATTTTATTTTATTTTATTCATTATTTTTTTGTTACTAAATCATTTTTATTTTTATTTTTTATATTAAAGGTCATCTGGCCGTCGCCGCCGCCGTCCGGAAGGAAGAAATTTTGTATCGTTATCAAACGAATTTTATTTTTAGAGTAGAAATTTTGTGTCGTTATCAAACGGTTATTTTTTTAAACTCTTCTTACAGAAATAGAAATAGAAAAATCATTTACGCCCGTAAACTATTTCAATGCAGAATGGTTGTCATCTTGCGCGCCTTAGATCTTTCTTACCGACGACATTATATGGAATCTCATTTGGCCAGGGTTCAGCACGTAGTTCCTCCCTCAACCACATCTTCAGGCGTAGTTCTTGGTCATCTCGTCCTCATTCCACCATGAAATTCCAGGATCTGATTGATTGTCCATCTCGTCTCTTATCCCCGTTTCGTCTTATCCATCGACCATCAGACGATTGACCGTGAGCTGACCTGGGTCTTTCGCGTGAAGCACGTCGAGGGGCGGCGCACAAGAACAAGTTGGAAGGTAAATTCATGACACATTTGTCTTTTTATTTTTCAAAAAGAAGGTGAAATTAATTTCAGTGAGTGATGCTCCGATGAGGAAATCGTATTTCATGGGGAATGATTATGTTTCTATAAACTTCTGGCGAGTTGATAATTTTTCCTTCTTCGATTTACTCATTTGATGAAATTTGTGCTATCATGGGACAATGAATAAAATTTTTAGGGATTATTTTTTTATGTTTTCTATGATTGGCTAAGATTAGAGCGAGAGCGTGTTGCGTGAGTCATTCTCGCCTAAATTTCACCTTGTTAAATATCATATTAGCATCGGAATATCTTAATTTGGATGCCGTGCTTAGATATTATGAAAATATTTTGAATGTAATCAATGCTTGATCTATCCGTTAAAATAATGTCATATTGAGGAATTCATTTTTTTAGTAATTACAACACCAGCAATTGCATATTTAAAAAGCCAGGAAGTACTGGAAAGATCAGGCACTTTTGCTACCACATAAATTCTTGATTTGAATAAACATCGAAGAGTAAAACAATGGAGTAAATCAAATCTATTGTCAGTCTTCGGCCAAAAAACAAAATATCTATTGTCAGTTTTCGAATAATCAATTGTCAGTCAAGCCATTAATTGTACCGGATTTGCTGGAAAATATGTGGTGGAATCTCCCCAGTAATTTTCCTTAATCGATCCAATTTTGATCAAGTAAATTTATGCATCTATGAAGTTTCCATAATTCATGTGATCTACACTTGGTTCCATTAGAAATACAATTTCTCATGCAATTTCAATATCATGGATGATTGTGTCTATCATATAACATGTGGACTAGGTCTACACAAAACTTTCTTGCGTAGACTCAATGTCCTCGTTCCCTTTTCTTCCACTATTCTTGATGTATTAAATGAATTTAGTGTACTCACCCCAAAAGCTAAAACCTAATCACATACCACGAATATGTTGCCATGATGAGAAGGGAATAGTTTGACAAACGGATGAAGTAACATGACATGATGAATTAACTCTAGCGTTACATCATTTTTATAAAACGTGGATGCGCATACTTTCATTTTTCTTTTTTTATTCTTTCAAAACCTTTTGATCGATGTTACATGTTTCTTGAACACATTTCCGTGTTCGTTTTCAGTATTCGATCGTTCGAGTATCGGTTTGTTTTTCAAGAATCTTTTTCCGACAGATATGAATGATATCCAATGATGCTTTTTGGCAATCCACTTGAATGGCATCATGTGAACAAAGGCCAACCATGTGAGCATCACCAATGAATTTCTTATTGAATCCAATCTAACGAATTTCTAGTCGAGTCAAGAATCAATTTTCTATTTATATATTGTATAAGGATTGTTCTTGTTTGGGAAGCTAAAATTATCAGTCTTGAGACATGCCTACGAGTGTTGTTTCAAGTTAATTCTATATAAATTCTCATAAGGTTTCGTTGAAGGTAAGTAAGTGTTTTAACGGTACTGTGGAATTGAACTCTTCGATTACCGTTTTAACTTAACTCTTTACCTCTTTGGTGAATTCCTTTAAGCGTTGACTAACGTTTTCCATAGCCTGAGGTGGATTTAATAGGTGGTGGGCATTTTAACTGTCCGATTTGTGTTGACTTTAAAATCTCTTACTCCTCCAGTATCAATCTATGTCATTAGAAAAATAATTGTGCTGCTCATGGAAACTATTTGGCAAAGAATATCCATAGTCCTAATTAGAAGAAGGTACTTTTTGTAGCTGCATGGCATTGATATATGGAGAAGCAAGTCAATCAAAAGTAAGATATTTCAAAATTCAAACTCATAGTTTTTTGGATTGCAAACAATATGATTATTGATCAATTATGCTTTGTCCATTGAGCGATTGATACATAAACCACTTTCTCCTTCACGTAACAAAAGAACACATCTAGTTTCACATACAAAGCAAACCACCTTTGTTGTAAAGCATTGAATAACTCAGCAGAAGCACCAAACATTCCAGAGGACACTTGAACCACGTCATAACTTTTTGCCTCATATTGTGATCCCCTTTGATTTTAGGTGTTTCACAGGCTTGTGTTCCTTCAGATAGTTGAGAAGGTTGTTGACATAACGTTCTTGGATCTCCTTGTCCCCAAAAATAGGCTTTATCTCCTTTACTTTCTCTCGGTAAACCCTACCCTCCTCTTCCACCATCACTAGCCTCAACGACTCGGCCACGGACTGCCTCGTGACCGACCCATCAGACTCATTTCTTGGTATCGAATACCCAATCTGTCTCTCCTCCAAGAGCCTCGCATTTAGTCCTTGATCTGCCAAGAACGTGAAAAGTATAAGGGCTCTCTCGAAGCTTATTGCCTCCACCACCGAACTCCAGCCGGCGTGAGTCAAGAACCCGCCCACCGAGTCGTGCGCGAGTATCTTGAGCTGAGGCACCCAGCTATCACAAACCACACCACGCCCTTTGACTCGCTCCTCAAAACTGTTCGGCAACACGACCGACTCGGTGTCGGATGAGCCGAGCCGAGTCTTGAGTACCCAAAAAAACGGTAACCCCGAAAGCTCTAGCCCTAGGGCGATCTCAGTCAATTCGATTTGGCTTGGTTTGGCCTCGCTCCCAAATGCCACATATACCACGGTACCTTTCTTCTGCGAATCTAGCCATTCCTTGATTGACCGCCACGAGTCCATTTCGCCTCGCGTCTCGGGATCGCGTGGGGGAAGTAGCCCAACGGGGAAGATTGGTTTGGTGTGGATATCCTTGAGGAGGCTCAACCATTCGGGTTCGACCTCATAGCTGCTTCTAAGTGCTATTATGTCACAACTTTCTTGGCCTGCCCCAAAGCGATATAAATCTGTGACGCCCGACGCATTGCCTATAACCGCATCGAAAATCTTCTTGATCTCGAAGTGGCGGAATGCGACCCTTGTCGGGAACGGAACCCAGTTGGGGCGCTTCGTGAAATCCTCCGGAGTTTTTCTGTAGTCTCCCCCCTTTAAAGCCCATACTGGCCCAAGGAAGCCCAAGCAGGCACCAGTCATAATACTGAAGAAAACACTCCTTATGCCAAGCCTAGAAGCGATCGAGCCGGCCCAATACGGAGCAAAATCATACATGATCCAATCGGGATCCGATGATTCGAGGAACCGAGCCACGGGTTCTTGGAGCATGTCGTAAGCCTTCTTGAGGTACTGGATCTTGTCGTAAGGTAGGTCGCTGGTTGCTTCGGCACCCTCTGGCAAGTGTTCAATGGCCGGTAAAGGGAGCTTCACGAAGCTGATGAGAGGGGTGAGGTCTGGAGTGGGTTTCGGGAGGCGATCTATGTTTCTTGGGGCCGACAAGAACGATATCCGGTGACCCTTTCCGGCCATTAACTTGGCTAGCTCCAAGTATGGTGTCATGTGGCCGAAGGCCAACCATGGAAGCATCACTATGTGGAGATTGTCATGTGTATCGGCCATTGCGCTATAGAAAAAAAACGTGGGGAGCTCAAGCTGGATCGCTCTAGAGGGCATTTACAAAGTGTGTTGAGTGTATATAAGACCGTGCCGTCTACAAAAGTAGAGCTCATGAGTCGTGAAATTTTCCTCATCCATGACGTATGTTGCCTTCTTTGGCCAGATTTTCTTATGAACCACATCATCTAGACGTCTCACGTGGCCGGTGTCCGCCAGTTGGTCCCCTCAATCGTTGTGCGAAGACGACGACCTTCGCGAATAAAGAATCGTACTTTGGGAATATAGCAACGATCCTGTCCTCCTTCCACCATGAAGTTCCAGGATCTGATTGGTTGTTGATCTCTCATCTCTCCTTCCCGTTTCAGCTTACCCATTGACCATCAGACGATTGACCGTTAGTTGAGCTAGATATTTTTGCGTGGGCCAAATAATTTAGACAAAAAGCCACAATACGACCTCAAGCTATACCTGTTGGAATATAATGCAGAAAATGACAGGATCTTACAATTTACGTCAACGCAAAATCATTAGAAAAATAAACGAGAAATAATAAGAACACCATAAATTTACGTGGTTTGATCCGAATATCGGTATTTACGTTCATGGAAATAGTCAATAGCAAATAATCCACTATAATCGAACGAAGTATCAGAATTTATAATTGCTCACACGCTCGAGTGTTTCTCACACCTAGATTTAACCAAAAATTCAAAGTGTTTATAAATAAATAACTCACTTGAATATAAACTCATGGCAGAAAATCATCGCGTATTCAAGCTCAAAACAAAACACTTTACGTACGCCAAAATCAAAAACTCCGTTCATCTTTGGTCCGCGTACGAAAATCTTCACGTTCCTTTGAAAAGCTTCGCTGACTTCAAGGAAAACTTGCGGCTTACGTGCGGCTCCTCTCTTTCTCTACTTTCGTAGGCTATTTTTCTTTAAAACCGCTTCACGCACGCCTGAAGAAGAGGAATGTGTGTATGTATGTGCCCAAGGTCAAAAGTTTGACCTTAGCCCCACCACTTTCAAATCTTCGTGCAGACTTCTTTCTTCAATGGGCATATGAAGCTGCAGAAGGTAAAGGAAGAAAGAACTTTCCTTTTTATCTCCCTTATAAATAGAAAATAAAATATAGAGTGCGCCCCTTTTTTTTTCTTCTATTTTATTTCCTATTCTGTAAACTTTAATGAAGTCCCACGAACTTCCTAATCCAAGCGAATCGCGTTTTTACAAACGCTCAAATTCGAGACATAATTTAACAATACCCACTATGAAACTATGCATATTGTGATATAATGACCATAAACTTTTTCTTATGACATTAAAATCCCCCAAACTTGTTAGGTGATTTGTCAGTCAAGTTAATGTCGTATTTATTTCTTGTGTCAATGTAAACACATTTTTAATAGTTTTCATTGACAGATGGTAAATATGTTACATGGTACAAGTTTGGGAATTTTAGTATTACTGAAAATTTTTTAGGATTGATATGTCCTAATAGACATAGTTTAGGATTTTCGCTCATAAGTTTATGACACATTTTTTTTTTAAAAAAAGAAAATGGAACTTATTTTAGTAAATGATGCTAGAAATCGTAATTCATGGGGAATGATTAAATTTCTATGAACTCTTGGTGATTGGATAATTTTATTTTATCGATTTGCTCACTTATATGTATTACCTTTGTGCACAAGCCAACTCACTTTCAGCAGCGACAACAAGTGTAGGATGAACTCCGACAGATACATTCGCACAACAGCTTACCTTGGGTATGTGCTGGCAACTTTAATGAGGTTCTTTATCCTTGGGAAAAGCTAGGCAAACGCCCTGCTAATCAATCTAGAATGTTGTCCTTCTGAGCTATACTCAATGATTGTGAGCTTTCTGAGGTAAAGAGTAATGGATGCCGGTTTACATGGATGAATAATAGACAGGGGGAGGAGTTGGTGAAGGAGAAATTGGATCGAGTTGTATGTACTATGGACTGGCATCTTTTATTTCCTAGTGCAGAGGTTTATGTGTTTCCAGCCTTGGGATCTGACCACAGTTCTCTTCTAATCAACACTTCGGCATCCTATCAGAAGACAAGGAAACCATTTCTTTATGAGAGCTACTGGAATGAGGATGAGGAATGCCATCAAGTTATCTCGCGGACTTGGAATTCATCTAAGGATTTTCTAACTAACGTTCGGTGTGTTACATTAGCTTTAACTGCATAGGGTAGGAAAAAATATTCCAATAGACATGAAAAGGTGTTGTGTCTTCAAAATCAGCTTTAGAATTTGATGAATCAGCCAAATTTTACTTATGACAGGGTAGAGGCATCTAAAATCAAAGAGGAACTCCATCGTACTTGGACACAAGAAAAACAATACTGGGCTTTAAGATCTAGAAATCAATGGCTGAAGTGGGGCGACAAAAATACACATTTCTTCCATGCCTCAACTATTCAGAGAAGGTAGCACAACCGAATAACCATGTTGCGCACCAATGATCAGCATTGGATTCGTGACCAAAGTGCTCTCAAAGACATGATGACCACTTATTTTGCACGGTTATATACAACGGTGGGATTTCGACACTATGCCCCTTTACTTGATCAATGCAGCCAACTGGTAACCTCTGAAATGAATGACCAGCTGACTGATTCTGTCACGATGGAGGAGGTTCGGCAAGCAACCTTCTAGATAGGGACTACCAAGGCACCAAGGCCTGATGGGTTAAACGGCCTATTTTATCAAACACACCGGGACATTGTCAAAGAAGACCTCTTTCATCTAGTTCAGAACTTCTTCAGGTCAGGGGTAATGCCTAATGGGATTAATCACACTATTATCACGCTTATTCCTAAGACCCCTCAACCAGAGCTGCTTGAACAATATCGCCCAATGAGCCTATGTAATTTTGCATACAAGGTCATTTCTAAGGTACTGGCTAACAGACTCAAACTGTGGTTGTATACTCTAATTTATAAAGAGCAGTCAGCTTTTATGAAAGGCCGACGGATACAGGATAATATTCTGATTGTCCAAGAAGTTATTCATTAGTTTAGATCGCGTTAGAGACAGTGCAAATTCAGTGCGATTCTTAAAACGGACATGACAAAGGCGTATGACCGTGTAGAATTGGATTTTCTTCAAGATTATCTACTGAAATTGGGCTTCCATCAACGATGGGTCCGTTGGATTATGTAGTGTATTACCACGGTCGCCTACAGCGTGAAGTTTAATGGGGAGCACTTGCCTTATTTCTATCCATCTCATGGTCTCCGCCAAGGTGATCCTCTATCCCCTTATATTTTTATCCTACTGGCTAATATTTTATCGAATCTTATTACACAAGCAGTCAATATCGGACATCTTAAAGGCATCCGTTTAAATAGATGGTGTCCTACCCTGTCTCATCTCTTTTTTGTTGATTATGCGATATTCTTCCTCCATGGTTGTGTCCAAGAATGTCAAAACCTTGCCAACATTCTAAAATTATATTGTGTGGCTACAGGACAGCAAATCAATCACAACAAATCAGGTATCATTTTCAGCAAACATTGTCCCACTACCCTTCAGGAAAACATGTCTATGGAGTTTAGGGTTCCTATTTTACAAAGTTGTGGCAGATATCTAGGCTTACCCTCAGCATGGGGTCGTTCAAAGAAAGAGATGTTTTCGTGGATCTTAGCCAGAGTCAATGCAAAACTCAAGGGGTGGAAAGAGAAATTCATTTCAAATGGGGGTAAAGAAATTCTTATCAAATCGGTTATTCAGGCTATCCCTACTTATGCCATGTCTATCTTTAAGCTACCCCTTTCTATCTGTAGAGCTATTGAACAGAGAATTGCTTGCTTTTGGTGGAGAAGTGACCAAAATAGAGGTGCTGTCCATTGGCTAAAGTGGGACATTATGAAAATTAGAAAAGTTGTTGGAGGAATGGGATTCCATGATCTTATCGTTTTCAATAGAGCGATGCTTGGGAAACAGGCTTGGCGCCTGTTACAACAGCCTCAATCATTATGGAGTTCATTCTTTAAAGGCTTCTACTTTCACTCAACGGATTTCCTATCGGCTGTCAAAGGCTCTCGGCCATCCTGGGGCTGGCAGAGCTTACTTATGGGTAGGGATGCTATATTACAGCACACGTGCTAGTCAATTGGTAACGGTAACAACATCAGAATAAGGGGCAATTGGTGGCTACCTATGGGTATTATGCATGGTCCTAACTCACGAGATGAACCTCTCATGGCGGCCGATCTAATTGATCAGAACCACCACAATTGGAACCAGATGGTGCTCCAACATTTCTATGGAGAACAGATCACAGCATAAGCTCTTACTATTCCGGTAAGACCTCTTCATTCAGCTAACCGTCTGATATGGTCAGCCACAGCCAATGGTCAATATTCTGTTAAAAACAACTATTTTACCCTCTTACAGTCATTCAGCACTCAACCTAACGATGGCGCCTCAACATCTCAATAGAACCAGCAGGAATTATGGAACAAAATCTGGGCAATGAACACTGAACCGAAACTGAAGATCTTCCTATGGTCTGCCTATCACAATGCCCTAGCGACGAAAGTAAATCTATTGCAAAGACATATCATCACAAATCCTACATGCTCACTATGTCAACAGAACGCCCCAGAAACCATCGAGCATATTTTCTTAAACTACACATGGACTCAGGCCATCTGGACCGATCCCCAGATCAATATCTCAACCCCATCGAACACAACTGAGCGTTTAGACTCTTGGATTACAAAAAGAGTAATTTTACCTCAAAACTCACCCAGTCTTTCCCTAATTGCTAACACCCTTTGGCAGATATGGCGGATGAGGAACAATTTCACTTTTCGGAATCAGCAGCCCGATGCTTCCTATGCAGTGTTTACAATGGTGGCTCAAACAAAGTCTTCTTGGCTCCACTCTACAACACTACGATCGAGCCCTGTTTCTTCCTCTCTGCACCCATCGCACCTCTGGTGCCCTCCGGAATTGGGTATCCTCAAATGCAATATTGATGCCAGTTATAAACCTGGTAGTGATGAAGGGTCCATTGCCTGTATCAGTAGAGATTCGAAAGGAAGACTTACAGATCTGTTTTCCAACCGAGTCCAGGCGCGATCTGCTTTTGAAGCGAAGGTGTTGGCGCTGACCTACACTCTTCAGCATCCGCTCACACAAAGACTCCACAACGCTTCTCTGGAGGTTGAATTTAATTGTCTTCTTCTTATCGAATCATTGCAACGAACGCAATAGCCGCCATGGACTCTTTGTCCTCTATTCGACGAAGCGACTACTCTGCTCTCCAGGTTTTCTAACCTAAAATTACTTCACTGTAGACGTGAAGCAAACCTTGTAGCCGACTGGGCTACGAAGGCCCGCAACTCCAACTCGGGCCATTACTTGATGTCAGCCCATAACTGCATCCTATTTCCTCCTTTTGTTTTGCTTGATCTAGTTTATGCTGACGCACTTTCTTCAAGTTGTAATGTTTCCTTATATTAAATGCAATAAGTATGTTCGACCAAAAAAGAAAAAAGAAATATGTGCTATCATTGAACAATAAATAAACTTTTTGTGATGATTTTTCATGTTTTCTGTCATTGGCTAAAATTATTTACTTTTAGCCAAGTCGATCGTGATGGCTCCCGTGAAAAACATGAATGCATCGTGATTTATCAATATCAGCTGCTAATGAATTATGCGCAAATATATGGCTATTTAAATACCTAAATTTTTCTTCTATAGACTTTTCTTTCATCACATGTAGTTATTCCTTAAGTTTTATTTATTCGTTGGCGTTTTAATCATCTAGTTTGTGTAAGGGCGTGCTACATAAGTCATTCCCGCCTGAATTTTACCTCTTAGATATTATATTAGCCTCACAATACCTTAATTTGTGTGCCAAATTTAGATATCATGAAAATATTTTGAATGCGATCCGTGTTTGGTCTGTCCGTTAAATAATGCCATATTGAGAAATTTATTTATTTTTCAATACTTATAACACAGGCAAGTGCAAATTTAAAAAGCCAGGAAGCACTAGAAAGATCAGCCACTCTTGCTACCACATAAATTCTTGATTTGAATAAACATTGAAGAGTAAAAAAATGGAGTGGATCAACTTTGAATAATCTATTGTTAGTCATGCCATTGATCCTGTCGGATCTGCAGGAAAATGTGTGGTTGAAGCTCCTCAGCAATTTCCCATAAGTAACCCAATTTTGACGAAGCGAATTTATGCGTGCGTAGATGAGTCTGTTAAATCATGTCAATCACACCATAAAAATTTATGTGATATATAGTTGGTTCAATTAGAAATACAATTTCTCATGTCTTTTTCATAGTGTAAATAATCATATTACACGTGGACTATGCCTATACAAAACCTTCACACACATGGAGTAACACGACATAATTAATGAAATTTGATGTCATGTCGCTTTTACAAAAAGTTGATGCGCAGACTTTGATCTTTTGTCGATCCTTTTAGTACTTTCCAGTTTTGGGGAGTTTTTAATAGCTCTAAAGCAAAAAGGAGACGATGTTGACTTCTAACGCACCATCATGACCTAAGCAGTACCGACACGCGACACAGACATGTGACACGTCAACACATCATTTCTTAAAAATAGAGAATTTCGACACGTTAACACACGTTATATATTAAATAAATATTTTTATTTTTAATTAATTAAAAAAAAAGAGCATACAATAAATTTACACTAATAATATTAATAAATCAATTCATTGAAAATTCAAAAAACATATTCATAGTTAATATGTATCCATATTTGGAAACATGTTTTTAACTTTAACAAAAGTTATTGATGAAACTAATTATTAATAAGAAATTAAAATCAATTTATTTAAATAAATCCATGATCTTCTACAAATGATCAAAATTTATCATTATTCAAAATTTAATACTTTTATTTTTCAAAATTATTTTTTAATCTCATTACTTATTTTTCTGTTTAAGAAAAAGTCCCCACAACCCCACTCCCTTCTTTCCCTCATCCATTACCCTCCTCCCCCAAAAAAATTTATTACACTTTTATTTCCCTCCTCCACCACCTAACAGTGACAGATAAGCTGTCACTTCCTCTCCCCCAAAATTAAAAGTCACGCCATCAGATCCCTTTTTTATTATTTTTGAGTTTTCTTATCAAAAACCCTAGCCAGCCCTCCTTTTCCTCCTCCTCCTTGCCGATCGCCGCACGACCCCCTTCTCTCTTCTCTTCCTCTCGATCCTTCTCCTTCTCCTCCTCACCGCACGACCCCTTTCCTCTCTACACGACTGCATTCCTCTCCTCTTCCGTCTCTCGCCGTCGCAAGCTCGCCGTCGCTCGCAGCCTCTTCGCAGGCTCACCATCGCTCGCAACCTTGTCTTTGCTCCCTCGCCCTCGCCTCCATCCTCCATCTTCCGGACATGCATGTCAAAACGTGTTTGACCATGTGTCGAAAATCCGACACACGTTAACCGCATGTCCAACCGTGTCCAAGTGTGTCAACGTGTCCGGCATACTCTAACACGTGTCAGACACGACACGAAAGCACATGCAACATGTCTGTGCTTCATAGATCATGACAAGGTTAAACTAGACTAGTTAAGTCAGTTCAATTGAGAACTGGTCATTAATCTGCTTCTGTTGCTAGTCCTCCAAATGACATTTGCTACAGATAGGTATTGATGATATTTAAATTTCCCACGAAGGCAGGCATTTGATGAGTTGTTTGATAGTAGAATTTCTTGAACACAACGGATTAAGTTTTGAAGAAACTTCAGATTTCTAAAGATACATTTTGTTACTTTTGTACAAAATAAATCGTCCATACACTATAGATTGAATCCGATCTGAACATTATCCAACCACCCGGATCAAGAAACAATCCATCACCCACTCGAATCCAAAAAGCATTAGAGACTAAGAAAATTCAATCTTATAAAGGTATGAGTCAAGCCTGCATTTATCTTCTCCAATCAAAGCCTGTGCAAGTGTACGAGGCGAACTTGGAACGACTCAGCATAGATCACAACATCCAATGCCACTCTCTTAATTGCCTCCGGACAACTCATGTATATCGGACAGACAAGTTCTATAGCCAAGTCAGTGTCACAAGAGACTGTGACTGAGATTGAATTAGGTGTATATATAAACCAATTTAAGCTCAAGATAGTAAAGTTGGATTCATTCGTCATAAGTCCATTAGATTCTGGTGCTAGAGTATTAGATATGGACTTTTTGATGTGAAAGTGTGTACGTGTGCTTGTAGCTTTTGTTGGTTGGTTTCTTGTGAATAACATGGAAGAGCATCCAAGCCTATTTATAGGTTTCGGTTAGATTTTCTAATTGTTTTTATCCTTAGCCACACTCTTCAACCACCTTTCATTAGTCTAGAAGCTCGTGGAGTCTACTAGGCTTTTCTAGAGAAATCGATCAAAACTTCAACAAAGTCAAAGTGCATCATAGTCTACTAACACTCACCAAACACCACAGGGATTTAGCTATTTCAACAGTCATTCATAATGAACCAGTTAGTCATCGCAAGTCCTCTTATCAATATACCTTGAGGAACCTAGGAGCTTAATTTTAATATATCACGACATACCGTTTGTTCTCGCTTAAGAAAGGTACTTTGTACTTAATCTAAAGTTGGAAATTCAGGTCTATTCGTAGGGTCCATATTGATAATAATGAGGCATAATACCTGGTAGTTCGAGTAATGCATCTATTTCTCTATGAAAACTTTAGCTTCATCATCATTGGCAAATCTAATGCGTAAACACACGAAGGAAAAATTTGCAGTTATGTCGCAAACAGGGAGTGACAACATAATGCAAGAGCCATGACCATGGTCTTGCGACTAACAAGTTATTAAGGAATTGCAGATTAATTACGAAAATGTGAAAGCAGTACATCTGGCGACCACCTCTTTGGCGAATTCCTTTAAAAGGGGACTTACATTTTCCATATTCTACGGTGGATTCAATAGGTGTTGATCATTTTAGTTGTTGCACTTATGTTGACTTTAAAATCTCCGGCTCCTCCAATATCAATCTATGTCATTAGAAAAATAATTCTGCTACTCATGGAAACTATTTAGCAAAAGATATTCAAAGTCCTAATTAGACTAAGCTATTTTTTGGCAGTTATGTCATATGGTATTGACACATGGAGAAGTAAGTCAATTAGAAATGAGAGATTTCAACATTCAAACCAAAGTTACTTAGAGTGCTTGATAGACTATACTTCGTCCATTGTGTGATCATTATTGTACGATTATTACGTAAACTAAATTCTCGAGTGCGGGACACCTGGAGTGCCATAACTTGGCACGCCGGGACACTTAAGTGCCATAACTTTAAAATGGTACACTTAAGTGCCATCATCGGAGTAAAATGGGACACTTAAGTGCCACTCCGGCGAAAATCCGGCCAAATGGCTGACGTGGCGACTTTCCGGCGAGCTCGGTCCAAAACGGCGTCGTTTTGCACGCTGACGTGGCGGAGAAAATGCAAAAACGACGCCGTTTCGCGTTTACGTGTATATAAATTAATTAAATTAGATTTAAAATATTCAAAAAATTTAAAAAATAAGAAAAATTTAAAAAATTTAAAAAAATTAAGAAAATTTTTAAAAATTAAGAAAATTTTTAAAAATTAAGAAAATTTTTAAAAATTAAGAAAATTTTCAAAATTAAGAAAAATTTTAAAAATTTTAAAAAATAAGAAAATTTAAAAAAATTTAAAAAATTAAGAAAATTTTAAAAATTTTAAAAAGTTTTAAAAATTAAGAAAATTTTAAAAAATTAAGAAATTTTTAAAAATTTTAAAAAAATTAAGAAAAATTAAAAAAAAATTAAGAAAAATTAAAAAAATTAAAATTATAAAAAGGGGGGGTGGGAGGCCGAACGGGGCGGCTCCCTTGCCGCCGTCGCCGGCTCCCTCACCGCCGCCACCTCCGCCGCCGCCGCCTCCTCCCCCCCCTTTTTTTTTTTTTTTTTAATTTTTAAATTTTTTAAATTTTTCTTTTTTTTTAAATTTTTAAAATTTTTTAAAATTAAAATTTTTAAAATTTTCTTATTTTATAAAAAAATTTAATTTTTTAAAATTAAAATTTTTAAAATTTTCTTTTTTTTTTTTAAATTTTTAAAATTTTTAAAATTAAAATTTTTAAAATTTTTTTAATTTTTTAAAATTAAAAATTTTTAAAATTTTCTTATTTTTAAAATTTTCAAAATTTTTTAAAATTAAAATTTTTAGAATTTTTAAAATTTTTAAAATTAAAGTTTTTAAAATTTTTAAAAAAATTTTAAAAATTTTCTTATTTTTTTAAAATTTTTAAAATTTTTAAAATTAAAATTTTTAAAATTTTCTTATTTTTTAAAATTTTCTTTTTAAAAAATTTAAAAAAATTTTTAAAATTAAAAATTTTGATTTTTTTAAATTTTTTTCTTGATTTGGAGCTCCCGGCGAGCCACGTAGGCAAAAAATAATAATAAAATATATTGCCACGTAAGATTTCCGCAAGGGTCGCCGGAGGTGGCACTTAAGTGTCCCACTCGAAAAAAAAAAGTGGCGGACTTAAGTGTACAGTTTTGAAGTTATGGCACTTAAGTGTCGGCGTGCCAAGTTATGGACTTGTGGTGTACTTCTGCCCTAAATTCTCCTTAACGTATTGAAAGAACACATCTAGTTTCACGTACAAAGCAAACCCCCTTTTGTCTTACCGAATGAATAGCTCAGCAGAAGCACCAGACATTCCTAAGGACACTAGAACCACGTCATAACTTCTTGCCTCATATTGTGATCCCCTTTGATTTTAGGTGTTTCACAGGCCTGTGGTCCTTCAGATAGTTGAGAAGGTTGTTGACATAACGTTCTTGGATGTCCTTGTCCTCAAAAATAGGCCTCATCTCCTTCGCTTTCTCTCGGTAAACCCTGCCCTTTTCTTCCACCATCACCAGCCTCAATGACTCGGCCACGGACTGCCTTGTGACCGACCCATCCGACTCATTTCTTGGTATCGGATACCCAATCTGTCTCTCCTCCAAGAACCTTGCATTTAGTCCTTGATCTGCCAAGAATGTAAAAAGTATGAGGGCTCTCTCGAAGCTGAGCGCCTCCACCGCCGAATTCCACCCGCCATGAGTGAAGAACCCGCCCACCGAGTTGTGCGCGAGTATCTTGAGCTGTGGCACCCAACTATCCCAAACCACGCCACGCCCTTTGACACGCTCCTCAAAACCGTCCGGCAACATGATCAACTCACTGTCGGCGGAGCCGAGCCGAGTCTTGAGTACCCAGAAAAATGGTAACCCCGAAAGCTCTAGCCCTAGGGCAATCTCGGTCAATTCGGTTTGAGTTGGTTTGGACTCGCTGCCGAATGCCACGTACACCACGGTACCGTTCTTTTGTGCGTCAAGCCATTCCTTGATCAACCGCCATGTTTCGGTTTCGCCTCGCGACTCGGGATCACGTGGGGGAAGTTGTCCTACAGGGAAGACCGGTTTGGCGTTGATGTCCTTGAGGAGGGTTAACCATTCGGGTTCGACCTCATAGCTGCTTCTAAGTGCTATTATGTCACAGTTTTCTTGGCTTGCCTTCAGCCGATATACATCTGTGACACCCGATGCGTTGCCCGTGACCGAATCAAAAATCTTCTTGATTTCAAAGTGGCGGAATGCGACCTTGGTTGGGAACGGAACCCACTTGGGGGGCCTGGTGAAATCCTCCGGGGATTTCCGGTAGTCTCCACCCTTTGCAGCCCATGATGGCCCAACGAAGCCCAAGCCGGCACCAATCATAATAGTGAAGAAAACACTTTTTATGCCGAGCCTAGAAGCGGTCGAGCCGGCCCAGTATGGAGCGAAATCATACATGATCCAATCGGGATCTGAAGATTCGAGGAACCGGGCCACGGGTTCTTGGAGCATGTCGTAAGCCTTCTTGAGGTCTTGGATCTTGTCGTAGGGCGGGTCGCTGGTGGCTTCGGCGCCTTCCGGCAAGTGTTCAACAGCCGGTAAGGGGAGCTTCACAAAGCGATGAGAGTGGCGAGGTCGGAGGGGGTTTTGGGAGGCGATCTATGTTTCTCGGGGCTGATAGAAACGATATCCGGTGACCCTTTCCGGCTATCAACTTGGCTAGCTCCATGTATGGCATCATGTGGCCAAAGGCCAACCATGGAAGCATCACTACGTGGAGACTGTCACGTGTTTCGGCCATTTCGCAATAGACGGAAAATTTATGGGGAGCACAACAGAAGCTGGAACGCTCTAGTGGGTATTGACAAGTTTGTGAGATTATAAGAACGTGAAGTTCTATAAATAGAGCATCATTCAATACACTTTTGTCATCCATGACGTTTCTGGCGATGCATTATTTTAGGGAAAAGTGCCAAAAAAGTCCTAAACCTTTTGCCTTTGTGCCGATTTAGTCCTAAACCTTTTTTTGGTGCCAATTCAGTCCTAAACCTTTTTAAGTTGTGCCAATTTAGTCCTTTCCGGCTAATTTTGGCCGGATTTTTTTGCTGATTGGACGCCGGCCGGCGACGTGGCATGACCGGCGCCGACGTGGACAGCTTTTAATAATATTTTTTTTTTTTTTTAATATTTTTTATTTTTTATTTTTTTATTTGTGTTTTTCCTCCGGCCGGTCGCCGAGGTCCGGCGACCGACCGGAAGCGACCGCCGGCGAGGGCGAGGCGACCTCGCCGGATCTCGGCGAGGTCGAGCCTCGCCGGCCATGCCCTCGCCGGATCCGGCGAGGGCGAGCCTCGCCCATGGCCGCCTCGCCGGATCGGCCATGGGCGAGGCTCGCCTCGCTTCTGGCCGGTTGCCGAGGTCCGGCGACCTGCCAGAAGAGACCGCCGGCGAGGGCGAGGGCCGGCGAGGCTCGCCCTCGCCGGATCCGGCCGGGCGAGCCTCGCCCATGGCCGCCTCGCCGCATCGGCCATGGGCGAGGCTCGCCTCGCCGGATCCGGCGAGGTCGAGCCTCGCCGGAGCCTCGCCCGCCCCCGCGGCCACTGGCGAGGTCGAGATCCGGCCTGGTCCGACCAACGCAAGGCACAAAAAAGGACCGAGGCCTACCGGAGCTTCGGCGCTTGAAACCAGGCGCGGCCGTAGGCCGACGGCCGCGGCTCAGGTGCGGTGGCCGGCGGTCTACCCCCTCCGACTCTCTCGCCCTGCTCGAACCCCCTCACTCGCCAGATCCGGCAAGCTGGCGGGGCTCGCCCTCGCCGGCCAGGCCTCGAGGGCGGCCTCGCGCGGGGCGGGCGAGGCTCGCCCCGCCGCCCGCGCGAGGCCGCCCCGCGGCCCCATCGGCGAGGTGGCCGGCGAGGTTGACCTCGACCTCGCCGGCCGTCGCCTCGGCCGGTCGCCGAGGTCCGGTGACCGGCTGGAGGAATTAAAAAATAAAATAATAAAAAATAATCAAAATAAAAATAAAAATATTAAAAATATTTTAAAATATTATTAAAATATTATTAAAAGTTGTCCACGTCAGCCGGCCGGCGTCCAGTCAGCAAAATCCGGCCAAATTGGCCGGAAAGGACTGAATCGGCACAACTTAAAAAGGTTTAGGACTAAATCGGCACCAAAAAAAGGTTTAGGACTAAATCGGCACAATGACAAAAGGTTTAGGACTTTTTTGGCACTTTTCCCCATTATTTTACATTATCTTTTTCAGGACTCTTGAATTATGTTGCAGGGGTTGGAAAGCCGTGTTTGCTAGAGATCTTTTTATGGAGAATATTAAATGAAATATCATCCGGCCATTTTTCGCCCACCAATTCCCTCCAGCCAATGGTCTTCCCAAATTAAGAACAGTTCCTTACTTCTTCTGGCAATAATCTTTTTCTTATTCCACCACAATTTTCCGGGATCAAATTTGATTGTTGATCTCTTATATGTCATTCTCCTTTGTTGACACCTAAATTTTGATTACGTTTTTATTAGGCCTTAGTTTATTTATTTATGTATTTTTCCTTTTTTTTTTGGGATAATAAATAATAAAAAATAAAAATAACAAAAACAACAAAACGAAAAAAAAAAAAAAAACAAAACAAAAAGAGGCAGCCCCTCGAGGCTGGGCCTTCACGCCCAACTCCCTATGTTCCTCTTCCTCACATGGGCCCTCCAGGGCCCACGGCCGGGCCTTTTTCCCCCAAAGCTGAGCCCCCCTGCTTGTCTTTTTCCTCTGTTGTCTTCTTCCCCGACTGGATAAGCAGCATGCGCTGGAGACCGGACACGTGCGACACCGGAAGGGTGGAGAGGACGGCGATGTATGACACTGCAGGTGGAAGGGACGTGTCTTCAATGTGAGGCAACCTAGCTAGAGCCACCTCAATGGATGGGACGCTGGTTCGGCCGGTGGAGGCCGTTCGACATGCGGGAACCGATGGTCGAAGCTCTATCGACCGACCGCCCCCTCGCCTATAAATAGGCCTCTCTCTCAACTAAGGGTGATCGGGTCCAGGGTGGGTAGGGTCTAGACCTGGACCCTGTTCCCGACCCTGTTATAACCGGTTCTCTTTTTTTGGACCCTGTTCCCTACCCTGTTTGCATTGGACCCCGTTCCCGACCCACCCTGCTTTTTTTTCGGTCCGGGAACAGGGGTTAACCCCGTTTATATTAGAACCTGTTTTGCAAAATTTTTCTGGCATAGATAGTATATATAATTATCGGTTGCTAACGAACGTGCACATTTCACATCTTGCTAGTAAACCGCAATAAGCAAACTTTGCCATTTGTATCAAGTTTAACAAATGGCTCAAGAAAGGATTTTAGTTCGCACATAACTTGTCAAGATCGAGAAAGACTTCAAAGACCTACGATTTAATTTTCCCTTTCCGTTTTGCTCCGCATACAATCTAACTTTCCTTGAAGAAGTAAAGGACGAAATACACAAAGGAAAACTCCAAAATTTTACTCATCAGATGTCTTCACTTCTCGGTCATCTAAACGATCCCATCTTCAATCTCGGTGCTCAGCATCATCACTTCATGAGCTTGGAGTCTATGTCTGAAGCCATTTACACGCAGGCATGTACTCAGTAGCTATTTCATCATGTCCCTCAACTTCCATTGATATGTCTGTCTTGATCCATTGACTGAAAATTGAAAAAAAAAAAATTATATAACATTAGGATTCTACAAAAATAGATTAGTTTTCATTCCAAAACCAACTGAACTCAGATAAAAGTGCCAAAGAATCAAGATCTTGTCCGAGCAAATCATTCCTCAAATATTCAGCTAGAAAAAACCATTGCAGATTGAAGGACACTCCACATTGAAGTTAATTCTGACCTACAAAACAAAGAGAACTGAATAACATCCTTGTTAATGAAAAGTGCGGGGACTGTAATCAATAATATCGGAACCACTCACCTTCTGAACTCAACCATTCAGAAAAGGCTAAAGATTAAAACTTAATTTGGTTCGAACAACTACATAAGAAAGGTATTGTTTATTTTTCTGTTTTGTCCTTTCATCTAACCAAAACCATCCACATATATAAACAAAGCACAAAAATTCATGTGGTTCATCCACGGATCAAAAAAAGGATCACATAAACATTATGAAGTGAGAATTACAATATGGCTGCCGTCTAGATGCCAAAAACAAGTTTATCGCTCCCTTGGCAACACATGTTTCCCACAATCTCATGGCATCCATCACTATTTGAGCGGCAAAAAAAAGCATGTGGTTCTCGCTCTTCTCTCGGCCACACCACAATGAAGGTCCAATAACTCTCATCTTCTAGATGTGGTGACTTAACTACGACAAAAGAAAACGAAGCGTTCAAAAAGAGCAGACGATTTAAAACACGGATAGGATGTGCTCTCTTGTCTCTCTCACACACACACCCACCTGCACAAGCGTCCGATAACTCTCATCTTCTATCGACGAAACTTGAAAGGTAAATGATTTACAAATCATAACAGATTCATAATCAATACAAAATCAATCGGTGAAACGTGAAAGGCAACGCAACCATCGCTCATCCGTATAACTAATCAATGAAACTAATAATTTCTAATTACCAAACATCACCGACCATCGGTGAGCGGACTAGAAGTAGCGTCGGGTTCGTTGCGCGGTGAGGGACGGGGGCAGCGGGCGGAGCCGGGGGCGGGCGCATCGGCAGGGGCGTCGCTCGGGAGTAGGCTCGGAGTATATCTATTGGGAGTCGGAGTAGATTTGTCTGGCGTCGAGCAGAGGAGGACCCAGCAGCCAGGGGGCGGCGGCCCGCGGGGAGGGTAGCGTAGCCGAGGCGCTCGGGTGCGACGGGGATCAGCACAGCAGCGGCTTCGACGGGCTGCTGGTATCGTGGCTGGTGAGGGCAGCAAGGATCAACGCGGCTTCGGCGGGCGTCGGCGAGGGGTTAGGCTAGATCGCGAGCGAGCAGGGGGCGTCGTTCGGGCGGCGGTAGATCAGCAGCAGGGGAGCTCGGGAAACGGCGCTCGGTGAGAACAAGATCGGCGGAGGGCTACTGTGGGTTGCTCGAAGATGCGACAAGGTGGGCTTTACGGACACGAGATCTGCGGGTCAGGGGCGTCGGCGAGGCAACATCAGCAGGTGGAACGGCGAGATCGAACGGAGGCGGCGTCGACACTCGGGTGCGAGCTCGGCGGGGGTCAACGGCTTCGCGGGCAGAACCAGTGGAGCGGAGCTTCAGATGACCGGCGGAACGGCGGCGGTGGTGCGAGCGCAAAGGGTGCGACGAGAGCGGCCTTGGCGGCGTTGGCTTCGCGATTTACGGGGGGAGCTCGGAGCAAGGCTAGCGAGCAGCCGGGAACCGGGATCGGCGGACACCGGACGGGCGGAGGTCGCGATTTCGGGGGCGACGGTGGGCGAGCGGAACCGGGGTCGGCAAACGCCGGATGGGCGGAGGTCGCGACCGCCATCTCGCGGGTGTCGTGGGAGCCGGGAGGAAGCCGGTAAAGATAGAAATTAGGGTTTGGCTTTTGTGTTTTGGTCTTTGGGGGGGTTACAAATACAAATCAGTCCTTCAACCGGTTCCAAAACCGGTCCTCCAACCGGTTCCCAAACCGGTCCGGTCGATCCGGTTCCCGGGTGGGTAATCCCTCGGAACCGGTTCCCGGACCGGTTCAAACAGGGTCTGAGGTTTGGGAACCGGTTCCCGGACCGGTTTCAACCGGAACCGGTTCCCGACCCTGTTTTCCGGGTGGGCCGGACCGGGAACCGGGTAAACCCGGTCCGGTTGCACACCCCTACTCTCAACGATGGCAAAGGGCACGTCGAGAAGGATCATGGGCTGCTAGCTTCGATGACTTCCTCTTAAGAGACTTCAAGGGAGGCTCGAAGCTACGTGATCTATCATTGGTTAGTTAAAGGTTCAGTTAAGCCACGTATAAGTGATGGGCTAGCCGTTGGTCCAAAAAGTAGCGTGCCGACCCAAGCAACGTCATCCACAAGCGAAAGCCAATGACAATTCGCTATAGATGGCCATTGCGAGGCAATGGGTGGTCTATGTGCAGAAGCTTTGAGAAAGAAGGAGAGGAGAGGGGTAGGGGGAGAACTTTGGGATTGGATTTTTTATGGACATGTGTCCTAAGTTAGGTGGGACCCTGAATGGGAACTATTAAATTAATGTCTCGAGTTTGAATTCAGATAACGATTTGTTAAACCGAATTTTGTTGAGAAATATTTTTCCAAGCGAATTACAAATCGGATGAAGAAATCTTTCTTCTTATTAGACTCTCTTTCGAACGTGCAAAATAAGTAAGGAAGATATCATGTGCAACTACAAGACAAAAAGGGGCTCACATATTTTATTATCTTTATTTATCTTTATTCAAGAGTATAAGTTATCTTTCTTCAACATAATTCGTGTAAAGGAATTCGTGTAAAGGAAAAGCAATGATTTCTTTATTCCTTACAAAAGCCTAGTCCACGTTGAAGTTAAAGTTGGTGGGTCCATGTCAAATATGTTGACTTTGTTGGGCACACATATAAAACCAAACGTGGGTTCTTTCTTTCAAGTGTGCCACAAAAAAGCTGAGGAGTGCCGCACACAAGAAAAAGAAGAACAACGGAGTTGTTGGAAAGAAGAACAAGTAAACGAGTTTTATTGTGTGCGGAGTATATAGAATATTTTGCTTGAGTTTGAACATGTTGTAATTTTTGTGCCATGAGTTTATGTCCAAGTGAATTGTTTATTTATAAATACTTTGAGTTTGAGATTAAATTTAAGTGTGAGAAACACTTGAGCATGTAAGTGAATGTAAACTCTAACTCTCCGATTATAATGAATTATTTACTACTAGCTCTCATTGTGGACGTAGGTACCATACTTAGACCGAATCACGTAAATTTCTGATGTTGTTATTATTTCTCATTTATTTCTCTAGTGATTTTGCATTGGCGTAAATTGCAAGATTTCGTCATTTTCACATATTATATTCCAACAATTAGTATCAGAGCTTGAGATCGGATTTTTTTATTGTGATTTGGAGCTTTTACTTGTCTAATTATTATCTAGAAATTATGTTATTACAATTATATATGAGAGGAAATCTAAAATTGAGAAATTTAATGGGATGAACAACTTTGGGTTATGGATCATCAAAATGCGGGCATTATTGACAACCCAAGGTTTGGCCAATGTACTGGATGGTGAAGATGAGTTGCCGATTATAATGAAAACCTCTGAGAGGGTAGAGTTAATGGAAAGAATAAAGAGCACAATCTTGTTAAATTTGTTAGATGAGGTTTTAATAGAAGTTGTTGAAGAGAAGGATGCCGCACAACATTATGGGCAAAAATTCAAGCACTCTATATGAAGAAATGTTTGAACAATCGCTTATACATTTTGAAAGGGATGTTTTAATTTAGATATACTGAATGTATGTCTATCAAAATCCACTTAGATTAATTTAATAAACTCGTGATGGATTTGAAGAATGTTAGTAAGATACTTGATGATGAAAAACATGGTATGATGTTGTTAGCCTCTTTATTAGAGTCATGGAAGCACTTTACTGATTCACTGTTCTAGGGACATAATACAATTACCTCAGAAGATGTAAAGTCCACCTTATTCTTTAAGGAGTGGTAAAAAAAATTGCAAGATGACAGTCTAACACAAGAAGTAGCGCAAGCATTGACGATTCAAGATAGAGAACAACATTGAGTATCACAAGAAGGGGCACATCAGGAGAAATTGTCCAAAGTAGAAGAATAAAGATGATAGGCAGAATGCTACAAGCAGTGTGGTAAATGCTGCTGAAGGGAGCACTAGTGATGTAGAAGCTGTTTATATGTGACTACTACTTCGTTAGGAGACGAATGTGTGCTAGATTTGAAGTATTCTTATCATATGACTCTTTATAAGAACTAGTTTACTATTTACCATACTACAAATGATGGTAGAGTTTTTTTGGGGAATAACATAGTTTGTAAAGCTATGGGGATAGAAACAATTCGGATTCAGATGCACAATGGGGTGGTGTGCACATTGACAGATGTGAGGTATGTACTGGAGCTCAAGAAAAATCTTATTTCTCTGGGGACACTCGACGACATCGGGTGTATGTACACCACTGAAAGTAGAGTACTGAAGATCTCTCGAGGTGTCATGATAGTAATGAAGGGGGAGAAAATGAATACTCTCTATCATCTACTGAGAAAAACCGTGACCGGAACCACTGCAATTTCGTCAGGTGAGTTAGATTCTGACTTGACTCAATTATGGCATATGCTTTTAGAGCACACGATCGAGGCAGGTATGACAATACTGAGTGATAGAGGATTGTTGAAGGATCAAAAGACAAGGAAGCTAGACTATGTGAGCATTGCATTTTTGGAAGTAGCACCAAGTTAAGTTTACTACAAATATTCATTCAACCAAACGACTAGTTGAATACATTCATTCAGACATCTGGGGCCCATCTTCAGTTCCTTCGAAATGAGATGCTCTATATGTGCTAATATTTATCGACGACTATTCGAGGAATGTATGGGTATACTTTCTGAAGCATAAATATAATGTGTATGATCAGTTCAAGAAATTTAAAGCACTGATTGAGAAGCAGTCATATAAACAAATTAAGTGCCTGAAAACCAATAATGATATGAAGTTCTATGATAAAGATTTTACCGAATTTTGCAAGAAAAAAGGTATTGTGAGACATCGCACAGTACCTGGGACACCATAACAGAATGGTGTGGTAGAACAGAAAAACATAATTTTGTTTAAGCGAGCTCAATGCATGCTTTCGCATGTAGGATTTGGTAAGGAATTTTTGGTCGAAATAGTGAACATGGCATGTTTCTTAGTTAATCAATCTCTATTATCTGCTATCGAGTAGAAGACTTCTGAGGAAGTATGGTCGAAGAAACCTGTTGATTACTCCGGATTATATATATTTGGATGTCCTGTGTATGTTCATGCAAGTAATGGTAAGTTTGAGCCGAGGGCGAAGAAGTGCGTATTTCTAGGTTATGCACATTGGGTGAAAGGCTACCAGCTATGTGATCTTCGACAAGATTACAATACTTCAATAGAAAAGTTTTGAAACGCAACCAGCAGAAAAGACAGATCATAGTATCATTAGTGAGGTAGAACTTCAAGTGAAGTCTCTAGAGACCACTAAAGTAATAGAAGTTGAGACTGCAGATGAGGCTGTAGTTCCTGAAGTTGGTGATAGTGGACAATCAGCACAACTGCAACACACTATAGCCATAGATAGACAGATAAGGTAAATTAAATCACCGATACGTTATGGTTATACAAATATTGCTTATGCATTGACTATGGGTTTTGGATTGGAGACAGATGAGCCTTCATCTTACTTTAAGAAGATGGCTAGTTTTGAGTCGTTGGAATGGCTAGGGGCTATGAGTGAAGAAATCAAATCACTCCATCAAAATTAGATGTGGGAGCTTATCAAAGTACTTAAGAGTCAAAAGATTATTGGAAGTAAATGAGTTTTTAAATGGAAAGAGGGCATTCCCAGTGTCAAGGCAAAGAAGTATAAGGCGAGACTTGTGTCAAAGGAATATACACAATGTAAGAGCATTGACTACAATGAAGTATTCTCTCTTGTAGTAAGATATACTTCAATTCATATTTTACTTGCCTCAGTTTCTTTGCAAGATCTCAAGTTAGAGCAGCTAGATGTAAAAACTACATTCAAGGTGAGTTGAAAGAGCAAATTTATATGAGCCAAAGGGATTTGTTATTCTAGGTAAGGAAAATCATGTTTACTTATTGAAGAAATCTTTATATGGGCTAAAATAGTCTCCTAGACACTGGTACAAGCGTTTTGATGCTTTCATGGCTAGTCAAGACTACTCGAAAAGTAAAATAGATAGCTGCATTTACTTTAGGAGAATGGATGATGGTTTTTTTATTTATCTATTTTTATATGTTGATGATATGCTGATAGCAGCTAAAAATATATTTGATATTGATTTATTGAAGAGGCAATTAAATGCTGAATTTGAGATTAAAGATTTAAGTGCTGTAAAGAAAATATTGGGTATGGAGATTTTACATAACAAGACTACATGAGTTTTACGTCTATCTCAGAAGAAATATATTGAGAAGATCATGACACATTTTAATATGCAGTTAGCAAAATCTGTAAGTAGACCTTTAACAAAGCATTTTAAAATTTCAGATAAATTATCACTGTAGACTGAGGAGGGGGAGGAGTATATGTTCCATGTTTCTTATTCTAGTGTCATGAGTAGTATTATGTATGATATTGCAAGTACTAGACCTGATTTTTCACAAGCTGTGAGCGTAGTTAATTGTTATATGAAGTATCCTGATAAAACTTATTGGGAAGTTATGAAATGGATCCTCAGATATTTCAAATGGACAATAAATGTGGGTATGGTGTATTGGATGGATAGAAATGGTAGTGAGGCCACTAGTTTTGTGAATTCGGATCACGCTGGTGATTTGGATGATTGTGAATCTTTAGCAAGATATGTGTTTACGCTAGCAGGTGGTGCAGTTGGTTGGAAAGAATCCTTACGGGATCACATTGCCTTGTCTTTGATTGAGACAGAGTACATGGCACTAACTTTTGTGGTAAAAAAAGTGATATGGTTACGAAGTTTACTCTTGGACTTTAGGTTATAACAGAAAAAGTGTAGATATACACTGTGATAATCAATGTGCGATATATTTTGCATATGCTCCAGTTTATCAAGAGCGAACAGATTCTATCAACATCAGATACCACTTCATCCAAGATGTCTCAGCTAAAAGATTGCTACAGCAGATAACCTAGTAGACATGATGACTAAGTCTATTCCTTTGACAAAGCTTAAGCTCTGCTTGAGCTCTATTGTCGACTGTGGAGAGTAAGCGCCATTTGAGGCATTGGGAGAGCGGCATATATGATAAGCACTATAACTTAGCTTCAAATATCGAGCCAATGTGGAAAATTGTTAAATTAATGTTTCAAGTTTGAATTCGGATAACGATTTGTTAAATTGAATTTTGTTGAGGAAGATGTTCTCGAGCGGATTACAAATCGAATGAAGAAATATTTCTTCTTATTGGACTTTCTTTTGGACATGCAAAATAAGTAAGAAAGATATCATGTGTAGCTGCTACAAGACAAAAAATGACTCACATATTTTATTATCTTTATTTATCTTTATTCAAGAGTAGAAGTTATCTTTTTTGAAAGGAATCCGTATAAAGGAAAAGCAAGGATTTCTTTCTTCCTTGTAAAAGCCTATTCCACGTTGAAATTAAAGTTGGTGGGCCTAGGTCAAATATGTTGACTTTGTTGGACACACATATAAAATCGAACATGGGTTCTTTCTTTGAGATGTGCCACAAAAAAGCTTAGGAGTGCCACACACAAGAAAAAGAAGAACAATGAAGCCGTACGAAAGAAGAACAAGCAAACAAGTTTTATTGTGTGCGGAGTACATACAATATTTTGCTTGAGCTTGAACATGCGGTAATTTTTGTGCCGTGATTTTACATCCAAATGAGTTGTTTATTTACAATTTTATATAGGTATGAACTAGGCCCCAGTTTATCTACTCCAATTAGAGCCAGTGCATATGTCCGACGTGGACTTGGGTAGACTAAGGGTGCGTTTGGTTGGACTTTTGGGGAAAGCCATTGGAAAAATGCAAAAGACTTTAAGTTGAAGGGACTTTGGCCTAATGGGAATTTCAAAGTTGTTCCCAAACACCCCATAAAACTAGATCAGAACAACCAATGCCATTCTTTTAACAGCCTCAAGACAACTCGTGAACGCAGGACAAATCAACTCAACAGCCAACCTAATGTCATGAGAGACTATAAATGAAATTGAATTAGGTGTAAAAATCAACCAAATCAAGCTCAACATAGTAAAGCTGCATTCATTCACGTTAAGTCAAAGCACACCATCTATATCAACTTATCAAACTACCGTGGAATTTAGATAATTCAGCAGCCATACATGATACATCTAAAAACTCATCACAAATCCTATTCTCAATAAACCTTGAGGAACATAAGAGCTTAATTTTTCTAACATATCAACTAAGGTTCCATTTTGTTTTCGTTTAAAAAAACTACTTTTTCCTTGAGCTATGTTCATTTTAAAGAAAATAACTTCTAAGAAAACATTTTATGAATTTTCCAACATTCATCTAATGGAAAATGAACTAATAAAAGAAAACGCCTCCCATTATTGAAAAAGTACCTTCAAAAGTGAGGAAAATATGCATTTTTTTTTCTGTTTTCTTTTTTTTTTCTTCCTTTTTCTTTTTCTTCTTTTAGCAACCACGACGGCGGCCAACGATCAGCCACTGGCCAACTCTAGCCTTGCCTAAGGCCAAATGCGGTGAGGGTGAGGCTTGAGGTCGCCAAGGTCAGCGAGCTACAAAGCTCAGGCTCGCCTCAACTCGTCGGATCTGGCAATTCGCGTCTTGGTCAGTCGATGGACAGCAAGCCATCATCGAGGCACGTGGCGATGGAGGAATGAGGAGGAAGGAAAAGAAAAAGGAAGAAAAAAAAAAGAAAATTTAAAAATAATAAAAATTCGATTTTTAAAAATCATAATAATTAACATTTCAATTTTAAAAATATATATAAATTAAAATTAAATATTTAGTCAATCAAAAAATTAAATTTTTTTATAATTTTTTTCCAAAAACTCAAATCATATAACAAACAATGAAAAATATTTTTCGCTCCATTTTCAAATTTCAGCAGAACGTAAGAAAATATAGTCATTTTCTCAAAAATTGGTTTCTTAGAAAATATTTTCCAGACACATAATATTTTCCTTGAAATGAACCGCCCTTAATCTAAAGATGGAATTTCATGTTGTATTGCAGTCCATATTGAGGTGTAGTACTTGCTAGTTTGATTTATGCATCTATTTCTCTATGAAAACTCTAGCCTCACTATCGTAATCATCCAACACACGAAGTAAAAATTTGCAGTTTTATGTCCCTGACAGGAAGCAACAAAGTTTAGGAATTGCACATTAATTAGGAAAATGCGTAAGCAATACATTTGACGACGAACTTTAAAATGTATAAACCTAGAACTGAAGTTGTAAAAAGTCCGAAGTTCAATTAAAATGCAAAAGACAGTACTTTTTTCATTCTTGCACTCTTGTTGGTTATTGGACTTCCCCAACACGACTCAACATATCATCACTCTTGCGAGTCATTCGTGAAAAGATCAATTCCATTCCCCCAATAGGGCATAACTTCGACATTCAAAAGATAACGACCATAATTTTTTCTTTTTCTTTGTTTCTTTTTGCCAAAAAACAATGACTACTAAACCTTCTATCCATTATATCGTCCTAAAATCTAAAATTAAGATTTAGACTGAAAAATTCATATTTGACATGCCTGTAAAACTCTGTAGGAGATAACTGTATCATAAACATGACAGAGGAGTCAAGAAATACATTGATTCTTGAATCACTGATTGAAGAAAATTTGCACTCACGTTCTATTTTCATTGACAATGACGTAAATCCCCAGACGTTGGCACATACAGATAGCAACTACCCTACAACTGCAAAAATGCCAATATCTGTGATTCTGTGAAGGCAAAATGAAGGATAAGTGACTTCTTAAAATAAGGACCCATAGGCGCATGCAAAGGGGAAACAAAGTAGAATGTATGAGCTTGATGGATGGTACAAAGTGATTGTAGCTTGGTACCGGTCTTCCCCCTCTTCCTTTGATGATGCAGCATACTTGTAAACCTATCACAGATTTTTAATTTTCATCAAAAACCAAATCCAACTTGATCATAATCAAGGAAGACAACCATACATTCTGATCCTGTATTAAAAAGGATTCTGCAAATGCTTCGACAATATTTTAAGAGAAGCCATTCAAAACTGATCCAATACATTGAATTCGGATAAACTTGGCAGCTGAGAAGGCTTTAGAGTTCCTATTAAGAGTCAATGCCAAATCTGAACTTGGCATCCTAACCCAGCTACTTAAGAAAACTAAGAAATTGGGGATTTAATTTATTCAATAGTCAAGTTTAAAGGTGGAAAAACATAAGCGCAAAAGCAAATTTAGAATTCTAAGTAACTTGTCATTCAACAGATGGGAAACTCAAAGTTCAAGAGACAGGATATCCAATCCAAAGTTTACAGCCCTCAATTACAGCAATACACACAAATGCAGTTTAAAGGAATGCCCTACACGGCCCCTAATCACTAATTTACCCAATGAAGAGCCATTGACAGTGTGGCTGCTCACTTCAGATACCCTCATTTTGATAGTGCAGTCCATCACTCCATTGAAGCTCAGACACAGTAGGGAAGGCAATATTAGTGTAGACCAACATCTATCAAGATGCCATCTTTGCGCATAACAATCTAATAAGCACTATAGGATTGATATTAGTCAAAAAGACATGCCCCTAATGGAAAGCCCAAAATTATCAATTCTAGTCAATATTCTTCTATTGAAATTATCTATTCTAGACATGATCACGAAATGGTTGAGAAAGAAATCCACTCAGTTAATTTATCAACAACAATACTAGAAGACTAGTTTAGCTCAAACATATATCATCACAACATGTACTAGTCGTTAAAACATTATGCTTAATAATGCAAAAGATATAATTCATATTAACCCTGCATAGAATCAACAGTAATCATAAGTAACTCACTCATCGTGAATACTAGCTTAGTCAGGACTGCAACATCTTCATATGCACGCATGCATGTGAGCATGCATATGTGCTTAAAGATAATTTAAGATATAAGAAAGTTGCCATTGAAAAATTATATAAGAAAATGAACCCACTTTAGTAAAAGCGCTCAACTGGGTAAGAATTGGTTGCATCCAGCACATGATATGAGATTTCCATCAAAATCAGCATTTTCAGGCACCAGACAAGATCGATGATAGCTGCAGCTTTCCTGTCAAACAAGCCAATTATGACAAACAGACAGATGAATAACTTTCCACAAAAAGTTCAAGCTATACATTGTCTATTAAAAGATCGGCAAGTGCCATAACTTTTGTACGTGAAATCCCAGATCTGGGCAAGTTCCAAAAAATTATCTTTCAGAATTAGTTTGGGGCAGCATTCCAGAAAAACTACAAGAAATCCCAGATCTGGGCAAAAATTGTAATGTCTTCTTCCTCTTACATATACAGCTGAGCTTAGCAACTAATTAGCGTGTGAAAAGATTGACTCTTACAGTTCATTCCTAATAACAGCCTATCAAGACACTGCCTCCACTAAGAAAATACAAGCACTAAAAACGTAAGTGCCAATTAGGTTTGCAGCTTGAATCACAAGAGCCAGAATTATTGACACTTACCGAGAACATAACCACCACAGATTGAGTCAGCAAACAAAGCGTTAAGGAGCTAGAACCAACAGGACATAACCTCATTGGTACAGTAGATTTTCCAGAGGTCATCCTTTTAATTAGATGAATCAGGTTCATTTGATTCTTCCACACCTGCCTATAAAACTCTGATTCTTGAGAATGAGTGATGCTTCAAAAATCAAGCATTGCCCTGCACAAAATGAAAAGTTTCAGTTACAAAGTCTAATCTAGATATATAGGAAGATATGCCCCGCCCCGCAGGCATCAAGATTATACTAAAATCAGATGTTCTTTATGGCCATAATAGAAAATATCAGCTGCATTGCTTATTGGATCTTCATTAAAATAAATCATTGAGATGAAAAAAATGTTCATTCAGCATCTTTTGCCTTATTGGATTATGAAACAATAGATTCTCAAGCATGGCTTGTCGACTTGCTACAATTTTATGGAGATCAGGAGATATTGAAGCGCATCATATGGTCATTAAAAAGTGACCTCACAAGAAGAAGCCCGCCATTACATCATGACCCACAAGCATTAGCAGTTGTGACTTTCATCCATTCTAATGCTACCAGATGACGGCTGTGATGGCATCCCATATCTCTTGTCGATGTGTTTCACATGAGCCTTATACATATGTGCTCTCCCTCCACCTAATAGCTTAAACTTTCTGGTTAAATTTTCTTACATGGCATCAAATCAACTGCTCATTCATTTTTCTTTTACATCTCTGCATCTAGTTTTTGAATCTTCATGGTGGTTTGTGCCGATGACACAATTAGTACACATAAGCTAACGTGGCAAAAGTCTCTTGTTGAGGAAGTGGGATTTGGATAGACAGAATCCATGTGGTTAATTTGTGACAATTGCACTGCACTAAATATAGCTTCTAATCCCATTTAAATTAGAGATTTAAACACAATGAGGTTGAATGCCCTTTTAATAGGGAGAGGTTACTATGTGGAGAAACTGCAACAAGCTTTGTGAAGTATAATGATCAGCTTGCCGTTCTATTGCCAAGCCTCTCTCAGATACTCAAGTCAAATATATGGTAACAAGCTTGGACCATAAGACATATATGCTCCAACTTAAGGGGCAGCATTGAGAGTTCTTTGTAATTGTCAACATAATGTTAGACCGAGTTTGTAGTGGCATACACGGAAACACCATGTGATATTTACTTCATGTGTAGACAAGGGGAGTACAAAATCCTTTTGGTCTTAACTTCTGTCATCTTAACTTTAGCATGGTAGCAAAGCTAAGTTCCACCCTAGTGTATCTACACGTGTGGGTCATCAATTCCATGTGCCATCCTCATTTAGATTTGCACGTGAAATGAGCTAATATAGTATCCCGCGCCGCATATCTACGAGATTCATATAAGTCTCATATACATGTGATTTCTCTCTATCTATTAACTTAAACTTATGAATTGGATTTTCTAACAACAGGAAGACAAACTATAACCATGCTTAAACAAATCACCCAAGTCACAAAGAAATGCAATAAAAGGATTGTTATATGAATAAACTCAACCAAAAGAAAAAATTTCACCCACCATAAACTATTGGATGTGCTACCCAAAAATTGGCTTCCATATTGGCTGACTCCAACGTACGTCTATTTGTCAATCATCCTACCAAGAGAAATCAACATTCTAAACATATTAGAATGGAGAAATCAGACAAATTTTAGGTAGATTAGTAAAAAACAAAGTAAGCTTATTCACCTTCCAAGAGTTATCCTGTTGCAGAGAGCAGTGATTGTGCAACGGTTTGCAAATATTCTTTTTACCCCAAAAGCAGTAGTACTCCTTCCAGCTGCATATCAACATGTGTTCAGGGTTATCCATGATATGCAGTCATTTTTTCTGGTTCTTTAAAATGATAGATGAGCAAGGAAACCACATTGTTTCCGGTGATAGCAATGCCAGTAGCCTCCAGTCAAATGATATTTTATTTCAATTTACATGCCATCGAGTCCCTCAATCAACAATGTATATGTTTGAGGGTGCAGTTGGCAGCCTTTCCTCTCCATGACCTGCAGCAAATCTGAGCATCTCTTTACAAAACCTTTCTTAAGTAGACCATCAACTAGAAGCTTCCAGGCTAGTTCATCATGATTGTACCCGCAAACTAAGAGACTACGAAAAAAATGTTCAGCCTCTTCCTCATCCTCCTGATCATATAGGCCACATATAAGCAGCTTAGAAGACTCCAGACGGGGTAAATGACCATGCTTGATCATAGCCTCTGTCATCTTCTTTGCTTCTCTGTATTCTCCCTTCTCACAACAACAGCAAACAAGAGCATTGTAGGTTTTTTCATCAGGATTCATGCCTCTATCTCTCATATGTTTGACTATCCTAACTGCTATTTCAAGGCGACCCACTTTGCAAAGTCCTATAATGATCTTTGCATAAGTGTTGACATTAGGAGCACAACCATGTTCAAGCATTTTGTCGAAAAACTGCAAAAAGGTTCCAAAATCCACAATCCTCCACACATCTGCTTTATCAACTGGTGAGATATTTGATGTCAAGCTATCACTTCCGACCGCAAGGTTTTCCCCTTTCACACAATTTCCATCTAGAAAATGCTGAAGCAACAGCCCATATGTATGGTGAGAAGGCACACAATCAGAATCAAACATGCGTTTGAGAACATCAAAAGATAGATGAAGTAATCCCAACCGCCCATATGCATCAATTAAATATGTGTAAGGGACTGAGTCGGGCTCAATCTTCTCTCTTCTCATCTTAGAGATCAAATTTTCTGCTTCATATATTCTGCATTGAGAGCAATATGCATAAATAAACGATGTGTAAGTAAAGAGATCAGGCTGATATCCCAAGGAAACCATCTGGTCTAAAAGCTTATCAGCATGGTCAAAGTCTCCTTCATCAAGCATCTGCTTAATCAGAATCGTATAAGTATACACCGTCGGCTTCAAGTCCAGATTCAGCATATTTTGAACCATCACCAATGCTTCTTGTGTTCTCTTCTCTTTGCATAATCCATCTATCAAAGCATTGTAAGTAAACGAATTTGGCTTGCAATCCTCCAAAAGCATCCTATCAAGCAGTTTACGGGCATCCTCAAGTTGTCCAGATGCACAACAGCCATCAATTAACGATGTATATATCACTTCATTTGCTTTGATACCTTTCTCATGCAATGAATCCAATAAAGCAAAAGCTTCTTTAATCCTCAACCTCTTACAAAGAGTATCCATAATAAAGCCATAACTCCACACATCAGGAGCTAAACCACTTTCTTCCATCATTTTAAGTAGCCTATGAGCATTATCCAGCTCCCCTACTCTACATTGACCATGAATTAAAGAATTGTACGTGATGATGGATGGACGGAGGTTGTGCTCAGCCATCTTATTAAACAATGCCATAGCCTGGTGCACATCCTTATTCTTACAAAAGTAGTCTATCAATTCATTGTATGTACGAGTATCTGGACTACATTTTTTTGACTCCATCAAACCTAAAATATCATATGCAGCATCTATTTGTCCGTCCTTACAATACCCATTAATTAAAGCATTATAAGTGACAACACTTGGAACTAGCCCCTTATCCGACAATTCATCCAACAATTTCCGGGCGTCACTGATCTTATTGTTCTTACAGAAACTATCAATGAGGACAGTATAGGTATGAAGATTAGGCTCACAACCTCTCTCAGGCATTTCCGTAAACAAATCCATTGCTTCTGATATTCTACCCAAATCACATAAACCACATATAAGAACTGTATATGTTCGAACAGAAGCACTGCAATTATCTTGCTCCATCTGAGAAAATAACTTCAGAGCCTCATCCACCCGCCCAGCTTCACAGAGACCATGTATAAGGATCGTGTATGAAACCTCATTTCTTGCACAACCCTTTTGGGGCATTTGCACAAAGATCTTATAGGCGCCATTCACATCCTTCTTCCGACAGTGACCCAATATCAGGGAGGTATATGTATATGTATCCGGGCTCAAACCCGCCTCCAAAATCTTTCTAACGTAATACTCTGCCTCCACCAGATTCCCTAACTTACAGTAGGCATTAACCATGGTATTGAAAGTATATATGTTCGGCAGAACCTTCAGGTCCAACATCTCTTTGTACACATTCTTCATTTCGTCAATCATCAAAAACTTCGCTAATGCCATCAGTAGAGTATTATAGCATCTGACGGTAAGCTTAAATCTCATATCACCTTCCCCGTTCATCCGGGATAAGAACTCCAACACGAACCGCGCGTCATCCGCCGAACCGCAGCATTTTATCATGGCGATCCGTAGCTTCTCGGCAACACGGAACAACTTGTTAGGAATCAGAACGGCCAGCAAAGCCGAATAGGACTGCACATTGTGCCTGAACCCGGGTCTCTCCGAAATCCAATTGAAGAACCCGAGCGCCGTCCGAGGGTCGAGACTCGAGGCGAACACGGAGGCGACGTGAGCCGGGGTCACCGAGGGGACCAGCCTCTTGAGCCAAGGGTTCCTCTCCCAATTCGGGGACGCGAGGATCGAGAGAAGCCGAGACGAGACGTCCGACGGCTCGGGCTCGGCGGCGCAAGAGGCGGCGGGAGAGGCGACGGAGGAGAGCGCTCTGGCGACGGAGCAGGGCGCGAGGGCGGCGGGATCGCAGGGGCTGGAGATGGCCGACGTCATCCTCGTCGCGGCGGCGGCGGCGGCGGCGGCGGCGGAGGAGCATCGTGGGGCGGCGGCGGCGGCCCCGCTCATTGACGGGGGAGGGTCTAGGGTTCGGTGGCGGCGGCGGCGGCGGCGGTGGCGCGCATATGGAGAGCGAGAGCGAGCTGGATTCGTTGCGGAGAGGCTGGCGGAGACTGAGCTTCTGAGGGGAAAATAGCGGTAACGGAGCCGCGAACTGCGACCGGAAATGGAGGAGGACCCGACCCGATCGTGCCTTCGGATCCTACCGTCTACAAAGATGAAGCGGAGGACCAATGACCAATGTCAAATCAATCCTTGATTGAATAATTCGCGTGATTATTAATGATTAAAATGAACTCAATCTATAAGATCTATAGTTGATGGTACATCATTAGTGTGGTGGCACGACTAAATGGAGTCGGGCCGAACTAAATTCATTAGAACGAGAAGTTTTGAATCGATTCAAGATCCAAACTATATTTGATTTTCATCAAGGATTAAACTTCTTTCGAAGTTTAGGTTTGAAAACTCAATTGAGATCCTTATTATTACTGTTTCCGCGAGTCTACACCTCCTCCAACTTAGGTGCAAGATTTATATGTCAAATGCATTTAGAACAAAACATCAATGGAACAATCAAATGCTCATTTGTGAAATGCAAAAGAGAGATGGGATGAAATTGGATATCCTAAACTTTCTTCCATAATTAATGTGAAGTTGTATGCATTTTTTAGTGATGTTATGAAATTCAGTATTAACCGGCCAAAAAGGAGTACCTAATCTTTTTTACTCATCCTCCAATCAGGTATATAAATTGCAAACTAAAATGTTCAAATTCAGCTCAAATTTGACCTCATGAAAAAAAAAAAAAAAAAAAAAAATTAACAATGGTAGTCCCCGTGGCCTATGACATAATGTTATTCTTTATATTTTGGTCATGCACCATGTTGTTGTTAAGTGGCCATTAGCTTATATATTAGATGCCAATTTATAATACAAGTCAACCCAGTCACATCTTGTATGGTTAAGATACATCTGCACCTCTATCTCTTTTCTTCATTTTTCAACCAAATCCTATCTTTTGTTATAAGGAACTTCTCTTGCTATTATCGCCTCGCCACTATAACAGATTGAGCATTGCCGCCATCACCATGGACATTGCAACACCACCGTTGGGAAATCCAACATTCACCACCAAAGTCGAGCATAATTAGCACCAACTTAAATAGGATACACGAGATACTTAAGAAGCATAGAATGAATTTATAAAATAAAAGAAATTTGTAACGTGGGTTCGTCTCCAAAATCTTAAATATTTTGCCTTGCTTCATTTTCCCCACTTCACTAAATTTCATGGCTATTACCCTACAAATCCGGCTCCCGCCTATTGAATTAAGTGGGAATGATTTATGGACAGTCCTCGCTTTTTGTCCTTGGGGGTACTTGCGCCTCTGTTCCTTCCCGGAGACAGGAGGACGAGTTCGAAGAACTATGAACGTGGGCTGATGCGCATGGCTTGGGTCGCAAGAAAATGCCCAGAAACCTTCGCCTCTGCAGGCCGGTCACTTCTCCTCTAGTTTTCAATCCGGGCCCTCGTCCGGACGCCGCCATAGTAGCGTGGTCGAACCACCGAATCCCCCTGAAACCTTCTCTTCACTGGTTAGCCCGTGCAATCAGTTCTTCCGCTTTTTGCGGCCCGAGACAGGGGAGGACTCCCCAGTCCTACTCCTCTCTCTTGGGTCGGTGTGCGGAGACGAGATGCTTGTTGGACGTTCGGAAAGTGCAGACCCACTTGGTAAAAACCGCTCTCTTTCCAACCCTTTTGGGCCACAAGCTGATCGACGCCTACCTCAAGTGCGGCGGCGTGGGCGACGCTCGCGACGTGTTCGACGAAATGCCCGAGAGGCACGTGGTCACCTGGAATTCTATGATCGCTTCTTATATCAAGCGGAGGAGAAGTGGAGAAGCTGTCGAGCTTTATGAGAGGATGATGAGGGAGGGAGTCTTTCCCGATGAGTACACATTCTCGAGTGTCTTCAAGGCGTTTTCGGACCTTGGTCTGGTGGCCGGCGGTCACAGAGCTCATGGGCTCGCAGTGGTTCTGGGGTTGGAGGTTTCTAATGTGTTTGTCGGTAGTGCTCTCGTTGATATGTATGCGAAATTTGGTAAAATGAGAGATGCGCAGTTGGTAGTGGACCGAGTAACAGAGCAAGATGTGGTTTTGCTTACGGCATTGATTGTTGGTTATGTGCAGCATGGCGAGGACTTCAAGGCTCAAGAGGTTTTCTTGGACATGATCAGGAAGGGGATCAAGCCTAATGAGTTCACTCTTGCAAGCACTTTAATCAGTTGTGCAAACTCAGCAGATTTAAAATCTGGTAAATTGATTCATGCGTGTATAGTCAAAACCGGCTTTGACTATGCAACCGCTTCACAAACTTCGCTCTTGACAATGTACTCGAAATGTGGGATGGTTGATGACTCCTTCAAGGTGTTCAATGATTTGGCTAACCCAAACCTGGTGACATGGACATCTCTCATTGTAGGTCTTGTGCAAAATGGAAGGGAAGAGATTGCTCTTTTGAAATTTCGGGAAATGTTGCAGAATTCTGTAAATCCTAATTCTTTCACACTATCAAGTATTCTTCGAGCATGTTCGAGGCTAGCTATGCTGGAAACAGGAAAACAAATCCATGCAGTTCTCACAAAATATGGATTAGTTAGAAATGGTTTTGCTGGAGCAGCACTTATTGACCTGTATGGAAAATGTGGAACGGCAGAAATGGCGAGGTCGGTCTTTGACCAGTTGATAGATATAGACATGGTGTCTATGAACACCATGATATATAGCTACGCTGTTAATGGACTGGGACAGGAAGCACTTGAATTGTATAGTAGGATGAAAGATTTGGGGCTTGAGCAAAATCAGGTGACATTTGTGGCTGTTCTTTTGGCATGCAGCAATGCAGGTTTGGTTGAAGAGGGTCAGCAGATCTTTTCATACTTACGAGACAGCCGTGAAACAGAATTGAGAAGAGATCATTACGCATGCATGGTTGATTTACTGGGGAGGTCGGGAAGACTTGAAGAGGCAGAAATGCTGGTGACACAGATAAAAAATCCAGATCTTGTTGTGTGGAGGGCACTGTTAAGTGCATGTAGGGTTCATGGAGATGTGAAAATGGCAGAGAGAGCTATGAAGAAAGTGCTTGAACTAGCACCAGGAGATGAAGGAACGCATGTGCTTTTGTCAAATCTATACGCCTCGACTTGCAATTGGAGTCAGCTTATTGAGATGAAAAGCACGATGAGGGAGATGAAACTGAAGAAGAACCCTGCAATGAGTTGGGTTGAAGTTGATAGAGAAGTTCATACTTTCATGGCTGGTGATTTATCTCACTTGGGATCAAAAGAGATACTCGACAATCTGGAAGAACTGATCGAGAAAGTTAGAAATCTTGGTTATGTCCCGGACACAAGGTATGTGTTACAGGATTTGGATGAAGAGAAAAAGGAGACATCACTGTATTACCACAGTGAGAAATTGGCATTAGCTTTTGCTTTATCAAGGACTAAAAATAAGACCAGCAGTGTCAGGATTCTTAAGAATCTTAGAGTTTGTGGGGATTGTCACTCTTGGATGAAATATGTCTCTGTTGCTGTCGGAAGAGAAATTGTTGCAAGAGATTCAAAGAGATATCATCATATTAAGGATGGCCTGTGTTCTTGCAGAGATTATTGGTGAATCAGTTTCTGATTCTTGATAATTAACATAAAATCTCCACTGCATCATTGATGTAACTGTGCTCTGAGGCACACCGTTGATCTCCCGCAGATTGATCGCCCGAACATTTATCTTCCCACTGGGTCAGCATTTGAGTGACTGGTAAAGGGGTGCAGTTTTATGATCTTTACGTCATGGACAACTTTGAATAAGGAAGTCCTGAAGAGAATGTATCGTAAGTTTCTATTTGAAAGCTCCAGAAAATGCATGGTGGAAATTGGAGCTTTGACCTTGACACAAGAAGAAAAAACGGAGAACAAGTTACACTCAGCCATGGTCTGGGGATGGAGAAAAGGTATCTTAAAGTTAAGATGCCGACAATTTTGCCATCTAAAGGTCTTGAGTAAAGCATCAGCAGAGAAGTGTATACATTTATGTTTAGATGCTCCATTCTTTGTCATCAAAATTGATCTCATATGCTCATATAAGAGATCATGCAAATTTCACTTGGTGAATTTTTAGTGATTTGGCTACTTCAATGGCGTGTTCTTAATTCCATTATATCAAGCTCGATTGTGCTCTAGAATGGAAAGCAAGAATGACGAGATTGTCAGTGATATGATTGTTGTGAACCAGAGAAGAACATTCTTCATTCTAGAGGGGTTGTCTTCCAGGAAAGGTTTAGCCCTTGATCAATGACTCAGTACCGATAGTGGTTGTATTGAGACTTCTTTCCATTATATATTGGATGGAAAAGCCAGAGACATTCGAGTCTCCGTGCCGTCTCATCTGAACCGCCAAGGCATCTCACGAGTGTTCGTGGCTTTACGACCTTCTTGGGCATTAGGGGACAGACGTCTTAATTGGCCTTTCCTGTTGAACCAGATGGCTCTTATCGCCTAACCCAAAAGATGCAATAATTTGCAAATTTTAAGCCTCGAGGAAATGTTGTTTTTCCACTAGGCCATAGGCTGTAAATCATTGGATTGTGTTAAAATGGTGACATCTGAGACATTTAAGGCAAAGGCGCAAGGCAAACGAAAATACTTTTCTGGCCAAGGTTCAAGGTGCGCGATCATGTCCATCTTTCATGATGACGGGAAAGATAGCAGATCTTGTCTTTTTAAGGAAAAGTGTAGAAACTTAACTTCTTTTGACCGTTGGCCAACTGGGACTTCACGTTCAATTTCAGAAATCGACAAGTTAAAAACTTTTGAAGTACTTCAATCAGATCTCGAGCTTGCCCTTGGTGGGATTCGAGTGTTGAAAATCCGATATGGCCCCAGAGTGTAATGTTTTAGTCATTTGTCACTCATAATTTTCTACGCCTGAATTCTACGTACTCAAGACCTTAAGGTCTCAATTTGATGAACGTTTTAAATCCTCAATTGACCAACGGCCAAAACCTTACGTCATGCGCTTATTCCATCTTCTTTTCAATACCTCCCCATTTCAGACCTAACAATTTGAACAATCTGAATTATCTTAGACGAGTCAATCAAGTTGGAAAATGGAAATTAAATAAATCAATTCTCAGTTAAATACCAAATAATAAATAGATGCTTGTATGAATAATAACGACCACTAAAGTGTATTTCCCAGTACACTACTAATTTTTCACAACTCAATAACTAAATACACCCAAGCCAGTAAACAGACTAAAAAAGGGACTGGAAAGTAGAGGACAGATGAGGGCAGATATCAGGATCAAAATTTTTCAAGCATCTAAGAGAATGTACCTCCGGGCAAATTGATGACAAATAACAAGTATTCTTCAATTGATTTTCCTTTCTATGAACTTGAAAAGTGAAATGAACACAGTGGACTAGATCAAGTCAGTACTATAACGAACCAAAGAATTTCAATTACCCAGTATTTGTCCAGTGATTGCTCCACCGGAGCCATGGAAGAGGGTGAGAATCATAAGGTGAAAATTTACAGGCTTTGTAATCAACATCCGTCGTACTCTGGACAAAAGGTAGTCAAAACAACCATTACCATTTCAGTATTTGATGACATGGTGGCGCAACCAGAGCTCATACATGACCATGTGGAAAGCATCATATTTTATTGGCGGTGAATTCCACTGGAAGTGCTTCTGGACCTAGAAGGACAGGCCATAGAATCTTGGCATCAGCAACAGTAATCAATCGGACTAAAGCCTACCAAAAATTGATTAAGAAGGATCTGATTTGTTCCAGAAGATGCAAGATAGCAAGTGATACAGTGAGTGCATGGCCATCAACAAATTGCAACAAATTGCCTCATTCAAAGGAATCAAATGCTCTGGTACTTGCATTGTTGGAAGGTTAGCCAAGCTTAACTCTGAAATGAGTAGATCAAGGCACTAAAGAGAGGTTAAAATACTCTCAGATTAGCAAACTAACCACAAAAATCACTCAGCAAAAATAAAAAAATAAAAAATAAAAATTGACTCGTTTTTGCTCCTTCTATTAGACAACATTGAAACCTTGCCCATACAACATTGGGTCCAATTAACAATATAAACTGCATATTCTTATGTCTCATCTCTTTATGGATCCTCAAATGGCATAACTCTGATATAGCACCAGATGCAAATAACTCATAATTATGTCTTTTGTGTCCACTACACCAATGAGTCCATAGAATGACACCACCTGAAACATATAACTATCTTTCTTCAAAATCATTTTTCATGTCTAAAATAATCAAGTCAAGGCTCTGATTTCAATGAAGATGACACAAAGTGGCGGTATACATCTCAAAGCTATGATAGGGCATCAGAGGTACCCTCGCTACCACTGCTTTCTCCTACCCACCCATATCTTTTCACAGTATAACCTCAGACAAAAAAAATCTCATCTAGATTTTAAGAATCGGGGTAATGAAGAAATCTCATCTTAAAGAAAGATAGTTTTTGGGTGGCCCACATGTACAGGTTGAGCCTACATGAAATTAAGCAGTCCATCTCCCTGAAGTTCTCACAAAGGACACACCTCAATATGATTAGCAAAATGTAAATCTCCAGAAATCAGTATTCACAGCATTGAATTGGACAATACTGACTATTACAACACCCAATAGAGTACACATGAACAGCATACTCTGAATGTGCATAAAAAATCATACCTTTACTAAATTCTCGTGCAGTTGCAGAAACTCAGCATCAGATATATTCTTCAGTATTTGCTTAAGATTATACACCTCACTCTCCTTGACTATGACCGAAAATTTTCTCCAGTCAAGGATGTCATTGAACGGCAGATCATAGTAATTGGACAAAATGACTGCAAATGATGCATACAGATTAGTAACGCAATTACAAGAAATTCTTCGTTTCACTGAATTTTCCTCAAAGTCAAGGCATTGGTCACACAATTATTGTGCTTTTATATCCATACCAAATGTCATTTTCTACTGCATTAAAATATTGCCAACATAGATATCAAAGGTAGTTTGATAAATAGATCAAGTAACAATCCCACAATATATGAGCTAAGACCCAAAAGAAGTAGTCAAGTGGAGTACATCTCCACTTAAGCATCACTTCTCAGCCCCTTTTCCACTACCTATGGGACTCATAGGTGCTATAGACACACAACCCCATTGCTGCCATCCTCAGCTCACAAGCGAATGCATCATGCAACATCACAAAGTAGACAAGTTAATAGTGATTGAAGTTATTCATTATCAAGTTTAGCGAAGATTGAACTTTGCCTCAACCAACAACTCAGATAAGAAAAGAATTCTTCTCTTGGTCGAATGAATTGTGCTACCTGTAAGTTTTGACTTCCAAATAAGACACATATGATTCTCCTCTTGCTAATTTTGAAGCAGAATATCATACTTTACCTTTCTATCCCAACTAGTAAGCGGATTCAGTAATTTAGCAGTACATGCTCTTCCATGAAAAGAGATAGTTCATTTAAATTATTTCTTTAGAAATCGTTAGCTATTCAACTGTGTGCTATAGTTCTTTTTAAATGTGCAATGCTTAAGAAATTGGGCGCGTTATTGAGTACAATGCTTAAAGGAACTTGTTTTGTGTTATTGCTCACTACAGATTCCTTTTAAATTTCAATCCATGATTGGGGACTCATCACCCATAATAAGGTAACCAAATTGTTGATATATTAAAGAATACAGGTCTTTCAGTGAAGTCCATATAGCAGAAAAGATAGCAAGCTTGTAAGAAGTACAGGAACAAGAAAAATCAGGTAAACAGAAACTATTCCCAACTTATTACATATAAATTATCCAATTTACCTACTCACTATAAAGCCATTACATTTCTATTCAGAATACTTATAGAGGAAGAGAACGTGACAAAATCTGGAAACAATAACAAAAGAAATATTTCAGACCAATTTTTTTACATTGAATTTACCTGATGGATGCTTTCCTATCATTACGAGGTTTCAGAGAAGTAATATCTTTAGCACTTTCATAGTTCTATGTTTTTCATTTTCTTTTCAGAAATAATGATATTTATGCTGTGCTGTGCCTAATCTATTCCCATTTTGATGTTGATCCAAGGTTTAATTTTCCTGTTTCCTTTTTCCTAATCTTTTAGACATACTTTCCCTGCTGGTTGTATTAGGGGCTTCTGCAAAGACTAGGTTACCATGAAAGAAGCTCCCGTGAAGTTTGCGATCTAGTGACCATCTGAAACGCATTCCAAGTGAGTTCACTTGTCAAATTGCAATCCTATAACGATTTCACCTTGCGAACATTCTTGCTGCACATTGACACAATCCTCTAGTTTGGGCTTGCAAAGTCGAACATTTTTTATTAGCCAACATGCACTGTTTACTACATTGATTATAACTTGACTTGACTTGGTTCTAACAAATGGAAGAAGAAAACTACAAATTAGTTATCGTCCTATTTGAAATCATCTTGAGCTATTGACTGCACGATAAAGCACCTTGCACAGAGGCCAATATATATATAGTACTAGTTGTGATTGGGCTAATTCTGATATCATTTGGCTATCAAAGGATCCAAACTTCTAGTCAAACATTTGGTGCTGATCAGTTTGCATATCAGCACCACATAGGTGCTTTCAATGAGATATTAAACCAAATCTCATTTCATACGATACCACTTTTACAATGGTCATACTCATCATAGGTTCAGCTTTAATAGTTTTCCCCATAGGCAAGAGGCATATTGGAGTGTCAACAGGAAGTCCATTTATAGTAGTATTTCCAGAATTAGTTGCAGTGGTCAGCAAGAGGAACATGGATCCTCCATCAAACTCTTTTCAACTGTAAAAGGTTTATCCACAGAAAAGAATAAGCTAAGATGAAAGGCACAGCATCAAAAGCAATGAAGATGACACTCACCAGGAACACATCCATAATGGATGGCATCGGCTATTCGGGCACTGTTGACCTGGGAACCACCAGGACATATGCAGAACTTAGTCCGGTAAAATCTCTTTTGATAAACTAGATGTCCAGTTGCCCTACTTATTCTGTTATTTGAAATATCAAGTTCAGTGTCATTCTCCCAGACACGTGCCAGTATAACTCTAATTTTGGAGTTGCGATGACCAGCCCAGAAACCAAGTCTTGTCCTGCAAAGCAAGTTCCCTTTTCACAATGACAGTTTTTGCTCACATTATCACAAAGTTTTATCAGGCTGGAATAAAGACGGTCATATAAATTGCAGGATTCAAATTAACTTGTACAAAACAAAATGTCCACCAAGCACCCATAGGTCCTATATAACGAAATATAATAAGAAAGAAAAAAGGTTAATGACAAAAGACCTCAAGAAGAATCTGCTCAAGTAATTCTATCCAAATTAAATGATTTACAGAATAATGTTGGACTGAACTCAACACTTAAGTGAAAAATCTGCTAAGGATCAGATAAACACAATGCTTGATGAGATGGCCATAACTATTGGGTTTAAAAATCCCATGTGACATGCAATTAGGAAGCGCACTCGATTATTCCTTCATCTCATCCCCGCCCCCCCCACAAAAAAAAAAAAAAAAAAAAAGCCCTTCCAACATCTATGGAAAGTACAGAGTTCATAGATTTCCTACATGTAACCCCAGAACCTGCATGAGGCGAATGTTTCCAAGCTATTGATACCAAGAAAGATTGCCATAACTAAGATAGTGGATATTTTATCTTGATAGACCGCAGACATCAATCTAGCAATGAGGAAGTACATGGGGCTATCCTGCAAAAAACAAAGTATACGGGACCACTCCAAAATGACAAAAGTTAAAGCACAATTTACCCTTGATGAAACCAGATGAGCTAAAAGTGAAGGTACAATAAACAGTTCAAGACAAATGAACCAAACCAGATGTGCAATATCATATTACCACAAATCATAAAAGTCAGAAAATAGCAACAGTGACACATAGCCTAATAAGTACCATAATTCACTCTTCTATGCGCTATTTTACCTATTCTCCACATCATTTCCTCCAGCTGGAAGAGCGAACGGTTGCAGTACTTGGGGAAGTGCAACATCCTTGTGCGGAATGAACGCAACATCATAGCTTGGAGAGCAAACCACCCTAATTGAATTCTTTACAAGAAGAGGAACTCCTTCTGTTGCCCTCACACCAACATCATGGCAAGTCACAAAGAAGTGATCTGCTCCTAGGGTTCTATTCCAATATGGATACTTCACAATAAGACTATCCACATAGTTCTGGACTATCACGGTCATATTCTCATACGATGTTCCCTGCATACAGTCATTAAAAAAAAACAAAAAAACCCAAGAGAAAACTTCATCAACTAGAATGAAATTGAAGTATCGGTATGTCAGATGCATAAGCTTTAGTTTTAAGAAACATCTAATCAAAAGCTAGATGAAAAATGAAAATAAGGCAAAGGTACATTTGGGAATAAACCTTGCCAATATAGAAACATGAAATGAAAAGGCATGAAATTAACCTATAAAACAACGGAATGCTTGAAAGAAATTTCAAGTCACACCATGCATATTATTGCTAAAACATCAGCTAGATAAAGAAATCCAGAGTTCCAGCATGAGGACCGAAACCATGAGATTACCGCTAAGCATGAAAGGGAATTTCAGCAAAATTTTTCCATAAACTGAGAACAGAACATCCACAACCTCCAAAGTCCAGAGTTGGCAATTCTCAACAGGTCTCTAAACTCTGTGGACAAGATTAAACTAAATGCAACCGACTCCAAGCAGTTTAGGTTAGAATGTGATTTGAGCTTTCTAAGTTCGGAAAACATGGCAAAGCATAGTCCAGATGCATGCCTTGGGTTGAGAGATCTCAACAGAGGTACCCACCAAACTACACGCTGCAGATACAATGTCTGATATAATATTGTGCACTCCACAATCAACTTAAGTAAAGGTTGGCATTTGTAGGATGCCAACAGATATTCTTGAAGAACTATCAATAGGCAGAACGCACTACATGTCGGTACATGTCGTGACTAATCCCATCAGGCTCTGTATGGACACAAAGTATCTGAGTACAAGTAAATCTACTTTCCCTACTTAGAGGCAGAACCCGAACTTCATCCAAGCTCTCGATTTCAGAAACCAAAAGCTAAGACAGAACATTGAAATTACGATTGAATAGCTTCACTAAGCTTGGCGAAATCACCTTTCATTGCTAACGACGTTCTGAAACTAAACAATCCGATCAAAAATGAAACGAACCCTAACAAAGAAAGAAGCGAAACGGACGGAATCACACCTTCCCTCGCATCTTGTGGCACGAAATCGGAATGAAGAACAAGTGCGCCCGGTCCGGATCGTCCGTCCTGAACCTCCCCTCCCTAATATTCTGGAAGAAATACCCCTCGCTCGCGTACTTCCCGGTGAGCTTCCTCGGCGTCTGGTAGAACGTCTTGGGATCCCCGTCCGGGTATATGAACACCCCGAAGTCCCTCTCCATGGCCGCATAGTTCAGCCGGAATACCTCGGGCAGGTGGTAGATATCGGACAACTCCTCGCCGCCCCCGCCCCCGCTCCCGCCGTCGCCGCCGGCGGCGTCCTCCCTCGACATCTTCAGGATGCTGAAGGACGACGTCAGCGTCCCGGGGGCGGCCGCCGCGGCGGCCGGGGAGCGGAGGGAGTTGAGGGAGACGACGGTGAAGGAGGCGAGGGTGAGGAGGGCGAGGGTGAGGAGGGATCCCCGGAGGGTGAAGAGGGACGACGGCGAGGGCGACTGCGGCGGCGGCGGCTGCGGCTGCTTCCCTCCGGCCGACATCGCCGGTCGGAGCTTCCCCGGAGTGGGGGATCGATCGGTCGGAGATCGGGACCCTCCGGCGAGGAGCAGGAGGGCGCGGGTGCGAGATTGGAGATTTGGGGACGATCGATTCGGGATCGTGATCGGGTGCTCGTGGCGGTCCTTGCAGCAAGCAAGTTCTCGTTTACTGTCACAAACGGTGGAGTGAAAATGAGAGAAAGGGATCGTGACGTCAACACGGACGGGACGCTGCGATCGCCGATCGGTTCTGGGTCGATCCACGGTGTAGAATTTAAGGGGGAGCAGTTTTGTGCTCGGAGCTTATCCGTCGAAATAACTTCCCTAAATTTTAGAACATATAATCCACCATGCATGTCTATCATATCATAAATTTCAAAATCTATACAGGTTTCATAGTTTCTCTTAATTAAATGATTGTAGTAAATTATCACTTCTGATTACTACAGTCTACTATAATTCAGTGGTCATAATTGAATGCATCATCCCTAAAAAAATATATTATGCGTTTTACTATGAATCTCTAGGTTCTGTCTGATATGATTCTTTAAAACTATAAATATTTTGGTCAATCCTAGTAGTATCACAATGTGGAACCTGTGGATCAGAATTCTGCTCTTCAATTTCCTATGATATGAGTCAAAAAATGAAAATGAATTTGGTAACTAATAGACGGTCCTTATATTGAGGTTGTGGAAGGGCCGTAAATGTGGAATAGAATCCCTACCACAAATGTTTGTTTTTGTTTTCGTTTTCCTAGTTTGCATCATAGGCCAATTTTCTAAACATTCGGAAATTATGAAATGTTAACAAAGTAAAAAAACTTAGTCGTTAATATCGTTAGAAATTAAAACTCAAGTTAGTAGTTTTAGATTACATACTTATCATTTGACATCATACTATAGAGATATTAAATAAGAAAAATACAAAAACTTATTTACAGTTCTAGAACCTGTCAATCGGAACAAGCATATATTAGAATAGTATATTCTCAATTCTCCAGTTGAACCATGCTTATTCCCAATAGAATTACTCCTAGTAGATTCAAGAATTGACTCTACGACTCCCAAAACTCACGGTTCAAGAGTTGGATCTAATTTTAATTAGGAATCGATCCACCTTTTATTTTGTGTAAATAAATCAACTTCTCATACTAAAACATAAAAGCTACACATTGATTATCGATAGGTACAAAAATGTCAATTGATTATGAATCGAATCAATAGTTAATCCTCAAGTAAAATTGGCGGTTTCTGCTGTGGAATCAAGGTTCAGACTGATTTTGGCGGGTTATTGACTCATGGATTTGGAAACTGAGTTAGTTCTTTTTAAAAGCCAGTCATAAATTTGTTGATCCAAACCGAGTCCGTTGTGCACCCCTAGCTCTTTGAGCTCTCTCGCGACCAATTTTCCCCTAATTAGAATTTCCTAAGCATTAGTGGCGAACGTGACAAAGGAGCTTCGAAACTTTGTGAATTTCCACGAATGCCCTCATGAAATGCTGTGGAAAATGTCACGTGTGTCGGTCACGTGCGTTTTTTTTTTTTGTTTGGGGTGGGGGTGGGGGGAGTGTCAGATGAACGATGGGGTATTTTGGAAGATTTCAGTCCAATTCAGGGGCAAGATTGATGAAGCAAAGTCATCTGTAGGGGTACTTTGAGGATGGCGTTCCAGCACAAGGGGATGTTGAAATTTTGCCTGAAGGTTGCATCATATTATTTTTACCTTGTTAAGCTGAATTTTAATTATTCAATAGATTAGATGGCCAAGAGTTATATAAAAAAAAAAAAAACATTCATAACATCTCCCCCAACTTAAAACTCTTCCTTGAAATTTAGATATAAGTACACTATAAATGCTAAAACTTATTACGAAAATGTTAATAAGTTAGAAAATTTATCATGAAAGTACAATCGAGTTTTAAAATTTATCACTAAAATATAATTGAGTCTTAAAACTTTCTAAAAGTGCAATTAACAAAAAAAAAACTTAATGAATCAGTTTGATAAGTTGTAGAATTTGATTGCACTTTTTAAAAATTTTATGACTTCATTGCATTTGGTGACAAATTTTAAGACTTGCATTTTTTGTAAATTTTGGAACTTAATTGCATTTTTATGACAAATTTTACGACTTTCAATGCACTTATTCCTAAAATTTATGTGAAAGGTAACCGGGTCATTAGTGAGAAGCAAGGGGTGTAAAACTTTGTGTTCTTTTGAGAATTTGCATCGAGCTAACCCATCAAAATTGACTTTTGAAAATTACCGTTTGCTCCTTTTTCCGCTCAAGTGGGTGACTTGGGAATTGACTTTGAGTTCTAGCGTGCAATCGGGGCTGTGGTTTTCTTCGCTGCAATTTTCATTCAGTCCAAACCATCTAGAGGACCAAGCTACAATCATGCTATGTCAACGTGGGAGCAGCATGCTTGAAACTGGATGGATCTAATTAGCATCCCACAGGTACTCTCGCCTCTGCGAGATACTCTCTACCGCTTGGTAGCGTCAACCCCTACCTCTCAAACCCTAACCACTAATCCACAGGTTTTGCCCCGATTCCTGTTCCTCTCCGCAGTGTTCATATTTTACAAGAGCTTCTCCCGACTCCCGTTTTCCTTTCCGTAGAAGTTCTTCATCCTAGCTTTCGGAAGAGAAAAAAAAAAAAAAGAACGAACACCATGTTGGAGCCTATTCTCAAAGATCTGGGGCCAGGGCGCATCCTTCAACCAGGATAAACTTGCCGCACTAAGCACCGCTCAAAGTATCCGCCCCGATTGTCCAGAATTCCGGTGAACGGCAGATCCGATTGGCGTCGCAGTATGTTGGATTCAGACAAACTTGGAGATGGTTGTTGGTAAGTCAAGACATGAACCCTAAACAAGTTCTTACAGATTAGTGCAAATGGAGAGTAAAGAAGAGAATGAAATGAGAGTGGTTGCATTATGTAAAAGTCTTGGGCACCTGTGGTCTGAGGATGACGTGGTTGAAGTGTCTGATGAAATTCCCCAACAGAAACGGGAGGAGTGTAGACGCACTCTTTTTGGAAAATTGTTCTCCAAACCAAATGTGAACTATCCTGCCTTCATAACTACAATGAAGAAAGCATGGAAATCAGAAGGGGTTATCTGTTCACAAAAGGAACCAGGGTCATTTACATTTGTATTTCCAACGGAGGAGGAAAAACAGCGAGTCATGAGGAACTCACCATGGTCATATTCAACTAATCTGCTGGTTCTACAGCAGTGTATCCCAGAAGTCCCTGAGCATTGCTATGATTTCACTAAGGCTGCTTTCTGGGTACGCTTGGGAGGAGTTCCCCCTGGTTGGCGCTTAGATACAGTGTTCAATGACCAGGGAAAAGGATAGGAAAAGTTTTAGAAGTTCAACCTAGGATGCAACAAAGTAAATGCACGGAATAGGGAGGTCGAGTCGAGTTGAGACAGGACTGGCTTTACCTTTGAAATCGGGAGCTATCCTTGATATCGGCAACAATTGGCTTTGGGTGGAGTTCAAATACGAGCGGCTCCCACACACTCTTGCTTCTCTTGTGGTAGAATCGGTCACTATGCAACCGATCGCTTAGAAATACCATATGCGAGAATCGCCCGGGCAATGAATAAAAAGGATCATACGGTCCCTGGTTGAAGGCTGAAACCAGTGATCATAGTCCATATTGGGACGCTTTCTATGGAAAAATGGAGGCGGAGTATGTAGTGGAGGAAACAGTACGAACCACCACTTCAAATGAATGAAAGGAACCCCATAGAGATTGATCCAGGCCCAAACATGCAAATAATAGCCTGCACAAAAAAGCGATCAGGAAGCAGTTCAGCACAAATGGTAACTTCAGAACCTGTACCTTCGGTAGCACAAGACCAAGACCGAGGAAAACAGGTGATATGCCATGAAACTCAAAACCCTTTGCTCTTAAAAGTAGGAAAAAGCAGTAAGAAGACAATGAAAGTTCAGAAAGCCAAAAAACAGAAATGTATGCCAGAAAAATCATCTCTCCTCCTAGATGAAGTAGACCTAATGGAAACACCAGTTAATCTGCTCCAAGATGACAAAGCATGGGCTCTGGTGGCTAGCCCTAATAAGCCACCACAAAAACCATGAAAGTTGTGAGTTTGGAATTGTCGGGGTGGGCAACCCCCGACAATCCAGGAATTAAGAGCTTTAACAGCTCAGGAAAGGCCTAACTTACTCTTTATCATGGAGACGAAAAATAAAGCGACGATGGTAGAAAGGATACGTAGAAAACTCAATTTCCAGAAACTTTATTTGGTGGATCCAATAGGCATAGCAGGGGGATTGGCAATCATGTGGCAAGAGGAAATCGACTTGAGGGTGCAAGCAAGCTCAAAGCAATTCATAGATGTGCAGTGTATAGACCCTGATAGTAAACAAGGTATGCAGATCACCTTCGTCCACGCATCTCTGATTTTGGAGAGCGTCGGCTTTATGGCAAGAGTTGGGAACCCCTGAAACCTCCGGCTCCTCAACCATGGATCGCATGGGAGATTTTAATGAGATCTTGTATGTTTGGGAGAAAGTTGGGAAAAAAGAAGCAGATAAAAGACGAATCACAGCTTTCAGAAACATGATTAACGATCTATCTTTGATGGATATCGATAGTCATGGATGCGCATATACATGGACAAATAAAAGAGAAGGGGCTGAATTGGTAAAGAAACGTCTAGATCGAGTGCTGTGTTCCCTCGAGTGGAGAGTTACCTTTCATGCAGCAGAAGTACAAGCCCTCCCAGCAATCGGTTCAGACCATTGCCCCCTAATCCTTCGACCGCACCTCGGAGTAAAGCCAAGGAAGAAACTTGATTGGCCATTTGGAAGTTTTACGGACCGAACATGCCGAGTATCACGAACTTATCCATCAAGTATGGGCAGAAAACACAACTCCAACCTACCCTTTTGCAGAGAAGCTGGCAAGAACAGCACAACAATTAATCAATTGGAGCAGAGGGAAGTTCGCAGATAATCACACACAAATCAAACAGCTTCACCAAACACTTACAGCACTTACGAATCAAACAGAACAGCACACGACAAAGCAGAAGGAGCAGCAAATCATCAATCAAATCGATACATTGAGAAGGCAGGAAGAACAGTTTTGGGGAATGAGGTCACGCATCAAATGGTTGCAATGGGGAGACCAGAACACTCGGTTTTTCCATGCAACAACAGTCAACAGGAGGCAACAAAATAGAATCACAATGCTGCAATTAGAGGATAAAAGCTGGTGTAGAGAACCTCAGAAGTTACAGCAACATGTTCAATCTTACTACAAGAATCTATACAAGACTGAAGGGTCCCGATACTACCAACCTATCCTACAACAATGCCCCTCCCCGATAACAGAGGATATAAATGATGAACTGGTGGCAATACCTTTATTGGAAGAAATCCATGGTGCAGTTTTTCAGCTGGGAGCTCTCAAGGCCCCTGGGCCCGATGGTTTCAATGGCTCCTTTTACCAACAATCCTGGGAAAGTATCAAAGGAGATTTGGCTCAACTAGTACAGGAGTTCTTCCAGGAAGGCGTCTTCGACAATCGACTAAATCAGACCCATATTGTGCTGATCCCAAAAGTTAAAAGCCCTGAAAATATCAGCCAATTCAGACCCATTAGCCTGTGCAACTTCAGCTATAAAGTCATCTAAAAAATAATGGCAAACAGGCTTAAAAAGTGGCTACCACTTATCATTGAACCAGAACAGGGAGCATTCGTATCGGGAAGGCAAATTCGGGACAACATTTTCATTGTCCGGGAAGTTACGTATCAAGCTGCGCGCACAACAAAAAACAAGAAAAACATCAGTCGTTTCGAAACTTGATATGCGAAAGCATACGATCGAATAGAATGGGATTTCGTGAGGGATGTCATGCAGCAAATGGGTTTCCATGCCAAGTGGGTCTCCCTAATTATGCAATGCATATCCATAGTCACTTATAGTGTGAAAATTAATGGAGAACCTACCTCCTTTTTCCATCCTTCGCGAGGACTCAGACAAGGTGACCCACTCTCACCTTACATATTCATTTTGATATCCAATGTATTAACCTGGATGATGAAAAAAGCATTATCAGATGGAACACTCAAAGGTATACAGCTAACCAGAAATTGTCCCAAACTATCACATCTAATGTTTGCCGATGATGCGATATTCTTTCTGGATGGAAATTTGACAGAGTGTCAGAATCTTGCCCAAATACTCAGTCAATATTGCTACGCTACAGGACAGGCAATTAACCTAAATAAATCAGGGGTTTCTTTCAGTGCAAATTGTCCAGAAGCTTTGAAACACAACTTGGCAACACAATTGAGAGTACCTATACTACAGAAAACAGGGAGGTACCTGGGTATACCTACAGATTGGGGTCAATCCAAGAAAGAGCTGTTTGCGTGGATCCTGGCCAGAGTAAATGCAAAGTTAGCTGGTTGGAAGGAAAAATTATTAACAAAAGCAGGAAAGGAAGTGCTAATCAAGAGTGTTGTGCAATCCATACCTACCTACGCAATGTCTATCTTCAAGCTGCCAGTGTCCATCTGCAGAGCCATAGAACAACGCATTGCGTCATTTTGGTGGCAGAACGGAGATGCTAAAAGGGGGATGTATTGGAAAAGATGGGAAATCTTGAAAACTCGAAAAGATGAAGGCGGCCTAGGGTTCAAAGATCTGCTCACCTTCAACAGGGCCATGTTAGGCAAGCAAGTATGGCGACTTGCCACCTCCCCATCAGCTCTATGGAGTAAAGTAATGAAAGGGATTTATTTCCCTCACGGTGACGTCTGGACAGCAACAAAGGGCCACCGACCCTCATGGGGTTGGCATAGTCTAATCCTTGGCAAAGACACCATAAAGAAAAACACTAAATGGTCAGTAGGAGACGGCAAATCTATTCGAATCAGAGAAGATAGATGGCTCTCACAAGGAGTAATTGGCGGGGAAGTAAATCAAACAGAACCTAGATTAGTATCGGAATTGATCAATGCAGAATCCAGAGAATGGAAGCAACAACTCATCCATCAACTGTACGAAGAAAGGTTTGCAAAAGAAATTCTAGCAGTTCCCCTAAGCCATCAACCACAGCCAGACATGCTCATATGGACGGGTAACAGAACAGGGCAATACTCCGTCAAAAGTGGATATAACAGGGCAATCATAAACACAAGTAAAACAGATCACAACCGCCCCTCATGCTCATATCAACCACCTCGCACCTTATGGACGCAAACGGAATCTTGAAGTGCCGCCAAAGGTACGATCCTTCCTCTGGAGCATATGTCAAAACGCCCTCCCAACGCGAGAAAACCTGTACACAAGGAAAATAGTCAGCGATCCCCTATGTCCGCTCTGCAGCACAAGACCTGAAACCATAGAGCATCTGCTGTTTTTATGTAAATGGACCAAGAAAATCTGGGAAGACCCGGCTTTTATCACAATTAGACCAACACAACAAATCAACCGAACAGATCAATGGCTGGTTAACGCTTTTCGCAGAGATCAAGACTCACCTGAACCAGAATTTACAGGTTTGGTCTTGTGGAACGTCTGGAAGATGAGAAATTGCTGGATTTTTCGGCAGCAAGCACCCAAACCAGCAGATCTGTTGATCACAGCACAAGAACAGCAACTTTCTTTCAGTAGAAGCAAACTAAATCGCAGCAAAACGAAACCAAGCCGAGACAAACCTGCTCACTGGAAGCCTCCTGTAGGGATGGATCTGAAACTCAACGTGGATGCGGCTTGGCGAGAAGGCGACTTCATCTGCTCGGTCGCGGGCCTGATGCGAGATTCCGAAGGAAGAACCCTCAACGGCCGCAGCTACCGCTAGGGTTTCCTCCGCTGGTGAAGGCGAGGCGAGAGAGGCGATTTTACACGGGATTAGAAGTGCACACGAACTAAAGAAGCCGCACGTGGAGAACTCAGGAAGCCGAACTGCTAAGTGTTGCATCGAAAGCGGCTGTGCAGGGTTGTTGATTTGGTGATGGGCCGGGCCGAACCTCCATGGAACCTAAAAGAAGTTGTCCAGCGATGTAGGGATGGGCTAGCCCAAAATAAAAACATCACGGTTATCCATTGCTCACGACGGGCGAATGCCGCAGCGGATTGGATCGTCCGGAATCATCGCCTCAACACTCTACCAACAAATTGGCTGTTTTCCATTCCTTTTCCTCTCTGGAATATATTATGCACCGATCTTTCTCCATCGGTATTATGTAAGACTCTGAGTTAATCTTAGTAAAAGTCAGTTCTTTTCGACCAAAAAAAAAAAAAAAACCCATCAAAATTTCACGGACGGTATGCTAGATTTTTTAGAGCTCGGATCGAAAATACAGTGAAGCTCGTGAGTTACGGCAAGAGTTACCTCGGTTTTGCATGCAGAAACGCTAGCCTGCTCGGAGACGCTTAACCCCTTCCATGCGCGAACTGAACTAGAGCTTCGCTTTATAGTATGATAGCTTGTCTTTTGTTTTAACTTCCTCACAAATCACGATAAATCCACGTACGATGTGCGTCGCCTCTTATCACTGAATGCGCAGCTCTATTGGGCCAATATCAAGATATTCGAGTTGTCTACTGTCTAAAAAAGGCCAATCAAGTAGCAGATTGGATCTGTCGGGCCATGGGAAGGGGAGGCTGGGGGCGTTGAGTGAGAGGGCAGGAGTTCGATTCCTGCAAGTTGCGAAATTAGACAGGAAAATGCTAATCACTAACAAGACCAACCAAAAAAAAGTAGCAGATCGGGTCACAAAAGCCCACCGAATTAAGGCTCCATTTGTTTCTTAGGAAAAAATGTTTGGAAAGTATTTTCTTGAAAATAATCGTTTGTATCGCCTAAAATAATTAGTTAATAAAAAAGTTTTCATCACAACAATAATTTATGCTTAAATATTTTTATGGGTAATGAAAATAACTTGTTCATTCAAAGTTATAAACAGTACAAATAATTATTTTTTCATTCATCTTTTCGTGAAATAAATAGAGCCTAAGGCTATTCTTTGCGAGTAGAAGTTTTCAATCTTCCTGAGACTTCACAGACCTCTTACGCTCTGAGGTTCCTTTGTCGAGTGATCCGGTTATATTCTGAAGAAATGAAAGTGGACATTTTCAGACAAAAATTTAAAACCCATAGTAGTTTTGTTGCTGTACGAGCTAATCAGCCATCGAGTATACTTATTATTCGGTAGATTGAGCACCCTTCTCCTTCAATTGAGCTGCTAAAATTCTCTTCCTTCCTTTGTATTTAGAAAATAATTTTTAAGAATTAGAAATTTGCCACTGTTGCAAGAGATATGACACTGATTTTTAACATAGGGAGAAACCTTCGATTACGCGAGATCTCCAATTGTGGTTGGTAAATAAGCACCATGGTCGACTAGGCATGCGGTCCAAGGGTGAGGGAATTGGGTGGAATGGGTATGTTTAGTTTCAAAAATGGGTCCGATTCTTGCATTCTAAAAGGAGGCAAAGTGAGAGTCAAAGAGAAAAGTTAGAGTTAGAATAGGAAAAATCAAAATAGATAGATTAATAAGGATCGGTGTTTTAACAAGATGCGGGACGTATGGTCGGATATTCAATGTCATGGACATGCAAAAGAGAAATGCTATACCCATTTTGATCAAGACATAACTTTTGCTTGTTTAGATGACAATTAAGGTACGTGAAGCACTGTCTCATTCACAATGTACCATTCTTTTGCTGTGGACCATGCAAAGGAGTTGTGGACATTACTGCACGAACGTTGGATGCTGGAAATCTGGCGTGCAGACTTATTGAAGTGGTATAACACATTGTTTCTTGATTCATTAATTATAATTTTTCTTAAGAGTTTGATCATAGTATCTTTTATAATAAATCAATTATGTAGTATCATTGAAGAATCTAGTGGTAGGCTTGAAAAAAAGTCAATAATTCACAACTACTTATAAAGGATTCCTCGAGACCTTAAGAAACAGTAACTCTTTTTTTAAATCGAATGGATTCGGTCTTATATCTACACGAGGATGAACTTTTTAAGCTTACCTAGGTTAGGCATACAATTTATAGTGATTCACATAGTACCATTAAATGATACATGAGTCCGTTTACTTTGTTTGCTTCTATTGGGGTAAAATTCAATGAGTTATATTAACAAAACGGAACAAGAGATTTCGAGTACTTTTTTTTTTCCCAATTTCATCATCAATCCAGTGGCAAGTATCTAACTTATTCATTACTAATTATTTTCCACAAGCTACTATGGTGAAAATAGGTGATCACATTAAGAGTGACCATGATGCAAGGAAAGATCTTCTGTGTAACATTTTCAGAAAGCCATATGCTTTGATAGAAACTTATACAATTTGAGAAGGGACTTTGATTGATAAAAAAGAAGAATCTACTGCAAACGATATGCCCAAAGTTTAACGATAAAATCATTAGCATTTCTAAGCTCTCGAGTAACTTCTTTGCAAGTACAAGAAGATGAACATATTTATGTATTCTATCACGACAGAGAGACATCTACTATACACGCACCATACCCGTCAGTGTCAATATCTGCCGATGATTCAATGCCCAAGGGGCTGTAGCTGGACCTGATATGCAGAGAAATGGAATTGGCGAGCTCTGCAGCACACTGCTAAGCTACACGGGTGAAGGCGCTTGAGGCTGTAGCCGACCCATTCATGATTGAGTCACCATCATCGTTGTTGGCACACTCGTCGATCGACTCCAATACTGCCGGCAACGAACTTGACAATTTAATGAACAGGGGACCATTGAGATCCCACAGAGCGGGGCTGAGTTGAGTTTCTCATCATTGGTATATGGCTGGATGGAGATTTGTTGTCGATCTGGAGGTAGCTGCAGATTTCAGTCTTCTTCATCTTTACTCCTATTTCCTGTGTTATGACTGACAGATCGTTCGGGTCCTTATGCGAAACCCGAAAAGACCTGTTTGATGTTTTCTTGTTTTTGATATACAAAAAAGAATTGAACCTAATCCATATCCGACCCAATTCGTGATACATGGTTCAGGTCAGGTTTTCAAGCCCTCCCAGCTCTTTTGATAGTCGTAATAAAAAGCCATATAATGATATATTCCATGCACACGCACATGCGCGTATATAACCATATATTATGCCTCCCGCACTTGCCATCACAATGATTCACTATATCTTGTCAATCTCAACGTATCTGTTTCCATTAGGACAATGCGGAAGGAGTAACCCAAACCTGAGGTTGGAGCATATACAGGAAAATTCCACCAGCAACTGAAACATTCAGAGACTCGAACTTTCCGGCCATCGGGATACTTACAAACTCGCACAGAGACTCAGATTCCTCAGAGAGGCCCCTTCCTTCGCTACCCAAAACCAGGCATACAGGCACATTGGCTAATGAATCAACAAAACTTGGAGATAAATTCGACACCAGTTTTTGTCCCATGTTGCTCTCAGGGTGACCAGCCAGTAACTTCATCCGAAATTCATTTCGAAGAGTTTCTAGATTGCTCCACCTTCCTAATACCAGAGAGAGCTGGAATGAGGCTCCTCGGCTTGCTCGAAGGGCCTTGTCATTGAAAGGGTCACAACAGCCAGGAAGCAGAAAAACACCATCCTGTCACATAAGCCACATAGTCCTTCAGAAATCACCCGGATAACTGATGCAGAAGTATGAGATTTTCTCACATGGCACTTAGCAAAACAACACTCTCTGTAGGAGCCCACATAACAAAGTCTCTCACACTTTCCAAACATCCTAATGGATTGATATAAGAGGCAGAACCTACATTTGTAACAGAACCTATATAGCATAACCCCCATTTTGTAATCCTCAAGTTTTTTCTGAGTGACCAGCTTTTCACAGTCAAACGAGGATCCATTTAATAAATCAGGTATTAACTGAACAAAGCATAGTCTTCTGGGTTCCGATATCTCTGTGTGGCAGTTCAGCCGTGCACAAGAAACATGTCAAACTGCTTTATGTCATCACAATTGCAAGCATATGAAACTTTGGAAGAGCAAGAAGAGCAAAGAGCCATTAAAGAAACATATTCTGAACTATGGGTTGTTTACATTACCCAATTAAACGCTGCAGCTGATCTTAGCAATGTTCCAAGGTTGCCTGGGTCCTGCAGCAAACAGTTGATATGAGTTAGGCCATGCCCACAATGGTTATGAATCATGAGAACCATAGTATCCAACCATTATCTTGAGATTAATGAGTGCACTCAGACCGCACATCAATTTCATACAACTATCATAAAAGTTCCCAAAAGCAATAAAAGTTGAGAGGTTCAAGGTTTGTACGAGATATTTCGGTAAGCACACATGAACAAAACTTCTTGCATTTTCTCTTCCTAAATGTGAGTTATATCCACATCTAGCCCTCATCCAGAACTTGGATGATTAGGCTCCAATATTATGCCATTGTAGGAAAATAAATAGGAGAATTGATTTCAAAAAATCCCAGGAAAAATTTGGTGGAACCAAAAGGAATAAGATGCATTATCACATGACTAGAGAAATTAACTTTTTTTAGATGATTGGTAGACTGACATATAGAACTTAACCAACTATGAGAGCTTAGTCCTTTATTAGGTTAAAATGAAACAAAATAAGCAGAAGACATACCCAGCATGCCATTATCTAAATAACTGAATTACTAGTTCATAGACACATATATTCCTTTGAAATATAAAAGAAATCGAAAAATTCACCTGGATCCCATCAAGGACAAGAATTCGATGAGGAGAGGCAAACCATTTCCGACAATCTCTGTCATCGGTCTCATCGTCAACATTGTAGAAAGTGGAAGGTATTCTCATCAGAGCGACTGCTTCGATAGATTCAGCTGATTCGACCCCACAAAGTTTTTCCATAACCAATGAACTTACACGCACCAGACGGACCGAACGTTCTTCCAGATCATCAGGAATCTGAGCTTTATCAAGAAGTAGTAAGCAATCAATCAGAGCAATTTTGTTCTTCGACGACTGAAAATTACAGATCTCCCTGCATAAGAATAACGTGCCAAAAGTATAAACACGGGTGCCACATTCTCAACCCACAGTTACTCTATCATAAAGTGAGACAACTGCTCTATTGCTCATTGGAGCTACTTGGTTCCAATGTGGTGTACAAGAAAAAAAGACATGCCGAAGCAGAAAGATCATAAAATTAAAAGAAACTTGCTCACTAATTTCTAATGCGTATGCTTGCGCCCCCAGAATAAGTCCTTCAGTATCAATCAATAACTTCACTAAACTAAAACATCTTCCAACTTTTCTTTTTTTCATTTTTTTTGTTGAAACAGGGTACTTCATCCATTCAGCAAATTTCTGCAAACTCCCGAGTATGGTTTGGATTTTGCGAGCTCAAATGCATAGGCTCCTCAGCAACCTGTTCGACGAAATTCCCACTAAGAAACCGGGACGGCGAAATTCATCGAGAACCCTGATATGTCATCCTACGCTCCTCAATGTACAAAAATTGGTACGACGCTGTACTGCCTCTCGCTCTAGCTACTGCAAAATGACGTGAAGGGCGAAGAAGGACAATCAAAATTCAAGCTTTACCTTATCGGGGTCGTGCCCACGACGAGAGCCGAGCTGTGGGAGTGGCGGTAGGAGGAGCTCTGGCGGAGCTTGACGCAGTGCTTCACGAACGGGTTCGAGGCGCTCGTGATGAGGTCGACGTTTCTGGGCACCGAAGGTCTCGTCGCCGCGGGAGCTCTCTTCTGCGCGGCGCGACCACGCGCGGCCTTCCGGAGAGGGGCGGTTTCTTGACGGGTCGGCGGCGACGGTCTGGTTCTTGAAATCGGGATTGGGTCGGGAAGAAGACGAAGGCTCGAAGGGTGGAAGGCGTGAAGGCAGCTCATGTCCCTTCTTCTCGGCTCGTTCTGCTTCGCCTCTCTCGTTGCAACCCCAAGGAGGTTAAATAAAAGGGCTTTGTTAGCCTCCTCATGTTTGGACTACGGTGAGAATAAGAACTTAAACGAGGAACAAATTCTTAAAAAAGAATGGGCTTCACTAATTATTTTTTATTATTATTTGCGATTCAGAACATACTTTTATTCTTATAGTAAATTAAAAATTATCATCTAATCATTTCTCTTATAAATTACAAAGGTCATGTTATTCACTAGTTTATGAAATATCAGATCTAGCTGCTGGTGTTTGGTAGAAAGACTCGAGGCAATTACACTCAAAGAGTGTTCTTTTTCAGAGAATGTTGTTTTTTCAGTTAAAACCAAGTGCTGCTCACGAGTGACATCTATATGTCTTTGGATAAGTCTTTTATATTCCCTAATTTTTCAATGACATATGGTATATGACCATTCCACTTACAAGTACTCGTGAATGCTTGGCAATTACACCTTGAATAGATGTGATTCGACATCCAATATGTTGCATAGGGATCGAGATCTTCACTCGACCAACTTATTAGGCCTGATAAAAGAAAATATTTGATCTTGATAGTTTGAAAATGTTAAGAGTGTCCGAGTTTTGGCCCCAATTTGAGCATGGATCAGTCTCCAAGATGAGGATAGGTCTAAAGGCTAAGCTTACAAGAAGGAATTGAGCTTGGCCATAGTGGATGAAGTGGCTACCAAAGAGATTAAGAAGAAGGGTGAATTGGTCTATTAAAACTTTTCGCAAAAGATTTAAGCAAGTTCATTTTTGTCCAACAAAAACAGCTGACTAGATGCAATATATCTAGCAAATAATGAAAGAGTTGAAGAGTTAGAAGAATTTGCAAACAAAGGTGTAGTGATTTGGTCAATTCCTTTGACTTACTCTACTGTTTTAGACTAATAGCAACTAATCAAGCTGGAATCCACGGATAATCTCAAGAATTGTAAAAGATGTTGCTTCTACTGGAAACTTTGTAGATAACTCTACAATACACAACTACCTCTATTACAATAAACACTATTCACATATTACAACCCTTTTAGAGAATACAAACATGTGAGCAAGCAGAACTTAACAATTGAGAGCAAGAGAGTATTCAGAGACGGATAGAATAGACATTTCCAATTTCTGCTAGCTTTCTCAGCGATCCTCAAGACCTTTGAATAATCTTCCAAGCTTCATCATTACCTATTCGGCTTGTTGTAACATTTTTCATAGGAAGATTCTTTTTAAAAATAATAAATAAACATACAATTCTGGTCAGTAATAAGAGGATAACAATATGCACAAGACATAAAGATAAAGGAGGATGTAGACAGATTCATCTTTCTATTGTTTAATGTGACTTAAGGAAATTATCCAATCAATCCTAAATCTACTGTGTAGATATTAGTTCAGATCTAAATTTTTTAATGCATGAAATTTCAATGTACTCATTTGAGTTGTAACTAAATTCAATTCATTTTATACTATGTTTACCTTAACATGAATGGTACAAGATGTTATTAGTCAATCAAATCTAAGGTATAGACTCAATAGCTTGTCTAAATACGCTGGGAATCATCCAAATCGTCAATTCAAGATGTGGTGGGAAAGCGGAAGTTGTATAAGCAATTTGGTGTTCTAGAAAGCGAGTAGGGATTTGGCCTATGTCGATTAGGTTCACACTCTCATATTAATATCAATAAATTGATATCAATAGTTCCTCAAAGTTACCCATTACATACAATTCACATACACTCTAAAAGATTTCTAGCTAGCTAGACCTGAAAAAGTCCTTAAAAGGATCAAGGGGAATAAATAGCTGAGAGAACTGCCCTAAGATGAGAGATCTCGCAATGTCACCCTATATTCTCTCTTTGTTGGGAAGACAAAGATAAACAGGATATTAAGGGGCTTCACAGTGATGAAGGTAAACACTATGTCAGAATTTCAGTTCTGGCTACTGCTGAGTAGGTAGGTATAGTAGCATTCCGTACTTGGGATGAGTAAAGGTGGGTGAAAGGCCTACTACTGAAAGAGCATGCCTTACGACACAGTTACTCAACCAATTGGCTCTTTCAGTACCCCTAGTTGAGTAACTATGCCGTTAGCACTCTAAAAAAATATTATCTTTTATGCTTTTTTATTGTTTAAAATAGATCAAATCTATAGGTTCATATGCAAGTCTCTATTGGGGAAGGTTAGAGAGTGACTTTGACATTTTGTGATAAAATGAAAAATGCTACGAAAACAATGTGAACTAATGTTAGGCATAATTTGAATTCTCATTACAAAACTTAAGATGCGATGTGTTGATTTTAAAAGAATAGATGCAAAGTGATATAAAGGCAAAATGTGTTGATTTAAGTATTGATTTGTCATCGATATCACCAATTCATTGAAGTCATTTTGATGATCATTCCAATGGATTACTACTTGGTTGAGCGTGGATGAAGACCAACTTTCCTTATCTTGTTTTTTCAGGGTCATCTTTTACTACTAAGATGAAATTTCCATTTTAAAATTTGCTTCTACTTATTAGTACGGTGATGACATTTCATCGTCCCTTTTGGAATAACAACCACTACTTCGTATAAACAGCAACCATCGGTTGCTATCCTCGGAAAGTATGCAAATGAGTCCCTTTATGTGTAGTAAGAAATTCATGCACCCAAAGCCAATGTCCTTTTTCATCATTTCTGTGACTTTCTGAAGAAAAAAATTCGAGAACACGGGATTTAATCGATCAACAAGTAAGTTCCAAGATCCAATTTCTCATTTGATAACAACTGTTAAAGGATCAACGGTGTGCTTAACCCACTTAATATGCTATACTAATTAATTAATATCTCATGAAAAATTGAGAAAAACTATTGATGCAGATCTGAAAATAATTTATTGGAATTTCAAAAAAAAAAAAAATCCTCACAAACTTTTTTGTCGCATCACCACTTTACATCATCTACTTTTGAAATTGACACTACCGTATGACTTATACTATCAGTTGATGTTATAGCCGACAAAATTGTCATTTCTCAACAATTTAGAAAGGAAATAAAAAAGTGAAACTTTCTTCGTGGGCTACTTATAAATTTTTTTGAGCTTGTGTAAATTGTATGTAGGTGGTAAGCTTAGAGAAACTATTCAAGTCAATTGCTTGATATCTACACTCTACACAGTTTATAATATCATAAGAATTTATTGTTTCTAAACTTTTAAAATTGAGATACCACAAGTGTTATATCTTTTGTATGACACTCACTTGAGTGTCATAAGTTTTTTATTTTCAATATTTTAAATGCTACATTGGTGAGAAATTGTTCACTTGAGTACCTAATTTGACAATTCGGCCTATGTGGCTTTTTAAATTAAATTTAGACTTCGACATGTCTTTTTTATGAATCTTTTAAGTCCAGAGAGGAAAATGAAGAGATGATGTTGCAACGCCTTCATCAGTCTCCCTCTCGCACATATCTGATCGGCCGTGGTTCCTACGAGAACTTCCAAAACTTCACTCATCCCGGTCATCTCTCCACTCAACAATAAAAGCACACAAATCTCGCTCTCACTTCTTGCCTTGTCCCTCACTCTCGACGGCATTGTTTCTCACTCTCAACGGCATTGTTTCTCACTCTCAACGACGATTAACTCAACCATTCCCGCAGTCGAAACGCCAAAGACATACTCTCTGGAGAATGCATTAACACTGCATAGATTAGATAGCCGTCACATTCCGATCTTCTGCCATAGCCATCTCTGCAGCCGCAGAATATGACGATTCAAAGCGCTGATGTCGGAGAGAGGGGGCTCGTCGTGTTGATGAATAATCAAACTGGGATTAGAATTGCCCCAATTTAATGAATTGGGGCCAGGGTTTTGTGAAGAGCATGTTGGATTTTGCCCTATTTTATCAATTTGGGGCAAAGATATGGCTTAAACAATGCCGTTTAGTGCTAACTTGCTAACTTCATTTTGCTGGCTATCCACATCAAACATAATATAATAAATTAAAGCTGCATAGGGTTTTCTGACAAAACAAATTGTCATTGGCACTGAATGATTTTTAAGAAATATAGCACTCAAATTATTGAAAAAAAAAAAGTTATGACATTCAAATGAGTACCGTACGAAAATTATGGCACTTATGGTATATCCATCTCTTTAAAATTTTATTTTTACTCAAGACACATTCCAATTCTATCATCAACACTTTGAATTTAGTTTTATCTATGTTTTTACAATTATCCTAAAGACATTTGTTCTAAAGCTTTTCAACTTCGAAGTACATATCTAATATAAAAACGCTGCCCTCTCTCATTTGAACCTTCAAGAAATCCAACTTAAAGTGTTACCCTCAATAAAGCTAATGCAATACTTTCTAAAACACTACTAACGACCTTGCCCTCATTTTTCTACCCCTACTATTAACTAATAAAAAGTAGACACAATTACATGTATAATTCCCGAACTTTTCTTTAATAGTCAATTTGATTCCTGAACTGTTTTTTCCTATCCAATCTAATCCCTAAATATTATAAGTTTGATCATTGTAGTCCTTTCGTTAAATTTTTTTCCACATTATACACATTTTTTATGCGGACTGCCATGTCAATTTTTATTGGGTCAAAATAGTGATGTGAACTATCAACCCGCTCTGCCAAGTCAGCACTTATTTTTTTTTTCTTTGTTTCTATTCCTTCTTTGTGGCTAACGTGACATTTCCTCTTTCCTGAGGAAAAGCTACAGAGAAGAGTTGATGGCAAAGTGGGCCTCAGTCCAATTTCAATCTTTTCGGAGCCCAGAACTTCCGAAAGTACACACAGATGCACCAAAACGGGGCCCAAGACACTAAGTTGACTCGCGATCTCACCTCCAACTTAGTGATACTATGAGTTTCGATCGAGTCGACACTAAGTTTTGACTTGCGAATCCATGGGATTTCACGAGTTAGCTCAAAATCTTAACCACGTTGGCTGTCTCTGTCGTTTTACATGCGGTCGGCAAAAAAAACAAAAAAAAATGTTTTCGTACTAAGCATATCAAGTGCTAGAGACACTAACAATGCTAAACCATTAGAAGATATCAAAGCGTTCAACTGTTTATGCTAAACCACAAGTGCAATAAGATGATGGACGGCGCTATCCGAACATTAACTTTTTTAAGGTTCGTTTGCTAAGCGATTCATTTCCTAGAGTATCTATCTCTATTTTGACTATATTGCACTAAATCAATCAACTTTTTGAGAAATAATAGGTCCTGTGAGGTACTTCAATATCTAGTGCATTATAATTGAGATTTTTTGTCATAGGTGTAGCTTTGAAATATAAAATTTCAACTATTATATTTGTATATCAATGGTTGATGTATCACGAATTGTCTTTGATATGGGAAAAAGATTATCCTATTTCGATTTTGTACATTTTTTTCCTAAACACACATCAGTATTCCTCTTCTTTTTTTTTTTCGGTTGGTTTTTTTTTGTCGAATTTCTTACTTTTTCTTGGAATTTTAATATAAAATTTGAATTTAAAAAATAATTGGCCAGTCAGAGTGACAGGCCTGGCGTAGCCAGATGATTAGACCTCTTAATATTTTTGCATCAGAGCTGTAGAAAGAATGAAATTATACAACTGGGAAGAAATTTTTAGGAATAAGTTTTATTAATCAACCATTCTAGCAACTGGGGATGTAGCTCAAATGGTAGAGCGCTCGCTTTGCATGCGAGAGGTACAGGGTTCGATCCCCTGCATCTCCACTGTGCTTATTCTTCTTCTTCTCTCTTTTTTTTTTTTTCCAATTAGTTAAGATGATTTTTAATTCTCTTTTTGCTGGCAGCCAAAGAAAGAGAACATTCTCGTGCAAAGGTTGACTGGTAAAAAAAAAATGGAGAAGAGATCATGACGTACAGGGTCTGGTTTAATTTGCTCACCAAGTACATCATCAGCACCACTTCCTGTATTTTATGTACCTCGCTTCTCACTCTACCTTTTTCTTCGCGTCTCAAAACAAATAAAATCAGGGATTTTTCTTCCAATTTGATGTGCAAAAGTGCTCGCCACAGTTGGTGAAATGGCACTTTCTAGAGAATGAACATCCAATGAAGGCTTTTGGACGGGCGATTAGAGATTCCTTAGGACATCTCTCTCCTTTTCAGTTCTCAAGAAGGTAACATGCCTGGATTTTTTTGTTCTTTCTTTCTGTTTTTTGGTGCAGCTGGAAATACAACAAAGATGAACATTTGTTTTTTTTTTTCTTATTTCTTGAAATGCATCAATTTTTTTTTTTTTGGTATAGAGCCATCAGAAAAAAAGACGTTACTTTTAAAGTATTATATTGTGGCATATGCCATACCAATTTCCACACTGTCAAATGTGAATGAGGACTAATTTCTTATCCCACTGTACTCAAGTACGAGTTGCAAAACACATCATTCTTTTCAATTTTCTTAGGCAGTTGATTTTTTTTTAGAAAACAATTATATTACTTTGCTATTATATGCAACCATGAGATTATCGGTGTGGTCACTAAAGAAGGCACTGAAGTGACAAAATTCAAGGTTGAGGACAATGTGAGTGTTGTTGGTATGCTTGGATCACGCCACTCTTGTGCAACTTGTAGAAATAATCTTGAGAATTGTGGCCCCAAAATGATCATGACTTATAGTGCAAAATACTATGATGGAACCACCACTTATGGTGGATATTTGGTCATCATGGAATCAAACGAGCACCTTGTAATTAAGATCCTTGATAACTTGCCTTTAGATGGTGGTGCTCCTCTCCTTTGTGATGGAATCACCATCTACAACTCATTGAAGTACTATGGGCTTGATAAAGCCGAAATGCACTTAGAGATGGTTGGGCTTCGTGGGCTCGGACACATGGCTATAAAATTTGCTAAGGCCATGATGAGCCTTAAGGTGACCATAATTAGTTCCTCACCGAGTAAGAAGAAGGAAGATATGAACCATTTGGGAGCTAATGGATTCTTGGTTAGCCATAATACAGAAGAAATGCAAGCATGTTATGATCACATTAAATTATTGTCTTTGAACATGTATTGTGGTATGGATAACCAAATATAAATTAATGTCACTATTTTTGTAACTGCAGTCTGCGATGGGTATAATGGATGGCATCATTGACACCATCTCAATTATGCATACTCTTTTGCCTTTGATTAGTTTCTTGAAAACTCATGGTAAGCTTGTCATGGCTAGTGCACCAAAGAAACCGCTTGAGCTACTTACCTTCCCACTCCTCATGGGTAAGCCTAAGCAAGTCTTTTGAATTTTATAATAGTTCTTGGAGAAAGTTGCCTTCATATTTGGTGTATAAGGTGAAAGTCTAATGTTTTTTAAGTTTAGGTAAAGGGATCATTCAAGTTTCAAGGACGAAAAAAAAAGTGATAAATAAGACTTATAATTAAAGGTCAAAATATTCTGGGAAGAAGTTGCATTGGAGGGGTTAAGGAGATGAAAGAGATGATTGATTTCACATCAAAGCACAACAAAATCACGGATATTGAGCTTATTCATATGTATTATGTGAACACTGCCATGCAACATTTGTTAAAAATAGATTTTAAGTATAGATTTGTCGATGGCATTGCCAATTCATTGAAGTCCTTTTGATGACCATTCCAATGGATTACTATTTGGCTGAGCGTAGATGAAGACTAATTTTCTTTACATGTTTTCCACAGTCATTTGACAACTCAGATGATTTTTCAATTTGATAATTTGCTTTGCCTAAGTGTGGTAATATCACTTACTGTCTCCTTTGGAATGATGATGTGTAGATAGCAAAGCCAATTCCCTTTCTCAACAATCCTTTTGTGACCCTGTTTTTGGAAAAATAAAACTAAGCAACTAGGAGGATTGGGTCGCACAACAAGAAGTTTCAACATCCAATTTCACATTTGATAGTAAGAGTTAACGGGTCAAAAATGTACTTGAATAAATATTCCACGCTGTCTAAAGAATACGTCATGAAAAATTGAAATTTGAAAATGAAATCCTCACTAACTTTTGTCTTAATACCACTTTGCATCCCCTACTTTTAAAATCAACACTTTGCACCATGGGACTTATAATTAGACTTTAGATTACACCATACATCAATTGATATTATAGCTTACATTATTATCATTTTCTTCCAAAATTTCCAATCTATTTACATGTTAGCCTATAAATACATATAAACTTAATTCGTTTGTCCATTTCTCAACAATTTATAAAGGAAAACAAATAAAGCAAACTTTCTTAGAGCGCTACGTAGGATTTTTTTTAGAGATTATGCAAATTGTAATTAGTTGGTAAGTTTAGAGGAACTATTCAATTCACCATCTATTAAAAAAAAAATCTTTCTATTTGTAGACAATAAAAAATTTCAATTTAACTCTAGATAAATTTAGCTTAAAACAGTTCTTTTTTCATTATTCTATCAACACATTAAAATTTATTACCTATACATATATTAATTTTTAATTTTTTTCAATATTATCCTAAAGACATATATTTCAAAAAATTTCAAGAACGCATCTAATATTTTTTTTATTGTTTAAAATAGGTCAAATCTACACGTATGTTTATTGGGGAGGCTTAGAAGAGTGACTTCGACATTTTGTGATAAAATGAAAAATGTTATGAAGTGATGTTGCTAGCTCATATCACCTAGAGGGGATGATCTGGTGAAAATATAAAATCTTGATAAATTAATGCGAAATAGAACAAATCAAGGGCTTGCACAAGGTCCAGATTTTGGAACATGGTTTAGAATTTGTTATACTGTAGAACGAACTTTAAGAATAACTTGCGAGTGTACAAAAGACTTTAACAAAAGTAATGAGAGAGTAAGGATCAAAGAAATTGCATGCAAGAATCTATAGTAGTTCAATTTAGATTAAGCTTACGTCTACTCTTCCAGACTAACAATTTACTAGCTAGATTCCACTATATGAATAAGAAGAGATTATAAATGTGAGTACAAACATTCAGCAGTAGATCATACTATCCTAAGTAGCATCGACACGCAACACGCGACAGAGAATTTCGACACGTTGAGATAAATTGTATATTAAATGTATATTTTTATATATACATAATAAATTATGATTTTTATGATTATTTCAATAAAATTAATTTGGCTCAAATTCATAAATAAATAAATAAATAATAAAATTCTAGAATGAATTTACACTAAAAATATTAATATCATTTTTTGTTTCAATTTAACAAATTCAACTCTATTCCAATAATCCATAAAATTTGGAGAAGGAAAACAAGTAATTAACATCTTGGATTCACGTGTCAAACATATCGAGAACAAAAAAAAAAAAAAAAAAAAGAGAAAAAAACAAGGGGTGTGAATTTTGTATCATGGGAAGTGAGAGTAAAAAAAAAAAAAGAGAATACTAAGTTTTGTTTCTTTCGCTATTTATTATTTTTATTATTTTTTTCATATATATATATTTAGATTCCTCATTTATTGAAAATTTTTAAAATTGATCTCACATATCAAAATCGAAAACTCATATGTTGGAATTCCGACTCGAGTATCAGAAAGTGTCGAGAAAGTTGACTAAGTGTCGGATTTTTCGACACATGCTGACTGAGTGTCGGAGAGTGTCTAAGAGTGTTAGACATGTGTCGAAGTGTTCAACACGACACGAAAGCTCTCAGAGAGTGTCGGTGCTTCTTAGACACTATTTCACTAAGTCATTCTTTTGATATTTCTCTCACGATTACAAATGTTTAAATATTTTAAAGACAAGCTTATGATCGAATTTTTCTTAGACTTTGAAATTATAGATTCTAGGCTTCATCTCCTACTTGTTCCTCAGTCCCTTGGTCTCCTTATATATCCTTCCACTTCCAAACTAGCTGTTGGATGGTCTACGGAGGATTGTCTTCCAATTTACTCATTGAACATATTTGTATCAATAAGATTTGGTAGATGTTGAGTAACAAATATAGAATCTCCTCTTGATTCCAATCATCTATATAATCAAAGTTTTGGTTTTCATAAGTAGAGTTTTCCCGTTTAAAAAGAACTTATCTTCAAAATTGATTTGCCAATTAATTAGATTAAGTCAATCAATTATATTTTGGTATAAAATCCATATTAGATCACTAGCCATTATACGTTCTTGGCCTGTGTTAGGTTCTGTCAAGTTATCTCGTTCTGAACTTGTCTTGTTTTGAACTTGCCACGTTCTTAAATTGTTTCGTCTATACGTAAAGTTTGGATATATTCAGCCTTAGAGTCCGGACTTTATCATAACATGGTTCAGCTTTAACATAGAGTTTATTTTCTGGTTCTTTCAAATATAGTACTTGATTATATCTTTTACATGTTCTATCATTTGCATAGCGGCTTGTGTGTTTTTTACTTAGTTATTCAATCCCGATTTTTCCAATTCTATTTTCAATAAATTGAGACGGGCATTTCTTTTCCTTGAGTCGGCCACTCATGTGGAAACTAGTCTATCGGGTGAAGTCATTAAGAAATTCTAATGCATCAGACTCGAGAATTTGACCCGGAAGAGATTCTTCGACCGAGCTAATCTGCAAGGGTCATTACGACACAATTAAAAATCGATTAGAGATCGGAGATAGGTCGACTCGACAGAGGCATGTGATTAGGTGTGGGTGATTCCACCAGATTGCACAATTCTTGTCGATCGACACTAGACCGACTTTTCTGTCAATTGGGTACCCTGTGTTCGTATTTGAAACCTTGAGATTATCCCGACAACCGAAGATTGCCAATGTTTCAAAGATGTACATTGTGGCTTGAGATGATCAACCACAGATCAAATGCATGAAAATTCCTAAAGGCTACTCGGTAGGTTGGGCCGCGCTAGTATCGTGCCAAAGTGAAATTAACCGTGGAATTGAGATTGAATTCAGAAATTGGAAGTTTGGGTGTGTCACAAATCATTTTAGGAACATTGACTAATCTTCGGAAGATTTTTCATGCAAGCCGAGTTTTTCAGCAAAATAATCAGAGAATGGCTAATTTAGCTCGAGAAATTAGTAGGCTCGTCTTTGGTCGCGCTTTTGGGACTTAAGTTGGCTCTATGGATAAGTGAAAATGTGAATTGAAGTGTGGTGATATTGAATTAATTTTATGGACTTCAATTAGACTTAATTGGGAGAGAATTGAATGGAATTAAAGAAATTAATGTACAAAGTTTCATGCCCCGGCGGAAAAATAAAATGGATCAATTGGAGAAAGGTTGTGGAAGATTTGGGATAGTGGAGTATGACATCATGTGATGTCATGGTAGTTGGGCCATATTGAAGGAGAGCTTGACAAGTGGCAAGTGCTAATTGGTCCTCAAAAAGTGAGGAGGTCCCACCACTTCATCTTCAACCTTGGGAAGAAAGAGAGAGGGAGAGAAAAGGGGGGAGGGAGAGTTGCGACCGGACTAGGCTAGCTGCACGCCCGACCGGCCGCCCTCCGCCTGCCCGCTCGTCGCCGCCGGTGCCGTTGCCGCCTCGCGCGATCGCGCGACACCCCATGCCCGCGCACGCGCCTCGCCTCGCCGTCCCGCCCGATACCGCCTCGCCTGAGCCAGCCGCACGCCGCACGCCCCTTTGCCACTTGCTCGGCCGCTCGTCGCCGCCGTTGCCCGCACGCCATCGTCGCCATCGCCGCTGCCTCACGTCTACCCCGCCCCCCTCACACGTCTCCGCCTCTTGCCGCCGTCGTCCCTGCTTCAGCCAAGTTCCAGCAGCCATTTCAGATCTAGTGGAGCTCCGTCGGAGCCGTCCAACCCACCTCCGGCCACCGTGAAGCCCCGCCTAAGTCTGGTTCAGCTCCTTCGCCGTTCCTCTGCCCATTCCGACCCGAACCGGCGCCGGATCCGCCCCCAACCAGCAGCGAGCAGAAGGTTGCAGAAATGGGTATGACAGCCCATGTTTGGCCCGTTTTGGCCACCTTCCCGAGCCCGGATGCTCGACTCGCCTTGAGGAAAGTCGATCCTCGCGTCGTCCTCGTCGTTTTGATCCACTTGGCTCGTTAATCCGGTGAGTTTAGCTCACTAAACCTTGATTAGACGGTTAATGATGCCCTAAGTGTGCTTAGCCTAAGTTAAGTAAGCTTATGGATTAGTTAGTTTATTTAATTGTGAATTAGATTAAGATGTTTGTTTAATTTAAAGTATGCTTAATTAAAGGCTAATAGAGTTTATTTAATAATAAACTTGATGGGACATAATAGGATTTTTATTTCGAATTATTTAATTGCTTCGAAATTCTGGAAATTATAATATTATATTATAATCCGAAATTATTAAAATATTATTATTTATAAAAAAAAACATAAAAATTATTTTTGACCCCGGTTGCTCAGAATTTCGTGCCGATCGCTGCTGTGTATTCGGATTTTGAAATTGATGGTTGGATATTATAAATTGAGTGTGGAGTGAATTGCCACCTATTAGAGGTCGTGCCCAGTGAGGTCGTGATATGCCACCTGATAAAGGTCGCGCCCAGTGGGGCTGTGATATGCCACCTGATAAAGGTCGCGCCTAGTGGGGCCGTGATATGCCACCTATTAGAGGTCGCACCCAACCGGGCCGTAATCTACCACCTTTTTAAAGGTCGTGCCGAGTGGGGCCGTGATGCCATTGATCCTAATTTTGTCAAGTGGGACCGTGATTAAGAGTAATGATGGGTTTGCTGAATTGACATGTAATCAGCCAAGTCGATTGATCGCTGAGACTATCCAAGTGGTTGAATTGTTCTGATGATGTAATTGTGCCATGGTTGTTTGGTTATCATAATTGTACGTGGTTGAATTATATAAATTGTGTTAACCTGCAGATGAAAGCTAATGCGAGGTAAGTCTTCTGTGTGATGTGGCTAGGCCACCCGGGGCGTATTTTCTTTCTAATAGGGGTTTAGGGGATTGAACTTGCTGAGACATTGTCTCATCCCGGTTTGGGGATTAAAAATTTCAGGTCCCTGGTGATCGGAGCGGGCAGATAACTTTGGTTGGCTATTAAGAAGTTGCAGAGGTGAAGTCATAAGGATTGGAGAACGTGTCTGACTTGTAGGTCGTAGGACAGTTCCTTTTTAAGAGCCGGTCTTTTGTAGACTGTTGGCCGTAGACCTCTGTTTGTAATTCTGTTGAATTATGAAAGTGTTACGTTGTGATTTTGTTTCCTGCTTTTCTATCCCGTATTTTATTGTCAGGGGTTTTATAATATGCTTCCGCATGTGCGTTAAAGATTTGATTGGGTTGGCGACTTAACCTGGGAACGTCGCATTTGAATGACCATGATGGGATGTTGGCGTGCTTGAGGTTCGGGGCGTGACAATTCAATTATTAAATGTTAGTAGCTTCCGATTTATTTTGTCATTTTCAAAATATCATAAGGGATTTCTCTTAACATGAAGTACAATATGATGTGAACTACTGTCAAGTGTAATTTTACGTCTCATTACAAAACTTAAGATGCGAAGTGTTGATTTTAAAAGACTAGAAGCAAAGAGATATAAAGGTAAACTGTAATGGAAATTTTTTAAATTTCCATAGAATATTTTTGATAGAGTTTTGTCAATCTTTCATTACATTAAGAGAATTGCCTACGCAAGACGAAAGCAACCTAAATTACAGTTCCGATCAATACAAAGCACTAATATTTATTTCGGAGGTGATAATGAAATGATAACATCACTAGAGCATAGGCGAATCATGCCAAACTGTTACAAGTTGGAGAATGATCTTAGCTATATAAACTCTTAAAAGAAAAGATAAGAGATGCCGATATTTATTCTTGCTCCGGAGAGTACCAAACCAAAACCTCAAGAAGACTTCAATGAATTGGTGATGTCGATGACAAATCGATACTTAACATCTGCTTTTGACAGACGCTCCATGGCAGTATTCACATAATCCATAGGAATAAGCTCAATATCCGCAACTATGTCGTGCTTCGCTGCGAAATCAATCATCTCCTGCGTTTCCTTAATCCCTCCAATAAGACTTCCTCCTACAATCTTTCTTCCTGTCATCATAGTCTTAATTGTTACTTCTTCTTTTTTCATATGTAAAACTCAAAAAATATTATTTTACTAAAACTAGAAAGCATTAAAATTTTATCTTAAACACCAAATATGAAGGTAGTTTTCTTAAGAAATTCAAAAGACTTGCTTAGACTTACCCATGAGGAGGGGCATAGCAAGTAACTCAAGCGGCTTCTCTGGTGCACCAACCAAGACAAGCTTTCCGTGAGATTTCAAGAGACCGATCAATGGCAAGAGAGCATGCATAGCTGAGACTGTGTCAATAATGCCATCCATTGTACCCATTGCTAACTGCACTTAATAAAAGATAGTAACATAAATTCATATTCCGTTATCCTTATCCCTATAAATGATTAAAAAAATAATAATCTTTTGTGACTACAACGTACTTGCATCTCTTCTGTGTTGCGGCTAACCAAGAAGTCATCGGCTCCCAAACGGTCCATGGCTTCCTTCTTCTTGTTAGGTGAAGTACTAATAACGGTCACCTTGAGGCCCATGGCCTTGGCAAACTTTACGGCCATGTGCCCTAGCCCACCCAGCCCAACCACTCCTAAGTGCATTCCAACCTTATCAAGGCCGTAGTACTTCAATGGACTATAAACAGTGATCCCCGCACAAAGGAGAGGAGCAGTACCATCAAGAGGCAAGTTATCGGGGATTTTAATTACAAAGTGCTCATCAGATACCATGATGTCTGAGTAGCCACCATAGGTGATGGTTCCGTCGTAGAACTTTGAACCATAGGACAAGATCATTTTGGGGCAATAATTCTCAAGATCTTCTTTGCAATTTGCACAAGATCGACATGATCCAACCAAACACCCAACACCCACCTTGTCCCCAACTTTGAATTTTGTCACTTTGGTGCCTACTTCAGTGATCACACCAACAATCTCATGTCTGCATGCAATGGCCAATTGGTATAATTATTTTTCTCAAAATTTTTGTTTACTTATCTAAGAAAATTGAGAAAGGTAATGTTTTTGAGAACGTACCCAGGAACCACGGGATAAGAAGTTGTTCCCCATTCATTTTTAATGTTGTGGAGATCCGAATGGCATATACCACAATATAATACCTTAAAAGTCACATCTTTTTCTCCGGTGGCCCTATAATAAATGAAAAACAATGAATTTCCGGACCAAAGATTTTCACCTCTGTTGCATTTTTACTGCACCAAAAACAAAGAAAAGGAAAACCAAGATATGTTACCTTCTTGAGAACTTGAAGGGAGAGAGATGTCCTGAACAATCTCTGGCTGCCCATCCAAAAGCCTTCACCGGATGTTCATTCTCTGCTGACATTGCCATTTCACCGGGTTCAACGAGCACTACTTCAAACTAAATCGAAAGAGTTTCGTAATTTGTGTGTTTTGAGATATGGAGAGACTTGGTGATGCAAGGAGGCTGAGAAGCGAGGTATTTATGGGGCTTGAGAGGCTTGAGAAAGCGGAGGTGATGACCTACCTAGTGAGCAAACTCGGGGTACATCGTGCGTCATCATCTCTTCCCGTTGTTTTGACCAGTCAACCTCTGCGAAGAAGTTTCTTTCTTTTCGTACTTGCGTCTGCTGGTCTAGCAGCCACAAGTTCGTCTACGGCATCCCCTTAAAAAAAGATAACGCAGAAACAATATGCATCCTCTAAAAATTTGGAGGCAAATAAATATAACACGTCCTCTTTAACTGGTGGTGCAGAGATGAAATAGCCTATTAGAACACATATAACACGTCCTCCAAATAAATTGTGATTTGACAAATTAATATAATGGAAGATTCATTTGGATTTAGAATTGGTGAGAGATTTATGTGATTATATAAATACTGTGAGGGCATTTTTATATACTTCATGCATTATAGTTAAGCATTTGTCACAAGTGCGATTCGGGAAAGTCAATTTTCAACTATCATATATGTTTGTGTTTTATGTATTGTAAATTGTGTTTAGTTTTGATTAATTGTCGTTATTATTGGAAAAGAAAAATCCATCATACGTCGATTTTGTTTAATTTTTGTCCCAAGAAACACCATAACTGATTTTCTTGAAATCTGTGGAATTTTTGGCTTTTTCCTGGTACTTTTTAATTTCAGGAATTTTAATTTTTAAGATTAATTAAAAATAAAAAGAAATTTTGGCCCTAGCCTAGTGTAACGTGCCTGATCCCCCACGTGGGAGTTGGCATGTCCTGTCGGGTGACAAGTCGTGTGTCGCTCGTACGTTCCCCGGAATATTGGACGATTGGACATCAACATTTTTAGGGACCTTGGTCTAAAGAAACGATTTGGAAATTACAAGTCTACGAAGAGACTATCAACAAATCATCCTCTAAGTGAATTGCTCCATCAATATATTAAACTATGCCTTAAATAATAATAAAAAATTAGTACTTGCAGGTAAAGTGGGTTCCATTTTTTGCCTTTCCCAATTAAATAATATCAGTGGATGCATATTGTTTCTTTTTTCTTCTTCTTCTTCTTCTTTTTTTTTTCATTTTTTTTTTTTTTTACTTATAGATGATGTTTTGGCTGCTGGCCGAGCAGACCCAAGTATAGAAAGAGAAAATATCTTGCGAAGGTTGGAACTGGTCAAAAAGAGGGGAGCGATGATGACGCACCATGTCTGGTTCAGTTTGGCCGCTAAGGACTTCGTCAGCGCTCCTTCCTGCATCTTCTCAACCCCTATACCACTCTCATACTCTTCGTATCTCAAAACGCACACAAATTACAAAATTCTCTTCAAGTTTAATGGCAACGTTGTCAGAGAATGAACACCCAGTGAAGGCTTTTGGAAGGGCGGCCAGAGTGTTAGCTGTGTTCACTCCTATGTGGAGAAAGCCTAATAAGTTACAAGCCCAAAAAGAGCTTATACTCATATGATAAGTCATATGGAGAAGTATGATTTCTCACTATCTTTAAAAGCGGTAGTCGCCAAAAGACGTAATAACAAGAGAAAAAGATAAAGTAAAAAATCTGGGGTTTTGGTAAAGTCTGATTTACATTAAGCTGGCATTGGAGGTTGATCCGTGATCCAATTGAGCTGAAATTTTGTCAGTATGTTTGTAGCGCAATCTTCTCGAATCTGAACGATTTGATTTTTGTTTGAAACTCCCTACATCAGGTTTTTCGTGGATTGATCAAAACTTGCATTTTTGGTCAGATTTATCTTTGATCTCTTGTGAAATTCATGTGTATTGCCAAAAATTATGTTCTTGAGATCTTTGCTACTATATACCTCTAGTATTTGCCAGATAAGAATATTGTTCACCCAATTTTGTTGATAGTGAATATTTTCGGGTGGACTCCGGTCCAGTGGTTTTTGATCTCCTCACATCGAGGAGATTTTCCACGTAAAAAAAATCGTCTTTTGTTTGCGTGTTTGGTATTTATTTTACTCTACCATATCGATTCCTATTAGATTTACACAAGAGATGATATTATTTTATTCCACTGCGTTAATTTTTGATATTGTTCAAATTGTTACTATTCTCCAATCAGAGTGGTATCAGAGCTTCAGGTTATTGCTTTACTTTTCTGCCTTGTGTTAAATAATGGAAACGAATACGAGTAGAATAATTATATTGAATGGTTCGAATTATCATATTTGGAAAGGGAAGATGGAAGACCTTTTATATATGAAAAAAATTTATTTGCCCGTATTTGTCGATGAGAAACCGAAGAATAAAATTGATGCTAAATGATTTATATTTTATCGTCAAGTGTGTGGTTATATTAGGCAGTGGGTGAATGATAATGTTTTAAACCATATTACTAAGGAAACACATGCACGCAGATTATGGGATAAGCTCGAACAGTTATATGCTCGAAAGACTGAGAATAATAAGTTATTTTTGATAAAACATATGATGGCTCTGATATATCAAGTCGTTTGACTAATCACTTATATTCTTTTCAAAGAATTATAAATCAGTTGGCTACGATGGAAATCAAGTTTGATAATGAGATACAAACACTATGGTTGCTTTGTACTTTGCCGGACTCATGGGAGACGTTCTGAACATCTTTGTCTAATTCTGTCTCAGATAGTATGATTACCTTGGATTTGGTTAAGAGTAGTATTTTGAATGAAGAGATGAGAATGAAGACACAAAGATTATCCTCTTCACATTTTGATGCCTTAGTTGTTGAGAAAAGGGGAAGAAGTGAATCTCGAAATCCGAGAAATAGAGATAAAAGTCGAGATAAAAACAGAGGTAAATATAATAAATTTGCTAATGTTGAGTGTCATTATTGTCATCAGAAGGGACATATTCAGAGGTTTTGTCGCCAGTTAAAAATGGAGAAACAAAATGAGAAATGTAAATAGAAGAAAAGTGATAACGATAATGATGATAATCGCATTGTTGCACTTAAAGAAGACTTTCTCATTATTTTTTATGGTGATGTGGTGAATTTTATATCTCATGAGACCAGTTGGATAATTGATAGTGGTGCATCTATTCATGTTACGTCTTGTAGGGATTTCTTTACATCATATAGGTCAAGTGACTTCGGATTTGTGAAGATGGGAAACAATGGGCTAACTCAAGCTGTAGGCATCGATGATGTGTGCCTAGAAACTAGCAATTGCACAAGGTTAGTATTGAATAATGGTAAACATATACCTGATATCCGCTTGAATTTGATTTCTACAAGTAAGTTGGATAATGAGGAGTATTGCAGCACCTTTAGTAATAGTCAATGGAAGCTCACCAAAGATTCTCTTGTTGTGGCTAAAGGTGAAAAATATTCTTCATTGTACATTATACAGACAAAGTTATCCATAGATAAAATTAATGCAGTAGACAGCGAAGATGCAGCTGAGTTATAGCATAAGAAGCTCAGTCACATTAGTGAGAAGAGTTTGTCAATATTGGCTAAAAAGAAGCTCATTTCAGGATTGAAAAGTTCGACGCTAGAGAAGCGTGCTCACTGTTTAGCAGGAAAACAGAATAGGGTTGCATTTAAAAGCTCCCCTTCTTCAAGAAAGTTAGGTATATTGGATTTAGTGCATTTGATGTTTGCGGTCCTATGAAAACAAAATCACTTGGTGGCTCTCTTTATTTTGTTACCTCCATAAATGATTTTCAAGGAAAATTTGGATTGATATCTCAAAAACTAAAGATCAAGTATTAGATGTTTTAAAGCAATTTTAGGCTTCAGTTGAGAGACAGACTGGAAAGAAATTGAAATGCATCAGAACTGATAACGAGGGAGAGTATATTGGACATTTTAATGAATATTGCAAACGACAAGATATTTGACATCAAAAGACACCTCCCAAAGACGCCTCAATTAAATGGCTTAGTTGAAAGAATGAACAGAACATTAGTTGAAAGGATAAGATACTTACTTTCACAGTCAAAACTACTTGGATACTTTTAGGGTGAGGCTTTAAGTATAATTGTACGTGTATTAAATCTTACTCCATACGTTCCTTTATAGTTTGATGTTCCTAATAGAGTTTTGATAGGTAAAGATGTTATTTATGATTATTTGTGTGTCTTTAGGTGCAAAGCATTTGTGCATATTTCCAAAGATGAGAGATCTAAACTTGATGTGAAAACACGACAGTACATATTTATTGGTTATGGACAAGATATGCTTAACTACAAATTTTATGATCCGGTTGAAAAGAAAATTGTAAGAAGCAGAAATGTTGTGTTTATGGAAAATCAAACAATAGAAAATATTGAGAATGCAGAGATGATTTTAGCACCATGGGTTAGTGATAATTTTGTTGATTTATATCAAATTCCTCTTATAAATATTCCTACACAGGTTGATGAAGAGTAGCAAGAAGTCAATGTTCCAAATAATACACGTGTTCCTGAACATGTTGAAACGGATAATATAATTCTTGAACCAGAGACTCAATTAGATGTTTCACTTGATGTTCTATTCCGGAGATCTGTTAGAGACCGACGACCTTCCACCAGGTATTCTGAAGATGAGTATGTATTATTGACTGATGCAGGTGAATTGGAGTGCTATGCAGAAGCAATAGAAGATGAGTACAAAAGCAATTGGTTTGATGCTATGCGAGATGAGATGTAGTCATTTTATGATAATCATATTTTTGATTTGGTGAAGTTACCTAAAGGTAAAAAAGCTTTGAAGAACAAGTGGGTATATAAGTTGAAGCAAGATAAACATACTTCATAACCACTGTACAAAGTTAGATTGGTTGTCAAGGGATTCGGTCAAATATAGGGTATTGATTTTGATGATATATTTTCTCTGGTAGTGAAAATGTCTTTTATTTGTGTGATACTACGCTTGGCAACTACCCTAGATTTGGAAATTGAGCAAATGGATGTCAAAACAGCCTTTCTACATGGTGACTTGGAGGAAGATATATACATGGAACAACCTGAGGGTTTTAAAGTAAAAGGGAAAGAGAATTATGTGTGCAAATTGAAAAAAAAAAGAGTCTCTATGGCCTAAAACAAGCACCGAGGCAGTGGTACAAAAAGTTTGCGTCAGTCATAACAGAACAGGGCTATAAGAAGACTTTATCGGATAACTGTGTGTTTGTCCAAATTTTTTTTGATGATAACTTTATTATTTTCTTGCTTTATATTAATGATATGTTGATTGTTGGTAGGAATGCTTCAAGAATTGAGTTATTGAATAAACGGTTGAGCAAGTCTTTTGTCATGAAAGACTTGGGCTCGGCGAAGTAGATTCTTGGCATTATAATTACCTGAGACAGAGATGCTAAGAAGTTGTTTTTGTCGCAAGAGAAATATATCAAGAAGATTATTCAGAAATTTTACATAGACAAGGTTAAAGTAGTTAATACTCCTCTTACTGCTCATTTTAAGTTAAATATGAAGCAAAGTCCAACGACTGATAAAGAGAAGAAATATATGGAATGTGTTCTATATGCCTCAGTTGTAGGAAGCTTAATGTATGTGATGATATGTATACGCCCAGACTTGGTACACGAAGTTGGCGTTATTAGTCCCTATTTCTCAAATCCAGGTAGAGAGCACTGGAATACAGTGAAGTAGATTATGAGGTATCTTCGGGGAACTTCAAATTTGAAACTCAGTTTCAGGACCGGGAAACTTGAGTTAGTTGGATACACAGATTCCGACTTGGTAGGAGATATTTATACTTGTAAATCTATTTCTGGTTATTTGATTTCTTTTACGGGTGAAGCTGTGTCGTTGAAGTTAAGATTGCAGAAGTGTGTTGCACTTTCTACAACCGAAGTTGAATTTATTGCAGCGACTGAAGCTAGTAAAGAGATACTATGGATGAAGAAGTTCTTACAAGAACTTGGGTTCAAGCAAAAGAGGTATGTGCTATTTTGTGATAATCAAAGCGCAATTCATCTTGGTAAGAATTCATCTTTTCATTTTAGATCGAAACATATTGATATTAGATATCATTGTATAAGGGATGTTCTAGATGAAAAGTTGTTGGAACTTGAGAAAATTCATATGGATCATAATGGCTCTGATATGATGATGAAGATTCTACCAAGAGAGAAGCTTGAATATTGCCAATTGATAGCAGGGATGGTAAATCCCTCCACATTGTTGTGAGTGGGAGATTTGTTAGTTGGGTTCACTCCTATATGGAGAAAGCCTAATGAGTTGCAAGCCCAAAAAGGGCTTGAGTTCATATGATAAGTCATATAAAGAAATAAGGTTTCTCACTATCTTTAAAAGCGGTAGTCGGCAAAAGACATAATAACAAGAGAAAAAAGAGAAAGCAGAAAATCCGGGATTAGGGTAAAGTCTGATTTACATCAAGCTGGCATTAGAGGTCGATTCGTGGTCCCATTGAGCTGAAATTTTTTCAGCATGTTCGTTGCGCAATCTTCTCGAATCAGAATGATTTGATTTTTGTTTGAAGCTCCCTAAATCAGGTTTTTCGTGGATTGATTAAAATCTGCATTTTTGATCAGATTTATCCTTGATCTCATGTGAAATTCATGTGTATTGTCAAGAATTATGTTATTGAGATCTTTGCTACTATGTATCTCTAGTATTTGTTAGAGAAGAGTATTGTTCACCCAATTTTGTTGATAGCAAAGATTTTCGGGTGGACTCAGGTCCCGTGGTTTTTGATCTCCTCACATCGAGGAGGTTTTCCACGTAAAAAAAATCGTCTTGTGTTCGCGTGCTTGGTATTTATTTTACTCTATCATATCGATTTCTATTAGGTTTACACAAGATGAAAGATTATTTTATTGCACTGTGTTAATTCGATATTGTTCGAATTGTTACTGTTCTCCCATCACAGAGATCCTTCAGGACATCTCTCTCCTTTCAAGTTCTCAAGAATGTGATGTGATTTGATTTATCTTTTTATTTGTTTCTATGTTTTGGTGCAGTTGAAAATGTAAACATCTCGTTTTCTCAAAATGTGCTAATTGTCTTTTTTATAGGGTCATTAGAGAAAAAGACTTGACTTTTAAAATATTGTGCTGTGGTATATGACATTCCGATCTCTACGACGCCATTAACGAAAGGGAAATTATTTCTTATCCCTTCCTTCTCGGGTACAAGTTTTGACAAATATCATCCTTTTTGTTTTTCTTAGATAAATCAACAAAATTTTTTGATGAAGTGATTATACTAATTAACCATTGTATGTAGGTATGAGATTGTTGGTGTGGTCATAGAAGTTGGTGCCAAAGTGACAATATTCAAGGTTGGGGATAAAGTGTGTGTCAAGTGTATGGTCGGATCATGCCACTCTTGTGAAAATTGCAAAGACAATGTAGAGAATCACTACCCAAAAATGGTCTTGACCTATGGTGCAAAGTACTACGATGAAACCACCACTTACGGTGGTTTCTTGAATATCATGGTATCAGATGAGCATTTCGTAATTAAAATCCCTGACAACTCGCCTCTTCATGGTGGTGCTCCTCTCCTTTGTGCTGGGATTATTGTCTATAGTCCATTGACGTACTATTGGCTTGATAAGGCTGGAATGCACTTAGGGGTTGTTGGGCTTAGTGGGCTTTGACATATGGTTGTAGAATTTGCTAAAGCTATAGGCCTCAAAGTGACTATCATCAATATCTCACCTAATAAAGAAGGAAGCTATGGAGCATTTGGGAGCTGATAGATTCTAGATTAGCTGTAATACAACATAAGAGATATGAGTATGTTAGAGTCACAACAAATTATTTTCTTTTATCACGCATAGAGGTAAGGGTAAAATGTATATTAACAATAATAGCTTTTATTAATAGCAGTTTGCAACACAGTCTCAACTGTGCATGCTCTTTTGCCTCTGCTCGGTCTCTTGAAAAATAATGGAAAGCTTGTCATGGTTGGTGCAATAGCGAAACCACTTGAGCTACTTGCTATGCCACTCCTCATGGGTAAGCCTACACAAGTCTTTTAAAATTTTATAGCTCTCCATGGAATAGAATAGCTTAATTTTAGTTCTAGTAAAAGGTTCACTTTGAGTTTTTCACGAATGGACGAAGTAACAAATGAGACTTATATTTATGGGTAGAAATATTTTGGGAGTAAGTTGCATTGGAGGGATTAAGGTGACACAAGAGATGATTGACTTCACAGCAAAGCACAATATTGTCACAGATATTGAGCTTATTCCTATGGACTATGTGAACACTACCATGGAGTGCTTGTCAAAAGTAGATGTGAAGTATCGATTTGTCATTGACATCACCAATTCATTGAAGCCATTTTGATGATCATTCCAATGGATTATTACTTGACCGAGCATGGATGAAGATTAGCTTTATTTATCTTGTATTTTCAAGGTCGTGTTTTATTTTGCTTCTACTTATTAGTATGGTGGTAACATTTCATTTTCCCCTTTGGAATAACGACCACTACTTTGTATAAATGCAAAAGAGTTTCCTTTTGTATACTAAGAAATTCATGCACTCAAAGCCAATGCCCTTTCTCAACATTTCTGTGACTTTGCGGAGAAAAACTTCAACAACAACAACACATAGGATTTGGATGATCAACAAGAAGTTCCAAGATCCAATTTCTCATTTGACAACAATTATTAAATGATCAACAATGTGCTTAATCCACATAATACGCCATACTATTTAACGAATATGTCATGAAAAATTGAGAAAAATTATTGATGTAGATCTAAAAATAATTTATTTGAAATTTCCAAAAAGAAATCCTCACTAACTTTTGTCACTACACCTCTGCATCCTAATGCTTTTAAAATTGACACTATCACGACATTTAGAATTAGACTTTAAATTACACCAACTCTCAGTTGATGTTATAGCTTACAAAATTGTCATATTCTTCCAAAAATACATATCAATACATAAGTACATATAAAACCAATGCATTTGTCCATTTCAACGATTTTAAAAGGAAAACAAATAAATGGAACTTTCTTAGAGGGCTACTTAGAATTCTTTTAGAGCTTATGCAAATTGTATGTAGATAGTAAGTTTAGAGGAACTATTCAATTCAATTTCTCGATATATACATGGCCTATACAATTCAAAGAATATGTCTGTCTCTAAACATTTAAAATTTGAATTTTACCTAAGACGTATGTAATCAAAAACATTTCAACTTCCAATTCTATTATCAACACTTTGAATTTAGTTCTATCTATATTATTACAATTTTTCCTAAAGACATTTGTTAAAAAGATTTTCAACTTCCAAGAACAAATCTAATACAAAACGTTGTTATCTCTAATTTAAACCCTTAGACTGTGTTAAAACTCAGGATATGATATAATTTATTTTATCCTATGCTTGGTGTCTAGTCAAAACATGATAAAATCGAATATAATAGGGATATAGGCTAGATAAAAATATTTTATGGAGGATGTGGGATAAATGTGAATAGGATTTCTAATATTCATCTAATCTTCTTGAATGACAAACTTATTAAACTAACAAAATTGAAATTATATTTCAGTGTAAATGATATTTGAATTCTAATATTAGAAATTCAAAATAAAACATTAGTTTTTAAAATTAATCTTATTTTTATTAATATATTTAAGCGTAATTCAATCTTATAATATAAATTCAAATAAATATATATTTATATTTATATTTATTACATATTTTAGGTATTTTATATTTCAGTTAATACAGTTTACTATTTAATGAAATTTTATTAAACAATGATGGAAGGGAAAAAAAGAAAATAAAAAGAAAAATAATTAAAAATAGTGGAAAAATAAAATAAAAATGCAAGTGAAAATGAAAACAAATTAGGTAATAATGTCGACAATCTCCATTTGTGAATTTTTAAGTTTATTTACGCTGATATGTCATTTATATCATAAAATGTACATGATAGATGTGAATATATTTGACTTTATTATTAAAGTTCACCAAATAGTAAGTAGGATATAGCAAAATCCTTAAATTTTATATCATATCCTAGTCAGAAATTCAGATGACTAAACGTAATCTTAAAGTATCTAACTTAAAATGCTACCCTCAATAAAGCTAATGCAATTATTTCTAAAACACTAGTGACGACCTTGCCCTCATTTTTCTAGCCCTCCTAAAAACTAATAAAAAAACAAAGGCAATGACATGGATGATCTGTGAGTTTTTCTTCAATGTTCAACGTGATTCCTGGACTTTTCTTATCCAATCTAATTGCTGAATTTTAAAAGTTCAATCATATAGTCCTTTCATTGAGTCTACCACCACATTAAGCACATATTTCTAACTTAGACTGCCACATTGGTATCTATTGGGTCAAAATAGTGATGTGAACCATCAGCCCGCTCTCCCAAGTCAACACTTTTAATTTCCCTCCTTTTTTTTACCAGGGGAAAAGATAAAGAAATGACTTGACGGTAAAAAAAAATGATCGTTTGCTATAAATGAAGGGATACTGAGCAAGTAGTCCTCGTCCGACATCCGGGCTTCGTGAAAAGTGTGATTATGCTTAGGCAAAGTAGGCCTGAGTCCACTTTAATCTTTTCGAAGCCCAGGACTGTGGAAATGGCACTCAAGATGGACCAAAACGAGGCCCAAGAGCGCACGACCAGCGCGTCTTTAGTGAGTCGGTTCGCGACCTTAACTACGTTGGCCGTCTCTGCTGTTTTACATGCGATCAATGCATCCGACATTAATATATTATTGAGCGCTGGAGACACTTGTTTAAAATGCTAAACCATCAGAAGATGTATGAATGCAAAAGACTTTGGAAACCACAGGTACAATAAGATGATGGACGGTGCTATCCAAACATCACCTTTTAAGGTGTGTTTGCCGAACAATTCTTTTACAAGAGTATCTATCTTTAGTTTGACTTTACGGCACTAAATCAATCGACATTTCAAGAAATAAAGGGTCCCACACAAGATGTCACAAAATTGACTTAATATATTTCATGCAATATAGTCAAAGTTTTTGGTTAGAAGTGTAGCATTGGATATATCAAATTTCAACTATTACTAGTATGCGTCAATGTTTGATGTATCACCAATTGTTTTTGATATGGGAAAAAAGATTATCCTATTTAGATCTCGTGTAATATTTTCCCGAAAACATAAAAGCATCCCTATATTCACTTTTTTTATTTTTATTTTTGTGGAATTTCTCCCTTTTCTCTTTGAATTTTTAGAATCTTGGACATTACATATCTAGGAAGAAAATTTCAACAGATTATTCATTAATCAGTTGGCATAGCAATGTTGTAAATACAAAACTGTGCATGGAACAATGGATTTTGCTATATATATATATATATATATATATAAATTGGTTAAGATGACGTTTCTCTCATTTTGCTGGCAGCCAAAAAAATAAGAGAACAATCTGGTGCATAGGTTGACTGGTCAGAAAAAGGGGGGAAGAGATGATGGCGTACAGGTCTGGTTCAGTTTGCTCACCAAGTATGTCATCACCAGCCTTCAACTTCAACAAAAAAATAAAGAGAACATTCTGGTGCATAGGTTGACTGGTAAGAAAAGGGAGAAGAGATGATGACGTACAGGTCTGGCTCAGTTTGCTCACCAAGCATGTCATCACCAGCCTTCAACTTCAACAAAAAATAAAGAGAACATTCTAGTGCATAGGTTGACTGGTCAAGAAAAGGGAGAAGTGATGATGACGTACAGGTCCGGCTCAGTTTGCTCACCAAGTATGTCATCACCAGCCTTCAACTTCAACAAAAAATAAAGAGAACATTCTAGTGCATAGGTTGACTGGTCAAGAAAAGGGAGAAGAGATGATGACGTACAGGCCCGGTTCAGTTTGCTCACCAAGTATGTCATCACCAGCCTTCAACTCGGGGCCTGTAAGAGGGTCGTGGGCACGCAGCGAAGAGCAATTGAAGGCTACTCCACTGGCCTATCCTCCTTCAGGGGTATCGTCACCTACGAGGACCACCTGCGGTAGTCCCTCCAATGAAGGCATCCAGTTAGGCTGTGTTCTCTATTTTAATGTGTCGGTGTTGACACGTCTCGTATTCCTTATTGGTAAGAGAATATTTTTCTTTTACATTTTAGAAATCAGACGAAGTAGTTTAAAGACTTGTTCAGGTCCATTTCTCTCATTTTGCTGGCAGCCAAAAATGAAAAAAGAAAAAAAATTCTCATGCATGGGTTGACTGGTCGAAAAAAGGGGAAGAGATGATGACGTACGAGGTCTGGTTCAGTTTGCTCACCAAGTATGTCATCGCCACCACTTCCCGTATCTTCTCACTCCCTATATGTGCCTCGCTTCTCATTCCCGCCTTTCTCTTCATCCCTCAGAGCACACAAATTGCAGATTTCTCTTCCAATTTGATGAGAAGCAGTGGTTGTCAAGCTTAGAGAAATGGCACTTTCACCGGAGAACGAACATCCAGTGAAAGCTTCTGGATGGGCAGCCAGAGATTCTTCTGGACATCTCTCTCCCTTTAAGTTCTCAAGAAGGTAACATGCTCGGATTTTTCTGTTCTTTGTTTCCGTTTTTCTGGTGCAGCTGAAAATACGACAAAGGTGAACATTCTTTTTCCTCGAGATGCATTAATTTTCTTTTGTATAGGGCCACTGGAGAGAAGGACGTCACTTTTAAGGTATTATATTGTGGTATATGCCATACCAATCTCCACACTATCAAAAATGATTGGGGACTAACTTCTTATCCTGTGGTACCTGGGTATGAGTTCTCTCATAAACATCATCCTTTTCAATTTTCTTAGGAAACAAAATTTTGAGGAAACAATTATATTGATTCGCCATTATATGCAGCCATGAGATTGTTGGTGTCATCACTGAAGTAGGGACTGAAGTGACAAAATTCAAAGTTGGGGACAAAGGGGGTGTTGCTGGTATGGCTGGATCATGTAGCACTTGTGCAAATTGCAAAAACGATCTTGAGAATTATTGCCCCAAAATGATCATGACCTATGGTGCAAAGTACTACGATGGAACCATCACCTATGGTGGCTACTCAGATCATGGTATCGAATGAGCATTTTGTAATAAAAATTCCCGATAACTTGCCTCTAGATGGTTGTGCTCCTATCCTTTGTGCTGGGATTACTGTTTACAACCCATTGAAGTACTATGGGCTTGATAAGGTCAGAATGCATGTAGGGTTGGTTGGGCTTGGTGGGCTTGGGCACATGGCTATTAAGTTTGCCAAGGCCATGGGCCTCAAGGTGACCATCATTAGTTCCTCCCCTAATAAGAAGAAGGAAGCTATGAACCATTTGGGAGCTGATGGATTCTTAGTTAGTCACAATAAAGAAGAAATGCAAGTATGTTACAATCACATTAAATTATTGTCTTTGAAAATGTATTGTGGCAAGGATGACCGAAAATAAATTTATGCTACTATTTTTTTGTTGACTATAGTCTGCAATGGGAACAATGGATGGCATCATCGACACTGTCTCAGCTGTGCATGCTCTTTTGCCTCTGATCGGTCTCTTGAAAACTCATGGAAAGCTTGTCATGGTTGGTGCACCAGAGAAGCCACTTGAGCTGCATATCTTTCCACTTCTCATGGGTAAGCCTAAGTAGGTCTTTTGAATTCTATAATACTTCTTGGAGAAAACTGCCATCATATTTAGTGTATAAGGTGAAATTCTAATTTTTTTAGCTACTAGTAAAAGGTTTATTTGTGTTCCACAAATGGATAAAAAGAGTGACAAATGATACTTATAATGACAGGTAGAAAGATTGTGGGAGGAAGTTGCGTTGGAGGGGTTAAAGAGATGCAAGAAATGATTGATTTTGCATCGAAACACAACATAATCGCAGATATTGAGCTTATTCCTATCAATTATGTGAACACTGCCATGGAACGTCTGTCAAAAGGAGATGTTAAGTATAGATTTGTCATCGACATTGCCAATTCATTGACGTCCTTTTCATGATCATTCCAATGGATTGCTACCTGGCTGAGTGTGGATGAAGATGAACTTCCATGACATATTTTTCGAAGTCATGTTTGACAACTCAGATGATTTTTCAATTTAATAATTTGCTTTTACATAGTTTGGTGACATCACTTCATTGTCCCCTTTGGAATAACGATATGTACTTCGTGTAGATAGCAACCAAAGCCAATCTTCTTTCTGAACAATCCTTTTGCGACTGTGTTGAAAGACAACTTAGAGAATTGGGCCGCACAGGAAGTTTCAAGATCAAATTTTACATTTGATTGTAAGAGTTAATGTTTCAAAATTGTACTTAACTCAAATAAATATGCCACGCTGTCTAAAGAATACACCATGAAAAATTGAGAAAACTTTGTACGTAGATCTGAAAGTTTGTTATTAAAATTTGAAAATGAAATGCCCACTAACTTTTGTTTCAATATCACTTTGAAAAAGAATTGGGGTAATGACTCTTTGAAACTTCTTTTAATGTTCAATTTAGTTCATGAACTTTTTGTTTTTGTTCCATCTAATCCCCAAAACTTTTATAAATTTGCTCAATCAAATCCTTTCATTAAGTGTATGGCCATATTATGTGCTTTAACCCTAACTCTTTCAATTTCAATTTGGGCTGCTTATTCTTTTCCTCTTTTCTCGCTAAAATAGACAGTCCTTGATTTAGAAGACTCAAGCGTGACTTTGTTTTTGAGTAACTAGAAATGGCGTCATTTCGCTTTGTTAACATGGTTATTGTACTTGTTAGTGTTATTAGCCACTTCAAATGCTATGATAACCTATATGGACGGAAATTTTAACCACGGTTGTTTTTATCCCTCGTGTAAAAGTTCGTCTACTTTTTTTTGGTGAATTAAAAATTACAAATTTTTTTATGTTGCTGATAAATTCCCGAGAATATTTTCGGATCAGTCACACAGAATCGTATAAATCACATGCAGTTCTAACGCTTGTCACTCTTATTGTGATGAATTGGATTCTCAAGCATTGCTTGACGTACCGATCTGTCATTCTTTGTAGCAATAGCTTCTGATTGCTATTCAGTGCCATAGCCTTCCTAGGTAAACATAAGTGAAGACAAAAAGCAACGACATCATCCTCGAAACAAGCGTATGGACGACTCATAATACATGTTACCCCAGCTCGTTAATTACTCTGGTATTGCTTATATAAAATCTCTCGGGTTGACCTTCTACAGATGAATGGCCACGTGCGGATCTTCTGCTGTGCGAAGCTCATACGGATAAAACCCATTTTCATTTGACGAATTCACGTTTGACGTCCCATAAACCTGTCATCATGCTTTAGTTCTCGAAGTGTATACACCACATATTTCGACAAAAATGAGAAAAATTTCTATGACGAACACCATTACCTTTTTTAGTAACTCCATGTTCTCCTGGCGAACGAGGTTCACCTTCCTACATAGTTCCACATTTTCTTGATGAATCATGCCTCCCTACGATTTCAAACCAATGTTATGCTTCATCGCGAGAATTTACAAATCACTTGAATGGCTAAATGGGTTCGATCTCGAAAGTACCTTTTGACTCAATTCTCGTATTTCGTCGTTCAAAATCTGCTCCTGCAATTTAAGATGTACAAAAGCTCTTTGTTAGTGTAAAAAGTTGACCATTGAATTTTAGGGGTAATGGCTATGTAGGCAAGAGTAGCCTTTCTAACCTTCTTAACTCGGACACCACGCAAACTCATCTCCAACTGGTTTTCTAAATTATGTAGGTCCTTTACGTTTAGTCCGCTGAGTTGCTCTCCCATCAACTTCCTAACTCAACCCAACGTACAATATTAGTTAATATTTTAGAGATGTGTGCAATTTCTAATTGAAAAATGCCTTATATATATGCGCACACCTTTCTAGTACAACAATATATTAGGTAAAGTACAAACCCATGAAATACCCAACTAAGCTCCTGATGATTCCAAAACTGACGAGGGCCATAAATCTGTCTTGCTAAAATTCAGTTAATTAATCAAATGGGGATTTACTTGGAACTTCTAGCAGCGAGCAAACCTTTCATCACAACTGGCATCAACACCGTTCATCTGTTGCTTATGCCAACATGCCATTTCACTATCCAAAATCGAGGTAATAATAATCAATTAAGAAGAAAGCTCTCTCCACCAACGGTACTTTGAAATAACAATTCAATTCATTACATAGGCCGGGAATGTTTTGCTTGATAGAGACTCCCATCGTGGTGACCGATCTCTTTCCCATTTTAGACAGCTCCACCTAGACCAGTCCCCCGCATGATATTATCCGCTTTGTTCACGACTCATTTACGTCTGCACAACTTTAAATGCATAGTGCTAATTCTAGCTTGTGCTTGACTCATGGTTTGGTTTAGTAAGTCCTATGTAGGCGACATGGGATCAGGCAATATCTGAAACCCGATATCCCCGTTCCTGATAAACTATTGTGGGCAGCCCATCGCAGGCTCATCTCTTAGTGGGATTACACACGCTTGGTTTGAAAACACGCCGTACTATTTTGACATTGCATGAGACTTGTCTGCCAACACAACCATGTCTAGATGATGTGAGATAAGAGACTTTATATAAAACCCGACACATATGTTAAACGGTAGAGTGCTAGGATGTCATATAGAACAAATTAACGTGGAATCAAGGTCTAAAAGAGGATAGATATATAAGGAGAATCTAGCGATAGGGACAGTTCTTTATGCATCTATTCCAGGACAAACTTGACGAACATCGCATACGAGCGATATGACCTCAAGAACCACAAAGTACTGCATTAAGAGAAAATTGTTACCTGTGGGTTTCACGTAGATTCTTCAATTCTTGCCTTAAGATTGCCGCCTCCCTTTGCCAAAACTGCACATAGGTAGAGCAAGAGATGGGGTCACCGTCGCTCTCCATTCAGGCTTAACATGCTCCCCTGTTTTATTTTCTATTTCCTTTTTAACTGACGCTTAAATTTTAAACAGAAAGTCATGCTTACTTCAAAAGAACCTTAGATTATCATGGAGGAATATCTTGCTGTCGTGCAATTTATATGTTACTTAATCAAGATTGATGGATGATAAAACAATGCCAATCTTTGTACTCATAACTTGTCTAGTGTTCGCATCATATGTTTGAGATGTCACGTCGATGGAGGACAAAGCATGTTAGTGAAGGAAAAAGACCAACATTCTGATTAAGAAAAAGACCAGGTCAAGAGATAATTTTTGATGAGCGTAGAAACCGTCTAGGGTCTCAAGGAGTAGAGTGTAATACCTTGACATCGGATAATGGATTGAGAGGCTGCTGATGTTCTTCTTTTGTTGTCTGATATCTTTCGAAAACTGACTTCATGCTAATGCAAAACATAACCATGAAAAAACCGTATTTCATATATGAAAAAAAGGTACTTAAGTCAAAAGGTTCATTCGCCTCGCATTTTCCTTTTCAAAATTACCCTTGCATCTATAATATCTATTTACTGCGTTACCAACCCACTTTTTTCTTTGCTTAACCCATTCTTTTGTCTCACTTTTTGACAAGAGCCAATATTGTCCTAACACTTCCTCAATCCTCCCTACAATGGAAAATTATGGACACTATCGTCATTATAGAAGTTTTTGGCCGATAGTTTTGCATATGACGGCTTTCATCTTACCCCTAGAACGATAAAACTGAATAAGTTCAACAAACTATGATCTCTATGTAGTTGTGCATGCACTACTAGAACTATATTACTGATGCAGAATAACTAGTGATTCCGCCTATATTGCTTAGGCTTACTGAAATCGGTTTACAAGTGGAACGACCCTTGCAATATTGTGATTTTTACTTATTACTGAATTCGATCTTTTTTTCCACATGATGTAGTGATAACTTCTAGGATAATCACTAGCCAACTATGACACCACTACATGAGAAATATAACTAATGAGGGACCATAAAATTGTGATCCGAAAGTTGGTTGCACATAAGGGAAGGGTGTAGATTGAAGAGCTAGATCAGGGCAAGGTCATGAAGGTAGCTAATGCTTGAGCTTCGGAGATCCAAAGACAATAAGATGACGAGTTCAACCTCCATTTTTGGCACATTGAATTTTTATTGAACTCGTACTCCTTAGAAAAAGAGAATAATGGGAAAAGGCAATAGATTTTGGCAATCAGTAAGCTCTAGTTCACCTCTGTATGGTCTATTATACCACACTTGGGAATATCGACAGTCATAATCCATTTCAAGAGGCTATTTCTATTTCTTTTTTCTTTTTTGCGCAGGTCAAACGGCAGATTGATAATGCGACGTGTATCCAGCAAGAGCTCTAAGCACTTGTACATGAGATTAATTAGCTGGATAGAACTGCGTTAAACAGAAGAAACTAGTTTGTGGAAGAAGATTGAAGATTATAAGGCCTCGAGGAAGATTGTTTGCTTGTATTCCATGTTCTTTATCGCTTGATACGCTGGGGTTTCCATGTTGTTTGCAATTTATTAACTCAAAATTGGTTATTGTGTATGTGACAATCAATTGACTCCTTTTCTTAATTAGTAGTTTGGAACTTAATAACAAATAGGGGAAATTACACTTTTGCTCCCTGTAACATTGTGAAAATTCAGGTTTGATCTTGTACTTCGGTTATAACCCCAACCCTTATACTATCATCCTGTGGCAACTTAAGTCCTATAGGTGAATTCTTTTAAAAAATTTGTGAGAAATCATTTAGTCAGCACCGGCTACACTGACACGTGAGTCCGACTTGTACATATCCCTGATGGAAATTGCATTTAAGTTCCTATACCTTTCAGAATGTTCAAATTTAGTCCCTATACTTTGTTTTAATAACAATTTTAATCCTCCTACCATTTATTGATGACATTTTAACACAATTTTTCACATTCCCATTGCAAAAAAGTTATAAAAGACGCTAGCTTTTGACATAATGCACATTTGGATATTGATATTTGTAACTACCATTGATGGCTTTACTAGTAATAACAAAAGTAACTTTTATTAAGCCACTTAATATTTAAGAGTTAAGATAGGCACTCGATACTAATAACCTCCCAGTACATTGAGAACTACGTACAATCAACATGACATCGACTTGTTGGTGTCACTTGAATCGGAAGAATTTACATAAACCGTGTAAATATTTGCCTATTAGATAGTGAGTAAAAGTAGTGGCTAGGAGATTTAAAAGTTACCTACGTTTTTGTAAGACTAGTCCTAGGTTTCTCTTTATGTATCCAAGCTGAAAATAAGGATGCCATTGTTGCATATAATGTAATTACTTTAATGGGACCGTCAATTTGATAGGCACGCTTGCGAAAGTTGGAAGCATCAATGGTGGAGTTAGGAAAACCAAGGAGGTCAAATTTTGTTTTTTATGACAAAAAAACCCACTTTAGATAGCTAAATTCCGAATACATGTGTTAGTATACTAACTTCGTTAATTGGGTAAGACATAAGCCAAAGGCCATGTGAGTGATAATCTAAAATAAAATTATTTACTCAATCTATGTGGCATAGGGAATCGAACATGTATCATACGTCTAATTCACACACCAAATTCATTCTTTAACCACTGATCCAAAACTATGGATTCAGAAAAAGAATCTCTAGCAAGAGAATTAATTTTGACAAGTTTTGAAGGTTGGAAAACAACATGGCGATGCTTCCCTAGAATATTTTACTTTGAGAAACAACGCAAATAACTTCAAGCTATTAAAGTATTTTGTATTGCCTATCGCTTGCTGATGGGTAATACTATCCACACAGACCATCCTCCATGTGGTAATTTAAACTTCCTCATCGGCATTTCTTAATGGATCTTTTAAGTGTTTGGGATCATTACTTTGTTCACCAAGAAAGAGTCTTTCCTTTCTTTTTTTTTTTTTTCTTTTTTTATGAGGTAATGTGATTTTAATAACCTATCAAGTATTTTCATATACACATGTAAAAGTACTTAAAAGGTAATGATTTTAATGAAACATGGTTATACTTATCATACAAGTGCAAGTGACACAAAATAAGCATGTATCAATGAGATGCGTATACTAGACAGAGTCACTCTCATCAGCCACAACCTGCCCAGTATTGGCCATTTCACCTTCACTATCAAATTGCATGTTAAGGACATCACTCAAACTTCCCTTTCAGTAGTTGATAACAGAGGTCCAGAAACCAGAAAATGACAGGTGCATGGAAAGAAGTCAGTTAGAAGCGGTAATAAACTAGAAACAAATGAAATAGCAGACCGCAATCGCAAGATACTGTATTCTGTCTAATAAAAAAGCACATAAAGGGTTTTCTCTGTGGTTATCTACTTCCTTCATTTGATAATCTAAAACTTTGTTTGATCCTTTCTGTTTAATTTTTCTTTCATTTTAGCATAATAACTGCGCTGAGTATGATATTAAGGATAATTTAATTAATATATATTGTTCTTAGTTAAGTTTTATGAATTGAGATTCTTTAAATGGCACCACAGCTCTAACAAAGCTTCACTTCCCTTGTTCACTGCAAGATATAATTTACTTGCCAATACCATGTGTGTGGAAAATTATCGTTACCAATGTTGTAAAAAATAAAAATGAAAAAGATTAGTTTGGCGGCGGAGATCCAGGAAAGAAACGGCAATAAGAAAGAAACAATTACAGCAGGATCTAAACGGGAAGTATTTAAATTCAATGACCACACAGAAGCTTTGAGAAAAAGAAAATCTGGCGCAGAAAATTGATATCCCTCTGTCTCTGTCTCTGTCTCTCTCTCACTCTGACAAAATGAAAGGAATAAGAAAATGCAAACGTGAACCAGAGTTGGGGCTGACCTGGTGCTAGAATACTCATGCAACTTTCCAGTGCTGGAGAAGATGACGAGCCCAACTTGGGCATCACAGAGAATAGCCAGCTCCTTGGCCTTCTTGATCAAGCCCTTCCTTCGCTTTGAGAAGGTGACTTGCCTGCTCGTTGAGTTGTCGATCCTTCGGATCACAATTTTTCCTCTGCCCATTTGCACTCTTCGAGTTCTAGGGTTTTTGGGTGGTGGAGTGATGGTGCTTTTTGTATAGGGATATGACTTGAGAGAGAGAGAGAGAGAGAGAGAGAGAGAGAGAGAGAGAGAGAGGAGTAGCTTAACTATGACGAAGACGATAAACAAAGCTTTAGTCTCTAAAGCCGAAGAGAAATTTCGCTGAACAACCGTTAAGTCGTCTCAGCATCGCGTATTTAAAGTCTTTACCTTTTGTACTGTACCCGTTATGTGAAGATTCACTTTGTTAAAAAAGTCGAGGAAATCTTTTAGCAAGTGCGCATCTCTTGATTTTGAAAAGGACTGTTTTTCTTCATTTCTTGGTGGAAGTTCACTCCAATCTAATATTGATTAGTTATCTATTATTAATGTTATGAGTAATTATAATATATACCAGTAGTGTAATAGAATATTTAATTTATACACTACTGATTTGTGAGATAGAGTAGTTATAATTCTCAAATCAAAGGTAGGTAAAACTGCTTGCGTAAATTTGTTTTTACTCTGGTGATATAAACTTCATCTTTCCTAATATTTTAGTGTCGTCCACATGTTAACTCTCTTTTAAAAGCCGCACATCCTAAGAATCACTAACATTATCTATAATTACAAGTTCTTAATAAACTCGGTCTATGTATACGGTCATTTTTATTGATCTTGTGAAACCCATCATGGGGCCTACGGATTCAATGGTTATCATCATGTTGTCTTGTGAGTTAATATCATATTTTTCCATCAATCACCATCTCTCACTCCCTCCCTTCTCTCTTGCATCATCTTTCCACTTCACTGGCTCTTTGATAAGCTTTCGTGCTTCTCTACCCGTCGTTTTCGTTATCTATCTCTATCTCTCCATTGCATCTTGGTAGGCGTTGTAAAAATTGATCTCCGATGGTGATGACCTAAATCTGCCTAGATTTGGAAAAATAAGGAGTCAGTTGATGGTGACAACGGCGGGGAACTTGATGCCGCTGCCAAGGGAGCTTGAAAGATCTAGATGGTGCGCAATTGAGGGGTGGTAGTTGGGCAGCTAAGGCGGTGTTGCTTTTTTTTTTTTTTTTTGGGGGGGGAGAGGACGGTTGATGAGGCCGCCATTGGATCAAGCAGTCAGAGACAATGGTAGAGTAGTAGAAAGAATTTATGCTTTAATGAGTAACTATATATATATATATTGTCAAAAGAGAACAATTATATAGATATAAAAAGTTTCACATGAATCTTAGAAGCTGATGAAAGGAAGAGGAAGTTTCCAATGGAATACTTTTGAAAGCTATCTCATCATTCCACACATGTTAAAGGATCCACTAGGATCCACCTAACATGTCAAGTTATTATGTTTACAAGACATGTATGCATAATGTGATTTCTTTTCTTCTAAAGTAGCATATGCCATTTTCTAGCCGATCTCTACTCTTTAGGACTTAAATTCAAAGCCGTACAATTATTGAAAGTTGCCCCAATGGCCACCCTTCTTATATGGGAATGGGAAGATAGGGAGTTCAATACTTTACTTTCTAAATGAGGGCTAGAGTGGGGATGTTTAATTTCAAGTGTGGGGTTCATCTTCAACGCTCTGCAAAAGGATAGGGTTCATCTTCATCTTCAAGTCTGAGAGTGAAATGAAAGTTAAAGTGAGACAGATGAAAAAATAAACATAAAAATCGAAGTTATACATCTCAAATGACAAAATTAACCCTAAGTGAAAAACCCCAAAAAACTCAAACCTCTAAGTCATCTATGGTTTTTTGACCCCAAATCTAGTCCACCCAATGCCATATTCCAACGGCAGTGTAGCCTCTATCACCTTCGAATCATTGATAATATTACCGAGATCATCCCTCCCAAACTCGATGTGGATTGTCTTGGGAAATAGCATTATTAAGGAATTAATGTATAATTTTTTGTCGCCGCAATAGTACCTTGACCAACTCTAGGTCTAATAGGAAATATTGTTATGTTTTAATTTAGAACCCCTCCCCCCTCTCTCTCTCCTCTCTCTCTCTCTCTCTCTCTCTCTCTCTCTCTCTCTCTCTCTCTCTCTCTCTCTCTCTCTCTCTCTCTCTCTCTCTCCAGGTCTAATAGAAAATTGCGTTATGTTTTAATTCAAAACCCCTTTCGTCCCCCCCCCCCCCAATGGTGCAGGCGACCTCAAATTGATGGCAACATTATTGGTGACCTCAATCCATAGTAGTTGTAGCTATAGTGACCTCAATGAGAGTCATTTGCCACGTCCATAGTCACCATCCGAGGGTGGGATGCCATGGGTCACCGGTTACTACAATAGATTCCCTCCGTGGTCATGGCGAGTGGTAAGAAAACTGTGATATCATGCTGTAGTGGTGCTGAGCTGAGGCAAGGTAGGATGCTTCAGGTGTCTGGGTTGGAAGAAAACCTGGAAGATATTTCCTAAAAGAAGATTGCCAACCGTATTAGTGCATGCAGTAATCAAAATTGAGATACACTCCCCTACATGCTTCATCATCCGCAAAATATATCGCAGTCCATTGATATGTGCTAATTACTTATAGGCGTCTTCCTATTCGTTTGGGATGCGACAGCACATCATGAAAAAGAAATTCAATTGATGCTTGAGTTAGATCAAATGAAGGCATATATTAAATAGTTAAAATAGAGCAGCCTTGCCAATTTCGGCGGGAGTAGTTTCATGCCATGTGTCGAAACTTAATAGGAGGGGCCTGCAACCCCACACTTTATCTCTTCATCGCTTTTTAAGAGATTGTCGGATCGGAACTTGAAGCTATCAAGCAACCCACAAAGCTCACCCTTTGATGCACGATCCGGACTATCTTCTTGTTAATTGACTATTCCAAGAGATCCATCGTGTCCGCAACGCGGATTGGACGAGAATTGCCAGTGAAACAAAAGCACAGTGGTCGAAGAATACATCACATGACCAGGTCCTTGTAGCTAAGTGAAGAGATTAGGAAAATACTTTATGTTGTTTCCAGCAATTCATATGCATATCTACGAACACTTGCTTTGAGTTGTTACTATGCAGATAAATGGATAACTTACAGTTAACCGAGAGTGATTGTGTCGAAGTAAATTTCCTATAGACATGTGTTGCTAGTTGATATAATAGGATAGGATCAATTATAATACAAAATATATTGAAATAAAAATTTCTTTTGCCTTAATGGTGTTCATACTACTTATGTTATCAACCCAATTTGTAAAATAAGTTTAAATCATAATTTAGGTAAATGCAGAAGGAAATGTGCTTCGATTCATTCATTTTCATTATGAGTTTTCATTTAGTATATCATACATGTAAAAGTTCTTAATCAAACGGAAATTTTAAAAATCTAATGGAAAATTAAAAAATAAAAGAGTTGAGAGCGCATATAATTTAATTGCTGCGAGCTAGATTTCTTTCTCCCTTACCCCAATGGTATTGTTCCAGCAAAAAACCAGCCATCTGCTTCATCAGCTCATCGAAACTCTCGCTACAATGGGATCTATTGGTTTATGCTAATTGACCTACGTTTGATAGGCATTCGATAAAGAGTCGATACTTATATCTAAGTCATACTTCCATTGTATGTTATTTTTTGTAGTCACACTCTTGATTATAATTACAATCATTTTCTTAATAATTCGGAGGTACGCGCGCAAAAATTCAAGTACCCAGATATTTATAAAATATTCTGTGAGTCTTTATGAACTAAGCATTGAGTCTTTATGAACTAAGCATTCTTAATTGAAAATCTCACACCTCAAAGCGCAGATAGCGATATAGCAAGAAACATATGTCAGCGCCCAAGTGACTGACACACACGTGATGGTCGCGAAAGTGGAATTAACCAATCGAAAAAGAACTTCGCACGCCTCTCAGCAAAATCAGCCAATCGCAGACATGCCGTACACCTGATGACCTGGCGTCTTTTTTGTTTTTCGTTTTTTCACTTCTGCAGATCACAAGCCTAACACGGGCTGAGCAATCGCCTTGGTTTGGGCGCCTCTTCATTAAACATGATGTTTTGGGGCCTGTCAAAGGGAAAACACTATCCCCGATGGATTATGATAATAGAAAAAAAGATAAATTCACAAGTAAACGTAGATAGCCAACGTGTTTGAGCTGTCGTTTCAAATTATTAATGTGTGTAGCAGTTTTTTTTGGTAAAGTTAATGTGTGTAGCAGTAAATTGTGGCAATTACCTTTAAATACATTCATCACAAATCATGTCTTGTTAGTGAGAATTTTCTTTTTATCATTGTGTGTTACATATATGTATAACTTAAGTATTCTTCTAATGGTTTTCCTAGCAAAGCACTCATAGCTGTCTCCAATATGAACATTTCCTGTTGGGAAGACCCATGTGACGATAATTACTTAAACCAATAAGATTCTCACTTTTGAGAAAACCCTGATGGGACCATGGAGACTCCAATTCCAAGGGGAAGATCTCATGATATTGGAATTCTAATGCCTCTAGGAACGAGCTCAGACAGGTGTCAATCATCAGCAAATCATAAAAACTCAAAGACCAAGGAAAAGTAATCCTGTGGATGTTCTTCCATTTAGTTTATAATCCCAACAATGCATGGATGTTGCTTTGCTGAGTCACCGAGCTGTAAAAAGGAGTTCACTTTCTAAGCGGTGATGCCAAACATGCTATAAAATAATGAGAGAAGCACGTGATGTGCTGTTGTGACTGATATGTTTTCCGCCATCCAAGGAAAAGAAGGGGGATCGTGCTTTCTGGGCAAGTGATGACGGGTCCTCTCTCCGACTTAGCAAACAGAAAGTAAAGGGAAAAAAAGGCAAAAGATGGGTCTCTCTTTGAGTCTTGAGGCCAAAATTGAGATGCCCAATTGAGTTTCGCACCCCTAGTTGCTTCATTTCCTAGGCATGAGTTTTTGTGAAGGTGTAAATGCTTTCGTACAACATTCTTATTCCTTGATCAAATGAAGAGATCACAAAAAACTTCAAACGCAAAATATAGCTCACTTGAAGCGGAGTTACATCATGCGCTCATGAGCAAGAAAATGAGACAGCCAGTACCTCCCTTTGGCGCCCCTCTTAAACTTTATGTAAGGACTTGCTCTTTGTTTCCATCTCTTCCAATGGCAGCCAGCCACCACCTCTCATTTGTAGTCATTTCTTAAACTTTATGTAAGAACTTTTCTGGGTTGTCTATTTCTTTGGGTAGCCACTACTATTCATCTGCATATATCTTTCGAGAAACACCCATCTAATCCTCTCATTCTTCTATAGCCAGCCAAGAAGCATTCTTTACATGCATCAAACCCGAAAATATATCCTATCAAATTTAGACCCAGAATTGGGGAGTGGCATCTCAATAACCTCTATATAAACTCTACTGCATTTTGAAGTGTACATTCACCAACATAGTTTGAAATCTATGCTCATTTTTTCTTTGATTTCCATCAATGTACTCATCACTTTTTTTTTTTTCTTTTGAACGGAAACCTTCATTCAATTTATAGAAACATTACATCCCGCTTCCCTAGCATCTGATATAAGTAGATCTAACAAAATAGGTGGGGGGAAGGCAGGCCAAGAAGAAGGTAAAGACCCGCACAACTGGGCCCTAGCAGCCCAATCCACGATAGAGTTGGCTGAACGACGACAAAACCTAATTTGGAGACGAGAGAAACAGGGGAGAAGAGTAGCCACTTCAGCAAACATCGACCGAACCTCCCATGGCGTCTTCTGAGGATCTGTAACTGCTTCGACCATTGTAAGGCAGTTCGATTCAACAATCAGTGGATCACTAGATTTGTCGAGCTGCAAAAGATGGTGCAGCGATGAGTTGAGTGCGGAGAGTTCAACCTGCAAAGCCGAGGTAGCAGTTTCTTGACAGGTATATCCTTCCACCATTTTACCCGTATGATTTCTACAAATGTAAGCTATGGATCCTGTGGTATCTGCAATCTAAAAAGCCCTATCAATATTGATCTTCAGCACTCCTGGATTAGGAGGTTGCCACAGAGAGCATGGATCTGAAAGATTAACTCCTGAGGTTGTCGCGATAGAGGAGGTATGCTGGTTTAATCGGCCTAATCGAGACTGAGCAAAGGCAGCTTTGACCACAAAAGAAGGATCGGGCTTCTGACAATTGAAGATAAACCTACTTCGCGCCTTCCATATTTGCCAAAGGAGTGCATCGACAACATCCATACCAAGTAAGAGCTGTTTATGTTGAAATCTGTATGCAATCCAATCTACAATGCATTGTGCATCTGTTTGTAGTATAATGATATCAATCTTAGGGTGAGACTAGACTGAGTTAGTCCACGGGCATAGTAGAAAAAGATGCTCGATCGATTCAGGGACTTCCTGTGTATATAATATGCATGTGGGTTCTGAACTGATATGTCTATTATAAAGATTGGCTTTGGTAGGCAGAGCATTCTGACAAATAGACTAAAGGAAAAGTCTAATTTTGGGGACAGTTTTAAGATTCCAAATACTCTTCCAAATAGGCTGAGATGGCTGAATAGAAGATGATACACTATGATCGACTGTGAGAGGGGCTGAGTATTTGATTGAATGATATGCACTCTTCACAGAATACTGACTAAGAGGAGTAGCTGTCCAAATTAATTGATCTTCTGTACAATTATATATGACTGGAATGTTAAGAACTTCTTTGGTAACCTCAACATCAAATAACCGTTGAAGTAGAGGAACATTCCACTGATTATGATCCGGCAACATCAAATTAGCTACCATTCGTGGCTCATTACTATTTGCAGGTCCACCGAGAGTTCCCCTAGGTAGTCATCGATCTTCATGAATTCGAATCTTTGTTCCATCCCCACCGACCACTGTAGCTTTGGTAAAATTGAGTCCCTCCCAATTAGTAAGCTCTGCCAATCCCAGGAAGGGCGGTTATCTTTGGCTACACAACTAAAATCTTGTGAGTGGAAATAGAGACCTTTGAATAGCTTACTCCATAGGGATAAAGGATACTTGATTAGTCTCCAGGCCTGTTTACCAAGCATCGCTTTATTGAAAGCAATTAGATCTCAGAATCCAAGACCACCCTGCTCCTTTTTGTACTTTAGTGACTCCCAATTTCTCCAATGAATACCCTTCTTTGTACTGTCAGATTGCCACCGGAATCTCGCTATCTTTTGTTCAATAGACCGACAAAGAGACACAGGAATCTTAAAGATGGACATGACGTATTGAGGCATAGCTTGAACGACACTCTTGATAAGGACCTCTTTTCCACATTTTGATACCAGTTTTTCTTTCCATCCATCTAATTTTGAGTTCACTCTTCCCAAAATCCATGCAAACATATCTCGCTTAGAATGACCCCAATTTGACGGGATACCTAGGTATTTTCCGGTCTTATGAAGCACAGGGATTCGGAATTGGTGTGCTAGATTGTCCTTAAGTGTAGTAGGACAGGATTTATTGAAGAAGATGCCTGATTTATTCCGATTGACTGCCTGACCAGTAGCTAAGCAATATTGGTTCAAAATGTTAGCTAAATTCTGACATTCCATAACTTTCCCGTCTAAGAAAAAGATAGCATTATCTGCGAAAAATAAATGGGATAGGGTAGGACACCATCTATTCAATTGGATTCCCTTAAGATGACCCATATCAATGGCTTGACGTATTAAAGTTGACAAAATATTCGCCATTAGTATGAACAGGTAAGGGAAAGAGGATCACCTTGTCGAAGGTTGCACGTAGGATGGAAGTAGTTAAGTTGATCTCCATTAAACTTGATAGATATAGAGATTGTCATTATACACTACATCACCCATTGCACCCAAATGGGATGGAAACCTAGTCTGAGAAAATAGTCTTTCAAGAAGTCCCATTCCACTCTGTCATAAGCTTTTTGCATGTACTCATCACTTTGTACTTGGCCTTTTTGCACAGATTTCCAACACATTAATCCCCAGTTGCTCCTTCACTAATTATTTCAATTAAGGACTCTTAAGTTTTGACATGATCTTGATGGTATTGAAGAAGTGATCAGTTGACCATACACTAGTTACTCTTTTATTGTCTAATACAATACCATAGTTATGTTCATCCTTGAATAACTTGATGCGGAATGAGCCAGTAATCTTACTTGGTGCTTCATATACCTTCCATGAGAATTCTCTTGTGCACACTTTGCTCTGACATATTCCTTACTTTGTTCAACAATTGAGTACTTCACAATAGCAATTCTAAATTGTTTTGTTTAATCAATTTTCAATAATATGCAAACCACATGATTTTTAGCTTTTGGATCTACATAGAACTACTTCATCATCTTAATTCTAGTCCTCTCATTTAACACTCTCATCATCATCACTTTAGTGATATTATGTGTCATAACCATCTGCCACTAAAGCTCCTTGTTCCCTCTTATCCACAACTTGATCTAGTTCCTCAAGTGGTGCATTCCTCATTTACTAATATTCCTAACTTGTTCTCTTGTCTGTGCAAGTTCATCATCATCATTATCACTTACATGCACCAAAGGTTCATCATCTTTATAGATGGACAATGCAACTTCCCAACCCTATCGTAATCCAATCACTTTTCATCAAGTGTATCTCAATTGCCAGATCTATTCCTTGTCTTAACTTGCTGAAGTCTCTCTTTAGTACTAGTTCTATGCCTGGCCTTAGTCTTCTCCAGTCTCTATTCAATACTAGTTTAAACCAGGTCCATAACCTACTTGGGCACTTTGTTCAATATTTGCTTCACTCTTCCTTCTCTAAATCATATCCATGACCTACCTCTACATCCTCATCTTCATCTTCATCACCATAACACTAAAAGAGCACATAAACATTATAACCATGAAGATAAGGGTAAACAAGTTCCCTGGCACCATTATCATCTTGAAACAATCTTATATCTTGCTTTAAACTCTTACCAACTACCCTATAATGCAATTTCTCTCTTTTGCAAACAAGCTATTCCACAATGTCCCTATCGCATTATTTATGTAATAATTTACTCATATTGACTCTACCAATATCATTATTTCCACTCATCACCAACAATAAACTCCCCACCGTATTAAACATTAATGAGTGCAGTGGTGTCACTTATGTCAATATTGGAAAAAGAAAATGTCAAGGAGCAAAAGACATAGAGACAACCAATTGAGCGATTGGTCCCCACAATTGCACCAAATTAAATAAACAATAATTGATTTTGTCTGTGGGTGGAAAAAAGCCAACAATCTTCCCCATAAACATAATAAATTACTCAACTTTTCTATTCTAAGATTCTTCACTCTGGCATCAGTCCTAATTTACCGTATAAGATGTGGCCTTTTTTGTCTGTGGGTGGAAAAAAGCCAACAATCTTCCCCATAAACATAATAAATTACTCAACTTTTCTATTCTAAGATTCTTCACTCTGGCATCAGTCCTAATTTACCGTATAAGATGTGGCCTTTTCTCACTTTAAGTTTGTCTACACACACACATTTAGAGAGAGAGAGACACACACACATATATAGAGGGAGGGAGGGAGAGAGAGAGAGGGAGAGAGAGAGAGAGAGAGAGAGAGAGAGAGAGAGAGAGAGAGAGAGAGAGAGAGAGAGAGAGAGAGAGAGAATTATTCCTAATTCTTTGATGTGTTGTTTTTAGAGAGAGAGAGAGAGAGAATTATTCCTAATTCTTTGATGTGTTGTTTTTAGACAACTAGTAGCCATGTCATTTGGTTGATTGTTCACTTTGATCTTAAATCTCTTTAAAGAAAGCTACATCAAATATGTTATATAAGTTAAATCCACATAGGATTTGTCATTGGATATATATTGCCAAAGTCACTCAATTCAATGTTTCTTTTCCAAAAGTTAAGGCACTTCATTGATTGATTGTAAAGTTATAGCACTAAAGTGGCATCCATAGTTGTCATGACCTGATCTCTCTACCACTGGTCTTCACAGAAAAGAAGGCGGGAAAGGTCGGATTTAGAAGTACTTGACCTTAAGAGTTCCCTTACGGTTCTCATCCACAAGGGTGTCATCACCTTACTTTTCAGGCGAACCTCTTATGAGTTCACTTGGTCATGGTCACGAACTCTCCCAAGCTTGTACCCTACGTGACAGCGGAAGGTGTCATGACCCTACGTTGATGTCATGGCACATCTTGATCGACGGTTTTAAAGTCGAAAGGTAACTGGACGTAAATGTGAGTTTAAGGATATTATTACGATCATGATAGCCCTCTCAAAATGTATATCCACCGAATATGGCATCATTTCATCTTTTTTAGCTCACCATCTTTAGTATGTTAAATCATAACTGTGAACATTTTCTTAAGGTTCATACACTTCACAACGGGTTTATTAATCGATCTAGTTATTTAAAACAACCTAAAAATAATACGGGAGTTGCCATTAGTCTCATTTTTAGGGGCCGGCTAGAACACCCAATCGATGGTTGGAAGTAGTCTCTCGATTTCTACGCAACTAGACACCTAGGTTTGGGGACTTAGGTTACGCTAATATTTTTATTAGCGCCTTTTTGGCACCTAATAGTATGTCGTGTTACATAAGATGTCAATGCATTTCTTTTCAACTTTTCAAAATCATTTATCTTAAACTAAGTGATCATGCATGAATGATCATTTTCGTGCCATTCTATTACTAAAAAGATAAAAAAGACACTCAATTGAACTTAAAGTATAAAATGGTAAGTAAACAACCAAATAAAGTGGTAAACCTATCATGTAATTCTTAAAAAAAATAATTAAAAGCAATAAAAGGTAAATAAAGAGAAAGAATCCGTAACTCATTAGGTATTTATACAAATGAGGAAAACCCGAGACATATGTCAGGGGCAAATGGTATAAAATTATGATTGGAATGGATATCGACCTTCCACCATCTTCATGTCAACTCCGTCTTTAGGATCCTAATCTAATCATAATCTAAGAACTATAGCTAGGTACATACAATAGAAAGAAACACTCTTATTCATCAAAATAGTTAAAAGCATGACATGAGATGAAAATTAATCAATCAAACAAGGCAAGATTTAAAATCAACCAAATTTGGGCCCCAGAGTTGGCCTTTACAATTATTGCATAGGTCCCTCTAAACTCCTATCCAATTCAATTTATGACTTATAACTATTATTAATCATTTATGCTCTTGCATAGCCAATAACGCTTGTAAGTATCTAGAAAGATGTTTTAGGTGATTTCCCAAGATTTTTCCTCAGTATCGTGCATCACACTTAACATACATCTAGAATTCACATGCATTGGCATGAATTAAACACAGAGGTAGGTTTTTAAAGATTTATTTCTCAACCAATCAACCAAGTGAGTGATTGCTAAAAAAAAAAACCAAGTGAGTGAACTTTCAGTGGATTACTAATCATAAACAAGAGCGTTTCTAATGAATGGCATGATTTTATGCATAAATGGTACATATGATGTTTTAAAGATTTTGAAATTATTAATAATGAAAAGTAATGTTTTTGAGATAAAGTGATGTCTTAGTTACGGAACACATTTAATTATCAAGGCTAGCTTAGGGCTTGCATAAATATACTCACAAGCATTGTAGACATTTTTAATACTATCCACTCCTCAACTATCATAATGCCAAATCAAAGTTTGAAGAGATTTGAAAAGATATTTAGATAAAGGAATATCTATGCTATAAAATGCATTTAATTACCGAGACTAGTTTGGAGCTCGCATAAATGCACTTGTAGACATTGCAGGCATTTTAAATATGGTCCAAACCATGACCTTTCCAAAATCAAATCAAGCATTGAAAAGATTTCTAAACGTTTGCTTTTGGAAACATTGCATGTACCAAAGACATTTCGATGCGTGATTGAAAAATCAATTCATTTGTTGAAAACCATTTGACAATAAAAATCAAAGGATTTGTAATAAATTTCATGAATATGACATGGCCTAATTTCATGCACAAAAGCTCTAGATAAGCAATCACAACAAAGGCCTATAACAGAATGTTTCAGACAAAACACACCAAATCAGCAAAATTGAGTGGCACCCATTGATGATTTAACTATGAAAAAATTATCTATCATGCATGACATAATATGGAACAACTTTTGTAATTAAAGTTTTCCTAAAAGAGTTAAGCATGATTTTATAAAAATCTAATTGCATTAGGAATTTGCCAAATCAACGGGACATGAAGTCATTGCAACTGAGATTTACCTTACCAAATGAAGTCTAAAAGTTATGAAATTTCACCATAACACATGTAAAAGGGTAACAAACAGACTTTATTAAGGGTCCGACTCAAGAATCTCTATTGAAAAATTGCGGTGGTGGCTCGCGGAGAAGAACAATGAGAGAAGAGAGTCAATGAGAGAAGGCAAGAAAGAGAGAGAAGAGAGAGAGCTATGTTTAGAGAGAGTTAGTTGCAGAAAATGAGATTCTCCCTTCCAATTTGAAGGGAAGAAACCTATTTATGTTAACTACAAATCAGTCTACTTCGGCCGTCAGTTCGATCCAACGGTTGAAAAATTAATCTAATGGCCAAATTAGGTCTTTAAAGGGTTAATCTTCATTAAGAGGTGCCACGCAACCGATCGGATGAGTCCAATTTGCAAAAATTAGAGTTTAAAAGGAGAATTGCGCTTAAGGGCCTAATTAGGGGTCAAATTGCAAATTCATGAAATTTGAGAATCAATCTACAAAATCGTGAGAAAGTGAGGGCGTATGAGTGAAATTGACATAGAGATAATTCCAAAACTAGTTGATGAAGGTCCAAAACTGGCCGACAAGAGGTTAATTGACCTACCCCACTAGCGGTCAGTTGGATTGGTCAGACCAATTCACGTTGATTTGACCGGTTCTTGATTGATTCTGGCCGATTCTTGCTGGATCATGATTTTGTGGCCCTTTTAGGTTCAAAATTTATGCAATTTTATCCTTTAAGGACCAAATTGAAAAGAAAACTTGCATGATTTGAGGAAAAATTGTCCGATTTTGATTTAATTAGGCTGATCAAACTCCGTAAATATAATTTATGGACGCTCTATCAACCTAATTGAGTGCTTATTGTGAAAAACAATGGACCAAAACCATGGGTACATGAGATCAAGCCTTGAAGGCCAAAATGAATAATATTGCAATTCCTTGGCTAAAATTGTAAATTAATTAAAATTGAATTCAATTAATGTTACAATAAACCTATTCAACTAATCATCCATGTGTAGGATCACCTAATGTATCCAAATTGACTTTGAATTGAAGTAATAAAACTTAGGCAAAAAATGAATCAAGATCTAATATTAAAATTGGATCTAAATTCATGCAATTGAATCTTAGTTTTGAATGGGTCAACCTAAATTTTTTCTATCGAAGCTTGATGGCTCCGTTTTCTTATCTTCAAGAGAGTAAAGTCCCTTAAATTGGGAAGTTCTCATGAAAATTTCTCAAAATCAAATCCGGATTCGGACTTCTTAAGAAAACAAGTGGAAAACATTATCCATTCGTAAATTATGAAGAATTGATTTTGACCCCCTAATTAGGACTTAAAATAGCAATTCACCTTTCGATGTGTAATTCGCAAAACTGAATGCACAAGTGGATTTATAATAGTCTCGAGACCAAATGTTGTAAAATAAACTACATCTAATTATGACTAAAATAAAATTTTATTTTTAATCGATATAGAACCTAAAATCGAAAAATTCGGAAAACAAGATTCTTAATTGAATTTTATGAAATTTTCAACACCCAAATCAAATTGACACTAAAGAAAAAGTATTTCATGAATTTTTTATTTTTGTAATTTTTCTGTCAAAGGTATGATCTCTAAAAGCTTGATTTTTGAGCCAAATTTTTAGATTTTTGAAAAATTTATCTGAGAAAAATGAAATTAAAACTAAATGACATCTTTTTGGATGAAAAGCCAATTTATGACCCAAGGTTGATTTTTGGTTAAAGGGTTAACAAAAAAGTTAACTTGAAAGTCAACCGTTTGACTTTTCGGGTTTTTCTTGAAAATGAATAAAAAATTACTTAAAAGCCACAATGCAAAAGAAATAAATAAAAAACAATACTTTTTGGTCGAGAAATGATCTCTGTCGCAATCAGAAACCCAAGTTTTCATTTTTTATCTTTTGATGCGTCGACTAAAAATCAAGTGTTAATAGTAATGTCATTTTTCATTTTCCCTATAAAAGTACATGTTTCTCATGGTACATTATTCCACAATTCCACTGAACAAAACTTTTAAATTGGATTGGTTTTCCATTAAGAAAATTTGCTTGATCGTCACTTATTAATTAGATGAGGAGGATCAGTCTTGTTTCTTAAGGAGATTCTCTATATGCAAGATTGAAGATTTCTTGAAGAAAAAAGCCCACAAATTTCAACAATGTTCACTTAGGTAAAATGTGGATTTGGCCCGCTCATTAGGTGAGGTGAGGATTTCACACTATTGGACCCTCCTCCACATTTAAGGCTTTTATGATAAAACATAAAAATAAATACTAACAAATTAAGCATTGCCAAACCCAAAAACATTAATTATTGAATTTTAAGTACCGAAAATAGAAATAAAAGGTTCTTCAATAACAAAGTCAATTGACTTTTTGGGTTTTTATTGAAAATGGCTAGAAAATTATCTACAAATAAAAGACCAATGAAAAATAAATGGAAAGTGACACTTTTTTTGCTCAAGAAACGAGTTCCATTGCAATCGGCAATCCTAACCTTGAGACTTTACTTTTTGCGATGCGTTGACTAAAAATCAAATGTCAATAGCTACCCATTTTTTAAATGGAGTTTGGAGAAGTTCCACTCAAAGACTAAATGAAATATGCAATTTTTAGTTGGCTCTACTAGAGATTAAAAATTAAAAGGAAAAAAAATCTGATTAGAAACTTACCTTGAATGCTTACCATCGAACCTTAGTATTGCTTGCTTATCCACACACTCCGTCTTCTCCTCTCTCATTAACTAAACGAAATTAAGGAATTAAAGAAGGCTTACCTTTTTTCCTCTTTGCTCTTTGACTTCTTTTTTCCTTTTTATTTTATGTTAGCTGGCCCCCGAAAAGAGGCGGACTTTTTGGACCCAGCCAACCGTACGTCGCGTGATGACGAAGGCACAAAAGTCCTTACGAGAAACAAGAAAGAAAGGCATTTTGCACTTTCCCAAGAGAGTACTTAAGGGGATGGACATAAAGAGCAGTTACTCTTATGAATTATGTCAGAAGATTTCTCTCATTCGATTTGGGGTTTGGACTGTTACGTTCTCCATTCAGTTAAGTTGTGCTGAACATCGGACTTCAGTATCAGATGCCCAACTTCGACACATTTCGTGAAGTCAAGACATCAACCCAAAACAAATTATAGTTTAGTGACCTAGATTGGAATAAGTGTGAACTCAAGTGGCCAATTTCGCTATTAATTTGTATGACGACATTAGCTTTCATTGAGTAATTGAAAACTTGATGCAATCAATTTTTGCGGAAAGCGAGTGATCAAATAATAAAATAGACATAATAAAAAAATAAATTGGACATAGATTTACGTGATTTGATTGTAGCAACCTATGTCCATGGGAGAGCAGTAACGAATTTCAATATAAATCAAGCGATATAAGAAGATTAGACACTCGAGTTACTCGCCTAAATCCTAATTATATCCAATAATGTAGCAGTATTTAGCTCCGAAATTCCTGGTGAAATAATCTCTTAATCTCACAAACGAATTACACGCAAATCTTTTCACAAGATTCCACAGCTACAAATACTAATCTTTCTTGGATGTAATTACTATCAACAAAATCAACGGAAATAGCCCACACTGCCCAAGCACTAGTTTGGGCGCTTCAAGTCTTTTCTCGCATCAAACACGGCTTCCTTTCCAAGCACTCGCGTAAAAGGCGGTGCTTCAAGATCTCACGAAAAAAAAGACGTTTCTTCAAGGCTTCAGAAATCTAGCTGTCCAATAATTACATGTATATATACCCAAGAAAAAGGACAGTGCGCGATGACCGACGAATTTGAAAGGAAACCATGCAAGGCCGGTCAACCGGTCAACGAGTCCAACTCTTGCACCTTCCTTTTCTTGAACGTAACTTCAACGAGAATTAGGAAAAAAAAAATATTTCTAAATCGTTTTCTTTTATGCTTTCTCTCACCCAATCTTTCCTATTCTTGTTTTATTTGTAATCCTCATCCAACAGAGCTCAAACGAGATCTAAATTTCCACAGCAAATATTTGGACATCCGGAAATAATAATAATTTATTTCGAATTTGTTTCGTTATGAGCTCAAATTCGAGACATATTAAAATATTGCATATATCCTCAAAGTTGCATCTGGAATTTTAGAGCCGGTCATATCATATGAACAAGTTTTCTATTGAAGTCTCCCCAATCCCCCACGTCACTTGAACAGTTGACCCTTTTGAATTAAATTTGTTTCGGACGAGGAAAGATCCGAGCTCCCCGTTTGAGCTCGTCTTAGGTTTGGACAAATCGAGCTCTGCCCTCGTTGACTACATCGTATTTAATCCTATAATGTCGTTATTTTCGCCGTTTATCTTGGGGATGATGATCGGTCTGGAAAGATCGGCGTGTTCTTTACATTATGGTCTTGACTCTGTTGAGACCATGGACAACATAAAATAATCGTCACTGGATGTCTCAAAATTCAATTTTCACGTTCTCTCTCTCTCCATGGCCATCTACTCGGAATCGAAGCTCTCGTTGCGCCATTTGCTTCTCTTCTTGTCCTTCTTCGTGCCGCTTCGATCGGGCTATTCTCTTTCCTTCAACATATCTCGGTTCGACCGCAAGGCCACAGGTATGGTCTATGAAGGTGACGCGAGGCCGAATGTCGGGACCGGGACCGTCGACTTCACTAGTGCCACTTACTACTGCCATGTTGGCCGGGCATTTTACACAGAGAAGCTGCGGCTCTGGGACTCCGCCACCAGGAGACTCACCGACTTCTCCACTCGCTTCTCCTTCACCATCGACACGTGGAACCGGTCGTTGGAGTATGGGGCCGGCTTGGCCTTCTTCCTTGCCCCGGTCGGGTTCCAAATCCCAGTCAATTCAGTCGGTGGCTTCTTAGGCCTGTTCAACACCACATACAGTGACTCGTCTTTGAACCGAATTGTCGCGGTCGAGTTTGACCCCTGCGTCAATTCCGATTGGGATCCTCCATATGAGCACGTTGGGATCAACATAAACTCGATCGCCTCGGTCGTGACCACCCCTTGGAACGGCAGCTTCCACAGTGCCGACAGCGCTGATGCATGGGTTGTGTACAACTCCGAGACCAAGAACTTGAACGTTTCTTGGAGCTACCAGACCACGTCAAACCCAAACGAGAGCACAAGTATTTCGTATCAGATTGATCTCACCACTGTCTTGCCTGAGGAGGTGATGATCGGTTTCTCAGCGGCGACTGGCTATTACATGGAACGTCACCAACTTGAGTCTTGGTCCTTCAGTTCAAATCTCGAAGTCGAGGAACAGCATGGAAATGCAAAAAGGACCAAGTTGGTTGTCGGCATAGCAGTTCCGCTTGGGGTCCTACTCTGCGGCATCGTGGTGATATCGGCAATCCTCAGGAGGAGGAAGAGGAGGAGCGAGGGATCGGAGACGGCAAACTTGATGTCCATAAACGGCGAGCTTGAGAGAGGCGCAGGGCCACGGAGATTTACGTATGCGGACCTCGTTTCTGCTACCAACAACTTTGACGAGGAGAGGAAGCTGGGCCAGGGCGGGTTCGGGGCAGTCTACAAGGGATATCTGGTTGGGCTGGATGCGGCAGTCGCGGTGAAGCGGATATCGAGAGGTTCAAAACAAGGGAAGAAGGAATTCATCACAGAGGTGAAGGTGATCAGCAGCTTGAGGCACAGAAATTTGGTGCAGCTTATAGGTTGGTGCCACGAGGCGAACGACTTCATGCTTGTCTATGAGTTCATGCCGAACGGTAGCCTCGATAGGCACCTCTTCGGCAAGAAGCGCATTCTAGGTTGGGCTGCCCGGCTCAAGATTTCGGTTGGGCTCGCCTCCGCGCTCCTCTATCTCCATGAGGAGTGGGAGCAGTGCGTGGTGCACCGGGACATCAAGTCGAGCAACGTCATGCTAGACTCGGGGTTCAACGTCAAGCTCGGAGACTTTGGGCTGGCTCGCCTCATGGACCACGAGCTCGGGCCACAGACTACCGGGCTTGCCGGCACGTTCGGGTACTTGGCTCCGGAGTACGTGAGCACTGGGCGGGCAAGCAAGGAGTCTGATGTGTACAGCTTCGGGGTGGTCGCCCTCGAGATTGCTACGGGACGGAGAGCCGTTGATCCAATGGAGCAATCCTCGCATGTGAGTTTGGTGGGGTGGGTGTGGGACCTTTACGGGAGAGGTCAGGTTATTGAGGCCATGGATGATAAGCTCCAAGTGGATTTCGACCAAAATCAAGTGGAGCGCTTGTTGGTTGTGGGCTTGTGGTGTGCTCATCCCGACCGGAGCCTGAGGCCCACCGTAAGGCAGGCGCTTCAAGCCCTCAATTTCGAGGCTGCGGTCCCGGTTCTTCCTAATAAGTTGCCCGTCGCAGTGTACAACACGCCGTTGCCACCGTCCGTTTGTTCCGGCGAGCCTTTCATCACTAATAGCATGGAAGAGGGTCGTTAAGCGGGGGTGATTTACTATTGGAAAGGAGGGAACGAGATTATCTAGCATGTGTTCTTGATTGTTCAAGCAACGCAACAGTGAAATTTGTGTTGGTGGCTTTTTTTTTTTTTTTTTTTTTCCAAGTTTTGAATCTATTTAAATTCTTGTTTGATAACTCAAGTGAATTTTTGTTCTGAATTCCAGATGTTTGGTTCGTTTTGAAAGATGTGGAATTGATGCCAAAACTAGCGGCGACTGCGTAGAAGCGTCCCTTCCTCCGTGGGAAACCGTCATTGCATTTCATAATTAAGAAAATTAATGCAGCTTCCTTTTTTGAACTATGAATGAAATTGTTGTTTTGTACTTAAATTCAGAATTCAGGTGAAAATGCTGAGAAAACTATGGTGATGTAATGAGCTCTTGCTGTATTAAATTAATCTCTCGGCTTGTCAGCCAAATGACGGCTAATTTGGCATGTGGTTCTTGATAATGAAAGAATTGACCTTTCAAAAAATGCCTAGGAAAGTGGTCAGGCCATAATTAAAGACTAGAGTAAGAAAGAAAGACTACCCATGTTACATCATATATAACAACCAATAGGTCAAAGAATTGGTTGAAACGTAATCAAATTATTTACAAACTCCTTTAGTGCTAGTGCAGATATTAAAACTTTTGTAAACTTTAAACTTTGGATCTTCTTCAAAACTATGCGATGAAAGCAATGACAATAGAATGAGGGATAGCGAATATCGTGAGAGAGATTATTGTGATTCGGTTCTTCTTTTGCTTACTCCAGTCTTTCGTCTCTACTGATTCGATCAAGCCTTATCCACTAGTATTAACAAATATTACAAATTGCTTTCGGGCAGAACTTGTTTCTTGTGCAGTTCACCTTTCTGCAAGACTAGTTCTTTTGTTGCTGCCGCACAGCAGAATCAACCCTTTCATTCTGCCGATTTCCCGTAACAGTTCCAGAGCTTTCACAACCTCCACTGTTCCCACAGTGGATTTACAAATCCCTTTGTCTAAGCTTGCACCCATGAGAAATATCTACCCTCTGTTAAACCCGTCAACGAGCATCGTAAAAAATATGACCAGACAGTTGACACGATATTATTAATACTTTTTAAGGATGAGTTGGGTTAATGGCCACATAAAAAAGATTTAAAAAAAAAAACAAAAAATTGCGTTCTCACAATATTTTAGCATTATTAAAAGCTTTTAAGGATGAGTTGGGCTAATTTTGCGTTTGTGCCCAACTGGGTTTCACGTCACTGATTGCCATTTCCTGTGCATGAGTTTTGCGAAGGTGTGAATGCTTTCTCACAACATTTAATTACTAGATCGGATAAACAAATTGCACGTTCACATAAAAGAAAAGGAAGTTAAATGCGCTATATAGCTCAAGCGAAGTTGTGTTACGCTGCACGCTCATGTGAGAGAGTATGACTAAGAGAGAATGATTGTGACAATACCTCCCATTTGCAGCCAAGTAAACATTCTGAAATAGCTCTCTTTTTTTCCATATCTTCCAATGGCAACCTATACCTACCATTTGCAACGAGACTTAAACTTTATGTAAGAAGTTTCTGGTGTATCCATCTCTTCTAATTGAAAGTGCTAGTATGAATACCTAGATGAGGGTGAATAGGTGTAAAAACAGATTCTGCAAAATGCAGTGAAAACCTTTACTTTTAACCTGAGTCTGAATAACAACGGACTTTTGAAATTGAGTCTGAAGAGCAACAGGTTTTAGCGAGATCAGACTTTAGCAATTAAATAGAACTACGGACAAAATAAAGAGATTCAGGGAAGAGAATAAGAACACAAGATTTATAGTGATTTGGTTTAGATTTATAGTGATTTGGTTTAGATCAAGCCTACGTCCACTCTCCCACGCTAACAGCTTTCTTGGCTGAATTCCACTATGCAATCAACAAGAGATTACAACTTTGAGTGTAAACACTTAGTAGTATATTACACTATCTCACTAAGTCACTCTTTTGATATTTTTCTCATGATCACAAATGTTTAAGCTCACAAGAGACAAGTGTATGATTGAAGGTCGCTCAAACTTTTGAATTATAAATTCTACGCTCCATCTCTTATTTGCTCATCGGTCCCTCATCTCTTTAAATACTCATCTACTTCCAAAACTAGCCGTTGGACAGTATCTTGAGGATCGTCTTCCAATCTACCCATTGGACAGATCTGTATCTAGAAGATTTGGTAGCCATTGAGTGATAAAATCTTAAATTGATTCTGATCGTCCATACAAATAGAATCTTGGTTTCCATAAGTAGAGTTTCTTCGTATAGAAAGTTATTGTTTTCAAGACCCAATTGTCAATCAATTAGATTGAGTCAATCAAATCAATATTGATGTAGAATCCAAACCAGATCACTAGCTGTTATATGATTGGGGCTTGTGTTACGTTCTGTCGAATCTGGATGTAAAGTCTGAGTGCAATAGACTTTACAATCTGAGTTTGAGTGTAATAGGCTTTACAATCTGGGTCTAAACATATTCTGCTTTTGAACAGATTTAGCTTTAATGTCCGAACACAATCTGAATAAATTCAACTTCAGCATAGAATCTATCTTCTGGTTCTTCATTCACGTTCAGTCTGGAATTTGTTAGAGTGGACAGACTTCTGATGTAAAATAGACTTTGACATTAAAGTTTGGCGGTCTTCAGACTTTGACACAGAAGTTTGGAAATCTTCATAATATACTTTGGACATGTGCTATGTTCAGTCTTCTAGCCGTCTTCAGACTTTGATAATATCATTTACATGTTTTATTATCTGTATGGTCTATTACTTAACCATTAAACACGTTAGTAGTCTTTGATTTATTTTGTCATCTTCAAAACATCATAAGAGATTTCCCTAACAATCTCCCCATTTTTGATGATGACAAAACAATATTTGAATATGTAGATGTGTAATCATGCTTTTAAAGATAATAATAAATCAAGGCAATCTTAAAGAATAATGTAATTCAAGATAGCAAATAGATTGAGCATATAATTATATATGTAAATATAATCGTAGCTCAATAAATATCAATACATATGTATATTTATATTCTCTCCCCCTTTTTGTCATAATCAAAAAGCGATAACAATAGAAATAGTATTACGTAGAGAATATAAAATGATAACAAATATATCTTGCACAATTTAAAAAAAAAAATCAGCATTTATAAAGTAAGTCGAATATTAAAAATATGCAATATAGCTCACTTGGATCATATATATCATCAAATATCCAATAAAAGTCACGGATGCATTATAAAATTTGCTTACCCTTTTTGTCATAATAAAATGATAATATCAATAAAGATTTGTTAATGACAAAAGGTAATAAAAAAAATGCACTAACCGGATTTTGTAGAACTTAACAAATTCTAACACAATTACATTTTCCTTCATTCCATAACAAGATCACGATCAATTCAAAAATATTTTTCCATAATTGATCAAAGCTCCCCCTTAATTTGTTGCCTTTTTGAGATGATCACGATTCTTTCATTTCTCTTAGATTCACATTCTCCCCTTGTGATCATGACAATATTTGTGAATAGAAATAATTGTTGCTTGTACACGTTGAACATAATATTTTTCCAGTATTTCCTTTGTAGCGACAACATCAGCAACAATCATTTGCATTTTGAAATTCGAGGCAAAAATTTATTTTCTTCAATCAAGCTCTTCTCGAATTCAACCTGCATCAACTTAACAAACTTTTTGCACAAATAAGCTGTAATAATATCCACATAATATATAATGCCCTTTCTTCAAATAAATAAATTGAATAGCATATATAAAATTAAAATTCAGAACTACTCAACCTTTCGTACGACACATTAGGGATTTCCTTAACAATTTGCAAAAACTTTGCACAAGGAAGGGAATTTTTTAACCTTCAGAAGATAGTATAGAATTTTCATAATTTTTCAGATCGAGCTTTCCAAAATCCATATGGAAGATTTTTTTTTCCATCTGCGAATTCTTGTATAATAGATAATAATATTTGCAAAAAAATCACGTAATATCTTCCTTTGATTTACGGATCAAACTTGCTAGATATAAGATATCTTTTATGAATATAGCAAGAATATCCATAAATATGTAATAATATCTTTCGAGATCAAAGGGATTTCCTTGAGTATAAATCTCAAAAATATATTATTGAATCATTTTGCAAAAAGAAAGTTGATATTTCTATCACGTGCCAAATCAAGTAAAAACTTGCAATGCCTTATATTTATGACAAAAGATATTCACAATATAATAAACAATCATCCAAAATTATGATAAATGCACGTAGAAATTTGTAAGGCGGGATGATAAAAAATATTCTCTTACCCATGGTATATGTTTGAAATATACCAATGAAAATAAAATCGACGTGCGGACCCCTTAAGTGCCTTAAGTTTGTCCAAAGGGACACTTAAGTGTCATAACTTACGAAAGGTACATTTAAGTGCCAAAATCGGAGCAAAATGGATCACTTGAGTGCCAATCCGGCCAAAATCTGGCCAAATTGCATACGTGGCATTTTCCGACGATTTTCGGCGACTTCTTTTACTGATGTGGCAAATGTTTTTTTTAAAAAAAAAGCCGACGTGGACGACAAAAACGACGTCGTCCATCCACATTGAGTGCGCTGACCTAAATGACGTCATTTAGGTCATTGTGCGATGACCTAAACACCGTTCCTCCCCATCCGCGTTCATAGTAGATCTCAGGCCCTTCTCTCTGTCGCCGTTCACGCCCAGAGCTAGTCATCGGTCGTCGTTGTCAGTTGTCGTTGTTGGTCGCCGTTGCCGCTCACCGCTCACCATCGTCGCTCGTCCAAGTTCGGCCCCTTCTCCCCCTCCCTTGTGATGAAATTAGGGCTCGATTATTTAATTATGGCTCGATTATTTAATTAGGGCTCGCTGACCTAAACGTCGTTCCTCCCCGTCCGCGTTCACAATAGATCTCAAGCCCTTCTCTTCGTCGCTGTTCATGCCCAGAGCTGGTCATCGGTCGCTGTCATCAGTCGCCGTTGCCGCTCACCGCTCACCATCGTCGCTCGTCCAGGTTCAGCCCCTTCTCCCTCTCCCCTGTGATGAAATTAGGGCTTGATTATTTAATTAGGGCTTGATTATTTAATTAGGGATCGATTATTTAATTAAGGCTCGCTCGATTATTTTATTACAGCTCCAATGAAATTTCTGTTGATACACTTCAACTGAAACTTGCTGATATTACACAAAAAGACCAGATTTCTCATTATTTTGGTGAATTTGTTTTTCAAGCCAATGTCAGAGTATGTTTTGATTGTTGGATCACTGTCTATGCATCTCCTTAAGAGCATCCTAGTAAAGCAGGTGACCAATGCCATTCTGAGAAGAAAACTAAGTTCTTGAACCACCCTGCTTATGAGAGTGTATAGGGTATGTCATTGAACCACCCTGCTTGTGAGGCTGTATAAGGTATGTCCTTGAACCACCCTGCTGTGATTGTTGTATAGTGTATGTTTATCAATCCAAAACCCTGCTATGATTGCTGTATAGGGTATGTTTATCAATCCAAAATCCTGAATGAGAACATAATCCTGATGTGATTTCTCTTTGTTTTTCTTTAGCTTTAGCAACATAAAATGCTTCTAAGTTTAGTTGTTCTAATTTTAGTTTAAACTTTTAAAGGAATTTGTAGGAGTCAGCGGCTGTGATTTGATTAAGTTGATGTCAGAGTATGCTTTGATTTGCTTAAGTTGATGTACATTCTCTCACATCGCACGTTTAGTGCAGTAGACAAAATTGCTTGGGCTGTGATTGCTGTGGGGACCTGTGCTTGTTGTGGAGACCTCTGTTTTTGGTTAATATTTTAAGAGAAAGGAAGACAAATAATTAAAGTGCTGACCTCTTTTTTGGCTGTCATGTAGGGGGATATTGTTAGTGTGGGGACCTCTATTTACTAAAGTCCATGAGAGTGGGGGGACTCCCATGTGCAATTGTCTAGTGGTCCCAAAAACTAATGATTCTTTTTCTTGTTCTTGGTGCAGTAATGGTGCATGACAAGGATTATGTTGCTATTATAGTTTGCTACGATGGGGAATTTGTGATTGGGGAGGATGAGTGGGAGTATGAGAGTGGAAATGAGGGCACCATCTTTGTGGATATAAAGAATGCATCTTATATAGGATTTCTTAGGGATATAAAGACTTATTTGCCTTGTAAAGTTCAAAAGCTGTTGTATTGTATTCTTAGGAAAGACTTAAGAGATGGTTTGAGATGCTTAGATGATGATAATGGTCTTAGGGATGTTCTATACCATTATCTTCATGGTGAAGAGGTAAAAATATTTGTTAAATACAATAGTGAAAGTGAGGATGAAGATGATGATGGAGAGAGCGCCGAAGTAGGACAAGAATGAGATTATATTCAAGGTAGTACTGACGTTAGGGTCGAAGGAGGGCATGATAGATATGATGGACATGAGAGAAGTGCAAATGCAATTCACCAAAGTGATGATGACATAGGTGATGTCACAATCTCTAGATTAGATTGGGAAGTGGTTGAATCAACTGATGATGATGATGGAGGGTTGCCTGCTGAAAATTTTATAAGTGATGACGACGACGAGGAGCTTGTACAGTTAAGAATACAGCGAAGGGATTTTTTGACAGCTAAGTTTGCAGCTTTGCAAGTAGCCGATGAAGTTCCAAACAGACCCGAAGGCCCTACAGATGCTAGTGCTGCTGGCAAGGAGACTGACTATGAAGAAAGCGTCGAGAATGCTACTTCCAGGATGAACTTGAAGAAGATGAAGGACCTGTGCATAGAAGGAAAAGGAAAAGTAAGTTTCCTTCTTATGATCCATCCGTTGCCTCTCCTACTTTGTCGGCAGGTATGAAATTTCATGATGCGAAACAATTTAGAGAAGCTATACTGAAGATCTCCATTACTACACAAAGGAAAATTGACTTCATTAGATACACTAAGATATTTGTAAGAGCTAGGTGTTTGCAGCAAAATTGTCCACAGAAGATCTATAGTGCATTTGTTAGGAGAACTAGATCTTTCCAAATTAGAGCCTACCAAGAGGAACATACTTGTTCCATTAATTTTGAGAATAAAAGGGTAACAAGTGCATGGTTATCGAAACACTTCTTTGAATTGATTAAGCTGATGCCTCAGATGAATACTACTCAGTTCAGGATGCTGGTGAAGGAACAGGTAGTTATCAATATATCTAGGAATCAATGTAAAATATTGAAGCAAAAAGTGATGAAGATACTCATTGGTCAGTACAGCAGTGAATATGGATAGTTATGAGATTATGCTTGGGAGTGTAGGTTGCAAAATCTTGGAAGTAGAGTGTATATAGAAGTTGTGGAGAGACCACTTCCTGATATTGGGACGAAATTCGATAAATTCTATGTTTGTTTCGATGCATGCAAACGAGGATTTTTATCTAGTTGTAGACAGGTTATAAGATTGGACGGGTGTTTTTTGAAGGGCTTGTGCAATGGAGAATTGCTGGCCGCAATTGGAAGAGATGCAAATAACCAAATGTTTCCCCTGGCTTAGGCTGTTGTGAAGGTAGAGAATAAGGACAATTGGTCCTGGTTCCTCAAAAATTTGATGATTGATTTGGAGATAACAAATGGGGCAGGGTGGGCATTCATGAGCGACCAACAAAAGGTAATGTTTGCTTTCTAAAAAATTTGATCACTTGTTTGCTTATTGATATCAACATGTCATTTGTTTACATTTTTTATATTTTCAATTATTGCACGGACTTGTTCCAGCAATAGCTGAGTTGTTGCCTTATGCTGAACATCGAATGTGTGCGCGGCACATATACACAAATTGGGCAAAGACCTATAAATGGAACAAGTTGCAGTCGCAATTTTGGCAGCTAGCAAAGAGCATAAATATGGCTGACTTTAGGATGGCCAAAGAAGAGATGCTTCAATTGACAAAGGATGGTTATGATGCACTATTCCAAATAGACCCGAAGTATTGGTGTAGGGCGTTCTTCAGCGAGGAATTCAAGTGCGATAACATTGATAATAACATATGCGAAGCATTCAATATGAGGATAATAGATGTCAGATGTAAACCAATTATCTCGATACTTGAAGACATACGGGTTTTGGTTATGACTCGGCTGCACAGACAAAGAGATGACACTGCAAAGTGGACTATAAGCAATATGGTCCTAGGATTGCTAAGAAATTGGATGACAACTTGGCTGCAAGTAGGTATTATCATCCCATTTGGAATGGGGATGAAGCATATAAGATAATGAAGGGTTCCGATAAGTATGTTGTTCATTTAGGTACGATGAAGTGTTCATGTAGAGCATGACAACTCAGTGGAATTCTTTGTGTACATACCATATGTGCAATTCAATTGAAGGGCCATAACACAGAAGACTACCTTGATGATTGGTACAAGAAACCGAAATATCTTGCTTTGTATCAATTCATGTTGCAGCCAATTAGAAGTAGCAAGTTCTGGGAGCCAATAGATCGCGAAGCACCTCAACCTTTGCCACTAAAGAAGAGAATGGGAAGACCAAAGAAAAAAAGAAAAATGACGGAGGGAGAGGACTCATGTCACCGTAGGATGAATATGATGGGTGTACTAATAAAGTGCTATTTTTGTCACATAGCATGGCACAATATTAAGGGTTGTCAATTAAAGAAGTAGCAGGAACAATTGAGGCCAGCCGAAGGGCCTAGTGAAGGGACAGTTGGAGAAGAAGAAACAGAAAGGCGAAGTGAGTCGACTGCTCTTCAGTCGACGACAATAAACCTAGTAAGTCATGACAATTGTGTTTATGTTACTTTATGGTTTATTATAAATATGTACATAGATATAAGTGACATGTATGTAATGTTTTTGTCTTTGTTAGGTCACGGTGACACATGAAAAATTGGTCGAAGCCCCTACTATACCTGAAAATGAAGAGCTTGTTCAAAGAAGGGAAGGTGGAAGACAGCCAGCTGCAGGATTGGCTAAAGCAACTGGAGGGCCAGTTAAGTCGACTATTCTTCAGCAGCAATAGAGAAAAAAAAAATACTCGGTCAGTTAAATGATTTGAGTTTACTTTTCATTTACGTTCTAATATGGCATGATGTTATATTTATGCTATTTTTTGTCTTTTTCTCAGGTTCGAAGAATGCAAGCTAGAGCTTAGCTGCTAATAGAGGGCCCAACTGAAGGGCCACCACAAGATCCATCACCAAGGTCATCACAAAGACCACTAGAAGGGTCATCACAAGGGCCACCACCAAAGCCTAGCAAAGGTGTCACTGAAGCTGAAGGCGTAACTAGAAAAACAACCAGAAGAAAGCCAAATCAAGAGCCACCTACAAAAAGGCCATCTACAAGACGCCTAACTGAAGAATTAGCCAAAGAAACCCCTGCTGTAGCCGAACAGCCACAAGAGCCGAAGAAATCACATGTGAGAAGAAGAGCCAACCAATCACAAGTACTTGAAAGTTGAGATAGCTAGTACAAACACCTAGAGGGGGTGAATAGGTGTAAAAACAATTTCTCGAGATAGGAAAGTGATACTAGGCAGACGATAGAAAGGAAGTTCTCTTTTGATTAACAAAATGAATTACGATCAAAGTAAAGCAAAGAGTAGGGAAGAGAAAATTGAACACAAGGTTTATAGTGGTTCGGCTTATTCCAAGCCTACGTCCACTCTTCCGCACCGATGCCCCACCGGGCTGGATTTCACTATGAACAAAAGAGATGTTACGGCAGAACTTTTCCTTGATTCCACAGTGTAGATATTCTACCACACTTCCTTAAGGTTTCTCACGAATATAGACTCTCTTTTGCGTACAAGATTTCGCTCAAATGAATTGACTAAAAACAAGGAGCTTCAGACTTTTAAATTCTTCTATCGTGCACACCCCCGAACAACTTAGAACGTCTTCCTTATATACTCCTTTATGCCATCATACCCGTTGGCACTTACCAAAGGAATTCCTCCAATCTACCTGTTGGAGGGAATCAATTAGGAAGATCATTCGAGCTATTAAAGGAACATGTCGATAGCCCATCAATCTTGTTCGCCCATACAATCAGGATCTTGGTTTCCATAAGTAGAACCTTCCAAGTATACTTTGCCAATCATCGGATCCTTAATCTTTGAATCAATCATGATCAAATAAAGGATTTCGTTATGTCATATCCAGCCAAGAGATCTTCTCCAGTTGATAAAGTTACATCCTTAATGAAACGTCCAGTTCTGGATAGCCTTTCTTCAATGGATTAGAAACTGTCAATGAGAATAGACTTTGAGTCTTAAGTCTGGCTGTCCGGAGGTCTTCAGACTTTAAACAGCAGAGTCTGCAAATCTTCAGACTAGACTGATGGAAACGTTTTGTCAGCTTCAAAACACTTCACGAAGATTTCTCCAACAATCTCCCTCTTTTTGATGATGACAAAACTTTCATGCAGATTTGGATAACTTTGACCTGCAAAACATTACTCAAACAAATATGGATATCTTATAAAGATAAATGGCTTAATGAATGATAACGCTAGAATCTGCAACCACAGAAAATAGGTTAGTCTAGCATGTGATAAAGCCATCCATAAGATATTAATAGTAGTTAATATAAGCAGTCAAGTCCAAATCCAAATTCAGTCCACATCCAGACACAAAAGTAAAGTCAAACATCAAAACAATCCAAGTCAAACAATCCAAACGATTAAAAAGTCAAAGTTTCAAATCTTGCATCTCTCCCCCTTTTTGTCAGCATACAAAAAAGGTTGAGATGAAAATGGAATAGAGTCAAGAATGCTTGGGAACACAGACAAGCTGGAAATCTCCCATTGACTGAACGATGCCTTCCAGTCTTTTCAAATCTTCCTTTAGTTGAGCAACATCCTCACCCTTAGCATTAGCCTGAATTTGAAGAGAAAAGGCTTGGATCTGATCATTCAAGGAACCCGAAGAAGCTTGACCTGCATTCTGCAAATTCTTAACTTCGCATCCCAAAGCATATATCTGACCTCACATTTCCAAGAGAACATCCAGAATTCTGCGAAAATCTGCTGAATTATCAGTCTACGTACTGGCTTCGACATGATCTGATGGAGTAAAAGCAGACGATGGCAGATCAGCATAATCACGCAAATTTGGCGAAGAAACATCATGTCTTTCCTCAGGAAATTGAGAGGCATAAATATCCTCTGGATCTGCTGGAGAGCGACTGACTCCCTCACTGGTAGTAGGATATGAGGACATTCATTTTCTCTCTTGGTCTCCCCCTGTTTCCATGCCTTCAGGTGGAGAAGAGTGTTCCTCATGTTCTCCTTTTTCTTGATCTCTTTTCTCTTCTTCTTCTTTTTCTTTTTCAACTTTTTCCTTCTCAGCATCTCTTTCTTCTTCTTCTCTCTCCTCTGTTTCTTTCTCCTCTGCTTCTTTCTCTTCTTTGTCTCTAGTCCTCTGTTCTGAGTCTTTCTCTGGAACAGAATGACTCAGATTCTTCAATGCCATTGCAGAAATGGTGATGTTTTCCTCATCATCTTCATCCTCAACGATGAGAGCTCTTTTTTTCTTGGATGGAGTAACCATGGGCTCCTTCCCTTTTCTTTTTGCTGCAGAAGCGATTTGATGAGTTTTGACTGGAGTTTTCTCCTTGAATTTCTCCAACGCCTTGCTTAGTTCCTTCAGACGCATTTTAGTCACCATTTTCAGTCCTACCACCATATGATCACACGATCGAGCACAAAGAATTTGTGGAGGCTGAATATTCAGATGTCTGAATAACTTCGTCACAAGACCTGGATAAGGAAGTTGACCTCTATCCTTCACCACTGCTCTATACATGTGGAACATAACAGTGTGAGGAAGAGAAAACTGTTTCCCAGTGATGATGGCATACATCAGCTTTGCCTCTGAACTAGAGATATCAGTCTTGGAAGTTGATTTCGGTCTGAGGCAATTAATCACAATCTTGTGAAGCAGAATGTTAAATGCACTTATCCTCAAGTAGGAAATCTTTTCCTCTGTTCTTCTATCCTTAACAAGTTCCAATGTAGCAGGAGCAATAGAAACATTGATGGGTTGATATCTTCCTCTCTCAACCCCAATCATATTCGCCAGCATATCCATATCCAGCACAAAGTCCTGATCTCGGACACTGAAAGAGAATCTATTCGCATCCAGGAAACTAAGATTTGAATAGAAATAAGCAGTTAATTCAGCATGAGCTTCTGTGGTGTCAGAATAGAACTGCTCAAGTTGAAGAAAACTGAACTTTTCCCTCAAATTGACATTTACAGCATCAAGGAAATCAAAATCCACACTCCTAGGATTTATCACCCCACGTTTCAACAATTTTGAGTATAGAGCCTTTTGTTCCTTCGATCTAAACAACTCTCCCCTTTTTCCTCGAATTTTCGCCGCAACACCCATTCTCGGTTGAAATTGGTTGTATAATTTGTCATCATCATTCCCATCTATCGGATTAAATCCCCCAACACACGGATCACTTGGGATATTTGCAAGGGTTTCTTCTGCCAACCCTTTAGGAGCAATTCCCAAATACTCCATTTTTCGCAAAAAGATATACTCATTCTCATATCCCTTATCCTTAAGAAACTCATTGATGTAGTTCAATGGAGTACTAGTCCTCTTTAAAGCACGGTAAAATTTATAAAGAAAAGAGGGCCTTTGAATTCTTACAGGATCTGCGTCTTCAACGATTTCTTCCTCTTGTTGATGACCAACACCCTGTGGACTAGTTGGTGGAGAATGACGCTGCTGAGAATGTTGTGGGCTCTGCTGCTAATTTGGAGACTCTTCTTCCTCGGTGAGATCGAAGTGAGTAGGCCCCTCACTTATTCGCCGTGGTCCCCTACTTGCGATCCTCGAAGACTTTCTTGAAGACGACATCTTTTTCAGTCTTTGAAAGATTCCTTGCTTGACTTTTCCAAGAAAGATGACAACTTTTTCGAAGATTAAACAAGAGAAGAAAATAAGAATGGAAGATCGGTGCTTTCTTAGGGTGTTTGGAGAGTAAAGCGAAGAAGAAATAACAGTGTATAAACAGTTAAAAAGAGGCATACGGAATGTCATAAAAGAAAGTAAAAAGATGCCTTTTCAAAAAATAACTGCCCTTTTCGAGAAAATAGTCTTTTCAAAATAACTCATTTTTCGAAAAGGAAACGTTGCAATAATCACGTCAATTAAAGATAGCAATTGAGATAACAATACTCAAACACGGTTGATGATCGTACCTTTTCAAGATAAGATTCGAGAGAGAGAATAACTTACAGTCAAAGTCTTGTATACTTACAGTCAAAGTCTTGTTTGTCTGAGTCTGAGAGTCTCTAGACTTTAACTTCTTCAAACTTCAAAATATTGAGTCTGGAACAGATGATTTCAAATTGATTTTTCTCCAAAGGCTTTGTAAATATATCCGCCAGTTGGTTCTTTGAGTCAACAAACTGAATCGAAATTTCTCCGTTTTGAACATGATCTCTAATGAAGTGATGTCGAATCTCTATATGTTTTGCTCTTGAGTGAAGAATTGGATTTTTGGTAAGATTGATTGCATTGGTGTTGTCGCAGTTAATCTCCATGCATGAATCTTCAATTCCAAAGTCTCTTAGCTGTTGTTTTATCCATAGAATTTGTGAACAACAACTTCCGAGAACTACATACTCTACTTCTGCTGTAGAGAGAGCTACTGTACTTTGCTTCCTTGAAAACCAAGACACTGTCCTGCCTCCAAGTAGTTGACAGGTACTCGAGGTGCTCTTTCTATCAACTCTGCATCCGGCTAGGTCTACGTCTGAGTATCCAAGAAGAGTAAAGTCTCCCTTTTTAGGATACCAAAGGCCGATGCTTGAAGTTGAAGCAATGTATTTGATAATACGCTTTGCAGCACTTAAATGTGATTCTTTAGGGTCTGCTTGAAATCTGGCACAAATGCAAAGACTAAACAAAATGTCAGGTCTAGAAGCAGTAAGATAAAGAAGTGAGCCAATGATACTCCTGTATAACTTCTGATCGACTTTCTTTCCTCCTTCATCTTTGTCTATCTTCAAGGAACTTGACATTGGTATATCAGCCTTTTTGCAATTGTCCAGTCCAAACTTTTTGACAAGATCATTTGCATACTTTTCTTGATGAATAAAAGTTCTTTCCTTTAGTTGTTTTACTTGACGCCCGAGAAAGAAGGTTAACTCACCCATCATGCTCATTTCAAATTCATCCTGCATAGTCTTAGAGAATTTCTTGCACAAACTTTCATTAGAGGATCCAAAAATAATATCATCAACATATATTTGAACAAGCAGAAAACTTTTGCTTTCTCTTTTAATAAACAGAGTAGTATCTATTTTACCTTTGACAAAGCCATTTTGAATTAAAAACTTACTCAGCCTGTCGTACCAAGCTCGAGGTGTTTGCTTTAAACCATACAAGGCATTTTTCAGTCTGAATACTGAGTCTGGCTTCCTTGGGTCTTCAAACCCAGGTGGTTGTTTCACATAGACTTCCTCATGGATAAATCCATTCAGGAAAGCACTTTTGACGTCCATTTGGAATAACCTGAAATTCTTATAACAAGCAAAAGCAAGTAATAATCGTATTGCTTCTAACCTTGCTACTGGTGCGTAAGTCTCGTCATAGTCTATCCCTTCTTCTTGTGTATATCCCTTGGCCACAAGTTTTGCTTTGTTTCTTATGACTTTTCCTTTCTCGTCCATCTTGTTCCTGAAAACCCATTTAACACCAATAATAGATTTACCTTTTGGTTTAGGAGTTAACTCCCAAACATCATTAATGCTGAATTGTCTGAGTTCTTCTTGCATAGCTTCAATCCAGCTTTCATCAGATAAAGCTTCTTCTATGCTTTTGGGTTCTATTTCAGAAATAAGAGCCACAGCACTAGACTCTTCGCGCCTTTTGGATCTTGTGCGAATTCCTTCATTAATGTCACCAATAATAAGATCTTTGGGATGACTGGATTTATGCTTCCAGTTGCTGGTTGATTTGTCAGTTTGATGATCACTTCCTTCACTTGAATCTTCAACAGTCATTTGTTGTTGGTCCTTCAAAGTCTAAGCTGCTTCTTGAGATTTAGACTTTGTAGAGTCTGGAGCAGGTTCAGATTCTTCAAGATGAGTCTGAATAGATTCATTTTGCATAGAATCCTGGAATTTGACATTCATTGATTCCTCCTGATTGACTCTTCTTATTATAGACTCTGTAGGCTTTGCTTGAGGTTGAATATCCAAGGAAGATGCCTTCATCTGACTTTTCTTCAAACTTGCCAATTCGATCATTTGCATTTTTCAATATAAAACATTTGCATCCGAACACATGAAAATATGAAACAATAGGCTTCTTTTCTTTGAATAATTCATAGGGGGTTTTTTCTAGAATAAGCCTTAGAAAAACTCTATTAATAATATAACAAGCTATTGAAACTGCTTCAGCCCAAAATCGTGAAGAGATGTTGCTTTCAATTAAAAGAGTTCTAGTCATTTCTTGAAGCGATCTATTCTTTCTTTCCACAATTCCATTTTGCTCTAGAGTATATGGAGATGAGAACAAATGCTGAAAACCAGATTCATCACAAAATTTTGTAAAATCTTGATTTTCAAATTCACCTGCATGGTCTGTTCTTATACTTGAAATAACATACCCTTTTTTATTTTGAACCTTTTTAGCAAATTTTTCAAAGTAAGAGAAAGTTTCAGACTTACTTGCCAAGAAATACACCCAAGTAAATCGTGAGTAGTCATCCACAATTACTAGGCAATATTTCTTACCTCCAATGCTCTGTGTTTTGGTTGGTCCAAAGAGATCCATATGCAGAAGCTACAGTACACGGTTAGTGGAAACTTGATTTATTGGTTTAAAGGAATTTCTTACTTGTTTTCCCAATATGCATGGTGTACATAGATCAGACTTTTGGTATGATAACTTGGGTAGACCACGAACAAGCTTTTTTGTTGAAATTTTGGCTATCTGCTTCATATTGATGTGCCCAAGCTTTCTGTGCCATAAGTTCGCTTCGTCTTGGATTGAGATTAGACATTGCGATTCATTTGGTTTCACATCCAAGAGGTAGATATTTCCATGTCTTCGACCCATGAATGACTGAGTAGAATCTTTACTGGTTCCTGAACATATTCCCTCTTGAAAGTAGATTTTGAAACCGGTATCACACAGCTGACTAACACTGAGCAGATTGTAGTTGAGTCCTTCAACTAAAGAAACATTGCTTATTGTGAGGTTTCTAATCTTTTTTTTTTTTTTGTGGTAAAGGTAAGAATATATTGATAAGCTTTGGACAAATGTACACAAATGGCACAAAAACTTACACTCTAAATGCGAACAAAAGAGTGGGAGGGAGCCGCGCAAAAGCCTCAAGAGGCAAGAACAGAAAGAGCGCAAACAACAGACACAGCCCAGCCACCAGATTCAGCCACCAGACCTCCATGGATGCCTGGGAAATCGTGAGGGAAAACGCGCAACGCTGAAAACGAAGCCCAGAACATCCGAACTGGAGACGACCGAGCAGGATCAAAGGATAGAGACCCATAAGGGTTAAATGAAGATAATTGGGTCAAGATCCCAACCCCTCTGAAGACGCTAATTCCTTGGAGAATCAGGGACATCCTTGTAGGTAATTGCTTTATCTTTAACCATCTTTATCAAATGGTTCTTCAAAGCGGGAATATCAAGAGATTCCCCTCGGAAGATCATAGCATTTCTCTTCTTCCAAATTAGATAGCAAAGAGCTCCAAAGGAATAGCGGGAAAGACTATGAAAGAAGTCCTTACCAGCAAGGAATTTCATAGCCCAAGCAAGGTTATCCGCCCAAGTGCCGTTCCTCCACAGCAAATTGCACCTAGTTGCCCAAAAGTAAATAATGGTATTTAAAATATTGCAATCAAAGTACAAATGGTTGGTCGAGTCTGGCTGAGTATTACAAAAAGTGCAAACCGAGTAATCAATTCTTCCATATGAGAGAAGAAGTGACTGCGTTGGCAAGCGGTTTTTAGTAATAAGCCACAAAAGGAATTGAAACCGAGGGGCTAAATCCTTATCCCACACAAAAGAAGTCCAAGGTGCTTTGGCTTTAGAAGCTCTGATGACGTTCCAAGCAGAAGCTACGGAGAAGGCCCCCAAAGAATCTTGACGCCACACAAAACGATCTCTATCAACCGAAAGAGGAGGAAGCGAGAAACCACAATTCTCCAACCGCAATTTACAGGATCTACCAGCATAAGCATATAAAGAAGCCACAGTCGCCTTCGCAGGAACGTCGGGGTCCAACAAAAAAGATTGAGGAACTTGTAGATGAAGAGGGTCACAAGGCAGCCAGCTATCAAACGACAATGAAATAGATCGGCCGTCACCGACCTCCCAACCGAAGGATTGTCTACAACGGCCCCGAAGTTGAAGGATCTTCTTCCAACTCCATGCACAAACCGAAGGCTGAGGGACAACCCAGAAGTTATGTTTCTTTAAAAAGTTGGAGTGGATCCAACGGCACCACAGAGATTCCTTATCCGTAAAGAGGATCCAAATAAATTTCAGCATTGAGGCTTTGTTACAGTCCTTGATAGACCGAATACCCAGGCCCCCTTCCTCCTTAAGCAAACAAACATCCGCCCATGAGACTTTAGCACCTCCCTTATCCAAGGAGGTGCCTTTCCAAAGAAATCTACGAAGAATGCTTTCAATCCCCAGGATAACCGAAGAGGGCAAAGTGAAGACACTAGCCCAAAAAGACTAAATAGCGTGAAGCACTGACCTTATGAGCTGAAGTCTCCCAGCAAAAGAGAGGAACCTGTGGGACCAAGAGTGGGCTCGCGCGGTAATGCAGTCAATTAACTGAGTACAGTCAACCTTACTCAACCTCTTTGAGATGATCGGCACTCCAAGATACCGAATCGTGAGTTTACCTTCCTGAAAGCCAAATGCTAGGAGGATTCTGTTGCACAAAGCAAGATCGCCTCCCGAAAGAAAGATGTCGCTCTTATTTTTGTTGGGGAGAAGACCACTCCATGAAGAGAAAATGTCGAGGCTTCTTTTAAGGATCACAGCCGATTTCCAATCTGCTTGGCAAAAAAGGAACACATCGTCTGCAAAAAACAGATGAGTAAGCTTGGGAGACTTACATCTCCAATAACATTTAAACTCTTTAGCCGAAGACCTTTGGTTCAAAATTCCCGAGAAGATTTCCATTATTAATGTAAATAGATAAGGTGACATTGGGTCGCCCTGCCTAAGGCCTCTACCTCCTGGGAAGAAGCCATGAAGCTCCCCATTAATAGAGATAGAGAACCTGGGTGTGCATACACAAGCCATAATCCGACGAATAATCCACAGAGGAAACTGGAAGGCAGTAAGAGTAAGCTCTAGGAAATCCCAATCCACAGTGTCATAGGCCTTGCGAAAATCCACTTTGACCGCACATCTTGGGAGGTATGGGTCTAAGTGGAAGCCTGCAAACAGCTCTTGAGCCAATAAGATATTATCCCTTATTCTTCTTCCCTTTACAAACGCATTCTGGGACGGACTAACAATATCCTGAAGTACAGGCGCAATTCTATTGGCCAAGATCTTGGTGATAAGTTTATAGATAGTATTGCAGCAAGCAATCGGTCTGAAGTCGTTTACTTCACAAGCATTCGGCACCTTGGGAATTAAAGTTAGGATAGTCGCATTAACTTCTTTAAGAAGACAACCTGAGGAGAAGAAATCTTTTACAGCCTCTGTAACTAAAGAGCCCACGATATCCCAGTTACTTTTAAAGAATTCTGCTGTAAAACCATCTGGACCGGGGGCTTTTCCTTTCGCAAGCGAGAATAAGGTCTTCTTAACTTCCAAATCAGAGACAGGCGAAGCTAGGGAACATACCTGGCTATCGGATAGCGGCTTTCAAATAAGAGAAGTAAGCTCTTGAAGATCAGGCTTAGCTAAGCCAGCTCGAGGAGCAAGTAGATCCGAAAAGAAAGATAGAAAAACTTGGGGCACCAAATCAGGATCCGAGACCACCGTACCTGCAGTGTCTTTGACAGAGAGGATTTGGTTATTGAGATGTCTAGCTTTAACACAATTTTGGAAGAATCTCGTGTTGCGATCTCCTTCCTTCAGCCATCTAATCCTTGATTTTTGCTTATAGAACGATTCCTCTTGACCACGAAGGTCTATAAAAGCACGCGCGCTGCCCTTTTCAAGTTCGGCTAGTGGAATATTTTCAGGATCCAACTGAAGGAGATGCTGAGTAGAACACAAGGCTTCCCTCACTTCAAGAGTTCTCAGAGAAATATCCGAGAAAGCCTCCAGATTAAGATCCTTGAGGCGAGATTTCAACAATTTCAGCTTCGAAACTAGTTTAAACACGGGAACTCCGCAAACTTGACTATCCCACACCTACAAAACCGTAGAATGGAAGTCCGGGTGATCAACCCAGAAATCAAAGAACTTAAAAGGCTTCCTCCTTGGACGCGGATCCACAACCCTGACAACCATAGGAGTATGATCAGAAATTCCAGGATTGAGAAATGACGCCTTCGAGTATGAAAAGTCCATTCTCCATTTAGAGTTGACAAGAACTCTGTCGATTTTTCGCATCTTCCTAGTCGCACCCGCCGAAGTCGACCAGGTAAACCGAAGGCTAGAGTACCTTAAATCCTCAAGTTCCGTTTGGTCCAGACATAGCTTGAATTCATCAAAACAGGGGATCCAGGCATTAGAGCTACCAAAGCGATCAGAAGGGTCCTTGAATGCATTGAAATCTCCCGCTACTATCCAGGCATAGTCTTGAAAAAGATCGTCACAATGGATAAGATCAGACCAAAGAGGCCTCTGCCGCACAAAGGAATGCTCTCCATAGATAGCAGAAACATAGCAAGTAAAATTAGAAGATAATCCCTTCACGCACCCATGGATGGCTTGGTCATTCGAAGAGATCAACTCAAAACTGACGGTAGCTGGATCCCATCCAATCCAGACTCTATCGCACGGAGCAAAATCATAATTCGCAATCCAATTCCAGCCTCTCAAAATATTGGAAGATATGGAACCAAACAAAGGCTCTGGAACTTTAGTTTCAAAAAGCCCAATAAGGCAAAGCTTATTTACAACAACAAACTTTCTAATCTCCGCCCTTCTGACAGGGTTCATAATACCTCTAACATTCCAAAAACCAAAAAACATAGAAAGCAAAAGGAGAGAATTACTTCCGCTTGGCGCTCATGCGCCTAACTCTAGTCGCTTTCGAGTCCTCCGCGGGAGAAGGTCCCGGCGTGTCAGGCAGCAAAAGGAGAAGCTGATCTTGGCTCGAACCAGCCCCAGTAGGTTCCGAAAGACCACTCAAAGGAGCAGGTCTAGGCGTGTGGCCACCGTCTTCATTAGATGAAATTGAATTGCTGGTATCATCTTCCTGGTCTCCAGACGGCATAACAGAATCTGGTGCCAAGTCAGAAGCCTGAGAGGAGAGGCCAGAACTGATTTTCACGAGTGGTTTAGCAGGGACTTTAGGAGGCTTTTGGCCAGGCACAGCTTCCTTCAGGTTGCGAGGCTGCCCCTCCTCCGAGTATGGTGTCAACGAAGCATTCAGATTCTGCGGCTTCTGCTCCTTCTCTTTGTCTTCGACCTGATTCCCATGCTGAGCAAGGTCACTTTGGTGCGATGGAAGAGGTTCCTCCAGATCCACAACCTGCTGAACAAGAGGAGAGGAGCCACCAGAGGAGCTCTTGGTCTGTCCTGCATCAATTGCAGATTCCGGAAGAGGGACCAAAGGCGCACCCGAAGACATTCCCCTTTGATCCTCAGACGCCCACGAAGATGGTTTGGTTTGCTGAGAGATGTTCCCACTTGCGGCCTTGCTATGAGGTTCAGACTCCTCTGAAGAAGGACCAGCATCAGCACGTTCTGTTCCAAGTCTACCAGGCCTAATAGCCGTTGCACAATTGTGGCCAGAAATGCCACATCTAGCACAGGCAGTGGGTCGCCACTCAAACTCCACTCCTATTTCACACTTCGTACCATTATGGGTTGTCTTAATCAGTTTACAATCAGGTTGATCAGCAGTAATTTCGATGCAGACCCTAGCAAAGGTAAGGCTGTTCGCCTACTCTGTTCTCTTATCCACATAAAGGGGTTTGCCAAGCGCACTTGCAACTCTCCCGATGAAGTGGGCGGACCAGCACGAAAAAGGAATATTCGATAGTCTAACCCAAATAGGAACCACACGGTGGGTCTCCCTTCTCAGCTCAAGACCAGGGGACCATTGTTGCAGAACAAGTGGTATTCTAGCAACCGTCATCCGACCACTTTCAAGCACACTTCGACGGAATTCCCTATCAGGAATGTGAAACATAAAGAGACCTTTGCCATTTGACATGACTTCAGCAAGGTTCGGCCCCCACACTTTCTTCATGGCCTCCTCAACTACCTTAAAAGGCATTCGGCGACCAATGAAGTAGCCCATTAAGCATTCAAACATCTTGGGATCTGCAGCTTCCAGATCTTGATCAGTGATCTCAATCACAGGTCTATTGTTAACCATAGTCGGTGGAGTGTACACCAGATCGTAGCCCTTGGCCACGGTTCTTGCCACCGCAACCCACGATTTCCCTAATGAATTCTTGGAGGTATCCCTGCCCTGAGGCTTAGCTGAGCGGGACCTTCCTCGTTGGACAGGTCGCGCCCCACCACTTGTGCGAGGAACTCGCAATTCGTTCGGACCAGACGGAGTAGTGTCCAAACTCGAATTTCCTCCCATAACAGTCATCAACGAAGGTTCCTTAGTCAGAATGGGAAGCCCACCATGGGAACTTGTCCCCTTCTCCTCATTTCGAGCCCTCATCGACTCCGTATCCATCTCAACTTACGAATCACAGCAGCAAGCAGGCGGGCAGAACCCTAGCCATAGATAGCTATGCGAATCGAGAAGAGAAGACGTACCAGGAGACGATGCCGGGGGTTTGAAGGAGAGGCAAGAGGCGCCACTTTCCCCCAAAAAATTGGCCCAAACGAATGGGCACCGCGTCTGGAATCAGCAGCTCGGATTGCAGAAGAAACAGTAACCAGTCGCCCAAGAAGAGAGAACCGTGAACAGTAACCCGAGAAACCAAATGGCCAAAGCTTTTATGAGGTTTCCAATCTTTACAGTTCCAAATCCCACTATTCTTCCTTTGCTATTTTCTCCAAATGAGACTTTTCCACCATTCACTTGAACAAGCTTTATGAAGCAATTTGAATCTCCTGTCATATGTCTTGAGTATCCACTATCCGGATACCATTTTACCTTTTTCTTGATAGTGACTCGCATTTAAAAAAGAAACTCAAACTTTCTTTGGTACCCATATTTTCTTGGGTCCATTGGTGTTAGTATGATATACGGTTTTTGCCCATACTTTCTTAACATGGTTTCCAAACCATAAGACATTCTTTTTCAAAATGATCGCACTATTGCACTTTGAACATCCGAGAGCATTGCGACCTCCGGTTTTACAAAGATCCTTTTAAAATGATTTTTGTAAGCATCTCTTGTGGGTCTTTGCTTAATTCTTTCTTTCACTTTTGGAAAATCAATTAAAGGAATGGTTTCAAGCGTGAGTCATTCCCAAACCAGATTTGTTGAAATAAGGTCTTTGAATAGAAAGAATTTTTTCTAGTTTCTCAGATCCTATAGAAAATCTTTTAGAAATGTTTGAGATATCATTTTTCAAGAATGCATTTTCTTTTGAAAGATTATCTTCACTTTCTCTAAGAGAAGAAACATTCATGTCTAAACATTTCACCTTTTCTTTCAAAAGATTTTCCTGTTGTTTTAGAGCAGAATTTTCTCTTTTAAGTTCAGAAATCTTTTTAAGAGAAGTCTTAAGATTAAAATACAACTCATCAATGTATTTAGAAACTTTAATAGGGATTTTGAAGTTACTCACCTCAAATTCACTGTCTGAATCTGATTTTGTCTCAGAGTTTGAATCTAAATGAGATTGTGCCATTATACATATATTGGCATAATCATCATCACTTTCTTCACACTCTATATCATTCCATGTTTTTGCTTTAAGAGCCTTTCGATACTTTTCAGCTTTTCCTTTCTTTTTCCTCAGAAGAGGACAGTTGGGTCTGATGTGTCCCTTTTTTCTTACATTCAAAGCAGACTACATTTTTGTTTAATTCATCATCCTTAACAGACTTAGTCTGTTGCTTTTGAAAACTTTGTTTCTTTGAATTGAATCTTCTTCCTTTTCTGTTCAGCTTTCTAAATCTTCTTATCATGAGAGCAAGCTCCTCATCATCCATATCGTCTTCAGAATCTGTAACATCAGAATCATCATTGGATTTTAATGCAATGGATTTCTTACCTTTAGGGTCTTCGTCTTCATTGATTCGTTCCACTTCATAAGACTGAAGAGTCCCAACAAACTCATCAACAGATAGTGGCATGATCCTTTGGGTCTCTCTGATTGAGGTCTTTATGTGATTCCAATCCTTGGAGAGTCCACGCAGTAGCTTGTTTACCTTCATGGGATTAGAAGTTGGTTGACCTTGATTTTCAAGACCATTCACGATTTCTGTAAAACGATACATGTCAGTTATAGATTCTCCTGATTTCATTTTGAAGGCTTCATATTGACCGAGGAGAATGTTGATTCTAGTCTCTTTCACTCGATCAGTTCCTTCATAGGTAATATGTAATCTATCCCGAGACTTCTTTAGTGTAACACAAGAAGATATTCTGTTATATTCAGTAGGTGATAAAGCACAATATAAAGAATAAATTGCTTTTGCATCAAGAGCTTGTCTCTTGATTATCTCTTCCCGAGTCATTTCACTAGACTCAACAGTATCTTTTCCTCTTTCTGAGACAGGTGCAGCTTTAGGAATGATTCCTTTTTCTACAACGTCCCATTCCAAAGGATCCTTTGATCTTAGGAACGCCTTCATCTTGTTTTTCCATATGTTGTAATCATTTCCATCAAAGTAAGGCGGTCTAGTATTGCTTTGCCCTTCTACCAGCCTTGGAGCCAACATACTAGTCATGGATCTTTAACTCTGAAGTAAAACACTTCAAACAAAGTGAGTACACAGGCTCTGATACCAATTGAGATAGCTAGTACAAACACCTAGAGGGGGGTGAATAGGTGTAAAAACAATTTCTTGAGATACGAAAGCGATACTAGGCAGACGATAGAAATGAAGTTCTCTTTTGATTAACAAAATGAATTATGATCAAAGTAAAGCAAAGAGTAGGGAAGAGAAAATTGAACACAAGGTTTATAGTGGTTCGAGTTATTCCAAGCCTACGTCCACTCTTCCGCACCGACATGACCCCACATTTGGATTTCACTATGAACAAAAGAGATGTTACAAAGACAACTTTTCCTTGATTCCACAGTGTAGATATTCTACCACACTTCCTCAAGGTTTCTCATGAATATAGACTCTCTTTTGCATACAAGATTTCGCTCAAATGAATTGACTAAAAATAAGGAGCTTCACACTTTGAAATTCTTCTATTGTGCACACCCCTGAACAACTTAGAACGTCTTCCTTATATACTCCTTTATGCCATCATACTCGTTGGCACTTACCAAATGAATTCCTCCAATCTACCCGTTGGACGGAATCAATTAGGAATATCATTCAAGCTATTAAAGGAACATGTCGATAGCCTATCAATCTTGTTCGCCCATACAATCAGGATCTCGGTTTCCACAAGTAGAACCTTCCAAGTATACTTTGCCAATCATCGGATCCTTAATCTTCGAATCAATCATGATCAAATAAAGGATTTCGTTATGCCAATATGGTTATGGCCTTTATACAGATGACCGTTTTGGAACGGTTATTCTTAATGTAAGTTTTATAGGCTGCATTTAATATAATTTATAATGTAAACTTTTGGTGATAATTGAGTTTTCTTTTTTAAGCTTGGGAGAAGTTCAGAGGTTCTTATCTCTCAAGGCCGAACTCAAGAATCAACGGCTGCGCCAACAAAGAAGAAGACATTGCCTGCGCCAACAAGAAAGAAGAGTAAGAAGAACCTAGTTGCAGGTCCATTCGAATCATTTCAGCCTACAATAGTTGTAGCTTCTTCTGAATCAGTTCAGCCTAGGACAATTGCAGCTCCATCAGACTCAACGCATCCCAAGACAGTTGAAGAAGAAGTCTCATGTCTAGTTAGAAAAAGTGCAAGGATTATAAATCAAGTGCGAGGTCCATCAAAACGAGCACGAACATGAAGCATTGTGCATATTGATTGATAAAATGGGATGTGATATGGTTTGTGGGGCTGAGGAGTCAGTTGTAAACATTTGTGGATGTTTGTTTTTTTTTCTTTATAATAGTTTGTCATTGAGTTAGTTGAGTTTGTGAGATTTCATTTGTCATTGAGTTTGTGAGACAGATATTCATAATCAATGGAACGGTTGTTGCTTGTCATTTTTGGCATACCTTTTTTATTTTATTTTGTTTTTTCTTTTACTTATTGTTACTTTTGGTGTTGGATATGTGGTGGTGACTGGGGTGCTTGTGTGGCTGGTGGTGGCGGCTGATAAAGCCTGGTGGTGGATATGTGGTGGTGACTGGGGTGCTCGTGTAGCTGGTGGTAGTGGGTTGGGTTGGAGGTTTTTACTGCACTTGGTGCAAGATGTAAGTGTGCAATATGCATAGCTTGCACTAGGTAGTGCTGGTGCAAGCTGGTGTAAGACACCTTACACTTGCAACTTATGCAGCAACATACCACCAGCATAGTGGTGGCTGGTGGTGGCTCAAGTGGATGCTTGGGATGCCTAGTGGTGATGATGGCTGGAGGCCAATGGTCACCAGTGGTGGTGGCTAGTAGTAGCCGATGTGTACAAAAAAAATGGCACTTAACTGATCACATTCTAAAAAACCTAGCACTTAAGTGTTCACTTTTAACAATAAGTAGCACTTAAGTGATCCTTTTAATAATAACTTGACACTTAAATGACTCTTTTTCTATCACGACTGGCACTTAAGTGATCACTAAATACAACTTATAGCACTCGAGTAATCACTCGTGTCTGTTCTATGTATATGGTGGTTTGCAGTAAAACAGAGAAGCTGCTGGTTTACACATTTGATGTTGGTTTACATTCAATTCAAGTAAAATAGTCACCACAACACATCGACCTAATATACATTCCATCATCACTGATTTATATTTGAAAATAAGCAAAAACTGTTGAAATCATTCATTCATTCATTCAAAACAAGTACATTTCTCCACACATTTACAACTATGACAGTCGGAGAAACTTCTTCTCATCTTTTAGTACTTTACATTTCATCATAAAATAGCATAGACAAAAAAATAGCAACACAATAAACGCTTGGTAACACTTTTGTTCAATTTTCTTTTTTGAAACTTCGTTCTTCAAAGGGTTAACAGAAGATGCTTGAGCTTGAGCTTGCATTGAGTCAACATCGTCTAAGTCGTCCACAAGCGTACATGAAGGTTGATGACATCCATCAAGTAGGTCCAATATTACCTCTGTGGCTCGGTGATAGAATTTTGCATCGACCCATTTGAGGTATTTGTACTTCGAGCCTTCTCTGTATCGGGCACAACCATAAAATCTTCTCCCATGATTCGTTTGAGTCCATGATGTTCTTCTTGGACTTGGTAACCCACAAAAACAGAAACGCCCGCCTTCTCCTTCGCTTCGGTGAGAGAAACTTAAGCCGCTGCTGAAAGTCCCGTTCTCCATTTCAAATATTCGGTGGTAGAATTTGGGGCAAATCGAATTAGGGTGCAGGATTAGGGCTCCAGCGCTTCAATGGCATTTTGCCCGATTTAGGGTTTTAGATTTAGGGAAAATGGGGAAGATGACAGCGTTTTGGCTGATTTAAGGGCTATATTTTGAGCGAACACTTGAAACGACATCGTTTGGGGTGAATTCGAGCTAACTCAGCTCTCCAGCGAGACACATCGGCAAGAGATATTAATATTTTAATGCCATGTATGATTTTTGGCCAGCTTCACCAAAGATGGCACTCAGGTGTCCCACTTTTCTTAAAATGTGGCACTTAAGTGTACCTTTCGTAAGTTATGGCACTTAAGTGTCAATTTGGGCAAAGTTATGGCACTTGAAGCGTTCTTTTGCCAAATAAAATCATTACCAATCTTCGCAGTAGATATTTTTCTGATTGCACCAAATTTGCGTAGATTTGCAATCATTCTTGTCTTATTGAATTTCCTGCAATCAACTCATTTCCTTTTTGGTATCAATTTGGATAATTCCATTTCATTAGAGCAAAATAGAAAATCCATAGATAAACAAATGTTCTTTCATAATTCATCATAACAAAGTATTCAAAGAAAGAATATTATGCACAATGATATTTTGAAAAATAAATTCTTACTTAGTCATAGTACGATAAAAATAAAGAGAATAAAATCCTTGAGTATCTAAAAATATCTTGCACAATAAATTAATATTACGTAAAACAGATTTTTACTTGGCAAAATATGATAAAATGTGAGAGTATAAAATCAAACCAAAAAAAAAAAAAATGATCACATGTATTATATCAAATCTCGAATCACAAAAACAAATCACACGATTCTTTCTTCAATAAAACAAATTATTGAATACGGTCATAATAAAGTCTAAATCAATTAAGGCACAAAGAGAGTATAAGTATAATGAGAATTTTTGAATTATGTACTCAATTCAAATATACCTCGGGGTTTTCTACTCTTAACAATCACAAAACAACTACTAAATGAAAAAATCACACCTCCCTCCGAGTTCTCTCTGGTGCTGCAAATCAAAAGTAGAAGTTTTCTAAGGCGCTCTACCGAAATAGGTAGGTCTAAAGGCATCGATCAAACACAATAACCCGCCAAACAATGTATTGCTGATGTCCAGATGATATTTAGTGTAAGGAAGCAGAGATATAAACAAGGTACATATGATGAACTAATGACATACCAAGAAATTTAGCATCACATGCTTGAATGTCAGATACAAAGTTCTAGCTATTTGTTCAAAAATCATTGTAATTCAAAAGCCAAGTCAGAACTATTTCGAATTCTCTCTGGCATTGCTAATCAAAAGTAGAATTTTTCCAGGGCGCTTCTACCGAAATAGCTAGGTCTCACTTTCAGCAAAAGACATCGATCAAACAGAATAACCCACAAAACAATGTACTGCTGAGGTTCTACCTTGTCCAGATATTCAATGTAAGGAAGCAGCGATACACACCGTACCTGCATTGCACGCGATGTACTAATGACATACCAAGAAAATAAGCATCATGTTCAGATACTAATTTCCAGTTTTGTGTTCAGAATTCCTTCTAATACAAAAGCCAAGCCAAGTCAATGATGCTGTTCAGTAGTCAGTACTTACAAACTCAAGGAATACGATTTACGAAAAGTCCAAAAAATCCCAAAGAGGGTCGAGTTATCCTGGATGCCATAGCTCGCCAGGTCATAGTCATCAATAAGCCTTTTTCTCACATCCATAGCTTGCCAGGTCACGGTCATTAGTAAGCCTTTTTCCCGCATAAGCAATTCCATGCAATTTAGTCGGCACACTCACCGGCAGTTTATCAAGAAGCTTGTTCTTCACTTCCTCGATCGTGTGAGAGCTACAAACCTCAAGAGCAACGGTCTTACCATTCCCGCAATTGACAAATATCTGAAATGGAGCATAGGGAGACACCAATAGTAAGACAGAGCCATTCGTGATGCCGTAACAAACTAAGGTCTTGTGATCCTCAAGTTGCTCCCAACGATAGACCAAATGAGAGCTCATGACTTGCGCAGACATCTTTGCTATGGCCAAAGCTTTGACAAGACCACAGTGAACCAAAATTTAGCGTCTACCCTGACTTTGCGACTAGACATGGCGACAAAGACCGACATGTGTTCTTTGGGATTTAAAACCAAATAAAATGTGGGCTCCGGGGGCAAGTTGAGTGAGGCGAGGGTTCGGTCCTCTACAAGGGCCTCTCCACCAAAAAACAGAGCGAAATCATCTGGCAGAATCCCTTCCATGGCTTGAATCATCAGTTTAACATCTTGGACAGTATCCAGATTCCTCTCATCCAACAGCAAGTATTTCTAAGCCGATTGGATATGGACAATTACTGTCATCCTAGCCAAGTCCCGAAGGAGGACACGAATTGTGGCGCGACCATAGATGCCATAATCAGTGAGTCTTCTCCCTTCTTTGAGAGGCCTCCCTCCAAAAAACAGCTGCATACTATAGTCATCATTGATTTTCTCCTTATCCTCAATTAAGGCCTTAATATGCTCCACGGTTGAGTTTCTATCAGATACGATGGTCAGTTTCTTGGAGATCTCCAGGGTCAAAACCACCTAGGTCACAGAATTGGAATTTACTATCACAGAGCCTCCGAACTTATTTTTCCAGATAAATCTAAGCACTGGCTAGAAACTGATATTCACCGACCAATATCACAAATGGAACGGAAACCAAAAATGAAGAGGCAAAAAAGAGAAAAAAAAATTCCTGATCGTGCTGATCTTCTAGAATCAAATAGGATGCGAAAAACACCGACACGTCATCGCATTTCATTGGAAACAACAAATTCGAAACCCTAATGAAAATGCTAAGAAATCGAGAACCAAGCAGAACAAATTTAGACACCAGATATAGATACATGGGGAGAGAGACAGAGAGAACCTCCTCTTCGTCCTAACTCGGATGCATGGAGCGTCGAAGTTGAGATGAGGATGAGAAAGCAGCATGAACACCTTGGAGCACGACCCTACCATCATCATCGGACTCCTCTTTCTCCGCCAAAATCATGGTGGATAGACTGAATGTTCTACAGGACGTAGCTATGGAATTCAGACTGCTCTCATCGAAGAGAAAGATACGACGCTCGCGAGAAAACATGTTGATGGCGGATTGAGATCCAGCAGCGACCAAGTGCAGAGAGACAGAGAGAGAGAAATCCCTCTCTGCTAGAAAGGGGGCGCGCGAATGGAAGAAGGAGAGGGAGACAGAGATCATATGAACAGAAAGAAAATGGAGGGACATTGAGTCTTGAGTCGAGTCGGTGCATTTTATTTCTTTTTTTTTTTTAACGTTTAACCTGCTGCAACAATGACGAGTCTAATTGCCATCAGAGCGTCGAAGTCGAGAAGGCGAACGATGACGTCCTTCCTAACGACGGTGACGAAAAGAGAAAAAAGGGCTCTTTTCTTCTTTTTATTTTCATGTCTTAAAAATCCTAAAACTTATGATAAAAGTGTAATCAAATTTTAAAGTTCATAAAAAAAATATAATTAAATCCTGAAAATTATTAAATTTATACAATTGACTCCGTCCATTAACTCCATCCAATTTGAATAATGAAAAATGTTGATTGTAGCTTTTTTTTCAAATATTTTCCCTCTTTTACCTGATGTTGACTTGGCTAAATCATAAAATAAAATATTAAATCAACGTTACTTTCGTATAAATATGATTCTTTATATAATTTTATTTAAATTAATATAATAATTTACATCAATTTTTTTAATAAAAAGAAAAAGAAAAGGAGAAACTAGGTGGGGAGGGCTGGAGCCCTCGCCCGGAAGGCCGAGGAGGGTGGGGTATGGCTGACAGGGTCATTGGGCTCCGGCCACAGACCATTGACCCATGCAAACAACAACCCCTAGCTGACCATCTCCCACCATCCCCAACCCTCCTCAATAAGGGTCAAGCAGCGGAGGCAATCCGAGCCTGTATCGATTTAACTTCTTTCCTCCTTTTTTTTTTAATATGATATTTCAAATTTAAAATATTTTTCAAATTTAATCCAAAAGTAATTAGACGAAAAAAAAATCATATCCAAACCCAAATGACGTTGTTTTAGCCTTTTCTTCTTCTTTTTTTTAGCCACGTACGAGAGAGAAAATAATAATAAAACAAGTCATGTCAACATTTTTCATAAGTGTTATTAGACAGAGTTAGGAGAACTGCTTAATTGCATCAATTTGACAAGTTTTGAAACTTCATTGCTGTTTTTGCAAATTTTAAGACTAAGTTGCACTTTCTTATGATATTTAAATCTTATAGTGTGGATATCCCCTTTTTTCCAAAAAATAAAAGGACTTCGTTTATACTTTGTTTTTCCTTTAGAGAGAGTCATTTCATGAAACTAAGAAAATAAAAAGAAAATTCCAGTAGGGCCACTTTTTTCCAAAGTGGTAATTATTGCAAAAATAAAATTTTTTATTTGTCTCAATTGATTCTTTAGTTGTGAAAATATGAGGTGCATGCTATACCCAAAAAAAAAAAAATAATAATTAAGTATTGAATTATAAGTATCAAAAGTAGAAATAAAAGGCTCTTTGATAATATGTGTAAACAGATGAAGATGCAAAGGGTAAAGAGAAAGTCTTTTGAACAACAAAAGAACAACTAACTTGAAATAAAGATTATAGCTGGTTGCTACCTAAATTTGAATGACTCGATTATTAGCATAGAAACTTAGGGATTGGTTTTGAGCCCATAAAAAAATGGGTTAATACTCTGAAAATCCCCAAACTTTAAATTTACCCTAAACTATTTTATTTCCCTTTCTCTTCCAAGCCCGGCCCTCCCCTCCTCCTCCTTCCCTGTTTTCCTCGGGCCGTCTGCTACGGTGAAGGAGGCGGGTACGAGCAGAAGAGGTAGAGGGGACAGGAGGAGCGTCCGACCGGAGTTGGTGGTGGCCAGGGACCAGGCCCGCAGAGATGGCTGGCGTCCCAGGAAGCCATGCGCACCAGCCGGGGAAGTTAAAGGCGAGAGAGGAGCAAGTCAGACACGGGCGTTCGTTTGGGGAGAGAGAGAGAGCGGCGGGCGAGATTCGAGCGAGAGCGAGAAGTAGAGAGGGTGAGGTCGTGAGTGAAGGGCTTCCCTCGGTAGCCATCGTGCTTGGAACTCGGCCGTCGACCCTTGCCGACACGCGCCTCTCCTTACGGTAGGTCTCGAGCGTTTCTTTTTCATTTGTGTCGAGTTGCGTCGACTTCCCGAGGATCCCGGTTCGGAGGCGTGCGAGGCGACCGGACGTAGTCCGACCTATCGAGCTCGCCCTCCATACGTCGCCGTCGAGCCGGGTAGGGCCACTGCTGCGACCGCCCTTGGTTTCCTCTATACCCCGAGTCCCCTGCTTCTGCCCCGTTTTAGGCGCCGTCAGGCGGGCGCTCGCGCGAGCTCCGGGTCACGTCGCCCTTGAAATTTGTGCCGGTATCCCTGGATGTCATGCGTTGAGGTCGCCGGCGTAGGTTCGAGTCCTCGTTCGGGCCGGGAACCTCTCGTTCAGTAGCGTATGCCGACCGTTTGTCAAAATGCCTGAAGGAGATATGAATTCCGTTTGTTTGGTTTTGGCCATGAGACTTGTTCTTTTTTGTTAGCCCATATGCGTGCGGGGCTTTTACTGCGCCTTTATTTCTGATTTCGAGCATGTTTGAAGTCTGGATGCGGGTTCGAGTTTTGCAATATGCTTAACATGCTCTCTTCAATCCACTGTGCGTCACGTGCTCGACAAAGCGTTCGAACCAAGTTCGTGTAGATTTACCTCCGATTTCGACTTGCTTCGAATGTGTAATGATGGGAATCACTTGACGGTAATCCATCATTAATCTCAACACACGTTTGTGTTTCTTTTTTGTTGTTTTTGTCGCCGTGGCTCAATAGGGTTACTTCTTTTCTTCTCGAGTCTCGTTCGGTGCTTCTGTGGTGTTGTGTCGGTAAAGGTTGGTGAGGGAATGAACCGTAGACTCTTGATGGTGAAGTGTATCATTATTGGACTCGGGATAGAATGGGTTTGGATTGTCGTCGAAGTGCCGGCGCTTTATGGGATGATCTGTGATCTTGAGCATTCTGGACGTTTTCGAAGGAGGCAACAATTCTGGGACTGGAGAATCAGTGAGGAGGGAGGATCCAAGAGAAGTAGACTTTGGGCTCATTTAGGTTTTAGCGAGCCTTGGCCTCGGATTGTTTTTTTCGGTGAATTTGGGCTTAGTTTTTGTTAAAGGAGTAGTCAGTGTTGTCCTTAATTCGGCTTGATTGGGTTTGTTTTCAGCTGAGTAGGCCTGGAGTTGGTCTTGTAGTTGCCGGATTGGGCTTGATTTCATTAAGCCCTTTCCTTTTCTAGGCCTTTAGCGTCCATGGTTCGACCTGAAAGTCCACAACAGCCCAGGTCGCTATTTTCGAAATTAAAAAATTATTTTAAAAAAATCAATAATAATAATAATAATAATAATAATAATAATAATAATAATAATAATAATAATAATAATAATAATAATAATAATAATAATAATAATAATATCCTGATAAAATGAAAAAAATTGAAAAGACATAAAAATCTGATTTTGAATGGTTTTCAGTTAAAATGTCTGAAAATTGTTGATCAAAAATCGTGTTTGGAATTGAACAAACTCCTAGGGTTTTGCAGTAGGGTGTCAATGTTTCCTTTTCGGAAAATTATCAATTGATTGAGCACTTTCATTATACCGATTGTTGATTACCGTTGGCCTAGTTAGGAATGGTATTTTTCTTATTTATTAGTATTAGGTGCTCATTTTGTCTTGTAGTTTATTTGATGCTTCCTTGGTTGCCAATTATTATTTTAATGATTGCACATCCATATGATCGCCTCATAGGTTAATGGATAGACTTAAAATCAATCCAGAATGCTTGACAATTTTTTTTTTTTTGAAATGAACAAGATTAAGTATCAAAATGGCGATAATTAGTCAATTAGTGTAATCAAATCCCCAACCTTAGATTCTCTGATTGCATTGGAAGTAAAGTATGCTTCCATATTTCACTTGATTTCTAATTGACCCTAACAGATTGGTAGCAACTTATTTTTAGAAAATTTTCATACCATCGATTTGAACATTTAATGTTGCATGAGGTTTGAGCTTGAGAAAACCTACGTCTAAATCATGGGCCGAAGATTTGTCCTTTAGGCAATACACCTAAACTTACTTTCCCTCTGTACTGAGTGGTTGGTTGCAACATAGTTGTCACATAATACTATTAATTTCTTACCATACACATGGAAAGAGGGTCATTATAGATAGGTTTTAGATGATTGGCAAGGTTTTAATTACCATAAATTATTTTTTTTAATTGAATGAATTTGAAAACCCCTTACTTAACTCATTGAATGACTTTTTTGGTTTAATTGAAACTTTTAAGTCAATCTTAGTAAGAGGTGCCAAACAAAATTATTCCCATCAAGTGTAAAATGATTAATTTTTAGCACTTATTTAGATTGTAGACGGTGTCGTAAGCAGTAAATAAAGATGGTTTTATTATCAAAAAATAACATTATTGTTAGTATATATGTGACGATAACTGCATAATTATAATTTTTTCGTTCTAATAAATTTTAGTTATGTAAATACTAATTTATATTTATCATTTACTTATAGGGATATGAAATAAGTATGAGTTAGTCATTATGAGTCCGATCTTAATTCCAATTATGCCTACAAAATGCAGGAGGCCGAAATGCCATGAGGGCATTAAGATACTGACCAAGGCACTCTTTAGTTCACTATTTTATGCCTCTAATCCTCCGAAGAGTTCACTAGTCTTCTGCGCAACAAGCATGCGTCAGAAATAGTAGAAACACCCCCTTCAAATGTCTCCCAGCTTCCGGCAATCTTCGCTCAGCATGGCTGCTGATTCGAACACGTTGGTTATCAACGATTCTCTTAATTCTAAGGCTCAGGTGTCGTTGGGTCCGTGACGGCGAATACAAGATTGTAAAGCGGGAAAGAATCGAAATGACCGCCATAACAATTAAAGCAGAACAGTAGAACACGTCGTTTCGAATTTCTCCCACTTTCTGCCAAACTTTGCGAACAAGTTTGTTTATCTGCGATTCTGCTAATTCTGAGGCTCCAGTTTTGCTGGTCCTGTGATGGCAAGTACAAAGATTGTAATGCGGAGCACGAATGGAGAGGACCGACATAACCATTAAAGCATAAGCTGCTTCCTGCCATATATAGAAAGGATACGCAACATGATGCAGCATATCATCACCTCATCAGTAGATTACTCATCCAGAATACGCATTCTCTAGCACCATATCATCCTCTAGTACCATATCATCACGAGATCAACCTGGAGTGAGGCATGACGATGGGAGAAGAACCGACGCGTTGTACTTACTTTGGTGATCAAACACCCCCGCCTCTTTGTGTCAAGAGGGTATTCGGATCAAGTGTTAGTTTGTTCTCAAGTGGAGTTAGAGGGGGATGGTTCAAGCATTGGATGCACTTGGCCGGTCTTGACCACGCAGGATGGTAGCGTAGCTGGTTGTTCCACATAGGCAGCTCGTTTGCCAGCAGCGTCCCTTCTTTTTCCCATGGAACTGGGGCGCTAGTTGGATCCTGCATATTTCGGAAAAACAGTTAGGACTTATCCTGAAAAGTTATGAGAGCAATTAGAGCATAAATCAAGTAAAAGAATAACTAAACACCAAAGTGCTGTTGAATTAGAGTTATCCTTTTGAGTCATTCTGTCCACCAGAACCAGATAATCATCCACTTGTCATGAGGAAAAAGTTATGAGAGCGCATAGCAGAAATCAAGTAAAAGGATAACTAAACACCAAAGCTGTTGAATTAGAGTCATCCTTTTGACTCATTCCGTCCAGCAGAACCAGATAATCATCCACTTGTTATGTTCCTCATAAATCAGCTCTAAATATATTGGCGTACTTGACAAATATAACAAACATATTTTCATAAAACCAGGAGAATGTAGACAAGTCTGTGTGACATACCCCAGCAGACGGAAAGTGAAAGCCTGATTGTCTTCTCCAAGATAGATCTCTATGGGCTTCAGGCTTCGGCTCACCTCTGTGCTCACCTTTCAAGCGGGGGCCTGGTGCAATGAAGCATGTGAGGCGGCACCACAAATCAGTTGGGTCCGCTGATGCCCTGACTCAAAAATCATCGCGGTCCACCCGACATTCTAGAAGAAACCAGAATTTTGGTCTCCGGGTAGATTTGCGGCTTTTGGGGTTAAAAGCAGTTTGGAGCAACATTTGCAACTCCTATAAAAAAGTCGGGCCGGGAAACTAGCAAACCCATTCTTCATGGGAAAAGAACTGATAAAGTAACGATAACCAACCATCTCCGACGTCTTATCATTATAGTCGTGGGTACATTTCTTTCCACGTAACGATTACGTGAAGTCATATACAATAAAACCATCATCTGCTCAAGCTTTTGCTTGCATATATTAATTTCACTAGCAATCACGAATCAACTACTGTATGAAAAAATCATACCTCTATCCAAGTTCACTTAGGTGCTGCTAATCAACGGTAGAAGTTTCCCAGGGTGCTTCTACCGAAATAGGCAGGTAAGATCAAGCTTTCAACAAACAACATTGATCAAATAGAATGCATAAAATTGACTACTGAGATTCTACGATTTTCAGATATCCAATGTAAGAAGCAGAGATATACACTGGCCTTCCTTGCACATGAAGTATTAATGACATGTAAAGAAAATTAGCATCAAGTGCATGAATGTAACGCACTAATTTCCAGCTTTCTTTTCAAAATTCCTTCTAATTCAAAAGCCAAGTCAGAACTATAATCTTAATCACTCAGTCTTATAAACTCAAGGCAAGCATTTCATATACTATGAGGTGAGATAATCTGAAAGAGAGTCGAATTCTCCTTGATGCCATAACTCGCCAGGTCGAGGTCATCCGTAGGCCTTTGTCCCACATAAGCAATATCAGGCAATTTGACCAGCACAAGAAAGCGTGTTCTTCGCTTTCTTGACCGGTGATACACCAAGCCATCCACAATGTCGTACCAAACTAAGGTCTTGTGATCCTCAAGCTGCTTCCCCCGATAGACCATATGCCAACTCAGGAGCTGCACACATATCTTTGCTATAGCCAATGCTTTAACATAAGCACAGTGTACCAAAATTTAACTCCTAATGTTGGACATGTCCACAATAATTGACACATCATCTTTGGGACGGACAACCAAATCAAACGTAGGCTCTTGGGGCAAGTCAAGAGAGGCGAGGTTCCTGTCCTTGGCAAGCATCAACCCCCGAACATCAGAACGAACTCATACGATGAAATCCCTTCACTTGAATCTTCAATTTAACATCCTAGACGATATCCTGATTCATCGCTTCGTCCAGCAAGTTTTTTGGAGTCAACAGGATTTGGACATTTATCGTCATCCTAGCCGAGTCATGAAAGATGACATGGAGCTGGGGTGAGATTCCAAAGATGACGAAAAACCGCGAATAGAATCTAACATGAATATATATAATGAACCAAAGTCGAGAAGCTGGGGAAAAACATGACAGTCTTCTCAGTTTGTGTTACAAGTAAGAATCTCAAAACCCTAAAGAAAATACTAAGAAATCGAGAATCAGAAAGACGACGAAACGAACTTGAGACCCAGAAAGATAGGAAAGACGACTTCTTCTCTGTCAGAATTTGGAGGCACAGAGCGTGGCAGTTGAGAAGGCGAACCAGCCATTGGAGCGAAACGATTAAAACTGTCACGTCCTCTCCCCTCTCGTCACTTAAAGGTAACGGCGACCAACAAAAACGAAGGGTTCTTTTTTTTTTTTTTTTTAAATGCATCTCGAAACCCTAAAATTTATGACAAAAGTGCAATTAAATCGTAAACTTTATAAAAAATATAGTGAAGCCCTAAAATTTGTTAAATTTATATAATTGACCCTTCATTAGTTCCATCTAACTTAACTAATGAAAAATACTGATTGTAGCTCTCTTTTTTAAAATATCTTCCATCTCTTATGCGATATTGACGTGGCTGACTCATGAAATAGAAGATTAAATTAATGTCACTTTAGTATAAATATGAATTTTATATAATTTTACTTAAATTAATATGAAAAAAATAAGGTAAATTTTTTATTAAAAAGAAAAGGGGAAACTATGCGAGGAGGGTGGAGCCCTCCCCCGGAAGACCGCGTGGGTGGGGAAGGGCCGACAGGTTCGCCGGGCTTCAACCATGTACCTCTAACCCTCGCCGACGACGGCTCTTCACTAGCCAACCCTCACCATCTCCAGCCCTTCCCGACGAGGGTGAGATGACGGAGGGAGGTCTGAGCCCTTGCCGTATGGACTTCCTTCCTCCTTTTTAATATGATATTTCAATTTTAAATTATTTTCAAATTTAATTTTAAAATAATTAGATCAAAAAATCATATTTGGATCTAAAACAACATTCTTTTAGCCTAGCTCTTCTTCTTTTAGCCACGTGTGAGTGAAAATAACAATGAAAAATGAAGAAGTGATGTTGGCATTCTCCATTAACCAAACTGAATGGAACTAAGGAAACGAGTTTTTTCTTCAATTTGACAAGTTTCGAAACATCATTGCACTTTTTGTAAATTTTAGAATTAAGTTGCACTTTTTGATGATTTTCAAAACTTATAGTGCCCATGTCCCCGTTTTTTGTATTGTGTTTTGCCTTTCGAGGGAGCAGTTTCACATAACTAATAAAATAAAAAGGAAATATTAGCAAGCCCACTTTTTTCCAAAGTAGGAATTATTGTGAAAAGAAAATCATGAATTATTTAATTCCTCCCAATTGATCCTCTAGGTGTGAAAATATTAGGTGCATTAGAGAGCCGCATCAAAGGCGTGAGACATATTTCGCATATTTTCAGTACGTCTTGACTCCATTTGTTTCCATTTCGAGTCCAAAGTATGAGTTAAGTGGCATGTCGACGCTAACGATAAGTCTCAGAAATTTATCATGAGCTGGTTATCATGTTAGCAGTAGAGCAATTAGTATCTAATAGGATCCCCATCCATTTGAAGTCCCATGACAAGAAAATTACTGTCACATAAATCTGGAAACTTGACTGAAGTCGCACCACCTTGATTCAAGCATAGCACAAACAAACATAGGTTATCATGCTCATTCTTAAGCGCTTGAAAACCGATGATACCTAGAGATTTAAATTCATAAGAGTTGCGCATTTTGAATTGCACAGACAACAAAAGGATCATGAATTGCAAATTGCGTTTCCCACGAATGCAAGCGCCCCGAGTTTGGTATGGCCACTGCTTGACCTCCTCTTTCAGTGCTGCCATACTTCTGGGCATCATAGAGTTGGATGGTCTAATGATCAGCTCAAGAATATGCGGTGCGTGATTAGGATTTTATTTATTGAGACTCCACTGCATGATGCATTCTAAAGATATCCCAAAACCAGCTTCCATATCGCATGGAATCGCTTCTTGACGATTCACTGATACAAACAAGGATGCTCCAACTAATGAGGGGGACAACGAAAGAAATAGCTTTGAGATCACTTTCCTGAAGTCTTTGTCCAATTAAGCATGATCGTGAAACTAAGCATAGGGTAGCAGCTCATTCCCTGCACGCTAATGCAAATGAGCAAGTTTCATTCCACTCTGCAACTCACGTCGCAGCCTGCGGGAGAGAACACAGACCCTTCCGTACTATTGGTATCCAGAGGTTGGTTCTATATTTCCTCCTAAAAGTGCATCTAAAATGACTAGAGGTACGTTGTTCACTAATTTAGCACAAAGAACAATAATCTTGCTCTACATGCAAACTTGTCATTGCGACAGATATGGAGCAACATGGGGCAGCAAGCCAGGACACACTCTTGCGAAACATTAAGGACACACATGATTCACTGAGACGCCTACTATCTACTGGCTTTGGCTCAACTCTAAGCTCACCTTCCAACCAGGTGCCCGGCGCAATGATGCATATGAGGCGGCACAGCAAATCAACCACATCTGTTGATGCCTTGACTCAAGGATCACCACGCCCCACCCGACATTCAAGAAGAAACCATAATTTGGGTCTCTGGCTAGAGTTGCCCTCACGTGATGCCACCTTAGTGTTGAAGCAATCGCAGACGAGGAAATCAAAGGATTTTTTTGGTGGTGGGTCAACGAGAAATTCTTAGCAATCACAAAACAACTACTAAATGAAAAAAGCAGACCTCCAGCTGAGTCATCTGTGGTGCTGCTAATTAAAAGTAAAGTTTTCCAGGGCGCTTCTACCGAAATAGGTAGGTCTAAGATCAAGCTTCTAGCAAAAGACATCGATCAAACAAAACAACCCACCAAACAATGTACTGCTGAGATTCTACCATGTCCAGATGATATTCAATGTAGGAAGTAGAGATATACACTGTACCTTCATGGCACGTGATGAACTAATGACATACCAAGAAAATTAGTATCAGGTGCATGTGAGATGTTTCTATTAAAAAATCCTTCTAATTCAAAAGCCAAGTCAGAACTATTTCGAGTTCTCTCTGGTGTTGCTAATCAAAAGTAGAAGTTCTTCGGGGCACTTCTACTGAAATAGCTAGGTCTCACATCAAGCTTCCAGCAAAAGACACCGATCAAACAGAATAAGCCACAAAACAATCTTACTACTGAGATTCTACCTTATCTAGATATTCAATGTAAGGAAGCATCGATACACACTATACCTTCATCGCACAAGATGTACTAATGAGATGCCAAGAAAATTAGCATCAGGTGCATGAATGTCGGATACTGATTTCCAGTTCAAAATTCCTTCTAATACAAAAGCCAAGTTAGAACATGTTCACTAGTCAGTACTTACAAACTCAAGGAATATGATTTATGAAGTGGCCAAAAAATCCTAAAGAGGGTCGAGTTATCCTGGATGCCATAGCTCGCCAGGTTACGGTCATCAACAAGCCTTTTTCCTGCATAAGCAATTCCATGCAATTTAGCCGGCACACTCACCAGCAGCTTATCAAGAAGCTTGTTCTTCACTTCGTCAGAGCTGCAAACCTCAAGAGCAATTGTCTTACCATTCCCGCAATTGACAAATATCTGAAATGGAGCATAGGAAGACACCAATTGTAAGATAGAGCCATCCGCAATGCCGTAACAAGCTAAAGTCTTGTGATCCTCAAGTTGCTCCAAACGATAGATCAAATGAGAATGCATGACCTGTGCACACATCTTTGCTATGGCCAAAGCTTTGACATGACCCATAGGAGACCAAAATTTAGCGTCTACCTTGACTCTGCAACTGGACATGTCGACGAAATGATGCATATGAGGCGGCACAACAAATCAACCCCATCTGCTGATGCCTTGACCCAAGAATCACTGCGCCCCACCCGACATTCAAGAAGAAACCAAAATTTGGGTCTCTGGCTAGAGTTTCCCTCACAAAGCAATCGTAGACGAGGAAATCAAAGGATTTTTCTGGTGGTGGGTCAACAAGAAATTCTTAGCAATCACAAAACAACTACTAAATGAAAAAAGTAGGCCTTTGGCCGAGTCATCTGTGGTGCTGCTAATCGAAAGTAAAGTTTTCCAGGACACTTCTATCGAAATAGGTAGGTCTAAGATCAAGCTTCCAGCAAAAGACATTGATCAAATAGAACAACCCACCAAACAATGTACTACTGAGATTCTACCATGTCCAGATGATATTCAATGTAGGAAGCAAAGATATACATTGTACCTTCATGGCATGTGACGAACTAATGACATACCAAGAAAATTAGCATCAGTGCATAAAAGTCAGATACTAATTTCCAGCTTTCTGTTAAAAAATCCTTCTAATTCAAAAGCCAAGTCAGAACTAGTCCGAGTTCTCTTTGGTGCTGCTAATCAAAAGTAGAAGTTCTTTGGGGCACTTCTACTGAAATAGCTGGGTCTTACATCAAGCTTCCAAATGGAATAACCACAAAACAATCTACTGCTGAATTCTACCTTGTCCAAATATTCAATGTAAGGAAGATGTACTAATGAGGTGCCAAGAAAATTAGCATTGGGGCATAAATGTCAGATATTGATTTCCAGATTTATGTTCACAATTCGTTCTAATACAAAAGTTAGTCAGAACAATGATGTTGTTTACTAGTCAGTACTTACAAACTCAAGGAAATATGATCTACGAAGAGGCGAAAAAGGGTCGAGTTATCTTGGATGCCATAGCTCGCCAGGTCATGGTCATCAGCAAGCCTTTTTTCCGCATAAGCAATACCATCCAATTTAGCCGGTGCACTCATTGGCAGCTTATCAAGAAGCTTGTTCTTCGCTTCCTGTCAGACCTGCAAACCTCAAGAGCAATGGTCTTACCATTCCCACAATTGACAAATATCCAAAATGGAGCATAGGGAGACACCAATTGTAAGACAGAGCCACCTACGATGCCGTAACAAGCTAAGGTCTTGTGATCCTCAAGCCACTCCCAACGATAGACCAAATGAGAGCGCATGACCTGTACACATCTTTGCTATGGCCAAAGCTTTGACATGACCCACAGGGAACCAAAATTTAGTGTCTACCCTGACTTTGCGACTGGACATGTCGATGAAGACCGACAAGTGTTCAAAAGCAAATAAAATGTGGGCTCTGAGTGCAAGTTGAGTGAGGCGAGAGTCCAATCCTCTGCAAGCACCTCTCCACCTAAAAACAGAGCGAAATCATCCGGCGGAATCCGGCTTGAATCATCAGTTTAACATTTTGGATAGTATCTTGAATCCACGCATCCAACAGCAAGTATTTCTAAGCCGATTGGATATGGACAATTACTGTCATCCTAGCCAAGTCCCGAAGGAGTACACGGATTGTGGCGCGACCATGGATGCCATAATCAGCAAGTCTTCTCCCTTCTTCGAGAGGCCTCCCTCCAAAAAACAGCTGCTTACTATACTCATCATTGATTTTCTCCTTATCCTCAATTAAGGCCTTAATATGCTCCATGGTTGAGTTTCTATTAGCTACGATGGTCAGTTTCTTGGTGATCTCCAGGGCCAAAATCACCTACACCACAGAACTGGAATTTACTATCACAGAGCCTCCGAACTTATTTTTCCAGATAAATCTAAGCACTGGCTAGAAACTGATATTCACCGACCAATATCACAAATGGAACAGAAACCAAAAACTAGGAGGCAAAAAAGAGAAAAAAAATTCCTGATCACACTGAACTTCCAGAATCAAACAAGATGGGAAAAACACCGACGCGTCCTCGCATTTCGTTGCAAACAACAATCTCGAAACCCTAACGAAAATGCTAAGAAATCGAGAACCAGGCGGAACAAATTTAGACACCGGATATAGATAAGGGGGAAAGAGACAGAGAGAACCTCCTCTTCGTCCCAACTCGGATGCACGGAGCGTCGAAGTTGAGATAAGGATGAGGAAGCAGCATGAACACCTTGGAGCGCAACCCTACCATCATCATCAGACTCCTCTTTCTCCGCCAAAATCGTGGTGGATGGACTGGATATTCTACAGGACGTAGCAGTGGAATTCAGACTGTTCTCATCGAAGAGAAAGATGCGATGCTCGCGAGAAAACATGCTGATGATGGATTGAGATCCAGCAGCGACCAAGTGCAGAGAGAGAGAGAAATCCCTCTATGCTAGAAAGGGGCGCGGGAATGGAAGACGGAGAGGGAGACAGAGATCAAATGAACAGAAAGAAAATGGAGGGAAATTAAGTCTTGAGTCGAGTTGGCGTGTTTTTTCTTTTTATTTCTTTATTTTTTTTAATGTTTAACCCGCGGCAATAACGACGAGTCTAATTGCCAGCGGAACGTCGGATTGTAGCTCTCGCTTAATATTATTAATTTCTTACCATACACATGGACCTAGGGTCACTATTGATGGGTTTTAACAAGATGATTGGCAAGGTTTTATTTGCCATTATTTTTTCTAATTGAATGAATTTGAAAACCCCTTACTTAACTCATTGAATGACTTTTTGGCTTATTTGAAACTTTTAAGTCAATCTTAGTAAGAGTTGTTGAACTAAATTATTCCCATCAAATCCAAAATGGTTAATTTTCAGCACTTATTTAGATTGTCAGATGGGTGTCACAAGCAGTAAAGAAAAATGGCTTTATCGTCGAAAAATAAAATTATTGTTAATGTATATGTGATGATAACTATGAAATTATAAAGATTTTTTTTTTCGTTCCAATACATTTTAGGTATGTAAATACTAAAATATTTATCATTTACTTATTGGGATATGAAATAAGTAGAAGTTAGTCATTATGATTCCGATCTTAAGTCTGATTCCTATTTTAGTTCAAATTCCAATTCTGATTTCAATTGCAGATTCTTTACAATAATCTATCATTTATCATGGGATTGAATTTAAGCCATGTCTATATATATAAGAAGCTAAATTTTCTTCCTTTCCTGCCAAAATCTAAAATTATTGAAATTTAAATATAATTATGAAACAATCATGTAAATCTTTGCGTCAACTTTTATATGGTGTGAAAGTCTTAGTTGCTTGAGGTTAAACAATTTGAAATACCGACGTCCCAAGATCTGAAAAAAAGGAAAAGGTAAAAGCACTCCAAATTGACAACAAGAACCTTAAGTTTAGAATTCAACCAACGCCGAGCCTGAGACTTATTTCGACTTTCTAAAACCTTAAGTTCCTCATTGAAAAAAAAAAAAAAAAAAAAAACCTTAAATTCATGATTTTTCAACACCCGTATAAAATATGGACATTCTAATGCACCTAGAACCGACCGCTGCTTCGCAGAGGAAATGACGACAAAAGTACAGGGTGGCCTCAAAGGCCTGAGATGTATTTCGCATATATTCAGCGCGTCTTGACTCCGCTTTCCATTTTAAGTCAGGGTATGAGTTAAGTATCATGTCGACGCCATTGATAAGTTGGAGAAATTTATCGCCTGCCTTGTGTCATGTTAACAGTAGAGCAATTAGTATCTAATCGAATCCCCATCCATTTGAAGTCCCGTGACAAGAAAATTATTGTCACATAAATGCGAGAAACTTGATTGTAATTGTGCCACCTTGATTCAAAGCATGTAGCGCAAACAAACATGGACTATCATGCTTGTTCTTAAGTGCTTGACAACCGATGATACTTAGAGATTTAAATTCAAAAGAGTTGCACATTTGATTTGCATAGACAACAAAAGGACCGCGAGTTGCGCATTTTTGCACATTTGATGTCAAGCACGTCACTCGCATTGGCTGGGAACGCCCCTCCACCAATGCCCTGAGTTTGGTATGGTCACTGCTTAACCTCCTCTTTCAGTGCCGCCATGTTTCTAGGCATCACAGAGTTGAATGGTCTAATGATCAGCTCAAGTGTATGCGGTGCGCCGTTAGGATTTTATTTGGAGATTAACTTATTGAGAGTCCACTGCATGATGCATTCTAACGATATCCCGAAACCAGCTTCCGTTTCGCATGGAATCACTTCCTGACGATTTACTGATACAAACAAGGATGCTCCAACTAATAAGGAGGACAACGAAAGAAATAGCTTTGAGATCACTTTCCGAAGTCTTTGTCCTAATAATCATTTCATTATGCAGCTAACTCTCTGCATTATAATGCAGATGAGCAAGTTTCATTCCACTCTGCAACTAACGTCCCAGCCAGCGGGAGAGACCGTAGACCCTTCCATACCATTGGCATTCGGAGGTTGGTTCTATATTTCCTCCTAAAAGTGCATCTTGAATGACCAGAGGTACATTGTTCACTAATTTAGCACAAAGAGCAATAATCTTGGTCATGGTCATGAAATTTGGCCAGTGCAAACGGCAACTTATGAAGAAGCTTGTTCGTCACTTCCTTGACTGGGTCAGACTTGCAAATCTGAAGAGCAATAGTTTTACGATTCCCACACCTGACAAATATCTGAAATAATGCATAGGGAGACACCAATTGTAAGATAGAGACATCCATAATGTCGTAAGTGTTGGTGATTGTTTCGATAAACAAGAATACGTGTATAAGTAAATTAAGATCAAAATCCGATTGGAGTAGAGGTAAAAATGCTTATACACGTATTTTCAAGGCTTTTTTGTGCATTTTAATAAATAAATAAAAAACACATAGAAATGAGAAGTGGGGCTAATCACATTACCTTTGGTCCTTGCCAAAAAAAAAAAAAATTGATTTTGACATTCTTCGGATTTTGACCATGATCGTCGGATATCCTCATAGTGTTGGTTTCATGTTCTTCATATTCTGACTACGAACATTTGATCTCCTGGTAACATTTGTTCTGACGTTCTTGGAATTTTGACCACGAACATCTTATGTCTTATGGTAATATCAATTATGGCATTCTTTAAATCCAGATCATGAATGTCTGATCTCCTCGTAATGTAGGTTATGATGTTCTTTAGATCTAGTCCCAGAAGTGTTAGCCCTTTAGTTCAGACACACCATCATTTCAATGTTGAGCAGAATAGAGAAATTGAGAGATCTCACAACTACAATTGTGCTAGCAATTGTTCTTGTGTGTGAATGACTTAGTTGATCACTATCAACACTCTCAATTATCGATTATTGATCATCCTTGTAACAGCCTTTTTATAAACCAGTCTAGATCACATTTAAATCGGCTCATTAACTCTAAAATCGTTTCAGATAATTAATTTGGTTGTAACGTTGTTTAACTCGGCCAAGCCAATGTGGATGGGGCAACATCATTTTCTTCATCCATGTGTGCTTTTTTTTTTTTTTTTTTTTTTTTAAATATTTGCCACGTTAGTAAAGAATGTCGCTGAAAAATGCCATGTATGTAATTTGACAAGATGTTTTCGTCGTTGGCACTTAACTAATCCATTTTGCTTCGATTTTGGCACTTAAGTGTCATTTTCCTAACTTTTGGCATTTAAGTGTCCTTCTGTGCCAAGTTTTGGTCCTCCAAGTGTCCGACACTCAATTGGTATTATAATAATGGTACGGTGTTTATGTCAAAATTCAATTGAGGGTCAAAGATGAAATTGAACCTTAACCTATCAAATAACCTTAGTTTAGAATGGGTCAACTTGAATTGCACCGATTGAAGCTCATTAACCTAACTTTTAAAATTTCAAGTAAGTTAAATCCATCAAATTAGAAATTTCCCAAGTGAATTTGCCAAAATTGATTTTGGATTCGGATTTAGTTTGAGAAAATGAGTTGATTCAGGGTGATAGCTTTTAAATCATAAAGAGCCAATCAGGACCACTAATTAGGGTTGAAGATAGCAATTTTCTTCTAGATAGGCCAAATCACCAAAATAGTTGCACGAGTGATCTTCAAATTGCCTCTAGATCAATGTTGTAAAAAGACAGCAATTTTCTTCTAGATATGCCAAATCACCAAAATAGTTGCACGAGTGATCTTCAAATTGCCTCTAGATCAATGTTGTAAAAAACAAAAAAGTTAAGTGAAAATGCGACTAAAAAGAAAGTAATTTTATTTTTGGTCGATTTTGAACCTAAATCCGAAAAATTTGGAAAATGAGACTCTTAATTGATTTTCGTGAAATTTTTTATGCTTTAGTCAAATTAAAGCTAAAACGATATGATTCTTGAGTTTTTACATTTTTGAATTTTTTTTTTGTCAATTTAACCCCTTAGTGACTTATCATTAAAAGGTTGATTTTACTATCAAAATTTTGAATTTTTTTAAAATTATTGTGGCCAAAGTGAAATTAGGACCAATTGGAAACTTTCTATGCAAAAAGCCAAATTGTGATTTAAGGTTGACTTTTGGTCAAAGGATTGACAAAAAGTCAACCCTAAATTAAACAAAGTCAATTGACCTTTTGGGTTTTATTGAAAATGGTTAGACAATCATCTACAAATGAAAGACCAATGAAAAATAAATGAAAAGTGACACTTTTTTGGCTCAAGAGATGAATTATGTTGCAATCGGCAATCCTAACCTTGAGATATTACTTTTTGCGACACGTTGACTAAAAATCAAGTGTTAACAGCTACCACTTTTTGAAAGGGAGTTCAGAAAAGTTTCGCTCAAAGACTAAATGATATCTGTAATTTTTAGTTGGCTCTACTAGAGAATAAAAAAAGGAAAAAAAAATCTGATTAGAAACTTGCCTTGAATGCTTACCATGGAACCTCAGTATTGCTTGCTTATCCACACACTCTGTCTTCTCCTCTCTCATGGAATGGAATGAAAGAAATTAATTAAATGAAACTAAGGAATTAAAGAGATGGTCTCATCTTGTAAAAATGGGTTTCGACTCATTGGGAAAGGAAAAAGTCTTACCGTATAAAAATGGATTTTGACTCCAGAGGAGAAAATGAAGTTTTACTGTGTAAAGATGGATTTCCACTCCATAGGGAAAGCGAGAAAAGTCTTTACATGGATTTCAAGTGGCAAAACGAGTTTCGAGAAGGAAATTTCATCGTGTAAAAATGGACTTTGATTTCATTGGGGAAAAGAAGGCTTACCTCTTTTCCTCTTTGCTTTTTGACTTCTTTTTTCCCTTTTATTTTATGTTAGCCGGCCCCCGAAAAAGGCGGACTTTTGGACCTAGCCAACAGTATGTCGCGTGATGACGAAGACACAAAAGTCCTTACAAGAAACAAGAAAGAAAGGCATTTTGCACTTTCCCAAAAGAGTACTCAAGGGGATGGACATAAAGAGCAGTTGCTCTTATGAATATGTCAGAAGATTTCTCTCATTCGATTTGGGGTCTGGACTGTTACGTTCTCCATTCAGTTAGGTTGCGCTGAACATCGGGTTACGCTGAACATCGGACTTCAGTATCAGATACACAACTTCGACACATTTCGTGAAGTCAAGACATCAACCCAAAACAAATTATAGTTTAGTGGCCTAGATTGGAATTAAGTGTGAACTCAAGTGGCCAATTTCGCTATTAATTTGTATGACGACATTAGCTTTCATTGAATAATTGAAGACTTGATGCAATCAATTTTTGCGGAAAGCGAGTGATCAAATAATAAAATAGAACCACTGGGATTCGCCCCAGTGGCCACCCTTCCAATATGGAAAGGGGAGATGAGGGGTTCAAATCCCCACATTCTCAGGGGGATGGGGTGGGGACGCGTAAGTTTCAGGAGTGGGTTTCGACTCCCACACGGCTGCAAAGAGTTAGAGAAAAGTCCGAGAGTGAGTGTAGAATAGGAATAGAAAGAGACTGGCAAAAAAATAAAAATAAAAAATAAAATAGACATAATAAAAAAATAAATTGGACACAGATTTACGTGATTTGATCGTAGCAACTTATGTCTATGGGAGATTAGCAACGAATTTTAATATAAATCAAACGATATAAGAAGATTAGATACTCGAGTTACTCACCTAAATCCTAATTATATCCAATAATGCAGCAGTATTTAGCTTCGAAATTCTTGGCGAAATAATCTCTTAATTTCACAAACGAATTACACGCAAATCTTTTCACAAGATTCCACAGCTATAAACACTAATCTTTCTTGGACGTAATTACATCAACAAAATCAACGGAAATAGCCCACACTATCCAAGCACTAGTTTGGTCGCTTCAAGTCTTTTCTCGCATCAAACACGGCTTCCTTTCCAAGCACTCGCGTAAAAGGCGGTGCTTCAAGATCTCACGAAAAAAAGAGGTTTCTTCAAGGCTTCAGAAATCTAGCTGTCCAATAATTACATGTATATACCCAAGAAAAAGGACAGTGCGCGATGACCGACGAATTTGAAAGGAAACCATGCAAGACCGGTCAACCGGTCAACGAGTCCAACTCTTGCACCTTCCTTTTCTTGAACGTAACTTCAACGAGAATTAGGAAAAAAAAGATATTTCTGAATATTTTTCTTTTATTCTTTCTCTCACCCAATCTTTCCTATTCTTGTTTTATTTGTGATCCTTATCCAACAGAACTCAAACGAGATCTAATTTCCACAGCAAAAATTTTGGCATCTAAAAATAATAATAATTTATTTCGAATTTGTTTCGTTCGTGAATTTAGACTCGAGACATATTATAACATCACATATATCCTCAAAGTTGCATCTAGAATTTTAGAGCCGATCATATCATGTGAACAAGTTTTCTATTGAAGTCTCCCCAATCCCCCACTTCACTTGAACAGTTGACCCTTTTGAATTAAATTTGTTTCGGACGAGGAAAGATCCGAGCTCCCCGTTTAAGCTCGTCTTAGGTTTGGACAAATCGAGCTCTGCCCTCGTTGACTACATCGTATTTAATCCTATAATGTCGTTATTTTCGCCGTTTATCTTGGGGATGATGATCGGTCTGGAAAGATCGGCGTGTTCTTTACGTTATGGTCTTGACTCTGTTGAGACCATGGACAACATAAAATAATCGTCACTCGATGTCTCAAAATTCAATTTTCACTTTCTCTCTCTCTCTCTCCATGGCCATCTACTCGAAATCGAAGCTCTCGTTGCGCCATTTGCTTCTCTTCTTGTCCTTCTTTGTGCCGCTTCGATCGGGCTATTCTCTTTCCTTCAACATATCTCGGTTCGACGGCAAGGCCACAGATATGGTCTATGAAGGTGACGCGAGGCTGGATGTCGGGACCGGGACCGGGACCGTCGACTTCACTAGTGCCACTTACTACTGCCATGTTGGCCGGGCATTTTACGCAGAGAAGCTGCGGCTCTGGGACTCCGCCACCAGGAGACTCACCGACTTCTCCACTCGCTTCTCCTTCACCATCGACACGCGAAACCGGTCGGATTATGGGATGGGCTTGGCCTTCTTCCTTGCCCCGGTCGGGTTCCAAATCCCAGTCAATTCGGACGGTGGCTTCTTAGGCCTGTTCAACACCACATACCGTAACTCGTCTTTGAACCGAATTGTCGCGGTTGAGTTTGACCCCTACGTCAATTCCGATTGGGATCCTCCATATGAGCACGTTGGAATCAACATAAACTCGATCGCCTCGGTCGTGACCGCCGCTTGGAACGCCAGCTTCCACAGTGCCGACACCGCTGACACATGGGTTGTGTACAACTCCGAGACCAAGAACTTGAGCGTTTCTTGGATCTACCAGACCACGCCAAACCCACATGAGACCACAAGTATTTCGTATCAGATTGATCTCACCACTGTCTTGCCCGAGGAGGTGATGATCGGTTTCTCAGCTGCGACTAGCTATTACGTAGAACGTCACCAACTTGAATCTTGGTCCTTCAGTTCAAATCTCGAAGTCGAGGAACAGCAAGGAAATGCAAAAAGGACCAAGTTGGTTGTGGGCCTAGCAGTTCTGCTTGGGGTCCTACTCTGCGGCATCGTGGTGATATCAGCAATCCTCAGGAGGAGGAAGAGGAGGAGCGAGGGATCGGAGACGGCAAACTTGATGTCCATAAACGGCGAGCTTGAGAGAGGCGCAGGGCCACGGAGATTTACGTATGCGGACCTCGTTTCTGCTACCAACAACTTTGACGAGGAGAGGAAGCTGGGCCAGGGCGGGTTCGGGGCAGTCTACAAGGGATATCTGGTTGGGCTGGATGCGGCAGTCGCGGTGAAGCGGATATCGAGAGGTTCAAAACAAGGGAAGAAGGAATTCATCACAGAGGTGAAGGTGATCAGCAGCTTGAGGCACAGAAATTTGGTGCAGCTTATAGGTTGGTGCCACGAGGCGAACGACTTCGTGCTCGTCTATGAGTTCATGCCGAACGGTAGCCTCGATAGGCACCTCTTCGGCAAGAAGCGCATTCTAGGTTGGGCTGCCCGGCACAAGATTTCGGTTGGGCTCGCCTCCGCGCTCCTCTATCTCCATGAGGAGTGGGAGCAGTGCGTGGTGCACCGGGACATCAAGTCGAGCAACGTCATGCTAGACTCGGGGTTCAACGTCAAGCTCGGAGACTTTGGGCTGGCCCGCCTTATGGACCACGAGCTCGGGCCACAGACCACCGGGCTGGCTGGCACATTCGGGTACTTGGCTCCGGAGTACGTGAGCACAGGGCGGGCAAGCAAGGAGTCTGATGTGTACAGCTTCGGGGTGGTCGCCGTCGAGATTGCAACGGGACGGAGAGCCGTTGATCCGATGGAGCAATCCTCGCATGTGAGTTTGGTGGGGTGGGTGTGGGACCTTTACGGGAGAGGTCAGGTTATTGAGGCCATGGATGATAAGCTCCAAGTGGATTTCGACCAAAATCAAGTGGAGCGCTTGTTGGTTGTGGGCTTGTGGTGTGCTCATCCCGACCGGAGCCTGAGGCCCACCGTAAGGCAGGCGCTTCAAGCCCTCAATTTCGAGGCTGCGGTCCCGGTTCTTCCTAATAAGTTGCCGGTCGCAGTGTACAACACGCCGTTGCCACCGTCCGTTTGTTCCGGCGAGCCTTTCATCACTAATAGCATGGAAGAGGGTCGTTGAGCGGGGGTGATTTACTATTGTAAAGGAGGGAACGAGATTATCTAGCATGTGTTCTTGATTGTTCAAGCAACGCAACAGTGAAATTTGTGTTGGTGGTTTTTTTTTTTTTTTTTTTTTTTGTCCAAGTTTTGAATCTATGTAAATTATTGTTTGATAACTCAAGTGAATTTTTGTTCTGAATTCCAGATGTTAGGTTCGTTTTGAAAGATGTGGAATTGATGCCAAAACTAGCGGCGACTACGTAGAAGCGTCCCTTCCTCCGTGGGAAACCGTCATTGCATTTTATAATTAAGAAAATTAATGCAGCTTCCTTTTTTGAACTATGAATGAAATTGTTGTTTTGTACTTAAATTCAGAACTTAGGTGATAATGCTGAGAAAACTATGGTGATGTAATGAGCTCTTGCTGTATTAAATTTTTATCTCGGCTTGTCAGCCAAATGATGGCTAATTTGGCATGTGGTTCTTTTGTTGCTGCCGCACAGTAGAATCAACCCTTTCATTTTGCGGATGCCCCGTAATAATTCCAGAGCTTTCACACCCTACACTGTTCCCACAGTGGTTTTACAAATCCCTTTGTCAAACTTGCACCCGTGAGAAATATCTAGCCTCTGTTAAACCCGTCAACGAGCACCGTAAAAAATATGACCTGACGGTTGACATGATATTATTAATACTTTTTAAGGATGAGTTGGGCTAATGGCCACATAAAAAAAGATTTAAAAAGAAAAACAAAAAATTGCGTTCTCACAATATTTTAGCATTATTAATATCTTTTAAGGATGAGTTGGGCTAATTTTGCATTAGTACCCAAGCCCAACTGGGTTTCACGTCACTGATTGCCATTTCCCGTGCATGAGTTTTGCGAAGGCGTGAATGCTTTCTCACAACATTTCGTTCCTAGATCGGATAAACAAATTGTGCGTCCACATAAAAGAAAAGGAATTTAAATGCGCTATATAGCTCAAGCGAAGTTGTGTTACGCCGCACGCTCATGTGAGAGTATGACTAAGAGAGAACGATTGTGACAATACCTACCATTTGCAGCCAATTAAACATTCTGCAATAGCTTTCTCTCTTTCTTTCCCTATCTTCCAATGGCAACCTATATCTCCCATCTGCAACAGAGACTTAAACTTTATGTAAGAAGTTTCTGGTGTATCCATCTCTTCCAATAGCCGCCAATACCTCTCATTTGCATAAATCCTTTGAGAAGCATCCATCTAACCCTATCATCTTTTTATAGCCAGCTAAGAAACCCTTTTTGCATGCATCTAAGCAAAAATATGTCTTGTCAAACTTAGCCCTAGAATTTGGTGGTGGCCTTTCAATATCCTTTATATAAACTCTACATCCTGAGTTTTGCTACATTCTCCTACATAGTCACATATCTGTACAAATTTTTCTTTGTATAAGCTCATCAATGTACTCATCACCTTGTACTTCCCCCATTTGGATTGATTTCCAAACACCTTACCCTCTAGTAGTTTCTTCACTAACTGCTTCAATTGATGACTTGATGTCTAGCACAACTTTGAAGGTGTTGAAGAAGTGATTGACCAATCACATATAGATCACTCTTTTGTTGTCAAATACAATGCCATAGCTATATTACTCATGGAATCACCTGACTAGAGTAAGCCAGTGCTCATACTCAATGTTTTATCCCATTCATGGACATTCTCTTGTGCACACTTTGTTCAAACATATTCCTTGATATTTCTAGTGAAATCAACATGTTTAACAATTGAGTACTTCACAATTGCATCTCTGAATTATTTTGCATAATCAAATTTCCTAAATAGTAACACATGATTTCTAGCATTTGGATCATAGGTATGAGACCTGTTATTCCTTAAAGAGAACTACTTCTTTATCTTCATTATCATTGTCGCACCTTGCACCTTGCCCTCGTCATGGGAATGGGACATCTATTACATCGGGATTAATTTACGACATCCCAGGATGCATTGCCATCCCATTGATTTTATCTTTCCATTAAACACATGCAAAAGCATGCAATCTCAATCACCCAAGTAACAACAGCAACGGATAATAAGGAAAACACATATACATACTACATAACTTAGACGCTTTATTTATATTATCGGAACATTTCATTTACAAACCCTCATCTTTATGGCCATTCTGATTTGTCATCCCCACATAAAAAGATATAAAGGGGCTTCATCCTAACTCCTCCTACAAGATGGCTACCAAAAATAGTTCCCATCAAAAGCCGGTATCCTCATGGCTAGGACTCGAGCTCTAGGTTGTAGCCGGGGTCGGACTCGGGGTTATCCACAGTATCATCAGGAGGGGGAAACATCGATCCATCAACGTCACTGGGCGGACCGTCAAACTTGCACAGAGGACCGTAGAAGTCCTTGTTGACCTAGGCGAACCAAGCCACAAAAAAATGGGGAACTAGGTACCCCACACCCTCGTCCACCCACACTGTTGTAGTGTGGCGGTAGAAAAGGATGTTAGTTGTAGTGTCCTCAAAGTCAAAACCCAGGACTTTCATGTATAGGGAGACCAAAACATGAAGGCGGAAGACTCATACCTCTAGACGTGAAAAAGTTAAATAACAACAAATGAATTGAAAACTCAGTAAGTAAATAATTTAAATCTCATATAGGCAGATGCCTTGCATTGGAACCTTACCATTACCCTACCCAAACATATCGATGGCATATTAATAGCAAAGTCTATGCTTTGCCTTAATTATATACATAAGAGAGCCCATCCTCTACCTGGACATCTATCCTATCAAAACTACGAAATAGTCCTTATTTATAAAATATCTAAACATATCAATTAATGACTTCAACCTCATACATAAGTCCCTCGACACTTAATTAAAGGCATATAAATCCGCACGTACTACAAATAGTGCAATTAATAGCCAATAAAATTCTCACATGTTGAATATTAACATCTAAAATAATACTATAGCTTTTGAGACTCAATTAACAGCCTTCAGAACATTCACATGCCTCTCACGTCACAAGTAATGACAATTATAGCATGCAAGTGCTTTCCAAGTTACTAAAAATGACGATGAAATTACGCACGTATCCTACCCATCGCATATAAGGTCATAGCAAACATGCACGAGTCATATATCAACTTCTAAAGTATGCATATAATATGCAAATGCGTTGCACACGTTTAATGCTTCGAGAATCACATGATACCTCATAATATTATACTATTTAGACACTAATTATTAATCACACATAGTCAAAACCCTCTAGTTCTTTCGAAAACCTTCAGGACATCATCTCACCTCATTGAGCATAGCATCCAAACTCCCATCAGCCATCCTTTTAGGCATTGTTCCAATATAATACTCCAGTGAATGACATCCGAAGACCTCCAAGCATTATCCTTCAATGTCTCTCGGTGACGGCATCGTCCCCTGAAACCTTTGGCAACGAAATCGAAATCCCTCGTGTGACCATATAAATCAAGCATACAACGGTTTTATCGTTCATAGTAGTGTAAAGTATGAATGCACCAAGTGTTTGCCAAGTAATGTGCAACTCATGACCTATCGGAAATGCATCATTAAACGATATGCCAAGCATGAAACAAGAACCGTGGCTTGACCCGTTATGTTTGAGTATCGGCCTAGGTCAAATTGGGATCAGACGATATGCCTCAATATCACCAAACCAAGAGAGTGACCTGGCATGGCACGCTTCCACGCATGTCAAAGAACCAACCCCATTCTAGCTTTGGAGGCTCGATGTGAATTCAAACATCAACCATGACCTATGGGCTTCTATATGCGAGTACCACATCCATATTGCAATCATATCCTTGAAGATCAAATCTAATAGTAGCACAAATGGACGATTCAACCACAATAGTTATGACATGCAATAAACCACATCACATAACATTTATACAATCAACCATAGCAATCAATATGAAGATTAAGCCTAATTAACTATAGTAAACGGTCCACAAGCAACAATCACAATGATTTTCGAAACCCAACCAATAACCTAAGCCTAAACAAATTATTTCCATGAATCACGCCAACCCAAACAACCTCGACGATCACATACTCACTCCTTGCTTATCCCCAAGTCTTATAGTCCGAGTGTATCATGAACAAACCATACAAAATTAATCACATGAACTCCTCTATCTAAGATAGCTCTAACAACTCTAGAACCGAACTTAAATCTAAATTACGTAATGCAACGGCCTAGCCAACATTTAGGAAATCTACTTATGAACAATCAAGATGTGGAAAATCCGAACGGCGTAGGGATGGTGGCTTGAGGTTGGCATGGTAGCAACCGCAAACGGACAAATAGCGAGCAACAGTGCAACGACGACGTGGCGCAAAAGTAATGCCAGACAGGCGGAAGGGGTGAACGACAAGCAAATGGATGAAGAGAAAGAGAGAAAGAGACGAAAAAGAGAGGAGAAAGGAGAAGGGTGTTGGCTGAATGGAGATGTGGGGGAGAGAAAGAGAGAAAGAGAGAAAGAAAGAAACTTAAGGAAGAAGAAGATGGTTGTCGTGACCCGACCTCATTGGCCCTCCCTTGATAGAGAGAGGAAAATATCAAATTTAGGAGTACTTGATCATAGGAGCTCCCTCATGGTACATGTCTCAAAAGATGTCATCACTTCATCTTTCGAGATTGACCATGTGAGTTCACTCGATCTAGACGTAAGCTCTCCCAAGCTCGTATCTCATGTGACAACGATATGTGTCGTGATTCGTATCCACATAGACAATACACTTTAAAAAATGAGATCGGATGTGGATATCGAATTTAGGGGTATCATTACCATAGTAGCCCTCTCAATAGTACTATAATCCATAAAAATGGCATTACTTCATCCTTTAAGAGATTTCCACATTGTGTATGCTAAACGATGGTGAGTCTTGTTGAGACCCATACCCCTCATGATAGATTCATCTATTATCTATGAGTTATTTAATAAAACCTAGATAAGTTAGGAGTTGCCACTAGCCTAGTTTTTGGGAGTTGACTAGAAAACCCAATTGAGGGTTGGCAATGTTTTCTCAATTTCTATGCAACTAGAGATTTTAAGATTTAGGAACTTGGGTTACACTAATATTTATATTAGCGTCCTTTCAATACCTAACGGTTTCTCGTGTTTCCTAAGGTATCCATACATGTCTTTTTACTTTTTTCGTGCCAATAAAACTAACAAGGTGATCATGCATGGATGGTCATTTTCATGCAATTCTATTTCTATTGAAAGAAAGAAAAACAATCAATTGAAATGTAAAGACAATGCAATAAGTAAACACTCAAGAAAACAGTTTAAGGAAAATGGTAAATCTAACTTGCAGTCCTAAATAAATGGTAAGTCGAAAGAAATAGCTAACAACTTGTCAGGCATTTATACAATACAAGACAACCAAAAACATATATTGGGGAACAGATAGTACAAACACAAAGTCGGATTGGATATTGACCATTCGTTGTCTTCACATCTTGGAGAGTCTCCACCACTATGGACCTATTTTAAACCAAATATAATACTAAGACTAGATATGTACATGGTGAAAGAAACAATCAACATTGCAAAAACAATCACGATTACAAAACAAACAACAATCAAGAAATTGAAACAATATGCAAAATTGATCAAATTTGGCCTCAGGGTCAGCCTTTGTGATTCATGCGGCAATCCCTCTTAGACATCTACCCAAATTCATTTTTTTATGGCTTATAATCATTAGTCACCATTTGTGTTTTCGCATGGCAACCAAGGCTAATAAGCCCCTAAGATAAGTTCTAAGTGTCACCCAAAGGTGCCCCATGAGTTCATGCATCGTACCTATGCACACATCCAAAATCACATGCATAGCAGAAAGTAAACATGCAGGCAAGCCCTTAGGCCTTGGTTCTCAATCAATCAAATAATTTTAGTGAGCCAACACTAAATCACTTATTCAGTCGACAAGCACCAAACACAATTACATGTGTTGGATGAAAATACAAACACCAAAGGCTAAAGGGTTCAATTGATGCCCAAAATTTATTTAAAGAACAATTAAATAGCAAATTGTGAGGAAATTTTGTTAATGGCATAGCAAAGTTGTATTACAGTCATGGAACACATTTAGTTATCAAGGCTAATTCGGGTGCATTCTATACACTCTGATTGAACTTTGCAGACGTCCTAAATATGATTTAAACCTTAGACAACATCAATGCCTGGCCAAAACATGATTTGAAAATTTAGAATGCAAAACACAATATGAAAGTTTTGTGTACATGAATCACTTGAACGAAAATCAAGTTCAAACTAACAAAAGTATGAAATTTCAGATGGTTTCACAACATTCAAAAGGTCTGAAAAGCATGATAAATTGATTTTTATTTTTTCAAGGATTTTTGTATACGAAGTTGAAAAGGTGAGAATCAAAACTCGTGAAGACAAGTGATCTCAATTCAGCACGCAAGATGTCCAAAAAAAAATTCTAAAAGAAAATCACAGCAGAGAATTACACCCAAAATCATAGAACAGAGCAAATAATATGAAGCAATTGAAAGGGAACCCATGGATAATTGGCTCCAAAAAAATTATACAATATCAAGAACATCATGAGGAACAACTTTCATGCAGAGAGTTTCCTAAGGTGAGCTATGAAGGAATTTATAAAAAAAATTCAAGAACACATAGCATCACATCTGAAATGAAATAGGACAAAAAGGTATGGCAGATCAATAATGATTTGACCTAGTGAACAAAGTCTAAAAAATCTGAAATTTTATTGTAATGTAGACAAGAAAAAGACGAACAAACTTTGTTGAGGACCCGATCTTAGAATCCTTAATAAATAAAATAAAATAAAAGAATAGCAAGAGATCTGACTCAAAAAGAGCAAATCAGGCATTCTGAATTTCACTAAAAATAGATTTCTAGGAAAACTTGACAAAAATATAAACCAAGATAAATGACATGCAAATAATGCAAAATTACCGTCATTTAAAATATTAAGACAAATGCTAAGACTTTCTAAGAGGGGTCGAGTTCGATTGGGGTCAAATTCATGGTTGAATAGCAATGATCATAAAAGCGTGCAAATCAACCACAAGCAAATTAGTAAATGATGCATGATCATTGGACTATGGGACCACCAAAACAATGCACAAAAAATGTGAGATTTGTAAGGTTGAATGCGACAAAAGTTTGGTTAATATATTTAATCCTAAATTGAAGTGCAAAGAGTCACATAGATTCATTAACATCGAAAGATGATTTTTCATTAAGAACAAAATGCATGACATTTTTAGTTATGATTTGCCAACTTGATGCATGGCTTTTACATAGTAAATGACTTTCAAATGAGGCATACCATAGATCAATGCGAAGCTGCAATATCCTCTTAATTTGTCTAAAAGCCCTTAAGACCTAGGCCCCGTTTGGTTCAGCATTCCCAAGGGGCTTTTAGCCTAGAAAGCCCTTTGGGAAAAAATTTTGGTGTTTGGTTCAGCATTTAGATGTGTCATTGGCCAAATGCTGACATTTGAAATTCAGCATTTGCGGAATGCCGGTCCTCTTATTAATGAATTTCTTTTTTCTCGACATTATGACCATGTTTACTATCATGAAATGACTTTTTCTAGTTAAATTTGTATGAGAGGAACTTGGTTTTATTTTTCTTAATGAGGATCTCCCTTTTTATATGCGGCGCTTACTCAAAAAAATTAACATCCACAATCAGTCACTTCACCATCCACTGAATAAGTTCACATTTTTTTTGTCATTTTTATCTTTTGACAATCAATAGCCCAACTTTTTATCAATACACTAGAATGATTATTGATTAACAAAGATGATTAATACTACAATAATTAAAAAAAATTATTCAAAGTTAAAAACAAACCTAAAAGAACCCTAAGCCAAAAGTTGAGCTTTGCATCTAATCTATAATCGAATTCTTTTAATATAATTTTTAAATAATTTACTAATATATATCTTTTACATTACTCTCAATATGAAAATGTAAAAGGTTATATAGTCATTGTTTCTTTTTTGCAATTTAAAAAAAAACTAAAACTAAAAAACTTAATTTGGTCACACTAAATGGTTTTTCAAATATATGTTTACCAAACAATCTTGCATTTCTCTAAAACACTTTTCAGTTATAGTTTACCAAATAGTCTAGCATTTTGGAAAACCCTTTTACCTCAAAGGTATTTGCATTCCCCCAATGGCATTTCCCGAAAGTTGAACCAAATATGCCCCTAATTTTGCTCTTAAGGAGCTCAAATGAAGTTTTTTTCATGGGTTCGTGATCAGCCTTATTCACAGCAAGTGTGACACAGAACAAGAGTAATTTTTTATGGCCTAAAGACATGCTTAAATCTTATGAAAAATCCTCCATGTAGAATGCCATGCCACGGTTATTTTTCATTGCAAACACCTAAGTCTAATTTGATTCACATGAGCCTACACAAAAATGGTAAAATAGAACAACGCAATCAAATTCACAAAGTGCAGCAATAGTAATGTGTCTTCACACACACGATTGACCTAGTAAACGATGATCATTTGGCGCAAATTATACCTAATTAGAAAGCTTATAATGCAAACTACAACTTTCATGAAGGATAGGAATCCAAATAACTCATTTAAGATCTCATTTCATAGCAAATGTAGGTCGCACTCAAGATAGGACAGACTGACCTAAGGACGATTTTTCAAGGTTTTGCCTAAACAAATCAACTTTGAAAATTCTTTTAAAAAAAAAAAAGATATGACATGACTAACATATTTTCATGTAACTTCCATGAAGAAATCATCTCCAAAATCTCAACACGAACATCAGTAGAAAAATAACAAACAAATAGCACGTTCAAAGTCAAAACACCAAAACATTGCACAAAAAACAGCAGAATCACCCAACTTCCGAGGCATAATTCAGGTGCCAAACAAAGTCTGTTCGGGGCCTATAACCTATCAAATCGAAGCTCATTGAACCTAGATCATATGTCTAGAATAACTCGAGGCCAGAAAACAAAGTTTATTACCTCAGATCACCCTTAACAAAAGGTCACATATAAGGATACGATTTTTGCAGAACAAGGTAAATCAAGAACAATCAAACTTAAACTCATTCTCAATCAATACAACCTCATCACATATCAACATATAACATCAAAATCTTCAAATTTAAGAATGAAATATGATCCTAGGTTTGAATCCCAACCCCGATCGACTAGTTTGATCTTGCTTCATTGGATTCACAATTTGAGTATTACATTTTGCAGTTTCATCAAATCAAACTCGATCAATCAATGATTGAAGTGTGGATCATCTGACGAAATTCAAGGACCGCTAGAAGAATGCCCATAACTCACTGGAGGGTTGGATCGAGCGGTTGAATTGCCAATTCAGATGATTGAGAGAGAAATCATCTGATTCGGACCAATTCTATCACTGAAGAAGGATCGGGCCATCAGAATAATTCCAGTAACTATCTAACCAAACCCTGACCAATAGATGGTCAGGGATACATAGAGGGAGGATCGGAGGTAGCCGGTTCACAATTGAACCACCGCTGGATGTCGATTAGCTAGGAGGAGTCGATGGGCTTAACCTTTTCAATTGCTGGTCTTTGATCTCTAACAAAGATGTAGCTGGACAGGAAACTCCAGTGGTTGCCGGAGTTAAAAGAGGTCCTGATCAGCACCAGAAGAGAACGGGATGTGAGCCAAAGGTGGTGGTGTGGCCAAGGGGACCGCCAGTGAGGGGGCCAAAACCAGCGATCACCAATCACGCGCAATGGAGGGGAGTCGAGAGGGAAAGAATGGGAAAGGGAGGGGGAGAGAGAGAGAGAGATTTGAGAGAGTTTGATGTGCATATCTATAAATTGATCAAATGAGCCCCGTTAAGGTTTTTAGAGGGAAAAACTTTATATAGTCTTGATTTAAGATAAAATATTAACCATTGGTTCAATCCGAGGGTCGAAACTTGATTAAATGGCTTGATTAAGCTCATTAAGGGTTAATCCCAATTAAAATGTCTCCCACAATCGATTGATGGTATCAATGCACAAAAAAGGGAGTTCAAATGCAAATTGCGATTATGGCCTAACTAGGGGCAATTTGTAATTTCTTGAAATTCATGGTTATTTTCACAAATTTTGAAAAATTGAGGGACGTAAGGATAAAATACACATGACGAGGAGTCGATAAGCAATTTCTGACCTCCAAGAACCAGCCAAGAAAGGGCCAAACCTGCCTTCTCCATTAGCGGCCGGTTGGATCGATTCAAGCTGGTTTGACCAATTCTTGGACAGTTCTGGTGGGCCAATGCTTGGGGGGCCAAATTTTATGCAATTTTGTCTCTTAGGGACCAAATTGAAAGGAAAACTTACTCAATTTGAAGAAAAATGGTCCAATTCTAAAGAGATTAGACCAATTAAACTATATAAATGTGATATGTAGATTTTCTATTGACCTAATTTCTTGATTATTATGAAAAATAATGGACCTACACCATAAGTATATGCAACTGGACTTCATAGGCCAAATAGAAAAATTTCTCATAATTTCTCGATCAAAATCGCAAATTAATTGGAATTGAATTCAATTAATATTGCGATACGCCTATTTGACTAATTACCTATGCTTAGGATAACCTAGTGTATTCAAATTGACTTTGAATTGATGTCATGACTCTTATGCTAAAAATGATCAAGGTTTAATAATGAAATTGAACCTTGATTCGTGAAATTAAACTTTAGTCTCAAATGGATCAACTTGAATTTCTTTAATCGAAGCTTATTAGCTTGGTTTTCCTACACTCAAGAAGGTTAAATTCCTCAAATTGGAAAGTTCTCAAGTGAATCTCTTAAAATGGACCTTGGATTCGAACTTATCTCAAGCTATGTAGCACGAACACTCTCCGAAAGCCTTCGTGTTGTGTCCGACACTCCGACATATGTCCAACATGCTCTGACATGTCCCGACACGCTCTGACACGCGGTCAATGAGTGTCAAAAAATCCGACACGTGGTCAACTCTCTCCCACATGCTCCAACACGTGAGTCCAGAATTCCAACACGCGATTCTGATAAGCACGGGGTCAATTTTAAAAATTTCTAATACTTGTGGGGTCAAAATATAAATATTCACAAAAGAAGTAATAAAAGAAGTAATAAAATTGCTATAAATATACACGCATGGGATCATTTTTTTTTTTTCCACTTTTGTTTTTTTAGAATTGTTTTAGTTTTTAAAAAGTCTTTTACTATGAAAGAAGTAATAAAAAATGCTATATATGATAAATAAATAAAAAGATCATTTCAGCATTTTTCTTTAAACAATGTTTTTTCCTCTAAGTTTTATGTATTATTGTAACAAATTAAAATAATGAATGATATTATTTGATATTATTTGTGTAAATTAATTCTAGGTTATTATTATTATTATTATTATTATTATTATTATTATTATTATTATTATTATTATTATTATTATTTATGTATTTATATATAAAAATATATTTAATATATAACATGTCGGAACATGTCGATATTCTCTATTTTTTAAAAATGACGTGTCGGCTTGTCGTGTCGTGTCGTGTTGCGTGTCGCGTGTCCGTGTTGGTACTACATAGATCTCAACGAAATAGTGGAATGTAAATGTCCATTCGCAAATCATGAAGAATTGATCCGGACCCTCTAATTAGGGCTAAAAAAATGACAATTCACATTTCAACACAATTGTTTTCAAAACTAAGTGAACCAGTGAAAAAAAAAAAGAAAGAAAAAAACCAGTGAATGAGAAATGGTCCATAGATCAAATGTCGTAAAAGGAAGTAAGCCTAATTATGACTAGAATGAAAATAAGTTTATTTTTAACTTATTTTGAACATAAAATTGAAAAATGGGGAAAATAGGGTTCTTGATCAATTTTCGCAAAATTTTCAACGCTAAGGTTAAATTGAAACAAAAATGAAGTGTTTTATAGATTTTTTTATTTTTTTCAATTATTTTTAGTCAAAGGTTTGACCAAAAAGTTGACTTTTCCTAAAAAGTTGATTTTTGGGTCAAATTTTTGAAATTTTCGAAAATTAACTTAACTAAAATGAAATTAAAACCATTTAGGATCTTTTTGTACAAAAATTCAACTTTTGACTAATAGTTGACTTATGGTCAAAGGACGTTTAAATTTTATCTAAATATTTAAGATTAAATTACATAAAAAATTACGGACTAATTTGGCCCTAACAAAAATAATTTTGCATCACCTGGGTCTTAGTTTTTATTCGCATCCATTAAGCTTTATTTCTTATTTTATTGTTTTTACCCTATTTTCAGATAAATTAATGGCTTGGGGCTCGGTCTAAGCCCAACCCCTTTTCTTTTTTCCTTCACCTAGGACCGAGCCCAATCCCACTTATGTTTTCCCTTAGCCAGGCCCCTTCCTCCTTGTATTTTTCCTCTCTTCTTCCCTCCTCCCTCCTCTACAACTTACGCAAGTGTGAAGAACAAGTGCAGTGAGAAACCTGGACGGATGGGATGCGTCTTTAAGGCTGAGTAGGCCTTCGGGGCTGAAAGGATGCCGGTTTGACCGCACCAAGGGCGGTTGGCGCGTCAAGGATCGGCAGTTTAACCACCTCCATCGACCGGCCTCCCTTGCCTATAAATAAAGTGTTCAAGAGCCAAAGAGACACACGCACACACATGAACACGAAGAGAGAGATCGAAGGAGCAAGCTCAACAACTTCCCTTGAGAGATATTGGGGAAGGCCTGAGAGTGAGCAAGCCCAAGAAGAAGGAAGAGAGTGAGATCTATGAGTGAGAGAGACATATGGGAGGCTGAGAGTGAGATTTGAGAGATAAAGAGAGTGAGAGCGAGCCTCCGGGGACCACCGCGCTTGAACCACGCCCATGACCCAGCAACATTATCCCACTTCCCGAACCAAGCCCGTAGAAGGTTGCGTTTCAATTTTTCCAATTAGTTGTGCCGACTCAAGGTCGGTTTCTTGAGAATCTCAGCTCGGATGCGTGCGAGGTGGGGAAGGGGAGAGGGATGGCAAGTTGGTTCAAGGATCCCTTCGTCAAAGGAAGGCAGTCTTGATTCCGGGACGGAGCCCTATGACGCGAGAGTGTAGACTCTGGACATTGAGGGAATGAAGGCTACGCTACGATTTGAGATTCATACCAAGTCCCCAAAGGGCAGGCGTGTAGGGTAAATAGTAAATAAAAAGCTACGTGCTACTCACCACTCCCTGAGGCCAAAGATGGAGTCGAACCGTCATTCTAGGATTTGCAATCCAATACATTTCCATTATGTTACCTAACCAAAGCCGCCACCTCACGTGCCAAAGTCAAATGATTGTTCTTCCGTCCCTAGCCCAATCTTCGAGCTCATCCGCTACCCAATGCCACAAGCTAGGTAGGGACTTTCGGCCGAAGCTCCCCTATTCTCGTGCCCTGTTTCGAGTGCACCGGACCATGCTGTTTTGTTCGTTTCGTGTGAGTTTTTGACTACATTTATGTGTATGCTACGATTGTTGGGCGTTGCTGGTTGAGTGCTATCAATCTCGGCATGAGTCCGGATGTGATAGTCTCTATCCGCAAGGGATAGTTTTCTCTCTCGCGTTTGCAGAGTTTTCTTTCTTTTGTTTCATGGCACCTTAAACCCTTGTCTTCCTTCTTTCATCCGTTATTTCCTGATGGATTGTCTCTTTCTCCAGCAACTTTTTTCGGTTCCTTTCCGTTTTTTTACCCTTTATGCCTTTACTTCCTGTCTTTCTCTTGTTACCTCGCCTTCTTTTTTCTTCCTTTCGCCCCTACTTTCCTTTGTTTTCCCATCCTCCGAACTTTCAATCAGCTGCTTACATGTTCAATTCTAATCTTAATTTGGTTCTTGCCCGCTGTTCCTTTTGGTCCATCTCACCTCTTAGCGCTTTTCCCAGTCTCTGATTCACTTCCGATTGCCTTTTCCTGCTCCTAACTCTGTCCGCAGTAGCTATGGTAGATGCAGATGATGCTAATTCCCGCCGTCTGGCTGCATTGTGTAAGTGCTTGGGAAGATTGTGCTCGCCTCACGATTTGGAGGTCTGGAATGATGCACCTTCACCTGTGAAATTGGATGAGTGCCGATTAACCCTTATCGGTAAGATTTTTGCTGACTCTCCTGTAAATTTCCCGACCTTTCAGAGTTTTTTGCAACGGGTTTGGCGAGCAGAACAGGTGGACATCTTTCAGAGAGAGGATGGTCTCTATGCGGCGAAATTCAAATTACAAAAAGATAAACAGAGGATTTTAGATGGGGGACCTTGGGTTTTTTCTGGTCGTCTGGTTGTTTTTAAGGATTTGATTCCCAATACACCGCTTCACTGCTATGACTTCTCCTCTTGCGCTATTTGGGTGCAAGTTTTTGGCCTTCCCCTGGAATACTGCATAGAACCACTAATTAGAAAAGCCGTTATGACAGTTGGTAAAGTTTTGGAGGTCAGGGCAGATGGTCACGATACTTTTACCATGAGGTCTGGGCGTGCGCGAGTTGAACTCGACTTTCAACATCCTTTGCAGACAGGGCATTTGATTCGAATTAATCACAAGAAATTTTGGCTGGATTTTCGATATGAGCAGCTTGCTCATTACTATTACTTATGTGGGAACCTGGGGCATTATGCTACCTACCTCATGTACAGCTAGTTCAGTTAATCTTGACGAGTTAACTGGAGATGATAAACTATTGTATGGACATTGGTTGCGTGCTGAAGTTAAGACACACAGCCCATATTGGAAACTTTATTATGGATGGACAGAGAAGGAGGATATAGCAGAAGAAAGTGTACCTGAAACTCCCCCCACAGTTGCTCCACACCTTGCTTTAATGCTGCCGATACCTCCCTCAGAGGCCCCTCCCTTGCTGCAACCCTTGGTTACTACAAGTCCTGCTAGATACAACCCCCCGGCCCCTCCAGTGACCGAGTCATCTCCACAGGGAAGCCGTCATCACATAGCTTTGATATCTGCATCAGCAAAGCAGAAAGGTGTTCAGCTGGATCAGACCAAAAAACTTAAGAGTTCTCGTCATACTACCAAATCAGGCCTTGTTAAGAAGCTCAAGCAATATAACCCATATGATATGCGAAATGCAGCGCCAAACAACTTTGATGAATATTTACTGATGGATGCTCCCATTGAGGAAGCTACTGGTGATAGGAATTGGGCATGGGTGGCTGGCCCTCAACAGCCCCCTCGTTACAAATGAAAATGATCAGTTGGAACTGTTAGGGTTTGGGCAATACCCTGACAATTCAAGCTCTAAGGGCCCTGGTAGTTAAGGAAAAACCTGATCTTTTATTTTTGATGGAAACTAAAAATGGCGAAGCAGTGCTTTCTCAGCTGCAAACTAGATTGTGTTTTTTGCATCTTCGTGTTTATAATCCAATAGGCTTGGTAGGAGGTTTAGCTATTTTTTGGAATGCTTTTGTCTCTCTATCTTTTGTTAGTTCTTCAGCTGACTATTTTGATATGCTTTGTACGGATGAAGTAACCAGCAACATCTGGCGCCTTACATGTATTCATGCCCCTGCTGTTGCTCGTCTGAGACGTGAGGTTTGGCAGGATCTTATTACCATCAGTCACGTAAATACTCTTCCTTGGGTATGTATTGGTGATTTTAATGAGATGCTCTATCATTAGGAAAAGCAAGGAGGCAGACCAGCAGATTTTAATAGGTTAGCTTCGTTTCAATCTGTTCGAAATGACTGTTCTTTAATGGCTATTGAAGCAAAGGGGTGTGCGTTTACTTGGATTAATAATTGTCAAGGGGATGATTTAATTAAGGAATGTCTTGATCGTGCCATTTGCTCCATGGATTGGAGAATATTGTTTCCTCGGGCTGAGGTTCAGGCTTTACCTGCTGTTGGTTCTGATCATAGCCCTCTTATTTTAAATACTCTACCAGTTGTTGGTTCTAGACAGCATTATTTTATGTATGAATCTTATTGGGACCAGGATGTGGAGTGTCGGGAAATTATCAATTCTTCTTGGAATTCTGTTCGTAGAAAGCAAGTCTCTCTACTCAACAAGATTCAAGCTGTCTCGGCTTCTTTAATGACGTGGAGTCGCTCTAAATTTTCTAATAATAAACTCAAGGTTAATGCTCTGCAGCTCCAGCTGCAGAATCTTACTAACCAACAGCAAGGTTTTTATGATCTTTCTGAGGCAACTACCTTGAAGAAAGAATTGCAAAGGGTGTGGAGTTGTGAATAACAGTATTGGCTATTTGATCCAGACTTAATTGGCTAAAATGGGGTGATAAGAATACCGGATTTTTTCATGCTACAACTATTCAGCGTCGTCAACGTAATCGAATTACTATGCTAAAGGACGATGATAACATTTGGGTGAGGGATCCTACAAGGCTCAAGGAGATGGCGACAGGGTTCTTTTCACGCCTATATAGTTCCGTTGGGAGGCGTGACTATGCGCCAATATTAGATCAATGTACTCCTTTGGTCACTCAGGAGATGAATAATAGTTTAACTGCAGTTCTTACCTTTGAAGAGGTGTAGCAGGCTACTTTTCAATTAGGAGCATCTAAGGCTCCGGGCCCTGATGGTCTTAATGGTTTATTCTATCAGACGCATTGGGATATTATTAAATCTGACTTTTTGCAGCAGTTAGTAATTTTTTTACTACTGGTGTTATGCCCACAGCTTTAAACAAAACTCTGATAGCTTTGATTCCAAAAGTTCCTCACCCAGAAAGCCTGGAGCAGTATCGCCCAATCAGCTTGTGCGATTATGCTTATAAAGTTATATCTAAAGTTATTGCCAATCGTTTAAAACCCATCCTACGGGACCTTATCTCTGAGGAACAGTCTACTTTTGTGGGGGGCAGGCAGATTCAGGACAATATTTTACTCGTCCAGGAAGTTCTACACCAGTTGAGAATAAAGAAAGGACGGCGTACCTATCAAGCAGTTCTGAAAGTAGATATGAGGAAAGCGTATGACAGGGTGGAATGAGATTTTCTCTAGGATTATCTTATTAAATTGGTTTTCACTCTTTATGGGTCAGGTGGATTATGCAATGTATCTCAACTCAATCGTCCTATGTTAAAATGAATGGACATCATCTTCGCTATTTCCACCCTACCAGAGGTCTTAGACAGGGCGATCCTCTCTCCCCTTATCTTTTTATTCTGATGGCTAACCTTTTATCTACCCTTATTAAGAAAGCTGTCGGCATGGAACACCTTAAAGGGATTAAACTAAACAGGTGGTGTCCTTCTTTATCGCACTTGTTTTTTGCTGATAATGCCATTTTCTTTCTTGACGGTACTGTAAATGAATGTTAGAATCTCTCCAATATTTTACAGCAGTATTGTCTAGCAACATGGCAGGAAATCAATAGAAATGAATCTGGTATCTACTTTGGAAAAGACTGCCCTGTTATTTTGCAACAGAATTTGGCTTCGGAGCTGCGTGTTCCTATTCTGAATAAATCTGGGAGATATTTAGGGATACTGTCTGATTGGGGACGTTCTAAGAAAGACATGTTTTTGTGGATAATGGGAAGAGTTCATTCCAAATTGGAGAGTTGGAAAGCTAATCTGATTTCAAAGGGTGGGAAGGAGATTCTCCTGAAAACTGTCATCCAGGCTATTCCTCAATACGCAATGTCTATTTTCAAGATACCTGTGTCTATTTGCAGGTCTATAGAGAAAAGTATAGCCAGATTTTGGTGGCAGAATGACAACAATAAAGCAGGAATTCATTGGCGGAGTTGGGAAGTTTTGAAGAAAAGCAAAGCAGATGGTGGTTTGGGTTTTAGAGACCTTCAGAATTTTAATAAAGCAATGTTGGCCAAGCAGGTTTGGTGTTTATTCACCGAGCCCTTATCTCTCTAGAGTAAGGTTTTCAAGGGTCTATATTTCCATTCCACGTCTATTTTTAATGCAAACAGAGGCTCTCGCCCCTCTTGGGGCTGACAGAGTCTTCTGCTTGGTCGGGATGCCATCCTACCCAACATACGTTGGTCTGTAGGCAATGGGCAATCTATCAGAATTCGTGGTGATCATTGGCTCCCATTGGGTATCCTAGGTGGCCCTTCAGCCCGTGAAGAACCTGTTTTGGTGGCTGATCTTATTGATCTGTCCACCAATACCTGGAATGTCAATCTCCTACATAGGTTCTTTGACAATCAGGTAATTGACCAAATCACCGCTATCCCTTTTTGACCAAATTCTGCCAGAGATCAGCTTGTTTGGACCGCTACCAAAGATGGCAATTTTACTATTAAATCTGCTTATCGTTCGTTCACAGCAACAACAACAAATCAGCAAGTACGTATGACTTCCTCTTCTTATCAGAACCCAATTTGGTTATGGAAAAAAGTTTGGAAGATGCATTCCCCCCACCCCAAAGATTAAAGTTTTTTTATGGTCGCTTTGTCAGAATGCTTTAGCTACAAGGGCCAATCTTTATCAGCGACATACTATTGACAACCCCTGTTGTCTACTATGTGATCGGAATCAACCTGAAACCGTAGAACATCTGTTCTTATTATGTCCGTGGACTAAAAGGTTCTAGTCGCACCCCAGCTTAAACATACAGATTTCACCTATGCAGATTTCTAGAATAGATGAATGGATCGTACAGCAAGTTCAGTTTCGAAATTCCTTACCTGGTTTGGAGACTTTGGCCTCTGTTTTTTGGCAGATCTGGCATGCTCGGAACGGATACATTTTCCGGCGTGAAAACCTTCGACCATCTCAGGTGGCTGAGGCTGCTCTAGCTGGATCTCATGTGGCTCGCCTTACAGCTTCTTCTCTGACGAGTAAGGGCCGCTCGCTCCAGTGCAGGGGATCTCTTTGGAAGCCCCCAGATCCGGGTATATTGAAAATTAACATCGATGGATCGCATCAATTAGGATCCAGAGAAGGAACTATGGCGTGTGTATGTAGGGATCATCACGGAAGACTTATGGATGGTTTTTTGAAGCACTTTCCTGCATCTTCTGCCCTCCAGGCCGAGATCCAAGCTGTATCCTTAACTCATCAGCATCTGCAACGTCGTGGATTCACAGATGCTCCGCTCCTTCTTGAATCAGACAGCCATCTCGTGGTTGAGATCTTGAATCGCCGCTGCCAGCCGCCATGGGAGGATCGGTCTCTTTTCCTCGAAGCCGCCTCCTTGCTTTCAGGTTTCCCTAATCTGTCGTTAGGGCACTGTCGAAGAGAAGCCAACATTGCTGCCGATTGGGCCGCAAAGGCCCATGACCGTACTTCTTTATTTCAGAGTTGGGCTGTTTTTCCCCCGTTTTACTTAGTCAATCTTATTTGTGTGGATGCTTTAGCTGCCGGTTGTACTGGTTTTACTTCTCCAATATAGTTTCCTGTTTCTTACCAAAAAAAAAAAAAAAAAAAAAAAATCTTGGCATGAGTTGACCTCGGTTGTCTTGATTCCTTTCCCCTTAATCTGTGTACATTAGATGCTGGACAAAAATGGCATTAGTTGATTAACTAGTATAATCAATTTATCGATCCTAGTTTCTCTAGTTGCATAGGGATAAAATATTTCTTCCAATATACTTGGATTTTTAATTGACTCATCCCAAATCGATTAATGGCGACTCTTAATTTAAATTGACTTGTAAGTCAAAAAACCCAAGCTATAAGTCATAAATTAGTGGGTTTGGGAGAGCCCGGGCTAAGTATAACACTTAGCAAGCCATTAGCCTCTGCACGCGCACGTAGGGGTGCTGAAGAGGAGGTAGCGATAGCTTGGCGACTTCACTTGGAATGATTTTTCATATACTTTGTATAGGTTATTAGCTTAAGGATCAATTTTAATTTCATTAAAATAAAAAAATTTGTGATTATAAACTGTTGTGTATGTTTTAATGTTTTAGCACTATACATGGCACACACAACTGGGCTGCCGAACCTAGGCCTACACAGGATATTTTAAGATGGTGTTAATAAAGATATGTCCTTAAATGCGAGAATGTGATATAGAGGTTGCCTTTCTTTTCTCCAAATTACTTTAGGCAAAGCCGAGTTAAGAAGATATGATACTAATGCAAGACTGCGATAGGCAGACATATTCTTAATCTCAAAAAAAAAAAAAAAATCTCGAAACCCTAAAGAAAATACTAAGAAATCAAGAATCAGAAAGACGACGAAACGAACATGAGACCCAGAAAGATAGGAGAGACGACCTCTTCTCCGTTAGAATTTGGAGGCACAAAGCGTGGCAGTTGAGAAGGTGAACCGGCCATTGGAGCAAAACGATGAAAACAGTCACGTCCTCTCCCCTCTCCTCACTCAAAGGTAGCGGCAATGAACAAAAAGGAAGGGTTCTTTTTGTTTTTTTTATACGTGTCACCTAAAATTTATGACAAAAGTGCAATTAAATCGCAAACTTTATAAAAAATATAGCAAAGCTCTAAAATTGTTAAATTTATATGATCAACCCTCCATTAATTCTGTCTAACTTAACTAATGAAAAATGCTAATTGTAGCTCTCTCTTTTAAAATATCTTCCCTCTCTTGCGCAATGTTGACTTGGCTAACTCATGAAATAGAAGATTAAATCAATGTCACTTTAGTAAAAATATGACTTTTATATAATTTTACTTAAATTAATATGAAAAAAAATAAGGCAAATTTTTTTATTAAAAAGAAAAGGGGAAACTATGCGAGGAGGGTGGAGCCCTCCCCTGGAAAACGGTGTGGGTGGGGAAGGGCCGACGGGGTCTCTGGGCTTCAACCATGTACTGCTAACCCTCACCAACAACGCTCTTCACTAGCCAACCCTCCCCATCGCCAGCCTTTCTCGATGGGGGGGTGACGGAGGGAGGTCCGAGCCCTTGCTGTTTGGACTTCCTTCCTCCCTTTTTAATATGATATTTCAATTTTAAATTATTTTTCAAATTTAATTTTAAAATAATTAGATCAAAAAATCATATTTGGATCTAAAACACGTTCTTTTAGCCTTGTTCTCCTTCTTTTTGCCATGTGTGAGAGAGAAAATAATAATAGAAAAAAAGTTATGTTGGCATTTTTCATTAGTCAAACTGAACGAAGTTAAGGAAATGAGTTTTTTCATCAATTTGACAAGTTTTGAAATTCCATTGCACTTTTTGTAAATTTTAGGATTAAGTTACACTTTCTGACAATTTTTAAAATTTATAGTGCACATGTCCCCTTTTTCTGTATTGTGTTTTTTTTCTTTTGAGAGTGCAGTTTCACAAAACTAATAAAATAAAAAGAAAATATTAGCAGGCCCACTTTTTTCCAAAGTAGGAATTATCGTGAAAGGAAAATAAAAAATTATTTAATTCGTCTCAATCGATCCTCTAGCTGCGAAAATATTAGGTGCATTAGATGTGTCAGATAAAAAAAATTAAGTATTGAATTTTAAGTATCGAAAAAAAATAAAAAGGATATTCGACAATATGTACGAACCTCAAGTAGATGGAGATGCAAGGCGCAAAGAGAAAGTCTTTGCAACAACCAACTTGACATAAGGATTGTAGCTCTCACTTAATATTATTAATTTCTTACCATACACAAGGAACTAGGGTTGTTATTACCCGGTTTTAACAATATGATTTGTAAGGTTTTAATTGCCATAAGTTATTTTTCCTAATCGAATGAATTTAAAAATCCCTTCCTTACTTAACTCCTTAAATGACTTTTTGGTTTAATTGAAACTTTTAATAAGAGTTATCAAACAAAATTATTCTCATCAAGTGTAAAATGGTTAATTTTCAGTGCTTATTTAGATTGTTAGACAGGTGTCATGAGCAATGAAGAGAAATGGTTTTGTCATCAAAAAATAACATTATTGGTAATATATATGTGACGATCATTACGAAATTATAAAGATTTTTTATTTCCTTCCAATACATTTCAGGTATGTAAATACTAATTTATATTTATCATTTACTTATTGGGATATGAAATAAGTAGAAGTTAGTCATTATGATTCCGATTCCTATTCTAGTTCAAATTCTAATTCTAATTCTAATTTCAATTGCAGATTCTTTACGGAAATCTATCATTTATCATACAATTAAATTTAGGCACGTTTATTTAGGCATATATACATTAAACAGAAGCTAAATTTTCTTCCTTTCCTGCCACAATCTTGAATATTATTGAAATTTTAATATGATTATAAAAAAAAATCATGTAAATCTTTGCGTCAACATTTATATGTTGTGAAAGGCTTAGTTGCTTGAGATTAAACTATTTGAAATACCGATGCCCCAAGATTTGAAAAAAAAAAAGAAAAAGATAAAATCATTCTAAATAGACAACAAGAAACTTAAATTCAGAATTCAACCAATGCCGAGCTCGAAACTTAATCGTGATTTTCTAAAACCTTAAGTTTTCCATTGATTGAAAAAAAAAAAAAAAAAAAAAAAGCCTAACTTCACGTTTTTTCAACACCCGTACAAATTATGGACAATCTGATGTACCTAAAACCGACCGTCGCTTCGCAGAGGAAATGACGACAAAAGTAGAGGGTCGCCTCAAAGGCTTGCGATGAATTTCGCATATATTCAGCACATCTTGCCTCTTTCCGCTTTCTATTTCAAGTCAGAGTATGAGTTAAGTAGCATGTGGACGCCAACGGTAAGTCGGAGAAATCTATTGCCTATAGGGTATCATGTTAACAATAGAGCAATTAGTATGTAATCGAATCCCCATCCATTTGAAGTCCAGTGATAAGAAAATCACGGAAACACAAATCTGGGAAACTTGATTGAAATCACACCACCTTGATTCAAAGCTTATAACGCAAACAGACATAGATTATCATATTCGTTCTTAAGCGCTTGACAACCGATAATACTTAGAGATCTAAATTCATAAGGGTTGCGCATTTTGAATTGCATGGACAACAAAAGGACCACAAATTGCAAATTGGATTCCCCACGAATGTAAAGCACGTCGCTCGCATCGGATGGGAACCCCCCGCCACCAATGTCCTGAGTTTGGTATGGTCACTGCAGAACCTACTCTTTCAGTGCCTCCACATTTCTGGGCATCACAGAGTTGAATGGTCTAATGGTCGGCTCAAAAATAAGCGGTGCGTGACTAGGATGTTACTTAGAGATTAACTTATTGAGGCTCCACCGCCTGATGCATTCTAATGATATCCCAAAACCGGCTTCCGTTTCGCATAGAATCGCTTCTTGACGATTCGCCTATACAAACAAGGATGCTCCAACTAATAAGGAGGACAATGAAAGAAATAGTTTTGAGGTCATTTCATTAAGCATGATCGTGAAAATAAGCGTAGGGCAGCCGCTATTTTTCCGCATGCTAATGCAGATGAGCAAGTTTCATTCCACTCCGCAACTCACGTCCCAGCCTGCGGGAGAGAACCCAGACCCTTCCATGCAATTGTTCACTAATTTAGCACAAAGAACAATAATCTTGCTCTATGCGCAAACTTGCCACTGCGACAGATATGGAGCAAAGTGGGGCAGCAAGCCAGGACACGCTCTTGTGAAACATTTAAGGACACACAGGACTCACTGAGACGCCTACTATCTACTGGCTTTGGCTCAACTCTGAGCTCACCTTCCAAGCGGGTGGCTGGTGCAATGAAGCATGTGAGGCAGCACAGCAAATCTGCCGCGTCCACTGATGCCCTGACTCAAAAGATCACCGCCCCTTGCCTGACATTCAAGAAGAAACCAGAATTTGGGTCTCCAGGTAGAGTTGCTCTCCAATGATGCCACATTGGTGTTGAAGCAATTGTAGAGGAGGAAATCGGGGTTTTCTGTTCTTAGCAATCATAAAGCAACTACTAAATGAAAAAATCAGACCTCCCTCCAAGTTCTCTCCGGTGCTGCAAATCAAAAGTAGAAATTTTCTAGGCCGCTTCTACTGAAATAGGTAGGTCTAAGATCAAGCTTCCAGCAAAGGCATCGATCGAATAGAATAACCTGCCAAACAATGTACTGCTAATTCTATGATGTCAAGATGATATTCAATGTAACGAAGCAGAGATATAAACTGTACCTTCATGGCACATGACGAACTAATGACATACCAAGAAAATTAGCACATGCTTGTGTCATGGCCAAGATGTTTCTGTAGTTAAAGGGCCATACCTTGCTGCGGAGGACCTCCTGCGATCGCTAGGATTCCCAACAAGACTTCTTCCAGAACTTTCCAAGGGTGGGCGATACGGTAATTGAGCCAAATTCTAGAATTCTCCTGTCATAAGTGTCCATAGTTGGTAGGTTTGGCAGTGTGATCTCGTCCGCCGAATGAAAAGCCAATCAATGGATGTAATCAGAGGGCCTCTAGTATAAGAAGGGGTGCCTTCCCCCTCATTTGTATCTATCAAAACAGTTCAGCAATACAAAGACTCCTTTCTTTCCAAAGCTTTTCTCTCTAGGAACTTTCTCTCTCTATGATCCGAGTAAAGCGAGCGAGTGTGCGATCGATCGAGTAAGGCTTGGCTTAGGCGATCTAAAAGTGCCTGAGTCATCGCACAGTCACGATCACAATCAATTGGCCTGTGACACTTGAATGTTAGATACTAATTTCCAGCTTTTTGGTAAAAAAATCCTTCTAATTCAAAACCAAGTCAAAACTACTCCGAGTTCTCTCTGGTGCTGCTAATCAAAAGTAGAAGTTTTCCGGGGCACTTCTATCGAAATAGCTAGGTCTCACATCAAGCTTCCAACAAAAGACACCAATCAAATAGAATAACCCACAAAACAATGTATTGTTGAGATTCTACCTTGTCAAGATATTCAATGTAAGGAAGTAGCGATACTACCTTCATCGCACAAGATGTACTAATGACATGCCAAGAAAATTAGCATTGGGGGCATGAATGTTGGATACTAATTTCCAGCTTTGTGTTCAAAATTCCTTCTAATACAAAAGCCAAGTCAGAACATGTTCACTAGTCAGTACTTACAAACTAAAGGAATATGATTTACGAAGAGGCAAGAAAATCCCAAAGAGGGTCGAATTATCCTGGATGCCATAGCTTGCCGAGTCACGGTCATCAGCAAGCCTTTTTCCCGCATAAGCAATACCATGCAATTTAGCCGGCGCACTCATTGGCAACTTATCAAGAAGCTTATTCTTCACTTTCTTGATCGTGTCAGACTTGCAAACCTCAAGAGCAACGGTCTTACCATCCGCGCAATTGAAAAATATCTAAAATGGAGCATAAGAAGACACCAATTGTAAGACAAAGCCATTCGTGATGTCGTAACAAGCAAAGGTCTTGTGATCCCTGCTCCCAACGATAGACCAAATGAGAGCGCATGACCTGTGCAGACATCTTTGCTATGGCCAAAGCTTTGACATGACCCACAGGGAACCAAAATTTAGAGTCTACCCTGACTCTGTGAATGGACATGTCGACGAAGACCGACAAGTGTTCTTTAGGATGTAAAAGCAAATAAAATGTGGGCTCCGGGGGCAAGTTGAGTGAGGCGAGGGTCCGGTCCTCTGCAAGCACCTCTCCACCTGAAAACAGAGCGAAATCATCCGGCAGAATCCCTTCCATGGCTTGAATAATCCAACAGCAAGTATTTCTGAGCCGATTGGATATGGACAATTATTGTCATCCTAGCCAAGTCCCGAAGGAGGACACAGATCATGGCGCGACCATGGATGCCATTATCAGCGAGTCTTCTCCCTTCTTCGAGAGGCTTCCCTCCAAAAAAACTGCTGCTTGCTATACTCATCATTGATTTTCTCCTTATCCTCAATTAATGCCTTAATATGCTCCACGATTGAGTTTCTATTAGCTAGTCAGTTTCTTGGAGATCTCCACGGCCAAAATCACCTACCCCACAGAACTGGAATTCCCTATCATAGAGGCTTAGAACTTATTTTTCCAAATAAATCTAAGCACTTGCTAGAAACTGATATTCATTGACCAATATCACAAATGGAACAGAAACCAAAAACCAGGAGGAAAAAAAGAGAAGAAAAGTCCTGATCACGTTGATCTTCCATAATCAAACAGGATGGGGAAAACACAATGCGTCCTCGCAAACAAGAATCTCGAAACCCTAACGAAAATGCTAAAAAATCGAGAACCAGGCAGAACAACTTTAGACACCGGATACAGATATAGGGGGAGAGAGACAGAGAGAACCTATACTTCGTCCCAACTCGGATGCATGAAGTGTTGAAGTTGAGATGAAGATGAGGAAGCAGCATGAACACCTTGGAGCGCAACCCTACCGTCATCATCAAACTCCTCTTTCTAAGCAAAAATCATGGTGGATGGACTGGATGTTCTACAGGACGTAGCAGTGGAATTCAGACTGTTCTCATCGAAGAGAAAGATGCAACGCTCGTGAGAAAACATGCTAATGATGGATTGAGATCCAGCAGCGACCAAGTGCAGAGAGACGGAGAGAGAAATCCCTCTCTACTAGAAGGGGGCGTGCGAATGGAAGATGGAGAGAGAGAGTCAGATGAACAGAGGGAAATCGAGTCTTGAGTCAAGTCAGTGCATTTTTTTTTTAATATTTAAATCGCTGCAATAACGACAAGTCTAATTGCCATTGGACTGTGGAAGGTTTTTTTTTTTTGGTCTATTATGGTGCTTTCATTCATTCATGAAAAATGAGGATTACAAGAAAATGATAGATAAGTTTGTGAACATAAAATTTCCGAGAAGGGTAAGGGAGGAAAAGACATCCAATTTGGAGGAGAGTTTTGGTTTAGTGAGCCTTGGTGAGTCAATCTGCGGCCTTGTTGGCCTCTCGAGAGCAATAGGCCAGTGTTATTTAGTCGAGTTAGGCTAATATTCATTTACATTGCTCTATCATATCCTTCATATTCCAAGGGTCTTCAGCCCAACCCATGATACTTTCCACCAAAGTCAAACTATATGTTTCACACTCTAGCTTCTCATTTTGTATTTGCTCTATTCCAACTGTTCCCACGTGCTCCTCCTTTTTCAGCCTCAAATACTCTAGCCCGTGCAAAATGGCTAGAGTTTCGGCTTGTACAAAGGATGATGCATGAAGCTCTTGCATGAAGCCATCGATGACTATTCCGGCCTAATCTCGCAAGATTCCAAGGCCTAGTAATTCTCCTTGCACCCATGAGCAATCAATGTTTAATTTCATTGATCCTCTCCTCAGGGACGTCCACTTGACCGATAAGTTCATATTTGTGGGTTTCTTCAATCCATTTTTCTTTTGCAATCTGCTGAAGTTCTTTACTTGTGCTTTCGCTATGTCAACGATGGAGTACGAATCTAGTGGCTTGGCTCGAAATATGAAGTTGTTGCGAGCTTTCCATACTAACCAGAGCACCACCATGACCAGCTCATTCTCAGGTAAGTCTTTGCTCCATTCGAACCTCTCCGATAGCCACTTATCGAACCTAGAAATAGTGTAGAGATTGCAGCTTAGGTTGATTCGTGGGTCTATCCATATGTGTTTTGTCCACTTGCAAAGCAAAAATAGGTGCTCGATTGTCTCCGAATGGGTGTTGCAAAGCGAATAGATCGGGTCAAATAACACCTTCCTTTTGTATAGGTTCTCTCTAGTTGGTATAGCATCTTGATAGATGCTCCAAATGAAAGTTCGCATTTTCGGGGGGATAGTTAAATTTTATGTCCTTCAATTTTTGGAAACTGGAATGAACTTGATGCTCTATTTGGTTATGTTTTTGTGGTCCGAGAACAAGCTATATTATAGCCTCTCTTTATTGTGTACATTCCCGATCTGTTGCCTGTCCATACTAGATTATCTACCTTTAGGGTATAGCTTATTGGGATAGCAAGGATTTCATTAGCTAGACAATCTTCAAAAAGGTTCTAAATCTCTATTTCTTTCCATCCTCGATTTTCTTCATTAATAAGCTCAGCCATCATTACAAGGTCATCTTTATTTGCCGGACCGCCAATCACACCTTATATGAGCCATTTGTCCTCTCGTATTTGGATTAATTTTCCATCACCCACCCTCCATTCTACCTCTGATTCTATGGCCTCTCTCCCTACTAAAATGCTTTACCAACCCCATGATGGGTGTTGCCCTTTTCTAGCCTTCCACAAGTCTCCATTTGGGAAGTAGACACATTTTAGAATCCTGCTCCATAGAGCTGAAGGGGACTAAGATAACGCCAAGCTTGCTTACCTAGCATTACTTTGTTGAAATTTATCAAGTCTTCGAAGCCAAGCCCCCTTCATCCTTTCTAGTTTTCATTACTTCCCACTTTTTCCAATGCAATCCTCTCCTTGAATCATTTTGTTTCCACCAGAAAGAGGCGATTCTCTTTCAATAGCATTGCATATCGAGATGTGTATTTTAAAGATTGACATCGCATATTGAGGAAGGGCTTGTACTACACTTTTTATCAGGGTTTCTTTGCCTGCTTAGGATAGTAGCTTCTCTTTCCAACCCTCAAGCTTCATGTTTACTCTAGCTAAGATCCAAGTGAACATCTCTTTTTTTGACTAGCCCCAATCTATCGGAATGTCGAGATATTTCCCTATCTTGTCTATTATCGGTACTCCGAGCTCTTGAGCCATATTCAGATCAAGTGGTAGTTTCTTCTCAAGTGGAGTTAGAGGGGGATGGTTCAAGCATTGGATGCACTTGGCCGGTCTTGACCACACAGGACGGTAGCATAGTTGGTTGTTCCACATAGGAAGCTTGTTTGCTAGCAGCGTCCTTTTTCCCATGGAACTGGGGCGCCAATTGGATCCTGCATCTTTCGGAAAAACAGTTAGGACTTATCCCGAAAAGTTATGAGAGCAATCAGAGCATAAATCAAGTAAAAGGATAACTAAACACCAAAGTGCTGTTGAATTAGAGTTATCCTTTTGAGTCATTCTGTCCAGCAGAACCTGATAATCATCCACTCATTATGTTCCTCATAAAATAGCTCTAAATATATTGGCGTACTTGACAAATCTAACAAACAAATTTTCATAAAACCAGAAGAATGTAGACAAGACTGTATGACATACCCCAGCACAAGGAAAGTGAAAGCTTGATTTTCTTCTCCAAGATAGATCTCTATGGACTTCAAGCTTCGGCTCACCTCTGTGCTCACCTTCCAAGCGGGGGCCCAGGGCAATGAAGCATGTGAGGTGGCACTACAAATCAGCCGTGTCCACTGATGCTCTGACTCAAAAAATCATCACACTTCACGCGACATTCTAGAAGAAACCAGAATTTTGGCAGGTAGATTTGTGGCTCCTGGGGTTAAAGGCAGTTTCAAGCAACATTTGCAACTCCTATCAACAAGTCGGACGGGCAAACTAGCAAACCCATTCTTCATGGGAAAAGAACTCTGATAAAGTAACAATAACCTACCATCTCCGACGTCTTACCATTATAGTCATGGGTACATTTCTTTCCATGTAACGATTACATGAAGTCAAACACAAGAAAACCATCAACTGCTCAAGCTTTTGCTTACATATATTAATTCCACTAGCAATCATGAATCAACTACTATATGAAAAAATCAGACCTCTATCCAAGTTCACTTAGCTGCTGCTAATCAAAAGTAGAAGTTTTCTAGGGTGCTTCTACTGAAATAGGTAGGTCTAAAATCAAGCTTTCAGCAAACAACATTGATCAAATATAATGCTTAAAATTGACTACTAAGATTCTACAATTTTTCAGATATCCAATGTAAGAAACAGAGATATACACTGGACCTTCTTTGCACATGATGTCTTAATGACATATAAAGAAAATTAGCATCAGATGCATAAATGTAACACACTAATTTCCAGCTTTCTGTTCAAAATTCCTTCTAATTCAAAAGCCAAGTTAGAACTATAATTCGAATCACTCAGTTTTAGAAACTCAAGGCATTTCATATACTATGAGGTGAGATAATTTGAAAGAGAGTCGAATTCTCCTCGATGCCATAACTCGCAGGTTGAGGTCATCCGCAAGCCTTTGTCCCACATAAGCAATATCAGCCAATTTGGCTAGCACAAGAAAGCTTGTTCTTCACTTCCTTGATCGTGCGAGACAACAATTGTAAGATAGAGCCATCCATAATGTCATAAGAAACTAAGGTCTTGTGATCCTCAGGCTGCTTCCTTTGATAGACCATATGCAAACTCATGACCTATGCACACATCTTTGCTATGGCCAAAGCTTTAACATGAGCTAGAGTGTACCAAAATTTAGCCCCAATTTTGTGACCGGACATGTCCACAATAACTAACACATCATCTTTGGGATGGAAAATCAAACCAAATATAGGCTCTTGCAGCAAGTCGAGTGAGGCAAGGTTCTTGTCCGATGCAAGTACCTTTCCCCCAAATATTAGATCAAACTCATCATGCAGAATCCCTTCTATCTTCAATTTAACATCCTGGACAGTATCCTGATTCATCACTTTGACCAGCAAGATTTTTGGAGTCAATAAGATTTGGACATTTACCGTCATCCTAGCTAGAGGTGAGCAGCGGTCTAGGGTCGATCCTGGACCAATCCTGGACCGGCCCAACCCTGCCGGTCCTAGTCCAGTTCCCAAAGGGACTGGGTCAGTCATTGGTCCTGAAATTCCAGGACCAACACTGTGTGGGTTGGTCCTCGATCCTGAGAGTTTTGGGTCGGTCCAACCCTGGACCAACCCGGTATATTATATTATATTATATTATATTATATTATATTATATTATATTATATTATATTATATTATATTATATTTTTTATAATTTTTTTATATATTCAAATCTAAGTAAAATGTCTGTTCAAAAAAAAAAAACCTAAGTAAAATGATGTTAAAGTTGTTGACTCCTCAGCTCACAGTAATGGACAGACGGCATCCAATTCCAAAAGGCGTGAAGTTTATGCCATAAAGGTCTTCATGGCGTCCTCCACAATCCAGAGTATGTTCTTCAATCTTCACCATGAGGACCAAGGAGTCCTCACAGTCACGGACTTGCGAAGTCTAAAATGGTGCGAAGTTTACGCCGTAAATCTCCTCACATCTTCCTTCCCCAAAGTACGTTCTCCTCCATTATGTCTTCCTTGTTCTTCAATTTGCCAAAATCAAAAGTAGCAACATCCCGCTCGCCTCCGGTTGCCCACGCTGCTCACCTCTGACCATGCGTGCCACTTGCGCCGCTCGCTGCTCACCACTCGTCCTTTGCTGTTGTTGTTGGCCTCGCTTAACGCTCGCCACTCACCACTTGCCGCTAGCCTCGCTCAACACTCGCCGCTTGCCGCTAGCCTCGCTCAACACTCGCCACTTGCCGCTAGCCTCGCTCAATGCTTGCCGCTCACCAGTTGACGCTCGCCCCACTCGACGCTCGACGCTTACTACTCGCCACTCGCGCCGGTCGCCTTGCTTATCGCCGAGTAGATCAGAAGGAAAAAAAAAAAAAAAAAAAAAGCCCTAACTAGAAACCCTAACGCTCAGCTCACCCTTGCTTTCCGAACACAACTTGGCTAGTGAGTTCTACTTTGTGCTTCATTTGAGATCTTCAATGCTCTTGATTTGTGTTGAATTTTTATTTTTCCACGTTTGCTTCGCGTACCTAATCAGTTTGGCTGGGTATTAGTCCCCGTGACCTCCCCTTTTGGACCCTCAATTGACGGGGGCGATTGCATCCGATGTGTTCTTTCTGGGCTTTTCTTTCCTTTTTTGGAGATGGGTTTTAGCTTTGATTGGAGAATTGAATCGTGCTCATCATCCATCGTGATTTTAACTAAAGTAGCAATCGAACCATATTGATGTCATGTTTTTAAAATCTAAATCGTTGCATGTTGGAACAACAAGCTCGATAAAGACACGAGCTTGTAATTTATGAGCCGAAATTAGGTAAAAAATGCGAAAGTTTTGCTGGGAAAAGAAAGGAAATTTTGGTGAATATGTATCGGTATTAGTTGCACAATGCTGCATTGTCGATGGATGTGTAATTTGAATTTGTAGGTTTGCTTTTTTAGGGAGTATAAAAAACAAGACAAAAAAAATTATCGATCGGTCTCGGGTTGACCTTGGAACTGGACCGAACCCATTGGGTTAGTCCGGTCTATGGTCCCAGGCTCAATAGGGTCGGTCCTCGGTCCTAAAGATTGAGGACCGACACTGTATGGGTTGGTCTTAGGGTTACGGGGTGGCCCGGACCAACCCGGACCATGCTCACCCCTAATCCTAGCCAAGTCATGAAGGATGACATAGAGAGTCCAAAGATGGCAACAAACTGTAAATAGAATCAACATGAATATATATAATGAATAAAGTCAAAAAAAAGAAAAAGAAAAAAAGAACGGGTATCTGCTTGAAACTTGACCTTCACAAGTCTATTACAAAACCTCTGAACTTTTTTCAAAAATAAACCAATGGATTGAAACTATATCTTAAATGGAACAGCAATCCATAAACTGAAAAAAAAAAAAAAAAAAAAAAAAAAAAAAATCCGTGATCGCACTGATTTTCCAATTTCAACTAGGATGGGGAAACATTATAGTGTTCCCACTTTTTATTACAAGCAAAAACCTCGAAACCCTAAATCGAGAATCAGAAAAACGACAAACCAACATGAGACCCAAAGAGAGAGGAGAGAGGAGAGAGGACCTCTTCATTGGCCGAAAACTCTTCGTTGTCAGCATTTGGAGGCCCGGAGCGTGGAAGTTGTGAAGGCGAACCAGCCATTGGAGCTGGAAACGAAAGTCCTTCCCCTCTCCTCACTTAATAGTAACGGCGACAAATAAAAGTTTTTTTTTCTTCATATACATGTCTTGAAAACCTAAAACTTGTGATTTAAGTACAATTAAATTTTAAAATGTACGAAAAATGTAAGGAAATCCTAAAACTTGTTAAATTTATACAATTGATTCCCTTTATTAACTCTATCCAATTTGACTAATGAAAAATGTTGATTATGACTCTTTTTTAAATTTTAAATAGTAACGGTGACAAATAATAGTTTTTTTTTTTCATATACATGTCTTGAAAACCCTAAAACTTGGGATAAAAAGTACAATTAAATTTTAAAGTTTACAAAAAAAGTAACGAAATCCTAAAACTTGTTAAATTTATACAATTGATTCCCTTTAACTCTGTCCAACTTGACTAATGAAAAATATTGATTGTGACTCTTTTTTGCAAATAATTTCCTCTCTTACATGATGTTGACATGGCTAAATCATGAATTAGAAGATTAAATCTATGTCGTGTTGGTACAAATATGATTTTTTATTTAATTTGATATTAAAAATAAGGTATTTTTTTTTATAAAAAAGAAAAGGAGAAACTATGTGGGGAGGGCTAGAGTCCTCGCCGGGAAGGCCGAGCAGGGTAGGGGATGGCTGATATCCGTGCGCAAGGACCATTGACCCTCATTGATGATGGCTCCTAGCCGGCCAACCCCCACAATCACCAGCCCTTTCCGACGAGGGTGGGGCGGCGAAGGCCTGTCTAGGCCCTTGCTGTTTTGACTTCCTTCCTCCTTTTTTAATATGATATTTCAAATTTAGTTCTAAAAAATTAGATCAAAAAATCATATTTGGACCTAAATGACGTCGTTTTAGCCCTATTTTTCTTTTTTTAGCCACATCAGTGCCACGTATGAGAGAAAATAATAATAAGAAAAGTAATGTTTCCATCCATTTTTCATTAGCCAAATTGAACCGAGTTAAGGGAATTACTTGATTATGCTAATTTGAAAAGTTTTGAGGTTATATTGCACTTTTTGTAAAATTTAAGACTAACTTGCACTTTCTAATAAGTTTTAAAACTCATATAGTGTGCATATCCCCTTTTTTGTCAGAAAATATAAGGCCTTCATTTGTACCATGTTTTTTTTTTTTCCTTTTCAGAGAGTTGTTTCACAAAACTAAGAAAATAAAAAGAAAATTTCAGCAGGGCCACTTTTTTCCAAAGTGGTAATTATCGCAAAAAGAAAATTATTAATTATTTAATTTGTCTCAATTGATCCTCTAGCTGCCAAAATATTAGGTGTGTAAGAAGATGTGCCGGACCAAAAAAAATTGAGTATTGAATTTTCAGTGCCGAAAATAGAAATAGAAGGTTCTTCAATAATATGTAAAAACCTCGAACAGATGAAGATGCAAAGTGTAAAGAGAAAGTCTTTTGAGCAACTAACTTGACATAAGGATTGTAGCTCTCACTTAATGTTATTAATTTCTTAGGGTCATTATTTATAGGTTTTAACAAGATGATTGGCAAGGTTTCAATTACCATAATTTTTTTTAATTGAATGAATTTAAAAACCCCTTCGTTTTTTTGGTCATAAAAAAAATTAGACTTTTTGGTTTAATTGAGACTTTTAAGTCAATCTTAGTAAGAGTTGTCGAACAAAATTATTCCCATCAAGTGCAAAATGGTTAACTTTCCGCACTAATTTAGATTGTCAGACAAGTGTCACAAGCAGTAAAAAAAAAAAATGATTTTATCGTTGAAGAATAACATTACTGTTAATATATATATATATATATATGTGTGTCTGTGTGTGTGTGTGTGTGTGTGTGTGTGTGTGTGTGTGTGTGTGTGTGTGTGACGATAATTACGAAATTATACGGATTTTTTGTTCCAATAAATTTTACTTATGTAAATACTAATTTATATTTATCATTTACATATATGGATATGGAATAAGTAGAAGTTAGTCATTATGATTCTGATCTTAATTCCGATTCCTATTTTAGTTCAAATTATAATTCTAATTCTAATTTCAATTGCAGATTTTTACAGTAATCTATAATTTATCATGGAATCAAATATAATCCGTGTTTATTTTGGCATTTTTAAACAGAAGCTAAATTTTCTTTCCTTCCTACCAAAATCTTAAATATTATTTAAATTTTAAATAATTATGAAAAAATTATGTAAACGTTTGCGTCAACTTTTCATATGTTGTGAACATATGTTGTGAAAGTCTTAGTTGCTTGAGGTTAAACAATTTGAAATGCCAACGTCCCAAGATTTGAAAAAAAAAAAGAAAAAAGATAAAGATAAAATCACTCCAAATAGACAACAAGTACCTTAAGTTTAGAATTCAACCAACGCCGAGCTTGAAACTTAATCGTGACTTTCTAAAACCTGAAGTTCTCCTTTGATTAAAAAAAAGAACCTAAATTCCCGATTTTTCAACACCCGTATAAAGTATGTACATTCTACTGCACCTAGAACCGACCGTCGCAGAGGAAATGACGACAAAAGTACAGGCTCTGCCTCAAAGGCATGAGATGTATTTCGCATATATTCGGTACGTCTTGACTCTGCTTGCTTTCCATTTCGAGTCTGAGTTAAGTAGCATGTCGGCACCAATGATAAATCGGAGAAATTTATCACCGGCTGGGTATAAAGTTAGCAGTAGAGCAATTAGTATTTGAATCCTCATCTATTTGAAGTCCCGTGACAAGAAAATTACTGTCACATAAATCTAGAAATTTGATTGAAATCGCACCACCTTAATTCAAAGCATTTAGCGCAGACAAACATAGATTATCATGCTTGTCCTTAAGCGCTTGACAACCGATGATACTTGCAGACTTAAATTCATAAGAGTTCCGTATTTTGAATTGCACAGACAACAAAAGGACCACAAATTGCAAACTGGGTTTCCCACAAATGTAAAGCACGCCGCTCGCATCGGATGAGAACGTGCCTCTGCCAATGCCCTGAGATTGGTATGGTAACTGCTTAACCTCCTCTTTCTATGATGGCCTAGGTGGCAGTGCACGGGGAGGAGGAGGGATGGTGGTGCGTCCGCGCCTCACACCTCAAGCCTCATGCCTCGAATATGCGTAGAGAGGGAGCACATGTCCCACGTCACTTAGGAAGAAAGTTCTAAACTAACCTTTAAGATTCAAGGTTCTTTATTTGTACACATATGTTTTTCGGGCAAAGCTCAAAGGAACAAATAAAATGATTTGATTCCCAACTAAACTAAACATGCCTATGGGTTGAGATAAAATGATTAGAAAAATCAAAGTGGAACCCTAGATCTACTAGAAAGGGCACACGGATAAGGGAACACTAAATCAATCGAACCATGATATATTCTCGCAAATAAGGGGACATTAGATCAATCAACACATGACACATTGACACATTGTTCATGGGTAACCATGTTATGGTTGAGCTCGAACCACGATACATTCTCACAAATAAAGGAACATTAGATAAATCGACGCATGACACATTCACACATTGCTCACCGGTAAACATGTTATGGTTGAGATCAAAGCTATCAAGTAGCAATCAAGAAATGCAAAGAGAAAAATCAAGGTAGAAGCCTTAGCTTTGCTACAAAGGGGCGTCTCTTACAAGTAAATGGAGCGTGAGAGACCGTAGATTCCATAATCAACTAGTCTTTTTTTCCATCTTCGAGACAATTGCCTCGAAAAAAAAAAAGGTTGACTATGTTCATCATCGATTTGTTCCTTGTCCTAAATTAATGCTTTGATATGATCCAGTTTCTATTAGTTTCATGGTCTCTCCAAGACTAGAATCACCTATGGCACCAAAACTAGATGAAGTCTATCACAAAGCCTTTGAATTTTTTTTCCAAATAAATTTAAACATTGCCTTGAAACTAGATCTTCACCAAGCAATATCTTAAATGGAACGGCAACAAAAAAGAATAAAATAATTATCGATCGCACTAATTTTCCAATTACAACAAGATGGGAAAAAAAAGACATGAGATCCCACCGAGAGAGAACCTCTTCTTTGGTCAAACTCTCTTCACTGTCAGAATTTGAAGGCACGGAGCGTGGAAGTTAAGATGAGGAAGTAGCTGGTAAAGCTTTGAGCACAGCCGTACCATCAAACTATTGTTTGTCCGTAAAAATCTTAGGGGATTGACTTGAAGTTCTACGAAATGTAGTAGTGGAATTCAAACTAATATATTACGGTCTGGGAAGTGACACGATCCAGAGGATTTTTTAATGAAGCCATGATCGAGTGACCCTTAAATCGATACAGTAACTATACGATCTTATAATAAATGCAAGTAGCTAGGTAGATAGAGAGATATAATATCTACAATCAAATTGAGGAGAGATATACGGCTACAATTAAGCTTGTACTTATATATATATAGGGGCTTCCTTCATTTGTATCTGCCTTACAAGAAATAAAATCTTTCTAGAGTTTCTCTATGATCCTTGCGAGTGTGACCAACTAGAGCCGCATGAGTAATGGAACACTAGATCAATCGACCCAACTAAAAATGTTTATAGGTTGAGATAAAATGCTTAGAAAAATCAAAGTGGAAACTTAGCTCTACTTAAAAGGATTGCACGAATAAGGGAACACTAGATCAATCAACCCATGACACATTCACACAAATAAAGGAACTTTAGATTAATCGATCCATGACACATTGACACGTCGCTCATGGGTAAACATGTTATGGGTTGAGGTCAAAACCCACGAGCAGCAGCAAAGAAATGCAAAAATAAAAATCAAAGTAGAAGCCCTAGCTCTACTAGAAAGGGACGCGTCTTACAAGTGAATGGAGTGTGGGTGACCGAGAATAATCAAAGTAGAAGCCCTAGCTCTAGTCTTACAATGGAGCGTGGGTGACGGAGAATAATCAAAGTAGAAGCCCTAACTCTAGTGTTACAAGTGAATGGAGCGTGGGTGACCGTGGATTTCATAATCAACTAGTCTTTCTTTCCCATCATCGAGACGATTGCCTCCAAAAGAAAAGCTGCTGACCATATGTTCATCGATTTGCTCTTTGTCCTCAATCAATGATATGATATGCTCCACGGTCCAATTTATATAAGCTTTTAGGACCAGTGACTTGGTGATTTTGAAGTTTAGTTCACCTATGCCACCTAAAAACACGTGTTCCAAAGATGACAACAAATCGCAAATAGAATCAACATCGTTATAATGAACAAACTCGAAAAAAGCTAGGGTATCTGTTTTGAACAGTGATAACTCTATAAAAATAGAGTTATTTTACTTATTTTAGGCAATAATTAATACAATATCTACGAGAAAATATTTGGATTCCTTTTTGATTATTTGAATTTTTCTTGTTTATGCAAAGTAATGAGATATGAAGAGGATAAGGAAAAAAATGGCAACTATCAAGAATTCAAATAAAATAAAAAAGTAGTGAAAGATGGATATCAAATTAGGAAATTCTTGATTTTGTTCCCTAATGTTATTTGCAAGCGTTGAGAGATAAATATTTTAGATTTCCTATAAATAAGAAAACACGGAGAGGGCAGTGAGGTTTTTTTTTGTTTTATCGTTTTTCATTCTTCTGAGAGTTTTTCAAGTATTTTGAAGAGAAAACAAAAGTGATGACAGAATTATTGTCATTTGATTCAAGATATTAGGTTTGATCTATATATTTATTTTTTCTTCTACTATGTTATAATTTTCTTTTATTAGGGCTACGATGTAGCCTAATAATGATGATGTGAATTTCATGATTTTTATGTTTTATAATTGATTTCATTCATGTGAGTTATATATTATTGTGCTTAATGTTTGAGTGACGACCTGGCCACCAAAGTTGAATGATCGACGCGATGTGCATGTTTGAGCGAGAAGTGATAATATGCAGTTGCTCATTATAATATATAACCATGAATTAAACGTGGATAGAGATATACTGCATTATTTGTGTAGCTTTCGGTGATAAGATGATCCAAAATACTCATTGTAAGTTAGGAATATTCATAGTTTTTAATGCACTCGTGTTTATTTTAATTTATATAGAAATATAGTTGATTAATAAGCTGAGTAGGTTTGCTATACCTAGAGATAGGATAGTAAATAGATTAGGAAATTCCGCTATCGCATGTTTCATATCGTTCTTGTACCCATAATAATCTGAAATTCATATCTAGTGGTTATGGTGAAATCGGATGCTCTAACATATTTATCTAATCAATTTATTGCACCCATAATAGTCTACAAATTTCACTTTTAGTTTATTCTTAATTATATTTTGATCTGTTAGATAAATTTTAGAATTAGTCTAGTTTAGTATTTAATTGGTTTATTAATCATCGATCTCCGTGGGACGATACTTTTTCTCATCATTATATTACTTGTTCGACACGTGCACTTGTGTTTAGAATTTTACGAACAAACAGCAAGTGCTTGAAACAGGATCTTACGAGTCTATTGTAAAGCCTTTGAACTTTTTTTCCAAATAAATTTAATGGATTATCAATAAGCCTAGAATTGATTCTTCCTGGGTCGATGCCCGAGCGGTTAATGGGGACGGACTGTAAATTCGTTGGCAATATGTCTACGCTGGTTCAAATCCAGCTCGGCCCAAGAATTCGCTGATCCACCATGAAATGATATAGCCCATTTGTTCTTCATAAAGAATTCCGGCTACGAAACGAAAGAATCGAAAAAAGTACAATTTTCTGATATATCCCTACCGCTTTATTTGCTCTGTTGGCTAGAAACTAGATCTTCTTCACCGAGCAATACCTTAAATAGGATGGCAACCCAGAAAAAGAAAAATTCCTGATCACATTGATTTTCCATTATAACAGTGTTATAAGCAAGAATCTCGAAACTAATGAAACTACTAAAAATCGAGAAGGAAAAGAACAACGAAACAAACATGATACCCACACAGAGAGAGAAAGAAAGAGAGAGGACCTCTTCTTTGGTCGAACTCTCTTCTTCGTTAGAATTTGGAGGATGGGACGTGGAAGTTGAGAAGGCAAACCAGCCATCGGAGAAAAGCGATGAAAACACGTCCGTCTCCCTCTCCTTCCTCAAATAGTAACGACAACAAATAAAAGGCATACTTACATCGAAAACCTTAAAATTGGAGTAGAAGTGTAAATAAATTCAAAAACTTATAAAAAATGCAATTAAGTTATTAAAACTTGTAAAATTTATACAATCGAGTCCTTCCTTAACTCCGTTCAACTTAGCTGACGAAAAGTACTGACTATGACTTTTTCATTTGAGTATTTTTCCTCTCTACATAGCGATGGCATGCCTAAATCATGATACATAAGAATAAACCGACGTCAGTTTGGTATAATTATGTCTTTAATGTAAATTTTATTTAAATTAAATTTAAAAAATAAGGGAGAAACCAAACGTAAGGTTTGCAGCCCTCACTGCTGCAGCCCTACCCTCGCTGGAGGAGGGTAGGGAATTGCCGACAGGGTTGTTGGGCTTTGGCAAGGCCCGTGGCCGGCCATTCCCCACCATTGCCAGCCCTTCCCAACTAGGGTGGGGTGGTGGCAGCAGGTCAGGGCCTTTGTCGTTTTGACTTCCTTCCTCCTTTTTTAACATAATTTTTCAAAATTAAATTATTTGTTAAATTTAATTTAATAAATAATTAGATTAAAAATCATATTGAATCTAAACGACGTCATTTTAACCTTATTCTTATTGTTTTGGTCACATCAGTGTCACGTATGAGAGAGAAAATAATTATAAAAAAGTCATATTATCATTTATGTTAGTCAAATTAGATGAAGTCAATGGAATGGCTTGATTACACCAAATCAACAATTTTTAAGACTTCTTTGCACTTTTATAAATTTTACGATTAAATTGCACTTCCTGACAAGTTTTAAAATTTTATATAAATCCCCTTTTTTTTTCAGAAAATAAAAGGCCTTCATTTGTACTGTATTTTCCCTTTTTAGAGAGTCGTTTCATAAAACTAAGAAATTTAAAAATAAAAAAAAAATCTACAAGGCCACTTTTTTCCAAAGTGGTAGTTATTGCAAAAGGAAAATTAAAATTATTCAATTCGTCTCAGTTGATCCTCTAGCTGAGAAAGTATTAGGTGCATTAAATGTGCCAAACCCCAATTTTTATTTTTTTTTAAATTAGGTATTGAATTTTAAGTACCAAAAACCGAAATAAAAGATTCTTCAATGATGTGTAAAAACTCAAACACCTGACCATCAAGGTGTAAAGAGAAAGTCTTCATAAGGATTGTAGCTCTTAGTTAATTTTATTAATTTCTTTCCATACACATGGAACTAGGGCCATCATTGATAGGTCTTAACAAGATGATTGGTAAGGTTTTAATTACCATATATTATCTTTTTTTCTAATTGAGTGAATATAAAAACCCTTCCTTACTTAGCTCGTCAAATGAATTTTTGGTTTAATTAAAACTTTTATGTCAATCTTACCTTTTTGTATGTGCATAGTTCGAATCTATTATGTGTTGGGGAGAACCGGTAACAATTCACGAAGGAGAATTTATGTGAAGGGGAGAACTGGATAACAATTTATCAAAAACTAACCTAATGCAAGATCAATTTTATTTTTCCCAAAAGTAAACCGGCCAAAATTGACTTAGCCCCAACAACAACTAGCATTACATTCTAATAATACAACCTCAAAATAAGTATAGCATAACATTCTAATAATACAACCTCAAAATAAGTATATATAATGCTGAAATTTACGGGGAAAACCCAATATAATAAAAATCATAGACTGCCAACAGACGGCCAATAAACTTTCACTAATCACCAAGACTAGTATGATACATAAAGTTTCTTAGCTCAAAAACTTGCATTAATAACTAAAAATAGTAGGATATATAAAGATTCTTATCTAGTTAGACATTACAAGCTTAACATCAACAATACAATAATATTTCATCACTACAAAAGTATATTAACACAAACGAAGCGAGAAAATCTAACCACAATTAGAGATTACAAGAGATAATTTACATAATGTTTTTAAAGAATGAAATCAATCAACTTATAGATCTTGATCTCACGAATAACACATTGAAATTCGAGCCAATTTTGAAAATGGTCGACAGTTGAATCATCGCCCAAGCATCTCTTTCTCTGTCCTGCATTTTTACTCCCCGAACCGCCCCACTCTTTTCTCCTTTACTTTTCGACTTCTTTTGACTTCCCTTTTCTTTTTATCATATGTTAGCTGGGCCCTGGAAAGAAGCGGGCCCAGCCAAAATTATGCACGATGAAACGAGTCAAAATGCAGAACAAATGGAGCTGGTAACTCCGTGGATAAGGGGATGGGCTTAAGTACGATCCTCTGACGGCGCCTAGATGAAGCTTGCACAAAACTCGTCATAAGAAACAATATTATAATTAAATTTATATTATAAAATTGAATCAAAGTCGAATATATAAATAAAAATAATATTAAATTAAAAATCAAATTTTTATTATTTTTTATTAATTTAAATGTCTTGTATTAGAATTCAAATATTATTTATGTTGAAATATAAATCCAATTTTGCTAATTTAATAAATTTATTATTCATGAAAAATAACTTTCCTATTATAAATATAAAAAAATTTATTCACATTTATTCCACCTCTTCATGAGATATTTTTATTTGGCTTATATTCTCCTTATATCTAACTTTGTCTTGTCTAGAGTAGGTATCAAACGCAGAATATGATAAATTCTATTATATCCTGAATTTTATCCCGACTTTCGAATGCAACTTTTGTGATACGATGATACGAGCTTTCATTGAATAATTGAAGAGTTAGATGCCAGCATGTTCGCGCGTATCCTCAATGCTTCGTCAGGAGTTTTAGACCTCACATAATGTGAACGCGTTTTCTTTTGAAGTCTCCCCAATCCCTCCAGCTCACTTCCGATTGAATTAAATTTGTTTCAGAACGAGGAAAGAGGAGCTCCGAGTGTGAGCTCATCTTAGGTTAGGACAAATCGAGCTCTGCCCTCGTTGACTACATCGTTATTTAATCCTATAATGCCGTTATTTTCGCCGTTGTATTGGGGATGATGATCGGTCTGGAAAGATCGGTGCGTTGTTTTAGATTATCTGCTGTGGCTTCACCTTCAAATGAAGCCTCACGAAAGTCAACAAATCGTTGTGGCCGAAACTTGAGCATCAAGGACCGATCTTGTTTTGAGACCATGGACAGCATAATATAATCGTCACTGCATGTCTCAAAACTCAATTTTCACATCATCTCTCTCTCTCTCTCTCTCTCTATATCACCATGGCCATCTATTCGGAATCGAAGGGCTCGTTGCGCCACTTCCTTCTCTTCTTGTCCTTTCGGATGTCGCTTCGATAAGGCTATTCTCTTTCCTTCAACATATCTCGGTTTGACCAGCAGACCATGGACATGATCAATGAAGGCGACACGAGGCTGAACAAGAAGTTCGCCCCATCTTCCTCATCCTTCTCAAACTTTTGTGTGCCAAATGCTATTAAGATTGACTATCTTTATGAAATCTCGTTTAGTGATGAAACCAAGATTTCTGAAACTCAACTCCCTCAAACCCCTATTTTGTTTTTGCTAAACCTGTCTCATTATTTTCTTCCATTTGCCCTATTCGACATTTTATTCAACAAAATCCTAAAGAAGTAAAAGAATACATAAAGTCCCATGAAGTAAAGTGAATGTTTTTTGAAAAATTCTCAATGTCTCTCTAAAAACACTTTTTCTTCTCCAACCTGATAGAATCCTCTGAGGAATACAGCTCGGATAACTAGAGATGTTATCATCCTAGCACTCTTGAGTGTTTCTATGCTATGAATTAAAATTTTGAGTAGTTTGTTGCTAAAAGACTGTTCCTAAAAGGCTTGAACAAGAAGTTTGCCTATTGTGAAAAGGCATACTTACAAAAAATTAACTTCATTTTTCTTGGTTCTAAGCATATGACTATTTATTGATATTAGAGTTGGAACGATCACTAAAAATAGTATTTTGAAAAGAGTAACATATTGAATACAGCTGTAGATTAGCACTAATCAATTTCTACGTCTTCGTCTCACGAACAACATATTAAAATTTGAGCCAATTTCGAAAATGTTTGACCTCGCTTGATCTGTCCCCTCTCCTTGCCGGTGGGGGGCTTCGGCTCTCTCTCTCTCTCCTGGTTTTTAAATCCACGGACAGCCCCCACTCTTTTCTCCTTTACTTTTCGACTTTTTTTACTTCTTTTTTCCTTTTATTTTACGTTAGCTGGGCCTTGAAAAGAGGCGGACCCGGCCAACGTATTGCACGATGAAACGAGTCATAATGAAGAGCAAATGGAGCTGATACTCTGGGGAAGGGGATGAGCTTAAGTACGAGCCTCTCACGGCGCCTAGATGAAGATAGGTACAAAAGTCCTCACAAGAAATAATATTATATATTAAGTATAATTATAAAATTGAATCAAAGTCGAATTTATAAATAAAAATAATATTAAATTAACAAATTAAATTTTTATCTTCTATTAATTTAAACTTTTATATTAGATTTCAAATATTAACTATATTGAAATATAAATCCAATTTTTTTTAATTTAATAAGTTTGTTATTCCAAACAAATAATTTTCCTATTATAAATATTATAAATTCTATCTATCTTTATCCTATCTCTCCATGTGATATTTTTATCTAGCTTATATCTTTCTTATATCCATTCTATCACATTCTGAATTTTACTGAATACCAAACGTAACATTTGTTACCCACCCACGCATGGCTATGTTGGTTAAAGCCTGGCCTCCTAACTGCCAGGTTAGGGTTCGACTCTCAGAGTCTGCCATTACTTCAGGAGTAGTTCTGTGACTTAAGTGGGGGGCCTTAGCTAGTGGGTTGCTGGGCTAGTTTCCCCCGAGGTATAGTTGGTACTGTGCTCCTGTAAGGTGAGTTAGGTCGGATTCTCAGCATCAACAATAAAAAAAAAAAAAAAAACAACAACAACAACAACAACGGAACCAATGTTGTATGATGACATGAGCTTTCATGGAATAATTGAAGACTTAGATGCCAGCATGTTCACGCATCTCGATGCTGTGTCCGGAGTTTTAGACCCAATCACACAGCGTGAACACGTTTTCTTTTGAAGTCTCCCCAACCCCCCCGCCTCACTTCAACAGTTGACCGATCGAATTAAATTTGTTTGAGAACGAGGAAAGGGAAGAGCTCCGAGTTTGAGCTCATCTTAGGTTAGGACAAATCGAGCTCTGCCCTCGGTTGATTACATCGTTATTTAATCCTATAATGTCGTTATTTTCGCCGTTGTATTGGGGATGATGATCGGTCTGGAAAGATCGGTGCGTTGTTTAGATTATCGGCTTTGGCTTCACCTTCAAATGAAGCCTCACGAAAGTCAACAAATCGTTGTGGCCGAAACTTGAGCATCAAGGTCTGACCTTGTTTTCAGACCATGGACAGCATAATATAATCGTCACTGCATGTCTCAAAACTCAATTTTCACATCATCTCTCTCTCTCTCTCTCTCTCTCTCTCTCTCTCGCCATGGCCATCTATTCGGAATCGAAGGGCTTATTGCGCCACTTCCTTCTCTTCTTGTCCTTTCTGGTATCGCTTCGATCAGGCTATTCTCTTTCCTTCAACATATCTCGGTTTGACCCGCAGGCCACGGACATGGTCTATGAAGGCGACGCGAGGCCGAACGTTGGGACCATCGACTTCACTAGCCTCACTTACTCCTGCCATGTCGGCCGGGCATTTTATGGAGAGAAGCTGCGGCTCTGGGACTCCGCCTCTAGGAGGCTCACCGACTTCTCTACTCGCTTCTCCTTCGCCATCGACACGCGGAACCAGTCGGGGTATGGAGCGGGCTTGGCCTTCTTCCTCGCCCCGGTCGGGTTCCAAATCCCGGTCAATTCGGTTGGTGGCTTCTTAGGCCTGTTCAACACCACGCACAGCGACTCGCCCTCGAATCAAATTGTCGCGGTCGAGTTTGACCCCTTTGCTAATCCCGAATGGGATCCTCCATATGAGCACGTCGGGATCAACATCAACTCCATCGCCTCGGCCGTGACCACCCCTTGGAACGCTAGCTTCCACAGCGCTGACACCGCCGACGCGTGGATTGTGTACAACTCCGAGACCAAGAACTTGAGCGTTTCTTGGAGCTATCAGACTACGCCGAATCCACAAGAGAACACAAGTATTTCGTATCAGATTGATCTCACCACTATCTTGCCCGAGGAGGTGATGATCGGTTTCTCAGCTGCGACTGGCTTTAACATTGAACGTCACCAGCTTGAATCTTGGTCCTTCAATTCAAACCTCGAAGTCAAGCAACAGCAAGGAAATGCAAAAAGGACAAAGTTGGCTGTCGGCTTAGCAGTTCCGCTGGGGGTCCTACTCTGCGGCATCGCAGCAGTATCGGCAATCCTCTGGAGGTGGAGGAGGAGGAGGAGGCAGGGGAGGAGCGAGAGATTGGAGACGGCAAACATAACGTCCATAAATGACGAGCTAGAGAGAGGCGCTGGGCCACGGAGGTTTTCATACATGGACCTCGCTTCTGCCACCAACAACTTCGCCGCAGAGAGGAAGCTGGGCGAGGGTGGGTTCGGGGCAGTCTACAGGGGATATCTGGTTGGCCTGGATGCGGCGGTTGCGGTCAAGAGGATATCAAGAGGGTCTAAACAGGGGAAGAAGGAGTTCATCACCGAAGTGAAGGTCATCAGCAGCTTGAGGCACAGAAACTTGGTGCAACTCATAGGTTGGTGTCACGAGGCGAGCGAGTTCCTGCTCGTCTACGAGCTCGTGCCAAACGGGAGCCTTGACACGCACCTCTTCGGCAAGAAGAGCCCTCTAGGCTGGGCGGCCCGGTACAAGATTTCGGTCGGGCTTGCCTCTGCGCTCCTCTACCTCCACGAGGAGTGGGAGCAGTGCGTGGTGCACCGGGACATCAAGTCGAGCAACGTGATGCTGGACTCGGGGTTCAATGTCAAGCTCGGAGACTTCGGGCTGGCCCGTCTCATGGACCACGAGCTTGGGCCACAGACGACTGGGCTAGCCGGCACGTTTGGGTACATGGCTCCGGAGTATGTGAGCACGGGGCGGGCAAGCAAGGAGTCCGACGTGTATAGCTTTGGGGTGGTTGCGCTCGAGATTGCAACGGGACGGAAGTCTGCTGACCCAATGGGGCAATCCGTGGAAATGAGTTTGGTGGGGTGGGTGTGGGACCTTTACGGGAGAGGCCAGGTTGTCGAGGCCATGGATGAGAGGCTTCAAGTGGATTTCGACCGGAAACAAGTGGAGTGCTTGTTGGTTGTGGGCTTGTGGTGTGCTCATCCCGACCGAAGCCTGAGGCCCACCATAAGGCAGGCGCTTCAAGCCTTCAATTTCGAGGCCGCGGTGCCGGTTCTTCCTAATAAAATGCCCGTCGCAATGTACCACGCGCCGTTGCCGCCTTCTGTCAACTCCGGCGAGCCTCTCATCACTAGTAGCATCCAAGAAGGTCGTTGAGCGTGGTTGATTGACTATTGGAAAGGAGGGAACAAGAATTATGTAGCATGTATTCTCGATTGTTCAAGTAACGGAATCATGAAACTTGTCATTAGTGGCCTTTTGTGTTTTTTCCAAGTAAATCAAATACATGTAAATTCTTGTTTGATAACTCAATTCAATGTTGGAAACTAAAATGTCCCTATCTCGATCTTAATTATATTAATTTGTTCTGAATTCCAGATATTTGTTGAAATATGTGGAATCGATGCCAAAACTAGCGACTGTGCAGAAGCGTCCCTTCATCCGTGGGAAACCGTCGTTGCATCTCGCATTAATGCAGCTTCCTTTGAACTGAGGATGAAACTGCTGTTTTGTAATTGATTCAGAAATAAGATAATAATGCTGAGAAAACTATTGTGATGTAATGAGCTCTAGCTCTAGTTGTATTAAATTAATCTCTTGGCTTTTCAGTCAACTGACAGCTAATTTAGCGTGTGATTATTGATAATGAATGAATTGACCTTTCAAAGAAGTTTCTAGGAAAGCGGTCGGGCCATAATTACAGACTATGGAAAGAAAGACTACCTATGTTACCTCTTATTGTATTTACTTAATGGATTGCAAGCTATAACAATCAAGATTCGATGAACCGGTCAAAACGTAATCAAAATATTTACAAACTCCTCTTTGTGCAATTGCACTTTAAAAAAAATTCAATTAAATCTTAAAATTTATTATAATAGTGCAATCGAATTCTAAAACTTTCAAAAAGTGTAATCAATAAAACAATTTGATTGAATCAATTTGATAAGTTTTAGGATTTGTTGCACTTTTTGAAAATTTTAGGATATAATTGCACATTTATGATAAGTTTTAGGATTTTTAGTATATTTATCCCATTTTAGAATGATAATTGGCAAAATGAGCACAAGCATGTACTGGCAAATTCAAGTATGTGCAATTCTTCTTCATGGCTTCATAGCTTCCTTTCTTTTATTTACAGATAACCAAATCTGAATGTTGAACCTTGAATAGATAGTTGTTGTATCCATCAATTTTCCTTGAATATGATAGCTGTTAATTCACGAAATCAGCTATAAAAGAAACTATCTTTCAAGGATGAGTTAGGCTAATTTCACATCAGATGCATACACAACATTTTGATCCTTGATCAGATAAACAAATCGCATGTCCTTATAAAAGAAAAGGAACAAGTTAAATGCACTATATAGCTCAAGCAGAGTTGTGCTCCGTAGCGCGCTCACGTGGGAGAGTACGACTAAGAGAGAACAAGAGAGCCAATGCCTCCCATTGGCAGCCAATTAAACTTTATCTAAGAACTTTCTCTCTCTCTCTCTCTCTTTTTAAATTTTCTTTTCATATCTTCCAACGGCAGCCTATACCTCACGTTTGTGACTGATTCTTAAAATTTATGTAAGAACTTTCTGGTTGATCCATCTTTTCCAATGGTCGTAATAACTCATTTGCATAAATCTTTTGAGAAACATCCATCTAACCCAATCACAGCCAGCCAAGAAACCCTCTTTGCATACATCTAAACAGAAAAACATCTTGTCAAAGTGTCCTAAAATTAGGCGGTGGCCTTTCATGTCATCTAATATAGACTTTACTACCTAAGTGGTGAAGCCTGTGTTCTCCTGCATGGTCACATGTTTGTGCATATTCTTCTTTGTACAAACTTATCAATGTACACATTACCTTATACTTAACCCATTTAGATTGATATCCAAACACATTACCACTAGTTGCTTTTTACTAACTATTGTGTTGAAGAAATGATTGAACAACCGCATATTGATCACGTTTTATTGTTGAATACAATGCTATAGCTATGTTCCTCATGAAATCACCATACATAGAATGAGCAAGTGCTCCTACTCAATGTTTTATACCATTCATGGACAATTCTCTTATGCACACTTTGCTCTAGCATATTCATTGCTATATCTAGTGAAATCAACATTTCTCTATTTAACAATTGAGTACTTCAAAATTGCATCTATGAATCGTTTTGCATCATCAGATTTCCTATATAGTAACATGTGATTTCTAGCATTTGGATTATGAGAAGGAGACCTACTATTCCTTCTACATAGAACTTTTTCATCATCTTCGTTATCATCTTTTGATCTAACATTCTCATCATTACCTCTTTTGTCATATTTTGTGTCATAACCATCAGCTACTAGAGCTCCTTGGTCCTTATTTATAACTTCATTTGTTCATAGAGTGGTGCATTTCTCCTTTGTTGAAATTCCCTTACTTGTTCCCTTTGCTTGCACAAGTTCCTCATCATCACTTGGGCAATTTATATGCACCAAAGATTCATCATCCTCATCATTGGAAAGTGCAAGTTCCCAACCTACCCTTCTCCAATCCATTCTTGATCAAGTGTGTCTTCTCCCCAATATTTGTTCCATGTCTCGATTTGCTCAACAATCTGTTTAAAACTAGCTCTGTGCGTTGCCTCAATCTCCCCTGCTCTCTTTTCAATATTAGTTATATTTACTCTTAAACCAGATCCATCACTTACTTGGATACTCTATTCAATACAAGCTTCCACTCCTTCTCAATCACATCCATCACTCACCTATGTATCCTGTTCTTTATCGCCATAATTCTCAAACATATACAAAAACATTGTGACCATGAAGATAATGATAAATAAAATCCCTAACACCATTATCATCACGCAACAATCTTACCAAGACTTCTCTATTTTGCATCCAAGTTGTTTCGCTATATTTTATTGGGGAGAGAGAGAGAGAGAGAGAGATTCCAAATGAATTGATGTGTTGTTGTGAGACAACCAATTGCCATGTTGAGGTCAATTGTCCATTTTGGATTTTAATCTCTTTAAAGTTGCAATTTAGGTTATGTTATGCAAATACAAAATGCTTGACCGTCACTTATCAATTGTGACAAGAGGGTTCAGTCATTTTTATTAAGGATTGTCTCTTTATAAGCAAGATTGAAGATTGCTTGAAGAGAAAGCCCACTGGATTTCAACTATTCGAGTCACGGCCTGTTCACTCAGAAGAGATGTGGGTTTGGTCCGCTCCATCAAGTGAAGTGTAAATTTCACAATTGGACCCTCCTTCAAACTTAGGGCTTTTATGCTAATATTGAAATATATATACTGAATATTTAAGTATTGAATTCTAAGTACCTTAAATAGAAATAAAAGGTTCTTTGATGACAAATAAGAACCAAATAAAAATGAAGGTGCACAGGTAAAGAGAAAGCCTTTTCAACACCAACCAATCATAAGTATTCTAGCTCCTAATAAATATGGTTAATTTCTAGCATACATATGGAGGGGTCGTTACTGATAGGTTTTAACAATATAATTGACAATTTACCAATTTTTTTTCTAATTCAACAAATTAAGTAACCCCTTCCTTAATTACCTCATTTAGTTATTTCTTGACTTAATTGAATCTTTTAGGTCAATCTTAAAAAGAATTATTAAACAAGCTGAAGATTAAGTTTACATGTTTTAATTTTCACCCTTATTTAGGTTTATTAAACAGGTTCCGTATGTAATAGAGAGATTTGGTTTGATTCTCGAAAATTAACATTATGTTTGGGAAAGAAGGGAGAATGACTATTCGGGTGAAAATATTTGAAAATTATATAAAAAAAAATTATAGGTAAAGAGAGGAATTTTATTTTATCTAGATAATAGGTGTATTATTTCCCTATTTCTTCCTCTTTGGTCTCCCAAAATAGCATAAATTGTTTGTGTTTCCCTCCAATAAGTTTAATTTGACCTGTCATTCTCCGTATATATTCACTCATAGGAAATGAAATAGCGTCAATATCAAATATAAAAGGCAGAAATTTTGATCACAAAATCCTCATTGTTTAAATGAAATTTTGACACGACCATGAGCAAGAGAAAAGTAGGTGTGGCAACTGTAGCAAGGGACAAAATATACCATATAAACTATAGCTTACCGTCCCCGGCAGTAAATGAGAAGAAAACTTGCAATTTTAATTCTTGAATACGATAGATTAATTGTTGAAAATGACTCTTATTGTTTCTTGATAAGTATGGCTGATAGTCCAATTTCAATTATTATAGATATAGAGCAAGAAGCAAACGGAGTTGGTACTATATGGCAAAGGGAGGAGCTGGTGCTATTGATCAAAATAAAACCTTAAGTTTAAAGTTCCACCTACATCGAGCTCGAGAATTGGTTGTGACTTTTGTAAAATCTTAAATTCTCAATCGATCCAAATAAAATCTTAAATTCTCAATTTTCCAGTGGCTTGCACTTATTTTTGCTTCTGTTCTCTAAAATAGCCTTTCTTGTCTTCTGAAACATTTATGAGATCATTACTAATTATTTTAAAATGTTAAGTTATTAAACGAAAACGTGAATTAATATTTAAGTATTCTAGCACCATTTATTAGTGCATAGTTCTAATCTGTTATGGAAAAACTTGGCCCGAAAAGTCATGATATCGCCTGTTATGCAATATAAAATCAATTCCATATGAAGAACAATGGAACTGGTACTGTGTAAAAACTAAAAGAGTGTGTGCCCTGCCCATATGCTGGCAAGATGGGGCAGGATGAATTCCTTTGCTGCCACATCGAATAGATCTCGCTCATATACCATCTGTAACGATCTGATTCTCATCCAAAAGAGCACTCAAAGCAATGGACAATTTGAGCATTTGTTATTTCTTAACCATCTCATTCGACATGGAACTTGGACCGTCACATTTTCCAATCAATAAAGTTGTAATGAACAGTGTACGTTAGTATCATACACCTAACTTCGACATAGTTCGTGGAACCAACTTCAATAGAATAAGCGCGAACCCATCTGGCTTATTTAACAATATGAGCTCCCATCCGGACTTTTAGATCCAGTCATATGGTGTGAACATGTTTCGTCTCGAGGTCACCCCAGTCCCCACCTCACATGATGAGTAGGCCGATTGATTTTATTTATTCCAGACGCGGAAAGATAAAGAGAACCACCACCTGTTCGATCTAATCCTAGGTAGGAGAAATCGAACTCTGTCCTCGTCGGCTAGGTCATATTTAATCCTATAATGTCGTTATCTCCTGCTCTTGCTGTTACTTCATATGAAGCTTCAAAAAGTCAACAAATCATTTGGGTTGAATCGTAAACAGCAAGGTCGGACTCTGTTCATACCTCGTCCGATATAATGTAAGCAGCACTGTATGTCTTAAAACTCAATTTTCTTTCACGAACTCTCTCTCTCTCTCTCTCTCTCTCTCTCTCTCTCTCTCTCTCTCTCTCTATGGCCCTCTATTTGGAATCGAAGCGCTCTCTGCGTGTTTTCCTTCTCTTCTTGTCCTTCTTCGTGCAGCTTCGATCGGGCTATTCTCTTTCCTTCAGCATATCTCGCTTCAACCCGCAGGCCACGGACATAATCTATGAAGGCGATGCTAGGCCAAACGTCGGCACCATTGACTTCACTAGCGCCACTTACTCTTTCCATGTCGGCCGAGCATTTTACGCAGAGAAGCTGCAGCTCCGGAACTCCACTTCCAGGAGGCTCGCTGACTTCTCCACTCGCTTCTCCTTCACCATCGACACAGAGAACCAGTCAGAGTACGGGGCTGGCTTCGCCTTCTTCCTCGCCCCTGTTGGGTACCAAATCCCAGTCAATTCGAATGGTGGCTTCTTAGGCCTTTTCAACACCACGTACAGCAACTCCTCGTCGAATCAAATCATTGCGGTCGAGTTCGACACCTTCGCCAATCCCGAATGGGATCCTCCATATGAGCACGTCGGGATCAACATAAACTCGATTGCCTCGGCCGTGACCACCCCTTGGAACGCCACCTTCCACAGCCTTGACACCGCTGACGCATGGATTGCGTACAACTCCACGACCAAGAACTTGAGCGTTTCTTGGAGTTACCGGACTACGCCAAACCCACACGAGAACACAAGTATTTCGTATCAGATTGATCTCACCACTGTCTTGCCCGAGGAGGTGATGATCGGTTTCTCAGCTGCGACTGACTATTATACTGAACGTCACCAACTAAAATCTTGGTCCTTCAGTTCAAACCTCGAAGTCACGGAAAAGCAAGGAAATACAAATAGGACCAAGTTAGTTGTTGGCTTAGCAGTTCCACTAGGATTCCTACTCTGCGGCGTGTTGGCCATATCGGCAATCCTATGGAGGAGGAAGAGCAGGAGCAAGGGATCGGAGATGGCAAACTTGACGTCCATAAATGACGAGCTTGAGAGAGGAGCAGGGCCACGGAGGTTTAGGTATACGGACCTTGTTGCTGCTACCAACAACTTTAACGAGGAGAGGAAGCTCGGCGAGGGCGGGTTCGGGGCAGTCTACAGGGGATATCTGGTCAGCCTGGATGCGGCAGTCGCAGTGAAGAGGATATCGAGAGGGTCTAAACAGGGGAAGGAGTTCATCACCGAAGTGAAGGTGATCAGTAGCTTGAGGCACAGGAATTTGGTGCAACTCATAGGTTGGTGCCATGAGGCGAACGAGCTCTTGCTCGTCTATGAGTACATGCCAAACGGGAGCCTCGACACACACCTCTTTGGCAAGAAGAGCCCTCTAGGCTGGGCTGTCCGGTACAAGATTTCGGTCGGGCTTGCCTCCGCACTCCTCTACCTCCACGAGGAGTGGGAGCAGTGCGTGGTGCACCGGGACATCAAGTCAAGCAACGTGATGCTGGACGCGGGGTTCAATGTCAAGCTTGGAGACTTTGGGCTGGCCCGCCTCTTGGACCATGAGCTTGGGCCACAGACGACCGAGCTGGCTGGCACGTTCGGTTACTTGGCCCCGGAGTACGTGAGCACGGGGCGGGCAAGCAAGGAGTCCGATGTGTACAGCTTAGGGGTGGTCGCACTCGAGATCGGGACGGGACGGAAGTCCGTTGACCCGATGGAGCAGTCCTTGGAAATGAGTTTGGTGGAGTGGGTGTGGGACCTTTACGGGAGAGGCCAGACTGTTAAGGCCATGGATGAGAGGCTCCAAGTGGATTTCGACCGGAAACAAGTGGAGTGCTTGTTGGTCGTGGGCTTGTGGTGCGCTCATCCGGACCGGAGCCTGAGGCCCACCGTAAGGCAGGCGCTTCAAGTCCTCAATTTTGAGGCCCCGGTGCCGGTTCTTCCTAATAAGATGCCGGTCAAGGGGTATCACGCGCCGTCGCCGCCATCCGTCAACTCCAGCGAGCCTCTCGTCACTAGTAGCATCCAAGAAGGTCGTTGAGCAGGGTTGATTTACTGTTGGAAAGGAGGGAACAAGAATTATGTAGCATTAAATTAATCTCTTGATCCTTTTATGAACTATAAATGAAACTTTTATTTTGTACTTAAATTCAGAAGTCAGATGATAATGCTGAGAAAACTGTGGTGATGTAATGAGCTTCTGTTGTATTAAATTAATCTCTCGACTTGTGAGTCAAATGACAGCAATTTTAGCGTGTGCTTCTTGATAATGAATGAATTGACCTTTCAAAAAATGTCTAGGAAAGCGGTCGCGCCATTATTATAGACTAGAGTAGGATAGAAAGACTACCTATATTACCTCTTGGTGTATATACATATTGGATCGGAAGCTATGACAATCAAGAGTAAATGAACCGGTTGAAACGTAACCAAATTATTTACAAACTCTTTTTGTGCAAGTGCACTTAAAAAAAAACACAATCAAATCCTAAAACTTGCTAAAAGTACAATTGAATCCTAAAACCTTCAAAAAGTACAATCAGTGAAAAGTCTTAATTGAACCAATTTAACAAATTTTAAATTTTGTTGCATTTTTTTGATAATATTAAGATTTAATTGCACTTTCATGATAAATTTTAGGATTTTTAGTTATTTATCCCATTTTAGAATGATTTGCAAATATAAGCATGAGTGTGTACTTGCAAAGCCAAGTACGTGCAATTCTTCTTCTTCATGGCTTCATAGCTTCCTTTCTCTTATTTATAGATATCCAAATCTGAATGTCGAATCTTGAATGAATAGTTGATAGCTGTTAATTCACAAAATCAGCTATAAAAGAAACTTTCTTTCAAGGATGAGTTGGGCTAATTTGGCATCAGATGCCCAACTGAGTTTCGCATCACTAGTTGCTTCATTTCCTATGCATGAGTTTTGCGAAGGTGTGAATGCTTTCTCACAACATTTTACTCCTTGATCAGATAAACAAATTGCTTGTCCTCATAAAAGAAAAGAAGCAAGTTAAATGCGCTATATAGCTCAAGCGAAGTGTTATGCGGCACGCACATGTGAGAGAGTGCGACTCAAAGAGAACGAGAGAGCCAATCCCTTCCATTTCCAGCCAATTAAACTTTATGTAAGAACTCTCTCTCTCTCCATATCTTCCGGTGGCAGCCTCCACCACCATTTGCGATCGACTCTTAAACTTTATGTAAGCACCTTTTGGTTTATCCATCTCTTCTAGCGGGCGCCAATACCTCTCATTTGCATAAACCCTTTGAGGAACGTCCATCTTGTTGGAGAAATCTTCTTGAAGTGTTTTGAAGCTGACAAAATCGTTTCCATCAGTCTGGTCTGAAGGCTTGCAGACTCTGCTGTTTAAAGTCTGAAGACCTCCGGACAGCCAAATTCAAGATTCAAAGTCTATCCTCATTGACAGTTTCTAATCCGTTGAAGAAAGGGTATCCAGAACTGGATGTTTTATTAAGGATATGACCTTATCGACTGGAGAAGATCTCTTGGCTGGATATGACTTATCGGAATCCCTTTTAAATTGATCAAGATTGATTCGATGATCAAGGATCCATTGATTGGTGAAATATTCGTGGAAGGTTCTACTTATGGAAACCAAGATCCTGATTATATGGGCGAACATGATTGATGGGCTATCGACATATTCTCTTAATAGTTCGAATAATCTTCTTAATTGATTCCATCCAACGGGTATATTGGAGGAATTCCTTTGGAAAGTGCCAACGGATATGATGGCGTAAAGGAGTATAAAAAGAAGACGTTCTAAGCTGTTCAAGGAAGTGCGCGATAAAAGAATTCCAAAGTCTGAAGCCTCTTGTTGTTTAGTCAATTCATTTGAGCGAAAAACTTGTACTCAAAAGAGAGTTTATACTTGTGAGAAACTTTGAGGAAGTGTGATAGAATATCTACACTTTGTGGAATCAAGGAAGGACTCGTGGCCGTAACATCTCTTTTGTTCATAGTGGAATCCAGCCGATTGGGCTGTCGGTGTGGAAGAGTGGACGTAGGCTTAGGATAAGCCGAACCACTATAAACCTTGTGTTTAATCTTCTCTTTCCTTCTCTTTACTTTACTTTAATCGTAACTCATTTTGATTAAGCAAAAGCGTATTTCCATTCTATCATCTACTTAGTATTTCTGTGGTATCCCGAGAAATTATTTATACACCTATTCACCCCCCTCTAGGTGCTTATACTAACTACATCAATTGGTATCGAGCACGTGTACTCACTTTGTTTGAAGTATTTTACTTGAGTTAAAGATCCATGGCTAGTATGTTGGCTCCAGGGCTGGTAGAAGGGCAAAGCAACACTAGACCGCCTTACTTTGATAGAAAGGACTACAACATATGGAAAAACAAGATGAAGGCGTTCTTAAGATCAAAGGATCCTCTGGAATGGGACGTTGTAGAAAAAGGAATCATTCCTAAAGCTGCATCTGTCTCAGAGAGAGGAAAGGACACTGTTGAGTCCAGCGAAATGAGTCAGGAAGAGATAATCAAGAGACAAGCTCTTGATGCAAAAGCAATTTATTCTTTATATTGTGCTTTATCACCTCGAATATGAATATGAGAATATCTTCTTGTGATACAGCCAAAGAAGTCGGGATAGATTACATATTACTTATGAAGGAACCGATCGAGTGAAAGAGACCAGAGTCAATATACTCCTCGGTCAATACGAAGCCTTCAGAATGAAATTGGGAGAATTTATAACTGACATGTTTAGTCGTTTTACAGATATCGTGAATGGTCTTGAAAATCAAGGTCAACCAATTTCTGATCCCATGAAAGTAAACAAGCTACTGCGAGGACTCCCCAAGGATTGGAATCACATAAAGACCTCAATCAGAGAGACTCAAAGAATTATGCCACTATCTGTTGATGAGTGTTGACACCTAAATTTTGGACAACCCATTTAGTCATTTATTGCATAAAAATTGGGGATTAATTTTTAACCCCTAAAAAAATATTATAATTCAATCGCATAGCATATAATTTTTAGGTGCATTTATTTTTAATTTACATGTTTTGCATTTTTATTTTTAGGACCGGTGGTGGATGAGCTCAAATTTTATGTTTTTAAGCTTTAGTTCGGTAGGCCGGGCTAGGCCCATGAAAGGATAAAATTAACCCAAGCCCGTCGTTATTTTTGATTGATTATGTTGCGAAAAATTAAGATTTGATGTGATATAATGGTTTTTGAAAAATTAAAAAAAAATCGCATTGTAATCTTATTTTTTATCAATAGGTGATGAAATCGGGGGAGAATATTTTTGAGATAAGGATTTTTGCGATCAAGAGGTTATAAGCAATATTCGGGAGATGAAAATATGAACAAAAAAGATCCTGTTTTGCGTCGCCTATAAAAGGACACGTACGGATCAATCGTGAGGGGAGGCTTCTTTGAAAAAATTCAGAAAAAAGGTCAAGAAAGAAGAGCAAAAAAAGCTTCTGCAGAGAGAGAGAGGGTGCAGGGAAAAGTAAAAAGGCAAGTGATGTGACCCTCATTGTTCATCATCTTCCCCAAAATTCGTTGCCTTTCTTTCCTCTCGTAATTTCCGTCCACGAACGCCGCCTCACCGCGCACGCCGACGCCGCCTGGAGCTCGAAGCCGATCCCTGTTCGCCGCAACCGCCGGGCCGCCCCGAGTCCCCGACGCCTGAGTCTTCCTCCGCCCGAGCCCACCGTGCCGCGCCGAGCCCTGCCCCTGCTCCGCTCGTGTTTATTCCGCCCGAGCACCCGCCGACAGCTTGCACCGCCGCGACGCCGTTGCCGCCCCGATCGACCACGATCCGCGCCGCCCGAGCGACGACCGCACCCCTCGCCGAAGCTCGTTGCTCGCGGCCCCGCCATCCGAGTCCCCACTCGCCCGACGATCCGCCATCACAACGCCCGCCCTAGCGCCGGTGCTCCGCCTCCACCCGAGCGACCCCGAGCCGAGATCGGTGCCCCGCCGCCCGGAGTTTCGCCGACGCCGATCCGCCCAACGCCGGTCCCGCCCGTCCGGACCCGAGCTTCCCCGTGTGTGTTGTTGCCGCCGCCGGTTCACCCTTGGCCGAAGCCTCCTTTGCCGAGCCGATTTGCTGTTTCCCTTGGAGATCCACGAGCCTTGCCTGGAAAAGAAGAAAAAACAGAAAAACAAAAGCAAAAAGAAAAAGAAAATCTGATTAGGTAGTTTTTCTTTTCTTTTATCTTTTATTTCAATATCCTGTTTTAGTGAAATTGTTCCTTTAGGTATATAATTGATATTCCGACATGAAATAGTCCCTCAAGCTAGGGATTGACAGTCCGATTTTCGAGCCCGAAATCCGACTCGCAATCCCTTATAAAATCGACAATCCAATCTCAAGCCCGAGATTTGATTCGCGATTTAAAATAAAAATTGGTCAACCCGATCTCATGCGCGAGATATGGTTCGCCAATTTTAGGATATCAATCTTATCTTGTTTGATTTGCTATCGTCAAGTTGGTTGAGTCAATCTTATTTTCGTAAAATAAAAAATAAAAAAATCTCACTTAGGATTAGGTTTGTTGTCATCTTGCATATTTAGAATTGCAATCTTATTGTGAATTTTTAAATAAAAAATTTAAAAAAGTGCATTCATTTAGGTTGTTAGTTTTTTATTTGAATTGCATGTTTAACTATGTGTTAGTTTTAATTTCAAATTTCTAAAAGAAAAAACACAAAAAAAATCATTGTGCATATTAGATTATGATTGCATGTTTCATTTTAGATTTAGATAATGTCTTAGTTTAAATTAGGATTTAATATGACTTAATCCCTAATTTAAATTAGATAGAATCTTAATCTAGTTAGATCATTTCAAATTTCATAAAATCTGTCTTAGGATAAATTAGTTGCAATTTCTAGGATAGATTGCATTTTTTAAATAAAAAAACATCATTTGCATGTCATGTAAGATTAGGTCCATGAAATGCACGCCATTTTAGTGATAGAACTTCCTCGTCATTAGACTAAGTCATTTAATAAATGTCGCGTGACATATAACCCGCTTACTAAATTATATGATGCATGTCATTTTAGTTTAAATAATTTTGTATGTCGTTGCATCGTATTGCATGTCATTAAAATTAGGTCATTTAGATTGCATTTAATTATTGCATTTCTTCATGTCATATAGTTTAGATCATGCTGCCATGTCATATTAGATTATTAGCATGCATCGCATGATTTTCATTAAATAAAGTGAAAACAAAAATTGAAATTGCGTGTTAATTAGAAATCATATCTAGGGTTGCGATGTGAATTCGATTTAACAATGCAGATGCTTTCGTTGCTTCTAGGTATGTTTTGCATTATTTAATTTGCTTTCTTGAGTGTTAAATTGGTGGTATGCGCACATGTATGATCACCTCACACGTTAGAAAGTTAAATTAAAATCAATTCAATTGCCAAACATTTTTTTTGAAAATGAAATAAAAAGGTACCGAAAGAGCACTAGTATAGTCTGGTGTAACCAAGTCCCCGAACTCATAAATCTCTGGTTCGTAGGAGTAAAGTAAATCTCCCGTTACTTTACTTGGGTTTCTAATTGACCCACCAAAAATAGATTAGTGGCGACTCCTGATTGAAAATCATTTGCATGTTAAGAATTTAAACCTAAGTTGCGAATTGGTATGGGCTTAGGAGAGCCCGAGCTAAGCTTAAAGACTTAGTAATCCATTAACCTAGTTTTAGGTGGTGAACCCGAAAAATTGGGTCGCGACAGCTTGGCGACTCCGCTGGGGACCTTGAGTTAAAACTCTTAGTGGACTTAGGCCAATTTCTTTTTAAAAAATGTTTTTGTTTGGTAGCGAGGATCCTAGGTACGTCCCTAACATTTAAGGTGTTAAATGTTTTTGCAGATTGGGAGGTATAAGGGGAAGTGATTGCTAACCCTTGCCTTGTAGGTTGGAGTTAGGAATGTATGGTTTATTTTTTTTTGAAGTGTTGTTTGATTTAAATTGATATGCATGCTTTGCATTTATCACTACACTTTGCACACACAACCTGCCGTCGGACCTGGGCCGCATAGGATTATTTAGGATGGTATTGAGATGGATACCACTTCGACCGCACGCTCGCGGTACGAGTCGCCCATCTCAATCCCGAAGTTTCTTTCATGGTGTCAAGAATACCCACCTCGGTCCGCATGCCCGCGACTGGTCGGCTCTTTGACCAAGCCGGAGTCATGAGGACCCGACATAGTCCACAAGCCCGTGGTTGGTCTGATCATCCTTGTGGCTTCACTTTGATAAGCCTTATAGATTAGTAATCGAGCCACTTACCATGCGCATGTCTATGTGATTGCCGTCGATTTTTCTTGGTAAAGTAAGTTCTCTAATTTTTGCCTTTGCAATTTACTTACTTTGTCACATTATTTTGTTGGTCCATGGCATTAGGATTGTCCTAAGCCTTGATTAATATACAATGGGGATACCGGACATTCGGATTATTCTCCCTCCGAAGGAAGAGCTTAGCACTTGGTGGGACCAGTTAGATCAAAATAGCCGTCAATTCGTTGAGTCACATATTGGTCGATTGATTCCACTGCTGCATATCAACATCCATGGCGGCCTCGTCCAAGCACTCGCCCACTGTTGGTGCCCCGAGACTTCTACCTTCATCTTCGGCGGTAAGCATGAACTCACTCCCACCTTGGAAGAATATAGCATCGCCATAGGGAAGTCCTTAAAAGCTGAATTGATCAGTCCGCCTATTGGAATAGATCCTGTTATGACTTTATCGGATTTTCTGAGAATTAAAGAAGATGATATAAGAAAGATTTTAAAGGCCCACCGTAATGCGTGTCCTTTATCTTTTCTAAAAGAATGTTTTGAAAAGGGCACCTCATTTCAAATGCGTAGGATTTTCCTCTTATCTTTCTTTGGGTTTATAGTATTTCCTTACTGCAAGAATGCTATTAACTCTTTGATTGCACAATTAGTCAGGCAAGTGTTGGAAGGAAAAAATTTTGTAAACACTGTCTTGACTGAAACTTTTTTTTCTCTCACTCGTTTCAAAAGAGGTGGCGATAAGACTCTCAATTCCTCTCCTGAACTTTTACAAATCTGGTTCCTTTCTCATATAAAGGGATTTGGTGGTTTAATGACTATACATGATGTTAGTAATTCTAATCACCCTATTATGAGATTTGAGAACAGCCAAAAACATGCGCCAGATTATCATTATTCTAGGTGGCTAGCTTTCATGAAAAAACCAACTTCCAAGGGTTTCCTATGGCATGCTAAATGGTTCCAAGTTCGGGTAGCGAGACTCTTGTGTGGAGGAGTTGGCCCAATCCCTCTATTGGGATTCACTGGAGCATTAGAGTACTATCCGGCTAGAGTGACTCGTCAGTATCAAGTTGTACAAGAGCTTCCCCCGGCGTTACAAGCGGATCCGCTCCAAGTTAGCTTCGTTGATGGAAGCCGAGACCATGAAGATTCCATCCTCACCATCAAATCAATGTGGGACATGTGCCGTCCACGAAAACTCAAATGGCCCGAGGAGGAGTTGAAAGGTAGGGAAGGGAGGTACTATGCCTCGATTAAGTATATCCAACAACACAAGATTCCCGAAGAGCTGCTTCCAAAGATACCGGAGGCGCCGTTGAAGATCACCAATCGAGTTGAGAATAAACGCCTCAAAAGAGTTGCTGAAAAAGCTCAAGAGGAGAATAAATGTTTGCGCCGAATGGTGTCCCGAGTGTATATTGATCAAGCCAGATGAAATGCTTGAATCAACCTTGCTATTTTCATTTCTAGATTAATTTTTAGAAAGTTTGAGTTATTTATTTTCCTAGTTTAGGACATTTCGAATTTCTATAGGTTTGTCAAAAGCTCCATTGATGAATAAAAGTTCTAGAATATTGCCATGGATCGACGTATTTTCATATGAGAATGCTTATTTTTGTTCATTTCTTATATTAGGTTATAACGGATCCGCCACGTTCGCCCATCATCACACGATTAAGGGCTAGAATGGCCGAACAAACCGAAATCCGTGATCATGTCTCCGCTATGGAAGGTCAACTCCAACAGTTAGCTGCTTCTATGGAGCTCATAACAGCCCAAATTCAATCTCTCCAAGTGAATCCAAGGCTGCACCCGCTCTTCAAGCGAATCCAGCGGCTGCACCTGCTCTTCCTGAGATAGTCGTCCCGAAGCCGGCAAACAAGGCCCAAACGGGTGAGGATGACATGCCCGGGCTAAAAGATGATCCATTCCCGATCAATGTGGAAAAAGCTAAGCCTGTCAGCATCCCTAAGACGGAGCAAGATGAACGCTTTGCGAAATTGGAGGAAAAGATGAAACAATTGCAGGAGTCACGAGTTCACTCCCGTTCGACTTGTCCGTGTACGAGAAAGTCCGAGATGCCAAAAAAAATTCAAAATGCCGGAGTTCGAGAAGTATGACGGTACTTCCCGCCCAAAGGCTCATTTGCGAGATGTACCACATACGCATGGCCCAAGTATGTCAAGAATGAGCCTCTCATGATCCAGTCATTTCATGCAAGTTTGACGGGCCCGCTCCGAACCGGTATGTGATGAAAAATGTGAACCTCCTCGGCACCTGGAATGAAGTGGCTGATGCATTCCTCAAACAGTACAAATTCAACATGGACATTGCACCTTCCCGAGAAGACTTGGAACGTATGGAAAAGAAAAGGAGTGAGTCCTTTAAAGAATATGCTGTGAGATGGAGAAACTTAGCGGCTCAAATTACTCCTGAGCCTACCAACAAGGAGCTGATGAAGTTGTTTGTGAAGACTCTCCCTTCTGAGTTTCGTAACCGGATGGCCAGTACATACGTCGAAAGCTTCAATCGCCTTATTCGTAGGAGAGCAAATTGAGATGGGGATAAGGGAAGGATGGTTTCTCGAGCCATCTAGTAAAAGATTCACCGCCAAGAAGGAGAAGGAAATTTTGTGGATGTGAATGTGGCTTTTAACCAAAAGAATGTCAAACGTGCCCCGGCCATCCAAATGAATCCAAGACAACCACAAACTGTTGGCCGTCAATCATTTGCCCAAGCGAATAATAGGAGGCAATTCACTCCTCTCCCTGGGTCTCCATCCCAAGTGCTGACAATCCTCAGAAAGAAAGGTTTGCTTACTAATGAACCAAAGCGCCCCAACCGCGAAAGCCTTCGCAGTTATGACCCAACAAAGAAGTGTGACTATCACAACGGTGAACTGGGACATTCAACTGATGAATGTTTCACCCTCAAGCACCGGATCCAGAGCCTACTTTGGACACGAAAGCATTTTCATTCCAAACTGCTCGGCCAAATGTCAGGAAAAATCCGCTACCAGAGCATGAGGGTACGGTGAATGCTATCTTAGAACCTGAAGTTAGACAGATCAAGAACTCGAAGGTGCGTGTGGCAGATGCCTACAATGGACTGGTGAGAGCTGGATATTATTCAGATCATGAAGATGTTCCCCTATCATTGATGAAGGAAAGAATTGCCGAAATGGTAGATGACGGCATTATCGTGTATGCTGACCATAATTGTGTGGTTTCCACTATTTCCCATATCATCATCGATTGGGAGGAGGAGCAGGCTGCTCTCGATGATGGTAAGAAGAAGTAGATCCGTCACTCGCAGATATGCCCCCATTAGAAGATGCAACTGATGAGGAGATTGTGATCGAGATACCTCAACCATATGAGTATGTCGACAATAAAGCAGTACCTTGGTCTTATGACCTAGATGTTGACCTCGTTACAAGGTCTGGTCGAACCTATGCTCAAAATAATGTTCAGCCTGCAAAACCTATCACTGACGAAGAGGCTAAGGAATTTCTGGCTGTGATTAAAGCAAGTGAGTATAATATCGTCGATCAGTTGCGAAAGATGCCTGCTCAGATCTCTTTGCTCGAGCTCCTCCAAACCTCCTCTGTGCATCAAAAGTCGTTGATGAAGATTCTTAGTGAAATTCGTGTACCCGAAAGCGGTTGAGGCGAGATAAACCTGGAGGATTTTGTGGGATCGGTCCTTCTCAAGGACATGATTGCTTTTTCTGATGAGGAATTCCCTCTTGAGGGTAGGGGGCATAATAAAGCACTCTACATATCTGTTAAGTATAAGGTTTCTCATGTGTCCCGAGTGCTCATCGATAATGGGTCCGCCCTAAACATATGTCCATTGGCCACTCTTCATCACCTCAAGGTAGACCCGTCTAAGATTCATGCTGCGAAGACTTCTGTGAGAGCTTTTGATGGAACGAAGAAGGAGGTGATCGGGGAAATCCACCTTGACGTGCAAATAGGGCCGGTCGTCTTCAACATTCCTTTTCAAGTCTTTGGATATCCCTACCGGGTTCAATTTTCTGCTAGGTCGTCCCCTGGATACATACCGCTGGTGCAGTCCCTTCAAGTCTACATCAAGCTGTAAAATTTGTGATCGAAAGGAAGCTAGTCACTGTGTATGGTGAAGAAGACCACCGGATTTACCATGAGACGGCTATCCCTTATGTAGAGCCGGATTCTGAGCTCGAATCAAGTTACCACTCATTTGAGTTAGTGTCTACCATACATGCTTCTCGAGGTTCATCGCCGCCTACTCCTGAGGTTTCAGATGCTGCCCTCATGGTAGGAAGAGTGATGGTTGGGAATGGTTTCGTCCCTGGCAATGGGCTTGGAAGAAATGGCCAGGGCATTCGAAACCCCATTGAAGCCCCTCGAGGTCCCGATCTCGCCGGGTTAGGGTACCATGGAAGAGGTGGAGGAAGTTCTGGGAGGCAAAGACAGGGAAGGCATAACTCGCCACCTGAGCAAGGGCGAGGGAGGCAAAATTTACCACCTCCAAACATTCATGAGACATTCCCTGGTCCTCCAATTATGATGCAAGATGAAGCTGAAGTGATGGATACTCTCGGACAGCTAAGTGGGAAATTCGACTATATGGTGAAGTATTCGGCTCCTCCCAGCTTTTACTTTGATGCCCGCAACATAGTTCCAAGTGGATGGGACGGCATGGATGATCCGATACCTTCAAAGACGGAAAACTCTGACGACACCCTGGAAGGAATTTCAAGCTTGTTCTATGACCTCTTCATTGGACCCATTGATGGAGAGCCTCTGGAAGAAACGGGCCCCGGCCCAGAAGAGTAACCCATTTATCACTTTTGCACATTCCCTTGCGCGGGAATTTTTATTGCTTTCTAGGAATTGTTTTCAATTTCTTCTTTTTCACTTTCTTTTTAGGACTCGAACTGCATTTTCCATTCAATAAATTGTAATTAATTGATGAATGTCAATGAAATTGCAAGTTTTATTTTGAGGGCATGATGAGGTACACCAAACCAGCCGGTGATGATATCCAGCCGATAAAACAAAATCAAAATCTAAGGAGAATTCCGAGGCCGGGCTTCATCATGCTTTCTCATGTCAAAATGTTTCAAAAATACTTTTGCAAAAGAGTTTCAAAAATTTCACAAAAAGTATTTTTATATGAGGTACAACCGGTAAAGCTACAAAATTTGCTTCTATTTACCCCGTTTGTCTTTTTGACCCTTCTATTTCATGTTTCGGGGATGATCATATAGCATGCAAGGGTGTGGAAATGGTCCAATCTAATGTAATAAGTGCTGATAATGATGATCTTGAAGATTCGATCGAAGATTCCATTGACGTGCAACGAAGTTGGGAACAACATGAAAAAACCAAGGCTCTTACGACCGAGCAAACTATCACTATTAATCTAGGTGATATTGAAGAAGCCAAGGAGGTGAAAATTGGAGCAAATCTCCCCAAAGATGAAGCCAAGCGCCTGACTCAACTATTGAAGGAATATCAAGACATATTTGCATGGACCTACGCTGATATGCCTGGGTTAAACCCGTCAATTGTGGAACACTATTTGCCTATTAATCCGGACGTGCCACCTAAGAAGCAGAGGTTGCGGAGGACTAAACCCGAACTCTCAAAGAAGATAGAAGAAGAAGTGATGAAGCTTTTGAAAGTCGGATTCATTGAGGTCTCGCAATATCCTGAATGGGTAGCAAACATCGTGCCAGTAATGAAGAAGGATGGTCGGGTTCGAGTTTGTGTCGATTATCGGGATTTGAACAAGGCTAGCCCAAAAGATGACTTCCCACTACCTCACATAGACGTCCTTGTTGATAGTACTGCCGGATTCGAACTATTCTCATTTATGGATGGTTTTTCTGGGTACAATCAGATTAGGATGAAGGAGGAAGACAAAGAGAAAACTGCATTTATCACTCTGTGGGGAACCTTTCATTATAAGGTCATGCCCTTTGGACTCAAGAATGCAGGGGCAACTTACCAGCGAGCTATGGTAGCACTATTTCATGACATGATGCATCAAGAGATCGAGGTTTATGTTGATGATATGATCGCCAAAACTCGACCTGGAGAAAGCCACGTTGAAACCTTAAAGAAGTTGTTTGATCGGCTCCGTGAGTTCAAGCTTCGTCTAAACCCCACTAAATGCGTGTTTGGAGCAACATCTGGTAAATTACTAGGTTTCATCGTAAACAGCAAAGGGATTGAGATCGACCCGGCTAAAGTTAAAGCCATATGTGAGCTGCAACCTCCATCAACAAAGAAAGAAGTCCGAAGTCTTTTGGGCAGATTGAATTATATTGCTCGATTCATTTCCCAGCTTTTCGAAACTGCCAAGCCATTCTTCAAGCTTCTGAAAAAGAATGCACAAGTCAACTGGGATGATGAGTGTCGAAAATCATTCGACAAGTTGAAACAATACTTGATGAATCCGCCGTTCTTGTCCCGCCATCACCGGGGCATCCTCGATTCTCTATCTCACCATTCATAGTGAGTCTTTGGGTGCGATGTTGGCACGGGAAAGTCCTGTTGACAAAAAGAACGAGCCATTTATTACCTGAGTAAAAAATTCACCGTGTCAGAGTTGAAATATTCTGATATAGAAAAGACTTGTGCTGCACTAGTGTGGGTGTTACATAGATTGAGACAGTATACACTGCATTACCAGACATTTCTTGTAACTAAGAACGATCCTATCAAGTACCTACTTGATCGGCCAACTTTGGTGGGTAAATTGGCTAAGTGGCAAATTTTGACTTCGGAATTTGATGTGCAATATATGCCACAGAAGTCGGTTAAGGGTCGAGTGATCGCCGATTTATTGGCCGAGAATCAGTAAGTCTCAAATAATGATGATCGTTCCTTGGATGACCGTATCTTGAGTATAAATGAAGATTCATGGATAATGTTTTTTGATGGAGCTGTGAACTTGTCTGGTTCTAGCACTGGGGTAGTTTGATATCCCCAGACGGGCAGCATCACCCAATAGCTGCGAAACTGATATTCCCATGCACTAACAATACAGCTGAGTACGAAGCTTGCATCCTCGGGCTTCAAGCTGCAATCGAGATGGGTGTAGCCAAATTAAAAGTGTTCGGGGATTCCGCGTTGATCATATTGCAGACCGTAGGTGAATGGAAGACTAAGGATGCTAAATTGCTCCCGTATCACAAGTACCTAGAAGATTTGATCAAGGAATTCGATGAAGTTTCATTCGAATACTTATCGAGGTCTCACAATCAATTTGCAGATGCACTCGCTACTTTATCATCTATGTTGCAAGTCACTAACGGATTAGAAGTTGAGCCATTGAAGATAGAAGTTCTGCCAAGACCGGCTTATTGTATGGTGGTGACAGAAGAGTCTGACGGAAAACCATGGTATTACGATATCATGAACTACATCCAAAAACAAGGATTCCCCGAGGGAAGTACTCCAGCTGATAGGAAGTACATCATGAAGATGGCCTCAAAGTTCTTCGTTAGTGGTGAGAATTTGTACAAGAGATCTTATGATTCAATCTTGTTGCGGTGTGTGGGTGCAGCTGAAGCCACTCAAATCATGCAAGAAGTTCACGAAGGAGTATGTGGCCCTCATATGAATGGACACATGATGGCTAAGAAGATCATGAGATTAGGCTATTATTGGCTCACGCTAGAAGGTGATTTGTATTCAGCATGTTCGAAGTTGTCATCGTTGCCGGGTCCATGGTGATAAGATAAATGTTCCACCAACGGTCTTTGCACCGATTTTCCGAGCCATGGCCCTTCTCAATGTGGGGCATTGATGTGATCGGCCCAATAAACCCAAAGGCCTCCAATGGGCATAGATTCATTTTAGTGGCCATAGACTATTTTTCAAAATGGATTGAAGCTATGTCATTTGCAAGTGTCACTGCTCGCAATGTTGCGAAGTTCATCAAACGTGACATAATTGCTCGCTATGGTGTCCCTGAAACGATTATCACTGATAACGGGAAAAATTTGAACAACAAGCTTGTTGAGGAGTTGCTTAACAAGTTCAAAATCAAGCATCTGAATTCGTCCCCTTATCGCCCTCAAATGAATGGGGCTGTTGAAGCGGCCAATAAGAATATTAAGAGGATCTTGGCTAAGACAGCCGAGAATTATCGAGATTGGCATGACAGATTACCCTTCGCACTGTTGGCGTATCGGACATCGATTCATACTTCTACCGGGGCAACTCCTTTTGCGTTGGTATATGGCATGGAGGCAGTTTTGCCTGTAGAAGTGGAGATCCCTTCCCTGAGAGTATTATCCCGAGTGGAATTATCTGAGGCAGAATGGTCACAACAAAGACTTGAACAGTTAAACTTGATCGATGAGAGAAGACTGAAGGCTCTCTGCCATGGCCAAACATATCAATAGAGAGTAGCCAGATCTTTTAACCGAAAGGTGCGGCCGAGACATTTCGAGGTAAATGATCTTGTTCTAAGGAAGCAGTTGCCAATTTTTCCAGATCCTGGAGGGAAGTTCGCTCCAAACTACAGTGGCCCATATGTGGTAAAGAAAGTACTTCATGGCGGTGCTTTGATCTTGGCTGAAATGGATGGTCGTGTGTTTTCCACTCCCGTTAATTCGAATCTTTGTCAAGAAGTATTACCCATGAATAGAATTTTCCATATCATGTTTTGAATTGCAAATATTTTACGATGAATAAATTGCCTCATTGAATTGCAAATTCAAACTTGTTGCAAATATTGCATGTTTTCCTTGATGAATTATGTGAGATAAATTGAATGTGCCAAATGGGATACTTTGGAATGATGAAAGGCAAACCCCGTTCCATACATTGTTTCATATATCGACCCTCGGTGAGTTATGTGGAAAAATTCCATGCCTACGAGAAAAGGGTGATCTCGCAAAGGGTACGTCAACCGAGGTGATGAGAGGCAGTTTCTTCAGCTACCCAAAACACTACAAGTATACCCATTGTTCAGCCCTTTGAGCCCACACACATGAAGAGTTTTTTAAATTATCCCTGTCAAGAATCGTCTCATCTTTGGGACAAGATTTGAAATGAATGATAGGAATTTTCTTACTCACACTTGCATCAATCTTTGAGTATTGCTTCTACAGTGTGACTTGTATGATAATTTAAAGTGCCTTAGGACGACGAAGAGCAGTTCTTTCCCTATCCTATACACTTTATCCATTGCATAGCCCCCTTGAGCCTATGAATTCATTTCACATTAGACCCAGTTGGTGATCATCCCCCACCGGGGCAAGGCAAGAAAAATTAAACCACTCAAGTAGCATGGTTTACAATGTTGATAAACGATGAAAGGTTGTGCAAGTCCAAAGAAAATAAGTGCAAAAAATGGGGCATGAAAAAAAAGCGGTGTGCGGTAAAAGCAAGGCCAATGCCCAAAGGAAAAAATCAAACACTTGATGAAGTGAGTCGTATCTCCAACAAGATGGCACAAAAAAAAAAAAAAAAAAAAAAAACTCAAATGTTGTGATGTTGCAATCAGTGGAGTTATGATCTTCGACGATGCAGAGGAAAATTGTTGGAAATGTCAAAAGCATCACCAACTTTGACCCCCTAAACACTTCTTGAGACGAATGATCCTTTCAACTCATGAACCCAACCTACGTTGCGTCCCTTATGAAGTCTCTTCAGATTAGGGCACTTGAATTAACGTAAAAGTTCATATGTTTGAAAGCATCGCTTGAAGAAGTGCGAGTAAGATAATTTCTGCTTCATTTCTCATGTTTCTTGGCTTGTAAACCCCAAGACAATTGCGAAATGTTATTTTTCAATAGCCTCGGCTCAAAGAGTCTCCTTTGCTAAGCCATTGACCAAGCCCGCATTACGGTCCCTATTAAAGACCTCTCAGATTGGTAAGTTCGTACCACTTGCGAGATTACTCGGACCTTTGTTCGGCATGACGATGGTGAGATGAAGTGACTGTCAAAATCCTGCATCAAAGGTCAGGATAAAACAACTCATTTTAATGAGGATGAGTGAAAAGTCCTTTCAGACCAAGAGGTCCTCCATTTGGTACATCCATGACATTCATGTGTTCAGATTGGAACATTTTTTGTGAAATCTTTCCCAATGGAAATTAGGTGATGCAAGCTTGATATAAATCATAGTGCATGAACCTCCCTTAAATTAATGCATGTTTGTGATCACAAATGCATATTGCTTCTCCTATGACCATGTTTTGCAGAAGACATTTCCCCCTAGAACAGAGATGATACCAGGTAAGTATATCTCTATCCATACCTTAAATACTTGTCGTTGTGCAGGTATTCCCTTTTGAAAACATCGACACTCAACTGAGTTGTCCCCCAAAAATTTTCCTCCAGATTTAATCTGATTAAGGCGACCGAAGAAAGGTTCGGGTCCTAGTCAGATAATCTATGCTGCAACGTTAGGCGACCGAAGAAAGGTTCGGGTCCTAGCCGAGCAAAACCTCAGTTTAGGCGACCGTAGAAAGGTACGGGTCCTAGACAACCTTATTGCTCTAACAGGCGACCGTAGAAAGGTACGGGTCCTGGAAAAGCAATTACCTCAGTTCAGGCGACCGTAGAAAGGTACGGGTCCTGAAAAATGATTCCTTATTCAGGCGACCGTAGATAGGTACGGATCCTAGGAAAGTAGTTTCCTTACAAAACTTTGCTGCCCTACTAGGCGACCGTAGAAAGGTACGGGTCCTAGGAAAGTAGTGTCTTCGTTACTATTTTAGGCGACCGTAGAAAGGTACGGGTCCTGAACATGTAACACCAACTATCTTGAATCACTCTACCCTCCTTGAAGGTAAGATATTCTAGGTAGGTTCCTTTACCATTTGCATACAAATTACATTCCAAAATTTCGACATCTCAGTCTGGATCTGGATGTCTCAATTCTCTTCGTTAAACATTCACTCTGGATGTGAATGTTTTTTCAACGTTTCTCGTTATACTTAGTCTGGATCTAGGTATTTCGAGTCCCAAACTCTTGACATCTCAGTCTGGACCTGGATGTCTTGATTATTTTCATTCAAACATTTCACTCTGGATGTGAATGTTTGTCAATCCTTCTCATTATACCTTAGTCTGGATCTAGGTATTTTGAGTTTTTCAAAAATTTTGACATCTCAGTCTGGATTTGGATGTCTCAATTTTTTCTGTTGAACATTTCACTTTGGATGTGAATGTTCTTACCTGTTACGCTTTTCAAGGAACCTGAGTGAGAGTTGGGTACTTGTAGAGTAAACAGGGACATACCTCAAGATACTCTACCGCACTGACTGGTAAGTAATTGTAGGTACACTCTTTCCTTTCACATCATGCATTTGCATTAGCATTTACATGCATCATATGAGTTGCATTTTAAAAAATGAGATACATTTCTCGACAAAAAAATCATTCAGTGCATTTGCATGGTCAAAATTTAGATCTCAATTTGTCTTTGAAGGCAATCTCTTCGAGCTTACCTTCAAAGAGGGGCAGCTGTTGACACCTAAATTTTGGACAACCCATTTAGTCATTTATTGCATAAAAATTGGGGATTAATTTTTAACCCCTAAAAAAATATTATAATTCAATCGCATAGCATATAATTTTTAGGTGCATTTATTTTTAATTTACATGTTTTGCATTTTTATTTTTAGGACCGGTGGTGGATGAGCTCAAATTTTATGTTTTTAAGCTTTAGTTCGGTAGGCCGGGCTAGGCCCATGAAAGGATAAAATTAACCCAAGCCCGTCGTTGTTTTTGATTGATTATGTTGCGAAAAATTAAGATTTGATGCGATATTATGGTTTTTGAAAAATTAAAAAAAATCGCATTGTAATCTTATTTTTTATCAATAGGTGATGAAATCGGGGGAGAATATTTTTGAGATAAGGATTTTTGCGATCAAGAGGTTATAAGCAATATTCGGGAGATGAAAATATGAACAAAAAAGATCCTGTTTTGCGTCGCCTATAAAAGGATACGTACGGATCAATCGTGAGGGGAGGCTTCTTTGAAAAAATTCAGAAAAAAGGTCAAGAAAGAAGAGCAAAAAAAGCTTCTACAGAGAGAGAGAGGGTGCAGGGAAAAGTAAAAAGGCAAGTGATGTGACCCTCACTGTTCATCATCTTCCCCAAAATTCGTTGCCTTTCTTTCCTCTGTAATTTCCGTCCACGAACTCCGCCTCACCGCGCACGCCAACGCCGCCTGGAGCTTGAAGCCAGTCCTGTCCGCCGCAACCGCCGGGCCGCCCCGAGTCCCTGACGCCTGAGTCTTCCTCCGCCCGAGCCCACCGTGCCGCGCCGAGCCCTGCCCCTGCTCCGCTCGCGTTTATTCCGCCTAAGTGCCCGCCGACAGCTTGCACTGCTGCGACGCCGTTGCCGCCCCTGATCTGACCACGATCTGCGCCGCCCGAGCGACGACCGCACCCCTCGCTGAAGCCTGTTGCTCGCGGCCCCGCCATCCGAGTCCCCACTCGCCCGACGATCTGCCATCACAACGCCTCTGCCCTAGCGCCAGTGCTCCGCCTCCACCCGAGCGACCCCTGAGCCTGATCGGTGCCCTGCTACCTAGAGTTTCTGCCGACGCCGATCCCGCCCGTCCGGACCCGAGCTTCCCCGTCGTGTTGTTGCCGCCGCCGGTTCACCCTTGGCCGGAGCCTCCTTTGCCGAGCCGATTTGCTGTTTCCCTTGGAGATCCACGAGCCTTGCTCGGAAAAGAAGAAAAAAACAGAAAAACAAAAGCAAAAAGAAAAAGAAAATCTGGTTAGGTAGTTTTTCTTTTCTTTTATCTTTTATTTCAATATCCTGTTTTAGTGAAATTGTTCCTTTAGGTATATAATTGATATTCCGACATGAAATAGTCCCTCAAGCTAGGGATTGACAGTCCGATTTTCGAGCCCGAAATCCGACTCGCAATCCCTTATAAAAATCGACAATCCAATCTCAAGCCCGAGATTTGATTCGCGATTTAAAATAAAAATTGGTCAACCCGATCTCATGCGCGAGATATGGTTCGCCAATTTTAGGATATCAATCTTATCTTGTTTGATTTGCTATCGTCAAGTTGGTTGAGTCAATCTTATTTTCGTAAAATAAAAAATAAAAAAATCTCACTTAGGATTAGGTTTGTTGTCATCTTGCATATTTAGAATTGCAATCTTATTGTGAATTTTTAAATAAAAAATTTAAAAAGTGCATTCATTTAGGTTGTTAGTTTTTTATTTGAATTGCATGTTTAACTATGTGTTAGTTTTAATTTCAAATTTCTAAAAGAAAAAACACAAAAAAAATCATTGTGCATATTAGATTATGATTGCATGTTTCATTTTAGATTTAGATAATGTCTTAGTTTAAATTAGGATTTAATATGACTTAATCCCTAATTTAAATTAGATAGAATCTTAATCTAGTTAGATCATTTCAAATTTCATAAAATCTGTCTTAGGATAAATTAGTTGCAATTTCTAGGATAGATTGCACTTTTTAAATAAAAAAACATCATTTGCATGTCATGTAAGATTAGGTCCATGAAATGCACGTCATTTTAGTGATTTTTATTAGGTTCATCTAATTAGAACTTCCTCGTCATTAGACTAAGTCATTTAATAAATGTCGCATGACATATAACCCGCTTACTAAATTATATGATGCATGTCATTTTAGTTTAAATAATTTTGTATGTCGTTGCATCGTATTGCATGTCATTAAAATTAGGTCATTTAGATTGCATTTAATTATTGCATTTCTTCATGTCATATAGTTTAGATCATGCTGCCATGTCATATTAGATTATTAGCATGCATCGCATGATTTTCATTAAATAAAGTGAAAACAAAAATTGAAATTGCGTGTTAATTAGAAATCATATCTAAGGTTCCGATGTGAATTCCCGATTTAACAATGCGAGATGCTTTCGTTGCTTCTAGGTATGTTTTGCATTATTTAATTTGCTTTCTTGAGTGTTAAATTGGTGGTATGCGCACATGTATGATCACCTCACATGTTAGAAAGTTAAATTAAAAAATTCAATTGCCAAACATTTTTTTGAAAATGAAATAAAAAGGTACCGAAAGGGCACTAGTATAGTCTGGTGTAACCAAGTCCCCGAACTCATAAATCTCTGGTTCGTAGGAGTAAAGTAAATCTCCCGTTACTTTATTTGGGTTTCTAATCGACCCATCAAAAATAGATTAGTGGCGACTCCTGATTGAAAATCATTTGCATGTTAAGAATTTAAACCTAAGTTGCGAATTGGTATGGGCTTGGAAGAGCCCGAGCTAAGCTTAAAGACTTAGTAATCCATTAACCTAGTTTTAGGTGGTGAACCCGAAAAATTGGGTCGCGACAATGAGTTGGTTGGAACTCTTCAGTCTTATGAAGTAGAACGAATCAATGAAGACGAAGACCCTAAAGGTAAGAAATCCATTGCATTAAAATCCAATGATGATTCGATGTTGCAGATTCTCGAAGACGATATGGACGATGAGGAGCTTGCTCTCATGATAAGAAGATTCAGAAAGCTGAACAGAAAAGGAAGAAGATTCAATCCAAGGAAACAAGGTTTTCAAAAGCAATAGGCTAAGTCTGTTGAGGATGATGAATCAAACAAAGATGTAGTTTGCTTTGAATGCAAGAAAAAATGACACATCAGACCCAACTGTCCTCTTCTGAGGAAGAAGAAAGGAAAAGCTGAAAAGTATCGAAAGGCTCTTAAAGTAGAAACTTGGAGTGATACAGAATGTGAAGAAAGTGATGATGATTATGCCAACATATGTCTAATGGCACAATCGGATTCAGATTCAAACTCCGAGACAGACTCAGACAGTGAATTTGAGGTCACTATCAAGAAAAAGGTAAAATGGTATTTGGATAGTGGATGCTCAAGGCATATGACAGGAGATTCAAATTGTTTCATAAAGCTTGTACAAACGAATGGTGGAAAAGTTTCTTTTGGAAGAAATAGCAAAGGAAGAATAGTTGGACTTGGAACTGTGAAGATTGGAAACCTCACAATAAACAATGTTTCTTTAGTTGAAGGACTCAACTACAATCTGCTCAGTGTCAGCCAGCTTTGTGATACCGGTTTCAAAATTTACTTTCAAGAGGGAATATGTTCTGGAACCAGTAAAGACTCTACTCAGTCGTTTATGGGTCGAAGACATGGAAATATCTACCTCTTGGATGTAAAACCAGAGGAATCACAGTGTTTATTCTCAATACAAGATGAAGCAAGTTTATGGCACAGAAAGCTTGGACACATCAATATGAAGTAGATAGCCAAAATTTCAGCCAAGAAGCTTGTTCGTGGTCTACCCAATTTATCTTACCAAAAGTCTGATCTATGTACACCATGCATATTGGGAAAACAGGTAAGAAATTCCTTCAAACCAATAAATCAAGTTTCCACTAACCGTGTCTGCAGCCTTCGCATATGGATCTCTTTGGACCAACCGAACTCAAAGCATTGGAGGTAAGAAATATTGCCTAGTAATTGTGGATGAATACTCACGATTTACTTGGGTGTATTTCCTGGCAAGTAAGTCTGAAACTTTCTCTTACTTTGAAAAATTTGCTAAAAAGATTCAAAATGAAAAAGGATATGCTATTTCAAGTATTAGAACAGATCATGGAGGTGAATTTGAAAATCAAGATTTTGCAAAGTTTTGTGATAAATCTGGTTTTCAGCATATGTTCTATTCTCCATATACTCCAGAGCAAAATGGAGTTGTGGAAAGAAAGAATAGATCGCTTTAAGAAATGGCAAGAACTCTCTTAATCGAAAGCAATATCTCTTCACGTTTTTGGGCTGAAGCAGTTTTTACAACATGTTACATTATTAATAGAGTTTTTCTAAGGCCTATTCTAGAAAAAACCCCCTATGAATTATTCAAAGAAAAGAAGCCCATCGTTTCATATTTTCATGTATTCGGTTGCAAATGTTTTATACTGAAAAATGCAAATGATCGAGTTGGTAAGTTTGAAGAAAAGTCGATGAAGGCATCTTCCTTGGATATTCAACCTCTAGCAAAGCGTACGAGTCTACAACAAGAAGACTCAAACAAAGTGGAAGAATCAATGAATGTCAAATTCCAAAATTCCATTCAAAATGAATCTATTCAGACTCATCTTGAAGAATCTGATCCTGCTCCAGACTCTACAAAGTCTAAATCTCAAGAAGCAGCTCAAACTTTGAAGGAACAGCAGCAAGTGACTGTCGAAGAATCAAGTGAAGGAAGTGATCATCAATCTGACAAATTATTCAGCAACTGGAAGCATAAGTCCAGTCATCCCAAAGATCTTATCATTGGCGACATCAATGAAGGAATTCGCACAAAATCCAAAAGGCCCGAAGAATCTAGCGCTGTGGCTCTTATTTCTGAAATAGAACCCAAGAGCATAGAAGAAACTTTATCTGATGAAAGCTGGATTGAAGCTATGCAAGAAGAACTCAGGCAATTCAGTATCAATGATGTCTGGGAATTGTCTCCTAAACCTAAAGGTAAATCTATTATTGGAGCTAAATGGGTTTTCAGAAACAAGATGGACGAGAAAGGCAAAGTCATAAGAAACAAAGCAAGACTCGTGGCCAAGGGTTACACGCAAGAAGAAGGGATCGACTATGACGAGACTTACGCACCAGTAGCAAGGTTAGAAGCAATTCGTTTATTACTTGCATTTGCTTGTCACAAAAATTTCAGGTTATTCCAAATGGACGTCAAAAGTGTTTTTTTAAATGGATTCATCCATGAGGAAGTCTATGTGGAACAACCACCTGGATTTGAAGACCCAAAGAAACCAGACTCAGTTTTCAGACTCAAAAAGGCCTTATATGGCTTGAAACAAGCACCTCGAGCTTGGTATGATAGGCTGAGTAAGTTTTTAATTCAAAACAGTTTCGTAAAAGGTAAAGTAGACACTACTCTATTTATCAAAAAGGAAAGCAAAATTTTTGTACTAGTTCAAATATATGTCGATGATATCATATTCGGATCTCCTAATGAAAGTCTGTGCAAGAAATTCTCCAAGACTATGCAGGATGAATTTGAAATGAGCATGATGGGTGAGTTAACCTTCTTTCTTGGACTTCAAGTGAAACAACTAAAGGAAGGAACTTTTATTCGTCAAGAAAAATATGCTAATGATCTTGTCAAAAAGTTTGACTGGACAATTGCAAAAAGATCGACATTCCAATGTCAAGTGCCTTGAAGATAGACAAAGATGAAGAAGGAAAGAAAGTCGATCAGAAGCTATACAGGAGTATCATTGGCTCACTTCTTTATCTTACTACTTCTAGACCTGACATTTTGTTTAGTGTTTGCATTTGTGCTAGATTTCAAGCAGACCCTAAAGAATCTCATTTAAGTGCTGCAAAGCGTATTATCAAATACATTGCTTCAACTTCAAGCATCGGCCTATGGTATCCTAAAAGGGGAGACTTTACTCTTCTTGGATACTCAGACGCAGATCTAGCCGGTTGCAGAGTTGATAGAAAGAGCACCTTAGGTACCTGTCAACTACTTGGAGGCAGGACGGTGTCTTGGTTTTCAAGAAAACAGAGTACAGTAGCTCTCTCTACAGCAGAAGCAGAGTATGTAGCTCTTGGAAGTTGCTGTTCACAAATTCTATGGATAAAGCAACAGCTAAGAGACTTTGGAATTGAAGACTCATGCACAGAGATTAATTGCGACAACACTAGCGCTATCAATCTCACCAAAAATCCAATTCTTCACTCAAGAGCAAAGCATATAGAGATTCGACATCACTTCATCAGAGACCATGTTCAGAATGGAGAAATTTCGATTCAGTATGTTGATTCTAAGAACCAAATGGCGGATATATTCACAAAACCGTTGGAGAAAAATCAATTTGAAATTATTCGCTCCAAACTCAACATATTAAGATTTGAAGAAGTTAAAGTCTAGAGACTCTCAGACTCAGACAAACAAGACTTTGACTGTAAGTTAGTCTCTCTCTCTCGAATGTTATCTTGAAAAGGTACGATCGTCGAACTGTGTCTTTTTATTGCTATCTTTAATCGGCGTAATTATTGCATCGTTTCTTTTTTCGAAAAAGAAGTTTTTTTTTAAAATAACAATTTTCGCAGAAAAAGGACAGTTATTTTTGAAAAGGCATCTTTTTATTTGTGACGATTCGTATACATCTCTTTTAAACCGATCGTATTCATCGTTGCTTCCTCCTCTCTTCACTCTCAAAAACCCTAAAAGCACCGATCCTCCATTCCCGTTTTTATCTCCGCCTAAATCTTCGAAAAAGTTGTCGTTTTTCTTGGGGGAAGTCAAGCAAGGAATCTCTCAAAGTGTGAGAAAAATGTCTTCTTCAAGAAAGTCGTCAAGGATCGCAAGTAGGAGACCACGACGGATGAATGAGGGGCCTACACACTTCGATCTCACCGAAGAAGAAGTGTCTCCAGATCAGTAACAGAGCCCACAACATTCTCAACCGCGTCATTCTCCTCCACATAGTCCTCAAGGCGTTGTTCATCAACAAGAGGAAGAAATCGTTCGGGATGCGAGATCCCGTAAGAGTTCAAAACCCGCCTTTATTTATAAGTCAGTATCGTGCTTTAAAAGGAACTCGTACTCCTCGAACTATGTTGATGATTTTCTAAAAGACAAAGGATATAGGAATGAGTATATCTTTTTGTGGAAAATGGAAAGTTTGGGAATTGCTCGAAAAGGGGTGGCTGAAGAATCCCTTGAAAATATCCCGAGTGATCCTCGTGATTGGGGATTTAATCCGAGAGAGGGGAATGATGATGACAAATTGTTCATGCAATTTCAACCAAGGATGGGTATTGTGGTGGAAATCAGAGGAAAAAGAGGAGAGTTGTTTAGATCGAAATAACAGAAGGGTCTATACTCAAAACTGCTGAAGCGTGGGGTGATAAACCCTAGAAGTGTAGATTTTGACTTTCTGGATGCTATGAATGTGAACATGAGAGAAAAGTTCAGTCATCTTCAACTTGAAAAGTTCTGCTCCGACACTACAGAGGCCTATGCTGAATTGACCGCATATTTCTATTCGAATCTTAGCTTTTTGGATGCGAATAGATTATCCTTCAGTGTCAAAGATCAAGATTTTGTTGTGGACATGAATATGCTAGCGGATGTGTTAGAAGTTGAGAGAGGAAGATATCAACCGATCAAAGTTTCTACTGCTCGGGCTACAATGGAACTGGTGAAAGACAGGAGAATAGATGAAAAGATCACCTACTTAAGGATGAGTGCGTTCAACATTTTGCTTCACAAGATTGTGATCAATTGCCTTTGACCGAAATCAACTTTCAAGACTGATGTCTCAAGTTCAGAGGCAATGCTGATGTACGCCATCCTTACTGGGAAAAGATTTTCTCTTCCTCATACTATCATGTTCCACATGTATAGAGCGGTGATGAAGGACAGATGTCAACTTCCTTACCCAAGCCTTGTAACGAAGTTATTCAGACATCTGAATATTCAGCCTCCACAAATCTTTTGTGTTCGATCGTGCGATCATATGGTGATAGGACTGAAAATGGTGACCAAGATGCGTCTGAAAGAACTAAGCAAGGAGTTGGAGAAATTTAAGGAAAAGACTCCTGTAAAGTCTCATCAATTCTCTTCTACTTCAAAAAGGAAAGGGAAGGAGCCTATGGTTGCTCCAACCAAGAAAAGAAGAGCTCTCATCGTGGAAGATGAAGAGGATGACGACCTTACAATTTCGGCCATAGCTTTGAAGAAGCTAAGTCGCTATGTTCCAGAATCCATGGAACATCATGAGACAGAAGGAGAGGAAAGACAAGGACAAGAAAAAGAGGCGAGAGAAGAAGAAGAAAAAGAAGAAGAAGAAAGAGAGGTGGCGAAAAGAAGCGAGCAAAAAGACTGAAGAAGAAAGAAGAGAAGAAGGAGAACCCGACAGACACTCTTCTCCACCTGTAGGCACAGAAACAGGGGGAGAAAAAGAGAAAGGAGGGAAGTCCTCATATCCCGATGCGAGTGAAGGAGTCAGTCGTTCACCTGCAGACCCAGAGGATGTTTATGCATCTCAATTTCCAGAAGAAAGTCATGACGTTTCATCGCCAAACCTACAAGATTATTCTGATATGCCATCATCTCGCGTAACGTGCTAAAGCAAGTACTCGGGACCGGACCATGCTCGGCCGATTTTTGCGAGAATCATGGATATTCTCATGGAGATGCGTGGACAAATTTATGTCTTGGGATGCAAGGTTCAAAACTTGCAAAATGCGGGTAAAGTTTCCTCATGTTCATTGAATAATAAAATCCAAGCCCTCTCTGTTCAGATTCAGGCCAATGCCAATGGTGAGGAGATTGCTCAACTGAAGGAAGACTTGAAAAGGCTGGAAGGGATCGTACAGTCCATGGGAGATTTCCAGCTTGTCCGCGTTCCCAAGCAATCTTGACTTCACTCAATTTTCATCTTAACCTTTTTATGCTGACAAAAAGGGGGAGAAGTGCAAGATTTGAATCAAAACTTTGAATTTTTTAATCGTTTGGATTGTTTAATTTGGATTAATGTTTGACTTTAATTTTGTGTCTGGATTTGGATGTGGATTTGACTGCTATTGATATTGATATCTTATGGTTGGCTTTATGGCTTTATCTTATTCAAGACTAACCTATTTTCTGTGGTTGCAGATTCTAGTGTTATTCATTTAGCCATTTATCTCTATAAGATATGCATATGTATTTGAGAAATGTTTTGCAGGTCAAAGTTGTCCAAATCTGCAGGAAAGTTTTGTCACCATAAAAAAGGGGGAGATTGTTGGAGAAATCTTCTTGAAGTGTTTTGAAGCTGACAAAATCGTTTCCATCGATCCAGGTCGAAGACTTGCGAGACTCTATTTGTTTAAAGTCTGAAGACCTCCGGACAGCCAGACTCAAGATTCAAAGTCTATCCTCATTGACAGTTTCTAATCCGTTGAAGAAAGGGTATCCAGAACTGGATGTTTTTATTAAGGATATGACCTTATCGACTGGAGAAGATCTCTTGGCTGGATATGACTTATCGGAATCCATCTTAAATTGATCAAGATTGATTCGATGATCAAGGATCCGTTGATTGGCGAAATATTCGTGGAAGGTTCTACTTATGGAAACCAAGATCCTGATTGTATGGGCGAACATGATTGATGGGCTATCGACATATTCCCTTAATAGTTCGAATAATCTTCTTAATTGATTCCGTCCAACGGGTAGATTGGAGGAATTCCTTTGGAAAGTGCCAACGGATATGATGGCATAAAGGAGTATAAAAAGAAGACGTTCTAAGCTGTTCAAGGAAGTGCGCGATAAAAGAATTCCAAAGTCTGAAGTCTCTTGTTGTTTAGTCAATTCATTTGAGCGAAAAACTTGTACTCAAAAGAGAGTTTATACTTGTGAGAAACCTTGAGGAAGTGTGATAGAATATCTACACTGTGGAATCAAGGAAGGACCGTGTTGTAACATCTCTTTTATTCATAGTGGAATCCAGCCGATTGGCTGTCAGTGCGGAAGAGTGGACATAGGCTTAGGATAAGCCGAACCACTATAAACCTTGTGTTTAATCTTCTCTTCCCTTCTCTTTACTTTACTTTAATCGTAACTCATTTTGATTAAGCAAAAGCGTATTTCTATTCTATCATCTGCTTAGTATTTCTGTGGTATCCCGAGAAATTATTTATACACCTATTCACCCCCCTCTAGGTGCTTATACTAGCTACATCACATCTAACATAACCACTTTTTTACATCTAATCAAGAAGCCCTTTATGTATGCATCGAAGCAAAAATGCATCCTGTCAAATTTAGTCCTAGAATTAGGCAATGACCTTTCAATATCCTTTATATAAACTCTTCTACCTGAGTTCTAAAGCCTGCATTCTCCTGTATAGTCGCATACATATTTATGCATATTCTTCCTTATACATACTCATCAGTGTACTCATCACTTTGTATTAGACTCATTTGGATTGATTTCCAAACACATTAGCCACTAGTTTCTATTTCATTAACTACTTCAACTGAGGACTCTCAAGGCGCATTTGATAATGATTCTACTCTAAAAAACAAATTTTAATGAGAAATGATTTTTTTTTTTTTTTTTTTGCTCTCGGGAACAATTTTTAAGCAAAAGAACACATTCGATAACTTCCCAAAATTTTTATTCTAGGGATAAAAATACATTTGGTAAGATTCTTAGATTTTTTTATTTCTTTTAATTTTTTTAGTTCTTTTATTATTTATTATTTTTCCTTTTTCCTTTTCTCTTTGGCCAATTGTTGGCCACCGCTATGGCCGGCGACTGGCTGGGCGACGTCTAGTAAGCTCGCCGGAGCCTCGTTAAACCAGGGTGAGGTCTAGCGAGCTTACCGGAGGCCAGCTTGGCCCTGATGAGCCTTAGCCTTGCCCAAGCGACGCGAGGTCAACTTCGCCCTGGCTGGCAAGGCCTAGCCTCGCGCTAGCTGGGGAGGCCGAGCCTCGCCATGGCCACGCGAGGCTTGGCCCGGCCTTGCCTAGGTTGGGTGAGGTCAACCTTGCCCAGATCTGGCAAGGCCGAGCTCGCCCGACCACCGGCAAGGCTCTCGCCAACCTAGGCGAGACCGAGCCTCACTATGGTGCGACATCTCCGAGGGCCGGAGATGCTTCGGCAAGGTTGCCGGCCCTCGTATGGTCGGTTGCTGGTGTCGGCCATGGCCAAGGCTGGCAACCGGCCAAAAGGAAGAAGAAGAAGAAGAAGAAAAGAAAGAGAAGAAAAAAGAAGAGAGAAAAATTGATTCTAGAAATTGTTCCTGAGAACAAGAAGTTACTTCTTTTTACTTCTTATTTCTGTTTCAAATCTATTCTTAGGAATAAAAAAATATATTTTTGTTTTCGAGAACAAAAGTTTTACTAAACACATTTCTATTCTTTTTTTGTTCCTCAAAACAAAAGAATAGAAATTTTTGTTTCGAGGAACATAATTTTTTTTTAACAAACAGGGCCTCAATTTCTAGCAAGGCTTTGATGGTTTTGAAGAAGTGATTGAACAACCAAATATTGATCACCCTTTTATTGTCAAATACAATGCTATAGCTATGTTCCTCATGGAATCACTTGATGTAGAATGAGGTGATCATGCTCAGTGTTTTATACCAATTAAGGACAATTCTCTTGTGCACTTTGCTTAGACATAGTCATTTGTATTTCAAGCGAAATTGACCTTCCTTTGTTCAAGAATCTAGTGCTTCACAATTGCATCTATGAATTGTGCATCATCAAGTTTCCCATGTAGTAACACATGATTTCTAGCATTTGGATTTATGAGAACGATACCTACTGTTCCTTCTACATAGAACTACTTCATTAGTATCATTATCATCATTACCTCTATTATCATATTTTGTGCCATAACCATCAGCTACCGGAGCTCCTTGGTCCTTATTTATAACTTCAATCTTGTTTACCGAGTGGTGCATTTCTCCTTTGTTAAAATTCCTTTACTAGTTCCCTTTGCATGTACAAGTTCCCATCATCACTTGGGCAATTTGTGTATGCCAAAGATTCATCATCCTCATCATTGTAGAGTGCAACTTCCCAACCTACCCCACTCCAATCCATTCTTGATATGATAATCTTCTCATATTAACTAGAATAATATTGACATTTCTGCCAACATGTTCATACTCATCACCAATAACAAACTCCCCAACGGAGCAAAGGTCAATGGTAGCAATAGTATCACCTGTGACGATGTTGGAAAAAATATGTCTCAAGACTAGAAGATACAAAGAGATGATAAATTGAGCAATCGGTCCCATAACCACACCAAATTGAATAGGCAACAACTAATTTCATTAGTAAGTGGACAAAAAATAATAATCTACCTCATGAAACACAATAAACCACTCACCACTCACCTTTTCCTAGTTGTGACATTCCTCGCTCCAGTGCCGAGCCCAATGTTTTCCCTCAAAACTATGTCCTATTTTCCCCTTTAGGCTTTAGTCAACCTGGGGAGAGGGGGGGGAGGAGGATTCCAAATTAATTGTTGCGTTGTTGTTATTGGACAAGTCCATTTTGGATTTAAATCTCTATAAAATTTGCAACGTAGGTTATGTTATACAAATATAAAATAAATCTATGTAGGATTTATTGTCAGATATATGTCACTTGAATCACTAAAGTTATATCGCGTGTTGTGTCCTTTTTAATATAAAAGAATTGCATGTTTCTCATGGTACACGTTGCTCCAATTTTCCTAACAAAAACATTTAAAGAGGATGAGTTTTCCATCAAGAAAACTTGCTTGACTGTCACTTGTCAATTGTGACAAGAGGGATCAATCATCTTTATCGAGGAGTGTCTCTTCATAGGCAAGATTGAAGATTCCTGAAGAGAAAGCTCACTAGATTTCAACTATTTGAGTCGCGGCCCGTTCACTCAGGAGAGATGTGGATTTAGCCCGCTTAATCAGGTGAAGTGTAAATTTCACGATTGGACCCTCCTTCAGACTTAAGGCTTTTTACTAACACTGAAAAATATATACTGAATATTTAAATATTGAATTCTAAGTACCTTAAATAGAAATAAAAGGCTCTTAGATAACAAATAAAAACCAAAGAAAGATGAAGATGCAAAGGTAAAGATAAAGCCTTTTCAACACCAACCAAACATAAGGATTCTAGCTCTCAATAAATATGGTTAATTTCTACCATACTCAAGGAGGGGTCGTTATTGGTAGGTTTTAACAATATAATTGATAATTTACCGAGAATTATTTTTTCTAATCGAACAAATTAACACCTGCCTTAGTTACCTCATTTAGTAATTTCTTGACTTAACAATCTTTTAGGTCAATCTTAGAAAGAATTATTGAACAAGCTCAAGATTAAGTTCACATGTTTTAATTTCAGCCGCTATTGGGTTATCAAACAAGTTCTGTATGTAGTAGATAGGCATGGTTTAATTCTCAAAGAGTAACGTTATGTTTGGGAAAGAAGTGAAAATAAAAATTCGGTAAAATTATTTGAAATTTGTAAAATGATCTTTTAAGTGAAGAGAGGAAAAAATTTAAGATAATAGGTGTATTCTTTCCCTATTCCTTGTCTCCCAAACAAAGCATAAAAAATTTGGGTCAATTTCCTTCCAGTAAATTTAACTCCACCTGTGTCATATATTCTCATTGTTTAAATGAATTTTTGACACGACCATAAGCAAGAAAAAGTGGGTGTGCCAATTGTAGCAAGGGACAAATATACCATATAAAGTAGCTTACCGTCTTCGACCGAAAAAAAAAACTAGCGTATCGTCTCCGGCAGCACTTGATAAGAAAACTGGCAATATTAACCGTCGAATACTATAGGTTAACTCTTGTAAATGACCGTCATTGTTTCATGGTAAGCATGGCTAACAGTCCAGTTTCAATTATGATATATATATAGAGCAAGGAGCAAATGAACTGGTACTATATGGGAAAGGAAGGATCTGGTACTATTGATCAAAATAAAATCTCAAGTTTAAAGTCCCACCTACATCAAGCCCGACAATTGGTTGTGGCTTTTGTAAAATCTTTAAATTTTCAACTGATCAAAATAAAATTTTAAGTCCTCAATTTTTTATTGCCTTTCCCTTACTTTGCTTCTATTCTCGAAAAAAGCCTTTCTTGCCTTTCGGAATATTTTATGAAATCTTTATTAACAATTCTAAAAAATTAAAATGTTTGATAAAGACGTGATTCGATATTTAAGTATTTTAATCCCTTTATTAATGCATAGTTTAAATCTGTTACTTAAACTTGGCCCAAGAGTCATGAAATCGCCTGTTATGCACTATAAATCAATTCTATGTGAAGAGCAGTGGAGCTGGTGCTGTATGAAAAGACAGTGTGCAACTGCCCATATGACCACAAGCAGTTTGTTAGCATAGGCTAATCAAGATCAGCCTTTTCCTTGGACAGAAGAACACTCTAAGTGGCACAATTTGACACGAGATGACAGATAAGTACCAAAACTTTCAAAAGATAATCAAAGAATAAAGGAATATTAATTGCAAATGGTAAGAATTTTTGGTCAAATAGCTAATGTGCCTTTTTTCCAATGAAAATTTTAAATGATGTGGTATTTCTTTAAAAAAAAAAAGTTATTCACATAGACAAGGCAAACAACATCATGCCGTCCACATAGACAATATAAGACAATGCTAAATGACGTTGTTTTGACACTTAAATAATCACTTTCACTTACATATTCACTTTTAATCACAAGTGGCACTTAAATGATCGCTTATACCATAACTTGACACTTAAGTAATCATTTTTTAACCACAACTAGCACTTAAGTGAAGATAGAGGATGATGTCATTTTAGACAAAGATTGCAATGTAGACGGGTTTTATTAATAAAATAACACCACATCAGATTTTTGGCAAGCTTGTTGGAGTTGGTACTTAACTGTCCATTTTTTTTTAAAAGTGACTTCAATCTACTTTTTGGAAGTTTTCGTACTAATATATCCCCCCATACTAAGTTGTGGCACTTGGGATGTTCTTTACCCCAGCATGATGAGGTAGGTCGAATTCCTTTGCTACCATATTGAAAAGATCTCACTCAGGTACCATCAATAATGTTCCAATTCTCATCCAAACAATCACTCAAGGTAAGAGTGAGCAAAGAAATTGGGAACCACTTGGAACTGGATTGGACCGCCCAAGAACCAATGGTTCTTGAAAGAATCGGTCCGATTTCCAATTCCAAATTATTAGAATTGGTGGGTATTGGTCTGGTTCCCGGTTTCGGTATGGAACCATCTGCCCGCTCACCCGGACCAAACCAGTAATATATATAAGATATGTCTAATTTTTAATTTAAAAAATGAAAAATCTTAAATCCCTAGTCTACTAACTAGTTTTTTTTTTTGGATTTTAGTATCATATGCCCGACTTCTACGCATTTCGCGAAGTCAACTTCAACAGAACGATATGAACTTCCATTGAATAATTGAAGACTTAGATGCCACCATGTTCGCGTGTAGCCTCCATCCTACATCCGGCATTTGAGAACCCGATCATTTAATGTGAAAATGTTTCGTTTCGAAGTCTCCCTGAGCCCCAGCTCACTTGATGGGTCGGCCGATTGAATTGATTTATCCCGGACGAGGAAAGATATTACAAAAAAAAATGAAAGAATCACCTGTTCGATCCCATCCTAGGTAGGACAAATCGAAGTCTGCCCTCGTCGGCAACATCATATTTAATCCTATCATGTCGTTATTTTCGCCGCTATGTTGGGGATGATAATTACCCTGGAAAGACGGTATGTTCTTTACATTATCTGTTCCGGCTGTTCCTTCAAACGAAGCTTCAAAATGTCAACAAATCGTTGGGGTTGAAACGTGAACATCCAGCATGATTCAGCTCATACCTCGCTCTATAATAAAGAATCACTGCATCTCTTAAAACTCAAATTTTCACGAACTCTCTCTCTCTCTCTCTCTCTCTCTCTCTCTCTCTCTCTCTCTATCTCTATGGCCCTCTATTCGGAATCGAAGCGCTCTCTGCGCGTTTTCCTTCTCTTCCTGTCCTTCTACGTGCTGCTTCGATCGGGCAATTCCCTTTCCTTCAACATATCTCGGTTCGACTCACGCGCCACAGACATGGTCTATGAAGGCGACGCGAGGCCGAACGTTGGGACCATCGACTTCAATAGCCTCACTTACTATAGCCATGTCGGCCGGGCATTTTACGCAGAGAAGCTGTGGCTCTGGGACTCCGCCTCTAGGAGGCTCACCGACTTCTCCACTCACTTCTCCTTCGCCATTGACACACTGAACCGGTCGGAGTATGGGGCGGGCTTGGCCTTCTTCCTTGCCCCAGTCGGGTTCCAAATCCCGGTCAATTCGATTGGCGGCTTCTTGGGGCTGTTCAACACCACGAACAGCGACTCGTCCTCAAACCAAATCGTCACAGTCGAGTTCGACAGCTTCGCCAATCCCGAATGGGACCCTTCTTATGAGCATGTTGGGATCAACAAAAACTCGATCGCCTCGGCCGTGACCACCCCTTGGAACGCCAGCTTCCACAGTGGCGACACCGCCGATGCGTGGATTGTGTACAACTCCACGACCAAGAACTTGAGCGTATCTTGGAGCTACCAGACTACACCAAACCCGCATGAAAACACGAGTATTTCGTATCAGATTGATCTCACCGCTGTCTTGCCTCAGGAGGTGATGATCGGTTTCTCCGCTGCGACTGGCTATTACATTGAACGTCACCAAGTTGGATCTTGGACCTTCAGTTCAAACCTCGGAGTCAAGGAAAAGCGAGGAAATGCGAAAGGGACCAAGTTAGTCGTTGGCTTAGCAGTTCCGCTAGGAGTCCTACTCTGCGGCGTGGTGGCGATATCAGCAATCCTCTGGAGAAGGAAGAGGAGGAGCATGGGATCGGAGATGGCAATGACGTCCATAAACGAAGAGCTTGAGAGAGGCGCAGGGCCACGAAGGTTTGCGTATGCGGACCTTGCTTCTGCTACCAACAACTTCGCTGAGGAGAGGAAGCTGGGCCAGGGCGGGTTCGGAGCAGTCTACAGGGGATATCTGGTTGGCCTGGATGCGACAGTCGCGGTGAAGCGGATATCGAGAGGGTCAAAACAAGGGAAGAAGGAGTTCATCACCGAGGTGAAGGTGATCAGCAGCTTGAGGCATAGAAATTTGGTGCTACTCATAGGTTGGTGCCACGAGGCGAATGAGTTCATGCTCGTCTACGAGTTCATGCCGAACGGGAGCCTCGACAGGCACCTCTTTGGCAAGAAGAGCCCTCTAAGCTGGGCTGCCCGGTACAAGATTTTGGTCGGGCTCGCCTCCGCGCTCCTCTACCTCCATGAGGAGTGGGAGCAGTGCGTGGTGCACCGGGACATCAAGTCGAGCAACGTGATGCTAGACTCGGGGTTCAACGTCAAGCTTGGAGACTTCGGGCTGGCCCGCCTCATGGACCACGAGCTTGGGCCGCAGACAACCGGGCTAGCCGGCACGTTCGGATACATGGCCCCGGAGTATGTGAGCACAGGGCGAGCGAGCAAGGAGTCTGATGTGTACAGCTTCGGGGTGGTTGCACTCGAGATTGCTACGGGACGTAGGTCCGTCGATCCGATGGAGCGATCGTCGCAGATGAGTCTGGTGGAGTGGGTGTGGGACCTCTATGGGAAAGGCCGGGTCGCCGAGGCCGTGGATGAGAGACTCCAAGCGCATTTTGATGGGCAACAAGTGGAGTGCTCGTTGGCCGTGGGCTTGTGGTGTGCTCATCCCGACCGGGGCTTGAGGCCCTCCATAAGGCAAGCGCTTCAGGTCCTCAATTTCGAGGCCACGGCGCCGGTTCTTCCTAATAAGATGCCGATCGCAGTGTACCCCGCGCAGTCGCCACCGTCCGTCAGCTCCAGCAAGCCTTTCGTCACCAATAGTCTCCAAGAAGGTCGTTGAGCGTGGTTAATTTACTATTGGAAGGAGGGAATAAGAATCATGTTGCGTGCGTTCTTAGTTTTTCAAGCATTGGAAAAATGAAGTTTGTGTTATTCGTTTTTCTTATTTTTAACTAAGTTGAATCTAAGTAAATTCTTGTTTGATAACTCAATTCGATGTTGTAAACTCAAATGTTCCTATCTCTAGGTTACTTGTATTTGCTTGTTCCTGATTCTATATGTTTGGTTCGTTTTCGGAAGATGTAATTGATGCCACAACTAATAACTTCTTAAAAGCGTCTCTTCATGGAAAGCCAGCGGATTTCACGATTAAGAAAATTAATGCAACTTTCTTGGGAAAATGACACCATGAGTGCCAGAATTTTCGCGTGGTGTTCTAATTTCTTTTTTTTTCCCATAGCGTTATATAACTTACCAACTGACTACTTGAATGATATAAGATATACATGGTCTAAAGACAGCAGAAGTAAATCGAAAAAGAAAAAGAAAAGGACCATTTGCTCACCGTTTTAGATGTAGATGGATACTTGAATTACTATGCTTATCTAGATAGACAGATACATGTAGATGGATATAGGTGATTTTTGGAAATTTAGGGACAAAACTGAAGTTAAGGAATATAATGCAAAAGAGAGAAATTAGGTTATTATTATTTCATTTTATTTTGTAAATTTTGATATATTTTGAACAAGAATAAGTGAGCCTATCTAGAAACATTATTAGATAATTATCTAAAATAACATATCAATCAATATATACGAGCCATCTTGAGAGATACGGTGAATTAATAGAATTATCAAAATAATTCTAATATAGGAAATTATTCTAGAGAATTCTCTAATTATTTTTAACATCCTCTCAAACTCAAGATGACCCCCATTTAGTTCAGGATTTCAAATTGACTATGGGACTCTAAAGTTCCTTGGACTAATGCAAAGAGCGTTCGATTCATTTTTTGCCCAACTATGGGTAAATGCAATTGCATTTCCAAAGCGCTCTAAGGGCCTCTAGCCCAAGGCAGGTTCAAAGGTCCTTCAGAAAGCAGCATTCTTGGAATGTAAGTTTTGGCCCCGATCACTATTCATTCGTTGTTCATCTTCTCCATGGTTTGCATGGAGGAGCCGAACGCGGCCTTGGTGATTGCCGCCCTAGGGGTTGCGTGACCTCAAGCATCGCCTGGGTCACGTGACCCAAGCAACTATTGGCCTAAGTCACGCAACTTCTAGCCACCTGCGGTTGGCTAGTGTTTGTTTTGACCCGCCAACAACCGAGCTCCATCGAAAATTATTCAAAACTTTTTATTAAGAAAATTAGCAAAAGTTCTTTACAAAATGCAGTTTTTATCAAATGGCATTTAAGCTAAAGTTGTTTCCCAATCTATGTTAAAATTACAATTTATCAAATACTATTTGTATTTCGAAAAACCCATTTAATCCAAAGGTATTTGCATTTTCTCATAGACATTTCTCCAAAGTCGAATCAAATGGACTGAAGTCAGTTTGAAATCAAGCAAAAAATGTGATGAAAACTTGTTTCTTCATGAAATTAACACTTCATGGATCAAAGGTCGGGAGGTGCAAAAAGTTCCAAGTTGAGAAATATAGCACATAAAAGAGAAATAAAATTTTATATATATTTTAATATATTTTGAACAACAATATGACTCTATTTATAGGCTTTATAAGATAGTTATCTAAGATAACATAACAATCAAGATATACACGTAATCTTAAAAGATATGAGAAAACATTAGAATTATCAATATACATCTAACTTCGGAAATTGTCCTAGAGAAATATCTAATTATCTATAACCAACGAAATACTGAAATTACTTTGGTCCTTGATAGATTTTAGAGATGTTTTTACATCCTTTAGATGACGCAATCGCAAAAGAAAAACATAATTCTGTGTTTGTGATCTAGCCCCTGACGCAGCATGGTGAAATGAGAATTGATAACGAGGCCTAGTGCAGTCATCAATACACTCTTGTTAGGGTAGTGAAGATTCAGCGGTCAACGACCCTCTTCGATGATTGAAGTTAAAAATACTTCGCCCGAATTGACCGGTAGTGGAGCACGACAAACAGGAACGGGCATCTTCATTGGGAGATTCGGGACGTCAGCCTCGAATTTCAAAACTTGAATCGCTTGCTGTACGGACGGCCTCAAGGTCCAATCTGGATGAGCACACCACAGCTCCACCATCATCAAGCACTCGACTTACTTCATCTCGAAATCTGAGCTCAGCCTTTCATCAACAACCTCTAGAAGCTTCCCGTCTCCGTAACGATCCCAAACCCACTCGACTAGACTCATCTCCGACTCCGGATCTTTAGGATCCCTAGCTCTCCTTCCCGTGGCAATTTCTAGGGCGACGACTCCAAAACCGTACCCATCTGATTCTTTGCTTGCCCGGTCAATGGTTTCGTACTCAGGTGCAAGGTACCCAAAAGTACAGGCTAAACCAATAGTATGTGGACCGAGTTCATGGTCTATCAGCCTTTGGGGAGAATTGTCCAAAAAATTCTAAACTTATTGTAGTTTTGCCAATTCAATCCTAAACCTTTCAATTTTGCCGATTGAGTTCTAAACCTTTTGTCAATTTGCCAATTGAATCCATCCGGCCAATTTAGTCCGGAAAATGCTGACGTGGACGTCGGCGGTGCCACGTAGGACCGCCGGCGCCGACGTGGATAATTTTTAATAATATTTTTAATATATATTTTTTAACTTTTTTGATTTTTTTTAATATTTTCTATTTTTTTCCTTTTTTTTTTTTTTTTTTTTTTGGCTTTTCCCTTGCCCTTTTCCAGTGGCCGGCCACCAGCCATAGGCGACGGCCAACTGGCTGGCCTCGCCCGGCATTGCCGTCGCCCCGCCAGGCCTTGCTTATGGCGAGCGAGGCCAGCCCTGGCCCCGGCGAGGGCCGGCCTCGCCATATCTAGTGAGGGGAGCCCTCGCCGAGGCTCACCCTCGCCCAAGCGAGCGTCGGCCTCGCCGGACTAGATCCGGTGAGGCCGGCCCTCGCCCCTGGCTGGCCGGGCGTTGGCCCGTGGCCGGTGGCCAACCGTCGCCCACCCAGCCAGGGGCGAGGCCGACGCTTGCCTGGGCGAGGGCAAGCCCCGACGAGGGCTCCCCTTGCCAAATCTGGCGAGGCCAGCCCTCACCGAGGCTGGCCTCACTGGGCGTCACCGTCGCCTGACCGGGCCTCACCGTGGCAGGCGAGGCCAGCCGACTAGGTATGGCTAGTGGCCGGTGGCTGGCTACTAGAAAAGGGCAAGGGAAAAGCCAAAAAAAAAAAAAAGAGAGAGGGAAAAACAGAAAATATTTAAAAAATTTAAAAAATTAAAATATTATTAAACATTATCCACGTTAGCACCGGCAGTCCTACGTGGCACCGCCGGCGTCCACATTAGTATTTTCCGGTCAAAATTGGCCGAATGGACTCAATTGGCAAACTGACAAAAGGTTTAGGACTCAATTGGCAAGATTGAAAGGTTTAGGATTGAATTAACAAAACTGCAATAAGTTTAGGACTTTTTGGACAATTTTCCCTCAGCCTTGCCAAACCAAAGTCACCCAATTTCACATTGAAATTAGAGTCTAGCATGACATTGTTAGATTTGATGTCCCTGTGTATTACACACTGCTCCCACACTTCGTGCAAATAGAAGATCGCCGACATTAAACCGATCGAGATTCTATACCTAATTGACAAATTGAGAGGACCCTTCTTTCCAAAGAGATGCGAGTCAAGGCTCCCATTCAGCATATACTCAAACGAACAAGAGCTCGTGCCCGTTGTGACACAACCTTTGAGCTGCCCAAGGTTCCGGTGCCTTAAACTACTAATGATCTTCATCTCAGTGACAAATTCTCTTTTCCCTCGCTTGGAGCCTCTTGATATTCTCTTGACCGCGATTGTCATATCTAGGTTGAGTTAAAATCCCCGGTACACAGCCCCGAATCCTCCTTCACCGTGCTTTCCATCATCCGAGAAGTTGTTGGTTGCTGAAGCAAGGTCCTGGTAGGAAAACCTCCTTGGTCCGGCTCGCCTCTTGAAGTCATCATTGATGGACGTTAGCATCGCCGTCTCTGGTATCTTCTCCGCGCTCTTTCGCTTCCTCATCATCCGTATGATTCCTATAGCTATAGCTACACTAGAAGCTACCATAATGCTCACCGGAATCGTCAAGCCAAGTCTCCGGCCAACCCTTTTTGGATTACCACTATTCGGTCCCTTCACAGCTAAACTCGACTTGAAATCCCATGAAAAAAGTGTTTGTGATGCCGCGGTATAGCCGCTCGTGGCTGAAAATCCTATCACGACCCATTCGGGAAGGACTGTCCTCAGATCGATCTGATAAGAGAGGCTTCTGTTCTTGTGGGTTTGGCGTGGTGTGGAAGCTCCACGACACACTTAAATTCATCGTGGAAGCATTATAATCGATCCATGCGTCAATAGTATCTATGCAATGATAAGTGACATTCCAAGGAGTGGTAACATTCGTAGAAATCGAGTTCTTGTTGATTCCGACATGCTTTTAAGCAGGGTCCCATTCCGAGTTTGTGAAAGTGTCAAACTTGACGTGTATGATTTGATTCTAGGATGAGTCGCTGTTCATGGTGTTGAACAGGCCTAGAAACCCGCCTGCCGAGCTGACGGGAATTTGAAATCTTGTAGGAGCCATGAAAAATGCGAACCCCTCACCATATTGGCCAAGAGGCTTATTGCCAGTGTCGATGGTGAAGCAAAAGTGGGTGGTGAATGATGGAAGTAATTTGAAGGTGAAACGGTCACAACTCATCCAAGAAAGAGAAGAAAATAGATAAGTTTCCATATTTATTTTACCTTAACAAAAAATAATTGCAAGACTCCCCTATTTATAGACTTGTTACATGACGTTCACTCTTCCTATTAAACAAAGCTAGCACTCCAAATAAGATTTACAAAATAGCAAAACAATCACCTTATCTTATCATGTTTCACTATATATCTAAAAACAATCACTACCTCTAGAAATATGAATAGACTCATTAAAGATAACGCTTTTATAACTCTTCTTTAATGCGAATATCGAACAGTTATTGGTATCAATGAATTTGGTTTAATTTCTAGCACTCTCCTTTAAACCAAATTTTCTTCCATCGATCATTCCAAGCAAGCTCTTAAACTTTCAGAAATCATCATCTTGAGAGATTTGGTAAAAATGTCTACTACTTGATCTCCAATCTTCACATGTAACAATTCAACCTGATTCTCTTTTGCCTATTCTTGAATGCAATGATATCGAATATCAATATGTTTGCTTCATTCATGAAAAATTGGATTTTTCGCCAATGCAATAGCAAAAATATTATTAACAAAAATCTCAGTTGTTTTCTTCTGCTTCATAAGAATATCTTTGAATAGTCTTCTCAACCAAATTGCATGACAAACACATGAAAAATTCAGCTACATATTCAGCTTCACATGTTGATAGAATAACATTGAGTTGCTTCTTTGATAAGCATGTAATGGATAAGTTTATTACAATGATAACATCGAATTTTAGATTTATCATATCACTAGCCTATCGAGTTCTTTCTTTTTCCACCAGCACCTCTTTTATACTAGTATCTACCATCACTTCAAGTAGCATCTCCTCTACTTCATCCACAACTTCTTCCTTGAAAACGTCGTCGGCCTCAACCATGATCACGATCTTGGTTTGTCCTATGAGTTTGTGTAGGTTCTCTTCTTTGTTCCTTCTCATCTCAAATGGTCAACCGCATTTGGAGAACTTCCTCCACTAGTTCAATGTTTTTTCTTTTGAACCTTTCTTCATAGGCTTGTAATGAACCTATAGGCTCATCAATCATCATGGCATCCAAGTTTTTGGATTCTTCAATTGCAACAACAATGTGGTCATACTTTTTGTCTAAGGACCGAAGTATTTTCTTAAACACAAACATCTGAAACATTTTCTCCGTTTCTTTTCATCCGATTAACAATCGCAAAACTCTTGTGAAATAATCAGCAATTGATTCAAATCATTTCATATCAGTTACCTCAAATTCGCCTCTTAAGGTTTGAAGGTGAATCTTCTGAACTTTTTGTACTCCTTAATGTGTATTGTGAAGAATCTCCCATTCCTCCTTAGTAGTAGTAGCATTCGAAACTTTTTCGAACATGGAATCATCTAAAACTTAATAGATGATTGATAGAACATATTGATCTTTCGAACGAACCTTCTCCAAGGCATTTCTCTGGTTCTGGTTCTGGTTCAAGGTAGCTTCTTTCTCTAGCTCATCATAGCCAGTATTGACAAGTTCCCACGCACCGTATGCATCAGGTAGAGCTTTCATTCTAACAATCCAATTACCATAATTTTCTTTGATAAGACAAGGGTATTAAAGAGGAAGCTGATTGTTTGTTGAAGCCATGATCACAAACCGCAAAGCTTTGATATCACTTTAATGGAAGTAATTTGAAGGTGAAATGTTCACAGCTCACACAAAAAAGAGAAGAAGATAGATAGGCTTGTAAATTTATTTCACCTTAATAAGAAACAATTACAAGACTCCCCTATTTATAGACTTGTTACATGACATTTACTCTTCCTAATAGATAAAGCTAGCATTCCAAATAAAATCTAGAAACTAATAAAACAATCACCTTATCTCAAAATGTTTCACTATATCTCTAAAATTAATCACTACATCTAGAAATACGAACAGACTCATTATAGATAATAACAAACAAACTCATTAAAGATAGTGCTACAATTATGACTCGAGTACCGAACAATTATCGGCACTAATGAATTTGGTTTAATTTATAATAGTGAAGTCGGAGAGCTTCCCTGAACTGGAGTCCGATAGCCGGACCTTCTTGATGTATGTGGCTCTGCCACGTGGCAATAGTAGATCTGACTCGTAAAGTCGACGTTTCCAACTGTAGGAGGCTCCGCATCTCCCTCGTATAGTATGCTAAATTCAAGGCAAATCACAGAGCATGCAAGAAGGGAAGGGAAGACGAGAGACAAAGTTGTAGAAATTGATAAAGACACTGTTGGACATAGAGTGACCAGAGAGACCTGAGATCGTGCAATTGATGTTGCTATAGATGGAAATGTCGCTCAGATCAAGTAGCTTGATGTCTCAATCTTTTCTTATTTGTCATGTTGCTTAGGTTTCGGTGGTACTCGCACATATTTTAAAATGGATTGCGAACCTACCGAAGAATATTCGAGCATGAATATATAAACAAGGACATGAAGCCAACCAACTCCGGCTAATAAACCGCACCGTTGTTTGGAGTTAAATAGGAAATGTTTAACAATTGCAAATGACCCCTCGATTAGACTGCGGCAAAGAACCAATTCTTGTTAGGTTGTACTTTGATTGGCTGTGTGACAGAATGGTGGACGATTTCAATGGAAGAAATTTAATGACCGGCCAATATTTTTTCAGGCATAAGTTACCTCAAAGCTTTTTGGATAAGACATTGCAGATGCACTTTGTAGTATACTAGATATATCATCCTAAGGGGGAGAAGAGGGGAAATAGTTTAATAATAAGTATCCGAATTTTTGCTGAGACTAGTTCCCACTTGCACAAGCAAACCGATAGAATCCATAAAAAATATTCCACAAGCTCTAGAAGGTACTCCAACGATTAGAATTTAGAAACCGGTGCTTTAATATAAAAAGGACAAAAGATAAATGATTTTAATACCTATCCATAATAAAGACCATCTCCCATTTTGGATTTGCCGAAGTAAGATTTTTATGTAAAAGTCGAAGTTATTTGAGACTTTTTTTTAATAGGAGATCCGAGTGGTTTCCTCGGAGGTGGGAAATTCGTCTACTTAAATTTATTAGTTTGATCTTTTTTTCTTTTGGCTTTATTCCTTTCATTTTAACCTTTTTTTGATGCGGCGCTTGTGTGGTGCCATATTAGCGCCACTTGACCTTAGATAATATCAACAATGAAACATTATATTCATGTAGGATTTTTAAGACAATTTTGGACGGAACTATAATAAAATGTATATGTATCAACAAGTACACGTATGGGATTTTTAGTGTCACAAAAAAAGAGTTTTGGGCAAATGTGTTACAATGAGCATAGTACGATATTTTTGTAGTTTTTTTCTTTATTTAAAAGCACTTATTATCAGCATTCATCTTGAGCCAGAATCAAACTCTCCATAAGATTCTAGTTACATTACTTATCGAGCTCTCCATAAGATTCATAGTTGCATTACCTATGGTTTCCTTGTTCGTAGACAAAGTTGATTTGGGATTGTCTTTCATTCCATGGCATAACCTATATCCATGCGCTTCATATTCGCCTAGAGTTTGCTACAAAAATATAGTCATCCCTACCCTTCACGTCAATCCCATGAGTCTCTTATCCATTCTCATTCGATTATGGTAGGGGAGTAAGTCAAAATAGAAAAACTCACATTGATTTTAGGGATAATCAAGCTCGAATTGATGATTTCCACCATGTTAAGGTAACACTTTACCACGAAATTATATCCCCTCCCCACTCCCATCATGAAATAGAACTAAGTAATCTTAAGATCAAGGTTTGAGAAACTCAACGCCGTGTCTATGTAATTGATCTTAATAACCTATTAGCTTGGCCTTATAATCTTTTAAAGCTCAGTTGAATTGATACAGCGAATTTGCATATTAGAGTAATATTAATGGGTTGTTTTGTACAAATAACATCTTGGTTTTGCATTCACTCCCCTGAACAAAACCAGTAAAGATGGGGCAGCATCAATGAGGGTACTCCCGATGGCCAATTCTGTACCTTCAACATACTCTACAATTAGAGAAATACATAGAATTGAACATAACTCGAGTCTCCCTACAAAAGTTTTGTCTTGTGGTTTTGAAGGATCCAGCTACAGGAGAACTGGGAATAAGTTCACTAACTCCTTTTTTAAGTTAAAAATTTCTTGGGATCTCATCACACAACTTAATCGGCTGAAGCATGGATCACAATATATATGGCGTCCTTATGAGGATCAGCGCATTACATAACTAGACTTTAGATAACAAGCTCAAGATTATATGAGATAAAAACGCTCTAAAGATAGCAGCGAATATAGTATGTTGAAAATGTAAAAATTAAAAATTAAAAATTAAAGCACTAACAGAAAAATATACACATATATATCTATGTGTGTATATATATATATATATATATATAAAGAAAGGCCAATTGCACACCCTTTAGACGTAGATGGAAACCTCAATTACTATGCTTATATACACAGACAGATACATGAAGATGGATATAAGTAGATTTTGGGAGATTAAGGACAAAAACGAAAGACTGAAATTACTTTTGTCCTCAACAGATATTAGAGATGTTCCTATATCCTTCAGATGACGCAGTTGCAGGAGAGGTACCTCCCAGAGGCATTATTTGCTTGTAATGTAGCCACTGACGCAACATGGTAAATTATGAATTGTAAATTGACAACGAGGCCTAGTGCAGGCAATATACACTTGTTAGGATGGTGAAGATACCACGAAGCCTGGTCAACGACCCTCTTCGATGATCGAAGTTAAAAGCGGTTCGCCGGAACTGACCGATGGTGTAGGCACACGATAGACAGGAACAGGCATCTTCACTGGGAGGTTAGGGACATCGGCCTCGAATTTCAAAACTTGAATCGCTTGCCGTATCGACGGCCTCAAAGTCTGATCTGGATGAGCACACCACAACCCCACCATCATTAAGCACTCGACTTGCGTCTCCTCCAAATCTGAGCCCATCCTTTCATCAACAGCCTCTGGAAGCTTCTTGTCTCCGAAAAGTGCCCACACCCACTCTACCAAACTCATCTCCGACTCTGGACTTTTCGGATCCCTAGCTCTCCTTCCCGTGGCGATTTCTAGGGCGACGACACCAAAACTATACACATCTGATTCTTTGCTTGCTCGGCCAGTGGTCATGTACTCAGGTGCAAGGTACCCAAACGTACCGGCTAAACCAGTAGTCTGTGGACCGAGTTCATGGTCCATCAGCCTTGCCAAACCAAAGTCACCCAATTTCACATTGAAATTAGAGTCTAGCATGACGTTGCTAGACTTGATGTCCCTGTGTATTACACACTGCTCCCACTCTTCATGCAAATAGAAGATCGCCGATGCTAAACCGATCGAGATTCTATACCTAATGGACCAATTGAGAGGACCCTTCTTTCCAAAGAGATGCAAGTCGAGGCTCCCATTCGGCATATACTCATAAACGAGCATGAACTCGTTCCCTTCGTGACACCAACCTATGAGCTGCACGAGGTTCCGGTGCCTTAAACTGCTGATGACCTTCACCTCAGTGACAAACTCTCTTTTCCCTTGCTTGGAGCCCCTCGATATTCTCTTTACCGCGATCATCGTGTCTAGGTTGAGTAAATATCCCCGGTACACAGCCCCGAATCCTCCTTCACCAAGCTTTCTATCACTTGAGAAGTTGTTGGTTGCCGATGCAAGATCTTGGTATGAAAATCTCCTCGGTCCGGCACGCCTCTCGAAGTCATCGTTGATGGACGTCAGCGTCGCTGTCTCTGTTATCTTCTCCGTGTTCTTTCGCTTCCTCCTCATCCATATGATTCCCATAGCTATTGCTACACCAGAAACTACCATAACGCTTAGCGGAATCGTCAACCCAAGTATAAGGCCAACCCTTTTTGAATTACCACTATTCGGTCCCTCCACAGCTAAACTTGATTTGAAATCCCACGAACCAAGTGTGTGTCGTTCCATGTAATAGCCACTTGCGGCCGTAAAACCAATTATGACCCATTCGGGAAGGACTGTCCTCAGATCGATCTGATAAGAGAGGCTCGTGTTCTCCTGGGGGTTTGGCGTAGTCTGGAAGCTCCAAGACACACTCAAATTCAGTGTGGAGGCATTATAATTGATCCATGCATCGATAGTATCTCCGCTATGATAAGTGACATTCCAAGGAGTGGTAACGGCTGAAGCAATTGACTTCGTGTTGATTCCAACATGCTCATAATTGGGGTCCCATTCCGGGTTCGCAAAGGTGTCAAACTCGACATGTATGATTTGATTTTGGGACGAGTCGCTGTTCGTGGTGTTATACAGCCCCAGAAACCCGCCTATCGAATTAACGGGGATTTGAAATCCCACGGGAGCCATGAAAAACGCGAACCCCGCAGCGTATTGGCCATGAGGCTGGCCGTTCGTGTCGATGGTGAACTGGAAGTGGGTAGTGAAACCGGAGAGCTTCCCCGAACCGGAGTCCCATAACCGGACCTTCTCGTTGTATGTGGCTCGGCCCACATGGCAGAAATAGCGCTGACTCGTCATGTCGACTGCTCCAACCATAGGCTTCGCATCTCCCTCGTACAGGATATCATTCGCAGCAGGATCGAAGCGAGAGATGTTGAATTCAAGGCAAATGGCCGAGTGCACAAGAAGGAAAGAGGCGAGGAGGGAAAGAGGTGTTGAAACTGATGAAGACATTATTGGACATAGAGTGACCAGAGAGAGACCTGACATTGTGCAATGGACGTTGCTATAGATGAAAATGTCGCTCAGATTAAATAGCTTGATGTCTTTATCATTTGTTAGTTGTCACTATGCCTAGGTTTCAATGACTCGGGCATATTCTCTAACAGAGGGAAGATCCACCAGAGAAAAATCAAGAGCTTGAAAATATAAACAAAAACATGTAGCCATCTGACTTCGATCAATCCACAGCACCATTCTTTCGAGGTGCATAGGAAATGCTTAACAATTGCGATTGACTCGTTCAATTCACATATAAAGCCAGATTTGAAAGGTGCATGTACGACTAGATCGTGGAGAAGACCAATTCTCGTTAGGTCGCACTTGAGGCAGCTATGGGACAAAGACTGTTGGACGATTTCAACAGAAGAAATCTAAAGGCCTGCCCACAGCAATTAGGTTTTTTCGCTTAAATTAGTTCTCACTTATGGCTGCGCGCCGGCAGAATCCATGAAAAAAATATATATTTAACAAGCTCTCAAAGGAATTCCAGAAATTGAGAATTAGAACTCGGTGCTTTGATAGAAAAAAAATCCGAAATGTAATGATTCTTATTTTATATAGATTAATAAGCAAAAAAAAAAGAAAAATCTTTTGAATTATCAAAGCAAGAACTTCGCGTAGGAGTTGAAGTCCCAAAAAGACAATTGGGAATTCTTTTTAATGGGAGATCGGACTGTTTTTCAGGAGGTGGAATATTCGCCTACTTGATTGTACCAATTTGCAAATTTTTTTGTAACCTCGTGGCTAGGTCTGGGGCCTCTCTCTCTGTCTGTGATCTACTGTCACCTTGTGATGGTTATTGTCCGAAAGCAACGACGACCACCTTTCTCACTCATCCGTGAAAACTTTTGTGATTTAATGACCTCTTGTTGTACTAATTTAATCTCCTGTTAATCTAATGAACGCTACTTTAGCATTTGATTCGTAAAAATGAACGAAATTGACCTTTCAAACAAGGTGCAGGAAAGCAGTCAGGCCATAATTGAAGGCTCGAATAGGAAAGGAAGGGAAAATTATCAATTCGGTCATAAATCTATAGTACAAATACCAATTCAGTCCTTTTTTAAAAAAAAAAATTACCAATTTAGTGTTAAATCTTTACTCTAAATTCCAATATAGTCATTTCTGTCAATTTTCGCCGAACATCACTGACATAGTGGTATGCCATGTAGGACGGGCAGTGATGACTACACTACCACGTTATCGATCTTTTGCGAAAATTGACAAAAAGGATTACATTAGAATTTCGCAAATGTGTAGAAATAATTTGATAAAATTAAAAAATTTAGAATCGAATTGGAATCTATACAATAAATTTAGGGAAAATTTCAAAGATGGACCTAAAGTGGAGGTGTTTTCTCAAAAGAGAACTCAAAGTGGATGATATATTAAATAAGGGTCTCAAGTAGCCAATTTAGTCTCAAATAAAGGCCTGAACTTACTAGATGACGAAATCTTATTTATAGTAAGGGGTATTATCATCCATGGACTTTTTCTTTATTTTTCTTTTTCTTTCTTTTATCTCTCTTTTTTTTCATTTTCTTTTCTTTCATTTTTCTCACGCGTCCTCCTTCGTTATAGTCTCCCCACCTACAAGCTTGAAGTTATACATTGTTGGTCGCCTTCTTTGGCTACAAAATCCTTAAGTCCTCAAGATGCATCAGATCTCAGCTCGCTCATGCTTGATCTAGGGCTTAGATTTACCTCCATTTGATGACAACGGTTCTAAAGTTTCTCTCAAGGGCAGTGGCGGACAAGGTTGAGGGCTCGAATAGGACTTGTCATTGGCGGCAATGTGGTTTGAATTTGAAATTGATGAGGCCAAACTGTTGCCAAGTTGAAATAGTCATCTAATTAAGTCAGTCAAACAAGATGATATGGTGACGCTCGAATAATGTTGCTTCCATTGTTGGCAAGCAAGACAAAAGTCAGTGCAAAAATTGCAGTTGCTGGGTTGGTGCAAGGAGTGGAATACGTGAAGTTTGGTGTGCTCTCGAGGTGAGAGAACATATGTCGCTAAAGGGATTGGTTTGGACAAGTCGGCGATTGCAGAGTCTCGGCAAAAGCAAAAAGGTATTGCCAAGAAGATTAACCAATTGGTAATATTAGCCAGAGGCTTAAGAGGAGTTATGTTAAGGTAATATCTGCCAAGAGGAATTCTAGAAAGAGTCACTTAATTTAAGCAATCTTCCTTGTATGATTATTGAGTGCTTCAAAGCTCAAAGTTCAGAGTTCAATCCTGTTGTGATGATAGAAGGATAGACAATTGCATAAACTTGGCGCTGAAGAAAATTTTGCACATAAGATGATAAGAGAATATTCAAGAAGTTACAATCTTGCATTGTCTCAACGAGATGTACAACTCATTCTGACATTCAAGAGGATGATCTCCACAACCTAAAAACACATGGTAGAAGTTTGTGTAGTTGAACTCAATTCAACACAATGTCGATTCATTCCCATATTAATTGTGCGGCTGAATTTGTAATCTATGAAAAAGAAATCACAGCACAACATATATGGATTTTTCATTCCACTAATAGCAAAAAATGGTGATGGTTGATGATGAAAATCATATGAGAATATGATCTAAGTTGTGTCGAATTTGTAGCACCACCGCAACAACTTCAAAGCATTTGATACCAAGGCAAATGATACGCAACTCTACTAAATCACCGCACCTGATTCAACATGATTTCAGAGGACTTGTATGATTGCAACATTTATGCTCAAATTTATTGGTCAAGCGAAATCAGGATCCATATGACACTGAAGCAATTTTATTAAGAGCAATGGTTTCAAACAAATCGAAGATGCAAAAAGCTAGATAAAGTGCTCAAACTTTGTCAGCAAATTTAACACTACCAATTTGCTCATAGTACTTTTGCTTCATAACATGTTCTCAAACACTCCTAATTCACACAATATCATGCCCTTTTATTCTTGGAGCTCCACAATGAACTCATTCCTCATCCTAAATTGTAGCTTCTAAGGGTGCGTATGGATTTGTTTTGTTCCTTTTTGTTTCGGGGAAAGAAACAAAAAAAGTGTTTTTGTTCCGGGAACGTTTTTGAACAAAAGAACACGTTTGGTAACGTTTGTCCGGGAATAAAAAATGAACAGAAACACGTTTGGTAAATTTTATTCTTTTTTGTTTCTTTTAATTTTTTAAACATTTTTATTTTATTTTTTATTTTTTCCTTTCTTTTTATTTTTCTTTTTTTCGGCCGGTCACCGGCCTCCGCGATCGGCCGACGGGGGGGCGGCCTCGCCCGGCCACGGCGAGGCTCGCCGGCCTCGGCGAGGCCGAGCCTCGCCGTGGTTGGGCGAGGCTCGGCCTCGCCTTGGCCGGGCGAGCTCGAGCTCACCCGGATCCGACGAGGCCGAGCCTCGCCGGGGGCGGCGACGCTCGGCCTCGCCGGATCTAGGCGACGCCGAGCCTCGGGGGCCGGCGACGCTCGTCCTCGCCGGATCCGGGCGAGGCCGAGCCTCAACGGCCGGTCGCCGCCATGGCCGAGGCCGTGCGACCGGCGGCAAAAGAAAAAAAGAAGAAAAAAAAAGAAGAAAAGAAGAAGAGAGAGAAGAGAAATGTTTCTCCGAGAAATGTTTTGGAGCAAGAAACAACAAATTGTTGTTTTTTTTTTTGTTCCTATTTCGCCCAGAAAAAAAAAAAAAAGGAAAGAAACGTAACCAAACGCGTTTCTGTTCCTTTTGTTCCCGGGAATACTTTCCGTACATGAAGTGTGCCGGAAACACTTTTTTGGAGTGTTTCCATGCACACCCTAAGCTTCTTGCTTTAACTTCTTGTTCTGCAGCTCCTAGTAGTTATAAACCTCTTTATCAGCTTTAGTAAGGGCCTTTTTTGCTCAACACCTTCTCGGTATCGTAGCAATTTGATATAATGAAGCCCTGGATAAATCAAATTGTCACATCAAAAAGGAAGAAGTTTCTAATTATCCATTGTTAAAACAAAATAAACCCATTCAGGCATTTCATCGAACATCTTTAGGTGCGTGGTTGGCCTTTAAGAAAGACTATCAAATCAAACTGGAACTTGTAATGGCTGTCGGGATAAAAGAATCACACTGTAAGCTTGTCACTTTTGGCTTCGTGGGATCTTTTACGAACAATTTTGAGGAATGTAACTTAAAATATTCAACGAGCTAGGTTGTGCTGTAATGGCTTGCATTGAAGAAAAGCTGGTCCTAGTCATGAGACGAGATGGCAGAGAGAAGGGGGGCGCGGCGCTAATGAGTAATGATAATGTAGAAGATGCAGGTGTGAATGACCAGCTAGTCCTCATCTTGGTCCTGGTAATTCATTGTGCTCGCAGGTAGGGGCAACTAGAGCGTGAGGAAGATGAAAGAACGAGAAAGAAAAAGAGAAAGAAAGAAAAATAAAATTAAAGAAAAAAATTTACTTGGACGAAAATGCCTTTGTCAGGAGATAAGATTTGGCCAGCTAGTAAGATCAAGTCCTTATTTAAGACTAAATCAATCACTTCAAACCTTTATTTAAGAGAACATCCGCTTTAGGCCCTCTTTTAAGAAAGCACCTTCACTTTGGGCCTTTATTTTAAATTTTCCCATAAATTGACTGATTGGGAAATTTTCTAGAAAATAAAGGCTACTAATGTTGGGAATCCACTTATTTGACAACCACTTATTATTAGATTAGATATCACAGACAAAGGGGATAAATTGGTTGAAATGTAACTAACTGTAGATTGCAAACTCTGTCTACAAGTGTAGTTATTAAAACTTTTACAAACTGTAAACTTTGGATCTTCTTCAAAATTGTGTGAATGTAATTGCAAGAGTGACCAAAAAAAAAGATGCAATAACAAAAGAAAGAGAGATAGAGAATATCAAAATAGAGATATATAGCGATTCCCTTCTCCTTTCACCTACTCCCCTCTTTATGCTCTGGATAGAACTTGTTTATTTTACAGTTCGCCTGCTGTAGGATTGGTTCCTCTGTTGTTGCCGCACAGTAGAATCAGGACACGTGGATGAATATCATCATTTTTCTACGTCGTAGCATTTAGAGTGAGCTCATATTGCACGGAGGATAGTTTTCATTAAATAAGCAAAAACCCAAAAATAGTTGGTTGAAATTTTGTGTTAATTATAAATTATGTCTAGGTTGAATATGTGTTTTTCTAATTAACTTTGTGATGCTTATGTCGCTTTAAGGTAAGTAATTCCACCCTCTCCTCGCAATTTAATGCTTTGATTTTCGAGTGTTAGATAACAATGGTGCACTTGCATAATTATTTCACATGTTAGTAGATTTGTGTAAAATCAATTCAAGCTGCTTGACAAGCATTTTCTCGAAATGAACAAGTTTATGTATTGAAAGAGCATTAGGTAATTAGTTAGTGTAACCAAATCCCCAACCATAGATTTTCTGGTTTTGTAGGAAGTGCAGTATATTTTCATAGCTCACTTGAATTTTAACAGACCTCAATAAGTTAGTGGCGACTCTTTATTAGAAAATTTTTATAGCGTCAATTTGAACCTAAAATTGAAAAAATAACATTGCGCGAGGTATAGGCTTAGAAAAGGCCGTGCCTAAATGAGGACCATAAGCCCACTTTTTAGGCGATACCCCTATATCTTTGTCTTTTCCCCTCCGAACTGAAAACATAGGTCACGATAATCATAACTTTTTTTTTTTCTGACCACTTGAATTTCGTTACTCCTAAAAAAATGGTCACCTAAAGTACCATAATTTTTAATTGATCACTTAAGTACTATAACTCTTTAAAAATGTTCACCCAAAGTGTCAAAAATCCAACTAGGCATGCCCCCTATGGTGAACATTTTAAAAATGTTACGGCACTTAAATGATTGATTAAAGCTATCGAAACTTAAGTAAATGGAAAAAAAAAAAAAAAAGTTACATCACATCTCACTTAAGTGAACATCGTACATAAGTTATGACATTTAAGTTATTGAAAAAAATTGTTACGGCACTTAAATAAGCGACATACGAAAGTTATGACCTTTGTATTGTCCTTTTCCATTATTTTAATTTTTAATTAATCAAGAAAACCCAAAATTAGCTTAATGTCTCGTTTAGGTCATGTCTAGTTGATCGTTGCATCATGGAATTTATTATGTAAGTCACTAAGTGATTTAAATTATGCCTGCATTAGTCATGTCCGCGTAGCTTTCTTAGGAACAATTTCGAATTTATGATGACACTTAAAACTAGGAAAAGCTAAAAGATTAGGTTGCATATAGCAGTCTTTCATCATAACGATTATTAACTCCGAGATCGATGGTCTATGCATAATCATACATGCCTTAGGCATCTCATTTGGGTAATGCATAGATTATAGGATTGAATCTTTACCTTTTTGATTCATAGTTCATAGGGGTCGCGCTTTGGGGCTTTATAGCAAAGCTTTGTTTGAGTTGCTCGACATGATCCAGGTTCTTCAAGTCTTCTAGCAATTTATTTATTGCTCCATATTTTTTTGTTTATTGCATCATGCATGATCACCTTTTATATGTTAGTGGCTTAAAATTATATTTTAATGAAAATGCATGTAATATTTTGTTTCAATAAAAGAGCAAATATCTCATAAATTTGTGGTTCGCAAAATAAGACGGATTCCCTTACATTACTCAGGCTTCTAACCGATCCTTACCTTACTCGGGCTTCTAACCGAGCCATAATTAGTTAGTGGGGACTACTAAATTAAATTTTGAAAACATAATTGATTGAGAAAACCAAGTTGCCACCGGTATGGATTCAGAGGGCTTGTGTGGGCGAAGTTGCCACCCCACAAGAGGAACCATTTGCGCCCGCTTTGCAATCCGCCTGCTTTCCTTGGCGGTTCACGTCGAGAGGTTTGGAATAGCTTCCTCAACTTCTTTCCTTTGAAGTCGTCTTCCTCTTTGACCCAAATCCTTAGTTTAGGGTTAGGCTTTGAAGAACACCTCTGATTTAGACCCAATTCGTTAATTTAGGGTAAATATTGTTTTAAACGACATTGTTTATGTCCAATCATGCTTACTTCACTTTGCCGTCAAGCCACATCGGAGCTTTCCAGCCACATAAATTCATGATGGCTATGAAATGATTTTTTTTTCCCTACAAAAGTGTTACCAAGTGAGTGATCAAAAGTTTTGGTACTAAAGTGAACATTGTACAAAAATTACGGTACTTCATCCTTCTTTCATAAATTCGAAATAGGTAGTCTTGTTTCGTATTTAAGTCTTTAATTATGGCCCGGCTACTTTCCTAGACATTTTTTGAAAGGTGAATTCATTCATTATCATGAATCACATAAAATAAGTAGTGGTCATTATACTGACAAGCCAAGAGATAAATTAGTACAGCAAGAGCTCATTAAATCACTTAAGTTTCTTAACATTGTCTGATTTCTGAAGTAACTATTAAACAACTTAATTTTTAGGTTTTGTTTGGCAGTCCCAATTTGAGCTAGATAGGATAACAAATTATTATATTTGGTGTTTGGTGACGTTCTCCAAACCAGATAAATCTGGATATAATGCCAGATATCTTATCTGATATGGGGTGAAATAAACCCTAATTGAATAAAAATTGAGAAAAATAAATTAAGAATTTCTATTATCTTGCAGCAATAGAGTGATAAAGTGAAAAATTCGAAAAGTTTTGGCACTCACGTGATAAAAAAAAAAAAAGTTAAAGCTTTTAAATGAGTAACGTACATATGTTGTGGAACATGGTGTCATTTTCCTAGGAAAATTGCATTAATTTTCTTCATAATGAAATCAAATGACTTGACCTATAAAATAAAAAGAAATCCAATGATGGTTTCCTATGGATGAACGGACGCTTTTAAACAGTTACTAGCCGTGGCATCAATTCACATCTTTCAAAACGAACTAAACATCTGGAATTCAGTACAAGTGAATACTAGTAACCCAGAGATAGGACCAGTTGAGTTTTCAGCATCGAATTGAGTTGTCACACAAGAATTCACTTAGATTCAATTTACTTAAAAATAAGAAAAACGTTGACGACAAAACTTCATTGTTCCGAAGCTTGTGAAAAATTAAGAGCACTTGCAACATGATTCTTATTCAATCCTTCCAATAGTAAATTAACCACCCTCAAGCTCAACGACCCTCTCGGAGGCTATCGGCGATGAGAGGCTCGCTGGAGGTGATGGACGGCGGCAACTGCACGGGGTACACTGCAGGTGACATCTTATAAGGAAGAACCGGCACCGGAATCTCAAAATTAAGGGCCTGAAGCGCTTGCCTCATGGAGGGCCTCAAGCCCTTATCGGGATGAGCACACCACAAGCCCGCGACCAACAAGCGCTCCACTCGTTTCCCATCAAAATCCACTTTGAGTCTCTCATCCACAGCCTTAACGACCCGGTTTTTCCCATAAAGGTCCCACACCCACTCCACCAAATTCATCTGCGACGATTGCTCCATTGGATCAACGGACCTCCGTCCCATAGCAATCTCGAGCGCAACCACCCCGAAGCTATACACATAGGACAGCTTGCTCGCTCGCCCTGTGCTCATGTACTCTGGGGCCAGGTATCCGAACTTGCGGGCTACCCCGGTCGTCCGCGGCCCAAGCTCGTGGTCCATGAGGCGGGCCAGCCCTAAGTCTCCAAGCTTGACTTTGAACCTCAAGTCTAGCATCACGTTGCTCCACTTGATGCACCGGTGCATCACGCACTGCTCCCACTCCCAGTGGAGATAGGAGAGCACAGAGGCGAGCCCGACTGAAATCTTGTACCAGGCAGCCTAACTTAGAGGCCTCCTCTTGCCGAAGAGGTGCCTGTTGAGGCTACTGTTCGGCATGAACTCGTAGACGAGCAGGAACTCAGTCGCCTTGTGGCACCAACCTATAAGTTGCGCTAAATATCTGTGCCCCAAGCTGCTGATCATCTTCACCTCCGTGATGAACTCCTCGCTCCCTTGTTTCAAACCTCTTGATATCTGCTTCACCGCGACTGCCGCGTCCATGCCAACCAGATATCCCCTGTAGACCGCCCCGCACCCACCTTCACCCATCTTCCTCTCCTCGGCGAAGTTGTTGGTAGCAGAAACGAGGTCTGCATACGTAAACCTCCATGGCCCTTCCCTCATGAACTTTGCCATCTCCAATCCTTCGCTCCTCCTCTTCCTCCTCCAGAGAATTGCTGATATCACCACCATGCTGCGGAATAGGACTCCTAGCGGAACTGCTAAGCCAACAACTAACTTGGTCCTTTTGGCATTTCGTTGCTTTTCCTTGACTTCGAGGTTCAAACTGAAGGACCAAGATTTAAGTTGGTGACGTTAGTGCAGTGGGCAGTTGCAGCTGAGAAACCGATCATCACCTCCTCGGGCAAGACAGCAGTGAGAAGAAATCGAACATAGAACAGATTCTGTATATGAAAGAGATTTCGACTCTTGAACAATCAATGAGAAATACCTCAGCTCAACTGTATTCATTCTTCTGAAGTTCAAGATCATGCCTTACAGGACTTCACCATTCTCGAAAATACAGAGATGAAGAGAGAAGCTACAGACGATTCCAAGAGAAAACAAAGTTTAAAGGATGAAGATTTGATGATTTACCTTCTACTCTTATTCTATCAGCCTTTTATACTAGTACAGGTAGTTCAAGTATTTCTGTTATAGACTTGTTACAACAGAATAACCAATATAGAAATATACGAGAGTTCTTCTAGCTGAGCATCTCCTTTAATCTTGCTTGATCAGCTTCGTCTTTCAGATTTTGACGCCATGGATCGCCAGCTCATTAATTCACCGGATCGCCAGCTCACAACATTCCTCTCGCTTCCAGCTTCCTCTGTTCCAGCCTTCTCGCCTCGTTACTTCGTTAAGTTTGGTTCTTCTATTATCAACTTCAGCTCCCGTGTTTAATCGCTCTTTTAATATCTGTTTAATCCTTCTAACATTCCCCTCAAATTGGGAATGGGTAGAGTACAAATTCCCAATTTGGTTCTCATATAAGAATGTGCACTTCGTGTCGGTGATTTGGTGAAAACATCGGCTAATTGGTAAGCACTTGGAATGTATCTCGACTTGTAAAGATCCCGATGATACTTTTTCCCGAACAAAGTGGAAATCCACTTCAATATGTTTGGTTCGAGCGTGTAAAACAGATTCAAAGTGAGAGAGATAGCTGACTTATTATCACAGTACAAATGAATAGGAGGATTAAGGGAACATCCTATATCACGTAATACAAAACTAACCCAAGTAAGATCGGCAGTGGCTGATGCAAGAGCACGGTATTCAGCTTCAGTAGAAGATCTGCTCACTGTAGGTTGTTTCTTTGCTGCCCAAGATATAAGGTTGGATCCAAGATATATACAAAAACCAGTTGTTGATCTTCCGGTTTCGTACACCCCGCCCAATCCGCATCCGAGAAACCATAGAGATTCATGGTACGTGAGAGTGAAGGAATAAGCCAAGCTTGATAGTACCCTTTATATATCGCAAGACTCTTTTTAAACGGTTGAAGTCTGCAATTGTAGGTTGCTGCATTCTTTGGCGAGTGTATTAGTAGCATAAGCAATGTCCGGGTCCGGTTAATGTGAGATATTGCAAACCTCCAACTAGACTTCGATATTCGGTAGGATTGGTCAAAGGTATAGTATCATTGATTAGAACAGGTGGTTTTAATGCAAGAGGAGTTGAAACAGTTTGGAGTTAAGCATATGAGCTCGAGTGAGAAGGTCTAGAGCATACTTGGTTTGACATAAGAACATGTAACGAAGTTCGTGTAGCTTCAATGCCAAGGAAATAGTGCAAGGATCCTAAATCCTTCATATGAAACGAATACTCAGAGAATTAATAAGAGCAGAAATCATTTGAGGAGAGCTTCCAGTGAGAATTATATCATCTACATACAACAATAAGAGAATGGTTGCTGTTTCAGTATGCAGAATGAATAGAGAAGGATCAGTAGAGCTGCAGAAAAATCCATATTCGAGCAGGAAGCTGCTAAATCTATCAAACCAAGCTCGAGGAGCTTGTCGAAGTCCATAAAGAGATCTTCGAAGAAGACAGGACATGGTGAGGCTTTTGTGATTCTTTAAATCCTGGAGGCTGTTCCATATATACTGTTTCACTTAATGTTCCATGTAAGAAAGCATTTTTGACATCTAATTGATGAATTTTCCATTGTTTCATCATAGATACTGATAGGATTATTCGGATTGTTGCATGCTTTACTACAGGGCTGAAGGTTTCTGTGAAATCAAGACCTTCTTCTTGATGAAAGCCTTTAGCTACAAGTCTTGCTTTGAGTCTATCCAAGCTCCCATCAAAGTGCGAGTTTTGCCTTGAACACCCATCTACACCCGATAACATGCATATGATCATTTCTAGGAACTAAATCCCAGGTTTGATTCGATATAAGGCATCCATTTCTTCTTTCATTGCTTGATACCATCCTTGGTCCGCTAAAGCGACTTTACCGATTTTGGTTCGAGAGGAACTTGATACTCAACTAGACATGCATACTTGGGATTTGCTTTAATAATTCCAGATCGAAGTCTTGTTTGCATATGATGAGTTGAAGAAGTACCTTGCATCTGTTCGGCCCGGGGACTGATTTGTGTTTGTCCTGTATTAGCATTTGATGTTGAGATAGTCTCTTGACTTGTAGGCATTTGTTCCTCTACAATTGGAGATGACAGATGCAATTCGGTAACTCCAGAGGCATTATTAAGATCATTCTGCATCTCGATCGGTACCATCCGGGGTTTGTGATTGACTTGCAAGACTACCCGTACCGAGCTCATTGTTCCGCATTATTGAAGTTGTTTGAGTGGATCCGGTATGCTGCAAATGCTCCCTTGATATATTGTCTTGTGATTGATCCCGCTTAGTAAAACTGGAAATAGAAGATAGTACTCCTTTTATCCACTTGTTTGTATAAATCGAGCCCCGCGATATTCGGTATGTAGAGTATGAGAGAAGGGAAAAACTTTCTCATCAAATATGACATGTCCGCGATGTAGACTCTTCCATTCGTAGGTAAGAGACATCTGTACCCCTTATGCTTCTCACTATATCCAAGAAAGATACGGGTAAGTGATCTTGGATCAAATTTATGCTTTGTGTAGTTCCTGAGACATGGATAACATGCTGACCCAAAGATTCGAAGATAAGAATAGTCTGGTGTCTTATTGTAGAGCTTATAATAGGGTGAATGCATATGAAGTTTAGTTGAGGGCAGAAGATTGATAATGTGAACTGCTGTTTTGAATGCATCTACCCAATATTTCAGTGGTACTTTGGCATGATACATCATTGCTAGACCCAATTCAATGACATGTCGATGCTTTCTTTCTGAGACACCATTTTGCTCAGGTGTATGAGGACAAGAAATGTTCTGCTTGATTCCACATTGTTGTAGATGAGTTTGAAATTTGCTACTAGTAAACTCACCTCCTCCATCACTCTGAAAGATTTTGATCTTGTGGTTAAACTGATTTTCTATAAGTCTTTGAAACATAATGAATATCTCATAGACTTCTGACTTTTGTCTCATTGGATATAACCAACTATACCGAGAAAAATCATCCACAAAAATGACATAATAGGAGAATTTCTGAACAGATTGAATTGGTGAAGGTCCCCATACATCACAGTGTATTCTTTCTAATGGAATATTCGAGATATGTTCTGAGACATGAAAAGATAAAGCTGTGCTTTTGGCAATTTGACAGCTACTACATATATTCTGAGCCTTAGAACTAAAATGAATGAGTTGTTGTTTCTTCAAAGTCTTCACTATTTTAAGACCGGTGTGAGCAAGTCTTTGATGCCGATATCCTCTCCAACCTCGGTTGAGTTTGCGTGAAGAAAACCTCGCAACTTTAGGTTCCACTCGGTATAGTCCCTTGATTTTCCTTCCTAGCTTCACTGTTGTATGTTTGTGATTGTCCTTCACATATACCCCATTTTTATCAAAAATAAAAGAGCAGGGATAATCATTAGTTAGTTTTGATACGGACAGAAGGTTCTTTTTGATTTCAGGGACTATTAATACATCATTCAGAGGTAATTTGCTATTTTCTATGTTCAATGTTCCATTACCAATGCATGAGATTGACAAATGAGATCCATCTCCTATCATGACAGTGTCAGTACCATTATATGTACCGTAGTTTTGAATCATACCAGGTTCTGAGATAATGTGTGCTGTTGCCCCTGTATCAGGATACCATTCCGAGCCATATGGTTCTTCAATGTGAACTGCTGCCAATGCAGTTGGAATCTCCTCTGCTTGGTATGAGTTATCAAACCTGTACCAACATCTGAGAGCTGTATGGCCCGATTTCTTACAAATCGACATTGCGAGATCCATTACTCATCGGTTTTGTAATCGTGCTTGTCTACCACCATTCGAACTTTGTGGTGAATAAGACCTAACACTTTGGTATCTTTGTGCAGGATTGGAATATGGTCTAAATCCTTGTCCAAGATTAGACCAATTATCCTTGTTGATCTGACCTTGCTGAGTTGAATTCAGGGTATTCATTCTAATCTGCTGATTCCTCCCTGCTTCTGTAACATTATTTCCATATTCCCTTCGAGTGAATGACTGTCCTCTACCATAGTTAACTTCTCCTCGAAAAGTTTCTCTTTGATTTCTAGGATTAACTCTCTGCTGACTTGTTCCAATTCTTCTTTGCCCATAATAGGCCAAGTTGGTATTATACTCATTCACGAGAATATGTTTGTAATCGTGTTTCAAACCTTTCAAGTTGTGAGATTACCTCATCATATTCAGCCGAGGCTTAAGACAATACATGGTTGTCCTGAAAGTTTCATATTCAGAATCTAGCCCTTCAAGTATGCCAAACATTCTTTTTATATCATCAACAGGCTTTCCAATTGCATTTAACTGATCACAGATGTTTTTGAACTCACGAAGGTATTCGCTTAGTAATCTGTTTCTTTTCTTGCAGGCTTGAAGTTTTCCTCTCAACTCAAACTCTTTTGCAATAGATTTGTGTAAACTTATTTACAAGAGCCTGCCATACTTCAAGTGAGGTTTCTAAACCAATTATCGACTTAGAATATTCTCGTCGATACCGCACCGCTAATCCAGGATGATATGAGCTGGTCGGTTTTTATCCAATCCGGATGATCGGGATTCATTATTTCTCCCTCACCTTTCTCGTATCATTTGTGTTGGAGGTAATGTTTCACCATTAATAAAGCCAATCGATCTTGGCTTTTCAGAAATCGATTGAATTGAGCTTGCCATAACAGAAAGTTCTCTTCATTCAACTTGATAGTAACGAAATTAGCTATATTCACATGGATAGGGAAAGGGTACTTCTGCACTCTAGTTGCCATTTATATGACCAGAAACTTTGAAGATTCGAACAATCAATCCAGCAAACTTTGAAGATGAACTACCTAAGAAACACCAGTATCTTTATACTATTTTGCAGCAAGAACATATCAGATCTATTACTCCCAGGCATTCAAGCTTTGATACCATGAGAAGAAATCGAACATAGAACAGATTCTGTATATGAAAGAGATTTCGACTCTTGAACAATCAATGAGAAATACCTCAGCTCAACTGTATTCATTCTTCTGAAGTTCAAAATCATGCCTTACAGGACTTCACCATTCTCGAAAATACAGAGATGAAGAGAGAAGCTACAGACGATTCCAAGAGAAAACAAAGTTTAAAGGATGAAGATTTGATGATTTACCTTCTACTCTTATTCTATCAGCCTTTTATACTAGTACAGTAGTTCAAGTATTTCTGTTATAGACTTGTTACAACAGAATAACCAATATAGAAATATACGAGAGTTCTTCTAGCTGAGCATCTCCTTTAATCTTGCTTGATCAGCTTCTGTCTTTCAGATTTTGACGCCATGGATCGCCAGCTCATTAATTCACCTGGATCGCCAGCTCACAACATTCCTCTGCTTCCAGCTTCCTCTGTTCCAGCCTTCTCTGCCTCAGTTACTTCGTTAAGTTTGGTTCTTCTATTATCAACTTCAGCTCCTGTGTTTAACTGCTCTTTTAATATCTGTTTAATCCTTCTAACAAGCAGCAAGATCAATCTGATATGAAATACTTGTCTTTTTGTGCCGGTTCCGCATAATCTGGTAGCTCCAAGAAATGCTCAGGTTCTTGGTCGTGGAGTTGCACCAATCCACACCTCGGCAGTGTCGCCGCTGTGGAAGCTGGCGTTCCAAGGTGTGGTCAACGCCAAGGCGATTGAGTTTTTGTTGATCCCGACATGCTCATACGGAGGTCCCATTTGGGATTGGTGAAGGTATCGAACTAGACCCCAACGATTTGGTTTGAGGACAAGTCGTTGTAGGTGGTGTTGAAGAGGCCTAAGAAGCCACCAGTCGAATTGACCGGGATTTGGAATCCGACTGGGGTGAGGAAGAAGGCCAAGCCAGATCCATACCGTGATTGATTCTGCGTGTCGATGATGAAGGAGAAGAGAGTGGAGAAGTCAGTGAGCCTCCTGGAGGCGGACTCCCAGAGCCGCAGCTTCTCTGAGTAAAATACTCGGCTGACATGCCATGAGGAAGTGTGGCTAGTGAACTCAATGGTCCCGACGCACGGCCTCCCATTGCCTTCATAGACCATGTCTGTGGCCTGCGGGTCGAAGCGAGATATGTTAAAGGAAAGGGAATTGCCCTATCGAAGCAGCATGGAGGACAGGAAGAGAAGGGAAACGCGCAGCGTGCGTTTGGACTCCGAATAGAGGGCCATAGAGAGAATTTCCCGGCGGGATCAAAAAAGCAAGGGATGCTGAATTCAAGGCAAACGGCAGAGTGTACAAGAAGGAAAGAGAGGGGGCAGGACAAAGCTGTTGAGATTGAGGAAGACATTATTGGACATAGATTGAAGATCAAAATGTCGCTCAGATCGAATAGCTTGATGTCTCCGCCATTTGTTATTTTTGTCATGAAAGTATAAACTAAGACATGCAGCTATCTGCCTTGGATTAACCACCGGCAACAGTGTTTCCACGTCAATAGGAAATGATTTAACAATTCCGGATGCCCCTCGTGTTCCCACATAAATTCAGGTTTGACAAGTGCATCTACGGTTAGACGGAGGGGAAAGGCCAATCAGCTATGTGACGAAGAATGGTTGATGATCTCAACGGAAGAAAATCTAATTTGATAGGCATTGTCATGTGAATCATAGAGACTTGCCAAATTTATTCAGGTTTAATGAATCAAACGGCGGAAAATGGATTCCTGGAAGCTTTCTGCATAAGACACTGCAAAAGCAATTTGTAGGATATTAAATACATTATTCTAAGGCTACATTTGATCGTCCGAATTTCTAACTAGAATAAAACTGGATAAAATACGATACAAAAATAAGGATTTTACTATATTCTGTCCACTGTTTTAGTGATTGCAATCGGATATTTTTATGTCATATCATGTACATTGTTTGATATAAATGGTATATTAGTAAAAATAAACAAAAAATTTTACAAATGAAAATAGTAAAAATCTCTCATGACACTTTTGCCTTATTTTTTATTTTATTTCCCCCTCTATTTTTAGTTAATTTCTTTGTTATTTCTTTCTTCTCCTTCCATTATTCTCTAATAAAATTTTGTTAAATAGTAAACTATACTCACATTCCTAAAATACTAAAATACCTCAAATATGTAAATTTATATTATATTCATATATTGAATTTATATTATAATATAGAATTAAATTCAAATATATAAATAAAAATAAGATTAAATTAAAATAACTAAATTGTTTTGAATTTCCTATATTAGAATTCAAATATTATTTATATATTGAAATATAATTTAACCTGTTAATTTTGTTAATTTAAGAAGTTTGTTATTCGACTAAAAAGAAAACTTTCCTTAAGATGGATGTTAGAAATTCTATCTACCTTTATCCTATCTCTCTAATGGGAAATGAAAGGGAATATGATTTGTAATAATAAAGGATATTTGAATCTTTGTTTGGACAAGTTCCCACATGTAGCGCAAACTAACCGAATCCACTGAAAAAAAAAACTCAACAACCTCTCCAAGGAATTCTGGAGATGGGAATTTAGAAACCCATTACATTGATAGAAAAATGGATAAAAAATGGAATGATTCTAATATCGATTTATAATAACTAAATAAATAGATAGATAAACCCTCTTACTTTTGAGTTGCCGAAGCAAAAACTTTATACAAGAGTTGAAGAATCAAAGAGAGAATTAAAATTTTCCTTTAATAGAAGATCAAAGTGGTCTCATTGGAGGTGGAAAATTTGCCGACTTGATACTAGCAATTACCAAATTCTTCTTAAGTTAGGTAAAAGAAAGAAATTGGATAGCGAAGAGAATATTGAATAGTAAGACACCACCACCTCTCTCTCTCTCTCTCTCTCTCTCTCTCTCTCCATACACATCAATGGCTCCTTTCGACTCATAACTTATTCAACCAGTGATACCCCTATGCTGGAAATTCAGTAAAGATCCATCCATTTTGAACTCGTTCACACATATTTCTGCTAAACTTTGCTCCAAACTTATTTCAACTCATTATATACAAGTTAGGCAATTAGTGTACTACTTCTTTAAATAAGGACTCATCCCTAGTGACGTTATCTCCTCGGAATAAATAGGAGACGGATAAAGCAATTTCTTGGGGGGAGTAAGAGACCAAGTGGATTTATTAAGGAGATAGTCAAAATATTTTAGAGATGGTGTAATTGATAGAATTATTTGATTTCACTTTCTATGCAAATTTCTATATTTCATTGCACTACATGAGGATTTTAAATTTTTATGGCACTTTGGTGACTAGTAGTACTAGAGAGAGATAGTTAATATCAAAATACTCAGTGTTGACACCCGAATTTTGTCAACATGTTTAAGTGTCCATTTTTTGCAAAAATATAAAAATACAAAAAAAAAAGAAAAAAAAAAAGAGAGAGCAAAAGTTTAATTGAATTGAAAAAAATAGAGTGGGCTGGGTGCTGTCCAGCCCACTTGTCTAAGCTTTTGGCTCACCCCTTTGACCTATTTCCCCATTTCCCTTCCTCTCTTTCGGCCCATTTTTATTTAATTCTTTAAGCTCACAACTTGAGCCGAAAAAGACAAGAAGGGAGCCCAAGCCCTCTCTCCCATCTCCTGCACAAGCTCATGCCTATGAGATATGAAGCACAGACACATTCTAGGAGCTTTGTTATCGTGTTGGACACCCCAACATGTACTATCCCGACATCTTTGAGTATCTTTATGCTCTAAACTAAATTTATGAGTAGTTCACAACTAAAAGACAGTTTATTGAAGACTTGAATAAATTTCGCCTAGTGTGGGATAGCATATCTGCTGTAACTAATCTAGTTGCTCCAACACATGGTCAAGACGTGTCGGAAAATCTGACAAGCATCAAATCTTTTTGACAAGTTGCGACATGCGTGTTCGGAATTGTGAGAGGCATGGTGGTTTCTAGGGTGGGTCAGCAAGTGCAAAGGGAGAAAGAATCATTGAAGAAGGAGACAGATGGTGGAGGCAAGGGTAAGGGAGCATAGGCGAGGCCATGTGTGACAATGAGGCCACACCTACAAGGAAGGCTAGAGGAAGAGTAAAGACCAAGGTGACCTAGAGGGCCGCGACTACGATGCCACAATGGAGGGTCAAAGGTGAGGCTATAGCTGCGAATGAGGGAGGACTGTAGGCAAGGTGGCAAGCGATTGCGATGAGGCAACCTAGAGAGAGCAGAGATCAAGAGGAAGAGGATCATGTGAGGAGAAGGAGGAGGAGGTCGCGGTTAGGATTTTAGCGAGAAGAGTAAATAAAAAAATTAAAAATGGGAATTCTTATGGGATTCGGCATGATTTTCTCCTTTTTGGAGATAAAAAATTAAAAATGGGGATTTTGATGGGACTTGGTGTGATTTTTTTCCTTTTTGGAAGGAGTGGGGTGGGGGATGACATCAATTTTCAAGAAAGGAAATGATAGGTGATGGGGAAAAAAAGGAGGGAAAGAAACCGAGGGCGGAAGGAGGGGAGGGGGGTTGGGGTGGTTGGGGGTGGTGTGGGGGAGAGAAACAAGGGAAATGACAAGTGATGGGGGAAAGAAACGAGGGAAAGAAACCTGGGGGCGGGAGGGTTGGAGTGGGGTGGGGGAGAGAGAAACGAGGAAGGGAAATAATTTTTTGGGGGATGGAATGAGGGAGGGAAGTATTGTTTGGGTGGCGGAGCTTTTTTTGTCAGAAAAATAAATAAGTGAGGCTAAAAAGTGATTTCAAAAAATAAAAATACTAAATGTTAAATAATGATAAATTCTAATCATTATAGAAGATTATAAATTTATTTAAATAAATTGATTCTAATCTTTTGTAAATCACTAGTTTCATTGATAATTTTTGTTAAATTTAAAAATATGTTCGCAAACGTGGGTACATATTAACTATGAATATGTTCTTCAAATTTTTTATGAATAGATTTATTAATATTATTAGTGTAGATTCATTGTAAGCTTCTTTATTATTTATTAATTTATAAATTTGAATTAAATTAATTAAAAATAAAAATATTTATTTAATATATAACATATCGTAACTAATCGAAATTTTTTATTTTTAAGAAATGATGTGTAGCATCGTGGTATCATATCATATGTCCATGTCAAGTGTCAGTGTTACTTTAACTTGTGAGCGTGGGGAGAACGTTTGACCGGGTCATAGAGGAGCGAGAGCAAAGAAACAGCAAGTGACGCGACCGTGCTCGACCTAAGGCAGAAGAGGAGAAACCGAGAGAAGGGGAGAGGTCGAGCAAGGAGGTGGTCGGCCATAGGAGAAGGGGCTCGAAGTTCACCGAAGGAGAGGGGATTCAACGATTTTGGGTCTTGGGCTCGTTGGTTTTTGGTAGACAGAGAGAACCGGCGGGGGCAAGAGGGGCTGGTTTTCAAGAGGGAGGAGAGAAGCTTGACGGGAGTTGAAGAAGAACGAGAGATAAATCCGCGGGTGGAGGAGAAGAGAGACAGAAAGAGAGCAGTGAAGCGTTGAGCTTGAGCAAAACCCGCCTGGGTTCTTTCAAACACCATCTTCCAATGGACTTAAAGGGCCGCCGGAGGAAAAGGAGAGCCCCGGCCGTCCTGTCAAGCTTCTTTGCTAAAGATGAAACCCTTTCCGATCAGTCGTCCTCATTTAGCTGGAAGAACACCTCGTACCGTCGCCGGACATCGTTGCTGACCGTGGCTGAACGGAGGTGCTCATGCCGTAGGTTCGATCCCTACACTGTAAGGAAAGTTGTTCATTGTCCATCGAAGCTTTGCCGGTGACCGTACGACACCAAAAGCTCCACCACAAATCAGGTAGGAGTTCGTTCTCAAACATCATTTTTTCGGCCCTGCTTCTTTGAAGGATCATAGACGCTTGATATAGGGATAAGATTGATCTATAATCTATAATGTTGGTTTATGTTTTTATGTGTTGAGATTTGAAACTCATCTCACCATGAACATGAATCTGAAGCTTGTTGTCCGAAACGCGTATCCCGAAAGAACACCGAGAAATTTTCATGTTTAAACTTGAAGTCGATTCATATTTGCATTTACATTCGTCGAATCCTACCTGACCCTGGTTTTCTTTTTATGGGTTTTCATGCAACTTTCTCAAAAATAGTCGGTCTTCACCGAGTCTACACCGTCATTGAACATCCATTCCCTTCATTAGAGACCTCCCCCTCGCCAGAAAAGCCATCGGTTCGAGGCCGCACTAGGTACGCTATTTTTCCCCATTTTTATGTATTCATGCTTGTTTGTTCGTTGGATTGTTGGTTTTAAAATTTCGTTTTGATATGGATTTTTATGAGATTTTGTGGCCGCCGGAGTAGGCAGCCGGCAGTAGTCAACGCCCGTCGAAAAAGACGACCAGCAGGTGGTCGGGTTTCTGTGGCAGCGAAGGACGGCGGCCGGTGGCCGGAGGGGTGTAGCGTCGGGACTTATGGTTGTGGGAAAAAACGAGTGGCAGGCGTTCATGTTCGGCTTAGAAGGCCAAAGGAAGTAGACGGTTGGTGGGGGAAAGGACAAAATAAAGAAAAAGCCAAAAGAGAGAAGGAAAGAAAGATAGAAATTTTTTAAAGAACTAACTAAAAAAATTGATTTTTTTTTTAATCCGACTGGGTCGGATCTGGATTTGAGTCCGGTCAATGGTTCGGATCAGGTAAACGGCCCGAATTCGTTCCCCCAATATAATAATGATAATAAATTTTTAAAAAATCGAAAACTATTAGAAAATCAAATTGATAAAAATCTTAAGAAATAATAAAAAATTTAGAAAATTTGAAATCAATGAAAAATTAGAAATCTGGGAAAATCATAAAAAAAATTGGAAAACATTTAAAAATTGAAAAAAAAATAGAAAATTCATAAAATCTAGAAAATTCCAAAAATTCATAAAAATTTTAGAAAATCCAGAAAATAATTAAAAATTGATTAAATTTTTTAAAAAATAGAATATTTTAGAAAATTGGAAAACTCTTTAAAAATATTAAAGCCCAGAATTTGGATAAGTTTTTAGGGTTTTACAATAGAGTTCTTTGTCTTGGATTGCTTTTTCTTTTTAGGGAGAATATTATGATATTTGTGTGCTTTCCTTTATGATTGTATTTGGTTGCGCTTTTCAATATCCTTGATGATATTTCCTACTCTAGAATGGTTAGGACAATACCTAGAATTCTTTGATAGGCTATCATGACGTTAGTTAGCACACAACCAAGTAGGTACCAAAAAGGTGTTAGTCTTAGGGGTAACGTAATGAAGTCCCTAAGTCTAGAATCTCTAGTTACGTAAATAATAAGATATCCTCCCACATTTTACTTGGTTTCTAGCTAATTAAAAATGTTAGTGGTGATTCTTTACTCAAAAATTACATAGGCTTTATTGATTAAAATTTTGAACACCTAATATCGTAAGAGATATGAACTTGAGAGAGCCCAAGTAAATGGAAAGTCATCAGCCCGTAGTTGATAATACTCCTAAACCTAACATGCTCCCTTCTCGCGAGAAGGGTTAGGTCGCAACACTCGGTTTATTTAGTATTTAGAGGGTTATGTAGTCTATCACCTCAAAAAAATATTATTTTTTAGCCATTTGCGAGTTGGAAAAAAGCCTCAACCAATGATGATGATGATGATGATAGTAATATCGTATATCTGATATTTAATATATTCTCATAAAATATGATAAATATCTCTTATACAAATGATATTTAGTGCCGTTGCAATCATCGCTATGACTTTGCACTTTTTAGCAGCGATTATAGAACACTTTACCAGCAGGCCATTATGCAAATTGCTACTAACTTCTGTAGTGGGGATTAGAATCGCCACTAAAACACTAAATAATCGCTGTCAAAGATGAAATATTTTGTATTGAATGAGCCTTTCTCTCCAAACCCTTCATTTGGTATTCATAATTGATTCTCCATGCACACTTCATTTTAAACTATAAACATATTTAAACAATAAGTTCTTGGAAAGCACTTGACCTCTTTCTGATCTGTGCTTTTTTTTTTTGGACGAAATAGCTGATATATTAGATGAAAGGGGAAATACAACATAGGCGAAAACAAATCCTGTGCTTTGATACTTGGGTCTTATGAGTAAAGAGTTTTAATCGTTCTCTTTTAGTTCCTATCTTGAGGGTTATGGTAAACAAATCCTCCTCCACTTGTAAACATAGGCGAAATCGCTTATTCATTGCAAAATCCGTTTGTCAATTTCTTCGTTTCTCTGTCAATCTATTGTGGCTGATCGGTTAATTTTTGGGTTGTCATCGAAGCTAAGGAGATGGATGCAGACGACGAACTTTGACATCGAGAGAATATGACCATGACGTTAATTTTGAATTTGTGAAAATTGAAGATTCCCGACCTTTTTCACCCAAAATTGATTGCAAAAGACTTTCTTATTGTTGCATACGACCTTGGTCATCCAATTCAGATGTCAACAAGAGCTTTTTGATATTGACAAATGACATTCAACTTTTTATTGTCTTTTTCATTTTTCCAGTTATTTCTATATTTTTTAATAGCAAGCTATGTTGGCTAAGTTATCATTTTCTTCAGCTAAGAAATAAGAAGAACAGTTTATGCGAGGTCATTTTAAGATTTTTTTAGATCGTGATAAATGATGCAAAAAGAATTGACACCATAATATTGGACGGCGACACTGGAATGGTGACATTTCTTTCTAAGGCCCAACAATTTAATTATTTTATAACTTTTTTTTTTGGTCGAAACTACCCATATATTAGATTAACAGGGGATACAACCTGATGCTAGGGCATCACTAAATACAATATCCTGGAAGATAAAGGGAGGGAAAATAAGCCAGTTACGGACCGGGCCTTGATCCCGGTGGGCTTTGGCAGCCCAATCAGCTGCTAGGTTTGCTTTCACTGCGAACATGCTGGAGTGAGAGATTAGGGCATCAAGAGATCACATCGTGAAGAACAGCGAAGAGATGGCGCTCCGTCCATGGTGGCAGCTGCTTCTCCAGAACGATCTCCACCAACAACAGGCAGTCCGACTCGACCATAACACGTGCCATATGAAGCCCCTGCTAGATCAGATGTTGGATGACCAAAATAAGAGCGTAGATCTTAGCTTGGAAGGCCGAATGAGCTGGAACACTTCGTGTAAACACATCAGTAAGCACTCCGTTGAAATTCCTATAAATACACTCTACTGATCCTTCCTCTCTCCCTGGTAGAAAAGCCCCATCAATATTACATTTGAGGCTACCTTTTGCTGGAGTTTCCATCTTCAATCTGGGCTTATAATTGATTTTTGGATCCGATGTGCAGAGGGGTCAACGAGCGGCAATATTCGACTCTGGGCTAGGGCGTTCTCCACGGCTTGGATAGGATCTGGGTTCTGTTGCCTGAAGATTGCATTGTTTCGCTGGCGCCAAATCTCTCACAACAAACTGGCGAGCACTTCAAAAACAAGGGAAGCCTTAGGAACGATGGCTCTGGCTGCAACCCACCCATCAAAACGACGCACAGAGGTAGGTGAAATCGAAACCCTGACCTTATAATGAGACCAGATATCTCTTGTCCAAGTGCAGAAGAAAAATAGGTGTTCAATTGTTTCTGGAACCTTGTGGTTGCAAAGGGTGCAGAAGGGGGAAGGGGAAATATGTCTTTGATAGAGGTTTGCTTTAGTAGCAAAGGCATTTTTACACGCTAACCACAGAAAAACACGAATCTTAGGAGCAGTTTTCATGTGCCAGATCTTCCTCCATAACTGGATAGGATTCTGATAAGAGGATGAAGCTATATTAAGTGGAGTATGTTGGGTCGAAGACACATAATGGTAACAACTTTTAACTGTATAGTCACCTGAGGAAGTTGCAATCCAAACTAATTAATCATTTAGAAGTGAAGGATTTATAGGTATGTTTAATATCACTTCACTGACTTGGGCATCAAAGAGGGTAGTGATAAGATCCGCATTCCATTCTACATTAGATGAATCCAATAGATCAACAACTACAACAGGTTCACCCTCCGCTGCTATTCCTCCTATTTTACCAATTGGAAGCCAAATGTCTTCTCTAACTCGAATTGTGGATCCATCCCCAACTAACCAACGAAATTTAGGAAGAATGGTATCTCTTCCCTTTAACATACTTTGCCACCCCCATGAAGGTTGATAGCCTAATTGCGCACTTTGAAAAGAGGAATTCCGAAAATATAATCCCTTGAAAAGTTGACTCCATATAGCATTAGGTTGTTGAAAAATACGCCAAGCTTGCTTACCAAGCATTGCCTTATTGAAATTGATCAGATCGCGGAATCCCATGCCCCCAGATTCTTTTGATTGCTTTAAATCTGACCATTTTTGCCAATGAATACCTGATTTGCTGTTGTTATTGTGCCACTAGAATGCTGATATCTTCCTCTCTATTAATCTGCAGAGTGACAGGGGAAGCTTAAAGATGGACATGGCATATTGAGGTAATGCCTGAATTACTGATTTCAGTAGAATCTCCTTGCCACTTTTTGATAAGAATTTTTCCTTCCAGCCAACTAATTTAGCATTGAGTTTTGCTAGGATTCAAGAGAACATCTCTCGTTTGGAACAGCCCCAATCAAAAGGGATGCCCAGATACTTCCATAGCTGCTCACCACAGGTATTCTGAGTTCTCTTGCTAAATTATTTTGTAAAGTCAGAGGACAATTGTTGCTGAAAAATAAACCAGATTTGTTCCTATTGATGAGCTGACCCGTAGCTAGACAATACCGATTTAATATTTTAGCAATATTTTGGCATTCAGAAACTGTGGCTTTTAGGAAGAATACTGAGTCATCAGCAAAGAGCAAATGGGATAACGTTGGACAGTCTTTATTAAATTTGATCCCCTATAAGTGGCCCATATCGACAGCTTGCATTATCATAGTTGACAGAGCATTTGCAAGTAGAATGAAAATATATGGGGAGAGGGGGTCACCTTGTCGAATTCCTCTAGTAGGCTAAAAATAAGGGAGCTGTTCCCCATTAAAATGAACACTAAAAGAAGTCGTTGTGATACAAGCCATGACCATAGTAACCCATCTGTTTGTAAAGCCCAACTTCTGCAAATAGGCTGTTAAGAAATCCCATTCGACCCTATCATAAGCCTTCTGCATATCAGTTTTTAGAAGAAGATTGAATCTTTTCTTGCATGTTCTCACTGTAAACTGATAAAGCACTTCTTGCACTACCATTATATTGTCTTGAATCTGCTTGCCACTTATAAATGCTGCTTGTTCTTTTGAGATCAAACTAGGAAGCCAAGGTTTAACTCTGTTAGCCATAACTTTTGAAATAATCTTGTAAGCGAAATTACAAAGACTGATGGGACGGTACTGGTTTATGCTTTCTGGATGATGAACTTTAGAAACTAGAGCTATAATCGTTCTGTTTAATCTAGGAGGCATACAACCTGAGGTAAAGAAATCTTGAACTGTTTTGATGAGAGTTGTTTTGATGATACTCTAGTGATGCTGATAGAAAAGGCCGTTAAGGCCATCTGGCCCAGGAGCCTTGGAAGCACCCAACTGGAAAGTAGCCCGGTACACCTCCTCTTCTGTTACCGCACTCATCAATTGTGCATTCATTTCTGTTGTTACCACTGCTGGACATTGTTCTAAAAGGGGGCCGAAATCACGATATCCCACTGACTAATATAATTGAGAAAAGAAACCCATTGTCATCGCCTTTAGCTGGGCTGGCTCCCTTATCCAGTTCTGGTTTTCATCCTTAAGCATACAAATTCTATTTCTTTGTATTCTTTGCACTGTACAAGCATGAAATTTTTTTGAGTTTTTATCACCCCATTTCAACCAGTTAATACATAAACGCATAGCCTAGAACTGCTCCTCTTGATGCCACAGTTTTTGAATTTCAACTCGAATAGAAGTGGCTAACTCCTTATCTCCAGTCTGATAGAATTTCCTATTAGTAATTGTCTGCAGTTGTTGCTATAACTGAAGTATTCGCAAATGGCCATTACTGAACCGTAACTTGCTCCAACTAGCTAGCTTAACAGAAACTGCCTGCAATTTAGAGGCCAAAGAGGTATTACTACGGTTCCATGAGTGTTGAATTACCTCTTTACATTCTTTATCTTGACTCCAGAAAGCTTCGTAATGAAAAGTCTTTGCTCGCTTGACAGGTTGAGAAGTAGTGTGCAGCAGAATAGGACAGTGGTCCGAGCCTATAGGTGGAAGAGCTAGCACTTATGCAGAAGGATATAATAACCTCCAGTGCATGGAGCAAAAAACTCGATCTAACTTCTCCTTCACTAGGTCATCCCCTGCTCTATTATTAGACCAGGTAAATTCACACCCTTTACTTTCCAATTCTAGTAAAGCACAGTCATTAATCAAATTTCGAAAGGATGTCATTCGAGAGTAAATAGCTGGTCTTTTGCCTACTTTCTCCCAGGGGAAAAGGAAATCATTGAAGTCCCCAACACATAGCCAAGGTAAAGGATTTGCTGCACAGATTGCCCTGATTGTATCCCAAAACTCCTGCCTAGCCTGATAAGTTGAAGGGGCATGCAGGCATGTTAAATGCATCGAAGCAGCTGTCAAAGGATCAAGGAGTATGAGATCTACAAAATTCTCCTCCAAGTGTAAAACAGTAATATCAAAAAGGTCAATCCAAAACACTGCAAGTCCTCCAGACAAGCCTACAGGATCCCTCAAGAAAGAGTGAGAGAAGTGAAACCGACGCTGTAAGTTCTTCACAACTGACTCCACATTCTTTGTTTCCATTAAGAAAACTATATCGGGCTTTTTAGAGACTAACAAAGCCTTAAGGGCTTGAATTGTCAGGGGATTGCCTAACCCCTGACAATTCCAACTTAGTAGTTTCATTTGTGGAGCGGTGGCTATTGAGGGCTAGCCACCAAAGCCCAAGGAGCAGGATCTACCACTACAAACACAGGGGTGTTCAAAAGCTAAGTTTCATCCAAATATGAAGAGTAGCCAACTCGAGTTTTATATGGTGAATATCTCTTGTTTTTCTTGCTTGATCCCACAGTTGCCATCGTTCTAGGGATTTTTGGTTTCTTCTGTTGATGAATGTCTAATGAAGGATGCTGAATGCTCTTCAACTTGGTTGTTACAGGTACCAAGTCAGTTGTTCGCGTGGCTGGATTGACTGGGTCCATCCAAGAGGAAGTCCCTGAAGGGATAACAAGAGTCAAAACAGGGGCCTCCAAAGCAGGAACAATGGGAGGTAAAGCTGGGAGAGGGAGCTGTATAGCTGGAGGGGTTTCAAGTACAGCCTCCTCCATCTGCTCTATATGTTCTAGAGGATTGTAAAAAGTATCCCAATAGGGGCTAAGCTGTTTCACCTTTGCTCTCAGCCACAGGCCATAGGCCATTGTCTCTCGACCCTCAAATTGAACTTCCTCATAAGGATAATCTTTACATGTAGCTGCATAATGACCTAGCCTTCCACAAGAATAACAGTAGTGGGATAGACGCTCATAGCGAAAATCCAGCCACAGAGTTTTTCCTTCAATTCTTATGAGCTTTCCTAACCTTAAAGGTGCTTTCAAGTCTAGTTCAATTTGAACCCTTCTAGATGTATCAAGTTTCACTTCCAAAACTCATCCCACCTGCTGCACAGCCCTACTTAGGAGCTATTTAGTATTCCACTCCAGAGGTAAGCCTATCACATATACCCAGAATGCACACTTGGAGAAATCATAACAGTGTAGAGGAGTATTTGGTTGCCAGGGATGTAGATGGACCAAATGACCTGAGAATAACCAAGGGCTCCCATCTAATATTCGTCGTTTTTTTTATTTTAGATCTAAATTTAATGATGTATAGCCCACCATCGCTAGGAGAAATCTCAACTTGATCAACACGCCACGCTTTCTTCATCGCTATTTGAAATGCAGGTAGATTTACAGCAGGATTTGTAAAGATGTTACCCACCAGGATGAGGCAACACTCCTTGAGCTTGTCCGATGCAGGTACGTCGTCCCAAACCTCCAATTCTTGTTCCAAACACAGTCGTCCCAGACGGTGACACAGCGCAACAATGCGCGAGGGAATGTCACTCTCATCCGTAGCCATAATGAAGGGACACACAACAGGGGAAAATAACATAATTTCCGCTGTTATAATGTCAAAGTAATACTTTTCTAAGGCCCAACAATTTAATTATCCTATAACTTGATTATAAGCAAATGTTTAAGGATTTAGTTAAAAACAAATTTAAAGTGAAAATAAGCCTTATGAAAGGACACACACTAGGGAAAACAACATAATTTATGTTGAAATAATGTCAAAATAATACCTTTTTAACTAAGACATGAGAAAACATGTAGCCATTTATTGTTAGGATACACGTGTAACTTGTGCTAAAGAGAAGTCCCATGTCAGAGAATTTGTGTGGTGTTGAGCGATTAATATATTATAATCGGTCCATAACTCATAGGCTTATTAAGTGAAGGTGAATTCAACTGGATATGTTAATGAGTTCAAACTTGGGTTCCCTCTCGATGATCTCCTTAGAAGAATGTATTATACTTTTGATGTATCATCCCAACAAATTGTATCAAAGTCAATGGTTAATTGATAGGCCTCGAATATGTTCCGATGTTTATTAAATATCTCAAAAAGGAAATATTATTATCAACACTTGTTCCAAGTGAAAATTGCCATCACGGTTGGTGTAGCGAGAAAAGACACAATGGACGATTGGTCTAGCCTAGCAATGCGAGAGAAAGACCATGGACAATCGGTCTAGTAATGCAAGGTAAAGACCATGGGTGATGAGATAAGTTGATGTAGAATATTACCTAAATTAAAGGGGAGCATACTCAACACTGGAGCTCACATGTGAAGGGGAAACAATTGGTCTAGTGACATGGGATAGAAACCATGGGTGATGCAATCCCAAGTTAGCAACTAATGTTGGTTGGTTGCTGAGCATAGTTGCAAGTGCATTGTAATGACTTGGAGATAAGGATACCTAAACTAAACCATGGGTGATGCAATCCCAAGTTAGCAGTTCATGTTGGTTGGTTGCTAAGCTTAGTTGTTTGTTCATTGCAATGTCTTGGATATTCAAGTTGAGATAAGTTATGTGAAAGGATACCTAAATTAAGAGGGAGCAAACTCAACACTATAGCTCACACATGAGGGGAAGATCGTTGGAATGTATGTATGAGTTATGTTAGAAAGAAGTCTCACGTAAAAAAAATTAATGTGCTATAGAGTAGTTAATATATCATAATTAACCTATAAATCATTAACTTAAATTTTTGTGTGAAATAGGTCTAATTAGATATGTTGACAGGTTCAAATTTGAACTCTTTTTTAGTGATCTTCTCAAAAGAAGATATCAGGCTTCTACTGTGTATTCCTAACAATCTTCATGCTCGTGAGGATTATCATCTGGGAGTGGCTCTGGACTTGGAGGTGATCGAACTCGCTGTCTTCACTGCCCTTTTTCTTCTTCAAGCCACCCCAATTCCCACTTTCATTTTCACAACGGGCCACTTCACGCCTTCTCTCTAATCCTTTCTCGCTGCGACTTCTAGATACTATTCTGTGAGTCGTATGAGTGGCGGTCTCGGTCTCCTTGATCACGGTGTCAGAGATCAATCATTTGCTCAGAGGCGAAAGGAGTTGAGAGATGGGTAAGAGATACTAATCTGCTCAAGCGTTGAGGATTGGTTGAATCATAGTTTGATTTAAAACTGGAATGAGACGCGGCTGTTCCATTCAAGCTTTGGCGAGGAAATGGAGTGGACGGCGTGCCAGAATTGACTGAAAGGCTGGCTATTGTAAAGGAGAATCGTCGCGGGACAGATTAGGGGAAGACGTGTGATTTCAGGGTTCTTGATTTTGCGTGATTTGACCCTTCGTGGGTAAGAAAACAGCTGGATCGTGTGTGAAAATACTAATCAATCACAGTCCACGAGGTTCATGGGGAAATCGACTGAGTGCTTGCCAAAACGAAGGACAAAGGAAACCCGGGATGTAAGGGGGCAAACCCGCGACTCTGGGTGGCAAATGGAGAAACAGTCTTGTGCAGAACTTAATTGATAAAACTAAGTGACCTTCCATATTTCTATCAAGCTTCTACATAGGGATTAAAAGCATATAGGAAAAGAAATATCAACCAACGGAATCACAAAAACCAATTTCATCCCTGGAAAATAGAGCCTATTATTACCAAGAGGTTTAGTGAGAAAACTGGCAAACTGGATCATGCTTACGAACTCAGTGTGCACACTATGGTTATGCACATGGTCCATAATAAAAGGGAAAATTGTCTAAAAAAACCATAAACTTATTACATTTTTGCTAATTTAGTTTAAAATATTTCACGTTTTGCCAATTGAGTCTCATTAATAACCAACGAAGGTTGCTTGCCTTGGACGTGGGATGCCCTCACCGGCCTCGGGTGAGGGACACTCGGGCCAGGGTTGGTGAGGGTCGGCGACGCCTAGGCGGGTGAGGGCAACCCTTGCCCTTGCCTAGGCAAGGGCACCTCCTGCCAACCTAGGCCTAGGCATTCCTTGCTTGAGGTCGGCGACCTTCGCCCACCATTAATTAGGCATGGCAGTGGCTGGCGAAAGGAAAAAAGAGAAAAAGAAAAAAAGAGGAAAGAGGAAAAAATAAGAGAAGAAAAGGAAAATTAAAAAAGAATAAAAAAATATTGAAATTTCACGTTAGCGTCAGTCTTGTCACATAGAATGACCCATGTTCATATCAACTATTTTTGACTAAAATTGGCTCAATTGGCAAAAACATGAAATGGTTTATGACTCAATTGATAAAGTTAAAAAGTTTTAGTGTAATAGATTTAAGATTTTTTGGACATCTTTTCTCCAATGACATGGTGTCTAACTCTGATATGGTTGGTCCAAAAATGTTGTATTGAGTGTCAAATCTATAGCACGTGTATCGGTGCATTTTATGGACATTTTGAAATTTTGTAATCCCTTGATTGTTACCTCATCCGAAGAATTGGAGCGAACATCTACCAAGAGTGATGTACTCAGACTCAATTGTGGACAATGCAATTAATGTTTGTTTCATTGAAGACCCGGAGACTAACAAAATAAATACTTAAAGCCAATATGGAATCTGAAAATACTGCATCTTAACTTCGAGGCTCTAAGGAAAGATATTACCTAAGGATAGAGAAAATAGATTCAATTAGCATATGTGCCGGAGTACCAGATATGCCAAGATCTGTTCGATGTTTAGATGTAAACATTCCAATTGGCCTGTTTTTTCGTATTACACGTAACATCTTAAGTGTCTATTGTCCTTTCTATGAATTCTTTTAAGAGAAAAATCACCTAGAGAGATTAGGCGAGACAATGAGTAAGGATGATCGACTCTTGGAATCGAGATATGGAAGACATATCATAGTTAATTGTTGGGATAAGTGCAATAGAAGCCCTAAAACTTGTCACAAAAATGCAATTAAGTCCTAAAACTTGCAAAAAGTGCAATCAAGTCCTAAAACTTGTTAAATTGTTTTAATCGAATTCTAAAGTTAACACCATCAAACTTACTAACGGAAAATGCTGACGTAGCGCGGACATGGCATTTTAAATAATTTTTCATTTTCCACATGGCTCTTTTTAATTATTTTTTAAATAGATTTAAAAACTAGAAAAGAAAAGCTAAAATTTATTTAAGAAAAAAAACAGTTAAAAAAAAATGGCCGGCGCTTCCTTCACCGCCGCCCATCGCCAGAGGGGCCGGTGACCATTGCCGATTAGCTTTTCTTTTATAGTTTTTAAATCTAATTTAAATAAAAAAAATTTAAAAAAGCCACATTGAAATAAAATTTCATTTTAAATGTCACGTCCGCATCAAGTCAGCATTTTCTATTAAAAATGTTGATAGTGTTAACTTTATGACTCGATTGAAATAATTTGATAAGTTTTAGGACTTAATTGCACTTTTTACAAGTTTTATGACTCAATTGTATTTTTGTTATAAGTTTTAAGACTTTTATTGCACTTATCCCTTAATTGTTAAATTATATTTTGAGTTTGAAGAAACTCAACACATTTAGGGGATTGGATATTTTATATTTTAAATCTGGTGTGGTCTTTTAATCCCGCGCAAATCTGGAGTCTCTGGGCGCGGAAGTTGACCGTATTTTCCGTTGAAGAAGGTTATCTTTGACCCTTTGACTTACTGGACTTTCCTTATGTTGCGTACAGGGGGAGGCACTTTCGGATACGTACGAAAAGAAGTGACCACTTATTCCATGTATGTAAATCCAGGAGCAGTCAGAGAAAAGAACAGTAAAAGAAAGGATTTTTACATCTTGACTTTTCTTCTCTGTGGAACGACTTCGTAGGTTCTTTCGGAAGAGAGCAGCTGCACAAAGAAGACAGAAGGCAGCATACTTTCTTGTTCAACAAAATATCCTGATGGGCTAGAACTTAACCTTCCTTCTTAGCGATCTCCCCGGATCATTGGGATTTTTCGTGCATTAGAACATTTACAAAATCAAAGAATTCCTGAAACGCTCTTACATCTCTCTCTCTCTCTCTAGTAACAATAGCCATTTCCATAAATCCCCTAATTATAAATATAAGCTTTTGTGAAACCGAGTAACACCTAAACAAGAAAGTAAACCTGATTCCCCAAAGAAACTATACGGTGACTTAAAATTTATCCAAATAATTTATCTGATCTTGGAAGGTATCTCCAATGGAAAATGAGAGCCACATCTAAACGATGAATCCAAGGACGTAGAAACCAAATTTAATGACAAGGTAAAAAATTGCAGTGCCTAACTCTTTCTCTCTTCGCTTGGTCTGCTATTGCTAATGGCTCCTGTCTATACCATCTATTTCTAAGCAAAGTTTTGCTGCTCGGCTAGCTGAAAACAACCAAGTTTTAACAAACAGAGGACCAGAATGAGGAAGTTGATTTGATTTTTCTATTTTTGGCCAAGAGGAAGTTGAAGATTAGCATAGACAATTCAACTGCTGAAGAGTCATGCTGTGGATCACATTTTCCTTTGGCCTGTAATATTTCCAATGGAGTTCGGTCATTACTGGAGGAGGCACGTCTTTTCTCCTTTCATAGATTGTGTGCTTGACATGTTTTTGAAAACACTTTTCACGTTGGCCGACTTCACAAAGGTGCAGCTGTTGGGGGTTTCGCAGGTCTGATCGTCGTCGACAAAAGTCGCCTGCGTTTGGCCCAAGTCCTGTCTATCCTCAGCTTGAAACGTGGACTTCAAAGGCCAACAGCTACGCAAAAATGTGTTCGATCAAACCACTTGGAGGCAATGGTCTTGAGAGGGACAGGGGGAGGGAGAATCCTCATGAGTTTTTCATTGCGTGATTTGACTTTGCCTTCCATCCCAACGTTAAGATTATTTTATCTAATGATTATTTAAGTGAGATGGAGATGAACGACTTTTAGTATTTGTAAGAAAAACGATAACATTTTCGAAACTTTTCTTTTTTGTTTACAATTTAATGGCACTAGCACAAGACTCCGTCACATAAAGGTCATGAAATACTCTACAAGTACATAAACTGATTAATTTAAAATTTGACTTATACAGGTGACTATGGCCTAAAATAATTCTATGTAGTTGGAGAAATTTGAATTGGTGACCTTCAATTCATAAATTAAAAAATTGCTCTTGCCTAGTCACGTGAACACTGCCAGTTGAAAAGAAGGAATTTTACTATAGGTTCTAGAATTGGGAAGACTTTTATTATGGGTACCTAGACCCGGATTCCAGTCTCCTTTCTCATTTTCCCCAATAACTAACTTGAATAGCTTCTTGTGGGCTCTGTCACTGAGAAAATCCTGTTCGTCAAACACTTGCATATATTAATGAGGTGGACATGCGAGGGTTGCTAGACAAAGTCTCTCATCGAAAAATTAATATGATTTGGAATAATTAGTTGTTTACATTACTCAAAACTCATTGACTTAATCATTTAAAATGAAGGTGAGCTTAATCATTTAAAATGAAGGTGAGTCTAGCTAAATATGTTAATATTTCGGAGAAATGGGCTCTCTTTTGTTAATCTCAAAAAAGGAATTTGTGACAAACTATAATTCAATGGTGAAACTTTAGGACACTCTTGGGAAAATGCACAGGGTTCCATAGCTAATCGAGTGGCTCTGGAAGCATGTGTACAAGCTCTTAATACCAAAAAAAATTTATGAAGGGGCATTTGATATCCCTTCTAACTCTACGTTTTCAAACAGCAATTACATATGTCCTTAGCCTCTGCAACCCATCGAAATGTCATTGCCCACATATAAAACCCTAGTCCCTCGTTCACATTCGCACATAATTCTTCTGAGCTGAGGAACGTGATCTTGCTTATGCTAATGAAATTATGTTGAGACTAGCACATGGAGTCCTGAACTAGACGTTACTAGTGAATTGTGGAAGCAGATCTAATGTAAAGTTGAACCAATGGATACTTTTTGATCGGTTAATTACCGTTCATTCTCGTAATAGAATTGCAATGGAACTCAAACAAATCTTTTCCCAGAAGGATTCAGCAGAATACAAAGACCCAACCCAGTAGTCGGGTGACGAACATCAAACGGTTCAGTCTATCTCCACTAGACCATGGATCAAGACAAGAATGGGAATATAGCAAACCGTTGCCAAGTTGACGATATAATAATGGTCCTAAACTAGCAAAACTTGTGTGGGGGATATCCTCATGAAGGCAGTGATGAAGTTATAAGAACCACCTAATGTGTTGAATTCTTGTTGTTTAGTACATACCATGCGCCCACAAAGAAAATATTGCTAACGACTTTCGTTTTCTTAATAAATTAGTTCTTTTCATTTTCAATTCCAGTTTTATCTTTAGATTGGACTAGAATTAGAGATAGCATATCTTCTCCTATATGTCGTTTCTATCTATCAACCAGGATCCCCATGCCTTTAGTTAACATGTTAGTGAATATAACCACGAACGGATCTAGAAAGTTGAATTCTTTTTCATGGAGATTAACATGCCCTATAAAAAGAATTTTTCAATACTGAAAGAGGAAGAGCGAGGATAATAAACTAGCTAGTTGAAGAATGGAAAATTTCTTGGATGCTCCAGATGTATGTACGAAAACAACAAGCATGCCCCATTAGATGTTGGTCCTCATGTAGGATCTAAATGATCTAATGGGGGATATGAGGTGCGCTCACATGCATACTCAATGAGAGTTTGTAGGACTTGCTCCTGTAGAGTTGTCGATCGAAATGCATTTACAAAGTCACCTAACATGCACCAATGGACGTTGGCCATCATGTACTATCGACTTGATCAGATGATGGGTGTGAGTTGAGCTCACATGCATCGGGAGCATGTACGACTTGGTCATTTGGAGTAGTTGGTAAATACGAATATAATTGGCATATAAAGTACCCATTAGGTAATTTCGTCCATGAACATATCAGTCCTTGGCAAAAACAAGAGTCGCTCTTAAAGTAAAAGGAACTTTTTCACACTAGCGATTCAACGAAGTAATTATATGAACGGGGCTAATACACACGCAGTCCCCTATTTTTAGCAAGTGAATTTATTTCTTCAGCAAATTAATTCTGAGACTGACTGTCATAAACGAAATGTAGATGCTGACAAGGTAAATTGCAAAATGGTACCTTAAGGAAAAAGAATTTAAATATTGAGCAAAGAGGATGGTGCACGTCGTTCTTATTTAGGAAATAATTTTTTATTATCGTTCTTGAAATTTGAAATATCTTGCAAGACATCAAATGTGAAATGTCATGGTCCATGTAAGAACACCCACGTTAATTTGAGATGGATATTTCCGCATGGTCCAAAAGCAGCACATCAAACCAGAATACATCAACCGTGAGAAAAACGGAAAATAGACCCAGATTCCCAGAGAGGACCAAAATATGCGTCAAATGCTTGGAATGTCCGAGTTTCTTGGCGATAATTTCCTTTATGAAATTAACAACGCAGAGGAAAAAGCGAAAACGAACTCGTCAAGAATTTGGCAAAAGTCCATAAGCCCATGGATATCCAATATTCAATTCGAACTAAGTGAACCTTCCACGGACTTTTTCACCCTGTAGCCTAACTATAATTTTTGAGGACGATACTATCCTTAGTCAAATAATCAAGGGGCAATTTGGGAAGTTCATGACCGTTGCGATTACCCACCCGGCTTGGATACGAATACATACCAAGAATGGAAGCGATAGTTGTAGTCCTAACCCCACCAAAAACAACGACAATTGTAGTTGAGACAAGTCATGGTTCAACTACACATATCTGCTTCACCATGCACTATAAATAGGCGACGTATCTGTGGGGGTTAAGCCTACCCGGACATGTTTTGCCTCTGCATTCAAGAGGTTGTTAGTTCGTTCAAAATCTTTTAAAGGCGGTACATATATAAAGGTATGTCCATGTGTTTCATATTGAAAGAGTAGCCTCGTCTCTTCTTTTTCACCTCTCCGAAGGTTACCCCTTCTAAAGAAACCGTTATCAATTCTCTCTCTATTTCCAATCTCTGCAGAAAGGCCAGCTCTTGATTGTGAGTCTGCGTTAAATTTGGATTTGCGGGTGATTTTCTCATTGGCAGCGGCTATGGAGGAGATGGGTTTCCGGCGGTGGCAGAAGGGTTCGCTCCATGGGTGGTTGACCGCGGCAGTTCGCTTGCTTTTCTTGCTCTTGGCGTGCTCCGTGGTGGCGACAGTAAGGTATTTTCCTTGTGGCGTACGTTTTAGTCTTGCATGCATGACAGAGAGAGAGAGAGAGAGAGAGAGAATGAATTTATGAGTGACTTACGGTTTCTGATCTTTCAATGATTTTATATGCGCCAATTTATGGGCATTGATCGTTAAAAATCCTGTTAAGCAACGGAACGCAGCGAGTTAATCCTGTGTTCTCCTTTGTCAAAAAAAAAAAAAAAAAAAAAAAATCCTGTGTTCTCCATTCAAGGTATCGTTTAGTTGAATAAGACCATTTGACCGTCCTTCAATGGTAATCGAGATTACTGCACTTAATTTCCATGTTTAATAGCAAAGCTTAAGAGCATATAAAACCACATTAAATGCTATGGTCAGTTTCGTCAGCCATAGAACCCCAGCCTGCTCAAATCGCGAAGAAAAAGGTTTCGGCTCAGTTCACCATTTTTTCCGTGCACGACCTTGAAAAAATAGAGACCAGAGGAAATCTCAGTCCTAGCACGCGTTGATTATTCCTTACATTCATTCGGTAACGGCCTGTAATCATTGCTGGAAAATGCTGATTAAGAGCACCAAACTTTGACATTAACGCGCACATGTCGGAATCAGAAAACACCCATCGCTTCAACTGCTCCCTCGCAGGTTCCTGTCATGGGCCACCTGCTTCTCGTTGTTCTAAAGACGTCATCGAAGAGAGAGCTCTTTTTAGGGTTTTGTTTATTGATCTCGTCTTCGTTAGTCAAAGGGGGGAGATGGTGTTTGGTTGACGACTCTCTTATTTTTTGACGAAAGAGGAAACGGATTACAACAAATAATAAATGATATACGGAATGTGTTGGTTGAAAGACGATTTTTTTATTTCCTTATTATTGCAGAGAAGTTCGAGCGAACGATGATCCTGGGGTCCAGCTGAAGGTGCAAAATAATCAGGTGATTCAACACCCCCGCTCCTCATCATTTATGTTATGTAGGTCCATAAGTAATATAATTATAATATATATACTTCTCGAAAATGAAAATTATTCTCGATATAGATGAAAATAGATAGTGAAAATTATTCTCAATATCATTTAATGATATGATGTTCGATACTATAAACTTAGATATGTGATCTCTAATCCTGATTCTCAACATTAATTGAATGTTTTAGAAGCATGATATTTTATTAACGATGATAATAATAAATATCGAATTTCTTGAGCCTCTACTGAAAAATTGTTCATTGAATAATTAATTTGGGAGTAATGTTCAGGTGGTGACGGACAATGGGATTGTCGAGATCACGTTCTCAAATCCAGATGGGATGGTCACGGGCATCAAGTTCGACGGGATCGATAACCTCCTTGAGGCTCGCAATAAAGAAACCGATAGAGGGTATGTATCAATTATCAATGTGCACTTTCACTCCCTTACATTAAATCGTTTCTTCTTTTCTTTTCTTTTCTTTTTTTTTTTAAAGAAAACATCAGCAATTTTCATTTTTACAATATTCAAATGCCATGCATACATTTTCTACAATCAAGAAGTCCTAGCAAGGCGTAGTCGCAAAAAAAAAAAAATGATAGGAAAGAGGAAGAAGAATTCCTCTCATACAAACCTAAAAATGAAATAAAAATCACAAAAAAAAAATGCTATTTAATCTGTCAATATCAATCAAAACAAGAAGTCATGACAAGGCCATCCGAAGTCTTGAGTCCTTATGGTCATCGTCTTTGTCGTTACTATTATCGCTCGCCACAGTGCTTTAGAGGTTTTATTTTGCTTAACATGTTTTTGGAAAAAAGCTACTTTTTACGTGATTAATACACATAGATATAATAGAGTCAATTTTACATGAATTATAGATATAATTATTTTCTCATTCTTGTAGAGTTAATTTCATTTCTTATTACTTTAGATATTACCAAATAGGTGTAATATATATTACTATGTTAAGATTTTAAAAGAAAAGAAGAAAAAATTCTCTTCATTTTTTAATATTTTCCTATTCTTGTTGGTCAATTTAAGTAAATATTGTCATCTTGGGAAGCCCCTTAAATCTTCATTTGGAAAAGAAAGAGACCCACTTCCTTAGGACTTAATGCAGTGATTGTGCAAAAGTCGCTTCTGGTATAACAAATCAAATTGCTAATAAAGAGCATATTCTAATTGGAAAAGAAGAAGAAGAAGGGATCAGGAATTTTTTATAATTCACGGAATATTAATCGACTCCGACTTACCTTTTGGAGATCAAGTCAACATCATCTGGAAGCTATATTCACCCCTACACGTCTATTCTCCACGATGATGTAATCCCGAAATTAAGAGATTGCAAATCGAGCCAATCGCTCCGGGAGAATCCTCAATCTTTAGTCGTCGGTAAAAACAGTGGGGCGTATGCGGGACGCGAGGAAGCTGTCGTCCTTGAAAGCTACCGACTCTATTTTCCGTCTTGGACTGAATGCCGTTCTTCGGAAGTTATTGCCAATAATGATCTTTTGAAAAGTTTAATTCGACCGCAGTAATTGACCAAAACATGCACAGGAACATAGATAACTAGAACGTTTCTCCTATAGTCTTTGAGAAACGTCAGCATTGACCATGGATAGATTAGGTTATTTATATTTCTCCCTTCCGGTCAATTTTTCGCCGAAACTATGTAGAATTTTTCATCGTCATTTTTCAATCTGGGTCGCGAAATTTTTCTTATTTTTATAATGATTTTTGGACCATAGTTTAGTTTCTATGCTGTTTGATCGAAGAAGGAAACGAATTTTTTTCTCAACATGTTACTTGTGACATAAAAAATTCTTTAGTAACGCATGACGAGTTTTTGCTGATGTTACTTTCAGGTACTGGGACATTGTGTGGAACCGGCCAGAGGAAGCCAGCATGTTTACGAGGTAAAGATCGGTTGCTTTCAAAGCAGCTCTTTATTGCTAGTAGAATCTTATATAACTCCATAAACTAAACTATAAAATTAGGGTGCAAAGCCGTGTATTAGGTCAATTCGTGCTAGCACTGATCGTAGTCCCGAAACCATGCGGATGTTTCGATTTTCAAGGAGAACTGATGTGGATGACACGCGAAAATGAATGTAAAATACATGTTAGGTCAACTAGTTCAATAGATAACATGGTAGCCAAAACCAATTACAGTTTTAAAAGGTGGGATTGTTTTAATAGGATTGAAGGAACAACGTTCAAGGTGGTAGCAAACACCGACGACTTAGTGGAGTTGTCATTTGTAAGCAGCTGGAGCAATTCTTCCGAGTCGTACTTGGCGCCACTCATCGTCGACAAGAGGTTAGCCAAAGCATTCTTTTTGTTCATTTAATTTGGAAAAAAGAAAGGTCGATCAATCTGATTTTGAAGTGTTGCTGATAGTCGATTGCGATTATACTTGGGGGCAGATTTGTGGTGAGACGTGGGAGTTCAGGGTTCTACGGGTACGCGATATTCAACCACCCGAAGGGATGGCCCGACTTGGACATCGGAGAAGCCCGGATCGCTTTCAAGCTCAATGGACAAAAGTAAGGACTTTATAAAAATCATCTTATTTAATCTTACCATATATAATGAAACACGATATCACGTTGAAATGTTGCGTAATGTTTGTATAACGAAAGAAATTTTTTTTAGGAAAAGTTTTGGATGTTGCTTTCAATTTCAGTTTCCCATTTTCCTTTGATTGGGATTGGAGCGTTTCACGGGGTCATTGATTGGCGATTATTGTGCGTCGCTCTCTGTTAGGTTTCGTTATATGGCTATATCGGATGAGAGGCAAAGGGTTATGCCAACGGACGAAGATCGCGCCAGTGGTCGTGTGCTAGACTACAAGGAAGCTGTACTTTTGACTGGTTCAACCAATTCCGAGCTAGAAGGCGAGGTAAACTCGAACTACATCGGCTTCGTTTATGCGTTTGATGTTAATCATTTAAAAAATTGCAAAAGACCAAAAAAAAAAAAAAACCTCTCCAACTCGCATCTATAGACAAAAACCCCCCACAACGATATGCAATCTATCCGATACACAAGATGCTTTTCTCTCGCGGTTCGAATGCTTATGTTTCGGGCGATGATCCGATGCCGGTGGGCGGATTGCAGGTGGATGATAAGTACCAATACTCGTGCGAGAACCAGGAGAACAAGGTGCACGGCTGGATCAGCAGCGATCCGCTGGTGGGATTCTGGATGATCACCCCCAGCGACGAGTCTCACACCGCCGGGCCTGTCAAGCAAGACCTCACTTCCCACGTTGGCCCGACCACACTCAACGTAAGTGACCCGTCCTCCCCTTTCCCTTGCACAAAACAAGCTCCAAACCCACATGGACATGGGCTTCCGACGCAACCCGTCGCGGCTTTGGTCACGGGTCGGGCTTATCCGACTCATCGAGCTAAGAACGGGTATGGATCTGGCCCGAGTGCGTCGACGGTCCTTCATACCGAAGACTAGTTTGATGAAAGAATAGTCCAGGTTTATCGAAATTGGTCGGCAGAATTGTGTACTAAGTGAAGCGTCGAATGAGCCTTGTTGATCTTTCTACAGGTGTTCTATAGCAATCACTATGCGGGGAATGATGTGTCCATGAGTTTCCGCAACGGAGAGGAGTGGAAGAAGGTTTACGGACCCTTCATGGTCTACGTCAACTCGGTGTCGCCTGAAGAAGACCAATCGAAGCTTTGGGCGGACGCAAAGGGACAGGTATTACATTTTTTTTTTTTTTTTTTTGCTTGCTTGAAATCTTGGTAATTTCGGATAAATGATCAACTTTTTTTCTCTGTTACTTCGTTGGATGCATTTAATCGCTTTTGATTTATGTGATCAGATGTTGATGGAAACTGCCAGTTGGCCCTACGACTTCATCAGCTCGGATGATTACCCTGCCGCAGCCGGACGAGGAGCCGTCAGCGGTCAACTGTCGGTCCGGGACAGGTTCGATTCCCTCAATCGCTATGTTTCGCATTAGAACTACATGAACTTGCATAAAAAATCTCGTTTTATATTCAAGGAGCTGAACAGTTGAAATTTCCTAATCCAGATACATGGAGAATAGAGACATGGCGGCGGCCTCCGCGTACGTAGGGTTGGCAGCACCGGGAGAGGTCGGTTCGTGGCAAACTGACACAAAGGTAACTTCTTTTTATCTTCTATCATATGCCACAAATTTACCCAAAAGCGTCCGGTTAATTTCGTGGCCAATAAGCATCCGATAATTCTATATATTGTTCCTCTCGATTCAGGGTTATCAGTTTTGGACTCGAGCGGACGAAAACGGATCTTTCGAGATTAAAAATGTCCGGCCAGGCATTTATGGCTTGTATGCATGGGTTCCCGGTTTCATCGGGGACTACAAATACCACTTGAACGTCATGGTCAAGCCAGGTAACTGTCATCCTATCGCGACGTTTGAACAATACGATTTCTAGGTTTTTCAAGCCAATTTTTATCTAAGGAATGTCAAGTATATTAAGATAGAACTGCAAAATTAGTATATTCAATGATGGGATAGACTGTGAGCAGGTCATTTAAATAAGTGAGACGCTTTCAACATCTGATAACAATTTATCACGTCATTTAAGATACGAGCTTTGTAATACAAATTTAGTAAATGTAACGTTTCTCTTTTTTTGTTTTATCTCGGCCCCATTTCTCTAAGTTTGGGCTATTGTATACGCATGGTCTTTGCTACTTATCTTGATCTAGCTATCACATTTTATTATTGAGGCAGAAACTTTATCTAGTTATGTTCAATTTAACAGCCAGTCGAAAAGGGCTTTGGAATTTTTATGCTTTCATTACAGGCTAATGTCAAAATTATTCATGCGCAGGATCTGAAAACCAATTGGATGCTCTGGTTTTCATCCCTCCACGATCTGGTCCCACGTTGTGGGAAATTGGCATCCCCGATCGAACGGCAGCCGAATTCTACGTGCCCTTACCTAATCCGCGGTTAATGAATAATCTGTTCATAAACGGCATCGGAGAGAGGTGCGCCTTATTGCTGGGCCTTTTATCTTTTCATGACTTGCATATACAACTGTAATTAGTCAAATGTCTGGAGTGAAATTAGCAAAGCATCCCTCCGTCCTGGCCCCCGCCTGAATATGACTTGCCCGAGACTGGAATAGAACCCACAACCATCGATTCCCGAGTTAAAAGCAAGAGGACGCCCTTACCACTAGGTCTATCTTAGGATACGATCTTGTTGTTATGCCATTATTAGCATAAATGTACCTACCGAGCAGCTAGATATTTTTCCAATCATTCTCAATGCACGAGGATCATCCACCATTAGATATGTGGGGCCCACGTCATTCGATGATGAGCAACGGAATCTTGCAACTATTTTTCCATTTTTGGGAGTGCCATGATAAGCGGATTCATTATTTTACTGTTTTCCAATCTGCATCCCGATTAGTCAATGTTTATCTACTTTGACTTTGATTTTTAAGAGATAGTAGTATTGATCTCGTATCATCGTGGATTGATACATAATTGGGTGTTTGTTGTCCTTTTATTCCTGGCAAGCAGCTAGAGATTAGTAGTGATGTAACTTTTTATTTTAGAAAAAAGATGATATATAACATTGATGTAGCAAGTGATATGGTAAATCACAAGCGGACATCCAAACACTTTGACAATATTCAATCCCCAATGACAGCCGGTTACGAAACTTAGTATACCATTTTGGTTAATTAGTCCTAATAAACTTTGAATTTCTCCTTTTACTTATTAGATTTCTATAGCTGCTCATCGAATGCTTTTCTTTTCTTTTCTTTATTTGACAGGTTCCGGCAATATGGACTATGGGACCGGTACTCAGAATTATACCCTAAAAACGATCTCGTCTACACTGTCGGCGTCGACAACTACCGTAGAGATTGGTTTTTCGCTCATGTCACACGGTACTTTCTCTTTCTCTCTATGAATATACAGTATACATATACATATACATATATGTATACGCATATCTGATTTTCGTTATATACAGGAAGATAGAAAATTTAAAATACGTGCCGACAACATGGAGGATTGACTTTCATCTTCAAAATGTGAACTTCAGAGGGACCTACAGACTTCAAATGGCAGTGGCATCAGCCACCCAGTCTCGCATATCGGTATGAAGCAATATACTCGCCAAACATCCGCATATATCATCATCAAATTATCTAAATCAATGACGTTTTACGCCTAATCGATTTCGATATTGTTGTCCTTTACTCGAACCCTTCTGAAGATCCGGGTCAACAATCTGAGCCAGCAACCTCTCTCATCGACGGGCCGTTTCGGCTACGACAACGCCATCGCGAGGCATGGAATCCACGGTCTGTACTGGAGGTTTGGCTTCGACGTGCCGGGCTCTCGCCTACGCAGGGGGACCAACTCCATCTACCTCGCTCAGTCTTCGTCAGCCAGGACACCCTTCGAAGGCGTCATGTACGACTACATTCGATTCGAAGGCCCTCCGAGAACGAATTGAAATTCTCCAGTTGTATAGAATTCGCGCACATAGCCATTTCATCAAAATTCATAAAAAAATTATACAATATTAGGTCAGATGTAAGGCGTTTTAATGTTCTTTTATGGCAATAAGCCGGTAAGAAGGTCGAGGTTCGATCATGCAGAAACCAATTGTTTGTTACATTAGTTACATTTGATGCTTCATTTGAATTGATTTAAACTATCCCGTCTTCAAGTAATCTCTCTCTCTCTCTCTCTCTCTCGCTCCCTCCCTCCCTCTCTCTCTCTCTCCCTCGGATTGCGCCCCACACATACAACTGTGTTTAAGGTGGACAAATCTACCAAAAGTCCTAAAATTTGCTATGAAAGCATATTTGAGTTCTAAAACTTTCATATTTCTACAACTAAGTCTAAAACTTGTCAAATTTGCTTCAAAGGTAATGCCTTGCCTATGGCAAGGCTAGTCAGCCTAGCCACTGACCAAAAAGAAGAAGAAATGAAAAAAATTAACAAAAAATAAAAGAATGTTAAAATACTATTAAATTTATCTACAATAATATTGACCAGATAGACTCAATTGGCAAAATGTGAAAATATTTAAAATTCAATTAGCAAATTGAAAGATTTATGACTGAATTGACAAAAGTACAGTAAGTTTAAGATTTTTTGAACATTTTTTCACTTAAAGCGTTGATTTTGCATAAATGATACCATGATAAACAAACTTATAAGCTTTTATATATTAGTATATTGTGATTAGTAGATTTGATGATGATGATGATGATGGGCGCTAGGAAAATCACGTTCGACATTATAGGGAATTAGTATCGCAAAAAATAGATGTTACGCAAATGAATTGAAATATTAAATTTATAAATTGAAGTTTTCCATACAATCACAGTTGTTAATTTGGTTGGCAAGAACGTCACCATCGCCTTATAAAGGAGGGGTGTGCAATAGAATTGAGAACAGCTCGAACCGCTAAGAACTGGACCGGATTGGACCGAAGCCAACGATTTACATGAGGGTCGGTGCGATTCTCAATTCCAATTTGGTGGAACCTATAAGTAACGGTCCGGTTTCTGATTCTAAATGTGGAACCGCACGTCTGCCCACTAGGATCGGACCGGTATACATGTATATTTAGAAAAAGAAATTCCATCTCAATTATTTAATTATTTTGTAATTTTTCAACCAAATATATATTTGTAATTATTGAACATTATTGACTAATTTTGTCGCTTTGGTGTGTAATATGATTAACCTCATACTTTTTTTTTTCATTCTAATAATCCATTTACTTGCTTTCTCAACCAAAACAAAATAAACAAACGTAGAGAAAGGAGAGAACCAATTGGAGATGTCCATAAGGGCCAATAGCTCGTTTTAAGGGTATAATTAGATCTCTTCTTAGTCACTCCCATGATTAAATTAGGTTGATGTTGAAAAAAGATGGATCAAGCGACTAGTATTTTAACTTTTGTGGTTAGTACTTTTAACACGAAGTCTAATTCTCCACATGTTTCCAATGTCGGGAAACCTTAAGAGGATCACACCATGACCTTTGAAGAAAGTAAGTTTTTTGTTGACGAGTATTGTCTATTTATTTTTCCCTATAATTTTCAATCCTTAATCAAAATCAATAACTCTCAATTCAACCTAAATATAAGGCCAAACAAGCTTTGTATGGATTGGGGACCCATTCTATGGACTCACTCGAGAGCCGGTTGGACCGCCTGTTTGGAACCGGCGGTCCAACCAATTCCCGAGTGAGTCCATGCAACCAACGGATGGATTTCGGTTCCAATTTTTCAGAACCGATCCTTAGTGTGCAGTTTCCAGTTCTAAGGTGTAAGTCATCCACACGAACCATGCTCACCTATAATGTATAAAGGGCTGGCTTCTCCTTCACTTCTTCGTATCACCATCCATTGTTTTTTTTTTCTTTGGGTCTAGTATCACTGTCCTCTTCAATACTAGATAATATGGCAATGTTAGTAGCAAACAAGCATCGAGTGGAATTTTCTTTTTTTTAGTCAAAAGTGGAAATTTAATTGGTGGATATTTATTAATAGACATGTAACTTACAACACTACGCAACAAAGCCATGAGTAGCATGGCTAGAGCGTAGTTATAAACTATGAAGCACGGACATGTTGCCCGTGCTTCCGTGCCATGTCTGACACGTGTCGGAGCATGTCAGACACATCAACACGCTCGGACACACAGTCAACGCATGTCGGATTTTCCGACTCATGGTCAACTTTTGCTCGACACGTTTCGACATGCGTGTCCAAAAGACAATGGAGGGTGGAGGCGAGGGCGAGGGAAAAAAGACAAGGCCTCGAGCGACGGCAAGCCCGCGATGGCGAGAGATGGCCAAAGAAGGAGCATAGATTGAGGTGAGGGCCATCACTGTGATGCTGCGATGGATCGGCGACGAGGCTGCAGTTGCGAGGGAGAAAGGGCCAAAGGCGAGGCGGTAAACAATTGTGATGGGGATTGAGAGCAAGTAGAGATCGAGAGGAAGAGGAGAGGAATGCAGTCGTGCGATGAGGAGGAGCGGAGAAGGATCAAGAGGAAGAGGAGAGGAAGGGGGTCATGCGGCGAGGAGGAGGAGGTAAAGGAGCTAGGGTTTTTGATAAGAAACTCAAAAATAATAAAAGGGGGGGACTCTGATGGGCCATCAATGATGGCATGACTTTTAATTTTGGGGGAGGGAAAGTGACAGCCTATCTGTCAAGTGGTGGGGAGGGAAAAATAAATAAATTTGGGGGTGGGGGAAATGGACAAGGAAAAGAAGGGAGTGGGGGTGGACCCTAGTGGGGATTTTTTTTTTTATAATCGGAAAAATAAATAAATGAGATTAATAATTTCGAAAAATAAAAGTATTGAATTTGAATTAAATTAATTAAAAATAAAAATATTCATTTAATATACAATATGCCCTAACGTATCTAATTTCTACTTTTGAGAAATGATGTGTCGATGTGTCGTGTCGTGTCGTGTCGTGTTGTGTCACATGTCCGTGTCGCGTGTTGATACTACTTAGGTTATAAATATACAAAACATGTGTTAAGTGCGGTCAACAATAGTCATTTAGTGGATATTTGTTAACATTATAGTAGAAATTTAATTAGGATATTATATTATATTGGATTGCACTATCAAATTTGAAATAATATACATTGCTATTGCGGAAAACACATGGATTTAATTGCTATTTAACATTCTAAACCCCCTATAATGAACTTTTCTTATATAGGAAAGATGGAGCAAAAGTATCAAAAAAATCTTAAACCCATAACATTTGTGTCAATTTAGTCATAAATATTTTATTGATACCAATTTAATCTTAAACATTTTAATTCAATCCTTCAGGCTAATTTTGACTGTATTTTACTAACATGAATGCCAAGCGGCCAATGTGGCATTGCTAACACTAACATAAACAATTTTTAATAATATTTTGATATTTTTGTTCTTTTATTATTTTTTCTAATCTTTTTCCTTTTTTTTTTTTTTCCCTTCTTCTTCATTCCCTTTGCTAGTGACCGACCAACGGCCACAGGTAATGGTTGGCCACTAGCCATGGTCGAGCGGCCCTCGGTGAGGGCAAGGGTGAGCTCCCATGAGGGCTCCCCTCCTCAAATCTAGTGAGGTCAACCCTCGTCCAAGCTAAGGCGGCCTCACCAGGCATCACCTTGGCTAGGGCAAAGGTCAGCCTTGCCCAGTCTAGCCTAGGCAAGGCTGACCTTCATCGAGCCTCGCTTGAGTGAGGGCAAGCCTCGGCGAGGGCTCCCCTTGCCCTAGCTAATGTTGGCTTGGGTAAGTAAGGCCAACCCTCACCTAGTTGAGGGCGAGCCCTGGCGAGGGCTTCCCTCGTCAAATCTAGCGAGGCTAGCCCTCACCCAAGCATGGCCAACCCGACTATGTCTAGTGGCGAATCGTCGACAAAGGGAAGGAAGAAGAAGGAAAAATAATAAAAAGAAATCTACAAAAATAAACAAAATCGAAAAGAAGTTAAAATATAATAAATAAAAAATTATCAACATCAGCGTTGATGTCACCACATAGGTCAACCGCTATCCATCGTTAGCAAAATTTGCCAAAAACTAGCTGGAACGAGTGAATTGGCATTAAGTCAAAAGTTTAGGTATAAATTGACACCGATAAAATGTTTATAACTAAATTAGTACTAATATAATAGGTTTATGAAATTTCTAACACTTTTCCCAAAAAGATGGCAATATGAATTTAATGAATCTTTTACAATCAAGATTGACATCGCATGTTATTGCTTAATTTCTCAAGGTATACGGGAACTTCATGTTGCCCTTTGAATTTTATATGAAATACTCTTTTGACCCTCATTTAAATCAATAATAGCAACAGCAAATGAAAAATGAAATTTTCCACCAATAACACTCTGTCATATGGGATTTAGTTAATAAAAGAAATCCTTGAAATGATGGTGTTTTAAAAATACTTTATATGAATATGAAATTTTAATTTCGGGAAATCTAATTGGTGCTGGTTTCTTGGAGGATCAGAACCTGTCGTCTTAAAGGGATTAGTTCTTGAAATAGTTAGAAAAAGAATATACGTATTAACTAAAAGTAGATTAGGGAATTGTTACTTCAAAGCTTTGATTTTGCTTAAATGATACCACGAAGCTTTTATATATTAGTATAATGGGTTAGTAAATTAAATTATAACAATAATAATAATAATAGGCACTAGGAAAATTACATCCAACAGAATTGTTATTGAAAAAAAATAGACGTGACACAAATGAATTGTTATTGCAACTAGGAAACTTACATTCGATAGAATCCATGGTCGATACCGGACATTTGGCTTCAACATGCCGGGCTCTCACCATCGCAAGGGGACCAACTCCATCTACCTCGCTCAGTCTCCGTCGGCCTAGACACCCTTTGAAGGCATCATGTACAACTACATTCGATTCGAAGGCCCTCCGAGAACTAATTGAACATCTCCAATTGTATGGAATTTGCACACATAGCCATTTCATCAAAATACATAAAAACTCTACAAGATTAGGTTAGATGTAAGGCGATTTTATGTTCTTTATGGCGATGAGCCGTTAAGAAGTTGAGCTTCGATTATACATAAAGCAACTATTTGTTACACTGTTACATTTTATACTTCATTTGAATTCCTACACGTATGACCGTGTTTTAAATAAGGCGAACAAGTGCACCTAAAGTCTTAAAATTTGCTGTAAAAATGTATTTGAGTTCTAAAACTTTAGTAATTCTGCAATTAAATACAAAACTTGTCAAATTTTCTGTGAATATACGGAATTGTTACGTCAAAGCTTTGATTTTGCATAAATGATAACATGATAGAAATCAGCTCCTAAGCTTTTATATATTACTATAATGCACTAGTTAATTAGATAAAAATATTAAGAATAGGCGCTAGGAAAATTACATTCAACAGAATTGTTATTTCAGAAAATAGATGTGACGTGAATGGATTGTCTTGGGGATAGCAGGCAGAATCCCCAGAGTAGAATATTCGGTCTCGTGGATCGTGGACCCCCCGACCCCTCCCCTCCCCCTCCCCCAAAATTTGGTCATCCGGTACGTCATCATCGCCCTATAAATAGCCGGCTTCTCCTCCACGCCTTCCCATCACCGTTCTCTTGAATACTCGATCCTGAGAAGCTGCTGCTGCTGATCTGCTTGCTTGCTCGCCAACTTCAAGTCTGAGCAGCCCCCGTCGAGTTTGCAGAGAGATAATAATGGCAGCGTCAGCAGAAAACGAGCGTCCAGTGAAGGTTTTGGGATGGGCAGCGAGAGATTCCTCGGGACTTCTCTCTCCCTTCGAGTTCTCAAGAAGGTAAACCTGCATATTGTTTTTCCATCTCTGGAGATATCATCTCTTGAATTAGGCGAGCTTTCTTTCACGTCAAAGGTTCTATATAGACGAGAATAGTTAGAACCGTTAAGTTCAGGAAGAACCGATGTGTGCATAGTCCGATTCTGTTGAGATGAATCATTCAGCTACAATGGCGTGCGTATGGAGATCCAGAGCTGTAAATCTTTTTCTTCTGCTCTTTTATATAATCTGAAAGCACGAACTGAAGACCCAACTATTAAGAGACTTATGGGCATCCTACAAGACCCGTGACCTTGTTAAATCCGAACATTTGGCTTGTTTAATAGGTTCTAACTCAGTAGCTTGCATGCGGTTAGAATAATTGTTTTTTTTTTTTTTTGAAAATCGAAGGGCACAGGTGGGGAGACTCATGAAACATCATGCAAGCTCATTAACCTGTTAAATATAGACCTTTAACCTATACAAGTGGCTCTGACATGGAAAAGTTTGCATGTAATGAGAATCAAATGAGTGACCATAAGTTTCTGAGCTAAAAAAATCAACGCATTAATCAATTGTGACAATCCTAAAGGGCCGTAAAAGTTTGTGTTAAAATGTATTAAACCCACTTTTTTCCATAATATCTTTTGTAGGGTCACGGGAGAGAAAGATGTGACTTTGAAAGTATTGTACTGTGGAATATGTCACTCTGACCTACACAATGTGAAGAATGATTGGGGATTCATGTCCTACCCTATGGTGCCCGGGTATGAGTTAAAAAGAATCACATTTTTTCTCATTTTTCTCCCTCATAGTAAGTATAAAAAAATTTACATTTGATTATTGCATTGCAGACATGAGATTGCGGGTGTCGTAACAGAAGTAGGAACCAAAGTGACAAAGTTCAAAGTCGGGGATAGAGTGGGTGTCGGGTGTATGATTGGATCATGTCACAACTGTGCGAATTGTGGTGATAATCTTGAAAATTACTGCCCCGAAATGGTTCCAGTCTATGGTGGTAAGTTTAGCCCTGATAATGACAGTAAGGATTCTAATGGAACAATTAACTATGGTGGCTTCTCAAAAATCATGGTTGTAGATGAGCACTTTGTATTTAAATTTCCAAATAACATGCCTCTCGATGGTGGGGCACCTCTCCTTTGTGCCGGTATCACTGTCTATAGCCCATTAAGGTACTACGGACTCGATAAGCCTGGAATGCACATAGGAGTGGTTGGGCTCGGTGGACTTGGCCATGTGGCTGTCAAATTTGCCAAGGCAATGGGCCTTAGGGTGACTGTCATTAGTACCTCCCCAAGTAAAAAGGAAGAAGCTGTGAACCATCTCGGTGCTGATGCATTTTTGGTTAGTCAAGATGCAGAGCAAATGCAAGTATGTTATGTTCCTTGCAAGCTATTTCTTGAATTGCACTTAGGACAAAGAACCGCTAAAGTAATTTCAAGTCACAATTATTTTCTTGATGCAGTTAGCTATGGGCACAATGAATGGCATTATAGACACTGTCTCAGCTATGCATGCTCTCTTGCCATTGATTGGTCTCTTGAAGACTCATGGGAAGCTTGTCATGGTTGGGCTAACAGACAAGCCCCTTGAGCTACTTGCTATGCCACTTCTCCTGGGTAAATAACTATATTATACTTCTTGAAGAGATTATCATCTATATTTTACTTACGGTTAAAATTGATATGTTAGGCCTATTGCATACATATTTGCTCAAATCCAAAATGTGTGTGCATCACAATTACGACTTCTCATTCGCAACATTGAACTTCTTGATTTTTACTAATGACAGGTAGGAAGATAGTGGGTGGAAGTGCTGCTGGAGGGATTAAGGAGACGCAAGAGATGATCGATTTTGCAGCGGAGCACGGCATAACTGCGGATATTGAGGTTATTCCGATGGATTATGTGAACACTGCCATGGAGCGTCTTGCAAAAGGGGATATTAGATACCGATTTGTCATCGACATCGGAAATTCACTAAAATCTTAGTAAAACTTAATTGTGTCAATAACTACGAGAAAGCTTGGATGGAAGGTGGTCAATTATTGTTGACATTAGTTATTGGGTAATTAGTTTGAATGCATGTTTTCCATCGTGTTTATGTCATTGTTCTTTTTGCGACAGAGAAGTCTTCTCTAAGGATGATTACTTCGTAAAAAAAGTGTTATTAAGTTACAGTTGCTCTGTTATTAAGTTACAGTTGCTCTGTTGGAGTTCAATAAAGGAAATCTAATTAGTTCGTAATCCCATATGATATTCTCTTCGAAAATCGCATCTCTACTATAATCATGTGTGCTTTTTAGTCAATTGGATTGGGCAACTATAATTATTGGATCATGCATATTTTTGTCTTCAACTGAGACTGTTTGACTTCCACAGCCATGGACTAGACATGATAGGATAACCGGACAACAGGTAGACTAAAGGAGATAAAGCATGAGAAAACTACGAGAGAGGGCTAAGAATTGAGCCCCTAACATGCACTGTCATATCATGCTAAACTAATAGTTCTCCTCACTAATTTGAACCATCAGGAAACGGCTTAACAATGTATTTATAGCATATGATTTGACAAAACCATTCAACACATGGTCGAGCATTTACAACATAATAAAGCATCAAGCATCTAGAGTGGGTTCGTTCTACGACCCCGTGCTGTTGTAAACAGGAATCTACCCAAATGGGAGTTTTCCTCACAACCGCAGTCGAGAATTTGGTCAATGGGTACGTCATCATCGTCCTATAAAGAGCCGGCTTCTTCTTCACCTTTTCGCATCACCGTTCTCTTCGGTACTCGATCCTGAGCTGCTGCTGATTTTGGCTCTTTGCTCGCCCAACTTCAAATTTAGCAGTGCCGGTCGAGTTTGCAGTGAGATAATATATGGCAATGTCTGCATGATGGATTTATGAGATGGGCTTAAGGCCCATCCGCTCAAGTTGGGCCCAAAAGGACCCGGCCCACGGGAATAAGGCCCGTGGAAGGGGAGAGGTATAAAAGGGAGGAGAGAGAGAGAGAAGATAACGTTGTTTTGCAATTCAACGTACGCTTCCTCTCTCCCGCGCATTCTCTCCCTCCAAGAACGCTTACGGCGTCCCGTCTTCCTTTCAAGGCAAATTGGCATCATCGGATCAGAATTTCTTCCTCTTCTTCAGCGTTGGTGTTTAATCTGTGGCTAACAAGGTACGCTCGAATCCGTGGTGTGCTTTACGATCGGTGATACGTGTTATTCTCGGGCTTCGTCTTCCGCATTGATTTAGGGGTTCGATTCGGTGTCGAATCCGGTTTTCGGGGATCCGTTATTCCCAACATTGGTATCAGAGCCCTAGTTCACGTTTTCCCGATCACTTTGATGTTTTTTGATTGAATTTTCGCGAAGAAATTCTCGGCCGTACGGATCGGGGCAAAAATCCCGACACCCGAGCGCTGTTCGGCCATTTTTCTGAGTTTTCGTAAGTCGAAAACGAATTCTGAAGGCATAGGAAGAAAGGCGACGTCGAGACGAGTCCGGGGACAGGTCGTACGCCGCCGGGAGACGCCGCACGCGCCCACACGCGCAGCCGGAAGGCGCTGCGCGTGGGCGCGACGCGTCCGGAGGCGCCCGGTTTCGCCAGCGCGTGCGCCACACGCGCCGGTCGGCGAACCGGCACGTGCGCGCCGCCGCCGGCGAACCGGCACGCGCCGGTCCGCGACGTCACGAGATGACGTCATCGTGACGTCATCCAACGGTCGATAACCGCTCGGATGACGTCACCGATGACGTCATCGACATCGACGACGACGTTCCGCGCGAGCGGTCCGACCGGGCCGACCGGCCTGTCCGGTCCGACCGGTTCGACCGTCGCGACCGGTCCGACCCGCGCGCCCGTTGACCCGACCCGTGACCGTTGACCGTTGACTGACCGTTGACCGACCGTTGACCGTTGACCGTTGACTGACCGTTGACCGACCGTTGACCGTTGACCCGAAAAAAAAAAAAAAAAAAGGAATTTGTTTCTTTTTTCAGTCATGCCTATGTGGGTTATAAGTAATCCATTTTTTATTCTGCATTTGTTGCATGAATTTTGGAAAATTATGTATTTTCCTTATGTTTATTATGGATTATAAGTGATCCAATTTTAGTTCTGCATTTGTTGCAGGGACTATAATGAGTTATGCACAGATACCTGCAAGCCCGAGAAGGGACGAGGGAAATGCAAGACTTAAAAGGCTGATGTCGATTTAGCTAATTATCGGTGGCATGACGGTGATTTAGTATCACATGTGATCAAGGTCAATCGATGATACAGAAATCATCCGGAATGGTTATCTTATGCCGGATTTTGAGAAGGTGCCGGCTTTGATGAACACTCTTCCACCCGAATGGCAAGCGGTGTTGGATCGGCTATGGGAGGTCAACGTAGTCCCGGATTATAGGAAGCTAGTGGAAGCTTTTGTAAGAGAGTACTTATAGGATTGAGTTGGCCAAAACTTCAACCCTTAGATTAAGCGCCACATGGCGCCGAGTGAATGCGCCTTGGTGGCGACATGAAAGCTCTCTCCAAAAGTTTTTCCTTGGTTGGCAAATGTGCCTTCGTTTTCTCGAGATGCTTTGACCGATAGATTAGAAGAGACATTCCCTATTTATTTCTTTGATTAATTATGTAATGTTTACTACCCGATTGTTGTTGATGTAACAACCGATATGTTAGTCGTATCATGTGAAAGCATTGTTATTTTATTGGATATTAGATTTTATTTGCTTTTCTGTTATTCTTTGGTTCTTTGTGGGTAATTAGCTGTGGGTAGTAATAGAAGTTTTTGTAATTTCATAGAATTGATTTTGCATATGACAATCATATTAATGATAGTTTTAAGTTAGGATTTTTGGAGGATGATTGGAAACATAGTGACCTTTTGATTCGAAGCCTTACTTGAAATTATTTATTAATATGATGGGTCTATGCAAATAGGGATGCATAAATGATAGGCATTAATTATTCGTGCATGGATGTCTGATGTGTTTAGAACGATGGTTCAGCAACTAAGAACGTGATTGCTGATATGAACGGTAACAATTGTGAAATATTGAATAAGAAGATTCAATATGTGCTGGAAAAGCAAGAAGCATAAAAAGCTCTTGACCATATTATGGAAGACCTTGAGGGTGCAGTGCGCCACCTTGAGCTAGTAGAGGACCGTCTAACGGCATTTGAGCAGAAAATATATATTTGCAATGCTTTGGTTCTAGCTCGAAAGAGCTTTGTGCTCCAAGCGCAAGCGTATTGATTCGTTCAATATGTGGGAATGCAAAGGATCAAGTCCTTGTTGCAAGAAATCAAGAGTTGACCAACACAAGAGAGGAAAACGTCCTCAAGTGAAGAAAATGTTAAGGGTGAGGTGTTACAATTGTGACAATAGAGGTCACTATGCTCGCAATTGTTGTGAGCCGAAAAAGGTAAACACCTCTTGTACATTTGAGAGCTTTGCTTATGTGTCAAGTTCTGTATTATTGGCTAAATCCAATCCTTTGTGGACTGTAGATTCAAGAACGACAGACTATATAGCGAAGGATAAAGAATCCTTCATGGAATTTCGACGAGTATCAATCGGAACCGAGTGGATCCATATGGGAAACAACTCTAGAGCGATGTAAAGGAATTGGCACCGGCCAATTGAACATGAGTGGTGGACGCACCTTTGATGTTCTATATGCTGGAGATTCGTCGAAATTTAGTGTCCTGTCTTAGCGTTGGTTAAGCTTGGTTTTAGTGTGAACTTCCATAATAGAAGTGTAGATTTGTATTTGGATACAAACTATTATGGTTGTGATTATTTTCTCGGATGGTTTTATTGTACTAGATGTTGACTATGGTGATGTCAATATGTTATTTTCTTGTTTCACGTCTTCTACCTAATATGATAATGATGTGAATATGGTGGCATGCTAGACTTGGTCATATGGGCCAACAACATATGAATAGACTAGCCATAGAGGGCTTGTTGGGCAATATTGAAAAAGTCGATTTGTCCATATGTGAGCATTGCCTAGTAGGAAAACAACAAGGAAACCATTTAGAAAAAGATAAAGGAGCTGAATTTCCTCGTATTTAATCCATTATGACGCCCGTAGTTCAATAGATGTGAGAGGAAGGCATGGGGCTGTTTATTTCATCACTGTTATAGATGATTATACTCGAGTCGGATATGTCTATTTGATTTCTCATGAATCTGAAGCATAAGTTGTTTCAGAAGGTTTATGAACCTGGCAGAAAATCAATTAGACAAGAAAATAAAAGCATTGAGATCTGATCGAGGTTGAGAATATTTATCTGATAAGTTCAGAAAATTATGTGATGAAAAAGGAATAGAAAGACAGTTGTCTATTCCGTATACTCCTCAACAAAATGGTGTTGCGAGAGAAGAAACAGAACCCCTTTGGAAATGGTTAGGTCTATGATGGCGCATGCTAACTTACCTATCACTTTTTCGGAGTGATGCGTTGTTAACTGCTACCTATATACTTAACCGGATGCCTTCCAAATCAGTTGCTTCCACTCCATATGAGTTATGGACAGTTAGAAAACCGGACTTAAGTTTTCTTAAGCCATGGGGTTGTGCTGCCTATATTCATGAGTCCTCTCACAAGTTTGGGAAATTGGGTCCCAAAGGAAATAAGAGTATTTTCATGAGATACTACGAACACTCGAAAGGGTATGTGTTCATAGGTGAGCAGGAAAGTGGGAGTATAACTGAATTTGAATCACGAGATGTCACATTCTTAGTGGATGAATTTCCTAAGAATGGCGAAATAAGGGAAGATTGTTCCCTATTTGAAATCTTGGATCAAGATAATGATGTCAGTAGAGTTCGTCCAAGTGGGAGTAATATGAGATGTGATGAATTGAATTCAACTCATTCTCAATTGCAACCACCCGATGTGACAATATCATCATTACCTAATCCAAGTGGGAGCATGATGGGGAATGATGTGCTAAGTGTACAATCTCCCATACGGTGAACAAGTCGCCAAAGTATTCCCCGTCAATGTTTTGACATTGAAAGGGAAGCTTTTATGGTTGCTCCACAAGATGAGGATGAGCCAAGAAATATTAATAAGGCTCTAAATTGCCCTAATAAGGAAAAATGGATTCATGCAATGGAAGAGGAAATGGAGTCAATGAAGTCAAACCATGTTTAGGAACTGGTTGATCTTCCAAAAGGACGCAGAGCTATTGGGAACAACTGGGTTCTCAAAATAAAGCGAAAGGCTGATGGCTCGATAGAAAGGCATAAGGCCCGCCTTGTGGCGAAGGGGTATAATCAACGGGGAAGAAATTGATTATGAAGATATATTTTCTCCCGTAGTGAGATTTACCTCGATTCGCATTATTCGGCAATAGTGGTTAGTATGGATCTTGAGTTACATCAAATGGATGTAAAGCGCTTTCCTCAATGGAGAATTAGAGGAAAGAACATATATGGAACAACCCTGCTGGTTTCATAGTGAAAGGCCAAGAAGAAAAGGTATGTCGACTTTGGGGGTCGATATATGACCTTAAGCAGTCGTCAAGATAATGATATATACGTTTTCATAATGCCATAATGACATATGACTTTACAATGATAGATGATGATCATTGTGTATATATCAAAAGATCCTATGATCAATTTGTGATCATATCATTATATGTTGATGATATACTAATTCTTTGGAAACAATATGGAGTTTGTTAATACTCTCAAGAGTTGGTTGTCTTCCAATTTTGAGATGAAGGATATGGGTGAGGTTACATATATTCTTGGAGTTAAGATTTCAAGATTGTAAACCCATAGACACTCCTATTGCAAAAGGTGAAGGATTGAGCCATAGGCGTGTCTAGGGACTCCACAAGAGAAGGAATAAAGGAAACATGTTCCTTATGCTAGTGCTGTTGGAAGCTTGATATACACTATGATGTGTACAAGACTTGGCATATGTTTTGTAGTTGGAATGGTGAGTAAATACCAATCCAATGCAAGTCCAGCACAATGGAAAGCCATTAAGAGAATACTGAGGTATCTAAAGGGGACTGCTGATTATACGATGAGTTATAAAGGAAAGGATCTGCGACTCTAAGGCTATCCTGATTCTGATTGAGGAGAAGATTTAAATGAAAGGAAATCTACCTCTAGCTTTGTTTTCTTACCGAATAATGGCGCCATATGTTGGAGCAGTAAGAAACAAACGTGTATAGCCTTGTCCACGATGGAAGTTGAGTTCGTGGCATTATCGGTAGTATAAGAAGACGTTTGGCTTTAGAGATTTTTGGATCATTTAGGTGTTATTGGAAGTGCTACGGATTCATTGTTGGTTAACTGTGATAGCCAAGCAGCAAAAGTGTACACCAAAGATCTAAAATATCATGGCAAGACCAAACATATAGATACCAAGTATAATCTTGTCAAGGATATGGTTGCACGAAAAGATGTGAACTTAGAGTACATACTACGCATAGAATGGTAGCAGATCCTATGATAAAGCCAATACCTAGAGATGTGTTTTGTGGCCATATGAAATCTCTAGGGTTGCGTAGAGGCTAATGTACTGAATATTGTAATTTCCCTAAGTGTTCACATTTGATGAATTCGTGTTTTCATCATTAATGCTTATGAATCTTTGTTTGATCTTTATGCATCTTGATGCTCGGTGCATTATTTTAAGTTGAGAAGTATGTCGGACAGATATAAGATTAGCCCACTCACACGGGTAATCGCCTCGTTTCTTGTGTGATAAATAGAGATGAGACTGTTTTTAAGCTTATTATCTAGGTGATAATCGAGAGCTCAAGCTTAAAACACGTATGTCGCCTTAACGAGTGTTAAGATGAGGACATAATACTTACTATGTCCGAAAGTAAAATACCCCACATATTTTACCTTATCTGTCTAAGATGCAGGATGTGAGTTCGATGAATTTTGTGAATGAGTAGATACGTGAACTCAAGTTAGACATTGGGTATGTCCGAACTATCATCCGTACGGTATTGAAAGTGTAGACATACGCTCCATGGGAATGGAGTTAATACCGTAATACGTATTTCATACTACGTATGCATGAGACGACCAATGAGAGTGACAAAAGTTTGATCTCAACTTTTATGTCGTGTGAGACTTTTGAGGACAAGAGAGTTCCTCAATTTTTTAGTCCCCTCATGACTCTTACTTATTCTCAAGATTTCTATTTAGTGTTTGCTATCTTAGGATGTTGCCAATGGTCATGAGTGATTCGATCTAATGGGGCATTTCTAGAAAAGCAAGTTTGGACTGAAATTGAGAGTTTGAAGGAAAGAGGAAGATCGATTTTGGAGAATCACATTGTAGTTTTGTATTCACCGGTTAACCAATTATGACTGTCTTTGTGATAATCATAATTGTGAATACAATATATATATCATTGTTTAAAAGAGATCAAGAGAGATATAAATGTGATCAATCGATCTAGGGTACTGCATACTAAATCTACTCGGAGTGTGACGCCCATTATGAGCTGCTATATATTCCTAACAGATGTATAGCAACGAGCTCTCAAAGTATCTTTGGTCGCACGGATTATTCACCGATATGAATGTTGAAGAGATGAAAAGAGGATTACATTCGGGCCACCATGTTAAGTGAGAGTCTATGCTGGATTTTTTCTCGATGGGGATGAGTAAGGCCTGTCCGCCCATGTTGGTTTTGCACCACCATGTGCGAGTGGGAGATGATGGATTTATGAGATGGGCTTAAAGCCCATCCGCTCAAGTTGGGCCTAAAAGGACCCGGCCCACAGGAATAAGGCCCGTGGAAGGGGAGAGGTATAAAAGGGAGGAGAGAGAGAGAGAAGATAACGTTGTTTTGCAATTCAACGTACGCTTCCTCTCTCCCGCGCATTCTCTCCCTCCAAGAACGCTTACGGCGTCCCGTCTTCCTTTCAAGGCAAATTGGCATCATCGGATCAAAATTTCTTCCTCTTCTTCAGCGTTGGTGTTTAATCTGTGGCTAACAAGGTACGCTCAAATCCGTGGTGTGCTTTACGATCGGTGATACGTGTTATTCCCGGGCTTCGTCTTCCGCATTGATTTAGGGGTTCGATTCGGTGTCGAATCCGGTTTTCGGGGATCCGTTATTCCCAACACTACAGAAAACGAGCATCAAGTAGAAATTTAATTAGGATGTTATATTAGATTGGATTGCAATATCAAAGTTGAGATAATATACCATGCCATTGCAGAAAATACGTGAGTTTAATTGCTATTTAACATTCTACACTTCCTTATAATGGACTTTTCTTATATAGGAAAGATGGGGGAAAAGTATCGAAAAGTCATAAATTTATTGTTTCTGTGCCAATTTAGTCCTAAAACTTCTATCAATATTAATTTAGTCGTAAATATTTTGACATAATGCCAATATAGTATTTCTAGCTAATTTTGGCCGGATTTTACTAACATGGACAGCGACTAACCTACATAGCACCGCCAACACCGATATGGAGAATTTTTAATAATATTCTTAACATTTTTCTATTTTTATTATTTTTTCTGATTTTTTCATTTTTTTTTTCTTCTTTTTTTCCTTCTTCTTCCTTCCCTTTGTGGCGATCGGCCACCAGACCACAAGCGATGGCCAAGCCGGCCTTGTCGCCGCCCACCACGGGCGAGTCTCGGCCGGGTGAGGGCACTCCTTGTCGAGCATCACCTAGACGAAGGCAACACTCGGCAAGGTCGCCATGGCCTAGGTGAGGGTCAACCTAGCTCAATCTAGCCTGGCAAGGACAACCCTTGCCAAGGGTCACCTAGGTGAAGGCAACGCCCAACAAGATCACCATGGCCTAAGGGAGGCTGGCTCTCGCTCGGCCAAGCCTCACCTATGGCAACGGCGAGCCTTGCCCAAGCGAGGCCAACCCAACCATGGGTAGTGGCCGATTGGCAGCAAAGAGAAGGAAAAAGAAGGAAGAAAATGAAAGAATAAAAAGAATAAAAATTAATTTAAAAATCAAAAAATATAAAAAAAATATTATTAAAAATTGTCCATAGGAGCACCGACAATGCCATGTAGGCCAATCAGCATCCATGTCAACAAAATCCATCCAAAATTAGCTGGAAATGTTACATTGGCATTAGGTCAAAAGGTTTATAGCTAAACTGATACCAATAAAAAATTTATGACTAAATTGACACTAATGCAATAAATATATAATTTTTCCGACAATTTTCTCAGAAAGATTGCAATATGAATTTAATGAATCTTTTACAATCAAGATTGACATTGCACATTAAAATCTACTTAATTTCTCTAGGAGTATGCGAATTTCATCTTACCCTTTAAATTTTATATGAAGTATTCTTTTGACCCTCATTTAAATCGATAATAGCAAAAGCAAATGAGAAATGAAATTTTCGAGTAATAACACCCTATCATATGGGATTTAGTTGATAAAAAAAAAATACTTGAAATGATGGTGCTCTAAATATAACGCATATGAATATGAAATCTAATTCCAGGATATCTAATTAGTGATGGTTTCTTAGAGGATCGGAACCTGTCGTTTTAATGGGATTAGTTCTTGAATTAGTTAGGAAAAGACTATACATACTAACTAAAAGTAGATTAGGGAATTGTTCAAAGTCTTGATTTTGCATAAATGATACCATGATAGAACTCAACTTCTAAGCTTTTATATATTAACATAATGCATTAGTAAATTAGATGATAATAATAATAGGAGCTAGGAAAATTACATTCAACGGAATTGTTATCGCAAAAAATACACGTCATGTGAATGAATTAAAAGATTAAAATTTATAATTTGAAGTTCTCAATACAGTCACAGCCGTTTATTCTTATGGAGAAAATATTAGGTGGTCTTAGAACACCAAGTCAGCGTGCTCCCGACCAATCAGAAAGTTTCATGTGGCTTCGCATTAGCGAGTGGTCCCCATCGTTGTTCCCGCACAGAAAATATAAAATTTCTCTTTCTTATTTAAAAAGTTTCCCCTAATTATAGGCCTGTGCAAATTAATTGTTGCCGACCTTATTAAATTATGTCTCGAATTTGAATGTTTACTTGGACTCTTGAAGCTGCACAAAAGAGGAAATATAAAATAAAATAAAATAAAAAGGGAGGAAAGTTTCTCTTTGCTGCGGAATTCAAAATGTGGAAGATGAAATAAACAAATTGTGGTGGGCCCTTTGGCGTGAAGCTGCCGAAACCCTTTCGGCGTGAAGCCTCTCCCTGCACGCGTGAAGCTGCCGAAGCCCCTTCTCTCTGCATCGTGCATCAAAAGGGAAAGTGGGGCCAAGGTCAAAAGTTTGACCTTGGGCACACACATACAAAGAAAAAGCCGTAGGTTTTACTGCTGTACGTACGAGCGCGAGAAGCCGCACGTCACCGAGAAGAAAGGAGCCGCTCGTCCACCTGTTTTTGAAGAGCTGCAAGTTTTGCAAATCCGTACGTACGCGAACGAGGCGTATGTAGTGCATTATATTTTGAGCTTAAATGCACAGTAATTTTGTACCGTGAAGTTATATCGAAGTAATTTGTTTATTTATAAATATTTTGGATTTGAAATTAAATTTAAGTGTGAGAAACACTTATGAGTGATTATAAACTCTGATTATCTGATTATAGTGGATTATTCGCTACTGGCCCTGTGGATATAGGTACCGATACTCGAACCGAACCACGTAAATTTTCAGTGTTTTTATTTTTCTTGTATATTTCTATGGTGATTTCGCATTGACATAAATTATAAGATTCTGTCGTTTCCGCATATTATATTCCAACAGACCTTAAGAGAAATGGAGATATTTCCATTTCTCTCTCCTCCTTTTTCTCCTTCTAGAGGAGGAAGACATTCCTCTCTCCTCGGGATTGTCTTGGGGGTGAGCGGGTAGTATCCACAACGTAAAATATACATTGTGATTCATTCAATCCAGTGGATCGTGGCCCACCAAATTTGGTCATCCGGTACGTCATCATCGCCCAATAAATAGTCGGCTTCTCCTTCACGCCTTCGCATCACCTTTCTCTTCAATACTCGATCCTGAGCAGCTGCTGCGGCTGATCTGCTTGCTTGCTCGCCAACTTCAAATCTGAGAATCCCCCGTCGAGATAATAATGGCAGTGTCAGCAGAAAACGAGCGTCCAGTGAAGGTTTTGGGATGGGCAGCGAGAGATTCCTCAGGACTTCTCTCTCCCTTCGAGTTCTCAAGAAGGTAAACCTGCATATTATTTTTCCATCTCTGGGGATATCATCTCTTGGATTATGCGAGCTTTCTTTCACGTCAAAGGTTATATATAGACGAGAATAGTTAGAACCGTCAAGTTCAGGAAGAATCGAGGTGTGCATAGTACGATTCTGTTGAGATGAATCATTCAGCTACAGCGGCGTGTTTAAGGAGATCCAGAGCTGTAAATCTTTTTCTTCTGCTCTTTTATTTAATCTGAAAGCACGAACTGAAGACCCAACTATTAAGAGACTTATGGCCATCCTTGTGTTAAAACGCATTAAACCCACTTTTTTTCCATAATATCTTTTGTAGGGTCACAAGAGAGAAAGATGTGACTTTGAAAGTATTGTACTGTGGAATATGTCACTCTGACCTACACAATGTGAAGAATGATTGGGGATTCATGTCCTACCCTATGGTCCCCGGGTATGAGTTAAAAAGAATCACCTTTTTTCTCATTTTTCTCCCTCAGAGTAAGTATAAAAAAATTTACATTTGATTATTGCATTGCAGACATGAGATTGCGGGTGTCGTAACAGAGGTAGGAACCAAAGTGACAAAGTTCAAAGTTGGGGATAGAGTGGGTGTTGGGTGTATGATTGGATCATGTCACAACTGTGCGAATTGTGGTGATAATCTTGAAAATTACTGCCCCGAAATGGTTCCAGTCTATGGTGGTAAGTTTAGCCCTGATAATGACAATGAGGATTCTAATGGAACGATTAACTATGGTGGCTTCTCAGAAATCATGGTTGTAGATGAGCACTTTGTATTTAAATTTCCAAATAACATGCCTCTCGATGGTGGGGCACCTCTCCTTTGTGCCGGTATCACTGTCTATAGCCCATTAAGGTACTACGGACTCGATAAGCCTGGAATGCACATAGGAGTGGCTGGGCTCGGTGGACTTGGTCATGTGGCTGTCAAATTTGCCAAGGCAATGGGCCTTAGGGTGACTGTCATCAGTACCTCCCCAAGTAAAAAGGAAGAAGCTATGAACCATCTCGGTGCCGATGCATTTTTGGTCAGTCAAGATGCAGAGCAAATGCAAGTATGTTATGTTCCTTGCAAGCTATTTCTTGAATTGCACTTAGGACAAAGAACCGCTAAAGTAATTTCAAGTCACAATTATTTTCTTGATGCAGTTAGCTATGGGCACAATGAATGGCATTATAGACACTGTCTCAGCTGTGCATGCTCTCTTGCCATTGATTGGTCTCTTGAAGACTCATGGGAAGCTTGTCATGGTTGGGCTAACAGACAAGCCCCTTGAGCTACTTGCTATGCCACTCCTCCTGGGTAAATAACTATAATATACTTCTCGAAGAGATTGTTATCTATATTTTACTTACTATTAAAATTGATATGTTGGGCCTACTGCATACATATTAGCTCAAATCTAAAATGTGTGTGCATCACAATTACGAGTTCTCACTAGTAACATTGAACTTCGTCATTGTTACTAATGATAGGTAGGAAGATAGTGGGTGGAAGTGCCGCTGGAGGGATTAAGGAGACGCAAGAGATGATCGATTTTGCAGCGAAGCACGGCATAACCGCGGATATTGAGGTTATTCCGATGGACTATGTGAACACTGCCATGGAGCGTCTTGCAAAAGGGGATGTTAGATACCGATTCGTCATCGACATTGGAAATTCGTTGAAGTCTTACTAAAACTTGATTGCGTTGATAACTACGAGAAAGCTTGGATAGAATGTGGTCGAATTATTGTTGACATCAGTTATTGGGTAAGTAGTTTGTATGCATGTTTTCCATCGTATTTAGGCCATTGTTCTTGTTGGGACAAAGAAGCCTTCTCTAAGGACAATTACTTTGTAAAAAAAGTATTTTTAAGTTACAGTTGCTCTGTTGGAGTTCAATAAAGGAAATCTAATTCGTTCTTAATCCCGTATGATATTCTCTTCGAAAATTGCATCTCTACTATAATCATGGGTACTTTTTATTCAATTAGATTGGACAATTATAATTATTGGATTGTACATATTTTTGCCTTCAATTGTGACTGTTTGACTTCCATAGGCATGGACTAGACATGACAGGATAACCGGACAACAGGCAGACTAAACGAGATAAGCAGGAGAAAATTGAGAGAGAGGGCTAAGAATTTGAACCCTTAACATGCGCTCTCATATCTTGCTAAACCAATAGTTTTTCTCATTAGCTTGAACCATCAGGAAATAGGTTAATAATGTATTTATAGCATATGATTTGACATAAACGATCAACACATCGTCGGGCATTTACGACATAATAAAGCATCAAGCATCTAGAGTGGTGTCATTTTACGACCGTGCTATTGTAGATGGGAATCTACCCATCTATTATTTCATCTATTCAATCTAAAGTGTGTTGTCAATTGTCTATCAGAATTTCCTTAGCTTTAGCCATTAGATTAAGCACGGTACAGTTCCATGCTTGAGGCCATGGGACCTTAGCATCTTGAAATCTATAAAAAAATTAAAAAATTAAAAAAAAAATTGCAAGACATCCACAAAGCAAATAATCACACACCACATGAAATGGTTTCATAATTATTGAACTCCTCAACTTTATCGAAAGTAGAGATTATTTCAACTCAAAGAAAAAAAAGTAGTGTCATCCAACGCTTTATAAGGTTCATCCAAATTGGATGACACAAGATATTAACATGACGTTTATACTATTTTTCAAAGTGAACTGCAATGATGTTGCCCCCAAAAGAAAAAAGAAAATTCATAAAAAAAAAAAAAAAACTATAAAAAGAAAAGGCTAAAGATTAGAGCAATTTTAGAAAAGGAAAACAACAAAGCATGGAAAGAGAGAGCGAGCGAGAGAGAGAGAGAGAGAGAGAGCCCCAATGGAGGTGGGCCACCGTACATTTTGCGAACAAGGACCGACGACCCTCCCCCGGCCATGGGCGTCGTTTCATTTTTTATTCTTTTGATTCTTGGTCTGAACGCTGGCACCTCATCAACACTGCATGCCTAAAGAAAATAATACTAAAATAGTGGTAGTGCTGCTGTTGCCTGCTTTTCTCGCCGCCTTACTAGAGGCTTTTTGCATTCGGTGACCATTTACTCATTTTGATTTGTTGTCTTTTGAGTGTAAGTTTCGTGGCACGGATCTTGCGTTTTTTTGGTTAGCACTATATATTATTACCCTTACCAAAAAAATAAAACATGCTGATGGAAGTACTAAATTGCAATAATAGCACGAAATTTATGATCAGAGAAAGAGCAGATTAGAGACCCCAAGCGACCCAACCCATCTGTGTCGTCCTGGCATTGCAAGAATCCAGGCGACAGTGACGCCGGAGAAGCACAGCACCAGGCGATGCAGCTGAGGGGAGATGTAGCCCGCTTGCTCAGGCGAGAATGGATGAATGAATTCCTGACTGAACTGGTGGAACCATCGTATTAGGATCTGCAAAATCAATTCTAACCTGGCCCACAAGGTGGCTACATTGCCGGATTGCGACCTTGGAGAAGCCACGACTTGCAGTTTGCAAAGCCCATTCGAGGATCGATTTGAGAACAGTATGTCACCTTTCGTCCACTTTGGGAGCCATATCTGCTGGCCTACATCTTGCTCGTCAAGTTCGTGGTCCTATGGCTTGCTCGTTTGGGTCACGCCACGCCAAGCCAAGGCGCTGCCAGAGCTGCACCACCCCGCGCCAAGTTGCGGCAAAGCTTTAGTTCCACCAAAAAAAGGGAAAGAGCCGACCAAATCAATCGGTTTGCTGCTTCAATTCAGTGGCTACAAACAGGAGAAAGCTGTCAATTCAGCTTGGCTTAAGTAATGCATGAAAAATAAACCTGGAAAGAGCTGACTCCCACACCGGTTGCTCACTTTGGTAGCTAAACACGTCATCACGACTCTGGGTTTGACTCTTAATTTGTTATTGTCTTTTAAAGTAAGTTCAGAAATATTGATTTGAGGGCCAATCAGATTTTCCATTAGATAGGAAGAAGGTGATGCGAATCGGGTACATATCGATAAGGGAGTAAACCTGATGGTCTCTAAATATTATAATCACCTAGTTAATAAAAGAAGAAGAGAAAAAATAGATGGGGACAATAATAATCACCTTTACTCTCTATTTCAAATTCTATCCTCACATTTCAAAATTATATTTTGTATTTCCCCAACCTAAAAATACACATTTGCCCTCATGGACACTCAAATTCTACACTCAAACCCCACGGACCAGCCGTCTTTCTACACCTGATGCTTTGTCTATGTGAGTTCGTTCGAGGCTCCAGGCACGGCCTCATGGCCACCTTTAAGGACAATTGCTTTGTAAATCTGGTTATTTTAAAATATAGAATTGTTTCGCAGAAAATTTCTTGATAATAGAAAATGTTATTTGTGAAAATAATTCTTAATGAAAATGGTTGATTGACAAAATCATAACGGCTCTAATTGCATATCATCAAAAGGGAATTCATATAATTCCCATCCCCTCGTCTCAAACATCATCAAATTCCAGTCACTAGGAGTCGGTTCATACACTTTCTCATCTCCATCTTTTTTGGGTCAATGAATTATTCAGTGAGTTTGCACATGTACTCAATTGAATCTTGACGGTTTATATCTAGTCGAATCCACGCGGGATTCACATTAGACCCACCAATTTTGATGCACCAACATGTCATGGTATGAAATAGAAGAAAGCCGATTTGGCCTATAACCAAAGTGCCTTGTACCACTTTTGGTCGGCAGCATTGGGGCACGGGAATAGAGAGGAAATTACAAAGGAAAAACTCGATAGAATGTTAGAGAATGAACATCTCCATGAAGCAATGGTCTCGATATTGAATACAAAGAGTTATAAATTCCTTTGTCTTCTTTTGGATTGATCTCATTGGCAACCCTATACTCCAATACCAAGAGGCATTTGAACATTTTCCTTTTCCTCCAAAAAACGATTTTAAAAAAAAAAAATTACCCTTCAAATCAGCTGCCATCTATCTTATTGGTCAGGTACACCATGTTGAGGTGAGGGATTTAACGTTAATACTTGTCACAACCTCGGGGAAGGAAGTAGGTTTAGGGGTATTACCTAAAGACAGGCTCATGGTCCATGGTTAAGTCATGACTCTCTCAAGCCCATACCTAGAGCGATATTAGGTTGTTCTTAAGAATTTCACAATAAGGAGTTGCCACTAGCCTATTGAGGTTGGCTAGAAACCAAGCAAGGCATGGAAATGTACCTAACTTATTACACAATTAAAGAATCTAGAGTTTGGAACTTTATTACACTAATTAATTAATTAGTGCTATTTCGGTACCTAATCTTTGTTCATTAAAAAAAAATATTTTTATCAGGCAATTTGGATTGATTTTATACATATCCACTAATATGTGGGGTGATCATACAAGTGCACAATCATTAAAATAATAATTAGTAAAAAAGGAAAGCGTTTAAATAAATAAATTGCATGGGAGAGCAAAAATTTAACATCAAATAAAAGATAAATACTAATCCTAACTAGACTAAATGGAAGCCAAAATTAACATACCAAAATTGCATAGTTAAAGAATATTCGTCTTTAAGAACAACTAAAACCTCTTGAGTAGGATTCTAAATTGAAAGACTTCCATTTTTTTTCAAGAGAAGATAAACCAAGAAATTAATTTTAACCTTGTTGAAGATTTTTTTTTTTTTTTTTTTTTTAGGATTTTTCAGAAAAATTGAATTTTAAATTTTCCAAATCCTTTTGATTTTTTTCTTCTTCTTCTTTTTTTTTTGGTGTCTAGCTAATTACTACTAAAATGTTTAGAATTTTCCGAATTTTGGAATTTTCTGAGAATTTTTTAATTTTCCTTAATTTACTAATTTTTTTTTTTTGAATTAAATTTTTATTAAAAACTCGAATTTTCAATATTTTCTGAAATTTTTTGAATTTTTTTATGTTCTTTGAAAGTTGTTGAATTTTCGGAAATTTTTTTTGAATTTTTTATTATTTTTTGAAATATATTTTAAATATGTTTTTTCAATTTTTTGCTTTTTTAAATATATTTTTAATATTTAATATTATAATATTCGAGAAAACGGGTTCGGACTGGGCAAACCCGATCCGACTCGCTAATTACTGCACTCCCTACTTCTTCACCTAACGTCCCCATCTGCCGTCCTTTCTACCCTTTTGTCTTTTCTCATTTCTTTTCATCACCCCTTTTTATTTCTTTTCCCTTTTCTTTCCCTTTTACTTTTCTTTTCCCTTTTGGTCTTCTTCTTCTTCACGTCGGGGCTGTTTGGTTCAGCATTCCCAAGATTCTGGCGCTTTCAGCCCGAAAGCCCGTTAAGGGAAAATTTCAATTTGTTTGGTTCAACATTTGGAGCCATATGGGGAACGCTAAAGCATTTGGAATGCTAGTAGAATCTTTGGCAGCAGCCCCCACTGCTTTGGGCCAGCATTTTCGAATGCTGAAGAGGGGATTAATGAATTTTTTTTCTTCCAATATTGCCCTCGCCGATAATTACGTTTTCCTATTATACCCTCAAAATCTACTGTTCATCGTCTTCCTCGTTGAACTTATTTCTTCAACAAGTGAAGCTTAGCCGGTGAGCTCAGCCCGGCGGAGCCGATCGCCCACGCATCGCCGTCGCGGAAGCACCGCCGTCGCGTGGGTCGCAGCCTCGGGCGACGCCGCCTAGGTCGCGCGACCCACGCGACAGCCGAGCGGTGCTCGCCCGCCAGATCTGGTCGCCATGCACCGCCGTCGCCAAGCGCCGCCGTCGCCACGCGCCGCCGTCGCCAAGCACCGCCGTCACCACGCACCATCGTCGCGTGGGTCGCAGCCTCGGGCGGCATCGCCCGGGTCGCGCGACCCACGCGACGGGGCCGAGCACCGCCCGATCTGGTCTCCACGCACCGCCGTCGCGTGGGTCGCGCGGCCTCGGGCGTCGACGCCCGAGGCCGCGCGACCCACGCGACGGCGGTGCGTGGCGAGCGCGGCCCAGGGCGGTGTCGCCCGAGGGCGCGCGACCCACAAGACGGCAGTGCGTGGGTCGCGCGACCCGGCGGCGACGCCGCCCGAGGCCGCGACCACGCGACAGCGGTGCATGGGTCGCGCGACCCACCGCCTCCCCACCACCACCACAGCCACCGGTCGCCTCCCCCACCACAGCCACCAGCCGCCTCCCCCACCACAGCCACCGCCTCCCCCACCGGCTCCGGCTGCCTCCCGAACGTTCCCACATCTCCTTCTCCTTTCTCCTTTTTCTTTTTTTTCCTTTTTCTTTTCAGCTCAAAGCTCCTTTGTGAAATGCACAAAAATAAAAAGGGTTCCCAAACACTTTAGCATTCACAAAATGCCCATTTTCCTAAAGATACTTGGGGAAATGCCTTTGCATTTCCCCAAAGTTGAACCAAACACCCCCGTCGTCTTCTTCTTCCCTGGACTTCACCAGGACCACGCCTTCACCGAAAGTTACTCATGGACGAACTCAAGACTGAGACTTTGCTACAAGAACTCACGCCAGAATCTCAACCGGTCCGGCGCTGACCATCAACCTCTCCGGCTCTCATCCGGTCGTCACCGCTGGTCATCATTCCGGGCGTCGCCAAACGTCGCCGACGGCTTCGATGATACCAAACATATATATATTTCGAGTTCAACGACCATTCTAACAGCTCAACCACATATATGCACGCCGGGACAAAATGAAAAGACTGATTATGGCGGCTTCTAACCGTGGGTTCCTCCAGCGAAGGGTGCGGGTTTTCTGACGAGAAGACATTCACCCATGACCGACTCGGGCACCGAACGATATACCACAACATCAAAGAGAAGCGCAGGTTTAATACATCAATATTAGGACAAATCGAGCGCAAAACAAAGATTTTAAGCGTCGTTTTTAAGAACGCAAATTCGGTGCTTCATTCAGACATTTTGTCAAACAGTTGATGTGCGACTCGGAATACCACTTCCAGGTTCGGATTCAACGTCGTTCGTGGCATAAACCCATCATATTAAGCTCCAAATCAACGTTAGTCGCAACAAAAAGTTTGGGTTTTCTACGGTTTGCTCAAAATTTCGTCAGTTTGGTCTTGCGTTCTCGAACTTGATAATCAAGAGAGAAGTGGAGCGTTTCCGGGGGGTTACCTGGTTCGGGAGCTTGCTGCGACGAACGGTGACGGGCGAGCTAGCTTTCGCAGAAGGTCGAGACGATTCAGACGAACTACCGGCGAAGGGAGACGAATTCCTCGCTCTCGGTTTCTCTCCTCCCTCTCTCTATCTCAAGTTTCTCTCTTTTGAATTCCCTAAAAAACCAGCCACCCCAACCCCACACCCCCACACACACACACACCCCCCCCCCCCGGCTCTCCTCTCTCCCTTTTAAGCCGTTCAGCGCGCATGGCCTCCAGCGACGCCATGCTGAAGAGAGAAGCCGGGGGGAGCAAGCCGGGCAGAAGAGAGAAGGAAGCTGGACCGGGCTGCGCGAGAAGGAGAGGAAAAGAGGAGGGGCAGGTTGGGCTAAGGTCAGATTCGGCCAGACCCGACCACTCCCTTCTTCTTTTTCTTTTTTTTGGTTTTCCTTTTCTTTTGTTGTTTGAGAGAAAGAAAACAAAAAGATAGGTGTCGACAATACTTTTGCTCATTACTAGGACATTAGACACGACATGATCGGGAGGTGAAAGTTATGTTATTTGTCGTTTGTCAAAGGCTATTAGCTTTGGTCACAGAGGATACAAAACAAGTAACGCCGTGATAAACTATAATACCTAATTTGGCACATTCATGATGTTAATTTTCTCACTTATGATTCCTTTGTCTGTTGTCTTCAAAAGTAAAGCATTGCAGCACAGTCTAGCTTGGGATAAGAGATACCAACAAAGTAATTAAGTGCCTGTTTGGTAACCATTTTTTGTTCCCGGGAGTAGTTTGGGAACACAATCACGTTTTGTAAAATTTTTGTTCCTGAGAACAAATTTCTATTTTTCTGTTCCCAAAAGTAAATTTGGAACAGAATCAAGAACAAATAAAAAAAAGTTAAGTTTTATTCCGGGAACAAATCTAAGAATCAAAACCAACTCTTCTTCTTCAATTTTCTCTTCTTCTTTTCTTTTCTTCTTTTTCTTCAACCGCCATCCCACAGTTGCCGCCCACCACCGTTCATTGCCGCTGGTTGCTAGAGGCTCGCCAGACCAGGGTGAGGTCCGACGAGCTCACCTTGGGAGGCAAGCCTAGCGACCGGTGAGGCTCGGCCTCGCTAGATGTGGCGAGGCCGAGCCTCGCCGGTGGCTAGGGGGGCCTCGTTGGGGCCGGGCGAGCCCGCCCGCCGGCCCCGACGGGGCTCGCCCAGCCCCGTTAATGGCCAAGCGGGCCTCACCGATGGCCAGGCGGGCCTCGCCCAGCCCTGGCGAAGCTCAGTCTCGCCAAATCTAACGAGGCCGAGCCTTGGCGAGGCTAGGCGAGGGCTAGGTGAGCCTCGCCCAACTGCCGGCGAGGCTCGGTCGACGAGGGCGGCAACACTCGGGTAAAGTTACCGGCCTAAAGAAGAAGAAGAAGAATAGGAGAAAAAAAAGAAAAAAAGGAAAAAATGAAAAAATGAAAAAAGTATAAAAATTATTTAAAAATTAAAAGAATTTAATTTGGAAAGTAATTAATGAAGACAAGCGTCTTAAACGCAATTCTATTTCAGAATCAAAAATTTTGGACAGTTACCAAACGGCTTAAAATGCTTAAAATATGTTCCCGGGAACAGAATAAAAAAGAATAATTTCTTATTAAAATATACTCCTAGGAACAGAATCGTTACCAAACGCGCCCTAAAATGCCTCCGATTCCTATAACTGAAGGATATTAGTCATCAAATACTATCGGGAATAAGAAGTTTCCGAACGTCAATCAGCAGAGGACAGCACTTGTATGTTAAGGCGGGGAACAACGATAAAACCAGTAAATGAGCAAATGTCGAGCGACGCTTGATCGAACCCCTCCGTTGCCATGTGAAGTTGAAGAACGAAGTAAATAATATGAATGAGAAATTAGCAAAAAATTGAAATAGCATGTTAGATAAATTTCTCATACACAAATTTTCAACGTCATCCACCATTTTTTCATCTAAAACGTATGAAATTTGTAATCAAATGGTGTTGAACCTTTCACTATATTTCTTGCTTACAACTGAAAAAAGGCATTACATGTTAGAAAATTCCCCTTTGTTTATGCAGTCACTGGTGTATAAATAGCTAAATTTTGATTCACCGTTTTTTCACGGGGGTATCGAACCACTAATGTTATATGGGACTTCGTTGGGGGTGAAGCCCTTCCCAAAGGTCGCGTTCGTCTGGTATTGGTTCATTAGTAGCCTCCCATACGGGTAAGTCATTGTCGAGATCTTTTTCATTCACTTCCAATACACGGGAATGGAGTGGCTATTCAAAAAGTAATAGCAAAATAGGAAGAACAATGCTGTGAAACCGATGCCGGCTGCATAACCAAGGAGGTAGTTGGGCACGACCGAGCTGACAAACACCACGAACGAATTCGTCGAGAGGAGAAACATATAGAGGACCAGCAAGAAGTATAAGAATGGCCCGTGGAGCTTCAGGGCTTTCCAAACAATGGTAGGATAGACCTCGGCCTAAACCACGAGGAAAGGCAGGTAAGTTACGAGGTTGGCGATTGTGTAGGAAGAGGCACGGTGGGCATTGTGGGAGGTCTGGCAGATGAAGATGAAGCGCTCTCGAATGAAGGCCGGGACGGCGCCATTGGAAGAGAAGAAGAAGAGGCAAACCGTGAAGATGAAGAAGCTGAGCCGGTTTTTGATCCCTTGGTTGTTCGCCTTCGTCCTCATAAACATCGTCGGCATCATGATCCCCATGATAGTGAGCACCATCAGCCTCGAGAGGAAGAGCTCGGGGGTCCGCTGGATGTTCTTGAAATTGTGGCGCATAAACATCCAGGTCTCGGGGAACAATGAGTTCGTGAACTTAGGGCCAAGATTTTGGTGAGATCCGATGGCATTCGTGCCAATGTTCGGGGTCAAGTAGTCGTTCTCGTTCACCGTGTAGTCGCTGTTGTGAGGCATCAGTGTCTCCCGGAGAATTTCACTTGATTACGTGTAGTAACTTCGCTGTTGTGAGGCATCACTGTATATCCAATGAACGATGGAGAAGACTTGAGTGTTGCCAAACACTAGGAGCAGAAATCTAGTAAAGAATAATTCGTTTGTAGACCTTAGCGAATTTGAGAGTCCGAAATCAGCGCCGAAAACTATCTTTCAAATTGCAAAAATAGCTATATCTTCATCTAATTATATGGTTTAATACCTCATTGCAGCTTGCATCGTTGGCTTGGCCTTTTGTCTTGAAGGAGTGAACCCAAGTGCCTGCAGAACTCCACTGCGGCTTGGAATCCATGATCTAGATGAATTGTTGTAAGGATTTCCCAAGGTGTGATCAAACTCGTCATTTGCCGAGTGCACACTCGCTTGAAAGGGCAATCGCCGGCCATTTCTGTGGTCGTGGCTCTGATCGTACCCTTGATGCCTGTGATTGCGGGGACGAGAAGGTGGGGTGGGTGCGACCATCGAGATCAACATCTCTTCATCAGACAGCGACAGGGGTTTCATGCCCGTCCGGACGAACTCGGATTGATCGTACTCTTGGATGACGTCGATGAGGTGCTCTATCGAGTTCTCGCCCTTCGGGACTTTCCGGCCCATGCGGCCGAGGTGGAGGGTCACGTCTTTTGGACATCCTTGGAACATGAGCTGCCTGCGGGCCAGGATGATGAGATGGTCGAGGAGAAGTTGGATTCTCGACGAAGGCTGATGGATGGTGAGGATCACGGTGCTGCCGGACCGAGCTATGTCGTGCACCTTCTCAAACTTGCTGTGGGCGCCGGTCGAATCGAGGCCCAATGTTGGTTCGTCAAGAAAGAGTAGGGATGGCCCGTGGATGATGCCGACATCGATCGATACCCTCCAGCGCTCTCCTCCGGACACCCCGCGTATCCCGTCGTCGCCTATGTAGGTGTTCCGGGATGACTGTGATCAAAGTAGTGCTAGCACAAATTACTCGGGGAAAAACAATGAACTTCTTCTTAGACAATGTATGCTTCGATTCAAATCCAATCTTCATATCCAAATCTTTGCCTAAACATATTGCATAGACTGGTTCTTGAAAGGATGAGTGCACAAAAACTGTGATCGTACTCCTCGGAGGCACTCATCCTTAAACCATTTCATTAGAGACCACGCTCTAGATAGTCTCTAACAAAGGCATCAAAGGAAGAGAGAAAAACACAGAGTATACATCTGGGCAAAGTTGATTATATAAGTTCTATGACATATTATATTACTTAATGTTTATATAAGTAGTCATATTTAAGCTTTTGATAGAAATCCGGTGTATCAATTTATAAGTGGATTTTACAATCAATCTCACCCTCTAATGCTACTAGAAAAACTCAAAGGTTAAGTACTCAAAACTCATCAAGAGTCCAAGCTGCTCGATCAACTTCCCCACCCTCTCAATCTTCTCCACTGTCGTGATCTGCGCTAGCCAAGAGTCGGTGGCTAACATGAGCTAAACTCAACTGGTAAAATATGAAAAGATATAAAATTCAATTGGTAAATTGAAAAATTTATGATTGAATTGAAAAAAATTAATAAATTTAGGATTTTTTTGAATTATTCTCCCTCAAAGCTTTATTTTTTCGTAAATGATTCCATGATATATATTGGAACTAAGCAAGTCTTTAAAAGAGTCAATGGAGAAATGACAGAGGGAAGAACTCCTGAGGGGTGGGACTCCCCATTGCACACTCGTGTATTCCGTCCTGCCCGAGAAGAAAAATATATGGTTGCATAATAATTCCATGATATATCATCTTCTAAGCTTTTATATATTATTATAATGGATTAGTAAATTAGATGACGATTATGACGGTGATGATGATAACAATAATAATGATAGGTGCTAGGAAATCACATTCGACATTATAAAAAATTGTTATTACAGAAGATAGACATGAGTTTAAACATTGGATTCCGGAAGCTCGTAGCATTGGTCTTGATAAACCCCAAGATTAAATTTATAAATGGAAGCTTTCCTTACAAACGCAATCGAGAATTTGGTCAACGGGTACGTCATGATCGTCCTATAAAGAGCCGGCTTCTCCTTTACCTTTTCGCATCACCGTACTCTTCGGTACTCGATCCTGAGCTGCTGCTGATTTTGGCTCTTTGCTCGCCCAACTTCAAATTTAGCAGTGCCGGTCGAGTTTACAGTGAGATAATATGGCAATGTCTGCAGAAAACGAGCATCGAGTAGAAATTTAATTAGGATATTATCTTAGATTGGATTGCGGTATCAAAGTCAAGATAATATGCCATGCCATTGCAGAAAATACGTGAGTTTAATTGCTATTTAACATTCTACATTTCCTTATAATGAACTTTTCTTATATAAGAAAGATGGGGGAAAAGTATCAGAAAAGTCATAAATTTATTGTATGTGTCAATTTAGTCTTAAAACTTCTATTAGTATCAATTTAGTCATAAACATTTTAACATAATGCCAATACAGTCTTTCCAGCTAATTTTAGTCGGATTTTGCTAATGTGGACAGCGATCAACCTACATAGCACCCGCCAACACTGATAAAGAGAATTTTTAATAATATTTTAATATTTTTTGATTTATTATTATTATTTCTTATTGTTAGTATTTTTTTTTTCCTTCTTCTTACTTCCCTTTGATGATCGTCAGTCACTAGCCACAAGTGATGGCCAAGCTGGTCTTGTCGCTACCCACCATAGGTGAGTCCCAGTCGGGCGAGGGCACTCCTCATCGAGCGTCATCTAGACGAAGGCAACACCTAGCGAGGTCACCATGGCCTAGGTGAGGGTTAGCCTTGCCCAATCTAACCTGGCAAGGCCACCCCTCGCCGAGGGTCACTGGGTGAATGGCAATGCCCAACAAGGTCACCGTGGCCTAAGCAAGGGTGGCTCTCGCTCGACTAGGCCTCACCAATGTCAGGCAACGGCAAGCCTTGCCCAAGCAAGGCCAACGTAGCCATGGATAGTGGCTGATCAACAGCAAAGAGAAGGAAGAAAAGGAAAGAATAAAAAGAATAAAAATTAATTTAAAAATCAAAAAATATAAAAATATTATTAAAAATTATTCACGGGAGTGAAAGACCGACAATGCCATGTAGGCCAATCAAGCATCCACGTCAACAAAATCCATCCAAAATTAGCTGGAAATGTTGCATTGGCACTAGGTCAAAAGGTTTATGGCTAAACTTATACCAATAAAAAGTTTATAACTAAATTGACACTAATGTAATAAATTTATAATTTTTTTGACAATTTTCTCATAAAGATTGCAATATGAATTTAATGAATCTTTTACAATCAAGATTGACATTGCACATTAAAATCTGCTTAATTTCTCTAGGTGTACACGAATTTCATCATACCCTTTGAATTTTATATGAAGTATTCTTTTGACCCTCATTTAAATCGATAATAGCAAAAGCAAATGAAAAAAGAAATTTTCGACTAATAACACTCTATCATATGGGATTTAGTTAATGAAAAAAATACTTGAAATGATGGTGCTTTAAAAATAATGCGTATGGATATGAAATCTAATTCTGGGAAATCTAATTAGTGATGGTTTCTTAGAGGATCGGAACCTGTCGTCTTAATGGGATTAGTTCTTGAATTAGTTAGGAAAAGACTATACATACTAACTAAAAGTAGATTAGGGAATTGTTCAAAGTTTCGATTTTGCATAAATGATACCATGATAGAACTCAGCTTCTAAGCTTTTATATATTAGCATAATGCATTAGTAAATTAGATGATATTAACAATAGGCGCTAGGAAAATTACATTCAACGGAATTGTTATCGCAGAAAATAGAGGGAAAAGTACCAAAAAAATCCTAAACATATTGCATTGTTACCAAATCAGTCATAAACTTTTCAATTGAACCAATTTAGTCATAAACCTCTTAATATTGGTATCAATTTAGTTCATCCAGCCAATTTTGGCCGGCCGACGCTAACGTGGCAATTTTTTAATGATTTTTTTCGAATTTTTTATTAATTTTTTTCTTTTTTTTTCTCCCTTCTTCTTCCTCCTTCGATTGCTCCGGCGATGGCCAGCGAGCCTCCAGTGAGGCTTGCTAGACACTGGGCGAGGGCTGTGAAGCCCTCGCCTACTGCTAGCGAGGGTCGTGGCCCACACTCGACCTCTCCCAGGGCCGCCGGCAAGGCGGCTTCGCCCGGATTTGGGTGAGGCCAGCCTCGCTCTGGCCTTGCCGTGGGCGAAGGTGGCCTCGCCCACAGCTAGCAAGGCCATGGCAGCCATCGCCAGGCATCAGCGAGGGCCGCAAAGCCCTCGCTTGGCCTCGCCCAGGGCTGTGACCCTCACCGGCGGTTGGCGAGGGCTTCGCGACCCTTGCCTCTGCCCTAGCGAGGCCACCTTCGCCCGCAACAAGGCCAGCCTCGCCCAGATCTGGGTGAAGCCACCTCGCCGGCAGCCTTGGGAAAGGCCGGGCGAGGGCCGTGACCCTCGCCAGCCACCATCGGAGCAGTCCAAGGAGGAAGAAGGGAGAAAAGAAAAGGAAAAAGAAAAAAATTAATTAAAAAAAATTCGAAAAAAATAATTAAAAAAATCATTAAAAAATTGCATGTTAGTGTCCAGCCACCGACCGACGTCTATGTTACCGCTGGCCGGCCAAAATTAGCCGAATGGATTGAATTGGTACAAATATTAAAAGATTTAGGACTAAATTGGTACCAATGCAATATGTTTATGATTTTTTTGATACTTTTTCCCAAAAATGGACGTCACGTGAATGAATTAAAAGATTGAAATTTATAAATTGAAGTTCTCAATACAGTCGCAGCCGTTTATTTTTATGGGATTGTCTTGGGGTGAGCAGGTAGTATCCACAACGTAAAATATACGTACTCTGTGATTTATTCAATCTCGTGGATCGTGGCCCACCAAATTTGGTCATCCGGTACGTCATCATCGCCCTATAAATAGCCGGCTTCTCCTTCACACCTTCGCATCACCTTTCTCTTCAATACTCGATCCTGAGCAGCTGCTGCGGCTGATCTGCTTGCTTGCTCGCCAACTTCAAATCTGAGCAGCCCCCGTCGAGATAATAATGGCAGTGTCAGCAGAAAACGAGGGTCCAGTGAAGGTTTTGGGATGGGCAGCGAGAGATTCTTCAGGACTTCTCTCTCCCTTCGAGTTCTCAAGAAGGTATACCTGCATATTATTTTTCCATCTCTGGAGATGTCATCTCTTGGATTGTGCGAGCTATCTTTCACGTCAAAGGTTATTTATAGACGAGAATAGTTAGAACCGCCAAGTTCAGGAAGAATCGATGTGTGCATAGTACGATTCTGTTGAGATGAATCATTCAGATACGATGGCGTGCTTATGGAGATCCAGAGCTGTAAATCTTTTTCTTCTGCTCTTTTATATAATCTATAAACACGAACTAAAGACCCAACTATTAAAAGACTTATGGGCATCCTTGTGTTAAAACGCGTTAAACCCACTTTTTTCCATAATATCTTTTGTAGGGTCACAAGAGAGAAAGATGTGACTTTGAAAGTATTGTACTGTGGAATATGTCACTCAGACCTACACAATGTGAAGAATGATTGGGGATTCATGTCCTACCCTATGGTGCCCGGGTATGAGTTAAAAAGAATCACCTTTTTCTCAATTTTCTCCCTCATAGTAAGTATAAAAAAAATAAATTACATTTGATTATTGCATTGCAGACATGAGATTGCGGGTGTCGTAACAGAGGTAGGAACCAAAGTGACAAAGTTCAAAGTCGGAGACAGAGTGGGCGTTGGGTGTATGATTGGATCTTGTCACAACTGTGTGAATTGTGGTGATAATCTCGAAAGTTACTGCCCCGAAATGGTTCCAGTCTATGGTGGTAAGTTTAGCCCTGATAATGACAATGAGAATTCTAATGGAACGATTAACTATGGTGGCTTCTCGGAAATCATGGTTGTAGATGAGCACTTTGTATTTAAGTTTCCAAATAACATGCCTCTCGATGGTGGGGCACCTCTCCTTTGTGCCGGTATCTCTATCTATAGCCCATTAAGGTACTACGGACTCGACAAGCCTGGAATGCACATAGGAGTGGTTGGGCTTGGTGGACTTGGCCATGTGGCTGTCAAATTTGCCAAGGCAATGGGCCTTAGGGTGACTGTCATCAGTACCTCCCCGAGTAAAAAGGAAGAAGCCATGAACCATCTTGGTGCTGATGCATTTTTGGTTAGTCAAGATGCAGAGCAGATGCAAGTATGTTATGCTCCTCACAAGCGGTTTCTTGAATTGCACGAAGGATAAAGACCTGCTAAAGTAATTAAAGTCACGATTATTTTCTTGATGCAGTCAGCTATGGGCACAATGAATGGCATTATAGACACTGCCTCAGCTGTGCATGCTCTCTTGCCATTGATTGGTCTCTTGAAGACTCACGGGAAGCTTGTCATGGTTGGCCTAACAGACAAGCCCCTTGAGCTACTTGCTATGCCACTCATCCTGGGTAAATAACTATAATATACTTCTCGAAGAGATTGTTATCTATATTTTACTTACGATTAAAATTGATATGTTGGGCCTACTGCATACATATTAGCTCAAATCTAAAATGTGTGTGCATCACAATTACGAGTTCTCACAAGTAACATTGAACTTCGTCATTGTTACTAATGATAGGTAGGAAGATAGTGGGTGGAAGTGCCGCTGGAGGGATTAAGGAGACGCAAGAGATGCTCGATTTTGCAGCGAAGCACGGCATAACCGCGGATATTGAGGTTATTCCGATGGACTATGTGAACACTGCCATGGAGCGTCTTGCAAAAGGGAATGTTAGATACCGATTCGTCGTTGACATCGGAAATTCGTTGAAGTCTTTCTAAAACTTAATTGCGTTGATTACTGCGAGAAAGCTTGGATAGAAGGTGGTCGAATTATTGTTGACATCAGTTATTGGGTAAGTAGTTTGTATGCATGTTTTTCATCGTATTTAGGCCATTGTTCTTGTTGGGACAGATAAGTCTTCTCTAAGGACAATTACTTTGTAAAAAAAGTGTTATTAAGTTACAGGTGCTTTGTTGGAGTTCAATAAAGGAAAACTAATTCGTTCGTAATCTCGTATGATATTCTCTTCGAAAATTGCATCTCTACTATAATCATGTGTACTTTTTAGTTAATTAGATTGGACAGTTATAGTTATTTTTTTTTTGTCAGTCCTACTCTATTCCTACTCTACACTCATCCACAGACTTTTGCCCTGCCTCTTGCAGGGTGTGGGAGTCGAAACCCACTCCTGAAACTTATGCGTCTCCACCCCATCCCCTCCTGAGAAGGTGGGGATTTGAACCCTTCACCTCCCCTTTTCATGTTGGAAGGGTGACCACTGGGGTGAATCCCAGTGGTTGACAGTTATAGTTATTGGACTGTGCATATTTTTGTCTTCAATTGTGACTGTTTGAGTTCCATAGCCATGGACTAGACATGACAGGATAACCGGACAACAACTAGACTAAACGAGATAAGCAGGAGAAAATTGATAGACGAAACGGGTTGACTATGTATTTATAGCATATGATTTGACATAAACGTTAAACACTTCGTCTAGCATTTATGACATAAAAAAGCAGCAAGCATCTAGAGTGGGGTCGTTTTACGACCCGTGCTGTTGTAAACGGGAAATTACCCATCTATTATTTCATCCATTCGATCTAAAGTGTATTGTCAACCGTCTATTAGAATTTCTTTAGTTTTAGCCATTGGATTAAGCACAGTATAGTTCCATGCTTGAGGCCATCGAACCTTAGCATCGGCCAGCTTCGGTGTCTTGAAATCTAAATTTTTTTTTTCACCGGACATCCACAAAGCAAATAATCACACCACATGAAACGGTTTCATAACTATTGAACTCCTTAACTTTCTCGAAAGTAGAGGTCATTTCAACCCAAAAAAAAAAATTAGTGTCATCCAACGCTTTATTAGTTTCATCCAAATTGGGATGACACAAGATATTAACGTGACGCCAACGCTTTATTAGGTTCATCCAAATTGGGATGACACAAGATATTAACGTGACGTTTATACTATTTTTCAAAGCGAACTGCAATGTGGTTGCCCCCAAAAGAAAAAGGAAAAGTCATAAAAACTATACAAAGAAAAGGCTAAAGATTAGAGCAATTTTAGAAAAGGAAAACAACGAAGCATGGAGAGAGAGAGAGACAGAGAGAGAGAGCCCCAATGGGGGTGGGCCACCATACAGTTTGCGAACAAGGGCCGACGACCCTCCTCCGGCCATGGGCGTCGTTTTATTTTTTTTTTCTTTTGATTCTTGGTCTGAACGCTGGCACCTCATCAACACTGCATGTCTAAATAAAATAATACTAAAATTGTGGTATCAACATGCTAACGCAAGTACTAAATCGCAATAATAGCACAAAATTTATGATCAGAGAAAGAGCAGATTAGAGACCCCAAGCGACCCAACCCATCTGTGTCGTCCTGGCATTGCAAGAATCCAGGCGACAGTGACGCCGGAGAAGCACAGCACCAGGCGGTGCAGCTGAGGAGAGATGTAGCTCGCTTGCTCAGGCGAGAATGGATGAATGAATTCCTGACTGAACTGGAGGAACCATAGTATTGGGATCTGCAAAATCAATTCTAACCTGGCCCACAAGGTGGCTAAATTGCCGGATTGCGACCTTGGAGAAGCCACGACTTGCAGTTTGCAGAGCCCATTCGAGGATCGATTTGAGAACACTATGTCACCTTTCGTCCACTTTGGGAGCCATATCTGCTGGCCTACATCCTGCTCGTCAAGGTCGGGGTCCTATGGCTTGCTCGTTTGGGTCACGCCACGCCAAGCCAAGGCGCTGCCGCTGCACGACTTGCGGGCAAGGCGCTGCCAGAGCTGCACCACCCCGCGCCAAGTTGTGGCAAAGCTTTAGTTCCACCAAAAAAAGGGAAAGAGCCCACCAAATCAATTGGTTTGCTGCTTCAATTCAGTGGCTACAAACAGGAGAAAGCTGTCAATTCAGCTTGGCTTAAGTAATGGATAAAAAATAAACCTGGAAAGAGCTGACTTACACACCATTTCTCTTCGGTTGCTCATTTTGCCAGCTAAATACGTCATCACGACTCTTGGGTTGACTCTTAATTTGTTATTGTCTATTAAAGTAAGTTTAGAAATATTGATTTGAGGGCCGATCAAATTTTCCATTAGATAGGAAGAAGGTGATGCGAATCGGGTACATATCGATAAGGGAGTAAACCTGATGGTCTCTAAATATTATAATCACCTAGTTAATAAAAGAAGAAGAGAAAAAATAGATGGGGACAATACTAATCACCATTACTCTCTATTTCAAATTCTATCCTCACATTTCAAAATTATATTTTGTATTTCCCCAACCTAAAAATACACATTTGCCCTCATGGACACTCAAATTCTACACTCAAACCCCACGGACCAGCCGTCTTTCTACACCTGATGCTTTGTCTATGTGAGCTCGTTCGAGGCTCCAGGCACGGCCTCATGACCACCTTTAAGGACAATTGCTTTGTAAATCTGGTTATTTTAAAATATAGATTTGTTTCGCAGAAAATTTCTTGATGAAAGAAAATGTTATTTGTGAAAATAATTCTTAAAGAAAATGGTTGATTGACAAATCATAACAGCTCTATTTGCATATCGTCAAAAGGGAATTCATATAATTCCCATCCCCTCATCTCAAACATCATCAAATTCCATTCATGAGCAGTTGGTTCATATACTTTCTCATCTCCATCTTCTTTGGGTCAATGAATTATTTAGTCAGTTCGCTCATATACTCAATTGAATCTTGACAGTTTATATCTAGTCGTATCCACGTGGGATTCACATTAGAGCCACCAATTTTGATGCACCAACATGTCATGGTATGAAATAGAAGAAAGCCGATTTAGCCTATAACCAATGTGCCTTGTAACACTTCTGGTCGGCAGCATTGGAGCAATGTGCTCGCAGGGGAATAGAAAGGAAATTAAAAAGGAAAAACCGGATAGAATGTTAGAGAATGAACATCTCCATGAAGCAATGGTCTCAATATTGAATAGAAAGAGTTATAAATTCCTTTGTCTTCTTTTGGATTGATCTCATTGGCAACCCTACACTCCTATACTAAGAGGCATTTGAACATTTTCCTTTTCCTCCAAAAAATGATTTTACAAAAAAAAAAAAAATGCCCTTCAAATTGGCTATCATCTATCTATACTTCAACCCCATTGATTGGTCGGGTACACCATGCTAAGGTGAGGAATTTAACGTTAATACGTTTTCTCTATACTAGGACATTAGACACGACATGATCAGGTGAAAGTTATGTTCTTTGTCGTTTGTCAAAGGCTATTAGCTTTGGTTACAGAGGATAAAAACAAGTAATGCCATAATATATTGTAATCCCTAATTTGGCACATTCAGTATGTTAATTTTCTTACTTATGAATCTACATGTTAGTTGTCCGCTTTGTCTGTTGTCTTCGAAAGCAAAGCATTGCAGCACAATCTAGCTTGGGAATGAGACCAACAAAGCAATTAAAAAGGCCTCCAGTTCCTATAACCGAAGGATATATCTATATATATATATATATATTTGGTAAAATGTAATAATTATATTGAGGAGAGGCCAACTGTACAAAAGATTACGGCATCAAAACTTATACTCAAGATGAGAAAATCATTATGAGTAGAAGGATGCTGGGATGTAAAAGCCACAAAATGCGGCACCCAAACAACAAAACACGCAAACAACCAAAGCATGGTGTGAACAACCAGCTACAAGAAACAAAAGCCTCGGAGAAAGAGGAGAGAAACCATCAGCTCCAGCGCAAACAACAGCAACCTAGTAAGAGACGAACAAGCAACGGCTGACCTTAGGCGATTAAGGGTCCCCCGAGAAGATAATTGGGTCGATGCCCCAACTTCACTACAACCTTATGTTCCTGAAGTTATCATCAACGTTCCTAAATGTGATAACCTTATCTCTAACCACTTTAAAAAGATGGTTCTTCATAACCAGGATGGTAAGTGGTTGTTCTCTAAAGAGAATGCTATTCATATTCTCCCAAATGATGTGACAAAGAGCACCAAAGGAAAAGCGAGCAATGCATTTGAAGAAATCCTTGCCCATCAAGAAGGTGGTGGCCCAATGGAGATTCTCCCCCTAAGACCTGTTTCGCCAAGGCAAATTACATCTAGCCGTCCAAAAGAAAGCAACTCCGGCCGTGACACAACAATCAAAAAATAGATGGTCAATGGAATTAGGCACACCATTGCAAAAAGCACAGGATCCCCTCTCTATTCTATCATAGGACAATAAAAGAGCTTGGGTGAGAAGTCTACGCTTGGCAATGAGCCACAGGTTAAACCGGTACCTTGGCGTGATTCCATTGTTCCAGATGAACACATGCCAATGGACATGTCACACCATGATCCACGAGTGTGCGCACATCCCTCTTTGGTCGATATAAAAGTGCGACTTTCCCAGGACGAGTCGCCGACCCATGTACTCATGCGGCAGCAAACAATTAATACCCCTGACGACAAACGGCATGGAATAGAAAGCAAGACAACAAATTCACAACCAAAACACTTTTAAAAATCAACGGAGTTTACAAACAGAGGTCTATAACCAAAAGTCTACAAAAGACCGGCTCTAAAAAAGGAACTGTCCTACAACCTACTAGTCGAACACGTTCACCAATCCATCGGACTCCATCTCCACAGACTCCAGGGCTTCGGGTCCTCCACCACTGACATCTAAAGACCTAAAAAGTGAGCCAATGACGGGTTGAGACAATATCTTAGCAAGTTACCCCCTAAACCCCTATTATGAAGAAAATACACCCTAGGGCGCTTTAGCCACACAACCACACAATTAGAAGAGAGGACTTACCTTGCCTCAGTTCTTTCCTACACGTCAGCACAGTTTATATCACAACCATATGCATATAGCAATTTCACACATCAATTGGAACGTCTAAATCAATTACTGCTCACACAAGCAAGAACTACCGACACACGCCAATCCATCAATTCAATCAATCAAATCAATCAAATCAATCAAAGGGGTCCTAATTATAGGACCAAATCGTCATTACATGTTCCATTCCATGTCACATAATTTTGTCCCATAATTCAGCTCATCAATTTCATGCCACACAACATGCATTCCAATTGATTATTACTACCCACACGGGTAGTTTTACCCAACACACACCGATTCTCTAGCATAGCCAAGTTCTGTCTCACTCCTTTGAGCACGGCTACATCCTTCGACACACTTCGGGGATGGCATTCCTTACAATGTTTTCCGAAAGAGTATCGATCCAGAATCTACTACAACCGGCATCCACCGACACACACCGGGGATGACTAATATCCACAGACACATACCGAGGATAGGTAATATCCACCGACACACACCAGGGATAAGTAATATCCACCGACACACACCAAGGATAGGTAACGTCCACCGACACACACACCGGGGACGGTTTCTCTTAACCAACACACGATCATTCAATTTCGACCAAGGATATTGTGCTTTGCACTCACATGCCTCAATTAAGATAACGACATTGGTCTGTTTTCTTCTTATTAAAAACATCCGGTGAAAATATCGTATGTGAGTACACGGTCAAATCGAACCTTGAAAATTGGTATCCTTCCTTTTTAAAGTCCCACTATTTGATATAATACTAAAAATCACTTTCGGTGTTAAAACCCGACACCCGGGATTTTCTGAATAAATTCCATAATTTTCACAACCATCACTCAATTTGCACAATCCAACAATTGATTGCATAATATGAGCGCACCAATGCAATTAGCACGAAATTCCGATCACCGACTATCCCGGTATAATTTCCGGAAAATAATAAATAATTAAATATATTCTGAAATTAAATAATTAAATAATATATCCTATTAATATAATTTAAAAAATAATATTTATAAATTCGAAATAATTAATTAGTTTAAAATGATTAATTAAGGGCTTAATTAAGATTACACTAATTTAATAACCTAATTAGCATTAATTAATTATCCATTAAACTGATTGCATTCATTAATCTAATTAACAATTAACTAAATTAATCTAACCACCTAACCATACTTAGCTTAATCTAAACACCCCTTAAGCATAATTAACCTCCTAAGCAAGGTTTAATGAGGAAACTCACTGATTTAGTGTTCAAATGAGTCCACGGTAACGGCGACGCTAAGACAGGCGACAAACCTCCTAGCGGCGACCCCAATCAAGGCTGAGAAAGGCTCGAAAACGGGTCACAAAGTCTCAAGGTCTTGCTGGAACTTCAGCTTCTGCTTGCTGAACCGAGAAAGAAAACCAGTGGCTGAACAGCGAGGAATCGGGCTAATCGAAGCTCCGACGAGCGGGTGGCTGGCAACTGGTGGCTCCCGAGGGTCAAGAGAGTCTTGCTGGTGGTTGGAACGGGCAAAGGATGGGCCAAAATGGGAGAAAAATAGAGAAAACACTGAACTGGGTGAAACCGAGCGGAACCAGGGGGTCCGGCGAGCCGTTCCTTCTCGCCGACGGACAGGACGGCCGGCGAATTGTTCTAGCAAGCAGCGAGGTGCTCCTGTACGGTTGGATGTGCTGAAGACGATGGCGGGTGGCACAAAGGCAGATTCATCCGTGAAGACAACTTTTAACTCGAGTTTTTGACAAAAGGTCAGCTGGAGCAGAAATTGGCAAAAGGGAAAACAAAGGGGAAACAGCGAGCTTGGCTGGTTCGATGGGCATGCAACGGTGGAGGGGGCTGCTCTGCTCGGTTTCCTGGTTCTCTCAAGCTCTCCAACAAGCACAACAACGGGGAAAACAAGGTTCAAGAGGAAGAAGAAGGTGGCTGCTGAAGAGGGACCACCACCTAAGTAGCACGGACACGCGACACGAACACGTAACACGACACGACACGACATGCCGACACGTTATTTTTCAAAAATAGAAAATTCTGACACATTGGAACACGTTATTATTAACTAAATATTTTATTTTTAATTAATTTGATTCAAATTCATAAATAAATAAATAAATAAAAAGACTTTACAATGAGTTTACACTAATAATATTAATAAATCTATTCATAGAAAATTTGAAAGATATATTCATAATTAATGTTTACCCATATTTGGGAACATGTTTTTAACTTAAATAAAAATTATGAATGAAACTAATGACTAACCAAAAAATAGAATCAACTTTAAATAAATCTATGATATTCTATAATCATCAAAATTTATTATTACTTAACATTCAATATTTTTATTTTTCGAAATCACTTTTTAACTTATATATTTATTTTTATAACAAAAATAATTTGCCACTCAAAATTATTTCCCTGAAAAAGTTCCCAAAAATTATTTCCCTATCTTTTCTCTCAAAACTCTCATTCCCAACAAATCATTTCCCTCCCCACGTTTCTCTCTCCCTCTATCCCCCACGTCACCCCCACGCCACCCCCAAAATCTTCCCTAGATTTCTTCCCTGCTCTTTCTCTCCCGCTCCCTCTCCCCGCGCACGACAAGCACCCTGCTCCCCACGCCACCCCAAATCTTCCCCTCGATTTTTCTTCCCCTCTCTCTCTCCCCCTCCCCTCACGTCGATTTCTTCCCTGCTCACAACACCTACTCCCACCCCCATCAATCTCCCCCATCCCCCTCCCCCTTTGGTTTCTTCCCCCACCCCTCCCCCTTGGATTTTTCTCCTTGCACCCCACGCCAGCCCCCTCTCCGGCCCCGATTTCTTTCCATCGTCACGCCACCCCCTCACTCCGGCCTCGGTTTCTTTCCATCGTCCCCCACCACCCTCCCCCTCTTCTTGCTAAAACCCTAACACGGCCTCTTCTTTCTCCTCATCGCACCATGGGGTAGGGGCTTGCCATTGTCGGTGCCCCTACGAAAGTCGCTCGACCCTTCCTTGAAGCACGCCAACACCGTGGGGGGGGGCTTGCCATTGCTGCAAGCGGTGGTAAGCTTCACGGGCACTCTCTCCATCACAAGTCGCTCACCGAAGGGCCTTTGGCCCTTCCTCTTTCGCAGCTACAGCCTCATTGCCGGCCCTCCCTCGCCATGTCAGCCTCGCCTCCGCTTCCTCAGCCTTACCTCCACCCTCCATCGTCTTCTTCAACAATCCTCTCTCGACACACACGTTGAAACGTGTCGAGAAAGGTTGAACACGTATCGAAAAATCTGACACGTGTTGACCGCATGTCCGAACGTGTCCAAGTGTGTCAGACACATCGACATGTGTCGGACACGACACTGAAGCTCTGGCAACATGTCTGGGCTTCATAGACCACCACATGCCTTCAAAATCCACAATCTCATCCTCAATCACTCATCATACTTGCCCCCACCACACAACCCTATCCTCTGCCTTTTTTCCCTCACAAAACTTCCCCAACCAGCCTTAGTTGAGTCCTCAAATGTTACACCCTACCCTTAGCTACGAATTTGGACATTTGGTCTTCAATCTCCTTCATTCTCATTCAATTCTTACTCAATTGAGCTCAAATCAAAGCCTATAAATTCAGCGAAGGTGTCATCTTTTCAATCCACATTTTTTCTTGTCAATTAAACCAACTTAAATCCCAAAAATGAAACCAAAAGCGAGCCTACAAATTTCCTGATCCAAAATAACTATACTTTGATTTTCACCAAAAATCTCGGTTTGCAGAAAAATCTTCTAAGAATGAGTTGACGTTCATAAAATGACTTGTGACATGACAGAACTTCCAATATCTGAAATCGGGTTCAATTTCACGGTTAATTTTAATTTGGCGAGATTTTAGCGCGTCCTAATTTACAAGGTAGCTTTTATGAATTTTCGGTGCATTCGACTCGTGGTTGATTATTTTCAAGCCACAATGTGCATCTTCGACACATTGGCAACTCTCAGTTGTCGTGAAAATCTCGAGATTTCAAATACGAACACAAGATACAGAAAAGACAGAAAAATCAATCAAGTGTCGTTCGACAAGAATTTTGTAATTAGGTAGAATCACCTACACACTAATCACATATCTCAATCGAATCGAGCTATCTCTAATCTCTGATCGATTTTGACAGTGCCGTAATAACCCTTGCAAATTAGCATGGTCGACCAGTCGGTTTCTGGTCGAATTCTCAATTCTATTGCATTAAAATTCCTTAACGGCTTTTCCTGATAGATTAGTTAATTTGTGAGTGACCAACTCAAAGAAAAAGGCTATAGGCACATCGATGAAAAACCCGACTCATTCAATTGAAAACAGAAGTAGAAAATCAGGATGTCATAGGACATTAGTCCGCTTTTGCCTGATGGTCTCCCAGGCCATCGCAATCATGAACCGACCAGACGGATTCTCCCTCTAGCAAAAGCAGTCTAAATCCTGAGAAAGGTTTGGGAGGAGTTGATCCCTCAACTTAAGCACAGTCTTGAGAGCTTGGCCAGCTTCAGAGAAGAGATCTGTCACTGAGGTATGCCTAGAGAGCCTTGAACTGTAGATAAGCGAATCTGAGAAGATTAAGTTGAGAGGACCCCTAGGGTGCCAGTTATCAAACCAAAATGAGACTGAACAGCCCTCCCCAATCCTCCAAAAGAAGGCATTCCACAATTCGGTCCTGAGACTTAAGAGTTTCTTCCAAGCCCAGGAACAAAATTTTGGTTTTTTAGCTACCCAAAAACTCCTATTCTTTAAAAACGTGGAATGAATCTACTTGCACCACAATACCTCCTTATTCGAAAGCAGGAGCCAGATATGCTTCAGTATGGCAACCTTGTTGCAATCTTGCAACCTCCTGATACCAAGCCCTCCCTCCTTCTTTGGGAGAAACACATCTTCCCAGGCAACCTTGGCACCCCCTCTACCCAACTCCAGGCCTTTCCATAGGAATTGTCTAAGGATTTTCTCAATCTGATCCATACAGCTATAGGTAATACAAACACACTCGCCCAATAGGCTTGGATAGCATGAAATACTGACTTGATAAGCTGAAACCGTCCATCAAAGGAGAGGAGGCGATGCATCCACGATTGAACCCTCATTGTGATGCAATTGACGAGAACGCACCAATATGCCTTAGTGAGCCTGGAGATAATGATTGGAACCCCAGATAGCTTACCGGCAAGCTACCTTCATGGAATCCAAGGTCGGAGAGAATCTGATTCATTTGAGAAAGCGTGCCTCCAACCAAGAATATTTCACTCTTACTTAGATTCGAAAACAAGCCACTCCAAGCGGAGAAGATTTGAAGGCCTTCTTTGAGAAGAGCTACCATAGGCAAATGAGTCTCACAAAACAAGAAGACGTCGTCCGCAAAGAATAGATACAAAAGACCCGTTGGCTTGCATCTCCAGAAGAACTTAAACTCATGCTTCAAAGAACACCTAAATAAGATCCCTGACAGCACCTCCATAATCAAAGTAAATAAATAGGAAGAGATGCAATCACCTTGGCGAAGGCCACACCCACTCGCAAAGAACCCATGAAGCTTCCCATTCAAGGAAATTGAAAACTTGGGAGTGCAAACACAATTCATAATAAGACGAGTGAAAAACTCAGGAAACCCAAAAGCCAATAGAACTCTTTTAAGGAAATCCCAATCAACTGTATCGTAGGCTTTCTAAAAGTCCACCTTGATCACACACTTAGGCAAGTAGGGTTCAAGATGGAAGTTAGAAAAGAGATCCTATGCCAATAAGATGTTGTCCCTGATATGCCTACCCTTTACAAAAGCGCTCTGAAAAGGGCTAATCTCACTCTTCAAGACTGATGCAACGTGGTTGGCCAGCGGCTTAGAAATACACTTGTAGATAATGTTGCAACAAGTGATGGACCTATAATCATCAACGGAAGTCGCATTAAGTACTTTTGGCACCAATACCAAAATAATGTTATTGATCTCTCTTAAGAGCTTCCCAGTGGTGAAGAAGTCTATCACTACAGACGTGACCAAAGGCCCAACTGTCTCCCAGTTTTTTCTTGTAGAACTCGACCATGAACCCATCCGACCTAGGGGCCTTACCCCTAGCTAAAGAGAATAAGGTGTCCCAAATCTTCAATTTGTTAACTAGACGGCTAAGAAAGTTAACCTAGTCAACCAAAAGAGGATGCTAGATGACCTCTCAAATCTCTCCAACCGAAGGCTTTCCCTGCTCCACTTGTGGTGCCAAGAGGTCTTGGAAATACTCTACAAAACGCTGGTGAACTAGCTGCGGCTCGGTGACTTGGTTCCCTGAGGAATCCAGGATAGATAGAATTCTTTTTCTCACTTGTCTCTTGTTGACAGCCTAATGGAAGAACTTTGTGTTGCGGTCTCCCTCTGTAAGCCATCTTACTCTAGACTTTTGTCTGAAGAAAGACTCCTCCAAGGACCACAGATCTACAAAGATACGCCTTTGATCATTTTCCATCTCAGCAAGATCAACAGAGGTAGGATCCTACTACAAGCCTACCTGTGTGGTCTCTAAGGCCACCCTCGTGTCTAGCGTTCTGGTGGAGATATTAGAGAAAGACTCTCTATTAAGCTACTTGAGCTGATATTTGAGAGCCTTGAGCTTGCACACAAGCCTGTACATAGGAACAACATCCCCCGGAGCCTCCCAAACTTGATTGACAATTGCATTGAATTCCGGATGCTGCATCTAATAGTAAAAAAACTTGAAAGGCTTCCTCTGAAGAATCGGATTGAACACCTTGACCATCATAGGCATGTGGTCCGAGATTCCTGGCGTTAGGAAGGAGACTTCCGAACAAGAGAAATCTAGGCTCCATCTAGAGTTCTCAAGGACTCTATCAATCTTCCTAGCCTTCATAGAAGACCTCGAGGAAGTTGTCCAGGTGTATCTAAAGCCTACAAACCTTATGTCCTCCAATTCCGCCTATGCCAAGCATTGCCCGAATTCATCAAAGCAGGGGATCCAAGCATTAGTGCCACCAACTTGGTCAGAAGGGTCTTTAATAGTATTGAAGTCCGACAAAACTAGCCAAGCTGAGTTGTGCAAAGCAATGCTTCTTAGGATAAGGTCCTCCCAAAGAGGTCTCTGGAGCATAAAAGTGTGCTCGCCATAAACAAACGACACGCAGCAGATCACTCCTAACTCCAGCCATTTGAGGTTCCCATGAACCACCTGCCTCATAATAGAGAAAGCTTTAAAACTAACCCATAAGGGATCCCATCCAACCCAAATCCTGCCCTTAGGAGAGAGCTCATAATTTGCAAGCCAGCACCAATCTCTAATTAGACTCCCAAAAATGGAGTTGAAGAGAGTTTGCGGCACCTTCATTTCCAGAATACCAACACAATACAAGTGGTTTGAAGAGACAAGGCTACGGACCTTTACTTGCCTGATGGGGTGAACAAGGCCCCTAACATTCTAGCAACCTATATACATATATACAAAATAGAGAAGAGAGACCAAGGGTTACCTCCTCTTCGGAGGCTTGAGCTGACTAAGAGGCGAAGCAGCACGAGCCGAGGGAGGAGGTGGATCTAGATAGAGAGACAGAAGCTTGTCTTGAATGGTCTCGACGTTCCTACTAGTAGGAGGGGCCTTCGGCGACGAGCAAGAGGACAGCACTTGTATGTGAAAGCAAGGAACAACAATAAAACCAATAAATGAGCAAATGTCGGGCAACGCTTGATAGGCCCCCTCCGATGCCATGTGAAGTTGAAGAACGAAGTAGATAATATGAACGAGAAATTAGTAAAAATTGAAATACTGCATGTTAGATAAATTTCTCATGCAAAAATTATCAACATCATCCATCATTTTTTCATCTGGAATGTATGAAATTTCTAATCAAATGGTGCTGAACCTTTCACTATGTTTCTTGCTCACAATTGAAAAAAAGCATTACATGTTAGAAAATTCCCCATTGTTTCTGCAGTCACTGGTGTATAAATAGCTAAATTTTGATTCACCGTTTTTTCATGGGCGTATTGAACCGCCGATATCATGAAAAATAATGAAGGCATGGACTCAAACATAAGACTGAAGAAAATGTATGGATTGGAAAATGATTCAAGTTCCAGTTTGTCCACTCTTGAGAATCGCTCATCGCCTTCATCACTTCCTCCAGTTTTTGGAAGCAAACATTATCGAGGGTTATACGGGACTTTGTCAGGGGGTGAAGCCCTTCCCGAAGGTCACGTTCGTAAGTCATTGTCGAACAAGATCCTATATAGAACTGCCCAACCCAACATTATCACCACATTCTTCCACTTGTTGGATTTGTGTGTCGAAATATAGAGTCTCGATAAAATATCATTCCTAGCGATGTTATACGGGACTTTGTCGGGGGTGAAGCCCTTCCCAAAGGTCGCGTTCGTAAGTCATTGTCGAGATCTTTTTCATCCACTTCCAGTACACGAGAATATTGTGGCTATTCAAAAGGTAACAGCAAAACAGGAAGAACAATGCGGTGAAACCGATGTTGGCCGCATAACCAAGGATGTAGTTGGGCAGGACAAACACCACAAACGAATTCGTCGAGAGGAGCGACACATAGAGGACCAGCAAGAAGTATAAGAATGGCCTGCGGAGCTTCAAGGCTTTCCAAACGATGGCAGATAGACCTTGGCCTGAACCATGAGGAAAGGCAGGTAAGTTACGAGGCTGGCAATTTTGTAGGAAGAGGCACGGTGGGCATTGTGGGAGGTCTTACGGATGAAGATGAAGCGCTCTCGAATGAAGGCTGGGACGGCATCATTGGAAGAGAAGAAGAGGCAGACCATGAAGATGAAGAAGCTGAGCCAGTTCGTGATCCCTTGGTTGTCCGCCTTCGTCCTCATAAACATCGCCGCCATCATGATCCCCAAGATAGTGAGCACCATTAGCCTCGCGAGGAAGAGCTTAGGGGTCCGTTGGATGTTCTTGAAATTACGACGCATAAGCATCCAGGTCTCGGGGAAGAATGAGTTCGCGAACTTAGGGCCAAGATTTTGGTGAGATTCGATGGCATTCATGCCAATGTTCGGGGTCAAATAGTTGTTCTCGTTCATCGTGTAGTCGCTGTTGTGAGGCATCGGTGTCTCCCGGAGAATTTCGCTTGAGTACGCGTAGTAACTTCCTGGTGATGCACTATATATGATGGAGAAGAATTGAGTGTTGCCAAACACTAGGAGCAGAAATCTAGTGAAGAATAATTTTCATTTGTAGACCTTAGCGAATTTGAGAGTCTGAAATCAACGCCAAAAACTATCTTCCAAATTGCAAAAATAGCTATATCTTCATCTAATAATATGGTTTAATAGCTCATTGCAGCTTGCATCATTGGCTCGGCCTTTTGTCTTGAAGGAGTGAACCCAAGTGCCTGCACAACTCTACTACAACTTGGAGTCCAGAAGGTGTGATCGAACTTGTCATTTGCCGAGTGCACACTCACTTGTGTTAGAGAAAACTCATTTATTATTTTGAAGCTGACAAAACATTTCCAAAAGTCTAGTCTGAAGACTTGCATACTCAAGTATTGTAATTTGAAGAACACCAGATTCTACCGTCAAAGTTTGAAGACCGCTAGACTTTAATCTCAAAATCTGTCCTTACTAACAGTTTTCAGACTGAAGAAAGAAGACTTATTCAGATGTAGTATTATCCTTAAGGATTCGATTCGTATGGTTTTGGAAGTCCTTATGGCTGGATATAACATCTTATGATCAATTATCTTTATTGGAATCAATTCAAATAATCAAATTTTTTGAAAGGCGAAAATACTTGGAAGGTTCTACTTATGGAAACCAAGATCCTGATTGTATGAGCGAGCAGGATTGATGAGCTTTCATCTCGATCTTCAAACAACTCGAGATCTCCTTAATTGATTCTGTCCAACAGGTAGATTGGAAGAATTCATTTGAAAAGTGCCAATGGTCATGAAGGCATGAAAGAGTATTTAAGGCAGACCTTCAAGTTGTTTGAAAAAAGTGCGTGAAAGAAAAACTTCAAAGTCTGAAGCTTCCCAATTCTTTGCTATTTCATTTGTCAAGCTTAATTTGTATTCAAAAGAGAAAGCAAACACTTGTGAGACTTTGAAAGAGTGTAGCAGAGTTTCTACACTGTAAAGTCAAGAACATGAGACTATAAAATCTCTTTTGATTCATAGTGAAATCCAGCCAGTGGCCTATCAGTGCGGGAGAGTGGACGTAAGCTTGATCTAAGCCAAACCACTTGTGTTTCTATTCTCTTCCCTGAACTCTTTTATTCATTTGTAAATTCATTTAATTGCCAAATTTGTTCTAGTCGATTACTTTGTAGATTCTAGTTCGAAAGGAAAAAGTTTTTATAAACGTTTCCGCAAAAATTTCTTTTAACACCTATTCACCCCTCTCTAGGTGTTCTTCCTAGCCATTTCAATTGGTATTAGAACTTGTGTGCTCATTTTATTGAAGTGTTTTTACTTCTGAGTTAAAAATCTATGACTAGTATTTTGGCTCTAGGTTTGGTTGAAGGCCAAAGCAACACCAGACCTCATTACTTTGATAGAAATGAATATAATGTGTGGACAAACAAGATGAAGGCATTCATGAGATCAAAAGATCCCCTGGAATGGGACGTAGTAGAAAAATGAATTATTCCCAAAGTCACATCAATCTCAGAAAAAGAAAAGGAAGTTGCAGACGCTAGCAAATGGCACAAGAAGAAATAACAAAAAGACAAGCTCTTGATGCTAAAGCCATCTACTCTTTATACTGTGCTTTATCTCCTACTGAGTATTACAGAATTTCATCTTATAAAACAACCAAAGAAGTCTGAGACAGGTTGCATGTCACTTTTGAATGAACTAATCGAGTTAAAGAAACAAAACCAATATCCTACTCGGATAATATGAAGCCTTCAAAATGAAACCAGGAGAATCTATCACTGACATTTTTAGTCGTTTTACAGAAATTGTAAACGGCCTAGCATATCAAGGACAACCAATCTCAGGACCAATGAAGGTCAATAAATTGATGCATAGACTCTCCAAAGACTGGAATCACGTGAAAACCTCAATAAGAGAAACCCAAAAGATCATGCCTCTCTCTGTAGACAAATTAGTGGGCACACTTCAATCATATGAAGTGGAGCAAATCAATGAGGAAGAAGATCTTAAAGGTAAGAAGTCAATTGCCTTAAAATCTAACGATGATTCTAATGATACAGATTCAGAAGATGACATGGACGATGAAAAACTAGCACTCATAATAAGGAAATTCAGAAAGTTGAATAGAAATGGAAGAAGCAAGGCACTCAAAAATTTCAGAACAAATCAACTGAGGATAATGAAGTCAACAAAGATGTGATCTGTTTTGAATACAAGAAAAATGGGCACTTAGACCCAATTGCCCTCTATTGAAGAAAAAGAAGGGAAGAACTGAAAAATACAAAAAGGCTCTCAAAACAGAGACATGGAGCAATGAAGAATATGCCAACATATGTCTAATGGAAAATTTAGAATTAGACTCAGACTTAAATAAAAAAAAATCGAGGTTAGCAATTTAACAATTCCTACTAAAGTTTCAAAGTATATAGATAAACTTTGTCTTAGTCTCAAAACATCTCTTAAAAGGATTTTTGAGCTGAAGAGGGAGAATTCTAAACTGAAGCAACAAAAAAGTTTTTGGAAAGAAAAGTTTGACAATCTAAACAAAAGTTTTACTAATTTGAAAGAAAATGCAGATTCTCTTTCGAAGGAAAATGTTTTTTTGAAAGAGGACATTTCAAATATCATAAAAAGGTTTTTAAAAGGATCTAAGAAGTTAAAAAAGATTCTTTATGTACAAAGACCTTATTTTAACAAATCTTGTTTGTGTATGACTCCAAAAACCATTCCTCTAATTGATTTTCCAAAAGTAAAGGAAAGAATCAAACAAAGACTTACAAAAGTGTTTTACAAAAATCATTTCTAAAGAGTTTTTGCAAAACCTATTGGCTGAGTACTCTCAAATGTTCAAAGTGTAACAGCTTAGAATATTTTGAGAATGAATGTCCCAAGGTTTGGAGACCTGTTAAGAATGATTGGGCAAAAATTGTTTTTAACACTAACTCCCTTAAACCCAAGAAAATGTGGGTACCAAAGAAAGCTTGAGTTCTTGTTATAATTGCAGATCACTATCAAAAAGAAGATCAAATGATATTTACATAGTGGCTGTTCAAGACACATGACAAGAGATTCAAGTTGCTTTATAAAGCTTATGCAAATAAATAGTAGAAAAGTTTCTTTTGGTGGAAACAGTAAAGGAATAATTGTTAGATGTAGAACTGTGAAAATTGGAAGTCTCACAATCAACAATGTCTCCTTGGTGGAAGGTTTGAATTACAATTTACTCAGCATTAGTCAATTGTGTGACACTGGATTCAAAATTAATTATCAAGAAGGAATTTGTTCAGGAACTAGTAAAAATTTATCTCAATCTTTCATTGGACGAAGACATGGAAATATTTATCTTCTGGATATAAAACTAGAAAGTTATCAATGTCTAATATCCATTCAAGATGAAGCAAACCTTTGGATCGAAAGCTTGGCCATGTGAACATGAAGTAGATTGTCAAGATCTCCTCTAAGAAGCTTGTTCGTGGACTTCCCAACCTGACTTATCAAAAGTTTGAATTATGCACACCATGTGTTTTGGAAAAGTAGGTTAGAAGCTCTTTTAAACTTATAAATCAAGTTTCTACTAATCGAGTTTTACAGCTTCTACATATGGACCTCTTTGGACCAACTAGAACTTAAAACATTGAAGGAAAGAGATACTGCCTAGTAATTGTGGGTGATTACTCTCGTTTGACTTAGGTTTACTTTTTAGCAAGTAAGTCTGAAGCCTTCTCTCACTTTTCAAAGTTTGCAAAGAAAGTTCAGAATGAGAAAGGTTATACTATTTCGAGCATTCGAACAGACCATGGAGGTAAGTTTGAAAATCAAGACTTTACGAAATTTTGTGATGAATCTGGTTTTCAACATGTTTTCTCTTCTCCGTATACTCTAGAACATAATGGGGTTGTGAAAAGAAAAAATAGATCTTTACAGGAAATGGCAAGAACCCTTTTAATTGAAAGTAATTTTTTCTCAATTTTAGGCTAAAGCAGTTTCTACAGCTTGCTATATTATTAACAGAGTATTTTTAAAATCTATTCTAGAGAAAACTCCTTATGAAGTATTTAAAGGGAAAAAGTCAAATGTTTCTTATTTTCATGTGTTTAGTTGTAAGTGTTTTATTTTGAAAAATACAAATAATCGAACAGGTAAGTTTGAGGAAAAATTAGACGAAGGAATTTTTCTTGGCTACTCAACTTCAAGCAAAGTCTACAGAGTATTCAATAAGAAGACTCAGTCTAAGGAAGAATCTATGAACGTCAAATTTCAAGATTTTGTGCTGAATCAACTGAATCAAACTTAACTTAAATAATCTAAACCTGCTCCAAACCTTACAAAGTTTATTTCCCCCAAAGTGGTTCAGACTTCTGAAGATAAACAACAAGATGAACCATAACATTCAACTGAAATAGAGGATCAGCGGACTTTCAAACAAACCAGCAATTGAAAGCATAAGTTAAGTCATCCCAAAGAGCTCATTATTGGCAACATTGATGATGGAATTTGTATCAGATCCAAAAGGTGAGAAGAGTCTAATGCTTTAGCACTTATTTCTAAGATTGAACCCAAAAGTGTAGGAGAAGCCTTAGCTAATGAAAGCTGAATTGAAGTTATGCAAGAAGAGCTCAAACAGTTCAGCATCAATGATGCTTGGGAGCTAATTCCTAAACCAAAAAGTAAATTTATTATTGGAATTAAATGGGTTTTTAGGAACAAGGTAAACGAGAAAGGAAAAGTGGTCAGAAATAAAGCAAGACTCGTGGCCAAAGGATATACGCAAGAAGAAAGAATAGACTATGATGAGACCTATGCACTAGTAACAAGGTTAGAAGCAATTAGATTTTTATTTGCTTTTGCTTGCTATAAAAATCTCAGGTTATTCCAAATAGATGTCAAAAATGCATTTCTCAATGGATTTATCTAAGAAGAAGTCTATGTGAAACAACCACCTGGATTGGAAGATCCAAAAAGGCCAAACTTAGTTTTCAAACTGAAAAAAGGCTCTATATAGATTAAAAGCAAGCACATCAAGCCTGGTATGACAGGTTAAGTAAATTTCTAATTCAAAATGGTTTTGTTAAAGGAAATGTGGATACTACTTTGTTCATTAAAAGAGAAGGTAAAATTTTTTTACTTATTCAAATCTATGTTGATAATATTATCTTTGGATCACCTAATGAAAATCTGTGCAATAAGTTTTCTATGTCTATGCAGGATGAATTTGAGATGAGCATGATGGGTGAATCAACTTTCTTTCTCGGATTACAAGTCAAACAATTGAAGAAATGAATTTTCATTCATCAAGAGAAATATGCAAAAGACCTCATCAAGAAGTTCGAATTTTAGAATTGCAAAAAGACTGAGATACCAATGTCAAGTTCTTCGAAGCTAGATAAAGATGAAAGAGGAAAGAGTGTAGACCAGAAGTTTTATAGGAGTATTATCGATTTACTTCTTTACCTTACTGCATCTAAACCTGACATTTTGTTTAGTGTTTGCATTTATACTAGATTCCAATCAAATCCCAAAGAATCTCATCTAAGTGTTGCAAAACGCATCATCAAATACGTTGCAACTACTTCAAAGCTAGATATGTAGTATCCCAAAGAATGAAACTTTACACTCCATGGATATTCAGACGCAAATTTAGCAGGTTGCAGAGTTGATAGAAAGAGTACTTATGGCACTTGTTAGTTGCTTAGCAACAAGCTGGTGTCTTGGTTCTCAAGAAAGCATAGTACTGCGCTCTTTCAACAGCAGAAGCAGAGTATGTAGCTCTTGGGAGCTGTTGTTCTCAAATCTTATGGATAAGCAACAGCTAAGAGACTTTGGAATTGAAGATTCGTGCACCAAGATCAAATGCGATAACACCAGTGTCATTAATCTCACAAAGAATCCAATTCTTCATTTAAGAGCAAAGCACATAGAAATTCGACATCATTTCATTAGAGAACAAGTTCAGAATGGAAAAGTTATGATTTAGTTTATTGACTCGAAGAATTAGTTGGCAGACATATTTATAAAGCCATTGGAGAAAAGCCTATTCAAGTCTATTTGCACCAGACTGAAGATCATATCTTCTATTGGTTAAATTTTGAAATTGATCAGACTCAGAACTTCCAAAAGTTGCGACTATAAGTTAATTCTGTGTAAGTAATTTAATTTTTGGATGAAAATTTGAAAAGGTACGATTACTTTTTGAATCGCCACTTTCTTATTTTATTTTTAGTAATTATCTTTTTCGTTTTTGAATTTATGACAGTTTTTCATTTTCTAAAAGGCAATTTTTACTTTTTCCTTTATGACGATCCGTAAACATTGTTTCATCTGCTTTATATACTGTCGAGATTCCTCTTCTCCGTTTACACTCACTCAAACCCTAGAATAGAAATATCCTACTTTCTCTCTTTTTCTCTCAAGCTTGATCCAAAAAGTTTTCACCTTTTTCAACCAGCGAGTTCAAGAAATCCTCCAAGACAGTGACAATGTCTTTCCAGAGGAAATCTTCTAGAATTGCGAATAGAGGACCACAGCACATGCCAGAGGATCCTACCCATTTTGATCTAACCAAGGAAGAGGACTCTCCACAGCAACATCAACAACATTCTCAACCACATCCTTTATCACAGCAAGGGACTCAAGTTCCTCCGCAGCAACAAGAAGAAGAAGAAATTATTGAAGATGTTGAACCAGTAAGAACGCTGAAACCCGAATTTCTCTTCAAACTCTACTCTAAGTTAAAGGAATGTGGTACTGCGATGGCATTCATTGATGAGTTCTTGAGTGAAAGAGGGTACAAGAATGAGACTCATTTTTTAAGAACAATGGAAAGTATGGGCATTGCGCCTATAGGTGTGGCAGCAAGGACTTTTGCCAACTTTCCAAGTGATCCACGGTTTGGAATCTTTAATCAACCTAAAGGGAAAAAATGATGATAAGAGGATGTACTCGAACTTTCAGCCCAGGATGGGTGTCACTACAAATGTTCGTGGTGAAAGGACGAACTTATTTCGTTCTAAGGACCATAGGAAAAACTATTCAAAACTATTGAAGAGAGGGGTGATAAACCCTAGAAGTGTGGACTTTGATTTTCTTGACTCTTTGAAGCTGAAACTGAGGGAGAAGTTTGCTTTGCTTCAATGTGAATAATTATGTTCAGAGACATCTGTCGCCTACCCCGAATTGATTGCCTACTTCTATTCAAATCTATCTTTTCTAGATGTGAATAGATTTTCTTTTACGATTAGGGACAAAGAATTTGCGGTTGATGTAGACACCTTGGCAAATGTGATTGGTGTGGAAAGAGGGGGTTTCCAACCAATCAATGTGTCTATTGGTCATGCAACTTTGGCTCTTGTTCGGGACAGATTTGCTGAAGGCAAGATTTCTTACTCTAGAATGACTGCTTTCAATATTTTGCTTCACAAAATTGTGATCAACTACATCGACCCAAATCCACTTCAAAAACTAATGTATCTCACTCTAAAGCGAAGCTGATGTATGCAATCAACATTGGATTCAAGTTCTCACTGCCTCACACTATCCTAATGCACATGTATAGGATAGTTGTGAAGGACAGGGGACAACTTCCTTACTCTACGCTTGTTACTCGACTATTTAGACATTTCAACATTCAGCCTCCGGCTATTCTATGTGTTCGAACCATTGCTCCAATGGTAGTTGGATTGAAGATGGTTTCAAAAATGCGATTGAAGGAACTGAATAAGGCATTGGAACGCCTAAAGGAGAAATCTCCTGCCAAAACTAAACAAGACTCTACAGCTAAGAAGAGGAAAGGCAAAGAGCCAATGAACACACCAATTAAGAAGAGGAGATCACTCATCTTGCAGGACGAAGAAGATGAGGACGATATCACTCTCTCTATTTTTGCCTTAAGAAATTTGAAGAGCTTTGTTAGTTTTGAGGAGACATAGGACAGAGAGAACAGAGAAAGAGAAGAGACAGAGAATAGAGGTGAAGAGAAAGAAGAACAGAGAACAGAGGAAGAAGAAAGAGAAAGAATCGAAGATGAAGAAGAGGGTCAAGATGATTCTCTTGAGCCCACATTTGTTGTATCTTTGTTAGAGGACTCGGAAGAGACAAGAGGTGAGACTGCAGGAGAAGAAAGGGAAAAAGCAATACCTTGGTGCTGAAGAAGAGCAAGAACAAGAAGAGGAATTCTTTTCTCCACCTGAAGGCACAGAAACAGGAGGAGCTATTGCAAAAGGGGTACCTCTTCACTTGTTTTCACTAGTGATGTTAGTAGATCTCTAGCAAATCCAAAGGATGTCTATGCCTCTCAATTCTCTGAAGTTGATGTTGAGGCATCATCTCTAAGTCTGGATGTTCTAACTGAGGTTCCATCATCGATTAACACTCCTCAATCTAACCATGCTGATGCTAGTACTCAAATAGAACCTACAGCAGACTTTTGAAGACTACTCGAGCTTATGATAGAGATAAAGGCTCAGCTATACGGGTTAGAGTGTGAATTTCAGAACCTTTAATCTACACATCAAGCTACTTTAGTCTCTTTATACGATCCAGTACAAGCCCTGAAGCTCCAAGTTCAAGATATGCAAAGGGTGAGGATATTCAACAGCTAAAGGAGACTCTGAAGGAGCTAGAGGAGACTATCAAGTCTATGGGGGATTTCTAGATCGTTCGCATCCACAAACAGTCATGATTTTACCCAACTCTTTTTAAAGTTTTTCTCCACTTTTTACTGATGATAAAAAGGGGGTGATTTTGCAGATTTAACCTGACCTGACTTATCTTTATCTTTTTGGTTTGATTTTGATGACTTTTTGCTTGGCATTTTGGACTAACTTTGGACTGGTATACTTTGGACTTTTGACTGCTGTTTGATTTTGAATCTTTTAAAACTTCCAGTAACTAAGTTTGTGATATTTATTGTGGCTCAGTAGTTATTTATCTTGCAGGATTAACATGTTTTTTTGTGATTGCAGAATCAATGCTATCCAAATCCTAATCAACTTATTTTATAAGATATCACGTTTTGCTTAAGTGTTGTTTTGCAAGTCAAAAATTTTCAAAATCTACAGGAAAGTTTTGTCACCATTAAAAAGGGAGAGATTATTAGAGAAAACTCATTTATTATTTTGAAACTGACAAAACATTTACAAAAGTCTAGTCTGAAGACTTGCAGACTCAAGTATTATAGTCTAAAGAACACCAGACTCTACAGTCAAAGTCTGAAGACCACTAGACTTTAATCTCAAAGTTTGTCCTCACTGACATTTTTCAGACTGAAGAAAGAAGACTTATTCAGATGCAGTATTATCTTCAAGGATTCGATTCGTATGGTTTTGGAAGTCCTTATGGCTGGATATAGCACCTTATGATCAATTATATTTATTGGAATCAATTCGGATAATCAAATCTTTTGAAAGACGAAAATACTTGGAAGGTTACTTATGGAAACCAAGATCCTGATTGTATGGGCGAGCAGGATTGACGGGCTTTCATCTTGATCTTCAAACAACTCGATATCTCCTTAATTGATTATATCCAACGGGTAGATTGGAAGAATTCCTTTGGAAAGTGCCAACGGTCGTAAAAGCATGAAGGGGTATTTAAGGCAAACCTTCAAGTTGTTCGAAAAAAGTGCGTGAAAGAAAAAATTTCAAAGTCTGAAGCTTCCCAATTCTTTGCTATTTCATTTGTCGAGCTTAATTTGTACTCAAAAGAGATAGCAAACACTTGTGAGACTTTGAAAGAGTGTAGCAGAGTTCCTACATTGTAAAGTCAAAAACGTGAGACTATAAAATCTCTTTTGATTCATAGTAAAATCCAACAAGTGGGCTGTTAGTGCGGGAGAGTGCACGTAGGCTTGATCTAAGCTGAACCGTTATAAACTTTGTGTTTCTATTCTCTTCCTTGAACTCTTTTATTCATTCATAAATTTATTTAATTGCTGAACTTACTCTAGTCCATTACTTTGTAGATTCCAATTCGAAAGGAAAAAGTTTTTATAAACGTTTCCGCAAAAATTTCTTTTAACACATATTCACCCCCTCTAGGTATTTTTACTAGCCCTTTCAGCTTGCAAGGGCAATCGCCGGCCATTTCTGTGGTCGTGGCTTTGAATGTACCCTTGATGCTTGTGATTGCGGGCACGAGAAGGTGGGGTGGGTGTGACCATTGAGATCAACATCTCTTCATCAGACAGCAGCAGGGGTTTCATGCCCATCCGAACGAACTCGGATTGATCGTACTCTTGGATGACGTCGATGAGGTGCTCTATCGAGTTCTCGCCCTTCGGGACTTTCCGGCCCATGCGGCCAAGGTGGAGGGTCACGTCTTTTGGTCATCCTTGGAACATGAGCTGCCTGCGGGCCAGGATGATGAGATGGTCTAGGAGAAGCTGGATTCTCAACGAAGGCTGGTGGATGGTGAGGATCACGGTGTTACCGGAGCGAGCTATGTCGTGCACCTTCTCAAACTCGCTATGGGCGCTGGTCGAATCGAGGCCTAATGTTGGTTCATCAAGAAAGAGTAGGGATGGCCTGTGGATGATGTCTACATCGATCGATACCCTCCAGCGCTCTCCTTCGGACAGCCCGCGTGTCCCGTCGTTGCCTATGTAGGTGTTCCAGGATGACTTTGATCAAAGTATTGTTCGCACAAATTACTCGGGGAAAAACAATGAACTTCTTAGACAATGTATGCTTCGATGCAAATCAATCTTCATATCCGAATATTTGCCTAAACATATTGCATAGACTGGTTCTTGAAAGGATGAGTGCACAAAAACTGTGATCGTCCTCCTCGGAGGCACTCATCCTTAAACCATTTCATTAGAGAACACGCTCTAGAAAGTCTCTAACAAAGGCATCAGAGGAAGAGAGAGAAACACAGAGTATACATCTGGGGAAAATTGACTATATAAGTTCTATGACATATTATATCACTTAATGTTTATATAAGTAGTCATATTTAAGCTTTTGATAGAAATCTGGTGTATCAATTTATGAGTAGATTTAACAATCAATCTCACCCTCTAATGCTACTAGAAAAACTCAAAGGTTAAGTACTCAAAACTCATCAAGAGTCCAAGCTGCTCGATCAACTTCCCCACCCTCTCAATCTTCTCTGCCGTCGTGATCTGCCCTAGCCAGAAGTCGGCGGCTAACATGAGCTAAACTCAACTGGTAAAATGTGAAAAGATATAAAATTCAATTGGTAAATTAAAAAGTTTATAACTGAATTGAAAAAAATTAATAAATTTAGGATTTTTTGAACTATTCTCCCTCAAAGCTTTATTTGTTCATAAATGATTCCATGATATATATTGGAATTGAGCAAGTCTTTAAAAGGGTCAATGGAGAAATGACAGAGGGAAGAACTCTTGAGGAGTGGGACTACCCACTGCACACTCGTGTATTTCGTCCTGCCCGAGAAGAAAAATATATGGTTGCATAAATAATTCCATGATATATCATCTTCTAAGCTTTTATATATTATTATAATGGATTAGTAAATTAGATGACGATTATGATGGTGATGATGATAACAATAATAATGATAGGTGCTAGGGAAATCACATTCGACATTATAAAAAATTGTTATTACAGAAGATAGACATGAGTTTAAACATTGGATTCCGGAAGCTCGTAGCATGGTCTTGATAAACCCCAAGATTAAATTTATTTGGAAGCTTTCCTTACAACCGCAATCGAGAATTTGGTCAACGGGTACGTCATCATCGTCCTATTAAGAGCCGGCTTCTCCTTCACCTTTTCGCATCACCGTTCTCTTCGGTACTCGATCCTGAGCTGCTGCTGCTGATTTTGGCTCTTTGCTCGCCCAACTTCAAATTTAGCACTGCCGGTCGAGTTTGCAGTGAGATAATATGGTAATGTCTGCAGAAAACGAGCACCAAGTAGAAATTTAATTAGGATATTATATTAGATTAGATTGCGATATCAAAGTCAAGATAATATGCCATGCCATTGCAGAAAATACGTGAGTTTAATTGCTATTTAACATTCTACATTTCCTTATAATGAACTTTTCTTATCTAGGAAAAATGGGGGAAAAGTATCAAAAATCATAAATATATTGTATTTTTGCCAATTTAGTCCTAAAACTTCTATTAGTGTCAATTTAGTTGTAAACATTTTGACATAATGCCAATACAGTCTTTCCGGCTAATTTTGGTCGAATTTTGTTGACACGGACAGCGATCAACCTACATAGCACCGCCAACACTGATATGGAAAATTTTTGATAATATTTTAATATTTTTTCTGATTTTTTGTTTTTTCATTTTTTTTCCTTCTTCTTCCTTCCCTTTGCTGGTGATCGGCCACCAGCCACAAGTGATGGCCAAGCTGGCCTTGTCATTGCCCACCACAAACGAGTCCTAGCCGGGCGAGGGCGCTCCTCATCGAGCGTCACCCAGACGATGGCAACACCTGGCGAGGTCACCATGGCCTAGGTGAGGGTTAGCCTTGCCCAATCTAGCCTGGCAAGGCCAACCCTCACCGAGGGTCACTGGGTGAATGGCAACGCCCAACAAGGTCACCATGGCTTAAGCGAGGCTGGCTCTCGCTCGGCCAAGCCTCACCTATGGCAGGCAACGACAAGCCTTGCCCAAGCGAGGCCAACCTAGCCATGGGTAGTGGTCGATCAGCAGCAAAGAGAAGGAAGGAAAGGAAAGAATAAAAATTAATTTAAAAAAACAAAAATATAAAAATATTTTTAAAAATTGTCCACAGGAGCACTGACGATGCCATGTAGGCTAATCAGCATCCATGTCAACAAAATTCATCCAAAATTAGTTGGAAATGCTGTATTGGCACTAAGTCAAAAGGTTTATGGCTAAACCGATACCAATAAAAAGTTTATAACTAAATTGACACTAATGCAATAAATTTATAATTTTTCTGACAATTTTCTCAGAAAGATTGCAATATGATTTTAATGAATCTTTTACAATCAAGATTGACATTGCACATTAAAATCTGCTTAATTTCTCTAGGTGTATGCGAATTTCATCTTACCCCTTGAATTTTATATGAAGTATTCTTTTGACCCTCATTTAAATCGATAATAACAAAAGCAAACGAAAAAAGAAATTTTTGACTAATAACACTCTATCATATGGGATTTAGTCAATAAAAAAAATACTTGAAATGATGGTGCTTTAAAAATAATGCATATGAATATGAAATCTAATTCTGGAAAATCTAATTAGTGATGGTTTCTTAGAGGATCGGAACCTGTCGTCTTAATGGGATTAGTTCTTGAAATAGTTGGGGAAAGACTATACATACTAACTAAAAGAAGATTAGGGAATTGTTCAAAGTTTTGATTTTGCATAAATGATACCATGATAGAACTCAGCTTCTAAGTTTCTATATATTAATATAATGCATTAGTAAATTAGATGAATAGGCGCTAGGAAAATTACATTCAACAGAACTGTTATCGCAGAAAATAGACGTCACGTGAATGAATTAAAAGATTAAAATTTATAAATTTAAGTTCTCAATACCGTCGCAGCCGTTTATTTTTGTGGGATTGTCTTGGGGTGAGCAGGTATTATCCACAACGTAAAATATACATACTTTGTGATTCATTCAATCCAGTGGATCGTGGCCCACCAAATTTGGTCATCCGGTTCGTCATCATCGCCCAATAAATAGCCGGCTTCTCCTTCACGCCTTCGCATCACCTTTCTCTTCAATACTCGATCCTGAGCAGCTGCTGCGGCTGATCTGCTTGCTTGCTCGCCAACTTCAAATCTGAGCAGCCCCCGTCGAGATAATAATGGCAGTGTCAGCAGAAAACGAGCGTCCAGTGAAGGTTTTGGGATGGGCAGCGAGAGATTCCTCAGGACTTCTCTCTCCCTTCGAGTTCTCAAGAAGGTAAACCTGCATATTATTTTTCCATCTCTGGAGATATCATCTCTTGGATTATGCGAGCTTTCTTTCACGTCAAAGGTTATATATAGACGAGAATAGTTAGAACCGTCAAGTTCAGGAAGAATCGATGTGTGCATAGTACGATTCTGTTGAGATGAATCATTCAGCTACGATGGCGTGCTTATGGAGATCCAGAGCTGTAAATCTTTTTCTTCTGCTCTTTTATAAAATCTGAAAGCACGAACTGAAGACCCAACTATTAAGAAACTTATGGCCATCCTACAAGACCCGTGAATTTGTTAAATCCAAACATTTGGCTTGTTTAATAGGTTCTAACTCAGAGTAGCTTGGATGCAGTTAGAATAATTGGTGTTTTTTTTTCCCTCTCTATTTTGAAAATCCAAGGGCACAGGTGAGGACACTCATGAAACATCATGGAACCTCGTTAACCAGTTAAGTCCAGACATTTAACCTATACAGGTGGCTCCAACATGGAAAAGTTTGCATGTAATGAGAATCATATGAGTGACCATAAGTTTCTGAGCTAAAAAACATCAACGCACTAACCAATTGTGAAATCTTAAAGGCTGTAAAAGTTTGTGTTAAAACGCACTAAACCCACTTTTTTCCATAATATCTTTTGTAGGGTCACAAGAGAGAAAGATGTGACTGTGAAAGTATTGTACTGTGGGATATGTCACTCTGACCTACACAATGTGAAGAATGAATGGGGATTCATGTCCTACCCTATGGTGCCCGGGTATGAGTTAAAAAGAATCACCTTTTTCTCATTTTTCTCCCTCATAGTAAATATAAAAAAATTACATTTGATTATTACATTGCAGACATGAGATTGCAGGTGTTGTAATAGAAGTAGGAACCAAAGTGACAAAGTTCAAAGTCGGAGACAGAGTGGGCGCCGGGTGTATGATTGGATCGTGTCACAACTGTGTGAATTGTGGTGATAATCTTGAAAGTTATTGCCCCGAAATGGTTCCGGTCTATGGTGGTAAGTTTAGCCCTGATAATGACAGTGAGGATTCTAATGGAACAATTAACTATGGTGGTTTCTCAGAAATCATGGTCGTAGATGAGCACTTTGTATTTAGATTTCCAAATAGCATGCCTCTTGATGGTGGGGCACCTCTCCTTTGTGCCGGTATCACTGTCTATAGCCCATTAAGGTACTACGGACTTGACAAGCCTGGAATGCACATAGGAGTGGTTGGGCTCGGTGGACTTGGCCATGTGGCTGTCAAATTTGCCAAGGCAATGGGCCTTAGGGTGACTGTCATCAGTACCTCCCCAAGTAAAAAGGAAGAAGCCATGAACCATCTTGGTGCTGATGCATTTTTGGTCAGTCAAGATGCAGAGCAGATGCAAGTATGTTATGCTCCTTGCAAGCTATTTATTGAATTGCACGTAGGATAAAGACCTGCTAAAGTAATTTAAAGTCACAATTATTTTCTTGATGCAGTCAGCTATGGGCACAATGAATGGCATTATAGACACTGCCTCAGCTGTGCATGCTCTCTTGCCATTGATTGGTCTCTTGAAGACTCACGGGAAGCTTGTCATGGTTGGCCTAACAAACAAGCCCCTTGAGCTACTTGCTATGCCACTCATCCTAGGTAAATAACTATAATATACTTCTCGAAGAGATTATTATCTATATTTTACTTACAATTAAAATTGATATGTTGGGCCTACCGCATACATATTAGCTCAAATCTAAAATGTGTGTGCATCACAATTCCAAGTTCTCATTCACAACATTGAACTTCTTTATTGTTACTAATGACAGGTAGGAAGATAGTGGGTGGAAGTGCCGCTGGAGGGATTAAGGAGACGCAAGAGATGATCGATTTTGCAGCGGAGCACGGCATAACTGCGGATATTGAGGTTATTCCGATGGACTATGTGAACACTGCCATGGAGCGTCTTGCAAAAGGGGATGTTAGATACCGATTCGTCGTCGACGTCGGAAATTCGTTGAAGTCTTACTAAAACTTAATTGCGTTGATTACTACGAGAGAGCTTGGATAGAAGGTGGTAGAATTATTGTTGACATCGTTATTGGGTAAGTAGTTTGTATGCATGTTTTTCATCGTATTTAGGCCATTGTTCTTGTTGGGATAGAGAAGTCTTCTCTAAGGACAATTACTTTGTAAAAAAAGTGTTATTAAGTTACAGTTGCTCTGTTGGAGTTCAATAAAGGAAATCTAATTCGTTCGTAATCTCGTATGATATTCTCTTCGAAAATTGCATCTTTACTATAATCATGTGTACTTTTTAGTCAATTAGATTGGACAATTATAGTTATTGGATTGTGCATATTTTTGTCTTCAATCGTGACTGTTTGACTTCCATAGCCATGGACTAGACATGACAGGATAACCGGACAACAGGTAGACTAAACGAGATAAGCAGGTGAAAATTGAGAGAGAGGGCTAAGAATTTGAACCCTTAACATGCGCTCTCATATCTTGCTAAACCAATAGTTTTTCTCATTAGCTTGAACCATCAGGAAACGGGTTAACCATGTATTTATAGTGTTAAAATATGTCTCAAGTTTGAGCCCAATACGAAATTCCAAATATTCCGAATTGGATATGTTGCGGATGTTTGAAATCAAGCAAAGAAGATCCGAAGATCAACTTCCCAAAATTTAAATCTGCATTGGAGAGTTTGGCCACTAAAATAGGAAGGTCCAACTTTGACTTGGACTTGAATTTTGTTTAAAACATATGAAGATATCTGTAGAGAAAAGTCCAACTTTTATTTGGGTTGACCGGATCCTAGCTTGATTCGGTTTCCCTCATTTGTGGACTTCTCTTGTGGTGGCAGTGGCCTATATATATATAAATTATCAAGACTTCTTCTATGATAGAGGGTTGATTATGAAGAAGTGGTCTTGAAGTTCTATCTCGTCGCCGAGTGCTTGGGAGAGATTTTTTTTGTTGTTCTTGTCCGTAAATTACATGCAAGAAGATTTAGTGTTCAAACCAATTAAACCTTGTCGTAAAATTTGCGTGTAATTTCTTCTTGAAATTGAGAGATTATTTCTTGAGGAATTTCGAGACTAAACATTGCATGCGTTATTGAGTGTAATTGGGGCTTGGGAAACACCGAGAGAGTGTTTGAATAATTCGAGTGTGTAATCTCCTTGTATCGCTTGATCTATAGTGAAATCCGTCACTGTTCTCCCCGTGAACGTAGGTCTTTAAGACCGAATCACGTAAATTCGGTGTCCAATTTATTTTCTTCTTCTGTCTATATTATTGTTCGATTGCTCGCTTTTATACAACATATAGCACATGATTTGACATAAACGTTAAACACATCGTTGAGCATTTATGACATAATAAAGCATCAAGCATCTAGAGTGGGGTCGTTTTACGACCTGTGCTATTGTAAACGGGAATCTACCCATCTATTATTTCATCCATTCGATCTAAAGTATGTTGTCAACCATCTATTAGAATTTCCTTAGTTTTAGCCAATGGATTAAGCACGGTATTGTTCCGTGCTTGAGGTCATCGGACCTTAGCATCGGCCAGCTTTGGTGTCTTGAAATCTATAATTTTTTTTCACAAGACATCCACAAAGCAAATAATCACACACCATGAAACGGTTTCATAACTATTGAACTCCTCAACTTTTTTTTTTGCGAGCAAGGGCCGACGACCCTCCTCCGGCCATGGGCGTCGTTTTATTTTTATTTTTTCTTTTGATTCTTGGTCTGAACGCTGGCACCTCATCAACACTGCATGTCTAAAGAAAATAATACTAAAATTGTGGTATCAACATGCTAACGGAAGTACTAAATTGCAATAATAGCACAAAATTTATGATCAGAGAAAGAGCAGATTAGAGACCCCAAGCGACCCAACCCATCTGTGTCGTCCTGGCATTGCAAGAATCCAGGCGACAGTGACGCCGGAGAAGCACAGCACCAGGCGATGCAGCTGAGGAGAGATGTAGCTCGCTTGCTCAGGCGAGAATGGATGAATGAATTCCTGACTGAACTGGACGAACCATCGTATTGGGATCTGCAAAATCAATTCTAACCTGGCCCACAAGGTGGCTACATTGCCGGATTGCCACCTTGGAGAAGCCACGACTTGCAGTTTGCAAAGCCCATTCGAGGATCGACTTGAGAACGCTATGTCACCTTTCGTCCACTTTGGCTCCCAAAGTGAGCCATATCTGCTGGCCTTGATCTTGCTCGTCAAGTTCGGGGTCCTATGGCATGCTCGTTTGGGTCACGCCACGCCAAGCCAAGGCGATGCCACTGCCCGACTTGTGGGCAAGGCGCTGCCGGAGCTGCTCCACCCTACGCGAAGTTGCAGCAAAGCTTTATTTCCACCAAAAAAAAAAAAAAAAAGGGAAAGAACTGACCAAATCAATCGGTTTGCTGCTTCAATTCAGCGGCTACAAACAGAAGAAAGCTCTCAATTCAGCTTGGCTTTAGTAATGCATAAAAAATAATAACCTGGATAGAGCTGACTAGCATACCATTTCTCTTCGGTTGCTCATTTTGCTCGCTAAATACGTCATCACGACTCGTGGGTTTGACTCTTAAATTGTTCTTATCTGTTAAAGTATAAGTTGAAAAACATTGATCTGAGGGCCGAGTAGATTTTCGATTAAATAGGAAGAAGGTGATGCTTATCAGATACATATCGATGAGGGAGTAATCCTAATCGTCTCTAAATATTGTAATCACCAAGTTAATTAAAAAAAAAATAAAGAGGGACAAATATAATCTTTACGTTTACTTCCCGCCGGCAGCATTCGGACAATGTGCTCGTAGGGGAACAGAGACGAGAATTACAAAGGCAAAAACAGAGAGTATGTTAGCCATGATGCAATGGTCTCGATATTGAATAGAAAAAGCTATAAATTCCTTTGTCTTCTTTTGGATTGATCTCATTGGCAACCCTATACTCCAATCCTAAGAGGCACTTGAACATTTTCCTCTAAAAAAATTAAAAAATTAAAAAGAAATTATCCTTCAAATCAGCTAGCATCAATCTATACTCCAATCCCATCGATTGGTCTGGTACACCATGCCGAGCTGCGGGGCTTAACGTTAATACTTTCGTTCTATACCAAGACAATAGACACCAAATGATCAGGAGGTGAAAGTCATGTTCTCTGTCGTTTGTCAAAGGCTATTAGCTTTGGTTATTGAGGATACAAAACAAGCAATGCCGTAATGGACTGCAATCCCTAATTTGGCACATTCAGGATGTTAATTTTCTCACTTATGATTCTACGACGTCAGTCGTCCGCTTTGTCTATTGTCTTCGAAAGCAAAGCATTGCAGCATAGTCTTGCTTGGGAATAAGAGATACCAACAAAGCAATTAAAAAGGCCTCCAGTTCCTATAACCGAAGGATATTAGTCATCAAATATTATCAGGAATAAGAAGTTTCCGAACTTCAATCGGCAGAGGAGAGCACTTGTATGTGAAGGCGAGGAACGACGATAAAACCAGTAAACGAGCAAATGTCGGGTGACGCTTTATAGACCCTCTCCCGTGCCATGTGAAGTTGAAGAACGAAGTAAATAATATAAACAGAACTTAGCAAAAAATTGAAATACTGCATGTTAGATAAATTTCTCACGCAAAAATTTTCAACATCATCCACCAATTTTTTAGGTTAAGTACATTAAAAGTGTTAAATGTTGTGTACAACAATCACTTTAGTACCAAAAGTTTTCACCGGCTCATTTAAGCACTAAATCAGAGAAAGAACGATCACTTAAATGTCAACGGCGAAAAATTCCAACCAAATTGATTACTTTATTTATAATTAAAATTATGCAATTTTTTTAAGAACTCCAATCCACATGGCATGCTTGACACTGAAATTATTGCTTTTTAATAACGATTGACACTAAAGTGATCACTTTGTATTCAAATAATCACTTTAAATAAAATTTGACACTTAAATTATCACTATTTACAACTTATGACAACGTCATTTAGGGATTATATGCTGGCTAAGCACTCGAGCAAGCCACGTAGGACTGAGAAATTAATAAAATATAACCACGTCGGATTTCCGGTAACCCAAATAGGAGTTAGTATTTAAATGATCTTTTTTTTAAAAGTGACACTTAAGTGATCCAAAAAAACTTTTTGACACTAAAGTGAGTGTCGTACATAACTTTTGGCACTTCTAATGTCCTTGTTCCACCATTTTTGTCACCTGCAACTTATGAAATTTGTAATCAAATGGTGCTGAACCTTTCAGAACTGAAAAAAGGCACTACATGTCAGAAAATTCCCTTTGTTTCTGCAGTCAGTCACTGGTGTATAAATAGCTAAATTTTGATTCACCATTTTTGCACGGGCATATTGAACCGTTGATATCATGAAAAATAATGAAGGCATCAACTCAAACGTAAGACCGAAGCAGGTGCATAGATTGGAAAATGATTCAAGTTCCAGTTCGTCCACTCCTGAGAATCGCTTATCGCCTTCATCATTTCCTCTGGTTTTTGGAAGCGAAGCGAAGTACTAGGTAAAACAAGATCCTATATAGAACCGCCCAACCCAACATTATCAGCACATTCTTCCACTTGTCGGATTCATGTGTCGAAATATCGAGTCCCGATAAAATATCATTCCCGGTGATGTTATATGGCTTATTGTCAGGGGTGAGGCCACTCCCAAAAGTCGCCTTCGTCTGGTATTGGTTCATCAGTAGCCCCTCATACGGATAGGTCATTGTCGAGATCTTGTTCATCCACTTCCAGTACACCGGAATGTCATGGCTATTCACGAAGTACCCGCAAAACAGGAAGAACAGCGCGGTAAAAGCGATGACGGCTGCGTAACCAAGTATGTAGTTGGGCACAACCGAGCTGACAAACACCACAAACGAATTCGTCGAGAGGAGCGACACATAGAGGACCAGCAAGAAGTACAAGAACGGCCCGCGGAGCTTCAGGGCTTTCCAAACGATGGCAGCATAGACCCCAGCCTGAACCGCAAGGAAAGGCAGGTAAGTTACGAGGCCGGCAATTGTGTAGGAAGAGGCACGGTAGGCATTGTGGGAGGTCTCGCGGACGAAGATGAAGCGCTCTTGAATGAAGGCTGGGACGGCATCATTGGAAGAGAAGAAGAAGAGGCAGACCGTGAAGATGAAGAAGCTGAGCCGGTTCGTGATCCCTTGGTTGTCCGCCTTCGGCCTCATGAACATTGTCGCCATCATGATCCCCATGACAGTGAGCACCATCAGCCTCGAGAGGAAGAGTTCGGGGGTCCGCTGGATGTTCTTGAAATTGCGGCGCATGAGCATCCACGTCTCAGGGAAAAATGAGTTCGCGAACTTAGGGCCGAGATTTTGGTGAGATTGGAGGGCATTCGGGCCAATGTTCGGGGTCAAGTAGTCGTTCTCGTTCACTGTATAGTCGCTGCTGTGAGGCGTTGGCGTCTCACGGAGAATTTCACTCGAGTACGCGTAGTAACTTCCCGGTGATGCACTGCATAACCAATAAACGATGGCGAGATGAATGAGTGCTGCCAAACACTAGAAACAGAAATTTAGTGAAGAATAATTTTCGTTTGTAGACTCTAGCGAATTCAAGTATCCGAAATCAGCGCCAAAGAATGTCTTTGAATTGCAAAAATAGCCATATATTCATCTAATTATATGGTTTAATACCTCATTGCTGCTTGCATCTTTGGGTCAGCGTTCTGTCTTGAAGGAGTGAACCCAAGTGCCTGCATAACTCCACTGCGGCTTGGAGTCCATGATGTAGATAAATTATTGTAAGGACTTCTCAAGCTGTGGTCAAACTCATCGTTCGCAGAGTGCACGCTCGCTTGCAAGTGCAATCGCCGGCCATTTCCGTGGTCGCGGCTCTGATCGTGCCCTTGATTGCTGTGATCGTGGAGACGAGAAGGTGGGGTGGGTGTGACCGTTGAGATCGACATCTCTTCATCAGACAGCGGTGGGGGTTTCATGCCCGTCCGGACGAACTCGGCCAGAGCTTCGACCCCAAACTCGGATTGATCGTACTCTTGGATGACGTCGATGAGGTGCTCTATTGAGTTCTCGCCCTTCGGGACTTTCCGGCCCATGCGGCCAAGGTGGAGGGTCACGTCCTTCGGCGATCCTTGGAACATGAGCTGGCCGCGGGCCAGGATGATGAGGTGGTCGAGGAGGAGTTGGATTCTCGATGAAGGCTGGTGGATGGTGAGGATCACGGTGCTGCCGGAGCGAGCTATGTCGTGCACCTTCTCAATCACGCTGTGGGCGCTGGTCGAATCGAGGCCCGAGGTTGGCTCGTCAAGAAAGAGTAGGGATGGCCCGTGGATGATGTCGACACCGATTGATACCCTCCGGCGCTCTCCTCCGGACACCCCGCGTGTCCCCTCATCCCCGATGCAGGTGTTCCGGGATGACTGTGATCAAAGTAGTGATCGCACAAATTACTCGAGGAAAACAATGAACTTCTCCTTAGAAAATGCATGCTTCGATGCCATTCCAATCTTCATATGCAATTCTTTGCTTAAACATATTGCATAGACTGGTCCTTGAAAGGATCGCATAGGGGTTAATGTCTGTCAATAGAAGCTAACCCAAATTCAACTATCCTAACGCGTGATGATTTTGTAAAATGAATTTAGGTAGTATTTTCTCAATATCAAAGATTGTGTATCTTATATATTTATTCCTTGGCTTTTGTATTAATCAATAACTTTTTGGTGAAAGCATTTTTGCATATAAACCTGGGAGATGGGAATAGTCAATGAGGATATGTGCAAGAAACCTTCAACTGAAGACTTCATGACGATTAACTTTGTCCCGACTCAACAAGGGAAATAAGACACGCAAATTGTGAAATTGATTATATAAGTTCTATGACATATTATAACTTAATGTTTATATAAGTAGCCGTATTTAAGCTTTTAATAGAAATCCGGTGCATCGATTTATGGATAGATTTTACAATCAATCTCACCCTCTAATGCTATTAGAAAAGGTCAAGTTTAAGTGCTCAAAACTCACCGAGAGTCCGAGCTGCTCGATCAACTTCTCCACTCTCTGGATCTTGTCCGCCATCGAGATCTGCCCCAGCCGGAAGTCAGCGGCGAACATGAGCGTCTCATAGACAGTGAGCATCGGGAACAACCTATCATCTTGCATTATGTAAGCAGAGGTCCTCTTGATCAAGCTAGGACTCATCTCCATGCCGTCCATGGAGACCCGACCCTTGAGGCTCCCGCTTGCAATCCTCCCCGCCAGGCCATCCAAGAATGTGGACTTCCCCGCCCCACTTGGGCCCATCACCGCCGTGATGCACCCTTTCGGGGCATAGCCGGTGATCCGGTGGAGCAGGTCCACGTCCTGTTTGAACCGGTGCCCGTCAATCTTCTTCTTCTTGGTCACGGTGTAGGTGAGGGCAGAGAACTCAAGCCCGCCGGTGAAGTTCATCGGCTTCGGGATCTCAATCATGGTTTCGTGATGATGTCCATTCTTATGAGCCATTGCTTGGTGCTCCAACCTATCGCTCCGGTGGTGGTTTGAACCCTTCTCCTTTGGTGAACTTACAGCATTGAGAGGGAGAGAGATTTAGAACTGCCTTCTGGTGTTTCTCCTTTTGGTCTCCCAAATTGTAGTTGTTGTGTACAAGGTATATTAATAAATATTGGAGCTAGAGAGAGAGAGAGAGAGTTTCCACAGCTGGAGGGCCACTTCAAGGAGATAATTTCGAAGCACGATGGTGAGGATGTCATCATTGAAGAATCCGGTTTCGGTCGTATTCTTCGAAAAATCACGGCATGCCTTCTTGTAAACTCCCAAGGCCTTTGGTTGGAGTCTAGTTCTAGAATTGGCTACCCCTTGGCCTAGCTCCATTGGATGTTTCTACGTGCCTGATTTGCTTAACTCTTCATGCCAGAAACCTGTGCATTGTGTTCTTGAGATTGATCATCAATTTTTCTGGTCCGCCCACAGCAGAAATGCTTGCATAGATAATGTCCTCGTAAGCTCGCGCTACACGGGTCATGAGATCGACGTTGACGGATTTCTTTACCATCAATATACCAAATATAAATCTGTAGTGATACCATGAGATTTATGTGCTGACTTCTCTCTTAACTTGTGAACCCACTAATTACATTCATATTAGGGGTGAGTATAGTTTCAAGGTAAAATTGAGAACCTGAGAACCAGACCCGTAGGAACCGATCTAATTCTAAGTTCTAAGATATGCAAGGTAGAACCTAGATTCAAAAAATTGGGGAACCTATTCTAACAAGTGAGTTCATGGAAACCTGAAACAAGTCTTTGTATTTTTCTTGTTATATGTCTCCATACAATTCTACGGTATTCCATGACGTTCAATTATAAGTGTGTAATCTGAAACCATCAATCTAAACTTCTATTTCCAACAATATCCATAATTACGACTTTTACTTTATTAATATTTCATAACCTTCGCGTGTCCAAATATGAGTTATGAACAATAGATTGTAACAAATGGTAGTCATTAAATGTGATAATTCACTATAATCGTTCGATTGAAAGTATAGGTGAAACTTAAATAGACCTTGAAACAAACCCCGAAACCCGTGATAGAATAGGTTCCAAGTTCCTAGTATGTAAGATAGGTTCCAGGTTCCAAAAAATTAAAAACCTATTTCAACGGCTAGGTGGCACTTGGAGAAAATCCGAAACCGATCACCCCTAACTCATATAGCCATTGATTCAAAAGAGTAAACTATCGAGAATACTTGGCAAGACTACAAAATGAGCCTCGCTTGAGCGAGTATTGGAAGTTCATTGGCAGAGAAAAGGTAATGTAGCTGCATTTTGTCAGTCATAAGATGCCAATCGATGTTCATTGGTAGAGGAATAGAGTTTCAAATGATACTGCTGTCATCAGTTGTCACATGGAAAACTTGTGAATGCTAAAATAAGATGTCATCATCAGTATAGCTTTCAAGGAGCAACATTCAGATGTTACGTACCAACTGGATTATTGAAACATTGCGAGGATTCCAAAGTGAATTATACGATTACAGAAGGAAATACATGCATAACCGCCACATTTAGGTTGTCAACAATCCATTTGTTCGAAAGAAATAAGGATGAATTTGTTGGTTGCTTCTCCCAAGATGTGGATTGGCCTTGGCTGTCTCATATGGGCGGAAAAGTTTTATCAGTTAAGTAGAAGACACAGCTAATGCAAACATAAGAGAGCTAGTGAAAATGTCTGACAAGATGCATAACATTATCATCATGCTCTCAAAGGATTTACATGGTTCGTCAACGGGTCTAAATCCACCTGAAGAGATCGATGAGATACTTCACTAATAATCAATAGTGTATGAATTACAATTGCCCAATCACACTTTCAAATGTTTGCCTAACCCAGTTGTACCCGCATAGCCTCCCAAGAACAAAATTAAAGAGAAAAACCAAAAGTAACCATTGCAAGTTCTCTTTGATAGCTCTTCCAAACTTCCTCTGAAGTTAGATTTAATGTAACGTATGAAATATGTCAAACCCCAAGCTTAAAACGTTGTTCTGTGTGTGGTAAGACATCTGCCCATAATTGGCGAGACGTGTAAATAATCTCAACAAGTCAGGGAGCAGGTCGAACTTCTTCGGTTAGAATTAAAGTAATGTACGAAATAGGTCGACCGCCAAACTTAAAACATTGTTCCACACATGTTTCAGCGCTGCCCACTGTCAGCAAGACGTATCAATAAATCTCAAGCTAAAAACTTAGGAAGCTGTCGAACGACGGAACTTATTGTTTGTCCGATGTCCAATCCTGCCGAAGTTCGATCCCCCAAGCGTCAGGCTTGGTGTGGCCAGACATCCCGTCTTTCATTGCAGGACGCCCAAATCTAATTGGAACCCATGATCGGCCAATGTTATAGGGTACATCAATATCATATTACGTATAAAATCATACTTAACATCAATATGCTTCCTTCACTCGGGATACAAACTAGACCTGATTATGGGTTTCACAAGGCCTGCCCAGGCCTGATGGTGACAAGAGGGCCTGAAGACTAGAGGCTCAAGCAAGGGTGTTCAATCTTAGCTTGAAATTTTGTCGATAGGACTTTTCATTTGTCAAAAAACAAGACTTTAATGATTGGCGGCTTTGGCAGAAATTTACACCCGACCTTAAAGCCAAGTACGCATGGATCTACCCAATGATCACCTCTAGAAATATGGCTAAGGGGTAAGCCTTCAAGACACGTGGGTTTTCCAATATAACACTTAAACATATCCACCCACTCTACTTTCTCTCCAAACTGCACAACTTATATAATAATAAAAAGGCTAAAACAACAAGAGGGGGTGAATTGATTTTCACAATAAAAAAAAAAAAAATCGTGAAATACAAGAGAATATTCTCTTATAGAAGGAACATCAATTATGCTGATGCAGATGCTTCTATCTAGTAGATGATGAGACCCTTCAAAAGATGGAAGATATTGTAAAACAGATTTATAGTAGTTTGGTCTTCTACTTGGCCTATGTCCACTTTTTCGAATTAACAACCATCAACAAGGTTAGAACCCACTAGTAGTTTTAGAGATGTTATAGTCCAAAAAACAATAATGTTTTTACACAAAACTCAATAAATAACTCTACAAATACAAACACCTTTAAGAACATTGTAATCTCATATTGTAAAACAGATTTATAGTAGTTTGGTCTTCTACTTGGCCTATGTCCACTTTTTCGAATTAACAACCATCAACAAGGTTAGAACCCACTAGTAGTTTTAGAGATGTTATAGTCCAAAAAACAATAATGTTTTTACACAAAACTCAATAAATAACTCTACAAATACAAACACCTTTAAGAACATTGTAATCTCTCAAGACAACCCTCACAAAAAATAATAATCAGAAAGCAAGTAGCTGTTACAAGTGTGACCACAAGAGTAAGAATGACAGAGAAAATAGAAGTTGTGAATTTCCACAAAATCCTCAGCCACCCTTGATCATCTTAGATAGCCTTCTAATCTCCAAACTCAACGTTGGAAGCCAATTCTTAGTCAAAGGAGTTGTTGGACCAACTTCTCCGCCAGCAGACCTATTTTTGGCTAATCGAGTTTATTGTCTGCGGTCAAAGCAAACGTTTTTCGACATTAAAGATTTATGCTTCTGCAGGCTATCTGATCCTCTAAACTACTTGAACTGAAAAAGAAAAAATGTTCTGATATTCTCTAAGCTACTTTCTGCGGATTTTAGACTGTAAAAGTGGTGGCTAGATACCAATTTGAATTCAAATCAATTTGGAAAGAGGCATAGGTCCTCCTATCCAGTATACTCCATCTCTAAGTTTGTTTGTTATTATATGCTAATCAGAGTTATCTTTTTTTATAATTTATGGACACAATTGCAAAGCCCGACCACTTGGAGGTTCATGAAATACCCCGCAATGTCTATGAACCCGGAAAGTGCATCCCTTTAGCCTGTACGGCCTTACTATAAAGTAGCTTGCACGTAATGTGTGAAATTTGAACCGATGGCCTTCCTCTTATTCCCAACCATCTACGCTAGTAGGGGGGGATTAAATGCTGATGCCAACCTAACGTAATCTTTTTTTAATATGAACTGAATTTTATATTTTACTTTTTATTTGATTTAGATCTTCCGGCCCACATGCTTTGACTTGTTTAACTAGAAATATTAAGAACTGTCATAACATATAAATACTGACGCGTAAATCCATGTACTTTGAAATTTGCATATAATTACGGGAAAACAAAAGGTGCTTGTGTTCACTGATGTTCATGGGCCTAATGTTTAGTGATTTTAGAATTTCGGCAATGAATATTTGCTCTCTCGATTTGAACTTCTTTCTGGAAAATGAGAAAATATTTTCTAGTTAATAATATGCCTACACATAGCCCAAATACTATATGCCTTTAAAGGTGTATTTGTTTCATAAAAAATGAATGATCTAAAAAGCATTTAAAAAAAAATAATCTCTTATATTCCTTACAAAAAGCAATAGATGAAAAATATTTTGATTATCAAAAAAAATATTTAGACATAAATTGTTGTCGATAATGAAAATATTTTTCATTGATCAATTATTTCAAGTGATATAAACGATTACTATTTAAAAAATATTTTCTAAATCATTTATTTTTCATCAACTGAACGGAGTCTAATTGTCTATTTATACACCATGAAATGTGTTCACTTGTTCAATGCATCACATTCACATGGGCCCATCTAAACATTCTTTACTTGAATAGTAGGAATTCCAAAAGGATAAAGATGAAAGTTCCACCTCTTCATGTTAAAATATACTTTGCGTTAAGCTAAGCCACATTCTTTCCTTCTTTTGGCCTTAAAGATCGGATTCTTTGAGCACCAATACGACTGTCTGCACACAGCACAGAAGTCGACTTTCGTGCCTCTAAACTTATAAGAATAAAAGTAATGAAAGGGAAAAGAGGGCCTTCTCTTTTTCTTTTTTTCTTTTTTGGGCTATTCTAAGCCGACTCGGGGCTGAGTAAGGCGTGGGACTCCACCTTACTTCTGCAAATTAGAGATTTTGGATTTCGAGACTTGGTTACGTTTTCTTTTACTTATAGTAACATTAGAATAATTTTTTATTATGAATCGAACCTCAAGAATTTCAATAACGATATTCGAATGATGGGGGAAGATATCTATATATGTGAAAATTTCGATGTCATTCATTTTTGGACGCCTCAAATGCCAGTTTGAATTATAATGTCTCCCACCCAAAATAACCTTGAAAGTTACACCTGCCATCGTGAGTGAAGCGCCACCCAATGCATATAGATGGCACATATTATTAATGTAGGCGTCCGTGGGATCGAGTCGAGCCAAAATATTCGAAGCCTCGTGTTATCTCTTAAAGAAGTAGCCGAGTATAAGAGGAATTCCTTGGGCTTTTCATGCTCAAGAGTAGAGGCGAATTGAGTCAAGCTACTCCTGAGTAGTTCGGAGTCCAACTCAATGATTACTTGAGATTGACTCATCTAATTTCCAATCGAGCTCGAGCTACTCAAGAATCTTGTCAAATCAAACTCTAGTTAATACTCAACTCAACGACGTTGCAAGTCTAATTGAGCTTATTTTATTTTTCCAAAACTATTAATGGTTGTGAAAACATATATGAATATCCTTAAGTTGAGATTTAATTTGAGCTTTCTAAACTCAAGCTATTCACAAGATAACCGTAATTGAGTCGAGTTCAAGCACTGCGACTAAAGCCAGGCTCAAGCAATAAAGTTTATACTTGATCAAGATCAAAGATTCAAAATCAAATTTCAAGCACTAAATATGCGAGTACAGTGGAGCTCAAGTTTGATGGTGTATCGACATTCGATACATTCCTCCTAAAGAGTTGCTCTCGTCAGAAAACTTGACTTATGAATAATGCCTAAACCAAAGCTTCCAAGACAAATTTTGATATCGGCCCCATTTATTTTGTATGTGCTGTCATAGCCAAAAGATTATGTATTTACAGCGCATTTATTAGATGAAAATTTGTAATTTAATTTCCATACGATGTGATCTCGTACATACGCACATCATTCTAGCCTTTTTAATTACGAGTGACGATCATACATTCTGAAAATAAGTTTCCTTTCTCATGTAATTACTAATTATGAGTGCGGAAGGCAATTTTTGCATATTCCCCACGCAATATTTGTTCTTGATTCGAAACATTATATACTTCAGATATCTTTACCAAGATATTGCAAACAAATCACAAAGACGAGGCAATTAAAATAGATATAATCAAAAGCAAAAGACGGTCAATATATTCACTCACAGAAAAACACGACACTTCCAAACTTATTCAAGTCGAACTGTCCATGCTCAACAATATCCATCAGATTAGCTAACGAATATGACCGAAGGGTCGCAGCAACACTCGTCGATCAGGCAACAGCAACAGAGAGCCGCAAGACTGCAAATTAAATCAAGGAAAGAATATTCTTGATTAGAGAGAACAAGGAGATCGCACAATAACCTTAATTAACAAAGAAGTGAATAGACAAAAACAAGGACTACCATCCTTCGAGAAACCCTGTCTCTTTCCGGGGCGGCGGAGGAGCTGCATACTGCGGAGGAGCCATGACCGGAGGACCTTGACCTTGGTAGTATCCTTGAACCACACCCCCAACAAACCAATAATCAGAATAACCAAATCCTCGAGGCTTAAGTCGATGATATACATGTCAATGCAGGCTCATCGACCAATCGTGTGAAAATAGGTCCCGATCGCACAGAATACCGAGAAGGGCACCTCGTCGATGGCCTCAAAGACGAAACTTTTCAGGAAATTAATCAGGAGCATGCATGAAAAAGTACATAACAGAGAGAGAGAGAGAGAGAGAGTACCTTGAGCAGGGTAAGGGTAACCGTACTTGGGGTCCATCTCTCTTGAAAGAGAAAGTACCTTGAGGAGGAGGAGGAGGAGGAAGAGTTGCTTGGAGCTCGAGATTTGCAGAGAACAGCAACGGAAGACGCGATGATTTGGCTTCTTCTTTGAGAGAGAGAGGAGAGATCGTATATATAAGTGAGCGTGGACAGAGCGGTCGTGTCGGAGGAGTTGGTTTCACACTGACGATGCGGACGGACCGAGCCCACCGAATTACATTGCGCGTGCATCGATCGATACCCCCCCTACATGATGGCGATATTGCCCTTCCCCTTTTTTGCTCTATTTTGGTAGGCATATATTTGCTGCCGTTTTCAATTAGGTCGACGTAGATGTGGGGACAAATTGGAAAGTGGAAAAAGAAGGGATCGTAAGCCGCGACTATACGAAAAGAATCTTTAGTATACTAGTGAAGAATATTGCAATTTTATAACTTATTGATTACTCGAGAGGAGATATCAAATTAGAAACTGCAAAATCTCCTTTTTCTTTTTTTTTTGCTTTTTTTCTCTCTTTTTTCCCTCTTTTTTTCCGCTCCTCCCTCGTTCCTCTTGCTCCGGCGACCGACCAAAGGGGAGGGATGGTCCCCGAACCAACACAGCCGACTAGTGGTGGTCTTACCTTGCCACTTGCTCCAACAACCAACCAAAGGGGAGGGACGGTCGCCAGACTAACACAGACGGCTAGTGGTGGTCTCACCTTGCCATCACTGGGCAATGGTAAGCTCGCCCCTGCCTAGTGACGGCAAGGGCAAGGCGACGGCAAGGGTGAGGTGAGCGTCATTAAATGCAGGCAAGGCCAACCTCACACAGCGATGGTGAGGTGAGCCCTTGCTCGATCTGCGCAAGGCTAAGCTCATCGATTCACTAGCGAGGCTTGCCCTCACCAAATCTAGTGGGGGCTCACCTCGCTAGTGGCTGGGTGAGCTTGCCTTTACCTAGCAATGGCAAGGTGAGTTTGCCATTACCTATTGCGTCAGTCTAGCCACCAACCCTCCCCTTTGGCCGATCGCTAGAGCAAGAGAAAGAAGGAGGCAAAAGAAAAAGAGAGAGAAAAAAAAGAAAAATATAAAATTATATAAAATTTTGAAAAGAAAATAAATTATTACTAAAAAATTGTCCCCCAACATCAACTAGCATCCACATCAATACTAGCCGGCCAAATTTAGCCAAATAAATTGAATTAGCACAATTGCATCAAGCTTATGACTAAATTAGCAAAAAAAAAATTAGTACTAATTAGAAAAAATTATAATAGGTTGAAGACTTTTTTGGTAATTTTTCCATTTAATCACTTACCTGGAAAATTGAATTGTTTCAAAATTAAGCATGCATGACAATGTTCTGAGTTACTTATTAACATTGCCCGAATCACCGACTTAGGCGCATGCTACCTGTGTACGTGTAATGGGCTGGTTATACATCGAAAGAAAGTATGTAATCAGAGCATTTATACAAAAAAAGAAAACAAGTGTTTATTCAATGTGTATCAATTATTATACAAGTAATTTTGAAAAGTTCAAAGTAAGATAAATGACACTTTTAGCTTCATAAAATAGATATAGATGCAGAGTATTGTTAATAAGTGTCTATAGAGCGCTCGTTAATAGAAAACTTCAGTTTCTCATAACAGTAATTACATACTTCAGAAGAATAGTTAATACATCGAAAACTGTAATATTCTCTTAATAAGTCGCTTATAAAGTATTTTAATAAGCGTTTGTTAACAACTCCATATTATACGTGGGCCATCGCTGAAAAGATTATCCTCATTAAGGGTATCCCGTTGGCAATTATAGACGTGACTTTTTCTTTGTATGGAAGTAGGTATAAAGTATAATAAGGGGCTGTTTGGTAATATGCCAAACAGTGTCAAATTCTGATTTTTTATTTCCGAGATCAGTTTGGGAACAAAATCACGTTTGGTAAAAAAAAAAATTTGTAGGGAACAAATTTGTTTCCGGGAATAGATTTGGAGTGGAATCAAGAATAAAAAAAAAGTTGATTCTTTTTTCGGAAACAAATTTGAAAATCAAAACCAACTCTTCTTCTTCTTCCCTTCCGCCACCCCATGACCGTCGTTCACCACCGCCGCCCGCCGCCGCCCGCCGCCGTCCACCGGTCCGGCGAGCTCGTCGGAGGCAAGCCCAACCACCGGCGAGGCCGAGCCTCACCGAGGTTGGGCAAGCCTCTCGATGCCCCCCCCACCGGTGGCCAAGCAAGCCTCGCCCGGCCCGGCGAGGCCGGCCTAGCCACCGGCGAGGCCGAGCCTCGCGGGGTTGGGTAAGGCCGAGCCTCAACAAGGCCGGGCGAGCCTCGCCTAGTTGCCGACGAGGCTCGACCGGCGACGCTCCGGTGAGGTCATCGGCCCTTATCTAGCCGGTTGTCGATCCGACGACCGGCCACAAGAAGAAAAAGAAGAATAGGAAAAAAAAAGAAAAAAAAGAAGAAAAGGGAAAAAAAGTAAAAAATTTATTTAAAAATTAAAAGAAATTGATTTGGAACAAAATTAATGGGCACGGTACCAAACGCAATTCTATTCTAGAATCAGAAATTTTAGACGATTACCAAACGGCTTAAAATGCTTAGAATTTGTCCTCGATAACAAAATAAAAAAAAATCATTTCGATCGAATCTACTTAAAAAACAGAATCGTTACCAAACGCGTCCTAAGTATACCCGGAAACATACACTCTCATCCAAATAGCTTACCGAGTCATTGTGAGTGTCTTGATCCGGGCTTTTCTGTAATGACGACATCGATTTGACGTGAAAGATTTAGGTTTTTCTTTTCTTTTAGTCACGACAACGGAACTCCGCTCAGTTTATCCACAGCATTTCAGCAATTGAGACCAGTACAGACCCTAATTTGCAGCATCTAATAGAACCTCAGCGTTTCTCTCGTAATGCATGAAAATCTTATGGTCTAACTTGAAACTCCAGTCGATACCAAAGAACTATCAAAATGTCCTTCAAAATTGGTATAAATATCAATATATATATATATATATATATATATATATATATATATATATATATATATATATATAAAGATATTATATTGGTACCAATACAATTCATATTCTGAGGTCAGAAAAGCTGTTAATGTGGGATAGCACACCTTCCACAAATTATGTTTTCATTGATTCCATTTCTACCTTAGGGGGGGTCGGCCATAGAGCTAGCAAGCTTATGGGACACTAGTGTTTCTAGCTCAAAGGTTAAAGTATTTTTAGAAGAAAAGTTGAATTTTTGTATATCTTTTTATAACTTTTTTCCTTTTTTTTTTTATCCTTCTCTTATTGCCGGTCACATGACATGGCAAGCGGGGTTTAGCCTCACTCACCTAGTCCACCACAGGCCAAGCCGTACTTAAACAAGGACGAGTGCCAACAAGGCCCCCTCACAAGATCTAGCGAGGCCAACCCCGCCCAAGCTAGGGCGGCCTCACCAAGTGTTGCCTGATCAAGGGTGAGGCCCGACAAGCCTCCCCTTGGCCTAGGCGAGGGCAAGGCCTGGCCAGACGCGAGTTTGTTCGGCTTTCAAGCAAAATCGGTTGAGAGAAGGCTTTTGGGGTAGTGGGTATTGGTTTAATTGGTGTTTTGCTACAGAGGAAAGAGAAATGGTCATTCAAGCGCAGTTGTACCCTAGGAATAACACTGGCGTTGGATTGTCAACGTGGGGCTCTTCTCAAGGTTCTGCTGTTGGGGCCATCAATAAAGGTTGTGGATAGGACGATGGCTTTTCTAGGATGAAACAGAGAGCAGCAGCAGCAATTGCAATTGGAGTTCTTACAGCAGCAGCTGCAGAATCATGATCAGACTAGCATTGGAACAAGGCTGACACTCGCCCAGGTCTGGGCACGGCTCAGGGCCACCCAGGCGAGGCCTGGCGAGTCCACCCCTCGCCCAAGCAAGGGGGACCTCGCCAGCCAGTGACTAGCACCAGCCAGAGGCAAAAAGAGAAGACAAAAAGAAAAAAAAAAGAAAAAAAATATAAAAAATTACTACAGATTGATTGTGCCACATGTAGATTGGCCGGCCGAATGAATTAAATCGATGCTGATATGAAAAGATTTATGATTAAATTGATCTAGTTAAGACTTAGAACTAAATTGATACTAATACAATAAATATTGAACCTTTTTTGGTACTTTTCCCTTTAAAATATGATTAACAGCTTGGGTAACGAAACCCTAATCGATCTTTTGGCTCCCGAATGGAGAGTGATTGCAGAGGCACGCCGTGGACAGATCTTTTGGGAAGGACGGCTGCTGGATTTCATGGTAGGAAAAGGGTTTAAGAAAAGCCTTCAAAAGGGATGACCAAAGTGATAAAAAAGTTCGAGGATAAAGGCGAGGACTTTCTTTCACGTTCGTAGGTCATGGACATGGACAGATGTAATCCTAATATTCCCAAGAATATATACCTTTTTTTTATAGCTTTAGTTAAAGGGATAAGTATGCGTAATTATTTATAATAGCCAAGTCATAATTGTCCAGTCAATTTGCGGCAAAAAAGCAAGAATAATATCTACAAAAATAATTTCTGAAATGTGAATGGAACTTTTTTTTTTCTTTGGACAGAAAAATGTGAATGGAACTTCAAAACGAGTTATTATTCTCCTTTCCGAAAGAAAAAGAAATATTCTCCTCTTAGATAATGCAAGTAGTTTCTCGCCAAATTCTCCACAAAAAATATTCCCGAGAACAAGTTGATTCCTTATGTTTTCCTAAGAATGATCAACTAGGAACATATCCTAGAGATTTGGTAAGATTATCTTGAAAGATAGGTGCTAAGTGCATATAAAATGTCTAATTAATCTCACCTTTTGTCGAACTAGACATCTGTACGGCATTACGCACGTCCAAGCAATCTAAAATTCCATTATGAAGGTTTTTTTTTTTTTTTTTTTTTTTTTATGGCAGCGTCACTACCACGATTTGAGGGACGAGGGGCCGCAAGAAGAAAGTTGGGTCAGAAAAATGGCTTAAAAAAATATTAAGAATTTTTCCATTCTTGCCTCTTCTCAAGATTCTCAAATTGTCAAAAAAAAAAATAATAATAATAAGTAGGATTAATTACAATTTTACGTCCTGACCAAAAAAAATATACAATTTTATGTCAGATTATTTTTCATCCATAATTGATTTTTTTTTTTTTTTTTTTTTGGTATCTGCTTCCTTTTTCCATCTTCGTCTATTTCTATTTTCGATTCCTTTTATTTGCATTTTTCAGAGATTCCCCACCCAAGTGTTGGTCAGGTGCTTCAATTTCAATAACATGCTAAGTCCTTATGTGGCAGGAGAGTATAAAATGTGAAGATTACAGCGTGTCCGGATGTTGTTTATCGCGTCGATTAGGGTAAGGTGAATGAATTCTCACCTGAAATTGGGAATCATAATGGATACAGCCAATTCCCAATCTATGAAATCAGGAATCGATGTCTATTGGAGCGAAGATAGGTAGCCTCTGGGTTCGGTTCCTTCATATAACTCTATCCACCTGGCAATCGTACCGGACTGAGGCTGACTGTGCAGAATTTTTTCTTTCTTTTTTTGGATTCCTCTATGAAAATTCCTGAAAATATGTGGGCAGTCATTTGTTCTTTTTTCATGTGAAACTGTGAACGCCACCAAAAGGTCAAAAGGCTCGGCACTTTCGTGGAATTTATTTTCATTCAATTACTAGCAGAAAGAAAAGAAATACGCTATTATACTGATGCGCACGCGCTACTGCCCAGCTGCAGGATGAGTTATCTGGCTCAGCAGTTCATCATAGTTCATAGCCAAAACAAAAACCATCTCAGCATCGAGCAAAGAAGTTCTTCGGTGGTAATTGTCATGCCACCATTTGCATTGCTTCGAAATTTCCCTCTCCGCACCTCCGGACCGCAAGGTTGATCGCTTCGAAAGCATGCCCTCGCCCACGAAGTGGATTAAAATCCAACCCATGCGAGGATGGATGCGAGAGAGTTTACTTCCAGAATGTACACAAAGAATTCGCCTGAGCGACAAGCGCATGAGGAAACATGCACCATCTGCCCAAGAAAAATGATTATTTGTACATGTTGTACACAAATGAGTTCCACAATCGCTAGTTCAATTCAACCGACACGACATGCTCCAGATCCCCCAGCATCAAGACATGCCCGCCCCCGACCAAAATTTTTCTGCCACTCTCATTTACAACGCTAAAATGGTCACAAGGATCTACCAAAATGCTTGTCTCGATAGATCCATTTGGAAAAGTATGCACACGGTCGAATCCAATAAGTTGTTTCTGTGGGGTGCCTCGAATTAGTCTTGGTGCTCTAGAGAATAGCATCACCACATGGCTTCCCTTCATATCACCGACGTTCGTCACGGATATCTGCACCCGGAATTTCAGCGAATCGCAGGATTCTTCGATCTCAGCAATGTCCAAGGAAGCCAGTCCTTCAGCCTCTTGGAGTACTCGGTTCCTGTAAGGATTAGCTCTGGAAGATCTTAGCAGAGTTAGCTTCACTGGTGCCGACTGGAACTTGTAATGGAAATCTGTGTAGCTTAAGCCGTGTCCGTATCCGTAGACTCTATCGCCGGTGTAAAACCGGTATGTTCTTCCAGGATAACCATGAGAAGGATCAGCCCGCATGTTCATATTATTCATCGGAACTTCGGTGAATGACTCCGTATACCATGTCACAGGCAGTCGACCACCTGAACAAAGTTTGTTGCATCAAAAATTCAAGCCCATAAGTCCAAGATGCTAACACTAACAAGGGATCAAATGCAAATTCACTTCTATATATAAATCTATAGAAGAAACCGAGCCAGTAACACTTTGCTTCTACATGATTTTAGGTAGAAGAAAGAGATTCACTGGGGAAAAGAAGAGATCCAAAACTGGACTCAGCCATTGATGATGTTTATGTCCAATTAATTGCTATGCACATGAGGGGCCTCCTTGCTTTCAAGGGATCATGCAAAATAAAGGGAAAATGGATTGTACGATGCTCAAGCTATTCATCTTCAGAAAAGCACAGAGCTTCTCTCTAATTAGTTACTATACAAAACAACGAACCTGGATTGACATCACCAAAAATGATTTCTGCAAGCGCTTTCCCACCAGCTTCGCCAGGGTATCCAATCCAAAGGATGCTCGCAATTCGTGGGTCATTTTGAGCGAATGAAACATCAAGGGGCCCGCCACCAGTCAGAACAAGGACTATAGGGTTTTTACTTGTGGCGGCAATTGAAGACACAAGATCCATCTGTTTTCCAGGTAAGAGAAGACTGACTCGGTCTAGGTCTTCTGTCTCTTGGGTCAAGTCCAAGCCCACGACAACAATAACATAGTCGGCCTTCTTTGCAGCCAGAACTGCTTCATGAAATGCATCCCTTGCATTACAGGGGATGTCTTGGCAACCAGCTGCATGAGATGTCATCTGTACATAGGCTTGAAGTTCCTCGAACAGGCTTTTTTGCTTGCAAGGGATTCCTGCGAAAGGAATAAGATGTAACAATTCAGACAGTCATAGATGTAGTGGTAGGAAATACGAGAATCTAGAGGAAAAGTACAGAGAACAACTATCAAGGACATAGGGTAGAATCAGACAAGCAACTTAAGTAAGTGCATATCAACAAACCTGTGTAAGAGCCCAGCATATTGCTTATGTTCCTAGCATGTGGACCAATAACGGCCAAGGAAGAAACAACATCCTCGCGGAAAGGCAGGAATTTGTTTTCATTCTTTAGGAGAACTATTCCCTGCCTCGCAGCTTCTAATGCTAGCGTCCTATGCTCAGATTTACAAACATCTTTAGGTCCCAATCTTCCAAATTGTCCTTTCCTGGGGTCCCCATCAAAAATGCCAAGACGCAATTGGACTGAAAAGAGATTGAGAAGAGCTCTATCTATGTCTTCTTCCCCCACCTTCCCTTGCTCAACTGCAGACTCAGTATTTCGAACCAAAAATGATCCGCAATTTATATCCATGCCTGCAAACACAATTCCATAGCCATGGCTTAGATAACATGGAATATCTAACACATTAATTCAAAAATCAAAAATCTATGCTGATATTTTAGCTATTAGGTTCTTAAGAGTAGTGGAAGGAGGCATAATAATGCCCTTTCAATTTTGCACACAAGGAGCTTCCCTCCCTTTTTCTTTCTCATTATATATCAAAGGAAGGTCTTGACATTTGGTTTTCACTCCCTTTTCATTCTTACATTATTTCTCTCTGTAACAACGGAAAAAAAAAGATTCCCATATCAATCTGTCACTGATTCCATCCCAATATTCTTTATATATTGAACAGCATGTCATGAGAGTCTGTAACTCTATGTCATGAGCACTTCATGAAGTAGCAAATGGTTTCGTGTGGATAATTTCATAGACCCTGAGCCTTGGCTCATTATGTATAACACAATCATATATATATACTTCATCTTGTGACTTGGGCTTTGGTTTCACATGTGGATCACACGCATGATTTATTAATAATCAAGGGAGGTAATGCAAGCATACAAAACTGTGTGGATATGTAACGAAAAGAAGCAGAAACGAACAGAAGACAAAATAAATAAATAAATAAATAACCTGCTTTCAGAGCATCAGCAACAGCGTCTTCACGCGTCTTCACAAAATGTTGGTACTCAAAAATAGTGGCGACCGCATCACAGTCTGAGGTGATGTATCTGAACTTAATACGAGCAAAGGGTTTACATAATAAGCTCAAAGCATCAGTAATCCAACTGAAAGAGCTGAACGATCTTACCCTTTAAAGCCCCAATCAACTCTAGCTTTCTGCAAGAGATCTTGCATAGCACACGCAGGCACCCCATTGACTTCGTTGTAGGCACACATTAAGCAGCTTGCTTTACCTTGTTGAATGCAACTCTGAAATGGAGGCTGAAATGTGTCTTGCAAGTCCTGCTGTGTGACCTACAAAGGGAAATGGATTAAGCTAGACATCCACATTGACACGGACAAAGTGAGGTAATACATTCTTACAATACAACCCAAAGTTTCCTGGATTAAGAGCTAACTCCTTCATAGTAGACAAGCCTAGTGAACGATTCATTTGGTCTTTATTCATTTGACTATAATTATTCATTTTGTCTTCCAAGTGAATAGAAACCGCATTAGTGAAAAGTAACTGTGTGCTTGAGGAGACATGACCTCTTCCCACACCGTTTGGCATGAGGCACCTATGGAAGCTCACTAGAGCACAGTAGAATAGGCCAACAGACAATGGTTAAGATAAGAAGACAAGGAAGACTAAAATTATTTTAATACTTTGGTAACTTCTTTTAATAGAATAAGATTTATTTAAAACGTTTACAACAATCAATCCCAGTCACCAATGAATGTATGTCATCATCTCACTATAAAGTTTTCATGATAAGAGTGACAATTAGAAGCCCAAAGCTAAAGCTAGCATTATATTCAGAAGGTCCCCGTTAATGAGAGATCTTCAAATGCAACCCAAGCAATGACGAAACATTCAAGTGTTATGAACTTCCTTATTTCACTACTGTATGTAACCACGAAGAAAGCAGAGCGAGCAAGCACAAAGAAAGATTCCCCACTGTTTCGCTCAAGAGCCATTGCATTCATCGCAAAGATCAATTTCTATCCATAGCATTTCATTGCCCTCTGATCATTTGAAAAGGTTAACAAAACAAGAAAAGAAAAGAACAAAAATGGGATATTCACCACAGCATTGAAGTTGTATCGGCTCAAATCGTGCCACTTCTCCAAGTCGTACGCAGTGAAATGCTTGCAGCACGCCGAGAGCATCAACCCATCATCCTCCTCCTCGCTCCCTCCACGACCGCCCTGAATTCACGGTCCAATGTCAAGTTCGTCACGCAATTTACGGCAAACATCTATGCTAAACATGCTTAAAGATTGATTTTTTTTTCAATTAAGTAGAGCTAATCTGCGAAGAAAATCAGCACCCCCCACCCCTACCTGAAACCCCTTGACGAACTCGACCGCGAAGGCCGAGGCGACCATCGGGTCCTCCCCGGGCGTCTCCTGGCCCCTCCCCCACCTGGGGTCCCTGAAGATGTTGATGTTGGGCGCCCAGAAGGTCAACCCGCTCTGCCCCACGTTGTACATGGCCCGGGCCTCCGTCGCGATGGCCGACCCGACGGCGGACCAGAGCGTGCGGTTGAAGGCGGCGGCCATGAGGAGGACCTGGGGGAAGGTCGTGGCGGACCCGACGGGGCCGGCGGCGAAGGAGACGCCGGGGCCGTCGGTGGCGATGCCGTGGAGGGACTCGCACCACCACTCGTAGGCGGGGATGCCGAGGCGCGGGACGGCGGAGGCATTGTCGGAGAGCAGGCGGATCTTCTCCCGGAGGGTGAGGAGGGAGACGAGGGAGCGGGCGCGGGCGGGGACGGGGAGGGAGGCGTTGCAGAAGGGGTGGCGGTGGAAGCGCGGCGGCCTGCAGGGGAAGTCCGGCTGCGGAGCTGGAGATGGAGTGATGGGTTCGGTGAAGATGGAGAAGATGATGGCGAGGATGAAGAGGGAGAATTGGAGGGGAGGCATTGCCTTTGGGGAAGTGGAAGGTTGAGTTTGAGCTTGCTTTTTTTGTTCTTTTTGGATTCAGTCGTGATGAGAATCTTTTGGGTGTTTTTCATTATCTTATCTTGAACAATAATGGAAGATAGAGTAAGGTTAATTCAAGCAGTTTGTGCAGGAGTGATGTAAGAAGTTGCAAGTGGGTATTTGAATGATTGATTCCTCGTGGATATTTATTTATTGATAGGGAATATCGGGAAGTGATCGCGAACTTTAAATATATTTAACGTGGTTGTTAAATTTTAATTTAATGTGCATTTTTAATTAATTTAATATAATTCGTAGATCTTTTCTTATACATTTTTAAGTTAATTCATAAAATGTATTAAAATGTAGCAAAAAGTAAATTGAACCAGTACCGAAAATCTAAAAGTAATATAGAATAAGTAAAAATTCAGAGATATAGAATAAGTAAAAATTCAGGCATAACGTTTCACATTAGACTAAACTTCAATAACTATAAATTTAGGGATTACATTACAAATTTGACTAAAGTTCGAAATCATTTGTGGTGTTTCACTCTTCACGGTCTGTCGAATGTGCAAGGGTTCAAACCTGTTAGAAAATTATTTATTTATTTATGTTATCCTTTCTTAGTCATGTAGTTGGTGTTTTGTTTGGGGCCATTCCGAGATGGGAGACCGGTTGGTGAGTTTATATTAATCATTGATTGTTGGTTAAGCATGTGATTGGAGGGATGGAAAATTATTTTGGACGGTTTTTTGGACGTAGCTTGGGCTTTTGTTGCTTCGTACGTATGTGCTATGGTGAGTTTATATTAATCATTGATTATTGGTTAAGCATGTGATTGGAGGGATGGAAAATTATTTTGGACGGTTTTTTGGACGTAGCTTGGGCTTTTGTTGCTTCGTACGTATGTGCTATTGTGACTAAAAAAATGGAGGTTTGGGCTTTTGTTGCTTTTCATGTGTGTGCTATTGTGATTAAAAATGAATAATTTTAGAGGAAGAAAATCTTGGGATTGGTGTTATACTAGAAATATCTAAAGTGAATTTACAATATATACGAGATTTACAAAATACAGTGACAACCGACTTTTTTAAATTACCCTTTTGTCATCTAAGTGATCATTATCAATCTCCTAACATGCATGGACTTTTAATCGGAATTTTTTTTTCATAAAAGATTTTGATTCATACTTGCTTTGGGTTTGTTTTATAATTTTAGGTTTCCCTAATTTTTACATTGGTTAAGTGGAGCGTTGTCAGATGGACATTTAGCAAAATACCGAGAGATCGCATGCTTTTTCTTCAATATTCAGCAATCACATAAGTACATCCATCTTGGTATCAAGACATGAAAATTCCATCAACTTTGAACCGATAATTTTTAATTTCATTTAGACGTAAACTTAAGTCAAGTTGCTAACAATATTTTATGAGTGACAGTGGTAAAGAGGAGATTTTCTTTTGTTATGCAACAAGCAATTGTCTCTATAAAATTGACAATAGGAGTATTATTTCTTAATTTCGCGTGAGATTCCATAAAAATAATTAACAATATATAATGCACAGGCATTGAAATCTCGAATTAGATTTGTTATATGTAGGAGGCGACTAACTATCAACAAAAGAACAACAAACAATTTCAACAAGAAAAAGAAGAAATTGGGCAAATTGAATAGTGTTCAGTGACACTCTGGACAAGGCTTTTTAATTCGAATCATGTAATTGCTCCCCTATTATCTTCGTTAATTGTCCTCCAAGCCATCCTCACCCAATGATGAGAGCTTCAAATACGTCTCATCGTTCCAAGGGTTGTGTTGGGATTCACTTTTGCTAAAAATATTTGCTCAAAGCAAATAGCCTTTTTTTTTATCAGAATTTAACGATATTTTATTATTAGCCCAAAACTAATAGATTACACAAGGATTCAATGTCCAAACATAAAATCAACCAGAGAGAATGAATGGGATCAACAATCCAATTTGTCAAGAGAGAACCGACTTGGCGTGCCTTAGCAACCCAATTGGCAACCTAATTATATTCTCTCGCTTCAAAGCAAAGGTTAACTTCTTTAAGCTAGCCCAACAAAGCAATGCAATCATTGATGATAGAGCCCATGGTGCTTCAACCCGACCCAAGATGCGGTCCACCACCGATAAGCTATCAGAAGATAGGACTATGCACAGATCAGTTGATACGTTCATGCGCAGATTAGATGAAAGACCTCAACTCATTCACTTCGTGCATCCCTCTTTTCTTTCAACAAGTTCAACGCCTCCCGAATAGTTAGGGTTTCGGCCACAAGTGTGGATGGGGGCGGAGATTCGTTTCGCGAATCCATCGAGGAGGACTCCATTTTGGTTTCTGCTTACTCCTGCTGCCAATTCCTTTAAACCCAAGCTGCTCCATGTGCTGTCCACACTGATTTTGCAAAAAAAATGGTTTGGCAAGCTACCTCGCATTGCTGCTGAGGACTTTTCATCTGCTTGTGCTGCTGCCGAGGATCTCTCATCTGCTCAATTTGTGTTGTCTCTCCCCTATTTCGCATGTGGTTGTGTCGAAAATATGGTTTCTTCGAATATTAATCTTGGGTTTGGGTCTTTTGCTCTGAAGATCCGGTTGTTACGAGCTTTCCATACCCTCCAAAAAGTTTCAGCAAACTTTGCTTTGGCTTGTAAGCTTTTCCTTGCAGTAAGATTCTCCCATACCCATTTATCCATCCAATTACTAATATTTGGAGATGTGTCGGCTACGATTCTATGATCTGACTATACCGCCTTAGTCTAGGGATAGAGGATAAATATGTGCTCAATAGATTCCGAAGCTTGGCCACAGAAAGGGCACTCTTATTCTAGTAAAACTTTCCACTTGTATAGATTTTCTTTCATAAGTAAAGCATTGTTGCACGCACTCCATATGAAAAATCTAACTTTAAGGTAGGTTTTGAGTTCCAGATTTCAGTCCATAGTTTTTTGGGAGGTTGATATGATGAGAATGGTTGATTTACCATTTGAAGTCTTTCGAAATCTCGAAGCTTGTTGTATCCACTCTTTACCGTGTAAGAGCTTAAATGCTTTGTTGTCCATATCATCTCGTTTGGCCCACGTGTTAGGCTTAGAGGCACAACTAAGATTTCCTTAACAATTCTTTCATTGAAAGTCCCCTGTAGTAGTTGGATGTTCCATTCCTGATCAGTTTGATTAGTTTCTTAGCAATTTTTGTTTGATAAACCACCTATCTTGCCTGAAATTAGCCATCTATCCTCTTTAATTCTGATCTTTCTACCACCCCCAACCTCTTATTTTATCTCTTGCTCAATTATTTTTCTTCCTATTAGTAAGCTTTGCCACCCCCATGAGGGTTGAGGGCCTTTGTTGGCTATCCAGAAATCACTTCTACGAAAATAAATTCCTCTCAACATACTACTCCCTATGGTATTTTGGTCTTGTATAGTTCTCCAAGTTTGCTTCCCCAATGTCGCTTTATTAAAATCAACTAAGTCTCTAAAGTCTAGCCCCCCCCAACAATCTTTCCTTGTTTTTAAGATATCCCATCTTTTCCAATGGATACCCTTGCCTGCGGCATTTTGCTTCCACCGGAAAAATGATATTCTCTTTTTAATAGCCTTGCAAATTGATATAGAAATTTTGAAGATCGACATGGCAAATTAGGGTAATACTTGAACTACCATCTTGATAAGGATTTCTTTACCCACCTTAAACATCAGCTTCTCTTTCCACCCTTCTAATCTCCTCTCAACTCTTGCTAAAATCCAGGAAAACATTTGTTTCTTTATTTGTCCCCGGTTTAAAGGTACTCTTAGATATTTACCTATTTTTTCAATGATTGGCACCCATAATTTAGTTGCAATATTCTATTTTAAGCCTTGAGGGCAATTTTTCTTAAAGAAAATTCCTAACTTGTTGAAATTGATGAACTGTCCCGATGCAAGCAATACTAGTTTAAGATGTTTCCTAAGTTCTAAGCCTCAATAATTGTACCATCCAAAAAAAAAAAATATAGCATCGTCTACGAATAGAAGATGTGATAGTGTTGGATAATGTGGGTTCAGTTAGATGCCCTTTAGGCTTCCATCTCTTATAGCTTTCAATAACAAGGAGGATAAGACACTTGCCATAAAAATGAATGAACAGGGAGAAAATGGATTGCCTTGTCTAATCCCTCTAGTTGGTTTGAAATAATCACACGACTCCCCATTTACTCAAACACTAAATGATACCAAGGAAGTACAAGTTCTAACCAAAGCAACCCATTTTTCACAAAATCCTATTTTCAACATGCAATCACATAGAAAGTCCAATTCAACTCTATTATAGGCCTTTTGCATATCCAATTTTAGGATCGTTTAAAATTTTCGCTTTCTTCTCCTCAGTTTAAGCTAATGTAGCACTTCCTTGACAATAAAAATATTGTCCTGAATTTGTCGACCCCCTAATGAAAGCATTTGTTCCTGGGATATAATTTCTAGAAGCTAGAGTTTCAATCTATTGGCCATAACCTTTGCAATGATTCTATAATTAAAATTGCATAGACTAATAGGCTAATATTGAGTGATGCTTTCTGGATTTGAAACTTCTAGGATGAGAGTAATATGAGTCCTATTAAGTTTAGTATCAAGCATACCTTGGTTGAAGAAGTTATCTACCATGCTAAATATATCTCCGTGAATTTTTGATTAGTTACTTTGGTAGAATGATCCATTGAGTCCGTCCGGTGCCAGTGCCTTTGTTGCGCCCTTTTGAAAAACTGCAATTTTCACTTCTTCCCTTGTAACAGGCCTTGTTAAAGCTTCATTCATCACCATAGTGATCACTTTTTGACATTAGTCTAACACCAGCTGATGTTCTCTACTTTCCCACCATAATATACAGAGCTTAGTAAAAGCTTGATATATGTTGCTTAAGAATCAAGGAGTCCTGACTCCAGGTTTTGACTTCCTTCAACCCCATTGATCAACTTGTGAGTCGTCTATGTAAAGATTGGATTTTATGAGGTGCGTCTCAAATTTTTTGCTACACCATCACCGGCAAAAGAACGCTTCAAGTGCCATAACTTTTGCCAAAGGGACACTTAAGTGCCATAACTTACGAAAGGTACACTTAAGTGCCACATTCGAAGAAAAACGGATCACTTGAGTGCCACTCCGGCCAAAATCCGGCCAAAACGCCAACGTGGCGTTTTTCCGGCGAAACGCGCCCAAAACGACGTCGTTTTGCACGCTGACGTGACCAAAACGGCGTTGTTTTGGGCGATGTGGTAAAAAAAAATTAAAAAATTAATTAAATTAATTTTAAAATTAAATTTAGTTAAAATATTTAAAAATAATAATTTTAAATTAAATTTAGTTAAAATATTTAAATAATAATAATTAAAAAAAAAAAAAAAAAAAAGGAAAGGGGGAGGCGGGTGGGGATTAGCCCTCGCCCGCCGCCGCCGGGAAGGGCCGGCAACGGCGGGGGATGGTCGGCCGGGGTCGCGGGGGCCTGGGGTCGGCGACCACGGCCGACCGGCGGCGAGGGCGAGGGCCCATGACCCTCCCGGATCGTGGCGAGGGCTCGCGGCCCGGCCGAGCGAGGGCCGCCGACCCTCGCCGGATCGGGCGAGAGCCGCGACCCTCGCCCGATCTGGGGGCGAGGGCTCGCGAGCCCTCGCCGCCGATCGGCCGGGGGTCGCCGCCCGGCCGGGCCCGGCGACCCGGCCGACCCTCCCCGCCGTCGCCGCCCTTCCGGCGACGGCGGTGGCCGAGGGCTAATCCCTTAGCCGCCTCCCCCTTTCCTCTTTTTTTTAAATTTTTTTAATTATTAATTTTTTAATGTTTCAACTAAATTTAATTTCAAAATTATTAATTTAAAATATTCTAACTAAATTTAATTTTAAAATTATTATTTTTAAATATTTTAAATAAATTTAATTTAATTAATTATTTTTTTTTTTTTTTTCCACGTCGCCCAAAACAATCTTTGTTTTGGCCACATCAGCGTGCAAAACGGCGTCATTTTGAGCTCGGTTCGCCGGAAAAGTGCCACGTCGACATTTTGGCCGGATTTTCGCTAGATTGGCACTCAAGTGATCCATTTTACTCCGATTTTGACACTTAAGTGTACCTTTCGTAAGTTATGGCACTTAAGTGTCCCTTTGGCTAAAGTTAAGGCACTCCAGGGGTCCGTGCGTCCACCATCACCTTAGTTCTTAAACCACCTTCCTTGTTTTGTCCACAATATCTAGCTAGTAACGTTCCTTAGCCCTCCAAGCTCTTTGAATCACTTTTTTACATTCTAGAATTTTTTGTCTAGAAAGCTTCAAATCTAAACATCTTCTTTTTTCTCACCCCAACTAAATCAGTTCATAGAAAAATCACACAATTATCTAAACCAATTGCTCGAAATGCATATGCCTCCGCATTAGGAAATGATACTCTCCAATCTAAGTTACAAAGAGTCCTATCAAGTCTTTTTTTTAACAAGCTCTACACCTTCTCGGTTATTAGTCCATGCATAAACACATCTCTTACTTTATATATCCATCAATGAATAAGATTTAAAAAATCCCCGAATGCGACCATTCTATACCGATCCACTTCACATTTTCCAACTCTTTTTCCTACTAATATAAAACTTCATTGAAATCTTTGGTGCATAGCCATGGTAGACAATTTGAGACATGAATAGGCCATAAAGTTTGGCATAATTTTAACATTTCTTGGTAATTAGTAGATGCATGAAGGAAAGAGATCTTTGTGATGACTCCATTGTTAAGATCATTGCATCTAACATCAATGAGTTCTTCAATACTTGTTTCCAAATCCACCTAAACCTCCTCATCCTATATCAGAGCCAATCCACCTCTAATTCCAACTGGATTAATTATAATTACATCTTTAAACTAAAGATGTTTTCTAGCTCATTCTATGACATTTTCCTTATTCTTGATTTCCATAAGGAATATCAAGTTAGGCCTCTCTCAAGCCACTAAGGCTCAAAGATGCTAGACTATCAAAGGATTGCCCAACCCTTGACAGTTACGGCTCAACAACTTCATGTATACCTTAGTGGCTTATTAATAACCCCTTCCACGCATGGACTAAGGGTGCGTTTGGATGGGCATTTAAAAAGCCCATTCAAGCCTCAAAACCCCTTCACCCCAAATTGTGGTGTTTGGCAACCATTCTTCAATGGGCTTTCAAGTGAAAGTCGACCATTGGGAATGCTGAAAGCTCAAGGCAGGTGGAGACTTGCCTTGAGCTTTCAGCATGTTCGGAATGCTGAATGCCTCATTTAATGAAAATAGTAAGTTGCCTATTTTGCCCTCAAAACTTTATTGAAAAACCACTTTTGCCTATTTTGAAAAAAAAAAAAAAAACCCAGATCTCGTTCTCTTCCCACCCTTCCATCGCTCTGCACCCTTCCATCACTCTCTTCCTCGTGACGACCGCTTCTCGCTCGATAGTACTCTTCGCTCGACTGCACTTTTCCTTTGCTCGTTCAAGTGCTCGTCCTCTGTAGGTTCATCTCTCCTGTCTCCCCCTCGCTCCCGAAGCCCGGTGTTCCTAGTGTGGTTCTATTTTGGTTCAAACCTCCCTTAACCCGAGGATTTTGGCTCGGTGGCACCAAGGCAGCCGGCGAATTCGTATAGAGCTCACCCTCTAGCTGCCTTCTCCGGGCTAGGTAGGGACCCACGGTGAGCCTAAGTCCATGAACTTCTTTGCCATGCTTGATCTGTCCTTTCTTGAGTGAGGTGGGAGTCAACTCCATTTCTTTAGTTATCGCTCGTGCTAGACCTGAATGAGTTCATTTTGTTGAATCTTAACTTGCTTGTTCATTACTTTTGAGTTTGGGCGTGCGCTCGAGTTCCCCACAGATCAATGTTTGCTCCCCAACTCGCTGCTCACCATGTGTTCGTTGAAACGGCTGAACCAAGTTAGCGTATAGTTTCATTCCGTTTCTGGATTCATTGTTTGCTTGGAATCTTATGTTTCAATGCCATGTGAGAGCTATTATGTTGGAGCGGAGATCACGTTTGTCGATCACTCATGAAATGTACAAGTCTATTACCACATGTTTCTCTTTTCTTCGCGTCCCTCTCTCTCTAATGGAAGAATTGGAGTGGGAAGCTCCAATGACGAGCTTCAACCAACATTATTAGACTCTTTAGAAGGTCCAGAAGTTCTATAGGTTATGTCAGGTTTTGATCATAGTCTGGTCTTTGTAGCTGAATGATCTATAGTTTGAATGGGTAGCTTAAATGGGGAAAGGGCATTGCTTCCTATCAGTTAGAGCTTTTTTATCTAAATCCTACATTTATGTGTTTTTTTTTCTTCTATTAATTTCGAGGGTGATATTGCTGTGTACTTGCTGTGTGTTGAGTTTATGGTTTATCTATTGAGTTAATTCGATTGCTTAAAATCGGTTGCAATTTGATAATGAAAAATGTTTAAGGTATCGGATGACCATGTTTTCAAGCTCTCAATTCTTCTTCGACTTAGGATGTCGATACACAGAAAAAGTTCTTGCTGTTGCTAATCTTCCTTTTTGTCTGCTGTACTCCAATTTCTCAGATGATAAACATGGGATTTATAGTAATATGCATATGATAGAGTAATGGGTGCCTTTGTTTGTTATCTTTAAACTCAAATTGCATTTGTTCACGTTGCATTTATTAGTAGATGGCAATTTCATCAAAGGAAAAAGCATTTTGGAGCCTTGAAGATGTTGAAACCTTTTGCAAGTTGTATGTTGAATAAATTGACAATGGCAATCGTCCTGCAAACAATAAAAGGGATGGATGGACGGTTATAATTAAGAAGTTTGAGGACCTAAGGGGCAAAAATTATAATAACGGTAAAATGAAGAGTAAGTGGGATAATCTTAAGGAAAATTGGAAAAGATGGAGGACGTTGGTCCTTAAGGAAACTAGATTATGATGGGATCCAAAAAAGAATACCATTGATACAAGTGATGAACGGTGGGAGAAAAAAATTCAGGTTTTTTTCCTTCTTTTGTTAATTTCTTTTTTAGTTCATCTTTTTTCTATACAACTCACGAAAATGTTTATTATAACAAGAAAATCCTAAGGTTATAGTTTTGAGAACCAAAGGCATACATCCGGATCTTCAATTTTTGTTAAATAGAATGGTTGGGGATACCGTTGCCACTAGAAACATCACATGGAATCCTGTACAAAGCTTATGTGTTGATGATAATGTTGTGGCCACACAATTTGACATTGATGGTTTAGTAGAATTTAATGATGATAATATAGAGGCGATGTGGGTGAGAAGACTAGTTAACAATATCAAAGTGATAAAAGAACGTTGCAAAGTTCAATGACGCAATCTCAAGGAAAGAAACAAAAGAAATTGAGTACAGCTGATAAGCTAGCAATGCAAATGAAGAGAATTTGTTCAGCTATTGAAAGTAGAAGTTATGCCAAAGAGTTTGATCCTTACAAGGAACTTATAGAGACGTTGAAAACTATACCCAAGATTAAGCAAAATCAAGAGTTATATTTTTTTGCACTAGATTATTTTTCAGAAAAAAAAAAGATAATAGACAAATCTTGACGCATGGACCCTTGGAGTGCCATAACTCGACACAAAAGGACACTTAAGTGCCATAACTTATGAAAGAGATACTTAAATGCCAAAATCGGAACAAAATGAATCACTTAAGTGCCAATTCGGCCAAAATCCAGCCAAAATGCTGACGTGTCAATTTTCCGACGAAGCAAATGCAAAATGGCATCGTTTTGGTGTTAACGTGGTAAAAAATTAACATAAAAATTAATTAAATTAAATTTATTTAAAACATTTATTAAAAAATACAAATATTTAAAATATTTATTAAAAAAAAAAAAGGAAGGCGGCCGAGGGCTCGGCCCACGCTGCCTCCCCCCCACCGCCCGGCAAAGGCCGGCGACGATGGGGGAGGGGCCGGCGACCCCGACCGACCGGCGGCAAGGGCCCACGAGCCCTTGCTCGGATCCGGCGAGGGTTGACGGCCCTCACCCGGCCGAGGGGGAAGGAGAAGGAGGGAGGCAACCGGTAGCCGAGGGCTCGGCCCTCGCCGCCGCCGCCATCTCCCCTCCGTCACCAGGGAGGTGGGGGAGGGTGGGCCGGGGCCGCCGAGCCCCGGCCGAGAGCCGACGACAAGGGCTTGTGTGCCCTCACCTAGATTGGGTGAGGGCACGCAAGCCCTCGTCGTTAGTCGACTGGGGCCGCCGACTCTCGACCAGGGCTCGGCCAACCCTCCCCACATTCCGGCAATGGCGAGGAGTAGGGGTGAGCATGGTTCCTAGGTAGAACCGGGAACCGGAGGTTCCGGTTCGGTTCCCGGTTCTAAAGCGACCGGTTTCGATTCCCGGAACCGAAACCTGGGGATCGGAACCGGAACCGGAACCAGTTAGGGCTAAAAAAAAAAGCCCCAAATCAGAGATTCTCACATTTCACACTCTCTTCGCTCTTTCTCCGCGACTTTCACATTTCACTCTCTCTTCGCCCGTTCTCTGCCCTCGACGCCACCGCCGCTCGCCCTCGACGCCACCGCTGACCTCTGCTCGGCAAGCCACTGCTTCCTCTGTTGAGAGAGAGAGAGCGTCGTTACAGGTGCTCGGCTCTTCCTTCGAGAAGAGAGAGAGTGTCACGCCCCAAACCCCGAGACACGTGAAACAACCCACCATGGTCATGTAAATGCGACATTCCCAGGTAGTGTCGCCAACCCCAAAGTTTCTTTTTAATGCACAAGCGGAACGAACTAAGACACCCCTTACAATAGCATACGGGATAGGACAGAAGGAACATCAATTTCAAAATCAAACAACATACTTTCATACATCATCATCATCATTATCAACATCATTACAAGGTTTAGGTACATCAACAGGATCCAGAGACTATGCACCAAAAATGGGTCAGAGTTTATGTGCATCAAAAAGGGGTTAGCCTACACAACATGGATCGCCCACAACAAAAAGAAGAACGGTCCTATAGCTACTAATTGGACTCGTTCGACGATCCCACATCCTCCACCGCCGATCGCGCTGGGCCGGAGATGGTGGGTTATCCACCCCGCCATCGGGAAGGTCGGCCTACCCCCTCTCCCGGGAGAGCATCCATCACGGCCGGGGGAATGTCAAAACCGTCAAGTGGACCAATCCTAAAACCATTGGCCCCAAAAGTAACCAAGCCCTATACCTATGGGGCACCCTAACGTCTTCGGTCTCCCGGATCCACACGGTAGACCTAATCGGCTCATAGACCCAATGACTCCGGGGTCGGGGGCGCTGCGCACCTGCTCGATAATCTGAACCGGGATGCCATTCTTCTCAGGGGGTCCCGCCTTCTAGGGTCCTGTAATAAATTCCCCAAACTGGGATGAGACTTTGTCTCAGCAAGTTCACCCCTCCTAAACCCCTATTAGAAAGTAAATACGCCTCAATGTATCTTAGCCACAACATCAAGAAGACTTACCTCGTCTGAGCCCTCATCGCGAGGTTAGCACAATTTATATAATTCAACCACGTACAATTATGATAACCAAACAACCGTGGCACAATCACATCATCAGAACAATTCAACCACTTGGATCGTCTCAGCGATCAATCGACTTGGCCGATTACATGTCATTCTAACAATTCAATCATTACTCACAATCACGACCCTATAGGAAGATTCAATAACCGGGCAATCACGGCCCTACTCGGCACGACCGAAATCGGTGGTAATTCACGGCCTCATTAGGCACGACCTCTAATAGGTGGTAATTTCACGGCCTCATCGTGCACGACCTCAATAGGTGGTAATTTCACGGCCTCATCGAGGCACGACCTCGGCAGGTGGTAATTTCACGGCCTCATCGAGCACGACCTCTCTTAGGTGGTTCATCACGGCCTTATTAGGCACGACCTCCAATTGGTGGTTAATCACGGCCAATCTCCTATCAGTTCCCACACTTAGGGTTTTTCTAAAGAATCTTCATAATTCGCAATCACACTCAATTCGCCACAACCAATCATCAATTTCAAATTCTACAAGCACAAAGGCGGCGATCGGCACGAAATTCGAGCAACTAGGGTCAAAATAAAATTTTCGAGTTTTTTTTTTTTTTAATATTTTAATGAATTTCGGAATAAGATATATTATTAAATAATCCAACAATTTCGAAGCATTTATTTAAATCATAAATAAACTCCTTTAAGTCACATCAAGGTTTATTTTAAAATAAACATACTTAACCATTAAACTAAACACACTTAACCTTAATTAATCACCTTAATATAATCCATGATTAATTAAATCAATCTAGCCACCTAATCCCAATCAACTTAAGCTAAACATACTTAAGGTGTCATTAACTCGCTAATCGCGGATTAGTGAGGTAAACTCACCGGAATCGCTTTCCGATGGGTCTCCGGCGAAGAGCACGACGACGCCGACGACAAACCTACACGGATCGAGACCAAATAAGCATTAAAAGGAGACCAAAATGAGCCCGGAAGATCTTAGATCTTGCTGGTTTTTCTTTCCAAAGCACTAACCGAGCTTGAGGGGATGGCGGAATGGCGACGGGACGGCGGAGATGCGGGCGAGGAAGCTCGGCGGTGGCGACTAGGTCTCGGGCGGCGGCTCACGGTGACGGACGGCGACGACGGGGACTTCGGCAACGACGAACAGCGGCTGGTTGGAGAGACGACGGCGCGGAACTCATGGCGGAGACGGAGGCAAGGCGGCTCGGCGCACGGGACGGCGAGCGGCGACGGCGGACTCCGGCGGCGAGCGACGAACGGCGACGATCGAGCGCGCGATGGACGGACGAAGCTCGGCCGCCTTCCGCTGGTTCTTCTTCCCTCGGTTTCTCCCCCTCAATCTCTCTCCTCCCAAGCTTGAAGATGATGGAGACAAGAGAGGGAAGTGACATCTCCACTTTAGGTGAGCCAATTAGCTTGTGACACTTGTCAAGCTCTCATTAAATTTGGCCTCCACCAATGACATCACCCGCTGATGTCATTCTCCACTAATTTCAAATCCTCACAACATCTTTCAATAGGTTCAATTCATTTTCCGCCGGGGTCCAAGCTCTTGTACACTTAATTACTTCAATCTCTATCAATTCTCTTTTAATTGAGTCCAAATCAAAATCCATGAAATAATCCGATGTTCCTAATAAGATTTGCAACACCCCTTTGATTTTCAAATTTCCAAAATTCAATTTCAATTTCACGGTTAATTTCACTCTGGTGCAATTTTAGCGCGCCCGGTCCACCGAGTGGCTTTTAGGGAAATTTTCTTGCATCCAACCCGAGGGTGATCGGTCCCCAAGTCCGACGCGACAAAATTCCTTAATCACCTCACTCAATAGACTAGTTCCCTCGTGAGTGGCCAACTCTGAGAGACGAACTATATGCACAGATGAATTGCCTGACTCAATTGACTGAAAATAAACTTGAGAAAAATTGGGATGTCACAGAGAGCGTCGTTACAGGTGCTCGGCTCTTCCTTCGAGAAGAAGGCGAAGAAGAAGAAGGTGTGTGCGGCCGTGTCCGTGTCCGTCGCTCTTAGGATTTCGTGGTTTCCCACCGCTCTCTCTTTTCCCTCCATCCCATTTCGCGTTTCCGTTTTTGCTGAGATCCGTGCGTTTCCGTGTCTCTCTGTGCAGGTCCCGCTAGAGCTCGAGACCGTTACAGGTTCATCCTCGTTCTCTCTGGCTTTCTCCTCGTACTGTCGCTCGTGTCCTTGTCTCCTTCATGATCTTCTTTTTGGCTGGCCATGTTTTTTTTTTTTTTCCTTTGATTCGCTCATCTTGTGCCGTTGTGGCCGAAGTATACCGTGTAGTTTCGGTGGCGGATATATGCATACTTTGGGCTTCTTCCTGGCATCCTCCTTTTAGAGATATGGTTTAAAGTGGCTCTGGGATTTCAATGGATGCTGACTGTTTTTCATATGATAGTTACACATAAGCTTCTAATTAGAAAGTGACTGACTTGTGTTGGATTAGTTACTGGAAGTTTTTTTCTTCATGTTTTTTCTAATCATAATTTTCTTTAGTTGATGAGCACCTTTTCTTCAATTAGAACAACATAGTGTTGTTGAATCCTCAAGTGAATTCCAGTTACCTGGAAAACTGAATCTCATTTAAATGTCCGTATAATGTAGTTCTGTCAAATTGGAAACTTTCTTTCGATAGTATTGATTCTGAAGTCAAACCATTGTGCTAATAACTTACAGTCTATGAACAAATGACTGAATAACATGAGTGCCACGGGTATTAACTGGATAAGAAAAATATTATGTGCACTAAAACATGTAATTTTCAGCGATATTCATCAAGAACAACAACTTCTGTGTCTGCCTTAATCCTCTCAATGTGAGCTGCAGTTAGGTTAATCCTCAAACTTCATCACCACTCCAGTTGTTCCCACTCTTGAACTCCAACTCGGAAGCATTGACCCAAGTTCCACTGCTGTGCTGTGAGAAATAGACCTCCCACAGCTCACCAGTGAAATTGCTAATTGGGATCCGGAAGTAATTATTGCTTTTAAATCTTGCATGGAAGCTTTTGTTTAAACCATTTATGCACTGGTCGCAATTTTCCAATGAAAGTGGGGCTTCCTGTTTCTTTGATACAGGATATGTGTTCCAAGGATATGCAAACTTGTGACAGCTGTAGCCTCATTTTCCCTCGTAGAAGTATGAAAAAGATGGAAGGCCCAAGTGGTGAAGCTCAAATTTTGTGTAGACATTGTGCCAAGGTCCATAGTTGCATTCTTTTTTTTTAATAGAACTTTCATGACAAGTCTACGAGATGAATTGGGGTACTGACCAATGTCACATGCATCATTTCTACAATTACTGAAATCCAAACAATACCGTGGAATATGCAAGAAAATTTGGCATCATTCCAACGATGGAGATTGGGTAAGATATCTGACTGTTGACATAGTTGACTTATTCTCATTGAAAATGATGAGTTGTTTGATGTTGTATCTTGCTGTGTGGAATTCTTTTCTAGGTATGTTGCGATGGTTGCAATGTATGGGTGCATGCTGAGTGTGCCAATATCTCCAGTCGACTTTTAAAGGTGAGCATGCATTATTTGGTTTTGTTCCTAGATCTATTTTGCAAGCACATGGGAATTGTCTCTGACATAATTACACTTGAAGGAGCTATGGCACTCTAATTACTACTGCCCAGATTGGAGGCCAAGACCACTTGCAAAAGGCCAAACTTACAGAAATTGGAGCCAAAAGAGAAGTATGCTCAGAGATACGTTACCTGTTTTGGTCAGTTATATAGTCTGCTTGCATGTGTGCTCGTGCGTACGTGCGCATATGCCTTTATGGTTGGGTTAGGACTTGAACGAGATTGCTTGAATTTGCTTGAAACAGGTTGGTGGAAAACAAGCAAGCTCCTTTGCCTGACAAGGTTTCTGTGGTGTGCAATGGCATGGAAGGGTCATATATTCCAAAACTTCATCCGTAAGCCTTCACAACTGCAGATTGAATTTCGTATAATGCTGCTTCATCTTTTCTGTCCTATCAACGTTTTTCTTTTCGGCTTTTGTAGATTGAGCTTCTTTCTTCTAGTTACGACTAATTAACTTATCTTATCGGCTTTTACGGTATAGTTAGTCTGTTGTCTACTTTGGAATTTAAGTGATCCGAATGGTGTGTGTTGAAGACCTTTTATTATGGAAAACCTGCATAACTTGGGAAAGCTTTTAATTTACACAGGGGTTGTTGATAAGCCGTCTTGATTTCGTTTGTCTTTGTAGAATTGTGTGCAAGTGTGGCTCATGTGGTTTAAAGATGCAGACACCTGGTGAATGGGAACGGCACACAAGTTGTAGAGCCAAAAAGTGGAAGTACAATGTCAAAATCAAGGATACGAGAGAACCACTGGAGAAATGGGTTGGTACACTTTTCTGTGACTTCACGACATCACTTGCGCTCTTTTCTCATCTGTCAACTTATACTAGACTTGCTTATCTAGTCTGCTCGATTCTTCTGTTTATAAATAATCAATCGTGAACTTTGTTTGAATATTTCCAACATCAAATGTACTGATAAAGTAAACACCATGGAGTAGCTTTTCCTTATACAGCTCGTGGTGTGGTGTAGTGTCCATGATTTATACTTTGTGTGCAGATCTGGTCATTAACATATAACCTACTACAGGGGGGCATGGGTTTGTACATTATGAATTCGCATACCATGTTTCTGGAATCTATAGTCTTGGTCCTTAAGAATGCTGTCTTTTAGCGTATTAATTAGTTATCTTTCAGCACACATCATTTGAGTTTCTGTATCTCCTTGATTTAATGTTTTTCTCATGTGGAAGATTTCCAATAGAAGCATTTTTTTAAAACTAAAAAAAAAAAAAAAAAAGAATCTGTTGGAACCTAGAACCGACCCCAGAACCTGTGATAGGGTAGGTTCCAGGTTCTTGGTTTTAACGGGTAGGTTCCAGGTTCTTGATTTTAACGGGTAGGTTCCGAGTTCCAAAAAATGAGGAACCTGTACCCGAGGGTAGGTTCCAAGTTCCAAGCGGAACCTGTAAGGAACCGGGAACCGCTCATCCCTAACGAGAGAGACGGCGGCAAGGGCTCAACCCTCGGCCCGCTGGGTCGCCTTCCTCATCCTTCGTTTTTTTTTTTTTAAATAAATATAAATTATTATTTTATTTTAAATGTAATTTAATTAAAATTTTATATTATATTAAAATTATGCCAAAACAACATCGTTTTAGTCGATTTAAGGGCTCTATTTTGGCCAACTATAAAAACGATGTCGTTTTTGGTGAATTAGAGCTGAATCAACTCTTCAGTGAGCCACATTAGCGAGAAATATTAATATTTAATTGTCACATATGATTTCCGCCGGCTTCGCCAGAGGTGGCACTCAAGTGTCCCACTTTTCTTAAAATGTGGAACTTAAGTGTCACTTTTGTAAGTTATGACACTTAAGTATCCCTTTGCGCCAAGTTATGGCACTTGAAGCAATCTTTTGCCGGCAAATCTTCATAAACTTGGGGTGGTGATCAAGAAAAAGTCACATGACTCAAGTATAAGTTCGCACAACGTAATCATCACTAAGATATTTGCTATTTATTTTTTTCATGTGTAACGTTGTTGTAATGTGATACATATGTGCATTACTTATTTGTATTAGTTGGCAAAATATATTTATGCTATATTGTCAGACTTGTTTCTAATTGATGCTCTTTTTATTGAGTGAAGTTTGCATACATAAGATAAGTGTTTTTTGTTAATGAATGATTTAAATAATTTGTTATATCTCTTATTCTAATTTTATTTTGTTACTTTAATCGGTTATGGATGATTCTCCTTAAAGGGAAAATTATTATAATAAAAAAAAGAATATTAGCAACTTTGTCCAGCTGCACATACCTACGGTATTTATCAAGCAATGTATGGTCAAAAAATACCATGCATGGCCTCCACATATACGGGAAATGCATGGTTAAGAGAGTTGATGAACGTTGATTCTAATTCTAAAAGATTTTATCGAATGTTTAGAATTGATAGAACTGTATTTATGAATTTAATGAATGATTTAGTGATACAATATGGTTTGCAAGGATCTAGAAATATTGATGTTGCAGAAATATTAGGATTGTTTCTTCATATTTTAGGACATAATATAGGTAATAGGTTAGTACAATAGCGCTTTCATCATTTTGGGGAAATCATATGCAGGCTATTTAGCTTAGTTTTGGATAAAATATGTGAAATGGGAGCAAATTTGATCCAACAATCCGATCGGCAATTCAAAGAAGTTCTAAAGAAAATCAGAAATAGTACAAGATTTTTTCCACATTTTTAGGTAAGTTACAATTATACAATAGAAAATATGAATTAAATATAAATCAAATAATATTCTTGTTCTTGTTTTAGGATTGCATTTGAGTTATAGATGGTACTCATATTCCAGCGGTGGTACCTACGAGTGAGCAACTTTATTTTATTGGTCGAAAAAGAACACCAACACAAAATGTGATGGCCATGTGTAATTTAACATAGAATTTACTTATGTTTGTGCCAGTTGGGAGGAAACAGCTTATGATACTCATATCTTTTATGAAGTTATTAGGAGACATGATTTACAATTTCCTCATCCTCCAAAAGGTTCATTAATTAATGGTTTTTACGCATTAATGTATGTATGTGTTATATGTTGATTAAATTTACAACTTTTTTTGTGTAGGTAAATATTATTTGGTTGATGCTGGATATCTAAATCCCACGAGTTATTTAGAGCTATATAAAGAAGTTAGATATCATTTACCTGAGTTTCAACGAGGTCCTCAACCGACGGATTATAAAGAAGTATTCAACCGTGCTCACTCCTCACTATGATCAGAAATTGAACGAGCTTTTAGCGTATTGAAGAAGAAGTAAAAGATTTTAAAGAGTATGTCAAGTTATCCATATACAAAGCAAGTAAAAGTTGTGATAGCAACAATGACTTTGCACAATTATATACGAAAAAATGCCATAAATGATGCACATTTTGTTAGAGTGAATTTGGATCCCGATTTATATATAACGGATTTTGATGATGTAAGTGAGTAGGGTAATGCTTCAAATGATGATGTAGAATCTGATATAGCACGTTTACGTGATCAAATAGTTATGAATTTAGAAAATAATTAAGGATATTTGTAATTTTTAAGAATAATACGCTTCTTTCCTCAAAACATATGTTATCATGTTTTTATTGTAATGAAAGTATTCTTCTTGTAATTGAGAAAGAAAGCATATAAATTTTTTCCATTTGATGTTTTTTAGCAAAAAAATAAATTTTAATTTTAATAAAATTATTTACACAACATCTTTAACATTGTTGTCAAATATAAATTAAAAAAGTTGCAAACATTATTTTTTTAATTTTAAACAAATAAAAATTAAAATATTTAGATTAATCACCAAAGGGGTTTTGCAAATGTGTTTTCTACCAAACAAAGCATTTCTCTCAAAGTTGTTTTTCAAAGCAAAATTTACGAAACAATCTTTGCATTTCCTCCAAAGCCCTTTAAACTAAACTGCTTTGCATTTTCCCAATGAGCCAAACGCACTCTAAAGTATCTAGTAGGTTCTCTCCATCCAACAAGCTCCCCAATATGCATCTCGTCTCATATGGAGTGAACCGTTTCTATTTTTTTTTTTTTTTTTTTTTGCTGCTAGCGTTTTAAGTCTTGTCTTTTCCTTCTTTGATGTACGTGCACTTTTATAACTTTCTGGTCAAAGGAAGAGATAGTACCTGAGTTTGATGTGTTATTTTTCCTTTCTTCAGGGCTACACATGCCTCCATTTTTCCATCATATATTGTCATGTTTGCTGTCAAATTGTAAACCACCAGAGCCTTATTCAACCTTGTTTGATCCTTTTGCTGGTCCATATCTTTCAAATGGATAGGTGTTTTGGGTACAACTTCCTCTTCCTCAAGGTTTGGATCTATTTTTCCCATAAAAAGTCTTCCAAAATAGATTATTCTCTTTCACTTCAGCCTTCAACCATGAATCATATCTACCAGGTTTGTCTTGAGCTAATCATATCTCCTCATAAGGATATTTTGGACAAAAGTTGGCATAATGTCCGATACAACCGCATGAATAGCACAAATGAGGTAACCTCTCATATTTGAAATCAATCCACCACTTTCTACCTCCCAATTCAATTATAGTTCCTATTTTCAATGGGCAATTTAAGTCTAGCTGAACTTTAACTCTCCCATTTTGGCGCAAATTGTTATTCCTTGCTTCTATTCTAACCTCCTCTACTTTGCCCAGCTTCGTGGGAATGTGTCGTACAGTATTTTTCTGTAACCCAAGCTTGTGGAAGATCAAGAATATGCACCTAAAAAGCATATTGTTTAAATTCATAACAATGTTCAGGGACATTGGGATCACCTTCTTGTAGTACAAGAAGATTACTTGCAAAAGACCAAGAACCAATTTCCAACATGCATTTCTTCTCTTCGACCGAATCAAATATGAACAAAAAATAGCCATATTCAATAATCTTACATTTTACTGATTCTATTTTCTACACCTTCTTCATAGTAGCCAAAAATGCCTGAAAATTGACATTTGGTTTTGAGAAAAGTTTCCCATAGAGAATAAGTTCACTTTCCTTTTTTTCTTTGTCAAGCATTTCATCGACTAGCTTTGCAATATCCTCCTTCAACCACAATTCACCCATACTCTTGCAAAGAGCCATCATTCTAAAATGATTATCATGTGGGCCTTCCATTCTATGACAGATTTGCTGTACTTACAATGCCGAAAGGGGTGCTGCTTGCGGAAAGTAAATCTAGTCAGCTTCCATATTTAGGAGTGAAGGGAGCCTTAACTAGGTTGTAGCCGCCTTGGACTAATTGTGCTATTGAGTGTCATCATGGTGTATTACAATGGGTTATGCCTAGATGGGTGAAATTGGTGAAAAGAAGGGGTAATCAACCCAGAAGATTGTAAGTGGAGCTTGCATTTTGAAGTGCCCATCCTCCTTAGAGTTGTGCTCGTTGCAAACTTCGCAGATTCATCGGGGGCTCTCGATAGAGAGGAGATACGAAAAAGGATAAACTAATTTGGGTGTGAAGTAATGAAGGGATCTTAGAAGATCTGAGCAAGAAAATTGAGATTTACAGTTTCAAAAGGGAAAGCTATCACAAGGGATAGAGAAGGACTTACACTAGTTGGGAGAATTGGACATTGACTTTTTGAATATTTTATAAAGTAATTTTGAAGTGAAAAAAGAAAAGAACAAGAAAAAAAAAGAAAGAGAGAGGACGGGGTTGGATCTAGCAAGCATGACCAAGGCAAGTGAACTTGACCAATGCACAACCCAAGGCCGACGAGCGCGACCAGAGCGCAACCCCCATGTCATGATATGGTTCCCTCTCTTTTGTTTCTTTCATTTTTTCACTTCAAAATTGTTTTACAAAATATACCAAAAGTCAATTATTCAAATACACCTTAAGTAAATAAAAAACTATGGAGAAAAATGCCTTTACATTTTTCTGTTTTACCGAGATTTCTTCCTTGAAAGAATATATTTCACTAGAAGTCATTCATTGACTTTTAATGAGAGAAGATAAATTATATGGTGACTTTGAAAAGGAAATATTCAAGCAAACAAGAAATAACTACAAACTTTTACTTCGAGCCGAATTGTGTGTACATATTGTACCGGAATTTAATCGACGACAAAGCTTGAAAGTACAACAAATTTCATATCAACACACATATACAAACTATACCCCAATTTAATCAACGACAAAACTTGAGAACATGCAAAGATTTAATGTTGGAATTTAATTAACAACACGAATCAGAAAGTTACAGCTTAGGAAAAATAAAGTGCAATGCAAGAAACTAAAGATGATGAAAAAATAGCATTTTGATTGATTTATCAAAAGGCCTCCCATAGAGAAATAACTTCCTAGCAGTTATAAGAAGTTACAAAGAGAAGTTAGAAAAGGAGATTATGTACGATTACCAAACAGTTACCAATGATTACGTAAACTCCACTACATGAACAATTTCTTCAACTCAATTATCTTGACAATTGCATTTGAGATTGTTGACTCTACTTTTGTCGATTCCATCACATGGTCAATTCTTCGAGTTGTCAGTTATCACATGTCAATAATAAAAAATAATAAAAAATTGGACATTTTTTTTGTGCAAACATATGCCTCTTCAAAAGAATGAATGATTCATCATTCATTCCATTCTTTTAAAGTAGGAAACCAAGAGTCATCATATGGCCGTTTGTCATAGACAAATTTGATTTTTTCTTGCCAAATTTTGTCATGGTCAATTCATAATACGGAACCACTGGGGTTTGCCCCAGTGATCACCCTTTCCATGAGAAAGGGAATGTGAGGAATTCGAATCATCACCTTCTCAAGGGGATATGGATGGGGACAATTTAGCTTCAGATATGGATTACGACTCACACGCCTTACTAGGAGGCAAAGCAAAAGTCTAAGAATATAAATTAAACTAGAAGTAGAGTAGAATCGACAAAATAAAATATTCATAATATGGCTCATATCTTTCTCCAAAGGCACATGATGTGTAAAGTTTTCATGTGGCCATTTATCTCTATCCTTAAGCAATTGCTCATACTTAGACACCCCCGTTGCCAATTGGAATAAATCGGCAAAAGTTTGGTCATTTCCAACATCATGGCCCAGTTTTTGCAATGTTTAATCCCCGAACATCTAGACATGTCGAGGATTTTGTTAAGGGACTACAAGAATAGCTTCCCCTCCCCCCGCGACAAAGGTGGCAATCTAGCCTCATTATCAACTATCACATTTGGCCTTCGGTAAACATATATCGTAGGCATGACCACTGTTTCTGCTAAGGACCTTTGACCATCTTGCCCCCTAAACGAAGCCACTATGTTGAGTTGAAGCATTGTCCCAATTGGTCTTACATTGTCGACATGAGGTATTAGCCCAGTTGATTGCATGTTTTCTACATTTAGCAATGGCACATTCTACTGATCATTTTGATTTGGTAAATTGCTATAATTGTTACCACCAGAGTTAACTTGAACAGGATTCAGCAAATTGCTCCCACTAACTGGTACAGCCTCATAAGTCTAAGTTGCACCAATAGTTTCAACCTTTTGTAAAATCCTCATTAGTGGTGGGAGTAGTACAAATGTCCTACACTAGAATTAAATGACTCAATATTCCTAGCCCGTTCATAACTTCATCAAAGATATTGACAATAATTGGTTTTGATCACATCAATGAGATATTTAGTCATGTGGTTAGTCGATTCATTGTTATGCTCCTCCAATAACTATCGCGTGATGGCCAACAATATGGGGCTTGACTCCAACTACCTTCTTTTCTCATCGGTGAGTTATCTTGGGACATTGACATCCCACCTTGTTCCTTATTTGCCACCAATAGTGCAGTCGACAACTCAAAATGTCCCACCAATTTGCTACCAGGTTGTGATGACGAGTTGTCACCACCAGCGTTATCATGATCAAGTTGATTCCCTATTCTCATCATCGTATCTCCTCATCAACAACAATGGTCCCATTACGTGTGCCAAATGCTTCACTAGAATTTCTTCTCGACGAATTATCTTTCACCGAAAGTCGTTCCTCGACTTTTAATGAGAGGAGACAGATTCAGTAGTGATTTTGAACAAGAAATATCCAAGTATATAAGAAATAACTGCAAACTTTTACTTCAAACCGAACTATATGTACAAACTATTTGGAATTTAATCGACGATAAAGCTTGAGAACATACAAAGATGTAATGTCAGAATTTATTCGACAACATGAATCGAAAAGCTATAGCAAAAGGAAAAATAAAGTGCAGTGCGGGAAATAAAGAATAAAAAGATTACATTTTGATTGATTTGTCGAGGGTCTCTGAAGAGTACGATGTAATTATTTAAAGCCTACAATTAGTTGTTATCAACAGAGATTACAAATGGTTATTATGAAAAAATAACTTGCTAATGGTTGTGAGAAGGTACAAAGAGAAGTTACAAATTGTCAATTCTTTGAGTTGTCGAATCTTCAAGTTATCACATGTCAATTAAAAATCAGATATTATTTTGTTCAAACATTCCCCAAAAGCAGAAGATGCTTGATGATAGAGATGGGGATGTGGACGGGGAATGCAATTCCTCGAGAACAAATTTTGGAAAAATGCCTTTACATTTTCCCAAAATTGGGGAACATGCCCAGCCCAAGGCCCATTGCTAAAGGCGATCAAAATGCCTGCTTTAAGTCTCTGAGAGACGATGATTGATGATGCACCAACTTGTCCCAAAATGCTTATGTCAGCGAGAATATTTCTTTCTCGGTCACAAAAAGCTTTTGAAAAAAAGTTGATTGTACGGAAGAGAGTGAAGGGATAAAATTGTTGGAAAAAGTATTAGAATACATAAAATAATAATAATTATTAAAAATACATTACAAAAGATTAGAAAATAAAATGAAATATCTGAGGCGTGCAAACACTATTCTTAAGGATAATTCCGCCCCTCGGAATACGAAACTCGATGCGTAAGGCTTCGACAGCTATCCTCCCAAGATACAACAGACCTTCTTCTATATTCCGCATTGAATATTAGAAGGAAACAGAACAACTTTTGTGCATAACCCAACTGAAAGAAAAAGAAATATATGAGAACATATTGTATCTACTACGATTGTGGTTTGAAGTTTAATTTATATTTAAACAAGGAAAAGGGAGAGCCGTTAGGAGATCATCATAAATCAATTTGGTAATTAAAAATATGACCGTTATAAAATAATGAAAAATTTATGAAGTAATAAATCAAAAGTTATAAAGCCGTTAGTCGATCGTTATACAACAATTAGAAAGCCGTTATATGATCGTTGAAAAAGCTGTTACAAAAATGATGACTTTCATGATGATCATAATTTCTAATAAATATTTCAAAACTACTGAAATATCCAACAAAAATAACTTGCCTGAACTAGAAGTCTGTGAACAAAAGTCACTTTTGAAATCGAAGCAATGACATAATTGGAGTGAACTTATTTGCCCTCAAGGGAAAAAGGAATAATGACACAAACAGTACTTTGATTTTGACATAATATGCATGTAGTTTATGAATTTTAATCCGATGTGCAATATCATCTTTAAGTTTTTAATTTATTACATATAGTCCTGAGATTTTTTATGCATATTTAATTTAATTTTCAAATTATATGAAAATGTTCAATTTTGACCTTCCATTAATTCACGTTTAGGAATAATATTAAACATTTTCATACAATTTAGAGACTAAATTGAACATGTATCGAAAATTCAATGATAATATATATATTCACGTCTATGGATAATATTAAACATTTTCATACAATTTAGAGACTAAATTAAACATGTGTCAAAAATCCAATGATAATATATATCTATATATATATATATATATATATATATATATATATATATTCACATCTATGGATAATATTAAACATTTTCATACAATTTAGAGACTAAATTGAACATATATCGAAAATCCAATGATTATATATATAAATTCACATCTATTGATAATATTAATATTAAACATTTTCATAGTTTAGACTAAATTGAACATGTATCGAAAATTCAATGATATATATATAACACTAGAGTTAAGCCAACTCCATTATAAATCAATACGAATTGCCTTATTTAAGGTCGAAAATATTGAAAAAAAAAAAACAATCAATGATGAAGGATTCCTCAAGAAGTTAAGGATGAGTAATCATTGTATCGGATTCCATTCACCCCAAAGTCCAATTTATGTCCGATCGAGGAAACCTTTACACACTTCCATTACATTTTGGGATGCTTGCAACCAATAGAAACTGTAGCAAAACTAATTGTAAAGGAGTGAAAATTGACTAAAGCGTATTTTAATTGTAACTATATCTTCCAGTTTTTTTCAATAGGAAAGTTTAATAAATGATTCGCTACAAAAGGATTTCTTTAAGTGAGTATCATGATTAATTACTTCTATTTTGCCAATTGAGTTCATTTGACTAGTTTTGATCAGAAATAGCTTACATGGATGCCGACTAATTTATGTGACACAAGACATAACATTTTCAAAGATTTTTTTTATAGTGTTTGTTTTTTGTTTTATTTTTTGTTTTTTTACTTTCATTTTGGCTGCCCACTAGGGCAAGGGCCAACAAGCCCTTGCCAAGGTTTGGCGAGGGTGTTCGCAACCTCGCTTGCCGTTGGCAGGACTGTGATGACCTTACCTAGAACCATCGTGGCCTCACTAGCCGCAAGACAAGGCGCAAAGGCCCTCATTGACCAAAATGAAGGGGAAAAGAAAGAAAAAGTTATTAAAAATTCAATTTAAAAAAAGAAATTGCAAGAACAGTCCACGTCAACATCAATTATTTCACGTTGGATAGTCAATGTCTACGTTAGTGATTTCTAGTCAAAATTAACCAAAATGAATCACTTGACAAATTTGAAAACGTTTGGAACTAAATTGGCACGATTAAAAGATTTTGGATAAACTTAGTACAAGTGCAACAGAATTATGACTTTTTTAGTACTTTTCCCATATACCAATTGCACGTCATTATGTGAGACTTGCAATTTATATCTATCACTATAGTTTTATGTCAAATTTCTAATTTGAATACAACATGTTTGTCAATGGATGAACCGCATACAAGATATGCTCATTAAATGGATTACACAACCTAACGAAATTAAGAACGTGGTAGAAGCATGTGGACCCAGGGGATATCACGATTAAATGGGTCGAAAAGATTAAGGGACATGCGCGCGCATGTCATCTGAACTAATCGTGACGAATTTTTAGTTTTATAGTCACTTCATGCAATACACATACAAACAGTTCAAGTACCCTTAGTATTATAAAATCTTCATAAAATTAACAGCTAAAAGAAATCGTAACCGGTCGTTAATGAATTGTCCATGCCCTCGATAACTCGATCCCTCAAAATATGCAAAATACGCACCGATCTAGCTTCTCACACAGTTTTTTGGGCCAAGAAACTCTGGTTAACCCGTTGATACCATACTCAGCTAGGGCCTTAGCCCACTGAGCCCATTCAATTTCACATTCAAAGCCCAAATTGGCCTCATTTGATGCCCGATCACTAGCTGGGTTCAAAGTTGAATTGTTGAATCTTGATTGCAAATTCACCTAGAGATTTAGTGCCTTGGACTTTAGGAAGATTAGACGGCCTTTTTTATATGTCGCAGAAAATCAGATTTAGCGCCTCAGGCATCGGGAGATCGGACCACATTTTGCACCACAAATGTCGTTACCACACAATTCATGTCGATAATGATTCAAAAATTACTCTAGTTTCGAAACCTCGGCATTGCGTCTATAGAAGAGCTTAAAAGAGGTGAAATGCTCATATCAACCACGCCTGTCAAGGGAGTTTAATGTTTAGTCACTTATCGTGTTCATGCTTTCACGAGAGAAGATATTAATTCGCCTTTTTGTCGTATCCACACAATTCACGTCGACAATAGGCACCGTCGATCCTAAAATTACTTCGATACCGAGACCTCAACATTGCTTCTACAAAGGAACTTAAAAGAAGCGAAATGCTCATCTCGACCAACCCCGTCAAGAGAGGCAAATGTTTACTCGCTTAAGCTCACAAGAGAGGACAAAATCTCACATTTGTAAAAAGGGTAATCGCAATTACTTCAATTGTTTCCCGCGTATTGCAAATTCATTGAACTTATTCACTTTTATATTTTATTTTATATCTTTCATGGCGGTGAGTTAAGGAGTAGAGGACAAAATTAGAGATATCACAAGTGCGAAACTCCCTCCCCCCGCACGTGAACTCGGCACTCTCTCTCTCCCCCATCCATCCATCAAGCTCACCAAAAAGCGTCGCTCATTGCCTTAGGTCGGTCCCTCCTCAAGCACACTCGATCCCTGTCAGTCACGGGGTCCACGTGCCATTATTGGCTGTCACCCTAGCCTTCCCCCGCTCGCTCAACCCCACCCCCTCCGGCCACGCGTCGCGCCCCCATTGGGATCCCGCTCTGGCCCCCTAGGGCCCGCGCCCACACCGGAACCGTACCGCCACGCCCCCGACGGGCCGCCGGGGATTAAATTAAAGTTAACCGCGGTTAGGGTCGCGGTTAACCGGGGTTAGTCGCGGGGTTTGCGTTTTTAAAGGAAAAGGTCCACCGGCAAAGGCGGAGGGGTTCCGGCACTGGGCCCCGCTGTCGTGGCACAGGCCCGCAATTTCTGTGGCTGTCAAGCAAAGTAATCTTGATTTTCCCTTAATTAATTAATCCAATCCCCCCGATTTATAATTTATAATTTATTTTTTATTATTTTGATTTTGATTTTACCTTTTTGCCCCCACCAGCACCACCACCTGCCCGTGCGCATTCCCACGTTGGGAAAATTCGATTTTTTCTCCCCTATATGTCTTCACGTGCGATCATCGAATTTCCATGGTCGTTTGCCAAAACCTCTTCTTCTTCTTCTTCTTTTCATTTTTATTTTCGTTTTTTATTTTTTTTAGGGACGCAACTGGACTTCGACTTGCTTTTGGTTGAATTTTTATTTTCACCCGATTTCATTGCGTACACTTCTCCTGGTACGTCAAAGCTTATAATGTGATTACGTCACTTGTTAAATTCTCCGATCACGAAAAAGATCATGATTTTAAGTTAAAATTGACTTTCTTGTTTTTTTCATATAAATAAATGCGAAAATACGAATTGCATTGCTCCGAACGAGGGATGATGACATAAATAGTCATTAATATTTAACATAATCCCTAAATTTTGAATTTGTTTAATATAGTTCATAAACTTTATTTCAATGTGTAAAATGATCCATAAATTTTTTTAATTCGTTCAGTATGATTCTTTTTTTTTTTGTTTATGTTCAATCAAGTTCTCGAACTACGAGAAAATGTTCGATATTGCCTGAACTTAAATTAATAGAATGACACATATAGTATATGAATTAAATTGAACACGTGTTAAAATTTTCATGAACAAATTTAGTTCAAAAATAATGTTGCACATTGGGCCGAACTTTAAAACCTATTTGTATCATTTTTCCTTTCGGATGGTTTGCATTGAACAAATGATCCTGACCACACTACAAAATTCTAGCCTTGATTCGAGCGATCTTCCAAATGTCTAGTTTAGCATCGATTAGCCACAGTCAAAGTATGTCTAGGTGCTGGTTCTTTCGATGACTATTCGTGTCATTTTCCCTTAACTAGTCCTAAGGGCATTACAAAATTTCAGCCTTTATTCGAGCGATTTTCCATGTGTCTAGTTCAATATCAATTGACTATGATTAAAGCATATCTAGATGCTGATTCTTTCGATAACTATTTGTGTCATTTTTCTCTTTGAACCTGTCCTAAATGCATTGTAAATTTTCAGCCTCGATTTGGGCAATCTTCCATGTCTCCTATTTAGCATCAATTAGCCGTGATCAAAGTATGTCTAGGTGCCGATTCTTTCGATGACTGTCTGTGTCATATTCTCTTAACCGGTCCTGAACGCATTGCAAAATTTCAGCCTTTATTCGAGCGATCTTCCACTTTCGGCATCGATTAGCTGTGATTAATGCATGTCTAGGTACCGATTCCTTCAACGACTATCTGTGTCATTTTTTTTTAGTGATTGGTCCTAAATGCTCTGCAAAATTTCAGCCTAAATTTTTGGGCGATCATCCACGTGTCCTGTTCAGCATCGATTAGCCTTGATTAAAGTATGTTCAGATGATGCTAATCGATTCGATGGCAAGATCCGAAATTACGATGTCTGCTCGTGTTTTTTATATGGGGGTGCTGGCTGGCTGGCTGGCTGGCTGGCTGGCTGGCTTTGAAGTGACGTAGGGAGTGAGGGCATGGTGATGGCCAGCGCACGTCGCATGAGTGGATGTTGCTGCCCCCGGGCGTGCGAGACCAATTCGCATTCGCAGCAGCAGCACTTCATCATGCCTTTTGCTCCGGACGATCCAACCAACCCCACTTCATTATTCTCACTTTTTTTCTGGCTATCTGGCTACCTGCGCGGCCCCGCGGATCCAGCTATTTTAGAGACTTCATGAAGCGCTCTGCCATTCTCATGACCCGGCGATTCGTATGCTGTTGGCGGGGCCCGAATGTGCGATCTCCTCGTTCGAATATCGCTTGACATCCCGAGCTATTACTCGACACTGGAGCTTGTACTCTTTTTTTTTTTCTTAAGTCCGTCCTAGCCTATATCTCTAACTCGCTTTAGAACTTTTTCTCTATCTATTCACATAACATAGAAGTTGAATCTCATGTAAAAAACTAAGGGCGCGCATAATAAAATTTTTACTTATTTATTTATTTATTTTTTGTTTCTTATAAATGATTTGGAACATAAATCCGTTTGATAACGCAATTTGATTTTTTTTATTTTTGAAGCAGTTTCTATTCTAAATGATTTGAAGAAGAAATCGAAACTAAAATTTTTAACTAAAGAAATCAATTTTTGATTAGAAACTAATTTATATTTCGAAATTTTTGTACGCACATCCTAAACGTCCCCATCCCCTAACTCTCTAAAAAATGGGAAATCAACCCGCCCCCCCTTCTCATGTAAGAAAAGTAACCGCCCAGGCAATCCCAACGTTTTGGGCTAGTATTTTATTGAGCATGCTTAATGAGGAGATCCATGATTTTCTAAGTATTGGCGGTGCTGATCACAGGATCGGGGTAGTTCATTTTTAGTAGGAACGACGTTTTCTTATTGGATTATTCGGCAAGTGCTTCGAAAGCATTTATCAATAGATTTTTTACGTAGGATTTTGTTAACAAAAGTGGTGGTCTCAGTACAATCGTTAAGCACTTATAAAAGGATAATCGATCGCTTTCATAAATGTTTTCTTTTTCGTGTTAAGTATAATCAAAAGCGTGAGAAAAGTAAAAATACTGTTTACCAGGATGATTAAGGAGCATTATCATCATGGCACTATTTTAACAAAAACCAACTTATATATAAGTAAATATATATATATATATATATATGAAAGATGCATGATGAGGAGAGAGAGAGTAGGGAAGAGAGAGAGAGAAAGAGAGAGATGTCGTGATCACTGCCCGGCAAAGCATCTCAAAATGCCGCTTTCCTGTCCCCCGTTCGATTGCACAATTCAAGTCCCCTGTTTTCCTCTGTCTAATCCCCACACCTTTTATTATTATTGTTATTATTATTTTATCTTTCTTACCCACTTTTGTCTTTTCCTTTTCTCTCTCTCTCTCTCTCTCTCTAACCATTAAATGCTTCTTTTGGTTTTAAGACTTTCCCCTTCTTTTTTTTCATTATTTTTTATGGTAGGTTCCGAACTTCTGCTTTCCCCCTTTTGCCCCTATAGTTGTTTGGGGGCTTGGAAGGTGAATTTTTCTTTTTAATTTCCGAAATTTATTTACTTTTTCCAAGTTACTCTCTTAGTGTAAAATAATTTAAGAAGATAATTTGGTCCAAAATTTCTTTTAAAAAGTCCTCTTTTGTATTTATAAAATTTTGCATGGTTATTATCAACTATTCTAAAATTTCAAGTAATGAGACAAAAATATGACTTAATATTTATTCCGACATTTTTACTTAATATTTTGATTTGAGACATTTGAATTCAGGATCTTTTGTCTAATATTGTGTAAAATGTTGTGGGATCATTATTGATTATTTTAAAAGGTCTAAACTGTTAAACAAATATGTAAATCGAATATTTAAAATATTTTCAATTTATGCAAACAATGCAAAATATCTATATCAATCGTTTTTCAAATTAATGTTAAATAAAAAAATTTGCAAGTAAAACAATGACGTTATGGTTTTTAAATTTGTATTAAGATAACGTTGAATTGGAATGTTAGGACCGAATCACACGAGAAAATGATTTAAAACTTAACAGTCGAGCTACCATAAAATTTTAGTTTTGTAGTGCCAATATCCCATAAAAAATCAAGCTTGTTTAGACGTAAATGTGCACTCGTAATTGCATCTCCATCTAGGCCCGACAATCCATGTTTTTCCATGTCAAATCGCAACAACCATCCTGTATAATTCAGACCCTGCTCAATTGCTGGTCATACAAATTAATCATTTCATAACTCGAAATTCAAATGGCTTATTTGAACATACAAACTTTTATACAATGATCGTGCTCGAATGTGCATCGACGTGTCTGAGCCCGTCGTTCCGACACGTGGACGTGATTACATATGCCTTAATGAGAAAATGTTTGAAAAAGGAAAAATGTGGATCCGACAGTCAAAGTTAAAGTCAAAAAAGGCACGATTAGTGAAAAAAAGAGGGGTAATTTGGTGAGGATTACAGGAAATTCTTCGGGGTGTGGAAAGAGTAATGAGTGGAGCTGTTGAATTTTGATGCGTTCGGGGGAGACAGATAAATCCGGTTTCCGATCGGGTCTTTGTTTATTCTTATTAACAATAATATAATATAATATAATATAATATATTATTATTATATTATCATTTATTTTATTATTGCTCTGGTTGCTGCAGCTGCTGCTGGTTTTTATGGTTTCCTGTCACCCCGAAACAGCTTCCCTGCGATTTTGCAGGCAGCAGGGGCCCCTTTTTATTTACGGCTCGTGCCACTGTGGTTAGAGCCCCAAGGCCATTATTGTCATTTGAGCACCCCAAGGGAAAAAAAAAAAAAGAGGAACTGAATTGATAGAACGCCGACACCGGAAATTCTTAATTTTCGCCGGAGAGTTTGCAAGATATTGATTTTTCTGCTTTTTTTTTAATTGATTTTTTGGACCATTCATGGAGGACGAATTCCATTATGGTGGGAGTCGCCTTCCATGCCGAAATGATTATTACCTATTCCGAAAATACCGAAAGTGCTATCTCAACTACTGAATTTGATAAATGAAATATTCGAATGTTTAACAATAATCTCGACCCCCAATTCCAAATCCAAATTTAAAATTGTTTACTTGCAATATTATTTAGTTTCCTAAAAAATCAGCCTACAATTAAGTTAGTCAGTCGGTTTTTAAATTGAACTTAAATCATTGCTCGTCACTTGACAAGTCTCCTCTTATTAAAACTAAAAGGAATGCCGGACCATCTTTGACTTGACGGTGAATCCGACATTTAACTAACAAAGTCAAATCAACAAGAAGGCGGAACTAAGCCACAGCCCTCAATTTTTTACCTTTAAGGTCAAAATCCTCTTCCTTTCACATAGCTTTATTAGACTGAAAACCCCTTTAATTATATCACTCATTTGAAAGGACAAGAAGATCGTGATCCTAGTTCTTTTACCTTTCACACAAGGACAAATGCTTAAACATTATTCTTAAGTCTAAAATTTTGACTACTTTAAATGACCGAATACTCAAAAACATGATATTTTTACACGTTTCGAAAAATCAGATATATTAAAATTACGATGCGTGGTCAAACGATTAGATGATAATTTCAATAGTTTAGCATTTTTATTTATTTATATTGCATGGAAAAGAAAGTAAGATGAAAAAAACTCCCACCACTTTCATGAATATTGCCTTTCACAGTGCGTGTGGAAGCGTTTTGATAAAGGAAAGGAACACGTGTGAAAGCACGAACGGAAATTCTAGGGGGAGAGTCAAAGCAAAATATCCATTTTTTCTTTTTGACTGCGGACGAGTTGTGAATGGTCCGAATTACCCCTCTGCCTCTCTCTCCGGTCGAAAATATATCACTCCGCTGTCGCATCCGAATTTACCGTTTTGCCCCCCCCCCCGCGGCTCCCCACTGCCGCGCGTGTCCGCCTGGTGGTACCTTTTTCCGTTCTTTTTTTTTTTTTTCAAGCCGAGTTTTCGAGTGCTCCGGTGAAAGAAAACTTGCCCATCTTGCTCTTGTTGCTTTCTGCTTAATGGAAGGCCCTTAATCCCTTTCTCTCTTTCTCTCTCTCTCTCTCTCTTCGTTTCTCTCTGTCTGCAATTCGTGCATTTCTGCGTCTTGGGTCGAGAAGGGTACTTCGTGTTCGGCCGGTTGGTGGGGGTGTTCTCCAGGTATTTCGCCACCTTCTTTATCTTGTCTCTCTGTTCTTCTTGGGGGAGGTTCTTCTTCTGGGTTGGTGCTTTTTGGTGTAAAGTTGGTGTTTTGACCGAACCCAGTTGGAGATCTCGCGTGTTCTTTCGAATATGTGCTGTGTGGATTTGAGAATCTCCCGTCGATTTCTTGGCTTGTGCAGGTTTCAAGGGTCGAGCCTCTGTTTTTTTTTTTTTTCCCTTCCTTCCTTTTTGGGTTTCTGCTCTTGCTGAGGTTTGGTGTTTAAAGTGAAAAAATTCTCAGTGGCTTTTGGCAATCGGGTGGTGGTCTTTTGTGGGGGTAGATCTGAGGAAATGCTGTAGCATGTTGTTTTGAAAGGCTTGTGTGTATGTCCGAAGGCGCTTTGTGTCACCGAATCACGGGGTATATGGAGTTCTGTAGTTGCTTTAATTTGGTGGAAATTAGTATGATCTTTTTAAGCTAAGTTGACTTGTTGGGTTTCACTCGTGCAGCGAGGAAATTGTAACTCCATTTCATCCTACCGTATCTGTAGTATTGCGGGCTTCTTGTGCTTCTTCCTGTTTTCTTTAGGTTTCGTTGCTTTAGGAATATTATGCTTCATAACTTCTTTCCTTTCTTGGTGTAATATTCTTTTAGTGGGAATTTTCTTCTTTTGTCCAGGAGGCGTTTCTTTCCCGTGATTCTACTCTAATTTGGTCTCTCCTGTGAGTCGTCTTCTGCGTAATTGTCCAAATTTTTAATGAAACTGCCCTCTCCATCTGCATCTATTTGTGCTTCTGCTGCTTTCTCGTCTTCACGGTGGCTAGAGTTTATCCTCGTATGGGGGAAGACTTTGGCTTTGCATATTGAGATTGATACTCGTGGCGATGATGCAAATAGCTCCTTTTTCTCCTGTAGATGCAGTGTTGCTTTGCGCCATGTAGCTTCCGTGATCTTTAAGTGTAAAGCCACTGAAACATTAGTACCGTCTAAATTCTTCGCAAAATGCCGGTTTATGTCGATATTCTTCAGCTTTGATTGTTGTCTATCATCATCTCATGAAGTTCTTAAACTGTTCACATAATGCTCATCTTATTGTTGCCAGTTGTAGCATTGAAATCGTGATAACTGTTGATCTCTCCCCATATTCTGCTTTTCCGTTTCCACTGATCACAATTTAGCTCGAGAGCCTTCAATTCAAAGAAATACAATCTCTTGGTTGTACTTATATCCTCATCACTGATGTGCAGTTCAAGAGAATAGATTGATTGTCTTTCAAGTCTGATGTCTCCACCACTTCTGGGTGTGGAGGAAGGGGGTGGCAATACCTCTACAGTAGCTGCCTCACCCTCCATAGATGGCGCCTCTCATGACTGCTTGGGGTTGAAGGAGCGAAACTATCTGGGTTTGTCTGACTGTTCTTCAGTTGATAGTTCTGCAGTTTCAAGCTTGTCTGATGAGAATAAAAGTAATCTGAATCTAAAGGCTACTGAGTTGACGCTTGGTCTCCCTGGATCTCGATCTCCTGAAAGAGAACCAAAACTGTGCTTGCTGAGCTCTGGAAAGCTCGATGAGAAGCCATTGTTTCCTTTGCTTCCTTTGAAGGATGGGATCTGCTCATCGTCGCTTCAGAAGAATATTGCTTCAGGAAACAAAAGAGGATTCTCTGACACCATAGATGAGTTCTCAGAGCTGAAGAGCTCTAAATATGCTGATGGAAATTGGATGTTTCATGCAACTGGATCTGCTCCTGAAACTGCACAGTGTGGAGGCCAAGGAAAGTTTCCTGGTAATGCAGGGATGAAGGCAATGCTCCCATCAAGGACTTCTGGGGCCCAGGCGACTGTGCCGAAGGAGGCACTCCCAAAACCAGCACCAGAATGCCCTCGTGCCCTTAATGGAGCTGGAGTTAGTCAGACGAGAGCTTCAAACAATGCTCCAGCTGCCAAGTAAGTTTAATTTACTGTTCAAATGGCTTTATGTCCAAAAGCAAGACAACAGCTGGTCACGAACGACAAACAAGGTTTCGGCTTTCTAATGGCTGTTGATGCTATCTTTAATGACAGGGCTCAGGTCGTTGGTTGGCCTCCTATTAGATCATACAGGAAGAATACATTGGCTACAACTTCAAAGGACAATGATGAAGTTGATGGCAAACCAGGTCCTGGTGCTCTTTATGTGAAGGTCAGCATGGATGGTGCTCCTTATCTGAGGAAGGTAGATCTGAGGAATTACTCTACATATCAGGAGTTATCTTCTTCTCTGGAGAAGATGTTCAGCGGATTCACAATAGGTGTGTTATTGTGTCTGCCATTCTGGGTCATCCTTGTTTTGATTTTGATGGATCTTCATCAGTGAATATTGATTACCTTAGCACACTTCCAGTAAATTACATTTTTTTATGCTTTCAGGTCAATGTGGATCTAATGGTACTCCAGGAAGAGAGATGTTGAATGAGAGTAAGCTGCGAGATTTCCTGCATGGATCGGAGTATGTTCTTACTTATGAGGACAAGGATGGCGACTGGATGCTTGTCGGGGATGTGCCCTGGGAGTAAGTTTTTAGTTTCCTTCAGGATGCGTGCTGCATGTTACATGTCTCATAACTGAGACGTAGTACTCTTTTGGAGTGTTGAGCTTGCTAAATTTAATTGTAAAAGCAAGCAGGAGTGTGGAGGAATTAGGAAAAGGAAGACAAACGTGAATTAACAATTGCTAGTAATTGAAAATTTTCTTTTCTTTTGTTTTTAATTTCTTTTTTAATAGGATTGGAGAATCCTCCTGACTTATAGTATACCATGAGGCTTTTGCTTATAGAATTCTTAGCCTATTAATAATCGCGTGGAGAAACGTAGGATCTACTTGATATGTACTGTGGTATGCTGGAGTGCTTACATAAATATCTGCTAAATCTTTAAAAGTTACAAAAAATTCTTATGCCAAGAAAGTTAAGGCCTTTCAAAATAGACTTTTGAATATCGACTATTGTTTTTCTTGCTCAAAGACTGAACTGAAGAAGTAAGGGGAGAGATGAGTTATTATGCCTCAGCAAAAGAAGCAAGTGTTTTTAACATCTAGCGATTATATCTCTCAAAGAGAATGTACTGAGGCAAATGCTTCCATGTGAAGTGCCCATACACTTTGACCAAACAAAAAAAGTTCCCATACACAACTCAGGATAAGCCATCTAACATGTATTTTGTTGGATTAACTAAGCTTTACCCTATTTTAGATATTCAGGCACATGTCAAGAGAGTGCAGTGGAATATTGAACAATTATGAGATTAAATTAATGATCGCCAGAATCTAATAGGGTCACAACTTACAAAAGTCATGACAGCAGTGGTGAAGAAAAAAGACTGCTACTGCTTTGTTTGTGAAATACTGTCATCTGCAAATAAAAATAAAAAGTAAGGAACTGAGGATACCTGAGTGGTAATAGCTTAATGTGATTGTATTAGTTATTTCAAGGAAAGGGTCAAGTTGAGCATTGTGTTTGCTAGACGGGCTGTTTTTTAGCTTATTTGATGTTACTCATTCCTTTATATACTTATTAAATTATTTCTCTTTTTCATTTTTTATGCTGGTTGTCAAAGATTAAGAGAGGAAAAAGAGAAGCTTGCTAAAACAGGAGTTCTAGTAGATTACTGATAGGCCATTAAGGGCATAATGTTAGCATAAACTAGTAGAAAAATCGATTCTGCTGAAATAAGATGTGGCAAATCAAAGACATAGTTAACTTAATAAGTTGTTCCCTCATTATGAATTTTAAGTTTCAAATCTGAAAAAAGAACTGCACACGGGCTTCGTACCTTTATTTATTTCTCTTGAGCTTGTTTTGGTCTTGACTTTGCACGCTTAACAGAAGCTGCATATATTATGAATTTGTGTGTTTTTGTGATGAGCACTTCTAGGTAGATTAACTCAAGGAACTGAAAAACTCCTCACACAACTTAAGTTCAATTTTTGTCAACATGAAGGGCATTTATTGTTTGTGGAAGAAATAGTCCTTTTCAGTGTGCTTAGCTGGACGATATGGCAATTTCCATTGAAGATAATAAGTCAAATGTAAATTGATCATCACCGGGAAGTTTGTTGAAATATTCAACATGAGGCTCTTTATTCTTTTTCTGTTTCAAAAAATATCCATAAGGAATGACTAAAAAGCCATGCAGAGAGAACATTTAGGGGAAAGTCTTTACCAATGTACTCAAAACATTTGGAGATTCTCCTATATAAAAGCAGTGACAATGGACAGAGTTGTCTTGTTTTAATCAGTAGTTAGGTTGCATCTACAGATTTACAACACTGAGGTTTTACTACTGCTAATATGGTCACACTGGTCCCTCTTCTGGTAGTTTCTGCTTGTCTGTCTTTGGATGGTTTACATGTTCTTGTTCCTGCTTAGAATATTTGACTAGAATTTAAACACTCTTTAAAAATCAAGCTATAAGCATTTCGCTTTTCAGATGCATGAAATGAACGTGTGTTAGTGAGAACTGACATAACTTGATTTTTAAACTGTCCTCGGATGACTACATCTGGGCCTGTTAGTCTGGCTCCTATGACCAGGACATAATTCTTTAGTGCTCCAGTGGTATTAGGGTATATCGAAAGGAAACTGAGAGCATGGTATCTTGAGAATGCTAACCATAAAGATATTTTCTTCCATTTGAAATAAAATCACTCACATTTGTCTCTATTGCCCTTCCAACTCTACTCTTCCTGTTTGTGCTCTCTTCGATTGGCTTACATTGCCTCATTTAAAACTGCTACTGCTAATAAGATATGCAGCAAATAAATAGAGTAAGAGCTAGTGTAATCTTGTTATGATTGATGAGATGTCATATGGATTGAATCTGTTTGACTCTCTGTGCCTTTTTCTGTTCACTTAGCCTCTGAAAGAATAAAACTTTACTTTTTATGCAAAATTTGAACCTTTATTCTCAAGTTTCTCCTTATTTATCCTGATTTAATTTGCTATGGTAGGATGTTTATTGATTCATGCAAGCGGCTCAAGATTATGAAGGGTGCTGATGCAATTGGACTAGGTTTGTACCACTAATTAAACTTTTATCTCTGTGTTCATACTGACTCTTTCATCTTTCATGTTCCCACCAATGACACTTTTTCCAGGCGAGTCTATCCAAGCCTAGTCTTATTATGTGATTTAATCAGTAGAATCTGTCTATTTTTAATCGTAACTTTTATGAAAAGACGCTTTACATTCATCTCCTGTTTACTTGCACAACTCATTTGCCACACAATTTCTCTTATTACTGCTTGGGATGTGTTTTGTCCAAGTATTATTCGTATTGTCCTAGCATCCTTATGCTTTATAGAATGCATAGAGGGTGTTGTAGGATGGAGAAAAGTTACAGATGAGTGGCTCTTGGTGATGTTCTTGAATGGGTTCTGTCACTTTATTGTCTTTGCAGTGAACAAATAGAAGAGTAGCGATGAGAGAACTGTGCTGTCGTGTTCAGGCGGTTAAATTTATTGCATCCTCTGTTCTTGCTCGAATTGGTATAGTGGTACACTAAATCAGTGAAGTCAATTATGAGTTGGTTCCTCAATTGTTGGAATGGCCATTTTGATTTATTTGAGTTGGAGAACCTGCTGAGGTTGATGTTGTGTTGTTCAACTCTCATTTTCTTTTGCTCTAAACATTATGCATGATGTAGAGTTCAGTTAGAGTAGCATATTTAGTGATGCTCCGGTTAAGTGTTGCTTGTATTGGAAATTGATGGCATGGTGTGGCATTATTTGTACATCTGCTTCCTTGTTGTTCTGGAAAGCTAAATTGCATATGCTAACACCCCTGCTCATGCAAACTATTTATTCTCTCCTTATGTTGTCATCCTTTGTGATATATATTCTGCCTTGGGGTTGCGTTTATTAATTTCCCTATCTTTACTTATCTGCTCGTTATTTTCAGTAATTGTTCGCTTATTGTGATTCTGCATTGCAGCACCTAGAGCGTTGGAAAAGTCGAAGGCGAGAAACTAGTGCAGGTTGCTATGCTTGCCTAGTTACATCTGTCTGTCTACTGGAGTGGTATATGTGGAGATATTTGTTTGTTAATGGGAAAGAGTACTACTCGGCCCGGTGCTAATGTCCATCATGAGTCTTTGTTTATTGCCTGAAAATGTCGCTGTTGTTAGTCTGAAGTCTGTCTCAACCCTATGATTGTTGTAAGTACTTTCATAAGTTGCTAGAAGAAGTTGTGCTTGTTTGAATTTTAGTGACCCAGTAGAATTCTTGGTTCACTGTGTGTATGTCACGAGATTGTTCCTGTCAGAAAGAGATCTGTTGGATGCATGTGTTCTGTTAATTTGCCCTATTATCATCAGAAATGTGTTGCTTGACTAATCGAGATCTGCATCACAGTTCACCTAATAGTGGCTAGTTTCTGTAACCAAAGCGCATGCATGTCGACAATTGGGGTACTGGGCGTTGCCTGTGTCGTAAAAAAAATTCAGGTACCTTGGAAATCATTGCTCTCTAGGTATAAACCAAGTCCAATAATATTGATGAAGCCTTGTTGATGAAGCCTTATTAGGATCAAGTGCTCTAGGCTTACATATACGGAGTCCCCAGAGGATCAAAATTTAGTCCTGATTTTCTTATTGCCTACCTAGTCTTCTGACCTGCAATTTATCTTTTCTGAGTTTGTCATCCTTCGACTTCGTCCAATATTTCATGCATGAATTTGCGTTTTGTTTGCTCGTCCAAGGTTGTGCTGGTAGCTGATGTTGCATTTTGTTTGCCTGCTTCAAGTTTGTGCTAGTAGTTAAAAGAGTTGTACGCAGGAGCACTTTTCTTTTCCCTCTACTTGTCCTCGTCCATAATGTCTTTGTTCGTTCTTTTATGGTTCTTTCCAAAGTCCATAATGTCTATTCATGAAGTCTCTAATGATCTGTGTCAATATTCAAATTGTTAACCTTTAGCATTATTCCGACATTTGCGATGTTTCCTTTTTCCACGTACAAAGTTGCGCATTCGGATTCATGGATTTTTTTTTTTCTTTTTTGGACTGGTTTTGTGCACATGAAGTGGGTGCACGGACCATCGGTTCTTTATCCCAAATTGTTGCTTAATTATCAGCGGAAGTACGGATTATTCTCTATTTTATCGATGTGAGGAAATTGCTGCCGTAACTATGCTTTTCGACTCTGTTTGGAGGTGAATTCACAGAGGAAAAAGACAGTTTTTGAGATGACTCTTGGTTCATGTCGTTTATGACAATCCTCAAAATTTTGGAAAATAAATTACCATTTCATTGCAAAGCTCTTCTTCTGTCTTTGCTCGGCAGACTTCATTTTCTCCCAATTGTAAATTTGTAATGCATCATGTAAGCACGGGTCGAGGCTGTCAATAACTCTATGATCAGACTTAGAAGGCTAAAACATGATCAGAGTTAGAAGGCTAAAACATTGGTTTCAATTATTCCTTCTGAGACGGAGCTACACATCTATGCTATAATAGTCCGTAATGGGAGAGGGAGGTATCTATCCATCAATCAATAATCTCGTTGACTCATTTCCTTCTCCTTCCAACTTTTCAAGCCCTTCAATCTGGATTTGAGAGGAACTCTCATCATCCAACCAGGCTAACTACAGAGAAACGGGGGACGGGTCATTGACTCAGCGTCGCTTAGGATCCGGCTGCTCCATAGCCATTGTTGCTCCCCATCTTTCCCCACGCTTGGTTTCATGATGAGGAGTTTCACTTCACCGTAAATTTGATCCCTCAAAAAACATACATTATGGCGCACGTGGCGGTGAAACTATGGTCGCACTACTCGAAATCCTGGTCCGCTATTTCGAGCAAAAGTGCTCCCAGGCAACCATCGGACTTCCCACACTCGGTGTATTGTCTCAAATCACTCCCTCCTGCGACAGCTCCACTTCACATGCTACAGAACTGTGGAGGAAGCCCTGCTTGTGCTTGCTGAATCTAATTTTCGCATGGCGTTTTAGCATAAGTTAAATCAATGCGTTTTCACGTCCATGTGATTCCACCATGCCTAGAAGCGCAACACTTAGAAACATTTTTTCACATTAAACTTCGAAAAGACCTCACTGGAATTTGCTTCCCGAAAAAGAAAAGTGGGGAAGCAAGACATGAAACGGAAAGAGGATTTGATGAAGCCAACTTCATCTACAAAGACATGAAAGGGGGAAGAGTAATTGATGAAAACTAGAAATGCTGTTAGTATTCGACTCTCAATAAGAGGAGCAGTGCATGCAGCTCATAGTCTAGAATCCCAGTCCATACTGTTGATGCTGTCTGTTTCTGTCTTAATTCTAAATAAGAATTTCATACAAGTCTCCGATTTAAACATCATGTTTCCAAGAATTACAACAATGAAAATAACTATTTCAAATTGAAATTTGTATGTTCAAAATGTACCGAATGATAATCTCTTTTGCCTTTCCCTTAACGGTCAAGATCTTAAATGATCTCCATCTACGACTAAGATCACTTGGTAGGAACTGAGAAGTAATTTTGACTTAATAAAGTCGAGATGCCGGAGAATATAAACTAGGAGAGGGTCAATAGAACATCGAACACTTGTCATCACCCTACATGACTTTCAGACTCCGCTAACTGGGCAGACCTGGCAAAGCTTAGATGCGAAAAGCTTTGAATACTGTGTGTAGCTTACAAAAGATATGCCTACCATACCATCTAATGTCAAGACACCAGCTTGCATTTCCATTCCAACATGAATACATCAAAAGAATGTCTATTTACATATGCTGCCAACAGTAAGGAACAATTGATCACGATTGTCACCCTTTCGTGGGTACACAACTAGTTTATGCACATGCAATTTGGTCCAACTGTGAGAGAGAGAGAGAGAGAGAGAGAGAGAGATACTTGTACATCTATGTAATACAAGTGGCACAAGTCAGAAATACAGTGACTTGCAGGAATTTGACTCGATATCAGTTGGACAATAGGGGCACTTAAAGGACTTGGAGAGGTTCTTTGACATCCTCACTATTGACTGCTTGCAGAGAACATGTCCGCAGGGCATTAGCATTGGTGGATTATCATCTGTAGCTTGCTCCTTGGACACCGGACACACAAATATGGAGTGAAACTGAAACTCATCATCCAACTCAACTGGAACCGGCAATTGCTTCATTGACTGCCACTCTTGCTTCTTTCCCCAAAACACGTTCATATACTTTAAAAGTGGTGGCAAAGCCTGGACACCAGCAGCTACAGTCACGCCCAGAGGGCTCTCAAAGGATTGTCCCAAAAAACTGCAAAACTGCCTAGTTAGTTCTTCAGCCAACTTGTCCCAGTTAGCAGGGGATAGTAAATCAGGGTATGGGGACTGTTCAAGCTTTCCAGCCCACAAGAGACAACCCATAAGCTTCTGAATTTCAATCAAGTGGTCAGATGCAAAATTTGCAAAGTGGATCCTTGCATACTTAAGGGCCTCGTCTCTGTTTCCACTTTGTAATATCTCCACATACTGCATTCGATGAAGTTTTACTTCAAGGTCGGACCCATTTGCTTTAAGTTTACTACAGTTGGAAGTAGCCCATTTCAGTGCTGGTTCTAGATTTCGACCCTTCATTGCTTCAAGTATCTGGTACATCTCTACATATGGAGACCTTATTGAAGCAATAGATTCTGGCTCCATCGCCTCAGTAACAAAGCAATCGCCGACATCAAAAAGACCCTGTCGGTAGAAATGGCTTGCAATTACGTAGTTAACTGTGGCTGTATCAAGGTCAACATTTCTGTAAGCCTTGGATATATCTGGATTAAAGGACTTTTCTAGAAGCTTCGGATACTTGCTAAGTGGAACATTCAATTCCTTCTGCGTGCCTTCTAAGAGGGTCCCTGGAGCTATCTCTTTTATCTTGGTCTTGAGATCAGCAAGTAAAGCTTTGTAGTCTGAGCAAGAGTCAGAATTATGAGCATTCCGAATTTTCTCTATTGAGTCCGAAATTTCTCGAGTAATTTGATCAATCACTTCTTGGGTCTTGGAATATGAAAGCTTCTGTTTTTTAGTGACTCTATCAAATGCATCTCTAATAGAGTTCACATCCATTTTCTGTCTTGCTCACAGTATGGCAAACTTTGATCAGCAAACAATGAAACAAGCACCTGCCGGACAAGGAAGAAAGGGCACACTTAATTTCCATTGAGAGACTGAATCTCATGAACAACAGTCACAACAGAACCATCAATGGAACGATGAGACACTTTGTTCTCTTATCACCAACAGAATCTTAAATTTCATAAATTATGAGCCTTATAAATCAACAAAGACTACAGAGTGACTACTTAAACAAAGTTCACTCAATGATATCTATAACGAGACAAGTGCTATGCCAGAACATATAGAATCACCCAATGCAAGCAGCTCAAGCAAAAAGCAACAGGATTAACCTGGAGGCTTATAGCACCTCCTAAGAATACAAAGCCAAAATATAACAAAGTGAAATCACAAAGATAGGGAGTTGTCCTACTTTTTGCATTATAATTCTCATATAAGTACCAGTTAGTTAGATTGAAAGATTCCTGTTCTGGTTCTAGGGAAGGAAGCAGAGGCGGTACTACTGGTCTTTCTTTTCTTCTTTCTTAACGAATATAAGCGAAGTGGGGATTGCGCTGACCTAGAATTCCTTCTCTCTATTGTTAAGGATCAAATTATTAGTGGCATAACTCAATTTTGTCAACAATATCAGATGCCAAAAGCTCATGTTATACGTCAAAGACAACTTGAATAACACAGCCATGGGCAACAGGATTATCGAATCACCAGTTGCAGAGGCTCCTCAACCCATAAATAAGATTCTATCTGAAGAAATGCACTAGTCATTGCCTCAATAGAGGAAGATAAGAGATGAACTCTTGATGAAGGGAAGGTTGATTAATGTTCAAAAAGTAGGACACACACATGAAACTCTAGTAAAAAAAACTGCAATCTGCAAACAATCGTATTAAACCTTATTTCAAGACAAGCAACAGAATACCCATAAATAATTTAAACTGACACTTAAGTCTGATCCCCAGAGCCATCTCGAGAAACACACACACTTAAGTCTGATCCCCAGAGCCATCTCGAGAAACACACACTGATTAATTGTGACAGAAAACCTTCTACGGTAGCACACCGGATAGAAGGCAAACAGCTATTGCCTGCTAGCCAGCAATTCATCACCAGCACTAGAAAATAATCAATGATAAACCCCATATGTCAAGAAGGCAAGATTAGAGTTAAAGAACTACAGCGAGACTTAAGAAAAGAACATCATAACCTGGAAAAAGCTCACTCACATGAACAAATTTATGGCACCTGACTGTCAGTTTCCTTTATCCATCTTTCTTCCTTTCTTTTTTTTTTTCCTGGCTAGGTGTGGGGGGAAGGTGAACATATAATGACTATAGCGCACCAAGGGGGTGCAAAGCCATATGCAAAAAGAGGTTGGCTACAGGGCAAATCATCTACCATGCAATCAGCGCATTTACATGCATATGCATGCGCTTCCAGCATACCAAAAGTGTACAATTTCAAACCAATTTTCAGAAAATATAAAAAGCAAACTACTTTTAAAGGCTCTAATGTTGCTCTTTCCATGTCAAACAAAAACAGAGAGGAATTGAAAAATCCTTCTTTTACAAATAAAGAACTATGAAGAAACCATATGAACCAAGTTTCTATAACTAATGCTATACACAAGCTAAACCACAATTAAAAGCTCAAGACATCCATGCAAGAATCATAGAAGGAAAAGTCTGAAAAGTTGCATTTAAATATAGTGAACAAGAAATGAGTACAAGAAAAAGGCATTAAATCAAAACACACCAAAAGGAATCCAGGTCCCTATGGACAACTTGAACCTACAGAACCTTCGACTCAATTAACTTACAGAACATACCCCTGCCATCATGGTGCCATCAGCCCAGAAAATTCTGATCAGTGTGAACTATCCTAATAATCCCTATTTAAGCTGTCAAATCACCATTTTGCCATTTTCTTGATCTTGATGAATACAAATCCATTGTATTTTAATTCATTAGAAAGCTCTAGATAAAAGAGATTTCAGTTCTAAAGGATTCTTTTATGTTTTTGTATATTTTTTTAAAGCTTGAAGATATAAGTGCAAGATCACCCTATCAAAGGAATAATGGTCATCCCCATATCATCTTTAGATATCATCACATAAGGTTATTCCCAATGTAATCCTTGCAATTTAAATTTTCCAATTCAACTATGCCCTTTGTTTGCATGTAACTGAATCAGAGTTCAGACCCGAGGTAATAAATAAAAAGGCTAACAAAGAGGAACCTAGGACAATCATACCTTATTTTATGACGTTTTCGTACCAATCATACCCCTACTCAACATGCTGCCGATAGACCAATTATAGAATTTAAATAGGCAATTCATCAATTATGGGATTGTGCAGATCTCAAGAGGCTGTGTTGGATAAGAGAGAGAGAAAATTAGGAAAAAAGTAGCTAAAAAGTGTAAATTTGTCTCCTTCCCTTCTCATAAAGTCTCAAAGTTTTCTTCACTTTCCATCCCACCTTTCATCCTCCCCACTTTCTCTTATTTCCTGAACGACACTGACCATTTGGAAAAGGAATTGGCTGTTAGAAGGTTGGTTCCTCTATTGGAGATCTATACTGACACTGACTCTCTTTAGGGAATTGAATGCTTTCTGCCTAAGACCATCTATCCATCTGAGATTGCAAGTGATGAGGATTGGTCTTTTCCTCTCCTCCTTGCAAAGGTTTCAAAGTCAAATTAGGATTCCTTTCTTAATGAGGAGAAACAAAAAGGAAAAGAAGATATTATCACTACAATTATCCCAAACATGACAAATCAAATGTCATGAAAAAAAGTGTCGTAATTGGGCATCAAGAAATCAATAAAACCTCACGTAGAGAAGATGGCAGGGCTCTCTTTCAAACCCAAATGACACCGAGCCTCTCAAAACTAATGTCAAAACTAATGTCATGAGAAGTCATACATCCTCATAAACTACATAACCGCTATGCATAGAAAATTACATTAAAAAAAGAAAAAGAAAATGCAACCAATCAACTCTAGTAATTGATGAGGAAGAAAAAAGAGGTCTTTACCAGATTCGAATGCCGCTTACACAGTGAAGAGACGCATTCACCTGAAAGTTAACACAAAGAAGTCATCAAACACCATTTCAACTACGACCCGCGACCCGTCACACTCCATCTTTGGAATTCAATGAATCAAGACACGAATTTGCCGAGACGGAGCGGGGCAACAGTTGCCCTGCGTGGAGCACCCCTCCTCGGCGATCCGATAACCACACACGCGCGCGCACACACACACAGAGAAACACAGAGGCCGGTGAACAGACTCAAGGGAAAAAACGATGGCACGTCTCGATTCACAGGGGAACCGAACAGAGAGAAGAGGTTCTCTCTACCCAGGAAGTAAGATTCCACACGCAAGCAAACGAAGAAAACCAAACATGAACACAATACAAGACGACGACAAAAGGCGAAAAAGGGTCAGACCCAGAAATGATTGCGCCCATGGAAAGGCAGCACGACCCAACGACGGAGCTCGCGAATCTTCCACAGCCCGCGAACATCGATGCGCGAAGAGACGGAGAGAACACGAAACCTCGCGAAGAAGCAGAACCGCCTGCGGGGCTTACTCGAAAGAGAGAGAGAGAGAGAGAGGAAGGAGATGGAGTCTGGAGATGGGCGACAGATCTGGTGGCAATTTTACCGAAATGCCCCTACCATATAGGTTCCCCGTCTATACATCCTCCTTGCCCTACCGGGTCTATTTTATGGGATAATTGCAGATTCGCCCCCTCAAGTTTCGGCTCTTTTACAAATTTGCCCCCCACCTGCTTTCCCTAAGTCCTTCCTTTCATGTTCGGTAAAACGATACAGCAAGAATCACATTTGTTTAAGGGGTACGTACACTATCGGTATTAAAAATTGTGTACAGCATTCACTTTGGTGTTAAAAGTTTATTTTGGATCACTTAAATGTCAAAAAGTTTGAAAAACAATCATTTTAGTGCAAACTCCGATTTGGTTGGCCGGAAATTCGACGTAACACTTTTTATTAATTTTTGAAGTTAATGTGGCTTGTTGGAGAGTACAGTCAACATTTAAACAACAAAATAACGCCATTTGGTGTCTCTCCCCCAATTTAAAACCCTAAATCCCCAAATTGAGAGAGAAAAGAGAGAGAGAGAGAGAGAGAGAGAGAGAGAGAGAGGATAAGCCAGCGATTGGCCAGTTGATGGGCCAGTAGCCATCTTCGATGACCCCCGCATTCGGCGACCGCGGCTTCGACCTCGACTCCTACTGCGATGACGGCCAAGTCGAAGGCCGTGATCAGGCCAGTGCTTGGGGAGGCCACCGATGAGTGCGCCACCCCTGATCTCTCCCTCTCCATCTCCGATCTCCCCGACGAGTGCCTGGCCTACGTCTTCTAGTACCTAGGCTTTGGCGATTGGGGCCGATGCTCCCTCGTGTGCCGATGCTGGCTTGCGATTGAAGGCCAGAGCTACTAGAGGCTCGACCTCCACGCCCACTTGAAGTTGCTAAACGCAGTCTAGGCACTGTTCGCACGGTTCGACTCAGTCACGAAGCTCACGCTCAAGTGCAACCGCAAGTCGTTGAGCATCAACGACGACAGCAGCTGAGCGAGCTAGGTCGACGTTGGGCGAGGATTGGACAAAAAAACCCTAATTTCAATCCCTAAAAAAAAAAAAAAATCCCCAAATGAGTTGTGTGGTGTCGTTTTTGTGAGGCCATCCACTTAGGACGGCAAAACGATGTCGTTTTCTTAAGGAAGACGGAAAACAACGTCGTTTAAAAGCCATGATGATTTTTTTTTTTTTAAATATAAAAGTTATGTAATCATTTTGGTTGGAATCTCTCACTGGTGGCGCCAAAATGATTGTTTTTCCTCCAATTTGGCACTTAAGTGATCCGACATAAACTTTTGGCACCAAAGTGAGCGTCGTACACAACTTTTGGCACTGATAGTGTACTTACCCCTCTGTTTGATGGATCCGTGTCCATAGGATCTCGTGGTGGCCCTATCGAACGCTTTGTAAGATTGCATTTGCTTTGCGAGGGTGAGATCTAGAGGACAAATTGGTAAAATCCAGTCGTCGTACTCCACCGCTTTAGCAACGGTTAGGAAGTCGGTTATCTAGAATGACAAGAGTAGTTAAGCGTCTTCACAGCATGAGCACAAGCTAGAGCTTTCGGACGTGAAGCGGCGGCGATTTGAGTGCCAAGTTCATGAGCCTCGGTGACCTTGTCGCCGAAGATTGTTGGGTTTATTGCTGGAGTTGGGAATGGTTGAACAAAATGCGTTCTTTGCTGAGAATGTCATTGAAAGAATCCCATGCTATTTTTGTTGAAATAATAGTTGTTTCTTTCTGCAGGTTTTATTGATTTAATTTTTTCAGTTATTCTAGTCTTTAGGAGTTAGTGGAGTCATGTTTAGCTAATTTATGTGTTAGTTGTCCTAGTTTTTAGGAGTTGGTGGAGTAAATGCTTTATGCATAACATGAGTAGTTATGGGTCCTATTTTAGTATCGTTTTTATGTTATGTATTTGTCTTTGTAAAAGACTTCGAGATTCTGAACGAAAGATGAAGTTTCAGCCTCATCTCTCCTCCCCTTTAGCTATTCTACAGTGATATCAAAGCCTGTAAGAAGAGTGTGAGAGTTTTTAAAAAGATAAAAAAAGGTTTAGAGGTGTGAGATACCTTCGTGAGATAATGACATAGCAATATATCCAGTGGCGACCGACAATTTTGTTTAACCAACAATTACACGCTTTGATGGTCACTATGACTATTGGAGCATGCTGATGAAGAATTTTTTACGGTCAAATGAGTATTGGTTAGTTGTCAAATCTGGAATTCAAGAGCCACCAATAGGCATGGCTTTGACAAATCCTCAGAAAGTAGAATTGGAAGCTAGAACGCTAAATGATCTGAAGGCAAAAAATTATCTCTTTCAGACTATTGATCATCCCATCTTGTAGACTATTCTTTGCAAAGAAACTTGCAAGGATATTTGTGATTCTATGAAGAAGAAATACCAAAACCCTGTTAGGGTGAAGCGTGCATAGCTTCAAGCCTTAAGAAGAGATTTTGAGACACTAGCGATGAAGGGTGGAGAACCTGTCACTAGCTATTGTGCCAAAACAATGGAGATTAGCAACAAAATGCGATTCCATGGCGAGAAGATAGACGACATCACCATCGTGGAGAAGATTTTGTGTTCCCTGACACCAAAGTTTAATTATCTTGTCTGCTCAATTGAAGAGTCGAAAGACATAAATGCGCTCTCTCTTGATGAATTTCAAAGCTCCTTATTGGTCCATGAATAGAAGATGAACAAACATTCAATAGTAGAGAAGCAAGCGTTGAAGGCTTCTATCAATACTCATTCCAACAATTTCAGAGGAAAGGGTAGAGATAGAGGTAGAGGTAGAGGAAGGGAAGACCGAGGAGATAGAGATGTTAGCACGAATTTCAAAGCCAATAATGACCAATTTCAAGGTAAAGGCAGAGGATAGGATCCTAACAAATCAAAGGTAGAGTGCTTTAGATGTCATAAATTTGCTCATTATGCATCTGAATGTTATATACTAAGTTACCTAATAATAAAGAAAAGACAGAGAGTTCAAATTTTGTTGAAGAAAAGAAAGCGGAAACGTTGTTGATGGCTGTTCAAGATGAAAAGAAGCCCAAGTAAGATATTTGGTATGTGGATATAGGTTGTAGTAACCACATGAGTGTAAGTAAGTCTTCTTTTTCTTATCTAAATGAAGATTTTCATTCCACTGTGAATTTTGAGGATCATTCTACTATGAAAGTGATGGGAAAATGTGATATTAAGATAAGAACCAAGAATGGTTTTGTGGAAACAATTTTAATGTGTTGTATGTTCCTGACCTGAAAAGTAACATATTGAGTGCCGGTCAATTACAAGAAAATGGTTATATTATCACTATTAAGAAGGGTGCTTGTGAAATTTATGATTTCGTTAGAGGAGCTATTGAAGTTGTTTCTATGAGTTCAAACAGATTGTTTCAATTAAAGATTGAAAATATTCAATCTTGTTTGATGGTTGAAAAGAAAGATCCTTCATGCTTATGGTATTTTTGTTATGGTTACTTGAGTTTTGGTGGATTAAAGACCCTCAAACAAAAAAGGATGGTGACAGGTCTTTCTCAAATTACTACTCCTTCCCAAGTCTACAAAGAATATGTTATTAGCAAACAACATCGTTCTCAATTTTCTAAAGAGAAGTCATGGAGAACAAAGAATGTTTTGCAACTGGTGCATTCGGACATTTGTGGTCCTATAAACTCATCTTCTAATGGAGGTAAAATATACTTAATTACATTCATTGATGATTTTTTCAGAAAAAACCTAGGTTTATTTTTTACAAGAAAAATCAAAAGCTTTCTTTGCAAATGAAAGCTTCAAAGCTCGTGTGGAAAATGAAGTAGGAAAGACTATTAAAACCTTTCGAACAGATCATGGTGGTGAAAAGAATTTGAAATTTTTTTGTCCAAAGCATGGCATTTGAAGAGAGCTTACAACGGCATATACACTACAACAAAATGGGGGTATCTAAGAGGAAAAATAGAACAATTCGCAACATGGTGAGAAGACCTGATCTGTTCGAAAGAGGAAGAGTTCCAAAGACTTTCAAGCCAGAAGCAGTAAATTGGAGCATTCATGTTTTGAACAAAAATCCAATTTTTGCTGTTCAAAATATTACACCAGAAAAGCCTTGGAGTGGGAGAAGATTTGTTGTAAATCACTTCAGAATCTTTGGATGCATTGCATATACCTATATCTCGGATGATAAAAGGAAGAAACTTGATGATAAGATTGAAAAATGTGTCTTTCTTAGTATAAGTAAAGCATCAAAAGCATATAAATTATTCAATCCACTAACAAATAAGATTGTAACTAGTAGGGATGTTTTTGATGAAGAGAACACTTGAGATTGGAATTGAGATTGGAATATGCAACAGTTTACCCAAGTCCTTTATGACAATGGTGCTAAAGAGAAGCAGATTTCAACACCTTGTATACCCAAAAGTTCATCAAATTTGCTGAAATTTCGCTAACTGTTGTTGAAGTCAATAAAGAAGAAGCTCAATCTCTTCACTGCGTTAGAAGAAGGCCTGTTTGGATGGAAGATTATGAGATAACTGAAATTGAAGATTTAATTACTCACTTTGCCTTATTTTCATATTATGACCCTACAACTTTTGAGAGTGCTGCTAAAGAAGAAAAATGGCAAAAAGAGATGGATAATGAAATTAATGTCATTGAAAGAAATGATACTTGGGAGCCATCTGATCTTCCGAATGGACAAAAATCCATTGGTGTAAAGTGGTTTTTAAAACAAAATTGAAAGAAAATGGTGAAGTTGACAAATATAAAGCACGTTTAGTAACCAAGGGATACGAGAAGCAATATGGGATCGACTATACAGAAGTTTTTTCTCCAATTGCGAGATATGACATGATTAGATTGGTGGTTGTATTGGCGGCACAGAATTCTTGGCCTATTTTCCAGCTAGATGTTAAATCGACATTCTTGTATGAGTACTTGGAGGAACATGGTATTTGTCGAGCAACCTTGTAGTTATGTCAAGATTGGAAATGGGTATAAAGTTTATAGATTGAAGAAAGCTATTTATGAGCTAAAACAAGCCTCTCAGGCTTGGTATAGTCATATTGAAACTTATTTTCTTAAAGTTGGTTTTTCAAAATATCCTTATGAGCATACACTTTTTATCAAGATTGAAGATAAAAGAAAAATGCTCATTGTTTGCTTGTATGTTGACGATATTGTATTTACTGGAAATTGTGATGCCATGTTTGAAAAATTCAAGAAATCTATGATGGATGAGTTTGAGATGTTTGATCTTGGATGATGCATTGCTTTCTTGGCATAGAAGTGATACAATCGGATGATGGGATCTTTATTCCTCAAAAGAAATATGTGGGAGAAATTTTGGATAGGTTTCAAATAAGGATTGTAATCTTGTAAACACTCCAGTTGAGTTTGACTTAAAGCTATACAAAGATCATGAAGGGAGGAAGGTTAACAGCACACTTTACAAACAAATTGTGGGCAATTTGATGTATGTAACTGCAACAATACCAGACATAATGTATTCTGCGAGTTTAATCAATAAATATAAGAAGAATTCTATAGAAATGCATTTGTTAGCTACCAAAAGAATCTTTCATTACTTGCAAGGAATTAAAGACTTTGGGCAATTTTACAAGAAATGTGAAAAGCCTAATTTGTTGGGATTTACTAATAGCGATTATGCAGGAGATTAAGATGATAGGAGGAGCACTTCGGGTTATGCTTTTATGTTTGGGACAGGTGTTATTTCATGGTCATCCAAGAAGCAACCAATTGTCACCTTATCAAGTACAGAAGTTGAATTTATTGCTGCAACAGCTAGTGCTTGTCAAGCTATTTGGCTAAGAAGAATTCTTGAGAAGCTGCAATTCAAGCAACCAGGAGCTACTAAAATTTTTCTTGACAATAACTCAGCAATCAAACTCTCCAAGAATCCTATGCTACAGGGAAGAAGCAAGCACATTGATGTGAAATTTTATTTCTTAAGATATCTCAGCAAGGATGGAACAATTGATTTAATCTACTGCGGGAGTGAAAATCAAGTTGCTAATATATTCACCAAGGCCATCAAGATGGAGTCATTTGTGAAGCTTAGAAAGTTACTAGATGTCTGCACATTAAAAATAGTCAAGGCTTTAAACCGAATGTTAGTAAACATCAGTTTAAGGGAGGGATTGTTGAAATAATATTTGTTTCTTTCTGCACATTTTGCTGATTTGGTTTTTCTGTTATTTTAGTCTTTAGGAATTAGTGGAGTCACGTATAGCTAATCTATGTGTTAGTTGTCCTAGTTTTTAGGAGTTAGTGGAGTAAGTGTTTTATGCATCACGTGGATAATTATGGGTCATATTTTAGTGGTGTTTTTATGTTATGTATTTGTCTTTGTAAAAGACTTCGAGGTTCTGAAAGATAAAGTTTCAGCCTCATCTCTCCTCCCCTTTAGCTATTCTACAATTTTCTTGTCGGCGGAACGACAGCTTGTGATGATGCTGCAGCAATCTGGGAGTTCTCTCTGGAGAAAAGAGGAGCTTGACCAATGGGAGTGCATATAATCCGGCACGCAATGTCGGTCCCGACGTTCTCTGGCCGAACCTCGTCTAAATTGGAAACCTGAACGTGTTCTGAGTACTCAAACATTGCCATGGCTTGCTCGGAATCGCGATGCATCGGTGTCTCTTCGGGTGCGGCATGGTTCAACTCCTCTAACGACCCGCCGCCAATACGCGAGAAACACTTGCAAGCCTCGAAGCAGTCAATCGAAACATTTTGAATACACTTTACATTGTCAATTAAACTAATGTGTTGATGTTGCGTGGTCATTCGAGTTAATGGGATTTAACAATGCCACGATTAGCTCGCGAACGAGATTGGTTGACCTACTTTTATACGCATAAATGGCACTGAATAAGAGCATTCGAGACGCAACTGTACGTCATTTTGCTTGATTGGAACATCAAAATGAAGTCCAATGATTTCTTTTTCGAATAAGAGTTGGACGCGAGCGAAAGTTTTGTTTTGTCGGAATGTAGAGTTTGGCTGGAAACGCATTATCCTATGTGGGATTTTTGTCGCATGTTTCGAAACAGTCACCTGGATAAATCCGAACGTAGCATTAATATGATAACGGAACAAGTACATATGGTAAAGGTCCATAGTAGAAGCAGACAAGAAACTCGTAAGTTAAGGGTGCGTTCATTAATATTTAAGTTCTCGAGGACAATTTCTTTTAGAGATAGTCTTTTTCTATTTTTATTTTCTGAAACAATTTATGAGTAAAGAATACATTTGGTAACTATACAAAATTTGTATTCTCGAAAAGGAAAAAAAATAAGAATGCATTTGGTACGATTAACAAAAATGTAGCATTTCTTATAATTTTTTAAGAATTGTTTTTCTTTTTTCTTTTCTTTGTTGTACGCTAGCCATTGCTTGTTGTCCGTTGTCTGCCGCCCATGGCCGATCGTGAAGGGGGCGAGTGGGTGGGAGCCGACGGTGGCAAGCGATAGCCAGGGGGCGCGATGGCAAGGGCGGCAGGCGGCAAGAAAGAAGAAGAAACGAAAAGAAAAAGAAAAAAATTGACTTTTTTAAAAGTTTTTCTTGAGAATAAGAAGTTATTTCTTTGTAATTCTTCTTTATGTTTCAAAGCTATTCCCGACCACTTTTCTATTCTAGGAAATATAAAAATTAATTAACATTACCAAACGAATTTATGTTCTTTTTCTATTCTAGAAAGTAAAATAATAAAAAAATTAAAGAAATAAAAATGTTAACTAACAAGTCTTAAAAGATCAAAGGCCAAGGCCAATGGCTGACGAAGAAATGATTCAGTAGCAAACCACAGAAAACAAAAGGCTAAAAAGGGCATAGCGCACGTCCGGCGGGGTGGGACGATAGACAAACTCGCAAGAGTTCTGGATAATAATTGATGGAGGGTTGGAGAAACCCTTGCCTCGCCAATCCTAATTGCTTCCTCGGCAGCCACAAGCTCCGGCGAGCGAAAATGCCGCGGATCACAGCAATAAAAAGCTTGAGCTAGGCCTCTGGCACCGCAAAGCCATCAACAGAGATCAAACTCCTTCGTTTTGCACCGAAAGACATGGAGGACAACGACGACATCGGCACAGCAGTGGTCGAGACGAGAGAAACTCACAGTTACGGGGTTGGCAAGTAGAGCTTGCGATCTCATGGTGCGAAGGGTGCTCGTTAGGGCTGGCAGCGTCGTTCCTCCCTTCAAATGTGCCTCGCATTGCATTCTCATGATTCAATATTCTGTCGTCATCCACAAAAAAATAGACACGATACCTAACGTGGAGTTGTTCGTACCAGAAGTGCAGTTGCCAAATGTTACCAATCACACGAATTGATTCGTAAAAATAACAAATTCTAGGCTCAGTTTTAGACAGTTCATGAAAGGATCTCCAACGAAACTAACTAGCCCGCTGGGTTACTCGACAGTATCAAAATGCTTCTGCATTGAACCTGCCAATCCATTTTGCATGTGGGGGGTGGAGGTGCTTCCTTTGCTGAAGAAGTACCTTTCCTGATACCGCCTACCTTTTAATGCTGCTACTAAATAAAAAGAACACACACCAAACTGCAGATGCTGCTGATTCCATAAAGCAAGATTCGCAGCACTAAAATATGTGACCGTTTCTAAGGACTCACTTTCTTCAAGCTCCCGTTTATCAAAACACTAGAAACTTTAGCTGCTGCATAAATGGTCAAACCAAAAAAATCTCATCATAGTTAGGGAGAAATGTGCAACCAGCAAACTGTTGATTTACTTTAGTTTATGTTCCATTGGTGTTAATAAACAATATCTACAAGAATCAATTGGGGCTTCCATAAGGCCGCTATTGGCTGATCCTTCATCGACTGACTAAATGCTGGCTTTCGGAACAGCAATCGGGCCATGCTCATACAGATTGCAAATGAAATGATCTGTTTACCAGCATCAATAAATGCCATGAATCAATATACCCCAAATGATGTTGAGCCAGCACTTAGCAGTTCGATCCAGAAAAATGCCAATGGTTGCCTGGCATCCCAAAGGCTGCTATACAGATGGGATATCGGCTACACAGAATTCCACGAAACTTGTTCAGACAGGAAAAAATGAATGATACACGAGTGGTCAGAAAAAAGGACGCTTTTACAGTATAATACTAAACATACACAATTAATTGTCAACAATTGGACATTACTGAATAACCAATTCCATTTGGCAAGCTATAGCAGATGCCTTACATCGTATATTGCTGGGACCTCAGTGCTGTTCTCGCACCAATCCTCTTTTAAGGTTTTTCAGATAAAATCAGCCGATACATTTTTTGGGTCAAAGCACTAACCCAAGTTACTCTCTATCTTGAAGCATTTGAAGGTAGGTATGCCTAATGGGCAGATAGTTGGGAAAACTTGTCCTCACATTAAACTAGGGCAAAAGAGCAAGACCACATGTCAGATACGCAAGAACTAGTCAACTTCAACCTGGAACCTGGTTTTGTTAACGTGTTGGTAGTACTCCTCCTCCCCATAGAGTTGCCTGAAAATTATGAAAATACTAATTAGTAAAAGATCATAGCAGATTAGACATTAAGAGAGTTAATTTAACAGGGATTGGACAAGGACTTTCATTTTTCTAATCCTATTTGTCCCCCTTTATGCAAGACAATAGATGAGTGATTTCCATGGGAGAACAAGTTTTGCATCCCATCCTGAGGTCAATGGTAAATTTTGACCTCAGGCAGGGGAAACTCGTCTTCCAGACAATGCTCATATGTTCTAGCAGCTACCTCATTATACATTAAAAAAACTTGTAAAGAACTCATATTTCCTCAAGTCCACACGAAAAAGACCTAGCTAACATTAGCTCAACTCTCAAACAAGTTGATAGAATAGATTCAAACGGTTTGAATATATCTTTTTAGCATCTCAAATTCTTAGAGGAAGACAAATCATCCGTGAGTTCACAAGCCTGCTCTTGCAACTAGCATCAAGTTTGTGCAAATTAAATGCGGACATCGATCCTAATAAATGACAAACTGTGTGATGCTAACCTTGATACACATAGCGGATTGTGAGTCCGAATGATACTTCAGAAGTTGATATACAGGAAGAAGGGAATAAAATCAAGAGAAGACCATTGACTATGAAATTTCAAACAAGAATCAAATCTTTCTTTATATCATGGCAATCATCCAGTACACTAAAGAACAGATTGACCATAGTTTAAAAAAAAAAGATTCATCAATTTTCCATACCCTGAGGATAGATCCATGCCACCCAGCCTACTACAAAATCTGGATCATATCTTTTCATTAACTTGACCAAAGAGGTTCTTCCTTAATGCACAGCAAGAAAAAGGTAAAAGTACATTCACTGTGGTAACTCAATAATTGCCATTCTAATGACTCGTGTGATTAAGTCTGATGAAATCCCTCGGCAATCTCCAAGGATTCATGCAACTATCAGTTCAGTCCCTATTCCCTAAAGTACCAATGTAGACAGTTCAGTTCTCAAACTATATGCTTTCTGAAGTTTTGATCCCTTAGCAGGATTTTTCCCCTGAACCTGCTGGCATTGTAACTGCTTTCAGCACACCAGCCGCTTGAACTGGTGGTAGCATCAAACCAGGTGAAGAGATGAAACAATTTCAAAGTAGAGAAGAAGCAGTTTCATTCAAATGTTTAGGACTAAATGGATAATTGCATTTAGCAACTGCAACTGCAATTTGTCAACATAACTGAAACAAGAAGATGAAGGACAAAAAAGATGATACGTACGCTAAGTCAGCCAGCGTGTCTGACTTGATCACAGCCTTCCCCTCGGGCAGTTCAAGGCATGAATAGTGCATTATCATTTCCTTAAGTGTGTGCTTTGCGCTTTTAACATCATTGTCCCACAAGATGCTCTAAATCCAAAAATAGAAACTGGTGAGGATTCCAGCATAAAGAGAAGATAATCAACAAACAAAAATAATCGATTTAATCTTGATTTTGCTAGATATCGAGGTTGAAGAAGTACCTTTCTAATATATTCCCTTTTGACATCTTCCCATGGTACTTTTCCTTCAGGAGAAAAAATAGAAGCATTCCACAAAGCTCCCCTCGCAACCATCAGTGATGAGGCACCTGAGAAAATAAGAAAGAAAATGCCTGAACATATTGGTATCATTCTGGCAAGCTTAAAGCTTACTACGAAACAAAGTCGAGAAAAGTAAATGTGCTTGTCAATTGAGTCTTATTATGATATATTATCAATGAACATGGTGGGCACATTCCCTAGCATCTTAAGCTGTTGGCGGACATAATTATTCAACATGGTGTCAAAGCATTAGGAAAGAGTCGCATCTTGACACTCTATTTATGTTTGTTTGCTATATTACCTGACTCAGGTGAGGGGATCAGGTGGGGTGTGGATCTGTGTGTCTGACTCACCTTGTGAGACAATTTCATACACCAAGAGTTGTCTAAAAAGGATCCGTAAAGAATTTGACACTTTTCCCATTCTAGTGGTAATAAACATGTTAAATAACAGAGATATATCACTTGAATATCTACTTTATATGTGAATATGCAATTTGTCACTGGTTTTATAACATCTAAGTTATTATGGTGCTATAAATACATCAACCTACAATAAAGATAATGACATATCATCAGGTAACATGTTTACAAGAATTCGCAAAAACTATCCTCAATGTCACCTTTACAATTTGCATTTTCAGTTTCAAAACCTACAATTACCATAGTAACCAAAACCTTAACATGTATATTTATTTAAATTTAGAAAAACCATCCTCAAGTTTTACAACATTAAAATAAGCATCCTCCAACTTCAACTTTACAGTCACTAGTTCCATGGTTCTATACATTGCACTGTAATGTTTCAAACCAACCTATACTTTACACTGTCTAGATTTAATAATCTTTCTGCAAATTTTAGGATTAAAAACCTCAAGTTGCAAAGTGTAGGCAAGGAGAAACTGGAGATGATTTTTTTAACTCTCATCTTTCATCAATAATGCACACTGTATCAATTAAAAGCACATGACAAGTAACAAATGAACAATCCCATATTATTCAATCGTCGGAATCTCTTTCCAACCTGCTAAGATTTTTTTTGTTTTTTTTTTTTTTTGGTCATAAACCTTCTAAGACTTTATGAACTTAATATCGAAATTGAAACATATGAAACAGGTGAAATATTCTCCGGCTGACCATGTTTTCTTCCAACCAGGCATATGTGAGTCATTTATAAGTTTCTATCATCACTAAAAAACTAGCTGGCGGATCTCTCTCTCTCTCTCTCTCTCTCTCTCCACCAGCTTCACCCACCACCTACCAAGTAACCAACTCACTCATAATTCCTTCCTTTCAGAAAATGTCCTCATCCACCTCTAAATTCTCTAATCGAATCATGGAGCAATGCATTTGGAGCTCCAGTGACGCTGCTCAATTTCTTACCACACTATTCTAGACTCATATTGCTTGGTTTAAAAATTCTAGAATTGCCTATGATCATAGAAGCCTCAAAATTCTTATGGATTTCAGCAGCTCACTGCAGAAGTAGCTTTCACTTTTTTGGCAAAATGGTAAGGCTCTGAGGCAATAGGATAGGTCACAGACTCAAAATGGCTGTCAAAATAAGATATAAACTTCCTTTATCTAGGTCGGGAGAACATCTTAATGGCAGGTGACTTCAGAAGGCCACCCCATATAGTTGAAATTGCCTACCTATCCTCCCACAAAGAATCTCGAATCTTCATGAGAAAATTTATTCTTATTTTGGTGCAGGTACACAACAACGAATTCAGCATGCGTATCACACATGACATGATGGTTGATAAAGAAGGTAGCAGACAATCAAGTACACAAATGAAAATTTTTTCAGCAATGTTAAATCTTTCAAGTCATTGAATGCATTGCATTTACCTGTTGCAACTTTGATACGCTGGAAATCATCATACTCAAAGACATCACCATTTGCTATAACTGGAATAGATAGGGCTGCAACAACATCAGCAATCTCATCCCATTTAGCAGGATCTCTAGGTCGATCTGGTACTCTTCTGCAATTTCTCATTGAATAATAAAATACAAAACATCACATAAATAGCATTAACAATGATCATAGTGCATTAGATTGGTGGCACAAAATTCCAAAAATTATTTGCTTAGTATGCAGTGAATAGTTCGCGTCTCATAATTTGCTTCTTTGGTGGGCAGTTGATATCATAACATCAATCATACAAACTATCTGTTGGAAGTGCGGAAGTCAGCACATCTTTCAATGAGGATTCGTACAGAAACAACCCTTATATGTGCCTTCTTGCCTTCTTTCTCAAAACTCGCAATGCCAATGTGATATGCATACCATATATCAATTCATTGTATGACCGTTTGCTCTTGTAAGTTCCACAGGTGTCACTCAAATTAAGTTGTATTTGTCGGGCCACTGGACTTTCATTTCAGTCACCCAATAATTGAACTTGCGACTTTTTGTCATTGATGAATGGAATCCGACCAATATCCCAGCCAAAAATGCTGACATGAAGGACAAGTGGCAATCACATGGCATCTAAATGGGCCCATCTCAACACTAATATAAAAAAAAAACACTCAACCCTAATATAAAACTAAAAAAAAAAAAAAAAAAATCAAGACGAATGCAACCGGTTGCAAGCAATGGAAAAGGGTCTTGCAGCCCTTTATGGCAACCACACAGGGTTGTGCGACCATCTACCACTGTTGCACACTCTGCAACAGACATCTCCACCAAAGGTGAAAAAGGTCGAGGCCTTCTGCCCTGTTATTTGAATTTTTTGAAGTTTTTTGGGGTGAAATGACACCCAACTGAGCTCTGTGTCATGCCAAGCGTCTACAATGTCAAGGCTAGGCCAAAAACTAACCTAATTCCAACCAAAGTGCATCAATTGTCTGCTCCATCTTCAAATTGCTATACTTTTTGAAACCCTTGATCCCACTGCACCCCCAAACACCATTATACGCAGACACTCCCCTCAGCTATCAATTAGTAGCATTTCACCCTTTGCTCAAATCTTGCAATTATCACTCTGACTTTTGTTTGTTGCGCGGGCACATCATTTAACTAATATGGTAGATTCATTTTAATTTTGATGAAATTTATGAGGCCCATTTTTGCAGTCTCCTTTTCTTATCAACTTGTGCTGGTCATCTCTTCATCTTTTTTTTCTTTTTCTTTTTTTTCTTTTGGGAGAAACAAATAAGATATCATTTTTACTTACCAAAAAAAAAAAAAAAATAAGATATCATTTTCTTATTAAAAAGAATACACTCTGTACATAGGAATTGTATACTTCTGGCATTTTGAGGTAAAGCTTGAGCTTAGTTGAAATTTGAGGTATTAGTCAAAAGAAATTGAAATGATTAGTGGCAATTTGCAACTTAACCACAGCAGAGGGGACCAACTGTTCTACATGGAGCAAAAAGGGCCAGACATCCAAAATCTTCTACCTTCAGAATTTCAGACTTAGTTTTGAAAATAGAAAAACTGCTATAACCAATGATAGACAATCATCAAGGGACCACATCACCAAAGATCACACATCGTTGCAGAGTTGCATTTCACATACAGCATCAATGCACTATAATAACACTATAGATCTTAAAGTTTCCTTTAGTCAAAATCTCACCGAAGAAAGCTGTCCAAGCAAAGTAAGTCATGTTTGTAGGAACCTTAGCATTAGCCTTCCAAATCTGCCTCAAGAGAAATTATAGTTTAAATATTCACGATCAGAATAAGTCTTAGAAACCTTACTATCTACAGTTATCCTCATACTGATATCTCGAATGGTCCCATTCTCCCAATATTAATTTTCTAATCTTATAGTCCCTACCTAACGTTCTCTGTCATGCACACAAAAAACTTTTATGTAATAGAGTTCACATGCAAAGTACTTCTAATCTCGTTAGCACTATCAATTCTCGTCACACAATTCTTGAAAAAAAAACATAAAGAATGTTGAAGCTCCCAATAAAAATCATTAGCTATCAATCTATGTATGTTACCCATTCACATTTGCATAATAGTGTTGGGGAAACTTTTTGAAGGAGAATATGCTGCCCACTTCACACCCCAGTAACAGTTGCCCTAGCAAACAGACCTTTTGACTAGAAAATTGTACAGTCTTATATGCTCTAATTTGACTTCAAATGACATAATGCATTTCTCAGAGCAAAATTCAACCTTTTGTCCTAACTTTGCATATCAGCACTCAGAAATGCAACTTGTCTTTAACTGCATAATTACACAATCAAGTGCAATCAGACTAACCAAAACAATTATCTACTTACCACTGTTGGGGTTTCAAGAATCATGTATAGGTAAAATTAACAAAAATACAGCGCAAACAAAAATGATTTTATACATGATTTTTTGAAGGCATTGTTCGTGCGTTTTAATAAAAAATCTGAATATAAAAAAAGAAAAAAAAGAAAAGGAGTTAAACGAATTACCTCTCGAAGCGCGCTTTAAACGAATTGGTTCGGATGTTCTTCAGTTTGAGCCCCGCGCTTTAAACGAATTGGTTTGGATGTTCTTCAGTTTGAGCCCCACAAACGTTGGACCTCTAATTCAGACACACCAACAATGGACGTCGAATGGAAGAGAGAACTTTCGGATAATCACCACTATGATTGTGCTAGCAATCTCGTGGAGACAATCCTCCATATCCTTGATGTTTTTAGCCACGGCCCGAATGAGAGAGAATCCCTCTTCTTTCTCGCGTCTCGAAGACACAAAAACACACGTTTTTTTCTCATGCACGATCAACGATTTGCTGATTAAAGAATTTTTTTTTTGTAAATGCTGTATAATTGAGGGCATAAAAAAGGGTTGTCGAAAAGAAAAAAAAAAGCATGTGTTTTCGTGTTTTCAAGACACGAGAAAAAAGAGGATTCTCTCTGGCTAAAAACAGGATACGGAGGATTGTCTCCACGAGATTGCTAACATGATCATAACGATCATAGTGGTGATTATCCGAAAGTTCTCTTTTCCATTCGACGTCCATTGTTGATGTGTCTGAACTATAGGTTGGACGTTTGTGGTGCTTGAACTGAAGAATATCAAAACCAATTCGTTTAAAGCGTGCTTCGAGAGGTAATTCGTTTAACTCTTTTTTTTTGTATTCATACTTTTGATTAAAATGCACGAACAACGCCTTCGGAGAATCATGTATAAAATATATCATCTTTGTTTCCGCTGTATTTTTGTTAATTTTACCTATACATGATTTATGAAACCCCAATAGTGTCTTACCAAGCCAAATTAAACCAGAGGATAACCGTGAGGGCAGAGGGTAGGAAACATGAATGTCATAGGAGCCATGGTTGAACATATTGAAAAGTGAGAGAGAGAGAGAGAGAGAGAGAGAGAGAGAGAGAGTTGTAGAGGGTAGGAAACATGAATGTCATAGGAGCCATGGTTGAACATATTGAAAAGTGAGAGAGAGAGAGAGAGAGAGAGTTGCAACACAATGTACCGGAAAAAGAGTTGGGGGATTTGTCATTTCTGGACAAAGTGATTGGAACAACCAGGGGATCCATAAGAGAATCATACTTTAGAAGTGCAAATCTAATTTGTTGCAATAGCTACATATCTGAACTTTTTCCAGGATTTAGGTGATAATCATAACATGGTAACAAAAAAAAAAAAAATGTAATAACAGAGTAGAAAAAACCTTTTGTCTTCCTTAATTAATAAGTTTCCAGGAGATATTACAGAATCTGTGGAAGAGGCATACCTATTAGAGTGCTTTTCATTGTTTTTTCAGGTTTGCATGATATTAACTAATTACATCCAACATCATAACTATTCTTGATTTCTCAAACAAGATTAAGAATTGCGAAGGTCAACAACCTCTCAGGAGCATTCCCATTACCTATCTTGTAGGTACTTAATTGAGTCAAATGCAATAGTTGATACTACTTAAGTCAATGAAATTTAAAACTATAGTACTCAAATAATGATCTCAAGTTTACGTGTTTTCAATGCGGTTATCTTACCCTTTAATAGGTTAATAAAGATGGGTGCCAAATCCAATAGCAGAATAATCATTAAAGCTGTTTTTATTTATCATTACCTTCCATGAACAGCAAGCGCAGAGACACCAGTTTTTTCAATTCTCCTTGCTAGTTCTACCGTATCGTGAGAATGCTTGAGAAGTCGAATCTTACATGTAACTGGTGTGTCCATATTCCTCTTCAAGGTAGTCAAAATCTGAATTGCACATGAGAAAGTTATAAAATGTACTATATTCTTTAGCAAGTAAAGAACATCTCAAGTGCCACAACTTGACACGGGAGACACATAAGTGCCAAAACTTTCAAAAGGTAGACTTAAATGCCACTTTTTTCTTTTTCTTTTTTTGAAATTTGAACATCTAAGTGCCGACTCCGGCATTGAGGTTTGTCAGAAATCTGACGTGGCATTGTTTTATTAATAAAACTGTGGCTCACTGGAATGTCTACTCAGCAATCCTTGTTTAAAATGACATCATCCTCCACGTTTCCCCAAATTAAAAACCCTAAATCAGCCAAAATCCTCAATTGAAGGCCCTCGAGCCCGGTTTGCCCCCAAATTACACCGCTAAATCTTGGAAATGGAGAGTAGGACCTCCAGCAATGGCTCGAATTCCTCTCGACGACGGCAAACAGCGAGTGACAAAGGCGAGCTGTGAGTGACCGCAAGTGAACAGCAAGCGGCGACGGAGCCTCAGCAAGGATGGCAACTGAGCATGAAGGGCGAGCATGAGAAGGAACGGCCAGCTATGGATTGTGCTTGATTATCAAGTCAAAATACTAAACGACGTCATTTAGTGAACCACACCAAAACGACGTTGTTTAGCGTTATCTTACGTAGTCTACATGGATGGCGCGATGTTGTTTGCCCAGTCTACATGGATAATTTTATTTTAAAGAAATGCCACATCATAAAATTCTCGCTGAAAAAAAGCTACGTCGGCTGTTTGATCGGAAATTCTCTCCATTGGCACTTAAATGCTCCTTTCTTCTCCAATTTTGGCACTTAAAGTGTACCTTTTGGAAGTTTTGGCACTTATGTGTCTCCTGTGCCAAGTTCTGGCACTTGGGGTGTTTTTCTGTCATTCTTTAGTGATCTGAAATAGATAAACAACAATGATGTCTTCAGTATCAGAGAGGGAAAGATCAAGCGATGCTTACATCATGAATGAGCTCTGGTTTACTCAGTAGGGCAGCGCCCATGCCTCCACTCAAAGAAAATGACCTTGGGCATCCCATATTGATATCTACTGCAGCAACATCTTTACACCTGGGAACAAAAACCATGTCAGAATAAGTAGGCAACGATGCTTCTTCCAAATTTTTTACCAACATCAATTGGAAAAGAGTGAAGAAAAATATAAAACAAGAGATCGATCACTCATTAAACTTAAAAAACATTTTTTCTGAATTATGTTTTGCTAGGAAAATCAGGCATCACCCGCTTCCAGTTCAGGAAGCCCAAGCAATATGGAAACAATTTAAAGAAAAATATTCCATTTCACAGGTTGCTTGACAAAGTCGGCTCCATTTCTCATTCAATGGCTCTCCCCCTCTCACAGTAGAGCCTCCCAACCTCTGGGCAATCATCCAGCAGCACTCAGCACAAATACAGGGAGGAAGAATACGATGCTACATGCCATCAACACCGAACGATCTTTTGGCACTTTCTGTAAATTTTGCTTAAGACTTTGATGGGATGAGAGAGATCAAACACATTCAAGAAAAAATTCACTTACAACTGAAACACAACTGTGTAAATTTTTCCACAGACATCTAACACATCTAAAAGGTTTTGTGAAATTTAAATTGAAAATGCGATCCTTCTACATGCAGGTTAAAATAGCTAATTTGATACATTCAATAAGTGAGCTATGTCATGGGACAATGGACTGTTTTACAGGTAGGCAATGTATATTTTTCTTACATTTTGTGGTCTACCTTCACCAGCTTCTACCAGGCCACGTTAATTTTAAAAAACTAGGAGTAATTTCTTTAAGCAGGTCATGTACACAGCTTATCCATGGATAATCTTTGCAAGAAAGCTCCACAGCTGAACTTAAAGCTGTGTTTGGGAGAGCTTAAGCTAAGTAATTAGTTTGCTCTCTCTCCAAAGTTTTGCTTTCCCACCAAAACGTAAAATTAATTCTAATTTCTAAGTAAAAAAAATTCTCTTAAATAGAAACAAATCTTAAGTAGATAAACCCCTAACCCATAAATGCCCAACAAACTCATGTAAGATGAGCCAAACCTTAAATAGGTGGTGCAAACATGGGATTGGTTGTTTTCGCTTGTGTGGAAAGTCAAAACTATGCTATGCAACTAGTTCACACATACATGTCCATTGCTTCACCACAAAGCAAACTCCATGGATATATGTTTTCAAATGACTTTACGCATCCATATTTGCCTGTCTTAACAGTTTCAGGAGTTCAATGTTAAGTCAAATTCCAACCATACAAGAATAGGATGAACAACGCAAGGATACACTTGCAACCATTTACAAACTTCCATTTGATCCCCTTTCTACCACTATATTTATTTGGTTAAAATTCTCTCGCCTATTTCATTTCCTCCTTAGGATTAAAATCTGTCAATCTTTTCAATTAATAATACATGCCATCAGAGATAGCATTTTGAGGCATTTTCAAAACAAATGAGTTTCATAATCCCATTTATAACAAAATTGCTTCATTTCACAGAATTTACATATAAGGGCATTTCCAGCATGCCTGTACCATTCCCAGGTCAACCCACTGCAAACCAAATGAAACAAAATCGTTGTGAGACAATCTAGTTTATTTAACAAGCCAAACTGCAAAAGCTCATTTAATAGTAAATCTTGCTCCATTGACTATTCACTCCTGTTGAAGTGTGACAATACTACAACTAATAAAGTACCAAGATTGCCCCAGCATGCTGCCTACTTGTGTGACAGATACTTCATGGCTAGCAGCAAATCAGCATTTCAGAGCTCCTAATTGGTGTGACAGCATAACTAAAAGTGCGGAACAAAATAATGATTGCTTGATAGCTTCCCTGAAGAATCTTAAAATGCCATTAAAGGTGAATCACTCAACTCAAGAGAAAGAGAGTTGTCAAACTAACATATTATCATATTCCAAGGCAAAATATCACATGTCACTTACACTATTTCTGCAGCACGTAGAGCCCTCATGGCATCGGAAGTACCCATTTGAAAGACTACCCGATCCCGTTCTTGCTTGCAGGTTCTAAAAACAACATTCTCTGTTCCTTTCTCCACAAAATCTGTCGAACCAATGCACTCTGATGAAAAAGGAAAAATAGAATTTCAGAAGAGAAGTTTTCTTCACAAGATCTCTGATGCAGCCAATAAATCCATGCAAAAAGATATTTGCTAATGTTATAATATTTTTAAAGAATAAACCACGCCTTCATCCAATAGCTCAAACTTTTAGAACAATTGGCAATGGTTCCATAAAATTTCACATAGTATCAAAGCTAGAGGTCCTAAGTTCAAATCATTTCAGGCCCCATTTGCCTCCCAAATTAAATTTCCACAATTAGTACTAGGCAAGAAGACCAGACTAAGCATGAGGAGGAATGTCGGTATATTTAAATAATAAACCATGTCTTTAAAAAAAATAATAGGTTAAGCTTTTAGAACAGTTAGTAATGATCTCATCAAATCTCACAACTCATATATTGATGTTCCTAATGGAGTTTTGGTGGAAGATTGACTTCACAAATCAAGTAACAGTCCTAAGGGATTAGGATTCGTTTCTTACATATATTAGTAGTCTTATATCTTTTAGGATTTGATTCTCATTAGGATTTTATTAAGTTTTTATATAACTGGATGTTTCTTATTAGGATTTTATTCTCATTAAGCAGCTGGATGTTCATTTAGGCCTTACATCATGGCCCTATCATGCCCTTGACGATTCTCTAGTTCTCTGCACTTCTCCTTTTTTTTCTTTATCTCTGGTTTCATTTTATAGTTTCTCCACAACTAAGTGCTTGAAATACCAAATACCAAACAACATTTACTTTCAACATAAACGCTTCACCCAAGGCCCCTTTTGTCAAAGCAGAATCCCAATGTCAAGGTTTCAAACTCAGCTTAAGCCCTTCCATTTATATAAGGAGAGCAAAAAAATTAAGATTAAGGTCTAAGTGAACAACTGGCATAGCTAAAATCTTGCCAATATGCGTCATTGTCATCTCCAAGGCCAAGGGTATATCATTTTGGAGCATAAGTAAATGTCAACGAACTTGACCACTACGCGTTGACTTTTGCACTCGATGTTTACTGGTAAAATACCATCACAAAACCTCAAGTGCTTATTTCCTAAGGTACTTCAATAGAAAACCTCATGTGAAAGTGCTTTAGCATGCAAACAATGATCAGCAGAGTAGATAGTCGCTTCTTATTAAAACTTGAGGATTCCAGATATCAAAACCTATCTGCTCTGGAAATCTTATTGATAGACTACCATCATAAGATAAAACCTGCTACTGGTCTAGTAAATATTTGTAGCTGAAAGGAATATCAATGTGATGTAAAGAAACATATAGTTATTCTCTGTCTGAGCATCTACCTGCAAGTTTTACAAATTGTACTTGCATCCTGAATTTTCATGAGAACAACATTGGAAGAACGCAACTGAGGGAAGTGAAGATCCCATTGCCTCTTTCCTCGTTTGAAAGAATGCAGAGCAAGGGAAAAAAATGGGAGATATTTATATTCCCTTGTCTGGGATGGAGAAGATGATGCAATGGGTCTTGGATTTCCCCCCTTCAGAATATCACCCTCTCTCTCAAAAGTCACAGTGAGACTAGATCAAATTTGCCTGCTTATGTAAAGTAAGCTTTTCTTCAAGATCGAAGGTTTTCTAGCTTCAGCTAGCAGACCCACTTCCACATTTTAACAGCAATTTCTAGACTAGTAGTACCCTGGGCCAACAGCAACTCGAAAGGAGCTGGGTGCAAATGTAAAAGAAACCAAAGCATCAGCATCTGGAGAAACCTGCCCAACGTATCTGCTACCACATAGCTCATTTAACTGAAAACCCATATCAAATTCATGTCAGATTCTCCTGTTCACACCATGTACATGGAATCAAACCACAATCTATTCACACAACACATCAATAGCATACTTCTACCAGATTTTCCTTCCAAAGCAGGTGCACAACGTACCGTTAATTCTCCGCTCGCATTTGAGAAACTTGTGGTCGATAATCTCCTCCCCGTACGTTATATCCGCACCATACTGAGCAGCAAGCAACCTCAAAGGCAGCGTCCCCTGCAAATTCTCGAAATTCGTCACCCAAATTCATTCCGAAACAACTCGAAGCGCGATGACGCGAGTCGACCAGAAGAGTTTTGAGGAGGTTTCCGAACTCACGACTCGAACCATGGGAGCGAGAACGTGCTTGTTCTCGTACTCCATATCCGCGGGAGGGGACGCCGCCGCCGCCGGCCGGACCTCGCCGTAGCCGCCGCCGCCTGGCGTCGCCGAGCGCGTGGAGGAGTAGAACGCACGGCGGAAGAAAGAGGGCGAGTAGGCCCAAAAGAGTAAATCCGCTCGTGGTTGAGAGGGAAAAAGGAAGCATTTTTATTTACCCGATCAAGCATTTTTAATTATTTCCCTGAATTGAAAAAAAAAAAATTAATTCACCGAATACTCCGCTCTCATCGATTTATTGTCTTTTTTTTTTTTTTTTTAAAATATTAACAATAAAAACGTCACCCTTATTTCTTCCGATCTCGTATCAATTTCACTATATAAATATCACTAAAAATATACGTTATGATTTTTTTTAATAAGACTTGAGTGCATTAACGAAATGTTTAGAGGACCTAATTACAAAATAAATTAGAAAACCGAATACGAAGACACAGTAGATCATTGAGACTATATGATGCTCGTTTGGTGACGGTTTTGCTTTATATAAAAATGTAAGGGGTTAATAAGGTTACATGATTGCCAAAATTGATCAGGAGAAAACTTATGGTTGCTTGAGGCAAGCTCGAGGAAAATCTCCTTTCGATAGGTATTCCGTTTTTGCCTTGAGGAAAGTCTCCTTTCGATAGGTATTCCGTTTATGTGACTGCCACTTGTGCCTTGACTTCCTTGGGGCAAGGTATTTAAGAGGGTGAAACTGCTGACAAGGTTGGGCTAAGCGGGGGATGCAAAAGGGGATCCTCTTTCTTTCCATACATATAAGACTTAGCTCATGTAACGCAATTATCGTCGATACCAGCAAGGATAAATACAATGATGTGTAATAGCCTATTGATGGCTATTATATCACTTCATTTGTTAAAATCACCATCATCCTTATTCTTCATTTTGTTTTTTTGGCATTCGAAAGTTTTACCTTATGTTCCTAACATATTATTTCAATGCATTACAAGCCCAATTCATATATAAAACATAGGATGTCATATCATTTTTATACGGTACAGCCCATGCCTTCTTAAATCTCATACTACTTGTGTAGGGGAAGTGTCTCATTGGCAATTAGGTCATGTCTTACATGCTCTCAACATGGCATAATATACATGCAAGCCAAACAAGTGAATAAAATGACAAAAAAAAAAAAAAAAGACTAGTGAAAAATAGTCATGCATATCTCATAGTTCATGTCCACATATCATCATCAAACAATATAATATATGAATGGTAACTTTTCACATCCCTATAAGTTTCCCGTAGACTATTATTGATTTCCCCGGTGAGTGACTATTTGCACTGCTAATATTTAATCATGAGTAAGTGAATTTATGAAAAACTTAATAAGTTACTATTATATAGATGGTCGTAAATCTCTAACGTCTTTCGTGAGTTACCACCGGTAGCATACCAATTAGGACAAATTTCAACGATGTAGAATTCACCATCAATGTTACATATCTACCCTCCACGAAACGAATTCCCATGGTCAGTAGTAGAATTTTACAAGGGTCCAAGAAACTGTGAAAGAACGCAACACAGAAAGATAAAGATGATATCAACAGCATTAATTTTTCGTCATTCTCTTTGCGCTCTGTTTTTCATAATATATAAGCTACAAGATGCTACCCATTGCAGGGGCTAGAACTCATATTGTCCTGTATTCCTGTACCTTCATTACGGAGCTCTTTCAAAGACTTGTGCCCGTGAATCTCATTTGGCAAGTCACGAAGTTCCCAGCAGAAACTGACATCTAAGAAAACCAAGTGTTTTAACTGCATGATGGATTTATCGACTTCGACCAACCTTATACAGAACTGCATGATCAGTCGTTCCAATTTTGCAAGTCCTGAGAAGTCGGGAGTTTTAACCAATAACCGGCAATCCGACAAATCCAGGACTTTTAAGATCTTCGCCTTCCACAACAACAAAAAGATAAAAAATCATGAAACGATCAAGTTCTGGATTTAACAGATAGAGACGTTCCTTGCGTATATGTCACACCTTTATATGACTCCAACCGCCCCAATGATGGAAAGGTGCTCCTTGCTAGACTGAGAACGACTAGATTCTTCATGGATAGCTTGGCTATGTCAAAGTCCTGACGAATACCATACCAAATAAGCCATCGCAATTTTGGAAGTAGATGTGACTTCTTCCAGAAAAATGTGGTCATAAGATGAAACTTCTGCCGCAAAGTCTTTTTTGCTACTATCGACCAGACTAGCGAATAAAAATTGGTCGGTGTCGAATCGCTGAGCGGTCCCTTACCAACTACAAGGAACCTTAGATTTGGAAGTCTCATGAAGTCCTCATCTGCAAAACGGTGTCTTACCTTACAGCGAAACTGGAGATCGAGAGCTTCAACCTTTTCCTTTTCCTGCCAAAAAGGAAACGCATTGATAACCCCTTGTGTTTTGTTTCATCATAAAAGTGTAAGTAGCCAAATTGTAGCGCTAGCGGGGAGCTTTTACCTGTTTTGTTATCAGCACATTTAATGCTTGATCAGCAGACCGCACTCTAGTCTGCTTCTCTGTCGCCATATTACCGTCTTGGCGGATGATTTCCCGCCCCATGTCCCTTATCAGATCATGCATCCACAACGTATTAATTTTGTTGATCTTTTATCAAGGACATATGCTGCAGAACTTCTAAAGTTTCTTCTGGAAAAAATTCAGTCTCATACCACATGTGTATTGCAATTTCTTTTTCATATCCAATGAAAAAGCAAGTTATATCAAGAAATATGTGCTTTTGCCGATCATCTAATGCCTCGTAACTTATCTTCAGCTTACTGTTGACTTCCTCATGAGGAACTTTTTCCAACTTTTTCAATATGACACCCACATTTCTTTCCTGCTGCAGGATAAAAGCTAGCCTATAATCTCGAGAGCTAGGGGAAGGCCTCCAGCAATGCGTACTGCCTTTCTGGAGTGGGCGAGATAATCACCTAAAGGACAATATCTTCTGAACCCATTTTTGCTGAAAAGTTGAAGAGATTTGTCAAAATCCATGCAGTTAAGTTCGTAAATCCAATCCACTTCAGGAATGTTGAGAACCTGTTTGTTTCTAATAGTGATGATAACCTTACTTCTTTCACCGAACCAATCACATTTGCCCATAAGTGCGATTAGTTGATTCTTTCTATCAACGTCATCGAGGAGAAGGAGAAGCCTTTTACCATACAGCCTTTCACTAATCATCTCAATCCCATCGTCTGTGTCGCTCGTGCTTATATATTTCCAATTCCTTTTGAGGTTGTCCGAGATCAGCCGATTCTGCAAGTACTCAACACTCTTTACATTTGAAGTTTCTCAAATGTCAAAAAGGAGACAACAATGCTCAAAATCAGGTGAAAGTTGATTGTAGATGATTTTGGCAAGAGTGGTCTTTCCAACACCACCCATTCCATGGATACCAACAATTCGTGTTTCATGTGTCTGAGGCCAATCATTCTCATGATTTCACTCACGTGATTGTCGACTTCCACCAAGCAATCCGGTAAAGCCAAACAATCATTTTTCAACTCACTCAAAACCTTCTTGACGAGTGTTTTCACGAAATCACTTTTGTGCCTGATATTTTTGGGGTTGAAAACACATGGAATTAGGAAATTGGGTTGAACAACAAATGGTCAGGCCAAATCAAATCAGAAAATCCAACACCCCGTTTGGATAGATTCCTCATTAAAATTGTATGAACTACATAATGTCATTAAAAAAGAAAAAGGATGAAAATGGACTTATAACATAGAGCTAAACTCAGAAATAGTCAAATTTCGGCCAACCATCCCACTTTTAGCATGATTTCTAAATGATTTCTAATTTTTCTAGAGATATATTCAAGTTCAATAGCCAATATAACACAAATTCAGCAAGGACTCAACCATCCCATTTGATGTAAGGACCAATTGCGTATAATTGTAACATATGAGAAGGAATGTACAGTAACTTCCTTTGTTAGTGTGGATTATCCTATAGATATGTAATACATTTTATATACATATGCGGTCTCCTTTCGAATATTAATTGAACCTTTAGAGTTGAATATTCTCTCATCGTATCTTTTACCGCTTTGAGTGTGCGTCTTCCCCTATTAGTTAAATTCCACGTGCCACTCCTAATTCGTTGCATGTGAAAGGGGGAATTAAATATCATGCATCACTTCACAATGAGGTCATGTACATAAGTCTCCCTCCACCTATCAGCTTTTTGGGTTGATCATTCTAACAGAAAGGAATAGATATTCCTGAAGAGTTGAAGAAAGAGAAGTCCTTGCCTAGGATGGTGGGGGTATGACACTCTAAATTGAATGCAAATCAAGCCTTCTGCTGAGGGAATTTTGTCTCTATGGACAAGAGTATGAATGATGAAGTTAAGAAACTGCTGAAGGAGAAGTATAGAGGGAAGAAGTAGAAAAAAGGGGCCTGCAGAAGAAGTTCGAGGAGTTATGAAGAGTAAGCAAGAAGAGGAAACCTCTATCTATAGAGAAAAGAAAATTCAGCGGGAGCTATCTATGCTCCCGCTATCTATGCCTACTGAAGCAAGTCAGGAAATCAAACTTCCGCTACAGCAGATTCTAACTAAAGTAAAGGAGGGTAAGGAGGGTCACCTTCAGAGGAAACAGTGCTTACAATATGAGAGCATGTGCTTGCAAGTTGCAAATACATGTCTTGTTGCTCCAATGATTGCAGAAGAAAGATTGCGTATAAAGCTTATTTCTAATTTTTCAATAGACAAAAAATTACTAAGAAACTAGTACTTACACAGATTCATCTATATTTTAATTATTATTATTCTAATATTTGCTGTAATTCTTGTAGAGAAAGCATTTTTATTGTAAAATGATGCTTAAGATTTGCTGAAACCATCAAGTCTAGATGGACTGCATAGTAGGGGAAGTTCACACTATAGACGGAGTGGACAATACTCCATGTTTTTGAAAACAAAGACCCAGCTCCAAAACGATTTGATTTGAATTTCAATTGGTGCTTTGAAGCCAATTTCAAGCTTGAAATCCGCATAGAGACATTCTGCAAAAGTCAGACCCAATTTGCCATTTTTGGCTAAATAGAGGAAGCGTTGAGCAAGTTCACAGAGACAATTTTGCTATTTCGGGCAAGATTGATTAATTAGCTCCAGATAAACGTTTTGAGCTAAGCATAGCATTTTATAGCAGTCGTTTTGACCTATTTGAAGTCTCCAGCACGTCGAGGAAGTTTCGAACTATATATATATATGTGTGTGTCAAAGTGAGAGCTGAAGGTAGCCGGGGGATCAAAACGTTCTCAAAGTTATTTTTACTTCTTTTACAAGAAAAACCTTGTCAAATTTGATTATGTTTTCTGAGTGAATGGTGGTGTAATCACTATAAAAGAGTGCTATGACTGAAGTGCCTATACTTGTCGAATGAGCTACAGTCCCTCGTGGAGAGGGAGCTTTATCTGTAAATGTCGTCAAAGGTTTCAAAGATTGCACCAGTGAATTCCAATCTTGCTATAGAGCTTTCAAAGTTGAGAGAGTAGACTAGGCTGAAACGAAAGACCAGACCACTATAAATCATCTTGCCACCTTTTCTATATATACACTATTTACATTTATGTTAATAGAAGATATTTGCTCTGCATAGCACATTTCATCTACGAATACTATTTCATCCTCTATATTTTGTTTTGCATGATTTTTTTTTTTCTAAATGCTCCAATGACCAATTGACTCCCCTCATGGCTGTTAAGTTCAGTCCATTTCGAAAAGCAAAGCCATGTTGGCATGTTATTAATTTCACTAGTAACTTATTGTTGACCCCGTTAAATGTAGTTTTCAGTAGCAGGTTTCTGAAAACCTTAATAAGTCACTATTGCATCGATGGTCGCTAGTCGCCAACATCAATACTAAATTATATCAAAGTACCTGGGTTACGGTGGTATCTTATTGGCTAATCTACTATTCTATCCCTATAAGTTCCTAGGAGAATATTATTGATTACATTTTTTTTTATCAGCAAAACATCTTGGCTTGATTTACTATTTAATGCAAGAGAAAATTACACTCAAAGCGTCAGTGCAAAGAAGATCAAATAAGGCGGGGGGAGGATTAGATATCCAGCCCGGGATAGGGTACTTGTTCGGCATGCCTTCGCTATCCAATCCGCGGATCGGTTTGTGCTCCTCTTGCAGTGGGCCAAGGATAGGCCCGGTAGATGATCAAGTTGAGCTCGGGCCCGGTTCAGAAGTGGTTCCAATTCCCAACTCAGTTCAGTTGAAGTCTTCAACGCGTGCAGTAAAGGCAAACAGTCAGAATGTACTTGAGGAGAGAGAAATCCACGGCTTCGTGCGAATTTTAGGGTTTCTTCCATCGCGATCGCTTCCGCGTGAAGAGGCGAAGTGGCCTCGACTGTCTTGGCGAATCCATCGACGAGGAACCCCCTGTGATCTCTGCAAACACCGGCGATGGCAGCTCTGTGCCGAGGAGGTTCTCTGGCTTCGCTGGGTGCTGCACTTCTGTCCGGATCTGGTTCGAAAGATGCGTCGAGGTTGATTCGTATCGATCCCGGAGGAGGTGGACACCAGACTTCAGATAAGGCTTGATTTGTTCTTGCCTCGTTGGTTTTTTGTTTAGTTCGTGAAGCTCTCTGCGAACGCCCGCTCCGTCTATTGTCTCTTGTGATCTGGGTATTTGTTGGTTAAAGATGCTCCGATTTCTTTCCTTCCAGATACTCCATAGTACGACCGCTATGTGGTTAAATTTGCCCGAGGTGACTGGGTTCCGTTTTATGTTGCAAATCCAATCTTCAAATCGGGTGAGTCCAAATCTGGATATTCGTAGATGCAGAGGGGCGGACTGCCAAACCTTGGCTGTCCATGAGTAGAGGAGGAGCGTGTGTTCTAGTGTTTCGACTTCTAGTTTGCACAGGGGGCAGATCGGGGAAGGTATGATCCTTCGGTGGTGTAGATTTTCCATAGTTGCAAGGGCGTTGTTGCATGCGTTCCAGAGGAAAATTTTTACTTTGGGTGGTGTTGTGGATTGCCATATAAATTTCCAGAGATCGGGGTTGGCTGTGTAAGATGATGTTGCTTGTGTGTTCTGTGATGAGACTGAGACATTTCGGAATGTGAAATAACCGCTTTTACCGAATACCGACTGATTTTGTGTGCGGCCATACCGGTGATCCTCTTCATTAGGTAGGCCAATGGGTGTGGCTAGAATTTCACGTACCGTTCTGTCTTCAAACATTGAATGTATAAGAGGCTCATTCCATGTTCCTGTGTCTGGGTTGATTATATCCGATACTTTGTTTGGTTCATGGTTTGATGCTGCTCCTCCTATTATGCCGCTTTTTAACCACCTCTCTGTTCTAATTGATGTTTTTTTTTTTTCCATTTCCAATCCGGTTCATCACCTGAGGAGCAACTGAATCCCTTGCCTTGATGAGGCTCTGCCATCCCCACGAGGGCCGTGAGCCTCTGCTAGCATGCCAAAAATCTCCATGTGAGTAATAGAGGCCTTTCAATACTTGAGTTACCAGTAAGTCTGGATTAGTGATTATTCGCCACATCTGTTTTGCTAGCATTGCCATATTGAAAGTTTGTAGGTCCTTGAAACCCATGCCCCCTTCACTCTTTCTGGTTTTTAGCAAGTCCCACTTCCTCCAGTGAATGCTAGCCTTTTTTTCATTGCTTTTCCACCAAAATGCTGCAACTTTTTTCTCGATTGTTTTGCAAATCGAGGTAGGAATTTTAAAGATTGACATGGCGTATTGTGGGATCGTTTGAATTACTGCTTTCAGAAGTACTTCCTTCCCTGCTTTTGACAACAGTTTTTCCTTCCAGCTATCCAGTTTGGAGTTGACCCGAGCTAGGATCCATGTGAACATGTCTTTCTTTGACTGCCCCCAGTCTGAAGGTATGCCCAAATACTTACCTGTTTTTGTAATTTCTGGCACTCGGAGTGTTGATGCCATGTTTCTCCTTAGAGCTGTAGGACATCCTTTACTGAAATAGATGCTTGATTTGTTGAGATTTATTGCCTGGCCAGAGGCGAAACAGTATTGGTTTAAGAGGCCAGCCAAATTCTGACATTTGACAATTGTTCCATGCAGGAAGAAGATAGAGTCATCGGCAAAGAGTAGATGCGATAAGGTAGGGCAGTGGTTGTTCAACTTTATCCCAGTAAGGGTGCCTTCCTGTACAGCTTTCTTCATTAGAATGGAGAGCACATTGGCAACGATGATGAAGAGGTAAGGTGAGAGGGGGTCTCCTTGGCGCAATCCACGGGTTGGTTTGAAAGATGGTAAGGGTTCTCCATTTAAGTTTATGCTGAAATTTACTGTGCTGACGCATTGCATGATCCTCTGAATCCAGAAATCACAGAAGCCTAGTTGTCTTAGACAAGCATGTAGAAAATCCCACTTGATGCGATCGTATGCCTTTTGCATGTCTAGTTTTAGGACTGCTTGAAATTTTTTCTTCCTGTTACTGGTTCGCAGTCTATGCAGCACCTCCTGAACCATTAGTATGTTGTCCTGAATCTGCCTACCTCCGATAAAGGCGCTCTGTTCCTCTGCAATTATATGTGGTAGAATTGGTTTGAGCCTGTTTGTAAGTATTTTGGAGATGATTTTATATAGGAAGTTGCATAGGCTAATTGGGCGGTATTGCTCTAGTTTTTCAGGCTGTGGGACTTTTGGAATCAGTGTAATGAGTGTGTTGTTTAATGCAGGATCCAGCTTATCGGAATGGAAGAAAGACTGTATTTCTTGGAAGATCCCCTTGGAGATTGCTGGCCAATTCTCTTTATAGAATATTCCGTGAAAGCCGTCGGGACTGGGGGCCTTTAAAGCTCCTAGCTGTAGCATTGCTGCGGTAATTTCCTCCTCAGTGAGCGGGGCTGTCAAGGTATTGTTCATCCGATCATCAACTAGAGTAGGGATGTTACGTATTATAGGTTGCCAATCACGGAAGCCCACCGAGGTGTATAGATTCTTATAATATTGTTTTATCATCCCCCGTATTTCTTTGTTCCCCACGAATCCATACTTCATGCTCATTTTTCAGCATGTTAATCTGGTTTCGACTTCTCCTCTGAACTGTTGTCGCATGAAAAAACCGTGTATTTCTATCGCCCCATTTAGCCAGCTAATTCGTGATCGCATACCCCAAAACATCTCCTCTTGACGCCATAGCTTATCTATTTCTTTGATAGTCTCTTTCTGTTTACCTGATTCTCCAGTGTTTTGTGTTCTGTTCATCAGGTCTTGGAGTTCTCCTTTCAGCTAGCTCACCCTGTTCCTTGCATGGCCAAACTTGTGCTTGCTCCACTGTGTCAACCTCTGCTGTACTTGCTTCAGTTTAGCAGCCGAGGTAAGATCCTTTGTGAGAGGATCGTTCCATACTTCTGTAACTATGCTTTTGCTTTCTCCATCTTCACTCCAGTATGCTTCATACTTGAATTGCTTTCTCTTCCTTCTCTTAGGTTGAGCCAAGGATAACAAGAGAGGAGTATGATCAGAACCTATCGCCGGGAGAGTAGTGCATTCAGCCTCTGGGTAAGTGATTCTCCACTGAAGCGAGCAAAAAGCCCTATCTAGTCTTTCTTTGACTAAATGTTCTCCCTCACGTTTGTTTGACCAGGTGTAGGAGCACCCCTTACTTTCGAGATCCATGAGGGAGCATTGATTGACGAAGCTTCTAAAAGCAGTTAGCCTGTAAGTTTCAGCTCTGTGTTTGCCTACTTTCTCCCGGTGATTTAATATCTCGTTAAAATCTCCCAAGCACAACCAAGGTATTCGGTAATGCATACTGACTGAGGAGATCTGTTCCCATAACTCAATTCTTTCCCTGAATACAGTTGGAGCATGGACGAAAATAATTTTCATTTCCTGGTTGCTGTTTTTCAGGTGACAGTGTGTAAATATAGCCGTGGCTGAGGAGGAGTCAATTGATACCTGCATATGATCATCCCAGAATAGAGCTAAGCCCCATGCTATTCCCTCCAGATTGACTATATAGCTGTTTTGGAAATTTAGCCTCCTTTTTATTTCGAGCACTTTTGTTTCCGAGTTTTTAGTTTCCATAATGAAAACGATATTGGGCCGTTCTTGAGTCACAGTGACTCGCAGTTCCTGGAATGTCAGGGGATTGCCCAGCCCCTGACAATTTCAGCTTAGAATCTTCATGGGTAAGCTGGTGGCTTATTAGGGCTAGCCACCAGAGCCCATTGGTCTGACTTCTCTGCCACCCGAATAGGTGCATCCACTAGTTGATTGGTTTTTTTTCGACGGTTGAGTTGATGTTTGTGCTCCATAGGGACGAGAATCGCTTAACTTTTTTTGAATTTGTTGGCTTCACACTCTTTCCTTTTAACTTTGCGGGGGGTCGTCTCCATTTTCCTCTCGGCTTCCTTCATCGTTCCTCTTGGAGTGTTAAGATTGATTCTTCATCAATACAAGTAATTCCTCGCTTCTGGGGACTTCTTTCTTCTATTCGAATTAATTCTCGAGCTGAGGAGGGCAGGTAAATTTCCTTTCTTTTTGGGCGCGGATCACATACCTGAGTTTGCTGGGATGATGATGAGTTTATTTGCTCTGTTTCAGGCACCGGAGATAGTGGGGTTTCAAGCACTTCATCTACCTCGTCAAGAGGAATTTCCTTTTTTCCATAGAATATTTGGCCATAAGGGCTTAGAGCCTTCACCTCAGCACGCAGCCAATCCCCGCATCTTGCCGGTAAGTTCTGTTCCAGCCCTGACTCCTTATAAGGTATTTCAGTACAATCCGTCGCGTAGTGACCAATCCTGCCACATGAGTAGCAGTAATAGGGCAGTCTTTCATATTTAAATTCGACCCACAGCTTCTTATTGTCTAGGTTCACGATTACTCCAGTTTTCAACGAGTTTTCTAATGCCAGTGTCACTCGAGCTTTACCCACTTTGTAGGTGCTATTTCCCTTATCCTCAAGCTTTACTTCAACAACAGTTCCTAGTTTGGAGGCTATTTCTTCTATCACATCATGGGTAACTCTCCCATAAGGTAAGCCCAAGAACTTTACCCAGAAATCACAGTGATTGAAGTCATAACAAAACTCTGGTGTATTAGGTTTGCACTGCCTAAGGATAAGGAAATGGCTGGAGAATGACCAAGGTCCCGATTGGAGCACTCTCCGAGCCTCTGCTTCCGAATGAAAGGAGAAAGAGAAGAAACCTGGTTCCAGTGTTGCGCAGGTGAAGTTCTCTATTCTCCAAGCTTTCCTCATTAGGGTTATGAATGCATTGTAGTTCAAGGTTGGGTTTGTGTAGAATCTGCCAAAGAGTGTTTTGCGGCACTCACCGAGTTTTCGGGGAGATAGTACCGGGAGATTGACAACTTCAACTGCGTGCCATAGATTTCCCATGCTTTTGCACGAGCCGCGAGCCTTCGTCTTCGGTGTTACGATCTGCCATTTTTGTTTGTAGGGGTGGATTTCTGTTCGTTGTTTGATGGAGTTTTGGGTCGATGGTTCGTGGATTTATGGGTTGAAGGGAGCTCAGAAGGGTGAATCGGAAGAGTGATGGGTAGTGGGAAGATGGCAGAAATTAGGGTTTCGAGAGGGATCGTGGTTGGACGCCGCAATGCCCAACGATCAGCGGGAGGGGGGATGGAAGAAGCGAAGCAAACAGATGATTGAAGATGGAATTTGAGTGAATCTGCAGGGAACTACCCATTTGGTAGAGGAGGACTACACATTCGGTAGAGAGGAAGCTCCATGGCGGAGAGAGTCAGAGAAAGTAATATTATTGATTACATTGGTAAGTTACTATTTACACCACTCATATTTAATTATGAGAAATGAATTTATGAAAAACTTGATAAGTATTTAATACGGTCATAGATTCCTAACGAGCTTCGTGAATAACAATTGGTAGCCTGACTAGTAGTAGTATACCAAAAGGACAAATTTCAGTGATGTAGAGTTTAATATCGACGTTACATATCTACCATCAAGGAAACAATTTTCGGTGTTCAGCAAACGGAATTTCAAACGTCCCAGAAACTGTGAAAGAACGCAACACAAGGACAAACATGATACAACAATATCAATTTTCTTCATTCTCTTTGTGCTATTTGTTTTTCACAATATAAGCTAAAGATGCTGTCCCTAGCACGGGCTCGAACTCATATTGTCTTGCAATCGAGTGCCAACAATAAGGAGCTCTTTCAAAGACTTTAGCTTATGAATCTCATTTGGCAAGTCACGAAGTTGCCAGCAATACCTGACATCTAATAAAATTAAGCGCTGTAACTGACCGATGGATTTATCAACTCTAACCAAGCTTCCACAGCTATGCATGATCAGTCGTTCTAAATTTGCAAGTCCTGAGAAGTCGGGAGTTTCAACCAAGTGCCAACAAGACGTCAAATCCAGAACTTTTAAGCTCTTTGCCTTCTGCAACAACACAAAGATTAAAAAAAAAATCATTAAAGGATCAAGCTCTGGAGTCAACAAATTGACGTTCCTAGCATATGTCACACCTTTATATGGCTCCAACCGTCCCAACGATGGGTAATGGTGCCCAGTGCTAGACTGAGAACAACTAGATTTCTCATAGATAATTTGGCTATGTCAAAGTCTCGAGGAATATAATGCCAAGCAAGCCATCGCAGTTTCGGAAGTAGATATGACTTCTTCTGGAAAAAGTTGGTCAGGAGATGAAAATTCTGCCGTGAAGTCTGCTCTTCTATTCCAAATTTGACTTTGAACATTGTTTCCAGACTTAAATGATACATAAACCACTTCCCTATAGTCCCGCCATTAACTACAAGGAGCCTTAGATTTGGAAATCTCATAAAGTCCCCATCCGCAAAACGTTGTCCTGCCGGATGGCGAAACTCGAGACGTAGAGCTTCAACTTTTTCCTTTTCCTGCCAAAAAGGAAACGCATTATTAACCCCTCGTGTTTTAGCCCGTCATAAAAGAGGAAGTAGCCAAAATGTCGTGGTAGCCAGGAGCTTTTACCTGTTTTGTCATCAGCAAATTTAATGCTTCATCAACATTCCACACCCTAGTCTGCTTCTCTGTTACCATATTACTGTCCTGGCGGCTGATTTCTCGCCCCATGTCCCTTATTAGATCATGCATCCACAATGTATTATTTTCGTCAATCTTTATCAAGGACATATGCTGCAGAATTTCCAAAGCTTCTTCTGGAAAAAATTCATTCTCATCCCACATGTGGATGGTAATTTCTTTGTCATATCCAATGAAAAAACAAGCCATATCAAGAAAGATGTGCTTTTGGCGATCATCTAATGCCTCATAACTTATCCTGAGTTTACTGCTAACTTCCTCATGAGGAACTTTTTCCAACTTTTTCAATATGACATCCCACATTTCTTTTCTGTTACATGATAAAAGCGAACCTATAACCTCGAGAGCTAGAGGAAGACCTCCAGCAATACCTACTGCCTTTCTGGATATGTCAAGATAATCATCCAAAGGACGATCACTTCTGAAGGCATGTTTACTGAGAAGTTGAAGAGATTTGTTGGGATCCATGCATTTCAGTTCATAGGTCCAATCCACTGGAGGAACGTTGAGAACCTCTTTATTTCTACTAGTGATGATAACCTTACTTCCTTCACCGAACCAATTGCGCTTGCCCATAAGTACATTCAATTGATTCTTTTTGTCAACATCATCAAGGAGAAGGAGAAGCCTTTTACCACATAGCCTATCTTTAATCATCTCAATCCCTTCGTCTATATTCCTTATGCTTATATCTTTCCGTTCCCTTTTAAGAATGTCTGAGATCAGCTGATTCTGCAAGTACTCAACACCATTTACCTCCGAAGTTTCTCGAATGTTAGAAAGGAAACAACGATGCTCAAAATTAGGTGAAAGTTGATTGTAGATGATTTTGGCAAGAGTGGTCTTTCCAACACCACCCATTCCATGGATACCAACAATCCATGTTTCATGTGTCCGAGGGCCAATTGTTCTCATGATTTCACTCACGTGATTGTCGACTTCAACTAAGCAATCTGATAATACCAAAAAACCCTTTTTCAACTCACTGAAAACCTTTTTGACAATTGTTTTCACAAAGTCACCCTCGTGCCTGATATTTTTGTAGTTGAAAACACATGGAATTAGAAAATTTGGTCGAACAACAAATGGTCAAGCCAAATCAAATTAGAAGATCTAACACTCCGTTTGGGATTGATTCCTTAATAAAATTATATGAACTACATAATGTTATTCGAAAAGAAAAGGATGAAAATGGACTTATAACATATAGTTAAACTCAGGAAAAGTAGAATTCCGGCGAACCATCTCACTTTTAACATGATTTCTAATTTATCTGGAAATACATTCAATTTCAATACTCGATATACCACAAATTCAGCAAGGACTCAATCAGAACTAAGATACATTCTAAGTAAACAAGCTATTGCTGCGGTCCTAATCTCAGAAAAAATCACCTGTTGGGCATGCTATGGAGGTCCCATCCCTTCAGTGCTCCAACTTCACTAAGAGCGGCCTTCCACTCGCTAATAGTTTCATCACTGTATCGCCCCTTGCTTTCATGCTCAATGAAGGCCTGTCCATATCCGTTGGTTTGGTACCGAACCTCAGAAGGCTTCACATCATAGAAAATGGGCATGATCTTCTGTCCCATGTTTTTCTTGCACTCCACCATCTGGACCAACTCCTTGAGACACCATTTGCTAGAGGCATATCGTTTTGAGAAGATGGGTATGGAGATTCTTGACTGCTTTACTGCTTGGAGAAGCTCCGGGCCAATCTCTTCCCCGACCCGCAACTCTTCGTCATCTCTGTACGCACGGATTCCCGCATCAATCAGGCTAACATAAAGGAAGTCGGTGAAACCTGCTCGAGTATCTGGTCCTCTGAAGCTCAAAAACACCTCGTAGTCGAATCCCGATGAAACCGCCATCTCCTCCATCTTTTTTCTCACGTGTGAATACAAATAACCGGGTCTGCTATTCCATTGTTCGCAGCTGCATCGTTTATTTGTAGCGCCGTCTTCAGCGATGCCTACTCAAAGCCTTCTCTGGAAGAGATCCTTGAACAGAACAGCAGAAAAGACAGTTGTCAGAGATAACTAATCAGAACGATGGATTGGAGATCAAAATCGAAACAAAAAATAAAAAGGGAAGAATCTTTAATGGAGAAAAACACGAGCGCAGCTGCCGCACCAGGGAAGCCAAAGAACGGTGGGGTCTCGTCGCTGCTGAACGTAGATGATATCCTCAGTTCTTCGTTGTCCGTCGTCGTTCCCTGGACTTGCCACGACCAGGCCCGGGAGAGCCGCGAGGGGGTTGGAGAAAAACAGAGGAGGCTGCACCAGGGAAATAACGGAGAACCCTGCGGAGTCCCGGTTGTCGAACCTATGAATAAAACATATCAGGCAGTCCCGGTTCGGTCCTAGGAACCGGCCACTCGGAACGACAACCGGATTAGAACCGGCAAAATTAATCAGTTTAGTCTGTCAAAAAAAAAAAAAAATCAGTTTAGTTCCCGGTCTGTCCAAGTTTAGTTCCCGGTCTAACTCGAGGCTGGTGCTCAATGCTCATCCCTAAAAGAAAACACTTGAACTTTATTTAACAAATCACTTTCTCATTTCTAAAAAGTATTACTATCAAGAAAAACCCCACACTAATATATCCGTGATAAATTTATCATAAATTAATTTTTTGATAACTAAAAACTCACAACTTAATAATTTGATGGTAAAATTTAATAAAAACTAACGAAGGTAAATTTGCTATAGTCAAAAAATTTATTTTAGTGAATTTGTTATAGATATATTAGTTTGAGATTCTTCGTGATATTAATCATTCTAATAAAAGGAAAATGTTTCCATTAGCTAAGTTTTTCATTATTTTGTCCAGAGCTTCAACAAAGCTCTCTCTCTCTCTCTCTCTCTCTCTCTCTCTGTTCCAGTTATATGTTTCTTAATGATAAATTAACAAGTCACGTTCTCATTTATCATGAAATAATATTTTCAATATGTGATTTTCCCCATGATACCTTATTTCGTGGCGTTGAAGTGGAGAGTGCAGGAGATACTTGTTAAAATGTCAAAGTGATTATACTTACCACTTCAATTCTTTTCAACACTGACTTCGAATATAGAGAAAAAGAATGAAGAAATTGAATACTTTTATGTATGCTAGTGGTTATGATTACTAGATTATATAGCTTCTTTTTGCCATATTTACTCTACTACATTTGAGATTCATCCATCTTTTACTGTTCACTCGATGTTCCCTGTACCAACAATTGTAACTTGACAACTTCACATTTCGTCTTACAATTATAATTTCCTTCATATAATTTAATATCATTGCATCATCTGTCTTATTTTCGGAAGTAATAACCAAAAAGCTTAAAACCACTTCCTCTCTTTTTTATCCTCACAACTGGATAAGGGAAAATCAATCACTTTCTTAAATTACATATGTTGGGTGAAACCATTTCCTTCGACATAAAGTTTTTCATGAAATAAACACATTTAAGATTCGAAAAAAAAAAGACTCTTCTCATATTTAAGTACGAAAATTGGTTCTTTTTAATTTTGGTTCCGAAAATGTGGCCCCTTACTTTCCATTAAGATAATTATCAAAAAAGTTATAAACCCTAAACCTTTTCAAAATGGCCACTTCAGTGCTAACTCTAATTTGAATTGTCAGAAATTCGACGTGGCTATATTTTCTTAATTTCTCAGTCTTATGTGACTTGTTGGCATGCTCAATTAGTATATAACTCCTAAATGACGTCATCTAAAAGCTGAAAATAGTGATTGCTCGAGTGTCTAATTTTTTTTTTAAGTGATCACTTCTAGCCGTTGTTAAAAAGTAACCATTTTAGTGCCTAGCACGCACCGACACAAACAAGTGTTGGTGCAATTTTGTGCTTGCATAAGATGCACAAACATGTGCTGGTGCAAGCACAAACTAGAGCATCAACCAGCTACGCCTCTTTATGTAGCTCGACCAGTAAGTGCAACTGAGGATCCCCACGCCCCCCCGACAAGGTGATTTCATTCCTCTCTTTCCTGCCTTGTTCTGAATAAGTGTGAGGCCAATTTTCATCCACAAAAACCATGCGTAAATTACTAAAAATCTGAGTTATTAGTTGATGATTGGTGACGACATTAACAATTTTGATTTCATGAATAGATCTAGTAATCTCTTTGCATGTAGGCTGCTTATTGAAATGTGTCCATGAAATTGTGAAACGTACTTGAGAGAGTTGCTTAGATATGTTGACTGAAGTGTTCACCTTACCGTCGCCCAAGCACTGCTGGACCCTATTCACCTTACTGTCGCCAAGCACTGCCCCCACAGACCGCAACATCATAATAGCAAACTTGAACGGCTACTAAATCATGGCCGGTTTTCATGCCGGCAGTAGCTAAAATTTACAGACTTTGCTTTGTTCATAAGCGGCAAAAACAGAGTTCGAAGAATTTGCCTTAATGAGGAGGAATTCTGATTGTTGACACCTGATCGACCAACATTGAGCGCCATATTTGCCTGTCTTAACAGTTTCAGGGGTTCAATGTTATGTCAGATTCGAACCCTACATGAACAGGCAAAAGCAAAAGGCAAAATTCAACGTAAGGATACTCTTGCAACCGTTTACAAACTTCCAAATGATCCTCTTTATACTACTATATTTGTTTGGTTAAAATTCTCTCACCTATTTCATTTCCTCCTAGCATAACTTAAAGTGCGGAACAAAATAAATGACTGCTTGATAGCTTCCCAGAAGAATCTTCAAATGCCATTAAAGGTGAATCACTCGACTCGTGAAATAGAAAGTATCATAAGGAAACCCAAATCTATGTTGGATATGCAAATAAATTGTCAGAAGAAGCTGTTAAACTAACATGCTATCGTATTGCAAGGCAAAATATCACGTCACTTACACTATTTCAGCAGCACGTAGAGCCCTCACGGCATCAGAAGTACCCATTTGAAAGACTACCCGATATCATTCTTGCTTGCAGGTTCGAAAAACAACATTCTCTGTTCCTTTCTCCACAAGATCTGTCAAACCAATGCGCTCTGACAAAAGAGGGAAAATAAAACTTCAGAAAGAGAAATTTTCTTCACAAGATTTCTGATGCAGCCTACAAAACCATGCAAGATGATATTTGTTCAGATATTCACGTTCCTTCAAAGTTTTGGTGGAAGATGGACTTCACAAATCAAATAAGAGGCCTAAGGGATTAGGATTCACCTCATACATATATCAGCAGTCCTATATATTTTAGCATTTGATTCTCATTAGAATTTAATTAAGTTTCCTATATAACTGGATGTTTCTTACTAGGATTTTTTTCTTATTAAGCAGCTGGATGTTCATTCAGGACTCACATCACGGCCCTGCCTGCCCTCAACAATTCTCTAGTTCTCTGCACTTGTCCTTCTTTTTTCTTTACCTTCGGTTTCATTTTTAAAGTTGCTCCGCCATAAGTGCTTGAAATGCCAAATACCAAACAACATTTGCCTCCAATATGAACGCTTCAGTCAAGGCAAAGTCCCAAAGTCAAGGCATTTTCAAAGTCACCTTATGCCTTTCCATTTATATAAGGAGAGCGTGAAAACTAAGATTAAGACCGAAATGAACAATTGGCTTAGCTAAAATCTTGCCAAAATGTGTCACTGTCATCTCCAAGGCCAAGCGCATATCATCTTGGAGCATAAGTAAATTTCAATGAACTTGAGCAATATACAATAACTTTTGCAAGTGTTGTCCACTTATCAACACAAAGCATCAAGTACTTATTTGCTAAGGTACTTAAATAGAAGAGCTCATGTGAAAGTGCTTTAGCTTGCAAACATTGATCAGCAAAGAAGAAAGTCGCTTCTTAGTAAAACTCGAGGATTCCAGATATCAAAACCTATCTGCTCTGAAATTTTATTGATCGACTACCATCCATAAGATAAAAACAGCTACTGGTCTAGTAAATGCTTGAAGCTGAAATATCAATGTGATGTAAAGAAACATCCACGTCTTCTCTATTTAAGCATCCACCTACAAGTCTTACCAATTATACTTATATCTTTAATTTTCATGAGAACAATATTGGAAAAATGCAAATGAGGGAAGTAAAAATCCCATTGCCTTTCTCCTCGTTTGAAAGAATGCAGATCGAGGGAAAAGAAAATGGGAGAAATTTATATGCCCTTATCTAGAATGGAGAGGACGATGGAATGGATGCAAAAAGTGTAATGGGTCTTGGAATTCCCACTTCAGAATATCACCCTCTTCCTAAAAAATCACAGTGAGAAATGATCAACCTTGCCTGCTCATGTAAAGGCAGCTTTTTGCCAAGATTGAAAGTTTCTTAGCTTTAGCTAGCAAACCCACCTTTAAATTTTAACAGCAATTCCTAGACTAGTAGTACCCCGGGCCAACAGCAACTCCAAAGCAGCTGGTTGCAAATGTAAAAGGAACAAAAGCATCAGCATCATAGCTTATTTAACTAAAAAACAAATCAAATTCATGTCAGATTCTCCTGCTCACATTGTAGACATGTAATCAAACCACAGTCTATTCATATAATACATCGACAGCATACTTCTACCAGATTTTCCTTCCAAAGCAGGTGCGCACCGTACCGTTCGTTCTCCGCTCGCATTCGAGAAACTTGTGGTCGATAATCTCCTCCCCGTACGTTATATCCGCACCATACTGAGCAGCAAGCAACCTCAAAGGCAGCGTCCCCTGCAAAATCTCGAAATTCGTTACCCAAATTCATTCCGAAAACAAATCGAAGCGCGATGACGCGAGTCGATCAGAAGGGTTTTGAGGAGGTTTTCTCGAACTCACGACTCGAACCATGGGAGCGAGAACGTGCTTGTTCTCGTACTCCATATCCGCGGGAGGGGACGCCGCCGACCCGACCAGTTCCTTACTCCTGGAAGTCACGAGTCACGACCGTCCCGACGCCTTCGATGACGCGTCCGATGCCAATGGCTTTGTATACAGTATCGTACCGGAGAGCGAACCGCTTTGATGGCGCCGCCGCCGCCGGACGTACCTCGCCGTAGCCGCCGGCTGGCGTCACCGAGCGCGTGGAGGAGCAGAACGCGCGGAGGACCGAGAAAGAGTAAATTCCGGTTGTGCTCCCGGGGGGGAGGCAGCATTTTTATTTTCGCAATCCAGAATATGGTAAAAAGGTAAAATCCCATATTTCCACCTAGAACAGTTAATTTTTTAATTAATAATTCCCCGAATACTCCGCTTTCATCGATTTATTGACTCTTTTTTAAAAAAATAATAATATTAACAATAAAAAAGTCACCCTTGTTTCTTTCGATCTTTTATCAGTTTCATAATATAAATATCATCAAAAGTATACTTTCGAGTTTTTTTTTTAATAAGACTTGAGTCCATCCACAAATTGTTAAGGACCCAATTTTATAAGCAATTAGAGGACTGTACCAACTCACTGTATAGATCTTTAAAAAAAAGTTATGTGATTGCCGAAATTGATCGGGAGAAAATTTATGATTTGCTTGAGGCAAGCTTTATTGGGGAAAATCTTTGTTCGGTAGGTTCCCCCATTGACTTCGTTTGCGTGAGTACAACTTGTACCCACACTTTCTTTGTGCAATTTATTTGGAAGGGCGAAACTACTAAAGAGTCTAGACCAAGCGAGGGATTCAAAAGGGGATTCTCCCTTTCTCTCTCTTTCTCCGTAAATATCGGACTGCGCTCATGTATCGCAATTGTCCTCAATATTAGTAAAGATAATTACGATTATGTACGTGACCATAATGATAGCTATTATATCGCATTTGTCATGCTCGCCGTGACCCTTATTTTTCATTTGAAAGTTTTACCTCATCTTCCTAACATATTATATCATTCCGATTCATGTGTGAAATGGAGAATTTCATATCATTTTCAACCATAAAGAGATCCATTTCTTGACAATAGAGCCCTTGCCTTTTTAAATCTTATACTACTTGTATAAGGAAAATGTTTCATTGGCAATTAGGTCCTATCATGCATGCTCTCAACGTGGCGTGACACGTGCAAGCCAAACAAGTGAATAATGGTCATGCATATCTCATAGTTCATGTCCACATATCATCATCCAATAATATAATATGAATGGTAACTTTTCACATCCCTATAAATTCCTTGCAGAATATCATTGATTTTACCGGTGAATTGCTATTTGTACTGCTAATATTTAATCATGAATAGTGAATTCATGAAAAACTTAATAAGTTACTATTACATAGATGGTCGTCAATCCCTTCATGAATTACCATCGGTAGACTGATCGGTAGTATTACCAATGGGACGGATTTCAACAATGTAGAATTCCCCATCAACGTTACATCTCTACCATTCACGAAACAAATTTCCATGTTCAGCAAGCAGAATTTTACAAATGCCCAAGAAACTGTGAAAAAACGCAACACGGAGCGACAAACATGATACCACATCACTAATATTTCTTCATTCTCTTTGCGCGCTCTGTTTTTCATAATATAAGCTAAGGATGTTTTCCGTAGCACCAGCTAAAATTCACAGTCCTGTATTCCCGTGCATTCAATAAGGAGCTCTTTCAAAGACTTCAACTCGTGAATCTCATTTGGGAGCTCACAGAGTTTCCAGCAACCCCTGACATCTAATAAAACCAACCGCTGTAACTGACCAATGTATTTATCGACGCTAACCAAGCCTATGCAGCTATGCATGATCAGTCGTTCTAAATTTGCAAGTCCTGAGTAGTCCGGAGTTTAACCAAAAACCAGCAAAACGACAAATCCAGAACTTTTAAGCTCTTTGCCATCTCCAACAACAAAAAGATAAAAAATATGAAACAGTCAAGTTCTGGATTTAACAGATAGACGTTCCTAGCATATATGTCACACCTTTATATGGCTCCAACCGTGCCAACGATGGATAATGCCGCTCCATGCTAGACTGAGAACGACTAGATTCTTCATGAATAGTTTGGCTATGCCAAAGTATAGAGGAATATTTTGCCAAGTAAGCCATCACAATTTCAGAAGCAGATGTGACTTTTTCCGGAAAAAAGTTGGTTGGAAGATGAAAATTTTGCAGTAATTTCTTCATTACTGATCCGAACACAATTTTAAGGCCTTTTTTCTGATCTTCACTTCCTGGAAACCAGCTCCGGTTAACCTTGCAATTGAGTGCAAGGAACCTTAGATCTGGAAGTCTCATGAAAGCATCATCTACAAAAAGGTGTCTTGCCAAATAGGTAAGTTCATTAAAAGTGCCAAAAGTTGTGTATGACATTCAATTTAATGTCAAAAGTTTTTTCCGGATCACTTAAGTGCCACTTTAAAAAAAAAAAAAAACGATCATTTAAGTGATAACTCCAATCTAAATTGCTGGAAATTCAATGTGGTTATATTTTATTATTTCTCAGTCCTACATGGCTCGCCATAGTACCTAGTCAGCATATAATCCCTAAACGACGTTGTCCAAAAGTTGTAAATAATGATCATTTAAGTGTCAAATTTTATTAAAAGCGATCATTTGAGTGCTAAATTTTATTTAAAGTGATCTCTTTAATACCGGTCGGTATTAAAAAATGATCACCAAACATGCCACATGGACTGGAATTTTTAAATATTCTAATTTTATTTATAAATAATACGTAATCAATTTGATCGGAATTTCTTGCCGTTAACACTAAAATAATTGTTTTTCCTCCAGTTTAGCACTTAAGTGAGCCGAAGAAAATTTTCGGTACTAAAATGAGCGCCGTATATAACTTTTGACACTTCTTGTGTACTTATCCCGTCAGATAGCGAAACTTGAGAAAGAGAGCTTCAACTTTTTCCTTTTCCTGCCAAAAAGGAAATGCCTTATTAAACCCTCGTTTTTTAGGTTATCATAAAAGAGGAAGTAGCCAAATTGTAGTGGTATGGCAGGGAGCTTTTACTTGGTGTGTCATCAGCAAATCTGACGCTTCATCGGCATCCCACACCCTAGTCTGTTTCTGTCTTACCATATTACTATCTTGGCGGATGATTTCCCGCCCCATGTCCCTTATCACATCATGCATCAGAACTTATTATTTTTGTCAATCTTTATCAAGGACATATGCTGCAAAACTTCCAAAGCTTCTTCTGGAAATAATTTAGTCTCATCCCACATGTGGATTGCAACTTCTTTGTCATGTCCAATTAAAAAATAAGCTATATCGAAAAATACGTACTTTTGCTGATCATCCAACGCCTCGTAACTTATCTTCAGCTTATTGCTAACTTCCTCAGGAGGAATTTTTTTTCAACTTGTTCAGTATGGCATCCCACTTTTTTTTTTTTTTTTTAATATTGTTGCATGATAAAAATGAACCTATAACCTCAAGAGTTGAAGAGATTTGTCAAAATCTATGCAGTTAAGTTCATAGCTCCAATCCACTTCAGAAAGGTTGAGAACCTCTTTGTTTCTACTAATGATGATAAGCTTACCTCCTTCACCAAACCAATCGCACTTGCCTATAAGTGCATTCAATTGATTCTTTTGGTCAACATCATCAAAGAGAAGAAGAAGCCTTTTGCCACATAACCTTTGTTTAATGATCTCAATCCCTTCGTCTGTGTTGCTTACACTTTTATCTTTACAATTCCCTTTGAGGATGTTGGAAATCAGCTGATTTTGCAAGTGCTCAACACCCCTTACCTTTGAAATTTCTCGAATGTTAGAAAGGAAACAATGATGCTCAAAATCATGTGAAAGTTGATTGTAGATGATTTTGGCAAGAGTAGTCTTTCCCACACCACCCATTCCATAAATACCAACAACTCGAGTTTCACGTGTCTGAGGACCAATCATTCTCATGATTTTACTCACTTGATTGTCGATTTCCACCAAATAATTTGATAATGCCAAACAACTCTTTTTCAACTCACCGAAAACCTTCTTGACAACTATTTTCACTAATTCACCTTCGTGCCTCATATTTCGTGAGTTGAAACAAATGGAACTAGGAAATTGGGTTGAAGAACAAATGGTAAGGCCAAATCAAATTAGAAAATCTAACATCCAGTTTAAATAGATTCCTCATAGAAATTACGTGAACTACATAATGTTATTCGTAAAGAGAAGGATGAAAATGGACTTATAACATAGAGTTAAGATTAGAAAAAGTAAAATTCCTGCCAACCATCCCAGTTTTTGGATATGATTTCTGAATGATTTTTTATTTTTCTAGAAGAACATTCAACTTCAATACTCAAAATAACAAAAGTTCAGCAAGCAATCAATTAGAACTAAGTTGCTTTCTATATATGCAAGCCATTGGTGTAGGCCTAATCTAAAAAAATAATCATCTGTTGGGTATGCTATAGAGGTCCCATCCTTTTAGTGCTCCGTTCACTGAGAGCGGCCTTCCACTCGCTAATGGGACGAGAATCTTTGATGGATAAAAACACGAGCACAGCTGCCGCACCGAGGAAGTCGAAGAACGGTGCGGTCTCGTCGTGGCTGAACGTAGATTATATCCTCAGTTCTTCGTTCTCCGTCGTCGTTCGCTGGATCGAGCAATGGCAGGCCCTTCTTACTCTCCCTCTTCTTCGCTATTAAGTGGGAGGGAGTCGTGAGTGGCAGAGTAAAAGAGAGTGAGGCAGCGCGAAAGAGGGAGAGCCGCGAGGGTTTGGAGAGGGAGAGAGAAGCAGGCGGCAGTACGGAAAAAGGGCGAATCCTAGGCAGTCCGGTTTTCGAACCCATAAAAAAACATATAAGGCATTCCCGGTTCGGTCCTACGAACCGGAACTGACAACCGGATTAGAACCGGCCAATTCCCATAGGAATTACCCAAAATCAATCAGTTTAGTTCCCAATTTGTCCAAGTTTAGTTCCCGGTCCAACTTGAGGCTGGTGCTCATCCCTAAAAGAAAACACTTGAACTTTATTTAACAAATCATTTTCTCATCTCTAATAAGGATTAATACCACGGAAAACCCTACATTGGTACATCCCAAATTAACTTTTCTATAACTAAAAACTAAAAATTTAGTAATTTGACGACAAAATTTAACAAAACTAAATAAGGTAAATTTATCATGGGAGAACTAATTTAGAATTTTTGATAATCAAAAAATTTATTTGAGTAAATTTGTCGCAAGTATATTCGTTTGGGATTTTTCGCGATATTAGTCATTCTAATAAAAGGAAAACATCCGTTAGCTAAGCTTTTCATTCTTTTGTCTAGAGCTTCAACAATGCTCTTTCTCTCTCTCGCTAGCTTCTTAATGATAAATTAACAAGTCATGTTCTTAGTTATTTTAAAAAGGGTTAATACCCTGAAAAACCTCAAACTGGTACACTTGTGACAAATTTACCCAAAACTATTTTTTTGACCATGAAAAACCTCAAACTGGTATACCTGTGACAAATTTACCCTGATTGACTATAAAAAACCTTAAATTGGTACATTTATGACAAATTTACTCCAAACTAATTTATTTGATTGCAAAAACCCTAAAATGGTAAATTTGTGACAAATATACCATATGCTAAATTAGATTAATATCACAAAAAAAATCACAAAAATTGTAAACGATGACAGACGGAGCGTAAAATCCTAAATTGGTATACCGGTCAATTGTCACGTGTCATTTAACTTAATAATTTGAGAATAAAATTTAATGAAAACTAACAGAGGGTAAATTTGTCACAAATGTACTAGTTTGGGGTAAATTTGTCAAATGTATACAGCAGTTTGGGGTTTTTTGTGGTCAAAAAAATAGTTTGGGGTAAATTTGTCACAAGTGTACCAGTTTGAGATTTTTGAGGGTATTAACCCTTATTAAAATAATACTTTCAATATTTGATTTTCCCCATGGTACTTTATTTCGTGGCGTTGAAGTGGGGAGTGCTGAGATATTTATTAAAATGTCAAAGTGATTGTACTTATCACTTCAATTCTTTTCAACACTGACTTTAAATCTAGAGAAAAAGAATGAGGAAATTGAATAGTTTCATGTATATTTGTGGTTATGATTACTAGATTATATAGCTTCTTTTTGCCATATTTACTCTATAAAAGTATCATATTTGAAATTCATCCATCTTTTCCGTTCACTCGATGTTCTCCATTTTCAAGAAATAAACACATTTGAAGATTAGGAAAAAAAAAAAGACTCTTCTCATATCTAAGTAGGTACAAAAAATGGTTCTTTCTAATTTTGGTTTCGGAAATGTGATCCCTTATTTTCCATTAATACAATTACAAAAAAAAAATAGTCATAAACATATTATAATTGTGTCTATATAATTCTAAACAATTTTATATTTCATCAATTGAGTTCATTCGATCAATTTTGATTGAAAAACCTTGACATAGACGTTAGTAATCTTACGTGACATAGAAGAAATTAACAAATAAATGAAAAGAAAAAATATTCACTGGTTTATAATTGCCACGTCAATGGTTGACATGGCGTGCATTATAATTTGACACATAATCAGTGACTTGGAAATATAGAAATTAATAGAAAAATCCCTAGATCCAACTGGATTTCTCTCTTCCTCCTCTTCCATCTGCAGCCACTGCGAGCCTGACCTCTACGCCTCCTTCCGCCAATGCCTTCGCTGAAGTCGCTGACGTCATATCTCTCCAACTTGGTCGTCTCCTTCGCTTAGTGGCTCACTTCCAAATCTAATAGCAAGGGATTGGATTTGGTCGGAAGAGAATCCATGAATGAAGTTGGTCTCTCCTTCCACCACTCAACACAAAATCCATTAACTGAAAACGTGCAAATTTGTTCGTCACGAGACGACCGAAATAGAAAACGATTGTGTAGAGCCAGCTCCATTTGCACTAGATATGGAGCCTTGGCCACGAGCGATGATGGCTCATCCACACACAATGACGAAGGGGGAGACATGAAGGTCGGTGAAGTCTAGATCTGGAATCGTCGTCGCTCCCAGCCATGGCTTCAGATTTGGAAGTTTGGCTAGATTTCGGGTCTTGGCGGCGAGACCGAGGGGTGGACGTGGAGGTCGGCGCTCAAATCTGTGGACGAGAGGCCATCCATGGCCAATTGCTACTCTCCATTTCCATATATGTGGACGAGCGCTCGCGGCCAAGGCTTAGTCACCGGGATGACAAAGAGGGGGTGGACGAGAAGGTCGGTCTGGACGCGATGATTGATCGTCACTCAACAGTCAGATCTGGTCTGCTGCTCAACAGCTTTGAGCTCGAGTCTTGGCTCATCCATGGTTGCCAGCGACGAGCTCAACAGCTTTGCCACGGACCATGGTGGTCACGATGGGGTGGTGGCGCCAGGATGGTGGTGTCAGCAGCTTGGGTGATGGAGATAGCCAACCCAAGCGGAGCAGAGGTTGAAGATGGAAGAGTAGAAGAGGGAAAAAATATATATTTTTTTAATTTTCATGTTAGTATCAATTTGTGAAGATCTAATTAGATGTCGGTAAATAAGCGCTGATGTGGCGCTTAAAAATCATAGAATATTTTCTTATGATGTAGACGTTGAGGTTGATGTTGACATTGTTAATAATATTTTAATATTTTTTAAAATTTTTATAATCTTTTTTTTAAATATTTTTTTCTCTTGGCCAAAATGAAAGGAAAAAATAATAAAAAATTAGAAAACTTGTTCACATCATTACAGGCTATCCCAATTTTTTTAAATGTAATTTTTTAATTTTAAAACTTGTTCACATCATTATAAAACTTGTTCAAATTTAATTTTTTAATTTTTTAAAAAATTGATTTTTTTCTTTTTTTTTCTTCCTTTTTCTTTTCTTTTTATTCTCCACCATCATTGGCCACAGGGATGACCGACAAGCTTTGGTCTTGCCGGATTGAGCGGGCTCACGAGCCCTAATGGTGAGCCTTGAGCTTGTCTAAGGCTGGTGAGCCTCAAGCCTCGTTAAATCGATTGAGTTCGTGGCCTCTGGCAGTGAGCCTCAAGCCTCACCAGATCGGATGAGCTCACAGCCTTTGGTGGTGAGTTGGCGAGGCTCGAGCCTCGCCATCAAGGGCTGACAAGCCTAGAGCCTTGTTGCCTGAGATCGGTGAGCCTAGAGCCTTACTAGATCAGGCGAGCTTACAGCCTCGAGCGGTGAGGTTTGAGCTTGCTTGAGGTTGGCACGGCTTGAGTGGCGAGCGACGAGCAATGAGCCTTGCCAAATCGGGTGAGCTCGCGACCTCTGGCAACAAGCCTCGAGCCTTGTTAGATTGGCGAGCTCATGACCTCTAGCAACGGCTCAAGCTCGCCCCTTGTAAGCCAACCAAGGACAAACTACCAGAGGAAGTAGAAGGGATGACACAAGGAAGCAGAGGAGTGAAGGAGAAGAAAAAGGAAAAGAGAAAAAGAAAAAGAAAATAAAAATAATTAAAAAATCGAAGTTTTTAAAATAAAAAATTAAAAGATTTGATTTTTTTTTTTTGGTTGAGATAAAGTGTGAAATCATTTTCTAATAGAATCCAAACAGCAAAAAACATTTTTGATTATACATCATTAAACAAAGGAAAACAAATCGTATTCTTGAAAAATGCTTTCTAGTAAAATATTTTTCTTTATCACTGAGTTTTTTGCGAAACAAATGCACTTTCATGAAAAATGACCTCCTAATTAAAATTGGAAATTGATTTTCCCTAAACACACAAGAGAATATTGTTGCTTACGATTCATCTAGGGCTTGATAGAAAGCTTTAACTTTCTTTTTTTTTTTACTAGCAAAGCTACAACTTAGTTACGTATAAAATGACTTGTCCAAAAATTCTCTCGTTTTGTCAAGTCTTCCTCTACCGCCATGGTAGTCTGTCGAGTCTTCTTTGAACCCTAATTACATTGCTTCTCTACCTCTTGCCTTCTTAATGGCAATTTCCCTCAGTAACTAGCCCTTCTTGTCAAACCGCATTTCCACCCATCGTACCTCTTCTTGTTCCAATTACAGTTATATTAGTCATTCATCCGTTTCTCTGCATGTTTCCACCCCTCTATGGAGACTTCGCTTTCTTAGTGCCCAATTTCCTACTTTGAATTGGTGGCTTTTCTTCCATCTTCTTCCCTTCATCACATCACCCATGCGATTAAAGCCAATTCAATATGGAATTCACCTAGTTGTATCTTCCATTTCATCTTTCCAACCTCTGCCTCCCTCTTTCTGTCTGTACTCCTTTCACGCAAGGTTTCTTTCGCTACCCATCTCTACCTCATCATCCACCAGAGCGAATTCCCCTCAATCTCAACTTTTACCATCATCGTACCTCCATCTTTCTTCCCCTGTGTATTTGGGTAGTCCCAACGTCTGAACTTTTCTTGATGCCATCTCTATCGGTGTTTGCATGTCGACCCAATCCACCTCCTAACGACAGTTATAATGGAACAATCTCAATAGCAAGAAGATGCCTGGGTTGCTGCACTCTGCAACAAACTTGGACGACTCTAGCCTGAATAGGAAGTGGAAGTCTGGGAAGATGAAGTACCGCCAATGAAGCTGCAAGAATGCAAACTCACATTAATAGGTAAAATTCTATCCAATCCTACTATCAACTTTCCAGCTTTTCAGAATACCTTAAAAAGAGCATGACGCAATGATTAAGTAGAAATTTCCCAACGCGAAGAGGGGCTCTATGTATTTAAATTCACTTCAGAAGGGGAAAGGCAACGAATCTTAGACAATGGCCATTGGTTGTTCGGAAATCATCTGATTATTGTGAAACCTTGGTTGCCCAATATTCCTTTGCATTGTTATGACTTTACAACTTGTGCGTTCTGGGTGCAAATTTACGGGCTTCCTCTAGAACGATGTACTGAAAATATGATCGTTAAAGCTGTTAGACAACTTGGCAAGGTGCAGGAGGTGAGAATTGACAGCAAAGACAGTTTTTTAGTTAGATCAGTGAGGGCAAAAGTCGAACTTAATTTAAAGGAACCTCTGAAATCTGGTAAACTTATCAGATTGGATGGGAAACACATATGGATAGACTTTTGGTATGAACGCCTATCACATTGTTGTTATTCATGCGGAATTCTAGGCCATTATGCCATGTACTGCAAAGACATTCCTTATGATGCAGCAAAAATAGATGGAAATGACAAATTGTTTTATGGTCAGTGGCTGAGGGCAGAGGTCAGACAACATAGCCCATTCTGGTTTGCATTTTATAAGCAGCACTCGAATCAAGAAGATGTCGAAGAGATCATACCAAAAACTCAACTGCCGCCACCTCTCTTACTCCCTATAGCACCTCAGATTAATATTCAACAACCAGCCACTATAGAGACTAGCACAGAACAGCCCCCGCATTGCAATGCCACAAGTATGCGGTAGCTTTCTTCTCTTGCTGATCCAAAACAGAAATCCCCTGTTATGAACTGGTTAACTTTATTCAACAGTGTAGCCGAAGCTTCCTTGATCAGTAAAAAGCTCACAAATCCAAGATCAACCGCAAAGTCAAGTCCACTGAAAAAAAAAAAAAACCAAAAGATATAATCTTTATGGGATGTGTTCTTATGTAAGCGAAATGCCAGACGACTCAAACCTTATGAATACCCCTATCTTTACAGCTGAAGGGATTGGAAAATGGGCCGTGGTGGCTTGCCCGAAAAAGCCACCACAGGACAAATGAGGATCATCAGTTGGAATTGTCAGGGGTTGGGCAACCTCCTGACAATTCAAGTATTAAAGGCCCTTGTGGCCAGTGAAAGGCCTGATGTTGTTTTTTTGATGGAAACAAAAAATCAAGAAATGGTGATCCAGAATCTGAGGAGGAAGTTGAAGTTTTCAAGTTGTTTTGTGGTGAATCCTATGGGTTTGGCCGGAGGGTTGGTAATTCTTTGGAATGATCAGGAGGTGTCTTTAACTATGGAGCATACTACCAGCCACTTTATTGACACAATTTGTACAGAGAATCAAAGTGCTACAACCATGAGACTCACATGTCTTCATGCACCATCGACATACCAACAATGACAGCAAGTATGGGCAGATGTCAGACAAATCAGTACCTCAAATATGTTACCATGGGTGTGTCTAGGCGATTTTAATGACATACTATATCATTGGGAAAAGGCAGGCAAAAAGACAGTGGAGCCATATAGATTACATTCCTTCAGAGAATTTGTAAATGATTGCATGCTTATGGATATCGAAAGCAAGGGTTGCTTCTATACATGGGTGAACAACAGAGATGGTGACGAAGCTATAAAGGAAAGACTCAATAGGGCCCTGTGCACAATTGATTGGAGATTAACTTACCTGGCAGCGAAAGTCTTTGCTTATCTTGCTTTGGCCTCAGATCACAGTCCTCTTCTTTTACTCACCGAACCCAACTCTTTAAGATGAAAGAAAACTTTCATCTTTGAAGCTTTCTAGCTTCAAGATAAGGCTTGTCGATCGATTATCAGCAATGCTTGGGATTCATCATCGACGTTGGCTCAATCTCTGACCAGCAAGCTTTGACATACTTCCTTTGCACTCGCTAAGTGGAGTAAATCACATTTCAGCAATGGACAGCAACAAATCAACCTGTTACAACAACAGATACAGCGTCATCTTAATCAACCGGGTCATGACTACGTAAGGCACTTGTAACTAGCATGAAAGAAGAAATTCACAATATATGGCAACGAGAGGAAACATATTGGGCTATGTGTTAAAGGATCTAATGGCTAAGGGTGGGGGGGGGGGGGGAGACAAGAACACAGAGTTCTTTCATGCGACAACAATACAATGTAGACAACGTAATCTTAGCTGGATCTGTGACTCTGATCAGCTCAAGAACACAATGCAAACATACTTCCAAAATCTTTATTGCTTGACTGGCTACCGAAATTATGAACCTGTTCTCATGCAATGTCCTTAGGTAATCACAGCATAAATGAACACAAGCTTAACATCAGTTGTTTCTAGGGAGGAAGTAAAACAAGCTGCTTTCCAACTCGGGGCCACCAAGGCCCCAGGACCCGATGGCTTCAATGGGTTATTCTATCACAACCACTGGGATATCATACAAGAGGATATATACACATCAGTACAAAACTTTTTCACTTCAGGATTGATGCCCTCTACCTTCAACAGAACTCTCATTACTCTTATCCCAAAGGTTTCGCACCCATAAAGGTTAGAATAGTATAGACCCATTAGTCTTTGCAATTTCCTATACAAAACCATTTCAAAAGTGCTGGCAAACCGACTAAAGCAGTGGCTACCAAGATTGATTTCAATAGAATATAGTGCTTATGTCACAGGTAGACAGATCCAAGACAATATTTTGGTTGTGCAGGAGGTTCTCCATCACTTAAAAATCAGAAAAAGAAAGAGACACTTTCAGGCGGTATTAAAATTGGACATGTAGAAAGCTTATGATCGGGTTGGGTGGGATTTTTTAGAGGCTTATCTTAAACAACTGGGGTTTCATGATCAATGGGTAAGGTGGGTGATGCAATGTGTCACCACAGCAATATTAAGCGTTAAGTTTAATGGTGAACCATTGCAATACTTCCGTCCTACAAGGGGTCTAAGACAGGGGGATTCACTATCTCAATATTTGTTCATCCTTTTAGCCAGCCTATTATCTACTCTCATTCACCAAGCTGTCAACTCTGGAACTCTCAAATGAATCAAATTGAATAGGTACTGCCCTACCTTTTCTCACTTATTTTTTGTGAATGAAGCCATATTTTTCTTGCATGGAACTACCCTAGAAAGCCAAAATCTAGCCAATATTTTACAGCAGTATTGTGTTGCAACGGGCCAAGCCGTAAATAGAAACAAATCTATTCTATTTTGTAGTAAAGGCTGTTGCTTTCTTTTACAACAAAACCTTGTTGCAGAATTAAGAGTTCCTATTATTGACAAGATAGGGAAGTATTTGGATATTCCATTTGATTGGGGGTGTGTCCAAGAAATACATGTTTGCTTGGATTTTGGGTCGTGTTAATGCCAAACTTGAAGGATGAAAAGAGCAATTTATCTCTAAAGGAGGAAAGGAAATACTATTAAAAATGGTAGTGCAGGCACTCCCGCAATACGCCATGTCCATATTCAAACTTCCTGTTTCTATATGTCAGTCTATTGAGCGCAAGATAGCCAAATTCTGGTGGCAGGCCAGCAGCACCAGATTTGGTATACATTGGAGGGCATGGGATCTACTCAAAGAAAGGAAGATGGAAGGGGGCCTCGGCTTTTGAGATTTGCTAACCTTTAATAGAGCCCTTTTAGGAAAGCAAGCCTGGAGGCTTTTCCAAAATCCCTCATCCTTATGGGGTAGAGTTTTTAAGGGACTATATTTCCATTCTGGTAGTTTTTGGCATGCCGGGAATGGGACTAATTCCTCTTGGGGATGGAAGAGCTTACTCTTAGGTCGAGAAGCTATCCTTAATAAGCTACAATGGTCTATTGGTGATGGACAAAAGATCAATATTCGTGAGGATAAATGGCTCACCAGTGGAATCATCGGCAGACTAGCGCCTAGAGGAGACCCAGAATAGGTTGCTGGATTTATAGTCCCAAATGAGAATATCTGGAATACCCCTCTTCTACAAGACAACTTTGACCAGCAAATAGTTGAGGAGATAATCACTATTCCGTTGAACCATGCTTCTATCATGGACCACATCATATGGACAAGCACACAAACAGGTAAATACTCAGTTAAAACTGTCTACCACATTCTTAGACAATCAGATCACACCAAGAACAGTAATCTTGCCTCATCCTCATACCGGCCATCGGCCCGTCTCTGGCGACACATATGGAATCTAAAGATGCCCCCAAGGATTCCCGTTTTTATTTGGTCGTTATGTCATAATGCTCTCCCTACAAAAGCTAACCTCTTCTGGCGACATATCATTCAGGACCCGACATGTCAGCTTTGTTCATTGCACACACCTGAAACTACTGAACATATCCTTTTATTTTGCCCATGGACGAAGTAGATCTGGTCTCACTCTAGTGTACAAATTGATCACTTAGCTTACAGAAGACATCGAATAGATGCGTGGCTTGAGAATATATTTGAAAATCAGTCAGGCTTACCTTCTTGGGAGATCATTGCATCCATCCTTTGGCAGCTATGGAAGGCGCGGAACTACTTCACTTTTTGGCATCAACGGACCACTCCTGCCCAGCTGCTGGTAGATCTGGCCCTTGCTGAAGCAAAGCTGTACAATAGCACGGTGCAGCAACCAACAAAAGCAGGAAACACTCTACTAAACCCTAATTGAGTATGGACTCTACCGGATCAAGGTAGCATCAAGGCCAACATCAATGGGGCTTTTCCCACGGCTACTGATATGGGTGCAATCACGTGCATCTACAGGGATCACATCGGTATTTTAATCACCAGATTCACCAGCATAGTTCGCACATCTTCTCCCCTGCAAAGTGAGATCCAAGCCCTCATCTCCACTCTTACTTATTTGCTAGAGTAGGGACAAGAAGAAGCTCACCTCATCATCGAGTCTGATTGTCTAATTCTTGTGGAGATCTTCAACGATTGTAGTCTGCCGCCATGGGAGAGCCGAGCACTGGTCGCCGACGCCACAGCTTTGCATCTCCTTTTCCTATCTGCGCATTCAACATTGCCGAAGAGAAGCCAACGCTGCAGCTGATTGGGCTGCCAAGGCCCACGCCCGTAATACACTTTCACCTACTTGGCCTTCATCACCTCCTCAAGCGTTAATGAATTTACTATGTATCGACGCCCTTTCTATGGGTTGTAATTTTCGTCCTCCTTGAATGAAAGGCATCACTGTTTTAGACAAAAAAAAAAGACTTGTCCCAATTGAAACTGAAAATCAATTTTCCTTAACTCCAGCCTCAGAAGTGCGTCTCTCTCTCTCTCTCTCTCTCTCTCTCTCTCTCTCTCTCTCTCTCCTCTCTTTATTTCTAGCTGAGGACAAGATACATGGATTTATTTATTTATATGATGTCTATTATTGGTTCTGCGTTTATGGTTGGAGCTGAGAAATCAAATTGGACCTGTGATGCTTGTAGTAACAAAGCCCATCAACTACTTGTGAATATTTCTCAAGGATCGACTTCAAATCACAGCGATCTTGCTAAAATAGGAACTGGAGACACCGTCAATCCAACACACAACTATCAAACAAAGCATAGAAATCAAGCAATGCAATGAAGTGCTCTATAAAAAATATTTCATTCCCTAATGAAAAACACAAACGGTATTCAAGTAATGCAATAAAGTGCTCACCTCTAGTATGAAGTCGTTTTGCTTGATTGTCCTTTAAATTTAGCTTTTGTGCTTAAGCAATATTTCTTTCCTTTTTCAGAGTACTTACCATTAGAATTTATTCAGACATTTAGTATCGTTTCCTTATTCTTTTGTCCCGTTCTTCTCCTACTAATATGATCCCCCATTTGCATTGGAATAACTTAGAATTGATAGTTCAATCACGTATAACAAATCATAGAATCACGCAAACTGTCATCTTAAGACTATTCCATTAACAGGTTAATTTGACTATCAAGTTGCTTGGCTAGTCACAAGTTGGTAAGTTTACAGACTACTGTTTAGAAAAGTACTAGCATTATTTAATTCTTTTCAATTACTAACTATTCCAAAAAAACCTTAGGGAGAAGGACGGTAGAAGCACCAAAAGTTGCGTATGGTGCTTATTTTAATACCAAAGTTTTTTCTAGGTCATTTAAGTGTCACTTAAAAAGAAAATGTCACTTAAGTGCCAATTTCGATTTAGATCACTGGAAATCTGACGTGGGCATATTTTCTTAATTTCTCAGTCTTACGTGACTTGTTAGCATGCCCAATCAACACATAATCCCTAAATGACGTCGTTTTAAAGTTGTAAATAGTTATTGTTTGAGTGCCAAATGTTTTTAGAATGATCATTTTAGTATTAATTGTTGTTAAAAAGTAATCATTTCAGTAACAAGCACACTCTAGCACAAACAACTCCTAGTATTACATCAATCTAAGTATACATATCCTTTAAAGATTATACTTGACTATTATCAATACACTATGTATTTACAATTATATCCAAAACCACATAAGGCGATATAATCAGTTGAGCAGTAAATACATGTAGTAGATGTAAAAAAATAATAGTTTTCATTTGCACTCATGTCTCTTTCCATTTTAGAGCAACTATCTTTTCAAACACGTCACATAAATCTATATCTATTCATGACTATCGGTATGGCTATCGGTAACATGCTAAAGTAGCAGCATTAATTTGTTACTTCGAGAACATAGTTAGAAGTAACATATGTTACAAAAATGAGATAAATTATAATTTACCTCAAGTACTCATACGATGAGTAAATAGGGATAATTTCACTTGCCTCTCTTATCGATCGTATAATACACATGAAGTATGAATTACATGCTATAATGGATTTCTCTTTCCATAAAAGCGTATGTCACTTATCTTAATCTAAACATAGTTACTTGCTTCTCATGTACTCATATTTAGCTCGAGTGTTATATCAACTTACTTGTGACAGTGCTCAATTAAGTACTTGCATTCGTCTACATGATTATGGGACTATTATGTTCGGTCTTATCAAATACAAATCACAGACCTCATCTTAATTTTAATTAAGGTGACGTAAAATTATATTATGTACTTGCTCTTCCGACATCTAAAGCACATACTGTCTCATCTTAACTTACTAACTATAACACTTGAGATAATTGCTTGTGTGAGTAAGTCAATCGTTACCTACTTACATATTTTTTAACAATATATGTATGTTTGTGCTAGTCTCATAATGGATTTGTACATGTTAATAAAACATCCACTCACTAAAAAACAAATAAGTGCACTACGTATGATCACACACACACACACACACATAATGTGACATCCTGAAATTTAGTCCCGTTTCGAATATATGAAATGGTTGTTTCATCGATGCGCTTATGGTTATTTTACTCATAACTGATCACTCATGAGTTAACTAATTTATTAGGTGAGGTTGTTAAGGGATATAAACGCGATAGACTAAAGAATTCGATAAGAAATCGATTGCTCAACCATAATAATCAGTAAGGGTCAATATGACACCATTATAAATCAATTAGCGAACAGATATAAGCTGATTCGATGGAAGTACATAATCGAATTGCGAGTGGTTTCGCACGATTGCGATATTCATGTCGAACGGTAATAAATCGATTTTCTATCGATATTATATTCGGGACACGTAATTGAACACTCACGATTTTATGACAACTGAGGGTCGTCTACGATTCGAAGATGCATAAACGTGAATCGAAAATTATTGACTATGGGTCAAATGTGCTAAAATCCCTAAAAACTACACGGTAGATTAGGTCGTACTAAAGTCGCGTTCGATTGATTTTAACCACGAAATTTAATTCGGTTTCGGGAATCGAACATTCGAGCGTGTGACGATTTATTTATTAGATGTTGTCTCATCTTTTGGCGAATTTTCGATGAGTCCGAAATTTTACGGAAAAATGATTTTTGGACAAAAGAGAAAAAGAAATGAAATTCGGATTAAGAGGGAAAAGGGGAATTTGCTGTCCAAAAAGACTTTAATTTGGGAAATTAGAGCTAAAATTGTGATTGGGGGAAAGAAGAAGGGCATAGAAGATTTTGGAGGCTATGTAATGATGGTTTAGATATTTACCTAAGGTTTTGATTGGTTGTTCATTTTCTTTCTCTCTCTTTCCCTCCCTATCTCATGCATGAACAACCTCTCCCCCTCTGCTGATTTCTTTTTCCCTTGCCCACGTTCCCTTCTTCCTCATCTCTTTTCCCCTCCATTTTCCTTCTTTACCGCCAGCTTTCTTCCCTTTACTCTGCTGTCGCTCCACCCACCATTCACGCCAGCAGCCACCATAGCTCAGCTCCACCACACCACCACTAGAACACCATCATCAGTCCAGCAACCTCAGTCCACCTTCACCGCCAGCCATCACTGCATTGCCTCACCACCTCCACAGCCTAGTAGCCCCTCCACATCTAGCATCGCCACGCAGCCACCGTCGCTGCTAGCGCCACCGCCGGCCAGCAGGACCACCATCGAGACCAACCCAAGCCGAGCTCCCCTTTTTGGCCGAGAGCTTGTAGGACAGCCTTCGCCACTGTTGAACCTCCGTTCGAGCCATGGTTGTCTTGTGTTTTCATCGCCATCGCGTTGCCCTCGCCGTGAGCTCGCCGCCTTCGAAAACTGTGAGTTAACTCCCTAATCGTTGATTAGACTATTAATTGCGCTTAGACATGGTTAGATTAATGCTAATGAGGGTTAGTATTAATTAAGCCTAAATTAGTCTTAATTAAGCTTGGTTTAGTTTAATTGAGGTTAAGATTGATTTAGATTGATTTTAATTGCGATTAGCCTAAGTAATTACGCTTTAGTTAATTAATCATGGTTAGATTAATTAATTGAATTTAGTTTAATTAATCATAATTTATTTATTTTAATCATCATTTATTTAATTAATCGCAATTAGTGTAATTAGTGACGGATTAGTCGTTATGTAGAATTTTATGCTCGTTTTCTTGAACAAAATTATGCGTGATTTTGTATGATTTTATGCAATTGATTGCTCTATGGTAGTTACTGATTATTATTACAAAACTCGGTTTTAAAGGCAATTAAATAGAAAAAATGTGAGGTGTCGGGTTTGGATGCCAAATTTTTCCATGCTGGATAAAACCGTGGAGTTTTAAAATGAGAGTGTACTAAGTTTGACGGTTCGATTTTGAATACGTGACCACACATGATTATTTTACTGGGATTTTTAAATAATAAAAATTGGCCAAGTTCATTATTTGAAAACAAAGCATTCCAAAGCAAAGTATGGTGTTCTTGGCTAAATATGTGTCTGCATGGTCATTTAATGGAACCCGTCACCTAACGAGAGTTGGGGGGGATGCTCGATTTTATTGGATGCCCGGTGGGGGTCTGGAAGCCGAGTCGCGGTTGAGGTCGAATCGATGCTCCTTTATGGAATGTCGTCTAGGCGGGGGTTCTAGACGATGCTATGCCCGATGGGGCAGGACGATGTTCAGTTATGTTGGAAGACCGCTTACCCTTGTGTTGGCCGTGGTCCGAAGGGGCATAATAATCGGAACATGTGTGAATGATTATGATGCATTGCGCTTGATTATGGGGCAAAATTGTTAGGTATGGTATAAGATGTGCCAAAACGGGTTTTGCCTTATAATCGGGACCTGTGTGAATGCTTGGAGAATGAAAATTATGTGTTTTGATTATTGTTTATGCTTATGATATTGATAATGGCATATGTGACTTGCTAATCTGTAGGGGTGGGCCAATGTGAGGTAAGTTATTTGTGGTGCCTATTTAGGCCGCCTTCGATGTGAATTCGTGTCCTAATTGAGGCTTAGGGATTTTAACTTGCGGTTTTTATCTCACCCTATTGTGGTTAAACATTTTCAGAGTAGTAGCATGGAGATCTGATGTGGACATCGAGTCATATCGAGGAGGAGGTGCTAGAGACCTATTGTCTATTATGACTGGTTCAATCACTCAAGCGCGGGCCAAGCAATTCAGACAAGCTGTTGGTGTCATGGTTCGTGATCTTTGGCGTGGAGATGTGGATTAAATCTTGATGAATCTTGGAAATCCTGGCATAATCTTTGGCGTGGAAATGACCTTGGATCAAATCTTGAAGAATCTTGGAAATCTTGGCGCAATTTGATTATATGGTCTCCAAATATTTGACCAAATCAAATTTTTTTTTCTTGTTTAGGCATATTATAGAATATGACGCATTAGATTTCTAGGGATGGTTTTAGGGTTTATGTGGTGGTTAGAAAGTCTATATTAAAGACTTGTCGAATTTCTTTGGGGACATTTTATTTTTGAGAAAAAAAAATTGAGAGGTTCTCTTCTACTGTTTTTTTAAGGACTTGACCTTATAAAGGTTTCCTGTGATAGTCGATTTGACTTATCGAGTGAGATAGTGAATTCTTTCGCTCGTGGCATCTATAATGTTGGTTGGTTGACACACGTTCATCAATAGGTCATGTTCATACCGAGATTGCCAATCACAGGTTCGATTGGAGGTCGAGGTTCACAATTCGCACCATCCGGACTTTTGTAGAATGATCTTTCCGTAACGATTCACATCATTTGGTATTAGAGCTTGTTTCTACAAAGTCTATTTATCTTTAATTTTCTGTTTATATTCGACAATTTGAGATTTATTGGGCTAGGGTTTCAGTTATAGCCAATTTAGGGATCCGATTGCTTTTGTGCTTCCATACGTAGTTGGTTGCTGTTAGTTTCAATTTTTTTTTTTTTTGGTAATTTCAATCGGCCCTAGCCTCTTAAATTGTATATGAGTTCGTCAAGAAAAAAAAAAGAGAAAGAAATTGCACACAAAAAAATGTGCGCAAAAAAAAAAATACAGATTCAGCAAAAAACAAAAAGCCGAACCAAAAGAAAAAAAAAAGAATCAAGAGGGCGACTTGTTTGTTAATGGACTGAATTGAAACAAAAATCAGTAGTGATTTGGATTTCAATTGGAATTCCGAAAGTTGTACTTATTGATTTGAGATTGTTACTTACTGAATTAATCTAATCTTGTTTGGTTAGTTTGATTGATTGTTATGAGGGGGTTGAGAGACAGGTTTTGAGTTCGATAAAGAGCTTGTGAAAAGAGAACATGAAAGGGAAAATGCAAGACTGTGTGAACTTAATTGAAAGTGGAAAAAGCCTAGACTTGAATTAAACACAAGGGAAGTGACAAACACCTTGAGAGAAACACGTGAGGAAGCGATTGGTAAGGATTTTTGTTACTAACTTTTACTTGTAGGTCTAAAATATGTCACACGAAGAAAGCATGAATCAAAGGGAGGTTGACTCCAAACGAAGTGATGAAACGCTCGTGGAAAGCATCCAGCAATTGAGGGCCGTAGTGGAGAAACTTAGTGGCCAAATAATGGGGAATGACATGAGGGTTGATGGTGACTGAGAGCTACCCCGAGGAAGGCCGCAACATCAGCAAGACGCCTCTAGGACACGACATAGATGGTAGCGGCATTATGATGATGATGAGGTCGAGATAGAGAATGATCGAGATGCTCGATTTGGAAGGTGGAATGGAAGCCAAGGGTTTATACACTAAGAATATAATGAACTTGGCAATATCAAGATAAAGATTCATTCTTTCCAATGGAAAAATGATCCCGATGTGTATCTAGAGTGGGAGAAACACATGGAGATGGTATTTGATTGCCAACGATACTTCGAGCTTAAAAATGTAAAAATTGCAGGTGTTGAATTTACTGATTATGCTATCATTTGGTGGGATCAACTTGTGACTAGTAGGAGGCGCAATGGTAAAAGACTAATAGAGACGTGGGATGAGATGAAGGCGGTGATGAGGAGGCGTTTTGTACCAGGTCACTACCATCGAGATTTGTTTCAAAAGTTACAAAATCTCACACAAGGCGATAAGAGCATGGAAAAGTATCACAAAAAGATGGAGATTGCCATGATCTGTGCTAATGTGGTGGAGAATTGTGAGGCCACAATATTAAGATTTTTGAGTGGTTTGAGCCAAGACATAACAAGGGTGGTGGAGTTGTAACACTATGTTGAATTGGAGGAATTGGTGGACAAAGCTATTAAAGTTAAGAAGCGATTGAAGTTGGATCGAAATCACGAGAGTGGAGGAGGTTCAAATCAGAATTGGAGATCCAATTAGAAGAGAGATGATAAACCAACTTGGAGAGGAAACAACACCAAAACCGAAACCTCAAAGGAGAGGGAGAGGGACGGTAAAGTTAGGATGAATCCGGCTTCAGGTAAAACCGAAAACCCTAACACTAGAACTTGTGAGATTAAATGTTTTAAGTATTTGGGCATGGGTCATATGACGAATCAATGCCCTAATAGGAGGGTGATGATCATAATTGGACATGGTGATGTTGAGTCCAAAAGTGAGATGGAAGAAGAGGATGATGAGATGCCACCGTTGGAGGATTGTAGTGATGGAGAAGTAGCTATAAAATGAGACTTATTGGTGGTTAGGCGTTCTCTTAATGTGCAAGTAAAAGAGGAGGAGTATCATCAATAAAGAGATAACTTGTTTCATACAAGATGTATAGTGAATGGTAAGATCTGTAGTTTGATAATTGATGGAGGTAGTTGTGTAAATGTGGCAAGTTGTATTATGGTAGATAAGTTGGGTTTGAAGACGACAAAGCACCCTAGGCATTATAGACTTCAATGGTTAAATGATAGTGGTGAGGTGAAAGTGTCAAAGGAAGTTCAAATCCCATTTGAGATAGGGAGATATAAGGATGAGGTAGAGTGTGATGTTGTACCTATGCAAGCATGTCATATCTTACTTGGAAGACCATGGCAATATGATCGAAAGGTACATCATGATGGGTATACTAATCATTATTCATTGGTGATAAATCAAAAGACTTATACCTTGGTACCAATGACACCTAGTGAGGTGTATCAAGATTAGTTAAAGTTACAACGAGAAGTTGAGAGAGAGAGAAAATGTGAGAAATTCGAGGGCTTGCGTCGTGTGTCTGAGACGCAAGGAAAATAAGAGGCGGAGAGAAGGATTGTGGTAAAAATCGAGGGAAAAGAAGAGAGGAAAGAAATAGGCAAAATAATTTTTACGCAAAATCGAGTGAGGTGAGGAGAGTTTTAGTACTAGACCGACCGATGATTGTACTTTTGTATAAGGATGTTTTGTTTTCTACTAACGATCTCGATCCAAGTTTGCCTAGTCCTATTGTGTCTTTATTGTAGGAATTTGAAGATGTCTTTCCTGATGAACTTCTTGGAAGGATACCACCAATTCGGGGTATAGAATATCAAATCAACTTGATTCCTGGTGTGCCATTACCTAACCGACCCGCATATCGAAGCAATCTTGATGAGACAAAAGAACTTCAGCGGCAAGTTAGTGAATTATTGGAGCGAGGCTATGTGAGAGAGAGTCTTAACCCGTGCGCCGTCCCTGTTTTGTTGGTGTCAAAGAAGGATGGAACTTTGCAAATGTGTGTTGATTGAGAAGCAATCAATAACATTATGGTAAAGTATCGACATCCTATTCTTAGGTTAGATGACATGTTGGATGAGTTGCATGGTTCTTGCATTTTTGCTAAGATCGATTTGAAAAGTGGCTATCATCAAATTATGATGAAAAAATGTGATGAATGGAAAACTGCATTTAAGACCAAGTATGGATTATATGAGTGGTTACTCATGCCATTTGGATTAACTAACACATCGAGCACGTTTATATGACTTATGAATCATGTTTTGCGTGCTTTTATTGGTCGATTTGTGGTTGTCTATTTCGATGACATCTTGATTTATAGCTGAAGGCTTGATGACCATATTGAGCATGTGCAAGCTGTCTTGCAGGTTTTAAGGGCCGAGCAATTGTATGCTAATCTAAAGAAGTACTCTTTTGTTAACAACAAATTAGTATTTCTAAGATTTGTTGTTAGTGCTGATGGTATACAAGTTGATGAAGAAAATGTCAAAGCAATCCGTGAATGGCCAACGCCTAAAACCATAGGAGAGGTGCATAGCTTTCATGAATTGGCGAGTTATTATTGGTGAGTTTTTATCGGCGATTTGTGAGAAATTTTAGCACCATTGCCGCACCTTTGACTGAAGTTATCAAAAAGCACGTGGGTTTCATGTGGGGAGAAGAGCAAGAGAAATCATTTACTCTGTTAAAAGATAAGTTGACTAATGCTCTTTTGTTATCTTTGCCGAATTTTAGTGCTACTTTTAAGATAGAGTGCAATGCTTCTGATATAGGAATTGGAGCCGTGTTGATGCAAGGAGGGCGTCCCATAGCTTATTTCAGCTAGAAATTGAGTGTAGCAACATTGAATTATCCTACTTACGATAAGGAGATGTACACTTTAGTGCAAGCTTTGGAGACTTAGCAACATTATCTATGGCCGAAGGAGTTTGTGATCCACACCGACCACGAGACCTTGAAGTACTTGAAAGGGCAACAAAAGTTGAATAAAAGACATGCCAAATGGATGGAGTTCATTGAAACTTTTCCATATGTGATCAAGTACAAGAAAGGTAAGGAGAATGTGGTAGCCGATGCACTTTCTCGAAGGTATGTGATTCTAACTATTTTTGAAGCAAAGTGTCTAGGTTTTGAGTATATCAAGGGCTTATATACTGATGATGATGACTTGGGAGAGTGTTTGAAGCATATGAGCATGCTGCATTTGATAAATTCTATAGGTGTGAAGGTTATATTTTCCATGAAAACAAATTATTTTTGCCTAAGTGTTCTTTGCGTAAATTATTGGTGCGAGAAGCGCATAGTGGTGGTTTAATGGGGCATTTTGGCATTAATAAGACTTATGAAATGCTACATGAACATTTTTATTGGCCACATATGAAGAGAGATGTCACACGTGTTTGTGAGAGATGCATTGCTTGTAAGCAATTTAAGTCTACAACTAAACTGCATGGCTTGTATACACCATTACCTATTCCAATGCATTCTTAGACTGATATTTCTATGGACTTTGTGTTAGGGTTGCCTAGGTCTAAGTATGGTAGAGATTCTATTTATGTGGTTGTTGATTGGTTTTCAAAGATGGCTCATTTTATATCTTGTCATAAAACTGATGATGCATCTCATGTTGCTGATTTGTTCTTTAGGGAGGTTGTACATTTGCATGTCATGCTTAGATCGATTGTTTCAGATCGAGATTTTAAATTTCTTAGCTACTTTTGGAAAACATTGTAGAAAAAACTAGGAACATGGTTGTTATTTTCTACTACTTGTCATCTACAGACCAATGGTCAAACCGAGGTAGTTAATAGAACTTTAGGGGTATTGTTGCATACTATTATTAAAAAGAATATAAAATCTTGGGAATATTGTCTACCACATGTTGAGTTTGCATATAATAGGAGCATACATTTTGCTACTAAATTTACACCATTTGAGGTTCTCTATGGTTTTAATTCGTTAACTCCAATAGATTTAACCCCTTTACCTGTTGGGTGAGCATGTGGATTTAGATGGAGCAAAGAAAGCTGAATTTGTCAAGGCGTTGCATGAGAAGACATGCGCAAGGAAGTGGGGCAAGCCAACAAAGGGCGCAAGGAAGTGGTGTTTGAACTCGGCGATTGAGTTTGGGTTCATATGCGCAAGGAGCAATTTCCTTAGCAGCGACATTCTAAGTTATTACCGCAAGGGGATGAACTATTCATGGTGTTGAAAAGAGTTAACAATAATGCCCACAAGCTTGACCTTCCAGGTGAGTATGACGTTAGTGTTACATTTAATGTTTATGACTTGACTCTTTTCGATGCAAGTGATGATTTGAGGGCAGATCCTTTGCACGGGGGAGGGAATGATGTGGACATCGAGCCATATCGAAAAAGGATGTGCTAGAGACCCATTGTCTATTCCGACTGGTTCGATCACTTGAGCGTGGGCCAAGCAATTCAGACAAGCTGTTAGCATCATGGTTCGTGATCTTTGGCGTGGAGATGACATTGGATCAAATCTTGATGAATCTTAGAAATCTTAGCGTAATCTTTGGCGTGGAGATGACCTTGGATCAAATCTTGAAAAATCTTGGAAATCTTGGCGCAATTTGATAATATGGTCACTAAATATTTGACCAAATAAAAAAAAAATTATCTTCTTGTTTAGGCATATTTTAGAATATGACGTATTAGATTTTTAGGGCTGATTTTAGGGTATGTGTGGCAGTTAGAAAGCCTATATTAAGGACTTGTTGAATTTCTTTGGGGACAGATTTTATTTTTAAGGAAAAAAAAATTGAGAAGTTCTCTTCTGTTGCTCTTTTGAGGACTTAACCTTATCAAGGTTTCCTTGTAACGGTCGATTCAACTTATCAAGCGAGATAGTGAATTCTTTCGCTCATGGCGTTTATAATGTTGGTTCACATGCGTTCATCAACATGTCACGTTCATAGCGAGGTTGTCAATCATAGGTTTGATTAGAGGTCGATGTTCGCAATTCGCACCATCCGGACTTTCGTAGAACGATCTTTCCACAACGATTCACATCAAGATTTGCTGAGTGCAGATGTGGTGTCACGACCTGAACCTCGAGTGCGCCAACATCCCGTCACGGTCATTAAAATGCGACCTTCCCAGGTAGCGTCGCCGACCCCATTTTAATTTATTAATGCGCAAGCGGAACGTACTAAGAAACTCCTTACCACAAGATACGAGATAAGACAGCAGGAACATCAATTCAAATATCAAACAACATAATTTCATACATTACCATCAAACCAGGGCTTACATACATCAACCGGATCCAAGGCTATGCACCAAAAATGTGTTAGAGTTTATGTGCATCAAAAGAGGGTTAGCCTACACAACATGGAACAGTCCGCCAAAAAGAAAAGACACGAGTCCTAGGACTACCGGTCATCCCCGTTCGTCGATCCCACATCCTCCGGATCGAGTCACCCAGATTGCGGGGCGTAGCGTTGATCACTCGACCATCGGGCTGATCTACCACATCATCTCCCAAAATGGCGGTCATCACTGCCAGCAGAATGTCCATGCTGTCCAAGGGGCCAATCCTAGCACCATCTGCTCCAGTACGAAACCAAGCCCTAAAATCGTAAGGTATTCTATGCTCCACGTTCACCTCGACCCAAATGGTGGTCCTCACCAACTGATAGACCCAGGGGCTCCCAGGGTCAGGAGTACTCTCAGTCGTCTGATCTATCTCGGTCGGCAGGCCACTCATCGTCGGGGGTATCGCCATCTATGGTCCCGAAATGTTTTCCCAAACCGGGATGAGACTTTGTCTCAGCAAGTTCACCCCTCCTAAACACCTATTAGTAAGAAAATACACCCCAGAGTGGTCTAGCCACATAATACAGAAAACTTACCTCGCCTTCTTGCATTTCTGCAGATTAGCACAATTCATAGCACTCAAGTACAAGTCATAATAAGCACGGGAGCCATCGGAATGCAATCAATTTCATTTTAAATTTTGCCATCAGGGCAAGCATTTCAAATCATCACTCATTAGGGCCACACAAGGGCATAGCCTACTCGCAGTTCGGCTATCTACTGACACATAGTCAGGCATCGCCTCCCCACCTTGGAGCGCGGCTTCGTCAAGACATCGACGGCGTTCCCGAAGGAGCATGGGCCCGAGAATCAAGCTGCGACCCGCATCCACCTCGTGGGCATCCCATATAGGGGCAATTCCAACTTAATAGACCAATTCAATTCCCATAATTATCGGCAACGATTTATAATCAAACTCAAGGCACGTCACACGTAATTCACATATTCCAATCACGATATTAACCTTTAAAACAATCCAATTTCGATATCAAATCCGGCATTTGAGATTTTCTAACTAAAATTCATATTTTCCTCAATCAACATTCAATTTGCATTATCCAAGCATCAATTTCCAATTCTAACTATACAGCGACGATCAGCACGAAATTTTGAGCAATTAGGGTCAAAAATAATTTTTTGAGTTTTTTTTTTATAAATAATATTTTAATGAATTTCGGAATATGATTTAATATTAAATAATCCAACAATTTCGAAACATTTATTTAAATCATAAATAAATTCCTTTAAGTCACATCAAGGTTTATTTTAAAAATAAACCTACTTAACCCTTAAACTAAACATATTTAACTTTAATTAAACAACTTAATCTAATCCACCTTTAAATAAACTAATCTACCAACCTAATTTCAATCAACCTAAAATAAACACACTTAAGGCATAATTAACCCACTAATCGGGGTTTAGTGAGCTAAACTCACCGGAATTGCTTTCCGGCGGGTCTCCGGCGAAGAGCTCGACGACGCCGACGACAAACCTACACGGACCAACACCAAATGAGGACTAATAGGGGGCTAAAACGAGCAAGAAAGGAGCTGGTTCTTGCTGGAAAAACCAGCAACTAACCAAGCTCGACGGGCGGCGGAACGGCGGCGAACGGCGGTGGAAATGGCGGAGAAGGACCGGCAAGGGAAGCTAGGGCTCCGAACGGTGGCTCACGGCAACGGACGGCGACGACGGGGGCTCCGGCGGCGACGAACAGCAGCTGTCTTGGGGCAACGACGGCGCGGAGCTCGGCGAACGGGGCTCGGCGCGGAGCGGGACGACGGGCGGACGGCGCGGGCGAGCGGCGACGGCTAACTCCGGCGAACGGTGGGCGAGGCGGCGGCGATCGTCGAGCGGCAAGGAGCGGACGGAAGCTCGGCAATCCCTGGTTTTCTCCTCCTCTCCCTCTTCTCTCTCCTCCAAGTTCAAAGGTTGAAGATGATGGGGACAAGGGGGAAGTGACATCCCACCTTTCCAAGGCCTCATCCCCACCCTCCACTTGTCCAAATCTCCTTCTCTTGGCCCACCTACCATGACATCACCCTATGTCATCTTCCACTCACTTCCAACCTCCCACAACTTTGGTTCAATAGGTCCAATTTCATTTTCCGCCGGTCCAAATCCTTGCACTTCAATTTCCATCAATTCTCTTCCAATTGATTTCCAATTAAAGTCCATAAATTAATCCAATGATCCTAATAAGATTTGTCACGCACCATGACTCCCAATTTTAGAATTCGATCTCAATTTCACGGTTAATTTCACTTTGGCACTATACTAGTACATTCTAATCTACCGAGCGGCGTTTACAAATTTTCGTGCATTAGACTTGCAATTGATCATTTCAAGCCATAACTTTTGGTTGTCGAGGAAAAATCTCAAGGTTTCAAATACGGGCACAGGGTACCCAATCGTCAGAAAAGTCGGTTTAGTGTCAATCGGCCAAAGTTGTGCGATCCGGTGGAAATCACCCACACACGATCACACGTCTCGTCGAGCCGACCTATCTCCGATTCCTAACCGATTTTTATTTGTGCCGCAATGACCCTTGCAGATTATCTCGGTCGAAAGGTCGCTTCCTGATCAGATTCTCGGGTCTAATGCATTAGAATTTCTTAACGGCTTTACATGATAGACTAGATTTCACATGAGTGGCCTACTCAAGGAAATTGACTATATGCGTGCCAACGAAATGCCCGTCTAAATTTATTGAAATTAAAATTGGGAAAATCGGGCTGTCACATGTGGTGGGCGCGAGATGCTACACCTTTTGGCTGGTCCTGCCGTTAGTGAAGATTAGGTTAAGCCTAATCCCTAAAGGTTTTTGAGTGGGTCGATAGGAAGTGGCCATAGAAAGGCTTGTAATTATTAAACTTCCTAGAAGTAACAGTTGATAAATAAATTGTAGTTTTTGGAAAATCGTTGTTGTGTTTTACTATCCCAATTTTGTTGATTGACTGGGTGTTTAATTTAATTCGCTTTTGCATGCGTTTAATCGAAAAAAAAAAAAAAGCGTTGGCGACGCATCTGGCGACATTGCATTTTTAATCGATTGCTGAGGGATGTTCGCACGCTTGGGGTTTGGGGCGTGACATATAATCTGATAATCCCCAACAATATTATATATCATATTCTATGTAACTTTAGAGACATTTTGTGGGTTAAAATCACATCTCTAGGAACAATCTTCGTAAACAGATCAACAACCATCCTATTAGTTGAAATAGAGTTTGAGACATCTGGAGTGTCAAAACTTCTAAACTTGGCATGGAAAGACACTTAAGTGCCAAAACTTCGGAAATGTACACTTAAGTGCCAGTTTCGGAGTAAAATAGAACACTTAAGTGCCACTTCAGCTAAAATCCGGTCAAATTGCTGACGTGGCAATTTTCCGGTGAGTTGGGTGCAAAACGACGTTGTTTTACTCACTGACGCGGCGACAAATTGCAAAAACAACGTCGTTTTGTGTCGATGTGTAAATAATTAATATAAAAGTTAAGTAAATTAAATTTAAACTTAATTTTATTTAAAATATTCTAAAAATTAAAAAAATTAAAATTAAAAACCCAAAAATTTAAAAACCTAAAATTAAAAAACCTAAAAAAAATAGAAAACCTAAAATTAAAAAACCTAAAAAATAGAAAACCTAAAATTAAAAACATAAAAAATAGAAAACCTAAAATTAAAAAACCTAAAAAATAGAAAACCTAAAATTAAAAACCTAAAAAATAGAAAACCTAAAATTAAAAAACCTAAAAAATAGAAAACCTAAAATTAAAAACCAAAAAAATAGAAAACCTAAAATTAAAAAACCTAAAATTAAAAAACCTAAAAAATAGAAAACCTAAAATTAAAAAACCTAAAAAAATAAAAAACCTAAAAAAAAAAAAAAAAAATGGGGGTAGGGAGCTGAAGGGGCCGGCTGAGGGCTGAGTCCTCGCCGTCTCCGCCTCCCTGTCGTTGCCAAGAAGGGCTGGCGACGAAGGGAGGAGGGTCGGTTGGGGTCGCTGGTCGGCTGGTGTCGCTAGCTGCTGGCCAGGGCTTAGCAACCCTGGCCGATGCTCCCCCCACCGTCGTCGGCCCTTCCGGTGATGGCGGGAAGGTGACAAGGGCCCATGAGCCCTTGCCCGGATCTGTAGTGAGGGTTGTGGCCCTTGTCGCCGATCGGTGGGGCCTAGCGACCCCGGCCGACCTTCCCCCTTCGTCGCCGGCCCTTCTCGACGGCGGTGGGGAGGCGGTAATGGCGAGAGCTCAGCCACCCCCTTCGGCTCCCCCTCCCCCTTTTTTTTTTTTTTAATTTTTTTTTAATTTTTAGGTTTTTTAATTTTAATTTTTTTAATTTTTAAAATATTGTATATAAAATTAAGTTTAAATTTAATTAATTAATTTTTATATTAATTATTTACACATCGACACAAAACGACGTCGTTTTTGCAATTTGTCGCCACGTTAGTAAGCAAAACGATGCCATTTTGCACCCAACTCGCCGGAAAATTGCCACGTTGGCAATTTGGCCGGATTTTTGCCGGAATGGCACTTAAGTGTTCCACTTTACTCCGAAACTGACACTTAAGTGTACCTTTCCGAAGATTTGACGTTTAAGTGTCCCTCCGTGCCAAATTTTGGCACTTGGGCTTTTCTTCTGCTAGTTGAAATATATTGTAGGACTACTTCCTTCTACATTGTTATATATCTAATGAAGTTATAAATTGTCAAAGCGTTTCTTCTTATTATGATACTTGGGATCTTTCACATAGATAATTGTTGCTTGACTATCATAATAAATTGTCACTAGTCTTGGAACTTCAGTGACAATGGCTAAATTTTCCAAGAAATGTTTTAGCTATATTGCTTCTTATACTATAACAGAGTACGCTTTTAATTCTTCCCCCATCATATGCATGTCTATTTATTGGTATTCTAAGAAATTGTACCTCACTAAGCAAGAACACATATCCGAATATCGATTTACGCTCATCTAGGCCTTCTTCCTAATCAGCATCTGAGAAGCTTAAAAGCATAAATCGTTCTCTTGATAACAAAGTCAACAATTCATAGTGCCTCTCAAGTATCTTCAGATCCTAATGACTGCTTTCCAATATACTTGACTAGGATTTGACTGGTATTAACTCACTAACCCGATAACATGATATTTGTCGGGTTGAGTACATATCATAATATACATCAAACTTTTAATTGCACAAGCGTAAAGAATAGTTTCCATTTTTTTTTTCTTTTGGAGTCTTAAGACACGTGTTAGAACTCATGTCTTGTTAGGGTATCATTGAGATTACAATACAACATATTGAAACGTTAAAATTTTCATCGTATAAGACTCTTGTGATAGAGCAAGAGGTTTCATTAATCGATTTCTTTCGATCTTAACTCTCAATAAATAAGTAATTTATCACATGTCATTAATTTCCAAATTAAAGGACTGCCATTATTTACTGGTGATAACCAAACATTTGTCATTCTTAACTAATAAAATATCTTCCACATAAAGTGATAAAATCATAAATTTATCCTTGGACCATTTGATACACAATAATCTTCTTCGATCATCATGAACCTGAAAGATGTTATGGCTCGATTAAATGAAAATATCACTGTCTAGATGATTGCTGAAGGTCAAATTGAGAGATGAAGTTTGCAAACTTTACGCTCTTGACTTTCAGCTGTAAAACCTATCGGTTGCATTATATAGATTTTCTCATCTAATTCTCCATTGAGAAATGCTAATTTTATATTTATTTGATGTAATTTTAGGTTCAAATATGTGATGATAACTAGGATAAGGTATATAGAGACAAACCTTACAACAGATGAAAGGGTTTTCTCATAATATATACCCTCTTGTTAAGTATAGCATTTCACCACAAGCAAGTTTTATACTTTTTAATAGATCCATCCATCCTTCGTTTGATTTTGAAAACCCATTTATTTCTAATAGCTTTGCACTTGGGTGGTAAATAGACTAAGTCCTAGACATAGTTTGTTTTCATAGACTCCATTTCATCTTTCAAAATTTTTCTCCATTTTTTCATGTTAGGGGATAAAAGAGTTTCTTTGACTGTCTTAGGCTCTACATCATTTTGTGAAGTAATCATAAATGTTTTCTCTTCAATCTCAGAACGATGACGGAGAATACTTTTATAATTACTTTTACGTAATTGAACTTCTTGTGAATTTAACTTATTATGCGATGTGACACTTCCATTAAGTTTTGTACGTTGAGGTAAATCTTTTTATCCCTCAACAACATTAGTGGGTGCATTATCAAGATCTTCCATTTCATATAATTAGAAGTCAAACAAATGCTGCACATCCCCAAGATTGTAAATTACTTAAGTTTGATTTTCTACCAATTCACAATTTATAAATGGTGGAAGTGATTAATGTAGAGGACACATGGTTAAGTATATAGGCAATAGTTAATAAAGCATCTCCCTAAACTGAGATAAGTAGAAGATCCAATAATTTCTAATAAGGTTCTAATCTTTCTCTCAGCAATCTCATTTTGTTGCAGAGTATCAAGAGTAGTCAAATTCCCTTTTCATCACAAAAAGACTTCAACTGCTTAGATAAATACTCACGTCTACGATCTTAATATCTTTATTATTTTGTTTAACTGATTCTATATCAAAACAATATATCATCTAAAGTAATCCAATGCTTCAAACTTATGGTAGATTAGAAAGATATAATCAAAACGCATAAAGTGATTTATAAAAGAGATGAAATATGAGGCTTAGTGCCTCGCCCTCACATTTAATTGATCATAAATATCAAAATGTATGAGTTGCAATGTAAGTTCGACTTAGGTTTCTCTATCAAATGGTTTTCTAGTTGTTTTGTTTGCAAGACAATGTTTACATATGGATAGATCAATTTTAGCAAGTGACTTTAAAAGGCCTTTCGTAACTAACCTTTTCATTTTTTGTAACCCAATATGATTCAGTCAAGCATGTTAAATACTTGCATCAATTTCCACATTATTAGAAGATGCAATTAAAGAAAAAACCATCATCATTAACATTAAACAAATTATAGTGAAACATCTAATACCATAAAACCATTCATTATATGACTTGAACCATAATGAATTGTTCCAAACATAATATCAACATAATCACTATGGAAATTCAATACATAATCTAATTTTAGAAGAATAAATGCAGAGAGTAAGTTCTGTTGAATATATAGAGTATAGAAGATACCATGTAAGAATATGTTTCGACCATCACATAACTTTAATTTATATGTGCCGATACCCTTCATTTCAACTTTAAAGGTATTTTCAACATATATTCATCTTTTTTCTAACTATGTTTGACGATACTCCATAAATATTTCTCGATTTCTAGTTACGTGGTCTGTTGCTCTGGAGTTTACAATTTACATATGATAAGATTCATCATGCATTACAGTGCTAAAAAACATAAGTATACTTAAAGTAATGAAGTAATGTAATACCTCTTTCGGTTTAGTGCATTTATGAGCGAAGTGACCTAACTTACCACAATTATAATACTTTATCTTAGCTTTATTCTTCTTCCCACCATGCTTTTTGTGATTGAGGGTCTTAACTTTCTTAAGTGCCTGCTAGTTTCTTTCCCTTTGTTGTTACATTTATAGTTCATCATAAACTTGAAGATAAAAAATTTGTGCGAACTATATTTAGCAATATAAACATGTGTACAAGATCTCGTAACTTATAGGACTCATCATCTAATTTTATATCATCAAAAGTGACAATATTCTCATTGTATATTATGTTGATTTTCATATGCTCCAAGCTATTAAGAAGAGATCTTAGAATAACTTGAACTTGTTGTTTATCAGTAAGGATATAACTTGCTATCTTTAGCTCATACATCATGTTTGACATTTCCGAGAGATGTTGTCTCATTGTTTGATTTTGACGCTTTTGATATGTATCAAACTTGACGTGAGCCTCTTCAATTTAATGATAGACATAACTCCAAACTTGTATTTTAGGGTAGCCTAAATTGCTTGAGTTTTATCGTAACTTTCAAACTCACATAAGAGATCATTTTACATACAATTCAGCAACGTGATATGAGAAATGCTATTTTTCTTTTTCCAAGCTTGATAAACTTCTTGATCTCTTTTGTATTAAGCGAAAGTTTCATGTAAGTTCGTTCATGGTGTGGTTGAAGGTTTTCAAAATTTCTTACTCCTCAAGGATGCAATGCATTTTTTTATTTTTTTAAGATAAAATAAATTGATGAGAGCGGAGTAATCGGTGAATTATTAATGATACAATATTCTTGATCGGGCAAATAAAAATGCTTCTTCGACCAAAATAAGAATAAAAATTAATATGCTTCCCTTTTCCCCCTCGAGCACGAGCGGGATTTACTCTTTTTTGGGCCTCCTCGCCTCTTTGGTCCTCCGTGCGTTCTGCTCCTCCACGCGCTCGGCGACACCAGCCGGTGGCTAGGCGAGGCCTGTCTGGCGGCGGCGGTGGTGGCGCCATCAAAAGGGGTTTGCTCTCCAGTACGATATGGTTTACAAAACCATTGGCATCACATGCGTCATCGAAGACTTCGGCACAGTCGTGACTTCCAGGAGTAAGGAACTGGTCAGGTCCGCGGTGTCTCCTCCCGCGGATATGGAGTACGAGAACAAGCACGTTCTCGCTCCCATGGTTCGAGTCGTGAGTTCAAGAGACCTCCTTAAAACCCTTCTGATCGACTCGCGTCATCGTGCTTCGATTTATTTTAAAGGACAATCAAGCGAAAAGACTTCATACTGGAGGTAAGCGCTTTATTGCATTGCTTGAATACCGATTTGTGTCTTTCATTAGGGAATGATATAGCTTTTCTAGAGCACTTCATTGCATTGCTTGATTTCTATGCTTTGTTTGATAGTTGTGTGTTGGATTGACGCTGTCTCCAGTTCACACAATTAACTATTTTAGCGAGATTGCTGTGATTTGAAGTTAGATTTTCCTTGACATATATTCACAAGTAGTTGGTGGGCTTCGTTATTACGAGCATCACAGGTCTAATTTGATCTCCCAGCTCCAACCATATATGTAGAACCAACAATAGACATCTTATAAATAAATAAATCCATATATCTTGCCCTCAGCCAGAAATGAATAGCGAGAGAGAGAGAGAGAGTGAGAGAGAGAGAGAGAGAGATCTAGCCGATTTGGTATGCAAAGAGGAAGGCACACTGAAATTAAGAAGACAACTGAAGTGAGAGGGAGGGAGGGAGGGGGAGAGAGGAGGAGGAGGAGGAGGAGGAGGAGACGCACTTCTCAGACTGGAGTTAGAAGAACTATAAGCGACAAAACTCTCGTGTTTTTAGGGAAAATTGATTTCTGGTTTTAATTGGGACAAGTCATTTTATAGGTAATTAATTTAGAGCTTTCTATCGAGCGCTAGATGAATCATAAGCGACAAAACTCTCTTGGGTGTTTAGGGAAAATTAATTTCCAATTTTAATTGGGAGAAGGCATTTTCCATGTAACTAAGCTAGAGCTTTCTGTCGCTAGATGAATCCTAAGCGACAAAATTCTCTTGTGTGTTTAGGGAAAACTAATTTCCAGTTTTAATTGGGAGAAGTCATTTTCCATGTAACTAAGTTAGACTTTTCTGTCAAGCAATATCAGTGTCCTAGATAAACTTATTTCCCCCAAACAAACAAAGGAACATGATGACAAAGTCTATTGAAAAGGGGGAAATTACTAAAAATGTCATAAAGTTTTGTTTCGAAACACAATTTCATTTTTCTATTTACAAAAATCAAAAGTAGAAATTTGCAATTTTTTTTTTTAAATTTTAGAACAAAAATGAGAAATAAAAAGTCTTCTCATCGCCCGCGACCATTGCTGCTTCCATCGCTGCCTGTCGATCGCCCGAAAGAGAGATATTTAAAAAGGATTATCAAACAAATTTCTATTTCAAGAATATAAATTTTGTATCATTATCAAAATGCGTATTTTTACTTAAAAACTTGTTTAGGGAATAGAAATAAAAAAAAATTATTTCAAGCCAAAAATAAGACTTGAATAGAGAATGGTCATCATTTGTGCTTTTAGTGTCGTCTTGCGACACAAATGAATAAGAAACTTACCTAATGGAAACGTTTTCAAAGGAAGGAGGAATTGTTTTTCTAAGCTAACTTCAAGTGCTTTTCTTTTTTTTTTTTTTTTTTACTAAAAATTATTTTATGTTGACTTACTATTTTGCATATTTCAAATATCGAAAAATCTAGAAAATGAATCCTCATAGATTTTTTTCAACGAAAAAAAGGCACCCCATAGCCTATGAGTTTGGAGCTTAGTGCTAATATTTTAAAAAAAATAAAATCATTCCATATGGACATCTTTATTACTGAGACCCCTGAAAAATGTTGGCATGTGCATGTCCTAATTTTGATGGATCAATTATATAGGAAGCTGATTTTTTGTATCTAACTTTTCCTTAGATAAAGGGGACCCTCAACCACCGCGGTTCAATTATTGAATGAAAAATGTAATATCAGAAGCATCCATGAAATTGCTTATGGACCTTTTACTATGCATTGGATGCTGAAAATCACAAAACCACGGGCTATTATATGTCAGTACATTGGAAGAGGATGGAGCGTGTGCTTTTTTCTGAGACCAAGTCAAATTATGTTAGCAATATCACGTCTGAACACCGAGTCTAGTAAGCTAGCATACCCTCCTGTGGCTCTTGTGTGACATATGACACCGCACCGTTCTTTCGGCTTCCTCGGCACAGCAGCTGCGCTCGTCTTCTCCATTAAGATTCTTGTCCCCCAAAATTTCTTTTTCTTCCCTTTTGATTTTGTTTCAACTTTGATCTCCATTTCATCCTTTTGACTGAGACCTGAATCGTATTGTTGTTGAAGAGCGGTGATGCCGAATCTGACACGGTGAGGCGGGGGCGGGGGGAAGAAACCGAGACGACGAATGGAAAGGAGAGCGAAAGGTGCCATCTTTCCCTTTGCGGGCAACGGCTGTCTTCACTTTTGACGGTCTTTTCCTCCCTTTCCCTGCAGATGGAGGGGGACTCTCAACTTCCATGAAATTGCTCATGAACTTTAGATCATGCATCATATGCTGGAAAACACAAAACCGCGCATCATTGTTTGGCTGTATATTGAAAAAGAATGGAGAGAGCGCGTATTTTTTTCCTTTGACCCAGTCAAAATACGTAGCGATATTGTGATATTCCGAAATTTTGCCATATTTCGAAATATATGCAACGGTTATTTCGTCAATGCGCTTATAATTACTTTACTCCGAACTAATCACTCAGGAGTTAACTAGTCTATTGGATGAGACTGTAAATGGTTAAAATGCGAAAGACCAGAAAATTCGATTAGAAATCGACCACTCAATTATAAAGATCGGCAGGGGTTAATACTACATTATTATAAGTCAATTAGCAAACGGATATAAATCGATTTGACGGAAATACATAGTCGATTCGCTGGTGATTTCGCATGATTACGATATTTGCGTCGAACGACGATAAACCGATTTTCTATTAATATTATATTCATGATACGTAATTAAACTATCGCGATTACATGACAACCGAGGGTCGTCCGCGATTCAAAGAAATACAAATGTGAATCCAAAATTATCGACCATGAGAACCCCTAAAAGCCACCTGATAGATTAGGTCGTACTAAAGTCGTGTTTGATCGATTTTTTATTACAAAATTTAATTCAATTTCGAGTATCAAACTTTCAAAGGTTTCAAGATTTAATTATTGGACGTCGTCTCATCGTTCATCAAATTATCAGCAAATCCGAAATTTTTGGAAAATGAACTATTGGATGGAAATTGGAGACTGGAAAAAGGAAAAATCGGACCCAATGGCAAAGTTGTAATTTACGGGCCAAGATTTTGGTTTTAAATAAAAATAGATATAATAAGATATTATGGGGGACACAAGCCTTGGCATAGAGGATTTCAAGGAGAGTAGTTGAAAGGGAAATTATAATTTTTTGGGAAAAATATCTTAGAAATCCTTTTGATTTTCTTTTTCCTCTCTCTTCTCTCACGTCCATTCTCCCTTCCCCCGGGAATTCCTCCCCTTCCATTTCTTTTATTTTCTCCTTCTCTCTCTCTCCCTCCCTCCTGCTTCTTTTGACCCAGTCAAAATACGTAGCAATATTGTGATATTATGAAATTTTGCCATATTTCGAAATATATTAAATGATTATTTCGTCGATGCACTTATAATTACTTTACTCTGAACTAATCACTTAGGAGTTAACTAATCTACTGAGTAAGACCGTAAAAGTTGAAAGACCAGAAAATTCGATCAGAAATTGACCGCTCGGTCATAAGGATCGACAGGGGTTAATACTATATTATTATAAGTCAATTCGCAAACAGATAAATCAATTCAATGGAAATACATAGTTGGTTCGTTGGTGATTTCGCACGATTACAATATTAATGTCGAACAACGATAAATCGATTTTCTATTTATATTATATTCATGGTACGTAATTGAACTATTGCGATTACATGACAATTGAGGGTCGTCCGCGATTCAAAGAAGCACAAACGTGAATCGAAAATTATCGACCACAAGAATCTCTAAAAGCCACCCAATAGATTAGGTTGTACTAAAATCGTGTTCAATCAATTTTTAATCACAAAATTTAATTCGATTTTGGGTATCAAACTTTCAAGAGTTTCAAGATTTAATTATTGGATGTTGTCTCATCATCCATCGAATTATCGGCGAGTCCAAAATTTTCGGAAAATGAACTATTGGACAAAAATTGGAGATTGGAAAAAGGAAAAATCGGACCCAATGACAAAGTTGTAATTTATGGGCCAAGATTTTGGTTTTAAATAAAAATAGATATTATAAGATATTATGGGGGACACAAGCCTTGGCATAGAGGATTTTAAGGAGAGTAGTTGAAAGGAAAATGATAATATTTTGGGAAAAATATCTTAGAAATCCTTTTGAAATATTAATGACAGATGAGTAATCATGATATTTTTTATGACAAAAAAATTAAGTTATTCGTGTCATCATGTGCAAATTTAGGATTTTTAGTGATGTCCAAAAAATTCAAGGTACTTGCGTTATAGTTGGCATAATTTGGAGGTCAATAAACTTTTTTTCTTTATTATTAAAAGTTTATAGAAGAGTTCGAAAATAGAAAAGTTTTAAAAAGAAGAGAGTTCCCCAAATCGGCTGGCTTTTGGCCGAGGGCGGCAGCCGAGCCGAGCCGAAGGGCAGGGCGGTGCGGCGCAAGGCGAGTACGAGATTTTTGTCCGTATTCGGCAGGGTTTTCACATGGTAACAATTTTTTGTTTTTTTCACATGGTAACATGTGCGGGGGCTTTATATTTTTCCGATTTTTATTCCATCATGCCTTCCCCACGTCCCCACATAAAAATCTTAAAATTTCCGCTGACTTACCGACCACGATCGATCGAACCTTAAGACCTGAGCAGGTCTTTAAACTACTCCACCCTGAATACCTCATCCCAGGTTGTCTCCCCTCCACAAGTCGCCCGTGCATGAACGCGACACTGAAATTCAATTCACCAACGCCATTTCCCTTTCCCTTCTTGCTGCAGCCGATGGTTCCTCCCTCCATCTCCTCTCTTTTCTCTTCCACTCTTCCTCCTCCTTCATTTCTTCTTCGTCGCACCTCATTTTCTTTTCACCCCTTCCACCAACGCCATCTCCACCACCACCGTACACCACCATACACCACCGCCATTCACCACCACACATCACCGCCATCTCCACCACCGCTCACCGCCACCATCTCCACCGTTGCCTGCCTGAGTCATCACTGCGACCACCATCAAGTCGAACCACCCTTGGAGACCGTGAGCTTGAGGAGCCACGGCCACCGCCATCGAGTTCCCGTTCGATTTGCGAGCCTCGTGTTTTCGTCGTCGTCACCGCGAGCTCGCCATTGTCGGAAAAGCTGTGAGTTAACCTCCTAATCGTGGATTAATGTGTTAATTACGTTTAGGGGTAGATTAGTTTAATATTAATGGCGGTTAGTATTAGTTAATTTTAGTTTAGCCTTAATTATGATTAAGGATGATTTAGATTAAATTTAATTACGATTAGTTTTTTTTTTTTTTTTTTTTTTTTGGTCTCTACTCTATTCCTACTCTACACTCACTCAGAGACTGTGCGCCCGCCGCTTGCAGGGCGTGGGAGTCGCACACCCACTCTCAAACTTACGCGTCCCTACCCCCATCCCCTCCTGAAAAGGTGGGGATTTGAACCCCTCACCTCCCCCTTCCATGTTGGAAGGGTGGCCACTGGGGCGAACCCCCAGTGGTTAATTACGATTAGTTTAAGTAATTATGATTAGATTAATTAATCGTGGTTACATTAATTAAGTGAGTTTACTTTAGTTAATCGTGATTTATTTAATTAACCGTGATTTATTTATTTAATTGTTATTGATTTAATTAATTGTAATTATTTTAGTTAAAGTCAATTAATTTTTAATTAATTATAGTTAGACTAATTAATTTAGTTTAGTTAATCGTGATTTATTTAATTAACCGTGATTTATTTATTTAATTGTTATTGATTTAATTAATTGTAATTATTTTAGTTAAAGTCAATTAATTTTTAATTAATTATAGTTAGACTAATTAATTTAGTTTAATTTAATTAATTGTAATTAGCATAATTAATCGCAATTAGCTTAATTAATCGTTATTAGTGTAATTAATGACAAATTAGCCGTTAAGTAGAATTTTATGCTCGTTTTTCTAGATGAGATTGTGCATAATTTCGGTTGTTTGCACATGTGATGTTATGTTATTGATTGCCCAATTATAGATTTTATTTATTAAAAAAAAGGGTTTATGGGCAAGAAAATAAAGAGTTTTGAGGTGTCGGGTTTAGACGCCAAATTTTATATGCTAAATAAAACAATACAGTTTTAAAATAAAAGTGTGTAAAGTTTAACGGATTGATTTCAAATATGTGACTATGTACGGATATTTTATTGGGATTTTTAAATGTGAAAAATTGCCAAAGTTAATTATTTGAAAACAAACTCTTTTGTTCTTAGCTAATTAATACTAATAAGAATTGGCTTGATTGTTGATGTGTTTGAGTGGTCATTTAATCGAACCCATCACCCAACGGGAGTTTTGAGGGGGGTGATGCCCGATTTTTATCGGATGCTCGGTGGGGGTTTGGATGCCGAGTCGCAGTTGAAGCCGGACTGATGTTCCTTTATGGAATGCCATTTAGGCAGGAGTTCTAGATGATGTCATGCCCAATGGGGCGGGACGATGCCCAGTTATGCCGAAAGACCGCCAACTTGTGTGTTGGCCTTGACCCGAGGGGTCGTAATAATCGGAACACATGTAAATGATTGTAATGCATTGCGCTTGATTATGGGGTAAAATTATTAGGCACGGTATGGGATGTACCAAAACGTGTTTTACCTTATAATCGGGACCCGTGTGGATGCTTGGTGCGTTAGAGTTATGTGTTTTGATTATTGATTATGCTTATTGTATTGATAATGGCATATGTGACGTACTAATATGCAGAGGTGTGCCAATGCGAGGTAAGATTGTATACAGTTGCATGTTTAGGCTGTCTTCGATACGAATTTGCATCATAATCGAGGTTTAGGCCGTTAACTCTCTAAAATTTATATCTCACCCCGTTGTTGTTAAATATTTTTAGGCCTATAGTATGGAGAACCGTCGTGTGCGATTTGGTGTCCCAATGGACCAAGACATGGGCGTGCCTAGTGTCACTTTTGGTTGGCCTTGCATTAGTGAAGTTTAGACTAACCCTGAACCCTGCTGATATTTGAGATGGTTGGTAGGGAACTGTAGTATAAGGGCTTGTAAATATTAAGCTTCCTGGGGTTAGCAAACAAATAAATAAAAGCAGTGTTTTGGAAATGTTTGTCTTGTGTGTACTATCCCTGTTTTATTGATTTTTTTTTTTGGTCAGTCCTACGCTATGCCTACTCTACACTCACTCTCAGACTTTTGCCCTGCCTCTTGCAGGGCGTGGGAGTCGAAACCCACTCTTGAAACATACGCGTCCCCACCCCATCTCTCCCTGAGAAGGTGGGGATTTGAACTCCTCACCTCCCCCTTCTATGTTGGAAGGGTGGCTACTGGGGTGAATCCCAGTGGTTGTTTTATTGATTGACTAGGCATTTATTTTAGTTGTTTCCACATGCGTTTAATTGAAAGATAAAAAGAACGGGTCGGCGACGCGTCTTGAGACGTCGCATTTTTAATAGGCCGTCGAGAAATATTCACGCGCTCAAGATTTGGGGCGTGACAGATATCATTGAAACACTGTGTCTAGCAAGCTAACATACCCCTTTGCGGCTCTCGCGTGGCATGTTTAGTCATCTTGGAGCTTCTGACTAGTCATACTGACGATTGTCTTTCCTGCTGTTCTGCTCAAGGATCTCTTCTAGAGAAGACTTTGAGGAGGCATCAGACGGGGCTACACATAAACGATGCAGCTACAAACAATGGAATAAGCAGATCCGGCTGCTTATACGTACACTTGAAAAAGATTTAGGAGATGGCGGTTTCATCAGGATTTGATTACGAGGTGTTTTTGAGTTTTAGAGGACTGGATACCCGAGCAGGTATTACTGACTTCCTTTATATCAGCCTGATTGATGTAGGAATTCGTACGTATAGAGATGACGAAGAGCTACGGGTCGGGGAAGAGATTGGCCCCGAGCTTCTCCATGCAATCAAGCAATCAAGAATCTCTATTCCCATCTTCTCAAAGCGATATGCCTCCAGCAAATGGTGCCTCAAGGAATTGATCCAGATGGTGAAGTGCAAGAAAACCATGGGACAAAAGATCATGCCCATTTTCTATGACGTGGAACCTTCCGAAGTTCGGCACCAAACTGGCGTGTATGGACAGGCCTTCCTTGAGCACGAAAGCAAGGCGCAATATGATGATGGCACTATTAGTGAGTGGAAGGCCGCTCTTAGTGAAGTTGGAGCACTAAAGGGATGGGAACTCTGTAGCATGCCCAAGAGGTGATTATTACTTAGATTAGAGCTACATCAATAGCTTGTATCCTTAGAATGTAAATTAGTTCTGATTGAGACCTTGCTGAATTTGTGTTATTTCTAGTATTGAAGTTGAATGTATTTCTAGAAAAAATTAGTAATCATTCAGAAATCATGTCAAAAAAGTGGCATTGTTCGCTGGAATTTGATTTTTCTTTTTTCTAAGCTCAACTATATATTATAAGTCCATTTTCATCTGTTTCTTTTCAAATAACGTCATTTAGTTCATGTGATTCAGTAAGGAATCAGTCTAAATGGGATGTTAAATTTTCTAATTTGGATTGGCCTGACCATTTGTTGTTCAACCCAAGTTTCTAATTCCGTGTGTTTTTTACTCAAAAAATATCAGGTATGAAGGTGGCTTCGTGAAAACAGTCGCCAAGAAGGTTTTCAGCGAGTTGAAAAAGGGTGTTTTGGCATTACCGGATTGCTTGGTTGAAGTCGACAATCATGTGAGTGAAATCATGAGAATAATTGGTCCTCAGACACATGAAACACGAATTGTTGGTATTCATGGAATGGGTGGTGCTGGAAAGACAACTCTTGCAAAAATCATCTACAACCAACTTTTGCCTTATTTTGAGCACCATTGTTTCCTTCCAAACATTCGAGAAACTTCGAAGGCAAAGGGTGTTGAGTACTTGCAGAATCAGTTGATCTCTAACATTCTCAAAAAGGAACGGAAAGATATAAGCATAAGCGACATAGACGAAGGGATTGAGATGAGTGAAGATAGGCTATGTGGCAAAAGGCTTCTCCTTCTCCTTGATGATGTTGATAGAAGGAATCAATTGAATGCACTTATAGGCAAGTGCAATTGGTTTGGTGAAGGAAGTAAGCTTATCATCACTAGTAGAAACAAAGAGGTTCTCAATGTTCCTCAAGTGAATTGGACCTATGAATTGAAATGCATGGATTCCAACAAATCACTTCAATTTTTCAGTAAACATGCCTTTGGAAGGGATCATCCTTTGGATGATTATCTTGCCCACTCCAAAAAGGCTGTAGGCATTGCTAGGGGTCTTCCTCTAGCTCTCGAGGTTATAGGTTCGCTTTTATCATGCAGCAGGAAAGAAATGTGGGATGTCATATTGAAAAAGTTGGAAAAAGTTCCTCATGAGGAAGTCAACAATAAGCTCAGGATAAGTTATGAGGCATTAGATGATCGGCAAAAGCACATCTTTCTTGATATAGCTTGTTTTTTAATTGGATATGACAAAGAAATTGCAATACACACGTGGGATGAGACCGAATTTTTTCCAGAAGAAGCTTTGGAAGTTCTGCAGCATATGTCCTTGATAAAGATTGACGAAAATAATAAATTGTGGATGCATGATCTATTAAGGGACATGGGGCGAGAAATCATTCGCCAAGATAGTAATATGGTAACAGAGAAGCAGACTAGAGTGTGGTGTGCTGATCAAGCATTAAATGTTCTGATGACAAACCAGGTAAAAGCTTCCTGCCAATACCACTGCAATTTGGCTACTTCCTCTTTTACGATGGCCTAAAACACGAGAGGTCAATAATGCGTTTCCTTTTTGGCAGGAAAAGGAAAAAGTTGAAGCTCTCCGTCTCCTGTTTCGTCATCCAAAAGAACACCGTTTTGCAGATGAGGACTTTATGAGACTTATAAATCTGAGGATCCTTGTAGTTGATGGCGGGTCTCTAGGGAATCGGCTTAGGCATTGTTCAAATCTGTACAGAGACTATGGAATCACGTATGCTACAGGAATACAGACTTTATGGGAGAATTTTCATCATCGGTTTAACTTTTTCCGGAAAAAGTCCCATCTACTTCCGAAATTGCGATGGCTTACTTGGGAAAATATTCCTGTGGGCTTTGACATAGCCAAATTATCCATGAGGAATCTAGTCGTTCTCAGTCTCGCATGGAGCACCTTTTGCCATCGTTGGCATGGTTGGAGCCATATAAAGGTGTGACATATATGCTAGGAATGTCTGAAAGTTAAATTCTGTAACATTCCGGGCCCCACTGTGTAATATTGTCCGCTTTGGGTCACCCGCCCTAACGCGTTTTAAAGCCATGAGGGAAGAGACCGTGGCTGGGATGGCGGTTCGTCTGCGCCAGGGCGGGTGACCCAAAGCGGACAATATTACACAGTGGTTTAGGATATATCATGGCTGGGATGGCGGTTCGTCCGCGCCAGGGCGGGTGACCCAAAGCGGACAATATTACACAGTGGGGCCCGAAATGTTACAAATTCAGAACTTGATCGTTTCATGATCTTTTATCTTTTTGTTGTTGCAGATGGCAAAGAACTTAAAAGTTTTGGATGTGTCGGGTTGCTGGCTATTGGTTACAACTCCCAACTTCTCAGGATTTGCAAATTTGGAACGGCTGATCATGCGGGACTGTATAAGCTTGGTCAATGTTGATAAATCCATCGGTCAGTTACATCGCTTGGTTTTCTTGGATGTCAGCTTTTGCCCTGGACTTCGTGACTTGCCAAATGAGATTTACGAGCTAAAGTCTTTGAAAGAGATCCAGACTGAAGACTCAGGAATACAGGACAATATGAGTTCTAGCCAGTCCTACGCAGAGCATCTTTAGCTTATATCATGAAAAACAGTTAGCACAAAGAGAATGAAGAAAATTAATGTTGTTGATATCATGTTTGTCGCTCTTTGTGTAGCGTTCTTTCACAAGCCCTTGGAGGTTTGTAATATTCCGTTTGCTAAACATGGAAATTCGTTTCGTGGATGGTATTTATGTAAAATGGATGGTAAATTCTACATTGTTGAAATTCGTCCTAATTGGTATACTACATGTTATATTGCAATAGTTTATCCATGATGGGGTGCATTTGAGAGGCATCCCTTGAAGAGGTGCGAGTGCGAGTGGCTGTTAAGGGAAGTTAGAGTAACTTCCTCCTTATGCAATCAAGAGAAAGAAAAGAACGTTCAGAAGAAAACAAACGTTCCCCTCTCTCTCTCTCCATCTAAGAAAATACACACAAAGGGTTCCATTATAAAAAAAGGGTTCCATTACTACTTTGATAAGATAATTGCTGTGGAATGAGAATATTTTTCTTGTAATTGTATTTAGACCATTGTAAAGTCGTAAATTCGTCCATTGCACATTAGTGATTCAACGTGCATTTCTAGGTTTGACCACCAAAAAAAAAAAGGTGTATTTCTGGGTCATCGCTTTTGTTGTGCATCGAAAGGTTAGTCATTTATTTCTCGACTTTCATCAAACATTGGTATAATAGCCTATTTTAAGATCTCTACCTTGTTTTTTCATCAAGTTTTTGCTCATTGTTTGATATGAAGATCATTTGGAATTGAACTTCATATCTTCTACAGGTTATAATAAGCTGAAATTGCCATAGAAATGATGATATGGACCGTTCTGTTTGGCCATGTCTCAACAAATTCTTTTTTGTGAAAATCGGTTTAGATCATATAGGGCAATAGATCTCATTAGACGAGCAAAATGGAGGGTAGAGCACCAACGAGGGACGTTGCATGCGCTCTCATGTGCAACCCCGAGTCATGGCATCGTCGACCACACGCTGCATGTGTAGGCAAGCACCTGTGCATGTGACAGCCTGAATTTTCAGATTTCGTTTTCGATTAAATAAATCGGACATTTCGTCGACGCGCTGATAGTGTTATTCTCAGAGTTGATTGCTCACGAGATAACTGGATTATTTGGGGAAGCAATTAAGGAATCTAAATGCAATACACTTGAGAATTCGATCAGAAATCGACTGCTCGATCGTGTCGATCTGCAGGGTCATTATGACATTGTCAAAATCGATCAGAGATTAGAGATAGGTCGATTCAATTGAGATATGTGATCAAAGTATGGGTGATTTCACCTGATTGAAAAATTTTCATCGATCGGCACTAAATTGATTTTCTGTTGTTTTGGGTACCCTATGTCTATAATTGAAATCTCAAGATTTTCACGACACCCGAGAGTCGTCAATGTGTTGAAGATGTACATTATGACTCGAGATAAATTGATCATGGGTCAATTGCACCAAAAATTCCTAAAAGTTACACGATAGACTAGGTCACACTAAAAGCGTATCGAAGTGAAATTAACTATGAATTTAAACCCGATTTCAGAAATTGAAAGTTCTGTGGTGTCACGAGCTATTTTAGGTTCGTCGACTCATCCTTCGAAATTTTTTCAAAGATTCCGGGATTTTTACGGAAAATTGTTTGGACGTTGCAGAAAATTAAGGGAAATTCGAACAAGCCGAATTGAAGTGAAATTTGGACTTCCAAGCAAGCTATTGGGTGATGGAAATTTGTGGAATTGTGTGGGATTTTTCCTTGATGAAATGGGACATCAAATTTGGGGAATTTGCAAGGAAATTGAATCTCAAAATCAAGGAAATTCGTGAGCTATTTGGAGGCTGCATTTCTTGGCTTTAATTTGAGTTATTTAGTGGAAATTTGGCTGGAAAGTAATGGGGACCAAGGTGATATGCATAAAGATTTAGGGGACAAGTTTTTAATGTAATGGCTAGCTCTCTGACTTCTTCCTCCAAGACTTCTCGAGCACACCCTCGCCTGCCGACCTCCATCTTCGTTTACCGCTTTCCCTCTCTCTTGAGCACCGCCCGCCTTTTCTTTTATGCGAGCACCACATCCCCACATTACCTTCATTTCTGGTTTTGCTTTCATTTCCCTCGCCCATTTGCTTTCCATCTCCACTCACAAAGACTGCCACGTCCGTCTGCTTCGAAGACCGCAGCTTTCTTCTTCTCGGCCACACGTCCCAGCCCACACGCCTGCAGCCCGTGTCTTCTTCTACCGATCCCTGCTTCCCCTCTGAATTGAAGCCAGGATCTTGGTCTCCTCTGCCCACGAAGACCGAAGCCCACGCGGCTTCAATCCACCACGCCGGCACGCCCACTTCCACTAACAATTGTCCCCTGGTCAACAGCAACGTCTGCAGCAGCTTCAACGCCGCACGTCGATTTCTCCACCGAGCTGCCTCTCGCTGCCAGCACGCCTCCGCCAGTGAAGTCCCCGATCCAGCTCTGCAGCAGCGCACGAGACCAGCGTCTTCAATCCCTCGGGCCTTGCTGCTTCTCTCGCCAAGCCCAGCGAGTTCAGCTCCGAAGCCCAGCGTCCAAGCCTCCTCCTGTGGGCTTTCTTGTTCAGCCTATCAAGTCCAACAAGCCCAGTTTTTGAGTTCCAATTCCAGCTCACTTGAAGTCAGCCCAAGAAGCCAGCGAAGCCTGGTCTGACGCAAAAGCAAATCTCAGAATTGGGCTGAGATTTGTTGGGCCCATTTTAGGCCCAGTCCAAGTGTCCACTGCCACTGCTGAAAATTCCGATTACCGAACGGGGCCTTGGATGGTCAAACATATCCAGCATCCAGCAGTTTCGGCCGCCGTCGCGTCGTCGTCGCGGTGAACCGGTTTCCGCAATAAACCAATGAGTTTATGTACTAAACTCTTCTTAGTAGGCTAATGACATCTAAAGGGTGTTTAAATTTATTTAAGTGCAATTAGTTTAGTTAGCTAAATTAGGTTAGTTAGATTATTTAATTAGGTGGTTAGAGATTATAGTTAATTAGATTAGTGTATTGTTATATAGCTAGGATGCTTAGAATAATTTAGTTAATCCAATAGGTGGTTAGATTAGGATTATTTAGTCTAAGTTAGCATTTTTAGTATTTAATGCATTTATTTAATTAACTTTAGTAATTATTTAATTATTAAATATTTCCGAAAATTAGGTTAGGATATTTGGTGATCGGAATTTTGTGCTGATTGCAATGGTGTGGTTAATTTCTGCAATTGAGTGTTAGTTTGTGCAAATTGAGTGTTGATTGGAATTTTGAATATTTAATTCCAAAATTTGTGGATTTTCATATTTATTCAGAAAATCCTAGGTGTTGGGTTTTAACATCGAAAATGAATTTTAAGTACTATATCAAATAGTGGGGTTTGAAAAAGATAGGTATCAGTCTTCTGGTTCGAATCGACCGTGTATCCACACACTACTATTTTCGGGATGTTTTTAATACGAAAAAAATGAGCCAGGATCACCATTTTAATGGAGGCATTTGAATGCAATACACAATGCCCTTAGCTGAAATTGAATGGTCGTGTGCTGACTAAGAGAACTCGTCCCCGAACTGTATCGGATGGACGTTACCCTATATGGGATACCCACTTGTGGGATTTGGGTCGTAGTAGATTCTGAACTTATACCCCTTCGGGAAAGTTATCTAAGAGACGTAACCGTGCTCAATGGGGTGAGACGATACCTGGCTACGCTAGTAGACCACTGAACTTCAAGTGGGCCATACCCTCAAGTGGGTGTAATTATCAATTGGAACGCGCGTTGAGTGAAATATGTGTGCCAGATTATGGGGCAAAATTGTGTAACATGGAATAGGACGTGTCATAACGATTTGGCCCTATAATCAAGACTCCTGTGCTAATTTGAGAATTGAGGGTGGTGTTCCAATTGTTGGAGCTTAATTGTTGCTCATATCTGTATGGTTGTTCGTGATATAAACTGTATTAACCTGCATGGTGGAACTGAGGCGAGGTAAGTTCTCTACACTAAATTTGTGTGGTTAGGGCGCCTCTGGGCGTATTACCCTCCTAATCGAAGTTTAGAACATGAACTTGCTGAGACATTATCTCACTGGTTATTGAATAATCATTTCAGGCCCTTAGAAGGTGGTCGTGGAAGACCAAGGCCCCGAAGTCTGAGGAGGTGGAATATGGAGGATCGGCGGATGTATCCTATTAGTCTGTCGTAGGACAGCCTCTTTTGAGAGTCGACCTTTTTGTGGGTTTTCGACTAGACTTTTTTTGTATCTAAACCCGTTGTTTATAAAAGTATGTTTGTTTGTCAATATGTTGTCCTGCTTTTCTATCCCGAGATAGTTATTGTCAAGTGATATTTATTCGCTTCCGCATGTGCTTAAAAATGAATGGGTCGGCGACTCATCCTTGGAAGTCGCAAAACATTATCGACCAGAGAAGAATGGGCACGCGCTCAAAGCTCGGGGCGTGACAGTGCAAGCACCCTCAACAGGAGGCTAGCGTCAACTACCCGAATCGGACATGACCCAATGACATTATTAATGACGTCATCAAAGCTACCTGACTCGGCAACCTAACCCAATTGACTGGTCAAATGGTTGAACTAGTCAAAGAGATCAAATCAGCATAGGAGCCAGCTTTGCCCTAGCATGTGCACTACACACGCCGCGCACTTAGCCTACGCGTGTAGACACATGGAACTTCCAATTAGCGCATGATTAGTGTTATTGTGATCTTATTGAAATGCTCTATATTGTGGTATAGATATTTTATATGCTTGAAGCTTTTAAATATGCAAATATTAACAATAAAAAAAGTCAATCCCTATTTCTTGTGATCTCGTATCATTTTCATAATATAAATATCACCAAAAATATGTGTTTCGAGTTTTTAAATAGGACTTGCGTGCAGCAACAAAATGTTAAGAGGACCAATGACAGAATTAATTAGAAGAATGAATACGAACTCACGATAGATCATTGAGACTATGATCCTCATCTTGAAACGGATTTGCTTTATGTAAAAATGTAAGGGTTAAAAAGGTTATATGCTTGCTGAAATCGGTGGGAGAAAACTTAGGATTGCTTGAGGCAAGCTCGAGGAAAATCTTCATTTGACAGGTATGCCCGTTTATTTCGTTTAGGTCCGACTCCTTGGTGCGAGATATTTAAAAGGGTGAAACTACTGAAGAGTTTGGGCTGAGCGGGGGACACAAAAGGGGATCCTCTCTCTCCGAGCATATAGGACTCACTCACGCATCGCAGTTATTTCTCGACATCAGCAAAGATAATACAATCATTGCACAAGAACATAATGATGGCTCTTATGTCACATCATTTGTCATACTCATCATCATCATCCTTATTTTCAATTTTTTTTTTTTGCATTAAAAAATTTAACCTCATGTCCTTAATATATTATTTCAATGCATCGCGAACCCAATTCTGGTATAAACATAGGATGTCATATCATTTTCATGCTGGAGAGCCCATGCCTTTTTAAATCTCATACTACTCGTATAGGGGAAGTGTTTGATTGGCGAATAGGCAATGTCGTACGTGCTCTCAACATGGCAGAATATACACGCAAGCCCAACAAGTGAATAATATGAACCCCCCACCCCCCCAAAAAAAAAAAAAGTGAATAGTAGTCATGCATATCCCATAGTTCATGTCCACATATTATCATCAAACAATATAATATATGAATGATAATTTTTCATATCCTTTTAAGTTCCTCGTAAAATATTATTGAATTCACCGATGAGTTACTATTTGCACCGCTGATATTTAATCACGACTAGTGAATTTATGATCAACATAATAAGCCAGTATTACATAGATGGGGTGTCCTTCGTGAATTACCACCGGTAGCCTAATAGTAGCATACCGATTGGACGAATTTCAACGATGTAGAATTTACCATCAATGTTACCGATCTACCGTCCACGAAATAAAGTTCGGTGTTCAGCGAGCAGAAATGTACAAAGGTCCCGGAAACTGTGAAAGAACGCAACACAGAGCCACAAACATGTTACAACAACATTGATTTTCTCCTTTCTCCTGGCGCCATCTGTTTTTCATGGTAGGGGCTAAAAATTCAGTGCGCTGTATTTGTGTGCCCTTGATGCGGAGCTCTTTCAAAGAGTTTAGCTCCCGAATTTCATTTGGCAGCTCACGAAGTTTCCAGCAGTCGCAGACATCTATTAAAGCAATTTAACTGACCACTGGATTCATGGAGACTTAGTTTATATTGTACTGCATGATCAGTTGTTCTAAATTTGTTAAGTCCTGAGAAGTCGGGAGTTTTAACCAAGCGCCGGCTATTAAATATAATCGGAACTTTTAAGCTCTTCGCCATCTGCAACAATAGAAAGATAAAAAAATCATTAAACGATCAAGTTGTGGATTTAACAGATAGACGTTCCTAGCATATATGTCACACCTTTATATGGCTCCAACCGTCCCAATGATGGGTGAAGTTGCTGCTTGATAGAACGAGAATTACTAGATTTTTCATGGATAGTTTGGCTACATCAAAGTCTAGAGGAATATTCCGCCAAGAAAACATTCGCAATTTCGGAAGTAGATGCGGCTTCTTCCGGAAAAAGTTGGTCGGAAGATGAAAATCCTGCCGTAATTTCCTCATTACTGATCCAAACACAATTTCAAGGCCTTTTTTTTTCTGATTTCCAATGTCACCAATAACTGTAAGGAGCCTTAGATTTAGAAGTCTCATGAAATCCTCATCTGCAAAACGGTGTTCTGCCTTATGGCGAAACTGGAAACTGAGAGCTTCAACTTTTTCCTTCTCCTGCCAAAATGGAAACACATTATTAACCCTTCATGTTTTGTGTCATCCTAAAAGAGAAAGTAGCCAAATTCCAGTGGTAGCAGGGAGCTTTCACCTGGTTTGTCATCAGCAAATCTAACGCTTCATCAGCATCCCTCACCTAGTCTGCTTCTCTGTTACCATATCACTATCTAAGAGGCCTGAGGGATTCGGATTCGTCTCATACATACATTAGCAGTCCTATATCTTTTAGCATTAATTCTCATTAGAATTTAATTAAGTTTCCTATATAACTGGATGTTTCTTACTAGGATTTTATTCTTATTAAGCAGTTGGATGTTCATTTAGGACTCACATCACGACCCTGCCTGCCCTCGACAAGTCTCTAGTTCTCTGCGCTTCTCCTTCTTTTTTCTCTACCTTTGGGTTCATTTTAAAGTTGCTCCGCCATAAGTGATTGAAATCCAAATACCGAACAACATTTGCTTCCAATATAAACACTTCAGTCAAGGCAAAGTCCCAAAGTCAAGGCATTTTCAAAGGCAACTTATGCCTTTCCATTTATGTTAGGAAAGCGAGAAAATTAAGATTAAGACCGAAATGAACAATTGGCTTGGCTAAAATCTTGCCAATGTGTCACTGTCGTCTCCAAGGCCAAACGTATATCATCTTGGAGCATAAGTGAATGTCAACGAACCTGAGCAATATACAATGACTTTTGCAATTGTTGTCCATTTTCCAACACAAAGCATCAAGTACTTATTTGCTAAGGTACTTCAATAGAAGAGCCCATGTGAAAGTGATTTAGCTTGCAAACATTGATCAGCAGAGTAGAAAGTTGCTTCTTAGTAAAACTCGAGGATTCCAGATATCAATGTTTGAAATTTTATTGATTAACCACCATCCATAAGATAAAAACTGCTACTGGTCTAGTAAATGTTTGAAGCTGAAAAGAATATTAATGTGATGCAAAGAAACATATAATTATTCTCTATTTGAGCATCTACCTGCAAGTTTTACAAATTATATTTGTATCCTTAATTTTCATGAGAAGAATATTGGAAAAATGCACACGAGGGAAGTGAAAATCCCATAGCCTCTCTCCTTGTTTGAAAGAATGCAGATCGAGGGAAAAGAAAATGGGAGAAGTGTATATGCCCTTATCTGGAATGGAGAGGACGATGGAATGGATGCGAAAAGTGTAAAGTAATGAGTCTTGAATTTCCCCCTTCAGAACATCACCCTCTTTCTCAAAAATCACAGTGAGAAATGATCAAACTTGCCTGCTCATGTAAAGGCAGCTTTTTGCCAAGATCGAAAGTTTCTTACCTTCAGCTAGCAAACCCACTTTTAAATTTTAACAGCAATTTCTAGACTAGTAGTACCCCGGGCCAACAGCAACTCAAAAGCAGTTGGTTGCAAGTGTTAAAGAAACAAAAGCATCAGCATCTGGAAAAAAAAAACCTGCCCAACATATCTGCTACTACATAGCTTATTTAACTAAAAAAACCAAATCAAATTCACGTCAGATTCTGCTATTCACACCGTGTGCACGGAATCAAACCACAATCTATTCACGCAACACATCAACAGCATACTTCTACCAGATTTTCCTTCCAAAGCAGGTGCGCACCGTACCGCTCATTCTCCGTTCGCATTTGAGAAACTTATGGTCGATCATTTCCTCCCCGTACATTATATCCGCACCATGCTGAGCAGCAAACAACCAGAGAAGCGGCGTCCCCTGCAAATTTTCGAAATTCGTTACCCAAATTCATTCCGAAATAAATCGAAGCACGAGGATGTGCGACAATCAGAAGGGTTTTCAGGAGGTTTTCTGAACTCACGACTCGAACCATGGGAGCGAGAGCATGCTTGTCCTCGTACTCCCGACTAGTTCCTTACTCCTGGAAGTCACGACCGTGCCGTCGTCTTCGATGACGCATGCGATGCCAATGGCTTTGTAAACTGCATCGTACGGGAGAGCGAACCGCTTTTGATGGCGCTGCCGCCGGACGGGCCTCGCCGTAGCCGCCGGGTGGCGTCGCCGAGCGCGGTGAGGAGCAGAGCGCACGGAGGACCAAGAGGCGAGGAGGCCCAAAAAAGAGCAAAAATCCGCTCGTGCTCGAGGGGGGAAGGGAGCTCTTTTTTTTTTTTTTTTTTTTTTTTTTTTTTTTTTTGAGATAGGAGAAACCGGCTTGCAGTCAACAGTCGCGCCATAAACCCCTGGTGACGCTAGTGCAAGACCCACCACCACGGCGGCGTCACGCTTAATACCACTAGTGATCACGCTGGGATTTGAACTCATCCCCTTCATGAGGGGGATGGAAGTCCAAGCCAACGCGGCCACCACATGGGGTGGTTCGATTAGGTTATTTTAACCCACATTCTGACTAAACGTTCTTTTTCTTTTTAATTCACCGAACTCCCATCGATTTATTATTTATTATGTTAACAAGGTGTTGTCACCCATATTAACCTCCGGAAACACGTGTTGATCACGAGGAAATTTTAAATGACTACTTAAGCTAAGCCTCGATGGGACTCTAGGAGGTAAACTCAGAGTTGATGGACAGGAAATTAATTACCACGTGTCAAACTCTGAGGGCGGTGTGTTGAATTTGAAGATATTAGCATTGGAATCCAAATGAAAATAACCGCTCCGAGAAATGGGCTTAGAAATAGGGAACAGTTATTTGCCTGAGCATCGTCAATGGGTTAATGAGCAATTGCTAAAAGATAAGGACGTCCAAGAGGAATAAAACACGTGGAAATTGCAAAAGAGTAATGCCTAAGAAGGAACAACCGACTAAGAAACATTGCCTCCCTTTTAATACCACTTGCTCCATTAAAAGACCCTCCATGCAAACACACAAGAGTCATCTTTATTTTATCTTTACTTTATTGCATTATAGCCGTAGCTTTTAAAATTCCCGTCGTCGATTAGATTCTAACGTGTATCTCTATTTGGTCAGAATCGTTGATTAAATTATGATATTGTCCCACAAGGCTCAACGTCGTTGATTAGATTTCGGTGTTGTACTTTATATTGAGGAGTATTGCTATTGATTAAGTTCCAACTTTATGCCTAAAGCAAGCTTGTGTCGTTGATTAAGTTCTGTCATAATTTGAGTCAAGAGCATAGGCTACCTAGCTATTCGTGTTCATATTGCATCATTGATTAAATTCTTGTGTAATTTGTACGTGGGAGAGCTGTTTATCTTCAAGTCATTTGGGCATAAGTTGTTAGGGCTGTATATGTAAGTTGAGAACAAAACTACTTTTTGCATTTAACATTCTCTGTCGAAGCTCAACATACCTATAATAAAATCAAAACGCGGCATTCGGTGAAAAGTTATTCATGGGAATCAAAATCGATGAAACACAAGAAAAAAAAACCTAATCATATTTTTTCTGCCTCTCATCATTTTCACAATATAAATATCACCATGATCCTTGTCTAATAATGAATTTGCTTTATGCATAAATGCAAGAGCCAAGAAGGTTATATGAGTGTCGAAACTGATATATATATATAAGGTCATGATTGCTTGAGGCGAGCTTTATTGAGGAAAATCCTCGTTCGACAGATATCTCTCGTTTTGTCGAGTCTGTTCTACCGCCATGGTAGTCTCTTCCATCTCCTTTCAACCCTAATTACACAGAATCTCTTTCTTTGTCTTCGTAATGGCAATTCTCCTCTACTTACAATGCATCTCACCCCCTCGCAACTCTCTCTACTCCGATTTCTCCTTCATAATCCATGTTCTGTCATCCGTCTCTTTCCTCATGTTCTTCATGCAATTATAGCCCGCTCACTTTCACTTTCTCTAGCCGTATCTATATTTCCATCCTCCCAAGCTCTATCTTCATCTTTCTGTTTGAATCCCTCACATGCATGCACTATATGTTCCCCATTGCATCTCTCAAAGTGCATTTCAGCTCAATTTCACTTTTTCACTATCATCGTATCCACTGTTTTCTTTATCGGTATTTGCATTTCGCCGCAACTCCTCTATCCTTCATAATTTCCATGGCCGACTCTCCTCACCAAGATGATGCTCGAGTTGCTGCTCTCTGCCAACGACTTGGACGACTAGCCTGAACAAGGTGTGGACATCTGGGAAGATGAAGTACCAACAGAGAAACTGCAAGAATGCAAACTCACATTAATCGGTAAAATTCTGTCCAATCCGACTATTAATTTTCCTACTTTTTAGAACACCTTAAGAAGAGTCTGGCGCAATGACCATGTTGAAATCTCTCAACATGAAGAAGGATTCTATATCTTTAAATTCAATACTGAAGGGGAAAAGCAGCGCATTCTAGATAATGGTCATTGGTTGTTTGGACATCATCTGATTATTCTAAAGCCCCGGTTGCCCAATACCCCTTTGCCTTTGCTATGACTTCACCACTTGTGAGTTTTGGGTGCAAATTTATGGTCTTCCTCTGGAACGCTGCACTGAAACTATGATTACAAAAGCTGTCAGACAACTTGGTAAGGTTCAAGAGGTGCGAATTGAAGGCCATGACAGTTCCTCAGTCAGATCAGTGCGGGTTAAAGTTGAACTTCATCTAAACGAACCCCTACAATTTGGCAAACTTATCAGAGTGGACGGGAAACACATATGGCTTGACTTTAGATATGAACGTCTATCACATTATTGTTATTCCTGTGGTCTTCTTGGCCATTATGCCATGTACTGTAATGACATCCCTTATGATACAGCAAAACTTGAAGGCATTGATCACTTGTCTTATGGTAAATGGTTGAGGGCAGAGGTCAATCAACATAGTCCATTTTGGTCTGCGTTTTATCGGCAATATCCAAATCAAGAAGATGTTGAAGAAATCGTACCAGAAACTCAACCGCAAACAGCTCCCTTACTCCTTCCAGCCCCTCAGCTTCTTAATCAGCATTCAGAAACAGGGGCAAATAAAGCAGAACGTTCATCAACTATGCTACAGCCTTCTCCTTCTGCTGACCTAAAACAAAAATCTCCAATGTTCAACCAGCTGCTGTTACCACACAGTGAAACGGAGAATTACTCCTTTTGCAAGAAAATCAAGACTCCAAGGTCAATCTCCAAATCAAGCCCACTGAAAAAAACCAAAAGATATACTCCTTATGGGACTTCTTCTAATGCAACTGTCGTTCTCGATGACTCAACTCTCCGGATACCCCCATCTTTTCCACCGAAGGGGTTGGAACATGGGCCGAGGTGGCTTGCCTAAAAAAGCCACCACATGACAAATGAGGATCCTAAGTTGGAATTGTCAGGGGCTGGGCAATCCCCTGACAATTCAAGCATTAAGGGCCCTAGTCGCCAGCGAAAGGCCTAATGTCATTTTTTTGATGGAGACAAAAAATCAAGCAATGCTGATTCAGAATCTTAAGCGACAGCTGAAGTTCTCAAGTTCTTTTGTAGTAAACCCTATAGGTTTGGCTGGAGGTTTAGTACTCTTTTGGAATGACCAGGAGGTGACTTTAACAGTTGAGCATTCTACTTGCAACTTCATCGACACAATTTGTACCAAGAATCAAACTGCTAAAACTATGAGACTTACCTGTCTTCACGCGCCTTCGATTTACCATCATCGACAGCAAGTCTGGGCAGATATCAAACAGATTCGGACTTCAAGTTCCTTTCCATGGGTGTGTATAGGAGACTATAATGACATCCTTTACCACTGGGAAAAACAGGGGAAAAAGATTATGGAGTCATACAGATTAACTTCCTTTCGAGAGTTTGTGAATGATTGCATGTTTATGGACATTGAAAGTAAGGGTTGCTTTTACACATGGGTGAATAAAAGAGATGGTGATGAAGCCATTAAAGAAAGACTAGACAGGGCTCTGTGCACAATTGAATGGCGATTATCTTACCCGGCTACAGAAGTTTTTGCTTTCCCAGCTTTGGCCTCCGATCACAGTCCTCTGCTCTTACTCACTGAACCAACCTCTTCTAAAAGGAGGAAAACTTTCTTCTTTGAAGCTTTCTGGCTTCAAGAGGAAGACTGCAAATCGATCATTAGCAATGCATGGGCTTCACCAACAACGTGGCCTCAATCCTTGACCAGCAAGCTTCAACGCACTTCATTTGCTCTTGCCAAGTGGAGCAAATCCCGTTTCAGCAACAACTAGCAGCAAGTCTATCTGTTACAGCAGCAGATTCAAAATCACATTAACCAACCAGGTTCTACCTATGACAAGGCACTTGTATCTAGCCTACAAGACGAAATTCACAAAATATGGCAGAGAGAGGAAACATATTGGGCAATGCGTTCGAGGGTTCAATGGCTAAGAGAGGGTGACAAGAATACGAAGTTCTTTCATGCCACCACAATCCAACGCAGGCAAAGAAATTGCATCAGCATGTTAAACGACGAGCACCTTGGCTAGATTCGTGATCCAACTCAGCTTAAGTGCCTTACGCATACATATTTCAAACAACTCTATCTTTCAACCGGCTTTAGAGATTATGCGCCCATTATTGCACAATGCCCTCAGGTCATCACAGCAGATATGAACACCAGTTTAACTGCAATTGTAACCAAGGAGGAAGTTCTGCAAGCTGCTTTCCAACTTGGAGCCAATAAAGCCCCTGGTCCGGATGGTTTCAATGGATTATTCTTTCACAATCATTGGGATATTATTCAAGAGGATATCTATCTTTCAGTCAACAACTTTTTCAGTTTAGGAGTAATGCCATCTACTGTTAATAGAACTCTCATTGCTCTCATCCCCAAGATTCCTCATCCGGAAAGGTTAGAACAGTATCACCCAATTAGTTTATGCAATTTTATATACAACATCATTTCTAAGGTGTTGGCCAACCGTTTAAAGAAGTTTCTTCCAGAACTAATCTCAACAGAACAGAGTGCTTATGTCACAGGTAGACAGATTCAAGATAACATTATGGTTGTACAGGAGGTCTTGCATCATTTAAAAATCAGCAAAAGAAAGAAACATTTTCAGGCGGTTTTAAAGCTAGACATGCAGAAAGCTTACGATCGAGTTGAGTGGGATTTTTTAGAGGACTATCTCAAAAAACTGGGCTTCCACGTTCAATGGGTTCGATGGGTGATGCAATGTGTCACCACCGCCACTTTCAGTGTTAAATTTAATGGTGAATCCTTGGAATATTTTCAGCCTACACGGGGTCTTAGACAGGGAGATCCACTATCTCCATATTTATTCATTCTTGTAGCCAACCTCTTATCTAATCTCATGCATCAAGCTGTTCAATCGGCACTCTTAAAGGAATCAAGTGAATAGGTACGCCCTACCCTTTCCCATTTATTTTTCGCGGATGATGCAATCTTCTCTTTGAATGGAACTACCATAGAAAGCCAGAATCTAGCCAGTATTTTAAATCAATATTGTCTTGCTACGGGCCAAGCTATTAACAGAAACAAATCTGGTTTATTATGTGGTAAGGATTGTCCTCTCATTTTACAACAAAACCTTGCTGCTGAGTTAAGAGTTCCTGTTATATCTAAGATGGGCAAGTATTTGGGCATTCCATCTGACTGGGGTGCGTCTAAAAAGGATATGTTTGCATGGGTCTTAGGTCGTGTTAGTGCCAAACTTGAAGGATGGAAAGAGCATTTTATTTCTAAAGGAGGAAAAGAAATCTTGTTAAAGACAGTTGTATAGGCTCTCCCGCTGTGACATCCCAATTTTTTCTCAAGTTTATTTTCAGTCAATTGAGTCGGGCAATTCATCTGTGCATATAGTTCATCTCTCAGAGTTGGCCACTCACGAGGGAACTAGTCTATTGAGTGAGGTGATTAAGGAATTTTGTCGCGTCAGACTTGGGGACTGATCACCCTCGGGTTGGATGCAAGAAAATTTCCCTAAAAGCCACTCAGTGGACCAGGCGCGCTAAAATTGCACCAGAGTGAAATTAACCGTGAAATTGAAATTGAATTTTGAAATTTGAAAATCAAAGGGGTGTTGCAAATCTTATTAGGAACATCGGATTATGTCATGGATTTTGATTTGGACTCAATTAAAAGAGAATTGATAGAGATTTAAGTAATTAAGTGTACAAGAGCTTGGACCCCCGGAAAATGAATTGAACCTATTGAAAGATGTTGTGAGGATTTGAAATTAGTGGAGAATGACATCGGCGGGTGATGTCATTGGTGGAGGCCAAATTTAATGAGAGCTTGACAAGTGTCACAAGCTAATTGGCTCACCTAAAGTGGAGATGTCACTTCCCTCTCTTGTCTCCATCATCTTCAAGCTTGGGAGGAGAGAGATTGAGGGGGAGAAACCGAGGGAAGAAGAACCAGCGGAAGGTAGCCGAGCTTCGTCCGTCCATCGCGCGCTCGATCGTCGCCGTTCGTCGCTCGCCGCCGGAGTCCGCCGTCGCCGCTCGCCGTCCCCGTGCGCCGAGCCGCCTTGCCTCCGTCTCCGCCACGAGTTCCGCGCCGTCGTCTCTCCAACCAGCCGCCGTTCGTCGTTGCCGAAGTCCCCGTCGTCGCCGTCCGTCACCGTGAGCCGCCGCCCGAGACCTAGTCGCCACCGCCGAGCTTCCTCCGCCGCATCTCCGCCGTCCCGTCGCCATTCCGCCATCCCCTCAAGCTCGGTTAGTCTTTGGAAAGAAAAACCAGCAAGATCTAAGATCTTAGGGCTCATTTTGGTCTCCTTTTGATGCTTATTTGGTCTCGATCCGTGTAGGTTTGTCGTCGGCGTCGTCGTGCTTTTCGCCGGAGACCCATCGGAAAGCGATTCTGGTGAGTTTACCTCACTAATCCGTGATTAGCGAGTTAATGACACCTTAAGTATGTTTAGCTTAAGTTGATTGGGATTAGGTGGCTAGATTGATTTAATTAATCATGGATTATATTAAGGTGATTAATTAAGGTTAAGTGTGTTTAGTTTAATGGTTAAGTATGTTTATTTTAAAATAAACCTTGATGTGACTTAAAGGAGTTTATTTATGATTTAAATAAATGCTTCGAAATTGTTGGATTATTTAATAATATATCTTATTCCGAAATTCATTTAAAAAAAAAAAACTCGAAAATTTTATTTTGACCCTAGTTGCTCGAATTTCGTGCCGATCGCTCTTGTGCTTGTAGAATTTGAAATTGATGATTGGTTGTGGAGAATTGAGTGTGATTGCGAATTATGAGGATTCTTTAGAAAAAAAAAAAACCCTAAGTGTGGGAATTGATAGGAGATTGGCCGTGATTGACCACCTATTAGAGGTCGTGCCTAGCGAGGCCGTGATTAACCACCAATTGGAGGTCGTGCCTAATAAGGCCGTGATGAACCACCTAAGAGAGGTCGTGCCTGATGAGGCCGTGAAATTACCACCTATTGAGGTCGTGCCTGATGAGGCCGTGAAATTACCACCTATTGAGGTCGTGCCTAATGAGGCCGTGAAATTACCACCTACTGAGGTCGTGCCTGATGAGGCCGTGAAATTACCACCTATTAGAGGTCGTGCCTAATGAGGCCGTGAATTACCACCGATTTCGGGTCGTCGTGCCGAGTAGGGCCGTGATTGCTCGGTTATTGAATCTTCCTATAGGGTCGTGATTGTGAGCAATGATTGAATTGTTAGAATGACATGTAATCGGCCAAGTCGATTGATCGCTGAGACGATCCAAGTGGTTGAATTGTTCTGATGATGTGATTGTGCCACGGTTGTTTGGTTATCATAATTGTACGTGGTTAAATTATATAAATTGTGCTAACCTGCAGATGAGGGCTCAGACGAGGTAAGTCTTCTTGATGTTGTGGCTAAGATACATTGAGGCGTATTTACTTGCTAATAGGGGTTTAGGAGGGGTGAACTTGCTGAGACAAAGTCTCATCCCAGTTTGGGGAATTTATTACAGGACCCTAGATGGCGGGACCCCCGAGAAGAATGGCATCCCGGTTCGGATTATCGAGCGGTGCGCGCAGCGCCCCGACCCCCGGGAGTCATTGGGTCTATGAGCTGATTAGGTCTACCGTGTGGATCCAGGAGACTGAAGACGTTAGGGTGCCCCATAGGTATAGGGTTTGGTTCCGTTTTGGGGCCAATGGTTTTAGGATTGGTCCACTTGACGGTTTTGACATTCCCCTGGCCGTGATGGATGCTCTCCTGGGAGAGGGGGTAGCTGACCTTCCTGATGGCAGGGTGGATAACCCACCATCTCCGGGCCCGGCGCGATCGGCGGTGGAGGATGTGGGATCGTCGAACGAGTCCAATTAGTAGCCATAGGACCGTTCTTCTTTTTGTTGTGGGCTGATCCATGTTGTGTAGGCTAACCCCTTTTTGATGCACATAAACTCTGACCCATTTTTGGTGCATAGTCTCTCGGATCCCGTTGATGTACCTAAACCTTGTAATGATGTTGATAATGATGATGATGATGTATGAAAGTATGTTGTTTGATTTTGAAATTGATGTTCCCGTTTGTCCTATCCCGTATGCTTTTGTAAGGGGTGTCTTAGTACGTTCCGCTTGTGCATTAAAAAGAAACTTTGGGGTCGGCGACACTACCTGGGAATGTCGCATTTACATGACCATGGTGGGTTGTTTCACGTGTCTCGGGGTTCGGGGCGTGACACCCGCAATATGCAATGTCTATCTTTAAACTTCCTGTTTCTATATGCAAATCCATTGAGCAGAAAATTGCTAAGTTTTGGTGGCAAACAAGCAGCACTTCAAACGGTATTCATTGGAGAGCATGGGATGTTCTAAAACAGAGAAAGGTAGACGGCGGCCTTGGTTTTCGTGATCTATTAATCTTCAACAAAGCCCTCTTAGGGAAACAAGCATGGAGACTTTTTCAAAACCCATCCTCACTATGGGCTAGACTATTCAAAGGCCTATATTATCATTATACCACTTTCTGGCATGCAACAAACAAGACCAATTCCTCTTGGGGATGGAAGAGCTTACTTATCGGTCGAGATGCTATTATTTCTAAGCTACAGTGGTCTGTTGGTGACGGCCAAAACATCAATATTCGAGAGGACAGATGGCTTACCTCGGAATCATTGGCGGACCAGCTCCTCATGCGAGAATCCAAAGGCGGTTTCTTTGGCTTCATAGTCCCTCAAAGATCGGGTTTGGAATATCCCTCTTCTTCACCGGCACTTCGACCATCACATTGTTGAGGAGATTAGTAATATTCCATTAAGTCAAGCTCCTTCAGCTGATCATCTTATCCGGACAGCACACAAACAGTCCGTATTCCGTTAAATCTGCCTACCACATCCTCAGACAATCAACTCACTCTCCAATCTTAAATATACCATCATCCTCTTATCAGCCATCACCCTGTCTCTGGCGAAATATCTGGAATCTCAAGACCCCCCCCAGGATTAAAGTTTTTATCTGGTCATTGTGTCATAATGCTCTCCCTACTAAGGCTAATCTCTATCGACGACACATTTTATCGGACCCTATCTGTCAGCTATGTTCTATGCAAACCCCGGAAACCACTGAACACATTCTGTTATTTTGCCCATGGACATCAAAAATCTGGTCTCATCACAGAATACAGCTTCATCATGCAGTCTATAACAGAAATTGAATAGAAGAGTGGCTACAGGAAGTTTTTGAAAATCGATCCGGTTTACCTTCCAACAAGATCATCGCCTTCATCCTCTAGCATATATGGAAGGCACGCAATCATTTCACTTTTCGCCGGCAACGGACAGCTCCCGCTCAGCTTGTAGATGTGGCCCTCGCAGAAGAAACGCTGTACAGACACTCTTTGCAGCAATTGGCCGTTCCCGAATCTCCTCTGCTCAACCCTAATCGACTTTGGACTCCACCGGATCAAGGCAGTTTCAAGGCAAACATTGATGGGGCTTTTACCCCTAATTCCACCTCGGGTGCAATCGCGTGTGTCCTCAGGGATCCCGCCGGTATTTTGATCGATGGATTTAGCCGTACTGGTCGGGCGTCTTGCCCCCTGCAATGTGAAGTTCAAGCCCTAATTTTCACCTTCACTTATCTGCTAGAACAGGGAAAGAAAGAAGCGCACCTCATTGTTGAGTCCGACTGTCTGACCCTCGTTGAAGCGCTCAACGATCGTCGTGCTTCACCATGGGAGATTCGCGCTTTTGTTGCCGACGTCTCTCTGTTGCGTCTTTCCTTTCCTCACTTGCGGATTCGTCACTGCCGAAGAGAAGCAAATGCAGCAGCCGATTGGGCCGCTAAGGCCCACGCTCGCAAATCTATCTCTCCTTCTTGGCCAAATTTCCTCCTGCTCAGTTAGTGACTTTACTTTGTATTGACGCCCTCTCTATAGGTTGTAACTTTCATCCTCCTTGAATGCGAATCAGTATCGTTTTCTGACCAAAAAAAAAAAAGGTATTTGGAACGGTAAAATTACCAAAGAGTTTGGGCCTAGCTCCTGTATCGCAGTTGTCCCCGATATTAGCAAGGATAAATACGATTATGCAAATGAGCATAATGACGACTATTATATTACATCATTTGTCATGTTCCCCATCATCCTTATTATTATTTTTTTTTTCACATTCGAAAATTTTCCTACTATCTTATTTCAATGCATAATGAGCCCAATTCATGCATATAAAACATAGGATATCATACAATTTTCGTACGGAAGACCCTATGCCTTCTTAAATCTCATACTACTTGTATAGGGGAAGTGTTTCATTGGCGATTAGGTAATGTCTTACATGCTCTCAACATGGCATAATATACGTGCAAGTCCATGAAAAGAACAACAGTCATGCATATCTCATGGTTCATGTCCATATATTATCATAAAAAAATATAATATATGAATGATAACTTTCCATATCCCTATAAGTTCCTCATAGAATATTATTAATTTCACTGGAGAGTTACTATTTTACAAATCATGAACAATGGATTTATGAAAAACTAAATAAGTTACTATTACATAGATGGTTGTTAACCCCTAACGTCCTCTGTGAATTACCACTAGTAGCCTAATTGATAATAAACCAATGGGACTAATTTGAACAATGTAGAATTCACCATCAACGTTTCATATCTTCCATTCACAAAACGAATTTCCGTGTTCAGCAAGCGGATTTTACAAGCGTCCCAGAAACGGTGAAAGAAGGCAACACAAAGAGCGACAAACATAATACAACGGCATTAATTTTTCTTCATTCTCTTTGCGCTATATGTTGTTCATAATATAAGCTAAACATGCTGTCCATAGGACGGGCTAGCACTCATTTTGTCTTGTATTCCTGAGCCTTCAGTAAGGAGCTCTTTCAAAGACTTCAGCTCGTGAATCTCATTTGGCAAGTCAAAAAGTCGACCGCATTTCCTGACATCTAATAAAACCAAGCGCTGTAACTGACCGATGGATTTATCGACACTGACCAACTTTACACATAACAACATGATCAATCGTTCTAAATTTGCAAGTCCTGAGAAGTCGGGAGTTTTAACCAAGCAAACGCATAATGATAAATCCAGAACTTTTAAGCTCCTTGCCATCTGCAACAGCAGAAAGATAAAAATTAATGAAACGATCAAGTTCTGAATTTAACAGATAGACATTCCTAGCATATATGTCACACCTTTATATGGCTCCAACCGTCCCAACGATGGGTGATGCGGCTCCATGACAGATTGAGAACGACTAGATTCATCATGGATAGTTTGGCCATGTCAAAGTCTAGAGGAATATGATTCCAATTAAGCCATCGCAATTTCGGAAGTAGATGCGATTTCTTCCGGAAAAATTTGGTCGGAAGATGAAAATTCCGCTGTAATTTCCTCAAGACATCAAACACGATTTCGAGGCCATTTTTCCGATATCTAAGTAAGCATCTCAGGTCAATCTTGTCATTAACTACAAGGAACCTTAGATTTGGAAATATCATGAGGTACTTATCTGCAAAACGGAGTTCTTCCCCATGGAAATACCAGAGACAGAGAGCTTCAACTTTTTGCGGTTCCTGCCAAAGAGGAAACACATTGTTAACCCCTCATGTTTCGTGTCATCCTAAAAGAGAAAAGTAGCCAAATTCCAAAGGTAGCAGGAAGCTTTTGTTGGATATATTATTAATATAGTCCAAAATAATATGTTCACATATAAGCCCAATAGGTAAAAGCATGGTTATTTGGGTCCATATGGGCCGAAGCCCAATAACGTCCATATAAAAACTTTAGGGTTTCCCTACGCTGGAGGTAACACTGTTGAGTGTTCCAAACTTGACGTCTCTTGGTTTGGTGTAATATTTCAAGCAACTACTTCTTCTCTCTCAAACCTATTACCTCCAACAATCTTGAAGTATTAGGTTCGTGTGTCGGATTTGAGCGAGTAAAGTGTGTTCTTGAAGATTTCGTCAAGACGAACTCGCGGCTGTAATTTACTTTCGATTTCGATGGTGATATTGGCTGGGATCTGAGTTTAAAGATTCGGGTGACCGAAATCTTTGATTCAAAAACCCAAAAATTATAGCCAATTTAAGAGGGTGAAACCACTTGGGCTTTGATCTACTCGTCGCTACGAACGTTTTGAGTGGTCACTCGCGTCAATTGGAGGTCGGACGGAGAAGTTACGGCACCCGGAAGTTTCCATCTGAATTTCTAGCGAATTTTGGGGACGAAATTTCTAGCGAATTTCGGGGCGAAATTTTTCAGCGAGTTTCAGCGACAAGGGCAGTCCATCTTAAGGTTTTTGGGCGCTCCAGATCCGTTTTTGGGGTTTGTTCTGGCAAATTCCATTTCTATAGAGTGGTTTGATCAAGGTTAGGGGAGTTATTCAACTTTGTTGCTCTGAGGACTTCAAGGTGCACTCTTTCTAACACTTTGCTTTGATTAAAATGGCAAAGCGTAGTTCCTATGATATTATAAAGTTGCAATCTTTTGATGTTACTGAATTTCATGGTTGGAAATTACATGTTTAATTTGGCATGAAAGAACGTGACATATTCTATACTGTATTGAGCGATTTTACATCTACCACTGAAGATGTGAATGAATATCAATGGAACAAAGATGAGGATTTTTGTAGAGATTACTTGTTGAACTCTCTAAATCCTAATTTGGCTATGACGTATAGTGAGTATAAGACGGCGAAAGAGATATGGGATCACTTGAACGCTCAGTTCCAAAAACAAGAGGGGTTATCTAAAACCCTCCTAGCGGAGAAATTCTTTGACTTTAAATTCACTATGAATTCAAGCATCACCTCTCAGCTAGTTGAGTTTGAGAACATGAGGAACAAGCTGAAAGATGATAATTCTGATATGTCCGATAATCTCTTTGTCGGTTTTGTGTTGAGCAAACTGCCAACTTAATGGTAGAGTAACTTTATCTGTTAACTCATATTATTTTGGTTGTGCATTCATGGTTAATGTTATGTATAGGTTGAGTTTAAATGCTGATAGCATAAATCATGTGAATTCTACTTTGATTGATCCAAAGTTGCTACACAATAGACTTGGACATGTGAATTACAGGAAAATGCAACATTTAGCTAAAACTCATAACATTCCATTAGATACTTCTATTCGATTTGATAAGTGTGAAGTGTATGCATAGGCTAAAATCACTAGAAAACCCTTTAAATTGATTTCTAAAAGCACACAACTTCTTGAGTTAATACATTTTGACATTTGTGATTTTAGAAATTACATTACTAAAGGTGGTTGGAAGTATCTAATAATATTCATAGACGATTTTTCTAGATATTGTCATGTCTATTTGTTGAAATCGAAAGATGAGGCTTTTGAAAAATTTAAGATTTTCAAGTCTAGAGTAGAAAATCAACTCAACTTGAAAATTAAGAGGTTTATGAGTGATAGAGGATGAGAATATACTATGTCAAGGTTCAAGGAATTTTGTGCTTCAGAAGGTATAATACTTGAAACCACTGCTCCTTATTCACCCCAATCAAATGGTGTTGCAGAGCGTAAGAATAGAACGTTAACTAAAATGTTAGACTCTATGTTACTTACAGCTGGCATGCCTTCCTCCTACTGGGGAGAAGCAGTTCTAACTGCTAACCACATCTTGAACAGGTTGCCGCACTCTAAGTTGTCCATGACACCTTATGAGATATGGCATAAGCGCCTTTGTAGATATGATACTCTTAAGACTTGGGGCTGTATTGCTTATGTAAGTATACCAGATCCTAAAAAACCTAAGGTGGGATCTAGAACTATTACTTGTGTATATCTAGGTAGTGCAGAAGATAGCGCTGCAAATAGGTTTTTAGATCTATATACTAACACAGTGATAGAATCTAGAGATGCAGTGTTCTTTGAAAACAAGTTTATTAGAGATCAAGACTTGAATGTTTCTGGATCTACATATATGATTACAGAATCTTCTGTAGAATCTGAAGCAGGCTCTTCTGACACTAATTCCACACAGTTGGCTATTGAACCAATTCCAGTTAGAGTATCTACAAGAGAGAGAATTCCCAAAAGTTTTGGTGAAGACTTTGTTGCTTACCATCTTGAGGATGATCCATTCTCCTATCAGGAAGCAATGAGATCTAGGGAATCTCTACTGTGGGCAGAAGCCATAGATGATGAAATGAGCTCTCTGCTGCAGAATCACACTTGGCAGCTAGTAAATTTGCCAAAAGGGGCTAAAGCTATTGTTGGGAAAATATTGCTGCAAAATGGGTTGAACAATGAAATCGGATCGAGTAAAACAACTCGGACTTTGAGGCGTGATATCACTCTCTTTAAGGATTTATTTCATTTCCGAAATTCTCAAATTAAAGGGCAACCTTTGAATTAAAAATAAAAAATAAAAATAAAAAATAAATAGCAAGAGATTAATGCTAATTAAACCGCGGGGCGCGCAGGCGTGCAAAGTGCTAAGTGCGCCAAATAATCGCGCCAAAATCGCGCAATTATTCGCGCACCCGCACGCGGGTATGGTGGGGTCTAGCCCCACCCAATCATTCCTTTAACTACAAAAGGAAAAACTCCCATATTTAAACTGACCCACATGCTCCCACCTTTTCTATGTGGGACAAAGTAAAAAGCTTGCATTTTGTTTTAACAAACAAAATTCCAACAATCCCCCACTTTGTTTGTAAAACAAAGATTTCAAAATAAAACATACAGCCAAAGTTTCAGTAAGATTAATATACATACATAAAGGTCTCTTTCGAGTTAAACCTTTACTTAGTGTAAGTATATCAAAGCTCTATCAAAGTGACAAGTAGCTCGGCTTTAAACTTGTACTTTTATGTAATAGAACCGGACATACCACACATACACTAACCTCTTGTTTCAGCGAGAATTTCTATATTACTCCGCACTATTATGGCCTTGTGCTTGATCCTATTTCATGAGCTCTCTAGAAAGCAACCCTAACTTTCGTAAGAAGCGGCACCACTTCTAAGCTCACATAGGTGAAGTATCTACCATGTGTTTCTGTTACTATCAACACACTACAAACTTGCATCATACTTCATTAAGAATTCAATTCAGCCTTCAAAACGTAATGAGACGATACTAACTTCTCATATCGGGCTACGTCGTATCAAACAATCACATTCAATAACTTGTTCTTACCCATTAAACCTTGTAACTAGTGATGTTCTAGAAAAGGTCGGGTTACCATCATTGGTGATTTCAATTAAAGGGTTTCAGCCCCATTTCTTGTGAGGTCGTTATTACCATATGTCTTGGTAAAGCCTTCGTCAAAGGATCGGCAAGATTTTTACTTGACCTCACATAGACAATTGTTATGGTACCATCTTTAATCAATTGTCTCACATATTCATGTCTTAGACTAATGTATCTAAACTTACCATTATAGGTGCTACTATAGGCTCTTGCCAAAGTGGCCTGACTATCACAGTGGATAGAAATAGGAGGCATAGGACTAGTCCATAATTTGATATCCAACAACAAATTTCTAATCCATTCAGCCTCTTTTCCAGCTGCCGCCAAAGCAATAAATTCAGATTCCATTGTTGAGTGAGTTATACATGTCTGTTTCTTGCTCGCCCAAGATAAGCACCTCCGGCTAGTGTGAAGATCCATCCAGGAAGTGGAACGCTCATCTCCCACACTTGTAATCCAACTAGCATCGGTGTATTCTTCTAATACAGCCGGATAATTATTGTAGAACAATCCTAAATTTTTAGTTTTCTTAAGATAACCAAAAATTCTAGTAATAGCTCTCCAATGTTCTGTACTTGGATTACTAGTATACCTACTCAACTTGCATACGAATAAGCAATATCGGGTCTAGTACAATGCATCGCATACATTAAAGATCCTATAGCACTTGCATATTCTAGTTGTGCCACCGCTCTACTAGTATTATAATTTAATTTAATACTAGAATCAAATGGAGTACTTATTTCTTTAAAACCAAGATGTTGAAATTTATTTAATAATTTTTCAACATAACTACATTGGCTTAAAGAATAACCCCCACTATTTTTCTTAACTTTAATACCTAAGATAGTATCTACTTCACCCATATCCTTCATTTTAAACATGGAAGTTAGATACTTCTTAGTCTCATTAATTCCAGTCATATTCGTTCCAAAGATAAGCATATCATCAACATACAAGCACACTAAGACACCATAGTCTTTAGTGAATTTAGAGTATATACACCTATCGGCACTATTATTGATGAAACCATTTGACAATATGACCGAATTAAACTTTTCATGCCACTTTGCTTAGGAGCTTGCTTAAGTCCATAAAGAGACTTAATCAATTTACATACTTTTCTTTCATTTCCAGGAAGAACAAAACCCTCCGGTTGTTCCATGTAAATCTCCTCATTTAAGTCTCCATTTAAGAAAGCAGTTTTAACATCCATTTGATGAACACAAAGATCATAAATGGAAGCTAGAGCAAAAAGAACTCGAATGGAAGTTATACGTGCAACAGGAGCATATGTATCAAAATAATCTATTCCTTCTTTTTGTCTATATCCCTTAACTACAAGCCTAGCTTTAAAAGCTTGAATGGAACCATCAGAATGATATTTTCTTCTAAAAACCCATTTGCACCCAATAGGTTTTGATCCTTTTGGTAAATCTACTAATACCCAAGTATTATTGGACACAATTGAGTCCATTTCATCATTCACAACTTCTTTCCAAAAGGAAGCATCTCTAGAAGACATAGCATCATCAAAGCTCTTAGGATCATCTTCTAAATTTAATACTAAAGGGTATTTATTTACCACATTATTATCTCCATCTCCTTCAACAAGAAAAACATGAGTAATAAAATCAGGACCTAAGTCTTTTATTTTCCTAGCTCTAGTACTTCTCCTTGGTTCAATCATGTCTTTAGAATCATTCGTTTCTTTCTCTTGAGAATCACTTTGAGCTTCCATATGTCTTGAATTATTTTCAATAATTTCAGAACTTGTAAAACATTTATTCTCAAAGAATTCAACGTCTCTCGATTCTATTATGACATTGGACTCTAAATCAAGAAGCCTATAAGCTTTACTATTTTCAGCATACCCAACGAAAACACTTTTGATAGCTCTAGGACCGAGCTTTGTTCTCTTAGGATCGGAGCTCGGTAGTACGCTAAACACCCCCACACTTTAAGATATGACAAATTTGGCTTTCTATCTTTCCATATTTCATAAGGGGTTATGTCATTTTTCTTGGAAGGTATTCTGTTATGAATATAGCATGCAGTAAGTAATGCTTCTCCCCAAAGATTAATTGGTAGCTTTGAATTTGAAAGCATACAATTAACCATTTCTCCAAGAGATCTATTTTTCCTTTCAGCTAAACCATTTTGTTGTGGAGTATATGGTGCTGAAGCTTGATGAATAATACCATGTTCTTCACAAAATGAAGAGAATTCATTTAAGAAATATTCTCCACCTCTATCCGATCGTAGAACCTTAATTTTCCTTTCTAATTGATTCTCTACTTCAGCCTTATATTTCTTAAACATGGTAAATGCTTCATCTTTTGATCTCATGAGATAAACATATAAGAACCTACTACAATCATCCGCAAAGGTAATAAAATACCTTTTACCTCCACGTGTCAGCATACCATTAAATTCACATATATCACTATGAACCAAATCCAATAAATTCGAATTTCTTTTAACACTAGGAAATGGCTTCTTAGTAAGTTTTGACTTAGCACATATTTCACATTTATCAAATTCGCCATTAAAATTTATCAAGTCTAATTTTCTCATATTCTTCAAATAACGAATATTTATATGTGCCAATCTACTATGCCATAAAATTGAAGACTCGACAATATAAGCAAAACTAGAAATATTATTATTGATACTCAATTGATACATGCCATCATTGGCATAACCCTTCCCAACAAACAGCCCATTTTTCGAGAGGATAACCTTGTCGGATTCAAACAAAACCCGAAACCCCCTCTTACAAAGTAAATCAATAGAAACTAGGTTCTTCCTAATTTCGGGTATAAATAACACATTAAGAAGAGTTATCTTCTTTCCAAAAGTGAAATCTATCTCCACCGTGCCTTTTCCAGCAACCTTTGCAAGAGTATTATTCGCCATCAGGACCTCTTGAACATTTGAGTCAACAATTTCTTCAAATTGCTTGAACATATACTTGTCCTTGCACACATGGACTGTTGCTCCAGAATCTATCCACCAACCGGATTGAATAGTGGTAGAATTAATTTCAGAAACCATAGCCATCGCATCATTGATTTCAGAAATTTCCATGTTCGAAAACATGTTTGAAATCATGGCTACATAATTTTCTTCAATCAGATTTGCATCTGCTTTCACCACCGGAATGTTCTTGTCCTTTGAAATGCTCTTGCGGTGAATGCAATCCTTGGCGTAGTGTCCCTGTTTGCCACAAACAAAACAGCAACCCTTTTGCTTCTTTTGTGTTCTCTTGAATTTATGCCCCCCGCTTTTTACTTTGAAGTTCGACCGAGCTTCCGTTTTTATCCACAAAATTCACCTTGGAATTGTACAAAACAGAATTATCACGTAAACGTGACTCTTCCTCAATGCGAAGATGTTTCTGTATTTGCTCCAAAGTAAAGTCCCTCGACTTGTGAATCAGCCTTTTCCATAGTCTTTCCAACTTGGAGGCAATTTCGCAATAATTGCTCCAACTTGAAAAGCTTCGGAATATCAATCTTGAGAGCACGGATTTTATTCACAATCACTTGCAATTCATGGACTTGTTCCAGCAAGGGCTTAGTATCAATAAACTTGAAATCAAAATACTTTGCAATTAGATATTTGTTGGTACCTTGCTCCTCCGCTTTGTACTTGAATTCCAAGTGCATTCCAAATTTCTCGGCCGACTTCATTTCGGTGAATAAGTCGTACAGGACGATCGATCGAGAGAGTGTTCAGAATGTGTCCTCGACAAAGTAATTCATCCTCCGCACGTTTCTTCTTTTCCTTATTAACCCTCTCAATGGCTTCCGCACTTGGCTGTCCTCCATCAAAAGTAGGCTTAGGATCTTCTATAGGCGCCAAGTTAGGATCCGGTATGTAGGAGATCTTCAGAGTAGTGAGTAAGAACATCATCTTGTCCCTCCAGCGAGCAAAATTGTTCCCATCGAACCGGTCCAGTTTGACCATATCTTGATTCATAACCTTGATTGTCTCCGACTCCATTGTAGCATCAAATAAATCCTTAAAATTGTTGGGAAAATATTGCTGCAAAATGGGTTGAACAATGAAATCGGATCGAGTAAAACAACTCGGACTTTGAGGCGTGATATCACTCTCTTTAAGGATTTATTTCATTTCCGAAATTCTCAAATTAAAGGGCAACCTTTGAATTAAAAATAAAAATAAAAATAAAAAATAAATAGCAAGGGATTAATGCTAATTAAACCGCGGGGCGCGCAGGCGTGCTAAGTGCTAAGTGCTAAGTGCTAAGTGCTAAGTGCGCCAAATAATCGCGCACCCGCACGCGGGTATGGTGGGGTCTAGCCCCACCCAATCATTCCTTTAACTACAAAAGGAAAAACTCCCATATTTAAACCGACTCCACATCTCCCACCTTTTCTATGTGGGACAAAGTAAAAAGCTTGCATTTTGTTTTAACAAACAAAATTCCAACAGCTATAGGCTATAAATGGGTGTTGAAGAAGAAATTGAATAGTGATGGATCAATAGCCAGATACAAAGCACGTTTAGTAGCTAAAAGCTATAAACAACATAGTGTAATAGACTATTTTGATGTCTATTCACCTGTGTGTCATCTATCAACTGTAAGAATTCTTCTTGCTTTGGCATCTATTGAACACTTTGTAGTGCATCAAATGGATGTAAAAACAGCTTTCTTAAATGGGGATTTAAATGAGGAAATTTACATGGAACAACCAGAAGGATATGTTATGAAAGGTCTTTAGGACAAAGTTTGTAAATTAAATAAATTTTTATATGGTCTTAAACAAGCACCTTAGATGTGGCATCTTAAATTTGATGAAGTGGTAAAGAGTTATGGCTTTCAGTCTAGTTATTCAGATAAATGCCTTTACCATCGTTCTATGTCAAATAAGATAGTCATCATTTGCTTATATGTTGATGACATGTTAATTCTTGGTTCCGATCATTCTGTAGTGAGTGACGTGAAAGCTACTTTAGCTAAAGAATTTGACATGAAAGATCTTGGTATTGCTAATACCATTCTTGGTATGAAAGTAAGCTTTGAACGGCAAGTCATCTCCCTTAGCCAGACTCATTATATTGAGCAACTACTTTCTACTTGGGGATACGAGAAGTGTAAACTGAGTGAGACACCATGTGATTATAATAATAGACTGAGTCATAATGAAGGGACCAGCGTGAATTAGTTAAAGTACTCGAAACTGATTGGTAGTCTCATGTATGCTATGAGTTGCACTAGACCCGACATAGCCTTTACAGTTGATATGCTGAGTCGTTTTACTAGTAATCCTAGTAAAGAGCATTGGGATGCCCTTAATAGGCTAATGAGATACCTTAAAGGTACTAAAGATTATGCTCTTTATTATTCCGGTTATCCTCCAATTGTGGATGGATATTCTGATGCCTCATGGTGCTCAAATATTGGAAATAGTAAGTCCACTAGTGGGTATGTATTCACTTTGGGTGAAGCTGCTATTACTTGGAAATCCAAACGACAGACTTGTATTTTGCTATTTCTATTTTGTGGACATTATTATGCTTGTTTCTTATATTTGTAAGGCCTTAGACTATTTTGACTGGCCTACTTATACTTGATTAATATGCATATATTGGTTGTGAACTGAATCTGAGATTTATTTTGGGATTTGGATTTTCAATCTCAAAACAGATTCATGATAAGAATGATTCACTTATTTAGTTTGCACATGATGATTTAGTTTAATACTTTACTGCTGGAATACTCTTTGACCGATCCGAGTTGATTGTCTTGGACTGAATGTGGATGATTCATGTTTGTTTGAACATTATCTTGACCAACTTATTGGATTGTCTTTGTATGGTGAACATAGGAGGAGATTGTTGGATATATTATTAATATAGTCCAAAATAATATGTTCACATATAAGCCCGATAGGTAAAAGCGTGGTTATTTTGGGTCCATATGGGCCGAAGCCCAATAACGTGCATATAAAAACTCTAGGGTTTCCTACTATTTGGAGGTAACACTGTTGAGCGTTCCAAACTTGACGTCTCTTGGTGTAATACTTCAAACAACTACTTCTTCTCTCTTAAACCTATTACCTCCAACAACTTTTACCTGGTCCGTCCTCAGGAAATGTGAAAATGCATAAGTGTCCCACACCCTAGTCTGCTTCTCTCGGTAGATGATTTTTCGCCCCATATCCCTTATTAGATCATGCATCCATAACCTACTATTATTTTCGATCTTTATGAAGGATATATGCTCAAGAACTTCCAAAGCTTCTTCAGGAAAAAATTCATTCTCATCCCACATGTGGACTGCAATTTCTTTCTTATATCCAATGAAAAAACAAGCTATATCGAGAAAGACGTGCTTTTGCCGATAATCCAATGCCTCATAACTTATCATTAGCTTACTGTTGACTTCTTCATGAGGAACTTTTTCCAACCTTTTCAGTGTGGCATCCCAGTATTTTTTACTCTTGCCAGATAAATGTGAACCCATAACCTCGAGAGCTAAAGGAAGACCTCCAGCAATGGCTACTGCCTTTCTGGAATGGTCAAGATAATCATCCAAAGGACAATCTCTTCTGAAGGCATGTATGCTGAAAAGTTGAAGAGATTTGTTGAAATCCATGCAGTTAAGTTCATAGGTCCAATCCACTTGAGGAACGTTGAGAACCTCTTTGTTTCTACAGGTGATGATAACCTTACTTCCTTCCCCGAACCAATCGTGCTTGCCCATAAGTGCATTCAATTGATTTTTTTTGTCAACATCATCAAGGAGAAGGAGAAGTCTTTTACGACACAACCTATCTTTAATCATCTCAGTCCCTTCGTCTATGTTGCTTATGCTTATATCTATCCAATTCTTTTTGAGGATGTCGGAGATCAGCTGCTTCTGCAAGTACACAAGACCATTTTTCTGCAAAGTTTCTTGAATGTCAGAAAGGAAACAACAATGCTCAAAATTAGGTGAAAGTTTATTGTAGATTATTTTGGCAAAGAGTGGTCTTTCCAGCACCTCCCATTCCATGGATACCAACAATCCGTGTTTCATGTGTCTGAGGGCCAATCATCCTCATGATTTCACTCACGTGATTGTCGACTTCAACCAAGCAACCTGGTAATGCCAAGTAACACTTTTTCAACTCATTGAAAACCTTCTTGACGATTGTTTTCACGAAATCACCTTCGCGCCTAATTTTTTTTTGGAGTTAAACAAATGGAATTAGAAAATTGGGTTTGAACAACAACTAGTCAGGCCAAACCAAATTAGAAAATCTAACACCGCATTTGGATAGACTCCTTATTGAAATTATATGAACTAAATAATGTCATTCGAAAAGAGAAAGATGAAAATGGACTTATAACATATAGTTAAGCTTGGAAAAAATCAAATTCTGGCCAATCATGCCTCTTTTTTGGCATGATTTTTGAATAATTACTAATCTTTCTAGAAATACATTCAACTTCAATACGAGAAATAACACAACTTCAGCAAGGTCTCAATCACAACTAATTTGCATTCTAAGGATACAAGCTATTGCAGTAAACTTAATCTTAGAAATAATCACCTGTTCGGCATGCTTTGTAGGTCCCATCCCTTTAGTGCTCCGACTTCACTAAGAGCGGCCTTCCACTTGCTAATAGTTCCATCATCGTATTGCTTCTTGCTTTCGTGCTCAATGAAGGCCTGTCCATACCCGCCGGTCTGGTGCCGAACTTCATAAGGTTCCACATCATAAAAAATGGGCATGATCTTCTGTCCCATGATTTTCTTGCACTTCACCATCTGGACCAACTCATTGAGACACCATTTGCTGGAGGCATATCCTTTTATGAGATGGGAATGGAGATTCTTGACTGCTTGATTGCACGGAGAAGCTCTGGGCCAATCGCTTCCCCGACCCGCAGCTCTTCGTCATCTCTGTAGGCACGGATTCCTGCATCGTTCAGACTGATATAAAGAAAGTCGGTGAAACCTGCTCGAGTATCTGGTCCTCTAAAGCTCAAGAACACCTCGTAGTCAAATCCTGATGAAACCGAAATCTCCTCAATTTCTTTCGAGTGTATATAAGCAGCCGAGTCTGCTATTCCATTATTCGCAGCTGCATCGTTTATTTGTAGCTCCATGTTCAGCGATGCCTACTCAAAGTCTTTCTGGTAGATGTCCTTGAATAGAACAGCTCCTTGAACAGAACAGCAGAAAAGACGATCGTCAGAGATGACTAATCAGAACGATGAATCGGAGGGAAGAGGTAGAATTCTGGGCGACAAGAATCTTTAATGGAGAAAAACACGAGCACAGCTGCCGCACCGAGGAAACTGAAGAACGGCGGGGTCTTGTCGCGTCCGAACGTAGATGATATCCTCAGTTCTTCGTTCTCCGTCGTCGTTCCCTGGGTCGGGCGATGGCAAGTCCTTCTTATATACTCCTTCGTAGAGTGAGGCAGCGAGAAAGAGGGAGAGCCGCGAGGGTGAGGATAAGGAGGGAGAAGGAGGCGGCAACGCGGAAAAAAGAGAGGATCCTAGGTAGTCCTAGTCTTCGGACCCCACCCAAAAAAAAAAAAAAATAATGATAATCAGGCACAGGAGGGTACGATAGCTTGCGAGACACGGTGTATGGACATGATATCGCTACGTAATTTGACTGGGTCAAAGTAAAAAAAAAAATGTAATCCTCTTCCAATGTATTGACAAACGATAGCTCGTCGTTTCGTGGTTTTTAGCATTTAATGCATAGTACAAAGTCCACAGGTAATTTCATGGATGCTTTCCATACTACATTTTTCTTTCGTTAATCGAACTGCAATAGTTGAGAGGCCCCTCTCTCCAGAGAAAAAATGATACAAAAAATCATCTTTCTTTATAGTGGATCACGTGCCAATATTTTTGAGCATCTCAATAATAAAGATGTCCACATGGATAGTACAAGGTCTATCAGTAATTTCACGGATGCTTCTGATATTACTTTTTTCTTTTGACAATTGAATCACGGTGGTTGAGAGTCTCCTCTCTCCGGAGAAAAAATGGATACAAAAAAACTAGCGTCCCTTATAATGGATCCATTTAAATTAGGACGAGCATGTGTCAATATTTTCGGGTGTCTCAATAATAAAGATGTCAACGTGGATAGTACAAGGTCCATAAGTAATTTCATGGATGCTTTCAATATTACTTTTTCCTTTCAATAATTGAATCACGGTGGTTTAGTGTCCTCTCTCTTTGGGGAAAAAATGGATACAAAAAAAAAAAAAATTAGCTTCTGTTATAATGGATCCATCAAAATTAGGACAGGCATGTCCAACATTTTCGGGCATCTCAGTAATATAGAGGTCCACATGGATAGAAGAAGGTCAATGAGTAATTTCATGGATGCTTCTAATATTACTTTTTTCTTTCAATAATTGAATCACAGTGGTTGAGAGTCCTCTCTTTTCGAGGAAAAAATGGATACAAAAAATCAGCTTCCCTTATAATGGATCCATCAAAATTAGGACGGGCATGTGCCAACATTTTCAAGCATCTCAGCAATAAAGATGTTCACAGGGATAGTAGAAGGTCTGCCAATAATTTCATGTATGCTTCAAATATGACCTTTTTCTTTCAATAATCGAATGCAGTAGTTGAGAGTCCCTCTCTCCAGAGAAAAAATGGATACAAAAAATCATCTTTCCTTATAATGGCTCCATCAAAATTAGGATGGCACATGCCAACATTTTCGAGCATCTCAATAATAAAGATGTCCACATGGATAGTACAAGGTCTATCGCGATAATTTCATTGATGCTTTTGATATTACTTTTTTCTTTCAATAATTGAATTGTGGTGGTTGAGAGTCCCTTCGTTATGAGGAAAAATGGATACAAAAAATCAGCTTCCCTTTTAATGGATCCATCAAAATTAGGACCAGCCAACATTTTCAAGCATCTCAACAATAAAGATGTCCACATGGATAGTACAAGGTCCAACGGTAATTTTATTGATGCTTTCAATATTTACTTTTTCCTTTCAATAATTGAATATTAAGGGTCCCCTATCCCCAGGGAAAAAATGGATACAAAAAATTAACTTCTCTTATAATGAATCCATCAAAATTAGGATGGGCATGTGCCAACATTTTTGGGCATCTCAGTAATAAAGATGTCCACATGGATAGAACAAGGTTCATCAGTAATTTCATGAATGCTTCCGATATTACTTTTTTTCTTTCAATAATTGAATCGCGGTGGTCGAGAGATCTTTCTCTAGGGAAAAAATGGATACAAAAAACCAGCTTCCCTTATAATGGATCCTTCAAAATTAGGACGGGCACATGCCAACATTTTCAAGCATCTCAGCAATAAAGATGTCCACAGGGATAGTAGAAGGTATATTAGTAATTTCACGGATGCTTCCGATATTACTTTTATTTTTTCAATAATTGAATCTCGGTGGTTGAGAGTCTCTTATCTCCGGGGAAAAAATGGATACAAAAAATCAGCTTCCCTTATAATAGATCCATCAAAATTAGGACAAGCACGTGCCAACATTTTCGGACATCTCACTAATAAAGATGTCCACATGATAGTACAAGGTCCATCAGTAATTTCATGGATGCTTCCAATATTACTTTTTTCTTTCAATAACTGAATTGAGGTGGCTGAGAGTCCCCTCTCTCCAGGGAAAAATGGAAACAAAAAATCAGTTTCCCTTATGATGGATCCATCAAAATTAGGATGGGCACATGCCAACATTTTCAAGCGTCTCAACAATAAAGATGTCCACATGGATGGTACAAGGTCCGTCAGTAATTTCATGGATGCTTCCAATGTTACTTTTTTCTTTCAATAATTGAATTGTGGTAGTTGAGGGTCCCTACTCTCCGGAGAAAAAATGGATACAAAAAATCAACTTCCCTTATAATGGATCCATCAAAATTAGGACAAGCACGTGCCAACATTTTCAAGCATCTTGGCAATAAAGATGTCCACATGGATAGTAGAAGGTCCATCAATAATTTCATGGATGCTTCCGATATTACTTTTTTCTTTCAATAATTGAATTGTAGCGGTTGAGAGTCTCCTCTCTTTGGGGAAAAACTGGTTATAAAAAATCAGCTTCCCTTATAATGGATCCATCAAAATTAGGATGAGCACATGCCAACATTTTCGGGCATCTCAGTAATAAATATGTTAGCCATTGGGGTTTACCCTAATGGCCACCCTTCCACCTTGGAATGGGGAGGTGGGGAGTTTGAATCCTCACCCTCTCAAGGGGGTTGGGGTGGGGACAAATTAGTTTCAGGAGTAGGTTTTGACTCCCACGCCCTGCAAAGAGGCATGTCAAAAATCTAAAAATGAGAGTTGGAATAAGAGTAAGTAAGATCGACAAAAAAAAAAAAAGTAATAAATATGTCACATGGATAGTACAAGGTCCATCAATAATTTCATGGATGCTTCCGATATTACTATTTTCTTTCAATAAATGAATTAGGGCAGTTGAGAGTCCCCTCTCTCTAGGGAAAAATGGATACAAAAAGTCAAGCTTCCCTTATAATGGATCCAACAAAATTAGGATAGGCAAGTGCCAACATTTTCAAGCATCTCAATAATAAAGATGTCTACATGGATTTGGGGGCCTTATAGTGGTGAAGGTAGACACCACGCCAAGAAATTTGGACTTGAGCAAGTCCTTAAAAAAGCTCATGGGGAAGAAACAGGTGGGAGATTCGCCTCGGGGTGAGAGACCCGCAATGTCACCCCCTATTTCCTCCTCCTTGGGAAGACAAAATTAGAAAAGGAATTTGGGGGTCTTACGATGATGAAGATAGACGCCATGTCAAGATCTCGGTCTTGGCTATAGCTGGATAAGTTGGTATAGAAGCTACATGTGCTTGGGGTGAGTAAGGGTAGGTGAAATGCTTGCTGCGACATGGCTACCTTTAATGGTAAAGTCTACAACTGATTGCCAGCAATTGTACCCCAGTTGTAGACTTTACCTTAACAAATCATTGTAATAGTCCGTAACTTCAATAAGAGTTTGTAATTTCATATAATGATTAGTAACTTTCATCCATAACATATAATGTAAAACTGACCTTTGAATATTTACTGAGGTTTTATTAATGCAACCAAAAATCGTTCCAAAATAGACTTTTTATGGCTGACTTCTCATTTCCTCCCACTCTTATGAATTAATGGATGATCTCTCTCTTAAGCACAACATATATTTGTTTAGGGAAGACCGCCGATTTACTTTTTCCTTTAATAATTTAGGGACATGAACGTGGAGAACGGCTATCTAAAAGACCACTGGCTTTTCACCACAAGCATGGGTAACGCGCTTTTTTTTCCAATGCTGTTGTCAACTCCTCTTGTAAATGTTTATGATATTGCCAACTTTAAGAACTTGATCTCCTCCATAATTATTTATTTGTTTTGGTCATTTTCTTTTTCGGTAAATCACCATTGTAGAATCATCACAGCATCGACTGTGATGGAGACAACCTAATTTCAATCAAATATGAAGATAAATACATTTTTTGTCAAGGATAAGATTTCATTATCTTCTCAAGATATCCAGCATATATCACCCTTTGAAGGAGCCCTTTTGCACGATTACTTTTAACATTTTTAGAGATGTTAATATGTGCCCTAGAGTCCATGGAACAAAGGCATATGACTCTGCCAAATGAACTAAATTCCGTCTTCAATTTTCAAAAAGTTGTGCATACTTATTCAATTAGGAAAGAGTAAAAATCATCAAAAACCCTAAATTATGCCTCTATGATACATTTACCTCAAACGTTTTTTGTAACACAATTACTCCGAAATTGTATAGTGTGATAAATTTATCCCAAATTTCTTATTGTGATACTAAAAATCCCAAACTTATATTCATGTAACATATTTACCCTAAAAATTTAGAGTCACAGAAAAAGGTTTGAGATAGTTTAAGTAAATGTATCACACATAAATAAGTTTGGGCTTTTTTTTTTTTTTTTTTTGGGTCAAAATACAAGTTTGGATTTATGGTGTCACAAAAAATAGCAAAGTTTGGGTTTTTTCCTTTTTGTGGTTTTTCCCCTTAGGAAAAAAGTATTCACCATATTAATGGACAAATTCATACTTATTTAATTTATTAAAGGGACATTTTCTTTTATTTTGCTAATTTTTATCAAATTTTGGGCAACATGTAGGTAACCAAATTACTGGTACATTGGTAACCTCGATATATAAATGTTGATTAATTATTATTAGAGTTGGTACTATTCAAACAATGAAATTGATGCAGGCCGCGTAGGAGTTGATAATTTATATAAGAGAACTAGTCAGGTTAACAAGTTGGAAATGCCATTTGAAAGCTAAGTGTTGGTAGATCGTGGAAATAGTTAAAAAGAGGAGATAATTTTGTGCGAGAACTTAGTTACTTGAACACGTCGTAATTTCCGCGAGTACAAAATAGTAAATGATTGGAATGATTTCATAACAAGCAAGTACAGATTGACAAGTTGTTTCAAGATAATTTTTTATTGCTAAAACTAGCTAATAATTCTGCCAATTTGGTAAAGCACTCTGGTCAAGCGGGGCGCCTAAAAGGCTTTTTTAATTTGGGAGAAGTCAGGGTATAAGTGGGTTTTTATTGCTAAAACTAGCTAATAATTCTGCCAATTTGGTAAAGCACTCAGATTACCGTCACTAATTTTGTCTAAAAGTTAGTACCATTAACATGTCGGTAAACTTTAAAGATATATAACCATAGATTACAACAATGCTTAATTTTTCAAAATAATCAAATAAAAGCCTATAACCGAATCAAATAATCTCTGCTAGGTCCAAATCAGTTTGTAATTTAATGGGAGGAAAATCGATAGATTAGGTTGCTGATACTTGAGTAATTTTAATTATTAAAATGGTGGGTAAAAGTCTTAGAGTTAGAGTATAAATATAGTAGGGTAGAGTATAATCGATCAATTTCTTTTTTACTTCAAAAGTCTGGATAAATATAAATAATACTTACCCACTCTGCAGTGTACGCGCTGGTTCACACCGTGTCTCTCATCTGGGAAAGGAGGGGTTCGAAACTCCGCGCCTCTATCGCGCAACTCACCTTCGACCCATGAGAGATGGTTCCTGCGGGTACGACGGTTTCCGGGTTACCAATATATATATAATACTTTTTCCGGTTTTCCGGATTTACGTTTTTGTCTCCCAGTCTGACCGTTATCTGGTTCAGTACTGTAATATCACCTTCTCTGTCCGTGTACATGTCTCTCTCTTGTGTCCGCATCTCCAGGTTACCTTGTCTGCATTGCCGATGGAGGCTCTGATCAAGGCAGCGATCCCCGCGCCGTTTCATCTCCCGGGCCGCTCGGCAGCGATCCAGAGACCCCCGAATCACCTCTCCGTCTGCCGCTCCCGGTGAGTGCCGATCAGCTTATCCCCTCTCACCTACTTACTCGCCCGGACACGGTCGGGAATGGTGTCGAAGCTTGTCGGGTAGTTTTTTGTCCTATTTTTTGGAAGCCCATTTGGCCTTTGGGCACATAATCCGCAAAAAATTGTTGCTTTGGGAAGACCCAACTTGAATTCGAAGAAGAGAGCCGGATTCTGCTGAAATTGATGGTGGGAGACGAAAAAAATTAGTAGTTACGACGAAGGGATGTGTGGGATTAATCTCGAACTGGTTGATCTTACGGTGCGAATGTAGTGGGGTTCGACAGGATGCCTCTTAAACCATTTGTCACAGTAATTCGGATCATCTGATCATTTGGACCAATCGACATTGATTGATAAGTTGGAATTTCTTACACATTGCATGGTGGCTTTACTCCTGTATCTCTTGGTTGGTGAAAAGTCCCGTTACACTGACTATTGAAGGTAATTTGTGACGTTGATAGTGTTAATAGTGAAGGGAAGATCGTGGTGGTTAGATATCAGATGTGTCGAGGTAACTTAATTGCTTGTGGGTATGGGATTATGGATTAGGAAGGGCTGGGATTTCATCTCTTGAGGTCAAATTGAAGCCTAGAAGTATTGGTAGTGTGGTGAGTGTGGTGAGGCCCCTGCAACATAACCCTCTCATAATCTGTTTCTCTCGTTTACCAAAACAATACAGTGTTTGTGAGCTCCGAATGGGGTTCAACATTTAACGGTCGCTGGAGTGCAATTCGTAATTGAAGTTTATTATGGGAGATTGAGGAGTCACTCAAGTTGTTGCAATAACCTTATTGGAAATAGATTGCCAAGGAGGCCGCAGAAAAATGATATTTGGTAGTGGGAAAAGGGGGAAGACATTTTGTGAGGTCACTTTGGTAGTTTTCAGTGAATTAGACAGAGTCTGCAGCAGCTAAACAGCTCCCTGAACTATTTGGACTGGCACACCTGTTATCAGTCATTAAGCGCTAACTTGAGGACCTAGCTGTTGGCTGTACAAAGTTAGATGAACAAGCAGTTTTCACTGTTTCTTTCTCTCCTAGGAGCAATAGAAACTTTTTCTCCTATTCTTGGAAGCAGAGTTGGGTGTTTATTGGTGGACATTTAAATAAATTTGGTCAAGGGTGTGATGAATCAGTTGGCCATCTTTTTGATTTTCCCTTGGACCAAAACTATATGACATCTAGTGACTTCTATAGTTGTGTGGAAATTGACGTTGTTTTGGGGAAGAACTTTACTCATTGAATGGAATAGCAACAGAAAAAGTAAAAATAAGACTTTAAATCTCAACCATGAGAATGTTTGGCTGCTGTGATGGAGAGACTAGAAGAGTTTGATGGTACAAAACTTGTTATTTCTTAATAAAGTGTAGTTGAACACATGCATTTCTAGTTACTCCTCAACACATCAATCTGGTTGCTGAGTTTCACCTCATAGATTCTTACTTTGAAATGATTCTTTTATGGGCTCCCTTAATGTCTTATAAGCTGAATTTTCTCATACTTCATCAGAATACTTAGGATATCTTGACACCATGGAACCAATGTTTTGGAGTCTTTACTTTGATCAAACCCGCATGTACATTATCTAATTCAGTAGCATCTCTGCTGTATTCTTGAGCTAGTAGCCATATTAGTTTATTATAAAGAGGACATGTCTACTTTAGGTGGCATTTCTCCTGTTGCTCATGATTTTTCTAGCTTTAGTGTAACTGATCATTGTTTTCTGAAATTTACCAATTATTAAGGTATCTGAGATTTATTTCCCCTTTCATTATAGGTGAACCAATTTTTTAATCAAATGGTTGTTTTACTAGTTTATATGTTAGTTATGCTGTTCATCTTATCGTCTAATGTAAATTCCAGGAAAAATGGGGAAGTGAATGGACTATATTCCACTCCCTCACCTAGTGGGTGAGTTGCTTTGCTCTTTGGTTTCATCTTATATGCATTGCATTTCTGTGTGGTCTCTCCATCTTGATGTTTGATTTGGAGTTATTTTCATTGTAGATCAGAAGATCAGGGAGATGAGCAGATGCCTGAGGTCTGCAGTGATATTCCTCAATCCTCAAATTTTTTTTTGCTTATAAGCTTGTCTGCTGAACTGGTAGGATTGATTACAGGAGACTATTCAACCATCAAATCTTGAAGCAAAGGGAAAACATGCTGACATCTGGCGGCTTTTTAAAGAAGCTCAACAAAGTCTGTTTATCTCTTTTCCTGTTGATTTCAATTCTGTCTGCCATCTCAAAAAGCCCCCAAGAAAAAAGGGAGAGTTATATTGGATTTCTCAGCACCAGTTATTACTGATGTATAGGTTGTAATTGGGTTTTATCTGATGCTTCTCATTGTTCCATTCAGATATTTTGTTTTTAAACAAACAGCGGCTCCTGGTCACTGAGGAGCTAGAAAAAGCAAATAGAGAGAAACAACTGTTGCTTGACCAGATAGAGCACTTTCAGCTGGGAAATCAAGCTGTTGATGGGCGAGCTAATGGCACTGTAAGTTCTATCCTTCTCTGGCTGGAGAGTTGATCTTATCTGGATATGCCTATTTTAGCTGTTCACGGTCATGCATGGTTCTGTGCCTTTTCTCTCTCCCCTTCAATTTGTATTTGTATATTCATCCCTCTTTCACAGCCTGAAGTTTCCCTTCCTACTAGAGGCAACTGAGTCTTTGGTCAAGTATGTTTTATATCATCTTTTGTAGGCCTTTCTATCTCACGTTGGTCTCAATCTATGCAGGATAGGCTATCAATTTTCTGGGAGTTACTGCATCGAATAGACTCAATGGTCCTTACACGAAAAGTCACTATTGAGGAGGCATCCAATTGGAGGAGGCTAATCATGGATAGCAAAGTTAGTATAGCTGATGTCTTTTCTGATGTCCTGGACCAAAGAGATTCAGAGCTTCTTGAGAAACTTCGCCACTTTGCAGATGGAAGCAAAAGGTAAATTTTTCTAGGTGATAAATGCTGATTTTTTCATGTGCTGTAAAATATTTCATCATCACTAGGACAGGAGATTGCAACATGTGGCACCATATTCTTTTCTTGTTTCAAATTATAGCATCCCTTAGATGTGCTCTCATTTTAATCTGCCATCAAGTAAACTTGTAATTCCCATTGACTTGCATATTTCTTTCAATGATTATCTGTGATCCCTACTAATTTTGCAGTTGATGCCTGTTCTCCACAGGAATGGTTTTCACATTGTTCAGATATGCACTGAAATGGAACCTTTGGTCTATGTTGGATCCTTGGCATCATATGTAACAGGGTTGAGCCGTGCACTACAAAGAAAGGGCCACACTGTAGAGGTTGTTTTGCCCAAGTAATCAAGGACCTTCTCTTTCATACTTTCTTTCTGCAAGTGCTTGCAACAATTTATGATGTGCCAATTCTTAGTAAAATCCTCTTTAGAAACTTTTTTGTTGTGGAGCATATACTTAACATAGGACATGTTGCTGGAAGGATGAGAATAAGGGTTCACTTTCAATCGCCAGAGTAGTAAAGCTGATCATTCGGTTGAATTCTGATTTTAAATCTCTAAAACTATAAACTAAATTTAATAATTTAAACATTACAAGTGTATAAACAAGGACCTGCTTACAAGTAAAAGATAAGGCCTTAAGCCTTTAGTTTGAAGAGGATATTGAAACATGGAGGAAGATAATGAATGATAAATTTAGTATATTCTGTAAAAAGCTTTCTCAAATATCAGAGTGGCAAATGATCAAGTACCTGCATCACCTAGCTAAATCCATCATTCATGAAGTATACATTTTTCTATGGTTTTGAGCCTTTTAATTAGGGAAAATCTAACCAGAGAAATTTGTGATCTCCATATTTAGTTGGATGCTACCTTTTTCCACTCCAACAATTGAGAAATTGGTTGGACATTATAGCATGCATAGGTATTAGAATCTGTGGAAAAAATCACAAAAAACCCCAAACTATACCTGCTTTGATACATTTACTTTGAACTTTTCTTTGTGACCTCAAAAACTTCAAATTATGCCCACTGTGACACATTTACCCTAAACCTTTTCTTGTGACATAAAAAACCCCAAACTTGTACATATATGACACATTTACCCTCTGTTAAGGTTCTGTTAAATCATTTTTCGGCTAAAATAGCATTGTTTTTATGTCACTTAAGCCACGTGGGTGCCATGTCAACATTGTTTTCTTTATGCATCCATGTAAACAGATTATTAGCTGTTCGAAGTAACAGAAATTTAAGAAGGGTAAATGTGTCACATAGGTGCTAGTTTGGGATTTTTAGTGTTACTAAAAAAAAGGGTAAATGCATCATAGTGGGCATAGTTTAGGGTTTTTTTATGGCTTTTGCCCTAGAATCTAGCAGTTCCTCTGTATTCATTGGATTCAAGGTTCAGAGGAAATATATCTTTCTGGTGAATTTAAAAAATACTGAAGTGCATATGAATAGATACACTACTGATCTATCAACTCATAATATGTCATATTTACCCATCAAATGATATAAACTATCTCATTTTGCACGATGTAGATTATACTTTGATAGTTTCACCACAATATATTATAGATTTTTTAGTTTACAGTCCTCTAGCAACTAAAATGTGACATATGCTTTTTGTGTTTATTCTTGAGTGTGATACTTGTCATTGTAAAACAAATGTCTTGCGATATTGTCGCATAGAAATCATTGGATGTACTTGAAATCAATGTATCTTGCCTTTAATTATGGGTCTTAGTCAAAACTTCTTAATTTGTAGTATCTTAGTTTATATTATGTTAAAAGCATTTGGTTTCTTTGCCGAACCTTATGATTTGGTTTGATTTTAGGATTCATTATTTTGATATTCCAGCTGATGATTTTTACCTTGATAGACAAGAGTAGGATGCCTGATGGCTTGCACATATTTACAACTGCCAGACAACATACTCAAGCACGTCCTTACAAAAAATAAGATAACTGATGCCGTGGAGATAATTGCTAAACTCTCTCTCTCTCTCTCTCTCTCTCTCTCTCTCATTTGCGGGCGCGCACACATTTATACACACACGGACATTTCTACATGTCAGATTGCCCTCACATTTCAGGAAAATCTATTAGAGCTTTTTGCATTAAATAAAGAAAATTGATTTGATAAGTCTCTCATGATATGAGTCAGGTATGAATGTTGGAACTTCTTGTACAGGTATGAATGTTGGAACTTCTTGTACTTTTATTTAGGAATCTATTTTGAAAACAGGTATGCAAGGCTGAACCTTGGAGAGGTTCAAGGGTTGAGAGAAATTGAGGCAGAATTCTATTCATACTATAATGGTCAGCTGCATGGAAACAGGATTTGGACTGGGTTAGTCATTTGCAATCTAATCAGCTCATATTTTTTTGAAATAGTAGTTTTTACTTCTGATTAGAGAGATTGGATTCCAGATAATGACTTCACAGGTTCCTGTTTTGTATGGAGTTGAATGGAAACTAGTGCCTTTTTGGTTGGAAATAGTTTGATTGCGACTAACCTGTCGCTCTTTTTGTGCAGAATTGTCCGTGGTATTGGAGTTACTCTCATCGAGCCTATATTTTTCTCATCCTTTTTTAGCCGTGAGAAGATATATGGCTACTCAGATGACTTTGAACGGTCAGTCAAACATATTTGATATTTGTTGCACTACTTCATAATGTGCTTTCGAAACTTCTGGTCTTTGACAAGACCAAGGATACTGGGTGAGCACATGTCTAAATACTCAGTGGAAATTATAAGGGATAATGCCACGAGTAGTCCCTGAACTTTTTCTTGATGATCCCTAAGTCTTTTTTTTTTTGGGTAAATTTAATTAATGAGTTTGTCAAAATCCGCCCAATACAGTCTTGCCATTAGTTGCAATGCCACATCACATCACATCACATTCTTTTTTGCTAATATGGACTACCGACTGAGCATTTTGTGGGCCAAATCATCTTGTGGGGCCCCATGTGGAAGCATCTGAACTGTGCAATTGGATATTTAAGATGCCAACTTGGATACTTAATGGTCAATTAGTGATTTTCGAAAGTTTAGGGACTTCCCATTGCACTGTTCAAATATATAACTATAATGAAAATAAAGAGAAGGAAGAACGGGATAGCCTAGACTGAGCACATCTGTGGTCTTGTCTGCCTTAGACGAGTCATGTATTTTGTTCAGCTTATAGAATAGGTTTTCGTTCTTAATGGTGATTGTGCCTTTTATTGTCTGCTTACTGGTTTTGCTTTGCTTAGAGAGATGCTTAGTTTTTCTTTAGATTCTGCTTCTGAATAAGACCATAAGAATTTTTCTTCCATCTTTAATAGTGTAATAAAATCCAATCCAAAGTTTTAAGCTGATAATTGAAAAATGCTACTTTTTTTATAAGGGCCATATTTGTCGAATCACTGTCAATTATTCAAAAAGCTTAGTTTATTGGTTGAAAGCCTGATTTAAATTTAAATACTACAGCAATTAGCAATACCATATGTGTTAAACATTACCTTCTTGTTACTTTCAGGTTTGCTTATTTCTCCCGTGCTGCATTAGATTATTTGGTCAAAGCTGGAAAGAAGCCTGATGTTTTGCACATACACGACTGGCAAACTTCTATTGTAGGGCCTCTTTTCTGGGATATGTTTGTGAAACTGGTAATACTGGGAGCTGCATTTATTAGTATTCTGCTCTGGGGTGTACTTTATGTGGGTATATGTGATGTTAAATCCCAGGCCAACTCTTACCTCTTTTTGGAGCATATAGTTGAATGAGGATAAAGTTGACACATCAAGAATAAAAAGGCCCTCTGCTTTTGAGAAGCTTTTCCATAAACCTCCTTGTCTTATTGGGAAAAGAAACCTCCTTGTCTTTAGTTTTGTGCGAAATATTATCTCTAGAATAAAGTATCAATATAAAACAGGATTAGCTTAATTGCTATTCATAAAGAGAAGATAAAACCATTTGTGAGGTAGTCTACTCATTCGTTTTCCTATTCTAAAATTGCGGTTAAACTAAAATGGAATTAGATCAGCATAGTAATTGCTTTCATCTGGAGATAATGGCAAAGTTGACTGGCATGTGGCATTAAGTGCAAGGCTCATGCATCACATAATCAGCCACTGTAAGCATTTCATTTTGTGACTCCCTCATCTCTGTTCGTTGATGATCTACTTTATAGGAAAGCAATCTCAAAAGGGAAATTACTTTAATGCCCTACAAGGAAAATAAGTTATGCATCAAGCACTACAGACTCATTATAGAAGAGAAAAGTAGTATTGTAAAATGCTGAGAGAACATCAGTAGGCTATAGCAGCATGTTAATATGCTTATGGAAAGGTTTTACCATTCTCATCATTCTGGTATTTAATGAGATTCAGTCTCTTCATTGTCTACATAGTCTTCTAACAAAATCTTGTTATGGTCATTTGTAGGGACTTGAAGGCACAAAAATATTACTAACTTGCCACGACCTTAATTCACAGGCATGTAGCTATTTGTCCTATCTCTCTTGACCCTTGTATCCTGGACCTCCTCATTGACTTCATTTGGTAGATATCAGTGTCTTGAGCAACCTGATAAGCTGGGTCTAAGTGGACTAGAACCTGCTCGTCTTCATCGTCCAGATCGTTTCCAAGACAATGCCAGGGCATCCCTTGTAAATTTGTTGAAGGTAAATTTCTTTAGATAGAGATTGAATAAATTGGCATCAGTTTTGTGTGATAATAGTGTAGTTAAATTCCTAGAAGTCTAATTTTAAAAATAAGTTTACCGAATTTATTGTTTGAATTTTTTTTTTTTTTGACAACTTGTCAAGTAGTTTATGCATCTGGATCTCATCAATTATAAAAAAGGAAGCAAGAAAAAAGAAAAAGAAAATTCACTTTAGGACAGCTTGCTCTTTTCCTTTTTCTTTTTTTGTATTGGCTATTAGTCTGCAGCTCTGGATCAGGATTATTTGTTACTTAGCACAACTATTTGTATTTGGCCATTCAATATCAAGCCTGGCCAATATATCTCAGCTAGAGATTTCCGAGCTTTGCATCGATCGACATAACTTGGCCGCAACCTTATTATTCAGGTTGATCCAGACTGGTTTGGGCCTAGCCCAGTCTTCAGGATCCATTATGCAATTATCAGAAATTTACATTCTAGTGTCTAAAATCTACAAATTTCATCCTGAGAGAGTTTCTACACATTGATCTAGGTAGAGTTTTGAACCTTAAAGTAAATTCAAGAAGGCTCATTCAGAAATGCATTCCATACTTCCATTAATTTTGTTACGTCGATTCACTTTCTCCTTCCTGATTTAAAGATAGAAGGAGCACTTTTTCATTCTTTCAAATTACTGTTTCTTCCAAACCTTCCTGTCTTGAACTTACAAGAATAGTTCCCCATCGTTATTAAGAGCATCTTCTGCTAATAGAACTTTTTGGTTCTTGTCCTCAAAGCAGTTTGATCAGTTTAAACAGACGGTTGTTGCATTGCTATGAGTGCTCTTCTTTCTCATGGTGCAGAAAGGACTCAAATATTAATTAGTATGCACTTGGTTTTGGGGTGACCCTACATTCCAAAGCCTTTGCTGTTTGTCAAATGATTTTCAGAGAGTATAAATGCCTAAGTTGGTAGATGATTTTCTGCTTTATTATGTTTAATTTTCAGGCAAAGAAGAGAAGTGACTTTCTTTAAGTAATCCTATAAAGATGCACTGGCAATACTAGTCAGGCATTACCTCCATTTAGTTTTTTTATGGGCAGTGACAATTGGCCAGAGTATGATACCTCATGAGCTATTCTAGCTATTTATGTTTAACATTATAATCTTTTGCCTTTTCTTATTGGATATAAATCTTTCTAAATTATAAAGAAAAGCCAAAACATCTTTCACCTCTTTGCCACAAATACGCATAAAGTGATGCCTGCAATTAATTAAATAATGACGTATATTACCACATCAAAATAATTTAGAGAAGTCTACATAACTCTCCTCTTATTGAACGAATCTATGCAGATTCTAAATTTGAAGCTAAACCTTTGTCATCCTACAACAAGCCTTTTTTTTAATGCATATATATGCGAGCATATTATTTGAAATTTTGCACGTGCTGCCCTTTTGGGCAATGATAGTAAAGCCATCACTAACACCAGAAAAAGATTATGGGAATCCATCACAGGAAATCACCTTGTTTACTTGAAATTTTTTAAGGGATTGGACACAAGAAACATGTGATTTCATTTTCTTATTTTTTCTTGGAATATTGTCCATATCAAGCTTGTGTCCTAGACTTGCAATTGTCGTTGTTTTTCTAAGTTATTTTCAACCATAACTAATCTTTTCCTTTCTTCTTTCTGGGTAAATATCCAGGGTGGAATCGTATACTCAAACAAAGTTGTAATTATTTCATCCATGCACTCGAAAGGAAGGATAATCCGTTATTTTGGTTATGGGTTGGAGCCCACCTTAGCAACTCACAAGTAATGCTTTGTTGTACATCCCTTTTTTGTTATCGGTCAAGTTAATATAGCAACAATGTCTTTATCCTTTCCTTCGGGTGAAAGAAACTTACTTTAGCCAATTTTTTGTCCTGGTTTTTTTCTCTATAATAGTGCTTCATATTGTCAGTAATCTATCACTAAAGTTGATAGCTTTTCTTGGGTATACTTTCGTCGCAGGGACAAGTTGCTAATCGCTCCCAGTGGGTTTGACAACTCCATATGGGATCCTTTAAAGGACAAATTTCTTCCCAAAAACTACAATGCAGATGACATGGAGGGTAAAGCAGTTTGTAAAGTTGCGTTGCAGCACCACGTGGGTTTGCCTAAGGATGCTTCTGTTGCAGTTGTGAGTATTGTGATGAATAAAAAGCTATGGAGGATTTATGATTATATTCATATTTTTGTTTTACGGTCTCTGTTCATGATACATTACATTGAGTAGTTCTAGAGCATGCAAATTTGCTTTATTTCATGAAATTGATATTTTTCAAATGTCTTGGGAGCTGCAAAGATCGTGCAGGCTGTCATTATGTTCTATTATATCTCTCTGTAATAATCCTACTTAAACCTTGCAAGTAATAAGGCATCCTATGTCAGATATTAATCTATATGAATTTTCAATACATTCATTGTCATGTCATATATGTTTTTGCTATCCTGGGAACGAGGTGGAGTCTTTCTACTTAGCAAAATGTGGGATATGGGTTGCGACATTTCTGCATTGTCACTTGATATAGATATTGATTTGGTGCACCTTCTAAGCATGGATTAGTTTCTTTCTCTTTAAATTTTCCATTCAACAACTAAAGCTCATTGTGGTAATAGATGGGTTATCAACTATGTACTTTGAGGCTTCCAGCACCTAATAAATGAACTATTTCCCAATATTGAGGTTGGTTCATCCGAAGTCACTTAAGAGTTACTGGATACAATTTCATATAGCAGCCTCTAAAAATTGCAATTCAGATTTGTATGCCATTGGTTTACTAGTGCCGGTCATGTCAAGTGGAACTTAATTAGTGAGCACAGTTTCTGAATACTATGGTTCTAGAGTCTGTTCATCTTTGATTATAAAATTCAGCATGCTTTTCTTTTTCAATTCCTGCAAATTCTTTTTTGTGCATTTCCCTCAGTATAAAAAAAGTTCCTTATTTCAGGTTGGATGGATCTACCGAGAAGTATCGGATATTGACTTGAAGACTCTAAAAACTGTTGCCCAGAGCATTACACATGGAGGTGGCCAGGTTGATATTATTCATCTGTTTTTCACCTGATGAATTTGGTAATTCAGATCCCACAGGATCTCTTTAAGTCGTGGCAGGTTGCTGCCATACAAATAAACTTGAAGAGATAATGAGCTAGTATTATGTAGTAAAGTACCTAACCAAAGTGGCCATGATCTATGCCTAGAGACTGCAAATTGAAAAATCTCATTTATAGGAAAGAAGCTAATTTTCACCATAGAAGTGATCTATCCATTCAGGAGGATTGCAAATCAAGTTAGAATAAATTCTTCGTGAGATATTTATGATACTTTATCTCATCGACAAATCTGTGCAGCTTCTCTTGGCAAGGATAGACAAAATGACAAATCTGGATAGGACCTCTGAATCTTTTGTGAAAGATCTGAAGGTATTGGCAGGAATTGTTGGTTTCCTTTGTCCTTTCTGTTGACATGCTATTACTGTCTAAACACGTACTCTGTTACTTGATTTTTGCATGAAAAGATAATTTCTTTCCTTTGTCATTTTCTTTTAACAATCTTATCAGATTTCTTTTGCTTAAAGAAAACTTTTGCTTTCGAATGCTTGGTCCTCAGGCTGCCTGGCCACTGTGGTCATAGTGGAGTATCATTGGACTTGCAAATCTTTTCTTATATTGCTACATATATCAGGATTATAGACTTCAGGATGAGGATGTGTCAACTGCACATGATCTTCCCGAGTGGCTAATTCTTCCCCTCCTAATTTTTCTCATGGGCAGGATGAAAACGTTAGATTCATAGACAGATACGATGAAGCTCTATCCCACTTGATATTTGCTGGTTCTGACATTATCTTGTGTCAGTCTTTTGAGGATCCTACACTACAAGTGCCGGTATGTTAAGTGCGTGATATCATCTGCAGCTTATCAGCTATTAGTCCATTGTGTTTTCAATTGGTTTTTGCTGGCACAGCATACTCTGTGCCAAGATTACCATTGAGGGAATATGGGTTATAGTACTGTATTTATAGTACTGCATTACTTTTGAACATAGGTCTTAAGAATATTAAGAATATGCAAACAATGCCAGCTATTATTTGAAGTAAACTTCATGACTACATGTTTGAGTTGACTTTAAGTTGTGTTTCCGTAATCTGTTTGGATTGCTTCTTTGATAAAATGTCTCTTGGTCTCTCTAACTTCTTATCGATTATTGAGTAAAGGATCTCGAGAATTCATGTGAACTGGAGTAGCAAAGTCCTCGCAGCTGCTGTTTTCCTTCATCGAGCATTCATCTGCACAAAGGACTTCATTATGAAATTTGCTTCATCCATGGATAATGAAAGTGCAATTAAAGTTTTTTGCAGATGAAGGCATTGAAATATGGAGCTGCTCCAGTCGCACTGTCTTTTTCTGATGATAGATCCAGGTAACCTCTTCATGCGTTGATCCATTATTAACCCATATTATGTAATTTCAGAGAGCATTGAAGTGCCACTATTTTTAACCATTCGCGTCTAAACAGGCATGTTGTTGAATTCAACCATGACATCTCCGAGTACGCACAGTTCATAAAGTCCACATTTGAGAATGTATCTCTCAGCCAAGCCCTAGATGAAATGGTGAGTACTTTGCTAATATTTCACAGACGTTTAGATTTATCTGTCCCCATGATTAGAAAATTAAATCTACCAGCTCCTGCGATACGGCGTTTTAAGTTGCTAGCTGATCTTATTCTCTGTGGCATCTTTTGGACATTTGTTGCTTGTGATCTTAGAGGAGTAATCCTTCCAAATGGAAGCGAAAGATGGCGGATGCCATGGATAAGGACTTCTCCTGGGATGCAGAAACATGCGACGTACATATCTCTGCTTATGCAGCTTTAAAGAATTTGTAGAGCAGGTGTATAACTGTATATATAGCCGTTGATCATAGTAGTATATAACCACTTGAAAGACGTCTTATGATCAGGGATCCTTCGGGGAGTCCCGGCAAATTGGCCCCGATTGCTGGTTACTTATGTGCCAATAAATTCATTGTCGTCAGCATTGGTTGCAATTGCGATTTCGATTGCGATTTCGATTATGAGCGAGAGGTCGAGTGATTGGAGGATAATTTTGTCTCTCCAACCAAAAAGCTGTGCCCACAGCATATTATTGAAAAATATCTTTGTCAGTACTAGCCCTATCACATGGCCGGTGTTCACGTTAGTGAATTTCAATTAAAATTGGCTGGATGGACTCAATTAGTAGAAGAAGAAAAATGTTTAGGACTCGGTTAGTAAAACTGAAATATCCGGACTGAATTTATAAAAATAAAATAAGTTTAGGTTAGTATTTTGCCCATCCTAAAAATCTACTTCATCACTTTAATGTATGGTCTTGAGCCCTTATATGTATATATCAAATGATTATGACTCCGATTGAATATTTAATGAACACATATGAACTCTTACAATAACATCTAGAGGGCTTGCTGCACTTGTCGCCCTACTCTTCTCTTTTCTCTTTGAAAAAAAAAAAAAAAAAAAAAAAACTTAATAGTGAACTTTGATCATGGCCCCGGCGGCTCATGGGCTTGTCCAGGCTCGACCCTGGCCACGAGAGCTTGAAAGCACTTTCAGCTTTGCGTGAGCCTTAGACAGGGACTTCTAATAAATGAGGTTCCACCCGCCTCGCCTCGCCCCGCCCCGCCCCGCCTTGGTCGGACTTAAACCAGGCCTGCCTGGCCCACCCGATTCTTACATATACAATCATTTCTATCGATAGGCACGATTTGGTGACATTTCGAACCTGATCCGGAGCTCGATTCGCGCCCGTCTGCCCGTCAATCACCTCCCTCTCAACATCATTCGTGATATCTCTGCCCCCACTTTCGTGGCCGTCCCCTTGTAGGCTTGTCCAGGCTCGACCCTTGCCACAAGAGCTTGAAAGCCTAGACAGGGACTTCTAATAAATGAGGTTCCACCCGCCTCGCCTCGCCCTGCCTTGGTCGGACTTAAACTAGGCTTGCCTGGTCCACCATTCTTACATATACAATCATTTCTATCGACGGACACGATCGGGCGATATTTCGAACTTGATCCGAAGCTCGATTCGCGCCCGCCCGCCCATCGATCACCTCCCTATCAAACATCGTTCGTGATATCTTTGCCCCCACTTTCATGGCCCGTCCCCAACTCCAATTCAATCAAATAAAAGGGGCAAAGATCTTTACTCGGGGGGCATACGTCCCCCTCTCGCTCACGTGCTCCCTCCCCGGCCACAATAATTGCTCCCCCAAATATCGAAAATCCCAAAAAAAAAAAAAAAAACAAGATCAACGGTCGCGATCGCCCCAACGGCTCTCCCCGGCTCCGCGTCGGGGGGACTGTTCCGTCGTCTTCTCCGTCGTCGTCCTCCGCTTGTCGCTTCCACCTCTCTCTCTCTCTCTCTCTCTCTATTGACGGACGGCATCGAACGCGTCCCCCACCGTACGCTCGGAAGCAGCCGATCTCCCTCCCTCCGTCCTTCTGAACAAGACAAGAGAATTTATAATATTCAGCTCCCGACCGGCGCGCGTTCCTCCCGGTTTCCACCATCTTCGTCATCGTTTCTCTCTCTCTCTCTCTCTCTCTCTCTCTCTCTCTCATTTTCTCGCATTTTCTCGGATTCCACATTCTCGGATTCCTGGATTCTCGGATTTTTCTGCCTTGTTTTCTCTCCCTTCAGAAGTTGAAATTTTGAAATTCCTTCTCTCCGCCCGTCCGCCTCGTTCAAATGTAGCCCCGCCATCGCTCGGCGTTCTCGAGGGCGATGCTCGTCGTCCGCGGCATTCCGGAATTCGTCTCCTTCGAATTGGCTCCCTTTTCGCTTGCGTCTTCGGTTCCGTTTCTTCTTCTTTTCTTCTTCCTTTTTCGGGTCTCGGATCATTTTGAAAATCTAGCGTCAGCTCCGGAAGCGGAAAGCCGGCTGGCGACTTTTCCTTTCTTGTTCTTTCCCTTTTAGACGTTACGGCTTTCGAATTCGGTTTTGGAGTTTAGGGTTTCATCGCAATCGCTCGCGCCAGCGATCGTCGGATAATAGATAAGCCTTCAAGCTCCGGCAGTGCGACTAGGCGCGGCGGGATTTGATGCGAACCGTCCAAACATGCCCAGCTTCAAGGCTCCCGCTGCTGCTGCTGCGAGGAAGACTGCCACCACCTTAACGGTTCGGTTTCTCAGTTCGATTCGATGAACGATTGCGATGGCCTGGCGTTTTTCGAATGAACTGAAATGTCGTGTTGTGCATTTGGGATCAGGTTGCTGTTAAGTGTAGACCCTTTGCGCGGAGAGATTACGGCCGCAATATCGTTAGAGTTAGCGATAGTAAGGTACGTAAGTAGTGAAGTCTAATTTGTGCTGGCATGCGTTGAAGTCGCTGAAGTCGTTGACTTTTACATAGTGGCATTGAGGAATTTATGTGGATTGGCAATGCAGGAGGTTCTTGTTTTAGATCCTGATTTGTCAAAGGACTACCTCGACCGCATACAAAATCGAACCAAAGAGAAGAAGTACCGTTTCGATCATGCGTTCGGCCCCGAATGTTCCAATAGGGTATGCAGCATTTTTGTAAATGACTTTTTATCCTTTCGATGTCTGTTCAGCTGCTTGAGATTATTGTGGATTGTAGGTATAGACAGGGTCTGAAAATTTTGCACCGGGATCATGCTGCTAAGACATGAAATATTGGAAAAACATTTGTGTCACGTCCGTTCATATTTTTACTTTTTAGCTCATGCCACATGTCAATCTTTTGTTAGTATCTTGGCTAATAGCTCTGCTGTAGTACTCATATTTATGAAAGTCTTCTAAAAGTTTCGATGATTTCCAGGATGTGTACAGTAGATGTATAGCTTCGACAATTGCTGGAGTTGTTCAAGGTCTTAATGCAACCGTCTTTGCTTATGGTTCAACCGGAAGGTACATCTGTTAAATAATCCGACGGTGGCCTTGATCGCTTTTGCTGATTTCTGCCTTAGATAGATTTTCTTTTCTTTTAGCTTATGGTTCTGGTATGTTCTTTTTACAAATTTTAATCAGCCTTTCTCAAATTACAAGACTTCTTGCTACTCTTTAGTTGCCATGAACATGGCTCCTTATCTTATAGCTCGATCAAACTCCTAGTGAATCGATCACACTTGTGTAGCTTAGATTCATATCAGATTCAGCTTGTGTGCCCCTTGAGATCATGTGGATTGATGATGTACTGATTGTTCAGTCCCCGTGTTTCCTTCTTTTTCCCTCAAAATTTTCAGTGGAAAGACATACACAATGGTTGGAACTAAGAATGACCCTGGACTTATGGTTCTTAGCTTGCATACAATCTTTCACCTTATCAAGCAGGACAGTAGTTCCGATGGGTTTCAAGTTAACTGTTCCTACCTTGAAGTTTACAATGAAGTAAGGAGAAAATTTTGGTCAGATAAGTTGGTCTCTTTTTCCTTATGCAATGCTTGGCATGGACATGTTCGGCTAATTTCAATGCATTCAGGTTATCTACGATTTGCTTGAGAAATCATCGGGTCATCTGGAACTCAGGGAGGATCCTGTTAAAGGAATTGTTGTTGCTGGCTTGAAGTCAATTAAGGTTCTTTCCTTTTCTTTGATATGTGTATGATGAATGCTGTTTGAGTATAAAGCTGTGAATCACTTTATTAAAGCTGATGATTTATCCTGTTTATGGAGGTGCATAAAGTCATTCTGTTTTTAGAGTTACCTTTAAGGAGCATGCATTATTAGCAGCCTCCGAACAGAATAAGCAGCAAGAGTAGGGCATAATGTGTTTGGCATTCTGTCGTTATATGGAACTGGTCATGTGTATATCTCGACCTCTATGCTAAAGCATTTGGTATACTTCTTTGTTTGTGAAGAAGAAAAGGATGTCTTCTTCCTCTGGTTTACAAGTTTGGTTTGCTAAGAATTCCCTTATGTTTATTGGGGCTTCTGTCTGCTATATTAGTTGGGCTGCACAGTGGGTGGTTGGCCTCCCTAATTGTAAATTCTTCAATTTAATTGTGAGGGACTCAGTCCAATGACCAATGCATTGACTGATACTCGTGGAACTTTCCCAGTCAATTTAGTTTTTCTTACTTATCTTTGTTGGCCTTCTACCAATGAAGATACCAACTGTTCTAGACTTATGTTTTGTTATGGCAATGCGGGCAAGATATAAATGTAGGCATATGGTGTGCCTGGATGTTTATAAATTATTGATTCCCTTGCACGTGATCAGCTCAATTTTGGAAGAGAACATGGTTTCTCTCTACTCTCTGGATCACATTGCCATGCAAACTATATTCTCTTAGTTTGCCTCTGCACTTCTTGAATCTTAATCAGTTTGCCAATTCTTGCAATTAGTGTAATTATTTTCCCGAAATGAGTCATGTCTGAACTGAAGCATGTAATGCTTCGTTAATGCAATTAATTTTCCAAGGAGACTTCTTTTAGTGCTACCTTAAACAGTAAAAATAGGATTACGATTGCATAGTTGAGAAACTCTTTGGTAGACGCATCCTCATTAGATGACCAAGATTGATGCTAAACAATTTCTTCAGACTCTTGTGCTGATTATTTTAAGAAACTGAATATCCTGTGCTAACTCTTTTCAAGTAAAAAATTCAGCTCCAACAAAACCTCAGGAGAAATTGGTATCAGTTGTGAAAACGTAGGCGAAAAGCAAAAGGAAAATTATCTTCACAGGAAACATGTATTTTTCTCTCCAATCTATAGGGGCAAGACTTTCTTTGTCTCCATTTTTGTTTAAAAATTGAATTTAGAGTTGGGTGCCATATAAGCAAAGCTCTTTGATGTTTCAGTCATCTGAGCCATCAGTTGCAGATATTTTATGGATATGTTCATCATATATCGGTTCCTTGTGTCAACAAATTGTGGCAATCTAGTTTTCTAGCTTATTTGGCTGCTTATTACTATATTACTCACATGTAAAAGTAAAATGTACATCATGCTCTTGGTCTGTAGAGCACCGACTTTTTCCTGTTGATGCAGCCTTATCTTAGAGATATTTAATTTTGAAAATAGGTTCACTCAGCAGATAAAATACTTGAACTTCTCAATCTAGGAAACAGCCGAAGAAAAACAGAGAGCACAGAGGCTAATGCAACATCGTCAAGGTAACAAGGCACATTTCTCATTTTTACCTCGTTGCTTTATGTTTTATATTTTGGTTTTCTGTAGGGAATAATTTTCCTCAACTGAAGGTTGATGTAGTCTTGTTTATACAATGGATGAGTAAAATACTTCTATAACAGATATTATCTGATTGTAGGCTGTGGCTATTCACCTTCTCGATCTATGTTTTTCCAAGTTTAGTGTTTGAAACTTGGCTTACTGCTACCTTTATATTATTTGATTGTAGTTTCCATGCGCTAAGATGTGGTTGGTGTCTTGGTATAGCATTTTACTTAGAGTTTTTTTATTTTATTATTATTCTTTTTGTGAGATAGTGTTGGTTTCACGTGCTTAGACAATTTTGAACTTTTTGAAGGCTCTGGAAGGTGATAAAGTTTCCAGCTTATACTTGCCAGACATGGATAATTTTGGTTTATATAGGTGCTTCATACATGCTATCTATGAAGAATGATGTATTGATGCTTGTTTCTTCCACCAGTATATCTTTGATATCACCTTAGAATCCTTTATCTCCACAGTTACGAAGAAGTGATTATTGTTAAATAAAAGATTGGTGAATTTTGATTGTTTTATACCTATCATAATAATTTTGAATTAATTCCCTTAAATATGATCAGAATTGATGTATGAAATGCAGAATGATAAAAGAGGGCTAGCTACAGATTAATAGCCTTTGAAGTATAGATATTTAGTTGTGATTGGTGATAGCTTTTGCTTATGGACTCCCAACTCAAAGAAAATATTGCAGTAATCGCTGCAATCCTTTTTTTAATATTCTCTCATAAACCTCAGCCGTTTTACGATGTTTTGTTTTCTGGAACCAGATCACATGCGGTTCTGGAGATTACTGTGAAAAGAAAACAAAAGAACAAGTATCGAAATCAAGTCATGCAAGGAAAACTTGCACTTGTGGATCTTGCTGGCAGTGAACGAGCTTCTGAGACAAACAATGGAGGGCAGAAGCTCAGAGATGGAGCTAATATTAACCGCTCGCTTCTTGCATTAGCGAATTGCATTAATGCCTTAGGGAAACAGCAAAAGAAGGGCCTGGCCTACGTTCCTTATCGAAATAGGTTGGTGGGATTGATCATTTTGTGGTCGTGATTCTCTTTTCTTATGCATTTAACAGAAAAATCTTACAGCAAATTGACACGGATCCTTAAAGATGGTTTGAGCGGTAATTCTCAAACAGTTATGGTGGCTACAATATCTCCTGCCGACAGTCAATATCATCACACAGTCAATACCTTAAAGTATGCCGACCGAGCCAAGGAAATAAAGACGCATATCCAGGTTAGAAAGTCTAGAATGACACACATATATGAACATTGTGCAGGACTTAAATTCCGTTGACATAAATGTATTTTGGGACCATAATTTGATGATAAGTTTTGCTTTTTTGTTTTATCTAAACTCATTTTATGACATCACTTGATCATTTTGCAATGATCTTCATCCATCCTTAGAGAAGAGGAATGGAGTGTACTCACTGTCAGATGAAATTCAATTTTCTGTATTCTACCGTTTCTAATACAGATCTCCCTGCTTTCATTGTATGCGTTACTTCATTTTCACTTATTCTTTTGTTTCATTGGCTCTTAATCAATTGCATTATGCTGCTTATTTGTGATCTATGCATCTTGGGCTAGACTATTCTGTTTGATTTGTCATTCATGCTGCTAATAGTTCATGTTACGGGTGTTTTCTTTTCTCAGAAAAACATTGGCACAATTGACACCCACGTGTCAGATTACCAGCGAATGATTGACAGTCTTCAGGTTTTCCTTACTCTTTTGTGTTTTATGTATTTTGCTTGACTACAATATGCGGTGTCATTAAACTTATTTGACATTGTAGGTTGAGGTTTATCACTTGAAGAAGGAATTGGCTGAGAAGGAGTCCCAACTTAATGTCAGATCTACTGACAAAGTTGCAGATGATGAGTTGTCTTGGTTAAATTTACTGAGCCAAGAAACCAGTGAAAATGTTCAGGAAAGGATAAACTTACAGAAGGCAATGTTTGAGCTTGAGGAAATTAATCTTCGTAACCGTGTTGAGCTCCAACATCTTGATGATGCAATTGCAAAACAACAGGTCAGCTTGTGAAATTAGTTTTGATGTCCCTATTCCCTAGTGTTATCGAGATTTGTCAAATAGCCTCTTTAAACAAACTATCTGCTTTTGTTGAACCTGATAATCTGTCTAAGCCATGCTGGCCTGAACAAACTGAACTTGGTTTTATTCTAACCCATTGTCTCACTTCTGATCTTGGGTTGACTAGCTGTGGTTCTTGTTGCAAACTGCAACGTGGAGAAATAGTTAGCTCTTAAGTGAACTGTTTGACCTGGTTATTGGTAAAAAATATTCTGTCACACCACCTGCTTCATCAGGACCTTTCCCTTATTCTAGAAAACCATCAACTTGAGTTCTCAGAAGCACACTTTCACAGGCTTACAACAGCGTATCCCCTCATGTGATCTTCCATTAAGTTTGGTCGTTTTTTTGGCTTATCTCATTTTGGTTTTCAGTTAAAGGTTGGAAAGCTTCCACCTGAAGTTTTTGGGTTGGTTCAGTTTATCTCAAATTGAATTAGCATCTTTGCTCTTAGTGAGACTGATCAAGTAGTTAAATGGCAACCTCAAAATGAATGGAAAATTCTAATTAGCCTGCTGAGGTGGGCTTTTTTTCCCCCTCAATGTGCCTGCTCAACTTAGCTTTGTCTCAAATACCCACTATTACTTGGTGAATATGTATCAATTATCCCCATATCCTGATCGCTGGTGGAGAAGTGGCCAACTGTGGAACAAGTGCATCACACTTGCACAATTTTGCATCATTCAGAGGGGTTGTTTTCATCCAGAGTAATATGAGAAATTTGAAAAGAGAATTAATATTTGAATACCAATCCTAGAGAGAGAGAGAGAGAGAGAGAGAGAGAGGCATGGGAGGAGAAGGAAGCGGTGGTGGCAAGGAGGGTTTGGTGTGCCCATTGGGTTTGGGTGAACAACCTGTAGTCACTACAGCCGCATATCACACCTCAAAGACAACGAGAGAGAGAGGCTGCTGGGCAAGATGCATTTGAACGTGTTGATGATAGGGTGAAGGCTGAAAATAGTGACTGATGAGTGGCAGGTGAAGGAAGAAGATGGCCGTTAATAGAGTTGGTGTACGTGGTATCCGGCAGAGGTGGGTGTTGAAGATGGTCTTGATTGAAGAAGAATTGACGATTGGGGGGCCGGGGTGGAGAGCATAGGGAAAACATAGAGTTTGGTGAGCTGTGCTGGAGGTGTGGGAATGGAGAGTAAGATGATCATTTTTTGTCAAGGGTTTGTTAGATTTTCCTTCTCCTGCTCATCGTCTCTTCTCCTAGATTTCTCTGTGTCAACATCCATGGTCCATCATCATGACAATGGACATCGAATTCCCTGTATGCTCACCTATGTTACATTTTGATCTTTGAGAATGCAAAAAGTATGTGGTCAGTGCTCCGAAATTGAAATTGTGAATAATCTGCACTTAAAACCCTTACACTTAAATTTTAGGCACAGGCCATCAATCCTAAGCTTTCAAATTTTCTCATGACAGAAAAATTCTTTCAAATCTCTCCCCCTTTTTCCACTCTCTCTCTCTCTCTCTCTCTCTCTCTTATATGGGTGTGATCTGCAGCACTGGTGGCTGACACTTGTAAGTGAAGCCTTATTGGTGCCTGATGACTCCGACTCCTGTGCTGCCCCCCACCCCTCTACCTCTCTCTGCCTATCTGTTTCTAGGGTATGTAGTTGTTAATTTTAATTTATCTGCGTAAATTTCATGTATTAATATATGATTTTCAAATTAAATTAACCCTATTGATGATGCAAAATTGTGCAAAGATGCTCATGCTCCATGGCTGGCCACTTTCCCACCGGCGATTAGCATTGCTTCTCCTAGTATAGGGGGTCATTTGAAACAAAGCTAAGTGTAGGGGGGTACTCTGGGAAAACAAGCCCACTTCAAGGGGCTAATTGGAATATTCCTGCAAGAATGCAGTACGGTTCTTGCATCCTCATTTATAAAGTGGATACTTTGATTTTATTTGTGATCTATGAAAGTCTGTTGTGTGTTAGTTATAAAAGCAGCCTTTGCCTTTTTAATCTATTAATTGGTAACATGAGATGGGGATGAACTCTATGGATGAAGACAAATAATTGGCTTATAAATTTGCTATTAGTTGACAAATTGTCATATGCAAAGATAGTCATTCCTGAGTTGCTAGTTTGAAAATAATAGTTCTGGTGAGGTTTGACAGATTACCCGTGTCACAGGCAATTGAAAAATGTGGTTCAGTTGTCAAAACTTTGAGAGCTAGGCGACAAGTAATTCTTGATAACATCAGGGACAACGATGAAGCCGGTTTCAATTATAAGAAGGTGCTTCCTCAATCACTGTAACTTTTGGTGTCTACTGGCTACGTTATTTTAAGTGTTGTACTTCACATTTGAACATATAACCTTTGCTTCTTCAGGAAATTGAGGCAAATGAGAAGCATCGATCTGAGCTACAAGAGAAGATTAATGAAGCAATCAGTCACAATGGAAACAAAACATACTTGCGTATTCTTAGTCAGTACCGACTCTTGGTGAGTTATCCTACATTTGCAACACTTTTTCACTGAGGGTATAATGTGTTTTTTGTTGTTAATTTTATTTTTCTGTACATAAAGCTTAGGTGCAAAGAGAAAGGAATGTGCAGTTAATGAACTGATTACCTCCGAAAAATTCTTTAAAATCCAAACCCTAATGGCAGAGGCATGGCAATGTAAATTTTCTTACTGTACAACTATTCATCTAAATGGGTTGCTGGGGGGAGAGTACTGTCAATTTCTTTTCTGTATGCAAGACGAGAATAACTTGTCTTCATATTTCTGCCATCTCACTCTTGCTATCTATTACCAGTGTGAACCTTACAGTTGTAGTGCCATTATGTAGGGGATGTCAAACACTGAGCTTCAGTTCGAAATTGCAATGAGGGATCAAGTGATTCATAATCAACGAGAAGCACAGAGAAATCTTTGGAACATGGTAATGGGGCTGGGGCTCGAGTCACTTGATAAGAAAAGGCTGTTGGATGTCGCAGCTTGGCAGGGAATACCAATTGAAGACTACATGATGACACCTTATCTGGGGCTGTCAGATAATAGTCACCTAGAAAATGTGGCTTCTCACAGATTTCTCCCTTTTGGGAGTTCCCCATGCACGGGCAGTTCTCTATCCAAATCATCTGGCAACTTACATCACCATCAATTCTTCTACAGGGGGCCCACTTCCTCAGGCAATTGGAGTGCGTTGTGCAGGGAGGAGCATCACAGTTCATACTACTTACTGTCTCATGATGTTTCGCAATCGCCCCATTTGAGGTCGAGCGAGAGTCCTGAAGATTGTGCTTGTCATAGGCCAAGGTCACAGTTCGGCACACCTGATGTGTCTCACCAAGGTTCATGCCATCCCTCTCCAGAGGTGACATGTGAGGCTTCACCTTGTCAAAGTCGTTTATCTTCTAGTGTTACTTTTGCACAGCAGCATGAGGTACGAATCCACAGATCTATCCCCTTTCCTAAGATGGTGTTTTAATCCATTCCTGTTCTTTCCTCTCATAGTTATGTTTCTGTGGTTTCATTATCCTCTTCGTCCCTTTAGATTGTAATAGATCTCGCAAAAAATACCTGTGTAAATTTTAACTTAACATAACAATAGTTTGTTTATACTCTTGGAGTAATTTGGCCTTAAAACCACCTTTCTCGCAATTCCAGCCTGTACAGATGTGAAGCTGACCCGATTGCAGTTATAGTCCACTGCAAATGAGTTGTCGTATAAGTTTTCCTCAATGCCATTGAAAAGACCCTCTTTCTTTCGCTCTTGGCATGATCATGAGAAGTCACTTCCAAATATACAAGACAACGTTGCTTGATGAAAAGATAGAGGAACGTAGTATGAGGATATCTTTACTTGTCCTTGTTATTGCAGTTTTCTTTGTGATAGACTGCTCATCTTGTTTGACCCACGATTAAATCTTTCTTTGAGACTCTAATTTGGTCATCTATTCTGGTTATTTTCTTATATCCACAGTTAAGCTTCTCGAGGGGTTCTGGAATTGCTACTTCTGGGCAGCATTGTTATGAGGATCGTGATGGAAATAGAAGCAAGCAAGAGTCATATGTCATGAGCCATTCCAGCAGAAACCAAGTTTTCCTTCCTCATAGCTCATTGGCACAGTCCTCTGGCATGGAAAGAAGAGATGACCCTTATCAAGAAACTGAACCGAAATTGCGATAAATATCCTACATCATCTTCGTATTCTAGCCTGCAACCTGCTGCATTCGATTCATCTAGCCCTGATTCTAAACTGCTGCCTCTGAAGCTTTTTCTAGTCTTGTTTTCTTCTGGCCCCACCCTTCACAAACATTCACCCATTTACCATTCTTTCCTTCTATTCATTCCAGCAATTGTACATACAGGTTATAGTGCCATGCTTCAGGTAGTTGCATTGCAAAGTTTAGTCTTACTTTAGTACCGAGAAGTTAGGAGAGAAGATCCGGATCTTCAGGACGAGTGGAGAGTTAGATGTTTTTTGGCTTTTCAGTTTGTAGATTGTAGATGCAGTAGTTGTTGTATATAGTTCGTGTATACTTGTAAATCCTCATGTGTTCGTCCCACTGATTGATCAAGTCCATTGCTTGGATTAGAGATGGACAGACATTCGAATGTAACTCAATTTCTTAGGTCTCCTCTAGCACATTCTTTGCAGATCTTACCAACATTTTGTTTTCGACTGCCTTTTATCTCTGTTTTTGTGGAGAATTGAGCCTCTCGCATCTACCTTTTTTTTCGGCGAGGCTTCATACCATCATTACCAATCAGAAGGAAACGAAAACAAGAGACTAGATTGATTCATCTGTTGTCCATTTTATGCAGGTTTTTGAGTTTCTGCGTCTGCACACTTAGTTGTCTCTGTATATAGATGCATGTCTTTATGAATAGGGTATCAAGTGAAGAGGTTATGCAAGTTTTCTGGGTAATATCCTGACCTTCGGGAGTGTCACGTCCGGAATTAATAAATTTACGTTGGCTGTCATTTATGTGTGAATTGACTGACGGTGTGATTTTGGCATGACTGATGTATGTGTGCACATGCCCCGTTTACACCAAGGATTGTTATCTTGGATGATCGCCCTTGTAAAGAAAATAGAAAATGCATGATTCATCGACTGCAAATGAGAATAGTAGAAGGATATGAGGCCTTACTATAGAAAGTTTTTAGGGAAATTTACAACAGCATCTGTTAATGCTTTGCCCACTATGCAGTCAGTCTTTTAAATTGAAAGAGCACAATTAAGTTCTCAACATTACATTTTAAATGTGGTGCTTCTACTGTGCGCCCACTTTTACTGAGTTGTTATGTCGAAAACCGGTCTTGTTGAATAAATGCATTGCTAGTGATATTTTTTGGTCTTGTTGAATAAATACATTGCTAATGTGGTGTGACATTAGAAAAACATCAGAAAATTAGGAAAAAAGTCAAAATACCGTTGAAAAAAAAATCATAGGGAGGAGAATGGCGCGAATGGAGTGGAGTTTCAAGGTTTCGGCAGCACCATCAACAAAGGTCGGCGACCCTTGCGGAGATCTTAACGATGGCTGTCAGCCCTTGCCACTGGGGAGTGAGGGCCAAGGCAAAGAGCAAGGGTATGGGTTGACTAATGGCGACGTGATTCAACTTTATTATAAAACAAGGTATAAGTTCATTGATGGCGCCATGACTAATCCCTAGCTAGCTGAATTACAAATTTAGTCTAATCTTAGATTTCATTAATCGATTGGGTTAAATCGTAGCGATTGATGCGTATGGGAATGATGGGATTACGAAATTTGTTTTTATGCTGAGTGTAGGATGCTATAAGTATTTAAAGGGGAAAATATGAATGTAGCATCAAGAAGTGCTTGATGGAATGTGTTTGGAGCGTGTTCTTTTTTAAAATCAAAATATGAATTTGCCGAAGTTGTGAAATAGAGGCAAAATAAACAAAAATGAAACTCACCACCAAGGCTGAAAAAAACAATCCACCAACCAATAATAAATAACTTACCGCTCATCACCAAGTCGATAAATAAAGAACTGAAAATTGGAGGAAATCACCCTGTTTGAGGAGGAAATCTCATGTATTAGAGACTTAGCTCCCCATATATTTGAGATTGCACTTCCAAACTAAGACATTGAATTGAGACTCTGAACTTAGATGCACACTAGAAGCTATAATTTATGGAGAAAGATCTCGACATGTGCACATCACAGACAGTTATGGTGATCGACCACCGATTATTTTTTGATGTTGTAACTGATTTGGTCTTTTTAGATGAGAGTATGCTTAGAGTTAGAAATTGTACTCTTTTATTTTTGTTTTGTTTTACAATCCCTTTCGGATTTTCTTTGCTTTTAATGAAATCTTCTTTTGACAAAAAAAATACTAAGACTCTTGCGATAAAGCTAGCACACACTTTTTTGCACTTCAACCTTGTAATAAATACCAGCACACACTCTTTCAACCTTGTAATGAAGACTCTTTTAATATTTCAACCTTATAATAAAGACTCCTTCAAATTTCAACTTTGTGATGAAGAATCTTTTAACATTTCAACTTTGTAATAAACCCTATCTTGAATGTCTTGGAACCAGTGGACTGTGCTGCCTCCGCATTTTGCTTGCATGATTAAATCGGCCTGATCGATTGATGAAGCTTCAGTTGGGATTGTGAATTGATTAATGGAATTTTCCAAGTTCTGATGCTCCCCGCATCAGTTATTCAACCATCCTTCAAATGGCCACACCGACAGTTCAGATCTCCACCATTTTCTGCGCTCCCCAAAATCTCAAAGTTGCGGTTCAAATTCAGAACCCCGCTAGCAAGAGACTGGACCTTGGGAAACATGATGATGAGACCTTGAGGTCGTTGTCCTCTTCTTCTACTAAAAAGTGTTGGAAGAAGGGTGACATTGAATCCTATCAACTGTGCACAAGTCATTTGCATAGACCAAAACTCGATTGATTTATGGAAATTGCAGGGCGTTTCATGAGATTATATATATGAGTAGCAAGTTTTCACCACTATAATCCTGGATAACAAAAAAAAAAAAAAACAAAAAACAAAAAAAGAGATTCAACTCGAAAGGATTTGGACGCTCCAACCGTTGTTGAATTTCACTCTACTTTGGATGGAGAAGCTTCGCTTCAGCCATTGTCCTTGCAAGGCATAAAACATTACCCCATCAACAAAGGATAAAAAACCTAAAGGTTCGTTCATCACCAATGAATTGGATAAAGAACCGCAAGAATTACTCATTTGAGAGAACTTCACATATATTATCAACTCTCAAATCCGCTTCTTTCGAGGAAATATCAAACTAGGAAACGTTAGAATAGAAAACCTTAAATTAGGAAATATCGAAATAGAAAACTGTAAACAAGGAAATATCAAATTGGGAAACATCAAATTAGTAAACAAACTCGAACTAGGGAACAACTCCAATTAAAAAACGTCCTTCTAACCTTTGATTTAGAAGAACCTTTATTCTCCATCTTTAATGTATTCTCTTTATTGGACACATTGGACGAATTTATCCCTTTGCTTGCATAATATCATTGATCTTTAATATAATTTAATGCTCTCCTTTCAATTTTGCCATGTTTTTTTTATACATATTATCAAGTCACCATGCATACGTACACTTGTTTCATCAAAAAGACAAAAGTATAATGGATGCGAATCGAAAAAGGTTGCATAAGGTCCTTTGTTGATTTTAAACAGGAAAATGACAATAAATTTAAAGCATGAACTTTGGGAACAACCATTGCCAGTAATGTAAATTGCAGAAAAGATAAAGTAAATATTCGTAGAAGAATGTTAAGTTTCATTATTAATTAGGGGGTCTTTACAAATGATACAATATAGGTATTTACAGCGCACAATCAATGGTTGCTAAAAAATTGCACATGACTCCTATTGTTGAGCAACATTTTAAATGATCTGTCGACTTGACTGGTCATGCTTATATTGACTCCACTAGTTTGATGGTTCTATCAATTCCACTTTCTTGATGGTTACATCGACTCTACTACTTTTGATGGTTATATCAATTCCACTTACTTGACGGTTACATTGACTCCGCTACTTGACTATTACATCAATTTCTTTGTTCTAGCACTCAATCGCTATAGATTGCCATCTCCGTCGATCCAAACTGGATACTCTTGTGGACCGGTTGCACTTTACCAATTATTCCCCACGTTTGCCCATTTGCTCACTGTTGTACCTCTAACAGGTTCCCCTCCAAACTGTGGACCACAGCACCTTCACAATTTGTGGTGTCCACATGTCATGTTGTTTTGGACCTCGAAGTTTAGCTAAAACTTGAGTAAGAAACGACCCAAGCCGACACATACATGATGTTGGAATTCAAGCCGCTTAAGAAGCGAGTCTGGACGTCTAGACATCAAGTTTGGTATACGCTCAGGAAAGGTGCAAAAAAGTCGAGGAAGATCGGAACCGACGGTCGTCATAGCTTTAGAAGTCCGACGAGGCGGACGTCAGAGTGCGTCTTTTCTCCATGGTTTTAGCTCAATTTTCCAACCGATATCCTCATAGTCAGATTATATCTCCGACGAGCGTCAGAATTTTATATCCTTCAAGTATATATAATATGGACTAATTCTAAGAAAATTCATAAACCGATACATTTATGATCAATATTTTTTTGATAGCAAAAGACCTCAAATTGGTACATTGCGACAAATTTATTTTCTATCAATTTTCATTAAATTGAAATGATATCACAAAAATCACAAACTAATAAATAAACAAACAGAAACAAATTCCAAATTGGTATGTCCATTACCGACAATTGCCACGTAATTTCCAAGTCACTAGTTTAATGGTAAAAGTTAATTGAAAAACTAATAGAGATAAATTTGTCACATTTGTACTCGGATTTTTCGCACTATTAATCCAAAATAATAGTGGTGTAATTTTTTGCTCTTACCTTTTTTTGTTAATTTATTTATTTACTGGGTTAATACTCTGAAAAACCCCAAACTGGTACACCTGTAATAAATTTATTCCGAATGACTATAAAAAAAACCATAAATTGGTATATTTATAACAAATTTACCCAAAACTAATTTATTCAACTACAAAAAACTTTGAACTAGTAAATTTGTGACAAATATATTATCCGCTAAATTGGATTAATACTACAAAAAAATCACAAAAATTGTTACCTAATTTATTCAACTACAAAAACTTTGAACTAGTAAATTTGTGACAAATATATTATCCGCTAAATTGGATTAATACTACAAAAAAATCACAAAAATTGTAAATCAGTAACAAACAAAAAAAATCATAAATTGATATAGGTTAACTATCATGTGTCATTTAAATTAATAATTTGATAGTAAAATTTAATGAAATCTAACAAAGAAAGTAAATTTGTCACAAAGTATATCAAGTATATGGTAAATTTGTCAAAAGTATATCGGTTTGAGGTTTTTTGTGGTAAAAAAAATAATTTAGAATAAATTTATCACAGGATTTTTCAAGATATTATTTATTTATTTATTTATTTTGTTTGGGTTCTATTTCGTAAGTCCTGCACTTTTTCGGAAACCGAAAAAGGAAAATTCGATACATACGAGTTTTTTTATTGTCGGGGGCTTAAAGGAGGCGTTGTCCTCACCTTCGCCGTCTCCCTCGCAGAAGCACTCGAATCCCAAAACCTCCATCGCGCCGCGCAGCCCCCAAATCGGCCGCCGGAAAACCGAATGGCGCTCCCGACGGCCGCCGCCGCCGCCACGGCGGAGGCAAGCGACCCCTCCGCCGCCGCCCCCTACAAGCCCTACGCCCTGGCCAAGACCCTGGCCGGCCACAAGGCCGCCATCTCCGCCGTCAAGTTCTCGCCGGACGGCAACCTCCTGGCCTCCTCCTCCGCCGACAAGACACTCCGCGCCTACTCCACCGCCTCCCTCTCCCCGCTCCACGACTTCCACGGCCACTCCCAGGGCGTCTCCGACCTGGCCTTCTCCGGCGACACCCGCCTCCTGGCCTCCGCCTCCGACGACAAGACCCTCCGCCTCTGGGACGTCCCCACGGGGTCCCTCCTCAAGACCCTCCACGGCCACACCAACTACGCCTTCTGCGTCAACTTCAACCCCCACTCCAACCTCCTCGTCTCCGGCTCCTTCGACGAGACCGTCCGCGTGTGGGACGTCAAGAGCGGCAGGTGCCTCAAGGTCCTCCCCGCCCACTCCGACCCAGTCACCGCCGTCGACTTCAACCACGGCGGCACCATGATCGTCTCCAGCAGCTACGACGGGCTGTGCCGGATTTGGGACGCCTCCACCGGCCACTGCATGAAGACCCTCATCGACGACGAGAACCCCCCCGTCTCCTTCGTCAAGTTCTCGCCCAACGGCAAGTTCATCCTCGTCGGCACCCTCGATAATACTCTGGTAATGCCTCGATCTTTTAGTGTTGTCCCTCTTTGAATTCGATCGAAAAGCCGAAGATTTTGGGGTGGGGTTTTGGCGTGGAAGATTCGAAGGATGTGTTGGTGATGCGATTAGGGATTTTTCTGGTGGTCTGTTTTAGTTGACAGGCTGATCCTGGAGCTTTTAGATGCTAAAGTTTGTTCCTTTAGGCTGGTGTTGTGTGATTCTGCTTAGGTTCTTCTAGGAGGTGGAATTTTGCTAGTCAAGCTTGAGATGGAGTGTTCTATCTGTAAATGTAATGCCGTCGGTAGACTTTGTTCCTCTTATCCTCCTTGTATTTGGCGAGGCGACCTTTGTCATTGAAAGGCAAAAGGTTAAGTTGACCGCGCCTTGGCAATGGAAATACTGATGATTAAAAACAAAGGAACTCTCTGTCTGCCAATGACTTCCTTTTAGTATCATTTTGGGATGTTGGGTCAGTTGAAGGAGCATTGGCATTACCTCTGTACTCGAGAGCTCTTCCGAACTTTATGTGCTAAGCTTTAGTCAGATGTAATTGTTTGCCCGATCGTGTCAATTTGGTTCTTCACTATTATGTTGAAAGCAGCTTTGGAAGACTTTATTTCTGATTGATTACTCTGTTCTAGCTGTGGTCAAAATTTAGCTCTGTGGCGGACTTGCATCTGCTCGGTTATGCATGGTGTTGAGGGAATTATTTCCCGGTTTCCCCTGCTATTTTGTCTTGAAAACATGTGTATTTTCTTTTGGGCTCTGTTTCTTTTTGTTGCAGAAAATTTGCATTCTTCTTTGTTTCTAGACATGCCTTGATGCCTACAATCTACTGAAAGAACCCTACCAACCAGTGTCCAATGATTAATAGAATACCAGAACTTTAGGGAAATAGTTTTCGGAATTGGTGTAAATCTCTTCAAAGATGAGAGCTTCCCCAAGCTCTCAGTCTTATGGGTCAGTTCCTTCCGCTTTCACCTAATGTCATGACACAAAAGGAAGGATGATGAAAGCAAAAACTTTGGGTGTTTTATTTTGTCATTTTGGCCCCTTTCTGGTAGCTAACTTGGATCCTTATGTTGTGCTTGCAGAGGCTATGGAACATATCCACAGGAAAATTTATCAAGACATATACAGGTCATGATAATTCCAAATTTTGTATTTCTGCTTCCTTCTCGGTGACTAATGGGAAGTATGTTGTGAGTGGTTCGGAAGATAAATGTGTATACCTGTGGGAGCTACAGACGAGGAAGATAGTACAGAAATTGGAAGGTCATACTGATGCGGTTATATCAGTAGCATGTCACCCGACGGAGAATATGATCGCATCAGGGGCGCTAGGTGATGACAAGTGTGTGAAGATCTGGACACAGGAAAAAGACTGATCTCTTTAGGATAACCTTTTTTATGGGGACTAATTGCACGGTATTAATGTAAATCTTGACTCAGGTTAGATATTTTTTTCTCTCCCTTCCGAGATGCATCCAAGGATTTTGTTCTTTATGGTCTGGTTCAGTCAGAATGGTTTGTTCTGATATCCTTTTTGAGTATGTAACATTTTTAACTGTTTATGCATTCGAGGGCATCATTAAGTTGTTCAGATGTACTCTTATGAAGTTACTTTTATTTAATTATCCTCCAATGGAAGTAACTAGGTTTGCGCTGAGGCTGAACTGAGGTGTTGACAATGATAAAAACCAAAGCTGATAGTATGAGAAATAGCTGCATAGTGTAAGAACTGAAAGGTAAACTGGAAGGTGTTGGGCCTGTGGCTTCTGATGAGTAGTGGGTAAGTCTACTTCTCCAATACGATAGTGTAAAGAGAAATGATTTTAATATGACAGCTATGGATGTAATAAAAGATGATTTTACTATAACAGTTTTGGATGTATCTAATGAGGAAAAGTTATAATGTTTGGGGAGGATTATCTTTTTGCTTAATGAATTCAGATGCACGCCATGATTCCATAATGTATGTAGATGTATTGCGTTAGATTTTGCTTGATTTTGCTGAGTTGGCAGTTTATGATCTGAGATTGTGATTACTGTTCTGTTTTAACAAATCCTTGTTGGCAAATTCTTAGTCTTATCTCGTTTTGAGTAAGATAGTCATGTTTCCAAATTCCTGCACGCTATCCTTCTGCTACTGAAACATGACTCACGGTTGGCTGGGCAGTGGGTGACTGTCTTTACGATGGTTTTGTTATATCAAGAGTTATAAAGTAAGAAATAATTTTCCTCCCTGAGTTCTTCTAGGATTTAGTAGCTTTCTTTACAATCATCATCTAGATTTATCGGCTGTAATGTGCATTGGTTCAACAATACTCAACTACCTCTCTAATGGTAGTTGTTTGTTCGATTATCTCATTTTGTTCTCTAGGAAGGTACGGTTGTCATGTTGCTATCGTATCAAGTGATGTATGAAACTGTTTTTCTCCATGTCTTTCCTTGGTTTTTCTTTTTCGCTAAAAGCGAGTTGTCTTGGGCTTTTAAGCATTTGAGTGATGTCCATGGATGGTCGTCATCGTAATGTGGACATTCCGATTAAGGCAATGGATTTGCTGTCGTCTTCAATTTTCGTACGAATATGATGCCTGTAAGTTTGTGCTGTTCTTCTGGTGATATGGGTCAGCTTCTTCTGGGTTGTTCTAATTTGACATCAGGTTTAAATGTGGATTATATTGGGCGGACGACTAGTGCATGGTGCTCCAGTAGGGATGCACATTCTAACCGAGATTGAGTTATGCAGACTATGATTATGTTGGTAGTCATCATCGATTTCCAACACTCTCCCTTCGGGAATTGATTCGGTCATCCACTTTCCAATCCAGCTTTCCAGATACTGTAGTCTTTGCTACTCAAATTTAAACAAAAGAAACGAACCTCAAGGTTGCGGAAGCCGGACGAAGCGTCCTGGAACCTATACTTCACGAAATTGTAAGTAATTTGTTCTTGCAAACTGCGTGCAAGTTATTTTGAATCAGGACAATTAGCATAGATTTAAAAAAAAAAAAAAACCTTGAATTTAATTGATTTGTGGGGCTTGTTGGGTATTTTATGAGTTTTTAGATAATTGGATCGTTGTACTTGTACCCAGTGTTTTTAGGTAAAAATATAATTTCAAAACTAATGTGTGGTACTCGTTAAAATTGGCTTTATGATTTAAAATCAATTCTTTTAAGTGGGTTATTAGAGACAAAAGCAATTTAAATAATATTCACAAAAAATGAATAATTGTCCAGAAAACCCTCAAACTATTATATACGCGGCTGATTCAATTCAAAACTATTCAATTTAGCCAATTTAGTCATAACATTTTTAACGATTATTTAATATAACTTTTCAAGTCAATTTTAGTTGGAAACGGTTGACATTATTCAATTTAGCCAATTTAGTTATAAACATTTTAAAAATTATTTAATATAACTTTTTAAGTCAATTTTGGTTGGAAATGGCTAACATGGTGATAATCTAGTCAATGCTAATTATCTACATGGCAACAACCAACGCTAGGGGTTTGCATGGTGTGAGGGGGAAGCGGGGCGGTTCCCAGTTTCCAAAAAATAGGAACTGGGAACAAACCATTAGTTGCATGGATCTACCCGAGAATTGGACCGCCAGTCTGGTTTGGTTTCCGGGTGGATCCATGGAACCGGTTTCTTCAATAATAATATCGTTTTCCAAATCTCGCCGTGAATATTCTTCATATCGAGTAATTTTTTTTTTTAAATTGAATCGGCTTAATTAAGGGTACCATTTTTCTTTATTTTATTGGAAAATACTACCAAAGAAGAGAAATATGTTTTTTTTTCCTATTTTTGAATCATTTCAGTAGAAATCTAAAATATTATTTAAGGTTGAGGATCTAGATGATTGTCATATGTAGATCGTCTTTTCCTTTATCTCCTAAGAGTTCGTTTGGGAAGACTTTTGGAGAAAGTCCTTGAGAAAATGTAAATGCCTTTGATCTAAAAGGGTTTTTGGAAATGCAAATTGTGTTTGGTAAATCGTATTTGTGAAAGTCCATTTGTAAAGTATGTTTGAGCAAAATAGTGTTTGGATAAATTAACTTTACAAAAGACTTTTGTTATTGAAAAAAAGGAAAAAAAGGAGAATTGGTTGGTTACTGCCGGCGAGGGGTAGGTAGTCCGCTGAGGGGTAGGTCGGTGGTTTAACGAGAGGCAAGTAGTTGGTGAGGGTCGTCGCGACTAGATTGTGTAATCCCGATCGCACGTTTGGGTCGCCGGAGGTCGCGGGGCCTAGATCTAGGTCGTGGCGACCTCCGGTGACCCAAATCTACGTGCAATTTATGTCGTCGGAGGTCGTGCAGCCCAGATCTGGGTTGTGGACACCTCCGGTGACCTAGATCTGCCGGGGGTCGCAGCATCGCCGAGGTTGTACCGGTCGCGTGACCTTACTACGACCCAGATCTAGGTGGTTGCCGGAGGTTGCAGCGGTCGCGGCGACGCGACTTGCAGGGGGTCGCTGAGTTCACGCGACTGGCCGCCGACGGTCACCGTGACGCATCGGCCTCTTGCCGACCTCTGTCTAGCTCGTCGCCAACCCTTCGCAGCTTCGCGCAACTTCGTCGGCCAACCTCAACGAAGAAGAAGGTGAATAGTCATGAGGACAAAACCAGAAAAACGAAATGTTGGTGAGGACATTTGTGGAAATTTTTTTTTTGGCTTGCTCTCCGTCAGCCTTCCAAGAAGGCCGAATGCCCAAGGCAGCCCCCAACTTGCCTTGGCTTTCAGCCTTGGGAAGGCTTGCCTTTCCCGAAGGCAAGTAAAAAAAATCCTACCAAACACTCTCACTTTGGCCCAAAGGCCTTTAGCCCCTCAAAGACCCTTAGGAAAGCAGTTTCCAAACATAGCGTAAGAGTGCTCAATCTCTTATAATATTGGCTTTATTGAATTCTTTCTGTAGAAACAATTTCACCTATAATTCTTACCAAAAAAAAAAAAAAAAAAAACAATTTCATCGATACTCTACATATTCTTGAACACAATGTCCTATGTGAGTCCCAAACACACGTTACTAAATTCTTATAAAAACACGGAAACCGTGAGAGGAGATGGAGCCCTAAAATTTAGGTTTACTAATTAGTAATTTCGAAATTTATTTTAATATTAAAAATTAATATATTATTATAATATAATCAGTCCGGTCGGTGGGTGGATCCGCCCATGGAATCGGGAATCGGACCGATACCCACCGGTTCTCATAAATTGGAACTGGGAATCGAATTGGTTCTCTCAAGAACCACCGGTTCCAAGAGGTTCCGGTTTGGTTCCGGGTGGTCCGGGCGGGTCCCGGTTCTTTTGCATACTCCTAACCAACACTAAGTTGACATTTTTTGTAATTCTATTTGAGTTTCTTTTTTTTTGCCATTCTTTCTCCTTTGGTCACTAGGCCTTAGCATAGCGGGGCAGTTGTCGATCATTGTTGAGACTATCCATAGGCGAAATGGAAACAAAAAAGAAAAAAGGCTCAAAAGGAAGTGTTTATATAATTCTAAATGCAAGTGCACGTATCGAACAAGTAATATAATGACAAGAAAAAGTATCGTCCCACGGAGATCGATGATTAATAAACTAATTAAATACTAAAATAGATTAATTCTAAAATTTATCTAACAAATCAAAATATAATTTAAAATAAATTAACAGCAAAACTTGAAGACTAAATGCAGTAAAATCAATCAGATAAATATGTTAGAGCATCCGATTTCACCATAACCACTAGATATGAATTTCATATTATTGTAAATACAAGAACGATATCAAACATGTGATAGCAGAATTTCCTAATCTATTTACTATCTTATCTCTAGGTATAGCAAACCTACTCAGCTTATTAATCCATTATATTTTTATGTGAATTAAAATAAACATGAGTACATTAAAAATTATGAATATTCCCGGTTTACAATGAGTCTTTTGGATCACCTTATCACTGAAAGCAACACAAATAATACGGTATATTTCTATCCACGTTTAATTTATGGTTATATATTATAATGAGCAATTGCATATTATCACTTCTCAATCTCAAACATGCACATCGATCATTCAAGCCACAAAAAGTCACTCAAAAGCATTACACGCAATAATATATAACTCACATGAATGAAATCAATTGTAAAACATAAAAATCATGAAATTCATATCATCATGGTTAGGCTACATTATAACCCTAACAAAAGAAAATTAGAACATAGTAGAATAAAAAGTAAAAATATAAATCAAACTCAACATCTTGAATCAAAGAATAAGAATTTTGTCACAACTTTGTCTTCTCTTTAAAATACTTGAAAAACTCTTAGAAGAATGAAAAAACGATCTAACCCCTAAACTCTCTTTCCTATTTATAGGATATTTAAAATATTTATCTCCCAACGCTTGCAGATAGGAACAAAATCAAGAATTTCCTGATTTGATATCCATATTCCACTACTGTTTTTATTTGAATTCCTGATAGTTGCCATTCTTTTCCTTATCTTCTCCATATCTCATTATTCTCTATAAATAAGGAAAATTCAAATAATTAGAAGGAAATCCAAATATTTTCTCATAGATAATACATTAATTGTTGCCTAAAATAGGTAAATAACTCTATTTTTATAGAGTTATCAGGAAGAAGGAAAAAATGAATAGAAAAGGAAAAGAAGATTTAATAAATGGTTGCAAAAATTGTTCATGTCAACACTAGTTATTTTACATAAGACATCTAGTGCACACATCAACAATTTTCAATGGAAATTTGATTGGAAGGATTACATTGAAAAATCATCTTATTAGGATTATATTGGACAAATTAAAAAGTTTAGGATTGAATTGACTAAAATATAATAAATTTAGGATGTTTGGATAATTTCCCCCCCCAAATGAATTTCAAGCGTATTAAGTGTGATGCACCTCTTATAGAGTAGGTAAGATGAGAATCAAAATTTGGATGAATGATCTAAATATAAGATTATTAAAAAGTTCTTTTCTATGACTATCAACTAAGTATATTGCGAAAGAAGTCGGTGATTTTCTTTTTTTTGTTAGAAAAGTCAATTAATTGCAAATTATAAATTTCCCTTACTCAATTTCAGTAAGTACCTTAAAGACATTATAAAATAAAAAGCTATAGCTGCTTAACAGAAAATTTCATTTCTCATTCTTTCTGGATTCTACTTCCATTGTCTCTCTCTTTACATTCTAAATTTCTCCTCCATCCTTTTTCTCTTTGCCATTGATTTTTTCTTTTTATCTACTTTCCTTTCTTTTTTATTTTCCCCCCAATTCCTCCTAACGCACTTTCGAAGAAAACATATAGAAATCTGCTCGTGCTCCATGTGATGGGGTTCCGTGGCTCTCATTGAAGCTTCATATCTCTTCTGCATTAGAATAATAAGCTGCCACGATCTGAACGAAATCAGCTCGGGTCCTTGTGTGGGGTAACTAGAAATTTTATATTGGGAGCACCCCTTTCAAAGCAAAACTACTAGAAGCTGAAACTACTTTTGGTACGAATTGCTTAGAGACACGTTGCGAAATAGTGCTCATAGAAAGAAGTGTCATCCGTCTCTATCGCCGATTGATGTCTTCCATTCGTTGGGAGGTTTCCCAAATATCCGAAGATCGGTTAGTTTAGAATAGAGTGGTTGTCGGGTCAAAAAAGAGGAAATTTCACCAGATAATTTCTTTAAGTCTTTGTATTCTCAATATAAAAATTATGACATGTTATAGTTGGGAGATTATTAAATAACTCTTTTTACTCGAGATTATAAATGTGATATAATAATATAATTATCTTGCTTTTGGTTTGCCATTTAATTCAATCATTTTATATATTTATTTATTTTATTTTGATAAGAAATAAGAGCAAAGCCCTAGACTTATATCATTACTCTCCTAATAAGATTGGATCTTATATGATCTTCTATCATAAAGAAAGTAACCTCTTAGTGACTTATTTGATGTTAGCGTGTCATTGACATCAGACGACTGAAGTATTTAATTTACTCATCAGTCTGCACAAGAATTTCATTCTCTAAAAGTATGTACAATTTTGGGTTATAGGAAATACTCTACATCTTCACAATCTAAGAAAGGAGGATGTTTCCAGAATTGAGGGAGGGAGTTGATTTTTGAAGAAGGGAAATGACCGCTTGCAAGTCTACCTTAACAATAAGTTTACAAAATGCAAGGCAAGATGTCAATTTTGAGATCTAAATATATTTTAATTTAGTCATTTTATTACTAATGAACTGGAGTCTCTCTTCACATCCCACGCCACCCCCACTCTCCTTGGAAAAAAAAAGGAAGAAGAAGAAGAAAGAATTGGAGTGTTTCTCTGAGAGGAGCAATCAAAGCGGGGGTTTCTCTATAGCCACACAATCAAACCTAATGGAATTCACAACAACGCGCTGCACCAAGGATCAGCTGCTCAAGAATGTGGTGGCCATCCAATTAAATGCTGAGAAATCTCACTCATCGATTGTATCCTTTTTAAGTTTCTGTGTATTACAATTTCTTCATATAGGAGAGGAACGAAGAAATGCACATGATTATAACCGATAATGGTCAGGAAATCAGCTCTTCAATAGACCATAGAAGCCCCCCAAATCCACTGACAGCGAATCTTTTTACTAATACCATCATCTAGACGTGCAGCCACTACGCTCATTCATGTATTAGTCACATGATTGATTTAGTGTCAATAGCAAATAGTTTAAATTCTTGCGCCCATAGAAGCTCACTCCCACCAGGGACAAATACTACCACATGAGATAAACGTATTTCCACATTCAACATGTGCAGTCGACTACTTGGTGTAATAATATATTTTTTTGGTCAGTCCTACTGTATTCCTACTCTACACTTACTCTCAGACTTTTGCCCTACCTCTTGCAGGGCGTGGGAGTCGAAACCCACTCCTGAAACTTACGCTTCCCCACCCCATCCCCCCTGAGAAGGTGGGGATTTGAACTCCTCACCTCCCCCTTCCATGTTGGAAGGATGGCCACTGGGGCGAATCCCGGTGGTATAATAATATATTTGGTGACACATGAATGTGGATTTTGAAAAAAGTGCTATATCTTCCCACATTCTTGTTTTGAAGAAAACTTAATTTGGGATAAATTTACTTGAAAAAACGTATATTAAGGAGGAATCAAAAAAATGGATTGAATATTCATGACAAGGTGATCGACAAGTCTACCTCAGCACTCCATGTTCTCTCCGTGTCGAAAGATATTATTTCATAGACTGATTTATTTAAAGGAAAGGAGAATATGAAAGTATTTGTTAAGTCCATTCCATGAACATAACAGAAAGTGTTCACGTGGAACCCTAAGCGGAATCCATTCAAAATGCGCCAACGAGGCTGAAAATAAGAGTAAATGGAATTACAAGCCAACGAGCGCATGGGAATAAGAATAAGTACATAAATTATTTTTGGTCCTTGAAAGGTTGGCGAGAGCGTTCCCCTCGTGGTGAGTTTTTTATAGCAGAGAGAGAGAGAGAGAGAGTAGTTGCGTGCCCTTTAAACAAAACCAAGGTACAGAAAGCTCAGCGACTTCATAAGCTTTCCAAGAAAGTACAAAAACCCTCGCCGACCTCCTCCTTCTCCTCCTTCGTCGGTGAGCTTCGCTCCACTTAGAAATGACCCCTTTAAAATCTTTTTAATTCGTGTGCTGTTTACTTGCTGACATTTCATTGTGTTGCAGTGTTCCTGAGATCCTACAAAAGGAAATGTTCCCTCTCTCTCTCTCTCTCTCTTCCCACTTCTCTTTTTCCCATTCTTTTGCTAGTTTGGGTTGGTAATGGTTTGGATCTATCGATTTTATTTTAGCATTCCTGTTTTTCTTTCTCAAGGAAGAGATCCAGGAAACAGAGAACAATAGAAGTTCCAACCTTGAAGCTTTTTTGTTGGAACGAGACTTCATAATGGAGTCCATCTCCATTGGTTTGGGATCTCTTTCGTTTTCTTTTGGCCACAGAAATGTGTGGTTTGGATGATGCTATTTTTCCGATAATTAAGTATTTTATGATACATTGAGTTTCTTCAATTTTGCTATGTAGTAGTGCACAGTGTTTTTCTTTTAGCAGAATCTTGAAGTTTTAGGTGGATTGAGTGCTCAAAACATCGTTCGAATTTTTCTCAGGGTGCTGGAAAATCTGGCCTTCGTGGATCAATATCAAATGAATCCCTATGGTTACTCTCCCACCGAGTCTGGCTTTAATCAATTCACTTCATTTTCTTCGGCATCGACCTACTCGTCAAATCAAATCCAAAACGTTGGCCATTCATGTGATGTCCCTATCGCAACCGAGCACAAAAACCCCCAAATGAAACCATCTCCACCATCAAATTCTCAAATTATATCCTTTCAGAACTCAGATCTATACCCAAACATGTCTCAGCAATATCCTGGTAAGTGAGGCTTGTGGACTGACAAACTGTTGAAGGCTAAAACAGTTATTTGGTGGCGTGATGGAAATGAAAAATTTCTCTCTTCGCTTTCTGTTATTCTTATATTTGTTTTCTAGGAACCTATGAGTTGCAAGATGGGGAAAATATGATGATGAAGAGAAGTGGTGGTGGTGGTCCATTTAGTAGAACAACTTTGCACGGACCAGAACACGTTATTGCAGAGAGGAAGCGCCGGGAGAAGCTGAGCCAGCGGTTCATTGCTCTTTCATCCATCATTCCGGGCCTTACAAAGGTACTCCAAATGAATTATTTTTGTGTGAAAGTTCCTGAAGGAATGGTATCTATTTCTTTTTTTCCACCTTCATCATATATTTCTATTAGGTGTGTTCGCAATCTTGGTTTCATTTGAGAAATTATGGTTGGGTTCCAAACTTAAACCAAATACTAATAAGTCATATTAAGCTAATACTTGTCTTTTTGATAAACGGGAAAAAAAAAATTAGGACCCTCTTGACAGGATATGTATCTGCAGTATGCAATGCTAACTATTTGGAGGACTAACATTAGTATAGACATTTATCTTCCTCCCTACTGAATAAGAAGGACCTCCTCGCTTAATGCTTGACTTTGCATAATGAGTAATGGAAAAGTTAATTACTTTCTATTTAGGTGAGGAAACACACCTTAGGTAGGTAAACCCCAGGTTTATGAAGTACTCTAAAGATTTGTTTATCGAGGGAAGCAAACCAATCTCAAGAGTCTACCTAACTTTTAGAATCGCGGATTGGAGATCATATGCAACTCAGATAAAAAAAGGTAGACTTTTGAGATTGACATTGGCAAATGGGTAGTTCGACAGTGGCCTTACATGCTGTTCGCTAAATTGACAATGGAGGACATACGTGATTGTTTTAGTGTGTGTTTATTGAGGTAGCATACCAGTTTCCAAAGACTATCTAACTTTTAGATACACGGATTGGCGATAATATGCCAATGCACCTTAGATAAAAAGGTAGAAAGCAGTTGCTGACTTCAAAAAACGAGAGAGGAATCCATGAAAGGGCAAGACCAAAGACCGAGATTAGAGAATCAGATAGATTAATAATTTGAGGAAAAGAGCTTTTCTGTTCTTGTGATTGGGTTTTTTTTGTTTTTTTTTTTTGTAGTTAATGAATTAAATTAGTTTTGACCATCATATTCATGAGAACATGTGTGTGTTCTCTTAAGGAGTAAAGTTAAACTAACACAGTTTGCCCATAAACTAAGAAACTGTAAATCAGTGATAGACAATTTAAGTGAATCATGATTATCATTTTAGATTAATACCCAACTACATATGGGCAAAGGGTTGCTAATGTCAAGTACTATTACGCTGGAATTCATGAAAATCATTCAACCACTTAGGCTCGACGATGATTGAGTTGATTTAGATTGTTTGATACATGTTTGCAACATGTTGGTGATTGGATATTCTTTCTTGTAATAAAATATTACTAGGTACTATTCACGCATTTAAAATATGATAAGATTCTATTTATCTATCGTCAAATGATTTAGATCGGTATAATTTGCATAAGTCAATATCTTTTACATATCTTAAGATACTGTCTTTTGAACTTGTCTAGAGGTGTGTCCATCTCTTTCTAGTTGCTTACCACATTTAGATCCTTAGTTTTGTCTTCATGAATTAAAATCAAACTTGAATTTCGTTTTCTACTGCTTAATTTTCACTGTCATGACTATCAAAGGACAATCAATCAAATAAGTCATATTTCATGCGTATCATTTTGTATATGCTAGTTAGTGATTTGAGATCATTAGAGAGTACTTGTAGCATTCTTTTCATACTATTCACATTCGTCTCATCAATCAGAAAACAAATCCCTACAAACGATGGAGGAAAACAAAACCCTTTTAAGAGGTAAAATGCTCGACAAACCAACTTAAATTTGACCTCTAGGTAAAATAGTCTGATTTATACAGGTACTTGCTTAAGGATTGTTTGCAAATTGAGACTCACCTCGTATTGAAATAGTCAACATAACAAAGGTTCCACCACCTACAAGGACCTTTATCAATCGCCAGAAAACTTAGGGACCAAATACGTAGCACTGTATTCCAATTCATCACATTATAAGCCTTCATTGTTCCCGCAAAAAAATTGATAAATGTTCTGGTTGCATAGCTGGACAAGGCTTCTGTCCTAGGAGATACGATAAAGTACTTGAAACAGCTTGAGGAACGTGAGAAGACCCTCGAGGAAGAGGTGGCCATGAGAACCGTGGAATCCGCGATCTTCGCAAAGAAGCCATCGCTCCAACGTGGTGATGGCGTTATATGTTTTCCATCTGACGAGAAGTCGTATGACCCACCCATCGATCAGCAACTACCTGAGGTCAAAGCCCGGGTGTTGGGGAAGAACGTTTTGATCAAAGTCCAATGTGAGAAGCACGAGGGTTGCATCAAGGAAGTGATGAAACAAATGGAGGACATGAACTTGACAACTCTAAATATCGGCGTCCTAACATTTGGGAGTTCCCTCCTGGATATCACAATTGTGGCCCAGGTAATTATTGCCAATTTCTTCATATTGTTTCAATGAAAATTATTCTTTTAAAACTTCAACTAGTTTCTGATTTCCTACTACTGCGGACGATTTTGCATTCTGATCCTTTGTGGAGAGCATATTGTCTGTTCAGATATTCTTGGCAACGAACTGTCATCCAGATTTCGGTATTGAAAAGTCCGTAATATGGTTCCTCGATAATTATATTTGCTTTGGCGTCACTTCTCGTCATGCCCCAGAAGCTTTTGGATTTCGTTTTTAACATCCAAAATAACAATAAACGAGAGAAGATTACTAATTCCACATGCCAAAGGAAACTACTGTTAAAAATTAAATGTCATATGTGCACAAATTCTCAGAGCATGTTCAAACCACTTGTTGTTTGAGATGTTGCTGTGTAAATTAATTTCTTCTTATTCAGAGCAGAGTTATGGTATTTCATCTTCAGTTATATAGAAATCATACTTGTTTCGTCTACATTACTTGCAGATAGAAAATGAGAACCGCCCGACAATTGAGGAGATAGTTGAAAAACTACGTGATGCTCTGACCATGTTCATTGGATCATCTTCAAGACGGTCAGCTTGTTAGGCAAAAAATCGTTAGTCTGCCATGGTCTGTATCTTATAGATGTTCTGGATTACGTGTTAGTGCAAGAGTTGTGGGTAATTGTACTATTATGTGCATTGTAACTTCTTACTGATTGTGGTAATTATCTATTAGTGCAAGATTTAACCATGCGTTAGTGCAAGAATTGTGGGAAATTTGCCCTCCTGGCTTTTTTATCTCTACTGGTCTCGCTTCTGTTGCCCTCGTCACCTGTTTTGAACTGCTTGGAGGTGGTATGGGGCTATCTTCTTTATCCTTGTTATTGCAGTTTTCTTTGTGGTAGATCTCTCATCTTGCTTGACCCGTTGTTAAATCTTTGTTTAAGACTGATTTGGTCATCTATTATGATTATTTTCCTGTATCTACAGTGAAGCATTTCATGGGGCTCATGGCAGCAATTTTGTGAGGATTATGATGGAAATGGAACCAACCAAGAGTCCACTGTAATGAACCAATCCTGCAGAAACCAAGTTTTCCTTCCGTGTAGTTCATTTGCACGGGTCCTCTCACGTGGAAAGAAGAGATGACCTTTATCGAGACACGGACCCAAATTGCGATAAATCTCCCTTGTTACTTTCGTATCTCAGTCTAAAATCTGCTGGTTTTGATTCATCTAATCTGATTCTAAATCATTGCCTCTGAAACTTTTCATGTCTCGTTTTCTTTTGGTCATACCTCCAGAAATATTAGCTCGTTCATGATTGTTTTCTTCTTTTCGTTCCGGCAAGTGCCATGCTTCTGGTAGTTGCATTGCAAAGTTTAGTCTTTCTTTAGTGCAGAGAAATTAGGAGAGAAGACCCATATCTTCAGGAGGCATGGCGAATTAGATGCTTTTGGCTTTTCAGTTTGCAGGTTGTAGATGCAGTTAGTTGTATAAAGGTGTATACTTGTAATCATCATGTGTTTGTCCCATCTATTAATAAAATCCATTGTTTGGATTAGAGATGGACAGACATAAAAATGTAACTCAATTCCATAGATCTCCTCCAGTACATTCTTTGCCGATCTTATGGACAAATTTTTTTTTTTTTTTTGGTAAAGGTAAGAGATATATTGAGGAAAAGCCAAATGTACGAAAAATCTCGTCACCAAAAACTTACACTCCAAATGCAAGAACAAAAGGAGTGGAAGGGTGATGAGATGAAAAAGCCGCAAAACGCGGCACAAACACTACAACACCTAGCCAAAAAGAAGAACGGCATGGTCAACCGGCTACAAAAGACACCACAAGTGAGGAAGAGGTCACCGTCGAAATGAACTACCTACGGGTCCCTAGTGAAAATAATCGGGTTTAGGCCCCAACTTTTTTGCAACCTTCTGTTTCTGAAATTATCTTCGACGTTCCTGAAGGTGATAGCCTTGTCTTGGACCACTTTGAAGAGGTGGTTCTTCATGGTCGGGACCGTCAGGGTTTGGTCTCTAAAGATGATGTTATTCTTGTTTTTCCAAATGATATGACAAAGCACTCCAAAGGAAAAATGGGCAATGCACTTGTAGAAATCTTTAACCATCAAATAGGTAGCGGCCCAACGGAGGTTCTCCCTCCAAGTTATGTTACGCCAAGGCAAATTGCATCTAGAAGCCCAAAAGAAAGCAATGCCAACTGTGACACAGCAATAAAAGAACAAGTGATCAACAAAGTCGGGCATACTCTTACAAAACGCACGGGCAGCACTTCCAATCCTACCATAGGACAGAAGAAGAGCCTAGGTTGGAAGTCTGCGCTTGGCAACGAGCGAAAGATTAAGCTGATAGCGAGACACTATGGCGTTGTCCCACACAAAGGAGTGCCAATGGACTTGCGATCTCTTCTTCCTGATGGAGTTCCACGCCATAGCGAGACACTATGGCGTTGTCCCACACAAAGGAGTGCCAATGGACTTGCGATCTCTTCTTCCTGATGGAGTTCCACGCCATTGCCATCGTGAACCGGCCCGAAGAGCTTTCACGCTAGCAGAAATGATCTGGGTCACCCGACAGGATTGGGAGAGGATGACCCCACGATTCAAGTACCGTCTTGAAAGCTTGGCTAGCATCTGAGAAGAGGTCAGCAACACAGGCCTGCCTAGAGAGCCTTGAGCTGTAGATAAGTGAATCTGAGAAGAGCAGGTTCAGGGGCCCCCTAGGGTGCCAATTATCAAACCAAAGAGAGGTTGTTTGGCCATCGTCAATTTTCCAGTAGAAGGCTATACGGAAATCACTCCTCAGGTTCAACAAGCTCTTCTAGGCCTAGGAGCAACAGGTTGGCTTCCTAGCAACCCAAAAGTTTTTGTTCTTGAAGAAAGTGGAATGAACCCACCTACACTACAGCGCTTCCTTGTCAGAGAACAAGAGCCATATATGTTTCAGCATGACAGCTTTATTGCAATCTCGGAGCCTCCTGATACCTAGTCTTCCTTCAACCTTTGGAAGGAAAACTTCATCCCAAGCTACCTTAGCACCACCCATGCCCAGATCCAGACCTTTCCACATGAATTGTCTGAGAATTTTCTCTATTTGGTCCACCATAGCTATAGGTAAAACAAATACACTAGCCCGATAGGCTTGTATAGCTTGAAGAACTGACCTGATAAGTTGAAGCTGTCTAGCAAGAGAGATGAAACGGTGAGTCCAAGACTGAACCCTTGCAGTAATACGTTTGACAAGGGCACAACAGTCTGCTTTGTTGATCCTCGAAGTGATTATAGGAATGCCCAGGTACCAAACCGGCTCCAACTTCAAGAGAATACCATTCCTTAAGGAGGGTGCACCACCCGCCAAAAAAATTTCACTCTTGCATGGGTTAGGACAAAGGCCACTCCAAGAAGAAAATATATGAAGACCTTCCTTGAGGAGAGCCACCGTAGGAAGGTGAGCTTCACAAAAAAGGAAGACATCATCTGCAAAAAAGAGATGTGAAAGACCCATTGCCTTACACCTCTAGAAGAACTTGAAATCAGGCCTCAAAGAGTACCTAAGAATGATCCCTGAAAGCACCTCCATAACCATAGTGAAAAGGTAGGGAGAGATGGGATCACCTTGGTGGAGATCTCGGCCGCTCGCAAAGAACTCGTGGAGCTCTCCATTCAAAGCAACTGAAAATTTGGGTGTGTGCACACAAGTCATAATAAGTCGCGTGACAGACTGAGGGAAGCCAAAGGCCAACAACACACCTTCGAGAAAGTTCCAATCCACAATATCATAGGCTTTCCTGAAGTCCACATTTATCACACATTTAGGGAGATAAGGCTCAAGATGGAAGCTAGAGAACAGCTCCTGGGCTAGCAAGATGTTATCCCTAATCCGCCTGCCTTTTACAAAAGTAGTCTGATAAGGGCCTATCAAGCTCTTCAAAGCTAGGGCCACCTGATTAGATAGGACATTTGTAATACACTTGTAAATTGTGTTGCAGCAGGCGATAGGCCTATAATCCTCCACAGAAGTGGTGTTGATTACTTTAGGAACCATTACCAAGATGGTATTGTTAATCTCCCTTAAGAGTCTTCCGAAGGTGAAGAAATCCATCACTGTAGCCATGACTAAGGGACCAACTGTGTTCCAGTTTTCTTTGAAGAACTCCGCTATGAAACCATCCGGTCTAGGTGCCTTTCCCCTAGGCAAGGAGAAGATAGTGTCTCGGATCTCCAACTCTGTAATTGGCTGGGCAAGGAGTGCAGCCTGATCATCCAAGAGTGGATGCTGGATAACCTCCCTCAGGTCCTCTATCAAGGGTCTAACCATCTCTCCTTGCGGCGCCAAGAGGTCCTCAAAGAACTCTACAAATCGACGCTGCACTAGCCATGGCTCGGTCATTTGGTTCCCCGAAGAGTTGAGAATGGAAAGGACCCTGTTTCTCAAATGTCTTTTGTTGACATACTGATGGAAGAACTTGGTATTGCGATCTCCCTCCCTGAGCCATCTGACCCTAGACTTCTGCCTGAAGGACTCCTCCAAGGCACGCAACTCTGCAAAGATACACCTTTGGTTTTTTTCCACCTCAGCGAGGTCAATAGAAAGGGGGTTTTGCTGCAAGCCTGCCTGAGTGGTCTACAACGTCTTTCTCGCATCAAGAGTTCTGAGAGAGATATTAGAAAAAGAATCTCTATTGAGCTGCTTGAGCCGACATTTAAGAGCCTTGACCTTACAAACAAATTTATACATAGGGACTCCAACACCCGGGGCATCCCAAACTTGCAAGACAATCTCGTTGAACTCCGGGTACTTCATCTAGAAGTCGAAAAACTTGAAGGGCTTCCTCCGAGGAGTTGGGTTAAGCACCTTCACCACCATAGGCGAGTGATCCGAGATTCCCGATGCTAGGAAGGAGGCTTCTGAGTAAGAGAGATCCAGACTCCACTTGGTGTTCATCAGAACCCTGTCGATTTTTCTTGCTTTCCTAGAAGGCCCTGAGGATGTAGTCCAAGTGTATCTAAAACCAACGAACCTCAAGTCTTCCAGCTCAGCCTACTCCAAGCACTGTCCAAAATAATTTTCTTTTTTTGACTCCCTTTATTTGTTTTTTTCAAGAATGAAGCTTCATCACATCCTATCTCTCTCCACTTTTTTTTTTTTTCTTTTTACTATAAGCATTATTACAGAAATAATTTTACTATGACAGCTATGGATGTAATCAAAGATGATTTTACTATAACAGTTTTGGATGTATCTAATGAGGAAAAGTTATAATATTTGGGGAGGATTATCTTTTTGCTTAATGAATTCAGATGCACGCCATGACTCCGTAACGTATGTAGATGTACTGTGTTAGATTTTGCTTGATTTTGCTGAGTTGGCAGTTTATGATCTGAAATTGTGATTACTGTTCTTTTTTAACAAGGCCTAGTCGGCAAATTCTTAGTGTTACCTCGTTCTGAGTAAGGTAATCAAATTTCCAAATAGCGGCACGCTATCCTTCTGCTCCTGCAACATGACTTACGGTCTGTTAGGGAGTGGCTGGCTGTCTTTACGATGGTTTCGTTATATCAAGAATAGTAAAGTTAAGAACTATTTTTCCTCCCTGAGTTCTTCTAGGATTTAGTAGCTTTCTTTACGATCACCGTCTAGCTTTATTGCATTGGTTCAACAATACTCAACTACTTCTCTAATGGTAGTTGTTTGTTCGATTATCTCATCTTGTTCTTTAGGAAGGTTCGGTTGTCATTTTGCTATCCTATTATGAGATGTATGGAATTGTTTTTCTCCATGTCTTTCCTTGGCTTTTTCGCTAACAGTGAGTTGTCTTGGGCTTTTTAAGCGTTTGAATGATGTCCATGGTTGTCATGGTAATTTGGACATCCCGATTAAGGCAATGGATTCGCTTGTTGTCTTCAAATTTTGTACGTAAATGATTTCCGTAAGGTTTCGTGACGAATGCTTTTAATGCTGTTCTTCCGGCGATTCGGATCAGCTTCTTCTATGTTGTGCTCATTTGACATCAGGTTTATTAAATGTGGAGTACATTGGGCGGACGACTAAAGCATGGTGCTACGATAGGGATGTCGGATTCTAACCGAGATTGAGTTATGCAGACTATGAATATCTTGGTAGTCATCATCGATTTCCAATACTCTCCCTTCGGGAGTTGATTCTCCTATCCAGCTTTCCAGATACTGTAGTCTTTGCTGCTCTAATTAAATAAAAGAAACGAACCTCAAGGTTGCGGAAGCTCGACGAAACGTCCTGGAACCTTTAGTTCACAAAATTGGAAGTCATTTGTTTTTACGAACCGTGTGCAAGTTATTTTGAATCAGGACTATTAGCTTAGATAAAAAAAAAAAAAAAAACCATGAAATTAATTGAGTTGTGGGGCTTGTAGAGTATTTTGCGAGTTTCAAGATAATTGGATTGTTGTACCAGTATTTTTAGGTAAAAATATGATTTCGAAACTGATGCGAGATACTCGCTAAAACTGACATTATGATTTAAAATCAATTTTTTTAGGTGGGTTATTAGAGACAAAAACAATTTAAGTTGTATTTACAAAAAATGAATAATTGTCCAAAAAATTCTCAAACCATTGCATGAGCAGCCAATTCAATTCAAAACTATTTAATTTGGCCAATTTAGTTATAAACTTTTTAAGGTTTTTTAATATAGCTTTTCAAGTCAATTTTAGCTAGAAACGACTGACATTGTTGTAATCTAGTTAGTGCCAGTTATCTATGCGGCAACGACGTGGACAGTTTTTATAATCTTTTTTAAATTTTCTTTTTTTTTCCCTTCCTCCTTCTCTGGTCACTATGGGGGTGCATGATAATCAAAATTTCTATTTCAGAAATAGTTTTTTTTTTTTTTTTGTTCCATACCGTTTCCTCGGAAGAGAAATCTATTTGATAAACCTATTCAGTTTTTCTATTTATGGAATATATTTTTATTCCATAAATATGTTTGGAAGAGAAATCAGAAGCTAAAATTTTATACTTCTCTATTTCTGGAATAGAAATCAGAAATAAAAATTCTTTTCATTGTTCGTCAATCGATCTTTCATTCGTTGCCGCTGACCACTGTCCATCGATTGCTCACTGTCGCCGTTGCCGGTTGCCGCCCACTGCCGGTCGCCGATCGCTGGCCGCCGCGCAGCCGCCGCCGCCGGTTGTCGGCCGGCCGTCGCCGCTCGGCTGGCTGGCCGACCGTCACCGCTCGCGCTGGTTGCCGATCGCCGACCGTCGGCCCCACCGCCGGTTGCTAGTTGCCCGCCATCGCCACTGGCTGCCGTCGCCGGTCGCTGTCGTCGCCGGTCGCCGTCGTCGCCGGTCGCCGCCGACGCCAGTCATCGGCCTCCACCGGCCGCCGGCCATCGCCGCCCTCCAGTCGCCGATCGCCAGCCACCGGCCCCGCCGTTGCCGCTGGCCATCCATCCTTGCCGATCATCGGTCCACCGCCGTCCGAAAGGAAGAAATTTTGTGTCGTTATCAAACGAATTTTTATTTTTAGAGTAGAAATTTTGTGTCGTTATCAAACAGTTATTTTTGCTTAGAAACTCTTCTAGAAATAGAAATAGAAAAATCTGTTTCTGTTCTAGAAACTATTTTTGGAACAGAATGGTTGTCATGCACCCCCTACGCCTTAGCATAGCGGGGGCAATTCTCACTTGTGGCCGGTTGTCTATGATTGTTGAGACTATCCATAGGCAAAATGAAAAGAAAGGCTAAAAAGAAGAAGGAAAAAATATAACAAGAAGGAAAAAAATTGATAAATAGTTGGAAAAATTGTTCACATCAATATCAATTATGTTACATAAGATATCTAGCGTGCATGTCAACAATTTTTAGTGAAATTTGACCGGAAGAATTATATTGAAAAATCACCTTATTAGGACTAAATTGGGCAAATTAAAAAGCTTAAGATTAAATTAACTAACATATAATAAACTTAGGATTTTTGGACAATTTCCCCCCACAAAGGAATTTCAAGCGCATTAAATATCGTGCACCTCTTATAGAGTAGGTAAGATGCAAATCAAAATTTGGATGGATGACCAAAATATGAGATTATCAAAAAGTTCTTGTCTAAGACCATCAAATAAATATATCGTGAAAAAAGACGGTGGATTTTTTTTTTTTTTGGTTAGAAAAGTCAATTAATTGCAAATTATAAATTTTCTTTACTCAATTTCAGTAAGTACCTTAAAGACATTATAAAATAAAAAGGTATAGCTACTTAACAGAAAATTTAATTTCTCATTCTTTTTGGATCTACTTTCAATGTCTCTCTCTTTACATTCTACAATTCTCTTCCATCCTTCGTCTCTTTGCCATTGATTTTTTTTTTTTTTTATCTACTTTCCCTTCTCTTTATTTTTTTGCTCAATTCCTCCTCACGCACTTTCGAAGAAAACATATAGAAATCTGCTCGTGCTCCATGTGATGGGGTCTCGTGGCTCTCATTGAAGCTTCATATCTCTTCTGCATTAGAATAATTAAGCTCTCACGATCTAAACGGAATCTGCTCGAGCTCCTTGTGTAGGGTAACTAGGAATTTTATATTGGGAGCACTCCTTTCAAAGAAAAACTACTAGAAACTACTTTTTGTACGAATTGATTAGAGACACGTTGTGAAATAATGCTCATAGAAAGAAAAGTCATCCATCTCTATCACCGACTGATGTCTTCCATTTGATAGGAGGTTTCCCAAATATCCGAAGACCGGTTGGTTTAGAATGGAATGGTTGTCGGATCAAGAGAGCCTTTGTATTCCATGACACTTCAATATAAAAATTATGACACTTTATAGTTGAGGGATCATTGAATATCTCTTTTTACTCAAGATTAAAATGGTGATATAATAATATAATTATCTTGTGTTGGGGTCGCCATTTAATTCAATCATTTAATTAATTAATTTATTTATTTTGGTAAGAAATAAGGGCAAAGCCCTAGAGTTACATCATTACTCTCCTAATAAAATTTGATCTCGATCAATAAATGAAGTAATCTCTTAGTGACCTATCTAATGTTAGGGTGTAATTTACATTAGATGATTGAAATAATTAATTTGCTTATCAATCTGCACATGAATTTCATTCTCTAAAAGTATGTATGATTTTGGCTTATAGGAAATACTCTGATATGTGAACTCCGATATCGTCACAATCTAAGAAAGGAGGATGTCCCCATAGAGGGAATTGGATTTTGAAGAAGGGAAATAGTTGCTTGCAAGTCCACCTCAACAGTAAATTTTCAAATGCTAGGCAAGATGTCAATTTTGAAATCTAAATATATGCCATATAGTCATTTTATTAATAATGAACTGAAGTCTATCTTTACACCCCACAACCCCCCAAAAAAAAAAAAAAAAAAGGAAGAAGAAGAAAGAATTGGAGTGTTTCTCTCAGAGAAGCAACCACGGGGGGTTTCTCTACACACCACGCAATCGAACCTAATGGAGTTCATGACAATGCACTACACCAAGGATCGGCTGCTCAAGAATGTGGTGGCTAGCCAATTAAATTTTAAGTTTTTGTGTATTACAATTTCTTTATATAGGAGAGTTATGAAGAAATGCACATGATTATAACCGATAATAGTCAAGAGATCAGCTCTTTCATAGACCACATAATCCAAATCCACTGACAGAGAATCTTTTTACTAATGCCATCATTTGGACGTGCAACCGTTGCTCTCATTCATGTATCGGTCACATGATTGATGTAGTGTCAATAGCAAATAGTTTAACTTCATGCGCACAAAGAAGCTCACTCCCACCAAGGACAAATACTGCCACATGAGATAAACGTATTTCTACATTCGACATGTGCAGTCAATTACTTGGTGTAATCATATATTTGGTGATGCATGAATGCGGATTTTGAAAAAAGCGCTCTATCTTCCCACATTCTTGTTTGAAGAAAACTTAATTTGGGACAAAAATTACTTGAAAAAGTGTATAGTAAGGTGGAATCAAAAGAGTGGAATGGATATTCATGACGAGACGGTCGACAAGTTTTTTTCAGCACTCCATGTTCTCTCCGTGTCGAAAGAAGAGATTATTTCTTAGACCGATTATTTAAAGGAAAAGAGAATATGAAAGTATGTGTTAAGTCCAATCCACGAACATAACAGAAAGTGTTCACGTGGAACCCTAAGCGGAATCCAGTCAAAATGCGCCAACGAGGCTGAAAATAAGAGTAAATGGAATTACATGCCACTGAATGCGTGGGGAGAAGTACAGAAATTAATTTTGGTCCTTGAAAGGTTGCGGCGAGTTTTGTCTAGCAGAGAGAGAGAGAGAGAGAGAGAGAGAGAGAGAGAGAGAGAGAGTTGATGTGTGCCCTTTAAACAAAACCAAGATACAGAAAGCTCAGCAACTTCATAAGCTTTTCAAGAAAGTACAAAAACCCTCGCCGACCTCCTCCTTTGCCTCCTTCGTTGGTGAGCTTCGCTTTACTTACAAATGACCCCTTTAAAATCTTTTTACTCGAGGGCTGTTTACTTGCTGACATTACATTGTGTTGCATTGTTCTTGAGGTCCTACAAAAGGAAATGTTCTCTCTCTCTCTCTCTCTCTCTCTCTCTCTCTCTCTCTCTCTCTTCCCACTTCTCTTTTTCCCATTCTTTCGCTAGTTTGGGTTGGTAATGGTTTTGGATCTATCGATTTTATGTTAGCATTTCTGTTTTTCTTTCTCAAGGAAGAGATCCAGGGAACAGAGAACAATAGAAGTTCCAATCGTGAAGCTTTTTTGTTGGAACGAGACTTCATAATGGAGTCCATCTCCATTGATTTGGGACCTCTGTCGTTTTCTTTTGGCCACAGAAATGCATGGTTTGGATTATGCTATTTTTCCGATAATTAAGTATTTTATGATAGATTTTCTTCAATTTTGCTATGTAGTAGTGCACAGTGTTTTTCTTTTAGCAGAATCTTGAAGTTTTAGGCAGATTGAGTGCTCAAAACATTGTTTGAATTTTTGTCAGGGTGACGGAAAATCCGGCCTTCATGGATCAATATCAAATGAATCCCTTTGGTTACTCTACCACTGAGTCTGGCTTTAATCAATTTACTTCATTTTCTTCAGCATTGACCTACACGTCAAATCAAATCCAAAACGTTGGCCACTCGTGTGATGTCCCTATTGCAACCGAGCACAAAAACCCCCAAATGAAACCAACTCCATCATCAAATTCTCAAATGATATCCTTTCAAAACTCAGATCTATACCCAAACATGTCCCAGCAATATCCTGGTAAGTGAAGCTTGTGGACTGAATTTTTCGAAGGGTGAAACAGTTTTTGGTGTTGTATGGAAATGAAATATTTCTCTCTTCGCTTTCTGTTATTCTTATAATTGTTTTCTAGGAACCCATGAGTTGCAAGATGGGGAAAATATGAAGATGAAGAGAAGTGGTGTTGGTAGTACATTTAGTAGAACAACTTTGCATGGACAAGAACACGTTATTGCAGAGAGGAAGCGCCGGGAGAAGCTGAGCCAGCGGTTCATTGCTCTTTCATCCATCATTCCGGGCCTTACAAAGGTACTCCAAATGAATTACTTTTGTGTGAAAGTTCCCGAAGGATTGATATCTGTTTCTTTTTTTTCCACCTTTATCATATATCTCTATTGGGTGTGTTCGCAATCTTGGTTTCATTTGAGAAATTATGGTTGGTTCCAAACTTAAACCAAATATTAATAAGTCACATTAAGCTAATATTTGTCTTTTTGATAAACAGAAAAAAAAAAAAAATTAGGACCCTCTTGACAGGATATGTATTTGCAGAAATGAAAGGGTTATAACACATGCTATACAAACTAGTTGGAGGACCGACATTTATCTTCCTCCCCACTGAATAAGAAGGAGCTCGTTGCTTAATCCTTGACTTTGCATAATGAGTAATGGAAAAGTTAATTACTTTCTATTTATGGTAAGGAAACTCACCTTAGGTAGGTAAACCCCAGGTTTATGAAATGCTCTAAAAATTTGTTTACCGAGGGTAGCATACCAATCTCAAGAGTCTACCTAACTTTTAGAATCATGGATTGGAGATTATATGCAACTTAGATAAAAGGTAGACTTTTGAGATTGACATTTGCAAATGGGTACTTGGATAGTGGCCTTACATGTTGTTCTTTTAAATTGACATTGGAGGACATACATGATTTTTTTTAGTGTATGTTTATTGAGGGTAGCATACCAGTTTCAAAAGTCTAACTTTTAGATACACGGATTAGAGATTATATGCCAATACACCGTAGATAAAAAGGTAGAAAGCAGTTGCTGACTTCAAATAACGAGAGAGGAATCCATGAGAGGGCAAGACCAAAGACCGAGATCAGAGAATCAGAGAGATTAATAATTTGAGGAAAAGAGCTTTTCTGTTCTTGCGATTGGGTTTTTTTTTTTTTTTTGTAGTTAATGAATTAAACTAGTTTTGACCATCATATTCAAGAGAACATGTGTGTGTTCTCTTAAGGAGTAAAGTTAAACTTACACAATTTGCCCATAAACTAAGAAACTGTAAATCAGTGATAGACAATTTAAGTGAATCATGATTATCATTTTAGATTAATACCCAACTACATATGAGCAAAGCGTTGCTAATGTCAAGTATTATTACGATGGAATTCATGAAAATCGTTCAACCACTCAAGCTCAACGATTATTGAGTTGATTTAGATGGTTTGATACATATTTGCACAATGTTAGTGATTGGATATTCCTTATTGTAATAAAATATTACTATATACTATTCACACATTTAAAATTCGATAAGATTCTATCCATCTATCGTTAAACAATTTAGATGGGTATAATCTGTACAAGTCAATATCTTTTACATATCAAAAGATACTACCTTCTGAACTTGTCTAGAGGTGTGTCGATCTCTTTCTAGTTGCTTACCACATCTAGATCCTTAGTTTTGTCTTCATGAATTAAAATCAAACTTGAATTTTGTTTTCTACTGCTTAATTTTCACTGTCATGACTATCAAAGGACAATCAATCAAATAAGTCATATTTCATGCATACCAATTTGTATATGCTAGTTAGTGATTTGAGATCATTAGAGAGTACCTGTAGCATTCTTTTCATACTATTCACAGTCGTCTCACTAATCAGAAAACTAATCCCTACAAACGATGGAGGAAAGCAAAACCCTTTTAAGAGGTAAGATGCTCGGCAAAACAACTTAAATTTGGCCTCTAGGTAAAATAGTCTGATTTATACAGGTACTTGCTTAAGGATTGTTTGGAAATTGAGACTCCTCTTATTGAAATAGTCAACCTAACAAAGGTTCCACCACCTACAACGACCTTTATCAATCGCCAGAAAACATAGGGACCAAAAACGTAGCACTGTATTCCAATTCATCACATTATAAGCCTTCATTGTTCCTGCTAAAAAATTGATAAATGTTCTGGTTGCATAGCTGGACAAGGCTTCTGTCCTAGGAGATACGATAAAGTACTTGAAACAGCTCGAGGAACGTGTGAAGATCCTCGAGGAAGAGGTGGCCACGAGAACCGTGGAATCCGTGATCTTTGCAAAGAAGCCATCGCTCCAACGTGGTGATGGCGTCATATGTTTTTCATCCGACGGAAAGTCATATGACCCACTCATCGAGCAGCAACTACCAGAGGTCGAAGCACGGGTATTGGGGAAGAACGTTTTGATTAAAGTCCAGTGCGAGAAGCACAAGGGTTGCATCAAGGAATTGATGAAACAAATGGAGGACATGAACTTGACAACTCTAAATATCAGCGTCCTAGCATTTGGGAGTTCTCTCTTGGATATCACAATTATGGCCCAGGTAATTATTGCCAATTTCTTCAAATTTTTTCGGTGAAAAGTAGTCTTTTAAAACTTCAACTGGTTTTTCTGATCCTTTGTTGAGAGCATATTGTCGGTTCAGATATTCTTGGAAACAAACTGTTATCCAGATTTTTTCCTTTCTTCTTATTCTGATTTTGGTATGGAAATGTCCGTAATATGGTTCCTTGTTAATTATACGAGCTTTGGCGTCACTTCTCGTGATCCCCAGAAGCTTTTGCATTTCGTTTTTAAAATCTAAAATAACAATAAATGAGGGAAGATTACTAATTCCACATACCAAAGGAAACTACTGTTAAAAATTAAATATCATATGTGCACGAATCCTTAGAGCATGTTCAATCCACTTTTTGTTGCATTTTTGTTAGATTTACTGACAGGTTGCTGTATAAATTAATCTCTTTTATTCAGAGCAGAGTTATGGTATTTCATCTTCAGTTATAAAGAAATCATACTTGTTTCGTCTACATTACTTGCAGATAGAAAATGAGAACTGCCTGACACTTGAGGAGATTGTCAAAAAACTACACGATGCTCTGACCATGTTCATCGGATCATCTTCAAAACGGTCAGCTTGTTAGGCAAAAAATTGGTATTCTGCCATGGTCTGTGTCCTAGAGATGTTCTTGATTACGTGTTAGTGCAAGACTTGTGGTTAATTGTACTATTATGTGAATTGTAATTTCTAACTAATTGTGGTTATTATCTGTTGGTGCAAGATTTAACCACGTGTTACTGCAAGAATTGTGGGCAATTGTCACTCCTCTTGCCCTCATGGCTTTTTTTTTCCTCCATTGGTCTCGCTTCTATTGCCCTTGTCACCTGTTTTGAACTGCTTGCAAGGAGTACGAGGCTATCTTCTTTATCCTTCTTATTATAGTTTTCTTTGTGGTAGATCTCTCATCTTGCTTGACCCGTTGTTAAATCTTGCTTTACGACTCTGATTTGGTCATCTATTATGATTATTTTCCTGTATTTACAGTTAAGCATTTCAAGGGGCTCATGGCTTATGAAGATTATGATGGAAATGGAACAAAGCAAGAGTCCACTCTCATGAACCAATCCAGCAGGAACCAAGTTTTCCTTCTGTGTAGTTCATTGGCACGGGTCCTCTCACTTGGAAAGAAGAGATGACCTTTGTCGAGACATGGACCCAAATTGCGATAAATCTCACATGTTACCTGTGTATCTCAGTCTAAAATCTGCTGGTTTTGATTCATCTAGCCCTGATTCTAAATCATTGCCTCTGAAGCTTTTCAAGTCTTGTTTTCTTTTGGATCTTCAGAAATATTAGCTCGTTCATCATTCTTTTCTTCTTTTCGTTCTGGCAAGTGCCATGCTTCTGGTAGTTGCATTGCAAAGTTTAGTCTTTCTTTAGTGCAGAGAAATTAGGAGAGAAGACCCAGATATTAAGGAGGCATGGCGAGTTATATGCTTTTGGCTCTTCAGTTTGCAGGTTGTAGATGCAGTTAGTTGTACATAGTTCGTGTGTACTTGTAATCATCATGTGTTTGACCCATCTATTGATAAAATCCATTGTGTGGATTAGAGATGGACAGACATACAAATGTAACTCAGTTCCATGGATCTCCTCTAGTACATTATTTGCTGATCTTACGGACAAATTGTTTTTGTTGAGAATGAAGCTTCATCACATCCTGTCTCTCTCTCTTTTTTTTTGGCTAAGCTTCATAACATCAGTACCAATCAAAAGGAATAAGAACAAAAATCTGGTTCAATTCATCTGTTGTCTGTGTTATGCAGGTTTTGAATTTTCTGCATATGCATACTGAGTTTTTGGTATTAGCAGATGTATGTCTTTATGAAGTTTGAGCTTCATATGGTATTGAGTTCGAGGGTAATGCAATTTTTCTGTTTAATATCCCGACCTTTGGGAGCATCACGTCCAAAATCAATGATGTTGAAAACATGTTTCGAGTTTGACACTTGATTACACTTAAATTTTCTCTATCCTATTTAGTCATTTATCTCATACGAAAATTAGGAGTCACCGACCGTGAGCAAAATATTATTAGCATTGTTCACATTTGCATTGCTTTTAGGCTTTTTGGACAATTTTTTAATGGTGTGATGCAGTTGTATTAAGCGGGATTACAAGTAAGGTAGAAGAAGGATAGATTATGATCACCACCAATGTCTAAAATACCGGTCACTGGCCAAGGATGAAGGCACAAAACACCCCTCAAGAATAAACGACCTTGGGATAGGAAATGCTCCCCACCAAGGCTTGAAGGAAAATGACGGCTAAGGGTAAATGATTTCTTAGCTCACCAACAAGGAAGAATCCACCTGCCAAGTATAAATTAACCAGAGGTAGATAGTTGTTTACACATAGGCAAATCTCATATATTCTCAAAATTCAAATATTGTCTTAAAATTGAGATATTGCTAAATAAATAAATAAGAAAAAAGGACTCTTTGAATTCCTAAAAACTGAACAGACTCTTGGGGATTTCATTTGGTGATGATTTTTGAAAGTAGTGCCACAATAAAGACTCATAAAAGCTATAAACTAATAGACTTAATAGGTAGGACTAAATGCATTTAATAATCATTAGATGTATTGAAACTTGATAAGACTTCATAAATTCGTGCACTAGCCTTAAATGCTCAACAAACACCGCTGAAGATCAATAAACGGTTGTGGCAATTGACCATAATAGCATTCATTTGATAAGTAGTTGATCGGTAGTCTTAGAGTTGACAATGAACTTGTAAATAGACGACTAGGTAGTCAATGGACAACCATAGAATCCAATAATTGGTCCATTAAATTGATGACTCATGTAGAATTGACATCTTGAACTTGAACCCATTGAGTCAAAGTGCAGTTGAAATCAATCTTTAGGAATAAGGATCAATTGAAGAGTTCAAGGTTGAGCTTGAGAATTGATTGATAGAGCCCAATGCTTTCGCATCAAACTCTCAGGGTGTTGAAGATTTGTCCTCAAATCTTTTATGGCTTCATATCCAAGATTGAAAGTAGTCAATTAGCCACAATTTTCCTTATTGGAGGAACTTTAATTTGACAAATTTCCAGGACAGCCTCTCCAACCAACTAGATAATACATCATCTTCATGTAAATAAATATCTTCAAGGCTTGCTCAAAAGCTAAAAATATGTCAAATATAATTTGCTAAATGATTAATACTTCGAGAGAGAATGCTTTGGGGCATACAAAATGAAAGTGGCAAGTAATATCTCTAGCCGTTATAATCATCCCCTCTCCATCTATAACCTCAGCATTTGCCTCAATAGATTTATTTGGAGATTCACCATCTATGATATCATAGTTGCATGATGGCATATGGATGACCAACATCTCTTCTTCATTTGTTCTATGATCTAGTCTTGCTCCTTGGATTTAGACTCTATATGGTATATGTCTTGCCGAGTCTCTTGAAGTTCCAAGTCAATCTTCTCAATTTCTTAAATGGTGATAACCTTTTGGTTTGGACACTTCACTTGTAAATGTCCATTGCCGTGGAGCTTGATGCACTTGCTATTTTCACCATTTGATTATTTTTGGAGCTCTTCAATGAGCTGAGCTTCCATTTGGAAGTATTCTCAACCTAATTTGAATAAATGCCCTCAAAGAAGGATGCACCTTTAATATTAAAGGCTTAGTTGAAAATCTCTTGCCACCCTTTAGTAATTTCTTTAGGAGGGTGAGCACTCTTTCCATACGGTCACGTGTTCCATTGTGTGCTTGCTCCAAAGTCAATTCTCTAGGAACTTGATATGACATTTCCTTTTTTTTTTTAATGGAAGTATGAGATGGGATGAGAGATGGGTAATAAAAGGAATCACTCAAGATGAGTTCAACCTTGAGCTCTGATGCCTAATTGATGCAGTTGCGGGATGAATGCATTTTGAATGATTAATGGATGATGTATGGTAGAAGAAGGCTATATTAGGATCACCGTCAGGGCTTAAAGGACATAGCACAGGCCAAGGCTAAAGTTCGAGATTGACAAAGTTCATCACCAAGTATAAAGGATTTCGGGATAGGAGAAACTTACCATCAAGGCTTAAATGAAACCACCAGTCTAGAATAAAAGGCTTCTTGGTTCAATAGTAATGAAGAACCCACCTAAAAGGATAAAGAAGCTAAGGATATATATTTACTCATACAAGGAAAATCTCATATATTCTCAATATTCAAATCATGTCTTACAATTTAAATAACACATCTATTGATATTGCTAAACAAAAGAGAAGAATCTTTAAACTCCCGAAAAATGAACAGGCTCTTTGGGAATTCACGTAATTATGACACTTGAAGCATCACCACAATAAAAGCTCATAAAAGCTATGAAATAATAGACTCAATAACTAGGACTAAATGCATTTAACTAACCATTAGATGTATTGAAACTTGATAAGACTCTCTACATTGGTGCACCAACCTTGGAAGTCCAATGAACACCCTTAAAGATCAACAAACAGCTATGAAAGTCGAACGGAATAGCCTTCAATCGATAGGTAGTTGATGGACAACCATAAAGTCAACAATTGGTTCACTGAATTGACAACTCTCTTGCAAAATTGACGTCTTCAACTTGAACCTATCAATTTAATGTGTAGCTGAAATCGGTCTTTGCTTGTTGTAACCAGGATCAATCGACGAGTTCAAAATTAAGCTTGGGAATTGATCGGTAGAACCCGATATTTCTGCATCGCAGTGTCTCCACACCAAGTAAATTCTATTTAATTTGGTGTGGTCATGATTAGGAAAGTGATTTAGAGATAAAATTTGGAGAGCAATATTACGCAGAGATCTCGAGAATTCAGCCACAAAAGGAATGAGGAAGGAATATTTAGGGGACATATACTCGGCGAAGAGCAGAATATGATGAAGCCAATATATTCACATGCTTGAATAAAAAAGAGAGACAGAAAAGAAGAGCTATGTCAGTGGAGGATCTGTCATGCATTTATATGTCGGTGGAGGAAAGGAAATAAATGGACAAAAGGAAAGAAAACAGAGAAGGGAGGAAAACTAGTCTGCCAGCTCTACCTTTCCTTGCTGTGAGGCTCGTGATCTCGGCTTGAAAGGAGAGAGGGAATCTGACCAAATGGGGGTACTGAGGGTGTGTTCGGTAACATTTGTTCTTAGAAATAATTTCTATTCAGAAATAATTTTTTACATTTTTATTCTCTAGACGAGTTTTTGAACAGGAAAATGCATTTTGTATTACCCTGAAATTTCTATTTTTGGAATAGAAAAAGAATGAAGAAATGTTTGGTGCGACTCTTAAAATTTTTTATAATGTAAATTTTTGTAGTTTTAATATAATTTTCTAAGATTTTTCTAATTTTTATGAATTTTTTTCTTCTTTTTTTCCTCCTTTAGTTGGTCATGGGGCCTTGGCAATGTCCAGTGATCGGCTAGAGAAAAGGGATGTCGAGGTCGACCTTGCTGGCCTCCGGCAAGCATTGCCTACCCACCATGAGGTTGGCTTTGCCTAGCCATGGTGAGGCCAATCTCGTGGTGGGTGGGCGAGTCTCGACCTCGCTAGATTTGGGTGAGGTGGAACCTCGCCTAGCCATGGCAAGGCTAACCTAACCACGGCAAGATTGAGCCTCGCAGGGGCCGGTGAGGTTAGGCAAGGTTAACCATGGACCTCGCTGGCCTTCATCTTTGGCCAATTGCTGCCTCTCATCGATGCTTGATGACCGGCTCGAGGAGGAAGAAGAATCAAGGAAAAAAAAAACAGAAAATGATATTGTTTCAGAAATTATTATTGGGAGCAAAAAAGTAGATATTTCTAACTTTTTGTGTTCCAAATTTATTCCTTGATGACTGATCTATTCAGATGAATAGAAAAATTAGCTGGTAGTTACCAAACGGAATTATGTTCATTTTTTATTTTGGGGAAAAATAGAAAAAAAAAAAAAAGAGGATGGTTACAAAACAGACCCTAAATAGTTCTCACCCTTGGCTCTCTCTCTCTCTCTCGGAAGTTCACACTATGGCCTCCATTGATTCGAGAATATCCTACCAACTCTTGGTGACCACCAGGCCTCACATCTAGACGTGACCGAGACCGAGACTGAAGCGCATCCAGGCATGACCAAGGCCTCACCAGGGCGCAACCGAGCAAGACCAAGCCGTGTACCTGGCATGCGAAAGAGCAAGAACCCCGGCGCAGCCGATCTCATCCTGGAGATCCGCTTGGCGGTTCACCGGAGTGGTCCACCATCGACGAGCGAGGCCATCCGTGAGCACAACCGTCCCCGTCCACCATATTACAACACGAACCTCACATTCATGATCACATCCATGCATTGATCAATCGCTTTCCGCGCCTTAAATCAAGTCACACGTCCTCACATTACACGTTCCTAACGAGGCGAGTAGTCACCGCAAGTTGAAGACAAGAGAAGGAAAACGACGGAGACTCGGCGATAGAAAAGGAAAGTGGAGATGACGATGGGCATTCGAGATGGTCATGCCTATAATTTTCAATTATCTCTCCCTTCGGGAGATGGTTCGGTCATCCACTTCCCAATCCAGCTTTTTACAGATACGGTGCAAGTTACTTTGAATTAGGAAAATCCACATAATTAAAAAAGTTGAACTTAAATAATCTGTGGGGGCTGGTAGGGTATTTTATGAGTTTCTATATAGATGGATCGTTGTATCTGCATTTCTAGATTTGTAAAAATATAATTTACGCGGCTACAGCCAGTGATGATGCGAAATATTTTTGCAACCTTGATCTCATTTTATTTTATATCTGGTGTTTTTCTTTTATTATTATTTTTCTTCTTCCTCCGATAGTCGATGGGCCTTAGTGATATCCGGTAGGGGCAATTCTCACCTACGGTTGACCGCCCGTCATCATTGAGATTGGCCATAGTTGGAAAGGAAAAGAAAAGGCAAACAAAAAGAATAAAAGGAAAATTAATTTTTTTAAAAAAATTAAAATCATCCATGTCAACATCAACCATGTCACATGGACAACTGGCATTCATGTCGGTGATTTTCGATTAAAATTGATCAGAAAGATTACATTGAAAAATCTCCTTATTAGGACTAAATTAACTAAATTGAAAAATTTGGAATTAAATTGACCGTTGTATAATAAGTTTAGCACTTTTAGACAATTTTCCCCACAAATGAATTTGGGGCCCATGAAATATTATGTACCTCTTGTGGAGTTAATAAGATGCGAATAAAAATCTGGATGAGCAACCTGCATAAGAAACTATTCGAAAAGTTCTACTTTAAGAGGATCAATTAAATATATTGCAAAAAATGTCAGTATATATATATATATATATTGTTAAAAATGTCAATCAATTGCGAATTATAAGTTTCCTTCACTCAGTTTCAATAAGTACCTTAAAGACATTATAAAATAAAAAGCCATAGCTGCTTAACAGAAAATTTCATTTCTCATTCTTTTTGGATCCTACTTTCAATGTCTTTCTCTTAACATTCTACATTTCTCCTCCATTCTTTTCTCTTTGCAATTGATTGCTTCTTCTCTACTTTCCTTTCTTTTTATTTAAATTTTTGCCAATTCCTCCTCACGCACTTTCGAAGAAAACATAAAGAAATCTGCTCGTGCTCCATGTGATGGGGTCTCGCGGCTCTCATGGAAGACTTCATGTCTCTCCTGCATTAGAATATTCAAGCTTTCACGATCTAGACTAGATACAGGTGGTGGAAGGCTAACTAGGAATTTTTTTATTGGAAACCCCCCTTTTAAAGAAAATCTGCTAGAAGTAGAAATAATTTTTGTATGAATTGATTAAGGGCACGTTGCGAAATAGTATTCATAGTAAGAAGTGTCGTCCATCTCTTTCACCGACTGATGTCTTTCATTCCATAGAAGGCTTCCCAAATATCCGAGGATTGGTTGGTTAGAATGTAGTGGCTGTTGGATCAAAAGGGAGGAAATTTCATCCAGATAATTCATAAAACCTTTAAGTTTTTGTATTCCGTGACACTTCTAACATAAATATTATGACATATACTTGGGATTAAAAGGGTGATATAATAAGATAATTATCTTGCGTTTGAATCGCCGTTAAATTCACTCATTTTATTACTAATAAACTGAAGTTTCTCTTTAGCCCCAAGAGAAAGAAAGAATTGGAGTGTTTCCTAGAGGAGCAACCAAAGCGGGGGTTTCTCTATACACCTCGCAATCCAACCCAATGGAGTTCACAACAACGCACTACACCAAGGATTGGCTGCTCGAGAACATGATAGCCATCCAATTAAATGATAGGAAATCTCATTCATGGATTGTATTCTTTTCAAGTTTTTGTGTATTACAATCACTTTAAATAGGGTTATGAAAAAAACACGTGATTATAACCGATAACAATTAAAAATCAGCTCTTCAATAGGCTCAAAATCCACCGACAATGAATTTTTAACTTATGTCATCATTTGGATATGCAACCACTACTCTCATTTAATCGCTAGCCATTGTTCGTAGGACCAATGACATGAGAAAATATATGATGTGTCGATCACACGGTCGATGTAATGTCAATGGCAAATGGTGCAGCTTCATGTGCATATAGAAGCTCACTCCACCAAGGATGAACTTCGCCGCATGAGATAAACGTATTTCTCTATTCGACATGTGCAATCAACCTATGTAGCACCGACACTTTTCAAGAACTTTCGTGTTGTGTCTGACATGTTCCGACACGCCCTGACACGCTCCAACATGCGGTCAACGAGTGTCGAAAAATCCAACACATGGTTAACTCTCTTCGACACGCGAGTCCAGAATTTCGACACGCATGGTGTCAATTTTGAAAATTTTCGATACTTGAGAGGTCAAAATATAAATATAAAAAAAATAAAGAGAAAAAAAGAGGAGGAGGGCTAGTGGCTAGGCACCGTTGCCACTGCCACCATTGGAGGGGGTCGGCGACCTCGCCAACCTTAGGCGGCAGAGGGGGGGCGACGGTCCTTGCCGGCCAAGCAAGGGTCAGTGAGGCTTGCCCAGTTTTAGGCGATTTCTTGGCTAAGGCTCTGGTGAGACTTGCCCAGATCTGGGTGACAATGCGCCCTTGCTTGGGGCCAATGAGGCCTCGCCCGGGGCTGGGGAGGCTGCTAGCCATAGGTGAGGGCTGACATTGCCATATCTAGGTGATCCTCACCGGCCCTAGCTGACATGTTGCCCAGGCCTTGCTTGGGCTGGCGAGGGTCGCTCTCCCTTTGCCACCTCACCGACCCCCTCAAACGGTGGCAGGGCACGCCGCTAACGGGGGCGGCGGCGCGGTGTTCCCGGCCACGACCTTGGCTCTTTTCATTTTCTTGTTTTTTTTTTTTTTTTTGAATTATTTTGGCTTTTTTAAAAGTCTTTTACTATGAAAGAAGTAATAAAAAATGCTACATCTAATAAATAAATAAATTTTAAAATATCATTTCAGCATTTTTCTTTAAATAATGTTTTTTTCCGTTAAGTTTTATGTATTATTGCAATGAAATGGATTTTGTCAAATTAAAATAATGAATGATATAAACAAATGTTGAATTAATATTTTTAGTGTAAAATTAATTATAGGGTCTTTTTTTCCCTCAATTTCTCTCTCTCTCCTCCCCCCCAAACATTAAACAATTCGCCACGCCACGTGGGGAACGCCCTTGCCGACCTTTCAAGGACTAAAAATAATTTCTGTATTTATCCCCACGCGTTCATCGAATTTTAATTCCCTTTTACTCTTATTTTCAGTCTCGTTGGCGCATTTTGACTGGATTCCGCTTAGGGTTCCACAAGTACTCTTATTCCGCTTATGTTCATGGATTGGACCTAACAAATACTTTTACCTTCTCTTTTTCTTTAAATAATCAGTCTAAGTAAATAAGACACAAAGAGGACATATAGAGCGCTAAGGTAGACTTATCGTCCATGTTATCACTAATATCCATTCCATTCTTTTGGTTCCACCTTAATATACACTTTTTGAGTAATTTTTATGCCAATTTGAGTTTTCTTCAACCAAGAATGAGGGAAAGTATTGGCAATTTTTTCCAAAATCTGCACTCTTGTGTCACCAAATAAATTATCACACCAAGTAGTTGATTGCTATGTAGCATCGATACGGACACGCGACAATGCGGCATAACACAACATGACACGTCATTTCTTAAAATTAGAGAATTTCGATACGTCCTGATACGTTATATATTAAATATATATTGTTTTTGGTAAGGAGTATAGTAAATATATTTTTAATTTTTTATATATAAATACATAAAAAAAAAAAGTTTCCCTCATTCTTGGTTGAAGAAAACTTAAATTGGCATAAAAATTACTCGAAAAGTGTATATTAAGGTGAAATCAAAAGAATGGGATGGATATTAATGATAACATGGACGATAAGTCTACCTTAGCACTCTATATGTCCTCTTTGCATCTTATTTACTTAGACTGATTATTTAAAGAAAAGGAGAAGGTAAAAAGTATTTGTTAGGTCCAATCCATGAACATCTCTTCCTGTTTGGCTAATACTTCGCCAAGACAGAAATTGTACCTGTGGAACCCTAAGCGGAATCCAGTCAAAATGCGCCAACGAGACTGAAAATAAGAGTAAAAGGGAATTAAAATTCGATGAACGCATGGAGATAAGTACAGAAATTATTTTTAGTCCTTGAAAGGTCGGCAAGGGCGTTCCCCTCGTGACGTGGCGAATTGTTTATAGGAGATGGAGAGGGAGAGGGAGAGGGAGGGAGGAGAGAGAGAGAGAGAGAGAGAGAGAGAGAGAGAGAGAGAGAGAGAGAGAGAGTTTGGTGCGTGCCCTTTAAACAAAACAAAGGTACAGAAAAGTTCGGCATCTTCATAAATTGCTGCTTTTCAAGAAAGTACAAAATCCCTCGCCGACCTCCTCCTCCTGCTCCTCCTCCTTCGTTGGTGAGCCTCGCTCCACTTTCAAATGACCCCTTCAAAATCTTTCTGCTCGTGGGCTGTTTACTTGCTGACATTACATTGTGTTGCATTGTTCTTGAGGTCCAATAAAAGGAAATGTTTCTCTCTCTCTCTCTCTCTCTCTCCCTCCCTCACTCTCTCTCTTCCCACTTCTCTTTTTCCCATTCTTTTGCTAGTTTGGGTTGGTAATGTCTGGATCTATCGATTTTATGTCAGCATTTCCGTTTTTCTTTCTTAAGGAAGAGATCCAGAGAACAGAACAATAGAAGTTTCAACCTTGAAGCTTTTTGTTGGAACTAAACTTCATAATGGAGTCCATCTTCATTTGTTTGGGATTTCTTTTATTTTCTTTTGGCCACATAAATGTGTGGTTTAGATGATAAAATTTAATTCTGCTAATTAAGTTTTTTTATGATACATTGAGTTTCTTTGATTTTGCTATGTATATTTCTGTGGTTTGCCCAGTGCTTTTTTTAGCAGAATCTTGAAGTTTTAGGCGGATTGAGTGCTCAAAACATTCATTGAATTTTTCTCAGGGTGACAGAAAATCCGGCCTTCGTGGATCAATATCAAATGAATCCCTTTGGTTACTCTCTCACCGAGTCTGGCTTTAATCAATTTTCTTCATTTTCTTCGGCATCGACCTACTCGCCAAATCAAATCCAAAATGTTGGCCACTTGTGCGATGTCCCTATTGCAACTGAGTGCAAAAACCCCCAAACAAAACCATCCCCACCGTCAAATTCTCATATTATATCCTTTCAGAACTCAGATCTATCCCCAGACATGTCTCAGCAGTATTCTGGTAAGTGAGACTTGTGGACTGACAAATTTTTGAAGGCTGAAACAGTTATTTAGTGGTCTGATGGAAATGAAATATTTTCCTCTTCGCTTTCTGTTATTCTCATTATTGTTTTTTAGGCACCTATGAGTTGCAAGATGGGGGAGGTATGAAGATGGAGAGAAGTTGTGGTGTTACATTTAGTAGAACGACTTTGCATGGGCAAGAACACGTTATTGCAGAGAGGAAGCGCCGGGAGAAGCTGAGCCAGCGGTTCATTGCTCTTTCGTCCATCATTCCTGGCCTTACAAAGGTACTCTAAAATGAATCTTTTTATGTGAAAATTCCTGAAGGATTGATATCTGTTTCTTTTTCCCCCTTCATCATATATCTTTATTGGGTGTGTTCGCAATCCTGAATTCATTTGAAAAATTATGGTCGGGTTTCGAAGAGTTTTAAGGCCAAACTTAAATCAGATATTAATAGGTTACATTAAGCTACATTTGTATTTTTGATTACGGAAAAAAAATTGGGAACCTCTTGACAGGATACGTATCTGCAGAAATGAAAGGGTTATAACACTCATGCGACACCAAATGGTATAGAAGTTTATTTTCCTCACTATTGAATAAGAAGGAGCTCGTTGCTTATTGCTTGACTTTGCATAATGAGTAACGAAAAGATTAATTACTTTCTATTTATGTCAAGGAAACCCACCTTAAATAGGTAAACCCCGAGTTTATACAATGCTCTAAAAAATTGTTTACCCAGCTTCTCGGTACCTCATATGGTAAGTAAATCTAGAAAGCCAAGCACTATCAAGAAACCTAATCTCAATCCTTATCAGAATGCACATTTTGAATGTGGGCTCAAAAATTAGCTTAACAAGGTGGTTTCGCAAAGGTATGCAGATTTGGGAACTATGAAACCATGATTAAAAAATCAAATGAACTTCATATGCTTCAAATGAACTTCATACGCCTCAGAAAGGTAGAGTTTTGAGATTGGCATTGGCAAATGGGTACTTGGACACTAGCCTTATATACTTTTCGCTTAATTGACATTGGAGGACATATATGATTGTTTTAGTGTATGTTTATCGAGGGTAGCATACCAATCTTGAAAGTCTACCTAATTTTTAGAATCGCAGATTGGAGATTATATGGAAATGCACCTTAGATAAAAGGTAGAGTTTTGAGATTGGCATTGGCAAATGGGTACTTGGACAGTGGTCTTACATACTTTTCGCTTAAGTGGATATTAGAGGGCGTACATGATTGTTTTAGCATATGTTTATCTAGAGTAGCATACCGGTTTCAAAAGTCTACCTAACTTTTAGAACGCGGATTAGAGATTATATGCCAATACACCTAAGATAAAAGGTAGAAATCAGTTGCAGACTTCAAATAATGGGAGAAAATTCCATGAGAGGGCAAGACCAAAGACTGAGATAAGAAAATTAGAGAGTTTGATGATTTGAGGAAAAGCGCTTCTATTCTCTCGAATGGAGTTTTTTTTTTGGGTAATGAATTAAACTAGTTTTGACCATCATATTCATGAGAACATGTGTGTTTTCTCTTAAGGAGTAAAGTTAAATTTACACAATTTTCCCATAAACTGAAAAACTGTAAATTGGTGATAGATAATTTAAGTGAATCATGATTATCTCGGCGATGATCGAGTTGACTTAGTTTGTTTGGATACATGTCCGCACCGTGTTGGTGATTGGATATTCTTTCTAATAATAAAATAGTGCTGGATACTATTCAAGCATTTAAAATTTGATGAGTATAATTTGTATAAGTCAATATCTTTTACTTATCAAAAGATACAGTGTTCTGAACTTGTCTAGAGGAGTGCTGAAACCTTTTTTCTAGTTGCTTAACACATTTAGATCCTTAGTTTGGCAAAAGTACACCTGGAGTGCCAAAATTTAACACAATGAGACATTTAAGTGTAAAAAGTTATGAATATGACACTTAAATGCTACTTTTTTAAAAAAAAAAAAAAAAAAAATGAGAGACTCAGGTGCCAAGTCTGGCGAAGGTGGCTGGAAATCCTACGTGACAATTTTTTAGTAATATAACTCGCCTATGTGACATGTCGGAGAGTTGAATCAGCAATGAAGAATTAAAATGACGTTGTTTTGTTTTGTTTTGTTTTTTTTGTTTTTTTGTTTTTTTGTTTTTTTTTCTGAATTTTAATATATTAAATTAAAAATTTTATTTAAATAAAAATTTAATTTATACATAATTATTTTTTTAAAAGGAGGGGGAAGAGGAGGCAGAAGGTGAGGGCTCAGCCCTCATCGCCTACAATCTCCATCTTCCCTTTTTTAAATAATAAATTTAAATTTTATTTAATTAATTTTTATATTAATTATTTATCCACGTCAGTAGCAAAACAGTGTTATTTTTGCACTTGTCTCACTATGTCAGTGGGCAAAATGATATCATTTTGTATTTGCCTCATCGGAAAATCATTACATCAACATTTTGGTAGGATTTTCTCACCGTTTGCACTTAAATGATCAATTTTGCTTTGATTTTGGCACTTAAGTATCATTTTCCTAACTTTTGACACTTAAGTATTCATCCGTGCTAAGTTTCAGCACTCCAAGTGTCTAGCACCCTCCTTAGTTTTGTCTTCATGAATTAAAAACAAACTTGAATTTCGTTTTCAATTGCTTGATTTTTGCTATCATGACTATCAAAGGACAATCAATATAATAAGTCATATATCGTGTATAACATTATGTATATGCTAGTTAGTGATTTGAGATCATTAGAGAGTATTTTTGAGAGGTAAAATGCTCGATAAAACAACTTAAATTCAGCCCCCAGGTGGAATAGTCTGATTTATACAGGTTCCTGCTTAAGGATTAGCTAGAAATTGAGACTAACCCCTTTGTTGGAATAGTCACTATAACAAAGGTTCCACCTACAAGGACCTTTATGAATCGCCAGAAAACTTAGGGACCACAAACGTTGTACTGCCTTCATTGTTCCTGCTAAAAAATTTAATAAAAGTTCGGGTTGCATAGCTGGACAAGGCTTCTGTCCTTGGAGATACGATAAAGTACTTGAAACAACTCGAGGAACGTGTGAAGATCCTTGAGGAAGAGATGGCCACAAGAACCGTGGAATCTGCGACCTTCGCAAAGCCATCGCTCCAACGTGGTGATGGCGTTATATCTTTCTCATCTGATGAGAAGTCGTATGACCCTCTCATTGGTCAGCAACTGCCTGATGTCGAAGCACGGGTGTCAGGGAAGAACGTTTTGATCAAAGTCCAGTGCGAGAAGCGCGAGGGTTGCATCAAGGAAGTGATGAAACAGATTGAGGTCATGAACTTGACAACTCTAAATATCAGCGTCCTAGCATTTGGGAGTTCACTCTTGGATGTCACTATTGTGGCCCAGGTAACTATTGCCTATTTCTTCAAATTGTTTTAATGAAAAGTAATCTTTTAAAACTTCAATTAGTTTCTAATTTCCTACTACTGCGGACGATTTTGCATTCTGATCCTTTGTTGAGAGCATATTGTCTGCTCAGATATTCTTGGAAATGAACTGTTATCCAGATTTTCTCCTTTCTTTTTATTCTGATTTTGGTATTGAAAAGTTGTTAATCTCTGTAATATGGTTCCTCAATGATTGTCTGATCTTTAGCGTCACTTCTCGTCATAACCGAAAAGCTTTAACATTTCGTTTTTAACATCTAAAATATCAATAAACGAGTGAAGATTACTACTTCCACATGCCAGAGGAAACGACCGTTAAAAAGCAAATATCATATGTGCACGAATTCTTAGAGCATGGTCAATCCACTTTTAGTTGCAATTATGTTAGATTAATTGACATGGTGCTCTATCAATTATTCTCTTCTTATTCAGAGTCGAATTAATGGTATTTTATCTTCAGTTATATAAATATCATACTTGTTTTGTCTACGTTACTCGCAGATAGAAAATGAGAACTGCCCAACAATTGAGGAGATCGTCAAAAAACTGCGCAATGCTCTGACCACGTTCATCAGATCATCTTCAAGACAGTCAGCTTGTTAGGCAATAAAGTGGTGTTCTGCGATGGTCTGTGTCTTAGAGATGTTCTTGATTACATGTTAATGCAAGAGTTGTGGTTACTTGTACTAATTATGTGGATTGTAATTTCTTACTTATTGTGGTAATTATCTGTTAGTTGCAGATTTAACCATGTGTTAGTGAAAGAATTGTGGGCAATTGTCACTCCTTTTGCCCTCAAGGCTTTTTTCCTCAATTGGTCTCGCTTCTATTGCTCTTTTTTTTGGTAAGCTTCTATTGCTCTTGTCACCTTTTTCGAACCACTTTAAGTAGTACAAGGTTATCTTCTTTATCCTTGTTATTGCAGTTTTCTTTGTGATGGATCTCTCATCTTGCTTGACCCGTATAGTCAAATCTCGCTTCAAGACTCTAATTCGGTCATCTATTATGATTATTTTCCCATATCCACAGCTAAGCATTTCAAGGGGTTCAACGGCGGCATATTTATGAGGATCACGATGGAAATAGAACCAAGCGCGAGTCCTCTCCGATGGGAAGAAGAGATGACCTTCATCGAGAAGGACCCCAAATTGCGATAAATCTCCCATGTTACCTTTTTATCTCAGTATCAAATCTGCTGCTTTCGATTCATGTAGCCCTGATTCTAAATCGCTGCCTCTGAAGCTTTTCAAAGTGTTGTTTTCTTTTGGCCCTACCTTCAGAAATATTAGCTCGACCATCCTTCTTTTCTTTTTTTGTTCCGGCAATTGTACATACAGGTAGTAATGCCACAATTCTGGTAGTTGTATTGCAAAGTTTAGTCTTTCATTGATGCAGAGAAATTGGGATAGAAGACCCAGATCTTCAGGAGGCATGGAGAGTTAAATGTTTTTGGCTTTTCGGTTTGCAGGTTGTAGATGCAATTAGTTGTATATAGTTCGTGAATACTTGTGATCATCAAGTGTTTGTCTCATCTTTTGATCAAATCCATGGCTTGGATTACAGATGGACAGACATTCAAATGTAACTTAACTGTTTGCTGATCTTACCGACAAATTGTTTTCGACTCCCTTTATCTGTTTTTGTTGAGAATGAAGCTTCATCACATCTTCACAACATCATTACCAATCAAAGTAAAAAAGAACAAAAATCTGGTTCAATTCATCTGTCGTCTGTGTTATGCAAATTTTGAAGTTTATGCATTTGCATACTTAGTTGTCTCTATAAAGTTTGAACTTGATATGGTATCAAGTTCAAGGATTTATGCAGGTTTTCTGTGTAATATCCTGACCTTTAGGAGCATCTCGTCCATAATCAATGATGTTGAAAACATGTTTCAAGTTTGAAACTTGGTTACTCTTAAATTTTGGCTATCATTTTTAGTCATTTATCATGAAAAAAATTAGGAGCGACCCTAAACAAAATATCAGTAGCACAGTTCGCATTTGCATTGCTTTTAGGCATTTTGGTCATTTTTCGATAGTGTGATGCGGTTGTGGGTGATGGGATTAAAAGTATGGTAGAAGAATGATTAATTATGATCACTACCAAGACCTAAAGGACGCATCACTAATCAAGGATAAAGAATGTTATTGACAAAGTTCACCACAAAGGCTTGAAGGACGAACCACCTACCAAGATAAAGGAATTGGAGACAGGAAAAACTCACCACCAAGGCCTAATGGAAACCATCAACTGAGGTTAAAGTATTTCTTGGCTCACCACCAAGGAACAATCCATCTTCCAAGGATAAAGAAACCGGGATAGATATATGCTCATGCAGAGGCAAATCTAATATACTCTCCATATTCAAGACTTGTCTTACAATTGGGATTACACTTCTATTTATAGAGATATTACCAAATAAAAGAGAAAACTCTTTGCCTTACCAAAAAAAAAAAGAAAAAAAGAGAAGACTCTTTGAATTCCCAAAAACTACTCTTGGGGAATTCATCTAATTATGATTCCTCAAAGGAACACTCCAATAAAGACTCGTAAAAGCTTTAAAAAAAAAGAGACTCAATAGCTAGAGTTAAATGCATTTAACTAATCATGCATTGAAACTTGAAAAGACTCTCTAAATTCGTGCACCAGCTTTTGAAGTCGAATGGATACCCTTGGAGATCAACAAATAGCTATGGAAGTCGACTAGAATAGCCTTCAGCTGATAGGTAGTTGATTAGTAGCCTTGGAGTCAACATTGAATTTGTAGATCGACATCTAAATAGTCAATCGACAACTGGTCCATTGAATTGACAACTTTCTTGCAAAATTGACATCTTCAATTTGAACCCATTGAGTCAAAAGTATAGTCATAATTGGTCTTTGCTTGTAGGAAGAAGGATCGATGACGAGTTTAGAGTTGAGATCGAGAATTGATTGGTAGAACCCAATGTTCACACATCATAGGATCTCTTGCACCAAATAAATTATATTTAAATTGGTCTGATCATGGTCAGGAAAGTGATTTCGAGATAAAATTGGGAGAGCATTATTGCACAGAGATCTCGAGAATTCGGCCAAAAAAGGAGTGAGGAAGGAATATTCGGGGGTACATATATTCGGCGAAGAGCAGAATATGATGAAGCCAAAATATTCACATGCTAGAATAAAAAAGAGAGATTGAAAGAAAAGAGGAGCTCTGTCAGTAGGGGATTTGTCGTGCATGCATGTGAGTGAGGAAAGGAATAAATGAATGAAAGGAAAGAAAACAGAGAAGGAAGGAAAACTAGTCTGCCAGCTCCACCTTTCCTTGCTGGAGGCTCACGATCTCGGCCTAAAAGGAGAGAGGGAATCAGACCAAACGGGGGACAGACGGATCATTCTTGATCGTACAGCACTTACGCACTAAAAAGTTCCTGCCCTTGGCGCTCTCTCACTTGGACGTTCACACTTTGGCCTCCATCGATTTGAGAATCTCCTTATCAACTCTTGGTGGCCACCAGGCCTCACAGCCAGACGTGACCGAGACAGAGACCGAAGCGCATCCAGGCCAACCGAGCTAAGACCAAGCCGTGTGCCTGGCATGAGATCCACTTTGGCGGTTCACCGCAGCGGTCCACCATCTAGTAGCGTCGCCATCTGTGAGCACAACCGTCCTTGTCCACCATATTACGACATGAACCTCACGTTCATGATCACATCCATGCATTGATCAATCACTTTCCGTGCCTAAATCAAGTCACGCGTCCACGTATTACACATTCCATACGAGGCGAGAGGTCATCGCAAGTGGAAGACAAAAAACAAGAAAACGGTGGAGACTCGGTGATAGATAAGGAGAGTGAACTGATGATAGTCGGCGTTCGTCGAATACTTCAAAGAAGAGCCAATAAATGGAGAACACACACGTTAGCTTGCGGGAAAACGGTGTATTTGTTTTCTTTTGATCTTTGTCAAGACTTGATGAAACAAAGCAGCATAGGTTGTGGGTTTTTGTGGTCTTGCTTGATGCAAGCAAACGGAGAGAGAAAAGAAAAGCAGATCGTGAAGGTCAGCATTTCCCGCGCGCCACCGCTGCAGCCATCGTTTTGCCATCCAGTCACTTCCCGTCTTGAAGTCGCCGTTGGCCATGATCCACTCTATGTCCGCGATTGTCGGTAATTCAAAGCAATGTGAGACCGTGTTTCTTTTGAGTAGTTTGACTCGATTTTTAGATTGCAGGATTTGCAGGATTACATGTCCATCTATTGCATGTTTTGGTTGTTTGCATGTCATTGAATATTTAACTTCCTTCAAGATTATCATTGCATTTACTAAGGGCTTCCCGCCGTTGAGGATAAAGGTTGGATCCTTAATATTGTCGTTGTTTATGACATATATTTTTATGCATGGGTGATTAAATTAAACTATGATTGCATGCAAATAATATTTTATTGTTGAATTTTGGATAAGACATTTATTTCATTGTATCATAAGATTATTATTGTCACGTCATATGACATGTACGTATTTAGAATTTAGGGAACATTTATTATTCATAATTTAGGAATTTTTATTAAGACAACACATGTTAATTACAGAATTCTTATAGATTTAAGATATTTCATAGTAATTTGACCCCAAAAAGAAAAAAGATAAGTCATGGTTCTCCTTAAATAACAGCAAATAAAAATGTCATTAAGGTTTCATATAGATTGCATTTAGGTGTAGGATTGATTAGTCTTATAACATGCATGTCACATACCGCATGTCATTTAGATGGTCACATATTTTTAGCGTTAAATTAAAATAATCACACTACGTAGATATAATTAATTAATAATTGCATCTCATGCATTATTATTATATTTTTGGTTGAAAATGTTAGTATTATAGAGCTTATGAAGTATAGCAGCTTAGGGGTATCCCTAGCATTACAAATAGAGCTAACAATTCAAAAAGGTGGAGGTAAGAAGTCTCCAAATAGTAGCCAATGCAATATTTAACTAGGAAGGTTTAATATTTTTGTAAAGTGAAACTCTATCTCTTATTTTTTGACACACCTTGGCCAAAATACGGGAAAAGTGCCAAAAAAGTCCTAAACCTTTTGCCTTTGTGCCGATTTAGTCCTAAACCTTTTTTTTGGTGCCGATTCAGTCCTAAACCTTTTTAAATTGTGCCAATTCAGTCATTTCTGGCCAATTTTGGCCTGATTTTGCTGACTAAACGCCTATTAGCTGACGTGGCATGATTGGCGTTGATGTGGACAACTTTTAATAATATTTTAATATTTTTATTTTTTAATATTTTTTAATTTATATTTTATATTTTTGTCTTTTTCCTCTAGCCGGTTGTCGAGTTCGCGACCGGCCGAGGCAACCGCCGGCGAGGGCGAGGGTCGGCAAGGCTCGACCTTGCCAAACCCGGCGAGGGCGAGCCTCGCCCATGGTCGCCTCGCCGAATCCGGCCATGGGCGAGGCTCGCCTCGCCGGATCGGGCGAGGTCAAGCCTCGCCGGCCTTTGCCCGACCTCACCAGATTAGGCCATGGGCGAGGGCCGGCGAGGCTTGACCTCACCAGATCCGGCCGAGGGCGAGCCTCGCCCATGGCCGGTGGGGCTGGCGAGGCTCGACCTCGCCGGATCCGGCGAGGTCGGCCTCGCTCTCGCCGGGCGGTCGCTTCCGGGTCGGTCGCCGAGGTTGGAGGAAAAAGACAAAAATAAAAAAAAAATATTTTTAAAAAATATTTTAAAAATTAAAAATTAAAATATTATTAAAAGTTGTCCACGTCAGCACCGATCATGCCACGTCAGCCGGCCGGCGTCCAGTCAGCAAAATCTAGTCAAAATTGGTCGGAAAGGACTGAATTGGCACAATTTAAAAAGGTTTAGGACTGAATCGACACCAAAAAAAGATTTAGGACTAAATCGGCACAAAGGCAAAAGGTTTAGGACTTTTTTGGCACTTTTCCCGCCAAAATACTATGGATGTTAGTTGAATTCTTTTGAAACTGTCTATGGTTGTGTTCCATCCAAATGCAATATATGGTTGCTAGGAAAGATTTCTTGAGGAGTCCCACCGCCAAATCTTTGCCCTTTATTACCCTAATCATCCATTTAAGTACCTTGTTACATCCTCCTAGAGAATGCCTAATCTCATGTTGTGCAAGGATACTACGCCAAATACTACTCGTCCATTCACACTAGAAGAATATATGAGTTTTGTCTTCTATACAAGCCTTGTAGAAGTTACACTACATATCAACTGAGGTCATTCATTGTGCTACAATATCTGTTGTTGATAGTTTATCTCTGCAAACTAGCCAACCGATAAAATTGTGTTTGCTAATATTGCTACTAATTGGTACCACTCCACAACCGGACCCCGTGTCTAAGTTCATCACATATATCACGGCAACAGTATGCTAAGCTAGATGTAACTAGGGTTCATCTCATGCACTACTCATGTTGCATATAGTTTACATATCATAAATACAAAAGAAATGAATTAGTATTGCATCAATAAGTCATTGTTTTTTAAATGAAAGTAATTATGTCATGTTGACTAACCTAGGGTTTGATTCTTTATTTCTATAATAAGAAAACATAAATAATAAACCTTTCATATAGATTGCATAATAGGGGGTTAGTTAATCCATGATTAATTCTATCTCATGTCATCGCATTCATGTTATATTATTTATTATTGCATATAGTTTGCATATAGTAATATACATATGATCCAGGGTTTTATGCTAGACATTTAACACATCTTAGACTAGAATTCATATTGACATAGCAATTAAGTCAAGTCTTGTTCATATTAAACAAGAAAAGAAACAAAAAAAAGTTGATTGGCGTTGCATTTTATGTATTAATTTAAGTTATCATATGTTGCCTTAATTAAACATAAATCATGTTCATATAGATTTAACAAGAAAAGAAACAAAAAGAATTAGTTGGCTTTACATTTTACTTTTATGTATTAATCTAAGTTATCATACATTGCTCATTTTTACATAAATCATGTTCATATAAACTCTTAATTTATCATCATGAAAGGAAAGAATTTAAAAACTTCAGAATAACAAGCTCGTTAGGTCAGCATCCCTCCATTGTTACACTCAGAAGTCATGGACGTGCATATCATTGCTTGCTTTCCTATAAAAATTTGCAAAATCCTCATTTCATTGGGTGATAGTGATGCTTTGCTTTTGGTTATGAGGTTCTTTGATCTCTTCTAATTAATTTATTTACTGTTTTTGATTATTGAGTGATAATTATTATTTGTGCACCTGCATAATCATTCTTCACATGTTAATGGCTTAAGGTTAAAACTGATCAAGATTACTTGGAAAACATTTTCAAAATAAAGAGAAAATGTTTCGAAATGGTATCCATGAATCTTTGGCTCGTAAAAGTAATATGTACTCCCACATTTTACTTGAAGTGTTGAATTGATTCATAACCAATTAGTGATGACTTCAAAATAAATTGAATAGCATGTTTAAAATGTTTTAGTTAAAACTCCAAGTTGCGATTGTTATGGGATTTGAAGAGTTCATGTTTGACAATTATACCATCTCTTTAATCAGTAACCATTTGTTCCTGCCTAATAATATATTAGCTTTTCCTTCAAGAGTTGATCCAATCATTCACTTCCCAATCCAGCTTTCCAGACATGGAAATCTTTGCCGCTCAAATTTAAACAGAAGAAACAAACCCTTTGCCAACTATAGATGAGATTTGCTTTTGCTAGCCTCCAGCGAGGGCCATGACACCCTCGCCTGTAGTCGACCCTCCCTTGTGGTTGGGCCCTTGTTTGTGGTTGATTGGTAGTCATCACTAAGACCATCCACAAATGAAAACACAAATGAAAAGGAAAAGGAAGAAAAAAAAGGCAAAAAAGGATAAAAAGGTTAAATAAAAAAAGAAAAGGAAAAGAATTTAAAAAAAAAAAAACTGTGAAAATCTTTCACGTTAAAGCGTGTTGAGTCACGTATTGTGGTTAGCATCTATATTAGTAATTTTTTTGCCAAAATTGACTAGAAGAATTATATTGAAAAATCATCAAAAGGTCTAGGACTAATTGGGAAAATTGTCCAAAAGGTCCCGTTGCACTTTTGCCAATATAATATTAAACCCTTTCACTTTTTACCAATTACTTTTTGTCAATTTAGTCAATCTAGCCAATTTTCGTTGGATTTGTTGATGTGGGTGCCGATGGTATCATGTAGGATAGCTGGCAATGACATGGACAATTTTTAATAATATTTTAGTATTTTTTGAATTTTTTATTATTTTTACCTTTCTTCCTCCTTTTGCTGATGGCTGACCATCAGCTAGCCTTGCCCAAGGCACAACTATCTCGCTAGATCTAGCGTAGGCAAGGTCGACCCTCGTCGGGTCTCACCTAGGCATGGGGGAGCCCTGGCAAGGCTAGCCTTCTCCCAACCCAAGGTAGCCTTACTTGGTCTAAGTGAGGCCAGCCTTGTTTGAGTCTCACCTGGGTGAGGGTGAGCCCTCACTTGGTTGAGCCTCGCCTATAGCGAGTGAGGCTAGCCCGCGTGCTCGGCCATTGGAAATGAAAGAAGATAGGGGGAAAGAAAAGAAAGAAAAAAATCAAAAAATAAAACAAAAAATAAAAAATTCGAAAAATTATTAAAATATTATGAAAAAATTTCACATACTTTAGCACCGATCATGCCATATAAGATGAATGGCATCTATGTCAATGCATTTCGATCAAAATTGATTGTATGAACTCAATTGGTAAAATATGAAATCATTTAGGACTGAGTTGGCAAAAATTAAAGGCTTTCGACTAAATTGACAAAAGTGCAAGACGTTTAGGACTTCTTGGACAATTTTCCGGATTAAATTGGTGTCGGGACCTAATTTTTCGGGTGCACCACCTAAAACTAGGTTAATGGACTGCTAAGTTTTTACACTTAGCTCGGGCTCTCCCAAGCCCATACCAAATCGCGACTTAAGGTTTAATTTTTAAACATGTAAAATGTTATTAATTAGGAGTCGCCACTAATCGATTTATGGTAGGTCGATTAGACACCTAAGTAAAATAAAAGGAGATTTATTTTACTCCTACGAACCAGAGACTAAGGGTACGGGGACTTGGTTACACTAGAATTTTCTAATGCCCTTTCGGTACCATTTCTTTTTAATTTTTCAAAATGTTTTTGCAAGCAGCTGATTTATTTTAACCTAAATTACTATCATGCAAATGTGGTGACCACACGGGTCTCATCCATTATTTAAAACATTCAAATAAATAAATTGCATCACACAAAGCAAGCAATCATTTTTTTGGATTTTCTTAAAAATTGGAGTTCTTTTATGAAAATGCTCTTTTAAAATAAATGACTTAATCTTATTAATATGCAAATTTTAATTAAATGGGCATATTATGCAAACTAATTATTATGCACCTCATGACCTAATTTCACTAATTAACAAGCTCGATTTAAATAATCCTATTATGCAAACTAGTTAAAATGCACCTAGTATTTTTGTATTTTTTTTATTGAAATTCAGAATTTATAAAAATCCTAATTAATCTATCTAAAAAAGGGATAATTTTCTAATTTATTAAATTTGACTTAAATCCTATCCTATCTTAGAAAACTATTTTTTATTTTTTATTTTGAAAAGAGGATGAGAATATGAAAATGTGGCGATTTTATCTAAGACTCTAATAAGGCTATTTAAGTCTAATCCTAACTTATTTCTTTTAAAATATCTAAAAATGCAGTCCTAAAAATATTATCTAAAAATGCAATCCTAGAAATATAATCCTAAAAATTTGATTAATTAAACCTACGTGTTTATTATATTAAACCTTAATGTCCTATATGCTCATGCAGATTTTTTGAATGTTTTGATTTTTGATATTTTAGTTTCTTTTTAGTTTTTTTTTTTTAGTTGAATAATTGTTAAATAAGGGTTAAATCTAAACAATTAATATAATCACTAAATAAAGGATCAAAATAATTGAAAAAATAACCCGACGCCTCACGAGGTTAAATTAACAATTATTCTAACCCTAATCATCACAACAACTTAGAATAATTAAAAATCTGGTCCGAAGTCTTACGGACCAAATTAAATAATTATTATAATTTAACAATTGAGATTCTACCAAAAAGCCCAAAAATTAAAAATAATTAGAAAAATGATTCGATGTCTCTCGGATCAAATTAATAATTATATTAATTTCAGACAAAATACCTACGGATAATGATTACAAAATTCATGAATAATAACACTCAATATTGCAATTTAGCTAACTAAGCTTAAAGATGCTATCAAATAAAATAAGAAGAAATAACATAATAAAAAAAGGAATAAACTAAACCACCTAAATGAGGGGACTGGTAGCAGCGTTGGTGAGCGTGGAATGAACGGGCGGTCTCGGGTGAGACGTGGTGGTGAGCGGAGACGCGGCGGGGGTACGGGCTCGCGGTGGCGCGGGGCCGGTGCAAACGCAAGTGAGGAGCGGACGGAGGCGCGGCGGAGCTCGAAGATCGATGGGCGGCGTCGCGGGCGGAGGGGGAGGTTGTTGCAGCGGCGCGACGTCGCGGGGTCGGGAGCGCGGTCGTCGGGGCGGAGGAGGGTCGCGGCGACGGGGCGCGGGCTGAGGCGCGGCGATGGAGCTGCGGACGTCGTAGGCGCGGGCGAGGCGCGGCGTGGCGGAGGCGCGGCACGAGTTCGCGGATGAGAGGGATCTCCGGCAGGGAGGGCGGTTGTTGCGGTGGCGCGGCGGCGAGCGGGCTTCGGTGGCGTCGCGGATGGTGCTGGTGCAGTGTTTCACGGACGGAGGAGGTGCGGCGCGAGCGTGAGCAGGGGCTTCCCCGCGAAGAAGACGAACAGTAGCTCCTGCTACTCCTTTTTTTCTTTTTCTTTCTGGCCGCACGTCACTTCTCTGCGCCTTTTTTTCTTTCTTTTGCTGACTTTTCCTTTTCTCTTCTTCTGCAGGTTGTCAGAAAGAAAAAAAAGAAATGACCTTGGACAAGAAAATGGGATTTCCTCTCTCTTTTTTGTTACTTTCGCGAATCCTCTCAGCTTTTTCGCACCTCTGAAATTTTTTTCTCAATTCCTCCCGAATTTTTTTGGAATTCCTCCCTCAATCACGAAAAATGTAGCTCTCTTTTATAGTGATTCCAGACGGCCACTTTATATGGTATTTTCCGAGCTTCCATCTTTCATCGCATTAAATCAAGGCTACAAATCAAAGCGAGATTTCGCAATCAACTTGATTTTGCTCCGATTTATTCCGTTTTATAAAAATTCTTGCCCTTTGTTCACTTGATTTTTAATTGTTTCGCATTTATCGAAATCGAATGCTCATCGAATTTCAAATTTCCCCGCATACTTCAATCAAATCAATTTCCCCCAATTTCATTTTTTTTTCTTTTTATTTGTCCAAAAATGCAATTTTTATTTTCCCTATTTTCCTAGATTTGCTAAAAATAGGTGTCAACAATTGGAAAAATTTAATTGGTCACCATATAATGAGTTTATGACTTTTGGACGATTTTACATTTCAAATAGAAAGAGAATCAAATCAATTATCTCCTCCATGCCAATTCCTCATGTACTTCCAAAGAAAGCATAAAGAAATCTGCCCGTGCTCCATATGGCGGGGTCTTGTAGTTCTCATGGAAGCTTCATATTCCTCCTGCATTAGAATATTTAAGCTGTCACGATCTAAACGATATCCGAGTGGTAGGGTAACTAGGAATTTTATATTGAAAGTACCCTTTTTAAACAAAACTACTAGAAGCAGAAAAAATATAGTGTACGAAATTATTTAGAGACGTTGAGAGATGGTATTCACGTTGTCAATCCCTATCACTGATTGGTGTCTTTCATCCAATAAAGGTTTCGCAAATATCCAAGGATCGGTTGCTTCAGAATGTATTGATTGTTGGATCAAAATAGAGAGAATTACGCCGGTTTAAATGTATACCTTTGAAGTCTTTGTATGTCATGACATTTTACTATAAAAATTAGGGATAAGTGTATTTGGAGTCCTAAAACTTATGACGAAAGTGTAATTGAGTACTAAAACTTTCAAAAGTGTAATCCCTAAAATTTTCAAAAAATTTAATCAAGTCTTGAAATTTGTCATGAAAGTACAATCAAATTCTGAAATTTATCACGAAAGTGCAATCAAATCCTGAAACTTTCAAAAAATTTAATCAAGTCATGGAATTTGTCATGAAAGTGCAATCAAATCTTGAAACTTGTTATGAAAGTATAATAGAATCTTAAAATTTTCAAAAAGTTCAATTAAGTCCTAAAACTTGTCATAAAAGTTGAAATCGAGTCCTAAATTTTTTAATTGAAGGAATTAATTGGATCGATTTGATAAGTTTTAGGACTTAGTTGTATTTCTTTTGAAAGTTTTAGGATCCAACTATACTTTCATGACGGGTTTTTGACTTAATTGCACTTTTTGAAAGTATTAAGATTTAATTGTATCTTCATGACAAGTTTTAAAACTTCTAGTGTATATGTCCCTAAAAATTATGAAATGTGTATATATTTACGATAAGTTATAGTAAAGAGACTATTGAATACCTCTATTTTCTTGGGATTAAAAGGGTAATATGATGATATAATCATCTTGCGATTGGAATGCCATTGGATCCAGTCATTTTATTAATAATGAACTGCAATGTCTCTTTAGCCCAAAAAGAAAGAAAGAAAGAAAGAATCTGAGTGCTTATCTCTGAGATGCAGTCAACCAGGGGGTTCTTTATACAACCGGCGATAAAATCTAATGGAGTTCACATTGATGCACTTATCAATCCACCTGGGATTTCTATGAATCCCAAGGATAGGCCACTCGAGAATGTGGTGGCCATCCAATTAAATGAGAGAAAATCTTGCTCATTGATCTGTATTCTTTTCAAGATTGTGTGTTACAATCATTTTATATATTACGAAAAAATATCGATTATGATGAAGGTATTAATTCTTCCATAGACCATAAAAGCACTCCAAATCCACCGAGAGTGATTTTTTTTTTTTTTTTTAACAAACGTTAGCCATAGATCATGGGTCCAAGGACATGAGAAAATATATTATGTATAGGTCACATGGTTGATGCAGTCTTAGTGGCAAATAGTGCAGCTTCATGCGCACAAAGAAACCCATATAACAAGTAAAGATTCCTATATTCAACATGTGCAATCGCCTACTTAGTGTAATCATTTATATATTTTGTGACACATGAATGCAGTTTTGAAAAAAAGAGCTATATTCTTGGTTCAAGAAAACTCAATTTGTTATAAAAATTACTTAAAAAAAGAATATACTAATGACAAGAAGGTTGATAAGTCTACCTCAGTGATCCATGTTCTTTTTGCGTGGAAAGATAATAGTAATTTAGAACGACTATTTTAAGCAAAAGAGAAGATTAAAGTATTTGTTAGGTCCAATGCATGATCATCTTCCAACGAATCTGAGAATCGAGTAAATGGAATTAAAATTCAATGAACGCGTGGTGATAAGTAAAGCAATTATTTTTAGTCCTTGAAAGGTTGGCGAGAGCGTTGCCCTCGTGGTGAGTTGTTTATAGCAGAGAGAATTGGCGCGTGCCCTTTAAACAAGAAATGGTACAGAAAGCTCAGCAACTTCATAGGTCGCTGCTTTTCAAGAAAATACAAAACCCTCGCCGACTCTTCCTCCTTCGTTGGTGAGCTTCGCTTCACTTACAAATGACCCCTTTAAAATCTTTTTACTCGTGGGCTGTTTACTTGCTGACATTACATCGTGTTGCATTATTCTTGAGGTCCTACAAAGGCAATGCTCTCTCTCTCTCTCTCTCTCTCTCTCTCTCTCTCTCTCTCTCTCTCTCCACCCCACTTCTCTTTTTCCCATGCTTTTGCTAGTTTAGGTTGGTAATGGTTTCGATCTATCGATTTTATGTTCGGATTTCTGTTTTTCTATTGTAAGAAAGAGATCCAGAGAACAGAGAACAATAGAAACTTCATAATGGAGTCCATCTTCATTTTTTGGGGTTTTCTTTCCTTTTCTTTTGGCCACATAAACGTGTGGTTTGGATGATAAAATTTATTTCTGATAATTAAGTATTTTATGATACATTGAGTTTCTTGATTTTGCGATGTAGTAGTGCCCAGTGCTTTTCAGTAGAATCGTAAAGTTTTTGGTCGATTGAATGCTCAAAATTTCGTCGAATTTTCTCAGGGTAATGGAAAATCTGGCCTTCGCAGATCAATATCAAATGGATCCCTTCGGTTACTCTCCCACCGAGTCTGGCTTCAATCAATTTACTTCCTTTTCTTCGGTGTGGCCCTTGTCAAATCAAATCCAAAATTTTGGCCACTCGCACAATGTCCCTTTTGCAACCGAGCACAATAACCCCCAAATGAAACCATCTCTACCGTCAAATTCTCAAATTATATCGTTTCAGAACTCAGATCTATCCCAAAACATGTCTCAGCAATATCCCGGTAAGTAAGGTTTGTGGACTAGCAAATTGTTGAAGGCCGAAACAGTTATTTGGTAATGTGATGGAAATGAAAATTTTCCCTCTTCCCTTTAAGTTATTGTAATTATTGGTTTTCAGGCACCTATGAGTTGCGAGATGGGGAAGGTAAGAAGATGAAGAGAAGTGGTAGTACTGGTACATTTAGTAGAACAACATTGCATGGACAAGAACACATTATTGCAGAGAGGAAGCGCCGGGAGAAGATGAGCCAGCGCTTCACTGCTCTTTCATCCATCATTCCTGGCCTTACAAAGGTACTCTAAATGAAATCTTGTTGTGTGAAAATTCGCGAAGGTTTGATATCTGTTCTTTTTCCACCGTCATGTATCTTTTATTGGGGGTTTGCTCGTAATCTTGGTTTCATTGGAGAAAATTATAATTGGGTTTCGAAGAATTTTATGTCCAAACTTAGACCGAATATTAATAAGTTACATTAAGCTAATATTTGTATGTACAGGATATATCTCTACAGAAATGAAAGACAACTCATGCTATACTAACTAGTTGGAGGACAAACAATGGTATAGACACTTATCTTCCTCACTATTGAATAAGAAGGAGCTTGTTGCTGATTGCTTGACTTTGCATAATGAGTAATGAAAATATTAATTACTTTCTACTTATGTTAAGGAAACCCACCTTAGATAGTTAAACCCTGAATTTACGAAATACTGTAAAGAAAAAAAGAAAATTTTTCTAGAGGTCTTCTCGTTACCTCATATGGGAAGTTAACATAAAAAAGCCGTGCATCATCGAGAAAAACTCAATCTTAATCCATATCAGATTCCAATTTTGAACGTAGGCTTAATATTTAGCTTAACATGACAGTTCCAAAAAGGCATGGATTTGGGAACTATGAAACCATGATTAAAATCAAACGAACTTCCTATGCTTTTCAATGGGGACTTCATGTTCAAAGCATAGACGGCATTGGCAAATGGGTACTTGGACACTAGCCTTACATTCTTCTCGCTTAAATTGACATTGGATGACATGCATGACTGTTTTAGTGTATGTTTATCAAGGGTAGCATACCGAGTGTTAGAATATTTAAATATTTCACCACGTATTCATTTAACAATTTAAGTTTTTAGAATAGTTTGACAGTGGTCTCATAGAATTTTACAAGGAATTAGAGTCAGGGGTCTTGAGTTCAAATCTTACTAGGTCACATTTGTCTACTCAATAAAATATGTTAACGCTTAATACTAGGCAAAAAGCTCAGACTAAGTATGAAGAGAGTGATAAAGTAGTTGCTAACTTTAAATATTGAGAGAGGACTCCATGAGAGAGAAAGACCAGAGATCAAGAGATCGGAAATTTGAGGAGAAGAGCTTTTCTATTCTTGTGATTATGGGTTTTTGTGGTTAATGAATTAAATTAGTTTCCAAACATTATATTCATAATAACTTGTGTGTGTTTTTTAAAGGAGAAAAAAAAAAGTTAAAACCAACACAATTTGCACATAAACTAAGAAAATTGTAAATCGGTGATAGATAATCTAAGTGAATCGTGATTATCGCTCTAGATTAATACCCAACTACATATGGACAAGGGGTTGCTAATGTCAAGTATTATTAAGCTGGAGTTCATTCTGAAATTTCACTCAACCGCTACAAGCTTGAGAATGATTGAGTTGATTTAGATTGTTCAATACATGTTTGCACCATGTCGGTGGTTGGATATTTTTCTCATAATAAAATAGTATTGGAAACTATTCACGTATTCAAAATTGGATAAGGTTATATGCATCTATCATCAATCGATTTAGATAGATATAGTCTTCATAAGTCAATATCTATTACATGTTGATAGATACTATGCTTTCTACTTGTCCAGTGGTAGTCGAAAACCTTTTTATAATTGCTTAACACATTTAGATCCTTGGTTTTGTCATTATGAATCAAAAGCAAACTTGAATTTCGCTTCTAATGTTTAATTTTCACTGTCATGACAATCGAAGGACGATCAATCACATAAGTTATATTTCATGCATAACATTTTATAATAGCTAGATAGTGATTTGAGATCAATAGAGTACTTGTAGCGTTCTTTCCATTTTAATCAAAGTAGTCCCGTCAATCAGAAAACAAGCCCCTACTAATGATGGAGGAAAACAAAATCTTTTTAGAGGTGAAGAGGTCGACAAAACAGCTTAAATTCGACCTCTAGGTAGAATAGTCTGATTTGTACAGGTACTTGCTTGAGGACTTCTTATTGAAATAGCCACCATAAAAAAGGTTCCGCCTAGAAGGGCTCTTGTGAATCGCCGGAAAACTTAGGGAACAAAAACGTGGCGTTGTCCGCTAATTCATTACATTATAGCCTTCATTGTTCCTGCTGAAATAATTAATTGTTCTGGCCGTGTAGCTGGACAAGGCTTCTGTCCTTGGAGATACGATAACGTACTTGAAACAACTCGAGGAACGTGCAAAGTTTCTCGAGGAAGAGGCGGCCACAATAACCGTGGAATCGGCGATCTTCACGAAGAACCCATCGCTCCAACGTGGCGGCGGCTCTGTGTCTTTTTCATCCGAAGAGAAGCAGTACAACCCAATCATCGATCAGCAACTACCTGAGGTCGAAGCACGAGTGTCGGGGAAGAATGTTTTGATCAAAGTCCAGTGCGAGAAGCACGAGGGTTGCATCAAGGAAGTGACGAAACAAATGGAGGACATGAACTTGACAACTCTAAATATCAGCGTCCTAACATTTGGGAGTTCACTCTTGGATGTCACAATTGTGGCCCAGGTAATCATCATTTTCAATTTCTTCAAATTGTTTTAATGAATTAAAAACTTCAACTAGTTTCTAGTTTCCTACTACTGCGGACCATTTTGCATTCTGATACTTTCTTGAGAGCATATCGTCTGTTTTGATATTCTTGGAAACCAACGGTTATCCAGTGTTTTCCCTTTCTTCTTAATTCTGATTTTGGTTTTGAAAAGTTCGTTAATCTGGCTAATACGGTGGCTCACTTACCGTCATACAACGAAAGCTTTAACATTTTCTTTTTAACATCTAAAATAACAATAAACGATCTAAGATTACTACTTCCACATACATGCCAAAGGAAACAATTAAAAATCACATATCACATGTTTGCGAATTTAGAGTGTGTTCTATCCACTCTTAGTAGTATTTATGTTATATTTATCGGCATGTTGCTGCATAAATTATGATATCTTTATTTAGAGTCGAGAGGGGAGCAAAAGTTATAGTACTTGATCTTCATTTTTATACAGAAATCTTACCTTTTTCATCTACATTACTTGCAGATAGAAAATGAGTACTGCCCGGCAATTGAGGAGATTGTTGAAAAACTACGCTGTGCTCTGACAACGTACATCCGCTAATCTTCAAGGCGGTCAGCTTGTTAGGCAATAAATTGGTTATCTGCGATGGTCTGTTTCTTAGAGATGTCTTCATTACGTATTACTGCGAGAGTTGTGGGTAATTTTACTATTATGTGCATTGTGTTTTCTTACTTACTGTGGTAATTATCCATTAGTGCAAGATTTAACGACGTTTAGTGCAAGAATTGAGGATAATTGTCACTTCCCTTGCCTTCATGGCCTCCTTTCTATAGTGGTCTCGTTTCGATTGCCCTTATCACCTTTCTTAAACTGCTTGCAGGTAGTATCGGGTTATTTTCTTTATCCTTGTTATTGCAATTTTCTTTATGGTTGATCTCTCCATCTTGCTTGACCTGAGACTCTAATTTGGCCATCTATATGATTATTTTTCTATGTATACAGATAAGTTTCTCATGGGGTTCTGGGCAGCATTTTTATGAGGATCGCGATGAAAATAAAAGTATGCAAGAGGAATATTGTTTCATTGGAATTGTTCCTGATGGTTTTATATGAGATGGGCTTAAGGCCCGTCCGCCCATGTTGGGCCTAGAAGCCCGGCCCACGGGAATAGGGCCCGTGGATGGGGGAAGGTATAAAAGGGAGGAGAGAGAGAGAGAGATGGCACCGGTTGGAAAACAAACGTACGTACGTCTTCTCCCGCGCGCTCTCTCTCTCCCTCCAAGAAAAAGAAGAAAAACGCTTACGGCGTCCCGTCTTCCCTTCAAGGCGAATTGACATCATCAGATCAGAATTTCTTCCTCGGTCTTCAGCATTGGTGTTTAATCTGTGGTTAACAAGGTATGCTCGAATCCGTGGTGTGCTTTACGATCGGTGATACGTGTTATTCCCGGGCTTCGTCTTCCGCATTGATTTAGGGGTTCGATTTAGTGTCGAATCCGGTTTTCGGGGATCCGTTATTCCCAACATTGGTATCAGAGCCCTAGTTCACGTTTTTCCCGACTTGTTTTGTTGTTTTTGATTGATTTTTCGCAAAAACAATTCGGCCGTACGGATTGGGGCGAGAAATCCCGACACCCGAGCGCTGTTCGGCCATTTTTCCGAGTTTTCGTAAGTCGAAATCAAATTCTGAACATACTGGGTGAAAGAGGTCGTCGAGATGAGTTCGGCGACATGTCGCGCGCCGCCAGGAGACGCCGCACGCGCCCACACGCGCGGCCGGAAGCCGCTGCGCGTGGGTGCGACGTGCCCAAAGTGCTGGCATTGGCCAGCGCGTGCGCTACACGCGTCCGTCGGCGAACCGGCACGTGCGCGCCAGCGATCGGCGAACCGGCACGCGCCGGTCAGCGAACCGACGCGTGATGACGTCACGTGCTGACGTCAACATGACGTCACCCAACGGTCATAACCGCTGGGATGACGTCATCGATGACGTCAGCGCCGACGACCGTTGGCCGGCCGTTCACCGGCCGGCGACCCGACCCGACGGCGACCTGACCCGACCCGATCAGCCTGGCGCATGCCGCGCACGTGCCGACCGACGCCCGCGTGACGTCGGCAATCTCACGCGCGAGGCACGTGCACGTGCCGACGTCCGCGTGGCGTGCCGCGCCCGCGAACGCGCGCGACACGTGCCGGCTGACGTCTGCGTGACGTCAGCCCACGCACGCGCGCGGCACGTGCGTCGGTCCACGTGAGCGGTCCGACCGGCCCGACGACCGACAACCGTTGACCGTTGACCGACGACCGTTGACCGTTGACTTTGGCCGTTGACTTTGACCGTTGACCGTTGACCAAAAAAAAAAAGGAATTTGTTTCTTTTTCAGTCATGCCTATGTGGGTTATAAGTAATCCATTTTTAATTCTGCATTTGTTGCATGAATCATGGAAAGTTATGTATTTTCCCTTATGTTTATTATGGATTATAAGTGATCCATTTTTAGTTCTGCATTTATTGCAGGAACTATGATGCGTAATGCAAGTATACCTGTAATCCCGAGAACGGACGAGGGAAATGCAAGACTTAAAAGGCTACTGACAGAGTTAGCTAATTATCGGTGGCATGATGGTGATTTAGTATCACATGTGGTCAGGGTCAATCAGATAATACAGGAAATCATCTGGAATGGTTATCTTATGCCGGATTTTGAGAAGGTACCGGCTTTGATAAACACTCTTCCACCTGAATGGCAAGCAGTGTTTGATCGGCTATGGGAGGTCAACGTGGTCCGGGTTATAGGAGGCTAGTGGAAGCTTTTGTAAGAGAGTACTATAGGATTGAGTTAACCAAAACTTCAACCCTTAGATTGAGCGCCACATGGCGCCGAGTGAATGCGCCTTGGAGGCGACATGAAAGCTCTCCAAAAGTTTTTCCATGGTTGGCAAATGTGCCTTCAGTTTTCTCAGATGTTTTGTGATAGATTAGAAGGGACTTTCCTAATTATTTCTTAGATTAGTTTGAGATTTTTTTGAATGTGAATATCTCTTTCTATGTTGATAATTTTCTTTGAATATATTGCTTAGTGTAATGTATGGATGTATTAAAGTGAAAGCATTGTTATTCTATTGGATGTTAGATATTGTTGCTTTCTGTTATTGCTGGTTGCTGTGGGTAATTAGCTATGGGTAGTTTTAGAAGCTTTTGTAGCTTCATAGAATTGATTTTGCATATGACAATCATATTAATGATAGTTTTGAGTTAGGATTTTTGGAGGATGATTGGAAACGTAGTGACCTTTTGATTCTAAAACCTTACTTGAAATTATTCATTAATATGATGGGTCTATGTAAATAGGGATGCATAAATGATAGGCATTAATTATTCGTGCATGTATGTCTGATGTGTTCAGATCGATGATTTCAGCAACTAAGAACGTAATTGCTGATATGAACGGCGACAATTGTGAAATATTCAATATGAAGATTCAATATGTGCTGGAAAAGCAAGAAGCACTAGAAGCTCTTAACCATGTTATGGAAGATCTTGAGGATGCCATGCGCCACCTTGAGCTAGTAGAGGACCGCCTAACAAAGATTTGAGCCGAAAACGGACATTTGCAATGCTTTGGTTCTAGCTCAAAAAGGGTTTTGAGCTCTAAGTGCAAGCGTATTGATTCGTTCAATATGTGGGAATGCAAAGGATCAAGTCCTTATTGCAAGAAACCAAGAGTTAACCAACACAAGAAAGGAAAACGTCCTCAAGTGAAGAAAATGTCAAGGGTGAGGTGTTACAATTGTGACAAGAGAGGTCACTATGCTCGCAACTGTTGTGAGCCGAAAAAGGTAAACACCTCTTGTACATTTGAGAACTTTGCTTATGTGTCAAGTTCTGTATTATTGGCTGAATTCAATCCTTTGTGGACTGTAGATTCAAGAACAACAGACCATATAGCGAAGGATAAAGAATCCTTCGTGGAATTTCGACGATATCAACTGGAACTAAGTGGATCTATGTGGGAAATAACTCCAGAGCTGAAGTTAAAGAGATTGGCACCTGCCAATTGAACATGAGTGGTGGACGCACCTTAATGTTCTATATGCTCCGGAGATTCGTCGAAATTTTGTGTCTGTTTTGGTGTTGGTTACACTTGGTTTTAGTATGAACTTCCATAATAGAAGTGTAGATTTGTATTTGGATACAAACTACTACGGTTGTGGTTATTTTCTAGATGGTTTTTTTATACTAGATGTTGACTATGGTGATGTCAATATTTGTTATTCCCTTGTTTCACGTCTTCTTCTTTATATGACAATGATGTGATTGTGTGGCATGCTAGACTTGGTCATATGGGCCAACAACGTATGAATAGACTAGCCAAAGAAGGCTTGTTGGGTGACATTGAAAAAATCGATTTGCCCATATGTGAGCATTGCCTAGTAGGGAAAATAACAATGAAATCATTTAGAAAAAGATAAAAGAGCTGAATTTCCTCTGCATTTAATCCATTATGACGTCTGTGGTTTAATGAATGTGAGAGGAAGGCATGTGGCTGTTTATTTCATCACTTTTATAGACGATTATACTCGATTCGGATATGTCTATTTGATTTCTCAAAAATCTGAAGCAATAAGTTTTTTCAAAAGGTTTATGAACCTAGTAGAGAATCAATTAGACAAGAAAATAAAAGTATTTAAATTCGATCGAGGTCGAGAATATTTATCTGATGAGTTCAAAAAATTGTGTGATGAAAAAGGAATAGAAAGACAGTTGTCTGTTCCATATACTCCTCAACAAAATGGTGTTGTGGAAAGAAGAAATAGAACCCTACTGGAAATGGTTAGGTCCATGATGGCACATGCTAACTTACCTATCACTTTTGGAGTGATGTGTTGTTAATTGCTGCCTATATACTTAACCGGATGCCTTTCAAATCAGTTGCTTCCACTCCATATGAGTTATGGACAGGTAGAAGACATAACTTAAGTTTTCTTAAGGCATGGGGTTATGCTACCTATACACATGAGTCCTCTCACAAGTTTGGGAAATTGGGTCCCAAAGGAAATAAGAGTATTTTCATGAGATACTCCAAACACTCGAAAGGGTATGTGTTCATAGGGTGAGCAGGAAAGTGGGAGTATAACTGAATTTGAATCACAAGATGTCACATTTTTAGTGGATGAATTTCCTAAGAAGGGCAAAATAAGGGAAGATTACTTCCTATTTTGAAATCTTGTATTAAGATAATGATATTAGTGGAATTCATCCAAGTGGGAGTAATATGAGAAGTGATGAATTAATTTCAACTTATTCTCAATTGCAACCATATGATGAAATGTCGTTATCATTATTTAATCCTAGTGGGAGCATAATGGGGAATGATGTGCTAAGTGTGCAATTTCCCATACGGTGAACAAGTTGCCAAAGTATTCCCCGTCGACGTTTTAACATTGAAGGGGAAACTTTTATGATTGCTCCGCAAGATAAGGATGAGCCAAGAAATATTAATGAGGCTCTGAATTGCCCTAGTAAGGAAAAATGGATTCATGCAATGGAAGAGGAAATGGAGTCAGTGAAGTCAAACCATGTTTGGGAACTGGTTGATCTTCCAAAAGGACGCAGAGCTATTGAGAACAAGTGGGTTCTCAAAATAAAGTGAAAGGCTGTTGGCTCGATAGAAAGGCATAAGGCTCGCCTTGTGGCGAAAGGGGTATAATCAACAGGAAGGAATTGATTATGAAGATACATTTTCTCCTGTAGTGAGATTTACCTCGATTCGCATTATTCTGGCAATAGTAGCTAGTATGGATGATGGATGTAAAGACTGCTTTCCTCAATGGAGAATTAGATGAAGAAATATATATGGAACAACCTGCTGGTTTCATAGTGAAAGGCCAAGAAGAAAAGGTATGTCGACTTTTGAGGTCGATATATAGCCTTAAGCAGTCATCAAGACAATGGTATATACGTTTGCATAATGCCATAATGGCATATGACTTTACAATGATAGATGAGGATCATTGTGTATATATCAAAAGATCCAATAATCAATTTGTGATCATATCATTATATGTTGATGATATACTAATTGCTGGAAACAATATGGAGTTTGTTAATACTGTCAAGAGTTAGTTGTCGTCCAACTTTGAGATGAAAGACATGGGTGATGTTGTATATATTCTTGGAGTTAAGATTTCAAGATTATAAACCCATAGACACTCCTATTGCAAAAGGTGAAGAATTGAGCCATAGACTGTGTCCAAGGACTCCACAAGAGAAGGAACAAATGAAACATGTTCCTTATGCTAGTGCTGTTGGAAGCTTGATGTACGCTATGATGTGTACAAGACCTGACATATGTTTTTGCAGTTGGAATGGTGAGTAGATACCAATCCAATCCAGGTCCAGCACAATGGAAAGCCGTTAAGAAAATACTGAGGTATCTAAATGGGACTGCTGATAATATGCTGAGTTATTAAGGAAAGGATCTGCGACTCTAAGGCTATTCTTATGCTGATTGGGGAGGAGATTTAGATGAAAGGAAATCTACCTCTAGGTTTGTTTATCTTACCGAATAATGGCACCATATGTTGGAGCAGTAAGAGACAAACGTGTATAGCCTTGTCCTCGATGGAAGTTGAGTTCGTGGCATTATCAGCAGCAGTATTAGAAGATGTTTGGCTTAAGAGATTATTGGATCATTTATGTGTTATTGGAAGTGCTGCAGATTTGTTATTGGTTAACTGTGATAACCAAGCAGCGAAAGCGTACACCAAAGATCCAAAATATCATGGCAAGACCAAACATATAGATACCAAGTATAATTTTGTCAAAGATATGGTTGCACGAAAGAAAGTGAACTTACAGTACATATCTACGCATATAATGGTAGCAGATCCTATGATAAAGCCAATACTTAGAGATGTGTTTTTGTGGCCATATGAAATCTCTAGGGATTGCGTAAAGGCTGATGTACTGAATATTATAATTTCCCTAAGAATTCACATTTGATGAATTTGTGTTTTCATCATTAATGTCTATGAATCTTTGTATGATCTTTATGCATCTTAATGCTCAGTGCATTATTTTAAGTTGAGAAGTATGTCGGACAGATATAAGATTAGCCCACTCACACGGGTAATCGCCTCTGTTTACTGTGTGATAAATAGAGATGAGACTGTTTTTAAGCTTATTATCTATGTGATAATCGAGAGCTCAAGCTTAAAACACGTATGTCACCTTAATTGAGTATTAAGATGAGGACATAATACTTACTATGTCCGAAAGTAAAATACCCCACATATTTTACTTTATCGTCTAAGATGCCGATGTGAGTTCGATGAATTTTGTGAATGAGTAGATACGTGAACTCAAGTTAGACATTGGGTATGTCTGAACTATCATCTGTACGGTATTGAAAGTGTAGACATACGCTCCATGGGAAATGAGTTAAATACCGTAATACGTATTTCATACTATGTATGCATGAGACGACCAATAAGAGTGGCAAAAGTTTGATCTCAACTTTTATGTCGTGTGAGACTCTTGAGGAAAAGAGTTCCTCAATTTTTAGTCCCCTCATGACTCTTACTTATTCTCAAGATTTCTATTTAGTGTTTGCTATCTTAGGATGTTGCTAATGGTCATGAGTTTGATTCGATCTAATGGGGCATTTCTAGAAAAGCAAGCTAAATTGAAATTGAGAGTTTGAAGGAAAGAGGAAGATCGATTTTGGAGAATCACATTGTAGTTTTGTATTCACCGGTTAACCAATTATGATTGTCTTTGTGATAATCATAATTGTGAATACAATATATATATCATTGTTTAAAAGAGATCAAGAGAGATATAAATGTGATCGATCGATCTAGGGTACTGCATACTAAATCTACTCAGGATGTGATGCCCATTATGAGCTGCTATATATTCTTAACAGATGTATGGCAACGAGCTCTCAAAGTATGCTGGTCGCACGGATTATTCACCGGTATGAATGTTGAAGAGAGGTAAAGAGAATCCTATTCGGCGCACCATGTGCGAGTGGGAGATGATGGTGTTATATGAGATGGGCTTAAGGCCCGTCCACCCATGTTGGGCCTAGAAGCCCGGCCCACGGGAATAGGGCCTGTGGATGGGGGAAGGTATAAAAGGGAGGAGAGAGAGAGAGATGGCACCGGTTGGAAAACAAACGTACGTACGTCTTCTCCCGCGCGCTCTCTCTCTCCCTCCAAGAAAAAGAAGAAAAACGCTTACGGCGTCCCATCTTCTTTTCAAGGCGAATTGACATCATCGGATCAGAATTTCTTCCTCGGTCTTCAGCGTTGGTGTTTAATCTGTGGCTAACAAGGTACGCTCGAATCCGTGGTGTGCTTTACGATCGGTGATACGTGTTATTCCCGGGCTTCGTCTTCCGCATTGATTTAGGGGTTCGATTTAGTGTCGAATCCGGTTTTCGGGGATCCGTTATTCCCAACAGTTCCCACATTCAAATATCTTTCATCAAAAGTAGTTCTTTGGCTTTTATTTAAGGAGACCAAGGTCCTGTGCTACCGGACAAAGAATATTACATGCATAGTTGGAAGGAGCCAATACTTTGAGTCAATACTTCTCTAATTCAAACATCATTGTACAATCCCAAACCGAGCTGCAATCTCGTCGGCGATAATGCTTGGAAATTACAAACTCGATAACGTAAAAGAGTGTAAATAAACTAAATTGGAATTTAATCAATAACATAGTTTAAGAACATGAAGATACTACGTCAAAATTTAATCAACGACACAGCACTTAGGACAAAAATACACATGAGAATTTAATTGACGATATGAATCTAAGAGCTACAGTTAGGGAATTTTAAAGTATAGTGTAGGAAAGATAAAGATAATTGAAAGATAACATTTGGCTTGATTTTTACATGGGTTTTATGATGAAAGGCTGGTGGTATTTATAATGATTTATGATAATTGCCTTTTGACAGTGATAATTGCCTTTTGACGGTTCTCGATGGTTATAATTCCTTATATAACTTCTGTCAATTACCTTCACGTTTCTACACTTCCACAAGTCTAACATTCATATTCTCAAGTGGTTCTCCTAATTGTGAGTAAACTATTCCATGATGTGGTTTCTCATGACAATGGGTGTCCCACGATCATGCTTTCAAGTGATAATTGTTCCAGCCAAAAATGTGTCCATTATTGCTTCATCGATTTTAAACTTCAAAGCAGCTTCTTAATATCCCTTTAATAAATATTCGTTGCTAATACTAATGCTTGTATTAGCAGCTACTATCTATCTATCGCTGTACTTTGATAATCAAACACGGGTCATTGATGAACACCAATTTCAATCAACATATGTTGATCCATATACTTGTAGATGAGTTGACACACTTATAGTGATACCCATGCGCTATGCACATGATTGTTATGTGCCATTCAATTGCTTGCTTTCATTTGCAAGTCAAGTAGACTATTTTTTATGTTAACATATGCCTCAACAATACCCTGATTGCGCACTTTTTCCCTCGTAGGTGATCTCGACATGGGGATTGTCTGTTTGCCACTTCTACTTCGTGCACAGTCATCTAGCTCATAATAGTGTTAATATTTCAACATGTTGTCCTGATTGCCTATGATTTCTGAATCATATCCATTGTGAGCTGCATCTTTTTGGATCGCTATCTCTTAGGTCTCTGCTTATCTAAAAAATATATTTATACGCGGAAAGATTTGACCTTTACACTTTTTTGTCTTCATCCTTAAACCCTATGTTTCAGAACTTTCGGATTTTCCTTATTCTCAGGCTTTGCTATTTTCAGTGGCTCCCAAACCTAATCAGTATCGGTTCTCAGATTGTATCCCTAGATTCAATAGTCTAAAGGAAGATGAACATTCTAACAACTGTTGTTTCCATCTTCTTAATCTGATTGATGAGTACCCTGAATGGCTTATTATTGGCCCTTGTTTCTAAAGCCATTTGGACATCCGTCCCTCTCTTAAATTTTGCTTTCCTTGAAAAGAAAAAAAAAAAGGAGAATTGGTCCCGATTCAAAAGCCTTCATTGTGGAAATCTGGACTACTGATCCCTCTTGATTCAGGAGTTTTCCTTCTTTCGAGATTGACTTTCATAAATGGTATTTACGAATAAAGGCCAATAACCAGATTCAGCTTACTTGGAAAAAGGCCAGATTGAGACTACTCTTCAACTCAGCAGCTTCCATTGGGACTTGGATTTAGGTATCCTGGGCTCGCAATCAGTTTTTGGTCTCCGTTGACCGATTGCTTTTTCTTTCCTTAGGGTCCCATGTCTATTTCTTTGTTGGACATTTACACCATAGCTGGCTTCCTTGCCATTAATAAACCCGTTAGGGATATCGGTTCTACTAAGCTTCTCAAGGCTGCTGAGGTCCCCAATGGTATTCCGACGTATGGGATTTGACTAAGTTTCTTCAGGAATCTGGGTCGATCACAGACAAGGAACATGCAGCCTTCTTACTTTTTTGGCTTTCAAAATATGTCTTTTTCCATCCAACACTCTTAGTATCCAAAGACCTCTTGGCCATTGATTCTAGGCTTGCGGTAGGCACACCACTTGCCTTAGGTTAACTTGTTCTTGCTGTTTTATATAGGGGTTTTACTCATGCTTCCTTAGCCATGCAATTAGAGGATGATGGTTCTCTTTGTTGTAATCGGTAGCGCAGCAGAAGCGGATCGAAATTTTGCAATTATGTCAGAAGCTATAGAAATCTACAGAAATAAAATGAGAAACAATAAAATAACACTAGAAATTTACGTAATTTAGTCCGAATGTCAGAACCTACGTCCACAGGAGAGCCAGCAAAATAATTTATTATAAATTGAAAAATTACAAGATTACAATCACTCATGTATTTTTCAACCCTACTTTATACCCAATACCCACAGTGTTTAACAACTCAATTCAATGAACTTGACTTCTTCCACACAAACCTCTCTGAGGTCAAGCCTCTCGCTCTCTCTCGAGCTCTTTCCTCTCGCTACTCCCTCGTCCTCAGAAGCTCTCTCCTTTTATCAGTGGAAGGGAAGGAAACAAAACAAAATCGTACTCCAGAAATGTCAACACTGTGCCGATCTTCAAAGCATGCGCATGATGGCCTGTGAGCGTATGACCATCATGCACTGGCACGAGTAGAATTGCTTCTGCCTTCCCTCTTTCTTTATTTATCCACAAAAAGACAAAAGAAGTCCACAAAAGATGACCAAGAATAGAGAGAGAGAGAGAGAGAGGATTTGGCGCCTACAAGATAGGCTTCTGAAGCAGCAAGTGCTCACCAATTTCTATGGGCATGCATGCACATGGCCATGTGCGCGCATTTAATGAGGTTGAAGAATTGGGACGATCAACTCTTCAGAATGATTTCATGCTGACAAATGAGAGGGGTCACAAAAGTCAACCTAAGGATCATGACCTTCATTTCCAACGTGAAACTGATATCTAGGGCTGGATCCTTTCGGCTCCTATCACGACTTCTCATTAAATGCTCCGCCGACGTACTTTCCCGTTTCAGCATGTAAATGTTTTGTACAGATCGGGTATTATATATAAATTCAAACTTAAGACATAATTTAACACCCAATCCTTCAACTTGGATTGTTTTTTCATTTTCCGTCTTTGCTCTGGAAAGAACCTCGTGTCTTGCCATATTGTGATCAGTTGGGCATCCAGCTTCATTTTACTAATTCCATTAGTTGTCGACTTTAAAGTCGTTCTCCTTTGCCTGTCTTGGCGAATGTTTCCTCTTTCAGATTTCTCCTCCGGCAATTAATTAATTTTAAATCACCTAATTTTTCATTCTTTTTTTATACTCGCCATGATTTCCCTACTCTTTATGACTTTTCCCTGGGAAACAATCTTTTGATTTCCAGCTCAATGTGCTTGCCCCAATTGACCTCCCTATAAGACTATCGATGAAAGGAAAGTCGTACCACAGGTTTGAAGTATACTCTCTGCAGTATTGTGCAAGACAATTCGGTCTGAAGTAAGTTGTGGTGATGGCAATCCCATATTCTCTTGAATTTCCTTACATGAACAAGAACAAATACAAATCCTCGGAGAATAGTCCTTTCAACTGTTATTCTAAATTACCCAGATTACGCACACTTGATACTTCTCCGATATCGATGTATTCCCACTTCTGATTGTACCTCCGAATGGACCACTTGGTGGGTTTCTGTAATCTTTGGCTCCCCTTACAAAGAAGCACTAAATCCACTTCAAGTCGAGTGAAATCACTTCGTAGTAATTCTAAACTTAAAGCTGCCAACAAAAAGGGGGAGAAGACCTTCAATCCGAAGGACCATACAGAACCATCCAATCGAAAAGCACCGGAGCAGGATTCTTCGACGAATAAAGAAATTGAAAGGATGTTTTCAAGTGATATTTCAACATCGCTTTTCAAACTCCGCCTTCTCTAAAACTTTCAAAGAGGAATACAGAAGGAAAATCCACCAAAGGTAGTTGTCTCGCTTTACTTGTCTTGCTCTTGCTCTTAGATTTCCCTAAATATGCTCTCGCTTTTGATAGTTGATTCTCGTCCAACCAAGCTTACTCCTCCAGTCACTAAGGGGTTCCAACTGAGTGACCTTCGTGCTTTGCAAGATGAGGAAGAAGCGCATGCGATTGCACTTTTTGGGAGGAAAGAAAAATGAAGCTCCTTGATCATATCAGAAAGCTCGCATATCGGTGCAAGTCTGGACCCATCAACAACATTTGATACCACCGGATCCGTGGGTGCTTCTCTTGCCTCAAGATGTCAGATTACTCCTGCCATTACTTCCCTTGGTGGTGTTGGTGTAAGTATCGAGTCAAGTTGCAATTCCCCTCCTGCTTTTGTGAATGCCCTACTTGTTCCATCTTTAATTCCTTTAGCAGTGTAAGGTGAGCATTACCTAACACATTGATGGCCATCTCTCTGATATGATATTAACACGATTCATAACTGACCTATAGGTACGCCTATCATTGCCAACAACCAAGACTCATTAAGTGTGCCCGTTGACATGTCTCAGCTGCCTTTGTCAACTAAACTTGCTCTCTTAGGTCTTCCAGCACCTGAGCAAGGAATGTTTGCCTACTTTCTCTTACTCAATCTATATGTACCTTATCACACAAATTTATCTTTCGATTCAATTAGGTGTTACGAAGGCTTCATTATCGAGTCTGTCATCTGCTTCCAATTAAGTTGTCAATTTAGGGTCCTCTTCCGGTGAACCAAGCAAAGATATTGGTTCCGTTGCCGCAGCGGCTTGTAGTTTTCCATAAACTTCTATTCTTGCTGAAAATCCATCTAGCGCTCCATCATCATTTCCTTCTTTGATGCAGCAATCATACCAAGCTGGTGATAAGGGTTCTCCGGATTCTTTCGTCAGAGCCAGGCATATGTTGGAAGAAGCTTCTCAAGTTTTAGCTGTTAATCCTAATGACTTAGCTTCTGAAATTCCATCCCCTCGTGAAGCCATCATCGAGAGGGTGAGGATGAGATTACTTGAGTTCCTCGATCTCTCGAGCGATGACTTTCCAATGATTGTGAATAATAGGCTAATCCTTACCTCCCGAACTCAAGGAAAAGTGTCCAGAATTTCCTGAATGGTTTTTCTACAGGGGTGGAAACTTATCAACGCAACCATGAATTGATCATTTCCCTGACCATTTCAAAGGAAAGTCATTCAAACTCTAGTCACTCTATTGAGGAAGCCAGTCAAGACGTAAGGACAAGTCACGCCACCTTACGGACTATGATAGATGAAATAGCTGATCTCGGTGAGGAGGAAACACTTCTTGAAAAGCAATTGACTGAGATAGAAAAGAGACTGGCAGATGTACACCATCAACAAAAGCTTTAAGCATGCCAAGATGGTTCGAGCGGATGAAGTTTTGGGTCAACATACTGCCTTTCTCAAAGGATCGAAGGAGGACGAACATGACCGCTTCTCTGCCACGAGAGCTGAGAGATGTTTTATCAAGAATTGGCACATCAAAGAGAATAGAATCTTAGATTACCGTATATTGGCCCTTCAAAAGGACATTAGGAATTTTCTATACCCACAAAATATACCTGGCTAATGAAGTTACTTCTTGTCTCTTGATTTTCTTGAATGTGTGTGTCGATCCTGGAAACCTTCACTGGTCCTCATCTTGGCGATCTTTGGTATGTTGAATATATCAACCTCTTAGATCATCATGAATTTATGGCGGAAATGAGCTGCTTTTCAAAGTCCAGGTTGTTTAATCTCCAATAACCATCAATGATCCCACTTCTTTTAAATCTCGAGGTAGTGTGCTGAGTTCGTTATCCGAGATGGCCTGTTTATACCTGATGATTTTACCTGCGAGGCATATCCTCCAACCTTGTCTATCAATTTTAATTACGTGTTGGTGCAACAGTTGTGGGTTGTTGTTTTATTATGTGCATCTTCTTTTCTTACTTCTTTGGGGTACTTGGTAGATGTGTCAAAATGGGTCTTAGACCCATATATAACTCATTTAAATCATAAATAAGTCATATATGGGTCACTTATTTTTTGAAGAAAATAGTCAAATGGGTTTAAAAATGGAAAGCTTAAGATAAATGGGTCTTAAATGAGTTAGACTTATAATCCATTTCCAACCCAAGCCTCACAATCTCTCTCTTCGCTCTTTAACTTTATAAAAATATTTTTTATAAAAATTTTAATTTTAATTTTTTATATTTCTTTTTTTTTTTTTTTTTTCTTTATCTTTTTCCTTTCCTTTTTTGTTTTCTTTCTTCTTCCTCCTTCCTTACTGGTGGCTAGCACGATGACGGCCGACCAAGCAAGGCTCGAGGCCAATCTGGTGAGCCTTGAGCTTGTTGATGTTGGGGGAGCCCGATGAGCTCAAGGCTTGCCTATGGTCGGTCGTCAGCCATCGTTGTGGTTGGCAGCAAACTAAAGAAGAGTAAAAAGAAAAAGAAAATTAAAATTATATTTTAAAAAAATAAAAAAATAATTAAAAAACTCGATTTTCTAAATAATTAAATTATTAAAAATTATAAAAATTGTCCATTAAACTTGTATTGCATAAAAGTATTTTAAAAATGCCATTTTTAATTAAAAATCATAAAAGTAAGCTTTCTCACATTTAGTTAAATGGATCGGATATGGGTTAGGTATGAGTTAAAAATTTTACACTATGATAAATGGATTATAAACAGATTAAATGGGTTGATTTGGATAAAACCATTTATGACTTGACCCAAGCCCAACCCGACTTGACCCACCCTTTTGTTGTCCTCACCAGACCTTTTGTTGTCACTCCTCTTGCCATCACGGTTTTTTTCCCCTTTGTCGGTCTTGCTTCTATTGCCCTCGTCCCCTTTCTTGAACCGTTTGCAGATAATAAAAGGTTATCTTTCTTTATCCTTGTAGTTGCAATTTTCATTTTCTCTGTGGTAGATCGCTCATCTTGCTTGACCCATGGTTAAATCATGCTTGGAGACTCTAATTTGGCCATCTATTCTGGTTTTTTCCGATATCTACATTTAAGTTCATCTATTCTTGTTCTTTTTTTTTTTTTTGGTCGATAATACTGCTTTCATTCATTCATTAAAACGTTGGCTTTACATGAAAAGATAAGTTGGACTTAGAACATAAAATAGTCCAGAGGGGATTGGGGGGATTTCGCTTCCACATTGAGGGGAGTAGTTTATGCCGAAACGCCTTTGCAACCCAGTCCACTGCGTAGTTCGCTTCTCTCGAGCAATATGCAGGACTTGCATTTGTCAGCTGGGCCAGACGCAATTGACATTCCTAGACTTGGTCCTTCACGGCCCATGGTGCCTCTTCCCGGCCCAGAATCAGTTGAACTGATGTGCGACAATCACTTTCACAAAGTACACGGCTTCTTTGTTCGTGTACTTGCCCCACTTGCTTCTCTTCTCTCCGTTTCAGCATTTACAATCCATGGAGCAGAGCTAGAGTTTCCACCTGCAAAGACAAAGAGACGTGTACTTCTGTAGCGAAGCCATCAACAATGATTCCGTTGGAGTCCCGTAGCATACTTGCAATCGAACTGGGCGTGTCTCCTTCCACCCACGAGCAGTCCACATTTAGCTTCAGATCTCGGTCTTCCAGAGCTGTCCATTTCACTGGTAATTTCGTCATTTCTGTTGTCTCTTTTCTCCTTCTTGGGTTCCAACGCTGATAAGTACGGTTTTGTGCAAGGGATGTTTCAATTATTGCCTCTGTTGGGGATTTCCTGCCTCGAAAGACTTGGTTATTCCTGTTTTTCCAAACTTGCCACAATACCTTCGCAACTAATTCTTCAGCAAGTGAGTTTAGCTTTGTTTCAAAGAATTCCACCAACCACTTGTCCATTCTAGTAACCTTTTGTGTGATGTGGCCGAGGTTTAATCTTGGATCTGACCATAATGTGTGGACTGTTTTGCAGAAAAAGAATAGATGACAATGCTTTGTTGAAAGTGATTAAATCTTTAAAGCCTAGGCCTCCCCTATCTTTCCTAGTTTTTAGAACCTCCCATTTCTTCCAATGCATGCCTTTCTTGGCTTCATTTTGCTTCCACCAGAATGCTGCAATTCTTTGTTCAATGGCTCGGCAAACTGAAATAGGAATCTTGAATAAGGATATTGCATATTGCGGTAATGTTTGCACAACAGTTTTGATCAAGATTTCTTTTCCAACTTTAGACAAATAATTTTCTTTCCATCCTGCTAGCTTCATATTTACTCTTGCCAATATCCATGCGAACATCTCTTTTTTCGTTTCACCCCAATCGGATGGTATTCCAAGGTATTTACCAGTCCTGTCAATGCTTGGTACTCTCATCTCTTGGGCCATATTCCTTTTCAACTCCGGTGGACAGCCATTGCTAAAGAACATGCCTGACTTATTCAGATTAATCGCTTGACCCGTTGCGTAGCAATATTGATTTAGAACAGCCCCCAAGCTTTGACACTTTCTAATAGTCCCATCCATAAAGAAAATAGCATCATCAGCACATAGCAAGTGGGATAGCGTAGGACAATACCTGTTTAGTTTTATCCCTTTAATGCTTCCATCCTCCATGGCTTTCTGCAGCATCCTTGAGAGCACATTAGTTGTCAATATAAATAAGTAGGGGGATATGGGGTCTCCTTGTCGAATCCCTCGTGTAGGTGAGAAGTACTCCGTTGGTTCTCCATTGACTTTCACACTAAAAGAGACCGTGGACACATATTGCATTATTAAATGTACCCACTGATCACAAAAGCCCATTTTTAATATGCACATTCGAAGAAAATCCCATTCCACTCTATCATATGCTTTTTGCATGTCCAGTTTCAATATTGCCTGAAGTTTCTTTTTCCTCTTCTTAATCCTCATTTGATGCAGCACTTCTTGAACAATTAGGATGTTGTCTTGGATTTGTCTACCTTGAACAAAAGCACTTTGTTAATGTGAAACGAGCTGTGGCAGCAACGATTTTAATTTGTTTGCCAAGACCTTCGAAATGATTTTATAGCTGAAATTACATAAACTGATTGGTCTGAATTGGCTACTATTTTCTGAGCTTTTAACTTTTGGTATGAGAGCAATATGTGTCTTGTTGAGGATGGGATCAAGATTACCTGACTCAAAAAAATTCTGAACCATAAGCACTATATCCTGTTTTATCTTCCCATAAATGCTGATAGAACTGTCCATTTAGGCCATTTGGTCCAAGGGCCTTTAGGGAGCCTAGATGGAAAACAACTCCTTTCACCTCCTCCTTAGATATATCAGCCATCAAGAGGTCATTCATCTCTGTTGAAACTACTGTTTGACATTGAGTTAGAATGGGCTTAAGGTTCCTTGGTCCCACCGAGTCATAAAGAGACCAATAATAGTCCGTAATGTGGTGTTTGAGCACCTTAGGATCCTTGCTCCAATTCTGGTCATCCACTTTCAGCATGGTTATTTTGTTGCATTGCCTCCTTTGAACTATAGTGGCGTGGAAATATTTAGTGTTTTTATCCCCCCAATGGAGCCAATTGATGCGGGACCTTAGTCCCCAATACATCTCTTCCTGTTGCCATAGTTGATCAATGTCTGCCTTTAACTGCTGAATTTCTACTTTGCTGGATTCTTGGGAATTACTATTTGTAACCTCCGTTAGTCTTTTCTTGAGTTCTTTGATTTGAGATGATGCATTAGAAATTTTCTTTTTGCTCTATTCAGCTAGTTCCTCCGTTACTTGATGAATTTTATGTGGCAAACTTCTGTGGTCTTGAGAACTCGCAGCCCAACTGTCCATAACAACATCCCTGCATTCTTTTTCATCTAACCAATATGCTTCAAATTTGAACGCTCTCTTCCTTTTGCCATGATCAGGATATAAGGAGAGAAGAAGTGGGCTATGATCCGACCCAACCGCTGGTAAAGCCAAAACTTCAGCATTTGGAAAGGTAACTCGCCATTCCATTGTACATACTGCTCTGTCTAATCGTTTCTTCACCAATTCTTCCCCTTCTCTATTTTTAGACCTCGTATACATACAACCTTTACTGTCAATATCCATTAAGGCGCATTCATTAAGCATATCCCGAAACACTGCAATTCTATATTAATCAGTCTCCATTTTGCCTTCCTTTTCCCAATTATATAGAGCATCATTAAAGTCCCCCATACATAGCCATGGTAATTGATTGGATGTATGTAAACCTCGTAGTAGTTGCCATACCTGAATTCTCTCCTGGAAATTTATTGGAGCATGGAGGAAAGTAATCCTCATAAGTTGGCCACTATTAGGATCTTCACACTCTGTGTCTATTAAATTATTTGAACTACATTGCACTTCCACTTGAACCTCTTCACTCCACATGAGAGTCAATCCCCCGGCAATTCCTGTTGGCCGCACAAAGAAAGCCTTTTGATATTTAAGTCTCCTTCTTACCCTTTCCACCATCGTTTCCTTATTTTTTGTTTCCATCAGGAAAACCAAACTAGGCCTTTCAAGAGCCACTAAGGCTCTAAGCTCTTGGAACGTCAAGGGGTTGCCCAGCCCTTGACAGTTCCAACTCAAAATCCTCATGATGTCGCCAGTGGCTTATTGGGGCTAGCCACCAGAGCCCAGTCTCTCCCCTCTTTCACCAACTGAATTGGTATCTCTAGTAATTCCATCTCATCTATCATTAACAAACTTGATCCCTCAAGCTTCTTCTGTTTTTTTTTTTTTTTTTTTTTTTTGCTTTTAGAAGCTTTGGCCCCTGTCTATTAATGTCTCCTGTGTCATTCTGCCCTGCATCAGGCGAGTCAAGCAAGTATAATGGTTGTTTCCCTATTCCTGTTTTAGCTACTGCATCCCTCATAATTTATGCTCTGTGTTCATTCGATGATGTATTTTCTGCCCTTCTCTTGCTTCGATTAGGTCCAGCAGCAGGCTCTGCTCCTTTACATCCCACAATCTCCATATTCGATTGCATGGGAGTTTCAGGTACGTATTCCTCTTCCTCTGGGTTAGATGTTATTTTTCCATAAAAAGCTATCCAGTGAGGACTCCTTTCCCTTACCTCTGCTTTAAGCCAATGCCCATATTTCCCTACCCTATTTTTTGCCCATTCTGTTTTTTCATAGGGTATTTATTCACAATTAGAGGCGTAGTGCCCTAGTTTTCCACAAGAGTAGCAAAAAGTGAGGGAGGCGCTCATATTTAAACTTGACCCACAAATTTTTTTCACCAATTATCACTAGAGCCCCGTTTTTAGAGGAGCTAATAGGTCAAGTTCAACTCTTACTTTCCCCGTTTTATAGAGCACATTTCCTCGATTCTCTAACTGAACTTCCTTTACTTTTCCCACTTTTCTAGCCACATCAGTGTATACTTCTTCTAGAATCCATCCAGGGGGCAAGCCAACAATATGGATCTAGAAGTCGTTGCGCGAGAAGTCATAGCAATGTTCGGGAATGTCAGGTACACATTGTTTCAAAACCAGTAAATTACTTGCAAATGACCAAGGACTAGATTTGAGCACCCTTTCTTTGTCTACCTCAGATTCAAAAACAAAGGAGAAAAACCCAAGCTCTTTTTGAGAAATTTCCACTGCTTCTAACTTCCATGCCTTCTTCATTGTGTTGCAAAATGCCGGGAAATTTACATTCGGCTTCGATAGAAGCTTACCAAAGAGAGTATGTTTACATTCGATAAGTTTATTTGTTGGGGCTTCCTTTCTTACAGCAACCACATCATCTTCTGACCATAAATGTCCTAAACTCTTGCAGAGAGCAGCTACACGAATCTGATTTTCCTCATGACTCTCCATTTTCAAAGCTTTCTGGTGCAGAATCAGAACATGGGAACTTCGTACCTGATTTGGGGGTATTTCTAAAATCCAATTGAAGGGAGCTCCATCTAACAAATGAAGAATAACTCAGCCGCTTTGAGGAGTAAGGCAGTCCGGTCTTCCATTCAAAACAAAGATCGAGGGCTTAGAAGGAGGAGATGAAATGGAGCGTCAAGTGGCGAAACGATTGGAGGGGATCTCATTTTTAGGGTTTGGATGAAGGGTTTTCGGTTTTGTGGGTTGTGGTTTTTTATTTTCCTTGGGTGTTACGGGGTGGGTTCTCTATTGTAGGAGGAATGAAAGCTGGGTTTAGGGTTTGGAAGGTCGATCACCCTTTGGGGATAGGGTAAAGCTCCATCTTCAGGAGAGATTCCTCTACCGGTGTAGAGAGAGCATGCAACGATGGCCTATTATCTATTCTTGTTTGACCCGCGGTAGACCGCTCCCCTTTCTTGAAATTTCTTTTACCACCGGGATTCTTTACCTTGAGGAGTTTCTTGAATTGCTTAGTCGATCCAACCACATATCTTCGTCATTGTTTTGCGAAGGATCTGTGAGCGAGTAAGCACCTTCCACACCTACAAATATTGTAAATTTCAAGACCATTCCACTGGCAAGAAAATCTTCAAGTGGAACTAAACACAATCCAAGATTATGGGCACAGAATACAACTCATCGTTGTAGCCCAGATAAGCATCTTCTATAGTAACCCTTGTTCTCCTCTATAGCGACAAATGCAGAAATCTAACTCAAACGTGAGATAGAACATTTATTCACAAGTGAAAGAAGATGGCTGACGAGTTAGATGCTTTATCACCCGGCTTCTCACCGCTTGCTCTCCTTCTCTCTCAAATAAATCGGAGGAGCTTGGTGTGAAGGTTGAGAGAAATTTCACAAGAGTAGATATATATAAACAATGTTACTCCTACCGTCCAATCCGTTGTAGTCTAGTTGGTTAGGATACTCGGCTCTCACCCGAGAGACCCGGGTTCAAGTCCCGGCAACGGAATTTTGTTCTTTTTCCTTTTTATTGGACTTGACCGTGATCCTTTGCGTTTGTCAAGTGAAAAAACTTTAATATTCATAGGTCATTGTTGTATTTCCCTTTCATGTCATCAGAAGGACAACTCATTGTGTCGGATTATGTTTTTCCTAATTATTGGACTTGATCGTGATTCTTTGCATTTGTCGAGTGCAAAAGCCTTAATATTCATAGGTCAATGTTGTATTTTCCTTTCATATCATCAGAAGGATAACTCATTGCGTCGGATTAATGTCATTTCAAGGTGCTCAACAAAAATCTGAATCATTAATTTATTTTATTTGATGAGATTTTATTAGTTAAGTTGTAATTTCAATTCAGTTCAGGCAATTTAGTTTGGATTTTAGGTTCCTAGACTGACTTTAGAGGTTATTGAGCTACGAAATCATATTGTAAAGAAAGTTTAGAGTGTAGTGAAATTATGAGATTTTACGAAAGTTAACTAGGGGTTATAATTTAACCAATGCGACATTCTGAATTTTCATTGCGCACTCTTGAAATCAAATTCGAATATTGTGTTTGGCGCCTATCTCTAGCCATCTTTTGGATTAGAGGCGAGTTCGCCTTTTAAGTATGTCTACTTATTTTTCCAAGGACTATAGACCCACTTGAAATAGGGGTTAGTAAAGTTCAAAGGAACTGTCTGAATTCAACACTTGCATTGCTACAATACAACTAAAAATAATAGCTTTTTTGCTTTGAGCAAGCTTTCCACTAAGGTTGTTTGATAAGTTTTGGAAGTTTTGAGAGTAAAACCTTATAATTAATAGCCATGGCATTTCTCAAATTTTGAGAATAGATGCCTTGACAACCTCAAACAAATACCTCTCATATGGCATTGTCATGATGAGATAGTAGTATGCAAGGTTTCATTAGGACTTTCCACCCATCACATATCACGCGTGGGATTGTGCATTTTATGGATTGATAAGAGTTTTTCGAACATGCGTAAACAAGTAAGCACATTCCACACATACAAATTACAAATCATGTGCAAAATTCACTAAAAGCAAATAGAACTTTCTTGAGATTGGATGCAACCTTGTAGAAGAACAATGAATACAATGAACTTGTGTGTTCATTTTGAATGCAAAGCAATCTTGGAGCCATAGAGAATCATAACTCCTCTTTTATCTCGTGTGTTATGTGTCTTGTTATCTTCAAGACCACTATACTGGCAAGAAATTCTTCAAGTGAAACTAAACACGACACAAGATTATGGGCTCAAAATACATCTCATGGTTGTAACGTGGATCTCAGATGAGCATCTTCTATAGTAACACGAATTCGCCTCTAAGGTGAAAGATGCGGAAATCTTTATTACTTAAAGAGTTAAATAAAAAAAATTGGTAGTTCGAATAACAAATCCGTTGTAGTCTAGTTGGTTAGGATACTCGGCTCTCACCCGAGAGACCCGGGTTCAAGTCCCGGCAACGGAATTCTTTTTTCTTCTCCTCTTTTAGCTCCCAAAGGCTTGTTGCCCTTGCTGTTTCCATGAAATCACGACATTTTTGTATTTTTATTTCTTTCACACCGTCTGTGATGGAGGAACAAATGGGCTCAAGAGAAAAGGACGTAGGCCCAAGAAACCCAACTCTCATCTCTTACGCCCATGGAGCTAACATCTTGAAGCCCCAAAAAACTAACTCCAACTTCAGCCTATGTATAATTGTTGCAGCTGGTTTAACCTGGAAAGAGGAGTAGAGAAAGCGAGAGAGAGAGAAGAATCGGGAAAATAGAAAAGAGAAGCAAACCGCGCGAGGGAGAGATTGGTCTTTGGCTCAAGCTCATAGGGGACAGAACTCAACGCGCCGGATTAATTTCAGTTCGGTTTGGGTTTTAGGTTGCTGGATCTATTCTAAAGGTCATTGAACTACAAAATCGTGTTGTAAAGAAATTTTTAGAGTGTTGTGAAATTGGGAGATTTTGCGGACGTTGACTTGGGGTTACAATTTGGCCGAGGTGACATTTTGAAATTTTGTTGTGCACTATTGAAATCGAATTTGAACAACTATGATTGGCACTAGTTTTCACCTATCTTTGGCTTTTCTTCTTCTTCTTCTTCTTCTTCTTTTTTTGAGTCGGAGATGAGTTCGCTTTTTAAGTATGTCTACTTAGTTTTCCAAGGACTCATGACCAACTTGAAGCAAAGTTCAAAGGAACCGTTTAAGTTTGATGCAACATCTGACGCAATACATCAGACATTTGTAGTTTTGTTGCTTTGGGCGAGCTTTTCCACCAAAGTTTCTTGATAAGTTATGCTTAACAATCAAGTCACTACTCAAATTTCAAGAATAGATGTCATGACAACCTCAAACAAGTACCTATCGTAAGGTAAGGTCATAGCAAGATAGTGGTATAAAAGTTTTCACTAGGACTTTCTACCCGTTATTACTCACATATCATGCATGAATTGTGCATCTTTTAGGACAACATGATCTCTCTCTACTTTGACAATTAGGATTTGAGGGCTCGAGAGAATATTTCATAAGTCAGGTTAAGTTAGGTAATATGGCTAAATTTAGATGCTTTAATTAATTCTAATATGTTGACTTATTTAGACCTCTCTCTCTCTACTTTGACAATTAGGATTTTAGTGCTCGAGAGAATATTTCAAAGGTCAGGTTAAGTTAGGTAATATGGCTAAATTTGGATGCTTTGATTAATTCTAATATGTGGACTATTTAGACTGGGTAAATTAAAAATGTAAAATTACCTCATAAATTCGTAGGATCCCTATTCTTAACCAACTCTTTCCAAAGTTCACATTCCATAAGAAAAATATTCCTCTAATCGATTTATGCTCTCCTTTACACTGTTTCACTCACTTTTTATGCAATTCAATCATTTCATCTGAAGTATAAAGTCATTATTGGTATGATACTAAATATGCAGTAACTTTGGTTAAAAATGTAAAAAAAGTTTTTTTTTTTTTTTTTTTTAATGGTTACTTAGATGCGTGTCTCCTGTGTATTTTTTTATACTAAATAAACTTTAGCAAAAGCATTTTGACCAAAGAAAAAAAAAAACTTTAGCAAAAGTATGCATTCACATTTTTTTTTCTCTTGGTAGTTAACCCGCGACAAATTATTAGAAGAACAAAGCATTTCCACCAATTTCTTTCTTGACCTCCATGTCTTCAAAGAAGCGTGGAGCCCTTTGGTGAATGCAAAAAAACCTTGGTCAGTGCAAAAGGTCCTTTAGTGCTCTTGACAAGTGTCCCGCCGTGGCATATGTTCTTTCCAATTGCTTGACAAATAGCCTACACATGATAAGATCGATGGCTTTTCAATCCAACCTCGTCTTTTCAGATCTCATACTGATTACATCGTTTGGTTATCGGGAATGAAAGCGCTGAAATGGAAATGAGACCGTTCACATTTATTGGTGTGTTGGGTTACGAATGGACATGATTGGATCAACTTTTATTATAAATTAAAGTGACATACATATTGAATTTCAAGCTTTCGTTCCAAAAATCTCAGAAGAAGTCCATACTATTTTTTGGGGAAAAAAAAAACACAATTAGCAGATGTACATGATTGGATCAATTCAGTTCAGGTTTTAGGTTGCTGTATCAATTCTAAAGGTTATTGAGCTATGAAATTGTGTTTTAAAGAAATCTATGTTATGAAATTGTGAGATTTTGTAGAAGTTGATTTGGGGTTACAGTTTGGCTGAGATGACATTTTGAAATTTGTTGTGCAATGTTGAAATCAAATTCGAATTGCTGTGATTGGCGCCAGTTTTTAGCTATCTCTGATCATCTTTTGGATCGGAGGCGAGTTCACCTTTTAAGTTTATCTATTAGTTTTCCAAAGACTCTCACTTGAAACATGGATTAGTAGAGTTCAAAGGAACTGTTTAAGTTTAATGAGCCAAATGCCGCAATACAATAGACAGCCATAGTTTTTTCTTACTTTGGGCGAGCTTTTCTGCCAAAGTTGCTTGATAAGTTTTGAAAGTTGTGAGGGTGTAAAACCTTATACTCAATAGTTATGCCACTACTCAAATTTTGAGAATGGATGCTATGACAACCTCATACAAATACCTCTCATAAGGCATGGTCATGGCGAGATAGTGGAATGAAAGGTTCCATTAAGAATTTCCACTCATTGTCACTGACATACCATATGTGCGTTGTGCATTTTATGTATCGACAAAGTTTTTTGAGGACAACATGTTCTCTCTCGTGTATCTCGATAAAGATCCTTATCATTAATCTTATTTCACCATTGATATCAGAAGTATGCCCATGACCAAGATTGAAGGTTGCCTAACATCGGGCGACCTCCAAAGCTCAAATGGTTTGCATGGTAGTTACCACGACGCGAATCGATTATTTGTTTCACCTCTCTCTCTGTGAGAAGAGTTTGGCAATTAGGGTTTGAGCGCACGAGTGAGTGTTTCAAAAGTGTGAGAGCATGTTGGCCAAAAAATCGGTTAAGTTAGGTAATATGGCTATGTGGACTCTTTAGACTAGGCAAATTAAAAATGTAAAATTACCTCATAAATTCATAGGATCGCTATTCTTAACCAACCCTTTCCAAAATTCAGTAAAATATTCCTTTGATCGATTTATGCTCTTGCTTACACTATTTATCTCACTTTTTATGCAATTCAATCATTTTATCTAAAGTATAAAGTTATTATCGATATGATACTAAATATTTAGTAACTTTGGTTAAAAATGTGAAAAGATTTTTTTTTTTTAAATGGTACTTAGGGGCGTGTCTCGGGTGCTTTTTTTTCTAATAGTAAACAATCCGTACCAAAAGTATGCATTCACATATTAGATGCTACCTTTTGGTAGTCAAACCAGCGACAAATTATTAGGAGAACAAAGCACTTTCACATATTTCTTTCTTGACCTCCATGTCTTCAAAGAAGCGTGGAGCCCTTGTGAATGCAAGAAAACCTTGGTCAATGCAAAAGGTCCTTTAGTGCTCTTAACATGAGTCCCATCGTGGCACATGTTCTTTCCAATTGTTTGACCAATTGCTTTTCAATCCAACCTCATCTTTACAGATCTCTTACTGATTTCATTTTTTGGTCATTAGGAATGAAAGCATTGAAATGGAAATGAGGCCGTCCCCATTCATTGGCATGTTGGGTTATAGATGGACATGATTGGACCAACTTCTATAGTATAAAGTAAAATTTAAAAGTGACATACTAAATCTCAAGTTTTTATTCCAAAAATCTCATAAGGAGTCCATACTATTTACGAGATGAATAAACACAGTCAACGATGAATTCATGATTCCTGCCTATTCTTCACGACACATAATTATTTAGATTACTATTAATTCAATAGACTATAGTTAATTATTTACAAAATAATCTTTTACCTATTGATAGACGATAATTTAAAATTATTAACTATGATATTTTTATATTTCAATCATTTATATACATTTATTTATAATTAAGGGATGTAATAACATAATTTCATATACTAATTAATCACAAACTATAATGGTTTATAGAATTAAGAATAAATGATAATTATGTATACTTCGTTAAGTTAATTATTTATATTAAGTTTAATAATTTTATTAATAAAAAATCTATAAATATATATTTTTATATTATAATCTAAATCTTAATTACATTGTCTTAAATAAGCTTTGCAGCAAGTATAATTTATTATTAAATTTATTAGAAAAATTCCATTCTAGACTATTCTAGCAAATGTTTTTCCACAATCAAATGCGAAAATTTTCATCTCAATTCATTCCCATAATTTTCCAAACAAAAAATGTCAGAATTCTTATTATATTCCACTCCGACATATCAAACACAAGATAATACGTTCAAGTTGGTGTATAAATCCATTTATAAAATTGAGATATTTAGTGATATGATAAGTTTTTATCAGGCGTCAATGATGGATCATTTTTTTTTTTTTTTTGGTACGACCACCTATAAATCTTTAACAATAAACTTAGTAGATCGAGGATTAATCTAAATATTTAAAAATTCAATGGGGCTCGACAACGTAAGCGTAACAGCAGAGACCATGAACAGCTTAGTGGGCTGCATCTGCATTTTGCCCTGTCTAGTCCAGGTCCAACCAAACCAACAGTCCGTACAGGAAATGGGGCAGAACCTTCGGGGTTTTGACTCCACATTTTCCTCGTGCTCAAATCATTTAAATAATCCATTTTTAATTATATTTTCCCAATAGGACCATCACCAGTCAATTAATTATAAAATACGGCAGGAAACGGGTAAAACGTGGGTTTAGAGACGCGTCCCAGAACCCTCGTCCTTCGTCATCTGCAATCTTTTCGATTTGTGAAGTTACTTTTTAGTTTTAAATGAGAGAATAACTGACATTTGTACATTAGGTGTACACATACCTAGTAGCAAATTCGTAAGCATTGTATGCATGCACGAAATTGACATTTAAAAGATTAAGTAAAATAATTTCTTAGAAAATTTTGAATCAACATATAATGGAAAAGAAATTGTTCATAAAGATACAAAATACAACGAAATTACATATATACATGTCCATATAGTTAGTAATTGAGGATAGTGATCCTCAAATGTATGAAGTCATCTTTGCTTTATAAAATATTATTAAATGTACACACTTGTTGTGCCATGTAAGAAATCGGCATTTCAAAAATTAAACGAAATCACTTTTTTTTTTTTTCATATGAAATGCTTGAATAATAAAATAACAGAAAATTTATTGAAAATAATGTATAAATGGAAAGAGAAAGATATTTCAATATTTGAATTAGAAACATTGTTTCAGGATAGACGTTATCCAATTTTAATATTAAAACAAGTGAAAGATATATAATAATTTATTGAAGCATTTTTCTATGGACATAATATTTGTAAAATAAGTAATTAAGAATACATGGGGGAAAATAATAAAGGAGATCCCTTGAAAATAAGAGACCCTCTTCAATTACATAACAGTATATATGTTGAACATAAGGATAATATTAAAAATAGCATAGATGTCGAACATAAGGACAGGCATGAAAGTAGATATATATCCATAAAAATATTACATCTCCTAGCTATATGAAATGTTGCTTTTATTTTGAGCAAAAAACTAATGTTTGGACAGATCATTCTCAAGATTTAGAGACAGATTAACCTCTCTAGTAGACCCTATTGTTTGTTTATACAATTTATTTAAATATAAATCCATTTTTGAATGGTTGGAAATTATCACCTATAATATCTTGAAATAATGGTAACAAGTTTGAATAAAGTGTCATTTTCACCGACCAAGAAAAATGTTCAAGATCTTTGAAATAAATTTCTTACGCAAAAAAAGAAAAGAAAAAGTAAACGTATATTCGATTATGACACGAGCACCTGACGGAATTTTCTTTGCATAATATTTTAGTGGGAAAAAAAAACAAATATGACATGACCGACCATTTTAGACGTTAAATAAGGGTTTCTTTTCCGCTGTTTCTTTCTTTCTTCTCCAAAAGTTGATATGGGAATCATCAGAGGATTATATCCGAATATTAAAATTGTAGAGACAGAGAGAGACAGAGAGAGAGAGAGAGAGAGAGAATAGAGAGAGACAGAGAGAGAGACAGAGAGAGGGCTAAAGTTGACCGAAGGAAAAAGATAAAACCCTAGGCGTGATGGCTGAACAAAGAGGGACAGAGAAAGAGGGAGGCTAACACGCCTGGCACGTGCGAAAGCCTTGCTTCCCCACTGGTGTGTGGAGACCGCGTTTGGTTCTTCTATAAGTGAAGGCACCATTTCCTCCTCATGCCCAGTTCTGACAAGGCAAAGCTGTCACTCATCCCTCTGCTCCTGGTGAGATTTCTGACTCATGGTTCATGTCATGTCCCCCTGGTCTTTCATTCTTCAATCATATTTGAATTCATTGTTCATCGACAAGGGAAAGGAAAAGGGCACAAAAGAGAGCTTTCCATGCCCGACTTTCATCTGTCATAGATCAACCGCACTTTCCTGATGAAATTTTTGCATTCTATCTTAGGGTTCTAAATCACACTGGTGAGCTTTCGCATCAACCCAAATCTATAGAAAAAAGAAGGTAGAAAGCTCATACTTTTTAGGAATCCCAGAGAGTGCTTCAATGGAGATCTTGTCACCCAAATTCTTCCCTGAGATGGTAAGCATTTGATTTTCCTCGTAAGCCTATCAATTTTTATGTTGACTTTGACAAGATCTAATTCGTACTTGATTTCACAGGTAACAGAAGATCCTTTTCATCATATGTATCACCCTCAACAAATGATGAACTCCTTCGATTTCCCTCTCGACGATTTCGACTTCAATCTTTTCTCTTCAGAAATGTACCCTCCTTCCGCACCATTTGTTCCAGAAACGATGCAATGTCCCATGGATCCGCTGGTAGAAGCTGCTCCAGCAACCATTGAGAGGCCGATGAAGAAGCCAAAGACCGATATCTGGAGCAACGCTTGCTCACCCGAAACATACAAAGCCCCAAGAACAGCAACGTCCTCGCCATCATCTAGTCCCCAGTTGATATCTTTTGGGAGCCCGGATTTGTCCCCACCTGAATCGCAAAATTTTTACGGTACTTACTTCGCACATCTTTTGTATATTTAGATGCAAGATTGAGATCTGAGGTAGTATGCTGTATGATGTTAATGCTGAAAGTGGTCTTTTTTCAATTTATTTGTGAAGGTGTTTGTGAGCTCCAAGATTGTCAAAAGGAGATGAAGAGAGTTGGGGCAATGAGTAGACCAACTGTACATACACAAGAACACGTGATTGCAGAGAGAAAGCGGCGCCAGAAGCTTAGCCAGAGCTTTATTGCTCTCTCTGCTATCATTCCTGGCCTTAAAAAGGTAAATCTTCTTCGAGATACTGCTTTTCCTTCTTTATTTTGGAAAAATTCCCTATTGCTGAGAATATATATCTTTTTCATAACATTAGAGGTGTCATAACAAAAACTTATCAACATTGAATATATGTCAGCGATTAAAATGTTGAGGCACCAATTTGGGAAATCCGACTATTGCACTGTGGAAATAGAGATGATATTAGAATCAGTAATTAATTGTTTGTCCCGATTCATTGTTACTTGCCATTGTTGTGAATTCCTTAAAGTCGGGTTTCCAAGAATCTTAATTCAGAGATCCAATCATATCAACAACACAATTTTCCCCACAGCTAATGAAACTGTCAATAGCACAGTACTTCATTTCTTGCATAAGATCATCTCATCGAATCACACTTCACATGTTTACGCAGGAAAGAGGTGTACAGTAGGAGTCTCACTTTCCTATAAGTATTGATTACCGTTCAAATTATAGATATCTCTATCCATTATTAACTTGATTACAATAGCTTACACTTCCATGTCATACTGTCGAGTGGATCTTCTGGTTCATTACCCGGTATTTCTCTCCCATAGGAAACAATTAAAGCTAGAATGAACATGATTTGTTTGCCTTGGCCAAATCATGAACAAGATTGAACAACTAGTTTTCCTTAAAGTACATCAAGATTGACAAATTTGAAAGGTGTGGCTACTCGACCACAATACTCAAATCAATTTTTGTGTGTGTTGTTGTGCTTTTCAGATGGACAAAGCATCGATCCTTGGCGACGCACTCAAGTACACGAAGCAGCTTCAAGAACGCGTCAAGAAACTCGAGGCAGAGGTAGCAAACAAGACCGTGGAATCAGCTGTGATTGTAAAGAAGTCTCAAGTCTCAGCAAACTATGATGTGTCATTAGACAATAACTTCTATAACCAATTTGAGCAACAGCTCCCTGAGGTTGAAGCAAGAGTCTTGGATAAATATGTCCTTTTCCGAATCCATCACGAGAAGCGAAAAGGATATACAACAGAAATACTTAGCGAAATAGAGAAGTTAAATCTATCTATTCTCAACAGCAGTGTGTTGCCTTTTGGGAGTTCCATACTCGATATGACAATTGTAGCTCAGGTAAGTTCAAGTTCTTGCATCATTCCTCTTATTTCTTTCAAGGGTATAATTACAGACAGGAAAAGCTTACACTTTTTCTTAAGTTTTCAAAACAAGCACTTACTTACAAACTAATATATTTAAACCATATATTTCAGCGTATTAACGAAATCACTGTTGGTTCGAAGTTTCAATTAAATTGGTTTGAGTAGTTCAAATCAATCTAGTCTTTGTCTAGGTGAAGTGGAGGGGGCATTTTGCAAATTAGTCAATTGAAAGAATTCTGCATTACCTTTATCATCGTTCATTTTCCTTAACGTAACCTTTTGTTCTCGAGAATTAAGTTCGGGCTAAAATAATTTAATTTTCATTAACGGAAACCTTTCTTCCTTTCAGATGAATGCTGGATTCTGCACGAAAGTTGAGGATATCGTCAGCAATCTACGCCAAGCTCTTCTCAAGATTGCATGATCTATCAACATCGTCTTCATTCTTTCATTTTTAAAAGTCCTCTCTAATTTTTCCTTTCGTCATTCGGGAGTTAGCTACTCTTTTTTCCCCAGTAGAGTGTATTTTGGACCTTGTGAGGGAAAACCTTGGAGTCTCTCTTCACCAGGCCACCGTTTGCGCACGAAATGTCTTGCTTTGACCAAGAGTTTCTATTTTGCTAGTGGGTTTTTCCTTCTTCTTTTTCGCATGGTCGACGTGTTTGGCCATGTTAAAATTTTACCCACAAGCTGTATAGGAAAGTTTTAGTCAATTTTTTTCAAGGGTCTTTTTTTAGAGGTATAACTTTTCAATGAAGCCTCTTCCTTGCACTCTAATTGCAAGTGGAAATGGGTCTTCCTCAGAAAGACAAATTGGAATTACTCAGTAGCATTCTGTATTCATCAGTTTATATCTGTTGTAATCAAAGTAAGTTGAACGATTGTCGACCATCTTCTTATTGTGTATAAAGATTCAAGTTCAGCTGATTTTGATCCATATTCACTGCAAATGAGATTGACAAAAAGTGATGGATGGATATTCATGATACTAGTGAAACCGTTTCTACATGAATGGTTGATTTTGTGAACTGATTTACGCAATGAGCACCTCATGATCCTTCATGGACAGTTTGAGAATGTCAAGTCTAGATCTATCAAAATGGTTATAAACCCATCTCTTAACCCTTATATAATGGGCCCTATGGTTATAAGAGTTAGTTATATTTAGTAAATGGGTCATAAATGAGTTTAGAACAATAAAGCCCAATATAATATGGGTGTTGAATGAATCATAAATGAGTTTACAACTTACTTAGACTCAACCAACCTCTATGACTCACTTTTCATTCTCTCTTGTCCTCATTCGATCTTGCACTCACTCACCTCGCACTCTCACCTTAATTTGGGCGTGAGTGTTCCGAGATTTTATTAAATGTGGAAGTATTTTAGTAATATGAGTTGAGTCAGGTATGGGTATGGATATGGGTATAATTCAAGTATGAGTCACTAGAAAAACATATTAAATAAGTCTATTTGGGTTGGACTATTTGACCTGACCTACTTGTTCAACGGATTTAGTCATGTTCATAGACTTCAAACAATACATGTTATGTGCACCATTCATATAATTATTTTGATAGTGTTGATGCCTAAAAATATCCCAGCAATCACATGCTGGTCACTGGGGTAGAAACCTTTAAAATCACCTTCGTCGCCGCATGTGGGTTATGATTTACATTAGCCCAACCCATAGTGGTCATAGGCAAGGATTTTGAGAATCCTTAGGCTAGATTTCAATGGACTACAAACAAAGATACATAATTTTATGATGAAGCAGTTGGTTGTCATGTGTCGAGGCCAAGAGACACAATTGAAGATATAGCATTGACGGAAAATTTAGGTGGGAACGGTTGAAAGGGCACCAAACTCAAGATGAGCAATTAATACTTGTTGGACACGCCATGCAAGTATTATCGAACAAGTAAGAAAGTAACCAAATGTGGATAAGGTGGTTTAGCATAGAACGTGGAGTGACTCTTGAGAAGGAAGCAACCGAGCATCGACGGTTACCAAATTAGCCTATAAATACCACAAGCAATCCAACAGAAGACCCCCTTTGAACAACACACAAAATTACTTTATCTTACTTTTATCTCTACTAAGTCTAGCTTAGTTGTTGATTAGATTCCAATGCTAACCCATTGTCTAGTGTTGGAATTGTGTTCTCATACTCATCTAGGAGTAGTATTTACTAGATGTTGTCACCACTGTTCAGCTTCATCGATTATATTTTGACGTTTTGTCCTCATATCCATCTAGGAATAATGTTTACTAGGTGTTATCCTCATCGTCTAGCATCGTTGATTAGATTCCGATGTTGTGTTCTTGAACTTATTAGAAAGCAATGCTTTCCGGATGTTTTTGTTAATATCTAGTATTGTCGAATCGTCTTCGATAGTGTATAACCACTTTAATTTTAATGGGCTTTCATTATTATATTAAAGTGAGTTTAGATGGCACTATTGATTAGATTTTGATATTGACTATCGTTGGTATAAAGCTCGTGTTTAGCGTATTAAGCGACTTCTTTAAATTCGGAATTATATAATAGATATAGTCTTGTTTGCATTTGACCCTCTCTATCCAATGCTAACACAGAACTTGAGTCTTCTTTAATAAAAAGTAAAAATATAACACTTGGTGAAAGATATTTCATTGTGGGATCCAAAACCGGCAAAACAATTCTTGTATCTTTCATCTAGTCTTACCTTGAATATAGAGTACTCCCCGAATAAGATGAAGAGGTCTAGTATATCTGCACTATTGAAATATGTAAATCAAACTAGTGTGACGATGGGTTGATGTAATTTGTTTAATTTGCACTGTGGTGAGGTTGCTGTGGTGAGGTTGTGGTGATGGGTTGCCATCTAGACGTTACGCACTAAAGAATTCTAAGCTTCGTAAATCGAATATTTGGTCACAAGTGTCAAACTCTTAGGTTAAAGCCCAATAGGTATTGCCATCATTGGTCACCTCTTACCGCTACTTTTTCGAGCCAAAAGAACTACGCCAATTCTACACATACTTTATAGATATACTAAGATTGGGTTTGGTCGCTAGGAAAATGACTAGGAGAGAAAGACTAAGGTTAATTTGAAAAAAAAAAAAAAAAAAAACCCTATAGTTCTTGTATGTTATATTTTGTAGAAAAAATCACATGTTTCAATGGATGAAGCTATATCTAATTCAAGATAGTGTTCGGTGAAGTTAGATACTAATTTAATAAAGGTAGTAAATCATTAAGTAACAAACTTTAAATAAAAAGAAAGAACGAAAACAAAAAAAACCATAATCTAATGTTGAAGAGAAACCACCAAAGCCATCTCGACAATGGTTGTCTATACTGTCAATGATGATCACCACTATTGTGGACACTTGATGTGGTTGCAATTGCGAGCTCAGCCTTTTGTCAACAAGAGCCATGGACTACTTGCCGTCGGCAGATCTAGGTGAGGGGGTAAGTGTCAGCCACCACCACTCCTTGTTGGTGATCATGGCACCATCATCAGGCAGGTTAGGGCAAGCAAGCCCCTCACCTACTCTACTTGTGGTGAGGCCTTTGCGAGTAGTTTATAGATAGATCATCTCAAATTTCAAATATGGGTCAAAATGAAACCCAAAAGAATAGGTTTCAGTGGGTCTATTATGAATCTACTTTCAACAGAAAAGGTAAACTTAAAAAGCAGGTTGCACGATCTTCACTCAAGCAGGTTGCACGATCTTCACTCCTCTCCTCTCCCTCTCTCTCTCTCTTCAATTCCACCGATCGCGATTCGCCAATTTCTGTCCTTGATGAGCACTCTCCCTTCTTTTTTATCCTTACTGATCTACGTCATCGCCGCCTCCACCGTCCACATTGGAAGAATTCATGAAGCTTTGGCTTTCGTGGTAGCCATTGCCGTCGTCGTTATTGCTGCCATTCTTCACTGGTTATTTACGTGTGTGTCTCGTGTGTATTTTATTATACTAAACAAGCAATAACAAAAGTTTGCATTCATATTTTCGATGCTGTTCTTTTGGTAGTTATCCTAGACAAAATTATCAGAAAGAATAAAGCACTTTCACTTATTTGTTTGTTGATATTCAAAGAAGCACGGAGACATTTGTGAATGCAAGTAATCCTTGGTCGGTTCTTTAGCGCTCAGACATGTGTCCCATCGTGGCATATGTTCCTTCTAATTGCTTGACCAATAGGGGGATTCGATTGAAACAATTTATATAATATAAAGTAAATTTGAAAGTGACATATTGAATTTCATTCAAAATTTTATGAAGATTTCATAATTTTAATGAGAGGAATAATGACTGTTACCCAAGAATAGGTGAAATGGTAATTTACATTGGTTGACAGAACAATCATGTCTATCCCTCAAACCTCTCATGAACTTCAAGTATAATTTGATACCCCTCAATTTGGAAAAATAAATCTCTCTAATGCATACAGCAGATACAAAGGAAACATTCAACATCAAAATTTCGTAAAAAGTTTCATGAAAAGTCCATTGTTGCTATAAGATAAATGAAAACTACATATTACCAAATATCACATAAAATGGTAATTTGAATCAGTTGACAACACAATTATGTTATCCCATAGATCTCTCACAAAATAGTTTCAAAAAAATGAAATTGCATAAAAAATTATATTAATTATGGATACTAATTAATCTCGAACTACGGTAGTTAATTTAGTTAAGGAAAAATGATTATTATGTACACTTGATTAAGTTAATTATGTACACAATAATTAAATTTAAAAATTTACTTATTTTAAAAATTAACTTTATATTGTTTTTTTTTTTTTGGTAAGAAAAAATTAACTTTATATTGTTTATTTTTATTAATAATATTAAATGTATTTCCAAAATTTTGTCCCGTTCTAGTACCACCAGTCTTTTTCTTAAAATCGAACGCATAAATTTTTATTTCATTCCAATTCCACACTCATCCATAAAATATATATATATTGAAATTATCATTTCATTTAATTTGATCATATCAAATGAAATATGATACGTACAAGTCGACATAATAAATGTCTATAAAAATGGCATACATAGCGATCCAGCACGTTATCATTGCGTCTCGATCACAGATCCAATTTTTTCGGTAAGACTACCTATAAATCTTCAGGATTACTATTCGTACGTCGAGGATTAATCTAAATATTTAAAAACGCAGTGGCGCACGACAGCGTAAGCATAGCATCAGAGTCCACGAGCGGCTTTGTGGCCTGAAGGTGCACCCTGTCCCATCTATCGAGTCCCAATCGAACCCAACAATCCGTACAAGGAAATGCAGGGTTCTAAATCCACATTGTCCTCGTGCTCAAATCATTTAATTAATCTTTTGTTTATTTATATTCTCCTTATATGCTTATCATCAGTCAATTAATTATAGAATGCGGAGGGAAACAGAAAAAACGTGGGTATAGAGACGCGTTCCAAGAACCTTCGTCCGTCGCCATCTGCCATCTTTCCGATTCGTGGAGTACTTTCAACGAGAGAATTATTGAAGGACTTTCTAGGGCTAAATATGGGGGGATTATTAGTCGAACAAACGTATGTACGTTGGAAGTATATATGTATGCGTACTAGCACATGTGTACACACATTGCGTGCATAAAATTGACACTTGGAGGATTAAGCAAAAATATTTTATTAAAAAAAAATTAAATCGTCAAATGATGAAAAGAAATTATTCATAAAGTTACACGATATAACAAAGTGTAAAATATATTTATACGGTAAGTAATTGAGGACATCTTAAATTATCGAGATCCTTTAAACTTATGAAGACATCTTTGCTTTATAATATATTAGTAAATGTACACAAGCTTTACATTGAAAAATTAATCAAAGAAATTAAATAAAATAAAAGTGGAAAGAGAAAGATATTTCAACATTTGATCTATTTTTAGCAATTTTGTCTTAGTATAGAAAATATCCAATTTCAATAGTGAAACTCATGAAAGATAAGATACAATAATTTACTTTCGCATTTTGTTATGTACACAATATTCATAAAATAAGTAATTAAGAATTTTTAAGAAACCTAGTAATACCTAGATTTAAGGGCCTGGAGAATTATAATACCCTGAAATTAGGGTATTAACTATCCCTTAAAGACGGAAGGTCCTCTTTATTTTATACAGCAGGAAAGAAAGTAGTTACATATGTCCATATAAATGTTACATCTCCTAGCTAAATGACAAGTTGCCAGTGTTTTGAGCATAAAAACTAATGTCTGGACAGATCATCTCGAAGATTTAGGGACAGATTATCCACTCTCCAATTATTGTCTTAATGGTATCGGACTAGCTGGCTCAATTGTTCTCTTATACAATTCTTTTGAATATAAAACCCCTTTCAAATCGTCCATAAATGATTATTATAATTCCTTGAACATAATGGTAAAATGTCTCAAATTACTCTCTTTGACGGTCCAAGAAAAAAGGTTCAAGATCTCTGATATCAGATTTTTACGCAGTGAAGTAAATGAATGTTTCGAATACGACACTAGCAAATGACGAAATTTTCTTTGCACAATATTTTAGTGGGAAAAAAAAGCAACAGGGGCATGAATGTCCATTTTCCTTTAGTTTTTCCGGGAATGAAGATATGGGCATCATTCGAGGATCATATCTAAATATTAAAATTGTAGAGAGAGAGAGAGAGAGGGGGCTAAAGTTGACGAAGGAAAAAGATAAAGTCCAAGGCGCATTATGTGGGAACACTTGGAAAAACTAAAACAGTATTGGCTGAACAAAGAGAGACAGACAGAGGGAGGAGGCTAACCTCCAACACGCTCGACACGTGCGAATGCTTCGCTTCACACTGGAGAGTGAAGACCGCGTTTGGTACCTCTTTAAGTATAGGGTAGTGCACCATTTCTTCCCTCACGCCCCCACCTCTGAAAAGGCAAAGTTCTCAAACTAATCCTCTGCTCCAGGTGAGATTTCTGACTAATGTGTCTTCTCATGTCCCTCTCTGGTCTTGTCTTCTCCAAAGATATTTCAATTTGTTGTTTGTCAACGAGGAAAAGAAAAAGGGCACAGTAGAGAACTCTCCAATGTTTGACATTCATCTGTCGTAGATCACCCGTACTTTTCTGATGAAATTTTTGCGTTCTATCTGGGGTTCTAAATCACACTTGTGAGGTTTCAACCCAAATCTATAGAAAATAGAAGGAAAACAAAATTCATACCTCTTAGGAACCCCAGAGAGTGCTTCAATGGAGATCTTGTCCCCCAAATTGTTCCCTGAGATGTGAGCATTTGATTTTCCTCTCAGGCTCTATCGATTTTCATGTCGACTTGATGAATTTTCCGAGATCTAATTTGTACTTGGTTTCACAGTTAAAGAAGATCCGCTTCATAATATGTATCACCCTCAACAGATGACAAACCCCTTCGATTTCCCTCTCGACGATTTTGGCTTCAACCTCTTCTCTTCAGAGATGCACTCCCCTCATGCACTGTTGGATCCGGAAACGATGCGAGCTCTCATGGATCCGCGGGTCCAAGCTGCTCCGGCAATCATGGAGAGGCCAATGAAGAAGCTGAAGACTGAGATCCGGAGCAACACTTGCTCGCCTGAAACAAACATAGCCCCGAGAACAGTGATGTGCTCGCAATCGTCAAGTCCCCAGTTGATATCTTTTGGGAGATTGGATCTGTCCCCGGTCGAATCACAGCAGCATTACGGTACTTACTTCAAACACTTTTGTTTGTTTAGACTAAAGATTTAGATCTGAGGCAGGATGCTGTATGATGTTAACAAGAAAAGCTTTCTTTTAATTAACTTATGAAGGTGCTTAGAGCTGTCTTGCTTTAATTAATTTGTGAAGGTTCTCATGAGATCCGAGATTGTCAAAAAGAGATGAAGAGAGATGGGGCAATGAGTAGATCAACTTTACACACGCAAGAACACGTGATTGCAGAGAGAAAGCGGCGCCAGAAGCTTAGCCAGAACTTTATTGCTCTCTCTGCCATCATACCTGGCCTTAAAAAGGTAAATCTTCTTCAACAAACTTCTCTTCCTTTTTTGGAAAAAATTCCCTATTGCTAAGAATATATATCTTTGTCATAACATTAGAGTTGCCAAAACAAATGCATATCGACAATGACTATATGTATGAGATTGAAATGTTGACACGCCAATGGTAGGATACCTGATTATCACGCTGTGGAATTAGAGATGACGTTAGAAACAGTAATTTATTGTTTGCTCCAATCAGTCACTGTCAATTGTTGTGAATTTCATAAACCTGCGTTTGCAACAATCTTAATTATGAGATCCTAGTCATACTAACACCACAATTTTCCCCAATGCTAATGAAGCAATCAGGAGCATGGTACTTTGTTTCATACATAAGATCATCTAATCCAATCACACTTCACAAGTTTACACTGCAAAGAGGTGTTAGCTAGAAGTCTCACTTTCCTTAAGTATGGATTAACATTAAAAGCATATGTATCTAGAAGTAATATAAGTTTTCATGTCATACTGTCGAGCAGATCTGCTGGTTTAAAGCCTAGTAGTTCACGCCCATTGGAAACAATTAAAGTTAGCTTGAAAAAAATTCGCTTACCTTTGACAAATCATCAACATAATTGAATACTAGTTTCCCTTTATGTTCATCAAAATTGACCAATTTGGCAGGTGTAGCTATCTGACAACAATATTACTCAAATCAAAGTTTCTCGTGCGTTGTTGTGTTTATTTATTTTTATTTTTTTTCCAGATGGACAAAGCATCGATCCTCGGCGATGCAATCAAGTATATGAAACAGCTTCAAGAACGCGTCAAGAAACTCGAGGAAGAGGTGGCAATTAGGACTGTGGAATCGGTTGGGATTGTAAAGAAGTCTCAGGTCTTGGCAGATGATGATATGTCATTAGATGAGAACTTTTATAACCAATTCGAGCAACGACTCCCGGAGATCGAAGCGAGAGTCTTGGATAGATATGCTCTTTTTCGAATCCATCACGAGAAACGAAAGGGATATACGACGGAGATACTTAGCGAAATAGAGAAGTTGAATCTATCTGTTCTCAATAGCAGTGTGTTACCGTTTGGGAGTTCCATGCTGGATATGACAATTGTAGCTCAGGTAAATTCAAGTACTTATGTCAATCCTCTCTTTTTCTTTTCTGGGTAAAGTTAAAATCAAGAAAAGCTAGTACTTTTGATTAAGTTTTCAAACTAGCACACACTTGGAAACTAATACAAACATATGTATTTATTATTGAGTATATTACTGTACGTTAAAAGTTTCAATTGATTTGAGTAGTTCAAACGGAGTTCATATCAATTGAGTCTTGGTCTAGGCAAGTGGAAGGGGAACTTGCAAATTAGTGTGGAGTTTTGGTTTAAAATGAGAAAATGTCGACTAAGCAATTCTGTCTAAAAATCAGTTAATTAGAAACATTCTACATAACCTTTATTATTGTTGATTTTCGTTAACATAGCCTTTTTTTCCCTTTCAGATGGACGTTGGATTCTGCATGAAAGCTGAGGATCTCGTCAAGAATCTACACCAATCTCTTCTCAAGATTACATAATCAATCAACATCATCTTCGTTCTTTTATTTTCAAAAGCCTCTTCTAATTTTTGCTTTCGTCATTCGGAAGTTAGCTACTCTTTGCCCCCCAATAGAGTGTTTCCGGAGCTTATGAGGGAATACCCTTGGGTCTCTCTTGACCAAACCACCAGCTTGCCGCACGAAAGGTCTTGTTTTGACTACGAGTTTCTATTTTGCTAGTGGGTTTTTTTTCCTTCTGTTTTTGCATGGTCGGCATGTTTGACCATGTTGAAATTTAACCCGCGAGTTGTATAGGAAACTTTTAGTATATTTTTTGAAGGGTCTTTTCCTTTTTAGAGGTTCGACTTTTCAATGAAGCCTCTTTCTTTCACTCTGATTGCAAGTGGAAATGGGTCTTGCTCAGTGAGACGAATCAGAACTTTTTTTCTCTCCCCAGGTTGGATGCTCAGTCTTTTTGAGCCTTGTGCACTTCTTAGAAGCAATCTGTATTCACCAGTTGATATTTGTTGTAATTAAAGTAAATTAAATGATTGTGGTATCTTCTTGTTGTATATGGAGAGTTAAGTTCAGCTTATTTTGATTCATATTCGATGCACATGTAATTGATAAAACTTGATGGACTGATGTTCGCGGAACTTGTGAAACTGTTTTGTATGAATAGTTGAATATTTGAACCAATTTATGCAGTGAGTTCCTCATGATATTTTATGGACAATTTGAGCATGTCATATCGATGGATTTCAAAAAGTACGTGTTGTGTACGCCATTAATATAATCATTTTGACAGGTCTTGTATATCTTTCATCTAATTTTGCCTTGGAGATGGAGTATTCCTTGATTTGATGAAGAGGTCTAGCATATCAATACTATTGAATTTTGGAAATTGAGCTAAAGTCACAGTGGGTTGATGTAATTTCTTTAATTTGCACTGTGGTAAAGCTGAGGAAAATTATCAAAAAAGAGATAAATTTATTATACGGCTATCAATTCAACACTTCTTCACTAGACCAATTTAGTCCTAAATCTTTTATGATTGTTAACGTAGTCCTTTCAACAAATTTTGACTAGAAATTTCTGAGTTGGCAGTCATAACACGTATGATGATCAATGTCAAAATCAGTGATTTCTGGTCAAAATCAGTTAATAGGATTATATTAGAAAATCATCAAAAGTTTTAGAACTAAATTGGCCAAATTTAGGAATGAGTTTGCCTCCATACAATAGCTTTAAGAATTTTTGGACAATAATCCTAGTGAAGCAGTGGTGACGAGTACACCATGTAGACAGTACGTGCCCATGTAGTATAAATCGAACATTCTATTGCAAACGTGAAACTCCTATGTTAAGTCCAACAGGAGTTGCCATCATTAGTGGCTCCTTACCTTCTCTTTCTCAAGCCAAAAGAAGTATTCCAATTCTACATAACTCCATAGATACATTAATGTTGCATTGAGTCACTAGGACAATTAGGAAAAGATTGGTTAAAGTGTGATTAAAAAACTCCACGCACATTTTTTATATGTTAACATGAGCTGTCAATTAGGGCCTCCATAGGAGAGTTTTTCTATTTAAGGTCTTTATATATACATATGTATCTTCTGATTTGTAGGAGATCTCCTGATTTGTAGTGATTTATAGGAGATCTCCAGATTTGTAGGAGATTCTAGGATGGTTACGTCGGTGTATATATGCGTGGTTATATTCTTGTAAAAAGGCAACACAGAAAGAAAAAAAAAATTGTTTTACTGTTCAACATGGTATCAGAGCAAATGATCTAGGGACTCTGTGTTTTGATCACGATCCGAATTCCTTGTTGTGGCGTAGTCACGCTTGGTTTCGTGTGGATTGCCACACTGACTGCACCCTTTATCGGGATTCATGGCGGATGACAAGCCACCCATCGAGATAGTTCCTCCGGCTCCAGCGGAAGGCACTGTAGTCCCGCATCAAGCTCTGGGAGGTACTTCCACTACTGATGCACTCCTTGAATCCTTGACGTCCAAGTTGACACAAATCTTGTCTCACCATCAAGCCTCACCTTCTCATGCTGAAAACTCCACCCCACCAATTGCAGTCAAGTTGGATGGCCGTAATTATGGCCTTTGGTCCCAAGTTGTCGAGATGTATATCTCAGGGAAAGACAAATTGGGATATATCAATGGGGATTTTCCACCCCCACTTCCAACCGACCCTAATTTTCGGAAGTGGAAGACTGACGACAGTACAGTTAAAGGATGGCTCATCAATTCCATGGACCCGGCGTTGATTGGGAATTTTATCCGTTTCCCAACAGCAAAGGCGGTATGGGATTCGGTGGCTACTACGTTCTTTGATGGCACCGATGTCTCCCAAGTGTATGATCTAAAGCGACGTTTGTCTCGACTGAAGCAGGCAGGCAGCCCGATTGAAAAGTATTATAATGATCTTCAGGGTTTATGGCAGGAGGTTGATTTTCGACGGCCTAATCCCATGACTTGTCCTCGTGATATCGAGCGCTACAACGCTCTTATGCAAGAAGACCGTGTATATCTTTTCCTTGACGGGCTCGATGACCGCCTTGACAAAGTTAGGGCTGATGTTCTACAGATGCATCCCCTCCTGACGGTGGAGCAAGTGTACGCCAGGGTGAGGCGAGAGGATGTATGCCAAGCTGTTATGTTATCTTCAATTGAACCATCTAGCATCGCGGCAGCCCTGGTGTCGCGTGGTGGAAATGTTATCTCACACTTTCTCGAGGCCAACAATGAGTCCAAAGCTCTCCAGATGGTCCCTCTTAATACCGCGTCTGGTGGAGGGAAGACTAACAAAGGTTTGAAGGCTAAACCACAACATCCAGGAGGCTGTACTCATTGTGGTAATATTAAACATACAAAAGATACATGTTTTAAATTGCACGGTTATTCGGATTGGTGGAAGGAGTTGCAGGACAAGAAAAAGACAGAAAGTTCTATAGGATGAGGGTAGGCATCATTGGCTACCGGGACCTCACCCCTTTCCTTGGTACCGCAGGTAGACACTACCAATACTTCTGATGCGGCTCCTGAAGGTAACATTGGGTATGCACTTGTTAGTAATTCTCAGTGTGGCAGGGAGGGGTGGATTGTTGATTCCGGGGCAACGGATCACATGACACCCAATCGTAATGATATTATATGCTACACCACTCCGAGGAGACAGAGTATATATAATGCAAATGGCATTAGTTATCCTGTCACTGGGGCTGGCAATGTTGATCTTACACCTTCTTTATCATTGTCTCACACTTTATTAGTGCCCTCTCTATCTAACCGGTTACTCTCTGTTGGCCAACTCACTGATGCTTTGAAGTGTTGTGTTCTTATGTATCCATCTTTTTGCTTATTTCAGGATATCCTCACGAAGGAGATTATTGGTCGTGGTACTAAAAGGGGGGGGCTGTATTATGTTGATGACTTTCAAGCAGGCCGAGCACATCACACAAGTAGTGGGACTACTAATAAAGAGAAAGCGATTTGGTTATGGCATCGTCGCTTAGGACACCCGTCTTTTGGGTATTTAAAACATTTATTTCCAGACTTGTTTCATAATTTGTCAGATACTGAATTCCAATGTGAGACATGTATTTTGGCAAAAAGTCATCGTGCCTCTTTTCCTTTGAGTTTTAATAAAAGCATCAGGCCATTTTCTTTGGTTCATTCGGACGTGTGGGGCGTTTCACCGCTTACTACTCTATCTGGGATTCATTGGTTTGTAACATTTGTGGATGATTGTACCCGGATGTCTTGGGTTTATTTAATGAAGCATAAAGATGAAGTGGCAACAATATTCCGTATGTTTCATCGGATGATTGCAACATAGTTTGGGACTCAAATTCAAGTCCTTCGTAGCGACAATGGTGGGGAATATATTAATCAGCATCTTGCAGTTTACTTTCAAGATCACGGGCTTATACATGAAACGTCTTGCACTAGGACACCCCAACAGAATGGTATTGTTGAAAGGAAGAATCGCCATATCCTCGAGACGGCACGGGCACTCCTCATAGGTGGTCAAGTTCCATCTCGTTTTTGGGATGCCGCCGTGGTTACAGCGGTACATTTGATGAATAGAATGCCATCTCGTGTGTTGAATTTTCAGACCCCACTTCAAGCACTTGCATCCTATGTTCCTCTTCCTTCCATCATGACACTACCTCCCAAAGTGTTTGGGTGTGTGGCATACATCCATCTCCACAAGAACCAACGGACAAAACTTGATCCGTGTGCAGTGAAGTGTGTTTTCTTTGGTTATGGCACTCATCAGAAAGGATATCGTTGTTACAATCCGGTTACCAAGAAAACCCACATCACAATGGATGTCACATTCGTTGAGTCCAAATTATTTTTTCCCACACCCAATTGTACCTTTTAGGGGGAGAATTCTAGTGAAAAGACAAATTGGTGGGAATGTGGTGTGATGGCAGGGGTTGCGGCTGATTTTGCTTTAAAAAAAAATGACCCCGCAATGCCAACACCTGGTGACACAAGGACTGGTAACACACAAGCTAAGGTGCAAGTGGACAAGCGGGTTCACATGTTGGCCAACAATGGTGTGGTCACGGATCATGGTGGGACAATGGAAAATAAGCAGCAATACACTGAGGAATCTGATCATCAGGCTGATTTGGTGCAAGAGACACACAAAAAATCTCAAGAACAACTCCCTCCACTTCAAAATACCCCCTTTTTAGTACCTGACAATTCTCCTGAGGATACTCCTGAGGTAAGTTCTTCTACCACACAGAATTTGTCTGTTAATACTGATGTAGCTGTTTGTTATAAATTGCCCGATAGACATAATCGTGGCAAGGCTCCTAATAGGTACTCTCCAGATGTGGAAGAACAAAGGTCAAAGTATCCGATTACTAATTATGTTTCGACAAAGCAGTTGTCGAGACCTTTAAAGGCATTTGTCTCAAATGTTTCTGCAAGTAGAGTTCCTAGTGGAGTACAGGAGGCATTGCGAGATCCCAAGTGGGTTCAAGCAATGCAAGAAGAGATGGAGGCTTTACAGAAAAATAAGACTTGGAGACTTGTCGAGTTACCGAAGGGAAAGAAGGCAGTAAGATGTAAATGGGTCTTCACCATCAAATATAAAGCAGATGGTTTTGTTGAGAGGTACAAGGCACGTTTGGTAGCAAAGGGATATACCCAGACCTATGGCGTGGACTACCAGGAAACATTCTCTCCAGTTGTAAAACTGAACACTGTGCGGGTATTGTTATCACTTGCAGCAAATTTGGACTGGCCCTTACATCAATTTGATGTAAAGAATGCGTTCTTACATGGAGATTTGGAAGATGAGATCTACATGGAAATCCCACCAGGATATGCGTGTGCTGATAAATCGGAACTGGTATGTAAACTTGAGCGATCGTTGTACGGATTAAAGCAATCACCACGGGCTTGGTTTGGTCGCTTTAGCTCTACAATGAAAAGGTATGGGTACACTCAAAGTAATTCAGACCATATGTTGTTCCTGAGACGGCAACATAACAAAGTGACAGCATTGATTATATAAGTAGATGACATGATCATCACAGGGGATGACTTTGGGGAGATCACAAAACTTCAAAGGAAACTGGCAAATGAGTTCGAGATGAAGAACTTGGGGGGCCTAAAATATTTTTTGGGTATTGAAGTGGCTAAATCAAAGGAGGGTATATTCTTGTCTCAACGAAAGTATGTATTGGACTTGTTGGCTGAGGTGGGGATGTTGGATTGCAAACCTGCTGATACCCCTATAGTACGTAATCATAAACTTGGAGTTTTCCCTAATCGGTATCGACCAATAAGGACCGATATCAAAGGTTGGTAGGGAGATTAATTTATCTATCGCACACTTGGCCCGACATTGCATATCTTTGTAGGAGTTGTAAGTCAATTTATGCACGCTCCTAGTGAAGATCATATGAATGCTGTAGTTCGAATTTTACGCTACTTGAAGTCAGCACCAGGAAAAGGACTTTTCTTTGCGAAGAATAATCACCATGAGGTGGAAGGATTTACGGATGTCGATTGGGCTGGCAATACCTCGGATAGGAGATCGACATCAGGCTACTTCACATTTGTGGGAGGAAAGTTGGTTACATGGAGGAGCAAGAAACAAAAAGGTAGTAGCTGTTAGGGAAATCCCTTATGATGTTTTGAAGATGACAAAATAAATCAAAGGCTACTAACATGTTTGATGGTTGAGTAATAGACCATGCAGATGATAGAACATGTAGAGGATATTATCAAAGTCAGAAGACGGCCAGAAGACTGAACATAACATATGTTCAGAGTATATTTTTGAAGATTTCCAAACTTCTGTGTCAAAGTCTGAAGACTGCCAGACTCAAGACTCAAAGTCTGAAGACTGCCAGACTCAAGACTCAAAGTCTGAAGACTGCTAGACTTTAGTGTCAAAGTCTGTTCTACATCAGAAGTCTACTCATTCTGACAAATTCCAAACTGATAGTGAATGATGAACCAGAAGACAGACTCTATGCTGAAGTTGAACTGGGTACAGACCTTAAAGCTAAATCTGTTCAGAAGCAGAATATGTTCAGACTCAGATTGTAAAGTCTATCGCACTCAGACTCAGATTGTAAAGTCTAAAGACTCTCAGACTTTACATCCAGATTCGATGAATCGTAACTCAAGCCCAATCATATAACGGCTAGTGATCTGGTTTGGATTCCACATCAAGATTGATTTGATTGACTCAATCTATTTGATTGACGATTGGATCTTGAAGACAAGAACTTTCTATACGAAAAAGCTTTACTTATGGAAACCAAGATTTCGTTTGTATGGGCGATCGGAATCAATCGGAATCAATTTGGGATTTTACCTTTGTCACTCAACGGCTACCAAATCTTCTAGATACAGAGTTGTCCAATGGGTATATTGGAAGACGATTCTCCGGGATACTGTCCAACGGGTAGTTTGGAAGTGGATGAGTATTTAAGGAGATCATGGACCGATGAGCAAGTAAGAGACGGAGCGTAGAATTTATAATTCCAAAGTCTGAGCGACTTTCGATCATATACTTGTCTCTTGAGAGCTTAAACGTTTGTGATCGTGAGAGAAATACCAAAAGAGTGACTTAGTGAGATAGTGTGATCTACTACTAAGTGTTTGCACTCGAAGTTGTAATCTCTTGTTGATTGCATAGTGGAATCCAGCCAAGAAGACTGTTATCGTGGGAGAGTGGATGTAGGCTTGGATTAAGCCGAACCACTATAAATCTTGTGTTCTTATTCTCTTCCCTAACTCTTTTATTTGAAGTTTATTTTATTCCGTATATACTTGCCAAGATTTATTTTATACACCTATTCACCCCCTCTAGGTGTTCATACTAGCTACATCAGTAACTTTGTCAAGTGCTGAAGCTGAGTTTCGGGGGATGGCTAAAAAACTATCTGAGCTTTTGTGGCTAAAGAAGTTATTGACAAAACTTGGTTTTCCACCTAAGTTAGGAATGCAATTGTTTTGTGATAATAAGGCCATGATTCAAATTTCCCACAACCCAGTTCAACATGACCACACTAAACATGTTGAAGTTGATAGGCATTTTATCAAGCAAAATCTGGATGATAGGGTGGTGAGTTTTTCATTTATCAAATCTGAAGACCAGTTGGCAGACATACTTACAAAGGCTGTATCGAGTCGAGCTTTCCACAGCTCACTTGTCAAGCTGGTTATCAAAGATATTTTCTCACCAGCTTGAGGGGGAGTGTTAACATGAGCTGTCAATTAGGGCCTCAATAGGAGAGTTTTTCTATTTAAGGTCTTTATATATACATATGTATCTTCTGGTTTGTAGGAGATCTCCAGATTTGTAGTGATTTATAGGAGATCTCCAGATTTGTAGGAGATTCTAGGATGGTTACGTCGGTATATATATGCGTGGTTATATTCTTGTAAAAAGGCAACACAAAAAGAAAAAAAAAATTGTTTTACTGTTCAACATTATATGTTCTATTTTGTAGGGAAAAAAAATCAGATGCAACAATGGATGAAGCTATATAAGCCAAGATATGGTCTAGTGAAGTTAGGTTTTGATTAAACAAAAATAATAATTTTTTAAGTAAAAAACTTCCAAATAAGAAAGAAAGGGGAAAAGAAAAACCATAGTCTAACATTGAAGAGTGACCACCAAAGCAATCCCAACAATGATAGTCACCACTGACGACAATGATCACGACTAGGGAGGTGGACTAACGTGATTGCACCGGCGAGTTCACGGCTCTTTGCTAAAGAGGGCCATGGATTGCTTGCCCTGGGCAAATCTAAATGCGAGTCACTCCCTGCTGCCCGTTATAGGTGATCAAGGCACCATCACCTATCATGTGAGGACAAGCAGGCGAGGGAGCAGACCCCTCGCCTGCTCTACTTGTTGAAAGGCCCTTGCCTTGGCCTAGACTGGCTCGTCAAAGCGCACCATGGCCCAAGCAAGGCTCACCAACCCCGCCCACCACCCCGTGTGGCTTGCCTCTCTCTCCTCCCCCTTCTCTTCTCTTCTTGTTTTTCTTTTTAAATTGTTTTGTCAATTGTCTATCTGATGTGGCGTTCACTTAACGTTACGTTGCGCTACATGTTTAAAAAGATAAAAGAAAAAAATGTCATGTAAATGTTCCATCCACTTAAAACTGACAAAACATATATAATGACATAAGTAAATGGATTTTGTAAGCTTTAGAATTTAAATGAACAAAATGAAAGTTTTGACACTCTTGTGTCTGTGCACTATCATGAAAAGTTTTAGTACTCTAGCATATTTATCCCTATTTCTTAAATGACATGCAAATTGATGCAACCCATAACTAATTATAGTATAGGTAAGTTGTGACATCCAGGATTTTTCTAAATTCAATAATAATATTTAGGATGTAAAGTTAAGTAATGATCAACTTGGAGTTTTGGATGGCACATATGGAATCTCAAGTGAGTCATTAATTTTGTGACGTATGGCAAATGATGATTTTCACAACCCATAGATATCCAAAGTATAGTGCTTTAGGATTAAATTGATAGATGTTGACACATACATTAATTGTGTAGAGCGACATCATTTTCTGCCTTAGTATTTATTGATAGGGACCAATACGGTATCCACTTATAGCTTATGGATTGGAACACCTATCTCTCTTTTACACCTTTTTTTTTTAAGCCAAGGTCATTATTGTTTTAACATTGGTTATTTTGATCTTATTTCTTGGTGACTCTCACGTTGATACTCTACGTATAATGTTATTTTTTCTCCACCGTTCAGTCTTACCCAATTGGAAGCTAAATTGGTAAATTCCATCAATTTGAATTAATAAAATTATAATATTGAATATTTTCATATAGTTGAGGAATTAAACTGAACATTTACAAAAAAAAAAAATTAGGAATCACATTGAACGAATTAAAAGTTCAATAATGCACATCAGACTCAAGTTGAGGAACCACCTCAAACAAATCAAAATATCGGAGATGATATTAAATATTGGCCAAAAATTATGGAACATTTGTATAATTATCTCATTGTCAAAAGAGGGTGGAGCCCACAATAAGACACACACTGGTTTTCAGATTTCAAGCATCCATTTTGAGTTGAAATATCTTATTGGAAGACCTGCCCATGAAAGGAGGAACTTGTAGAAGCATCATATAAAGATGCATATGCATGTGAGTCCAGTACCACCGTGTATTGGTTTTGTCTATTATTGTCTTATGGCTGTATGTTTAAAGGTTTGTAATACTCTTGGCATCACCTATAGAAGGGTACCCCCTCCGGTTGTGAAAATGGACTGAGTTTAGATAATCTCTATAGCATACACATTTCCCATGTCTTTATAAACTTTTTTATTCTCTTCCTCAAGGTCTACTGTTACTAATGGTTTAGAGTTGCACTACTAGTTTGGTAAGTTAAATAGGTTATGTAAGTGTGCTTTCCACTTGCCACTTTGTGAATCATGTAAATTAGAAATTTTCTAAAATCTAAGAATTTTATAGGATAATTTCATGGAGTCTCGAACTAAAAGCAGTCACTTGTTGAGGCTAAGGTGGCCATGTTTGTAGGGTAGCGAAGGTGTCTTAGGTATCACGTGTCTATTTGATAGATCCCTTATGTTACCTAATATAAGAAATTTCTGACTGGCTTCATCATAATTGTCTACATATTCATATTAAAAAAGTTCATAGGTCCTAAACCTATTATCTACGTATGTAGTTGAGTCATAAATCTTTTATAGAATGCAAGAGAGAGCCATAATAAGGGGATCATTTTTTCAGTCAAATCAAATATATTTTTTTATGAATAAATTTTTTTAAAGCACTCATTGATATGCCTGACACAATTGATGGAAGATATATCAATATTTCTTTTGGTAGAAGATATCAACGTTTACCGCGACGACATCCAAAGGAAAAAAAATATTTGGATGCCGAATTATTTTTCCCTAATAAAATCATAAAATGTTCTGCAATTCAAAGTCTTTATCACTAGTCCCCAACCATGTCCCTTTCAACAATATTCTAACACGCCACCCGTGTGTTGGTCGGACTTCACCAACGTTATATTTGGATTGAATTATTTCATTTGGACGAGCTTTCTTGTCGTTTGGTCAAAGCAACAAAGAGGGGAAAAAAATAAGTAAAAGGAAAAGCAAATCAAACGGGTTTACTTAGTGGAGGCTACCTTCGCAATTAGGAAGACGTTTGCCTTTTCATGAATCTAGAATTATTAGACTATTGAATCACCGTCCACGAAAGAGGAGAAAAACTTGGTCTTAGACTATTGAATCACCGTCCACGAAAGAGAAGAAAAGCTTGGTCTTTTCTTCTTTTCTTGTCTGTCGAAGGAGAGAACTTTAGCTTTAAAGCCTAACTTGCTGTATGAAACGGCGTTCAATAAACTTCGAAGCTAACCACACGCAAATCCTCATTGAATACACGAATTGCCTTGACCAATTGACAAATCCTTGTGCTGATTGTGGGACTATTTGACTCAATTTTTACTATTTAATCACCGTCCAATTAAAATTGGAATTTCAAATCCTACATCTTTCAGGTTGAAGGAGAAATTTCATTGGATCCTCATTGGGCCGATGTACGATATCAGGAATCATACGGTATGGACAATTGATTCTGTCAGAGAATTGGATGTAGAAAGCAATCGAGAAATGGGAAAATGTATATTGCTTTCTCATATTAACATTGTACAATTGCAGTCTTATTTATTCTATGTAGGATAAAACAATTTAAGGAAAAAGAATATGCATAACAGAGGAAAAAAACGATTTCCTAATACACAAAATTCTTGTTTCCCATTAATGAACTAATTAGTATCAATCAGAATAAGTATCTCCACAATGATATCAAACAATTGGGGCAATGTTATCTTCAACACTCCCCCTCAAGCTGGTAGCCTATACACATCAAGGACGCCTAACTTACTTAATAGATACACATGTTCCCTTTGACATAATTGTTGACACCTAAATTTCTCAATTTTACTTAAGACTTAATAGCATTAAAAGTTAGGAATTAGTCACCAAAAAAAAAAAAAAAAACCTTAGGGGTCGGGTCTGGCCGGATTCGCCTAGCGAAGCATCGACTAGGCAAGGCCAACCCTCCTTGGTCATGACCTATGCTAGCCAACATTGAAAAGAGAAAGGAAAGAAAAATAAAATAAAATGTTTAATTTTTAAAAAATTATGAAAAAATATCCATATTAACGCTAATCGTGTCTCTTAGGACCACAGCATCAACGTTAGCAATGTCGAGTCTAAATTAGTCGGATGAACTTAATTGGCAAAACATGAAAAAAAATTTATGACTAAATTAATTCAAATGAAATGTTTAAGATTGAATTAATATAAATACAATAAATTTGGGATTTTTTGGATACTTTATCCTTTTTTTTTCAATAGTGTTTTCGGACCTTGCGAGGGAAAACCTTTGAGTCTCTCTTCACCAGACCGCCACTTTGCGGCACGAAATTTCTTGTTTTGATTAAGAGTTTCTATTTTGCTAGTGGGCTTTTCCTCCTGTTTTTTGCGAGGTAGACTGCGCAATAATGCGCCTACACCTCTTCATCGACGTTTTGGCCACGTTGCAATTTTACCCACGAGCTGTATAGGAAACTTTTAGTATGTTTATGAAGGGCCTTTTCTTTTTCTTTTTTTTTTTTTTTTCAGAGGTTTGACTTTTCCATGAAGCCTCTTCCTTGCATTCTAATTGCAAGTGGACATGGGTCTTGCTCAGAGAGACACGTCGGAACTTTTCTTCCCCCACGTTGGATTAGATGTTCAGTTCTTTTTATTCGTGTACTTCTCAGAAGCATTCTGTATTCATCGGTTTATATTTGTTGTAATCAAGTAAATTGAAAGATTGTGGGATCATCTTTTTGTTGTAAAAGGGGATTTAGGTTCAACTGATATCCATGTTCAATGTAGATGTGATTGACAAAACTGTGACAGATCGATGTTCATGATACTGACAAAACTGTTTTTTTTATAGGAATGGTTGAATTTGCGAATCAATTTCCGTAGCAAACCCTTCATGATCCTCCATCGATACTTTGAGCATGTCATGTTGATAAATTTCAAAACCTACTCATTGGGCATGCCATTTATATAATTATATCAAAAGGTCTCATATATCTCTCGCCTACTTTTGCCTTAGACATGGAGTGCTCCCCAAATAAGATGAAGAGGTCTAGTACATTGAAATTTGTAAATCGAACTATTCTTACAATGGGTTGATGTAATTTATATAATTTGGTGATAAGCTGGCCAACTAGACTTTGCAATCCAGAGGATTTTTTGTAGCATAAATTGAACATTCCGTGAAGTGTGAAACTCCTGTGTTAAAGCCAAAGAGGAATTGCCACGATTAGTCACCCTTTACTGCTCCTTTTTCAAGCCAAAAGAATTATGTCAATTCTATACTCCATAGATATACTATGGCTGCATTTGGTCGCTAGGACAATATGGAAAAAATTGGTTATGGTGTGATTAAAAAAAAAAAACCCATATTTCGTGTATGTTATATTTTGTAGAAAAAAAATAAAATGAAACAATGGATGGAGTTATGTCCAATCCAAGATAGTGTCCGATGAAGTTGGGTTCTAACTAACTAAATTAATTAATTATTAAGTTAAAAAAATTCTGAAAATAAAGAAAGAAAGAAAGTCATAGTCTAACAATGAAAAGTAACCCTTAAGGCCATCCAGCGATAATTGTGACCATTAACGACCATGATCACCCCTATGGTGGTCGATTGACATGATTGCACTGGTGAGATCACCTCTCCCTCTCCATTTTTTTTTTTTTTTTTTTTTTCTGTTTTTAAATATTGTCTATTTCTGACGTGACGCCCACTTAATGTCACGTAGCCCATGTGTCTAAGAAGAAAAGGAAAAATAAATAAATAAAAAGCATGTAAAATGTCCCATTAACTTACAAGTACTGAAACAAATGGAAGGACTTAAGTACATGGATCTTGCCAAAAAAAAAAAAAAAATACATGGATCTTGCAATTTCAAGGACTTAGATAAACAAAATAAAAATTTTAGAACTCAATTACATTTGCAACATCATGAAAAATTTTGGGACTCCAGCCGTATTTAACTGTGTTTACTAAATGCCATGCAAATTGAAGTAATCCAAAGCTAATGATAGTACACAAGAAGTCATAAGAAAAGGAATTTCAACTCAATATTTTGTAGCATTAAGATGTTAATAGAGTAAGATAGTAATGCCTCTTACTCCTCCCATGGCTAAATCTAGTTATCATTTTTTTTCAAGGGAAAAATAATCCTCTTTTGAAGTCTCCTGCGTTTGGAGCTCGTCGAGACGTGCTGTGAAAGTATGTTGCCTTATGTCCGAATACATTAATATATCTAGTTACACTTAACTTCACTATCAAAAAAAATCTTAGGCATAAAAATACAATAAGTTCAAAAACTTTCAAAATGTGCAATTAAGTTCAAAAACTTGTCACGGAAATACAATCAAATCCTAAAACTTTCAAAAAGTATAATAAAGTCCTAAAACTTGTCATGAAGTATAATCAAATCCTAACATTTTCAAAAAGTGTAATCTACGAAAGGACTTCATTGAATCATTTTAATAAGTTCTATAATTTAATTGCATTTTTTAAAAGTTTTAGGATTCAATTGCACTTTGTGATAAATTTTATAATTTAATTGTAGTTTCTGAAAATTTTAGAACTTATTTACACTTTCATGACAAATTTTGAGACTTTCAATGCACTTATCCCAAATACTTAAGTAAATAAATTATGAGCTAACTAAAATGAATTAACTGCTCTATATTAGAAGACATTCCCAATTTGAGACGTATTTCATATTACACCCAGTAGAACCTGACTTGAGAAGTTTTGTAATCCATTTGATCTTATAAGTTAAAGATAACTATATTTTTGAAAACCTTAAATTCCTTTCAATTTGTCTTTTAATTTTTTAGCTCAATAGCTCTATTGCTGTTCGTGTTTCACGACTATGGGACATTCATCTCATGGAAGCTTCATCTACTTTAAGATGATGCTCTGAACAGTTACGCAATCCAATTGATTGGTTCTAAGTGAGAGACGACTATATACCCAAAAGCTTCAATTGTTTTCATTTCTTTTTCTTGATTTTTTTTAAAAAAAAATTAAAAGCTCTATTTGTGCACGTGTTTGATGACTACCTCCTTATCAGACGTCCATTTCGTGGAAGGTTCGTCTACTTTAAGTCAAGTTACATAAACCTGATTATCAAAAGAGGGTAGACCCCACCCAATCAAAAAGATGGGCAGCTGGCTTTTTCATTTCAAGCATCCACCTGGAGTTGGAACATAATATTAGGAGACCTCTGAAAGAAAGGAGAACTTGCTTCTTTTTTATCAGACGAAAAAGAAGAGAACTTTCTGAGGGCACAAGAAATTATATATTTATATTTCTTGTTGAAAAATATGTTTAATAGAGAAGTTATGGCTTTTTCCACAACTCTTTATGCAAATAATTATCTAACATAAGAAATGGATAACTCACTTATTTTATTAAACTCATTAATATACATAATTATAAGTAATATATATATATACAGGGTTGGTTCGGGTTGGATCGACTCGGAACTCTCAAGACCAAAGATCAACCCACACAGTACTGGTCCAGGAATTCTAGGACCAAGGACCGACCCAATTTTTCTAGGAACCGGACTAGTTATGGCAGGGTTGGGCCGGTCCAGGATCGGTCCAGAGTCAACCCTGGACCGATGCTCACCTCTAGGGCTAACACATTTGGCACGTGCGAAAGCTTTGCTTCTCTTTTGGGGGAGAGAGAGAGAGAGAAGGGGGGCTAACACGCTTGGCACGTGCGAAAGATTTGCTTCACTTTGCAGAGGGGCGGCCGCGCTTGGTTCCTCCATAAATATAGGCATTTCTCCAACAATAAAGGAGAGTGGAAACCGCGTTTCGAAAAGACAAGGTTCTCAAATATTCCTCTACTCAAGGTGACGTTTCTGACTTAGTCTTCTTCTTCTCATGTCCCTCTGGGCTCCGCCTATTCAAATATGTTTGAATTTGTTGTTCATCGACAAGGAAAATAAAAGAAAAAAAAATGCACGAAAAGAGGACTTTCCGTGAATTTTGATAGTAACGTAGGATTGTGATTCCTCGACTTTCATCCATGATAAATCAACCTTATTTTTCTGATGAAACTTTTGCATTCTGTCTAGGGTTGTAAACATATAGACAGCAAACAAAGGTAAACTCACGCTTTTTAGGAACCCCAGAGAGTGCTTCAATGGAGATCTTATCATCCCAGTTTTTCCCTGAGATAGTAAGCATTCGATCTTCCTCCTAAGCCCCAGATGTTATTATGTCGACTTGATGCAGTTTTCAAGATTTTATCTCTACTTGATTTCATAGGTAACAGAAGAAACACTACATCATGTGTATCAACATCATCAAATAAGGAACGCCTTCGATTTCCCTCTTGAAGATTTCGACTTCAAACTTTTCTCTTCAGAAACGTACTCCCCTTGTTCACTATTTGTTCCGGAAACGACACGAGGTCTCATGGATCTGCCAGTCGACGTTGCTCCAACAATCACGGAGAGCCCAATGAAGATGCCGAAGACTGAGAGATGGAGCAACTCTTGCTCGCCCGGAACATACAAAGCCCCGACAATGGTGATGTCCTTGCCGTCATCTAGTTCCCAGTTGATATCTTTTGGGAGCTTGGATTCTTTCCCAACTGAATCGGAGCAGATTTACGGTACTTGCTTCGAATATTTGTTACATATTTAGGTTAATTGGATAAAGTCTGAGGTATTATACTGCATGATGGTAACACCAAAAGTTGCCTTGTAATTATCTTATGAAGGTGCTTATGAGATCCAAGATTGTCAAACAGAGACAGACAGAACTGGCGCAATGAGTAGACCACCTATGCATACACGAAAAAACCCGATTGCTGAGAGGAAGCGGCGTGAGAAGCTTAGCCAGAGCTTCATTGCTCTGTCTGCTATCATTCCTGGCCTTAAAAAGGTAAATCTTCTTGAAGAAACTTCTTACTTTTCTTTGGAAAGATTCCCTATTACTAAGCATCACATTAGAGTACACATCAGATTATCAAAATGTTGATGAATCCACGTTAGGAAGTCTTGACAATTGTTTGCCCCGATTTGTTACTGTCAGTGATTGTTGTAAATTTCCTGAAGTCTGGCTCAAAACAATCTTATTTAAGAGATCTAATCATATTAGCAACATAATTATCCCCATAGCTATTGAAATAGTCAATAGCAACAGCACTTCATTTCATGCATAAGATGATCTCATTCAATTACAATTCATTCAACTGGAAAGAGGTGTTAGTTAGGAGTCTCATTTTATAAAGTAAGGATTAAAGTTAAAATGATGTATCTCTACGTGCATTACTGACCTGCTTACAATTGCTTAAACTTCAATATCACACTCCGAGCAATCTTCTGGTTTATCATTTCACTCCCATGGGAAACAATAAAGTTAGGATGAGCAAGGTTTGTTTACCTTTGCCAAATCATCAACAAAGATTGGATACTGGTTTTCCTTCAAGTTCATCAAAGTTGAAATTTGAAATGTGTAGCAACTAAACAACGATATACTCAAAGCAATTTTCTTGTGTGCTGTTGTGTTTTTCAGATGGACAAAGCATCGATCCTCAGTGATGCAATCGACTACATGAAGCAGCTTCAAGGACGCGTCAAGAAACTCGAGGAAGAAGTTGCAATCAGGACTGTGGAATCAGTTGTGATTGGAAAGAAGTCTCAGGTCTCGGCATTTGATGATATGTTCTCATTAGATGAGAACTCTAACCACTTTGAGCAACAACTCCCTGAGATCGAAGCAAGGGTCTTGGATAAACATGTTCTTCTTCGAATCCATCATGAGAAACGAAAGGGACGCATGACGGAGATACTTAGAGAAATAGAGAAGTTGAATCTGTCTATTCTTAATAGCAGTGTATTATCGTTTGGGAGTTCCATACTAGAAATGACAATCGTAGCTCAGGTAAATTCAAGCACCTTGGTCACTCCCATCTTTTTCTTTCTAAGGGTAAAATTACAAACAAGAAAAACTTGTATTTTTGGTTAAGTTATTAAAACTAGCTCATACTTACGAACAAATGCAAACATATCTCATGGTTCGTTTTCCATTAACATAATCTTTTTTCCTTGCAGATGGACGTTGACTTCTGCATGAATATTGAGGATCTCGTCAAGAATCTACATACAAGCTGTGTAGGATTGGATGAAGCTTCTCCTTGCACTCCAATTGCAAATGGAAATGGGTCTTGCTCAGAGAGACGAATTGGATTAGATTTTTAGTATTTTTCTTATCTCTTGTGCACTTCTCGAAAGTATTCTGTATCCATCAGTTTGTTTCTGTTGTGATAAAAGTAATTTCATGGATTGTGGGGTCATCTTATTATGGTATATGGAGATCTATATTCAGCTGATTTTGATCCATATTCAGTGTATATGTGATTGATAAAACATAATAGACTTTATATCCGCCAAATGAGAAAATATTTAGTGGTTTGTGAGGGTCACATCAATTGCTGATCTGACATGTATTTTTATTCATATCCAATGATTAATTAACATGTGTTTTCTTAATTGGTTTAGAAAAAATAAAAATATAGTTTTCTCTTCTTCCTCCTCCACCCATTGTTTTTTCCTAACCTAGCTGTCATTTATGGCTATCGGCGCCACCGGCTCTTGATATTTGGCCGTACATGGCCATCAGCACCCCGTTCAGGCGTCTGTCTAGTTGGCTCTTTATATCTGGCCATCCATCGCTGGCTCTGAACAAGCCATCATTGCTCGCGGCCATGAGTTCCAAATCTGGAGGCATGGCCACGAGCACAACGGCTCTACAGCCATGGCTCTTGAAGTCCAACGGCGACTCTTGAAGTCCCCTATCGCTTGTTTCAGACAATGCAACTTGAAAACGAAAAAGAGAGAAGAAAAAAGTGACGATGAAGTCAAGGGAAGGAACATCGCTTGCTCGTCCATGGCCACGGGGGGACTTCCAGATCTGCAACCATAGCTCCTACGACATTGGCTCGTCCATGGCTGTGAGCGACGGTAATCTACTTCAAATGTGCAACTCTATCCCCATGACTCCAGATGTGATCAACGGCAACAAATTTAAGGGAAGGAACGTCGACCACAAACACAATGGAGAGGGTTGGACGCTCAGTAGTGGTTGCCCTAGACGCGGCATTGACAACTCCTCCAGTGGTGACGGCGGAGGGAGGCACGGAGTAGTCTCAAGGCGGCCATAGATGGAGGAGGAAAAGTGAGGTGGATGGAGATTTTTTATTTTGTTCATCTAAATCCACCTCTATACGTACGTGTCAATTTGTAATTGGTTCAGTGTGGAAAAATGCATGCCACGTCAACAATTGATGTGACACTTCATTAATATAATTATTTGAATAACTATCGTGGGACAATGTAATTTACTTAACTTATGCTGTAGTGAGATTGCAATAATGAGCTTGCCATTTAAATGGTGAACACTAGAGGAATTCTGTGTAGCTTAAATAAAATATTCCGCTGCGAGTGTGAAAGTCCTATGTTAAGGCCTAGGGGATCGCCCTTCCAGTCCCTTTTTCAAACTAAAAATAATTATGCTAATTGTACATATACTCCAAATATATAAAGGTTGATTTGGTCGGTAAGACAATGATCGGCCGCGGTGGCTCCACTGGATAAGACTCTGCTGATCCTCAACGAAGAGGTGAAGGGTTCAAAACCCAGGGGAGGCGCTAGGTGTATTAAGTGTGACTCGGGGGTGGTGGGTCCCTCCCGCTAAGTGTCGGCAGGGGTTTACGGCGCGCTATCATCATCGGCCGCAGCCGGTTCCTCCAATACCTAAAAAAAAAAAAAAAAATCCCTACATCTCTTATATCTTATCCTGCATAGGAAAAATATCATATATAACAATTGATGGACCTATATCCAATTCAAGATGGTGTCTAGTGAAGTTAGTATTCAGATAAAATCTGGTGAGGGCAAGGGTCAATCACCGCCGCTCGATATTGGTGAGTGGGACACGATCACCACGCAAACGAGAGCAAGTGGGCCTCTTGCTTGCTCTACTTGTGGCAAGGCCCTTCCCTTTGGCTTGGTCGTGGTGTGTCAACCCTTACCATGGCCGGGCAAGGCTCGCCAACAGTCACCTTCCACTTTAATTAAAAAAAAAAAAAAAAAAAAAAAGTGATCTAAGTGTTCCATCCACCTAAAACTAAAGAATTGAATGCATGCATTTTGCAAGTTTTAGGATTGAAATAAATGAAAGAAAGCTTAGGAATTCTAAGTACGTGGGGCATAACCATGAAAAGAGTTTAGGCCTTCGACTGTAATATTTCTAATATCTTAAATCGTGCAAATTCGCACAGTCCAAAACTAATAATATTACACGTAAGTAATAAAAAAAAAAAAAGAACTTGAAATCCAACATTTTGCCCATTCACGATGGTAATAGTACAAGACAGCAATTCCTCTGATTCCTCCCATTGCAAAATTTAGTTTCAAATTTTTTAACGAAAAAAAGTACTCAACGTATCCAATTGAATCTAAGTTTATTAAAACACTTGAGCATATATGTTATGATCTAATTATGATAAATTAACTGCTCCACATGACATGAAATTTCTGATGTGGGACTTCTTCATCCAACTCTATAAAATAACTTTATATTCATAAGTTTCCATTCTTTTCATTTCTTTATTTATTGATTTGGCTCGAGAGCTCTATTGGTGTTTTCTGTTTCGTCACTACGTCATTATAGCATGTCCATTTCATGGAAACTTCATCTACTTTTAAGTCAAGGAAATTAAAGATGTTAATGTCAAAAAAGGGTAGATCCGACCAAATCAATAAGGTAGGTGCATGCTTTCCGATATCAAGCGTCAATTTCGAGTCGGAATATCTTATTGGAAGAACCCCCCACGTGCACAAAACGAAGAAAACAATTGTCGAGGGCACAAAAAAACATTGCCAGGTGGAGGAAAGAGAGATATATATTATATAGCATATATTCTACAAAAAGAATTTCTTTTTTGACGGCCTAAACTTTAAATACAAATAGTTATCTAGCACAAGAATTTGATAACTCATTGGTATTTTGAAGGTTATCTACGAATTTGTATTCGAAAAGTTACACCACAAGTCATAAATCTATCATTATAAACTTTTTATTGGATGAAAGAGTCGCGATATGTGGACCTTATTTTTTTCTTCTTTTTCTATCAGTCGGGTCAAATAACTTTCTTTCTTAATAGATTTCTTTAGAGCACTCGTCGGGAGATATACCAACATTTAGCCACGGTCACAGCTGAGCATAAACTAAAAGATAATAAAAAAAGGAATAATTTATTCCTTAAAAAAATAATAAATGCTGTCTAATTCAAATTTAAATAATAAATGCTGTTCTACCAACATGTCGCTTTTCACATTCTTCTAACACGCCAGTCATTGCTTGGACTTCATCGACATAATAATTCGATTGGAATATTTTTATTCCATTCTCCTAAACTTTTGGACTAGCTTTCTTGTCGTTCATCCCACGCAATTTTTCTTTTTCTTTTTTTATAAAAAAAAAGACTTTTCACATTCCTGAAAGTTCATCATTAGGCTACTGAATCACCGTCCATAAAGTTCAACTTTCTCTATGAAACGGTCTTCAGCGCGAAACTTGCAGTTAATTAAACGCAAATCCTCATTGAATAATGCGACACCCCAAATTTCTCAGATTCTAGAATTACAGATGGACTGATAGGGGCTCGGAGGACAGGAAGTTGGGCCAAGCAGTGGGCCCGTTGGGCCGGATGCTGAACCGTGAGTGTAAGCTTGGTGGGCTGAAGATCTGGGCACCGATGTGATGTCTGTGGGCTGCGAATTGGGCCCGTGGGCCATGTGCATGCGTAAGGCCCAGGATTAAGTGAAGATGTTCTGGCTCGTCAGTATAGGCTTCGGATTTATTTGTATATGTATGCAATTTAGGTCTCGTATGGCCGGGATTCATTTTGGCAATGCTATTTCATGTGACGTGAAGGACGATTAATGACCTCACGACTTTAGGAAAATAGAGGAAATTTGCAGCGCATATTTTATAAATGGTAAATTGATGTTAACTGTTTAACCCTATGGAACTAGATTTCCATCTCTTCTACCATTATTTCTTATGGTGGCTGATTAGTGTAGGGACGAAATGGACAAAGCAAGCATTTTGTAAGGATTAATGATTGAACTGCAAGAAAAATCAAATTAACCCCTAATGATCTCCTAAAACACTCATCTTTGGACAAGTGTGCGTGTGCATGGTAGGAAACTTCATGCAAGAGGAAGCCCCTTCTTTTCCTTGTCATTTCTGCCCACTTCAGATGCCAAAACCGAGCCTGGGGATTGCAAAATGCAATCATTAGTTGCCTTGAGACTCATGAAAATCTAGACTTAAACACTCAAGCAACTCTTTCCTCTTTCATTTCTCCCTCACTTATCCTTCGGCTCCGCAGAAAGCCCCTTCGTATTTCTCTGCATTCTCTCTCTCGGTTTCAAGCCTTAGGAGCTCAAATCCTCGAAGAACCAGCAAGAACAAGGAGCAAGGAGGGTCGTATAGCCACCAGATAAGGGAAATTGTTGGGTACTAGGCTAGAATAATCCCCTTGTTGCTCGGTGAAGTGGTTAGTCGTCCCTTGGATCTTGGAATGGTTTCGCCTTCCCTTGGCTGTGGAGCGTCGTTCTTGAGTTGCATGTTCGATCTATGGGTAGGACTGGCGTAGAGGCTCAACTGAAAAGCTGTGTATGCTGTCTTGCTCATGTATAAGGCCATGCATGTTTAGGAAAAAGGGTTCCATATTACTTTGGAAGCTCGGTATCCTTGCACGCGAAGTGGTGTGTATGTTTTGGTTGTTGTAAGTGTTCTTGACGACTGACGTGAGAAGTGGACATTGCATGAGGCCTAGGACTTTTAATTTGAGCGTGTTATTGAGTTGTGATCATGATTTGAGGAAGCATTACAAGTGTTTTGATGTGTGGGATCTCTTTTCTAGAGCCAGCCTCTAACTGACCCCTTTTGTTTCTAAATTTTGGTGACTTCTAAGAAGGGATGACTAGCTTAAGAGAGTGCTTTTATCCTAGAGCCGTTCCGCCCAGAATAAGGGAATTCATGACCTTAGCGCCTATCGGAATTTATACAAAAATATTTAGTTCGAAATTTTATAGGGTTCCCTCAAGAAAGTTATAGGGAACACCTTTTGCACTAAATTTTAGATGTTTAGGAGCTGAAATGGAAATTGTAGAACCTTATTCCCAGCAGTGCTTGAAAACTGCCAGTAGAATTACGTAGAGATACATCTATCCTTATAGTGTTTTTATAAAATCCCTTAGTTCGAATCTAGACATGACCTCTTCATTGAAGTTGTTAAGGACGGCCTTATCTCTCACATATGGAAGTTTCAGGACGCTTAGAAAAGGTTTGACTAGTCAAAATAACTAGAACTTAAGAATTCTACTCTCTGCTTTAGCAAGCCAGAGTTAACTCTACTTTGTCGATCTACCGCTCGCGGTGCAACTCATTGTAGACTTCGAACCCTTCATAAAAAATGTTAGTCTAGTTCTTCTCTATGATATATAAAAAATTTAAATTTTCTAGAGCCCATTCACTGGGGTAACAGCACCAATTCAATTAAGGTGCGAACCTGATTTGTTTTGGCTTGTTGATGGAGAATCTACTGTGTCTACATGAAGATGGTAAAATCTCGAATAGTAGTTGACTAAGGGGTTTAACTACGTTGAATGGACTTCTCTCCATAGAGCATGATATGTGAGTGACGTGGCCGTTGCATCAGAATTTGCTTCCGGCGTGATTAGGAAGTCCTTGAAAGCTGAGCACATTGGTGCGCTGTAACTAACTCAAGATGTGGAAATGTGAACTGTGTGAAATGAATTAAATTAAGAGATTTCCATTGGTTATGTGATACCGATGATGCCCTAGAGAGTCGGATGCCCATATTGTGTGATCATAGATGTCTCAGTAGTGTGATACCGAGTGATACCGATGATGCCCTAGGGAGTGGGATACCCATGTTGTGTGATCATTGATGTCTTAGTGATGTCTCAGTTATGTAATACCAAGATACCTCAAAGTGAGATGCCTATGCTATGTACCTTGGATGCCTTGGTTATGTGATGTTGAAATGCCTCGAAGTGAGATGCCCATGGTAAGTAATCCAACGAACCGGCCATAGACTCGAACCCTTAAATAGCTCACATTGCCTACTGCAAAATACCTCACATGGAAAAACTTTTTGGTTACTAACATCTTAGCAAGTGATTGACTCATCAAACTCGAACCTTCAGATCTCAGGTGGTGTGGAAGAGTTATATTTAAATCCAAACATTTTGTAATGGGTGTGGAATATAAGGGTAATGGGAAAAGGAGATTAGTGCCGATCTCATTTCCATATGCTTCTGTAAGAAAGAACAATGACAACAAGTTTCACCTATTACATTTTTTTTTTTCAGAACTTGTGTCCTGTTTTTATCCTTTCTTTGCTAGTTTCTTTTGCTAAGTGTCGCCGAAGTTGGAAACGAAAAGCCTTCTATATAATTAAGCCAAAGTCCTCAAGTGCCTCTGGCCCAGTTTGACTATTGTCCACTTGGCCCATTGCACTGGTGAATTAAACCAGTTATCCAACTGGGCTGCCAAGGCCCATCGTTGTCGTGCCCTTCTTCTAAATTTGTTATACAAACCCCCACATTCTTTCGGTACTTTGTCCTAAAACCCACCAACTATGTTTTCTAGGTGAGGATTGATGAAATGAAGTTTTTTATTTCGACATAAAAAAAAATTAATCGAAACAAAATTTCAATGTGGATCATTAGACTCGACATTTTTCGAAAGAACATGTTCATGCATGACTCTTGATCGCATATTTGGATCGGACTTGTAAAATTTGTTTCTTGCATTACATAATGATTTGACGTGGCAGGGAGCTCATTATGTTGAATACAAGAAATCAGGAGTCATATATTGTGATATCAAGTTCGTTGTCATGCACGTCAGTTGTCAACCCGGTGCATAGGAAAACTACTGGATCAATGCTAAATTTATTGTACGGATATTAGAGGTGTGCAAAAGAATCTGGAACTAACCGAAACTGGATTTAACTAGCCCAAAATGGACGGTTCCCATGGGACAGGTCCAGCTCCCGATTCCAATTTACTGGAACTGATGAGTATCAATCTAGATCTCGATTTTAGGTATGGAATCGCCAACCTAGACCAGATTAGTACATATATATAATTTTTTGTTAATTTTTAAGGTTTAACTTTTCAAATCAAAATCCTTGTTTCCTCTTCCTTTCTCTTGATCTCTCGCCTCACCTCCCTCTCTCCCTCTCGCTCTCAGTAGGCTCTAACCTTTTCGATCCTTCTCTCACTCTCGCTCTACATCGCCTTTAGTGTCATTGTTCCCTCTGTCACTCTCGCTCTCAACCGCCTTCAACCTCTGACCTCATCACTCGCTTTCAAGTCTTATGCCTCTTCTGAAATGGGGATATTTTGATTAGTTCCATAAACCCACTCGGGAACCAAACCGCCCGATCTAGTTCTTAGGTGGGTCCATGGAACCAATGAACGGTTCCTGTTTCCAATATTTTGGAAGTAGTCTTTACTAGGCATTTTTTTGATTCAAGGGTGAGAACTATATACCTTGGAACTGATCATCCTTAACAAATGCCATTTAATTTTGCCAATTTAATCATAAGTTTTTATGCAAAATTTTGATATAATCCTTTGGGTCAATTTTTGTTGGAAACCACTGATGTGGCAATGTACTAGGTAGGGTGGTCAACGATAATTAAATTGTCATGTTAGGTACTTTTTGGGGAAATTGACCATGCTGACTACATTGGAGTTTTGTGCAAAAGTTTAGGACTAAAATGGCAAAATTATTAAGTCTATGCATGAATTAGCAACTGTACAATAGGACTAATTAGACAATTTCTCCCTCAACAAGTTGTGTGAAATTTGTTTTGCTTTGAGGAGCTTTTGATTCGGGGTAGTGTGCCCGTGTATATTAAAATCTTGGAGATTAGACTGTTGGAAATATATAAAACATGCTTGTATTTAGCACATTAATTTTATGACATTGAGACCAATATAGAAAGTAGTAACTACAGCTTGATACTTTTATATCTATTTTTTCACTTCTTGGGCAGGGCAGCCCCTATCTAGTTATTTGGTCCCACTCTTTATCAATGGGATCAGGGATACTTCCAGCAAGAAATATATCGAAGAGTTGGTGCTGGGCTAGCCAAAAATCAAAGAGTAATCCGCTTTGTAGTGAAACCGACCTACAAACGGGTTTTGCATATTTTGATACTTTGACTGTGGAGTTCAAGATATCATGGTGCAAAACGAAAACGCACTAGTGCAAGACGAAGACGCACTATCTTTCTTTGAATTTTTGGTACACACCATATTGGAGAGTAAATTTTTTGTGGAAATAGTTTGCCAGATGAATTCTTATATAATGATGATTTCGTTGAAACTTTTTAGGAATTAAGGTCCTGTTTAAGGTCGTTTATTCAAGACAATACGTCGTATGATTTGTTTATTTTTTCTAACCGCTTATCTAATAAAAACCGTCATCAAACCTTATACGACTGGTGGAGGATTGGAAGTAAAGCCTTATTTTACTTTATGGGACATATAGTTTTTGAACTTACATCAAACTCTGTCATTGTAAAATGAAGAAATTAGAAAAGAATTGTGGAATCAAAATATTAAAATCATGTAATATGAACCCCCTGATATTTTACTCTTTACCAAAAAAAAAAAAAAAAAAAAAAAAAAACCTGATATTTTACTATAAAACGCGGAATCATTTTTTAAGGGTTAAATTTCTAGTAAAACAGATGGGACCTTTACTTTTATTACTTTGCCCATCTATTCTATTATATATAGTCAAATTAAAGCTGGAATTGAGGAAAAGTTGATTCCTTTGTTTGCCATGTCACATTTAACTTTGCCTCTATGATCATTTGCCCATGACAAGACACATGGTGTAATTTGCTGCATAGTTAAGAAAGCCATGTGCCTCGTATTCAAACGTTGACAGAAGGCGAAAGCAAGTTTGCTGCGTAGTTAAGAAAGAATTCGGCACACAAGTACAACATTACCCATTCATCAGTTATTGGGACACAAAGAAATTACAAGTGGAGAGATAAGATTATACATCACAATAATTCAATTCCTAGGAGCGCACAGAAAAGACAGCATTCTAGAGACAACTCAAAAGCTGATATGACCCTATGAAAAAAAGAAGTGCAAGTTTATACCGCACGATAAACTTAAACTTAGGGGTGATTGCTTCTAGGGTAGATAAATTTTAAAGTTAGAATTTGAAACCTATCTTGATATAACCGTTCTCAATTTTGGACTTAGGAACCTACCTTGTTTTTCGGGAACGGATTTTGGAACCTATCTTGTTTTTCTATTTAGTTACACGGTCTACCCGAAAACCTTTTTTTTTTTTTTTGTTCATTTTTTACAGTAAAATCATATGAGATTATAAAAAACAAAGTAGTTCAAAGTAAAATATGAGCAACATAAAGCCCTATCCACCAAAAGCAACAATCCATAAGATGAATACATAATCACGTACAATTATAAATAATAAAAAAATTTAAACACGTAATATAAAACATAAATTATAAAACTCCATTCCCATTCATCTTTAAAAATTTAACGAAAGAGGAAAGACTGATGAGGAGTTCTAAGGAAGGACAAAGGATGAAGGAGTGTTGATGCTAGAATTAAAGAGAAAAAGAAATTAGGGTTTTGACTTTTTCACTTATAAAATTTGTTCCAAAACCAGTTTCAAATGGGGCAGTCCAATCTGGTTTTCAGGTGGGTATACATTTGAAACTTGTTCCTAGACTGGTTTCAAATGGTTCCAAAAGATTGGAACCTGATCTCAAACTAGTTCTGACGAGAACAAATTCCTAGACCTATTTTTTTAGCAATTTGGTCCAATTCCTGGGTAGAACCAGTCCAATTGGACACCCCTAGTTAGACCTCTCATTAACCCCCCTCGTGAAAAAATTCATGTGAACTTTCCTTATACTGCAGGCAGCTATTTTGAACGTGGTTTGTGGGATTGAAAATTTGGATTTGAATTAATGTCCTTTCATTGATTTCTCCTAAATTGCATTGATTTCTACTGAAGACATCATTTCAATTGGTTTTTAATTATCCACCATGTATGAGGATCCTGCTAAGTCAACCACACAAAAATAAGGGGAAAACCCACCTGCAAAATAGTAGAGATTCCATACTTGAAACCAACGCCAATGTTTTGGCGTTGGCAGAGAGTTTGGTGCTGTCGGATCGGAGAGAGTGATTTAAGTATTACAAAAAAGAAAATGAGATGCATCAAGTATAATGATTACGGTTTTGTCCGTTGTTGCTAGCCAACTCCGGATGAGATGAGAATATTGCAGGAGATCACATGAGATCCAGAAGAGCTTGACGCAGAATCCTCACGAGATGCCCCATTTTCAAGCTGAATCCCTCGTCCACCTGCAAATACATGGGATGAAATAAGAGAAAGCCGAGTGCATTATTAAGTTTTATTATAACCCATTTGAGAAGCAACGTGGTAGTCTTTTATCAGATCATGAAATAAGTGGGATTCATGCATGAATTAAATAATTAACTCGGTAACTTTCGTAAAATTCCTATCTATATCTGACATCTTCCTCCCCAAAAAAATACACGATATGGTGTTAAAGCCCGGGAAAAAAAAAGAATTAAGGTAATTATGGTGTTACATATATTTACCTGAGCTAAGATTGTGACATCTTGTGTGGAACTCCCAAAAGGCAGGACACAGCTGCTTACCACAATTAAGTTCAGTTTCTCTGTTTGGCCGATTATTTTCGAAATCAAACCCTTTCTCTTCTCGCAGTGGATTTTGATGAGGATGCATTTTCCAGAAATTCGTGCCTCGATATCAGGGAGTGAGAGTTGCCGGTTCAGATGGCCGCAAGACTTCTCGTTGGACGAAGAAGACGTATCGTCGTACATGGTGAGTCGGGACTTCTTCGCAACGACGACCGACTCCACGGTCTTTGCCGCCACCTCCTCCTCGAGCGCCTCGACGCGTTGTTGAAGCTCTTTCAAGTACCTGATGGCATCCTCGAGGATGGAAGCCTTGTCCATCTGAAACACACGTTTAACATCAATGTTAGAACAGTTATAACGATGTGAAAATATTTTGAAATGGTTCCCCTAAATCGGTGATGAAGAAATAGATAGGATTTATTTAGTTCCGTGCGTCTAGTTTAAGCTAGTTATCAGAGCACGTAGATTTTCCCTTATCAACGATTATGGGTCTTCATTATTCTTTTCTTTACATTACATCAAGTTTTCAATCATAGATCGTCAGTCATCTCACCAGATTTTAAGTTGTAATCTCAAAACAAAATAAATTAGCATGTGATTGTGGCATATGAATTAAACATATTGCGTAAAAGTCTTTAATCTACCATTAGAATAACAAATCTATTCTATATTATAAAAATTTAAATAATAAATAATTATAATTTATTGTAGGACTTGTTCCCTCAAAAATTTGCAACTCAAAGTAAACTATTATTCTCACAGCTATTAAAAAACTGTTATACTAAAAAAGTCCTTGATGTACATCATAAATGTTGGAGAGAAGCCAATTTTACAGAACCCCATATTTCAAGAGAGCATGAATCTTGAATTCTCAGCAAGTGGAAACTCTTTAACCCATGGATGCGTTGCATCCCCCTCGTCCGGTGCTAACGACTACACTAATCTGTCCTAATCTCATACTTTGTCAGAACCATCAATCAATCCTGCAATCCTAATAATTTCCAGACTTTTTCGGCTTGTACCTTTTTAAGGTTGGGAATGACGGCTGAGAGCGCGATGAAAAGCTTGCTGATCTTCTCGCGGCGCTTCCTCTCGGCCAGCACGTTTTCTTGTGTGTGTACCGGCTTCCTGCTTGTCGCGCCAGCGCTTTTCATCTTTGGTCCCTCACAATCTTGGATTTCACAAGTACCTTTCACACGCATCAGAGCGAGACAAATAGTGTTAAGAATATTAAGAATATATAATGAAAAATGATCCGATTTTCAAAGTACTGAAATTACAGACAACGCTTCGGTCTCTTGCAGGACCTTACCATAGAATGGATAGGATATGGCTGGAGATGAATTGGGGTTCCCGAACGACATAAAGTGTGATTCAGGAGGCCGAGACGGAGACGGAGATGGCGATATCACCACATGGCGAGCCTTCGTTTTGTGCTCTGTTGTGTGTGGAGAGATCCAGCTCTCGGTCTCGAGCTGTTTCCAGGGCCTCTTAGTGAACTCTTGAGGAGTTTCCACGAATTGTGGGACAAAACCAGGCATCGTCTCGGGGCTAATAAGAGGGAGCAAATGGGATGGCGAAGAGTTCGAGCAGGGCTCCGAAGGAAAATGGGGATGGAACAAATCTAACTCATCATCGAGTGAGAAGGAAGAGCTCTGCTGTTGCTGCCGCTGCTGCTGCTGCTGCTGCTGCCACTGATGATGATGGAAATAAGCTGCATCTTCAGCCATCTGTGGATTTTCACCCCCAAAAAAGGGAAAACAAGAAAGAGTCGACTAGTGATTGAATATATTGATCCGTACGTCTATATTCAAAGAGATTTGATCACGGAAGACCAGAAGGAGCGTTACTTCGCGAAATACCCTAGCCGAGAGGATCCCCATCGGATCACCGCCTTCTTCTTCTGGTTCCTCTATCGCCCTGAGCAAGAAACGAGGATGATGACACTAGCTAAATGAAAAGGTGGGAACAAGTCCGCGTCACAGTTCTGTACTCGAAGTTGAATTTTTGTGCATTTGTAAAGAGTGATGGCGTCAAAATGTTTGAATACTCCGTACTAATTGAGGAAAAAAACGAAAAAGGAAAACAAGGTCATCACCTGCAAAGAACAAGAGAGAGAAGCGAAGCTTAATTGGGCAATGGTGGACTTTGAAGAAACAGTAGCTTTTTTTATATGCAAGGTCCCCCTTGCAGAATATTCGTCTCCCTTAGCGAGCTGGCTCCGGTTCACATTGGAGAGGGGGCTCTTCTACTTGTACCTTTTCATTCCGTCAAGCTTCCCCCTCCACAACCCAACCACCCCCCAAAAAAAAAAAAAAAAAAAAAACAAAAATTAACGGGTCCTTGTGCTAATATTTAGTCAAGCCATAGAGGTAAGCAAAGCGAGCCAATATATTAGGTACCCTTTTGGATATGACCTCCTCACCCTAGGCGCACATAGCTATCATACTATGCTACCTAGTGGTAGCCACGTGTTCAAAGAGATGACATGATGTCTTTCTTCATCACCGAAGGTGCTCTCTATTCTTGGGTAGATCTTTTTCTTCCCTACCCAAGACCGAGGAGAGAATATAGATGGTGACATTAGGGAATCCCACCCCTTAGGAATTCTTCCCCCATTTCTTCTCTCTCAAGTCTTTTAAGGACCTGTTCAAATAAGTACATATTTTATATTATCTTTTTTCTTCGGTAGGGTAAAAAGGTTGGAATAGATAATGGCATTGATATCACCTTAGACATTACTATAGGAGTTTCCCACATTTGCCAAACGTTCTCGTTCATAAAATCATTTACTAATTTATTATATGGGTCTCTCGAGGTGGAATATTGCTTTTACTTATGACAAAAGATTTTTTTACGGTTTAAAAATTGAAAAAAAAAAGTTTCACTTTACTTGAAACAACTACATCTCTTTCATCTGATTCTAGACACATGAATTTTAATAAATAAGTATTTCGCGTCAAGTTTCAATGGTATTCATAGCAATGTTAGTGTCAAACTTATGCTCATTCAATATGCTTTTGTTAAAAGCTTTGGTGTCTCGCACTTTCTGAGTTTGTTCTTATATGTTTCAGATTTGAGCTTGTTTAACATTTTTATGTTGTTTCTGTATGGTGATGGTGTTGGGATGTTGAACTGTCGAAAGACAAAGCCGTAAATATAGATGGAGATCTTGAATTGTACCCATCATTGATAATGATGTGTGATTTAGTTGTAGCCGTTGATCTTTTCGCTTGGATGCAATTACATGTCTGTTCTTGAAAGACGAGTGCGTAATTAATTATCTTGGCCAACTTTCCCTTGATAATATACCTTGATTTTTTGTTTTTAATTTGTTTGGACCTCTATGGACTTCCTTTGTTATGGTGACTTCTGAAATTTCTTATGAATCCTTTCATGTATTAATTTGGTAACAAAATGGAGACTCCCTCACTTAATTTTTCACATTCTTGGTTATCTATGTAATGTTGGGAAATGCCCTTAAGCTCCTACACATCATCTTATAAATGATACTTACATTTCAAATTTATATATATATATATATATATATATATATATATATATATATAATTGCATCACTAGGAATTTTTCATGATATGTCCATTCCGTTTCTGGACTGACTTATTTATATATAAAATAATTTTGTTTCTTTGTTATAGGTAAGTTAAGATATTCTTTCAAACTCAAAAGTGAAAGACTAATTGAAGTCGCCACAAGTCCATTACAACATGCTGCGCCAAAATTGAATCCCATCTTGGCTCTCTTTTCCGATGATCGAATCAAATCACTCGAAGCTGACTTGGGTACCTACCACATACGAAATATTTACCATGTTGCACCAATTATCGATGAACATCCCCACAAGCAAAGTAAATGAATCCCCAGATGTTGATTAGGATGTACAATGGATTAGTTCAAATTGCTCCATTTATTGGACAAGAATATTCTATTCTTATAATCTGTTCATTGAGTATAATTTGATTTCCAAATGGGCAAGTTGCTTTTCTCTTTTTCTCTACCAGAGTCGAGCTGGAAAACGGCTTCTGAACCAAAAGGAAATTCACACATTTATCAAGAAAAACCAAAATTGTCCTTATTTAGAACAATTTTCACCAAAAAGCCTAATTTTACTTATCAATATCCCAAATGATTTAGTATCATTCACACACCAAACTTGTACGAGCAATCCAAAAGAACCTTCCGTAATAGCTCCATCCAAGATGATTGTTAAAGATCCGAAGTGGCGGCTTACATCAATAATGGCAGGTAAACGAAGCTGACGTAGATCCGACGTAGGTTTAGCCTAGTCCAAGGCGACATCATTTATCTCTTGGAAATTTCAGCAGACGCCTAAACTTCGTCCGGTTTGACATCAATATCTCAAACTGTTTTTTGTATGACCAATATCCCAAACATGGGTCGGTGACCAAAATAACTTTCATTGCAATTCTGTCCAAGACAACAGTTAAAAATCAAATGTGGCGCCTTGCGAGGATAATATCGGCAAATAGACCTAGCATGGATTGGATGTGGTTTTAGTCTAGTCCAAGACGTGATATATCCATTTGTAAGTCCGATAAGGATAAGGTATATATGTGTCGGAATCCACTTAGACCTTCATGATAAAAAGTTGTGCCTTAGGCAATTTTAGATTCATCAAAGTAACATGATCTATGAAACGACATCACTTTGGATTAGACTAATGCCACGTCAGATCCACTCAACTGTGGTTGCTTGACGTTGTCCACGTATGTTGGCAAGTTGGATTTTTTATGACCGTTTTGGGCGAAATTGTGACTAAAGGTATTTTTGGGTTATTGGTACGAGTTCAAGTGTATTAGGTGACACGGGAAAAAAAAAATGGGGCATTGATGCCCATCAGATCTATGTCAAAATTTGTTTCCCTATTGTTGCCCATGCAAGACGCCACTTGGATTCTTAATGACCCTTTTGGACGGAATTGCAACGAAATGTATTTTTGGATCACTGGTACAAATTGAGTATTGGTGATATGAAAAAAGTTTAGGGCATTTGTGTCACACCGGGTAAAATTTAAGTTTCTTATTTCAATTGTCCGTACTTTGGGAGTTGCTTTTCTGAGTTATTCTATCTTCTTCTTCTTTTGTGAAAGGTAATCATATTAAGCAATAACCAATATTTACAACAAAAACGGCACCAAAACATACACTCATAATAAACAGAGGCATAATGAGTGGAAGGATACCGAAAGAACAAGAAAAGGGAAGCCAACAAGGCACAAAACGCACATTTAACTTATATTTTGATAATTATCTTAAAATTAATAATCATGAAAAAAGTAAATGCGCATTTACTAGTCTATATTTATATTTTTGCGATTTTAGTTGCTTTGGGTAAAAAAGATACGAAGCTACCCCCAGCTGCGAGTTTTTGAAAAAATGTAAACAGTTTCTTTTTGAAGACGAGGTCAATGGATATCGAGATTTTTCTGGTTACCAATTAGACGTATATCAATCTTAATTAGAGGGTAAAAAATTATTCGTCAACCAGTGTTTTGTAAAGTGACCCTTTTCATTTTCTTTAAATTGTGCTCCACTAGTAAATATTCCTTAAATTATGCTAAAACTAACATGTACAAGATTGTCAATGCTCATTTTCAAATAAATTTGTTTATAGAATGTCACGAGAGGTTTCAATAAAAAGTAAAATATGTAATAGTTAATCTTTGCCCTTGCTATTGTAATATTATAAATTAATTTGTATGGTAAAAATCAGGAGGGGTAATTGCGAGTAATTTGAATCGACACATGCATGTACCCTAAAATATATAAATAAATAAACGGCGAAAGTGTTTGTAAATACTATTTTTACACAAGACAGATGAGAAACGTTTTCTTTACCAATTTCCGTAGAATTATCGGAGGGACATTTTCCAGTTGACATAAAGTACCTTTGGTCAGCACGTAATTTTCAATCTCAATTTTTTACAATTCAGAGTGGGTTATATAAGTTATAAATTCCCATCTCTATACGAGGAAAATAAGAAGTTTCACCGTCTTTTTGGGTAATTTAAATAGTCTCCGGCATAGTATCCGAATTTCTGAAGCACTTTTATTCAAGAGTTAATAATCAACTGTGGTCAGACAAGGAAGATCAGAATTCTAAGTTCATATCATCCCTGACATCCAATTAGAAGCTCTGCCAAAGAGAGTGGGCATTCATAACACAAGTCGTTTCTTCAAGAGAAGGATAAAGACTAAGAATTTTTAGTATGTGTCGTTGCTAAATAAGACAAAACCAGAAGATTTGCTTGATTCTGCTTGGTCCCTTAAAATGCCTTTTTTTCCTTGTTTGCGTAGCTTTCCATTATGAATCATAATTTTTTATTTAATTTGTACTACTTGTGGCATCAATGTCACATAATGATGGGCCCATCAGATCATCCGATAATGATGTGCCGGATCTTAAGATTGTTTCAACTCTTCCACATGTTACATGAGTTTTAAGTATAGTGGGAATAACTCTTTTTTAAATATCCTAGAGAAACTTATGTACACAAAGCAAGAACATTAGGTCCATTTTTTAAAAGAATTTGGCTTCATTTTAAGCAACGATATAAATGATCTTTCAACTTTTAGTGTTAGCTACAAAATAATTCTCTTGCTTTTATTAATTTTCTATTATTTTCCTCATATTAATTTGCCCCTGTATGGCGTAAATTTCTCTTTAAAAAGTGAATGGAGTGAGAACTCGTCATCATATCTAAATGACACATCATGAACACTCATTTTGCAAGTTTAGGCCCGAGGCAGGCCCCGCCATGGCAAAAGTAAACATTGACGTTCTTGTTATTGTTGAGTCATTTGAAAAGAATTACGTCAGGCACATAGGATTCCAAAAGAACTATCACACAATATATATATTTTCCCAACCAGGTTCAAGAGCGATTGCTCTCACTGGTGTGATTCGTCTCCCATTGCAAATGCTCTGACATAAGTGGGATTGGGTGACAAAATTAGGGTTTAACACAACCTATGCATAGTTATTGAAGTAAATTCTTGAGATAGTTTAATGTAACTGTCAAAAGAAAGATTGTTTTGTACTAAATTAGGTCGACGAATAGCAAAATAATACAACTACTCCCATTAAAAGGTGAAATTCTCCACCACTTGACGACAGATCAGATTCACCAACCATTGAAGGACAATTGAAACATGTGATGAGCTTGGAAAATCATTTTCATGGACTCTACTTCTCTTGGTGAACTTTCTGGTCATGAAAACGATCCAACAACAAAAGTTCCAATAGGTTTGATTCCTTAAGTTGGATCTAATTTCGTTAGATGAGTTCTAATTTAACTTTTGAGTTTCGTCCTTTTCAATGCCAAAAAAGAAAAAAAAAAGAAAACTGTTGTCGGTTAAAAGAAAGTATAAATGGGGATACCTGGCCCCCCAAAAAAAAAAAAAGCAAAAGAAAGTACGTGGACAAAAATATATATAGGAGGCAAAAATAGATAAAGTTTAACGAGTAAAGTGTAATTTGCTTTCGACAAAAAAAAAAAAAAAAAGAGAGTGTAATTTCCTCTTTTAAAGGTCGATACATTCTAATGAATAATGACAAAATGCTTGCGTTTCCTTGCATCATCAATCTAAAGTTACATGGGAACTGTTAATATTATCGTATAAATAAATACTGAATATTTTCAGTAGGTTCAAGTGGCTTTTTCTCAGAGGATTTTGGAATCTTAAAAAGGGCTGTTACCTAGATTGAATGCCCACTTTTGAGGAATTAAATGATCCCAGATGGTTAGTGCATAGAATATAATGCTTTTTTTTTATGGTCTAAACACTGAGTATAATGCTTAAAAGCCTCATGTTTGTCTATTATCATATTTTTTGCAACTGCTTCAGATCAAGTTGCAGCATCCGCCAGACCGTACGTGTGGCAAATATTCTTAAATTGAAGAAGAAAATTAAAGTAAATGAAAAACATTAGAAAGGTTGTTGGATGAGAATGCCAATTCAGAGGTAGGAATCACGAGATAGCGCAAAATCCTTATATATCGTTTTCAATTATTTTTTCTTGGTGATGCAAAAATATCATCATTCATGCTATTTCAATATATTTCATGCTATTTTTTCATTTGAAGATTTTGGTTAAAAGTTGCATTGGCTCTATAATGTCAAAAGATGTTATCAATCGTCTATCTGCCTTATCTAAAGAAAGGTCTAATACGTTTTGGGTTGTGTTAACACATGTTCAAAGGCATTCTTTGAAAGTTATTATGCGGTGTGGTCAAGGAAAGAGTTATATATATACATCCTGAATTTTCAGTATTATTTTCAATTAAATAAATCGGGCCTTTCATTGATATAGTGCTATTCTCAGAGCTGATTACTCGTGAGATAACTAGATTATTTGGGAAAGTCATTAAGAGATTTTAATGCAATAGACTTGAAAATTTGATCAAAAGTCGATTGCTCGACCGTGTTAATCTGCAAGGGTCATTACGACATTGTCAAAGTCGATCAGAGATCATGGATAAATCGATTCGACTAAGATGTGTGATCAGAGTGTGGGTGATTCTACCTAATTGCAAAATTCTCATCGATCGGCATTAGACCGATTTTCTATCGTTTTGGGTACCTTATGCCCGTAATTGAAACTTTGAGATTTTCACGACCACCAAGAGTTGCCAATGTGGTGAGTGGGTTCATTGTAGCTCATAAAAAAATCGACCACAGGTCATTTGCACTAAAAATTTCTGAAACCTACCCAGTAGACTAAATCAAGCTAAAAATGTGTCGGATTGAAATTAACTGCGAATTTGAATCCGATTTCATAAATTGAAGATTCTGTCATGTCACAATAAATTCTAGGAATGTCGACTCAATCTCAGAAGATTTTTCTGCAACCCGAGATTTTTTGGGAAAAAATCGGCATATGACTGTTTTTGTTCAGAAAAAGACAAGGATCGTTTTTATCACAAATTTGGAAAGCAAGTCGATTGTATGGGTGGGGAAAAATGCCAAATGGATTGATGAGGTACTAATTGGATTTGTTGAGGTCGAATTGGATTGAATTAAGCACGAATGAGTGTCCAATTGAGAGAGATTGTGTCAAATTCATATGCCCCACATTCCCTATGGTCTTTAGACCATTTCAAGGTTGCAAGGGGGTGCATTGGTGGCTCATTGAAAGCCAAGGATCCATACTTGGCCATGAATGGTCAAAGGAGACAAACTTGTGGAAAAAGTTGGTCAATGTGGTTCCTCCATCTCTCTCTCTCTTCCTCTCCAAGCCAACCGGCCATCACCACTCCCCCATCTCCCTCCATCCTTGCTGTTCAAAGACCACCACCAGCCAAGGAATTCGCCGGAGCAACCACACCACTGTCGGACCGTTTTCCTCCTCTATTTTCACTTCTACCAATTTCTGCTCTAGTTGACCTTTTACCAAAGATCTGAGTTAAAAGTGGTTTTCCCAGACAAATTAGCCAACGATCCACCCATCACTGTGGCCAGCACATCCAGACTGTTCCAAAGAGCTCGACCTCGCCCCAAATGGAGCCACCGGCCGTCCCATATGGCCATCACAAGCCACCAGTAGCCGGTCCGTCGATCCCCTGCCCGCGTACACTGTTTCGCATTTTTCGCGAGTTTCTCTCAATTCCGACCCTTCATTTACCCGTTCCAACCACTAACACATCCCCCCTTAACCCCGGGAGCCATCAGTTGCCAACCACCTGCTCGCCAGAGCTCCGATTAGCCCGTTTTCGCCATTTTCACCGTTGGTTTCCTCTTTACAGTCCAGCAAGCAAAAGTAGAAGCCTAACCAACCTTGTTTCCTTGTTTTCTTGTTTTTGCAGCTCAAAATAGAGGCTGAGTCTGTGGGTATCCAGCCACCTTCAAGGCCCATTTTGAGGTGGTCCCAAGCCTTTGTTGTTAGGCCGGTCTTGAGGAAAGTGAAGCCCTGCGACGTTCCCGTTGTTTTGCACCGAATCGCTTGTTAAACAAGTGAGTTTTGCTCACTAAACCCTGCTTAGTATGCTAATGATGCTTATGGGTTGTTTAGATTTAATTAAGTGTGATTAGGTGAATAGATTAGAATAAACTAATTAAATTAGTGCTTTATCAATGCATGTTAGGCAATTGGTTAATGTAGTTAGCAAGTAGACATGCTCTATTATTTATTGAACGAATCTTGGATTTATTGCATTTATTTAATATTTTCTGTAATTATTTAATTATTTATTTAATTTTCGAAAATTAGGCTAGGATAGCCGACGATCGGAATTTTATGCTGATTATTGTAGTGCGGTATGTTTATTTATTTAAGCTGTAATTTGTGCTGAATTGATTTAATTGTGTTTTTAGGATTTTATTCCTAAATTAATCAATTTTGGTAATTGATTGGAAATTAACCGAGCGTCAGTTTATAACGCCAAAAATATTTTGGTGGACCATATAAATGGCGGGATTTTCTAGGGTGAAAATACTGTATTTTAGTTAAGGCCGAACGTATACCCACACACGATCATTTTTTTTTTTTTTATGGATACTCTTAACCCGAGGAAAATAGGCCAAGGTAATATGTTGATTTAGAAATTTATTTGAGGAGTGTAATGTTGTTAGCCATGGGTGAATAATCGTATGACATTGTGGGTTAAATCAAGAAAACCACGGAAGTATGGTTATGTCCATTGGATCGTAGGTTACCACCTAATCTAGGTTGTGCTCGTTGAGCCGTAATTCAACACCACCACCAAACTTGGAATCAATTGTGCACGCTGAGCCGTAATTTAGCATTACCACCGAATTTGGAATCGATTGTGCCCGCTTAACTGTAATTCAGCATTAACTGCCGAAAAATTAGCAAGCTATGCCCGCTAAGCCGTAATTCAGCATTACCACCAAAGTTTTAGTAAGCCATGCTCGCTAAGCCGTAATTTAGCGTTGGGGTTAAGTATTTGAGATGACCGTGTAAGCCGTGCTCGTTGAGCTGTAATTCAGCATTTAATTTGAGTAAATAAGATGAGCCGACCAAGAAAGGGTCGAGATGACATGCAATCAACTAAGTCGATTGATCAATGATTTGATATAATGTTATGAATTGATTGAGTAATGTGATATAAGGCATCTGTAAATAATGTTGATTTGCAAGATGGAATTGAGGCCAAAATAAGTCCTCTAACTCGTGTTGTGCTTACGCAACCTCTAGGGCATATTGGCTTCCTAATCGGGTCTTAGAGGGTGGAATTTGCTAAGATATTATCTCATTGGTTATTGTATAACCATTTTCAGGCCCCTAGTTGAAAGCAGTGGGGAAACCGAGACCCGAAGTTCAGAAGGTGAAGCCCGGAGAATCGGCGAGCATGTTTCACTAGCTAGTCCTAGGACATTCCCCTTTTGTTGAAAGCTGATTCCTTTTTATAGGCTTCTGTGTATAAACCTATGTGTTTATAAAAAGGCATTTTGTGAAAAATTGACCCTACTTTCCTATCACATTGTTTTATTGTCTAGAGATTATTTATATGTTTACGTATCCGTATATTAAATGAATGGGTCGGCAATGCGTCCTAAGATGTCACTATCAATCAATCAAGAATGGATGGGCATGTGCTCGGAGGATTGGGGCGTGGCAATATATATATATTAGAAAGAGAGATTAGTGGAAATTTATTAATTATAACTTAGGGATAACGATGAGGAGGGGTAGGAGAACTCCCCTACCTTAAGCCCCACAACAATATTCAAGTTTAGAAATTTTGACATGTGGTCACAAGAATTTACAAAAGCATGTGAACTTGAGGACGAGCTACCGATATGACAAATGTAAATGGCAATTAATAGAAAAATTGAGTGCAATAGTTTACTTTGGAAGGCTTTATCACTCAAGAGTAGAGTATTTATGAATATATAGAAATTAGAGGTTTAGAAATAAGTAATAAAGACCATGAGTGATCGATTTCAGACTAAAAACCTAAAACCTACCCTATCAAAGTCAGTTATCAGATTTTGGGATCAAGACCCAAATCAGTGAACCCTTAATCGGCCTATAATCATATCGGCCAGTTCCAAGCCGGTTTTAGGGTCGACTTGAGAACTAGCCTACCTTCTTTTTCTTATATTTTTCCCTCCCGTTTCATTTTTTAATAAATTAAACCAGAATTTACAAGGTGAGATGGATTATGAGGATGATAGTTTTAAACATTCTAAATGAAGTGGATGAAAGTATTCTAGGAAAGCTTAAGAAGCAATTAAAGGAAAATCAATCCCTTTGAAAGAACAAGTCCATGCAACCTCCACTTCCCAATGACCATGTTGGCCATAGGTGGTAGCCAAGGGGTGTTTCCACTTATGAGGGCCGTCCCTAGTAGTCACTAGGGGTGTCAAGAACCGAACCGAAAATCAAACCGAACCAAACTGAAAAATTCGATTTTTTCGATTCGGTTCGGTTTTCAGTTCGGTTCTCGTTAAAAACCAATATTTTTTTATTGGTTCGGTTTTGATCGGTTAACCGAACCGAACTGAACCACAAACCGATAAAAATCAAAACATTAAAAATTCGGTTCTTTTTCTGAGCCCAAATCAGCGAAAGTTGCATGGAGATGTCATCTTTTGCTCCTCCGAACATGGGGAAGGAGACTAGTTGCAGAGAGCCGGTCCATTTCGGTAGAGACTCGTTTGCTCTGTTTTTTGATCGTGAAATAGAGCAATGCGAGAGCGGGAGAATGTGATGCTAGGGACCAGAGCTGATGAGAGCAAGTAGAGCAAGTAGATCTCTGTGATCTGGCAATTGAATTATCTGAAAAAAGCATAGAGTTGGAGAGAGAATATTTGCTTTGCAATATTGCTTCTGGGTCCAGCAAAGCAGAAAGGAAAAAGAAGGAAGACTCTGTCAGTGAACCGCTCGCTCAAAGGTCACTCCTCTTCATCCGCCGAGTTCCAAAAAGTTTCTTCACCACCAATCAACGCCAGAATCCACTGATCACCATCTCTGACTACCAATTTTCATCGTCGCATCCCATAATTGAACACCGCGAGATCGGCCATAACAGGATGGGGGAAAACAGAGCATTAGTTTTTAGAGTTACAAAGGGTTCATTGAAAGATCTTTCTCATCGATTGCTCTCATTCTCGTGTTTTCTATGTCAATTCAATCACCGTAGCCGCCATCATCTTGATGCATTGCAAAGAGACCCACCAAAAAAAACGACATGGAAAAGAAGGGCCTGATCACGAATCCAATAGCTAAGCAAAATAAGACAAGTACTTATCGATGAAGATGGACAGACGAACTCTCAAAGAAAAATGGAAGCTTTTTGGCCGCCGCTGCCCTCAAACGAAGACGAAAAAAGAAAAAAAAAACGAAAAACCGAAAAACCGAACCAAACCGAACCGAACCGAACCGAACCGAACCGAACCTAAATTTTGGTTCGGTTTGTATTCGGTTCGGTTCAGTTTCGGTTCGGTTCAGGAGAGTTTTCTAACGGTTCGGTTCGGTTCGGTTTTTCAAAAAAACCGAATCATACCGAGCCGTTGACACCCCTAGTAGTCACCTAGCGAGGTGCCTAGTACAGCAGCGTTCCTTATTTTTACTTGTCGGTACCCGCAAGCCTCACCCCACATTGGAAATGTATATATTGCTTCCCCACTACTAGGGAATATCAATGATTTTACACTAAAGAGAAGCTAAATATTGACAACTTCTTATTTCGATATTATCCTCACACCAAGTTCTCCTTGAAAGGCCAATTGAATGTGTATCCAATGTACTCTATCCACAAGATGAAGCTACAAAATAACTTTATGCAAATTGAATGGACATCCAAAAAGTCAATGCTTCCTATCCTCATCAACAAAGTTACACAAACAACAGAGTGATGAAACAAGCCTATTCCATCTCAACAATCTGTCTTACAAGTAGGGTAAGTATCCGTCGCGACCAAATTTTGGGTGTACCACCTAAAATTGGGCTAATGGACTACTAAGTTTAATTTAGGTTAGGCTATCCTAAACCCATACCAATTCGCGACTTAGGTTTAAGTTCTTAACATATAATTGATTTTCAATTAGGAGTCGCCACTAATCTATTTTTAGTAGGTCGATTAGAAACCCAAGTAAAGTAAAGGGAGATTTACTTTACTCTTACGAACCAAAGATTCATGAGTCTAGAGACTTGATTACGCTAGATTTTTCTAATGCCCTTTCGGTACATTTCTCTTTTATTTTAAAAAAATGTTTAACAAGCAGCCTGAATTAATTTTAAGCTATTTCCCAAACATGTGAGGTTATCATGCCGATACACAAACTACCAATTTAACACTCAAGAAAGCAAACAAAAAGATGCAGAACTTACCTTATAGCAACGAAAATATCTGCATTGTTAGATCAGAATTCACATCAGCAATACTAGATATAATTTCTAATTAACACGCAATTTCTTTTTTGTTTTCACTTATTTAATGAGAGTCATGCAATATGTAATGCATGCTACTAATTTAACATGAAATGATATGACATGGTAATATGACTTAAATTATATGACATAAGTAAGCATGCAAACTATTCTAAAGCATGAAATGGATTTATTCTAATTTTTCTTTTTGTATTTTCCATGAAATTCGAAATTAAGTAAATGCAATAATTAAATGTGCAATCTAAATTAAAAAAAAAAAACTAACATCATAAATGAACGCATTTTTTGGATTTTTTACTTAAAAATTCGAAATAAGATTGCAATTCTAAATATGCAAGATAACCCTAAGACTAGGAATATTCTAAAATGAACCTAATTCTAATTCAATTTTTTTTTTTTGGATTTTTTCCTTTTATGAAAATAAAATTGATTCAAATACCACGATAGCAAATCAAGCAAGATAAGATTGATATCAAAAAATTGATTTTTTTCAGGGATAAAATTGACCCATAATTTTCTATGCAATAAATAAATGATCGGATCGCCAAAATTTAGGTGTCAATAGCTGCCCCTCTTTAAAAGTGAGCTCGTAGAGGTTGTCTTCAAAGACAAATTAAGACTTAAATTTTGACTATACACATGCATTGAATGATTTTTTTTTTGTTGGAAAATGAATTTCATTTTGAAATTCAATTTATATGATGCATGGAAATACTAATACAAATGATAAATGAACCTACCTGGAATAACTTACCTTTAAGGAGGATAGAGTAATTCGAGATAGTTGATGTTACATGTCTAAGACCCATACCATTTTACAGTCGCCTAGAATAGTAACATGGATTTGCAAAGAGACTGCTTTCCCAGGACCCACACATTTCTATGTCACCTAGTATGACAGTGTTTGATTGTATCTAGGACCCGTATCTTTCTATGGTCACCTTAACAAAAATGATTTTCCAGGACCCGTACCATTATACAGTCACCTGAATTGGGAAATAGATGTTGTCTAGGACCCATACCATTCTACGGTCGCCTAAACAGGGATTCGCCTTCTAGGACCCGTACCATTCTACGGTCGCCTAAACGGGGATTCACTTTCTAGAACCCGTACGATTCTACGGTCGCCTGAATAGGGAAATAGGTGTTGTCTAGGACCCATACCATTCTACGGTTGCCTGAATCAGACTGAATCTGGAGAAAAATCTTTGGGGAATAACTCAATTGAGTGTCGATGTAAAGGACTTTGGGCTACGAAAGCATGCTAGGTCGATAAAACAAAATCGAGCTACGGAAGCACGCCAGTTCGATAAAAGGGAACTTAGGCTATAAAAGCACGCTAGGTTAATATAAATGAACACCGGGCTATAAAAGTATGTCGGGTCGATAAAGAGGGATTCTGGGCTACAAAAGCACACCAGGTTAGGAACACCGGGCTACGGAAGCACACCGGTTCTATTAAAAGGGACATCGGGCTACGTAAGCACACCGAGTCAGTGAAAAGGACTTTGGGCTACGAAAGCACATCGGATTAATATAAAGGACACCGGGTTACGGAAGCACGCCGGGTTAATGAAATGGACTCCAAGCTACAGAAGCACACCGGGTCGATGAAATGGATTCTGGGCTACGAAAGCACACCAGCTCAATATAAAAGACACCGGGCTACGGAAGCACACCAGGTCGATGAAAAGGACTCTGAGCTACAAAAGCATGCCAGGTCGATGCACTTGAGAGAGAATACTTGCACAATGACAAGTACTTTAGACTTTGGGTAGAGATATACTTTCCTGATGATATCTCTGATTCTTGGGGATATGTCTTCTGGAATTTAGATATTCCTGTGGAGGTTTTTCACCTCCTGGTATAAATAAATTTTTGGAACATCAAGGATGCACCTTGAATGTTCGTGAAGACTTCACGAGTCATTCTGAAAGGAACCTGAATGTCAGGAGCTCTTGGGTCCTGTCAGACATGATTAGAGCAAAAGTGCACTCACCAAAGAAATAAGCAATTAAGGTTATTCTGGAATGCACACTTCAAAATCTACCGAAGTTTTTATCAATTTAATCAAGGTTCATGCATAATGACTTTTGCATCACCCAAATTTCCACTAGACAGATTTATTGTTCAAGACAATTTTCACTCATGACATGAATTTCCTAAGAATACTAAATGAAAGACTTGCGGTTAGAAATGACTTTCACTCACTCTCATTTAGAGGCTATTTTATGAGAATCACTCCATCTCACTATCATCATACCAACAAGGGTCTGAGTATTCTCACAAGCCGTACGACCTTACCAATCTGAGAGGTCTTTAATAGGGACCATAATGCAAGCTTGGCCAATGGCTTAACAATTAGACTCTTTGAGTCAAGGCTATCGAAAGAACAGCTTCGCAATCATCTCCGGGTTTACAAGTCAAGAACCCTGCAAAATGAGAAAAAAAGTCTTGCTCGCACTTATTCGAGTGATGCTTATAAACATATGAATTACCATGTTAATTCAAGTGCCTTAATCAGAAGAGACTTTGCAAAGAACGTAACATAAGCTGGGTTCATAGGTTGAGAAAGATTATTAGGCTCAAAGATGTGTATAAGGGTCAAAGTTGACGATCATCTAGGCATTGTCGTCGGTCTCCTTTTTCACCGGGGATTGTCATGCACTATTGATCTTGACTCATTGGGTACTGCTCCATTGGGATACAATTTTTTACAATTGATAGTCACCTATCTTGACTCTCTTTTTTCATTTATGGGTATTGGCTTTGCTTTTACCAAGCACACTACTTTTTCATACCCCCAGTTCTCATGCATTTTTTTTTCATTTCTTTTCATGGGCATTGGCCTTACTTTTACCAGGCACACTACTTTTTCATGCCCCTTAGTTCTATTTTGAATTAAATTCTTGTGCACAATGCATGTGTCAAGCAATTATACTTTGAATGACACTCGAACTTTTCAAGAGTCTTCATCTGCTTTTTGCCTTGCCCTAGTGTACGGGATGATCACCAACTGGGTTTAAAGAAATGAAATTACAGGCTCAAGTGGGCTATGCAAAGGATATAAGCGTATAAGATAGTGAAAGAAACGCTCTTCGTCATCCTAAGGCACTTAAATTACCACATGAATTCAATGTAATAGCATGACTAGAAGATTGATGCAAGTGAGAGCAAGAAAATTTCATTCTATTTTCTTCACCTTATGGTGCTATCTTACCCTCCAATTTGCCCCAACGTGGGGTGGTTCTTGACAGGGGTAATTTGAAAGAATTTGCACAAGTGTATGAGGCTCAAAGGGGTTAAGCAATAGGTCACATGTTGTGTTTGGAATAGAGAAATGAATTGCCCCTCATCATTTCGATCATCATACCTTTCGCGAGAAAACTCTTTATCTTGCGAATATGTAACTTCCTACACTCATCTCACAAGTGTATAAGTAAGGGACTGTATATAGGATAGGGCTTGTCCTTCATCATCCTGATATGTCTCATTCAGCATTCTTAAGCATTGATGTCACTCCATTGAATTGTCTATCTTGACAAATCTCCACATGAAATTTGTAAGCTAAATCAATATGAAAATTCTCTTTTCAAAAGAGTTCCAACAACTTTAAGTATGAAAAGCTTTTGTGACTTCAAAACAAACAATTTATCGCACTCAAAACATGATTTTATGCATTCATTCAGGGGATTGCTCCACAAAGGGATTGCCTTAGTAATTGATGCCCTTGGATTGTCTCTATCAATCAAAAGTGAAAATCCGTTTTTTCCCCAAAATCTGCCATGCCCTCAATCTGTCATCTAATGCACCATTTTTAGATGTTTTCTCATCAAGTCAAGAAAGTAATGCTTTGAAACATGAAGTAAATGAATCAAAAAATTAAACAGGACTAACCTAATGCATGCTTTTGGAAATGGCTTGAAAAATGATTTCTTTTTTGTTCTCCCTTTTTTGGGAATTTTTTTCATGAGGAAACATAAAGAAGTCTAGTCCTCAGATTTTCTCTATAGATGATATTTTCTTTTCGTTGTTGGATATCATCATCGGGCTGGTTTGGTGTACCCCATCATGTCCTCAAAACAAAACTTGTAATTTTACTGATATTCATCAATCGAATTATATTTATTGGAATGAAAAATTTGATGTTCAAGCACAGAAGAAATTGAAACCAATCCGTAAAAAGCAATAAAAATTCTCACGTAGGGGTGGGTGTATGCCCCTAATTAAATGAGGAAATCGAACTACTTAGGACCATGAATCATGTGTACTTGAATTCTTCACTCTCCTTGATCTTATGATGCGAACCTTTCAGGTCAGATATTCTTCCATCTAGATATGTCACTAGTCTCTTCATAATGGCATCAAATTCGACTACCTCAGGAAAATGAGACGGTTCAAAAAGTCTCATTCGCTCTCTTCTCGGAGTTGCAATTTCTCACTAAAGATAAATCGCAGCACTTTTACTTGATGAAATTAGCTCTTTTTGATCCGTCTTTTAGCTCTCAATCATGAACAGATGGGTGAGCGGGATCACTCCATGACCACCTAATTCAAATGAACAAGAACATGTAAGCATGAGGTGTAAATCAAAAATCAATCCGTGACAATGATCTAATCGATTTTTTTTTCATGTTTTTATTTATTTATTCATGAAAGTTCGTACAATAAGGGAATTTCCTAAAAAAGAGCTAGAAAAATAAACACCTTAGCAATACCAAATTTACTAGACGTGAATTAAAAACAAATTCTCCAAAGTTTTTTTTTTCCCCAAATGATTCATTGCATGGTAATTTCCTCATTTCATTTTTAATTGACAAAAGAATTAAATCAATGATTGACCTAGATTGTCATGGATAGACTAAAAGTATGAAAAAGTAAGTAAATTGCATAGTGTAGGGATAGAAAACTTACTTCACCAAGACAAATCGACAGCAATCACATAGACAAGTGGCATTCATCTCAATATCATCCTAGATGATCCTATGCGGCTCAGGTCCGGCGGCAAATTATGTGTGCAAAAGTGTAGTGTAAATGCAAAGCATGCACAACAATTTATATCAAGCAACACTTCGTATATGAAAATAAACCATACATTCCTACACCTCCCTGTAAAACAAAGGTTAGCAAACACTTCCCCTTATACCTCCCATCCTACAAAAACATTTAACACCTTAAATGTTAGGGATGTACCTAAGATCCTCGCTGCCAAACAAAAATATTTTTTTAAATAAAATAGAAAATTGGCCTAAGTCCACTAAGAGTATTAACTTAAGTCCCCCAGCAGAGTCGCCAAGCTGTCGCAACCAAATTTCGGGTGTACCACCTAAAATTAGGCTAATGGACTACTAAGTTTAACTTAGCTCGGGCTCTCCCAAGCCTATACCAATTCGCGACTTAGGTTCAAGGTCTTAACATGCAATTGATTTTCAATTAGGAGTCGCCACTAATTTATTTTTGGTGGGTCGATTCGAAATCCAAGTAAAGTAACAGGAGATTTACTTTACTCCTACAAACTAGAGATTCATGAGTCCGGGGACTTGATTATGCTAGATTTCTCTAATGCCCTTTCAGTACCTTTTTCTTTTATTTTGAAAAAAATGTTTGACAGGTAGCTTGAATTAATTTTAAGCTATTTCCCTAACATGTGAGGTTATCATGCCGATGCGCAAACCACCAATTTAACACTTAAGAAAGCAAATAAAAAGACGCATGACTTACCTTATAGCAACGAAAGCATCTGTATTGTTAGATCAGAATTCACATCAGCAATGCTAGATATGATTTTTAATTAACATGCAATTTTTTTTTTTGTTTTCACTTATTTAATGAAAGTCATGCAATATGCAATGCATGCTACTAATCTAACATGAAATGATATGACATGGTAATATGACTTAAATTACATGACATAAATAAGCATGCAAACTATCCTAAAGCATGAAATGGATTTATTCTAAAAAAATTTGTATTTTCCATGAAATTCGAAATTAAGGAAATGCAATAATTAAATGTGCAATCTAAATTAAAAAAAAAAAAAAACTAACATCCTAAATGAACGCATTTTTTTGGATTTTTTACTTAAAAATTTGAAATAAGATTGCAATTCTAAATATGCAAGATAAGCTTAAGACTAGCAATATTCTAAAATGAACTTAATTCTAATTCAGTTTTTTTTTTTTTTTGGATTTTTTCCTTTTACGAAAATAAAATTGATTCAAACGCCACGACAGCAAATTAAGCAAGATAAGATTGATATCAAAAAAATTGATATTTTTTCAAGGATAAAATTGACCCATAATTTTCTATGCAATAAATAAATGATCGGATCGCCAAAATTTAAATGTCAACAGTATCGATCCAGGGTCAATCCTAAACCGACTAGAGGATTAGGTCAATCCTTGGTCCTAGGACCCCTGGACCTTGCATTGTGTGGGTTAGTCCTCAATCCTAGGAGTTTAGGGTTGGTTGATATTTAATATTGTATCTAATAAAATTTATATTATATGCTTTTGTCTACTCTAATCCTTGGTGTCTCTTCCTTTGTTATCATCACATTTCAATTTTGCCGTGTAAATTAGAAAGTAGAATGAAACTTAGCCTTCATTTGAACCCCCCAAAAAAAAAAAAAAAAAAACTAGAAGCCCTCTCCGGTCGACTCAACCTTGCTCGCCTTGTTCGCAGCTTGCCTCTGTTCACTTGCCTAGCTCACGTGTTGCTTGTCTTTGTTCACTCACCTCGCCGCTCATCTCTAGCCTCTCCTTGCTCATCTCACGTGTTTGTTTTTATGATTTGTTGTTTTTAGCAAGTGTGAAATTTCTATTGTTACCTTGTGTTATATTTATGTTTAATATGTATTAGTGTTCATAGTTTGGTTGTTTAATATCGCATTAATGATGGATATGTAATTTGAAATAATAGGTTTGCACTTTCAAGAAATACAAAATATGAAATTAAAAAAAAAATCGATTAGTCGTGGGTTAACCCTATAACCAAACCAGGCTCATAGGGTCAGTCATGTCCTTAGTCCTAGGCTCAATAAGATCAATCCATGGTCCCAAAATAGTGTGGACCAACACTACATGGGTTAATCCTTAAGTTAGGTGCCAAACCGGCCCAATCCAGACAATGCTCACCCCAACTTACAAGGTTGGTTCCTGGATTCAAAACCAGTTCTATCCAAAAACCAACCTTCTTTGGTTTAGGGAATAGAAATTAAAATTAGTTCCCAGTCATTTTTGCCTGGAAACTGAATCGATCCTCATATGCACCTTGCTCGGAATGGCCCGTTTAAGACCAATTTGGTTCCGTTGAAATATCCCACCTCGCTTGACAATGTGGTTTATACGTTCTTTATATTTATAAGGTCCTCTCCATCTATTAATTTTAACTTGTGTGTTGGCTTTCTAGTATGGTAATAGAGTGAAGTTTTGCATCTTTCGCATGTATGTCCAACCTTATTCAAATTCCACATGTCGCCCCTAATCCAACTTGTACATTTTATATACTATTTATATTCATGTGCTCTCATTTCACTTACGATTTAAGTTTTTGAATTGAACTTTTTAACTAGTTCGGTTTGTTGGCCAAAGTCGTCTCTACCCATACCAAATCTCATCTAGTGTTGATTTTCGCTACCCTATTGGGACTAGACCAATGCACGTGTATTTTCTTTCGCGGGTGATTATCATCACTAATTATTTCCAATTCTCTATTCTTTTGGGAAAATTACCACAAAAAAAAAATCATAAAACCATTGCAATCATGTCAATTTAGTCATAATTTTTTTTTAGCCAATTGAGTCATAAACCTCTAACATCTGTGTCAATTTAGTTTATCTGGCCAATTTTGGTTGGCCGGTGCTGATGTAGATGCTAGCCGATACCAGTTGTCTGACCGAAGCTAACATGGATAATTTTTTAATAATATTTTTTATCAATTTTTTTTCTTTTTTTGTTCCTCATCTTCTTCATTCTTTCTTTGGCTAGTCGCTGTCAACCATAGGCAAGGGCTGGTGGGGTCGAGCCTTGCCATTGGCCAGCGAGGCTCGATCCCTCCAAATCAAATGAGGCCGGCCTTGCTAGTGGCTAACAAAAATAAAAGACAAAAAAAAAAAAGTAATAAAAAATTCTTTAAAATGAAATATTATTAAAAAATTATTAATGTCGGCGTCGCCAATCAAAGTTGGCTGGATGAATTGATTTCTTTGGGTATTCACTGGCTTGCAAAGATTTCTTTTTCAATTCATCATAGGAGTTGAATACTTTATTCTATGAGGACTATGATTGAGAATTTTATTATTATTATTATTATTATTATTATTATTATTATTATTATTATTATTATATTATGGCTAAATTGGTGAAGGAACCGGCACATTTGTCTCGAAAAAAGCGTGAAATCATTATTCGGACTTTTACTTCTTGGAACCTCACGATGTAAAGTCACTTTCATCTTCACATATCTTCTAACTTTGATATAAAGCGCGACCAACTTAAAAAAGATAAGATCGTCCGTGCTTAAATAAAGGTGAAGTCTCTTTCAAAGTTCCATGTGGCCCCAGCAGATAGGAACACGTGAAACCTGACAGTCTTATCTTATGTGCTATTTTAATTACCAAGAGTAATAAATAGAGCCAAACAATTTTTTTTTCCTTATCTCCTTTTATTTTGCTAAACCACCCCATTTGAATAGGAGCCAACTAACTAGTAAACATATGTCAGGGACAAGGCAGGGTGAAACAGTTCCCCAGGAATGACTTTCGAAACGAGGACGCCCAATTGATGAAGAGTCATCTAGAAGCCCAACATCCCAACATGTTGGCGGGAAGTGATTATTGCATATTTGTGTATTCTATCACATTTTGTATTGATTTCACATTTATTAATTAAAGAGTGGTGTGGGACGACACGTGTTAATTGCTTCCCTGGGTATAACCATAGTAATCACATACCCAATGTGAGATGCTCAAGTTGAGACTTATATTACCCAACACTATATAAACCCTAAGGTTCGAGATTAATGAGTATATCATATCAATATATTAACAAGTCTATCATAGCAGCATATCTCAATTTGCACGATGTAGCACAGTCTGAAGGCATTATGGCATTGGACAATCACAAGTTTGCTCATAACATAACTAGAATTTTGTGAATTTTTCTAGATAACCTTATGAAAGATAGATTGAGCACTTCATCATTAGGGCGATTGCACTAAGTGATTGGCTTGCCACCGTTGTACACTATATCATGGGGCACTTATGACCCAGAAAAGATGTTCCAAGAGAAAGCAACGCACCTTAAAGAGGGGAAATTACTCACTCAGTCTTTAAAGATTTTGTATAGATGTCAAGTTAGTACTAAACTTTTCAATTTTCCAAGTTAGTTCTAAATCTTCACGCAACGTTTCAGTGTAGTTATTCCGGTTAATTTTTGACAAAAATTGCTAACGTAGCTATCTAGTTATTGTCGACGTCCTACATGGCACAACGTTATTTTAGTAATGTCCAATGAAAATTCCCAAAATGACTATATTGGCATTTCTTTCAAAGGTTTAGGAGATTGGAAAATTTGAAAAAATTATGATTGAATTGACATCTATGCAATAGATTTAGGATTATTTAGGCAATTTTACTCCTTAGAGAGAAGGATGAAAATCCTCTGTTTGGGTTACGATGCCTCACTATGAGATGTAAATCATTTAGGGCTCGAACTCATTGTTTTGGTACATGTATGGTTGCGAAAGGCGTGAAGAACAATTTTTGTGGGGGTACTACAATAAAATAAATTAGGTGGAGATACTAAGGATTGTAACTGCTTCTATACATGCTGGAAAAAATTACGTAAGAGGAAACGTGATTAACATTTAGGAAGGGAATTGGGCGTCAAAATTTACACTGACGATTCTTCTGTGTTATATCATGTGAGAAGTGTCAGTTTATATTAGTAAGCACCTACAGTTTGATAAGAACAGGATAATATTAAAAAGACATTACTTCTAATGCTCCATGATCAGATGCAAGTGTGTTTTTCCATCATCAATCAAAAGCGAATGGAATCACGTGATATTAATATAATCGAATCGCGTCCATTTTAAACCATAAAGCTAATATTCATAAAATGTCTTCTCCATGTTTAAATATTGTTGGGAAAAAGACACGCAGCATCATTTTTTTATCGACTGAAAGGCATGCTGTAACATCAAAGATCTGCGTATAATGCCATCCATTGCGCAGTTTGAATTTTTTTTTCTAAATAATTTAGTAAATACGTATGAACCCTCAAGCTTGGCACTGTTGCTTGTGGCGCATTAAAGAATTTTCAACGTGAAAACTGAAGGTCACCTATCAACATCGTGCAAACATCTCTAGGTCAGAGCTGCTTTTGTAGACTAAAATCTAGACTTAACCGATTGATTGGGGCCTGTTAGAAAAACTGATACAATCGTCTTTTTTCCATCTCAGGCAACTATGAGCACCAAAATTTCAAGGGATGCAAAAAAGTCCTTAATTTTTACCCATGGACATCAATACAGCAAACTTTTTTTCTTGTCATCAGTACCACCAAACTTGTACTAATGACCCAAATATACATTTAGTCAAGTTTCCGTCCATGATGACCATTACAAATCCAACGTGACAATATTCATGTGAACGATGCCAAGTGAATGAATCTAATGTGGCAATGGATGCACCCTACCATGTCGATTGAAAGTTGAGCCACATCAGATTTTTAACGGTCCCACACCTACAACGTAGAATTTTTTACGGTCATATGGGCAGAATGCCCTTTTGGGTCATTGTACAAATTTGAGGTATTAGTAGGATGAAAAAATTGGGATTTTCATGTCCCATAAAGAAAAGATTAGGATCTTTAGTGGGATTATCCCCAAATTTTAATCGGCCAAAATGCCCTTTTTAGTGGGGATCCACAAGATCTAAATACTCAATGTCCTTTCATGTGGTCTTCTTCTATGCCTTTTATGGTCTTTTTTGTAATATCCAAGCTCAAAACCCTGACTCAAGCACCGACCTTTACCACAAGTTATTACAAATTAAGCCAAAAAAAAAAAAAAAAAAAACGTAATGTCACCTACAGAATTTTCTAAATTAATTTATATATTTAGGATATAGAGTTAATAAATAATCACTTGAGTTAGTTTTTAATGTTTATATTGATTTCAAGGTGATTAAGGTTGCGCATGACAACGCTTCTTGGCTAGGGAAGAGTTTTTTTTTTTCAAAAATAGTTTCTTTCTATTTTTATTTCGGGGAACAATTTTTGAGTAAAATAAGATATTTGGTAACTACACAAAATTTCTACTCCAGAAATAGAAAAAGAATAGAAATGCATTTGAAACGAAATAGTTTCTTTTTTGTATTTATTCGTTTTTTATTCTTACTCACGGATCACCGACCGCCGGCTGCCGCCGCTCGTTGCTGCCTGCCGCTACTGCTGCACGACCGCCTACCACCAACCGTCACCACCAACCATCGCCGCACAGCCCATCGACTGCCGCTAACCATCAGAGATAGACGAGCGGCCGGCGGTCCGCAACGAACAGTGGGCTGTGTGGCGGCAGTCAGCAGTGATGGTTGGTGGCCGGCGGCCGGCGATAGGTTGCAGCGGTCGACGGCGGTCGACGAGCGGCAATGGCAACAGACGGAGGTGGTGGCAACAGCTGGCAAACGGCGGTGCCGGAGGACGGCAGTGGCCGGCGAGCGGAGACGGGTTGCGGCGGTCGACGGCGGTCGACGAGCGGCAATGGCAACGGACGGAGGTGGTGGCAACGGCTGACAAACGGCAGTGCCGGAGGACGGCAGTGGGTGGCGGCCGGCGATGGGTTGCAGCGGTCAACGGCGGTCGACGAGCGGCAATGGCAACGAACGGAGGTGGTGGCAACGGCTGGCAAACGGCGGTGCCGGAGGACGGCAGTGGCCGGCGGTTAGCGGCAGCAGCAACTCCAGGCGGGTCGAGGTGGCCACACCAAGAGAGAGGAACAAAAGAAAAATAAAAAAGAAAATTGACTTATTTCTAGAAATTGTTCCCGGGAACAAGAAGCTACTTTTTTTTTTTATTTCTTGTTTCTATTCCAAAACTGTTCACGGAACAAAAAAATAGAGAAATTGTTCCTGGGAACAAAAGTCTTATCAAACAGATTTTTGTTCTTTTTTTTGTTCCGGTAAATAAAAGAATAGAAATTGGGAGAAATAGAAACGTTGTCATGCAGACCCTAAGGTTTTGAGCTGTTCAAATCTTTTATTCGAGATTAGTAAAAGATTTAAGGACTAAGGCCTCATTTGGTCCAGCATTCCCAAGGGGCTTTGGGCCTCCAAAGCCCATTGGGAAAAAATCTAGGTGTTTGGTTCAGCATTTAGAGGTCTCATTGGCCAAATGCTTGCATTTGAAATGCTGAAAGCCCAAAGCAGGTGGGGACCTGCTTTGAGCTTTCAACATTTTCAGAATGCTAAATAGTGGTTTAATGATTTCTTTTTCTAATATTGCCCTCACTGATAATTGTGTTTTCCTCTTTTACCCTAAAAAATTACTATTTATCATCTTCCTCCTTGGATTGTTGCTCCACCGTTGAAGTTCAGCCGGCGGAGCTCAACCGACCAAATCTAGTCGTCGAGAAGGGTCGCCTAAGGTTGGTGGCCTCGGGCATCGACCCCCCGCACCGCCATCACCTAAGTCGCGTGACCCACACAACACCATCACCTGGGTCGTGCGGCCTCAAGCAACTCGCCATGGGCAAGGCTTGACCTCTCTAAATCACCTCGCCTAGCCATTAGCGAGGGCTTGTGCCCTCGTAGGAATGACCTTACGACCTCTAGCAAGGGCTCGAGCCTCGCTGACCGTTGCCTCTAGCCGGTCACCAAGGTCCAATAACCAACTAGAGAAAGGAGAAGGAGTGAGGAGTAGAAGGAAAAAGGATAAAAAATAAAATAAAGATAAAAAAATTGGAAAAAATATATTAAAATATTATTAAAAATTATTCACATCAAAGAAAGGCCGTTTCATGCGAGCAAACCAACTCTCAATCAACAAAATTTAGCCAAAATTAATCGAAAGAACTGAATTAATATCAAACTAAAAGGTTTAGAACTAAATTGACTTAGACACAAAAGGTTTGAAACATTTTTAACACTTTTCTCTTGACTTACTGGAAGACACCCCACCGCACCCAAATCGACGAAAATAAATCTAAGTCAAGTCAAATATGTGTTAATAAATTTTTATTGTAAATAAATTGATCAAAATAGGTTAATCGGGTCAATTTATATCGAACCATTTTTAATCGATAAAATTTGACCCGCCTGTTTGACAGGGAAGACAACATAAGGACTTTTTCACAGCTTGAACTTTTATTCCAAATAGTTATCTAACATAAGGACTTGATAACTCACCGGCTTTATCAAAGTTATCTACATATTCATGTCATAAAAATGGACTTTTTTTCCCGTCATTATTCTTAATAAATTTCTTTGGACCACTGACAATTCACGAGAGATGTATTAAAATTTAGCCGCGGTCACGTGCAAGCACGAAAGGGAAGACAAGACACTTGGAGGACGAATAATTTCGTCCTAGAAAATAATGAATCTTGCGTAAGTCTCTATCACTAGTCCACTAAACTTGTCCCTTTCAACGTTCTCCTGACACGCCAGTCATTGGTAGACTTAATCAATGCTGTCCTTAGATTGGGTCATTTTATTGCAATCCTCCTAAACTTTTGGACCAGCTTTCTAGCTGTATAGTGAAAGCAAAAAAAGGAAAAAAGTAAAAAAGTAAAGCAAATTAGAGAGGTTCGCTTAGCGGAGGCTGCCGGTGCCATCATTAACAGAAAGACTTTAGTCCTTTCATGACCATTGAATTTTATTTTTTATTTTTGGTCGAAATGACTATTGAATCACCGTCCATATTTTCTTCTTTTCTTTTGGGTCAAAGGAGAGAACTTTAGCCTTGAAAGTCCAACTTGCCATGTGAAACGTGTTTCAAATGCGAAATTTTGCAGCTAATCATGCCAATCCTCATTGAATAACACGAATTGCCTCGACAAAATTGACAAATCCAAGGACCGATTGTACTTTACGCTGAGTGGGACACTTTGACTGAGATTTCTACTATTGAATCACCGTCCAATCTAAAAATGTAATTTCAATTTCCTAAAAAAATGAAAAAAAAAAAAAAAGTAGAAGAGAAGAAGAGAAATTGGGCCACTGAAGATCTTCCACATTTAAATGAGAAAGACATACAATAACAAGATTCATAGAGCATAAAAATTGATTGGTAAAAAGAATGTGAATATAGTTAAAAATGAATACTTAACGCTCCATTCGTTTAATAAAAAATAACTTATAAGAAAACGTTTTTCATATTTTTGACGTTCATTTCACATAAAATGAACTAATTGAACAAAACGTTTTCTGCTATTAGCAAAAACACCACCTCATTTTCTATCACCAAACACACTTCCCTTTTATTTTTATGTTTTATTTTTTATGTTTTATTTTTTTCTTTCATTTTCTTCTCGCCACAACGGCAGCTGCGACCATTCACAGGCCAGCTCAATCGTTGCCTGATCTAGCAAAGCCGAGCTCGCCCAAGGCCTGCGAGCTCAGGACTTGCCAGATTCGACGAGCTAGGCGAGTTTAGCTTGAGCACCAGGGATTTGTCGATCAACGGGCCAACCTGCGCCTCCATAAAACTCACGAACTTCTCGAGGTAGTGATCCCTAGTGACGATCACCATCGGAAAAGCGAGCCTCAGGAGAGGGGCCATAGGCCTCTCAATCGTAGCGGTCTCGAGGAAGGAGAGGGCGGCGCATCTGGTCTCTCTCAACCGCCTTCGGCAGCCTAGGCACGGTGGCGCGTGGAGCCAAGGTACCACGGGAGCACGATGGCGCGAGGAATCAAAGCAACTGAGAAGGAGGAGGAGGAGCCGCAGGGATACAGAGGGGGAATTGACAGAATAACGCTATCGGAGATTGACGACGGAGGGGAGTAGCCTCTTCTGATGTTAAAATATGATTATTTTCTAGGAAAATTGCTTCCTGGAAAACAATTTTCGAAAACACCATATTTTTGCAAAATGAATGGGGCCTAAATGCATGTATCTAAGTTCTTGTAATATTATTTCATAGGTAAGTGATTGTATGGGTTTCCTATAGCAACCGCCTCCAAGATGGGTATTTATTTTGTTTTTCGAGGGACCAATCTCACCTCGTAATAACATGTTCTAACCATATCCGGTTTGTTGTAATTCTTATAAATATTGTTGTATTAGGAGCACATTGGAATTCACAATAAATGATTGTTTGTGCGGAAGGGTACTATGCTTAGATTGGACAAAAAATTTGGAACGCAATGTGCTATGATGCGGATGGGTTTCTTACACATATAGAAGCCTCCAACAAAACTAAAATACAATATTACCACCAAAATCCTCAAACTTATACAACCGTATCACATTTACTCCAAATTAATTTCCGTATCATAAAAAATTCCAAACTAAAGCACTAGTACCACACATACCCTCATACCACATTTCAAATCATAAAAAAAACCTAAATTGAACCCAATGACAAAATTGCACTCTCTTAACTCCCATCCAATCCTCTTATATCGTTAATGTGGAAACACTCATGACAAACAACTCAAATGATCAGGCATATGACGTAGATTCTTACTGAAAAATCTTAAACCGTAACCTTTAATGGGGGTAAATGTGGCATTTATGTGCCAATTTGAGACTTTTTTAATATGAAAATTAATTTTGGGGTAAATAAGGCACAAAGTATCATTTTGAAATTTTTTGTGGTATTAGTACCTTTAAAATGAGAAGTGGGGCATACGTTGCTTATTTAGTTATCTTCAATTAAATGTTGTCCATTTTGCTTAATCTAGGTTGTTTCGTCCATCATTTTCCTCTATGAACAAAAACAATGGGAACAAGGTACTACTAAGATGGTTGGCCTAATAGTAAAGAAGTTTGTTGCCTCCCACAAGGTCTCGAGTTAACAAACTTCTAGACAGTTCGCACTGTCAACTGCAAAGCACCTTATGTCAATTACAGGAGGAATCCTAAAAATTGCCATGATAATCTACTGGAGTTCTAAAACTTTCCTTTCGCCCATTTAAAGTCCTAAAACTTGTCAGTAACATTCAATTTAATTTTTTTTCATTCCGTTAGCTCTATTATGTTTTAGTGGATGAAAAATATACGGAGCTTGTTTTAATTAACTGCCAAGTGAAAATAAAAGGCGCGCACTTAAAACTAAGGGAGTTAATAGAAGAGCTTGAGTGTATCAAAACAACTTTTAGGACTTAAATACATGAAATGAAAGTTTTAGATCTCATATGCATTATTGTCACAATTTTTAGGGCTTGGCATTTAGTTGTCCCTACAAAAGTGTAACTATAAATCTTTAGCTACACCATTCGTACGAATAAGTTTTCTATAATATAGTTCGTGCTACTTTCTTATTATATCACAAATGTAGATTAATGTTAATTACAAATTAATACTAGAGATATAAAGTTTCAAGTTGCCCCTTTATTTCAATGTTATGGATTAGCTGTAATATCCCAATTTTAGAAAAAGGAGTGGTAAATTTAATGAGCTAATTATTGTTGATATGGCTTAAGAAATTATGCAATTATACCGGGGTATCATTACTTTTGTTTCTCTAAATTAGTTGGCCAAGGACTTATTTCGATATGAAATTTTGATGGCTACTCGCATAACGATGACTTTTGGGAAAATAGCTAGACTTTACGTCTGAGGTAGGGAGGGAGGGAGGGAGGGAGGGAGATTTTTGGGATACCGCCAAGGATGCCTTGATGTTTTCCCACGAATTTAGCTGTTAGCTGTTATCTGTTAAGGAGTTTAAATTGCCCCAAAAGAAAAAAGATGAAGTATATCATGATTTTATCTCTTTTTCCATTTAAACTTTTTAAAAAAGAATAAGCTAAAGAAAGTATCTTCGGATATACTCTATATTCATATGGCTTGCTTTTAATATAATATCTTAACTATAGTCTTAAATAATGTAAGTATTTAATACAATAAAATCTCTTTAACCAAGAAAAAAATAAAGTAGATCATAAAATATTAGATTAATAAAAACTCGTCTTGCTTGTAGTTACCAAATATGAGTTGTCGCATCTAACTATACATATTAATAAAATAAGAGAAATAAATAATGCTCTTAGCAGCAGAGCAGATGGTGATCTTGGATTCATATTCAAATGATGACAGACAAGTACATTAATCAATTATTGATGTACAAAAATTACACATCAAAAGAATTCAATTCCCAGAAGCACCCAACAAGACAAAGAGCATCTCTGGAGACGACTCACAAGCTGATTCAACCACAGAGAGAGAGAGAGAGAGAGAGAGAGAGAGAGAGAGGTGTCTCATCTGAAAATGTCCGACCTCCCTGTAAAACCCCTCTTGAAAAAGTTTCCAGGAGACTCTCCTTATACAGCACGTGGGTATTTTGAACGTGGCCAACGGGTCAACCACGCGAAAAATAAGGGGAAAAAACCCACCCGCAAAATAATGGAGACTCCAGGCTAAAAAAACCAGAGCCAATGTTCTGGCGTTCGCAAAAGAGTTGGTGTGGTCCGACCAGAGAGGGTGATCCATCGTCAGCACCCTTCTTTCTCCTCAAAGTTCTCAAACACTTTGACCCAAAAAAAGGAAATGAAATAACTGAAGTGTCATTATTAGGGTTTTGGCACGTCGTTAGTGCCCAACTCCAGATATTATGAGAATATTGCAGGAGATCACATGAGATCCAGAAGAGCTTGACGCAGATTCCTCACGAGATCCCCCATTTTCAAGCTGGATCCCCCGTCCATCTACAAGAAATTTTTTGTTGATGGCACAAAATAGAATTTACTATTTAGTAAGGGATACATGCCAAGTGCATTGAGAAGTTGTGGTCGTTTTTTTATCAGGTCATAAGATAAGCGGAGCCCCGTGTGTTAGATGCATAATTAACTTGGTGATTTTAGTAAGATTAATCTCTGCATCTAATATTTCTCGGAAGAAAAACGATATGGTGTTAAAGCCGGGGAAAAAATTGAAGAAATCTGGGTACCATATATATTTACCTGAGCTAGGATGGTGACGTCTAGCATGGAACTTCCAAAGGGCATGATGCAACTGTTCACGACAGTTAGGTTGAGTTCCTCTATTTCACCGATCATCTTCGATACAGAGCCATTGCGCCTCTCACAATGGATTTTGATGAGGACGCAGTTTCCGGAAACTCGTGCCTCGATTTCCGGGAGCGAGAGTTGCCGGTCAATCTGGCTGCAAGAGTGCTCGTCCGACGAAGAATACGTATCGTCATCCGTGGTGAGTTGGGACTTCTTCACCACGACGACCGACTCCACCGTCTTTGCTGCCGCCGCCTCCTCCTCGAGTGCCTTGACGCGTTGCTGAAGCTCTTTCAAGTGCTCGATTGCATCCTCAAGGATGGAAGCCTTGTCCATCTGAAAAACACAATTAACATTTAAGATAGAAATTCTTTCAGCGTGCTTCTAGTTTAAGCTAGTAGTAGCGCATCTCTCGTCGGGTGCTAACGACTAAACTAATCTGTACTAATCTCAAGCTTAATCCTACCCGTCAATGATACGCTCACAATAATTCCCGAACTTTCACGGCTTGTACCTTCTTAAGGTTGGGAATGATGGCTGAGAGCGCGATGAGACGCTTGCTGATCTTCTCGCGGCGCTTCCTCTCGGCTAGCACATGCTCTTGTGCGTGAACCAGCGTCCTGCTCGCCGCGCTGGTGTTTTTCGTCTTTGGTCCCTCGCAATCTTGGATTTCATAAGTACCTTTGACACACATCAGAGCGAGACAGATATCTTGAGAAAAGATCTGATTTTCAAAATATTGATTTCACATACGAGGCTTTAGTCTGTTGTAAGGCTTTACCATGGATCGGATTGGATATGGCTGGAGAAGAATCGGGGTTCCCAAAAGATATCAAGTGGGAGTCAGGAGACAGAGACCGAGATGGAGATGGAGATGGCGACATCACCACTTTGCGAGTCATCGTTTCGTGCGCCGATGTGCCCTGGGAGTTCCATCTCTCGGTCTTGAGCTTTTTCCAGGGCCTCTCGGCTAGCTCTCGAGGGGCTTCGATTGACCGTGCGGCAAAACCGGGCATCGTCTCACGGCTAACAAGAGGGACCAGAAGGGATGGCGACGAGGTGGAGCAGGGCTCTGAATGAAAAGATGGATGGAACAAATCAAACTCGTCATCGAACGAGAAGGGGGAGTTCACTTGTTGCTGATGATGGTGGTGATGGAAATAGGCTGCATCTTCAACCATCTGTGGATATTCACCCCCATAAACAAGGAAGGGAAAACAAGAAAGAATCAACATACGAACGCATATGTCGATCGTTACGTCTATATTCGAAGAAATCTAATCATGGAAAACGGGAAGGAGTATTACCTGGGGAAATACTCTCGGCGACAAGATCTCCATTGGATCACCACGGCCTTCTTCTTCTTATTCTTATTCTTCTTCTGCTGAGTCCTCTGATCACCCTAAATAGAAGAAGAAAACGACGACTTTAAGTAAAGGGAAAGGTAGGAACGAGTCGTCCCCAGCCGTATTTTCTATAAAAGAAAACGAGGTCATCACCTGTGGAGAAAGGAAAGAGGGAGGAGCGAAGCTTCTTAGTTGAGCAATGGCGGACTTGAAGCGACGGTTGCTTTCATTTAAACGCGAGCACCCGCACGCGTTCTCGGCGACGAAGCTGACCTCGCACGTGCGAATTATTCGTCCCCCTTTGCGAGCTGGCTCCTTTTCACATGGGGGAGAGAGCGCTCTTCTATCTTCTTCATCCTGCTCTTTTCTCTCTCTCTCTCTCTCTCACCAAACAAAAAAAAAAAACCGGGGAGATTTAGTTGTGCTAATATTTTATGAGCCGAAAAATATTAAGTTATGCTAATATTTTATAAGGTCTTATTAACGGGTGTCTCAAGGAACTCCTTAATAAAGCAATATTCTCATGTTGGATATATTGATTTTGCATGATATGAGAGAGACAATGCATTGGAAATGACAATCTTTTTTTTTATATAGATGAATAATTCTTGTCTTTTTTGTGTAAAAGGGTTGGTATCTCCTTAGACCTTATTATAAGAGTTTTTCACGTATGCAGTTAGATATTCTATTTGAGCCAACAAATGCTATTCAATTTGAACAAGCTCATAGTGGCCTGTCAACTTTGAGTTAGAATAAAGTTGGAGTTATTCCTACACTTGAAACAATCCCACCAATTAATAGACGAATTAAGATTTTTTGAGATTAAAGGACAACCAGGGAATTCGAACTAAAAAGTCCACGTACACTTCAAACTACATGAGATTGAATCCTAATCACTTCGCCCAACAATCTTGTTTCCAATCTTGCAAACAAACACCCCCCGGGGAAAAAGAAAAAAACTTATTTTGTCTTAACCTAAAATGGTTTTGAATTAAAAATACCAAGAAATTTTCTTGCATTCTGCGCTGTATCAACATAACATTTTTGTATGGGTTGGAGAAGAGATATCGCACGCACTTTGATTTTTAAATTAATGTACATGTCAGAATTACATTACCAAGATATATTATGTCAGATAGGCGAAGAAGATATTGGGTTGATTTAATCCTTATAAAAAATAACGGGGCTAGATTAGATTTATATAAATAAAAATGAAGTAGCAGTTGCCAAATCATTCCTTAAACAGGTGTATCAACATAATTTTTCAATTTGATCTCGGATTGTGGGAAGGGAGACGTATAGAGACTATCCTGAATGCCACCTGGGCTGTCTTTTCGGATGATTTATCAAATGAGTCAAAGCTGACCAGGGACACTTGCCACATAACAAGGTAGTTAAATCGCCACCAATTAACGATGCACAGCCAATTAAACAAAGTAAATCAAATCCCGGATGTAGATTAGTATCTGATAATTTTTTGGTCGAAGATAATAGATTACTTCAAAATCGATCAGTTCATAGAAAATAAGCATATCCTTCGATTATGCTCTGTTTATGAAGTGTAATGTGAATTCACACGGACAAGTTGCTTTTCTTTTTTGAGGTTGAAAAACGGCCGTTGAGCTGGAAAACGGCCTCTCAACCAAAGAGGACAAATTACGCACCTGTCAAGAAAAATCGAAAATGCTCCAACTTATTTTTGTGGGAAAAATTAGATTAAAAAAAAAGACCTAAATTTTTCTTAATGTGATATCAATACCACAAACTTTTTTTTTTATTTCACTAATATCCCAACTTGTACGGCTGAGCCAAAATACATATAGTCACGGCTATGTTCAAAATAGCCATTAAAAATTTGGCTTGGAGGCTTCCATTGACAATGGTAGATAAATAGAGTATACATGGATCTGAAGTGACTTTAGTCTAGTTCAAAGCAAAGTCGTTTATCTTCGAGAAAAATTACCAAGAACTTAAATTTTGCCCTGTATGACATTAATATTGAAAATATCTTGTCATGTCACTAATGACCTAAACTTGTACCAATAATCTAAAAGTACTTTTTGTCACAATTTGTCGAAGACGACAGTTAATAATCTGACGTAGTGGCTTGTGTGAACAACTATACGTGGATCTAATGTACTTTTAGTCTAGTCCACAACGAACTGGTTTCTCCATCTTATTTTGGATTTGCCTTTTTAAGCAATTTTCGTGTTCCTTTCGAACTTGTATTTGAATAGTTATTTTAAAGTTGAAGATTATGAAACATGGATCGAAACATTTTCTTAATTAATTTTCAGTACATATAAAGTTATTTGTCGAAAGAACAAATTATAAGAGGGACATTTCACAGATGATATAAAATATACATTTCACGCTCGTTTAAGAGTGGGTTATTTAAGTTATAAATTTCTATCTCCATAAAGGAAAATAAGAATTTTTTACTCTCTTTTGGGAAATTTGACTAGTCTCTTGCATTATATGAGAGTCTTATAGCAATTTTATTTTAGAGTTAATGATCTATTATGGAGAAAATTGTATAGAAAGTCATAAACATATTGTATGGTGATTGATTCGGTCCAAAACCTTTCAATTATACCAATTTAGTTCTAAACCTTATAATTTTGTCATAAACCTTTTGATAATTTGTTAATTTAGTTTTAAACATTTTAACTATTTACCAATATAGTATTTCCGGCTAATTTTAGACAGACATCATTGATTTACCAATATGCATTGTTTGATAACCGGCCAATTCTTTACTAATTCTATTCTTTTGTTCCTTAGAATAAAAAAAGAACAGAAATCTATTTGATAGCATCAATTATTTTTTTTTTCTCAAGAATATATTAGTGACTAGGAAATAGATTTGGAATAAAAATAAAAGTATAAAAATTTATTTATTTGTTCCTGATAACAATTTTTTAAGCAAGCCATTTTATTTTCTTTTTGTTCTTTTTTTCCTTATTCCTCCTCTAGCTATCGTCAACCAGTGCCGATGCTCAACGATCAGCTAGAGGAGTAAGAAGAAGAGAGGGAAAAAAATCTCATAAAATTATTTAAAAAATTAAAAGATATTTTACGTCACAAAAAATTTGAGGGTCTTATCAATTTCTTCTCAGAAATAGTTTTTTCTGATTCTATTTCCTAGACAAATTTTTGAGCATTTGAACACGTTTGACACTTGCACAAAATTTATAATCTCAAAATAGAAAAAGAATAGAATTGCATTTGACAAGATCCTCAATTTTTTTGTGACATAGAATTTCTTTTAAGTTTCAAATAATTTTATGATTTTTTTTTTCTTTTTCCTTCTCTTCTCTTTCTTCCTCCTCTGGCCAACGACCTTGCTAGGCTCAGGGGACCCTTGCCCAACCATTGCAAGGTCAGCCTCGCCAAGGGTCGACGAGGTTGTGGACCTCGTCTTTGGCTGGTCGTCGGCTATCGTCGAGCCCAATGATCGACTAGAGGAGAAAGAAGAAGAAAATTAAAAGAAAAAGAGAAAAAGAAAATAGCTTGATTCTAGAATTGTTCTCGGGAACAAAAAAATAACTTTTTTTCTACTTCCTAATTTTGTTCTAAATTTATTCCCGGAAGTAAAAAATTAGTTAACGTTATTAAACAGATTTTTGTTCTATTTTTTGTTTCGAAGAATAAAAGAAAAAAATAGTTAAGAATTGGCCAATCATCAAATAGATCCTACATCTTGTTTCTCCGATATTTCCTCAGTGCCGCTTGTTCTCTTAAAATGCTCTTCTTTTCTAGGTTCAGTAGCTTAATATGATTTTTTTTTTTTTTGGTCGAAAAGTAGCTTTATATGATGAGTCGTCCCATTTTATTCAATTCGTACCACACGTGGCATCAATATGACATGATAAGGCCTATGAGATCATCTACACAGGATATACGAGATATTAAAATTGTTCAACTGTTTCACATGTTTTAAGTAGTTTTAGTGTTTCGGCTATAAGTTTTTTTATACAACCCAGATAAAACTCATTAACAAAGACCTTATCACTTTGAACGATGATATATCCGATTATCTTGCGAAAATAAATAATGAATGTTTTTAAAATATTTTTTTTAAAATAATTACTTATATCACTTACAAAAAATTAATAAACGAAAAAAAAATCCCGTCCATAAAAATATTTAAATATTTGTCAATAATTAATTTTTTTAATATTTCATTATTTCAACTAATACTAACGATTATTTTTAAGAAAATATTTATATATATTTTTTTTTTTGCTAAATAAATGAAGCCGCGATAACTTCCCAAGCTATCTATACAATAATTCTCTTGCTTTTATTATTATCCTAATACGAGTAATACATATATTTATATATGTAGATTCCTCAATTAATCTGCCCCTTACTTTTATTATTTATCTAATATGAGTAATACATATATTTATACATGTATTACTCATATATTTATATATACAAAATATACGAATAATACATATATTTCACCAAAGTTGCATTAGGCGAATATAATTCTAGAAGTATACATCACACAATTTATTATTTATCCCCAAAAAGTTGTAGGGATGCCTCTCACTGGTGCAATGTGTCTCCTGTTGCATTTAGTCCATGCTCATGTGGGATTGGATGGCAAAATTAGGGTCCAACACGTCTCATGCGTGGCTACTGGAGTGACTTAATTCTTGAGATAGCTTCACGTCATTGTCAAATGACAAATTGTTTCGTGTTAAATTTTATTGACAAACAATGAAAATATATAATCGATGTTATCATAGGGTAATGCTCTCCACCTCTTAATGATAGATCATCGTATATTTGGACAATTGAAATATATGATCAGCTTGGACATCATTTTCATAGACTCAACTTATGGAGATGAAAGTGGTCCGACTACAAAAAATTGATTGGGTACACGATTTAAGTAACACTATTTGAAATATTATTTTCAGGTACTAGAATGAAACCATTAGTGTTATTTCATCTTTTAATGGTACCAGAAGGATGAAAAGAAAAGGTTGATGAATTCAAAGGTCCATGATGAAATGCTTGCGTTTTCCTTGCCTCATCAATGAGGAGTTACGTGGGAACAGGTTATATTATTGTATAGCCAAATATTAAATTTCTTCAGTCGGTTAAAATAACATTATTTGGATGGAAACTTTCTTGCCTTATTTGGACATGGATTTTCCAATCTTAAAAAGGGTTGTTACCTAAATCGACTGGCGATTAGTATTTAGAATGTATCATGCCTTAAAAAAAAATGTCATGATGTTGTCTTATTCGATGTGTAGCTTCTGAACAAGTTGTAGCAGTCGCTAGACGATTGGTGATTTGACTCCATTGTGAAGTGGTTACAATAAACCTATTATTTATATCCTACCAACGAAAATGACACTCTAAGGACGTGCGGCAATCTTGTTAATATCGAAGAACAAAAAACTAAAGGAAGTACATTAGAATGGTTGTTACATGAGATGCCAATTTAAATGTAGGAATCACGAGAACACTCCATCACTAATTAAGAGTAGAATAAGAGAAATAGATGATCTACATGGTACCGGAAGATTAAATATTTGAAGCTTTGAGATAACATAAACCGACCCTATTTGATGTCTGGATATTAGGAAACATATTCATTTCTTCCTCTTTTTCAAAAAAAAAAATGATATAAAGAAATTAGGAATTTAGAAGTAGTATAGAGAAAATTACAAACTTTGTCCCATCCTCTACACCAAAACTCCTCCCTCGTTGGGTTTTTGCTACCCTATAGGGACAAGTGCAATCCACATATCTTCGCTTGAGCAGATGACATTATCATCGCTAATCATTTCTAATTCTCTTCTTTATCTCTTGTCCTATTATGTCGTAGGAGAGAAAGGGAGAAAAATAATCATATAATTAGACATCATTTATTTCACCAAATATCAATGATTTAAAAATATTTTCATAATTTACAAGAACATTTAGACATAACTTGCTGTCCATAATCAAAAAAAAAAAAAAAAAAAATTCATTGACTAATTAATCAAGCAATATAATCAATCATTTTTAGGAAAATATTTCTATATTATTTATTTTTGAAGAAACAAATAGAGCCTAAGTATCAAACATTTTTATTATATTTTTAAATACTCAAATATCTATTTTCTTGGTTCTTGAATTTGAGGGGGTCAAAGTGCAAATAGAGGGTTGGTTGTAGTAGATATTGACTTATTTATTTATTTATTTATTTATTTATTTATTTATTTATTTATTATTATTATTATTATTATTATTATTATTATTATTATTATTATTATTATTATTATTATTATTATTATTCTTCCATGACTTCCACAGGGTGACTTTGAAACGAGGACACCCAATTATTGAAGAGTCATCTAGAAGCTCCATCGAGGGATCTGTTTTCAGAACAAACACGATTATGCCGACAACATATTTCCCAACATCCCAACATGTTGGCGGGTAGTCATTACGAAATATTTGTGTACTTTATCACGTTGTATATTTTATTTATTACCAAATGAGTATTAGTTTTATTTTTTTTTCAGTTTGATTAATTAAAAGGATGAAGTGGAACTATCAACGTTGATTTCTTCTATAGGTACAACCATAGTAGTCCCATATCTACTATGAGATGTCCAATTTGACACTTAACTACATAATACTATCTATATATGTATTCAAAGGTTCAAAGTTGACGAATTTATCATAGCCGCATACTACTTGTATGTTGGCAATCGGTGACTCTTTTTGCACCCCGTTTGGTTTAGCATTGGGAATGCTCATTTGGGCTCTAAAGGGGTTTGGCCAAATGCTATGGTGTTTGGTTCATTTTTTTGGGGACTTTGGGAAGATGCAATTGCATCTCCAAGGGGGTTGAAAGTAGGGGTGAGCATGGTCCGGGTTGGTCCAGGCCACCCCCTAACCCTAGGACCAACCCGTACAGTGTTGGTCCTCAATTTTGAGGACCGAGGACCGACCCTATTGAGTCTGGGACCAAGGACCGGACCGACCCAATGGGTTCGGTCCGGTTCCAGGGTCAACCCGGGACCGATTGATAATTTTTTTCGTCTTGTTTTTTATACTCCCTAAAAAAGCAAACTTGCAAATTCAAATTACACATCCATCCACAATGCGGCATTGTGCAACTAAACTATAAATACCAATACATATTCAGCAAATTTAAGATGACACAATAATAGAAATTTCGTACTTACTAACCGCTCATCAAGATATGGGACAAGATAGGGTCCACAATGCGGTTAGCGGGATGTTGTTACTTTTGATTTTGGCAAATTGAAGAACAAAGAAGACAGAATGGAAGAGAACGTACTTTTAGGAAGGAAGCCGTGAGGAAATTTACGGCGTAAACTTCACGCCGTTTTGGACGTCGCGAGTCTGTGACTGTGAGGAGTCCTTGGTCCTCACGGTGAAGAACGTACTCTAGACTGTGGAGGAGGAGGCCATGAAGACCTTTACGGTGTAAACTTCACGCATTTTGAAATTGGATGCCGTCTATCTATGACTTTGAGCTTAAGGAGTCAACGGCTTTAGCATCATTTTACTTAAGTTTTTTTTTTTTTTTTTTTTTTGAACATACATTTTACTTATGTTTAAATATATAAAAGAATTATAATATAATATAATGTACGGGGTTGGTCCAGGTTGGACCGACCTAAAACTCTCGTGACCGAGAACCAACCCGCACAAGTGTTGGTCCTGTAATTTCGGGACCAAGGACCGACCAGCCCCTTAGGAACCGGACCAGACCGGCAGGTTGGGCCGGTCCAGTGGTCGGTCCAGTGGTCGACCCTAGACCGCTGCTCACCCCTAGTTGAAAGGGCTTTGAGGGAATGGAGGGGGAGAGGTCCATTGGGAAGTTGCATTTTCGGAATGTAACTTCCACTGTTCATCTTCACTGAAGAGAAGCCGATCGGAGGCCGACGACCGCCGGCCGAGGGGTCGCGCGCGCCGGTAATGTAAACTCGCAATATATGAGACATTTATGAGATAATGCAGTTGTACCATTGACCAATTCAAATCACTGTCTCTCATCACTCATCTAGTAGAAAGCATGGGCTTTTCATAAAATTCTTTCTGTAGAAGTTTGAGGTTGAAAAATGCCTTCAAGATGATCTCATCCTCAAAATTTTCAGTGGCCGTATTAACAACAATTATAGTTTCAGCTCCAGTTCAAGTTGAATATATTTCATTTTCATGTTCTCACGTGTATTTCCGCTTAGCTCTTTCCAGCAATTTTTGCAGTAGAACCGATTGAGTTCAACTGACATTTTCATTTTCATGCTGTAAGCCACCACACGTGTCCCACCAAATATTGACATTTTGGTCTTTCCCTAATTTCTTTACTGGAAAGTTGTATTTTGAATCTAACGTAATAATAAATTATTCTTTTCAGGGAAAAACATTATAAAAAAAAATGAACAAGAAAAAAGTGCGCTGATTTTTCTTCATTGGATACAATATTTCCTGTCATTTTAAGTGGATTATTGCAATACATAAGTTGCAATTTTTGGATCACATGCGACGTCAGTTTGCCATATGTTTTTTTTTTGGGGGGGGCCTGCGCCTACATTTAAGTAATTCGATTGATGTGTCTTATACATGCTGGATTACATAAGAGCAAACATCATTGACATATAAACTATACTCCATGTTACAGATCTTATATGGACAGCATCAATTTATTTTAGTACAAAAATAATTTTAAAAGGTATTTATTTCTAATGCTTGATGACAACATGCATCCGTGTCTTTTCATCATCAACCAAAAGCGAATGGAATCACGTGATATTAATATAATCGAAATTGCGTCAATATTCAACCATGAAGTTAAATTTAATGATAATGTATTTTCCTTATTTGAATATCGTGTTGAGAAAAAGATACACGGCATCATTCTTTTATGGACTTGAAGGTATGCCGTAAAATCAAAGCTATTCATTTGCGTATTATGCGATTTATTGTTGAACTCTCATGGTTAGCGCAGTTAATTAGACCGTGTCAAAGAATTCTAGCTTGTAAACTAGAGGTTTGCCTGTTGATTTTTTGCGAACATTTTCAAGTCAAAGTTACGTCCATAGGTTAAAATCTGGGCTTAACTGATTCATGAATTTTTTAGGATATTTCTATTTCCGATTCTCTGCATGGCCGACTCTTGCATTTGTGTCTTGAATGTTGAGAGGAAAAAAAAAAGACAAAAACTTTGCTTAGGAAAAGAGAGGACACAATTGTATATTTTCCATCTTCGGAAACTGTATGCACCAAAATTTTAATGCATCAAAGTGCTTTTTAAGAATGGATTCAGAACAAATGATTTGAAAAATATTTTTCTTAAGATGAACGTATGTATTGTTTGAAATAATTAGTCAATAGAAAATATTATCATTATCGAAAACAATTTATAATTAAGCATTTTCGTTAAAATAAAATATTTTTTATTTATTCATTTATATAAAAGATGCAAATAATCATTTTTAGAAAAATATTTTTCAAATTATTTATTTTCATGAAATAAACGGAGCCTAAATACTCCATATCATGTCATTTGGTCTTCTTCTATGTCTTCTATGGCCATTTTTGTAATACTTTGAGCTCAAAAACCCGACTCAAACATGCCCCTTTACCACAAGTTATTATATATTAACCAAGAAAAAAATATATAGAAGGTTCCTAATTCTTCAAAATTACAACAAGAATAAGCTTGAAAACTAATATGTATAAAGTCCAACATCATATTCAAACCTACCTTACCAAAAAAAAAAAAAAAAAAAAAAAAACATCATATTCAAACCAAACTCAGAACGTGCACAACTGTAAGTTGGTTAGCCTCACTCAGTAAGTAGTTCGACACATCAACAAGATGTCATCCCCTATCATGGATGTTCGTCCCTACATTTGATTTGATCAGAGATTGGAAGCTAAGCCTTGTCCAAAAAGTTAGTGTAGGCCATGTCTACAACTAGTATACAAAAAAGTGATATTGTCGACTTTGATAAAATGTTGGTAATGGTCCACTTATAATCTGCCACATCACTTAAATGCACTAATAAATGGATCGATTGACCTAAATCTACCATTACTCGTAAAATGAGTGAGAAACTCCCTAATAAAATCAAAGGACATATCCAATTGGGTTTCAGATAGGCCTCTCTCCAATCACTCCCCACAAAATATTGCCCCCAGTAAAAGTATGCTATATCACCATTTGATTAAAAAGCTAACGGGATGATCATGTTCCAATTGAGACACGAGCTAAATTACACTAGTCGTGGACTCTGCCCCAGTCATAGACTATTCTGAAATTTAGGACCCGATATGATTTTTAGTCCATGAAATAGGGCCAAAATTTCAGCTCTAAAGCAAACCCCAATTTCGTCCTACCTTGTCTCTTACGTCCACAATTTTATGCTGTATCTGTTAATATATTTGAGATCTCCATTTGATATTTCCAAGCTAGAAATTCTTGCAACCTTGATGTTGTGTGTCTTTTTCTCCACACTATATTCAAATAAAAAAGAGATAATGATACAAATAATCCTTGAATTTTGGCCCATTAAACAATGTGGTCCTTGAACTTTGGCTTAATGTGTAATATGGTTCTTAGACTTTTACTTTATTCAATGTGGTCTTTGAACTTTTGGTATATGTTCAATTTAGTCTATAAGCTATATGAAAATATTTAATATTGTCCCTAATCTTGAATTAATGGAATGACAATATTGAATATTTTCATTCAAACACTAAATTGAACATATACCAAAAGTTCAAAAATCACATTAAACAAATTAAAAGTTTGGGAACCACATTATACATTAGCTAAAATTTAAGGCCCACGTTACATATTGGATCACAATTTGATGACCATTTGTGTCCTTATACCAACAAAGAAAATACATTTTATTAATGTGAGCTTCGTGGTTTGTTAATGATGCAATGATTATTGTGGCAATTTCGTCTCCCCCTGGCTGAAACGAATTGAGTGTGAAAGCCATTTCAAAGGACCTGCACAATTGGATTATTTAGTATCACGTGATTCAATTCGCTCAAGAACTGTTGGTGATGTGTTGCGGATTCCACCCACACGCAGTGGTTATTGTACAGATTATATGGACAGCCCATACTTTCTACTAGAAAATGGATTAATTTTCAGTGATGGACCAAAAGCCCTTACTTACAGCTGGTGATTTGTCCTTTAGAATCTTGTGGTGAGTTTCTCCTATCTCGAAATTCTTTATCCTTGATAAGTTGTCCGTCATTTAAGTCTGTGGTGAATTTTATCAATCTCAATCTTGATCCTCAACTGGTTGCACACCCTTTACGCATGGTATGGTCGTAATATATTCTGCATTTGCATTTACATTAATCCAATGACATCCATTCCTTATGCTTTGATCTATCATTACTTCCTTCGACATCACTCAAAACATCATTCATCTGCCCCTACAATTGTGTTAGCTCCGCCCTTCGTTCCATAAAGTTTAATCCTAATTTTGTGATAAATCAATATAAAATGTGATATAATACACAAATACTTCGTAATGACTACCCACAAACATGGTGGGATGTTGGGAAATATGTTATTGTCATTCTCATGTTTTCTTGGAAAGCAAATCCCTGATCGATCCGGGCTGCGAAGGCCCATCAAGCTGGCTCACTACCTGCGGATTGGGTTTTTAATCCCCCTTTGTTTTTACGTGCTCTGTTGTCCTTTGATATGTTGCCAAACTTTTCCTCCCGTCGGTAATATTATTATCTTTTCTGACCAAAAAAAAAATCCCTGATCGATCTTCTAGATGACTCTTCAATAATTGGTTGGATGTCCTCGTCTCAAAGTCATCCCTGCGGAGCTGTCTCACATTCCTTCGTCCCTCGACTTTGCTTGCATATTAGTTGGCTCCAATTCAACGGGGCTGATTCGGCAAAATATAGCAGGAAAGAAGGAGGGGAATAAAAAAAGATGTTTGGCTCTGTTTACTATGCATAATAATAATAAAAAAATTAATAATAAAAAAAGAACAAGATGAGGTTGTCATGTTTCATGTGTTCCCATCTGTTAGAAATCCATGGAAATTTCTAAGAGACTTGCCCTTTCTTCGTGGACGGACAATCTTACCTCCTTAACTTTGGTCGCCATCTATATCGAAAATAGGGATTTGTGAAAAATTATTTCCCCGTGATTTGACTTCATAAAGGTTCCAGGAAGCAAAAGCCCAACATAGGCCTTCACATTTTTTGAGACGAGATGTCCCAGTCATTTTACTAATTTGGCATTAAAAAAAAAACAAACAAACAAACAAAGAAACATAAACAGCCTCTAATATTGTGAAGCTGCACCAAAATTCAACATCAATTGGGCAGCTTTGTTAATTTTTAATAGAATGACCATGAATGCAAGGACAATCAACAACAGATTCACCTGGAAAAAAGAAAAAGACACGGGCATTTATATGGAATTTGAAGAAAATTTAGAGGTTTAAACTCTGAGTTTGCTTTCAATTCAGTAAAGAAGTATAACGGAATGAGATGGTAAAGTTGATGACCTCAGAAAATTTGAGAAGTATATAAATCATGCAGATCATGTTGCTTTTTTCCTTTGATTATATATCAAAAGCCGATTCAAGTATAATTGGGAAAATAAGAGGCACATGTAAAGTTGATAATTTGGGGAAAAAACAGGACATATGAAAGTTAAATGTCTACTGCAGCCAACCTCTATTAACACTTTAATGTCTCAAATTGTATATTCAAGAGTTAAGGGAACAAATATCTTGAGTATATAGAAGGATCGAATTTGGGTAGGGGAATAGGGATGGATTTGGCTATTTTTGCCCCACAACTATTCTACTATATATTACTTACTTCTGCATACCTAATCAAAAAATATATTTTTTATATGTTGCTACCATAAACTATATACATCATTAATTTCTTCTATTCTACTCTTAAATTCCGTTTGTTTTGCGACAAATATAAAGTTTTCTTTAAAATATTTTTCAAGATGCCATTTTCCAAGAAAATAACAATATTTTTCAATGTTCAATTCAAATCTAAAAGTGAACTAGAAAATATTTTCTACCGTTTAGTATATGATCTTATTTTCCGAGGAAAATTATCCAAAAATCAATTTATTTATTTATTTTCTTCCTTTTCTTTTTTTTCTTCTTACTAGGTTGGCCACAAGCTAGATTGAGCCTTGCCATAGGCCAATGAGCTGGGTGAGGCTTAAGCCTAGCTCGAGGTCAACAAGGTTGAGGTTGCAAGAGCCTGGCTTACATCTAGCAACCTCAAGCGAGGCTCGAGCCTCATCGGATAGGCAAGCCGGAGCCTCATTGGCCAATAGTGAGGCTCAAGCTCGCCTATAGCCAATCACTGACTGCTGCCATGTCAAGCGACTAGTCAAGGAAGAAGAAAAAAAACAAAAGAAAGAAAATGAAGCAAAAAGAGAGAAAAAGAAAATTTTTAAAAATAATTAAAAGCTAGAATCAAAAAAACAAAAAAACAAAAATAAAAGGAAAAGGTGTTTAGAGAAAAAAAAAAAAAGTTCTTGTTTTAGAGGTAAAAGAAAGGGGATGGAAAACGTTTTCCCCACTTTTGCAAATGTTTTTTTCTATTGACAAAAAATGTTTCCTTGACTAGTTTATTTATCATGAACTAAAAGCCAAAAAAATTCAGAAAACATTTTACTATAACTTATTTTCCATGAACTTTATATGTGATGAAGCCTTCCAAAATCAATTCTTCTATCCATTGCCATTTGTAAATGTTATATTAATATCTCATCCTCTTGTTTACATGCTTTCTATAAATTCTCACGATCGCATGGCATGTAAACTTAAATGTTAATTTGTGGTGAGGCACATGAGGTGGGATTAGCCACATACCTCTCGAGAGTAAGGCTCTGTTTGTTTCGCAAAAATAAATGATTTGAAAAACATTTCTCTAAAAATGATCATTTATATCACTTGAAATAATTAATCAACAAAAATATTTTTTATAATTTACAAAAATGTTTGGACATAAAGTTTCGTTGGTAATGAAAATATTTTTCATTGACTAATTATGTCAAATAATATAAGCAATCACATTTAAGAAAAATATTTTCAAAATTATTCACTTTTCATTAAACAAACGGAGACCAAGATGGTCAGAGAAATGCCTCTGAACATTGTAAACTAATTTCTAAACATAATAGGGCCTTCTTTAGATAGGACATAAGGTGATTGATAGACTCCGTCAATAATAGCAAGCCAAGGCAACTTTTAACCTCAATCTTCTTTAAAATAGCTTGCATGGTCTTGCTGTAAGATTCATTGTAACGTTTTTAATCACAAAACACATCACCTGAAAAAAGATAGATAAGAGTATCGTGTTATCTCATAAATCTCTTGCGATTCCTTGACTTTTTTTAAAAATAATAATAATAATAATAACCTTCGTGGGTTTCTGTCACACGTTCTTTGAGTGGCACTCTTGTTGGTAGGATATATAGAATAGGTCTCATGTAACGATTTCACAGTGGAATCAAATCACGATATGTCTAGTGGATGCTGCAACTTGATCTGAAGCAGATGAACATATATATACAATAGACAACTCGATGTTTTTAAGGCGTGATACTCTATACCCTAATCATTATGCGACCATCTATTTCCTCAAATGTCAGCCATTCTATCTAGGTAACAACCCTCTTTAAGATTCCAGAAATCCATGCCTAAATTTGGGAAGCAACTTGCATTGAGAAAAAGCTACTTGAACCGACTGATAAAATTTTATATTTGGTTATAATGATAACATAAGCCGTTTTCCTGTAACTTATGATAATGTAACAGAACGTAAGCATTTCGTCATGATGCATTAGGACGTCTTTGCCAACCTTTTTTTTTTTCAATCCGTGTTGCTCTCTTACGACAGGAAAAGATATGATCTCAAATTCAATCTTAAACACCATTAAAAATCTGAAATTGGTATGACAAGCTTACTTTGATATAATTTGTCTCATAAAATATCATAAATGAATATTTTAATGACACATTCACCCACTATTAATTTTTATCTCACAAAAAATTCTAAAGTAATGTCACATGACATATTTATCCTAAACAATATTTTATCTCACAAGAAAGAACCCCTCACAAGTACCCCCGATCCAAATCTACCTTCGTTAAAGTGCACAGATGTCAATATATATAACAGACGACTGCAAAACATATCTAACATGGAGAATAACAAATCCAATATGAAAAATCCATGTGTGCTTGCATGTATACATTTTAACGGAGAGATTTGAGTTAGAAATATCAATTTGGGATACATGTGTTATGGAATTCTAGTTTTGGGTTTTTGTTGAAATGAAAATTAATTTAGAATAAATATGTCATGAGAGTATCAATTTGGATTATTAATGGTATTAATCCTCTTTTGCCTCCTTTATTTATATAATCGGAACTTTTTTATTTTAATTTTGGCCAGCTATCCTTTATGTACCTTTTTTTAACCGACAATAATTTTACTTAAATCCTGTATACGCGTCGATTGTTTGTTGCTGGATCGCTTTCACGGCCACAGAGTTCCCCTAAATAAGTAGGGCCTATGAAAATGACACATGACATATGTCAAAGCAAATGCGCCACAGAAGTGTACGGACTCAATGGGACTGGAGACAAATTACACCAATGAGAGCAATCACTCTAGAACTAGCTTAATTGTCAGATGTAGTTTTTGTCAAAAGAACCAATAATGACCAGGCTGTCAATGCTACTAATAAAGTATCCAACATCATTAACCTACAAAAATTTATGCTCTATAATATATACTCACATATGTGATCTCCCATCATCAATTGATATAAACTTTTGGACGAGAAATTATAATATGATATCAAAACCACAAGAGTGAAGACCCTCATTGCCGTCTATATTCAAAGAAAGAAAGAAAATAACCCTTGTGTTAGTGTTGCTATCTTGACATCGAAACTACCACCACCTATTGTTCCAAGTTCTTTGATTTACGTCCACCAATCTTCATCATTGAGAGCAACCACAACTAGTTTGTCAGGTTCTGTCTCAATTTGTTTTGGCTTGGATCTCCCGTTTGTCAAATTTCACGAGTCATTTTTAATTCAGTTTGTACGTAAGAGAAGTGTTAAAATAATCCATTTAATTTATTTATGGGGTTTTAATATTGTTTATATATAGATGATCTCCCTTTAGGTACTAATTAAAAATTTTGAGCTGGACATTCTAACCGTTACTAGTGAAGTTTGTCACATCTTAGTTGGTGAGCCTGAACTTGTGACCAATCCTTCTTTTGCAAGCCTAGGCCCGTGACTTGCCATGCCATTACAAAAAGTAAACCGATGGCAATGACTTATGGGAAATCTATACAAGTTATGAAAGTGCGGGGCTAAAGAATTTGTCCTTTTATGCAACCGTGGGGCAAATTAATAGAGGAGAAGGTACGTATATATTATTCAAGTTATAAAATCCAAAGAATTATTTTATATCTGTTTGCTAATAAGTTTCTCTAGGATATAGAAAAATTATTCTTGGAATAGTAGAAATATTTATGACGTCATGCTCAGATGATATGACAAGGCCTTCATTATATCATATTGACCCCACATGTGCAACTTAAATAAATAAATAAAAATGTGACTCATAATAAAAAGCTACTCAAATAGGAAAAAAAGGGCATTTTAAGAAAACTAGCAGGATCAGGCAAATCTTCTCGTTTTCTTTTTCAGCAGCGACTATCAGTATGTTTTATTAAGTTCCATTTCCTCTGCCAGCTTTTTTTTTTTTTTAATTGGAGCAATATTATAAATATAAATCTCTGATCTTCTCTGTGTGGCCTTAATTATTAACTCTAGAATAACACAAAAAGATTTTTGTTGGATTATGTGAGATTTGTATGAAAATTAAAATTTGAGCTATGATATTATGTGAGATATTGTGGTATTATTGTCAACTATTCTAAAATCTTGAACTATTATATACGAGCGTAATTTAATATTTAAATATTATAACAAACACCATTATAAGACTCTCCTATAATGCATGAAACTAGTCAAATTTCCATAAATAGAGTAAATATTCTAATCTTCCTCAAATGGAGCATGGAAACTTTTAACTTAAATAACCCACTCTTAATCATAAATTGAGAGTGAAAATTATGTATTGACCACTACTTCATATGTCCCTCCTATAATTTGTTTTCATACATTCCCATCCATTCTATTCTAAATATAGTATTTACCAAGATTTTCACCATTCATTTTTTTAGGTGCATGTTTACGCTTATGCAAAATATGCGCAACAATCTCTACTAATTTTACCATGCAATTAAATTAGAATTCTAAAATATCAGGGGCAAAGAGTAATCATAGTTTAAGCTTGGTTTTACTGGTCGTATTAGACAGAACTATGATGGAATATACTCTTGACTTACTACTAGATGTATTGCCAGACAGCATAAATTTGGGTTATTGATATTAGGAAAAATTCAAACTCTATGGTGAAATTTTTCCAAATAGAAACAACATCGTTTAGACTAGAGCAAAGCCACATCTGCTCAATTTGTTTACTATTGTCCATGCAAGTCACCGCATCGAATTTAAATGGCCTTGGATAGAATTATGACGAAAGGTATATTTGGATCACTAATACAAGTTTGGGCATTGATGATACATAAAATATCTATCTTTGGGATAACTAATCAAAACTTATATTTTCTAGTGAATTTTTTCCTCAAAAATAAGATGATCAATTTGGTTTTTCTTGATAGGTGCGTAATTCGTCCTTTTGGTTGAGAAGCCGTTTTCTAGCTTAGCGGAGGTAGAATAAAAGAGAAAAGCAAAGTTGAATTCAAATTATACTCTATAGACACAGTATAAAAATAGAATAAACTTATTTTCTATAAACATAGCAATTTTAAATTAATCTATGGTCAGATTCTAATCTACATATGGGATTTGATTTACTTTGTTTACTGGGACGTGCATCGATAATTGGCGCGACACCATAGCTTAACCATTTCGTTTATGGGGTAGGTGCCCGAGGTCAGCTTTGAGTGATTTGATTGATCATTGGAGACGACAGCCATGATGTTTTTCAGGAGTGTCTTCAGCTGTCTCCTCCCCACAATCCGAGATTAAATTGCAAAATTTATGTTGACAAACTTGTTTAAGGAATGATATTGAAATTGCTGCATTTTTTTTTTAGGTCCAATCCGGCCCTCCTTTTTTTTATTCAGATTAAACTTAGTCAATATCTTCTTCATCCAGCTGACATTACACCCATTTGATAAGAGAAAATTATCCCGAAAATTCTAAATATGTTACATTTTTATCAATTCAGAGTCATAAACTTTTTAAGTTTTACTAGTTGAGTTCACAAGGCCAATTTTGGCTATAAGCTGCTTTATGTGCACATCCGTTATGCTACATGACATGATCAGTATTAATGTATACAATTTTTAATTATTTTTTCTTTTTAAAAATATTTTTATCAACTTTTCTTTTGTCTTTTCTTTTTTTCTTTCTTTTTTTACAGCTTTGGTTAGTAGGAGTGAACATGGTTCTAGTTGAGCCAATCCACCCCTAACCCTAAGACCAATCCTATTGAGATTGGGACTAAGGACTGGACCGACCCAATGGGTTCAGTCCAGTTCCAAGGTCAACCCAAGACCAACTAATAATTTTTTTATTTCAATTTTTGTACTCCTTAAAGAAGCGATTGAGGACTGAACTGACCAAATGAGTTCGATTTGGTTTCAAGGTCAACCCTAGACTAACCAATAATTTTTTATTTCATTTTTGACTCCTTGAAAGAGCAACTGAGGACCGTACCAACCCAATGGGTTCGATGATAAGCAAGATCAGCTAAGAAAGGCAAGCGATGAAGGTCAAATGGGGTGAGCATCGAATATAATGAGTATCAAATGTCGAGCGAGAAACAACAAGCCAAGTGAGCACCGAGTGGCGAGTGGCACGAGTGACCCAAAGCAAGCGAAGCGAGTGTTGAGTGGCGAGTGGAGAAGTTGTTTTTTTTCGATTTTAGCAAATTGAAGACTAAGAGGACAAATAAGATAGAATATAACAAATACTAGAGGAGGATACCATAAGGTGCATTTTTGGACGCCATGAGGACTCCTCACAAAAACATTTTCCTCATTCGTAAATTATTACTATTGATGCCGTAAAAAACATTAAAAACCTAAGTTATTAAAGAACAATATAAAATTACTTAAACTCTTCACTAAATAGCTATTTAATATTATTGATGCCGTTTATTTTAAGGTTTTCTCTATATAAAAAATTATAAATAATATTATATATATAGTCAGGGTTAGTTCGGGTTGGATCGACCCGGAACTCTCAGGACCGAGGACCAACCCGCACAGTGCTAATCCAGGAATTCTAGAACCAAGGACCGACCCAATCTCCCTAGGAACCGGACCAGGACCAGTAGGGTTGGGCTAGTCCAAGGTTGACCCTGAACCGATGCTCACCCCTACTAGCCATTGAGGTCGGTGGCTACTCTCTCAACTTTTTGGCTTAAAATAGACCTTTTTAAGTTGATTGAATAAATTGTTTAGGCAACTAGAAAAAATGAAAAAAAAATTACATCAATGATTTTCAAGTTGATTGAATACATTTTCTAATGATCCATAGTTACTTTCCTATCTCGGCTTTCTTCAAAAAAGAAAAAGAATTGCCTCTGTATAAATTCTTGCATACGAAATGAAGAGAACGATTTGCTTCTTCTCCAAATTCCAGAACAAAGACTAAAAAAAGACAAAAGAAAGAGAAATGCAAAGGAAAGATGCTTATGAGCTCATATAGATGTAGAATACGTGGACCATAACCTGAGTCGGGTTTAGTTGAGTTTGAATGCGAAGAAATCGTAACCACGTTTGGATCTTTGTCAAAATCACGAAAAGTCAAAATCATTACTGAACGATATTTTAATAACTGGAACCAACAGAGAGAAGAATCTTTTATTAATATTTTTCACCTGTCAAGAAGAATTAGCACTAATTTTCTGGAAACTCGGCAAAAATATGGTGCAAGAGAGAGAGGGCGGAATGTATTATATATCTGGATATAAATATTTATGATCCTTTCCAAATATCTATCCCGTATGACTTATGTCAAATTTGAAGAAAAGAAAATAAAGAGAGGATATCGTTAAATATGTAGTTCACTCATTTAATTTGAAATTATTTAAAGAAGAGAAATATACCCTATTATATGGATGATACTCATTATTAGAACTATATCTTTTATTCATTATGCGAATAAATGCATATTTTATCCATGTAAATTAAATTGAAGGATAACTTATTTTATTAATAAACTTCATTTCATATTCACTGAATTGAAAAATTACACTAAAAGAGCAAAATTTGCAGCAACATGAATGTTTACCTTTTATTTATTTTTATTTCCTTCTTTGGAAATCGACTTATATATATGTAGCTTATATCATTTAAAGCAAATTTGTTTATCATCAATGAAAATGAATTTTTTTTTTTTTTTTGCAGAATCCACTTAATTTGAAATACATATATTTCCTAGAAAAAAATTTCACATAAGAGAGAAACTCATGAATTTTAGTTTTGTAGTTAATTGTCCTCCAACTTTTGTCTTTAATCTTACAAATCCAAATAAAATCTGAGTATTGGATTAAAAGATTAATAGAAAATTACATTTAAAGAATATTGAACCGCTTAAGGAAATTCACATTCTCTAAAGAAAAGAAAATTGAATTTGTAAAGAAGCTAATATTATTCAAGCTTTTTTTTTTCTAATTTTTCTCATGTATGTCTATTTATCTACATGTTAAGTTTAGCAGTTTAGTGTCTGTTGTATGCCCTATTTGATAGATGATTTATTCAATTTTTGTTACGTGCAATGGATAAAAATGTTTTATAACATATCTGGTAAAAAAATTAACAACAATAGCATGAAGGAGAATAAACATGTGTAAAAATATGTTTACGAACATATACTCACAAAGCACGGACAGCATAACTAGTCTTCCTAAATATTTTGAAGAGTAACTTGGTCAATAAAAGTAAGGGTTAATATCTTGAAAAACCCCAAACTAGTACACTTGTGACAAATTTACCATGACTGACCATAAAAAAAATCCTAAATTGGTACATTTATGACAAACTTATCCTAAACTAATTTATTCGACCGCAAAAAACCCCAAATTGATAAATTTGTGATAAATATACCCTCCGCTAAATTAGATTAATACCACAAAAAAAAATCACAAAAATTGTAAACTATAACAAACGGCGCGTAAAATCCCAAATTGGTATATTAGTCAACTGTCATGTGTCATTTAACTTAATAATTTGACCATAAAATTTAACAAAACTAACATAGGGTAAATTTGTCACAAGTGTACCAGTTTGGGGTAAATTTGTCAAAGGTATACCAGTTTAGGGTTTTTGGTGGTCAAAAAATAGTTTGGGGTAAATTTATCACAGGTGCACCAATTTGGGATTTTTTAGGGTATTAACCCTAAAATTAATAAAGAATGTGTGTTTGTAAAAACTAATAGAGATAGCCCAGCCCTCAATAAGTTTAACTATAGAAAAGAACACAAAGGCATGACTTTTTTTTTATCTTTTTGCTTAGTAAATTAGTCAAGGAAGTGTTGTCAACAGAGGAGTAACTTTCTAGAAAAAGATAGCAATTTTTTTTTTTCATTTGGTTTTATTGATATTGGACAGTTCAATTGCTTATGCAGTTATTTCAAGTCAAGTGAATATTTTTGTCGATATTTTGAAATTTATAATAACCTTTTGTCAAAAGTAAAAACCAGATTCCACCTCAAATTCACCCATATAATTTGCCATTTAAACCTTAAACCTATCAATTGTGTCATTTTAATCCTAAACCTTTTGACAGTTTACCATTTTAGTTTTAAATCTTTTCACAATTTGTCAATTAGTCTTTTTGCCAATTATCCAAAGAACAAGGTTATGACTAAAAAGACTTAGAACAAAATTGATACAATTGAAAAATTTAGAACTGAATTGGTCGTCATACAATAGATCTATAACTTTTTGGACAATTATCCCTGATAGAAAAGTAAAAAGATCTTATAGATGAGATCAATGGTGAAGTGATTAAAACTTACTCTTGTGTAGTTTGAAACACCTCTTGGACTCTAGTTCAAATTCCCCGATTGTCCTTTAATCTCATGAAATTCTAACTTATCTATGATATTGGTCCAGCTTGTTCTTGATGTTAGGATAGCTCTCACTTTACTCTACTCATGTCTAGTGGAGTGGTAGTAATGAACTTGTTCAAATGGAATAATTGTTATATCTCAAACAGCACATTTGATCATGTACGAAATTTTTGTAGTAATATGTAAGGAAATATCGATACCAATGGTCTATTGCAGACCTTTTAGCCACCTAAGAATAATGATACTGTAGAACATGATTTTGTTAAAGGGTATCCTTTGGGCACTTGCTAGAGAAATGGTGCATTGAAAGTGACAATATTTCTTTATTAAGGAGTGTTCTGAAAATACCCATTAACAAGGCCAAATAAAAATATTAACCCAACTAAATTTTCAGGTGGTAAAGGGATTTTCTGGGGAGGGAGAGAGAGAGAGAGCTGAGTGTGTGTGTCTGAATTTCGACGGAATGAAAAAGATCGAAGAGCCATCTCCCCAATGTGAATAGGCGCCAGCTCGCAAAGGGCGACGAATAATTCGCACATGCGAGGTCAGCATCGTCGCCGAGTAAGCGTGTGGGCGCTCGCTCGCATATAAATAAATAAATAAACAACTGTTCCTTCAATTCCACCATTGAAGAATTAAGCTTCGCCTCTCTCTCTCTCTCTCTCTCTCTTCACAGGTGATGACCTTGATTTCTTTTTCCTTGTTCCTTACCTTGATCAGCACAAAGTAATCGACTATGTTTTGACTCGATTAATCTTTACACATACACATAAATCCGACATCGAGTATAGAAACTCCAGCACCAACTTTTTCCTACCTTTCCATTTAGTTAATGTCATCGTCTTCCTTTCTTGTTCAGGGTGATTAGAGGACCCAGGAGGAGAAGAAGAAGGGGGTGATCCGATGGAGATCTTAGCTGCTAGACTCCTTCCCAAAGTAACGCTCCTTCCCGTTTTCCATTATCAAATTTCCTTTTGAATATACTCAATCGCATGTTGATTCTTTTTTGTTTTCCCTTTTCTGGGGTCAATATCGACAGATGGCTGAAGATGCAGCTTATTTCCATCAGCAGCAGCAGCAGCAGCAACAACAAGAGAACTCTTCCTTCTCACTTGATGATGAGTTTGATTTGTTCCATCCACACTTTCCTTCAGAGCCCTGCTCGAACTCATTACCGTCCTATTTACACCCTCTTATTAGCCCATACATGATGCCCGGTTTTGCCGCACGATCTGTCGGAACATCTCAAGCGTTCACCGAGAGGCCCCAGAAACAGCTTAAGACTGAGAGCTGCAGCTCCCCGTGTGCAACAGAGCACAAAACGATGACTTGCAACGCCGCTATGTTGCCGGCTCCATCTCCGTCTCCTGATTCCCACTTGATATCTTTCGGGAACCCTGATCCATCTCCAGCCATATCGGATCGGCTCTATGGTAAAGTCTTGCAAGAGACCAATGCATCATATCTGAAATCTGTGCTCTGGAAATCAAACCTCTTCTCGTTAAATACTCAGAACAATACTTCTTTTGCTTTGTTTCGTGTCGAAGGCACTTTTGAAGTCCAAGATTGTGAGGGACCAAAGATGAAAAGCGCCAGCCCAGTGAGCAGGACACCGGCACACGCACAAGAGCACGTGCTAGCTGAGAGGAAGCGCCGCGAGAAGATCAGTGAGCGTTTCATCGCCCTCTCAGCTGTCATTCCGAACCTTAGTAAGGTACATACCTTAGAAGCTTGGAAATTGCTGGGAGTGTAGGATTGACGGGTCGGATTAAGCATGAGATTTGGACAAATTAGCTTGGTCTTTAACACCTGACGAGAGAGAAGCAACACATCCCAGTGTTGAAAAATTCCACTTTGCCCAGTTGGAGGGTTTTAGATACGTGCTCTCTTGATATATGCGGTTCTCTAAAAGTGGCTTCTCTCGAAAATTTATGCTAAATACGCTTAATTCATACCCCATAATCACAAGGCTTAGTTGTTTATTTTTTCGAGATTACAGCTTAAACTTGATGCTCATCTTGTGACATGAAACTTCGTAAGAAAAGACGACCAAAAGCCTAAGTTTGCAAACTAGATGTATGTGAAGAAAACAATTATGAAGACCTGCCATCACCCATAAGAAAAAAATTTACATATGAGCTATAATCTCGAGATTAAATTCAACTTAAACTAGATGCTCGCAACTAATAATTTCCTCTCTATTTCTTCGTCCCAGATTAAAGGTAACTATTTCAAAATATTTTCCCGTGTTTAAAGAATTGTGACGACCCATGTATATTCTAACACTAATGCTGAATGTGTATGCCAGATGGACAAGGCTTCCATCCTCGAGGATGCCATCAAGTACTTGAAAGAGCTTCAACAACGCGTCAAGGCGCTTGAGGAGGTGGCAACTAAGACTGTGGAGTCCGTCATCGTGGTGAAGAAGTCCGAACTTGCTGCAGCCGACAACATGTCTTCTTTGTCCGACGGGAACTCCTGCAATCAAATTGACCAGCAACTCTCGCTTCCGGAAATTGAGGCACGAGTCTCTGGAAAATGTGTCCTCATCAAAATTCACTGCGAGAAGCGTAACGGTTTTATATCAAAATTGATCAGCGAAATAGAGAAATTGAACCTAACTGTCGAGAACAGCTGCGTCGTGCCCTTTGGGAGTTCCTTTCTAGATGTTACCATCTTAGCTCAGGTAAATATACCTATCAACATAGTTGCTCCAATTTCTTTCGCAACTTCAACACCATATTGCGGCAAAAGAAAATTAAACTGTATTTACGCCATCAAAAAAATAAAAAAAAATTCTTGCAGATGGACGTGGGATTCAGCTTGAAAGTGAGGGATCTCGTGAGGAATCTGCGTCAAGCTCTTCTGGATTTCATGTGATCTCCAGCGAAACTCTCATCTCATCAGGAGCTGGCGATCAACAACTCACCATACCCTAATAATCACACCTGCTCATTTCATTTCCTTTTTCCTTTGGGTTCAAAATGTTTGAGATCTTTGAGGAGAAAGAAAGGTGCCCGCGAATCACTCTCTCTCTCTCTGTGTTCAGACCCCACCGAACTCTTTTGCGAACGCCAAAACATTGGCTTTGGCTTTTTAGTCTGGAGTCACCATTACTTTGCAGGTCGGTTTTTTCCCCTTATTTTTCGCGTGGTTGACCAGTTGACCACTTTCAAAATACCCACGTGCTGTATAAGAAGAGTCTCCAGGAAATTTTTCAAGAGGGGTTTCATGGAGAGATCTGACTTTTCAAGATGAGACCCCCTCTCGTTCTCTCTCGCTCTCTATCAAACTTGCTTGTGCACGTAGCTTTCTTGGGGAGGAAAAAGCTGGCACTCAACTTGTTTTGCATAAGTTTCAAGTCGTCTCAAGAGATGCTCTTTGTCTTTTCTTGCGGTTCTAGGAGTCGAATCCTTGTGATGTACTCGTCTGTCCACATTTGAATGTGAATCCAAGATCAGCATCTCTTCTGTTGCTAAGAGCATTATTTTTCTTATTTTATTAATTTATCTAGTTGGGTGTGACAAGTTATGTTTGACAAGTATAAATGTGATAGTATCTTGAAATTATGTTTAGTTTCTTAATTTTTTTTTTAGTATTTACAGAGTGATTTTCTTCATCACTTCAATTTATTCTTTTCTTGGTTATAGAGATTATGCTGTATTAAATAATTATATTGTTCACGTTAATATTATATTATTGAAATTTGTTCAACAAAACAACATATTCAAAATAAGCCATATCAATTAATGGTATATATTGGACTTGAGCAGGTAGTTAAAAGGCTCAAGGGAAAAGAAACATGGGGAAGAATCTTTGAGGGGTGGGACTTTTAGTATCAATTAGAAGTATATATGAAGATACTTTCTTTGATTATACCATTTTTTCCAAGTTTGAATTGAATAAGAGATAGATCTGGATATTCTTTATCTATATCCATCTTTTGCAATTTAAACTCAATAACAGGTATTTGACCCAAAAAAAAGACTAAGTAACAGATAGAGGTTTGGAGATAATCAATAAATTAACAGTCATTTGGTCGAATATGGATGATATTGCAAAATTATGCTTTATCTATTTCCATTTTCTGCAATTTAAACTCAATAACAGGTAGAGGTTTGAAAATGATACATCAGTAAATTTAAAGTCATTTGGTCGACTATGTTCTGTGTTGCAAATTATGCAATTTGTCTTGTCATGCGGTGATCATAGATGCTGTGCGCCAATGATTTTCAGAGGAGTCCATCACAATGTTAAAAGTGACATGGCGAACAAGGGAGCGAACTCACTCTCAATTCCAACCTTGAAAATGGGTTTCACATTTATAACATTACCTGAATGTCATGCTTCATGAAAAAATATGAATGAAAACAACCCTTACAATTAATTGCATAATCAGAGATAAGTTCGAGCACTTTGCAGTTAAGATAATAGTGAAAGTTGAACAATATATTCATGTACAATATAACAAAATGTTTTGTCAAATAGAGAATGTTAAATGGTCAGTCAAACACTATATATAACATGATAGCACATATTTGACGAAATAAATGATATTAAAAAATCATTTACTCAATGAAAATATCAATCATCCGATAGGCTCAATAATCACAATTCAAAAATCCACCATCAAGATTTGGACAAATGTCCAAACAAAAATATCCTATTTCAAATTCACACAATCTCTTAGGTTATTCTTCAATAACCGAGTAATATCCTAACTGCTAGCTCCGATAAAGCTAGCACCACCACCACCAACCCCATGGTATTCACTTTTAAGCTTGGGCCACTTTCTGGGATTTTAAGTTTTTATAGAAAAACATTTTGTTTAATATGATATAAAAGCAAATGTAAACGGTTTGAAAGGTCACATAATGCTTCGAAGTGAGGGCTAAATACTATACCCATGCATATATGCTGAATTTTGTGTATTAGAAAACAATGTCTTCCATGAGCAAATGAATGAATGTTCACTTTTTTCAGAAGCATCTTGTTTGAGGCATTTGTGATCTTGTCCATGTCTTATGCTAATTGTACTGTTTTCCTTTTCGCAAGGGTTGATCCCTAATATCATATTAACTCATCGCTTTTTTTTTTCTTTTTTTGAAACTTTGGATGATTTCCCTACAATCATTTAGAGTTTGAGAGGATATAAGAAGATATTGTGAGATTGCATGAGCATATGGGTGGTATTATAATTATTCTTGTAATTTTAACTATTTTTATTAGATTGCTTTCTTTCGTGTGCATATTCTTGGGAGTAAATAATTAGTTAATCGAGCATTACACAATTTCTTCCACAATCCTTTCATAATGTAATTATCTTATCGATGACGGAGTTTGATGAATTTTAGAATTATTTTGCCTAAATGGTAGGCTGGGGCTTTACTTCCTGTCCTACCCCAGTTGTATGAGGTTTGTGTCGTTACATGAAAACATAATACGAGGATTGCAAAATGTCTAAATACCCTATAAAAACATGTGATATTGAAAGAGTAATGATTCTGTCAGTTTTTTTTTTTTGTAAGATTACTAATATTAAATAAACATCTTAAGAAATAAACAAATCATAAGACGTAGTATCTGCACAATCAAAATGTCAAAATGTGCAAATTTGTTAGTAGGAACAAGATGTTCAGCACCTTAACTGGCAGATGGAACATACCAGAAAAGTGTAGTTTGTAGTGCATAGCGCGCAACAAAAGTAAGCATGTTTCATATATTTCTTGATAATCTAATCGCCCTAATGCAAATATATACGGGCACACTAGCATTAAATCAAAAGCTTCTCAAAGCAATTTAAATATCACACAATTTATTTTCTCCATTCTATATAATAGTCTCATACCAAAAAAATGGTTGTTGATTGTGAATTTCAATGTGTTCATGTAATACAACTTTTTCTATAAAAATTTAAAAAAAAAAAAAACCCAAGAAAGGGTACGCCGTGATGTTGCGAGGGAATATCGTGCTGCCGAGAAACGACAAAAACACCCATCTTGTAGGCGGTTGCTATAGGAAACCCATATATCCAATTAATTTATGAAGTAATATGAAAAAAAGTGAAGTATGCATATATATGTGTGTGTGTGTGTGTGTGTGTGTGTGTATTGTAACTCGTATTTATTTATATATTTGTATATGAAACATTCATTTTAAACTATATTTACATTTATTATATGACTCATTTTTTACAACGAGGATCCAAGGAAATTTCTCCTTCAACCTGAAAGGCCTTCAGGGACCCAATTATTTTTTATTTTTTTTGGGCATTGTTAATTGGAAGGCGAATCAATATTATAAGTACAGTCAAATAGTCCTGCCCAGCATAACGTACAATCCGTACCTCGATTTGTCAATTTGGTTGTGTGTATTCAACGAGGATTTGCTTTTTGATTAACTTCGCATAAAAAGAAAAAGCCTTTCTTCTATAATAAAGCTTTTTAATTTGCTTTTCTTTTTCTTTTTCTTTTTATTGCTTCGATTTAAAGACAACAAAGCTGGTCCAAAAGTTTAGGAGAATGCAATTAAAATAATCCTATCCGAGCACAACGTTGAATAAGTCCACCAGCGTGTAGCGTGTTGAAAGGACATGTTAGTAGGCAGTGATAAAGACTTTGACTTAAACAGCAATTATTACTTTTTAGGACAAAATTATTGGTCCTCCTATTTTTCTTTTATTTTTGCTCAGATGTGACCGCGGTTAATCTTTGATGTATTTTCTGTGAATTGTGACAATGATGTCGGTGAGTTCTCCCAAGAAGTCTACTCAGAAAAGGAAAAAAGACATTTAATCCGATTAGAAAAAGGTTCACCTATTCAACTTGCTTTCACTCAATAATTGTGTCTTGATTTGCGTGCAATGACAATGTTACTAAATTACTTATGAATTTAAATCTTTTCAAACTTAGAGTATTAGAACGTGTAGAATCATTCATTTATTAAAAATATATAATAAAAAATAGTCTAGATCTCGATCTTGTTGTTTTACGTGAAAAATGAGGAGATTTATAAATACGGGTTACATTTAATTATTCCCATTGGTGGGAAATTTGGATTTGGGTTTTCAATCTGGTCCCACAATTTTGTTCTTGTTGCCCAGCCTCTAGAATTTGTGTCTTCCATCGTTGACTATACTTGTTCATATTCACCTGAACCACGGTACCATTGAATGCGCAAAAGACAAGATAGTTAGGATACATCAATCCGTGAAATAGATTACTCGCAATAGATTAAGAACAAAAATGTCAAAAAATCAGAAAATCAGAAAGTGATTAGATATTGAGATATTGACGAAATAAGGCAATACTTAATGCCTAAATAAAAAGAATAATAAGACATCATAATTTCATCTCATATCTCCTGTCCATTGTAATGAAAAAGAAAAAGGCTTTTCTTGTTATTTGTGGGCTTATTGAAAAATTAAACCTCTAAAAAGTTTAAAGGGATGCAATAAAATGACTCAATCCAAGTACATCCTTGACGAAACTTTGCTATATCTCCTTTTAATTTTATAGTCTACCACTGAGGGGCGTGTCAGAAGAATGTTAAAAGGGCCATGTTAGTGGACAATGATAAAGAATCTGAATTCCTCTTCCAACTTCCCCTCTCCCTCCCTCTTCCAACTTTTCTTCATCTCTTCCGCTTTTGTAGAGAAGGGATTTGACCTAGATCTCTCTTTCCTCTCCTAGTTGCTTTTCCATTTATTTCCTTTTGTTTATTTTCTTATTCTCCCAATCTAGTTTTAGATTTGGGAACTTAACTATCCTGATCTTATATCTAGGAGTTTTTCTCTCTAATCCAATTATAAATTTTAAAGTTTTAATAAATAAGTACTCTGCCTCCAATTTCATAGAGTGTCAAATTTGTCATTTAACGTGTTTTAGATCAAAGCTTTGGTGCTTGACATTGGCTACAAGACTCGCTCTCACAGGTGTTAGATATGAACTTCTTCAATGTGTTTATATTATCTCCATATGGTGATGGTGTTGGGAACATCATACCTAGATGCACACTGCCGAAAGGCAAAGCTATAACTACAAATGGAGATCTCAGCATATGCTTAACACTGATGATGTTGTGTGATTTCGTTTCTCTTGGATATAGTCACAAATCTATTCTAGAAGGACAAACTTATGATTATCTTTGACAACTATGCTCTAATGATATGCCTTGACTTTTTATTTGTTATTTGTTCTGGAGCTCTATGGGATAGCCTTATTATTGTGACTTTTGAGATTTCCTCTCATGTATCATTTTGGTAATTAATAGAAATATTTTTTGACAAAAAAGTTAAAGACTTTGAATTAAACAACATTTATTATTTTTTATGAGGACATATTTAGTCCTGCAATTTTCTTTTGTTTTAGCTCAGATACGATGTCACGGTTAAACTTTAATGTATCTTCCTTTAATTGTAATGGTCATGTTAATAAGTGCTCTAAAGAAATCTATCATGAGAAGAAAAAAATTATCCAACTGAAAAATCCAATTCTTCTGACCCGCTCTCACTCTATATTTGTGTTTTGCTTTGCTTGAAATAATCAACTATGTGTTTAATCTTTTTGGATCAAAGATACAAAAACGTGTAGAACTACTTATCTGTTATAAATAATAATAAATAAAAAATATAGATTTCAAAAGAACATTATTTCATGAGAAAAATTAGAATATTAAAAGGCCTTACTTTTTTAATCCCTCAGTCACTCTATAATTGGGTCTTACTTTACTTGAAATTACAAAAATGTCACATAAATTATGAGTTTAAATCTTTTCGGATCAGAAATATCAAATCGTGTAGAACTACTCCTCTATTAAAAATAATGAAAAAATATGTATTTCAAAAGAATATTACTTAACGAGAAAAATGAGAAGATTAATAGAATAGTGTTTGTTTAATTATTTAAAGATGCCTTACTTTTCAAATGAAATCCCTCGCTTGCTCTATAATCGTGCTTTGCTTTGCTTGATACTACAACTCCGTCACATCATCTATGAGTTTAAATATTTTCAAATTAGGAGTATTGAAATGTGTAGGGCTATCCATCTATTAAAGATAATAAAAAATAATAGTTTTCAAAAGAAGCGAATTGTATGTGTCAATTATCATTTAGCTAGAAAGGTCGTGAATATTGAGGTTCCACAAGTGGCACTTAAATTATAACATTGCCACGTCATATAGAGTTTAAATCTCTTTGGATCAAGGGTATTGAAACTTGTTCCACCGTACATCTATTATGTATTGTAAAATATCTAGATTTCAAAAGAATATTATTCATAAGAAAAATGAGAAGATTAATAAATCTAGTTTAATAAATCTAGTGGTTATTTATTTATTTATTTTAAATTTCCTTACTATTCAAAACAAAATCAGATTTGGGTTTTCAATCTGGTCCCACTTCTTTGTCCTTTTAGCTCAGCTTCTAGAATTTGTGTCTTCCATCGATGAAGACTCGTTTTGTAAATATATAACAAACAGATGCATGCAAGTTCATATTCGGCTGTACCCGGATACCAATGATTGCGCGGAGGAAAAGATAGGTTGGATACATCAAATAAAAAGATTATCCATGCAACATACAATTGATTATTTGTAAAGGAATCGGTTCTAATCTGGTAGTCTTTAAGGAGATTTTCATTCGAGGTAAGATATCATGATATCTTACCTCAAAAATTTCAAAAATGAGAAAAAAAATTTCTTATCTCGTTTAAGCGTTATCAGCAATGTCCATCACGTCGGCAGAATAATTTGGTCGTATGCATGTTCCATCAGTCATGGGAACCAGTTATTCATTGACAGTGAAAGTGAAACATAACTTTTAATTTGGAATGAGTTCTTTACGGGGCACCGACAGTGAAAAAAGTCAACCTCCACGGCCTGGATTTTCCAAGTGACATTCTGTACACGCACGGTTGCTGTCGTGCGTACAGTTGTCACATCTTTTGGCCATTCTATAGACAACACCTGTGCAACAAACCAAACACAATTCCTTGATTTGATAAAAATAAGGGTCATCCCAATCTCTAGGTTAATGCAAGTGGTCGAGACACTGGAGACATTTTCGGATTAGAAATAGGAAGTTCTATGTTCTAGTCTCACTTATTGCATGCAAATTAATATGAATTATTTTCCTTTTCACAAATCAAACGTGTAAACTTAGTTAGTTCATGGAGTTTGTAGAGTATTCCATGAGTAAAGTCTCCACACCCGCACTCTTGATTCTTGAATCACGGAAAATAGATAGAAAAATCTATAAATATTCATAAGGGTCATCCTAAAAGAGTGTTTGGGACAACATTCTTTCCCTAATTAAGGCTAAATTCAAGAAAGGGAGTTGAACTCGTGACTCAAACACTATAAAGGCACAAAGTTCTAGCTACAATGTGCATTTTCCATGAACAGCAATATGCTTAGAAAAAGTGTCAAAAAAATCATAAATTTATTGTATTTGCACTAATTTAGTTTTATACCTTTTGATCTAGAGTAGATTCAGTTATTCCGGTTAATTTTGGCAAGATTCCTAATATAGACACTGATAGGTTTATATGGCACGATCAATGTTGAAATTGACAACTTTCAACTATATTTTAATGTTTTTTATTTTTATTTTCATTTTTATTTTTATTTTTATTTTTTTTCTTCCTCTTACCACTTTTCCCCCTCCCCTCCATCTTCCTCCAACCGATCGCCGGATCTTAACAGCCAACCAAACGCTAGGGCTGACAAGTTTGAGGTTGACCTCGCCATAGGCCCTGAGAGTGAACTTGCACTGTGTTGGTGAGGGCTTGAGTCTCGTTAGTGGCTAGCAAAAATCCCCAAGGGCTAGTGAGGAACCTCTCTAGCTCTTGCCTTTGGCCAGTCGCTAGCGACCGGTTGGAGGAAGAACAATGGAAAGGGAAAAAAAAAAAAAAGAAAAAGAAAGAAAATAAAATAAAATAAAATAAAATAAAAATTCAAAAAAAATAAACATTATTACAAGTTGGCCACGTTAGTGCTGGTTGTTCATGTAGGCTAGTTGACATTCATATTAGTAATATCCAGCTAAAATTAATCAAAATGACTGAAATTGCCCTAGGTGAGAAGATTTAGCACTAAATTTGTACCAATAAAAGGGACAGAGGAACACTTAAATGCCATAAGTTACGAAAGTGACACTTAAGTATCAAAATCGGAGCAAAATGGATCACTGAAGTGCTAATCTGGCCAAAATCCAGTCAAAACGCTAATGTGTCAATTTTCCAACGAATGAAATGCAAAATGACATCATTTTGGTGCCGACGTGGTAAAAAATTAATATAAAAATTAACTAAATTAAATTTATTTAAAAAATTTATAAAAAATACAAAATTTAAAAATTTAAAAAAAAAATTAAAAATTTTAACATAAAATTAAAAAAAAAAAAAAAAAAAGGGAGGTGGTTGAGCCCTCGCCCGCTAGCAAGGGCCGGTGATGGAGGGGGAGGGTCGACCGGGGTCATCGGGCCTTGGCCAAGGGCCGTGACCCCGACTTACCGGCGATGAAGGCTGTGAGCCTTCGCCCAAATCCGAGCGGGGGAAGGAGGAGGAGGGGGAGGCAGCCAATGGGCGAGGAGGAGGAAGGAGGAGGAGGAAAAAAAAAAGGGTGGGTGGGTGGGTGGGGGGGGAAGGAGGAGGAGGAGGGAGGTAGGCTGGCGGCTAAGGGCTCGGCCCTTGCCACCGCCGCCACCATCTCCCTCCATTGCCATGGAGGTGGGGGAGGGTCGGCTAGGGCGGCCCTCGCCGTCGGTCGATTGGTGCCGTCAACCCTCGGCCGGGCTCGGCGGCCCGGCCAACCCTCCCCCACCTTTTGGCGACGGTGAGGAGCCCCCTCGGCCCGCCGGTTGCCTTCCTCCTCCGTTTTTTTTTTAATAAATATAAATATAAATTAATATTATTTTATTTTAAATTTACTTTAATTAATTTTTATATTATATTAAAATTCAAATTATGCCAAAACAACGTCATTTTGGCCGATTTAAGGGCTTTATTTTGGTCAACTATAGAAACGACATCGTTTTGGGTGAATTAGAGTTGAGTCAACTCTCCGGCGAGCCACCTCGGCGAGAAATATTAATATTGAATTGCCATGTATGATTTCCGGCCGATTTCGCTGGATGTGGCACTTAGGTGTTTCACTTTTCTTAAAATGTGTCACTTTCGTAAGTTATGATACTTAAATATCCCTTTGTGCCAAGTTATGGCACTTGTAGCGATCTTTTGCCACACAAATATAATAAGTTTAAGATTTTTCAGATACTTTTTCTCAATATGCTTTTGTAACTATGTATAATCAACGCACAACTTTTGTGCTACTTGCAACTTCATGGCACTCCAATGATGACAACTTATGAGCCATTTTATGCAACATCAATGCCACTATGCCTAGGATTGAAGTTGGAAAATATTAACTCGTTCTTTTAGCTAGCGATATAACAGTGACAATGACATTTCATAGAGAGAGATCACATGATTTCAAGAACAATAACTTTCACACGAGCAAAAGTTGAAAATGCAGGGAGTGGAAGACAGTTACCTACCAATGGAGAGCATTTTTGACATTTTATCCAATTAAAAGTCAGGTAAAATCAATTTGAATACAAGTGAGAAAGACAACAGGGTGATCTACCCCTTAATATAGTAAGAGATACAATTTAGGAAGATCGATCGACCAATTAGTGCACTTTGGGGTGAGTGATTGGAGGGAATGCCAATTTGGAACCTAATTGCTTATGTCCTTTGATGTAATGGGGAGTTTCCGATGCATTTTCAAAGTAATTGTAGATTTAGGAAGATCGATTGACCAATTAGTGCATTAAGGTGATGTAGTGTATTATATCCAACGTTACTTTTTAATATATCAATTTTGTAAACCACTACTACTATATCCAGCATTTTCTAACCTTTTAGACTAAGCTCAGCGTCCTGTCTTTGGCGAAAATGGAAAAAATAGGGAGGAACAACCCCGGTAAAGGATGACGCCAGGTTGGGAGAGGAAAGTGGCAAGAGAAGCTCCACTATTTTGATTTTCTATCCTTTTCTTACTCACAAAAATTTTAAATGATTCAAATTCTTCTACGCAAATCTTCTTTCCTCCTTTTTCCCCAATTACCCAAGCATAGCCAAATACCCATAACCCCATTTGTATTGTATCAATACGACATTATCGTTTTGTGTCTCCCTTGGATTCCCTTAAATAGTTGACATTACCAATAGTCCTCACCTCATTAGAGTCTAGAAAACGTGAATTGCCAGGATGAAGGCTCAACTTTCTTTCATGCCCAAGTACATTTTTGTGTATGTCTTAATTATGAGCCCGCTACATTGAGTATTGGGATAAAATATATGCCTAAATTGAGTTAGAATTAGCCCAAACATCCAAACAAGTCACATTCGAGCTTGATAATACTCCTCATAAACCGAGTCGAATGTAATTGACATTACCATCTAAGGATCAATTTCTTGTCTTGCAAACGGCCTCTAAGCAGCTTGGGCTAGGTTCACCTAAATACCCACAAAATGTGCATGGCATGCGCGATGATAAAAGAGAGAAAAAAGCCCACTTGAGGTGTTGGAATTACTAACTGATCAATCTAAGAAAAGCGTTACGACCAAAAAAATAGAAAAAAGAAAATCTAAGAAAAGCGTATGCTAAGCAATCATTACGCATCTTCCGACATGTCCCATGCGCTGATTTATTTTATTTTTTTGAGCTTTTTTTTTTTCCTGAGTTTGTTGTGTACATAAGGTTGGAATTTATATATTCGGTGGAATTATTATTTTAGGCTTATTCTTGTACTAGGATGATTTTGTTCCAATATTCAAGAATTGAAGACCTTGTCTATTTTTTGTTTGGGTTAATTTGTAATAACTTGCGGTAAAGCGGCGTGTTTGAGGGGGTTTTGAGCTCGGAATGTCAAGAACGAAAGACATAGAAGAAGACCGAATGAAATTATGTGGTAGCCCTTTTTGTTTCAAGTAAATTTTTCATTGGAAAAGGCATTCTTATCTTTCGGCATTTAGATCGCGTAGGGAAATGAGTCAATGGTTTTCCTAGTCAACAGAAGTAAATTCAACTACTGATCTCCATCAATCAAAAATTATTTTTCAAAATACCACTAGATATAAACTCTTAAATCATAAATCTTAACGTTTGAGCATAGAAACCTCAACACTTAAGCATGGGTTCTCGGTGGCCAAGATTGGGTCCTAAAGGCCAGGCCAAAGACACTGATGCTTGTGCTCAAGTCCCCGACATCAATGTCTAGGTACTCGGCTCCAGCTTTTTCAAGTTAATTGGCACCCGAGTCAAGTTCCTCAGCAGCCTAGTTATACAAAGGGTTGAGCCCAAGTTCCGAGCCCATACCCAAGACTTCGGTACCTGTGTCCAAGTCTTTTGTGGCTATGCCTAGGTACCTAGCTCTCACATCTAAGTCATTAGCACCTAGCCCCGAGTCCATATTGGTCTCACCCTAATCCATAAAGGTTGTGCTTGAGACCTGGCAGCCATACACGAGACTCTAGTGCCCATGACTAGGTGCCTAGGTATCTGGCTCCCATGCTTATGTCACTAGCACCCGAGTTCAAGTCCATAGCCAAAACTGAACCTAGTTACTCGGTGGCTAGGCCCCAATCAATAAAGGCTTGGCCTAAGACCGTGGCGCTCATGCCTATGTAGCTGACTCCTACTCGAATGCTCAGGTACTCGCTTCCAGCGCCCAAGTACTAGCGCCTAGGCTGAGCCAAGCGCCAGCCAGGCGCCAGTTGGGTGTCGTTTTTGTAGGTAGGATATAAAGAATAATTCTCTTGTAACACGTTCAAATCGGGGTCAAATCACAAATAGTCTGGCGGATGCCGCAACTTGATCTGAAGCAGGTGAAGATAACATATACAATAGACAGCATGATGTTTTTTTAAGGCACGATGCTTTATACACTAATCATTATGGGACCGTCTATTTCGTGAAATGTCGCCTATCAATCTAGATAACAACCCTCTTTAAGATTCTAAAATCGATGTCTAAATTAGGCAAGCAACTCACCATCAAGAAAATGCCATTTGGACCACCCGAAGAAATTTAATATATGATTATACTATATAATCTGTGTCCTTGTAACTTATGATTGATGATGTAAGGATATACGAGTACGTTGTCATGATGCTTTAAAATGTCTTTTATCAACCTTTTCTTTTCATCCTCGTAGCACTTTTGAGAAAATTATCCAAAAAGTCATAAATCTTCGGCTCTGAACATTTTAATTGTGTCAATTTAGTTATAAATCTTTTAATGATTTTGCCAATGTAATCCTAAACTTTTATATTGTGCCAATTTAGTTCTAAGACTTTCGAAAATTTGCCAGTTTAATCATAAATATTTTGATAATTTGCCAATGTAACCATTCCAGCTAAATATCCAAATGATAGGTTTAGAACTAAATTGGCAAATCTTCAAAAGGTTTAAAATTAAATTAACACAAAGAAAGGTTTAGAACCAATTTGATAAATTGTCAAAAAGGTATATGACCAAATTGGCCTAATTAAAATGCTTAGGACTGACATGGCTGCCATACAATAGGTTTAGGTTTTTCTGGACAATTTTCCCTGCACTTTTAAAAGAGGAAATAACACTTAACTCATTAAAATGTATACTTTCTTTGGCGCCAACAATTTTGCTCAAACCGTGTGCCGGAGAGTGTGAAAATGATGGATGAGTTTATCATGTCTCGACTGTCTAAATTTATTGATTGGTGAATCTCATCTATCATCAAGAAGTGGAGTGTTTCACTTTTTGAAGGAGCGGTCATATAAGTTCACTATTCATTGATAGAATTTAACTTGAAACAATTTTTCTTTCGACAATTACATGAAACTATCTCGATATTTTACTTTAGTAATTATACATGAGACGTGCTGAAACCTACTTTTGTCACCCAATTTCACATGTCCACGGACTAAATGCAGCGGGAGACAAATTGCACAATCGAGAGCCATTGCTCTTGACCTTGTCTGGGAAAAATAACATATTGGCTGATGCACTTTTAAAATTATATTCGCCTGATGTAATTTTGGTCAAATAAGCCGACAATAACGAGGCCGCAAATGCTACAGTCGTGGAGTTCGTCGTATCTCAGTTCAATCAACAACAACCGACAATGACTTTAAAGGGAAATTGATACATGTCGTGAAAGTGCAGGGACGAAGAATTTTCCCTTTTGGTCACCCAAGGCAAATAATTAATTGAGGAAGATATGTATTATTCGTGCTATAAAATTATCAAAAGCAAGAGAATTATTTTATAGCTAGCTATGGTAGTTCAGTAATGGGGACCTATTGTTATTGTTGTTTCTCTAGAGATATAAAAGAATAATCCCCGGAAATACTAAATATTCTTATAACTTTTTTGCTAAAAATACTTATAACTTGTGGAAGAGTAAAAACAATTTTATTATCCGGTACATCATGATCAGATGATCTCATAGGCCCTTCATTATGTGATATTGATGCGACATGTGGTACTAATTAAAATAAAATGGGATGACTCATAATAGAAAGCTACTCAAACAAGAAAAAAAAGGTTATTTTAGGAGGACAAGCAGAATCAAGTAAATCGTAACCTTTAACTATTTTCAACAGCTATATTCTTTTGCAGGGTATAGAGACTATGGCCCGATACTCAATCTTTGTAAACAAGTTGTGATGCCGGAAATAAATGATAGTCTAACAGCTACAATTACCTGTGAGGAGATCCAGACCACGGTATTCCAATTAGGGGAGACCAAGGCACCCGGTCCAGACGGATTGAATGGTTTGTTTTATCGTGCCCATTGGGATATCCTGCAAGATGATATAATCTCAGTTGTGAAACAATTCTTTCAGACAGGGATCTTATTACTGGAATACAATCGCACCTCTATTTCCCTAATTCCTAAGATTCCTCATCCAGAAATATTGGACTAGTTCCGTCCTATCAGCCTCTGCAATTTTATTTATAAAGGGATTTCTAAGATTATAGCTAACCGTCTTAAACCCTGGCTGCCATAGTTGATAGCACTAGAACATATTGCATTTGTTGGAGGTCGGCAAATCCATGATAATATAATTGTGGTTCAAGAGGTTTTACATCAGATCAGAATCAGAAACTGGAAAAAGAATTATCATGCCGTGCTAAAGCTAGATATGCAGAAGGCTTATGACCAGGTCGAATGGAATTTCCTTAGAGATTATCTCCTAAAGCTTCGATTTCATACGACATGGGTGCACTGGATATTCCAATGTGTTTCTACGGTTTCTTACAGTGTCAAATTCAATGGCGAATTTCTACCTTATTTCCATCCTACTAGAGGTCTCAGACAAGGCAATCCTTTATCACCATACCTCTTCATCCTGATGGCTAATGCCTTAACTACTCTTATCAACAATGCAGTGGACATTGGCAACCTTAAAGGTATTAAACTTAACCAGTGGTGTCCTACTCTCTCCCATTTATTTTTCGCAGATGATGCCATCTTTTTTCTTGATGCGAAGCTTATTGAATGTCAGAACTTAGCTGCTATACTTAATGAGTATTGCCTAGCTACGGGACAGGCCATTAATCGAAACAAATTAGGTTTATTCTGTAGCCCAGATTGTCCTATCAGCTTGAAAGGAAATCTTGCCAGAGCACTAAGAGTTCCTATACTACATAAAACCGGCAGATATCTCGGTATACCCTCAGATTGGGGCAAATCTAAACGGGAGATGTTTTCTTGGCTTATGGGTCGAGTGCATTCAAAACTTGAAGGTTGGAAAGAAAAACTTATTTCAAAAGGAGGCAAGGAGGTCCTTCTCAAAACCGTTGTGCAAGCAATACCCCATTATGCAATGTCGATTTTCAAAATCCATGCTGCCATTTGTAAAGCCATAGAACAGAAAATAGCTAAATTCTGGTGGCAGTCTGATTACAGCAAGAAAGGCATCCATTGGAAGAACTGGGATTGCATTAAAAGTAGGAAAGATGAAGGGGGTTTAGGATTTCGTGACCTTATGGTTTTTAACATAGCACTACTGGGTAAACAAGCTTAGCGTCTAGCCCAAGACCCTACTTCATTGTATAGCAGACTATTAAAAGGTCTATATTTTCCATCTCAGGATTGTTGGCATGCCTCTAAAGGTGCTAGGCCCTCTTGGGTTTGGCAAAGCTTATTACTAGGCCGGGAATCTATTGCAGATAAGGTTTTATGGTCTGTTGGAAATGGTACACACATAAAGATTCGTGAGGATAGCTGGTTACCTAGCAGTGTTATTGGAGGCCCTGCTCCTAGGGATGAACCAGAAATGGTTGCAGGCTTTATATCAACAGATTCTAACTCCTAGGATACTTCACTCTTGAATCAGTATTTTGATAGCCAAACAGTTGATGAAATCCTATCTATCCCTATTCGACCTCACTGTACCCAAGATAAACTTATCTGGAGAGGAACGCAAAATGGAAATTTTACAGTGAAGAACTGCTACAACCAACTTAGAGCTCAGCAAAAAAGCAATATCACTAATCAGGCCTCTTCATCTTTTTAGCCGCCCCGCCGATTATGGAATGCAATCTGGAAATTACACACTATGCCTAAACTCAGGTCATTTCTCTGGTCTCTCTGTAATAATGCTTTGGCGACTAGAGATAATCTATATAAACGACACATCTTGACAACCCCGGCTTGCTGTATATGTGATAATCAAGTACCCGAGACCCCAAAACACCTATTTTTGTTTTGCCCATGGACACATGATGTTTGGAAGCATCCAAAATTAGCTATAAAGAGTCCTATCATGGTTGTGCATCGCATAGAAATCTGGTTACTTCAATTTATTGACAGTAAAGGTGGCTTACCGACTCTTGAAACGATTACTTCTGTCTTTTGGCACATATGGAAAGCCCAAAATGATTTTCTTTTCCGTAACCAACAGCCGAAGGCCGACCGAGTTGTGCAGGTGGCGATTACAGATGCCCAATCCAGGCGTATTTTTAATACTCCAGTGTCACGGTTTGTTTCAAAATAGAGCATTTCGAATCACAGATGGAATCCACCAGACAAAGATGTTTTAAAAGTTAACATTGATGCAGCTTACCACCCATCCAGCCCCGACGCCTCAATGGCTTGTGTCTGTAGAGACTCATCCGACGGTTTGATCGATGGTTTTGTGCAGTCTGCTCGTGCCTCCTCGACCCTGCAAGCTGAGGCGATCGCCCTAAATCTCACCCTGCATTTTCTGTTTCAGAGAGGACGAGAGATGGACAAGATTGTGGTGGAATATGACTGTTTAATCCTTGTGGAAGCTGTTCGAGATCCTGCCCGACGACCGTGGACACTCAGATCACTCCTCAAAGAAACTTGGACGTTGCTCAATCGGTGCCCTAATTTTCAACTAGTACACTGCCCTAGAGAAGCTAATGCTCTTGCGGACCGAGTTGCGAAGGCCCATCGGGCCTCCTTACTCCCTCTGAATTGGGTTCTTCAGCCCCCTCCCTTTTTGCAAGATCTTGTGTATTCTGAACTTAATGTAACTGCTATGCTGCGATCTTAATTTAAGTGATGTTTCCGACCAAAAAAAAACCTTCTCTATTTGTTTTACAAAAATTAAATTAAACAAATAATATTTTTTGTAAAAATGATCGCTTGTATTGCTTACAAAAAAGGAATGAATGAAAAATATGTTCATTGTCCATGAAAATATTTATACATAAATTATTATTGAAAATGAAAATATTTGTCATTAACTTATTATTTCAAGCGATAAAAACGATCCTTTTTAGAATGATATTTTTAAATATTTTTCACAAAACAAACGGATCGTCAATTGTTACTTTTTTGCCCTAATTTTTTAATTGGATGTGAGAGGATAATATAAATTACAAATCTTTGATCCCCTTTACCTGGCATAGGTGATTATTAACTCTGAAATGACACTACTATAAAACTCTCATATAATGCAGGAGATTCAACTAATATCCCATAAGAGAGATAAACTCTTATTTTCCTCGTATGGAGATACAAATTTTTAACTCTCTGTCATTGAATCTCGTAAATTAAGAGTGAAGTTATGTGTATGTACTTTATATCATCTTTGAAATGTTCTGCCTATTACTCTTTTTCCATGGATAGCTCCATATGTACTCAAAATTGGTAAAGAAAACCTTTACCATCTATCTTATGGTAAAAATTGTATTTACAAATATTTTTGCAATAATTACTTATGAGTTTTCATAATCTTCAATTTCAAAGATATTATTGGAATACTAGTTCAAAAGAGATACGAGAACTGCTTAAAGAAGCAACTCCAAAATAAGGTTTTTTTTTTTTTTTTTTTTTTTTTTGGTCAGAAAAGAGAAAGTATATAGATAATTATCGTCCAATGCAGCCGACTGCTAAAGCATCGGCACATATGATGTCGATTAACTGAAAAGGAGGAAAGACTACCCAACTTTTGAAACTAGAAGCCCGATTATGGGCCTTTGAAGCCCAATCAGCGGCCACATTGGCCTCTCGTCGACAGTGACCGAGGGATAGGTTAGAGAAGAGGGACAACACCGCCGCAGCTTCTTCGAATAGAGATCGGTCCTCCCATGGTGGCTTCCTCCGGTGATTAAGAGTGTCGACCAAGATCAAACTGTCAGATTCAAGGAGAAGACGAGCGTGAGTTAAGCCTTGGCGTTGCAGATACTGAAGAGTCAAAGTGAAAGCCTGGATTTCTGCCTGTAAACCCGAAGTCGCTGCAAAGTGCGATGAGAAGCCATCGGTGAGTCTGCCCTTGTGATCTCGACAGATACAAGCCATACTACCTTCATTAGATCCTGGCTGATGTGATCCATCTATGTTTACTTTCAAGGTACCCGGATCAGGCGCTTTCCAAAGGGCTTCCCCGAGATGGAGCGATCGGCCTTTACTGGTCAAGGAAAAAGCAACTAGACGAGCGGCATGATTCCCGACAAGTGCTGCCTCAGCCACGCAAGAAGGTTGAAGCTGCTGGTTGCAGAAAACAAACCCATTACGAGCACGCCAAATCTGCCACAACACAGATGCAAGGATCTCCAAACCAGGTGAGTTGTGTTTGCTTTGGACTTGCTCTGCAATCCATTTATCTATTCTCTGTACTGCTGTGGGAGTGATGTGTATGTTCAAAAGGGGATGAGCCCATACCTCTGTTACCCAGGGACATAGCAGAAAAATGTGTTCAAGAGTCTCCGGTGTATTCTGATTGCAAAGCATACAAATGGGAGTAGCAATAACATGTCTGTTATATAAATTTGCTCTAGTTGCTAGGGCGTTCTGACAAATGGACCACATAAAGGTCCTAATTTTTGGGGGGGATTTCATATGCCAGAGTTTTCTCCACAGCCAACTTGGATTCTGATAAGATGTTGAGGTCGAATGAGGGGCCTGAGATATTATTGATGCTGTAATAATGTGATAAGCAGTCTTAACCGTGAAAGAGCCATCTTTGGTCGTAGTCCACATAAGTTGATCTTTAGCACAATGGGGTCTTATAAGGATGGAAGTGATCTGGTCACTTATCTGTTTGTCAAAAAAGGTTCCCAGCAAAGAGACATTCCAGGTATCAGAATGTTGGTCAATAAGGTCAGCTACGAATTGGGGTTCCTCGCGAACCGATGGTCCTCCTAAAATGCCCATGGGGAGCCACCGATCATGACGAATGTTGATTGATCGGCCATCACCTACCGACCAACGTATGTTGGGTAGGATGGCGTCTCGTCTAGTTAAAAGGCTCTGCCAACCCCAAGATGGACGAGCTCCTCGTTCGGCATTGTAAAATGTTCTTGAGTGGAAGTAGATACCCTTAAAAACCTTACTCCATAGCGAGGAATGGTTAGTAAACAAACGTCAAGCCCGTTTGCCCAACATGGCTTTATTAAAATTTGAGAGATCTTGAAATCCCAAACCTCCCTCCTCCTTTCGTTTTTTTAATACTTCCCAACTACGCCAATGGATGCCGGATCTGCTTTTATCTGTCTGCCACCAAAACCTGGCAATTCTTTTCTCAATCGATCTGTAAATAGAGACTGGGAGCTTAAAAATGGACATGGCGTACTGAGGAACAGCCTGTACAACAGTTTTAAGAAGGATCTCCTTCCCCCCTTTTGATAGCAGTGATTCTTTCCATCCTTCCAACTTCTTGTTTACTCTCCCCATTACCCAAGAAAACATATCTTTTTTTGAACACCCCCAATCAGAAGGTATCCCCAAGTATTTCCCAAACTGCTGCAAGATAGGAACTCGTAGTTCGCTGGCCATGTTCTGTTGTAAACTAACAGGGCAGGCTTTCCCGAAAAAAAAGGCCTAATTTATTGCGATTGATAGCTTGCCCTGTAGCTACACAATACAGATGTAAGATATTAGATAAATTCTGACATTCCCGAACAGTGCCATCAAGAAAGAATATAGCATCGTCTGCAAAGAATAAATGTGATAAAGAAGGACACCATCTATTGAATCTAATACCTTTAAGGGTTTCCATACTGATGGCATTGTTAATTAAGACGGATAAAAGATTGGCCATCAAAATAAAAAGATATGAGGAAAGGGGATCACCCTGTCGAAGACCTCGAGAAGGGTGAAAATACTGTAGGTGCTGCCCATTAAATTTCACACAAGAAGATTGGGTCGTAATACACTGCATTGTCCACTGCACCCACATAGGGTGAAATAAGGTTTGGACAGGTGGGTGATTTGCCCTCTTGGTGTTTCTTTTTTGGGGTTGAATTTTGTCCCCTTGGTTGAGAGGCCGTTTTCCAGCTCAATGGAGGTAGAATAAAAGAGATAAGCAACTTGTCCATTTGAAATCGGATTATACTTTATCGAGAAAGTATAACACATAGAGTATGTTTGTTTTCTATAAAAAGAGCAATTTTAAAGTAATCTATTATTAGATTCTGACCTACATATAGGATTTGATTTAATTTGTTTAATGGGATGTGCATCGGTAATTGGTGCAACATGGTGGATTAACTATTTCGGCATGTGGTTGGTGTCTCCCATGTCAGCTTTCAGTGATTTGATTGATCATCGGTAAAGACAGCCAGGATGGTACTCGGGAGCGTTTTCATTTGTCTTCTTCCTACAATCCGAGAAAATTGGAAAAGAATGTCCACAGACTCATTGATTGAATAATATGGAAATTGCTACTCTTTTTTTTTTTTTTTATGGGGTCCAATCTGGCCCAGCTATCACTTTAAATCGTATTAAATTTACCCAATACCTTCTTAATCTATCTGACATTATATAGACTTGATAATGTGATTTTGACAGATAAGCTCATTTAAAAAATCAAAATGGGACATCCACTTTTATTTACACTCAACATGGATTTTGTCTCACAGGCTTTCAATCTCACTCTTAAATTTCTGCTGCAGAAAGGGAAGGCTTAGGATCACATCTTGTTGGAATCGGACTGCTTGGTGCTTGTGGACGTCGTACGAAACCCTAGCTCGACACCTTGGGAACACAGAGCTCTGTTTGTTGAAAGTATGGCATTTCTGCCCTGTTTCCCCAATCTCCAAATCCAACACTGTCGAAGAGCAGCAAATTTCATTGCCGACTAGGCTGCCAAAGCCCATGGGCGTTCTTTACTTCCCTCCATTTGGGCTGTCTTCCCTCCCCATCACCTTTTGGATCTCCTTTACTCTAAAGTTTTGTACAATGGTTGTTCCTACATGCGTTAATATATAATACTCCTGTTTTCAACCCAAAAAAAAAAAAAAAAAAAAAACATGGGTCTTGTCCGACCTTTCAATTCCTTTCTTCACAAAAATCTTATGTAGATTCAGTGCAAAATGCGAGAACATTTCTTGATATTTTTAATTCAAAACAACTTTAAATTAAGACATAAAAGTTGTTAGGGGTGTTTCTCAGAATTTGAAATGACACTTGGGATGTGTTTGCTTCATGAAAACTTTATGTTAAAAGAAATGACTTTACACAAAATTCAGTTAAAGAAAGTGATTAATTTTCCCTTATTTGATTATCATTATGAATTCCTCTTGTTAGAAAGGAGAAATCATCTTCCTGTTTTAAGCGCAAGCTTTTTTTTTTTTTTTAATGGAAATGCTTGGCAGTTGATTTAGAAAATGTGTTCATGCAAATTCTTGTCGACGAAACGTTCCCTTGGTAGATGTTGTGTTACTGATTGGTCATTAACTATCGCTGTGAGTTTAAGTAGTATCCCACTTTTGATTTTGAAAATAGTCTTAGATTAGATTTAAATAAGTTTGTCCAGATAAGAAATGGACACATCATGGGAAAATTTAAGGATGCAATTGTAACTGATTCAATTTGTTAGGATATCTGTTAATAAAATGTACTCGTGACTCTTACATATATTAAATGCGTAGCTACATGTCATTTTTCTACACCCCTTTTGCTTTAAACAGACATTTTAAAGTTGATTGAGCACATTTTCTAGGCACCTAAGGATCCTTAGTTGTTACTTTCCTATCACGGCTTTCTTCAAGAAATCTACTTTTGTACTCTTTCTTGGATGCAACTTGAAGAAAACACTTGACTTTTTCCTCCAAATTTCAACGAGACATAAACAAAATTGTTGGTGAGTTTTGACTTTCAAATTAGAGATTAGGATATTTTAGACCATACACATTTATTTTAGGGTTTTTTGAAGGGAGACTATAAAAGAAATGTGTTTAATAGTACATCTCCAACCCCACCCTCCATATTATTTCCTATTTTGTTTTTCTTATCTTCTTGTTGGATCTTTTAGATCTTGTGCCTCAACAAGTGATTTTTTTAGCTTTTGGATTGTACTCTCATAATCTTTGTTGAAGATAGTGAAACCACTCTCTCCCCGTGATTTTTTCCCGTTTTGGGTTTTATCCACGTAAATCCTGCGTCTCATGTGATTTCGATTTTCTTTCATCCTTCACTACTTATGCTTTGATTGGTGCATCTTTTGGCATTTTCTCCGTAACAACCATCAAATGTGAATTTAGCTAGAAGCTCAAGTCAATATTAATTTTGTTTATTCTTTCGAATATTATAATCACAAAGACTTAAAAAGATCAAAACAAAGAAAAATGGATACAGAAGTTGCTTGTAATCTCATATGTTAGGATGATTGTATACATGTAGAATATGTAGACCCCTGCCCTCATAGAAAGATATATGAGCAGGTCGAAAGAAAGAGAAAAAAGGGGAAGATACTTCTAATTTCATATGTTTGGATAATTGGATATATGTAGAATACCCTCATCTATTTTTATTATGAAAGATAAATGAGTTTAAATGCGAAGAAATTGTAACTAGGTTTAGATCTTAGTCAAATCATGTAAATTTTAGACAGTAGCGCCAGTGAGTAATTTTATAACAACTCAAACCGACACTATTATACCGTACACAAACTAATGAAGTCATGTTCACATTAAAGACAATTTTTGGATTTTGGAACATGATTTTGCTCAAGAAGACACCTATTGTTAATATGTCTATAAAGTTGGTTCAACTTGTTCCAAGTGTGGGAGTAACTTTGACTTTACTCTATCTCGATTTGGTGGTGCAATGATGATGAGCTCATTCAAAATGAGCAGTAGTTATGTATCAAATGGAACATCCGACCGCAGATGTGTGGAACTCTTATATAATGTCTAAGGAGATATCAATATTGCTGTCTACTCCTACCCTTTTACACCACCAAAGAAAAAAAAGAGAATATAGAATAGGATTTGTTAATAGGTAAGAGAAGTTTTCATTACCAATGTACCGTCTCTTACATATCATGCATAATCAAAATTGAAAATAGGAATATGTGTACTAGAAATCCAAAAACTTGTCATGCAAGTGTGATTGGGTCTTAAAACTCGCAAAAAGTACAATTAAGTCTTAAAACTTGTTAAATTGATACAATCGAATCCTTCGGTTAACTCTGTCCAATTTGGTTAACATAAAATACTAACATGGTCTTTTTAAATATTTTCACTCTCCTACGTGGCAATGGCATGGCTAAAACATGAAACATAAGACTAAAATGATGTTGTTTTGGTCTAAATATGATTTTTAATACAAATTTTAGTTGGATTAAATTTAGAAAATAAGCTGAAAAAAAAGTAGAGTTAGAACTAGTCTCGTCGCTACCGCAAGGACGATCAACTCCAACCATCGGCGACCCTCAGCCAAAATTAAGCGAGGGTTTGAAGGGTCGCCAGACCATTCCCCCACCATTGCTGGAAGGGCTGGCCCTTCCCAATGATGGTGGTGTGCAGCCCTCACGTCTGGTTCTCACTTTTTTTTTTTAACTTATTTTAGTTTAATCTAAATAAAAATTATATTAAAAATTAGATTTAAATCAAAAAGATGTCAATTTAGCCACGTCATTGCCACATAGGGAAAAAAAAAATGCCATGTCTGTATTTTCCATTAGTCAAGTTGGATGAAATTAACGGAATGACTCGATTGCACAAATTTGAAGACTTTTAAAATTTTTAGTAAATATGTTTTTGTTAAGTATAATTGAGGAGTGTCTAAAGACACTTGTTAACAAGCAATTTCTTTTCGGATGCAGCGGATTTATTGTTTGGGTGGGGGGGGGAGAGAGAGAGAGAGAGAGAGAGAGAGAGCGTGTGAAACTTGATGGAGTGCAAAAGATAGAAGGGCCATCTCCCCAATGTGAAGAGCAGCCAGCACGCAAAGGAAGACGAATATTTCTCACGGGCTAGGTCAGCATCGTCGCCGAGAACGCGTGTGGGTGCGCGCATGCAAATAAGAGCTGCTGTTCCTTCAACTCCCACCGCTGCGCAATTAAGCTTCGCTTCTCTCTCTTTCGTTCTTCCCAGGTGATTAGAGGACCCAGAAGGCAGGAGGGCGGTGGTGATCGAATGGAGATTCCTGATGTAAAACTCCTCCTTTTCCATGATTAGGCTTCTTCGAATATAGACTTACCAAACGATGTATTCAATCACGTTTTGATTCTTTTCTTCTTCTTTTGGGGTGAATATCCGCAGATGGTTGAAGATGCAGCTTACTTCCATGATCAGCAGCAGCAGTATCAGCAACGACTGAACTCCTCTTTCTTGCTTAATGATGAGTTTGATTTGCTCCGTCCACATTTCTCTTCAGAACCCTACTCGAATTCATCTCCATCCTATCCACTCCCTCTCATTAGCTCCGAAACGGTGCCCCATTTTGCTGCGCGATCTGTCGAAACTCCTCAATCGCTCACCGAGAGGCCCTGGAAACAGCTCAAGACCAAGAGCTGGAACTCTACCAGGGCAACGGAGGACAAAACAGTGACTTGCAACTCCCCGTCTCAGTCTCCGTCTCCTGACTCCCACTTGATATCATTCGGGAACCCCGAGTCGTCTCTAGCCATGTCCAACCCCTTCTTTGGTAAAGCCTTGGAAGAGACCGAAGCGCATATGAGATACCAGTACACTTTGAAAATCTCTTCTTGTTAAATATTCTTAACAATGTTTATCTCCCTCTTGTGCGTGTCAAAGGTACTTATGAAATCCAAGATCGTGAGGGTCCACAGATGAGAAGTGCCGGCACGACGAGCAGAAGGGCGGTTCGCCCACCAGATCACATGCTAGCCGAGAGGAAGCGCCGTGAGAAACTCAGCCAGCATTTCATCACGCTCTCAGCTGTCATTCCGAACCTTAAGAAGGTACAAGACCTGATCTTTTGGAAATTATATGGGGGTGTCTGATAGACGGGTGGGATTAAGCGAGAGACTAGGCAGATTAGTTTAGTCGTAGGCACCTGGCGAGAGAGAAGCAACACATCGAATGTGGCGTACCAATTTCGTCATCATGGCGTACGAATTTCGCACCTGGAGGATTTAATACATGCTCTCTTTGATATGTGGGGTTCTCCAAAAGCAGCTTTTCTCGAATCCTATATGCCCCTTATGCTTAATTCGTACGCCATAATGACGTGAAACTTGGGAAGATGACTGAAATTCTAAGTTTGCCAGCTTGATGTGCGTGATGAAAAGAATGTTGATGACCCACAATTGTTGATAGGGGAAAATCCACAGATGGGCTAATACTAGCTTAAACTAGATTCACGCAACTAATAATTTCCTATTTCTTTCTACCTCCCTGATTGAAGGGAGCCATTTCAAAATAATTTTCCCGTCAAATTGCGCGACCCATAAATGTTCTAACATTGATTTTAAATGCTTATTTCAGAGGGACAAGTCTTCCGTCCTCGAGGATGCCATCAAGTACTTGAAAGAGCTTCAACGAAGCGTCAAGACGCTCGAGGAGGAGGCGGCGGTGAAGACCGTGGAGTCGGTCATCATGGTGAGGAAGTCCCAACTCACTATGGATCCGAACTCTTGTAGTCTAGGTGACCAGCAACTCTCGCTCCCAGAAATCGAGGCACGAGTCTCTGGAAAGTGCGTCCTCATAAAAGTCCATTGCAAGAAGCGCAACGGGTTTTTATTGAAAATGATCGGCGAAATAGAGAAAATGAACCTAACTGTCGTGAATAGCTGTGTTCTACCCTTTGGGACTTCCATACTAGATGTTACCATCCTAGCTCAGGTACTTATAATACCACCATTTTCTCAAGTTTTCCCTTCTCTAAAACCATGTTGTTGGTTTGTCACGTTGAAATAAAACTTACTAAATTTACCAAGTTGATTATTTATCTAATCCATACGACCCCACTTATTTCATGACCCGAGGAAAAATAAAAAGGGTTTTCAGAAAACTCCTGAAAGCACTCGACATTTCTCTTATTTCATCCTACGTATTTGCAGTTCGCTTGGAGCAAAAGAAAAATAAGCTAATGTTTATGAAACAAAAATTTCTTGCAGATGGACGCGGAATACAGCATGAAGATGGGGGATCTCGTGAGGAATCTGCGTCGAGCTTTTCCGTAGTTCATGTAATCTCCTGCAAAATTATCTTCTCGTCAGAAGCCGGCGAGCAACAGCGTACAAAACCCTAATAACAATGATAATAATAGGTCATTCATTTCGTTTCCTTTGTATTGGGTCAAGGTGTTTGAGACCCCTGGGGAGAAAAAGAGGTGCCCGTGAATTAGTCTCTCTGAACAGACACCACCAAACTCCAGGCTTTAGGATTTTAGCCTGGAGTCCCTATTATTTTTCAGGTGGGTTTTTTTTTCCCCTTATTTTTCGCGTGGTTGACCCGTTGACCACGTTCAAAATACCCACGTGCTGTATAAGAAAAGTCTCCAGGAAATTTTTCAAGAAGGGTTCTAGAGAGAGAGAGAGGCCTGACATTTTCAGATGAGACCTCTCTCTCTCTCTCTCTCTCTCTCTCAAGCTAGATTTTGCATGTGGTCTTTTCCTGGAGAGGAGAAAACTGGCATTTTAAATATTTTTAATAAGGTCGGATCAGCTTTTGAGTCGCCTGAAGAGGGGCTTGTTGTCTGTCCGCCCGCTTTTAGGGATTGAATTCTGGTGATGTTTATATAACCTTATATCTCCACTAGTATTTAATTTATTGGACATCCATGAGTGATTAATGCGTAGTGATGTACTTGCCTGTCATCAAAATTTGAATACAAATCCAAGATCAGCATCTCCTCCTCTGTTTCCAAGACAAGAGAATTATTTTATCTTGTCTTTATTTCAATATGCACAATTGGACATGACAAGTCTTGTTGATAAGTACGAGCGTGTCGCTCTTCGTGAAATTATGTTTAGTCTCTTCCGCTGTTTTTTAGTTTTTTTGTACAGCTATTCTCTTTATTATATGGTTCCAATATAATAAGATGTATGCATAAATAAACCATGTTATGATCAGTCAAAAACTATATATAACATATGACAACATGTATTTGGCGAATAAATGATATCTAAAGATTATTAAAAATTATTTACTCACTGAAAAAATCAATAATCCAATAAACTCATCAATCACAACTTGAAAAATCTGCCATTCGAATTTTGGACAAATGTTCGAATAAAGCCATCCCATTCCAAATTCGCACAATTTCCCAGTTTGGTATTCTTCAATGAGCTAGTTCCAACTACTGCCTCCGATAAACTGACACCTTTACCACCACACCACCACTACCTTTTTTGGAAACTAAACCTATTTGAGGCACTCTTGATAATGTCCATGACTTCTCTTAATTATTTTGTTGTCCTTTCCACAAAGGCATGGGAATGGGATAAGTACACTATCAATGCCAAAAGCCGTGTACGGCACTCACTTTGGTGCTAAAAGTTTTCGTCGAATCACTTAAGTGCCAAATCGAAGAAAAAACGATCACTTTGGTGCCACCGACGAGAGATTCCGGCCAGATTAATTACGTGGCTTTTATATTTTAAAAAAAAAAAGTTGCTCGGCTTTTAAACGACGTCGTTTTCCATCCTCTTCAAGAAACGATGTCATTTTGCCGTTATATGTGGACATCCTCGCAAAAACGACGCCGTATAGCTCATACATGGATTGAAATTAGGGTTAGGGTTTCTTCTTCACCACTCGGCCACCGTGGCTGGGCCACCATTGTAGATGCTCGACCAAGTGAGCGAGGAGAGAATGAGATTGTTGCTCAAGTAAGAAGTGGCAGGAAGAATAGAAGGCGAGGGCGGAGGAGGAGGAGGAGGAAGAAGAGGGGTCGAAGGTACCGCTACTGGTGCGCCACTGCTGCCGTCGCCGCCGGTGCCGTTCGCTACTAGTGTTGTTCTTCGGGAAAGAAGATGACATGCCTCCTCTCTCTCTCTCTCTCAATTTGGGGATTTAGGGTTTCGATTTGGGGGAAAGAAGCCAAACGACGTCGTTTTGTGGTTTAGGTGCTGACTGTACTCTCCAGCGAGCCACGTCAACTTAAAAAATTAATAAAAAAAGTGCCACGTCGAATTTCCGGTCAATCTAATCAAAGTTGGCACTAAAATGATCGTTTTTCAAATTTTTTAGCACTCAAGTGATCCGACAGAAACTTTTGGTAACAAAATGAGTGCCGTACATAACTTTCGGCACTGATAGTGTACTTATCCCACCTATCCCATATCATTCCATTGCTTTCGAAACTTTGGATGGTTTCCCTACTACCATTTTGAGCTTGAGAGGCTATTAGAAGATATTGTGAGATTGTACGAGCATATGGTGGGAGAAAAAATTGTGCAATCGGCCCTAAACTTATTATATAGATATCAATCTAGCCATAAATTTTTTAATTTTACCGATTTATTTGCAATCTTTCTAGCAACATGATAGTATATCATGTAGGACCGCCATTTGTGATTGGACCAATAGTAAAGTAATAGCTTAAACTTGTTTGCCTAGTTCTTTGTTACAAAGGTTCATGGCGAACGTAAATCAAACTCAGGATCTCGTAAAAAACAATTGATTTTTACACCATTAGGCCAACCATTTTGGTAGCAATCAGTTCTCAGTGTTATCGTTCATAGGGGGAATGATACGGAAAATAGCACGGGACCAGCAAAAAGAACAACATTAAATGATGATAACTAAATAAGCAAGGCATGCCCTATTTCCCATCGTTAAATACCATCGGTACTTCAATTTTGATTGGACGCTTCTATATTGGTCCTCAAGTAACCAATCCGCATCATAACACGGCTGTAGAAATTATGTTGTCCATTCTATGCAAAGTATATATATATATAATTGGACGGTGATTCAATAGTAAAAATACAGTCAAATAGTGCCACCCAGCATAAAGTACAGTCAGCTCTTGGATTTGTCAATTTCGGTGAGGCAATTCGTGTTGTTCAATGAGGACTCGCGTTTGATTAACTGCGATTTTTCTCATTGAAACACGTTATACAGCAAGTTGGACAAACAAGGCTAAAGTTGTCTCCTCTGACCCAAATAGAAATGAAGAAAAAGACGAAGCTTTCCGTCTTTTATGGACGGTGATTCGATAGTCTAATCTCTCAGTTTTATAAAAAGTAAACCTTTTTAATTTGCTTTTCTTTATCTTCGTTTTTTTTCTTCTTTTTGCTTTGAATATATGACGAGAGCTCGTCCAAAAGTTTAGGAGACTGCAATAAAATAATCCGATCCAATTATGACCTTCACTAAGTCCACCATTGAGTGGTATGCTACAAAAATGTTAATAGGGCCATGTTGGTGGACCGTGATAAAGACTTTGAATTAAACAACATTTATTATTTTTTAGGAGGAAATCATTGGTCCCCCAATTTTCCTTTTGTTTTTGCTCAGATGTCACGCCGCGGCAAAACTTCGACATGTCTCCCTTTAATTGTGACGGCCATGATCATAGGTGCTCTAAAAAAAATCTATTGAGAAAAGAAAATATCTGATCTAGCTGAAAGAAGTCCACTTTTCCAACTCCCTCTCGCTTTATAATTGGATTTTGCTTTGCTTGATTTTACAATATCATCATATCATATGTGAGTTCGAATCTTTTCCGATTAGGAGTATATAAATTTTTAAAACTACTCATCTTTGAAAGATAATTAGAAATATAGATTTCAAAAACAATATTATTTCATGAGAAATGAGAAGATTAATAAAATATTATTTGTTTAATATTTGAAAAATGCCTTAGTTTAAGAATAGAATACCTTGCTCACTCTTTAACTACGTTTTGCTCTGCTTGAAAGTATGACATCATCACATCATATATGAGTTTAAATGTTTTTGAATCAGGAGCGAAGAAACGTGACAACTTCTCATCCATTAAAGATAATAAGAATCCATATTTCAAGAGAATATTATTTCATGAAAAAAAAAAAAAAAAAAGAGATTAATAAAATTGTGTTTAACTAATTATTTTAAATTTACTTTACTTTTCGAATAAAAATCGACATTTTGCTTTGCTTGAAATTACAACACTATAACATCATGAGTTTATATCTTTTCAGATCATGATGATTGCACAGCTGCTCATCTATTAAAGATAATAAAAAATATTATTTCATGAGAAAAATGAGAAGAATAATTAAATAGTGTTTGCTAAATTTATTTTAAAATTGCCTTTCTTTGAGGATAATATCCTCATTCCCATTGGTAGGAATTTCAGATTAGGGTTTTCAGTCTGGTCCCACTTCTTTGTTCTTTTTGCCCAGCTTCTAGAATTTGTGTCATCCATGGTTGATGACTCGTTTCTAAATTTATAACAAGCACATGCATGCAAGTTCACATTCACCTGTACCACAGTACCGGTGAATGCGCAAAAGAAAAAATAGGTGGGGTACGTCAATATATGAAATAGATTATATATATTATTTGTAAAGGAATCGGTTCTAATCTTGGGAGTCTTTTGTGGGATGTTCATTTGAGGTGAGATATCATTAATTCATATGAACAAGAATGCCAAAAAACGAGAAAGTTCCAAAGTGGTTAGATATTAACATCTATGCGATAAGACAGTGTTTCATGCCTAAATTAAAGAAAATGATAAGATCATCGTAATTTTCAGTAATAGTAATGTTAATTTCGAGATCTTTATGGTAAAGATAATCTCGAAACTTGTGTACTTCTTATCTATCACCTTATCGATTGAACTATATGTACTTCTTATTATCGAAGTCTTTGGGGATCTAGAAAATTTTGTATGGGTACTTCGTCAAAAGAAAATTGTCACTTATATGGTTTATTATCATTAGCAATGTCCATCGAGTCGGCAGATTAAATTGTTAGTAGGTAAGTTCCATCGGTCATGGGCATCAATTATTCAATAAGGGTGAAAGCGAAATAGAAATTTCTATTTTGGAATCAAATTATACACCGTGCACCGCTAGTGAAAAGTCAATTTCCATAGTCAGGATTTTCGAGTGAGAGATGGTGTCACATCTTTGAACCATTCTATAAGTAGATATCACATATATATTGACTATGTAATTTGTATCTTTTGTTAAGAACATTGAATGGTTTCCTAATAATACCTATGGTCATATTTGTGCGACAGACTAAGGATAACTCGTTGGTCTGATAGATATAGAGGTCATCCCAAACCCTAGGATTGATGCATGTGGACGAAGCATTGGGAGATTTTCGGTTCAGGACTAAAATTTAACTGCTATATATGGTTTGAGGGGTGTTTCATGAACTTTCGGGTAGTCGAATTTTATGCCTATGCTCCTAAATTATTTTATAAATAAATAAATAAATAATGTCATCCCATTCCCAGAAGAGTGCTAGGGGCAAGATTTTTTCCTTAATTAAGGCTAGTTTCAAGAGACAATAAGAAATTGAGGTTGAGCTCGTGACTTAGACATCGTAAGGCCCAAAGTTCTAGCTATAACGTGCGCTCTTTGGAGACAACATGCTTTTGTCACATACATTATCAGCACACAGCTCGCTACTTGCGGCTTCATGAAACTCCAATTACTTAAGACACGTGAGCCGTTTTATGGACATCAATGGTCGCTATGTCTAGGATTGAATTTCAAAATATCAACTTGTTCTTTTAGCTAGTAATATAATGTTTCAAATGACATTTCATGGAGAGAAGACGACATGATTTCATGAAGCGTAACTTTCACACAAACATAAGTTTAAAATGGAGAGAGTGGAAGACAGTTACCCACCAAGGGCAGTGGATACTATTTTTCACTTTTCATCTAATTTAGAACATTGGTCATAAGCAAGACCTTAAAAGGCTTTGACCACCAAAAAAGTCTGAGTAGAGGCAGGGATTTGGGCCTCGATAAATAATCCAGCCTGCAGGGCTCTCCCGCCACATCCCCCCTTCCAAGGGTAGGGAAGGGACCCCCCTTGACTCCCGCAATGCCTTCCCCAGGTTAGCCTGGGTGCGGTACAGGAGAATGATAAGGCCAGGCCGAAAGGCCTGGTGTGGCGGCGACGAATTTTGGGTTTGTTTTAGAACTGAAAATTTAGGCCCAATTTCATGGGCTAAAACTCATACGGGTCCTAAGTTTCAAACGACTTATGAGTGAGGCAGAGTCCACGACTGGTTTGATGGGATTCATGGGTCTCCATTGGCGGATAATTTACCCCATCAGAAGATGGGCTTTGATCAAGTGGTGATATAGCATACTTTTAGGGAGGAGTGCTTGGAGATTGACCAATTTGAAGCCCAACTAGATATGTCCTTTGATGTGATTGGGAGTTTCTCATTCATTTTACGAGTACTGGTAGATTTAGCAGGATTGATCCACGAATTAGTGCATTTAAGTGAAATTGGCAGACTGTAAATGATTATATCAAACATTATGGAAATCAACGATCACTTTTTATAAACTAATTTTGTCAAACAGTATTACTATTTCTAGCATTCTTCTAACATTTTAAACAAGAGTCAGTGTTCAATGTTCCACTAAATCGAAAATAGAGAGGAGTAAACGCGATAAAGGATAACACTAAGTTGTGAGATATAGTGAAGTACCATGATTTCTTTTGTATTGTATCAACACAACATCATCATTTTCTGTATCACTTTGATTCCCCTATATACCTGGCATTGCAATTGTCGTCACCACACTAGAGTTCGGAAAACTTGGATTTTCAGAACAAAGGCTCCACTTTCTTTAATGCCCCAGTACAATTTCGAGCATGTCTTACCACGTTGAGTATTGGGACACGATAATAAGCCTAGATTTACTTAGAATTAGCCCAAATATCAAAACAAGTCGCATTCCAGCTTGACAAAATGCACGTTCGAATCAAGACAAAATTCGAGTGGATTTGTTGAAGTAGACCGGAAATAATCACCGGCACATTTCATTTCTGCAGGGGGATATGGTCCTGCAGTTTCAGCAAGCCCACACTCGGTGGGCCTCGCTTAGACCAGAAAACTAAACCATAAAACAAATGACAAGATAAGGTTGGGCCCAGGATAATCGCGCAATAAAGAAAATAGTTTTTTTTTTTTTTTTTTTTCTATGAGATCACAAATTCAAGTCATATCATGAATGGATCCTTATCAAGTCAAAATTTACAGATCTGAGTAGATTGAGTGGCGATGGCTTTTGTCTAATGGTTCGCAAGAATAGTCCCTTGACAAAAATGTTAAGAACTCACATGCATAATATGTCGAAAAATGAAAAAATTTGAAGGGGTTAAATATGAGCTCTTGGTGAAGTAGGACAGTGTTAATGAAAAGGACACGATGAAGGATAGAAAATTGAATTTCTAAGGTTGAAATTACACGCCAGGGATGAAAGAATACTTATTGCTGACAAAATTCCTATTGAATCATATTGACATGCAATACATACAATTTTGTTGCACCTTTGACCCATTCTCTAAGTACATTTCCGCATATACTATGTGCGTTGTATCTACCTTTAAGAACTTCGAATGGTTTTTTACAGTAATATTTGTGCAACAAACTAAGCACAACTCGTTGGCTTGATAAGTTGAGGGTCATCCCAAATCTCAAGGTCGACACTTGTGGTTAGAGTATTGGGAGATTTTCGGCTCAAGAATTGAAGATTCCTAATTTGAATCTCACACGTGTAAACTGTTCTAAATTATGATTACTTAAACGGGCCAAAAATTTGAATTAATCGTTTCATGAAATTTGCAAGGTGTTTCATGAATCTGTGGATAACTGAGTCTTCACGTCTATACTCATGAATTATACATTTTAAAATGTTATGCTAGAATAGCATGAGGGGTAAAGATTATTTCCTTGACTAAGGCTAATTTCAAGAGAGAACAAGAAGTTGCAGTTGAACTCGAGATTTAAACTGCAAGGCAAAAAGTTATGGCTATAACGTGCATTCTCCTAAGACAACGATATGCTTTTGTCACTATATACTGTCGAAACACAGCTTGCACTACTTGGGGCTTTCTGGTACTCCAATGATCGAAGTATAAGCCATATCGCGGAACATCAATGGTCTAGGATTGAAGCTAGAGAATATATTTTTGTTCCATAAGATTGCAATATGATGTAAAAACGACATTTCATGGAGAGAGACGACATGATTTCAAGAACTGGAACTTTCACACAAACATAAGTTTAAAACGGAGGGAGTGGAAGACGGTTACCTACGCGAGGGCAATGGAGACTATGTCTTACTTTTTATCCAATGAAAAGTCGGGTAAAATTAAATCAAAGAATTGTGAGAAAGGCCAATGGGGGATCTCCTCCTCCATAATAGTAATAGGAGAAAATTATCAAAAAAATCCTAAACCTATTACAATTTTTTCAAATCAGTCCCAAACAACTTCTTTATTTTTTTGCCTATTCAATCCTAAACATTTTGCAATTGTACCAATTTAGTCCATCCGATTAATTTTGATTGGCCAGTGTTGACATGGACACTAGCTGACTTCCCAATGTTGGCATGGCAATTTTTAAATAATATTTTATTTTTAAATTTTTTTATTTTCTTTTTTTCTTAGTTTTCTTCTTCTCTTCCCCCACATTGGCCGACGAAGCTCCAGCAAGGGTTGCAGCCCTCGCTCGGTGTCACCCAGATCTGGGCAAGGCCTAGGGACCGTGGGCGAGGCCCCCTTTGCCCGCAGAGAAGCCATGGTTGTCTCTGGCCTTGTCTAAATCTAGGTGATGCCGAGCACGAGTAACGGCCCTCGCTAGCAACTAGTGGGGGCTCCGTAGCCCTTGCCGAAGCCTCGCTAGCGACTATGGGGAAAGAGAAGAAGAAAATTGAGAAGAAAAAGGAAAAATAAAAGAAAAAAATAAAAATAAAATATTATTTAAAAATTATCACGTCAGCATTGGTAGGTCGAAGTCCATGTTAGCGCCGACCGGTTAAAATTAGTCGGATTGATTGAATTGATACAATTACAAAAGGTTTAGAACTGAATTAACCCAAAAAAAAAAATATTTATAGATTTTTTCATTGACTTTTTGGGTAATTTTCCCCACAAATACAATAGATAGTCGTGGACTCTAAAGATAAAGGTAGGAATGATTTGGGTTTGTTCTAGAGCTGAAATTTCGCCCTCATCGACTCAAAACTCACATGGGTCCTAAATGTCAAAAGGGTTATGACTGAGGCAGAGCCCATGAGTGGTATTATGTGACCCATGGGTCTCTATTGGATGATAATTGCCCCATTAACAAGATGGGCTTCGATCAAGTGGTGATATAGCATGCTTTCGGGGAGGAGTAATTGGAGATTGACCAATTTGAAGCCCAACTAGGAGTGTCCCCTGATGTAAATGGAAGTTTCTCAATCATTGTCCAAGTAATGGTAGAGGTTTAGGAAGATCGATCCACCCATTAGTGCATTTAAGCGAGGTGGCAGATTGTAAGTGGATTATATCCACCATTTTATGGAAGATGCCAATCCTACAGCAACGTGTCTAGCATTTTTCTTGTTTGTTAGATAAATCTTAGCGTCCAATCTTTTCGCCAAATCAAAAGTAGGGAGGAACAACCACGGTAGGAGACAGCAACAGGTCCTGAAAGGAAAATGGCAAGAAAATCTCCACTATTTTTTTTTTATCTTCTATCCTCTTTGTTCTCACGAAAATTTTAAATTCTTAAATTTTTTCCCTCAAATTTTCTTTCCGCCTATTTTCCCCTATTTCCCAAGCATAGCCAAATACCCATGACCTCTTTTGGTTTGTATCAAATACCATATACGGATCCATCTCCTAGCATCATGCAAACGGCCTCGAAGTGGCTTGGGACAGGTTCACCCCCAAATACCCTCAAAATGTGCGTGACATGTGCGATGGTAAAGGGACGCGAGAAGCCCACTTGACAAAAAGCATGTCCAAATCAAGACAAACTCGGAAGTTGACCTGACAAACAAGCAAGAAGACAAGACACGATGCTTGATATTGACAACCCCAAATTTGTCACCGAGCGATTTCCAATTTTAAGACACGGAGAAAAAGGGGGAAAGGTTTTTAAAGGAAGAATTTCGAGTGGATTTATGGGAAACTTGGGCATTCAGACAAAGGGAGATCAGTCGACCTGAAAAAATGACCAGTAGATTTAAGTACTACGGTGGGATATGGTCCTGCAGTTTCAGCGAGCCCACGCTCGATGGGCCTCATTTTGAATTCAAAATTAAACAATAGAACAAATGAGAAGATAAAGTTGGGTCTAGTAAAGAAAAAAAGTTCATCTTCTACGATACCACAAGTTCCGGCCATATCGTGCCCGAATTTCTATCAAATCGTGTCTTGAACATTTGCTAATTTGTGCGAAGAGAGTTCCGGACTTTCTGAAACTTAATCAAATGACGCTGTGGTACCACCTCAGACGTTTGATTACTGAATAGATTGAGAGTGGCAATATGGCTAGAGTCGAACGGTCCACATCATGTGCGGAGCACTTACGGCTTGTTCAGATGGGCAGTCGCGCCGACAGGCCCTTCCCCAGCTTTTTAATCTCATAAAGAAAATCTGGGCTCAGGACCACTACCACCTATATCTGCCCAGAAATGATTTGTGGTCCATAGGTGATCTCTCCTTCTGGGAAGCCTGGACCACGGTGTCTCCTTTCCTTTCGCCTTACGACATCCCATCCGGATGGGGGCATGCATGTTGTGTCAAGTGGTCGATTCAACATCAATTTCTAGTGGATCTAAAAGCAAACTACCCATTCGTGGCATGTGCGCTTGTAGTTATAGAACGAGGCCGGACGGAAAAGTGGGCAAAACCATGTCTTTGAATTGGGGGATCAGGTCGGCGTCGGTGCTAAAATTTGTTATGTGCCGCTCGCTTGAGAGCTAAATCATTTCAAATGATACTTTTATATGCCTCAACTTATAAAAAGAATTGTTTAAGTGACTCCAACAACTTGACTATTGTTAGCATGCTATTGTTTCAATGTCAAGGACTCGTCGGAGTAGCTTAAATAGACATTATTAAAACGTTTTCACACTAAAACAATCGTTCACAGAATTTCAGCTCTATATCCATAGTTCATAAACTATTGGCACCAAACATTTCAATATTGCGTGGTGCAGAATTTTTTGTGACAAATAATCCATCGATCCAAAAATTGAGAAAATGGGGTTAAATTGGTTCCCATAAGTGGCCTAGCATTGGTAATGCATTTTCACAAGGCTCAAAGCTCTATTGTTCAGTCTCACAATAGAGCGAGGTCAGAGAAGCAGCGAGCTGCGAAGTAAAGAATGGCAGGTGAGAATATTTTGCTCATTTCCTTCTCTTTATGGAGGAAAGCAAGTAGTTCTATGACCTTCGACGAAGTTACTTTGGGAGAGACAGAGAGTCCGTGATCTTACTTATGCATCTGACAAAGTAGAGAGTAATGATGGTGATGATGGAACATTTGCTTTGAGATTTTGCTTCTAGGTCGCGATGTTGTTTTGGCACTTTCTATACAAACAACTAATTCAATGCCAAAACAGCATGACCGATCACTTTAGTGCTAAATTTTTTATAAAATGTCTATTATTTAAACGTCTCCAACAAGTCATATCGCAAAATTTTATTTATTAAGACGATGTCACGTCGATTCTTTCAAGAAAGTAAGTTGCTAGAGTTATTAAGATGATTGTTTTTTTTTTTTAAATTGTGACATTTAAATGATGGTTTAAATTGTACAATAATCTTAGCACGTGTCATTTTTCCTTGATTTTGTGAATAGATGGTTTCACTTTATAATGGTAAATGAAGAGAGATATGATATCCAAGATACTTCTATCAGTCTCTAGTCTCTTCTCCCTGAGGCTACATGCCATCACAAAATCGCCAACTTTGAAGTTTGTCAATGGCGGCACCATACGTTGTGTGAGGGGAGTTGGAGGCGAGAGACAAGGGGGAGGGCTTGCCAACAAGTAATGCGAGGTAGGAGGAGGAGAGAGAGAGAGGTGATGACAACACAGTATGAACATTGAACATTTATCATTGTAAGTTATAAGAAGCATGGGCCACCTAGTAGCTAAATTACTTTTTATTATGAATAAATAGCATAATATATAATGTCCTAGGAGGTTAGTATTCATTACTACAATCAAACAATCAACGGATATAGACCTCTATAGATTGCTAGTAGGAGAAAGATTTAGATTTATATTTTGAATATTGAAGTAAAAGAGACACATAACTCATTTGTGTGATAAATGGGTCACATGAGAGTATGAGTAGCAACACTTTGGATGAACATAATACCATGAATAGCAGGCATAACTAAATGTGTCTTTGATTGGTGGGTTACAAGTTATGGATATCACTCACATGCCAACTTAACTAAATATGAATATAGGCGATGTCCATCATTATAATTTATCAATTAAAATGTCATTTTTTTCTCCGATAATATAGAAGAAGGTAAGACCCTTAATCACATGAATGATGAATGACACACCGGACATAGACATATTTTTCACCCATTAAGGCTTGTCACAATCATATCAAACAAAAGGAGGGCTTCTCTTTTATCTAGAAAACATGGCGAGAAACCTACTCATGTATACTCATGACATCTGCCCATATCACTTGAGAAGTCCACTCTGGTACCCATTATAACGGGTCATGATTTTCCTGGCTGAGGATAAGCTCGTCCGAAACCTAGGGAGCTAGCTGAGACATCATAACATCCTTCCCTCATTAGATCGTTCTCAAGATCAGTTCAATGGATCGCATTATAACAACAACTAAGCGTAACACGCTTTATTTGACTTTGAGCGTCTAATCCTTCAAGCCAAACATGTAGATAACTTCAGAAAACCTTAGTAGATTTCGGCTTGTCATGGGCATCATCTGAAAAGCAGCATTAACTCCCAAGCAACTTGTTGCATCACAGTCACCTCTATCTTATAAGTTCTTCTCCAAGAAGATGAACATCACGTCCTCGGAATGTCAACACAAAAACCTAGATTCACTTCCATGAACAAGTTAAATACATATCATGCCTTCTGCAATCATCATACTTCGTCCCACTGTCACAAAAGCCCCACTTCTAAGCTCGGATGTGACTGTGCCACGGGCCGCATCACTTGGGGTCTTTAGAACTAGGAGAATATACCGGGTAAACTATTTTGTTCCCTGGACTCAAGTGAAAATTCCTAACAAGGGAAGTCAACAAAGCGGTGCTGCTGCTATGTCTTCAGAAAGGGTGGACCACATATCATCGAATCAACCCCTTACCTGTTGCTCTTTAATCATAAAAGCAAGGTAACATCAGTAACCTCACTATATAGTAAGTGCAAAAGAACTTACTGAAATTGCTGTATATGCTAAAAAAAGCTGGCGCTTCAGATATATATATATATATGTGTGTGTGTGTGTGTGTGTGTGTGTGTGTGTGTGTGTGTGTGTGTTTGAACTCATTATGGATTAGTCTAAAATCAAACTAAATATACACCGAGTACGGAAAAATTACCTACTTAGTCTTAAATCTATTGTATAAATATCATTCTCATTCAGTTCTAAACTTTCATTTTTGGTAATTTAGTCCTATACCTTTGTACAAAATTTCAATCTAATCATTTTGAACAATTTTCGCAAGAAATTGCTTACATGGAGGTCAAGTCATTACCGCCATCTTACGTGACACATTACGACATCAACGATTTTTAGTGAAAATTGGTCTAAAAGACTACATTGAAATTACGCGTAAAAAATTTATTAGTAAATTGAGAAAATTGAAAAGTTTAAAATTGAATTAATATTCGTATAATAAGTTGGGACTAATTAAATAATTTCCCTCTCCTATGTTACTATGCAGCCGACCTAAGTGAGATGAGACCATGATATTGATTGGATTATTGTATACTTCATTTGATCTATCATCTCATAATATCATGTTAGGTAGCCGGAGACCACCAATAAAGTCTCTAGGAACAAGGAATCTACTAGCGTTTAAGGGCGTCTCCCTCAACTTATTTTGTCTCAACTTCCTTAGCACATACTTAATTTGATTCCATGACATCAACATATCAATTATTTGGCACCAAATCAATGAGCTTGTTCCAGAACGAACCGAGTTCAAACAAAAGCGAAATCACATCATGCTGTTTGGCCCTGTGTCGATACCTCCTCGCATAGAATATATACATGCATTGCTAAACCAGAAGAAGATGATGACCATCAAAACCCTAGGAAAGGGACATAACATGATTATATACAAATCGCCGTATGAAGTTGCAATGTGAAAACGATCATTATGAACTAAATATGGTAGACACCTGTGATTGTGTCCTTGGCCTGCGTCAAACCACTTTAGCATACCTAAAGTTAGAAATAAAAAATATTATCTGCGCACGTAAATATAATATAAGATAGACGACTGTTAAGCTAATAACATTATCGTTTCTATCTTTACCAAAAAAAAAAACATTATCATTTCTATTGTTCTTAAGAAAGAATGTGGGGGAAAAGTGCTAAAAAAGTCCTAAACCTTTTGTATTTACACCAATTTAGTCATAAACATTTTTTTGGTACCAATTAAGTCCTAAACATTTTTACATTATACCAATTCAGTCCTTTCCGGCCAATTTTGGCTGGATTTTGCTGACTGAACACCGACCGGCTGACGTGGCCTGATCGGCGCTGACATGGACGACTTTTAATAATATTTTCATATTTTTTATTTTTTATTATTTTTATTTTTTTGGTAAGGTAAGAGATAAAAAAAATTATTTTTTATTTATTTCTTTATTTTTTCTTTTTTTCCTTCTCCTCCTTCTTCCTCCAGCCGGTCGCCGAACCTCGGTGACCAGCTAGAGGCAACGGCCTGCAAGGTCGAGGTTAACCTCGCCAGCCACCTTGCTAGTGGCCGCGAGGGTGGCCTCTCGTGGGGTGGCGAGGGTTGAGCCTTGCCCGCCCAGTGTGAGGGTGCCCTCAAGGCCTGGGCGGTGAGGCTTGCCCTCGTCAGATCGGCGAGGGTCGAGCCTTGCCCATGGCCGGGTTGGCGAGGCTCACTCTCGCCGGCCATGGGGGCGAGGCTCGACCTTCGCCGCCCGGGCCTTGAGGGCCGCCTCACGGCAGATCCATCGCCTATGGCCAGTGAGGGCAAGCCTTGCTAACCCGGCACAAGGCTGCCCTCGCGGCCTAGGCAGCCTCGAGCTGGCCTCACGCCAAGTTGGCAAGGCTCGCCCTCACCGCCCAAGCCTCAAGGGTAGCCTCATGCCAGATCCGACGAGGGCGAGCCTCACCCACTCGACATGAGGCCACCCTCGAGGCCTGGGCGACGAGGGTCGAGCCTCGCCCATAGTCAGCGAGGTTGAGGTTTGGCGAGCGGTTGGAGGAAGAAGGAGGAGAAAGAAAAAAGAAAAATATTAAAATATTATTAAAAATTGTCAACGTCGATGCGATGATCAAGCCAAGTCAGCCAGCCGGCATCCAGTTAACAAAATCCGGTCAAAATTGGCCGAAAATGACTAAATCGGCGCAATATAAAAAGGTTTAGGACTTAATTGGCACAAAAAAAAAAAGGTTTAGGACTTAATTGGCAAAAAAAAAAAGGTTTAGGACTTTTTTAGTATTTTTCCCAAAGAATGTGTATTCTGACTTATTTGAACCATAATGATCCCATATAGTTCATAATATTGCTTCTCTCCTCTTTTTTCCTGGAAAGAAGCGAAAAGTAGCAAGAAAAATAAACTCTCGTGCGCTTAAGCCGATTCACAATCGAAATTTTGTTAGGCTAGCACGACCTTCGTGATAATTAAGTAGCATAAAAAGAGTAGACGTATATTCTTTCAAGGGCTATAACATGAAAGGCGTCATCTGCATTCAATTATACTATTTTTGGTACCTTATAGATTCTTATTGCGCATGGTTTAGGAAAGATTCCTTCAATCATTGCTTGGTAAATGCTAGGCCTGAACCGTTTGCACAACGCGGGGAATACCTTGAATTATATAGATCAAATCTGAATGCAACATAAAATGACACGACACACTAACTTTATAAATTGACATAAATTAACATGTTTTCATCATAATTACGTTGTTTGGCTGGTAGAATCAAAACCAAAGTGTTTTAGATCAACACGAATTACAAACATGATTATGACACGCTGATACGAATTGCCAACCTAAATAGAAGTGGTGGAGTTCTGCTGCAACACGCTTAAAACATCATTTCGGCAAGTTTATATATTAATCATCTCTTCCGCATTACAGCATGGTAATAATGATGGACGTGGAAATTATGGGCAAGAGGCCAAAACCAGCTTTTGCTTCTTAATGCACCGCAATTTCACAAAACCATTTATTTATACTTGCACCACACAATCTAGAGAGGAAGTACTAATTGAACAATCACTTTTAGCCGTTGCTGCATGATGGAATGTTGAGGGGAGCACTCGATCGATTCTCTCCTTTCGATTTAGTCAAAATGATGAGTGTGTTCTTCAATAAGTTGACAGACCCCAACTGAAGATATCGATGATGAGGCCCATGTGGGGGAACTTAGGGATGAAAATTGAGAATATTATTGCTGGATTTTGATGACTATTGAGGTTGGATTTTCAATTTGGTTCCATAAAGTAAGTTTGCATAATGTGATTCCCTAGACAATGCAAGAAAAAGCAGACAAAAGAGCATAGGCTTTTGCAGGCTGTGAAAGTTTAGTGCTTGTGTAATCATCTTCCACATTTCCTATGCTTTTTAGCAGGATTTTTGTTAATTTGCATGGGCCAACGAGTCTTCTGGCAGATTTAAAAAATGTTCAAAGTCCAAAGACGTAGAGACCCCGCTCAGATGTGACAGAGAATGATTACAATAGTGCCAGAATCTGTTGACTTTATTCTCGCCCCTTTTACCGCATTAATATGCATTAAATTAGCACAAAGTTCAAAAATTTTATAAAACTAAATAAGAACGAAAAAAAATTGCATCCTAAATCCTAAACCTTATATACGGAATACAACTGGCTCATAAATCTATCGATTGGTCCAATCAAAGTCCTAAATTTTTACCCAAGTCCTAAAAAATTTAATTTGTTCGATTAAATTCTTAACCTTTATTCCAAAGAAAATAATTAAATCCTAAAAATATGTTGAAAAGTACATGCCACACGTAGGCAATTTTCAATTTTATTCTTTAAAAAGTTTAGGATATGATTGCATTTCATAGTCAAGATTTAGGACGTCATGTGCTATTTTCAAATATAAACACAACATTTTAGATATGGGAATTTAAATGACTATAAATTAGAAAAAATTGCAAGATTTCTCAACCGTTTGAAAGGGTCATTAATTGGCTAATTTAAGTCATTATCACTGTCAAACCGTATACTTTATTAATTAATCCAATGTGCTAAATTCAAAAAAAATTAGAACAAGGAAATTTTTCAAAAAGAAGAAGAAGAAAACTCTTAATAGGAGAGGGAGAGGGAGAGGAATTTGAGTTGTGCTATCGATGTATGTTATGCAACTGAAACATATTAGAAGATGTTAAATCGTCTAAATCATATCACTTCAATGTAATGTTATATTTACTTATCAATTTCAAGTCTGTTTAAATTCTCAAATTAACAACTTATTTTCTTTTTTTTCATTTTAAATCCGTAATTTTCTTATCTTCTATTTTTTTTATGATCTTTCTGAATTAAACAGACTAAAATTGAAATTCATATTTTATGGCGACAATTTTACCTTTTTTATATGATGTATGTTACATACAAGATTTGAGGGCAAAATGTTGTTTTAGAAAAAATCAACGAAAATGTAAGACATTATCCCCACAAAACATACGCATGACACATGCTAATATACATGATCAATGGTGTTGATAATACAACGAAAAGCAAGTCCAAGAGGGCAAAATGCGACTTTTCAAAGTTTGGGGGTTAACGTACACAAACCCCCAGTTTATATAGGCGGGGTAAACTGAAATTTTTCTTATGTCGAACCTTATAAAATCAAATCCCTGTAACGTGGCATCAAAGCAAATACTACCGATATCACAAAACGATCTTTCGAGAGTATTTTTATTTTACCAAGTTACGTAGGAATGTGTGTGATCTCCATTTTCACGTGGTATTTGTAATATTCTTAAGCATTGCTGAGAGGGACACTCAGTTTTTTGCACTTTGAAAAAGCAATGTTGTGCATGACACGTTCAAATAGACGGAACGTCCAACGAGCTCCCACTAGTCATATTCCTCATGTTAGAAGATATCATTGAATAATTATTTTAATAGTGCTATAAGTGGGGATCATTAATGATAAAGCAAGAAGCCCTCATTACTAAATAAATATAGGGGTCCGGTGCTATTAAATGGTTGTCAGCCAATAAGTCAATGGGTGTTAATTTTCTAAAGTTGTTTATTGGCCGTGGATATTGTGGTTACAACAGAAGACATTGAGTACAGTCTCTTGCAACCAGAGATTATTCAGATAACCTCTATGATTGACTCAATCCGTCAAGACAATTGAAAATTTTCGATTCGAAAATTGAAGGTCACCCGTTTAAACCCACTAATTACATGCAAATTAACACTTACAGAACATTTTATGGACCTTCAAGTAATTATCTGGCCTCTGCTCTGCTCTACCCTTGGATTAACCGAAACGAAAACGAGATCACCCAAATAATAAGTATTATGTTCATTTATTACTTCAAGATCCCAATTCAAAACATCACAACAATAATGGATATCATTCCAAATTCCAATCCAACCTTCCCTAGCCTATGTGATCTACGTTCAAAGAATTTAGGGCACCCCATTTCCCTACGCCCCAAACCGCGCACATGAACTTGAAAAACACTTGTTTCCCGTTTTCACACGATAATATACGTGCCATCAACCCACGTTCGCTGTCGTAAAGATTTCTTGTCGTGCTGTAAAGAACGATAAAGATCGGAAAAAAGATGAACACAGAAAGGGTTAATTTTTTTTTTCTTTTTCCACGGATCAAGAAAGAAACATGAAAAAGAGAGAAGCTTTCATGATCTCAAGGAAAGCTGGAGGAGTGGAGGACAAAAGGGTGGGGGACAAAAGGGAACACCGTTCGAGACCTTGAACTCCAACTTTGTTCCGATGGACGGAGTACAACGTGTTTTCTGGGGTGGAACTGCTTCGGGCTCGGGAATTTCTTAACCGAGCCCCAAGTTGTGTTCCTAGTTCCGAGTGAAGTTTGAAGGGTTTTTTCATTTTTAATGCTTTCAATTAGGAGCTGTTCTTCCTGCCCTAAAATTAAATTGAGTCGGTCCATTCAAACCGAATCTTTCTACCCACTCCATCTCAGTCAACATGCATTTAATTTGACCCCCAAAAATAATTGAAAAATACGTCCATTAAGATTATTAGAATAAAGGGAATAAAAGATTATTGCTGCACGCATTCTTGGATCGATGTGCTTCAGATTTTGTGCGTATCGATCCCTTTTTTTGGGGCTTTTTGAGTAGATTATCACTTAGTTTAGAAGAACTAAATACCACAAACATAGCATGATCCCTTAGGGTTTAATTTTGCTACACCTTTTATGTGTTATCTGTGGCCCTCTTCATTAATTTTAAGGATAATTTTGTTAAATTTTGATTTATAGCAAAAGCGACCATCTTTTCAAATACATTTGCTTCAAATTTAAGAATTTCAACAAGAATTAAACTCGACAGATTCATTTAGAAAAAGCAAACCAAATATTTTTTTATCTTAAAAGCACCCAAGATTATTCCATGTGAACTTGGCTTAATGCCTTGGGTACAAGACCGGCGGTTCTCCACACGATTCATCTGCATGAAACGATACAACATGGCATGCAATCAAACGGATTTGGGTTATATCTGAGGAGGTTCGTGTCATACACACCTATCAACCTGTCTAAATATGAATTGATACATTTAAGTTAATATGTTAACGTGTCATTTGTTTCAGTGCAACACAATTAGACAAGTTTTAACACTATAATGCTTATATTTAAAGATTTTTTAATTCTTAATATTTAGAAAAAAAATCAATGTCTAATAATAGAGAGTGAAATAAAAAATTAGAAACACAGGAAAAACTAATCCAATCATATATTTTAGAAAGTAAAGGACGATTATCTATATTGTCTAGAAATTTGTTGACACAAATGATTGTGTATCGACCTGTTCTACATGTTTATCATTTACTCGTGTAAATGTATATCTATTGCATGTTAATATGTAGTGTCACGTCAACACTTAATCAATGACACATTTAGTCATTGCATTAATCGTTTCGTGTAACTAATTTTATTAGGCGTGCCGTGTACGTGTCGAGGTAGTTCACCAAGTTTATTAGGTGCATCATGTTTGGACTAGCCATATTTGTATTATATCACCATTTCGACATGGCACAATTATCATGACATGAATAGCTAGCCTTACTTAGAGACATTTAACTCATCATTATCCCATTAAAAAATATTAGAAGGAAGGGATGCATTGAATTTCCCCGTCACAATATTTTATATGCTTGAGATTAACAAGTTGTGCTACATATATGATTAATTAGATAGACACCTAATCTCATCTACTTCATTATTTTATTTTTAGCTGTGTGTGGTAGAGAGAAAGTTACACCAGTTTAGGGAGAGAGGAAAAGCACTCCACATGCGAGAGTTTGTTGAAATGGGTGATCCGGGATTGACAAGATCATTTGTAGATATGTCTACTTTTTATGGTGAGTAAAAGCTTCAAGTCAAGATATTATTTTACTAGAGCAAGAATAAAAATAATAAAAAAAAAGCAAATTGCATTGTTGATGGTGTGAAGCTGTAGAGTATGAAGTTAAATAAATATTTTCATCGGCATTTTTACCTTTTTGTTGTTGGATCAGCTCGATTTCTTTATTTGCCTATCATGTATCTTATACATTACATTGCGGAGTTTTTATTTTATTTTTTAACAAGTACCCTATAGATACTTGTTAAACACTAAAACAAAGAAATATTGTCATTTCCAATGCATTGAAAATAATAACATATTTTCATTAAGCATGTGAACATTCATTAATAATATCATTTGGTGAATTGTGTTCTGAGTATTTGAAAAACCCAATATACAAAAGAAAACCAAATATTCATTATTCAATAACATCAAACTCCTTGTATTTGTATTACGTTTGTCTTTAAATAGTGTATGTGATGATGCAATAATACAAAGAAGCATACACGGCCCCTCTAATAAAATGTTCTGAACAGTCGTCAAGATTTATAAGTTTCATTTTCTTTTGTCCAAAAATAAATAAGGGCATTGAAAATTTTAAATCAAATTGTTTTTTTTTGTCGGACACTCAAAATGGACAAAATCAGCATAACCAATCGGATTTTTTTTTTTTTGGACAAACTCCATGACTCGATACACTATCCGAAAAGCCTTAGGAGCTCAATTCTACTTTAATTACAATTTCAACGCACTTATTATAAAAACAATTTAAAAGTCAATCGTTTTCGAATCTTTTTTTCTGTTTAAACCTCTCTTTCGGACACAAGAAACCAAAATGGATTCACTCGTCGTCATCATCACCATCACTTTCCAGAGTCCCAATAATGGTTCAAATCGTAGGTTTACCTCGTCCAAGCCCGGAGGGCTTTCTGGTCAATTCAGCTCTCGCCACGCACGAGGTCACGTGACCTGTATCCTCCCCCACTTCCCGAAAAGGGTCAGGGAAAGTAGCCGTAGCCCGTGGGGTCATCGAACGGTGAATAACCCACGAGGCGAGGGGCATTACGGTCAAAGCGCGGGGGGAGAGGGTGGCTGTTCAGTCATTTCCACCTCCCTCCGGCCGCAGCACGGGGGGACCAAGCTTTTGGCGTTTCCGCCGGGGGCGGTTGCGTAAATTCACCCGTTGCGGCTTGGCTCTTGCAATGATGCGAGCGACTGCACAGTGGCAGAGGGATTGTGGGGGGAGCGATTGGCTCTTCTGCTGGTTTTTTCCTCTCCATTGCCTGTCAGTCACTAGCCAGTCAAACCCATCTTTGACCGGCCCCAGCCCCACCACCGGGAATGTCATTGATTTCTTGAACCAGGAAAAAATCAAGGGTTTACTCAGGTAAAAAGGAATTTTGCAGGGTGCAAATTGATACGGGGAAATTGGCAAAACTGAGGGAGGATGCAAATTGGGGGTTCTCCTTAAAGTGGAGATGATAGGTGGTGGTGATGTGTGGGTGAAATTTTTTGCGACTAGCCGTTTCAGGTTTTTCAAATAGTAGGTCTAATTGTCGAAATAATCTCGCATTTCAGAGATTTTGTGACATGTTTTTTCTTGAATGTTTTTTAGAAAACTTCCTCTGCTATGACTGGTGAATAGTTTGTTAATGTGAGTAGTGATTGTTTTTCAAGTAGTGAAAACGATAGGGAGGGACAATTGGCAAGGTGCCGGTGTGAATATGAGGAGAAGACGAGAGTGGTAATTGTTGATGTCACCATGTTAATTTGCATGTTGATCATGTACATTGTTCTTCTGGTTTGGTCGGTTCTCTCATTGATATGGTGGGCACAAGCACAGCTTTGTTATGTAAGGATCAGCTTATACATTAGGAGAGTGCTTAGAAACATTTCCTAACAATTTGAATTGTCGGGTGAAATTATTTTTCTAACGGGAAATACGTATACAATTGTCATGCTTGTCAATCTTATGCATTTTCAAACATAACCGATTGCAAAATATCATAAAACCCAAAAATCGATCGGTGTGATAATTTTCTACATAGTCTCCCACGATATAATATAAAAGCATGAAGTATAGATATGTAATGGAAATATCACCATTTTAAGACAATCCTTTCTTATACGGCGAATAAAGAGCATAATATTTTAATGTTTACCCCATATAGAGCAGCTTATTAACGTTTTTTTTTTTTTTTTTTTTTTTTTTTTTTTTTGGTGATCCAGTAACCCCGTCGTCCCGTTCGTCACCTTACTGGGATGCACATACCGCCAAGTAAACCCCCTGAGGTGATCTTAGCGGAGGACCCACCACCCCGACATCACGCTTAAGACGCCGATGCTTCCACTGGGTTTTGACCCTTGCACCTTTCCCCCAAGGTTCAAGGTCTTATCCAGCTTCGCCACCAAGGCCTACAACACGCTAAAACCAATCAATTGCTCTAATGATTGGATTTAGCTAGAATGAACTCACAAAATACTTCAAACATATTCAAACATCGTGTGATCAGTAGCGTATTCTACGCATCGAAGATGTTTCTTTTCTACGTGCGTTTTCCCATCACGAAAGTAGGGAAAAGACCTTTCGAGAGGGAAAAATAAGACCTCTTTCACGAAGTGCCAAAAAAGCCCTAAGATTTGGGGGAAAACCATTTTAGCGACACCTATGATTCTTTTCCAATGGTATGGTCAATGTAAGTAGGTGTGATCCAAAATCATTCGAGTGCCCCACCCAATCGGTCCCCCTACCAAAGATGAAGAATGCCAAAGACCCCATTTCATGATTTTTATCAAAAAAAGCTACTTTCCCCTCTCTGGTTTTCCATACATCTTGATCATGATGGTGATGCCAAGGTATTTAAATGCTGTGTACTTGTATGGAGTGGGTGGAGACTGTATAGTGCGTTTGACCGCGAGCCCAACCTTTTTGTGCACCCTTTTTGACATGAGAAAAATAAAATTACATGGTCATATATCTAAGGGGGGAAATATGAAAAGGGTGAAAGGAGAAAGGGCGCAAAGCATCCGAGGCTTTCTTTTCCAACATTGAAAAACTATGTGACATGACCTTGCATGATTTTAATCTTTGCAAAAGTTGGCTTCACTGTGCAACACAAAGCGATCCACATATCAAGCGACATACTTTATGATGTTTAACTTGGGCACTCATCTTTTGACTTTTTCCCTTCAAATAGAGTATAGTATATGCTTTTTGACTATAGAAAATCAGGGAAAGTTTGGCATGTAATGGCAAATTTCCTTTGAATATATATGTCTAAAGACTTGATGGAAAACTCTTTTTTTCTCCTTTGTGGCTCAGAAGAATGTAATTTGATTTGATTGAGCGATTATATATATATATATATAAACCCTAATTTACGATCATGAAATGAAAGAAAAGTGGGCCTAGTATATGCCTTTTGACTTGAGAAAATTGGGGAAAGTTTGGCATGTAATGACGAATTTTCCTTGAATATCCATGTCTAAAGACTTGATGGCAAACTTGTTTTTTTTTCTCCCCTATGGTTCACAACAACATAATTTGATTTGATTGAGTGATTATAAACTCATATTGAAAAAGCCCTAATGTATGATCCTCAAACGAAAGAAAATTGGGTATAGTATATGCCTTTTGACTAAAAAAATAGGGGTAATTTGGCGGGTAATGGCGAATTTCCCTTGAATATCCATGTTTAAAGACTTGATGGAAAACTTGTTTTTCCCCCCTATGGTTCGCGAGAACATAAATTGATTTGATTGAGCAATTATAAACTCATATTTAAAAACCCTAATTTATGATTGTGAAATAAAAGAAAAGTGGGGAAATGATAGCGCTTGAAGTTGAGGAAGATGTGAATTAATACAATGAGGATCAAGAAATGTCGCGCAAATGCAAGACCTCTCAATAGAAGCATCAAAGCAAGAGAAAGATGATGCAGTCTACCGTGCCAAAACTCTACAAAATCGATCTTTTATTTATTTTTCTACAATGTTGTTCTGTTTCAGTTTTAACTTTCGAGCTAAGTTTGTGTTTCGTAATGTTTGCATAAACATTTCGATTACGGCGTCACTTGCGTATAACTTTGGTTCCGATTTCACCGATGTTTAATTTTCCTATGTCTAATTTCCACTCATGTACTTTTTATTCCCTCGGACAGCGCTTTAATTTTCCCTTTAATATAAGCATCACCCTGAATTTCCTTTGTCATTTCCCGTGTCATTTCTTGTCCGGCACTTTAATTTCTTGTCGGTTTCCAGTGCTCACTTTAGTTTGTTTTTGATTCCCGGTTCTCAAACTTTAACTTTCGGCCCTCTTTCTTCCTTCTCATTTTGATCGATTTCCATCACCGTCACTTCCACTTCTCTCTCCAAAGCCGACATGTCTTACACATACTCGTTCACTCGACCGTCTTTGAAAACTTGTGTTTGTAGAAGATTTGATTACTTTTCAATCAAGAATAATAAAGTTCTACTATAAGTATTCCAGAAGTCATAAAATATATTAAACAAGTGCAATTAAATTTTAAAATTTCTTAAATTTGTGCAATCGAGTCTTTTTATTAATTCCATCCAACATGATAAATGGAAAATGCTAACAAATTTTAAAATTTAATTACGCTCCCGTGGCAAGTTTTAAGATTTGATTGCATTTTTAAAATATTAGGACTCTATTGCACTTTTACAATAAATTTTATGACTTATGGTATGTTTATTTCTAAAGTTTTTATCAATGAGGATAGTCAAGGTGCACAACAACTTTCATGGAAAAAACACCAAAGTGTGGTTAGGTAAATCACAAAAATATTATGTATTCTTGCCTGCAAGAACACTAAAACCCCTATTAAGATGTCTACAGGTTAGGAGCTCTTAAATTATTACAAAGAATTGTAAAGAAAGACTATGAATCCCAATCTACATCATATATGTTAAATTAACTGATTATGATATTTTAACCCAAAATTAATCCGATCTTTGTATACATAGTTGCATAAAAGGGAAGAAATCCAATTAGTTAAAATTAAAATTATACTATGAAAAATAGAAATCAAACATAAAGTAAAAGATTGATAATCGATTTTCAATCAAATGACTGCTAGTACTAGATTCAAACACTAGTAAGTTACTTTTTCCAATATGACATTTCCTCAATAATAATTCAGAAAAATAAAATGTAGGTAATGCTTTTATTGGTAACCCAGATTAATATAAATCATAATTACCAGCTGAGGTTTATTTTTTATAAAATTTACTTTCTAATTGAAAACAGAGAGTTAATGCAAGGAACACGTTTCCCGACAGCACTATGATTGGCGCCACAATCTAGCATGAGCTAGCCTTACTAGCCTTTAGACTCATGGAATAAATTCAGGAACTGCTATTAATTGGACATTCAATTCGATCTACCTATAAAATTTTTATAGTTTCGCAAATGAATTATCGTGACAATAATGTAGAAAATAATTCGACAGTAATTCCTAGGAGTGTCTCTGCGGCCACATCCTAACTCATAATCAAAATTATTAAGCTTTGTACCATGTACCTAGAGTGGCCACGGGCCGAAATGGTAGTGTTGTGGAATACACACTGCGAATTCAGAATTAATTGTCCTTTTGATTATTGGATGGCATACGGACTCAATGTGCAGGCATGAATTTTTTTCAAGATTTAAATGATGGAAAAAGGGCCGGTTGATTGAATGAGTTCATGCCTCTTTTTGTGAAGTAGGGGATCACAATGAAGGGCGGGATATTGATAAGAAGAATGAGGCAAAAGCAAGAGAAATGTTCTACGTATTTAGTACATATGATAACTAAATATTGAATGGTAAGTCTGGTGAGACCCCTCATTTGTAATTATTCGCATTCATTGCAATGCATCATTGTACTACACTAATGTAGTAATTTCTGGACATGCATAGAGACAACAAAACCCTTTTGTGATTTTGCAGCTCCATCCAACCATTTATTAGAAGAACTCACTAGTGTTCAAAAATAGTTGTGACTATGAATTCGGGAAAATTACTAAAAATGTTTTAAATCAATAGCATTTGTACTAATTTAGTCTTCAATCTTTTAATTTGACCATTTCATTCATAAATCTTTTGACGATTTATCAATGTAATTTTTTCGATTGATTTTGGTCAGAAAATATTAACATGAAAGCCGCCCGTCCTACATGATACAAGTGATGTTGATAGAAACAATTCTTATAATTTTTCATAAGCAAAATTTCCATATATTTTTATATTTTTTTTTTCCTTTCTTTCTTTTCCTTTGTTTTCCCTTATAAGCTCAGCGAGGGTTGGCGCCTCTTGCCATTGTGCAAAGGCTGCGAGGCTCTTGCCAGACGCAAGTGAGGGTCACGGCCCTTGTCAGTTGGCCTTCGCTAGACTTGGTAAGGAAAAGAAAGAAAAAAAATGAAATAGAAGAAATAAATAAATTTTTAAAACTTATATTTTTAAAATTATAAATTATAAAAATTGTTAATGTTATTGCTAATTATCCCACGTGGCATGGCCAATATCCCTATCGGCAGTTTTTGACTAAAATTGGTTGGAAGGACTATATTAGTATCATTGAAAGTTTTACGAATAAATCAATTAAATTAAAAAGTCTAGAACTGAATTAATATGAGCATAATAAGTTATGATCTTTTTGGTAATTTTCTCCTATCAGTTTCTATGGTATCTCTTCCTAGTGTGTAAATCTTTACACATTGATTAATTCTCACATAAATCGCTTCCAACACCAATAAGCGATGTTTTCCGTACAAGATTTAAAGAAAAAAAAATGAGATAAAGCACATGGGAGTGATGGGAGTTATTGACTCAAGTGGCTTGTTTGTATCTCACATTGGAATTTCTCCTAACTTTAAAGTACATCTTCTTTAAAAAGATGGGTGTCACAAGGGAGAAGCTCTTAAAAGTACATCTTCTCTTTCCTCTTACTCCCAAGCAAACACAGGATTTCGTGTAGCTTAGTCTTTATTTTCCCTTTTTATTCCTCTTTTAATTTTATTACTTTCTAAACCTAGTTAAGAGGAAAACTTTTTAATCTTTTAACTTGTCTTTAAAATATAGAAGTGGGTTTTAATTTCTTTTCTTTTTTTTTCGAATTAATCTATTGATATACCATTTTTGAGATTACTATAAGAAAATTTAGGATGAGAAATTGTAATATTATGATATTATTGTCAAATGGTTCGATTAATCCTAAGTTTAATGAAATTTAATTAGATTTTAACAAAGACACTTTCCTTTTAAAGAAGAAAAAAGATATTGTAACGTGGAATTTGTTGTATGAAATTAGTTATATCTACAAAATCGCCTTGCAGATATCATATTATGATAATACTATGATTCAAATCATTGCAATCATATTTAAATTTACAACATTCTATTCAGTTCATTCCCGTGATATTTATTTTACAACCATAAGAATTCTCATTTCATTCCATTTCATTTCCACCAATTATCAAACAAGAAAATCAAAGCTTTGATTTCCTTTCCCACCATTGCTCAATTCCATTCCGTCGCCCCAAACATAATGGAAATCAAGTAGAAAACAACTTCTCCACAGAAAATGAGAAAAATATATCCTTGCTTATAAAGAAAAAAAGTTTCTGACCAAAGCAAAAAAAAAAAAAAAAAAACACTCCAAAGAAAAATTCAGAAAATGGGAGAAAAAAACGAAACACAATTTCATTTCCTCTTTTGCCCCTCGATAAGGAGAGTCACCGATTTTGCACCTCCTCAAACTGCATTACATCTGTAAAAAAAAAAGGACCCTCCCACCCTCACCAAAAAAGAAACAAATCATTATCCAAATACCAAATGAATAAAAAATAAAATAAAATTTTAAAAAATAAAATTAATCCAATTATAAAATGACACAATATAATCACTCCCTGGTCTTCTCCATCTCTCTGCCCTTCACTGTCTCAACCTCACTCCCTCCCAAACCACCACCACCACCACCACCACCACCACCACCACCTTCCTCCTCCTCCTCCTTCCTCCCCTTACTTTCTCTCTCTAAAACCAGGGCACAAGAGTAGAGAGAGAGAAAGATGGCACAAGAGTAGAGAGAGAGAAAGATGGCACAAGAGTAGAGAGAGAAAGAGAGAAAGTAGAGAGAGAGAGAGAGAGGCAGCCTAGAGCTTCTTGCATTAGGCGGCGACCCACAAAAAAAAATGCGCCTCCTACTCCTGCTCCTGCTCCTCCTCCACCTCCACAGCCACCGCCTCCCCTCCCTCGCCGCCGGCGCCGGCGGCGTCCCCGAGCACCGGGCCCTCCTCTCCGTCAAGTCCGCCATCACCGACGACCCCGCCGCCGCCCTCGCCTCCTGGAACGCCTCCACGGCCCACTGCACGTGGTCGGGCGTCGGCTGCGACCCCCGCGGCCGCGTCGTCTCCCTCGACCTCACCGGCCTCAACCTCACCGGCACCCTCTCCGGCGACCTCGCCCACCTCCGCCTCCTCTCCAACCTCTCCGTCTCCGCCAACCAGCTCTCCGGCCCCATCCCCCCGCAAATCTCCGTCCTCGCCGGCCTCCGCCTCCTCAACCTCTCCAACAATATCTTCAACGGCACCTTCCCCGCGGAGCTCTCCACCCTCAAGCGGCTCCAGGTGCTGGACCTCTACAACAACAACATGACCGGCGAGCTGCCCCTCACCGTCGTCGAGCTGCCCAGCCTCCGCCACCTCCACCTCGGTGGCAACTTCTTCGCCGGCAAAATCCCGCCCGAGTACGGCCGCTGGCAGTTCCTGGAGTACCTGGCCGTCTCCGGCAACGAGCTCGAGGGCGCCGTGCCGCCAGAGATCGGGAACCTGACGAGCCTCCGGGAGCTCTACATCGGGTACTACAACACCTACGACGGCGGCCTGCCCCCGGAGATCGGGAACTTGACGGAGCTGGTCCGGCTCGACGCCGCGAGCTGCGGGCTCTCCGGCGAAATCCCGCCGGAGATCGGCAGGCTGCAGAACCTCGACACTCTGTTCCTCCAGGTGAACTCCCTCTCCGGGTCCCTGACCCCGGAGATCGGCCAGCTGAAGAGCTTGAAGTCCATGGACCTGTCGAACAACATGCTGTCCGGCGACATCCCCGCCTCCTTCGCCGAGCTCAAGAACCTGACCCTCCTGAACCTGTTCCGGAACAAGCTCCACGGCTCCATACCCGACTTCATCGGCGAGCTGCCGCAGCTGGAGGTGCTGCAGCTGTGGGAGAACAACTTCACCGGAAGCATCCCGGAGAAGCTCGGAGCGAACGGGAAATTCCACTTTCTCGATCTCTCCTCCAACAAATTGACCGGCACTCTGCCTCCCGATATGTGCAAGGGCAATAAGCTCAGCACATTGATCACGCTCGGGAATTTCTTGTTCGGCCCGATCCCGGAATCGCTCGGCCAGTGCCGGTCCCTGAGCAGGATCCGAATGGGCGAGAATTTCCTCAACGGGTCGATCCCCAAGGGGCTCTTTGGACTCCCCATGCTCTCCCAGGTCGAATTGCAGGACAATTATCTCGAGGGCGAGTTCCCTGTGACTGACGGCTCTGTCGCTGCGACTCTCGGTCAGATTAGTCTCTCCAATAACCGGTTATCCGGGTCTCTCCCGCCGAGCATCGGCGACTTCTCCGGAGTCCAGAAGCTCCTCCTGGACGGCAACAAGTTCTCGGGCCCGATCCCGGCCGAGATCGGGCGGCTGCAGCAGCTCTCCAAGATGGACTTCAGCCACAACAAGTTCTCGGGCCCAATCACCCCGGAGATCAGCCAGTGCAAGCTCTTGACTTTCGTCGATCTCAGCCGAAACGACCTCTCGGGCGAGATTCCGAACGAGATCACCGGAATGAGGATACTGAACTACTTGAACCTGTCGAGGAATCATCTCGTCGGCAATATCCCCACCTCAATATCCACAATGCAGAGCTTGACGTCGGTTGATTTTTCATATAACAATCTCTCCGGCCTGGTCCCGGGCACCGGCCAGTTCAGCTATTTCAATTACACATCGTTCTTGGGCAATCCTGATCTTTGCGGTCCTTACTTGGGTGCCTGCAAGGAGGGGTTCGCGAACGGGACTCATCCGGCGCACGCCAAGGGTCCGCTCTCTGCCTCCCTGAAGCTACTGCTCGTGATCGGGTTGCTCGTCTGTTCAATCGTGTTCGCGATCGCCGCAATCATCAAAGCCCGGTCGCTGAAGAAGGCCGGCGAGTCCCGCGCGTGGAAGCTGACCGCGTTCCAGCGCCTGGACTTCACCTGCGACGACATCCTGGATTCCCTGAAGGAGGACAACATCATCGGGAAGGGCGGCGCGGGCATCGTGTACAAAGGGGCGATGCCCAACGGCGACCAGGTCGCCGTGAAGAGACTCCCGGCCATGAGCCGGGGCTCGTCCCACGACCACGGGTTCAATGCAGAGATCCAGACCCTCGGGCGGATCCGGCACCGCCACATCGTGAGGCTGCTCGGGTTCTGCTCGAACCACGAGACGAACCTCCTGGTGTACGAGTACATGCCCAACGGGAGCCTCGGCGAGGTCCTGCACGGCAAGAAAGGCGGGCACCTGCACTGGGACACGCGGTACCAGATCGCCGTGGAGTCCGCCAAGGGGCTGTGCTATCTCCACCACGACTGCTCGCCGCTCATCGTCCACCGGGACGTGAAGTCGAACAACATCCTCCTCGACTTGAATAACGAAGCCCACGTCGCCGATTTCGGGCTCGCCAAGTTCCTACAGGACTCGGGTACATCGGAGTGCATGTCCGCCATTGCCGGGTCATATGGATACATAGCGCCAGGTACGTTTCGATTCGATCTTGAAATCTAGTTACAAAGTGATATGATAGGTGTTGTTGTTTGATCTGTGAATTGTTAAGTACCCAAATCTGTACTAGAGGCCATGATTCACTAGGTCAATGATCCAAGAATTTGCTGAACTGACCTGACCTTTTGACTGAGATTTTACTGTCACTGTTTGAATTTTAGGTACATATGCTTGCTCAAGTCTCTCCCTTCTTCATGCCTCCTTTTTGACCCTCATGTCCAATGAATTATTTCTTCTTTTTTCTCTGAAACTTAGAAAATTCGCAATCAATCCTTTTCGACAAACCGAAAGTAGAGATTGATGCAGCTTTCGCAGCACATGAATTATATGACGGTCCACCCGAAAGGCCTATACCACCAAGACATCTCACCCGCTATATGCGGCCTAGCTTTTGACAAGGACTACCTGGACTGTCCAACTCATGAATTCAAATCCGGATGCATTCTTAGGAGCTCTTTTGTCAATTGATTTAGCAAAATCTGTCAACTAACCTTTGACTTTCTGCTCGTTTGATTCTCTGGTTTGCTCGGACGGTTTTTTAATAGTTTTTTTTTCTTTGTTTGGTGTGTGTAGAATACGCGTACACTCTGAAAGTGGATGAGAAGAGCGACGTCTACAGTTTCGGGGTGGTTCTATTAGAGCTAGTTAGCGGGAGGAAGCCGGTCGGAGAATTCGGGGATGGGGTGGACATCGTCCAGTGGGTGCGAAAGATGACGAACTCGAACAAGGAGGAGGTCCAGAAGATCCTCGACCCGAGGCTCCCGGCCGTCCCGCTCCACGAGGCCATGCACGTGTTCTACGTCGCGATGCTGTGCGTCGAGGAGCAGGCGGTGGAGCGCCCGACGATGCGAGAGGTTGTCCAGATCCTGACGGAGCGCCCGAGGCCGCCAGGCTCGGCCAAGGGAGATTCGGTGGTGGTGGCGCAGTCCTTGCCACCACAAGGCTTGGCGCTCGAGTCCTCGGCGACGACGAAAGATGGGAAGGAGCAGCAACAACAGCCGGCGCCGCAATCGCCTCCGGTGGATCTTCTTAGCATTTGATCTTTGTTTTGCTGGGAGTGTTGTTTCTTTTTACCCCTCTAGGATTTCAATGAGTTGGGTTAGCATTTTCTTTTATAAATTTGTCTTCTCTCATTTTCTTCCTCTTTTTTCTTGAATTTTCTTTTACCTTTTTTGGTGGTTGGGGGGGTGCTCTAACTTTAAGGAGTTCAAAATGTTTGAAGTTCTTCTTTGCTTTTTGTACAGCAGGATTGATAAGTTTTCCTTTCTTGATTTTATAATTAGTGGTGCCTTGTCTTCATCAAACGCTGTATCCTGTTTCATGGCACAGTTTGTGAGTGCAGCTGTCTCTGCAGCAGCAGAAACTGAGTTTACAGACTTGAAACATCAAACATCAAAGGGTGAGTGGTGGGGGAGGAGAGTCAGTACAGTAAGTTTTAAATTGGAGGGAACATCAAGGACGAGTGCTGATATATACGTCCAATTTATATATTTGGAGTAAGGTACTTTTAGGTTTTAAGTGCTAACAACCAAGACTTTTCCAGTTTCTATTTTTTGGGGGGCTTTATACCAGGACTTTTAGGTTGCCTGGTGATGTCATTGGCTGGTTTCCAAGTTTTCATTTTGATCTGTTCTATTTTTTTGTTTTGGTTCTTTGGGTAAAAATGACTTTGTGTTTTTCTATAAGGGCCTACATGAATCACAATTGAACAGCAAGAGGTCGGTTGGTTAGCCAAGGTAGCAGCACTTTGCCTTTGGGCAGAAGCAAGAGAGGACACGGTCCAATTTGGTCATTTAATTCTGCCACCACTGGCATTCCCTTTAGTCCTTTTGCAATATGAAATGCGGTACATGGAATTGAATTTTTGCGTTACAATAGTCTACAATTATATCCTTTCAGAACTTTATGAGAACTTTATTTTCTTTTTATCGGAAAGAAAACTTTCATTTCATACGAAAGAGAGGTACATAATTTTCAAGACAAAGATGCAAATCCTACAAGGTAAGTAAATCTGAAAAGTGAATCAACTTGGTATAGCATGCAGAGAGACTCACTCATTCCATAAAGACGAATTTATCATAGTATTCAAGCACAACCGGTGGCCGATCAACAAATGTCTCATCACGAACTTTATGAGATCTAGTTCAAACTTCTGATTCATTTTGGCTTTCACAATGGAAAAAGCAAGCTAGTAATTTAGGTTTGGTTTTTCACCCAACTTGAAATTTTCTAACCAAACTAAACATGCCCATAAAATCAAGGTCACCATAATATGTCCATCTATTTTATGAAGATATATAGCGACCTTGATTTTAGATTTTAACAAAGTTTGGGACTCATATTGCAAAAATTTTATTAAATAACCTTATCATGTAAATAGCACTGTGTAATTTCGGATGCCAACACTTTTTCACCTCATTAGGGATTTGAAAATAAAGTTTAAAAAATTTGGAAAAATCTAAAATTGAGGCTTCGAGTACTAGACATGAAACAACAATTATGTTATGGGAGGCTATTATTGTCACGAATTTTCTTTTGGGTAGTCCTATGTCCTACAGCGTGACATCATTTGATTTCACGATTTAGACAAGTTTGGTTTCATGCGAGAAGCATGTCCATGACAAAAATCCGCGTCGTCCTTTATTTATTTATTTTTCTTTCGTGTTTGTTGATATTTTTCTGGTGGTTTTTGGGATTCGTATGGTGTGTTCGACAATGACTTGACAAGGGAAATGACTGATTGATCGTGTGGGAGCCAGCAGCTTCCCCTTTGAAGATTTCCAGCCATTATTCAGTGCGAGTGGTGTGTATATATATATAAAGGATTAATGTCACGAAAAATGTCAAATTAATATACCTATAATATTACCCAAACTTAGGTTTTGGGCTTGAGTAGTGAACAAGTGTTTTTCTTATGCAATTATCACTTACTTTTTACATCTATTGAATTCGAATTATGAACAGTTGCGACCATTTGATGCCTAATTGCAAATAAGCATTGGTGCAGGTTTAGAGCGAGTTTCCATTTATTATAGGTTTTTGCTTTTGGATTTGAAACCCGGAGTTCGAATTTTTCATGTGTTTTCTGAGAGGATTTTAGTAAAGCTTCGTCCAATCCCGAAGCAATAGTTGTCTTTAGAAAAATTACTATACATTTTATAGGCAGCGTCATAATTCCGTCTTCCGTCTTCTCTCTTAAATTTTCTTACGGGGTTTCATTTCAAAAAGGCATTAATTATTTAAACATCACATTTTTAGTCCTCCTGATCAACATGTCAACTTCAATTGGCCGAAATTAATAAAAGAAGAAGTTTTGTTCTTAGTGTTATATTTACTTGAAATTAAATAATCCACCATGTCAAGAAAAGAAATTTTTTTCTTTTGGTCGGACAAGCCAAGAATTTAGTCTGCATTATTTCATGGAAGCAAAGCAAAAGTAGAAAAGCAGAAGGGAGACATAAAGGTAGATTTTTTTTTTCTGAAAAATGCCAAACAACTTTTTCAGAAACTGGGTCGGAACACACGACCCTGTGCCGCAGGTACCTGTGCTTGTCCTAGAGCGAGCAAAAAACCAACCTATCTTTTCGGTCAAGCACAAGAAATTCCCCGGTGGCTTCTCGCATTTCTCAACTTTAACCATGAAAAAGGGCATCCTGAAAACACAAGCATATTTGTCGAGAGGTGGCACAAAAGTAATTCAAGGCAGTGGGATTATTTCATGGCTCCTGAAAATTGGCTGGATGCTCTCATAATATCAAATACTCAATACCAAAAAGCATAAAACTTAATTTTGCATATATCTCTATGCCTACACATAATTTGGTTCGCATTCAGCTTTGTTTGTTTTTCAATATAAGTTGATTTGATAATCCTAGATTAACTCACTTGAAGTATTATCCGTTTTGACCCATCCCATACCGAGCCTTAGATTTTGTCATTTGACGTACATGCAAGTAATTTCCTTGAAGATCACCTTTCTGGTAGTGCTTTAACTAGAGCTCACTTAAGCAAAGCTTGCCATTGTGCCTTTGTAAGTCAATTCTAGTTTTCTCATATATATCTCAGAATCACTCTTTCCCTACTTGGTGTATAGTCCGGTTCATTATTACCCCTTTAGCCATCCTAGAAGCATGCCGGGAGTTGCTTCTTGTCTAGGCCTTCTAGTCCCAACGATTACTCCCCACTCTTATCTGACCGAATTGTTATAGTTGATCTCTTTGACGGGGAGGGGGAGGGGGAGATGACCATATACATGCAAATATTCTAGAATAATTCAAGAGAGAGGGAGAGACAAAATATTCAAAGACCACATTTTCAGTAGGAACGAGCCAAATACGTGATTACTCCCTTTAATCAATCTACATCCCTGACTGAAGGTGAAATATCTCGTTTTCCATAAGCTCATTCAATCAAACCGAGCTTCTAGCTTAGGGACATTCCACTCTAAAAAAATCAAGCTATTCGATTCGATAATTTACAGGTTCGTGTCAACTAAAATGATTAGGAGGATGAAGGACAGAGAAAAGGAAGTGCGCTGCTAGTGATAATTTACGTATAGTGCCTCTCCCTATGACTTTGCTTTTTTCTTTTTTAAAAAAAAAATAATTATCTATAATCTTTGGCTTTTTTATTTAATTTTTGGGTTTTTCTTCAAATTTTTTTAGTTTTTTAATTTTATTGACGTGGTGCCACGTCAAAGCCATATCTGCATAAAGAAATTTTAAAAAAAATGCCATGCTGCATTTTGACATACCATGTTAGCAAAGTTATACGTGACCTCACCAGATTGACTAAATTACGTCCAATACCGAAAAATTAGGATTTGATTGCACAAATTCAAAAGTTTAGGAGTTGATTATACATTTGGTGAAACATTTGGAACTATAGATACAACTTTCTTATATGAAATCCTAAAACGAGAATCTAGTATGCTAAGGAACCTAAATCTTCTTATAAAAAACAAATACCGGTTAATTAGATAAAAATTATAATTTGATTCCCATCCTGCATTAGTCTCTCCCATAAGTTCAATAATATAATAATTTCCACTGGAAAAAAGAAAAGGAAAGAATTAAATAAGACACGGATAAATGTGTGTAAAAAAAGAGAAAGAAAAGCAGAAAAAGGTGCAACATTGGTGATAATGGCGATAGAGAAATGGGGAGTTCAAGTATTCAAAACTTGACATGAGAGAACACTTAAGTGTCAAGAATTAAAAAAGTGACATTTATGTGCCAAAATTGGAGCAAAATTGATTAGTTAAGTGCCACTAGCGAGAAAATCTGGCTAAAATGCTAACATGACGATTTTTCGATGAGCCAAGTGAAAAACGATGTTGTTTTGCATGTTGACATGGCTAGATAAGTGCCAAAACGACATCGTTTTGCTGTTGATGTAGGTAAATAATTAATATAAAAATTAAATTAAAAACTAATTTTTTTTTAAAATTTGGTTTTAAATTTAATTTAATTAATTTTTATATTAAAATTCGAATTGTGCAAAACAACGTCGTTTTTTGTTTCTTTACTAAGTCAACCTTTCGGCGAGTCACATAAGTAAACAAAATTAATAAAAAATCATCACGTAGAATTTCCGACAGAATTTGCCAGACGTGGCACTCAAGTGTTTCATTTTAAAAAAAAAAATTTACACTTGCCAAGAAATGGGTGAAGATAATGAAGAAAGTGAGTCAATACCCACGTACCATGATTACTTCTACACGAGGGAGGGAGAATATAGTAGCAAGGACTTGTTAAAATTATATGGCGAAATTAGGGTGCGTTTGTTTTTATGAATTAGTTTTATAGAGCGATTTTCAAATTTTCATGTATTTGCCTTGTTAAAAAATGAATAATCAACGGCAAAGACTTTTCGATCCAGACAAATAACCATACTTAAATTTGAGAGAAATGATTGCTCCAACCTGAAAAGAAGTATTCTTTTGCCGGCTCCTTTCCCACACGCACACTCAGATAGAGCTTGAATCTACTCTCTGGTCTTCCCTCTTCAAATTGATTTCTAACATTAGATTCAATCCCATATAAGCGTTTGATTCGTCGTAGGTCCATTGGACTAAATCATCGTACGATTTTATAATTTTTCACTCGGCTATGTGACTTACATTCTTGGAAGATAGGAAGATCTTTTCATGTCATTTTCAGGATCCCTGCCAAACAACTGGAAACCGGTCACTTCTTTGAAAATGATTTTCAAGAAAGACATTATACTCCATAATTTTTTCTCCAAAAAATAAATACACCTTTTATGAAAAGAATTTTCCGGGAAAATAACTCAGTTGCCGCACATGCACGTATGCGAATAAGAGCGGGCATTGAATGGTGCCGTCAACATAAATGAGCAAGATATAATTGGTAAGGAAGATCTTGGTGTCGGACATAAATGCCAATAATTGAGTAGAAGAAGGGAGAAAAGTGCAAAGTCCACGATGCTGGTGAAATGGCAGACCTAAGTTTTAATGTTGCCTCTTCCCTTCGACAAGAGTTACGAACCTGGGACCGGCTACATGTGCCCACCCTCTCTACTTAATGACAATGTCGTAAAATGAGTGTTTCCTGCTCTTATAGTCGTCCTATATCTTTCGTTTCTCGATTAAAATGATCTGAAATTCGACTCCAGGCCCATAAATCTTCACATACGTCCAAATATCGCGACATGGGCATCCAAGTACGTAATAATTTGTATTTTGTTAGCGAAAATAAATCGATATTTATGCCGTCTACCTAATTGGTTTAGTCAAAGAATAGAGTTATTTCATGTTCATGTATCTTCTGTTATTCATGTTTATAAACTATGTTAGTATATAAAGTTAAGAAAACCTCCAACTTTTAAGAGATCTCAATCTTTTCTTTTCATTCCTCAATTCCCTTAATTACTCATATTATAAATATTATATCAATGGATATATGCGTAACTTAAAAATTATTTAGCGATATCTCTCTTAAATAGAATAGAATTTTCTTTTTTATACTACCCACAATCTTCCTAGAAAATTTCAAAAAACTTCCTGAAATCTCCGTGTCTTTTTTGAATGAATTATGGCGAGATAGTATGAAACGATTGACAAAATCGTAATTCAAATAATTGTCGAATACAATATTTTATTTTCCAAAATTAAATGTAAAACTCTATATTCTGATAATCATTGAAATTTCTTTCATAAATTTATTTGATATTAATCTGTTTTTACAAACATTTGATCTTCTCTTATCCATTTTCCTTCACACGTATACGCATGTGCCCTCATGTTTGTTAGTATAAATAAAGCAAAGAGAATTTATCTAACTTTAAGTGATCGCGATTTCTTTTTCCTGAATATTGTCGATGAGTCATTATACAAATGTTCAACCAATGGACAGCGACGTAAAATTTATGAATTTTAATTCTCTTTTCATTAATTAATAATTCGAATATTCTGTAATAAGGCGATTCACTTGTCAATTTTTTGCATACACAAATCGCATGTGCACTTTTGCTAGTAAAATGTTTGGCAATATTTTACCTAGAAAGATGTTGGTACTTTCGTAAAATATTAGTAAGCTACCAACAAGTTACTTGAGCAAAAGTCATTGGTCACTTCTTTTTTACTGGTAGTGGCATGAAAAAGAATCGGTAATTTTTTGGCATTGAGTAAAATTCTGCCCCCACCTTGTCATACGACCATGTTTAGGAAGACACTAAAAAGGTTATGAGCACCGAACAATACACAAGTTTCAACTTCTTTGGCGCAAATTATCATATGGTTAGGAGATTTGTGATTGCTAGATGTACAAATTTATGATCGATATTGTACCATTTACCATATATCTAATCCACACATAGTGAAAAAGGCCTTTCATTAGCTAAATCGGATGGAGTTAATAAAGGGTTTAATTGCAAATAATTTGACAATTTTTAAAATTTGGTTGCTCTATCTAAAAGTTTTAGAACTTGATGAAGCTTTTGGGATAATTTTTAGTATTTTCAGCGTGTTTATTCCATTTATTTATAGACCGCAGGGCCCTATTAATAGCAAGTTTTGGAGGGGGCGAGCGCTCCTGCTTGGCCGTCCCCGTGGCTGTTGAGAAGGTCTGGATTTTGTTTGGTTTGAATCCTCAACTGGACGGGGTGTCGGCGAATTCGAACACTGAGGCTTGATTCCAGGATCTAATTTTTGTAGGGTTTTCAAATATTTTTAAGATAAAAATGAGTGTTTTCTCTTTACAGTGAGAATGAATAACATGTAGATCTTAATTATTTCAAGATCTTTTTTTGGTAATGTGGATAATATGTAAGCATCTGGGATCGAATACTAAATTATTTTTTTATTATTCAATCTTTTAACTTTTAATGGACTTGGGGTGCTACACAATAAGAGCTCGTTTGATATAATCTTGAATAAATAGTAGTTGTGCTCTGAATGGTTGTAATTTTACATATTTAATAATATGTATTTTGAAACTACAAAACCTTAAAATTCGATAAGGTAGTTTCTAAATTCTGCTATAAGCTACTATATCTATAAAATATTTGCCAAACACCTTATTAAACTACGAACCTTTTTGATAATTCAAAGTACTATGAAAAAGTTTGTACCAAACAGTATCTTTTGAAGTGTACTAAGCGCCATTAATATCAATGTTCTTCTCTAGTTTACACGCCTCTATAAGTTATAACCAGCGCCTTAGAAATTGAGAGACATGTGATTTAAATAGAATCTGTAGAAGTTATAATTGAACCAAGTTATGGGGACTCCTCCCAACCTGAATGCTATAGCTAAAGAATGACTAGACATCGGTGCAAATCTCATCTACTTAGATGGGAAGTTTAGCATGATTCAGTGTAGAATACTTCATGTTCTACATGTACATTTACAGAAGTTTCAATCATCCATCCATAAGATCATGCAAAAAGAAAAAGAACATAGAGAATCTCTTCGTAATCCTCAGGTACAATTCGAAGTGATATGTTGGAAAAAAGCAAAAGGAGGGGACACATGCATGACTCTACCTTTCATGTTTTTCCACAACTTTTCTTTTTGACATTTCAATTCGATTGCGGGCGAGTGGGGTGAGGCATGCATAAAATATAAGAGAGGAAAGAGAAAAAGAATAGGACAGGAGACTTTTGCAAAGGGGTCGAAACTTTCTGAGGTTTTTCAGTTGCTTGGTTATTTTAGGATGAGTTGCAAATGAGAGGAAATGGTTGGGGCAGGTAAATATGATGAACTTGCGTTCTCTCTTGCAACCACCCCTGACCTAAGTCCACTCTTTTCAGTTATTTATGTTTGCAAGACAAACTTTGAATTATTTAATTCCTAGAAATAAGAGTTTTCACTTGTTTTAGAACATGCGATGTACACGTCATTTTGAAGTGATCTAGTTACATCTATTCATTTAGAAAGGAGATTTCAGATACCATACGGTAAGGATCATATTTTCCTTCATCTATAATTAAAAGAAACTTTCTCCAATTATGCCTATAATTGGTAGGATACAAGTTATAAACATCATCTACATGTAAATTTGATTAAACGGAAATGTTAGTGATGCCTATATTTGTAACCTATAACTTAGAAGGCTGGTTTCCTCCAACCAGAAACAGAGGAAAGCATGTTATTAAAAGCAGTGTACAATAGCTTACTTTCGTCACTATGTATTATCTTTTTATATTCACATTATGAGAAGACATCAATCATATCTACAATAATAGATAATTTTTTACCATATTGGTTTTACAAGTCATTGTGTGTAAAAGTTTCAACTCTCTAGCAATGTTTGTGGATTGTCTATAGGCTTCGATGTTGATTCATATCTTCTGGAAATCTAAGAGAGCACTTGAGTCAATTAACTTGGATCACTCTCTATATTTAAGGTAATCAAATTATTACTTGAATGTAAATCATCAGTATGTTCTGTTTTGAACACTAACTGCAGAACAAGTCCTTGATATGCAATACAACTAATTGGCCATGTAGGAGCCATTATTGTTCCATCGAACGTGCGATGGATGACAAATTGGAAATAGTTTTAGTCTTTCATTAGCTAAACCACGAGAACCAGGAGATGCCATCGTGCCTAATGCAGTCGATCTCATATTTATTGGTAATGAAAATTTGTTAAGTCTTACTTTACATACTACATCGATACTTGAAAGATTATTAAAATGAATAAAGCATAATAACTTCACGCATCACAACAATTCAAATTGAAAAAGACAAAATAATCTTAACATCAACAAGAAATATAATATATGGCTCGGGAGGTGACATGGACACTTGGATTATATAGTTCATGTGGGTGGTAAATGCGTGTCGCATGATGTCTTCCTCTTTCTGTTTTTTAGAAAGATAAACACGCAATGTGCCTTGCCGGAGCAAGCTCTTCTCAAGGGCCTGAATTGGAAATCGAGAGCATAAAGACGGTCCATGTGAATTCTACACAGAATTTGTTAGGTTTGGGCTTTGGGTCCATTAAGGTAACGTGACTTTAGTGCCTCGTATAACTATCCCTAATTGATTTCTCTGGCTTCAGTCCATTTTATTACTGAAAAAGAAAATGAAAAAGGCCAAGAGTATTGTTTACCAATCAAAAGATCTACTTAAGTTTCGACTCGATTCCCCAGAAGTGGAGAAGATTAAATAACTAGGAGGGTCTTAAATCTATACAAACTTCCTCTCCCATGTCCAGAGTAAAACTCACTGACCGGATCAATCCATACCCCTTATTCGTTTTATTACACCTTTGAGAATAATAACACCGAAAGTTCGATTGAGATTTCCAAATTTGAACTACAAAATTGTCTCCTAGAGATCTCAACTGCTCGTTTGTAGGGAATTGATCAAGTCCTTTACTGCGTTTGAATCCACGGGCCTTCATCCCCAGGGGAACAGCTCATCGGTCGACTTTCTTGGAGGAGCATGCGCCATCTCGGATGAAGCCACCCTCGTCGCCTGTATTTGATTTCACCCGCCAGCACACGATCGCTGTAACAATGGCTTTATTGTTAAAATCTCTTTTGGTTATGATCAAATCTTGTCGACAAAGACTCAAGAATCTGAGTTTGCGTCTCTTTTACTTTCAAGGCTTTCTAGCACTTACGAGCTGCGGCCTTCGCTCCGCCCCCTCTGCCCATCATTTGCTTATTGTGGCGTCCCACGAATGAAATGATAGTGTAAGTTGGAGGCGACTCTCCACTTAGGAGCTGACGTGGATGCCGGCTGTCTTGTGTAGTATGATCCACACTCATGTGAAGAATTTTGATAATATTTTAATATTTTATCAATATTTTATTTTTATTTTATTTTTCTTTTTTCTTTCCTTTTTTTTTTCCCTAAACCCAAGACAGCGAAGTCGCCGTTTAACTCCAATTGGCCATAGGGTGAGGGTCACGACCCTTGCCCTTTGGTTGGCAAGGACAAGGGTCTGGTTAGGGCCGTGAGGCCCACCCATGACCGGCGAGGGTTGATTGGTGACCTCCCCAGCCTAGAGTTAGAGAAAAAAAGATAAAAAAAAGAAAAAAGGAAAAAGAAAAGAATAAAAATTAAAAATTGAAAAATTGAAAAAAATTACAATATTATTAAAAATTGTTTGTTAGCGTAGCCTATGCCTCGGAGGATGGCCGGCGTCCACGTCAATAATTTCTTACCAAAATTAACCAAATGAACTCAGTTAATAAAACGTGCAAAAGTTTAGAATTTAATTGGTAAAACGTGAAAAAAGTTTAGGATTTAATTGATAAAATTTAAAGGTTTATGATTGAATTGGTAAAAGTGTAATGAATTTAGGATTTTTGGGATAATTTTCTTAAGATAGAAAAATGGGTGAAGACAATGAAGAAAGTGGGTCAATATGCACGTACCATAATTACCGCTATATTAGTGAGGGAGAATATAGTAGCTAAGATTTTTTTTTTAATAAATAATCTAGCAAAATTAGGATGTGTCTGGTTTTATGATATGATTTTACGAAATGGTTTTCCAAATTTTCATGTGTTTGGTTTCCTAAAAGTGGATAATCAATGGAAAAGATTTTCTAATCAAGGAAAGTAACCGTGCTTAAATTTAAGGAAAACGATTTCCCATCTTAAAAAGAAGAATTGTTTTGCCAGGATCCTTTTCCACGTGCATGTTCGCATAGAGCTTGAATCTACTCTCCCTCTCCTCATTGGTCTTTCGTCCTCTTCTAGCAGTTTCATCTCTATAAAAAAAAAAAAAAAAAAAAAAAAATTTCTAACATTAGCTTCAATCACATATAAGTGTTCAATTTGTTGTAAGTTTGTCGGACTAAATCATCATTTGGTTTTATAATTTTTTACTCGGCTATGGAGTTATAATTTTGGAAGATAGTAAGATCTATAAATCTAAAAACTTTCCGTCTCATTCTCAGGTACACTGTCGAATAACCGAAAACAATCATTTCTTTGTAAACTATTTTTCTCCACCATTTTTTTCCAAGAAATAAACACACGTTTGATATAAAGAATTCTCCCGGTACATAACTCAATTGCCGGACATGCACGTATGCGAATAAGAGTGGGCAGTAAATGGTGCCGTGAATGTAACTGATCAAATATAATTTTGGAAGGAAGATCTTGGTGTCGGACATAAATGCAAATAGTTGAGTAGAAGAAGAAAGAAAATGCGAAGTCCTCGATGCTGGTAAAATGGCAGACCTAGTTTTAATCTATGAAGCACGGACACTCTCCGGGACCCTTCGTGTCGTGTCCGACACTCCGACACGTGTCCGACACGCTCGACACGCTCCGACACGCTCCGACACGTGGTCAACACGTGTCGGGAAAACCGACACGCGGTCAACTCTCTCCGACACGCTCCGACACGAGTCGGAATTTCCGACACGTGACTCCGACACGCACGGGGTTATTTTTATAAATTTCCAAAACTTTGGGGACTAAATATAAATATATGAAAAAAATTAAAAAAAAATTAAAAAAATTAAAAGTTGAAACTTAGACTTCGCACGCGCGCGCACGATTTCAGACTCTTCTCTTCAGTCTTCACTTCAGTCGCACACGCTGATTTTGAGGTGGATTAGTAAATTTCTTGAATTTTTTTGTCTGTGGCTTGTGTGAATGGGTGTTGTTGCATGAATCTTGTCATAAGAACTTAAAATCTTCATTCATACGGGCTTATGAATATTAGTTTTTCCTTGCATTGATTTAAACAAGACTTATTATTTTTCATACATCTTTTGAAATTCCACAAGTCTCTCGAACCCAGCTATTTGTCAATGTCTTGATGAAGTGAGATTTGAAATAACTCTCTCTATTTTATAGTATTGTTAGACTTTTATTTTGTCCTTTCTCTATATTGACTCATTGATTTTAAGTTTTCTATCAAAGAGTAACGCCATTCAAAGTTTCCCATCAAAGTCAGTTTCAAAACTTGCAAATGACAGAATTTATATAGTCCTATTCTGAATTATACGAGACCTACTTATTTATACATTTATATATAAAAATATTTATTTAATATTTAACGTGTCGGAACGTGTCGAAATTCTCTACTTTTTGAGAAATGACGTGTCGCGTGTCGTGTCGTGTCGTGTCGCGTGTCGCGTGTCGCGTGTCGCGTGTCGGTGCTACATAGGTTTTAATGTTGCCTCTTCCTTTTGACTCGACAACCTGGGATCTGCTACATGTGTCAGTGAGGGCGGATAGGGACTTGGTTCTCCCAGAAGCTGGAGAGGAGATGTCTCCTACGTTATGTGGAAGTATCGACGTGATTTCATAAAGTCATTGATGGTGCAAATGAACCAGCCCGGCCCCTGATTACATGGTTACATCTTTTGTTTCTCAATTAACATGACTTGAAATTCGACCACTGGCCCAAAAATCTTCACATACGTAAAATACCGCAACATGGGCATTAAAATATGTATTAATTTGTCTTTTGTTAGGGAAAAAATTATTTCATGTGCCTAATTTGTTTAGCCAAAGTATAGAGAAATATCATGTTCATATATCTTCTGTTATTTGTATATATAAGCTATATTAGTATATAAAGTAAAGAGAACCCACGACTTTTAAGGGATCTCAATCTTTTATTATCCTTCCTCAATATTCTCAATTAGTCATTTACAAATATTATATCAACGGATATATGCATAGATTGATAATTATTTCATGATATCTCTATCAAATAGAATTTAATTTCTTTTCTATACCACCCACAATCTTCCAAGAAAAGTTCACAAACTTCCCGAAACCTCCGTGTCTTTTTTGAATGTATTACGGCGACATGGTATGACATGATTGACAAAACATAATTTCTATAATTGTCATATAAAATATTTTACTTTCCAAAATTAAATGTGAAGCTCTCTATTTTCACATGATAGAAATTTTTTGCATAAACTGATTTGTATTTAGATATTTATCTGTCTTCTCACACATTTAATCTTTATTTTCATTTATCTTGACACGTATACGCATGTGCCCTCATATTTGTTAGTATAGATAAAGCAAAGACAATTTATATACTTTTAAGCGATCGCAATTTCTATTTCCTAAATATCCTCGATGAGTTATTATATAAATATCCAGCCAGTGGACATTTTCATACAATTTATAAGTTTATTTTAGCTCTTATGAATTTCAATTCCAAAATTGAAATTTTATATCTTGTACAATAAAGCAAATCCCATACGGCAGCGAGTGCAACTAATTAGCATTTTTTATTATGAGTGGATTTTTTTGGTGAAGAATAAATATTTTCTTCATAAATCAAGATCTCATCTAATTAGTTGCGATGTTAATCATCCTCCTTAAGATCCTTCATGCAAAAAGCATAAAGGGAAGAAAGAGGTCCACCCTTTTACCTTCATGATTGGCATTGAGTCTTGAACATTTTGTATTTATACCAATCCATTCCATCTGATCAATTTTGGCTGACTGGTGTTAACGTGGACGTCGGCCATTCTATATGACGCGATCAACGCTGACATGGATTTTTTTAATTACATTCTAATATTTTTCAAAATTTATTTATTTATTTTTCTTCTTTCCTTCATTTTTCCTCCATTTGGTCGCCAGACCTTGAAACTGGCAAGAGGCAAGGGCCGGGAAGGCTCGATCTCCCATCACCGTTGCTGGGCAAGAGTGAGCTTGCCTTGCCACTAGCCTTGCTAGATTTGGCAAGGGCGAGCCTTACCCAACCATTGGATGGCGTGACAGCATGGCAATCGAGAGTTCTTCTTCGAGATTGAATTCGACAGCAGATTTGTACATTGGGAGCTTAATTAGCTTGACGTCCGAGAGCGAGATCAGGTACGAGGGTGTCCTCTACGACATTAACATCGAGGAGTCCAGTATTGGGCTCAAAAATGGTATTTCGCTTTCTGTTTTTGATTCCCATTGTTCTCTCTTGCTTGAAGGGACGAGTGGGCTTTGACAGGGTTAATTTGGCGATTTGCGCTTTTTTGTCGTTCTGGCCTTTGCTTGAGGCTTGAACTCGCTTGCCTAGCCATGGCGAGACTTGTCCTGGCCGACCTTTGGCGAGGTCAACCTCATTAGATCTTATTCGTTTGATTACATGTTTGAGAATAATAACAACACAACTTCGATTGAGATTCCTATTTTGAAGTACAAGTAAAGAAGGCTCTATTGTACAAATCTCTTTAATAATTGACCCAATGAGATTCCACATCTTCAACCGGCGCGCTCACTTCTTGATAAACAAATGCCCTCCTGCATACTGGACATGATGTACTTTGGTTGGAGGTCCTTGCGTATTCGGAATGATGAAATCTGCTTTAGGCTTATTTGTCCTACAATGCTGAAAATCACAATTGGCCACCCTGGTACGGTAGACTGAATGCAGAAATCTCTGCTACTAGATGTCTTCAGCAGCGTCTTGCCACTTCCATTTAGTGTCTAACTTGGTGGATGCTGACACATTGGGCAACCTTTCAAGGGACATGCAACGTTTGATCTCTGCATTCTTCAAAGAAATCAATTCTTTCAAACCTTCGATGGCTCTTATCTTTCCACAGTGAACTAGCCTGAGATGCCGTAAATTTTTCAGCTTCGACAGGTTAGGCAATTGTTCAATAGCATTACAACTGCTAATGTGTAGAAACTTCAGTGATTCCAGCTGCCCCAATCCTGGGATCTCCGCCAACTTGGGCAAGTCACTAAGCTGTAACTTTTGTATCCTCTTCAAGCACAACATACTGGGTGTGCTCTCCAGGAATTCCCACAATGATATTTTCAATTCCCTTAACCTCTCCAAGTATTCAAATGCGGGGAAATGTGGCTACGGACATCTGCTGATGAATATTTGATTGAAAGTCAACCTCATTAAAACTACAATAAAGCGGTATTAGTGGCCTGTACTCTGCAAGAACTTTTCAAAGATACCAAATTTGCCAAATCGGACGGCTGGAATGCTTAATATTGTTACTTTACACTGTAGCCATTCGATCCCAATGGAGTCAGGAAATTTCAGATCAAGTGACAATATCAAGTGATCTAGTTGTGGCCTTTCGAATGCCTCAAGAAATATTTTGAAGATAATGAAACCTTTTTCTCTCCCTGTAATTTTTCCCTTTTTGATTTTCAAGTAAATCTCGTGTCTCGTGTGATTTTCATTTTATTTTCATACTTTATTAGTTATGCTTCAATTGGTGCATCTTCTAGTGTCGTTCCGCAACATCCTCCTAGTCTTCATACTATAGCTAAATAATAGATAGACATAGATGCAGTTCTCATTTTATTAGTTGCAAAGTTAAGCATGATTAGTGGGGGCTGGTCATTTGGTCTTTCTCGGTATACTGTTCATCTCCTTCTCTTTAGAGGCGATTTTGGCACTGTTCACGCTGACTTGAGCTCGCTCGGCCTGCTCGTTTCAGCCGGCCTTTGGCTCCGATTTTTGGGGGTTTTCCTCCTCTTTCTATCACCCATCTTCTCACTTCCCCTGTTTCCTTCCCCAAGTGGAGTTCCTTTCGGCCCTCTTCACCCTGGTTCGTGCGACTTCTGTTGGAGCTTCTGTTCGCGGGAGCTGCTGGTGTTGGGCCAAGAGCTGAGCTGGGGTCTTGCGGTGGTGTGGGGGTCCCTACACGTCCCTCCTCTCCGAAGATAGGCCATGGTATGGACTTTCTTCATCTGGCTTCTCTGTAGAGATCTGGTTGGACTGTTTAGGGTTGTTGGGCTCAATAGCGTCGTCCTCGGCTGAGACCCATTTAAGTGTGGACAAGGGGAAGGGCCTGAGCTCCCCGACTCGTAATTTTGTTGATCGTGTAGCCAGTAAGTCAGCTCAGCCTTCTCGGTTTAAAGGGGGGACCTCTTTGATCGGAGACGGATTTGTTCGTGAGTCGATTGCTAGGCCTTCTCGTGAGGGGCGTTCCAGAGGGCGTAGCCGCTCCCGTGCTCCTCTCAAGAGAGCCCCAAGTAAGCCAGCAAGCTTCTCAAGACCTCCCCAAGCCAGATCATGGGCCAATGTGGCTCGATTAGCCGCGAAAGGCTACGAGCTGTCCTAAGCTATTATGGGAAAGAAACCGGTTGTTAATTTGTCTGCTGGGGTGTTGCAGGCCGCTAATCCCAAGTGGAATGAGTTCTTGATTGAGTCTTATGTAGGGAAGAAGCGGTTGTTAATTTGTCTAAATGTATACTTTGAGGGTAGCTTTGTTTAATTGAAAGAGCTTTTTACAAACTAATCTTCCAGATTTTCCCTTTTTAAATATAAAAAATCATTCTCCAAACGTAGTAAGTATCTTAATAAATGCTCACTTTTTCATCTCATTTAATAATTATTATTTCAAATGAGGTCTCGATATGCAAAACGTTTTCAGTTATACATTTTCAACATATCACCTAATAAGTAAAAACTAACTACTTTCTTTACAAATAATTTTCGTGTTGCACATGAAATAAACACACCCTTGTTGTTGGAGCAAATTTGACTAAGAACTTTAACAAGTCAAAGAGAAAAGACTTGCAAAACGGATTTAAAATGATCTTTAACTTGAACTCATTCATCATCAGTCAGTGATGAGCGGCTAGCCACTACCCAAAGAAAGCAGCAAATGTTACGAGGCCCGTCCAACCTCAGGATAATGTTCTAAAGTTTTTTGTTTTTCTTTTTTTAGCAAATCAATTGCTTTTTCATGCAACAAAAATAGAAAAAAAAAAAAAACAGAGAGAGAGAGAGAGAGAGAGAGAGAGAGAGAGAGAGACTCGATAATTTTCCAGTCTGAATGTTCCACGTAAGGAGAACTTAGTGTGAGAAATTGCTGCTGGTGAATAGGAAGAATTTTGGGGAGAGATATCTCCAATTGAAAGTTCTGAATCTTGTGCTATGGTGTCGAAATGATAATTTCAACTCCCTCTCTGCCAACTCACCCAATAAGAGATTCTATAATGGCTCTCTCGCTCATTCTCTTAAATCTTCTGGACAAAGCCCTAAAAAGCCGCACTCAAATCTCTTAAAACTTCAAACCTGGTGGCAATGACTGAGCTTCAGCTCATTCTGGACCCTCTGTCCATCATTTGCTCATTGCGGTATTGCATAACTAATCTGACAGTGCTCCTTGGAGGCGACACAACAGGTGCATAAGAAAGTCGGCAATGTAAACGCGAAACTAGAAAGACGGACATAAAACGATGACATGCAAACATCCGTCCACCTTGTTATTACGCAAATTACCATTGAGTAAGTTACATGCAAGAAAAGAAAAGCCCCGGTGTTTGGTCTACGTCAGCTATGCAGAATAAACTTTGATATCTGCCTAGGTCCGACCACTTATTCCCAAGAACCCATATTGAGTACTGACTAACCAGAAACTATTCTCGTTGCCGCTAACTCTTTCTTTGCCCTTTCCAAGCCAGCTCCACAGGTTAACAAACAAAGGCCGAAATTAAAAGAACTTCCATCTTCCTTTGTTGTCATCTGAGCAGACCTAAAAATCTCAAGATTAATTAAAATTCCAGACCTTTCGTACTCATTCAGTGGGCCAAGAAGAAGAAGCTCCTCCGCCCAAGTACGATTGAGGCGCACTTTGGACGAAAAGAACAGAAGATCAGTCACCTGAAAAAAAAGGGGCGACAATAGAGAAAATCATTGGTCATTTTACTTTGAATTCAAGAGAAGTAAGAGGATTGGATCTTGACAAGTTTTATTTAAGGCAATAAACCTGAGAAGCAACAAATGCACACTGAACAATGCCAGCGTAGGCCAGCGTAGCCCCTCAACCTATGCAGGCACGCATCGGCGAACTTCATAGCAGCATATGCCTGCATATTTCATTTTCACATTATGTGACCATGTGAAATGAGTCCACATATAAAAGAGCCATCAAATTTCCCGTTCATGAAAGAGATCGGATCACAACTCAAAAGGCCGAAGAAGGACTCGCCATTGAGAGAGTTGCCAAGCCAGCTCCAGCTTATAGCCTAAAGTCATCAAACACAGAGTACACGATTCAGTCGGCTTCATGACATAACAAAGGAAGCAGACAAATGAAGACTAAGACGTGATGTCATCATTTCATTGTGGAAATCGATGCAAAAAAATCCAGTTTCGAGTTGACCTCAAAAATCACTTCAAGAGAATTTGATATATTCAACAATTCTGTCACTGCACGAAACTTCTCCACTTATCATCAAAATTAAAGTAATCCTCCTAGTCGTAACAACAAGAGATGCATGCTGCTCTGTTTTGCATACTTTCTGATAATTTCCGTTGTTTTCCTTTATAAGGACCAGACAAAATAATCAGAAACTAAGATATTCTCCATAACTGCTTGCTTCTGCCGATAGCCCAAGACAAAGCAATCATCACCTTGTGCATACTTTCACACGTGAGGTGTCCCATTTATTCCGACAAAGATCTTTATTAACACTTTTCTTGTGTAGTGGTAGTGGATAGGTTGCCAAAGGCAGCATTTGTAAATCGAATGTAGAGATGATAACAAGCTCTCTAATGTTCGTTGCAGGATATATGCCCACATGGACCTAAGAAGTGATTCTTGCGAAGGTCTCATCCTTCTCATAAAGAAACTTCTCAGCAGAGTACATCTTCGAAATGGCTCGTGAATTTAAAGATTACAGACTCTAACATGATTAAGCATGCAGTCGAGTGTCTGGGAAACAAAAATGCTTGCTGGTAACAGTGTATTCCTCAGGGAGCCTCGGTATTCCGGAGCTTGTCACAAGCCCTAAGCAAAATGAACATCACTAGAATAGCTAAATCACTATTATACGACCTGAAACCCAAAACTCAAGAGACTAACGGAATGTGATATGACGTCAACACTGCCAAAATTGACCTCTACAGATTTTGAAAATGCCAACTGACATTTAGCATTCTACAGAAAGTGCAATTTCTAATAGGCTCGCTGTTGAACATATAAGAAGTTCTTATTAGGAAGAATACATCACAAACCTGAGATAAAAGAGGTAACATTGTCACCCCTGCGTGACCCCGAACAACTGGAACATCAACTTCTCTTGGATCAAGACCTAGTACTTCTGCCTTCATGGAACATAATAGATCAGAAATCTGATGAGATATATCAACGAACACCTACAATATATTGGCAGGAAGGAAAGAAGGGGGAAGGAAAGAAGTTGTTGGCTTTCATGGCATTGTCTCGAAACTGCTATCTTGTACAGATTTTGCTGCCTGAGTGTTAGTATCAAGTATCTCTGATCATAAACAACCTTCTGATCATGAGAAGAGAACCAATAACACTCACTAGCACATAACAGCAGTTACATTAATATTTCACCCCCAAACAGTCGAATAAATGGGGTTTCTGGGCTCTGCTGCTAGACTTGGAAATAGCCCAATTTTATAAACTTCACTTCTACACCTCCCACATGATCCATACATGAGGCATTAGCCTATTTAATAAAATACCAAGTCCACATAGATATCTTTTCGAAAGCTGGGAAAAGGTTAAATGCCCTTGGAGCAAGTTATCAATTGCAGGTACGCAAGACATGACGTTTGAGACAAAAGAGGGCAATAAACAAGGAGAAACACGCTTCTATCTTTGTAGGCTTATACAAAGCTGACAACCTGATACTCTGTACTCTGTAAACATATTCGATTCTTCTTGATAATACCAGCAGTAGAACCAGGAGAAATACGTACCACGAATTAGTTAAGTTGAGCATGGTCACACCCGACAGTTTTCTTGGATCATGAAGGCAAGTTCTCTTAAAAACTTTGGCTGCAATGGAAGCTGTGGTTATAACAGGGTTGCTAATCAGGTTGACAATAGCTTTCGGGCAACATTCGGTAATTCCATCACAAAGGGTTCTGACCATTCCGGCATTTATGTTGACAATTCCTCCACTTGTTGCTGTCCCAGAAATCCACGGACCTGATAATAGAAGCAACAAATTAGTCTGATGCATGAAACGATCCATATATTCAAGGATGATATCGAGCTCACTCATCTGAATAGGTAATCCAAGCAATATCCCCAAGAAAAAAATCAACAACATGAAATTCCATCTTCATATAGAGCCTAGCAATTCCATTCATCCTAAATTCAGCAAACAACAGGCGAATTGGAGATGGGAAGGGAAACTCACCACGGCACCGGTGTCCATGGGGCTAATATCCGCGGTGACACCAGCAGTGTTCTCGGCATCATACAGATGAACAGCAGAGACGGGCGGGTTGATCTTGATCAAAACTGCCAGAGGCCGCCAAATCCCTCCAAGAGCACAACTTTGAAAGACACCTGACGTTGATTATTATAATCATATCCACCACTACAAAAGAAAAGATATTATCATTACAAGTGAAAAATTGAAGAACCAAAAATGGCAAAAACTTTTACACTCCCTCCATACAAATGGGGGTCAGACCCTTTAATTCTTTTTTTTTTTTTTTGGGGGGGAGGGGATTGGGGATGCGGAGAAAAAAAGACAACTCTTAATTTTTATTTTGAGATGGGTGTATTTGAAGTTCTAAAACTTATTAATATAATTAATTTTTAAAATTCTAGATAATACAATTAAATTTTAAAACTTGTCAAATTTGTGCAATCAAGAGTCAAGGTGGCTAAATTATTACTTCAATGTAAATCGTCTGTATGTGTTGTTTTGAACGCCTAATGCAAAACATAGTCCTTCATGTGTGATACAATTCATTGGCCGTGTAGAATCACGTAGGCAACATTTCAATAAGCGGATTAGGTAATTACAATAGCCCCATTTATTGTTTCATCAAAGGTGTGATGGATGACAAATTGAAAATAATTTGAGTCATTGATTGGCAAAATCACAAACACTAGGACATGCCATCGTGGCTAATGCAGCCGACATCATAGATATAGGTAATTTTTTTTTGTTAAGCCCACTCAAACATAATAAACTCATACTTTAGAGATGATTGAATTGAATAGAGCAAAACACTTAATGCATCATGAGAATTCAATTTGAAAATTGAAAACATCGTTCTAACACCTATCAAGAAATATAATAGATGGTGCAAGAAGTGACATGAAGACACCTGGATTACCTCACGTCGGTTATACTGTGCGTTGTAAATTTGGCTTTATTCCACATGCAAGGCTGCAAATTTGTTTTTTATTCCACGTGCAGGGCCTTAAAACTCTGAATACTCGCCGCCAACTCTACAGGTTAGCAAATAGAAGCCCTTATGAAAACTTCTGTTTCCCTCATTATAATAAAAACGAACTTGAGAAGTTCAAAGAGGCTATAATTGCCCACCGGTCCTACTAGTCCACTGAAAGTCGCAATCGCTTCGCTGGCTGCATGGTGTGTTCAGCAGGTTCTAGCGGCGCCTGATCTGTCTCCAATTTGGTGGATGTCGGCACATCAGGCAACCTTTCCAAAGACTTGCAATATCTAATCTCTGCATACTCCAAAAAATTCAACTCTTTCAAGCCTTCAACGGCTCTCAACTTTACGCAATGTATTAGCTTGAGACGCAATAAATTTTTCAACTTCGATAGGTTAGGCAATTCTTTGATCACATCGCACATGATAATGTACAGAAACTTCAGTGATTCCAATTCCCCCAAACCTGGAATCTCCAACAGTTCAGGGAAGTCATTGAGCTGTAATTCTTGTAGCCTCTTCAAGTGCGATAGATCAAGCAAGCATGGCATCAAACATTCGCTGATAGAGAGAACTGACAAATTTTGCAAGTCAGAAATGTATGGCAATTGCGGGATAGAGTGCATTTTCAAGGTTGATAAGCTAAGTGGAAGCCGATTTATGGACAACACGTCCTTCCAAGGTGAGGTAACCTTGTGCGGGATCCAAAGTGTCATGTGTTGTTCTTTACGCACTTCGAGATGATGTAAATGAACTAGGCTCGAGAGGTTGGGAAGAATAGGGAATTGCGCAGCTACAACAACAAGGCATTTCAAACTCGAGGGAAGCTCTGGCAAGGGGGAAAGTCGGTGGCTTGCAATTTTAAGCGTCTGGAGACTAGAGAAACCACTGATCTTTCTCGGCACTGTAGAGATTGGGCTCCCATCTAAATTCAGGATCCTCAAATGAGTCAGGCTCCACAATTCCCATGGGATTTCATCCTTGAGATGTGGACAAAATGAGGCATCGAGCTCTTCAAGCGACTCCACCCCTCCAAGAGAACAAGGTATTGTGTGTATCTTTGTGTATGCCACCTTTAAGACTTTTAGTCTCTTCAGATTTCCAATAAAATCGGGGAGAAAGGAGATCCTCGAGAATCTTAAATCCAACTCGACCAATAATTCCATTTTTTCAATAGAGTTCGGAAGCTCATGTAGATACATGCATCTTAAAAAAGACAAATGCGTTAAATTCGTGAACTTTTCAATGGAATCAAGGAGAACGGAGATCTCCAAGATTTTTAAATTTAACTTGACCAATGACTTTGGTTCCCAAATAGTGCGCACAAACTCAAGTATATTATCGCCTATAACAAAGGACAAATGTGTCAAATTTGTTAATCTTTCAATGGAATCAGGGAAAACGGACCCAGAGAGTTTTAAATCCAACTTGACCAATGATTCTGGATCTCTAATATCATTCGAAAGCTCATGTGAGAATTCAAATAAAAGAAAATGTTTAATATTCCTTAACCTTTCAGTGGAATTAGGGAGAACGGAGATCCCTGAGAGTTTTAAATCCAACTCATCCAATGCTTCTAGTTTCCCGATAGAATTTGGAAGCTCAAGTAGATTCTCACATCCAGAAAAAGACAAATGCGTGAAATTCATTAACCTTCCAATGGAATTAGGGAGAGTGGCGATCCCTGAAAGTTCTAAGTCCAACTCGACCAATGATTTTAGTTCCCCAATAGAGCCCGGAAGCTCATGTAAATTTTTGCATTCACGTAAACGCAAATGCTTGAGATTCTCTAATCTTCCAATGGAATCAGGGAGAGCGGATATCCCCGAGAGGTTTAAATCCAACTGAAACAATGATTGTAGTTCCCCAATAGAGTCTGGAAGCTCAAGTAGATTCTCACATCTAGAAAAAGACAAATGCGTGAGATTCGTTAACCTTCCAATGGAATTAGGGAGAGTGGCGATCCCTGAGAGTTCTAAGTCCAACTCGACCAATGATTTTAGTTCCCCAATAAAGCCCGGAAGCTCATGTAAATTTTTGCATTCACGTAAATGCAAATGCTTGAGATTCTCTAATCTTCCAATGGAATCAGGGAGAGCGGATATCCCCGAGAGGTTTAAATCCAACTTAAACAATGATTGTAGTTCCCCAATAGAGTCCGGAAGCTCAAGTAGATTCTCACATCCAGAAAAAGACAAATGCGTGAAATTCGTTAAGCTTCCAATGGAATTAGGGAGAGTGGCGATCCCTGAGAGTTCTAAGTCCAACTCGACCAATGATTTTAGTTCCCTAATAGAGCCTGGAAGTTCATGTAAATTTTTGCAATCACGTAAACAGAAATGCTTGAGATTCTCTAATCTTCCAATGGAATCAGGGAGAGTGGATATCCCCGAGAGGTTTAAATCGAACTCAAACAATGATTGTAGTTCCCCGATAGAGTCCGGAAGCTCAAGTAGATTCTCACATCCAGAAAAAGACAAATACGTGACATTCGTTAACTTTCCAATGGAATTAGGGAGAGTGGCGATCCCTGAGAGTTCTAAGTCCAACTCGACCAATGATTTTAGTTCCCCAATAGAGCCTTGAAGCTCATGTAAATTTTTGCATTCACGTAAACACAAATACTTGAGATTCTCTAATCTTCCAATGGAATCAGGGAGAGCGGATATCCCCGAGAGGTTTAAATCCAACTGAAACAATGATTGTAGTTCCCCGATAGAGTCCGGAAGCTCAAGTAGATTCTCACATCCAGAAAAAGACAAATGCGTGAAATTCGTTAACCTTCCAATGGAATTAGGGAGAGTGGCGATCCCTGAGAGTTCTAAGTCCAACTCGACCAATGATTTTAGTTCCCCAATAGAGCCCGGAAGCGCATGTAAATTTTTGCATTCACGTAAACGCAAATGCTTGAGATTCTCTAATCTTCCAATGGATTCAGGGAGAGCGGATATCCCCGAGAGGTTTAAATCCAACTCAAACAATGATTGTAGTTCCCCGATAGAGTCCGGAAGCTCAAGTAGATTCTCACATCCAGAAAAAGACAAATGCGTGAGATTCGTTAACCTTCCAATGGAATTAGGGAGAGTGGCGATCCCTGAGAGTTCTAAGTCCAACTCGACCAATGATTTTAGTTCCACAATAGAGCCGGGAAGCTCATGTAAATTTTTGCATTCACGTAAACGCAAATGCTTGAGATTCTCTAATCTTCCAATGGAATTAGGGAGAGCGGATATCCCCAAGAGGTTTAAATCCAACTCAAACAATGATTGTAGTTTCCCGATAGAGTCTGGAAGCTCAAGTAGATTCTCACATCCAGAAAAAGACAAATGCGTGAAATTCGTTAACCTTCCAATGGAATTAGGGAGAGTGGCAATCCCTGAGAGTTCTAAGTCCAACTCGACCAATGATTTTAGTTCCCCAATAGAGCCCGGAAGCTCATGTAAATTTTTGCATTCACATAAACGCAAATGCTTGAGATTCTCTAATCTTCCAATGGAATCAGGGAGAGCGGATATCCCCGAGAGGTTTAAATCCAACTGGAACAATGATTGTAGTTCCCCGATAGAGTTTGGAAGCTCAAGTAGATTCTCACATCCAGAAAAAGACAAATGCGTGAGATTTGTTAACCTTCCAATGGAATTAGGGAGAGTGGCAATCCTTGAGAGTTCTAAGTCCAACTCGACCAATGATTTTAGTTCCCCAATAGAGCTCGGAAGCGCATGTAAATTTTTGCATTCACGTAAACGCAAATGCTTGAGATTCTCTAATCTTCCAATGGAATCAGGGAGAGCGGATATCCCTGAGAGCTTTAAATCCAACTGAAACAATGATTGTAGTTCCCCGATAGAGTCCGGAAGCTCAAGTAGATTCTCACATCCAGAAAAAGACAAATGCGTGAAATTCGTTAACCTTTCAATGGAATTAGGGAGAGTGGCGATCCCTGAGAGTTCTAAGTCTAACTCGACCAATGATTTTAGTTCCCCAATAGAGCTCGGAAGCTCATGTAAATTTTTGCATTCACGTAAACGCAAATGCTTGAGATTCTCTAATCTTCCAATGGAATCAGGGAGAGCGGATATCCCCGAGAGGTTTAAATCCAACTCAAACAATGATTGTAGTTCCCCGATAGAGTCCGGAAGCTCAAGTAGATTCTCACATCCAGAAAAAGACAAATGCGTGAAATTTGTTAACCTTCCAATGGAATTAGGGAGAGTGGCGATCCCTGAGAGTTCTAAGTCCAACTCGACCAATGATTTTAGTTCCCCAATAGAGCCCGGAAGCTCATGTAAATTTTTGCATTCACGTAAATGCAAATGCTTGAGATTCTCTAATCTTCCAATGGAATCAGGGAGAGCAGATATCCCCAAGAGGTTTAAATCCAACTCAAACAATGATTGTAGTTCCCCGATAGAGTCCGGAAGCTCAAGTAGATTCTCACATCCAGAAAAAGACAAATGCGTGAAATTCATTAACCTTCGAATGGAATTAGGGAGAGTGGCAATCCCTGAGAGTTCTAAGTCCAACTCGACCAATGATTTTAGTTCCCCAATAGAGCCCGGAAGCTCATGTAAATTTTTGCATTCATGTAAACGCAAATGCTTGAGATTCTCTAATCTTCCAATGGAATCAGGGAGAGCGGATATCCCCGAGAAGTTTAAATCCAACTTCACCAATGATTCTAGCTCCCCGATAGATTCCGGAAGCTGCAGTATATTCTCGCAATTAGATAAAAGCAAATGGTTGAGATTCCTTAACCTTCCAATGGAATAAGGGAGAACGCAGATCCCTGAGTCATGTAAATCTAACTCGACCAATGATTCTAATTCTACAATAGAGTCTGGAAGCTCATGTAAATTCTCGCAAGACAAAGTCAAATTTGTAAGATTCAACCTTCCAATAGAGTGAGGAACTTCGTTGATATCAGATATAATTTTAAGCTTTGTCAAAGATTTTAGATTGCCTAGTGCCTCAGGAAGCTCGATTGGATTCTTGAAGTAGGGCAAGCTAATCTCTGATAAGCATTCTAGAGAACTGATTTCTTCGGGCAACCCTTCAAGGATGTCACAATCATCGATATTCAAAGTAGTAAGTAGTTTTAGCTTACCGATTGAGCTATCAATGGTAGACAAATTGAAACAATCCTTAAGAATCAATTTCTCCAACTTGCTAAACTCAGAAAAATTAGGTGTCTTGGTTAACCACAAGCAGTATGTCAAGTCTAGAACTTTCAACTTTTTTGCCATCTACAATGAAAAAAAAGAGGCCAATTCCATACCAACGAAAAGTATGAGAATACGATAGTATACACCTAGCTAGCAAAGTCAATTAGAAAAATATGAAGTGAACATAAGCCAAGTATGTTAGTACCTTGATTTGTCTCCATCCACCCCAGTCGTGGGTGATACTGCTGTGCGACAGGTCAAGCACGACCAAATTCACCGGGTGAAAATTTGTTGCTGAAAAATATAGTGGGCAACCACGCCAAGAAAGCCATCTCAAATTACAAAGAAGATTCTTGAAGTTGCCAACGAAATTTAGTCTTTCCCCTCCAAGGAACCTCAGCATTGGCAAATAGGCTAGTTCTTCAGGTGTCAAGTCATGACTAATACCCAAATTGAGTGCTCGTACAGCTCTTTTTTCCTGCCAGTAACAGGAGAATAAATATGAGTGTGTAACACAGGAAGTGAAAAATCAATGCAAGTAGTCAATAACATCAATAGTTCTTCTTCAACTCAAAACAAATTAAATCAAGCGCATGTTGTAACAAAAAAAAAAAAAAATTTACTGCACTTCTCTCAACTAAAATATAAAACAAACCAAGTTGTTTAAAAGGTCCATTTGGTGTTGATTTCTCTGTCTTTTCACAAACTAAACACCTTTTCAACGAATGAAATAACTCATTTTCATTCTCACTGAAAAAAGAAATGAAAAATTCCAACTAACCAAACGGCGCGTTATCTTTCTTCTCGTTTTACTTGGATAAGGCATGAAAATATATACTTTTGTTGTTTAAGAGTTGCTTTCTATATTCCCTATATGTTAAAAAACAAAGCAGGCCATCAACCGATATTCTCATTTTAAAGCACGTGACCAAAGATTTTTCTGGATTGATCATATCTTTGACTTGTAATAACTTTCACCTCATTGCTCCTCAGTATGTCTAGAGTATTCTCATCAATTCGTACCCAACGGCGCGCTGCAGCGTCTTCAAAATTCTCTTCCTTCACGATATACCTTCCTAGATCTCGAACTTCATCATGCATCCAAAATGTGTTATGGTCCTCTTCAATCTTTATCAATGACATGAGGAGAAGAACATCAATTGCGCTACGCGGAGAATAGTCACTACTACGCCACATGTACTCCGCATAAGTCTCATCCTCTCTGATACAAAAACATGCTATGTCTAGGAATATGGCTTTTTCTATTCTGTCCAATTTGTCGATGCTTATCATCAATGTTTGTCGAACGTCCTTATATGGGGCTCGCTTTAATTCCTCCAATCTCTTGCCCCACTTAGATCTAATCGTGTTTGCGAAAAGAGAACCCACGACTTCCAAAGTCAAAGGAAGCTTTCCTACACTTGAAACGACTTCTATTGAGAATTCGTAGCAATCTTTCAAAGGAGTATTTCTTCTAAAAGCATGCTTGCTAAAAAGCTGAATCGCTTGATCAAAAGGCATCTCCTTTACCGAGTAGTCCATGTAATTGCTAGGTCGCATTAGGTTGTCTTTATTTCGTATTGTCCTCAAGTCCCTGACTGTGACAATGACCCTACTTCCACAACCAAACCAGTCGCAGCTCCCTGCGAGGTTCTCGAGTTGTTTCTTCTCATCCACATTATCGACAACAACCAGAACTTTCTTTTTGCCAAGTCCTCTCATTATGTGATCAATCCCGTCGTTGGTATCATGGATTTCTTGAGCAGAGTTCGACCCCAATGTTTCAGACAATAGTTTCTTTTGCATGTCTAAAAGACCATGACTTTGGACATCTCCAAGGAAACTACTACAATTGAATTTAGACCGGAATCGGTTGAAGATAACACTAGCAAGAGTTGATTTACCAATACCACCCGTCCCATGGAGTATGACGAAACGTACGTGATCATCAGAGCCAACATCCAACAATTTCTCTATATGCTTTAGATCATTTGTTTCAACTAGATGGTCAGGAAGAGGCCTATTCTTCCCCTTCAGCTTAAGTAGAACCTCTCGAACAATCAATTTTATAAGTTCCCCATACCTGACAGACAGAGATGGCGGACGAACTTAGACTGAGAAAATAATGACAACTTGCTATATCGAGACCGATTTACAAATGGTGGCAATCATTCAAATGACAAATTTAATCCATTTAAAAATATAATCTCAAATTACAATGAAAGTTATCTTAATTGTAAAGGGCTTGAATTAGCTGCTTTCGTTACCCAGATTCCCATTAATTGGATTTAAACACTAGCTGCTACCCAGATTCACACTGATTGGGAGTAAACACTAATGCTTAGTTTTAATGCAATGATTAAGAGGAAATGAAGGAAATTAGGTGATTTCATATTTTGTTAAAGAAGAGAAAAGAGTGGAAAAGAATCTAATTATATTTTTTATAACTATTTTGACCTTCTACTTCTTCATAAATTAAATAAATGAAAATTAAGTGTAGCAATGAGGAGGACTTTGGCTCGTTAAAGATTCAATATCAATAATAATCAACTCATATCATAGGATAGGATCAGAGCCAAAAAAAAAAAAAAAATCCTCATTTAAAATAAATTCACTCCATGCCGCGTCTCCAAGTCCTCTCTCTCTCTCTCTCTCCCCGTGCGGAAATCTCGATAGGGAAACTCCATTGAGACACTATCAATCTCCAAGCTGTGGGTGCTGCATCAAGCGGTGTGAACTCCACCGCTACAATAGAAAGACAGACAGAGAGGAGCGGCAGCAAAGACAGTGTCACTAAACTTTTCCCATTTCCAAATTAGGTATTAAGAAAGTGAGGTGGTGATGCAAGATTATTGTTTCTAGTAATCATCTATGTTATAATTACTACGCTGGAACTTAATAACTATCGCTCTGTTTTTCTTTAAAAATATAAGTCTTGTGCATATCCATATGTAACAAAGGAGGACTATTCTCAGAATTTCTAAAATACCCCTAAAATCAATTGTATAAAACATATGGTTGTTATTGGAACTAAACATATTGTTCATGTTTCACGTGTCTTTCTTTTTTTGCAAGAAGCACCATTAAAACACGAGGGAGAGCCGTGGGATTTTGTAGATAAAACTCACCCTCCATGACAGTCTGTATAGTTCCTTTAATAATAGTAGAGAATATGTCACATGATCCGGGCGTTTCCTCATCAACATAAAAATAGTAAATTATTCATTGTTGAAAAGTGATTTTCATCACATAACTTTAGTTATTATTATGTGTAGGCAACATTTGGAGATTGATCAAACATATAATTTTGCTAGCAATACAAAATCAATATGTTTGATCTGAATGAATAAGCATTAATATTGGTCTGTTGATTCCACTTTTCCTTTTTCTAAATTTGTTGAAAATTATTAATTTTACTATTTAAATTTGTTTTACGGTTTTTGACAACCAAATAGGATGCTAACTTAGCATTCAGAAACAACTTGACAATGACCTAACATCTAGGTCAATTTTTTTTTTTAAATTGCAGAGAGATTAATAACTAGAAGACTAGATTGAATATGAGGTAAAAGTCCTAGAGATCATTGACATCGTTAAATGTATAGCACGACGAATAATACTTTAGTTGAGTTCTCGATAGATTATGTTAAAATTAATAACTCAGAAAAAGTAGTGGAAAACCTACCCTTTCCCTTCCAGCTTCCAACCTACTCTCGTTGCAACCTCAACCAGAGCATCTCCCCAGCTCTTGACTTCACGGGAGCTGTACTTCTTCGCATGTTCAAATAGGGCATCTCTGTACAAATTGGTTTTAAGCTTGACATCATCTGGCTTCACATAAAAAAAAATGGGGAGGATCTCCTTCTTCCCATCCGACTTTGAAGTGCAATCTATCATATGCGCAACCTCACGGAGGCACCACACACTGGAAGCGAAGCCCTTAGAGAAGATGGGGATATAAATTTGAGTGTCGTCAAGGGCTTGCAAAAGGTTTCCACCAATCTGCTGACCGATTCGGAGCTCCCCATCGTCTTTGAAGACGCGGATTCCTTTCTCAACCATGTCATGATAGAGGCAACTAGTAAAGTTGTCCCGAGTATCTGGTCCCCTAAAACTCAGGAACACCTCGAACTCCATTCCCAATGTGTTGGTCGGTGGTGCCATCGCACGAAGCAAACGAGATTCAGACAGAATCAAGCTGGACGGAAATTGTGAATGAGCTTCATTGAGGCAGGACATCGATTTGGGGAAGTTCAAAAACGAAAGAAAAAAAATACAGACGATGGTTATGGTTAGTGACGAACCAACAGCCATCGATTGGCTATGGCAAACCACCGAAGAAATCGAAAACGAAACCGATATAAAGAGAGAATACCTGATGCGCTGATGGACGGCCAACCGAGATGAGACAGCGACTGAGTCGAGACTAGAGAGGGGAAGATCCAAAAGCCGTCGCCGGAGAAAAGAGAGAGCCCGATCTGAGAGTGAGAACTTGAAAGTAGAAAGTGTTTGAAAGTCAAGACATTGAAGGGTTTGGTTCTGGCTCCCGAGAACAGACCTTATTTTTAGCCTTATTTTTATATATCTGAGCTGTCCTCTTCGGGGGCTAAGGTTACTTTCATTGTGGGAACAAATTTTACTTGAACTTTCAAAGTGAAAAGAAAAATTCGACCCCCCCAAAGAAAGAAAGAAAGAAAGAAAGAAAGAAAGACACCTCCTCAAAACTTCTGAGAAAATATTAAAATTTGTTTATTTAGCAAAAAATAAATAATTTAGAAATATTTTCTTAAAAAAATAATTATTTGTATCATTTATCAAAATGAATTAACAGAAAAAATCTTCATTGTCCACCATCATGTTTATATATAAATTGTTATCGACAATAAAAATATTGTTCATTAACTAATTATTTCAATGTATTTCAATCTCTACGATCAATAATTTTTAGTAAAATATTTTTCAGATCATTTATTTTTCATAAAAGAAGGCAAACCTAAAGCAGACAATCTTTTACTATGGGCAATCTTTCACCATATATGCTCCACGTAGACAGAACTTGGTGCGAGACATTACTGCTGGTGATTGGGGAGAATCGGTGGAAAGGCATCATTCTCAAACTTCTGCTCGTGTTCAACTGATAATCTCAACTCCCTCTGGCCACTAACCAAGAAGAGCCTCTATAATGGCTCTCTTTGCTCATTTGTCCCTTTAATCATCTGGATAAAGCCACGAAAAGCTGCACTTGAGTCTCTCAGACTTCAAGCCTAGTGCCAGAGACGAGCTTCAGCCTATTCATCTCCCTCTGTCCATCATTTGCTTATAGCAGCACTGCCCACTTGAAGTGCAACTTGGAGACAACACTACAGGTGAAGGGGCATGAGAAAGTCCAAAAAGGCGGATGCAAAGTCGAAGACGAGAAAGATGGACATAGAACTATAATATACAAACATCCGTCCACCTTGTTATTACACAAATTACCATCTGAGTACCTTACATTTTAGAAAAGAAAAACCTGTGTAAAAATATGTCAGCTATGCAGAATAAATTTCAATATCTTCCTAGGTCTGGACCACTTCATTCCCAAGAACCGATTCTGAGTAGAAAACAACCGGAAACTATGAAGAGGCCATCTCTTCCGTTCCGAAAAGAAACGTGTTCAACCCGCTCACTTCTTGATAAGTGAAACGCCCTTCTGAGTACTCTCTGCTAACTCTTTCTTTGCCTTTTCCAACCCAGCTTTACAGGTCAACAAACCAAGGCTGAAATTAAAAAACTTCATCTTCCTCTGATGTAACTTCAGCAGACTTAAAGAATTTTAAGATTTTGCTCAAAAAAAAAAAAAAAAAAAAAAAGAATTTCAAGATTATTAAGACTCCAAATCTCTCGAACTCCTTGAGCGGCCCAAGTGAAAGAACCTCCCGGACACAAGTATGAATGAGGCGCACTTTGCATGCAAAGAACGGAAGCTCAGCCACCTGAAAAACGGTGACAACATTAAATTTTCTATGATATGAACTGAAATTCGAAAAAGAGTTTGATGGCTAGTAGACAATCCCTAGTCTAAAGCCAAGAGTGCCGTGTATATAAAATAGCATGCTTGCCACAAATTTTGTTTTCGTTTTCCCTGATTTATATTATAATCCAATTTTCTAGTTCAAAAGTTTTTGTGACACAATTAATTTGAGATAAATGGGTAAATCTGTTTGAGACTTTTTATGATATAAACTCTATTCTAATCCGTAAATTTTAGCAAAAGTTGCCTTAAAATGTGACGTTAACTAGTTTTGCTGTTAGCTGGAAATCTGAAGAGCTGTAGCAGGGGCAACACCGTTTCAGATAATGACAATGAGCTTGCTTGAGGCAAGACATGTTGAGGTTATCATATTCCTCATCCAGTTGTACGAGAAAGACAATAAAAGCATGCAGAGTTGCTTATGCGTCCAGCTGGAGCTGGTGGAATCAGCAAAAGACAAAGCAAAAGAACGAAAATGGATCCGATAAGCGGGCCTTTTCCTTTGTCAAATTTATTTATTATTAATGGATCCCGATTTAATGAAAGGATTAACGCGTTTGTTAAATGCAAATCTATCACGAAACTAACGTCAGTGACGGAATCAAACACACAAGGACAAACTCCTTGAACAATGAGGCACCCATAGAAAAAATCATTATGAGATAATATTATTGAAGTTATTAATGCCTCTCGAAGCCCAACTCCCTCCCAGTCCAACCGCTCCCTTCTATGAAACTTCCTCTTGATAATGACATAACGATCAAGATAAACAGTTTAAAAAACAAAAAAAGTCTGCGGGTGATGAATTTGTGTAGCAACAAAAATATGATGCGTGACATCGAGACAATAAACCATTATTATCAAACTAGTCGAAGTCCCAGTGTTGCAACGGACTAAAGTTGAGTTCTTCAAGTATTTGTTTTGGAGATATATGGTGTAATTTTACGAAGTAAGAATTCATTTATCAACCAAATAGAACAATTTTATTACCAACGTATGAACCATTAATTTAGCATTTCTTCTTAAAATATGTCGTTTTTCATTTGTTGACAATGAAAATGACACTTTAATTACAGCCAAGCCCCCTAAACTACCCTAGACTACTACATATTCAAATGAGTTTTAGAGGGTTTTTAATTTATTATACTTTTATCAATTCAATTATAAATATTTTAATTGTACCAACTGAGTTATAAATATTTTTATGTTTTATTAATTGAGTCTATTTGGCCAATTTCAACCGAAAATTATTTACATGGATGTGGGCCGCTTCTACGTAAGCACGACCGACGCTGATTTGGATAATTTTAATATTTTTTTTACTTTTTAGTAATTTATTTATTTATTTTCTTCTCTTTTTCCTCCTTTCTTTTTTTTTTTTTAAAAATAATATTTTTCTAATATTACACTTCGATTACGTTTTGTATTATTTTATTTTTCTTTTAAAAAATGTCTTTGCTTGCCTTCTGTACTATAACAACTTTTAACAATTAAGAAGGCTTCTCGTCCGTCGCAAGAGAGATGTGGAGCCCCCATCGGTTCCACACGAGTGGGCCCCACATATCAGAATAGACAAACGAGAATGCAGAATTACAAATATAACCCCCACAGATATAAGCAAAATACCGATATGTGCGGGACCCACTAAATCTCGCAACGAGAAAAAGTCACACAAATGTCCTTAATTCGAAGGTAGTCGACTCAATATATTAGCAAAAAATACAAAAAAAGAAAAAAAGAAATTAACTACAATAGAATACTCAATCAAAATGGAATAATTACATGTAATATTTAATCTTAAAATTGAATTAAGAGTATACGAATTGCTAACGATAGAAAAAAAAATTATCAAGAGTAAGCAAATGTGAAACGTATAATTTTATAAAAATTACTAATAATATTTTAATGCATTGATGGTTGTTGAATAATTAGGAGAATGAAAGCGAAGAAGAAAAAAGTGCTTTGATTATACTCTATTAACACTATTTTTGAGTAAAATAAGGGGGCAAAAAGTATTGTTAAATTCTTAATTCAGTTTTCTAAAGTTTACTAGTTTTTGAAAGACACCTAAAGATAATTACTATAATAGTATCCACCTCTATATTACATCTCAAAATCTCTAAAAGACCAAAAAATGACAAAAATCGATCGACACTCCTATCCTTACAAAGGGTGTTTAGACACTCTTTGAAGTTTTTTTTTTAGGGGGGTGGGTCAATTAGACTCAACCCTCACATTTTTTTTTAAATATAAGTGCATTTGAAATATGAAAATTTATCGCAAACATGTGATCAAGTTATGAAACTTTTTAGATAGTGCAATCATATACTGAAATTTGTCAAATTGATGTAGTCGAATTCCTTAGTTATCTTCTTCCAATTTGGCCAATGGAAGATACAACATGACCTTTTTTTTTTTCTTTTCAAGATGGGGGGTGTCAGTGTAGCACCAACAATGACCATATCATAATCTATAGAGTCCATGTATTGAAGGGCGAGGGATTGACGAGAGGATTGCTAACCCTCGCCCGAAGTGTTAGAGACAAAGACCTTCATCTTCCTTGCCTACATCGCATGGTTTTTGGGCCACCACTGCCGCATTGTGTAAGGGTAGGACAACCCTCGTGCAGTGGTGTGGACGGTGGCGCTAGCAATGCATGACCGGGAAGGTTTGTTGGCCCTCCCTCAAAACGCTTTGGGGGTGGTGGTGTGATCACAAAGATGGCTTTGCACCAAAAAATCTGTTTAACCGTTTGGAATATTGGGTATCGTGCATGTCTCTCTTCCACCATTACATATATCAAATTTATTACATTGATAGAGAAGTCTCTCGCAAGCTCAAATTAGTACAAGATATTTTAATATAGGATAAGTGCATTGAAGGTCCTAAAATTTGTCAATGAACTGCAGTTTAGTCTTCAAACTTTGAAAAAGTACAATCAAATCCTAAGACTCATTACAAAAGTATAATCAAGTCATGAAACTTTTCAGAAAGTGCAATTAAATCCTAAAACTTATCAAATTAGTCAACTCAAGTCCTTTCTTTGATGATTTTTTTGATAGTTTTATAATTTGATTATACTTTCTCGACAACTTTTAGAATTTAATTGCATTTTTTGAAATTTTTATAACTTGATTGCACTTTTGTAACAAGTTTTACAACTTAATTGTACTTTTTGAAAGTTTTAGGATTCAAGTGAATTTTCATGACAAGTTTTAGGACTTCTAATACACTTACCCTTTGCAACATTGTGCAAGGAAAGCAAGCTGTCATCAAAACGGATAATATCATTGGCATCAGCCGAATGGGGCTGCCTATAAGTCCAAATCGAATTTTTATCCCTCTCAAGGCAAGATAAAATTGGATCTATTCGAGAGACGCCACAAGTTGGATCCATTCAAAACATGGCGCAATTCTTACACATTTCATTAAAAACGTAAGACTGAAGTTTAAGAAAAAAATAGCAATTTCCACGAGGACACCACATTGCATCCAAGACTTCCGAATCCCACTAGAAGAAAATTAATCCTCCAAAAAGAGACTTGAAATGCAAGGCATAAAAAATAATAATAGGTGACTTTAGTCGAGATGAGGTGGATTCAACCACTAGAGCTGTATATTTTATGTGCGTATTTGTCTTTTCATGTAGATAGAAAAGATAGACAAGGCGTCGCTATATTCAAGCCATGTCCAAAAATGAACAAATTATGCTTCCAATCAACTCCTTGCGAAAGCCCCATGTAAGCGCAAGGAAGGTGTAAGCCTGTGGCACGACAACTCTGTTATTTTGGTCAAGAAGCCCACTCGAGGCTCCACCTCGTCCCATCCAAACAATCGAACCATCCTTCGTGAATTATATACTTATTTAATTTCAATCAATTGAACTATTTCTCTACTCATATCTAATTTCAAAGAAATATATTAAAAAAAGAGATTTGCACAAGATGCACGCCCAACTCTAACACAGAGACACAAATCACAAGCCGAAATGGGAAGTTCTTGTGGACAAGCAACTTATTATGCTAGCTTTGTACCGAATAGCCTGTGTGATCGATGCCATGATTCATTGCTTGATATGCTATTTCCAATGGGGCAATCGTCAAAATTGTAACAAGCTTATGATGTAATAAGTGTCCTCTCAAATGGATTTCAAAGTGCCTTAGAAATTCAGAAAAAAAGAAGACTATAAATGAAAATTTGAATTAGAAAAAACTGTCATCCAAATGGCATCTTTATAACTTATAATCTGAGCCAAGTGAGAGGGACTCCTCCCTACCTAAATACTATAGCTAAGGAATGGCTACAAATAGATGCAAATGTCACTTAATTAGTTGCAAAATTTAGCATGAGTAAATTGCATGAAAACTAAATGCACTAGCCTGTACATTTACAGAAGTCTCAGCCATCCATACTCAAGATCTTTCATACAAAAATGTAAAATTAGAGAGAGGTTCTCTTCATAATTCGCCGGTACAACTTGAAGTGACGTGTTGGAAAAAATCAAAGGGGGAGACACATGCATGACTCTCCCTTCTGTGTTGTTCCACGACCATGGCTCTCATCCACCTACTCGCAATTCAATTGCAAGTAGGTGGGTGAGATATACATAAAATATAAGAGAGGAAAGAGAAATGAATAGGACAAGAGACTTTTTGCAAAGGGGTCGAAACTTTTTAAGGCTTTGAAGTTGCTTGGTCATTTCAGGATAAAAATAACAATGAGAGGAAATCATGGGAGCAGGTGAATATAATTGTTGGAAAGCAGATTTTTCAAGACAAACTTTAAAGTATTCGGTTATTTATATTTGCAAGACAACCTTTAAAGTATTTAATTGATGTAAAGCAGATCTTTTACCTAACCAGAAATGTGTGATGTATATGTTACTTCAAATTGACCTGGTTGCATCTATTCATTCATTTGAAAATGAGAACCAAATTATTACAAGATAAGAGTCGTATTTTCCTTGGAGGAAACTTTATCTAGCTATGCCTTTGATTGTTAGGTTACAAGTCCTGGCCATTATTTATATGTAAACTAAACTAAATTTGAAAAGAGGATGAAATTGAATCAATTCAAGAGATGGCATAAATTAGATCCATTCAAGACATTGACACAATTCTTACACACTTTATTAAAAACATACTACTGAAGTTACAAATATATATATATATATATAGAAATTTCCGTGAAAACACTAGATAGCATCCAAGACTTCCGAATCCCACCAGAAGAAAGTTAATCCTCCAAAAAAAAAAAAAAAAAAGACTTCAAGTGCAAGGGATAAAAATAATTATTTGGTCTTTAAAATCCACCTCGTCCCATCCCGACGACGAACCAACCTTTTGAATTTAACATTTTTTTAATTTCGATCAATCAAACTATTTCTTGACTCATCTTTTTTTTAAAAAAAACAAAGAAAGGGCTTTTCACAAGGAACACGCCCCCCCGCATGAAACATCCGACCCTGCCACGGGGAGACAAATCGCAAGCCCAAGTTGGAAGTTCTAGTTGACAGAGTGCTGTACGATCGACATTACTATTCAACGCTTGATTTGCTGTTTCTAATCGCCTAAATCGTCAAAATCCTCGCAGATGCAATAAGTGCTCCAGCAAATGGCTTTTTCCCGAGTGCCTTAGAAATTGAAAGAAATAGAAGAAAATAAATGAAAGATTAAATTAAAAATTCTCATTTAGTTAGTTGCAAAGTTTAGCATGATTCGTTGCATGGAAACTACGTGCACTGCATGTCCATTTGCAGAAGTTTCAATCATCCATCCTCAAGATCTTTTATGAGAGAGAGAGAGAGAGAGAGAGAGAGAGAGAGAGAGAGAGAGAAGCAAAGGCGAGTGAGGGAGACAAATGGATGACTCTACCTTTCGTGTATTTCCACATCTTTTTATTTATTTATTTATTTATTTATTATTTTTGTCAATTCAACTCAATTGCGAGGAACTGGGGGAGGCATTCATAAAAGATAAGACAAGAAAGAGAGATAAAGAGGACAAGAGACTTTTGTTGCCGCCCATGAGCTAAGCCCACCATTTGCTTTATTTATTTATTTTTTTTGGGTTAGTGACCTAAGCCCACTTTAATTAGTTATTTATATTTTGCCAGACAAAATTTATTTAATTTTGTCAATTCAACTCAATTGCGAGGAACGGGGAGGCATTCATAAAAGATAAGACAGGAAAGAGAGATGAAGAGGACAAGAGACTTTTGCTGCCGACCATGAGCTAAGCCCACCATTTGCTTTTTTTATTTATTATTTATTATTTTGGGTTAGTGACCTAAGCCCACTTTAATCAGTTAATTATATTTTTCCAGAAAAGCTTTATATCATTTAGTTGCTGGAAATAAGAGCTTTTTATTTGATGTACATGTCATTTCGAAGTGATCTAATTACAACTATTTTATTTATCCAAAAAAGAGATTCAAGATATTACAAGATAAGCTCATATTTTCTTTTGTCTATGATTTGAGAAAACTTTCTTCAATTACACCTTTGATTGGTAAGTTACATATTATAAACTTTCTCCAACTATTCCTGTAATTGTAGGCAAGGACGCTTAGATTCATCCCTAGCACCACGTGCGAGGCAGCAAATTGGGCATTACTAAACTTGCCAATTTACTCAAGGTAATATGCTCCTCCATCGTTGGTTAGAGAAATTTTCCTTTTGAGTAGCCTTCCGATTGATGGATAGCAAATATGGATATCACATATTTTTAGTCAAATTTGCATGTAGATGATGTCTACGGTATGTAACCCACTAATTAAAGGAATGATTGGAGGAAATATTCTCAAGCTACATATGCAGGAAAATATTGGTCATTTACCCAATAATTGGAGGTGACATTATTCAGGCATTCTCTAGGGCGGTTAAGTGCCTTCCCGGAGCAACCACTTCTCAAGGGGCCGGAAATGAAGTTCGAGAGCACAAAGATGGTTCATTCAAAATTCTATATAGAATTTATTGGGCTTGGATTTCGGGTCCATTAATGCGACGACTTTACTGCATCACGTAATTATCACCCATTGATTTCTTCGGCTTCGGCCCATTTCATTAACACAAAAGAAAAGGACAAAAAAGGGCCAAGAAGTGAAGAAAATACAATCACCAGGAGGGTCTTAAAGCTACACACACTTCCTCTCTTGTATCTAAAGTAAAACGGAATAACGGGATCAAACCGTACTCCTAATTTGTCTTTAAGTTCGATTGAGATTTCCAAATTTGAACTATTCAATTGTCTCCTAGAGATGTCAACGGCTGATTTGGAGCGATTGATTGAGTCCTTTATCACATTTAAATCCGCATAAGATAATCCAATCGACACCCGAGCCTTATGCCCCAAGAAACTAGCCTCTTGTCCTACTGGGCTGGAGGAGCACGCACCAACTCAGATTAATTCCCCCGTGAAAGCAAATCCCAGGTTATCCCTAGAAGCCCCGCTTATATCTGATTTCATGCAGTCACTGTAAGAATGGCTCTGCCGCCTCTCTAATTATTCGATCAAATAGTCTGTAAGAAGACTGTAAAAACCTTCGCCCGCGTACCTCGCGTATCTTGAATTTCAATGCTCGCCAACACTGAAGTACTACGGCCTTCACTCGGCCCCTTCTGTCTACCATTTGCTAGTTGCAGCGTCACACAGGATAGGCTCACTTGGAGGAGACTCTACAGGTGCATCAGAAAGTCAGGAGATGCGAACATGAACACGGCCGAGATACACAGTACAATGATGCACAAACATCTGTCAATTACACGAATGACCATTTCAGAACGTTGCGCGCGGGAAAACAAAAACTGCTTATATGCTTTTTTTTACGTGGACTATGTGAAAGGAAACTTTCATATCTTCCTAGTTCCGGTGCTGAACGACTTACTCCTTAGCGCAAGGAACCAATTCTGAGTAGAGAGATGAGTAGAAACTTATGTAGAGTACATCTTTTTTCTCACGAAAAATCCACGTCTTTGTCTTCAATTCATGCGTTCACTTTTTGATGAGCGAAATGCCCTTCTGAATACCTGCTGCCAACTCTTTCTTTGCCTCTTTTCCAGGTCAGTTCAACAGGTTAGCAAACAAAAGCCAAAATGAAAACCTCTGTTTTACTTTGCTGTAATCAAAACGCACCTACAGATTTTGACCAGACTACACTTCCACACCTTTTGTGCTCGTCCAGTTGGCCAAGGGGAAAAACCTAACCTCTTTGGCCCCAGTACGACTGAGGCACACTTTGAACGTTAAGAAAATCTAGGAGTTCAAAGCCACTCACCTTATATAGCACAAGCTCAAATCTGTACATGATGTGCTTTCATTGGAAGTCCCTGCATTTTCAAGATGATGCATTCTGCTTCAGGCTTATTTGTCCTGCAACGCTGTAAATCGCAATTGCCAGCCGGCACATCAAGCAAGCTTTTCAGGGGTATGCAATGTGCGATCTCCACCTTCTTCAATAAATTCAACTCTTTTCAAGCCTTTGACAGCTATCATCTTTTCACGACCATCTAGCTTGGGATGCTGTAGATTTTGAACTTTGACAGGTTAGGCAATCGTTTGATTGTATTATACCTGGAAATGTGTAGAAACTTCAGTAATTCCAGTTCCCCCTAACCTGGAATCTACGCCAGTTTGGGTAAGTCACTGAGCTGTAATTTTTGTAGCCTCTTCAAGCAAGATAGATCCCATGTGCTCTCCAGGAATTCGCACCATGATATCTCCAAATCCCTTAAACTCTCCAAGTATATAAGGATGGGCAAGTGTGGAAACAGCCATCTGCTGATAGAGAGGACCGACAAGCTTTTGAAGTCACAAAAATCTGGCAATTGCAGGATCCAGCCAAGTTTCAAGGTTGATAAGATACATGGAAGCCGATGGATGGACTGCCTGTCCTTCCAAGGCGAAATAACATCATTCACACACCAAAATGCAATAGTTGGATGTCTTCCACACACTTTGAACTAGGCTTGACAGGTTGGGAAGAATGGGGAATCCAACAGCTTCAACCAGTGGATATTTCAAACTTGAGGGAAGCTCTTTCGCTTGTAATTTTAAGCATTTGCAGACTAGAGAAACCACTGACCTATGATAGCATTGTGGAGATTAGGGCCCCATCTAAGTCCAAGATCCTCAGAACGAGGCATTGAGCACTTCAAGCGTCTCCACCCCACAAAAAGCACAAGATATCGTGTGTATCTTTGTGTGTGGCACCCTAATGACCTTTTAGTCTCGTCAGATTTCCAATAGAATTGGGCTAAATCCAACTGGACCAATGATTCTAGTTCTCCAATAGAGTTCGAAAGCTTATATAACCTGGCATGCAAGCAAACGCAAATGCACGAGATCCATTAACCTTCCAATAAAGTGAGGAATTTGGCTGCTACTAGAATCAAATTTCATCAAAGAATTAAGATTTCCTAGTGTCTCATGAAGCTTGAATAGTTTGTCTATCGAGCACACAATAATCTCTAACAAGTATACTTGAGAACCGATTTCTTCATACAACGCTTGGAGCGAAATGCCTCCCTTGATATTCAACCTACTTAGCAGTTTTAGCTTATCGATTGGGCTATCAACCGTAGACAATTTCACACACCAAGTGAAAATCAATTTCTCCAAATTGCTAAACTCAGAAAAATCAGTTGTCTTGGTTAACACTCTGCACCACGTAAAATTTAGAACTTTCAACTTTTTCACCATCTGTAGTGAAAAAGAAAAGGCTGATTACATTCCAACAAAAAGTATGAGAATACAGTACCATACAACTAGCTAGCAAAGGTCAATTGATAGAATTTGAAGCAAACATGAACGAGGTGTGTCCATACCTCAATTTGCCTCTATCCACCTCAGTCAATCGCTGATGTTGCTATGCGAAAAGTCGAGCATGACCAGATACACCAGGTGAATATTTCATCGATACTGCCGGTAATGATGCAAAGCAAGCCATCTCAAAGTACGAAGAAGATTTTTAAAGTTGCCTATGGAGTTAATTCTTCCCCCTTCAAGAAACCTAAGCTTTGGCAAACGGGCTAATTCTTCAAGTGTTAAGTCATTACTAATACCCACACAGAGTGCTCGTACTGCTTGTTTTTTACTGTCAACAACAGCAGAGAATGAAGATGAGTGCGTAACATAGAAAGCAATAAACCAAGCAAGTAGTCATCGATATCAGTAGTTCTTCTTCGACTGCAAACAAATTAAATCAAAGACATGTTGTCACAAAATAATTACCTTTTTCTTCTATCAATTTGAAAAAAAGACAACCCAAGCATGCTTAAAGTGTTCACTCGCCGTTGGTTTTTCTGTCTATTCATAAGCTAAACACCTTTACAAGGAAAGAAATTACTCATTTCTATTCTCAACGAAACAAGAAACGAAGAATTTCAACAAACCAACTGGCCCTTTCCCATTCTTCTCTTTCCAAGGAAGCTAGATTATATAAGAGCCAAAAGTGCAGAGATCATTGTTAACTATATATGTATAACATGATTGATGAAATTGTAGCCTAAAAAATGCGTCACGGATTATGTTAAAATTGAATAATTCGAAAAAGCAGTGGAAAAACAAAACTTACCCTTTCGTATCTACTAGGAAGAGACAGGAGCGACAGGATTTGATTTTAAGCTTGACATCATCCGTCTCTAGATCCAAAATTCAACGTGGAGACGGATGATGTCAAGCTCAAAACCAAATTGTATATTGATGCTCTCCCGTCCGACTTTGAAGTACAATATACCATATGCGCAAACCACGCATTATAAGAGAATCCTTATGGATGTCAGTGTCGTTTCCACCCATCTTCTGACCAACTCGGACCTCTTCGTGGTCTTTGACACGTATTTCTTTCTCCACCATTGCACTGCGGAAGCAACCAGTACAAGTTGTCCGAGGCGTCGGTCCCCTGAAACTCAGGAACGCCTCGAACTCCCGATGTGGTGGCGGCTGGTGCCATCGCGCGTAGCAAACGAGACTTAAAACAGAATCAAGCTTGAAGTGAGACATCAAATTGAGGGCAGTTCAAAAAGCAAAAGAAGAAAGAAAGGGGCGGTGGGTAAGGGGTCGTCACGACTCAGAGCCATCAAATGGCGATGGCAAGCCGCCGAAGAAATCAGAAACGAACAAACAGAAATCGCAGCAAACCGAAATCGTGACATTCGACGAAGAAATCGAAAACGAAAGCAGAAAGTACTAGTGGGCAGGTTGATGGCCGACTGACATAGGCGAGGCCGCAATCCGCGAGAGGGAGAGAGGGAGAGGGAGAGAGAGAGAGAGAGTGAAAAGAAAAGGACGTCGTCATGGGGTTTAGTTTGAACCGGTTAAACCGGTTTCACCTGAGAACCGATTTTGAAATCGGTTCAAAACCGAGTTTACCCAAGAAACTGATTTCACGAGGCAGGAGAGGCTTACTCCATTAGCAATTCGTTACGGATGCGAATTGTCCTCTCGCATGGGTGTAAAAACTCGGTGGGGGAATTGCAACCGGTGATTAGGGCGGATCTCCCAAGAAGCATCTCGCAAAATGAAAAATTCTAAAACTCCCCCGCCCAACCCCGAAGAAGAACCTCCGTGATGGCTCTCTTGCTCGTTTGTCCGTCACATCTTCCGGACAAAGCCACAGGGAGCTGCGATCGAGTCTCTTAGACTTCAAGCCTAGTGCCGAAGACCAGCTTCGGTTTATTCAGCACCCTCTGTCTTGCACAACTGATAGTTCTACTTGGAGACGATATTATGGGTGCATATCAAAGTTGGAAATAGGACAACGATATACACAAACATCAGTCCGCCATTCGATTAAATTACATGCAAGAAGAGAAAATCCTTTATGTTATCTAGGCCATGGATGCAAAATGAACTTGGATATCTTCCTAGGTCTGAACCACTTATTCCCAGGTATCAATTTTGAGTAGAAAATAGCCGGAAAATATTAAGTGACATCTTTTTCCTTGGAAAAGCCACGTCCTTAACCTGCTCACTTCTGGATAAGTGAAATGCCCTTCTGAATGCTTTGCCGCCAACTCTTTCTTTGCCTTTTCCCAGCCAGCTCTACAGGTTAACAAACAAAGGCCAAAATTAGAAAACTTCATCTTCATGTGATGTAATCAAAGCAGACCTAAAACATTTCAAGATTTTTGAAACTTTAGACATTTCGTACTCATTCAGCAGCCAAGGGGAAGAACATCCTCAGCCCCAGCACAGCCGAGGCAACTTTAAATGTAAAGAATGGAAGCTCTTTCCCCTGAAAAAAATGGGGACACCAATAGAGAAAATCATTGGTCATTTTAGTTTGTATTCGAGAGAAGTAAAAGGATTGGATCTTTGTAAGTTTTTTCGAGGCACCAAACCTGAGAAGCAACAAATGCACACTTTGACAACGCCAGCATCGCCCCTCAACCCATGCAGGCACGCATCGGCAAACTTCACAGCGGCATATGCCTGCATATTTCATTTTCAGATTATTTGAGCAAATGAAAAGAGTCCAGTCCGCAGAGCGAATAGACATCGGGTTTCTTGTTCAGGAAAGAGATCAGACTACATTCCAAGGACCAAAAATGGGACTGACCATTGAGAGAGTTGCAGAGCCAGCTCCAGCTTTAGCCTGAAAGCTGTCAAAGCACAAAGGTACACAATTCAGCTGGCTTCACGACATAATGTTAGGAAGCAGGGAAGTGAAGACTAATACATCATCCCATAATTTCTTTGTGGAATAGATGCAGAAAACTTTTTAGTTCAAGTAGGCATCAACAATCACTTTCGAGACCTACCGGTGGGCAGCTGAGTTGGTTGGATTTTTACGCACTTCACCACAGAGGTCTCAAGGTCAAAACTCTGCAGTTGCTAACACGTCTTAAGTGAGGGGCCATGGTGGTGGGATCCTATATTAGCTTCCCCTCAAGTATTGATGCTTGGTCCGGGGTGCACCGCGCACTTTACGGGCCATGGGCTGCTTGGCGTAAGCCCGGTGGGCTCGGCTGATCCTGAGCATAAAAAAAGAAAAAAGAAAAAAACAATCACTTTTGAGAAAATCTTATATATTTGACGATGGTGGCCCTACATGGACTATTCCACTTATCATCAAAATGCAAGTCATTCTCTTAGCTGTAACAACAGAAGATGTATGGTACTCTATTTCTACATTCTTTCTGTTACCTTCCTTTGTTTTCCTTAAGGACCAGAGAAGATAATCAGAAACTAAGATATTCTCCCCAGCGCTTGCTTCCACCCATAGCCCAAGACAAAGTAATCACCTTGTACATAGTTTCACATGAGAGGTGTCCTATTAATTCAGACAAAGATCTTTATCAAGACTTTTTCTTGGGTAGTGGTAGTGAATAGGTTTTCCAAGATGCCATTAAAAAATTTAAATACCTTGACCTCTACAAGTAGAAATAATAACAAGCTCTCTTATGTTCATTTCAGTGCATAGACAACGCCATAAAGTTGACCGGCAAAAGTTATATGCCCACATGGACCTAAGATGTGATTCTTGCAGAAATCTCATCATTCTCATTAAAAAAAGTTCTCAGCACAGTAAATCTTCAAAATGGCTTGTGAATTTATAGAATTCAGACACTCTAACATGATTAAACATGCAGTCATGTGTGGAAAATGAATTACTTGCTTGTAACTGTATCCTCCTTAGGTGGCCTCAGTACTCCGAAGCTTGTCAAAACCTGTTTCAAAATTAGCATAACTAGAACAGCTAAAGCACTATTTTACAACCTGGAAATCCAAAACTGGAGAAACTAACCGGAATGTGATATTAATGCATAAATCCATAGAAAATAGAAACTTAGTTACTTCAACAATTACTGTCCCATCATTTTGGATGCGAGATGTCACTGAAGGTGATCAATTTCTTGAGAAGCGAAAAAAAGGTGGTTTAATTTATAAATTGCGAATGCCAATCGACATTTATCATTTTATAGAAAAGTGCAATGTGTAACAACATCCCTGTCAGTTTCTTACCTTTACGAGAAAAAAAAAAACAACATCCCTGTCAGACGTATAAGTTCTTACGAGGAAGAATGCACCACAAACCTGAGATAAAAGAGGTAAAGAGCAAAGTCATCGCTCCTACAGGACCCACAACAAATGGAACATTGATTTCTTCAGGATCAAGACTCAATACTTCTGCCTGCAAGGAACATACTAGATCAGAAATCTGACGAGATACTTTAGCAAACATCTAGCTTATCCAGGGAAAGGACAACAGTCGCCTGCTTTCATGGCATTGTCTCAAAACTGGTTTCTTGCACTGTTTTGCTGCCTAAGCATTAGTACCGAGTATTTATGACCATAAACGACCTCATGATCCTGAGAAGAGGACCAACAACACTCCCTAATAGATACTAGCAGTTACGTGATTATTTCAGCCAAAAACAATCAATTACATGGGGCTTCTGGACTCTATTGCTAGACTTGCAGATAGCCTGATTTTATTAACTTAGCTTCTAGACCTTGCACATGATCCCATACAAGATGCCCTTGGAGCAAGTTATTGATTGCAGTTACGCATGATCTGACGTTTGAGACAACAGAGCGTGCTATACAAGGTGAAATACGCTTATGTAGATTAGGAGAGGCAGAATCTTAATACTGAACTGCCGGACGAGAGGATAACAAAAAACATGCGCACTTGGAGTTTAAGGTCATACTCTGATAAAACCGTCCACGGTCTAAACTTATAACTTTTCAGACATCTGCCAATTTCACAATACTCTTTGCAAAGACCTTTGTTTTTGTCGGCGCTAGTCATGTAACATTTTGAATACGTTTTTGCGTAGCAAACTAATTTTACCTTTCCAATATAATGAGACTCAACAGGGTGATCATGCATATAGGTAATCATCTGCTTTGTGGCCTGGCCTACCTAAATCTAGTTCGCCATCAGCTCAAATGGCAAATATGTTCGGATCAGGGCAAGCAATTCCTTTTTTTGAGTTTGACCTTTTCATTAGCGGACTCAAACAAACAATTTTTGCGTTGATAGTAAACACGTCATCTCAGCCCGATCAATTCTGAGTAACTAAATTACCACTTCAAAGTAAATCATCAATATGTGTTGTTTTGAACATTAAATGTAAAATAAGTCCTTAATAGCTGATTCAACTCGTTGGCCATGTGGAATCACAAATTCAATAAGTGGATTTGGTAATTGCAGAAGTACCTGTTGTTGTTCAGCAAATGTATGATGGATGACAAGTTGGAATAGTTTTAGTCTTTCATTGGTAAAGCCACAAACACTAAGACATGACGTGGTGGCTAATGCGCCTGGCGTCACAGAAATTGGTATTGAATACTTGTAAAGCCATACATAATTATCCATTCTTCAAGCACAACAACTTCATGCATCACGATACTTCAATATGAGAAAGAAAACATCACTTTAACATCATCAAGAAATATAATAGATGGCACAAGAAGTGACGTGAGGACACCTGGATTAGTTTATGTCAGCGGTGAATGGGTGATGCAAATTTGGCTTTATTCCACATGCGAGGCCGCAAATTTGGTTCTTATTCCACATGTAGGGCTTCAAGACTCTGAATACTCACGGCCAACTCTTTCCTAGCCTTTAATCCAAGCCAGCTTTGCAGGGTTAGCAAATGAGAGCTGATATGAAAACTTCTGTTTTTCTTCACTGTAATCAAAAGGAACCTGAGAATTTCAACAAGGCTATAATTGCCCACCTTTCATACTAGTCCAACGAAAGTCGCATTCGCTTGGCCGCCCGAATGGTGTGTTCTGTAGGTTCTGGCGACATCCAATCTGTCTCCAGTTTGGTGGATGTCGGCATATTAGGTAACGTTTCCAGGGACATGCAATTTCTAATCACTGCATACTCCAAAAAATTCAACTCTTTCAAGCCTTCGACGGCTCTTAACTTTGCACAGTGTTTTAGCTCAAGACGCAGTAGATTTTTCAACTTTGACAGGTTAGGCAATTGTTTGATCACAACACACATGGAAATGTGTAAAAACTTCAGTGTTTCCAGCTCTCCCAAACCTGGAATCTCTGCTAGTTCGGGGAAGTCATTGAGCCGTAACTCTCGTAGCCTCTTCAAGTGCGAAACATTGGGCAAGCATGACGTTAAACATTCACTGATAGAGAGAATTGACAAGCTTTGCAAGTCAGAAATGTACGGCAATTGTAGGATAAAGTGAAGTTTCAAGGTTGATAAGCTTAATGGAAGCCGATTAATGGACATGTCCTTCCAAGGTGAGGTAACCTCCTTTGGGATCCAAAGTGTCATACATCGTTCTTTACGCACTTCAAGATGATGTAAATGAACTAGGCTCGAGAGGTCGGGAAGAATAGGGAATTGAGCAGTTACAACCGCAAGGAATTTCAAACTTGAGGGAAGTTTTGGCAAAGGGGAAAGGCGGTGGCTTGCAATTTTAAGCGTTTCGAGACTAGAGAAACTATTGATCCTTCTCGGCACTGTAGAGATTGGGCTCCCATCTAAGTCCAAGATCCTCAAACGAGTGAGGCTCCACATTTCCCATGGGATTTCATCGCCAAGATGCGGACAAAACGAGGCATCAAGCTCTTCAAGTGTCCCCACCCCTCCAAGAGCACAAGGTATCGTGCGTATCTTTGTGTATGCCACCTTTAAGACTTTTAGTCTCTTCAAGTTTCCAATAGAATCAGGGAGAAAGGAGATCCTCGAGAATTTTAAATCCAACTCGACCAATAATTCCATTTGCCCAATAGAGTTTGGAAGTTCATGTAGATAAATGCATCTTGAAAAAGACAAATGCGTTAAATTTGTAAACTTTTCAATGGAAGCAAGGAGAATGGAGATTTGCGGAACTTTTAAATCCAACTTGACCAATGATTTTGGTTCTCCAATAGAGTGCACAAGCTCAATTATACTATCGCCTATAGAAAAAGATGTATGCGTCAAATTCGTTAACCTTTTATTGGAATCAGGGAAAGTAGACCCCGAGAGTTTTAAATTCAACTCAACCAATGATTCAGGTTCCCCCGTGAAGTCCAAAAGCTCATGTGGAGTCTTGCATTCAAATAAAAGCAAATGTTTAAGATTCTTTAACCTTCCAATGGAATTAGGGAGAACGGAGCTCCCCAAGTGTCTTAAATCCAACTCTTCTAACTTCCCAAGAGAGTTTGGAAGTTCAAATAGATTCTCGCATCGTGAAAAAGACAAATGCGTGAAATTCATTAACCTTCCAATGGAATCAAGAAAATTGGAGATTCCTGAGCATTTTAAATCCACTTTGACCAATGATTCTAGTTCCCAAATGGAGTTTGGTAGCTCTTGTAAATTCTTGCATTCAGTTAGAATCAAATTCTTGAGATTCTTTAATTTTCCAATGGAATCAGGGAGAATGGAGATCCCCGAGAGTTTTAAATCTAACTCGACCAAAGCTTCCAGTTCTCCAATAGAGTCTGGAAGTTTAAGTAGATTCTTGCATCCAGAAAAAGACAAATGCGTGAAACTCAATAACCTTCCAATGGAATTAGGGAGAATAGAGATTCCTGAGAATTTTAAATCCAATTCAATCAATGATTTTAGTTCCCCGATAGAGTCCGGAAGCTTATGTAGATTCTTGCATTCAGATAAATGCAAACGCTCAAGATTCTTTAATCTTCCAATGGAATCAGGGAGAACATATATCCCTGAAAGTTTTAAATCCAACTCAACCAAAGATTCTAGTTCCCCAATAAAGTCCGGAAGCTCAAGTAGATTTTTGCATCCATAAAAAGACAGATATGTGAAACCTGTTAACCTTTGAATGGAATTAGGGAGAATAGAGATCCCCGAGAATTTCAAATCCAACTCAATCAATGATTCTAGTTTCCCGATAGAGTCCGGAAGCTCATGTAGATTCTTGCATTCAGATAAATGCAAACGCTCAAGATTTTTTAATCTTCCAATGGAATTAGGGAGAACAGATATCCCTGAAAGTTTTAAATCCAACTCAACCAATAATTCTAGTTCCCCAATAGAGTCTGGAAGCTCAAGTAGATTTTTGCATCCATAAAAAGACAAATACGTAAAACTCGTTAACCTTCCAATGGAATTAGGGAGAACGGAGATCCCCGAGAACATTAAATCTAACTTGGCCAATGATTTTAGTTCACCGATAAAGTCCGGAAGCTGATGTAAGTTCTTGCATTCATATAAATGCAAACACTCAATATTCTTTAATCTTTCAATGGAATCAGGAAGAACGGATATCCCTACAAATTTTAAATCCAACTCAACCAATGATTCTAGTTCCCCGATAGAGTCCGGAAGTTCATGTAGATTCTTGCATTCAGATAAAAGCAAATGCTTGAGACTCTTTAACCTTCCAAAAGAATTAGGGAGAGCGGATATCCCTAAGAGTTTTAAATCCAACTTGACTAATGATTCTAGATCTCCGATAGAGTTCGGAAGCTCATGTAAATTTTTGCATTCAGATAAATGCAAACGCTCAAGATTCTTTAATCTTCCAATGGAATCAGGGAGAATAGATATCCCTGAAAGTTTTAAATCTAACTCAACCAATGATTTTAGTTCCCCAATAAAGTCCGGAAGCTCAAGTAGATTTTCGCATCCATAAAAAGACAAATATGTGAAACTCGTTAACCTTCCAATGGAATTAGGGAGAATAGAGATCCCCGAGAATTTCAAATCCAACTCAATCAATGATTCTAGTTCCCCGATAGAGTCCGGAAGCTCATGTAGATTATTGCATTCAGATACATGCAAACGCTCAAGATTCTTTAATCCTCCAATGGAATCAGGGAGAACAGATATTCCTGAAAGTTTTAAATCCAACTCAACCAATGATTCTAATTCCCCAATAGAGTCCGGAAGCTCAAGTAGATTTTTGCATCCATAAAAAGACAAATACGTAAAACTCGTTAACCTTCCAATAGAATTAGGGAGAACAGAGATCCCTGAGAACATTAAATCTAACTTGGCTAATGATTTTAGTTCACCAATAGAGTCCGGAAGCTGATATAAGTTCTTGCATTTATATAAATGCAAATGCTCAAGATTTTTTAATCTTCCAATGGAATCAGGAAGAACGGATATCCCCAAAAATTTTAAATCCAACTCAACTAATGATTCTAGTTCCCCGATAGAGTCCGGAAGCTCATGTAGATTCTTGCATTTAGATAAATGCAAATGCTTTAGACTTTTTAACTTTCCAATGGAATTAGGGAGAATGGAGATTCCCGAGAACATTAAATCTAACTTGGCCAATGATTTTAGTTCACAAATAGAGTCCGGAAGCTGATGTAAATTCTTGCATTTATATAAATGCAAACACTCAAGATTCTTTAATCTTTCAATGGAATCAGGAAGAACAGATATCCCCAAAAATTTTAAATCCAACTCAACCAATGATTCTTGTTCCCCGATAGAGTCCGGAAGCTCATGTAGATTCTTGCATTTAGATAAATGTAAATGCTTGAGACTCTTTAACTTTCCAATGGAATTAGGGAGAATGGATATCCCTAAGAGTTTTAAATCCAACTCGACCAACGATTCTAGATCCCCAATAGAGTCCGGAATCTCATGTAGATTCTTGCATTCAGATAAATGCAAACGCTCAAGATTCTTTAATCTTCCAATGGAATTAGAGAGAACAGATATCCCTGAAAGTTTTAAATCCAAGTCAACTAATGATTCTAGTTCCCCAATAGAGTCCGGAAGCTCATGTAGATTTTTGCATTCAAATAAATGCAAATACTTGAGACTCTTTAACCTTCCAATGGAATTAGGGAGAACGGATATACCTGAAAATTTTAAATCCAACTCAATCAATAATTCTAGTTCCCCGATAGAGTCCGGAAGCTCATGTAAATTCTTGCATTCAGATAAATGCAAACGCTCAAGATTCTTTAATCTTCCAATGGAATCAGGGAGAACAGATATCCTTGAGAGTTGTAAACCCAACTCAACCAATGATTCTAATTCCCCAATAGAGTCCGGAAGCTCAAGTAGATTTTTGCATCCATAAAAAGACAAATTCATAAATCTCGTTAACCTTCCAATGGAATTAGGGAGAATGGAGATCCCCGAAAACATTAAATCTAACTTAGCCAATGATGTTAGTTCACTGATAGAGTTTGAAAGCTGATGTAAGTTCTTGCATTTATATAAATGCAAACACTCAAGATTCTTTAATTTTTCAATGGAATCAGGAAGAACGGATATCCCCAAAAATTTTAAATCCAACTCAACCAATGATTCTAGTTCCCCGATAGAGTCTGGAAGCTTATGTAGATTCTTGCATTTAGATAAATGCAAATGCTTGAGACTCTTTAACCTTCCAATGGAATTAGGGAGAACAGATATCCCTGAGAGTTCTAAATCCAACTCGACCAATGATTCTAAATCCCCAATAGAATCCGGAAGCTCGTGTAAATTATTGCATTTAGATAAAAGCAAACACTTGAGATTCTTTAACCTTCCAATGGAATTAGGGATAACTAAGATCTCCGAGGAGGCTAAATTCAACTCAACCAATGATTGTATATCCCCAATAGAATTCGGAAGCTCATGTAGACTCTTGCACCCCAACAAAAGCAAATTCTCAAGATCCTTTAACCTACCAATGGAATTAGGGAGAACAGAGATTCTTGACAATTCTAAATTTAGCTCGACCAATGACTGTATTTTCCCGATAGAACTCGGAAGCTTATATAGATTCTTGCAATTAGATAAAAGCAAATGCTTGAGATTCTTTAACCTTCCAATGGAATCAGGAAGAACGGTTATCCCTGAAAATTTTAAATCCAACTTAACCAATGATTCTAGTTCCCCGATAGAATCTGGAAGCTCATGTAGATTATTGCAATGAGATAAAAACAAATTCTTGAGATTCTTTAACCTTCCAATGGAATCAGGGAGAACTGAAATTGCCAAATAGTTTAAATCTAACTCGACCAATGATTTTAGTTCGCCCATAGAGTTTGGAAGCTCATGTAGATTGTAGCAAAAACGCAAAACCAAATGCGTGAGATTCAACCTTCCAATAGAGTAAGGAATTTGGCTAATTTTTTGAAGATGCATAATTTCAAACTTGGTCAAAGATTTTAGATTGCCTAGTGTCTCAGGAAGCTTGGATAGTCTGGTGCAATGGGGCATAATAATCTCCGACAAGCATTCTAGAGAACCGATTTCTTCGGGCAACTCTTCAAGGGATGTACAGTCTTCGATATTCAAAGTATTTAGCAGTTTTAGGTTACCAATTGAGCTATCAATCATAGACAACTTATAACAGTATCTGAGAATCAACTTTTCCAACTGGTCAAACTCTAAGAAATTAGGTGTTTTGGTTAAAAGATAGCAGTCTGTCAAATCTAGAATTTTCAAGTTTTTTGCCATCTGCAATGGAAAAAACAAGCTGGATTACATGCCAACAAAAAGTATTGAGATTATGAAGATCAATTGATAGAATTTGAAGCAAACATGAGTGCGGTGCGTTGGTACCTTGATTTGCCTCCATCCACCCCAGTCATCGGTGATTTTGCTCATCGAAAGGTTGAGCACGACCAAATTCCCTAGATGAAGATTCGTCGCTAAAAAATCCGGCGGGCATAAACGCCAAGAAAGCCATCTCAAATTAGGACGAACATTTTTGAAGTCGCCCACAAAATTCAGATTTTCCCCTCCAAGGAACCTCAGCTTTGGCAAATATGCTATTTCTTCAGGTGTTAAGTCATGACTAATATCCAAACTAAGTGCTCATATAGCTCCTTTTTCCTGCCAGCAACGGTAGAGAATAAAGATGAATATGAAACAATATCAAAAGTTCTTCTTCAACCCCAAATTAATTAAATCAAATGCATGTTATGCAACAATATCAAAAGTTCTTCGACCCCAAACTAATTAAATCAAACGCATGTTGTAACAAGATAATTAGTGTTCTTCTTCTTAACTTGAAAATAAGACAAACCAAGCATGTTCAAAATGTCTATTTGGTGTTGATTCCTTTGTCTTTCCATATACTAAACTAAACACCTCTTCAAAGAAGCAAAGAACTCATTTTATTCTTACCAAAACAAGAAATGAAAAATTCCAACTGACCAAATGGAGCGTTAACTTTCTTCTCGTTTCACATGGGTAAGGCTGAAAACATATACCTTAGATGTTTATAAAGAGTTGCTTTGTATTTCTCTATAAGTTAGAAAACAAAGCAGACCATCAACCAACATTCTCAATTTAAGGAACATGAACAGAGATTTTGTTGGATTTATTATATCTTCTACTCTAAATAAATTTCACCTCTTTGCTCCTTAGTATGACTTGAGTATTCTCATCAATTTGCACCCAGCGGCGCTTTTCAGCATCTTCAAAATTCTCTTCCATGACAATGTACCTTCCTAGATCTCGAACTTCATCATGCATCCAGAAAGAATTGTGCTCATCGATCTTTATCAATGACATGAGGAGAAGAACATCGATCGCCCTGCGTGGAGAATAGCTGCTACTACGCCACATGTAGTCCGCATAAGTCTTATCCTCCTTGATGCAAAAACATGCTATGTCTAGGAATATGGCTTTTTCTTTGGTGTCCAATTTGTTGATACTTAGCATTAGTGATTTTTGGACATCACTAGGCGGGACTTGCTTTAAGTCCTTCAATGTCTCATGCCATCTGATTTGTTCGTGTGGGCGAAAAGAGAACCCACGACTTCTAGAGTCAAAGGAAGCCTTCCTATGCTTGAAACAACTTCTTCTGAGAAATTGTAGCAATTCTTAGGAGGGGTATCACTTCTAAATGCATGTCTATTGAAAAGCAGAATTGCTCGATCCAAAGGCATCTCATTTACTGGGTGAGCCAAGTAATTACTTGGTCGGGTTTGTTTGTCCTCATTTAGCACTATGCGTATGTCCCTAACTGTGACCATGATCCTACTTCCAGAACCAAACCAATCGCAGCTCCCCGCGAGAGTCTCGAGTTGTCTCTTTTCGTCCACATTATCAATAACAACCAAAACTCTCTTGTTGCTAAGTCCTCTTCTTATACGATTGATCCCGTCATTGGTGTCATGGATTCCATCATTAGAGCTTGAGCCTAGTATATCGGATAACAGTTTCTTTTGCACTTCTAAAAGACCATGATGTTGGACATCTTCAAGGAAACTAGAGTAATTGAATTCGGACAAGAATCGATTGAAGATAACCTTAGCAAGAGTTGATTTACCAATGCCACCAATCCCGTGTATTATAACAAAACGCACACCATCAAAGTGGGCATCCAACAATTCTTCTATAACCCGTCGATCATCCACTTCAACTAGATGGTTAGGAAGAGATCTGTTCTTCACTTTTAGCTTAAGTTGAACCTCTCGAACAATTAATTCTATAAGTTCCGCATACCTGCCAGACATTTTGAATTGAGAAAATAATGACAACATATTATTCCTAAATTTCAAGCATATACAATTTGAATAAGATAAGGTAAACATATTACGACCGGTTTACAAACGGCAACAGTTACTCAAATAACAAATGTGAATCTATTAAAAAGCAACAATCTCAAGTTACAATGATAATTATCTAAAACATAGAGTGCTCAAATTAGCTGCTGTGACTGCTGCCTAGAATCCGTTCGATGCAGTGATTAAGAGGAAGTGGAAATGATATGGATGCTGACGGCAGGAGGGTAAACAACTGAAAGGAATGATTGGGTTTTAACGTTGTTTGTATGCTTACAAAGGAAAGCAAGGCCATTTCATGTTTGATTGAGGAAGATACAAGGATGAAAAGGATTCTAAAATATTTTTATGACTATTTTGTCCTTCTACTTATTCATAGACTAAATAAACAAAAAAATAAAATAAAAACTTTAGTAACTTGGCCTTTAGCTTGTTGAAGATTCAATATAAGCATAAATTAACTCATGTTATATAATAGAAAGTTCACTTTAGGCCGTGTCTCCAGGTCCTCCCTCTCTCTCTCTCCCTCTCTCTCTCTCTCTCTCTCTCTCTCTCTCTCTATTCTCTCTATAGATTAAGTAGCAGTGGAGGTCACACTGCTTCACGCAGCTGCTGAGTTGTGTAGAGAGAGAGAGAGAGAGAGAGAGAGAGAGAGAGAGAGAGAGAGAGAAAGAGAGAGAGAGAGAGAGAGAGAGAGAGAGAGAGAATTGGACCTCTTTTTGTGGGAAAATTATTCTTATGTTAAGTGCACATGAGTGCAAGCAAAGAGCCAATTAATGCGTGATAAATGTCCAAGTGACAGCATAGACGTTGTCAATAAACTTCCACCATTTTCAGATTAGTTATGAAGAAAGTGAGGGCGTGATGAAAGATTGCAGCTTCTAATAACCATCCATGTACTAGTTATTGTCGAGAGATTTAACAGAGTTTTAATCACTATTATTTGATTGATAACTTTAAATCTTCTACACTGTTTGGTTTCATGAATAACATATGTTTTAAAGGAGCAATATTATCAGAATTTCCAAATACTCCAAAAATTGGAGTTATAAAAAATGTAATGTAATGACAATGTAACTGAAACTAAATATGATGGAAATGTTTTGCTTTTTTTTTTTTTTTTTTCCTTCTCCCTTTGCTTAAAGCACCGTTGAAACACATGGATTAACCGTGAGAATTTATAGATAAAAGTCACCATCCATAGAAGTCTATATAGGTTCTTTAATGATGGTGGAGAAGATGTGACCGGATCCAGCTGCTTCCTTATCTACATAAAATTGATAAATCGTCCTTTGTTGAAATAAGTTTTAGTTTTTTTAATGTACAGGCAATATTTAGAGAATGATCAAATATATAATTAGTTGGTATGCTAGTAGGACAAAATCAGTCTGTTTGATCTACACAGAGTAAGCGTTAATATCTGTCTTTTTGTTGTTCCTACTTTTACCTTTTTTCTAAAATGTTGAAAGATATTTATTTTGCTATTTAAATTTGTTTTTAGGTGTTCGACAACCAAACAGGATGCTAACTTAGCATTTAACAATAAATTGACAATGACTTCCACATTCGGATTAGATTCTTTCAACTATGGTATCAATAACATGGAGAAATTATAGTTACTTCAAGATAAATTGAATATGAGATAATTTAAAATCTATAAAAAAAAAAAAATGCCTCCCTTTCGGATTACATTAAAATTAATAGCTGGAATAAGTTGTGGAAACTTACTCTTTCCCTTGCCGCTTCCAACCTAGTCTAGTTGCAACCTCACGAAGAGCAGCCTTCCAGCGCTTCACCTCATCGGGGCCATACTTCTTCTCATGCTCAGACAAGGCATTACTGTACAATTCAGTTCTGAGCTTGACATCATCCGGTTTCACATCAAAGAAAAGGGGGAGGATCTCTTTCTTCCCATTCGACTTTGAAGTGCAATCTACCATATGCGCAACCTCACGGAGGCACCATACACTGGAAGCAAAACCCTTAGAAAAGATGGGAATATAAATTTGAGTGTCATCAAGGGCTTGCAGAAGGTTTCCACCAATCTGCTGACCGACTCGGAGCTCTTCGTTGTCTTTGAAGACACGGATTCCTTTCTCGACCATGTCATGATAGAGGCAACTAGTAAAGTTGTCCCGAGTATCTGGTCCCCTGAAACTCAGGAACACCTCGAATTCCATTCCTGATGTGTTGTTGGGTGGTGCCATCGCATGAAGCAATCGAGACTAGAGATAGAATCGAGCAAGACGAAAATTGTCAATGTGCTTGGTTGAGGGGAGACATCAATCGGGGGAAGTTTAAAAATAAAGGAAAGAAAAACGGTGGTGGGCATGTTCAGTCGCGACTCGCAACCATTGATTGGCTATGGCAAACCACCGAAGAAATCGAAAACGAAACCGTTATAAAGAGAGAATACCTGATAAGCTGATGGATGGCCGACCGAGATGAGACAACGACTGAGTCGAGATTAGAGAGGGGAAGATCGAAAGGCGCCGCCGGAGAAAAGAGAGAGCCCGATCTGAGAGTGAGTGCACGAAAGTAGAAAGTGTTTTGAGAGTCAAGACATTGTAGGATTTGGCTCTGGCTCCCAAGAACAGACCTTACAAGGCCGGTGAGGCGTACTCTTTTAGCCTTATTTTTATATATCCGAATTGTCCCCTTCACGGGCTAAGGTTACTTTCATTGTCGGAACAAATACTTGAACTTTGAAAAGTGAAAAGAAAAAAATTCGACCCAAAAAAAAAAAGAAGAAGAAGAAAGACACCTCCTCAAAACTTCTGAGAAAATATTAAAATTTTGTTTGTTTCACAAAAACTAAATAATTTTAAAAATATATTCTTAAAAATAATTATTTGTATCATTGATCAAAATGAATTAATAGAAAAAACCTTCATTGTCCACGATCATGTTTATATATAAATTGTTATCGATAATAAAAAATATTATTCATTAACTAATTATTTCAATTTATTTCAAGCTATACGATCAATAATTTTAGAAAAATATTTTTTAGATTGTTTATTTTTCATAAAAGAAAGCAAATCTAAGGCGGATAATCTTTTACTATGGGCAATCTTTTACCTTTAATGCTCCACGTAGAGAGAACTTGGTGCGAGAAATTGCTGCTGGTGATTGGGAGAATCGGTGTAAAGGCATCATTCTCAAACTTCTGCTCGTGTTCAGCTGATAATTTCAACTCCCTCTGGCCACTAACCAAGAAGAGCCTCTGTAATGGCTCTCTCTGCTCGTTTGTCCCTTTAATCATCTGGATAAAGCCACAAAAAGCTGCACTTGAGTCTCTCAGACTTCAAGCCTAGCGCCAAAGACGAGCTTCAGCTTATTCAGCTCCCTCTGTCCATCATTTGCTGATAGCAGCATTGCCCAATTGAAGTGCAACTTCGAGGCAACACTACAGGTGCAGGTGCACGAGAAAGTCGAAAAGGGCCGATGCAAACACGAAGACGAGAAAGATGGACATAGAACTATAATATACAAACATCCGTCCACCTTGTTATTACACAAATTACCATTTTGAGTACCTTCCATTTAAGAAAAGAAAAACCTTTTTTTTTCCTACGTCAGCTATGCAGAATAAATTTCGATATCTTCCCACGTCTGGACCACTTTATTCCCAAGAACCAATTCTGAGTAGAAAATAACCGGAAACTATGAAGAGGCCACCCGCTCACTTCTTGATAAATGAAACGCCCTTCTGAATACTCTCTGCTAACTCTTTCTTTGCCTCTTCCAACCCAGCTTTACAGGTTAACAAACCAAGGCTGAAATTAAAAACTTTCATCTTCCTCTGGTGTAATTTCAGCAGACTTAAAGAATTTCAAGATTATCATAATTCCAAACCTTTCAAACTCATTCAGCGGGCCAAGTGAAAGAACGTCTTGGACCCCAGTATGACCGAGGCGCACTTTGCATGCAAAGAACGGAAGCTCCGTCACCTGAAAAGTGGTGATAACAATAAATTTTCTATGATATGAACTAAAATTCAGAAAATAATTTGATGGCTAATAGATAGTCCCTATTCTAGGGCCAAGAGTGCCGTGTATGTGGGACAGCATGCTTGCTCCAAGTTCTGGTTTATATCATAATCCAATTTTCTAGTTCAAAAGTTTTTGTGACGCGATTAATTTGATATAAATGGGTATATCATTTCGAGATGCTTTTATGATACAAACTCTATTCTATTCCATAAATTTTTGAAAAAGTTGCCTTAAAATGTGACGTTGACTAATTTTGCTGTTTGCTGGAAATCTGAAGAGCGATAGCAGGGGCAACCACGTTTCAGATAATGACCATGAGGTTGCTTGAGGCAAGACATGTTGAGGTTATTTTATTGCTCATCCCGCTGCACGAGAAAGACAGTAAAAGCATTTAGAGTTGCTTTTGCGTCCGCCTGGAGTTGGTGGAATCGGGAAAAAACAAAACAAAAGAACAATAATGGATCCGATAAGCGGTCCTTTTCCTTTGTCAAATTTATTTATCATCAATGGATCCCGATCTAATGAAATGATTCACGCATGTTAAATGCAAATCTATCACGATATTAACGTCATATGTGCACCACATAGTGACGGAATCAAACACACAAGGACAAACTTTTTAAACTATGAGGCCCTTTAAGAAAAATTCACGATGAGATGATATTATCAAAGCTATTAAACCTCTCGAAGCCCAAGTCCCTCCCGGTCCTACCGCTCCTTTCTATGAAACTTCCTCTGTATGTAACATAACGATCAAGAAAAACAATTTTAAACTTAATAATATAATAATAATAATAATAATCTGCGGGTGATGAATTTGTGTAGCAACAAAAGTATGATGCATAACATCGAGACAATAATCCATTATTATCAAACTAGTTGAAATCCCTGCGTTGCAACAGGCTGAAGTTGAGTTCTTTGAGTATTTGTTTTGGAGATACATGGTGTAATTTTGCGAAGTGAGCATTCATTTATCAACAAAAAACACAATTTTCTTATGAATATAGAACCATTAGTTTAGCTTTCTTCTTACAATGTCATTTTTCATTTGCTAACAATGAAAATGATGCTTAAACTACAGCCGAGCCCCCTTTAACTACCTTGAGCTATACTCTATATATATAGTAGCACTTCCTCGTATTCAAATGAATTCTATAACATAGAATAAGCAATTAGAATAAGTAAAAGACCTTTGATTCATAGCTGAATTTACCTTAATGTACTCAAATACGGTAGGGAAGACCTTAACAAATACTTAAGAGACTTCAAAATTTGATTCGTCCTTTTCAGCAACTCTCAAGTCTTTCAAAAAATTTATAAAATCTCTTGCCACGTGAATGCAGACCTTGAATTGGTAGATATTGGTCCTTCAAGGCCTTTGCTAACTACTAGCTTCGTGTCTTGATTTCACCTTCTCATTTCCTTGCATTTACTTCATCATGAAGGAGCCTACAAATATCCTCTTTCCTGGCCACTAACATGGGGGCATAACTTGCAATGGAAGAATCCGTAAAACTAAAAGAATTATTGACTTCAGTTGACTAATCATAACAGCGATAAGACAGGTCAATAGAAGAGGATTCACGAGGAAATATATAAAACGTTTGATCAAGCACTAAGAAAGGCACAGGAACTTCATTGGCTATGTGATTCTAAGAGTCTAGGTATTATGATCTGGATTGTTAATTAACTTACCTAATGAGTAATGATCAAGAAAAGGAACTTGAGAATTGATCTTGAGTACTCCCAATGCAATGTCATGAAGATTCAAGGAAGATGAAATGGATATGGCAATTGCGAAAATTGATATAAAGAGGAGGAGGAGGAGGAAAATTAAAAGTAAAGAAAGGGCTGACGGGGATTAAAATTAGCATCCTCGTATTAAGAAATCAGATCAAATACTCAATACCAAAGCAAAATAAAACTTATTTTTTTACATATCTCCATACGTGCAAGCAATTTGGTTCACGTTTAGCCCTCTCCACTTTTCAGTATAAGTTAATATCTTTGAAATGGGATAAAATGATGATTATATGTATAAATATTCTAGAACCCTGAAGAGAGAGGGGAAAAGAAGAAAATAATAAAGCTTACATTTTCATGAGAAACTAGACTATCTCGTGATAAAGCAACGAAGTGGGGGCAGTTCCAGCCTCTCCAAACCCTCAAACAACTTTTACCGAGGGTTGCACTCTCTATGGCTCTCATTTTTCTTTTTCTTTTTTCTTTAATTATCATCTATTCATTATTTTTTCTCCAATTTTTTTTCTTAATTTTTTATTTTTCTTTTGTGTGGTGCCATAACTGCATGACGCAAGCAAGGGCCAGCAACCCTAGCCATTTATAGTGCGAGGGTCACTAGCCATTGTTAACAAAGCTTGGGGTGGTAATGTGATCACAAAACTAGCTTTGTACCAATTAGTTTTGTTTTAAGTGTGATCACAAAGATAGCTATTTGGGATGTTGGGTATCAAATAGGTCTCACTCATGATTGTCCATGTGTAGGCCTATTATCTTGATAGATAAGTCTCCCATAAGCTCAAATTACTATAAAGCATTTTAAAAAACTGTGCAAGGAGAGCGAGCGGCCATCAAAGTGGACAGTATCACTACCATTAGCCGAATGGGACTGCTTATAAGTCCATATCAAATTTTTATCTCTCTAAGCAAGATCAAATTGGATTCATTTAAGAGATGGCATAGTTCTTACACGCTTGATTAAAACGTAAGAGCGAAGTTAAGGTGGAATCCCACCACAAGAAAGCCAATCCGCTCCATAAGACTTTAATCGCAAGGGATTAAAAAAATGCCGATGAAATTGGCAGTGAGTAATAGTAGGCGACTTGAGTCAAGATATGGTGGAATCAACTACAGCTAAATATTTAATGCGCTTAATTGTCCTTTTATCGTAGGCATAAAAGATAGAAGGCGAGTCGCTATATTTAAGCCATGCTCAAATAATGAACACACGAAGCTTCCATTCAATTCCTTGCGAAAGCCCCATCTAAACGCATGGAAAGTGAGAACGCGTGGCACGACACCATCATATGTTGGAAGAAGCAAAAGGGAGAGACGCATGGATAACTTTACCTTTCGTGTCTGTCCACAACCTTTTCTTTTTGACAATTTAACTCAATTGCGAGTAAGTGGACGAAAAGGAAGGAAAGAGACAAGAAGAGGTCGAGAATCTTGCAACGGGGTCGAAACTTGTTTAGGCCTCTTAATTGCTAGGATATTTAATTTGTAAATGAGAGGAAGTTGTGGGGGCAGGTAAACGGAATGTTATGCATTCTCTTTTGGTAGGATTACTATATTACTCGTTCAGCTGTACGAGACTAAATGAAAGCATGTGCCTTTGCTTATGCGTTGGACCGGAGTTGCTGGTACCAAGAAACATTTATAATCGTGTAAAAAGTGGATCCAAATTCATATGCGATGCACATGGGATGCACATGGGACGGGACCTCGAATTTCCTAAACAATGAGGCCATTAGGATAAAGTTATAATTAAGTTATTAAGCGTCCTCAAGCTAAACTCTGTCCCAACCCTACCACTAACCTTCTATGAAACTTCCTCTTGATATTAACCTAATGATCAATATAAACAAATATGAAATGGCCTGCAAGTGCTGAATTAACATAGTTACAAAAATCTAATGTCAAATGACGAGGCAACAAACCTTTATCATCAAACTAGTTGAAGTCCCATGCGTTGCATGGACTAGAAGTTGATTAATTGAAATATTTATTTTAGAGATATATAGTGTCACGCCTCGAACCTTGAACACGTGAGCATTCCTCAATAATCGATTAAACTGCGACGTCTCAGGACTTATCGTCGACCTAGTCTTTAATCTTTTGATTAAACGCAAGTGGAAGCATTTAATATAAATAATATCTAGTCAAACAATGAACAACAAGGATAGTAAAAACATAACGAATACTCCCAAAAACAACACTTTCATTTATAAACTATTAATTTTAGATAATTTAATAATTACAAGCCTTTTTACGGCCATTTCTTATTGACCATCTCAAAAACCTATAGGGTCAGGGTTAACCTAAACTTCACTAACGACGAGAACAACCAAAAATGACACCAGGCATGCCCGCATCTTGGTCCATCGGGACCCCAAATTTTATGTGACAATTCTCCATACAACAAACATAAAAATATTTAATAACAACGAGGTGAAATAAAAATCTTAACGAGTTAATAGCCTAGGTCTCGACTAAAATGCGAATTCGTCTAGGAGGCAACCTAAACGCGCATGATATACAACTTACCTTGCCTTGGGTACATCGCATATAATAATATCAATGCAACAAACATAAACAATAATCAGAACACAATCCACGGTAACCAAGTGCGCGGTCAAACGTGCATGTTCCAATTATGATTACTATATTACTCGTTCAGCTGTACGAGACTAAATGAAAGCATGTGCCGTTGCTTATGCGTTGGACCGGAGTTGCTGGTACCAAGAAACATTTATAATCGTGTAAAAAGTGGATCCAAATTCATATGCGATGCACATGGGATGCACATGGGACGGGACCTCGAATTTCCTAAACAATGAGGCCTTTTGGATAAAGTTATAATTAAGTTATTAAGCGTCCTCAAGTTGAACTCTGTCCCAACCCTACCACTAACCTTCTATGAAACTTCCTCTTGATATTAACCTAATGATCAATATAAACAAATATGAAATGGCCTGCAAGTGCTGAATTAACGTAGTTACAAAAATCTAATGTCAAATGACGAGGCAACAAACCTTTATCATCAAACTAGTTGAAGTCCCATGCGTTGCATGGACTAGAAGTTGATTAATTGAAATATTTATTTTAGAGATATATAGTGTCACGCCTCAAATCCTGAACACGTGAGCATTACTCAATGATCGATTAAACTGCGACGTCTCAGGACTTATCATCGACCTAGTCTTTAATCTTTTGATTAAACGCAAGTGGAAGCATTTAATATAAATAATATCTAGTCAAACAACGAATGATAGGGATAGTAAAAACACAACGAACATCCCACAAACAACACTTTCATTTATAAACTGTTAATATTAGAAAGTTTAATAATTACAAGCCTTTTTATGGCCATTTCCTACCGACCATCTCAAAAACCTGTAGGGTTAGGGTTAATCTAAACTTCACTAACAACGATACCAACCAAAAATGACACCAGGCATGCCCATGTCTTGGTCCATCGGGACCCCAAACTACACGTGACAGTTCTCCATACAACGAGCATGAAAATATTTAACAACAATGAGGTGAAATGAAAATCTTAACAAGTTAATAGCCTAGGTCTCGACTAAAATGTAAATTCATCTCAAAGGCAACCTAAATGCACACGATATACAACTTACCTTGCCTTGGGTACATCACATATAATAATATCAATGCAACAAACATAAATAATAATGAAAACACAATCCACAATAACTAAGCACGCAGTCAAATGTGCATGTTCCAATTATTACGACCTTTCGGATCATAGCCAACACGCAAGTCGATAGTCTTTCCAGGAAACCTCAAACATTTGTGACAATTGGTGACAGAGCAAAATCAAGTTCAATTTATGCTCTCAGCAAATTTTGATTAAGCTATTACCCTCCTCTACCACCTTTTCATTGGCAAACCTACTGATCTCCATGGGTCCGAAACAAATTGAGGTTTTGAAAAATTCGATCAGGAATTATTCTGGGTGATATGAACTGTGATTGTCACCCCCCCGAACCTCGAGCATGTGCACATCCCTCGATGGTCGACTAAATTGCAACATTCCCAGGATGCGTCGCCGACCCATTCATTTTATTGTACATGCAGAAGCGAAATAAACAATCCCTTGAAAACAAACAAGCATGAGATAGAAAAGCAGGACAATCAATTCAAACAAACCACACTTTATAAAATAACTAGGTTAGCCTACAAAGTTACATACAAAAGTCAAGGCCCCAAAAAGGACTACCTAGCTAACCCTACCCCGAACCCTATCTACTTGGAATCTAGGTCTACCACAACACCTTCAGGGATGTTGATATCTAATGGGTCAGCTACCTCCTCAACTTCAGGCTCCTGCTCATCCTTAGGCAACCGGTTCGCCAGGACGTTTGCTATGACATCGGCGTCCACGACAGGGTCGAGTACCACCTCACCCTCACCCTCAACGATAGGTTAGTCGAAGCCATCCACAGGACCCTCCCTAACCCCGCTAGGCTTGTGATGAAACCACGTCTTAAATCGATGAGGTACCAACTGAGGTTAGTGTTGGAGAAAACTTCCGTATTTGTTTTGAAGCTAACAAAACGTTTCCATCAGTTTAGTCTGAAGACTTGCAGACTCTTTCGTCAAAGTCTAAAGACTGCCAAACCTCCAAACTCAAGATTCAAAGTCTACCCTCATTGACAGTTTCTAGACTGTCGAAGAAGACTTATCCAGAATTGAGTATTTTGTTAAGGATTTGATTCTATCGACTAAATAAGATCTCTCGGCTGGATATAGCATCTTCGAATCTATTATTCATTTTGATTTTAATTCGGGTAATTTAGATCCGTTAATTGACGAAGCATACTTGGAAGGTTCTACTTATGGAAACCTAGATCTTGATTGTATAGACGAGCAGGATTGATGGGCTATCGTCATATTCCTTAAATAACTCGAAATCTCCCTAATTGATTTTGTCCAATGGGTAGATTGGAAGAGCTCATTTGGAAAGTGCCAACGGATATGAAGGCATGGAGGAGTATATAAGGAAGATGTTCTAGTTATTCAAGTGTGTGCGCAATAGAAGAATTTCAAAATCTAAAACTCCTTGTTCTTTGTCAATTCCATTGTTGAGCATAAACTTGTACTCAAAAGAGAGTTTATACATTTGTGAGATCTTGAGGAAGTGTAGTAGAGTCTCTACATTGTGGAATCAATGACGTGATATTGTAATGACTCTTTTGATTCATAGTGAAATCCAACCGGTGGGCTGTCAGTGCAAGAGAGTGGGCGTAGGCTTGGATTAAGCCAAACCACTATAAACCTTGTGTTTTTATTCTCTTCCCTAAACTCTTTTACTTTATTCGTAACTTTATTTAACTATTAGAGTCTCTCTTCTATTTTAAAATTTATTGTTAAACAGACTCAGGTTAAACTTAAAGTTTTACTCTATCCTTCGCAAAAGTTTGTTTTCGCACCTATTCACCCCCTCTAGGTGCTCATACTAGCACTCACAATTGGTATAAGAGCCTGTGTACTCATTTAAATTGAAGTGTTTTTACTTCAGAGTTAACAATCCATGGCTAATATGTTGGCTCCAGGCTTACTTGAAGGGCAAAGTAACACCGGACCGCCATACATTGATAGGAAGGAATACAACATATGGAAAAACAAAATGAAGGCATTCCTGAGATCAAAAGACCCTCTTGAATGGGATGTGGTAGATAAAGGAATTATTCCTAAAACTACAACAGTCTCAAAAAGGGGAAAAGAAACTGTTGAGTCCAGCGATATGACTCAAGAAAAGATAACCAAGAGATAAGCTCTTGATGCAAAAATAATTTATTCTTTATATTGTGCATTGTCTCCTACTGAATATAACATAATATCTTCTTGTGAAACAGCTAAAAAAGTATGGGATAGATTGCACATCACCTAAGAAGGAACCAATCAAGTGAAAGAAACCAGAAGCAATATTTTGCTCGGTCAATATGAAGCATTTAGGATGAAACCAGGAGAATCTATCACTGACATGTTTAGTCGTTTTACAGAAATTGCGAATGGTCTTGAGTATCAAGATCAACCAATCTCTAGACCCATGAAGGTTAACAAGCTACTACATGGACTTTCCAAAAATTGGAATCACGTAAAAATCTCAATAAGGGAGACACAAAGAATCATGCCACTCTCTGTTGACGAATTGGTTGGCACTCTTCAGTCTTATGAAGTGGAGCAAATCAATGAAGATGAGATCCCAAAGGTAAAAAATCTATTGCATTAAAATCTAATGATGATTCTGATGTTACAGATTCTGAAGACGATATGGACGATGAAAAGCTTGCTCTCATGATAAGAAGGTTCAGAAAACTGAACAAGAAGGGAAGAAGATTCAATTCCAAGAAACAAAGTTCTCAAAAGTTTCAAAATAAATCAGCTAATGATGATGATTCCAACAAAGATGTGATTTGTTTTGAATGCAAGAAAAAAGGAACAAATCAGACCCAACTGTCCCTTACTGAAGAAAAAAAAGGAAAAGCTGAGAAATACAGAAAAGCACTCAAAGCAGAATCTTGGAGTGATACCGAGTGTGAAGAGAGTGATGATGATTATGTTAATATTTATTTAATGGCACAATCAGACTCAGAGACGGACTCAGACTCAGACAGTGAAATTGAGGTAATTAATTTAAAAATTCCTACTAAATCGTCTAAATATATTGATGAATTGTGTCTTAATCTCAAAACATCTCTCAAGAGGATTTCCGAACTAAAAAGAGAAAAAATTCAGTATTGAAGCAACAAGAGATTGTTTGGAATGAAAAAGTCGAAAATTTGGATAAAAGTGTTATTGTTTTGAAAGAAAATGCATATTCACTTTCAAAAGAAAATGCAATTTTGAAAAATGATATCTCAAGTATTTCAAAAAGGTTTTCTATAGGTTCTGAGAAATTATAAAAGATTATTTCAATACAAAGACCTTACTTTAACAAATCAGGTTTGGGAATGACTGCTGAAACCATTCCTCTAATTGATTTTCCTAAAGTAAATGAGAGAATTAAACAAAGACCTACAAAAGATTTTTATAGAAATCATTTTCAAAAAGTCTTTATAAAACATGTAGGCCGAAGTGCCCTCAAATGTTCTAAGTGCAATAGCTTAGAACACTTTGAGAAAGAATATTCTATGGTTTGGAAATCTGTTAAGAAGGTTTGGGCAAAGATCGTATATTGCACTAACTCCATTGGACCCAAAAAAGTATGGGTACCAAAAAAAGCTTGAGTTTTTTTTTTTTTCTAAATGCAGGTCACTATTAAGAAAAATGTTAAATGGTACTCGGATAGTGGATGCTCAAGATATATGATAGGAGACTCAAATTGTTTCATAAAGCTTGTGCAAGTTAATGGTGGAAAAGTCTCTTATGGAGGAAATAGCAAAGGCAGAATTGTGGGATACAGAACCGTAAAGATTGGAAGTCTCACAATCAGTAACGTTTCCTTAGTGGAAGGATTCAACTACAACTTGTTGAGTATCAACCAATTGTGCGACACGGGTTACAAAATCAACTTTCAAGAAGGAGAATGTTCAAGAACTACTAAAGATTCTTCTTAGACATTCAGAAAACATGGGAATATATATCTTTTGGATATCAATCCAAAAAAATCTCAATGTCTAATATCAATTCAAGAGGAAGCTAATCTCTAGCATAGAAAACTTGGGCACATCAACATGAAGCAAATAGCCAAGATCTCTGCAAAGAAACTTGTTTGTGGACTACCCAACCTGACATATCAAAAATCTGAATTATGCACACCGTGTATATTGAGAAAACATGTTAGAAACTCTTTTAAACCAATAAATCAAGTTTCCACTAATCGGGTGTTACAGCTCTTGCATATGGATCTTTTCGAACCAACCAGAACCCAGAGCATTGGAGGTGAGAAATATTGCTTAGTAATAGTTGATGATTATTCATGATTCACTTGGGTATATTTCCTAGCAAGTAAGTTTGAAACATTTTCTTATTTTATCAAATTTGCTAAGAAAGTACAAAATGAGAAAATGTATGTTATTTCAAGTATACGGATAGACCATGGAGATGAGCTTGAAAATCAAGACTTTGTTAAATTCTGTGATGAATCTGGTTTTCAACATGTGTTCTCCTCACCATATACTCCAGAACAAAATGGAGTTGTGGAAAGGAAGAATAGATCGTTGCAAGAAATGGCTAGAACTTTATTAATTGAAAGTAAAATTTCCTCTCGTTTTTGGGTTGAAGCAGTTTCTACAGCATGCTATATTATTAATAAAGTCTTCTTAAAGCCTATTCTGGAAAAAATTCCCTATGAGTTGTTCAAAGGAAAGAAGCCAATTGTCTCCTAGTTTCATGTGTTTGGATGCAAATGTTTTATATTGAAAAATTCAAATGATCAAATTGGTAAGTTTGAAGAAAAATCAGACGAAGGCATCTTCCTTGGATATTCAACCACCAGCAAAACTTACAGAGTATACAACAAAAAGACTCAATCTGTAGAGAAATCGATGAATGTCAAATTCTAAGACTTTATGCAAAATCAATCAATTCAAACTCAACCTGAAGAATCTGAACCTGCTCCAGACTCTACAAAGTCTAAATCTTCAGAAGCAGCTCAGACTTCAGAAGACCAGCAACGAATGATTTTTGAAGAATCAAATGAAGAAAGAGATCAATAGTCTATAAATCAATTAGCAACTGGAAGCACAAGTTTAGTCATCCCAAAGAACTCATTATTTGTGACATTAATGAGGGAATTCGTACAAGATCCAAAAGACGTGAAGAGTCAAGTGATGTGGCTCTTATTTTTGAAATAAAACCCAAGAGCATAGAAGAAGTTTTAACTTATGAAAGCTAGATTGAAGCTATGCAAGAAGACTTCAGGCAATTCAGTATCAATGATGTTTGGGAATTGACTCCTAAACCAAAAGGTAAATATATCATTAGAGCTAAATGAGTTTTCATGAATAAGATGAACGAGAAAGGAAAAGTCGTAAGAAACAAAGCAAGACTCATGACCAAAGGATATACGCAAGAAAAAGGAATAGACTATGATGAGACTTACGCACCAGTAACAAGGTTAGAAGCAATTAGATTATTACTTGCTTTTGCATGTTATAAGAATTTCAGATTATTCCAAATGGACGTCAAAAGTGCTTTCCTAAATGGATTTACCCAAGAGAAAGTCTATGTGGAACAATCTCCCGATTTTGAAGACCCAAGGAAACCATACTCTGTATTCAGACTGAAAAAGGCACTATATGGTTTAAAGCAAGCACCTCGAGTTTGGTACAGCAGGTTAAGTAAGTTTTTAATTTAAAATGGTTTTGTTAAAGGCAAAGTAGATACTACATTATTTATCAAAAGAGAAAGAAAAAACTTTTTACTTGTTCAAATTTATGTTGATGATATTATTTTTGGATCATCTAATGAAAATCTGTGCAAGAAATTCTCTAAGACTATGCAAGATGAGTTTGAAATGAGCATAATGGGTGAACTATCATTTTTTCTTGGACTTCAAGTAAAAAAATTGAAGGAAGGAACCTTCATCCACCAAGAAAAATATGCTAAAGAACTTGTTAAAAAGTTCGACTTAGAGAATTGCAAAAATTTTGATATACCAATGTCAAGTTCCTTGAAGCTAGACAAAGATGAAGGAGGAAAGAAAATTGACCAGAAGCTATATAGGAGTATCATTGGTTCACTTCTTTATCTTACTGCTTCTAGACCCGACATTTTGTTTAGTGTTTATCTTTGTGCCAGATTTCAATCAGATCCTAAAGAATCTCATTTAAATGCTGCAAAACGCATCATCAAATACGTTGCATCAACTTCTAATTTGGGTCTCTGGTATCGTCAATAAGGAGACTTTACTCTCCTTGTATATTCAGACGCAGATCTAGCAGGATACAGAGTTGATAGAAAGAGCACCTCAGGCACTTGTCAATTACTTGGGAATAGGACAGTATCTTGGTTTTCAAGGAAGCAAAGTACTGTAACTCTTTCAACAGCGGAAGCAGAATATGTGGCTCTTGGAAGTTGTTCACAAATTTTGTGGATAAAGCAACAACTAAGAGACTTTGGAATCGAAGACTCATGCACTAAGATCAAATGCGACAATACAAGCGCGATTAATCTCACCAAGAATCCAATTCTTCATTCGAGAGCAAAGCACATAGAGATTCGACATCATTTTATTAGAGATCATGTTCAAAATGGAGAAGTCTCGATTCAATTCATTCACTCAAAGAATCAACTAGCAGACATATTTACAAAGCCTTTGGAGAAAAGTCAATTCAAGCTTATTCGTTCAAGACTCAATATCTTAAAGACTGAAAAAGTTCAGAGTCAGGGATAAAAGTCTAAAGATACTCAGACTCAGACGATCAAGATTCACGACTGTAAGTTATTTCTATTTTAAAATTTTATCTGTCGGATAAAATCTCGAAAAAAGTACGATCATCTATTAATCTGTAATTGATTGATGTTATCTTCCCCAGTTTTTGTGATTATTGTAATCATTCATTTTTGAAAAAGAAGTTATTTTGAAATGACATTTATCCATTTTTTTCAAAAAAGCAGTTATTTTTTGAAAAGACATTTTTATTTTTCCTTTTATGTCATTCCGTATACCTCTTTTCGACTGCTTTATATACTGATTGTCTTCCTCACAAACCCTAAAAACATAGGCCATCACTTTCTTATTTTTACTCTCTAGTTTAATCATCAAAGTTCTCACCTTTTTCGCGAATCGAGTTTGGAATCTCTCAAAGACTATGAGAATGGCTTCACAAAGAAAGTCTTCATGGATCGCGAACAGGGGACCACAACTCATGCGTGAGGGTCCTACGCATTTTGACCTCACCGAGAAAGAAGAATCTCCAAGATAGCAACAAAGCCCACAACGTTCTCAACCGCGTCAATCTCCTCAAGCTAGACCTCAGAGTGTTGATCAAAGAGCGGAGGAAGAAATCATTGAAGGGGTTGAACCCGTAAAAACTCTAAAGCCCACTTTTATCTTTAAACTTTACTTTGCTTTGAAGAAGGGAGGCACTCCCTTGAACTATATTGATGCATTTTTGAAAGAAAAAGGGTATCAAAATGAAACCCATTTTTTGCGAACAATGGAATGATTGGAGATTGCTCCTACAGGGTCGGAAGAGCGAGCATTTGCGAATATTCCTAGTGATCCTCGTGTTGGAGGTCTTAGTCAGCCTAATGAGAATGATGATGACAAAATGTACACTTATTTTAAGCCTAGAATGGGTGTTGAAGTGAATATTCGAAGCAGAAGGACAGATTTGTTTCGCTCAGAGAAACACAAGCAACTTTACTCCAAGTTGCTGAAAAGAGGGGTGATCAATCCAAGAAGTGTAGACTTTGATTTTCTTGATTCTCTAAATGTGAAGCTGCGAGAGAAATTCACTCAACTTCAACTTGAGCGATTTTGTTCTGAGACGACAGAGGCATATCCAAAACTTACTGCTTATTTCTATTCTAATATGAGTTTCTTGGATGCGAATAGATTTTCTTTTAGTGTTCGCGACTAAGACTATATTGTTGACATAGACACATTAGCGGATGTGATTGGAGTAGAGTGAGGGGCATTCCAATCGATTAATGTGTCTGTTGGCCATGCAACGATAGAGCTTGTTCGTGATAGAATGGCAGAAGGAATAATTTTGTACTTGAGGATGAATGCCTCAAATATTTTACTTCACAAGATTGTGATCAATTGCCTCAGATCCAAATCGACTTCGAAGACTGACGTCTCCAACTTGGAAGCAAAGTTGATGTATGCTATCAACACTGGGAAAAAGTTCTCTCTGCCTCACATAATTATGTTTCACATGTATAGAACGATGGTGAAAGACAAGAGACAACTTCCTTACTCGGCGCTTGTTACAAAGTTGTTCAGACATTTGAATATTAAACCTCCCAAGATTCTGTGTGTTCGATCCTGTGATCAAATAGTGGTGGAACTGAAAATGGTTTCCAAAATGCATATGAAAGAGCTAGACAAGGCTTTGGAGCGATTAAAGGATAAAACCCCTATCAAAACTCACCAAGGTTCTTCAGCTGCAAAACAGAAAGGGAAGGAGCCCATGATAACTCCATCCAAGAAAAAAAGAGCACTCGTCCTAGAGGGAAGAGGATGATGACGATATTACCATTTCCGCTCTTACACTGAGAAATCTACAACGTGTTGTTCCAGAGATTGAGGAGAGAGAGGATCAAGACAGAGAAGAGTTCGAACAAAGAAGTGGGGAGAGAGAAACAATGCGAAAAGAAGCAGAGGAAGAAAGGATTGCAAAAGAAGAAGAAGGCAGAAGTGAACAGGAGGAAACATAGCATGAAGAGTACTTTTCACCGCCTGAAGGCATGGAAACAGGAGGAGTTGCTAAGAAAAGAGGTACATCTTCAATTGTTTTTACTAGTGAAGGTGTTAGTTGTTCACCTGCAGATCCAGAAGAAATCTATGCATCTTATTTTTCAAAGGAATGTCATGAGGTTTCATCGCCAAATCTGAGTGATCATGCTAACTTGCCATCATCTGCAAATACTCCTACTGATCATGCAGAAGCTAACACTCAAACTAATAATTCACCAGACTTTCGAAGACTGCTTGATATTCTTATGGAGATGCGAGGATAGATCTATGCCCTGGGATGCGAAGTTCAGAACTTGCAAAATGCAGGTCAAGCCTCTTCAGTTTCCTTACATGATCAAATCCATGTCCTTGCTCTTTAAGTTCAAGCAAATGCTAAGGGTGAAGAAGTGGCTTAACTGAATGATGATTTAAAAAAAGCTGGAAGGGATTGTCCAGTCGATGGGAAATTTCCAACTCATTCGCATTCCAAAGCAATCCTAATTTCATTAACTTTTCGTTTCTACCTTTTTCATATTGACAAAAAGAGGGAGATTGTGCAGATTTGAGATTTAACTCTTGTTTGATTTGACTTTTGATTGACTTTTACTTTTGTTTGGTTTTTTGGTTGTGACTAGATTTGGATGTGGACTGTTTGATCATTTGAATATTTGCTGTAGTATCTTAAGCACTGCTAGTATTTCATGGCAAAAATAGTTGTTTATTTACAAGACTAACTTTTTGTGGATGCAGATCTAGTGTTATTTTTACTAAGCCAATTATCTTTTATGAAATATCTATATTTGCTTGAGTATTATCTTGCAGGTCAAAAGTATCCAAATCTGCAGAGAAGTTTTGTCACCATCAAAAAGGGGAAGATTGTTGGAGAAAACTTATGTATTTGTTTTGAAGCCGACAAAACGTTTTCATCAGTCTAGTCTGAAGACTTGTAGACTCTTTTGTCAAAGTCTGAAGACTGCTTAATCTCTAGACTCAAGATTCAAAGTCTACCCTCATTGACAGTTTTTAGATCGTCAAAGAAGACTTATCCAGAATTGAGTATTTCATTAAGCATTTGATTCTATCGATTGAAGAAGATCTCTCGGCTGGATATAGCATCTTAGAATCTATTATTCGTTCTGATTTTAATTCGGGTTATTTAGATTCGTTAATTGGCGAAGCATACTTGGAATGTTCTACTTATGGAAACCTAGATCCTAATTGTATGGGCGAGCAGGATTGATGGGCTATCGTCATATTCCTTAAATAATTCGAAATCCCCCTAATTAATTCTGTCCAACGGGTAGATTGGAAAAGCTCATTTGGAAAGTGCCAACGGATATGAAGGCATGGAGGAGTATATAAGGAAGATGTTCCAATTATTCAAGTGTGTGCGTGATAGAAGAATTCCAAAATCTAAAGCTCCTTGTTCTTTGTCAATTCAATTGTTGAGCGTAAACTTGTACTCAAAAGAGAGTTTATACATTTGTGAGACCTTAAGAAAGTGTAGCAGAGTCTCTACATTGTGAAATCAATGACGTGATACTGTAACGACTCTTTTGATTCATAGTGAAATCTAGCCAGTGGATTGTCACTGTGGGAGAATGGACGTAAGCTTTAATTAAGTCGAACCACTATAAACATTGTATTCTTATTCTTTTCCCTAAACTCTTTTACTTTACTCGTAACTTTATTTAACTATTAGAGTCTTGCTTCTATTTTAAAGTCTATTGTTAAACATACTCAGGTTAAACTTAAAGTTTTACTCCGTCCTTCGCAAAAGTTTGTTTTCGCACCTATTCACGCCCTCTAGGTGCTCATACTAGCACTCACAGTTGGCCCTCGTCGACCCAGATCGTGGTCACGACGAGCGCGCGGGTCTAGGGATTCTTAGTGGGCACGGCCAACTCAATAGTTGATGATCATCCGGCATAGTCAGACGTCGTCTCGCCTCATCGAGCACAGCAACGTCTATATCTAGATGACATTCCTGAAGAAGCATCGATTTGACGTCTACCACGATCCAGCATCCGTTGACAAGAGCATTCCATATAGGAGCATCACCCACTCGACCTTCATTGGGTAACGAGTTCTTATAACGATTACACGCACATCCATCTCGGCCAAGGACATCGTGCTTTGCACTTAAATGTCTCAATTTAAATAATGCACTTGGCCTATTTTCTTCAGATTAAAAACATCCGGTAAAATAATTGTGCGTGAGTACCCGATTAGATTGAACCATAAAATGCGATATTCTCACTTTTAAAAATCCTACGACTTTATATAGTACTTAAAAAAAAAAATTTGGTGTCAAAACCTGACACCCGGTATTATGCTAATCAAATACCAAAATTCCGTATTTTTGAAATAATAAATCAAAACTCACCAATCAACATCCAATTGCACAAATTGTCATTTAGTTGCACAAACTAACTATACCACGACAATTAGCATGAAATTCTGACAACCGATTATCCCGGTATAAATTACGGAAAATAATAATTAATTAAATTAATTACACATTAATTAAATAAATGCAAAATAATTAAATAAATCACTAATTAAGCTATATACACTAATCTAACCACCTAATTAATCTAATTAACTAACTAAATCACTAATTACACTAACTAATCCTCCTAACCTAATCTTATTATAAACTAATCTTCATCTAAGCATAATTAACCTCCTAAGTAAAGTTTAGAAAGTAGGGATAAGTGCTATAGAAGTCCTAAAACTTATCACGAAAAGGCAATTAAGTCCTAAAACTTGTAAAAAGTGCAATCAAGCCTTAAAACTTGTCAAATTCTTTCAATCGAGTCCTAAAGTTAATGGCATCGATTTTTTAACGGAAAATGCTAACGTGGCATTTAAAATTAATTTGAAATAATTTTTTAATTTTCCATATGGATTTAAATATTAGAAAATAAAATTTAAAATTTATTTTTAAAAAATTCAAAAAAAAAGAAAAAAAAATGGCTACCACCACCCCCTACGAGGGCCAGCGTGCCTAGATCTGGGCACCCTTGCCCGAGCGTGGCGAGGGTCACTGGCCCTCGCCTGGGACTAGCGACGGCTGACAACCCCCGCCCAAGGCCGGCAACCGTCACTGGCCCCTCAGGTGATGGCAGCGACAGCGGTGGCGGTGTGGGAGGAGCTGCCTTTTTCTTTTTCTAACAAATTTTAAAAATAAATTTTAAATTTTCTTTTTTTTTTTGTTTTTAAATCTATTTGAAAACAATGAATGAAAAATAATTAAAAAAAGCCATGCGGAAAATGAAAAATTATTTAAAATTAATTTTAAATTCCACGTTAGCATTTTCCGTTAAAAAAGTCGACGGCATTAATTTAAGGATTTCATTGAAACAATTTGATAAGTTTTAGGACTTGATTGCCCTTTTTGCAAGTTTTAAGATTCAATTGCATTTTCGTGACAAGTTTTAGGACTTCTGTAACACTTATCTCTAGAAAGTAAACTCACCGGTTTAATGAGCCGAAGAGTTCACAGCAATGGCGACGCGGAGGCAAGTGAGACTTGGGCCTACGGATGCCAAGGGAGTCCCTAAAAGGCCTGGAAACAGCCCATGAAGCCTCAGCACTAAGCTGGAACTTTGATTCTATGGCTGAACCGAAGAGGCTGGTTGGGCGGCTTGGCTAGTGCGCGAACGGCACAGCGAGACTAGGCGGTGACGGCAGCGGCTCAAGGACGGCTACGGGGGACCAAGCGAGCGGAGTTGCAATGTGGGCGGCCTAAACTCGCGAGCGACTGGGCGATGCAAGGAGTGAAGATGCATGTGAGAGGCGGTGCAAGCAAGTAGATGCACGGGCGGCGAACAGCGGACAGTGACACCGGCGGGCTAACAGGCGAGCAGTTGGCTGTTCCGATTCAAAAGCTTGGCTGGTTTGTTGGTTCTTTAGTCTTGTTTCAACTACAATGGAGAGTGAAGCAAGGAAGAAGAAAAGGATGCTGCTAGAGAGGGGATAAAGGCCTCCAAAGTCAAGTCTAAAGATCTTAAACACTTGAGTTATGACCCCCAAAGTCCACAACCCTTATCAGCTGCCCATTTCCCTCCCAAATCTTCCAAAGCAAGCCACTTTTAGGGTCCAAAATGTTGCAGCCTCCATGGTCTACGAATTTCATGTGCTTCCCTCCCAAATTCAACTTCATTTCACACCAATTGACCTCAAATTGATGGCCAAATTGCCAAGGAGGAAACCCACATCACTTTCCATAGTTTTCCTCACCAATTGATCCAACTTGGAGACCAAAATTTCACACAAAAATGGCCCTCCAAATTTCTCGGTCCAAAATCGCCCAATGAATTTTCGCCAAAAATCTAGACTCACCGAAAATTCTGCGAAGGATGAGTCGACATTCCTAAAATAAATTGTGACACATTAGGACTTTTGATTCTTGAAACTGGGTTCAATTTCGTGGTTAATTTCAACCGGACCCGATTTTAGCATGACGTAACCTACCGGGTAGCTTTTAGGAATTTTTAGCGCGATTGACCCATGGTCGATTATTTTTTATCCACATTGTACATCTCCGACTCATAGATGACTCTCGGTTGTTGTAAAAATCTCAAGGTTTCAAATACGGACATAGGGTACAAAATCAACAGAAAAATCAGTTTAGTGTTGTTTGACGCGAATTTTGCAATTAAGTGGAATCACCCACAATTTAATTACATGTCTCTGTCAAATCAACATATTTTCGGTATCTAATTGATTTTAACAATGCCGTATTGACCCTTGTAGATTAGCACTATCGAGCAATCGATTTTTGATCAAATTCTCAAGTCGGTCGCGTTTAGATTCCTTAATGGCTTCACCTGATAGACTAGTTATCTTGTGAGTAGCCAACTTAGAGAAAAAAGGTCATAGGCGCGTCGATGAAAAGCCCATTTCATTTTATTGAAAATAGGGTTGAAAAATCAGGATGTTACAGTGACTATGAATAGTAATTTCCCTAATATCTTGCTATAGTATTTTGCTATGTCCTTTTTAGATTTGCCACAGGGTTTACAGGAAGCCTCAAACATTTGTTGCAATCGATGATAGAGCAAGTTCAATTTTTGCTCTCAACATATTTTGGCCAAGCTATTGCTCTCTAAACATCGTCCCGCTCCATCGAGCACAATATCGTCTAGGACCCCCTAGATAGCATTTCATAAAGAAGCATTGGTCCGACCTCAAACGCGATGCGACATCCGAAGCCCTACCAAGCATTTGGTAAACATCAGGTATCGCCCCCAAATTCTGATTTGGTGATGGGTTTGATTAAATGATCACTCGAGCATGCCAACAATCAAGCCAATATACTTTGCCATTAATAAGCCCGGTATAAAAGAGTTGAGTTCCAAATAATCAACTTTGACAAATTTTTACACTTAAAATTCTAGTAAAATATTCGCATGTGGGCATGTATTAAAAATTTACCCGTCAAATTTTGCACATTTTCACTTTAAAACCCCATTGCCTCGTTTAACATGAAAAACTCGACGTCCAAACCCCGCAAAAATTACAATTTTTTTTTTTTGCCCATAAACTTTCTTTTGAAATAGTAAATAAAGCTTATCACTGAGCAATCAATAACATGGCATCATAAGCTTAAACAATTGGAATTATGCACAAAGTCATCTAGAAAAATGAGCATTAAATTCTACTTAACGACTAATCTATTATTAAAGTGCACTAATCGCTATTAATTAAGCTAATTGCGATTAATTAAGACTAACTATCATTACTTAATATAACTATAATTAATTAAAATTAATCGTTGTTGATTAAAATAATTACGATTAATTAAACAATTGTCCTTAATTAAGACTAATCTCAATTAGCCTTAATCTAAATCATCCTTAACAATGGTTAGTACTAACCAACATTAAATATCATTAACTGCCATTAGCCTAAAGTAAACCTACCTTTAAACACAATTAACTACCTAATTAAGGATTAGGAGTTAACTTACGGTTTTTCCAACGACAACGGACTCACGGCGACGGTGATGCAATGGCAAACAACGGCCATGGCACAATGAGCTTTGAGGCTCATGGCCACCTTGCTTGAGAGCTCGGTGGTGGGTGGTGGCAACTTGAGGTGAGGACGGCGGGGTGGTTTGCAATAGTGGAAAGGGACAGGCATGCGGCAACAGTGAGCTATCAGTGAGATACCACTTTGGAAAAGCTAGAATTCTAACCTTGTGTTAGAACCTACAAGCCAAGGGACACTCTTAGGTAGACAATTGGCGAAGGATGGTGCGGGCAGCTCGAGCTTGCGGGGGTGAGCAGGTGACAATGTGGCAGTTCAATGAGGTTGAGGGGTAGCCAACCTTAGTGGTCGAGCGGCAGAACAAGTAGCAACTTGGACAGTGGTGAGTGGCAGTGAGTGGTGATAGAGATAGCGATGATAAGTGGTGGTGAGATGGGTGGCCAAAAGGAACAAAACAAGGAAGAAAAGAAGAGCAAAAAGAAGAAGAAGGAGAAGAAGAAGAAGAAGAAGAAGAAGAAGAAGAAGAAGAAGAAGAAGAAGAAGAAGAAGAAGAGGAGGAGAATGGAGGGGGGAGGACTCGGCAGAGGAAAAAGGAAATGGAGGGGGGAAAGGTGAGAGAGAGAGAGAGAGAGAGAGAGAGAGAGAGATTTTCCCAAGATTTTTCCGTAAAATCCATGATTTCCCCTTCACCCACTCTCCCTAAGTTCCTCTTCACCTAGCATTTTATCCCCTTAATTTTCCTTTCATTTTCCTCTTTCTTTAAAGCCAAGATTTGGCCAAAATTCACAACTTTGCCATTAGCTATGGTTCCCTTGTTTCCATTTTTCATCTAATAATTCATTTTCCAAAAATTTCAAACTTGCCACTAATTCGATGGACAATGAGGTGACGCCCAATAAGTTAGTCTTCAAATATTCAAAAATTTGATATCAAAAATCGAATTTAATTTTATGGTTAAAATTGATCAAATGCAACTTTAATATGACCTAAATTATCATGTGGCTTTTAAGGGTTTTCGCATGACTAACTCGTGGTCAATAATTTTCGATTTACATTTGTACCTCTTCGAATCGTGGACGACCCTCGGTTGTCATGTAATCATGAGGGTTCAATTATGTACTATGAGTACAAGATCAATAGAAAATCAACCTATCGTTATTCGATGTGAATACTGTAATCATATGAAATCACTCGCGAGCCAACTATGTACTTCCATTGAATCAATTTATATCCGTTCACTAATTGACTTATAACAGGATAGTATTGACCCTTGTTAATCCTTATGGTTGAGCAGTCGATTTGTCAGTTAACTCATGAGTGATCAATTCAGAGTATCAGTGCATTAATGAAATAACAATTTCATATTTTTTGAAAAGGGCCAAATTTTAGTGCAACAAAACGATTCTCTTAGTCACAATTTTTCCCTTTTTATAAAAATTTTGTCCTTGAAATTTGAATCATTACAAAACTTCAACAAAAAAGTCGGGATGCTAATGCCTCATTATCTCTTCATTTTCCTATGTGGCTCCCTCCGTTCTATGGTGTTGACATACCATTTTGACTAAGAGAATCATTTTGTTGCGCAGCACTTGTTCCTTTCAATCTACTATCCAAGCTGGTCTTTCCACATACGACACTCTATTGTTCACATCTATTTCCTCAAAATTCAGTACGTGGGTCGTATTAGGTTCATACTTCCTCAGCATCACCATGTGGAAGATGTTATATACTTGAGTATGTCTCGATGGCAACGTAAGACGATGGGCCAAAGTCTCGATTGACTCCAAAATCTCGGAAGGGCCCACGTACCTCGAGCTTAGCTTCCGTTTCTTGCCAAAGCGTGAAGTGCCTCGCATCGGTAATACTTTGAGAAATATGTGCTCACCCACTTGAAACTCCAAAGTCCTATGCCGTTTATCTATATAACTCTTTTGATGGCTTTAGGCGGTTTTAAGCCTTTCTTGAATGACTTTGACGATGTTCACTAACTGCTGAACCAACTCAAGGCTTATAATCTTGTGTTTAAGAAACTTCGTCCTAACAGACTGGAGTTCTGTAGGCCCTACATACAACGCTTCAAATGGTGCTATCTTAATGCTCTGCTAATAATTGTTGTTGTAGGCAACCTCAACCAAATGAAATTGTTCCTCCTAACTTCCTTTGAAATTCAATACACAAGCTCACAGCATATCTTCAAGCGTCTGAATAGTCCTTTCAGACTAGCCATCTGTCTATGAATGATAGGCCATGCTGTACTGCAGCTTCGTTCCTAAAGCAGCTTGTGAACTCTCCCAAAAAGCTACCATGGGTCTCAATCTGAAGTGATCATTACTAACACTCCATGAAGACAAACTATTTGTCACAAGTACAACTTAGCATATTTATCCAAAGTAAAGTCCTTTCATATGGCAATGAAGTTGCAAATTTCGTTAATCTGTCAACCATGACTCAAATGGAATCATTATGCCGCTAACTCCTCGACAATCCTATTATGAAATCTATTGTATTATATTCTCATTTCCACTTGGGAACCTCGAGAGGTTGTAAAAGTCCACCAGGTTTGCAATGTTGTGCTTTCACTTGTTAGCACGCCAAACACTTGGCAACATGCTTGGTGATATCTGCCTTCATATCGTTCCACTAATAGTACTGATGCAGATTCTGATGTATTTTTGTGTTGCTTGGATGAATACTGTACTTGCTATGATAGGCCTCTAACAAAATTTATTCCTTAAGCTCCACATCATTTGGGCACGTACAATCGTCCACGAAATTTCAATATTCCATCCTCAGTTACTTGAAAATTGGCTTTCCTCTTTTACTCACCTCCTTGCAGAACTTTTTGGGTTTTGGGATCTATTGATTGAGCGTCTTAATCTTTTCATGTACTTCCAGTTAAAATGAGGGTAGGCATAAGACTTGAAATGTGGTTTACCTCAAACTTAAAATTCGAATCTCAAACTCCTTCAAATAATATCCATATTTTGGACTCGTGTGTCAAAGTATGTCAAAAGAAAATAGAAAAAAAAAAATGTAGGAGTGAATTGTGTGTTACAAGAAGTGAGAGTCAAATTTGAAGAAAAGAGACGACTAGATTTTTTTTTCCCTTTTATTTTTTATTAATTATTTTTTACATAATTATATTTGACCTCTCATTTATTAAAAATTTTAAAAATTAATCCCGTGTGTGTGGGAATCATGTGTCATAATTTTAAACTCGCATGTCGGGAGAGTTGACCCTGACTTTTGTTGATCGAGTGTTGGAGAGTGTCGGCAAGTGTCGAAGAGTGTCGGACACGTGTAAGAATGTTCGACATGACATCAATGCTTTTGGAGAGTTTCAATGCTTCCTAGCCAACAAACCTAGCCAAATTATAGTGTGAGGGTCGCTAACCCTTGTTGACAAAGCTTGTGGTGGTAATGTGATCACAAAACTAGCTTTGTAGCAAGTAGTTTCTTTTTAAGTGTGATCACAATGCTAGCTATTTGGATGGGTATCAAATAGTTCTCTCACTATGATGGCCCATGTTTAGACCTATTATGTTGATAGATAAGGGCAAGTTTGGTAATAATTTTGTTCTCGATGACAATTTTTTATCAGAAATTATTTTTTCTGACTCTGTTGCCAAGAAGAATTTTTTAGAAAAAGAACATGCTTGGTAACTGTCCAAATATATTCTCGAGATAGAAATATGTTTGGTAGGATTCTTAAATTTTTTTGTTTCTTTTAATTTTTTAATACTTTTGTCATATTTTTCTTATTTTTATTTTTTTCTTTTTCTTCCTCCTTCTTGGTAGCCAGTCATCGGAGCCCTGCAAGGCCGTGGCGAGGCTCCAGTGAGCTCGCCGGAGGCTCGCCTCGACTTGGCCAGATATGGGCAAGGCCAAGCCTCACCAATGGCCAGGTGAGCCCCGCCAAGTCACCGACGAGGCTCTACCTCGCTTAGGCGATGCGAGGTCAGCCTCACCCTGGCCTAGTGAGGCCGAGCCTCGCCTTGGTCATGTGAGGTTCAGCCTCACCTTGGTTGGGCAAGGTAGACCTCGTCTAGATCTAGCAAGGCCAAGCTCACCCAACCGTCGATGAGGGTCAGCCTTGCCGGGCCATTGCTAGGTGATGCCGACCTGGAGTTGGCTCAGTGAAGCCGAGCCTCGCCTATGGCTGGGTGAGGTCGACCTTGCCTAGCCACCACAAGGCTTGGGCCGATGAGCCTCGCCATGGCATGATGTTGCTATGGGCCGGTGACGCCTCGGGGAGGTCACCAGCCATGGTCGAGGCCAACCAAAAGGAAGAAGAAGAATAAAAGGAAAGAGAAAATAAAAAAAAAATAGAATTGATTCTAGGAATTATTCTTAAGAACAAAACACAACTTTTTTCTACTTCTTAATTTTATTTCAAATATATTCCTGAGAACAAAAAAATTGATTCTTGTTTCCGGGAATAAAAAATTTACCAAATGGATTTATGTTCTTTTTTTATTCTTAGAAATAAAAGAACATAATCAATTGTTTTCGGGAGTGTTATCAAACAAGCTTTAAGTATCTAGCAAGCTCAAATTAGTATAAAGCGATTTAAAAGAATTGTGCAAGGGGAGCGAGTGGCCATCAAAACAGACAATATCACTACCGTTGGCTGAATGGGACGGCCTATAAGTCCACATCGAATTTTTACCCCTCTCTAAGCAAGATCAAATTGGATCCATTCATGACATGGCATAGTTCTTACACGTATGATTAAAATGTAAGAGTGAAGTTAAGAGGAATCCCACCACAAGAAAGCCAATCCACCCCAAAAGACTTGAATTGCAAGGGATTAAAAAATGTCAATTTTATTGGCAGTGAGTAATAGTAGGCGAGTTGAGTCAAGATGAGGTGGAATCAACGGCAGCCGAATATTTTATGTGCTCATTTTCTTGTCATCATTGACATTAAAGATAGAAGGGGGGTCGCCACTTTCAAGCCATGCTCAAATAATGAACACACGAACCTTCCATTTAACTCGTTGTGAAAACTCCATCCAAGCGCAGGGAAAGTGAGAACTCGTGGCACGACTCTATTTCTATGTTGGAAAAAGCAAAAGGGAGAGACGCATGCATGACTTTACCTCTCGTGTCTTTCCGCAATTTTTTTTTTTTTTTTTGACAATTTAACTCAATTGCGAGTAAGTGGAAGTATACATAATAAATAAGGAAAGAGACAAGAAGATGTCGAGAATCTTGCAATGGGCTCGAAACTTTTTTAGGATTCTTAAATGTGAGGATATTTAAGTTGTAAATGAGAGGAAGTTGTGGAAGCTGGTAAACACAATGATTTTGCATTCTATTTTGTTATAATTACTATATTACTCGTTCAGCTGTACGAGACTGCTGTTGCTTACGTGTTTAGCAGGAGTTGCTGGTACCAAGAAACATTTCTAATCGTGTAAATTAGTATAACAAAAGTAAGAGCGGATCCAAATTCCTGTGTGATGCACATGCGACGGGACCTCGAATTTCCTAAACAATGAGGCCCCTTAGTTATAGTTATAGTTAAGTTATTAAGCGTCTTGAAGCTAAACTCTGTCCCAACCCTACCACTACCTTCAATGAAACTTCTTCGTGATATTAACTTAATGATCAGTATAAACAAAAATAAAATAGTCTGCAGGTGTTGAATCAACATAATTACAAAAATCTAATGTCAAATGACGAGGCAACAAACCTTATCATCAAACTAGTTGAAGTCCTATGCATTGCATAGACCAAAAGTTGATTAACTGAAATATTTGTTTTGGAGATATATGGCGTGACCTTACGAAGAGAGCATTCATTCATCAATCAAAACAAAATTCTAGTCGGAACATATGAATCATTAATTTAGTCTTTCTTCGTATATTATGCCTTTTTTTATCTTTTTCATTTGAATGTTGTTTTCTAGATAAGCAAAAGCTGTAGTATATTGTGGGATCTTGATCTTTGTTGATTTCCAGTAATATATACTCGGTCAAACTTGTGTATAAATTAGTTATATTCTATAATTAATAGGATCTTTTGCAATTGGTTATTGTACCTACAGATAAACCACATGTTGTAATATTGAAAGTTAAGAAATTGAATCATTGTCACTGCTATTCTATTTGTAACTTAGTATAAGTGCCCCATATCTTCCTGAAAACTCAATAGTCGTTCATTTTATTGTCGCGATTCAGTTCGAAAATCTTGCTAGAGTAAAGCCAAGCCTACTACCACGGAATCCTCTAACTTTGAAACTCGGGTGCTGCTCAAATTGAGCTTTGCCCATCACTCCCTTCCCTAGAATAACACCTTCTTACAAGCAGCACTTTCCACAGTCCTCCTCTAACAACACCTTCCACTGCTGTCCTTGTCGATTTCAGCACAAGCGAATGGTCGCCTTGCTCCACCTCCTTATCATCGTGCCACATAGTCAATAGTCCCATCCAGTTGCAGCTCCATTCCATGTGAACATGATGGATGTATCCTACTCTTTTTCCTTGACCTCTTTTACTTATTTCTTGAAGGAACTCTAATCCCCAGTCCACATTGTGCAATGTGCACCATAGCAACTTTTGCCTCCGAAAATTGAATTGACACGATCAGTTAACTCATTAGCCGCTATAAAAGTGCTAGATCGAGTTTCTTTACTCCTAGGTTACGCTCTACCACATTAGAGAGCTATTTTTTATGCATTTTTGATTTATTTTCTTATGAATTTCGGAATTTTATATATTTATTAAAATTCTGAATTTTTTAAATATTTTGTATGCATTTTTGAATTTTTTTACATAAAATTTTTTCGAGATTTTTAAAATTTTCTCTTTTTTAAAATTTTAGAATATTATTTTTCCAAAAAATATTTTTTGAATTAATTTTTTTTTAAATAAGGACATCGGTATGGACTATCAAGCGCGGTCACGCTCGGGCCCGAATAGGCCAGCCGAGCAGGACCAATTCGCAAGCGGATTCCCACATTGAGCCCAATTCGACCTAGACCTTGAAACAAACCTCAACAGAACTAAAAAGCCCAACTCACCTAAAACGTCTAGCCTAAACTAAACTAAACTAGACAAGTCCAAATAATCTCAAACGAATTAAACCCAAACTCCACAAGACCAATTCGGCCCAAACCAAACAAGTCCAGACTCGATTAACTTAAGCCCAATCTAGATTTACTAAAGTTCAACCCAAGCTCATTTCCCATTTTCTTCCCTCTCTAAAATATGGTCTATCTTCCCCACTGCTCTCTGGATTCTCCTTATCCTCCACAGCACACGAGCCCTTCAATCTTCAACATTAAAACTCAAGTCACCAACACAAAACGTCTGTCATGGATCACAGTCATTGGACCACGGCCCATCCTCGATTATGACCCCACAGCGATGGGTAACATATAAAATGGAAGACAATAGTAAAGCTCAGTCAAGCATCCTGAGAAATCAGTGTTCGTCAAGATCCCCGGTTCAGTTCCTCGCAAGTATTCACATTCACTATGAGAACAATGCACAGGATCAAACAATACAGAGGCACCACCGAAAGAGACTCGAAAAAGAGAAAAGGAAACGCATGTTGAGCCGCGGCTACAAAAAAAACGTATTTTGAGGTTAGAGAGAGATCACCATCAAGCGTACCCCATGGCTACACATTCAAGCGACTCAAAATCGGAAGAAAATATTTACGGCCTTGGTGCAAACTGAAAGCTTTATTTAATTGGGCTTAAGGCCCTATCCGCCCAAGCTGGGCCCAGAAAGCCCGGCCCACGGGAATAAGGCCCGTGGAAGGGGCAAGGTATAAAAGGGAGGAGAGAGAGAGAGATTGTACTGTTGAAATCGGAATTGACGTACGCTCTCCTCTCCCGCGTTTTCTCTCTCAAAAGAAGAACAAGGCATACGGCTTCCACTTCTTCCCTTTCAAGGCTTCATCGAATTGAACAGCGACAAATTCTCTCCCTCCATTGGCGTCGGTGTTTAATCGTGGCAAACAAGGTACGCTCGAATCCGTGGTGTCTTTACGATCGGTGATGCGTGTCGTTTTCTTGGGCTACGCTTCCGCTTGAGTTTAGGGGTTCGATTTAGTGTCGAATCCGGGTTTTCGGGGATCGATTATTCCCAACATTGGTATCGAGCCCTAGTTCACGTTTTCCCGATCAATTTGATATGTTTTTGATTGATTTTTCGCAAAAGGGACTTCGGCCGTACGGATCGGGCGACAAATCCCGACACCCGAGACTTCTTCGGCCTTTTCATGAGTTTTCGAATGTCAAAACCAAATTCTGATTGCATAGGAAGAAGCGCGACGTTGAGACGAGTCCGGCGATGTGTCGAACGCCGCCGGCGCGCCGCACGCGCCCACACGCGCGGCCGGAAGGCGCCGCGCGTGGCGCGACTCGCCCGGCAGCCCAGCTGGATCGCCAGCGCGTGCGGCACACGCGCCGGTCGGCGAATCGGCGCGTGCGCGCCGCCGGCAGCGGCGAACCGGCACGCGCCGGTCCGCGGCCGGCAGCGTCCGACGTCATCATGACGTCACCCACGGTAAATAACCGCCGGGTGACGTCATCGCCGACGTCGCAATGACGTCGGTTAGCCCGCCGGCGACCCGATCCGCAACCCGACCCGACCCGACCCGACCGCCGACGATGGCACGCGCGCGCACGTGCCGCCGACGTCTCGCGTGACGTCAGCCGGGCACGTGCGCGGCACGTGCCGGGCCGGCGTCTGCGTGGACGTCGGCCCGGCACGCGCGCGGCACGTGCGTCGGTCCGCGCGAGCGGTCCAACCGGCCCGACCGGTCCGTCCGGTCCGACCGGTCCGGCGACCGACGACCGTTGACCGTTGACCGGCGACCGTTGACCGTTGACCGACGACCGTTGACCGTTGACCGTTGACTTTGACCGTTGACCGTTGACCAAAAAAAAAGGGGGGGAAAAAGAATGTGTTTCTTTTTCAATTAAGTCTATGAGGATTATATGTAATCCCTTATTTGTTCTGCATGTGTTGCGGGAGCAATCTCCCGAGTGCGCACACCTATTCGCGCGATTCTGGGTGAATGGAAGGAAGGAAAGGCATGCTAGGCGATAGGCGAGGCGGCCCGATCATCGATGGGAGAGTGGTGACTTAATTGATCACGTCCTTGAAGTCAACGCGAAAATTCAAAAGGTCATATGGAATGGTCGTCCAATGTCACGATCGAGAGATGGTGCGATTTTCATATGCGCTCTTCCACTGAATGGCAAGATGTGTTGAATCGCATATGGGATGTCAACGGAGCCGCCTCCTATAAGAAAATTGTGATGGATTTTGCAAATGAATATTCTTGTATTGTTTCAAAGGAAAAGATCAAGAAATTAAAGAAAATAGGATCTTTCCGGTTCGTGTCTTTGGCTTGGTGTTAGTTTGTAGTAGACCGATATATGTTAAGTGTGATTTGTAAACATATTATGTAATGATAACTACCTATTTGTACTGATTGAAAGCATTATTGTTTTATTGGAATTCAATTATTTGTTGCTTTTTCATTATTCTTTGGTTCTTTGTGGGTAATTAGCTATGGGTAGTTATAGAAGTTTTTGTAACTTCATAGAATTGATTTTGCATATGACAATTATATTAATGATAATTTTTAAGTTAGGATTTTTGGAGGATGATTGGAAACGTAGTGACCTTTTGATTCTCGAAGCCTTACTTGAAATTGTTCATTAATATGATGGGTCTATGTAAATAGGGATGCATAAATGATAGGCATTAATAATTCGTGCATATTTGTGTCGATGTGTTCGGATCAATGGCTTGATCACAAAGAGCATAGTTCTTGAGTGAACAAAGGTGAGAAGCTCACTTTGGAGACAACTATGAAATTTGGCAAATGAAAATCCAGTATGTCTTTGGAAGAGCAAGAATCTCTTGAGGCTCTTGTCATGACCATGGTAGAACCGAAGAGGGACCCACCGAACAGCACAAAAAGGATAAAGAAGCTTTTCTTGCGTGGAAAAGAATGAATTCTCTAGCTCGCATCACGTTCTTTGAGCGGCATGGAAAATGATGTCATGCGAGAGTTTCGGCGTTTTGACAACGCCAAGGAAATGTGGGAGGCACCGGTAGCTAGGTTTGGTCATACTTCGGTGACTAGGCGGGGCGGCTCACTATCGATTTGACTCTTATAAGAAGCCTCATGGTCGAGACCATGAAGCAACATCTTAGAAAGATGTCAAATATGATAACCGAGCGAGAGACGCCGGCCATGTCCTCACGGATGAACAACAGTGCAAGCGGTGATTCGTTCCTTGCCTCGAGTTGGGAGCATATGAAGGTGCACACCGACTCATAATGAGAATATCAAAACATTTGAGGATGCAATGCGTCATCTTGAGCTGGAAGAGGACCGCCTATTGGCGGCTAAGCCGAGATGCCTTTGATTTATATCATGCTAGTTCTAGCTCAAATGGAGCTTCGTGCTCCAAGCGCAAGCGCCCTAACCGGTTTGATAAGGGTAAAGGCAAGGAAGAAGCTGGTCCTTCGGGGAAGAAACCCAAATTTGACCAACATGATAGAGGAAAACGTCCTCACATGAAAAAGCTAGCAAGGGTGAAATGCTACACAACCTGTGACAAGAAGGGTCACTATGCTCGCGACTGTCGTGAGCCAAAGAAGGTATGCACCCCTTGTACTTTTCGAACTTTGCTTATGTGTCAAGTTCGTGTTCTTAACTTCGAGTCTAATCCTTTGTGGACTGTGGATTCGGGGCGACGGACCATGTAGCGAAGGATAGAGGATCCTTCGTGGAATTCCGACGAGTACCTACCGGAACTAAGTGGATCTATGTGGGAAACAACTCCGAGTGAAGTGAAAGGAATTGGCACATGCCAATTGAATATGCGCGGTGGACGCACTTTGTTCCTTCATGATGTGCTATATGCTCCGGAGATTCGTCGGAATTTAGTGTACGTATTAGTGTTGGTCGATTAGGTTTTTGTATGAACTTACGTAGTAGAGGTGTGAATTTGTTCTTGAATACAAATTACTATGGTTGTGGCTATTTTCTAGATGGTTTTATTGTATTAGATGTTGATTATGTTAATGCTAATATTTGTTATTCCCTTCTCACATCTCCTAATAAATATGATAATGATGTGAGTGTGTGGCATGCTAGACTTGGTCACATTGGCCAACGGCGTATGAATAGACTAGCCAAAGAGGGCTTGTTGGGCAATATTGAAAAAGTCGATTTGCCTGTATGTAAGCATTGCTGGAAGGGAAAGCAACAAGGAAACCATTTGGAAAAGGAAAAAGAGCTGAATTTCCTCTGCAATTAATCCATTCCGATGTACGTGGTCCAATGAATGTGAGAGGAAGGCATGGGGCATTTATTTCATCACCTTTATTGATGATTATACTCGATTCGGATATGTCTATTTGATTTCTCATAAATCGAAGCAATAAGTTGTTTTAAAGGTTCATGAACCTGGTAGGAATCAATTAGACAAGAAAATAAAAGCATTGAGATCCGATCGAGGTCGAGAATATTTATCTGATGAGTTCAGAAAATTATGTGATGAAAAAGGAATAGAAAGACAGTTGTCTATTCCGTATACTCCTCAACAAAATGGTGTTGCGGAGAGAAGAAACGAGAACCCTCTTTTGGAAATGGTTAGGTCCATGATGGCGCATGCTAATTTACCTATCACCTTTTGGAGTGATGCGTTATTAAGCGCTGCCTATATACTTAACCGGGTGCCTTCCAAATCGGTTACTTCCACTCCATATGAGTTATGGACGGGTAGAAAACCGGACTTAAGTTTTCTTAAGCCATGGGGTTGTGCTGCCTATACACATGAGTCCTCTCACAAGTTTGGGAAATTAGGTCCCGAGAGGAAAGAAGAGTATTTTCATAAGATACTCGGAACACTCGAAAGGGTATGTGTTCATTGGTGAGCAGGAAAGTGGGAGTATAAGCGAATATGAATCTCGAGATGTAACATTCTTAGAGGATGAGTTTCCTAAGAAGGGCGAAATAGGGAAGATAACTCCCTATTTGAAACCTTGGATCAAGATAAAGATATTAATGGAGTTCATCCAAGTGGGAGCACAATAGGGAATGATGTGCAAAGTGTACAATCTCCCATACGGCGAACAAGTCGCCAAAGTATTCCCCGTCGACGTTTTGACATTGAAGGGGAAACTTTTATGGTTGCTCCACAAGATGAGGATGAGCCAAGAAATATCAATGAGGCTCTGAAGTGCCCTAGTAAGGAAAAATGGATTAATGCAATGGAAGAGGAAATGGAGTCAATGGAATCAAACCAAGTCGGGAAGCTGGTTGATCTTCCAAAAGGACGCAGAGCTATTGGGAACAAATGGGTTCTCAAAATAAAGCGAAAAGGCGATGGCTCGATAGAAAGGCATAAGGCTCGCCTTGTGGCGAAGGGGTATAATCAACGGGAAGGAATTGATTATGAAGATACGTTTTCTCTGTAGTGAGATTTACCTCGATTCGCATTATTCGGCAATAGTGGCTAGTCGGATCTTGAGTTACATCAAATGGATGTAAAGGCGCTTTCCTCAATGGAGAATTAGAGGAAGAGATATATATGGAACAACCCTTTGGTTTCATAGTAAAAGGCCAAGAAGAAAAAGTATGTCGACTTTTGAGGTCGATATATGGTCTTAAGCGATCATCAAGACAATGGTATATACGTTTTCATAATGCAATAATGGCATATGATTTTACAATGATTGATGAGGATCATTGTGTATATATCAAAAGATCCAAGGATCAATTTGTGATCATATCATTATATGTTGATGATATACTAATTGCCGGAAGCAATATGGAGTTGGTTAGTACCGTCAAGAGATGGTTGTCTTCTAACTTTGAGATGAAGGATATGGGTGAGGCTGCATATATTCTTGGAGTTAAGATTTCAAGAGATCGTTCGAAGAGATCGTTGTCTCTTTCACAAGAAACCTATATAAATAAGGTTCTTGAACGATTTCGTATGCAAGACTGTAAACCCATAGACACTCCTATTGCAAAAGGTGAAGGATTGAGCCATAGGCGTGTCCGGGGACTCCACAAGAGAAGGAACAAATGAAAAATGTTCCTTATGCTAGTGCTTGTTGGGAGTTTGATGTACGCTATGATGTGTACAAGACCCGACATATGTTTTGCGGTTGGAATGGTGAGTAGATACCAATCCAACCTGGGTCCAGCACATTGGAAAGCCGTGAAGAGAATACTGAGGTATCTGAAGGGAACTGCTGATTTTAAGTTGAATTATCAAGGAAAGGATCTGCGACTTGAAGGCTATTCGGATGCGATTGGGGAGGAGATTTAGATGAAAGGAAATCTACCTCTGGATTTGCTTTCTTCTTGAACAATGGCGCCATATCATGGAGCAAAGTAAGAAGCAAACGTGTATAGCCTTATCCACGATGGAAGCTGAGTTCGTGGCATTATATCAGCGGTACAAGAAGGAGTTTGGCTTAAGAGATTCTTGGATCATTTAGGTGTTATTGAGAAAGCTGCAAATCAATTATTGGTTAATTGTGATAGCCAAGCGGCTATAGCGTACACCAAAGATCCAAAGTATCATGGCAAGACCAAACATATAGATACCAAGTATAACTTTGTAAAAGATATGGTTGCACGAAAGGATGTGAACTTACGGTACATATCTACGCATAGAATGGTAGCAGATCCTATGACAAAGCCGATACCTAGAGATGTGTTTTGTGGTCATGTAAAATCTCTAGGATTGCGTAGAGTCGATGTCTTGAATTGTAATTTCCCGAGTTGTTCACATTTATGAGATTTTGTTTTTCATCGATTAATGCCTATGAATCTATGTGTGATCTTTATGCATCTTAATGCTCAGTGCATTATTTGAAAAGTATGTCGGACAGATATAAGATTAGCCCACTCACACGGGTAATCGCCTCTATTTTGCTGTGTGATAAATAGAGATGAGACTGTTTTTAAGCTTATTATCTAGGTGATAATCGAGAGCTCAAGCTTAAAATATATATGTTGCCTTAACTAAGTGTTAAGATGAGGACATAATTCTTACAATGTCCGAAAGTAAAATACCCCACATATTTTACTTTATCGTCTAAGATGCCGAGATGTGAGTTCGATGAATTTTGTGATTGAGTAGATACGTGAACTCAAGTTAGACATTGTGTATGTCTTAACTATCATCTCGTACGGTATTGAAAGGTGTAGACATACGCTCCATGGGAAAGGAGTTAATACCGTAATACGTATTTCATACTACGTATGCATGTGACGACCAATAAGAGTGGCAAAAAGTTTGATCTCAACTTTTATGACGTGTGAGACTCTTGAGGAAAAGACTTCCTCAATTTTTAGTCCCCTCGGGACTCTTACTTATTCTCAAGGTTTCTATTTAGTGTTTGCTATCTTAGGGTGTTGCCAATGGTCATGGATGATTCGATCTAATGGGGCATTTCTAGAAAAGCAAGCTAGACTGAAATTGAGAGTTTGAAGGAAAGAGGAAGATCGATTTTGGAAAATCACATTGTGGTTTTGTATTCACCGGTCGACCAATTATGGTATCTTTGTGATAATTATAATTGTGAATACAATATATATATCATGTTTAAAAGAGATCAAGAGAGATATAAATGTGATCAATCGATCTAAGTACTGCATACTAAATCTACTCGGAGTGTGACGCCCAATTATGAGCTGCTATATATTCCTAACGAGATGTATAGCAACGAGCTCTCAAAGTATCTTCGGTCGCACGGATTATTCACCGGTATGAATGTTGAAGAGAGGTAAAGAGAATCTGTTCGGCCCACCTTGTGCGAGTGGGAGATGAAAGCTTTATTTAATTGGGCTTAAGGCCCTATCCGCCCAAGCCGGGCCCGAGAAAGCCCGGCCCACGGGAATAAGGCCCGTGGAAGGGGCAAGGTATAAAAGGGAGGGAGAGAGAGAGATTGTACTGTTGAAATCAGAATTGACGTACGCTCTCCTCTCCCGCGCGTTTTCTCTCTCAAAAGAAGAACAAGGCATACGGCTTCCACTTCTTCCCTTTCAAGGCTTCATCGAATTGAACGGCGACAAATTCTCTCCCTCCATTGGCGTCGGTGTTTAATGCGTGGCAAACAAGGTACGCTCGAATCCGTGGTGTGCTTTACGATCGGTGATGCGTGTCGTTTTCTTGGGCTACGCTTCCGCTTGAGTTTAGGGGTTCGATTTAGTGTCGAATCCGGGTTTTCGGGGATCAATTATTCCCAACACAAACATTTTGTCAAACGCGTGGTGGGCGAATTGAAAGGAAAACCCGAACGAGAACAAGACTCGAAACCGGATCAAAACTCAACACGAATCAGCGGGGAATGCTTAACAGCAACGAAGGACAGCATAAACGAACCCGAAACGCAAGCCCCGGCTCAGTAGCTCGTGCAAAAACATGAGAGAACAGGGCAAAAGCAAGGCATAAAAGGGGGTCGGCCGAGGGTCTCTACCCGGCTCGGGGGCGGCGAACGGTGGGCGAGCTCCATAGACCGGACACCGTTCGGTCGCCCCGCACGCCTCCGAGCCGGGATCCCGGGGAAATCGACGCAACTCGACACAACTCAAAAAGATACGCACGATACCTACCGTGGGAGAAGCACGCGTCAGCAAGGGTCGGCGGCCGAGGTCCAAGCGCGGTGGCTGACTCACCTCTCTCCCCTTTAAGTTGCGCAGCGCGCATGGCCTCCTGCGACGCCAGCTGCCCCTGCCGGCCTGACCCCCGACCGGACGCTCCTGCGGTCGTGCCGTTCCCCATCGTACCAGTGTTCTCGTCGCGTTGCAGAGGGCGCGAGGGAAAGAGAGGGAAAGATGTGGCAAGGGCCGGGCCAAGGAAAAGGGCAAAAAAAAAAAAAAAAAAGAGAGCCGGGCCCAAAGAGGGGAAGGGAAAAGGAAAAGAAAAAGGGGCTTGGCAGGCCCAGCCCTAGCCCGGGCCCACTACGTTTTTAAATTATATATATATTTTTAATTTTAAAAAATAAAATTTCTAAATTTTTTAATAATTAATAGTAGCAACGTAAATATTCCTAATGTTCATATGTAACTCAATTTCATGAAAATTATTTTTGTTAAGGGTTAAGAATTAATTCTTAATTTTTTTTGTAATTAATGAATGATTAATGAGTCATCAAAATGTAAGTGTTAACATACATGATAAGTGTTGGAACTCTAACAATAGTCCATAAAGTGCCTACGACAACATTTGTGCCTCCAAAAACTCAATCCACAATACTAGTCAACTCATCAATCTCCATAGAAGTTGGTCATCTAATTTCAGGGCAAACAAAGCTTCCACGCACTAACAAGTGCTAAGTCAGGTTTCGCATCGGTGAGTTACACCCTATGACGTCAGCAAGCTATGTTAGTAGGCCAAGTCACAGGCCATGTTTGCAGGAGGCTTCAGAAGCCCAATCCCATTATTGACCGAACCGGCTTATTACTTTGACTAATCGATTTGAGGTATAGATTGATTCATTGCCTATTCAAACTAGCCACAACTTTCTTTAATGTGTCTTGTTCAAGTTTGAGGTAGCTTTACTTTCAACCTTTTAGTACGCTACAAAGATTAGTCACGGGTCTCATAGCCCATTCAAGCCATCCAAGTTGGCTCCAATAATTATTTCGGATTAAGCCATGCCTACTCGAACATCTTATGAAACTGTGAAAAAATAATGCTGAAAGACTTGAAAATTAGACCTATGAAATCACCAAATCATCATGTGGATCTATAGCAATATCCAATGATCTATAATTTTGTAGGTTTGAGACTGTCAAAAAGCTGTAAGGTTTACTCACTCAATGTTATGGTAATAGTGATTTGGCCAACCAAGATATAGGAATTGGGGCAATCTATCGCCGGTTTTTTTTTTCAATTGGATGTAGTCGACTCGGGATCAGTTTGCACTCTCCGTACCGACATGAGAGTGTAAGATTGGTAAGAATCTGCATGCTAGTTATCGAGATCCTAAGTACTTCATTCAACTTTTGATGGTGTTAGTGGACGAATATGGGCCAATTCGTGCATCATTCCTCCATCGCCATCCTCCACCCACACTGCATTGTTGCAGTCTTGCTGGGCATCTCTAAGGGAACCGTGTGAAGGGATCCACAGCTCGGGAGTGACATTGCTCTTGCTACACTGCACTCCTACTTCTGTCGTCCTGCCCAATATTGTAATTTTTGCCAATGTCTCTTCCAAGTTGTCATTACAATGTAGAGTAATTTCAGCGCTAATAAAGCCAGACTTGCAAAACATATTTCGAATTATCTTTGAACTTCAAGCAATATTCATTCCTGATCAGTCGGCGATGAGAAACTAGCCACTACCCAAATAAAGCAGCAAATTTTGAGGCTCGTCCAACTTATAATGTTCTAAATCTCTTTTTTTTTTTTTTTTGGCAAATTAATGGTTTTTTCATAGAAGAAAAAAAAACTCGGTAATTTTTTAGTCACAATGCTCCACTCAAGGAGAACTTGGCATGAGAAATTAATGCTGGTGATTGTGGCTTTGGGTCCCTCTGCCAACTACCAAGAAGAGACTCTGTAGTGGCTCTCTTGCTCCTTTCGGTCTCTTAAATCTTCTGGACAAAGCCATAAAAAGCTGCACTTGAGTCTCTTAAACTTCAAGCCTGGTGCCAAAGACGAGTTTCAACTTACTCAGCATTCTCTGTCTATCATTTGCTTATAGCGGCATTGCACATCTGATAGTGCGTAGAGGCGACATTAGGGGTGCAAAAGAAGTCGGAAATCCGAACACGAACAGGAGAAAGATGGGACAAGGACAATGATATACACACATGCGTCCGCCAGGTTATACACAGATTACCATTTGAGTACATTACGTGCAAGAAAAAAAAAAACCTCTGTTTTCTAAGGTATCTATGTAAGATAAACTTTGATATCTTCCTAGGTCTGAACCACTTGTTCCCACATACTGATTCTGAGTATAAAAATAAGCAGAAATTATGAAGAGGACATCTTTTTCCTTGCCAAAAGCCACATCTTTAACCCGCCCACTTTTTGATAAATAAAATGCCCATCTGAATACTCGCCACCGGCTCTTTCTTTGCCTTTTCCAAGCCAGCTCTACGGATTAATAAAGAAAGGCCAAAAAAAAAAAAAAAAAAAACTCACATATTCCTTTGATGTAATCAAAGCAGATCTAAAAATTTTAAGATTATCAAAATTCCAGACCTTTCGTACTCATTCAGCGGGCCAAAGGGAAGAGCCTCCTCAGCCCAGCACGACCGAGGTGCACTTTAGATGCGAAGAACGGAAGTTCAGTCAACTGAAAGATGGGGACAACTATAAAGAAAATCATTAGTCATTTCAGTTGGAATTTGAGAGAAGTAAAAAAATTGGATCTTGATAAATTTCTTCGAGGCTCCAAACCTGAGAAGCAGCTAATGCACACCTGACAACTCCAGCTTCACCCTAAAAACCACGCAGGCATGCATCGGCAGACGTGACAGCAGCATATGCCTTCGCATTTCATTTTTACATTATTTAAGCATGTGAAAAGAGTCTGCATATTAAAGAGCCATCAAAGTTCCCATTCATGAAAGAGATCGGACTACATCTCAAGGGTGAATAAAAGGACTCGCCATTGACAGTGTTGCCAAGCCAGCTCCAGCTTTAGCCTGAATGTTGTCAAAGCACAGATGCACACAATTCAGTTGGCTTCAAGACATAATATAGGGAAGCATAGAAGTTAAGACTAAGACGTTATTCATAATTTCACCATGGAAATAGATGCAGAAAAATCCAGTTTCGAGTAGAAATCAACGATCGCTTCAAAATGCAAGTCATTCTCTTTGCCGTAACAACAAAAGATGTGTGGTGCTCTGTCTCTACATTCTTTATGTTACTTTCCTTGGTTTTCCTTATTGAGGACCAGACAAAATTATCATAAGCTAAGATATTCTCCCCAACTGCTTGCTTCTGCCTATGGTCGAACACAGAGCAATCACCTTGTACGTATACTTTCACACACGAGGTGTCCCATTAATTCCAACAGATATTTGTCAATACCTTTCTTGTGTAGTGGTAGTGGATAGGTTGCCAAATTAGCATTGGTAGATCGAATTCCTTGGCCTCTACAAGTAAGATGATAACAAGCTCTCGAATGTTCGGTACAGGATTCTATGCCCATATGGACTCAAGTGATTCTTGCAAAAATATCATCCTTCTCACAAAGAAACTTCTCGCAGAGTACATCTTCAAAATGGCTTGTGAATTTAACGAATTTACAGACTCTAACATGATTAAGCATGCAGTCATGTGTTTGGGTGACATGATTGCTTGCTTGTAACTGTGTATTCCTTAGGTAGCCTAAGAACTCTGAAGCTTTTGTCATTAGACCTTCGACAAAATGAACCTCACTAGAACAGCTAAAGCACTATTATACAACCACGAAACCCAAAACTGAAGAGACAAACGGAATGTGATATGACGGCAACACTGCCTAAATTGACGTCTAAATCCACATAAATTGAAATTTGTTTACCTCAAAAACTTCTGTGCTGATATATTGGATGCATGACGTCAGGTAATCTTGAGGAGTCAAAGAGTTTGGTTGAGGCCACACATGTTGTGGTTATACTGAAAGCGTGAGATGTTGCATATGCCCAGCTAGAGCTGCTGGAATCAGGAGACATATAACCAGGTAAATTAGTGCAACAAGAAAAGATTCACAAAAAGAAAAAAAAGAAAAAAAGAAAAAAAGGAAAAAAGGAAAAAAAAGAAGAGTGATTTGGAATCAATTCTTATGATGCACATTGGGAGATAAATCAAACAGACAAGGTCAAACTTCTTAACCAAGGAGGTCCTTTTGAAAACTGCTGATGTGGCGTGCGTTTTTGTTTTTCCAATATCCAATTAGAACTTGACATGTGAATACTGAGCTGGAATTGTAAGAAACAGATATAATTTTTTCTCCTCTTCATCCCCTCTCCTTCTTCGCTACAGTTCTGGCCGGAGTCACGGGGACACCAGAAGACGGAGCCAACTAGATCTGGCCCGTGACATCGCTGGTCCATGATTGACAAGGCGAGATCTGGAGCCATGGTCCATGGCCGGGCCACCATCTCAGCCTCGTGCGGCTCGCAGCCATTGGCCATCCATGGCCGAGCCACCCCTTCGTGGTTTCTGGCATTTAGGCTCGTCCGTTGCCAGATATAGAAGTGATTGCTCTCGTTTAGGCTGTCCAAACTGAGTCATTCCCTCAGTCGTCTTTGTGGTCGTCTTCCTCTGTTCGTCTTCGTCTTCGACCACCGGCCAAATCTGGTCGCTTCATCTTCCTGCCATCACCATGGCTCCAGATATGCTCTTTAGCTTCGTCTTACACTATCTGTCTTCGAGTTTTCCTTCCTCTGTGCGTCTGCTTCGTCTTCCCGCCTCGCCGGTCACTATTCAGACCTGGTCACCTTCGTCTCGCCATGGCTCCAAATCTGGTCGGGCAGAGCAAATCTGCGACAACGAAGGCGGAGGGTGCAAACTCACCGCTGGGTGCGACAGCCATGACACGGAGAACTCGAGGATGGAAGTTGTAGCGGCTTGAGCCGTGGCGACGGTTGTACTGGAGCGGTGGGATGGTGGCTGTCATGGTGGAGGAAGAGTGAGAAATGAAGTTTTTAGTTCTGGTGTTCAATTCCATGTCAGCGTATATGTGTCAAGCTGTAATTGGGTGGGAGCGCAAGAATGCTTGCCATGTCAACTGAGTGGTGAGAGCAAACAACGTGGGGATCAGGCCGGCAGCGACAGAGAGCCATGCGCGGCCGCTGGAGAGATTAAAAGGGGAGGGGAGCCGAGAACAATGGACGGAGAGAGGGGGAGGAGACCGAGGGCGAGACAGAGCAGAGATTGAGGCCGATAGCGAGAGGGTCTTCTCCGGTAGCGGCCATGCCGTGCACACGGTAAGTTTCAACTTGATTTCCAAGAAGTAGAAAAAAAAAAAAAAAAAAAACTAGGAGGGTCTTAAATTTATACAAAATTTCTCTGAGTCAAATTGATTGTCGGGATCAATCCGTACACCTTATTTGTTTCATCACACGCTTGAGAATAATAGCACCGAAAGTTGGATTGACATTCCCTATATTTTACTACAAAATTGTTTCCTACAGATGTCAACTGCGGGTTTTTCAGGGGATTGATGAAGTCCTTTATTGCATTTGAATCCCACGGGCCTTATCCCAGAACAGCCCATCGGTCTGCTTTGTTGGAGGAGCAACCGCCATATCGGATGAAGCCACCCTCGTTGCCTGTATTTGTTTCAGCCGCTAGCACGCGATCACTGTGAGTATACAACCGGCCGTCCACCTTATTATTACCCAGATTGCAAATTCGAGTATGTTGCATGCGAAAGAAGAAAAACCTCTATGTGCTTTTTTGACGTGGGCGACCCAAAAGGGAACTTCGATATTTTCCTAGTTCTAGTCCTGAACCACTTACTTATTCTCAGGAACCATTTTTGAGTAGAAAGATTAGGGGAAACTTCTGAAGAGGACATCTTCTGTTTGGTGAAAAATCCACGTCTTCAATCCACACACACTAACTTAACGAAATCTCTTCTGAATATGTGGACATGATGTGCTCTAATTGCAAGTCCCTGCGCTTTCAGAAGGATGAATTCTGCTTCAGGCTCGTTTTTCCTACAATGCCGAAAATGGCAATGGCTACCCCAGCACAGTAGACTGAATGCAGAAGTCTCATTTATTAGATGTCTTCAGCAGCATCTTGCCACTTCCATTTTGTCTCCAACTTGGTGAACGCGGACACATTGGGCAACCATTTCAGGGAGATGCAATGTTTAATCTCCGCATTCTTCAAAAAATTCAATTCTTTCAGAACTTCATAAGATTTAGTTTGAATTTCTCAGTTCATTTCAGTTTCTGGACGTTAAAAAAAAATCTAGTAATTTAGGTCTGGTTTATCACCAAACTCGATTTTTTTCTGACCAAAGTAAACATGCCCCATGAAGATCAAGGTCGCTATAATGTCTCCAATAATTCTATGAAAATATATAGTGACCTTAATTTAAGTATTAACAAAGTATGGGACTTCTTTCATTTTAGGTTCTATATTGCACAACCTTGAGACAGATTGCACATTTCTGCTATCATGGGGATCTGACTTAAATATATTGGTCACGTTATTATATAAATAAGTCACTGTGCAATTTAGATGGTAACACCTTTTCACCTCATTGGGCATTTAAAAATAAAGTTTAAAAAATCAGGAAAAATCTATAACTAAAGCTTTGATCATGACATGATACAGCAATTATGTTATGAGAGCACGACATTTCATGAAAGCATCAATTATTTAAACATTATACTTTGAATCGATCAGATCAACATGTCAGCTTCAATTAACCGAAATTAACGGAAGAAGTTTAATTCTTAGTGTAATATTTACTTAGAATTAAATAATCCACCTGGTCAATAAATTTTCTTTAGTCTGCATTATCTTACGGAAGCAAAGCAAAAGCAGAAAAGTTGAAGGGGGACATAAAGTTAGGTTTTTTTCTCAAAAATGCCAAACAACTTTTACAGAAGCTGGGTCGGAGAAAACAACCCCGTGCTGGAGGTACCCGTGCTTGTCCTCACTCCTCATATAACAAAAACCCAACATTATTTCTCTTGTGGGTTGTTCAATTTCTCAACTTTTACCATAAAAAAGGGAAAAGAGACATATTTCTTGAAAAAAAAAAGGAAGAAAAAAAGAAAACACAAACATATTTGTCCAGAGGTGGCCCGTGATTACTCCCTTTAATCAGTCTACGTCCCTGACTAGAGGTAATGTCAAGATGATGGAGATAGAGAAATGGGTGAAGACAATGAAGTAAGTGGGTTAATATCCACGTACCGTAATTACCTCTATATTAGTGAGGAAGAATATAGTAGCAAGGATTTTGTAAAATATGTAACAAAATTAGGGTGCATTTGTTTTATGAATATGATTTTTATGAAATAATTTTCCAAATTTTCATGTGTTTAGTTTGCTAAAAGTGGATAACCAACAGAAAAGATTTTCTGATCAAGAAAAATAATCATACTAAATTTGAGTGAAATGATTTCCCAACTTAAAAAGAAGAATCATTTGGTTAAGCTTCTTTTCTACATGCACGCTTGTATAGAGCTTGAATCAATCAATCTCTCTCTCTCTCTCTCTCTCCCCACTGGTCTTCCCTCTTCTTCAAGCTATTTTCCCTCTCTTCAGATTGATTTCTACATTAGCTTTAATCACATATAAGCGCTCATTTTATTATAGGTCTATTGGACTAAATCTGGCCTTATAAAGCTTGACATCATCGGGATCCACATCAAAGAAAATAGGGAGGATATCCTTCTTGCTGTCACGATTTTGAAGTGCAATCTACCATATGCGCAACCTCACGGAGACACCATGAACTGAAAGCAAAGCCCTTAGAGAAGATGGGAATATAGAGTTGAGTTTGCTCGAGGGCTTGCAAAAGGTTTTCACCAATCTTATGACCCACTCGGAGCTCTTCGTCATCCTTGAAGACGTGAATTCCTTTCTCCACCATATCACTATAGAGGCAACTGGTAAAGTGGTCCCGAGTATCCGGTCCCCTGAAACTCAGGAACACCTTGAACTCCATTCCTAATGTGTTAGTGGCTAGTGCCATCACATATAGTGAACGAGACTCAAGACAGAATCAAGCCGAACAAAAATTGCCACTGAGCTTGCTTGAGGCGAGAGATCAATTGAGGGCAGTTTGAAAGAAAAAGGAAGGAAACAGGTGGTGGGTATGGTTAGTTGCGACGAACAGCCGTCAATTGCGTTGGGAAACTCCCGAAGAAATCAAAAACAAAGAAATCGAAATCGAAATCGCAGCACACTGAAATTGAAACATTCAACGAAAAAATCGAGAACGAAAACCACAGATTACCTAGTGGGCTCACTGACGGCCAATCGACAAAGGAGAGGCCGCAACCTGAGAGACCGAGAGAGAGAGAGAGAGAGAGAGAGAAGACGGCGACGCAAGGCAAGTCTCGAAAGAGAGATCGAAGGCGCGCCTGTAGAGACCAGAGAGAGGGGCCAGATCTGAGAGGGAGAACTAGAAAGTACAGGGTGCTTTAACCTTAAGATATTCCAAGGTTTTACAAGGCCGAAGAGGTACTCTGTACTTTTAGCAATTTTTTTATGGATACAGATTGTCTTCTTCATGGTTGCAATGTAAGATTTTACCGATGCCCAAATACCAAAAAAGAAAACCACTGGGGGTTCGCGCCGGTGGCCACCCTTCCAACATGGAAGGGGAGGTGAGGTTCAAATCCCCACCTTCTCGTGGACCGGGGGATGGGGATGGAGGGGCAGGGACGGGAGATTTGGGACGCGTAAGTTTGGCGTGGGTTCCCACGCCCGCAAGAGGCGGGCGCAAGTCTGCGAGTGAGTGTAGAGTAGGAATAGAGTAGAGACTGACCAAAAAAAAAAAAAAAAAAATACCAAAAAAGAAAAGAAAAAGAGAACAAATGAAATGTAAGCTTTGTTTAATTGAAAGAGCTTTTTACGAACTAATTTTTCAGATTTCCCCTTTTTAAATATAAAAAAACATTTCTCCAAACGTAGTAAGTATGTTAATAAATGCTCAAATTTTCACCTTATTTAATAATTATTATTTTAAATGAGATCCCAATATACAAAAACGTTTTCAGTCATACATTTTCAACATATCACCTAATAAGTAAAAACTAACTACTTTCTTTACAAATCATTTTCGTGTTGCACATGAAATAAACACACCCTTGTTGTTGGAGCAAATTTGACTAAGAACTTTCACAGGTCAAAGAGAAAAGACTTGCAAAACGGATATAAAATGATCTTTAACTTGAAGCAATACTCATTCGTCGTCATTACCTCAATACTCATTCGTCGTCATTACCTCAATACTCATTCGTCGTTCAATTGCTTTTTCATGCAACAAAAATAGAAAAAAGAAAAAAGAAAAAAAAAACAGAGAGAGAGAGAGAGAGAGACTCGATAATTTTCCAGTCTGAATGTTCCACGTAAGGAGAACTTAGTGTGAGAAATTGCTGCTGGTGAATAGGAAGAATTTTGGGGAGAGATATCTCCAATTGAAAGTTCTGAATCTCGTGCTATGGTGTCGAAATGATAATTTCAACTCCCTCTCTGCCAACTTGCCCAAGAAGAGATTCTATAATGGCTCTCTCGCTCATTCTCTTAAATCTTCTGGACAAAGCCCTAAAAAAGCCGCACTTGAATCTCTTAAAACTTCAAACCTGGTGGCAATGACTGAGCTTCAGCTCATTCTGGACCCTCTGTCCATCATTTGCTTATTGCGGTATTGCATAACTGAACTGACAGTGCTCCTTGGAGGCGACACTACAGGTGCATAAGAAAGTCACCAATGTAAACGCGAAACTAGAAAGACGGACATAAAACGATGACAAGCAAACATCCGTCCACCTTGTTATCACGCAAATTACCATTGAGTAAGTTACATGCAAGAAAAGAAAAACCCCGGTGTTTGGTCTACGTCAGCTATGCAGAATAAACTTTGATATCTGCTTAGGTCCGACAACTTATTCCCAAGAACCCATATTGAGTACTGACTAACCAGAAACTATTCTCGTTGCCGCTAACTCTTTCTTTGCCCTTTCCAAGCCAGCTCCACAGGTTAACAAACAAAGGCCGCAATTAAAAGAACTTCCATCTTCCTTTGTTGTCATCTGAGCACACCTAAAAATCTCAAGATTAATTAAAATTCCAGACCTTTCGTACTCATTCAGTGGGCCAAGAAGAAGAAGCTCCTCCGCCCAAGTACGATTGAGGCGCACTTTGGACGAAAAGAACAGAAGATCAGTCACCTGAAAAAAAAGGGGCGACAATAGAGAAAATCATTGGTCATTTTACTTTGAATTCAAGAGAAGTAAGAGGATTGGATCTTGACAAGTTTTATTTAAGGCAATAAACCTGAGAAGCAACAAATGCACACTGAACAATGCCAGCGTAGGCCAGCGTAGCCCCTCAACCTATGCAGGCACGCATCGGCGAACTTCATAGCAGCATATGCCTGCATATTTCATTTTCACATTATGTGACCATGTGAAATGAGTCCACATATAAAAGAGCCATCAAATTTCCCGTTCATGAAAGAGATCGGATCACAACTCAAAAGGCCGAAGAAGGACTCGCCATTGAGAGAGTTGCCAAGCCAGCTCCAGCTTATAGCCTAAAGTCATCAAACACAGAGTACACGATTCAGTCGGCTTCATGACATAACAAAGGAAGCAGACAAATGAAGACTAAGACGTGATGTCATCATTTCATTGTGGAAATCGATGCAAAAAAATCCAGTTTCGAGTTGACCTCAAAAATCACTTCAAGAGAATTTGATATATTCAACAATTCTGTCACTGCACGAAACTTCTCCACTTATCATCAAAATTAAAGTAATCCTCCTAGTCGTAACAACAAGAGATGCATGCTGCTCTGTTTTGCATACTTTCTGATAATTTCCGTTGTTTTCCTTTATAAGGACCAGACAAAATAATCAGAAACTAAGATATTCTCCATAACTGCTTGCTTCTGCCGATAGCCCAAGACAAAGCAATCATCACCTTGTGCATACTTTCACACGTGAGGTGTCCCATTTATTCCGACAAAGATCTTTATTAACACTTTTCTTGTGTAGTGGTAGTGGATAGGTTGCCAAAGGCAGCATTTGTAAATCGAATGTAGAGATGATAACATGCTCTCTAATGTTCGTTGCAGGATATACGCCCACATGGACCTAAGAAGTGATTCTTGCAAAAATCTCATCTTTCTCATAAAGAAACTTCTCAGCAGAGTACATCTTCGAAATGGCTCGTGAATTTAAAGAATTTACAGACTCTAACATGATTAAGCATGCAGTTGAGTGTCTGGGAAACAAAAATGCTTGTTGGCAGCAGTGGACTCTCAGGGAGCCTTGGTATTCCAGAGCTTGTCACAAGCCCTAAGCAAAATGAACATCACTAGAATAGCGAAAGCACTAATATACGACCTGAAACCCAAAACTGAAGAGACTAACGGAATGTGATATAACGTCAACACTGCCAAAATTGACGTCTACAGATTTTGAAAATGCCAACTGACATTTAGCATTCTACAGAAAGTGCAATTTCTAATAGGCTCGCTGTTGAACATATAAGAAGTTATTATTAGGAAGAATACATCACAAACCTGAGATAAAAGAGGTAATATTGTCACCCCCGCGTGACCCCAAACAACTCGAACATCAACTTCTCTAGGATCAAGACCTAGTACTTCTGCCTTCATGGAACGTAATAGATCAAAAATCTGATGAGATATATCAGCGAACACCTACAATATATTGGGGGAAGGAAAGAAGTCGTTGGCTTTTCATGACATTGTCTCAAAACTGCTATCTTGTACAGATTTTGCTGCCTGAGCATTAGTATCAAGTATCTCTGATCATAAACAACCTTCTGATCATGAGAAGAGAAGCAATAACACTCACTAGCACATAACAGCAGCTACATTAATATTTCACCCCAAACAGTCGAATAAATGGGGCTTCTGGACTCTGCTGCTAGACTTGGAAATAGCCCAATTTTATAAACTTCACTTCTACACCTCCCACGTGATCCAGTACGTGAGGCATTAGCCTATTTAATAAAATACCAAGTCCACATAGATATCTTTTCGAAAGCTGGGAAAAGGTTAAATGCCCTTGGAGCAAGTAATCAATTGCAGGTACGCAAGACATGACGTTTGAGACAAAATAGGGCAATAAACAAGGAGAAACACGACTTGTCAGAAAAAAAAACAAGGAGAAACACGCTTCTATCTTTGTAGGTTTATACAAAGCTGACAACCTGATACTCTGTACTCTGTAAACATATTCGATTCTTCTTGATAGTACCAGCAGTAGAACCAGGAGGGATACGTACCACGAATTAGTTAAGTTGAGCATGGTCACACCCAACAGTTTCTTTGGATCTTGAGGGCAAGCTCTCTTGAAAACTTTGGCTGCAACGGAAGCTGTGGTTATAACAGGGTTGCTAATCAGGTTGACAATAGCTTTCGGGCAATATTCGGTAATTCCATCACAAAGGGTTCTGACCATTCCGGCATTTATGTTGACAATTCCTCCACTTGTTGCTGTCCCAGAAGTCCACGGACCTGATAATAGAAGCAACAAATTAGTCTGATGCATGAAACGATCCATATATTCAAGGATGATATCGAGCTTACTCATCTGAATAGGTAATCCAAACAAATCCCCAAGAAAACAATCAACAACATGAAATTCCATCTTCATATAGAGCCTAGCAATTCCATTCTTCCTAAATTCAGCAAACAGCAGGTGAACTAGAGATGGGAAGGGGAACTCACCACGGCACCGGCGTCCATGAGGCTAATATTTGCGGTGACACCAGCAGCATTCTCAACATCATACAGGTGAGGAACAGAGACGGGCGGGTTGATCTTCATCAAAATTGCCAGAGGCCGCCCAATCCCTCCAAGAGCACAACTTTGAAAGACACCTAACGTTGATTATTATAATCACATGCACCACTACAAAAGAAAAGATATTATCATTACAAGTGATCAATTGAAGAATAAGACCCTTTAATTCTTTTTTTTTTTGGGGGGGGATTGGGGATGCGGAGAAAAAAGACTCAACTCTTACTTTTTATCTTGGGATTGGTGCATTTAAAGTTCTAAAACTTATTTTTATAATTGATTTTTAATATTTCTAGATAACACAATCAAATTTTAAAACTTGTTAAATTTATGCAATCAAAAGTCAGAATGGCTAAATTATTACTTCAATGTAAACCATCAGTATGTGCTGTTTTGAACGCCAAATGCAAAACATAGTCCTTGATGTGTGATATAATTCATTGGCTGTGTAGATCACGTAGGCAACATTTTAATAAGCGGGTTACGTAATTACAATAGTCCCATTTATTGTTCCATCAAAAGTGTGATGGATGACAAATTGAAAATAATTTGAGTCTTTGATTGGCAAAATCACAAACACTAGGAAATGCCATCGTGGCTAATGCAGCCGACATCATAGATATAGGTAAATGATATTTGTTAAGCCTACTCAAACATAATAAAATCATACTTTAGAGATGATTGAAATGAATAGAGCAAAACACTTAATGCATCATGAGAATTAAATTTGAAAATTGAAAACATCGTTCTAACACTATCAAGAAATATAATAGATGGCGCAAGAAGTGACATGAAGACACCTGGATTAGTTCACGTCGGTTATACCGTGCGTTGTAAATTTGGCTTTATTCCACGTGCAAGGCCGCAAATTTGGTTTTTATTCCACGTGCAGGGCCTTAAAACTCTGAAAACTCGCCGCCAACTCTTTCTTGGCCTTTATTCCAAGCCAACTCTACAGGTTAGCAAATAGAAGCCCTCATGAAAACTTCTGTTTCCCTCATTATTAAAAAAAAAACGAACTTGGGAAGTTCAACGAGGCTATAATTGCCCACCTGTCGTACTAGTCCACAGAAAGTCGCAATCGCTTCGCTGGTTGCATGGTGTGTTCAGTAGGTTCTAGCGGCGCTTGATCTGTCTCCAATTTGGTGGATTTCGGCACATCGGGCAACCTTTCCAAGGACTTGCAATATCTGATCTCTGCATACTCCAAAAAATTCAACTCTTTCAAGCCTTCAACGGCTCTCAACTTTATGCAATGTATTAGCTTGAGACGCAATAAATTTTTCAACTTCGATAGGTTAGGCAATTGTTTGATCACATCACACATAATAATGTGCAGAAACTTCAGTGATTCCAAATCCCCCAAACCTGGAGTCTCCGCCAGTTTGGGGAAGTCATTGAGCTGTAACTCTTGTAGCCTCTTCAAGTGCGATAGATCAGGCAAGCATGGTGTCAAACATTCACTGATAGAGAGAACCGACAAATTTTGCAAGTCAAAAATGTATGGCAATTGCGAGATAGAATGAATTTTCAAGGTTGATAAGCTAAGTGGAAGCCGATTGATGGACAGCACGTCCTTCCAAGGTGAGGTAACCTTGTGCGGGATCCAAAGTGTCATACGTTGTTCTTTACGCATTTCAAGATGATGTAAATGAACTAGGCTCGAGAGGTTGGGAAGAACAGGGAATTGAGCAGCTCCAACTACAAGGCATTTCAAACTCGAGGGAAGCTCTGGCAAGGGGGAAAGTCGGTGGCTTGTAATTTTAAGTGTCTGGAGACTAGAGAAACCACCAATCTTTCTCGGCACTGTAGAGACTGGGCTCCCATCTAAATTCAGGATCCTCAAATGAGTCAAGCTCCACAGTTCCCATGGGATTTCATCCTTGAGATGCGGACAAAAAGAGGCATCGAGCTCTTCAAGCGACTCCACCCCTCCAAGAGAACGAGGTATCGTGTGTATCTCTGTGTATGCCATCTTTAAGACTTTTAGTCTCTTTAGATTTCCAATAGAATCGGGGAGAAAGGAGATCCTCGAGAATCTTAAATCCAACTCGACCAATAATTCCATTTTTTCAATAGAGTCTGGAAGCTCATGTAGATACATGCATCTTGAAAAAGACAAATGCGTTAAATTTGTGAACTTTTCAAAGGAATCAAGGAGAATGGAGATCTCCGAGATTTTTAAATTCACCTTGACCAATGACTTTGGTTCACAAATAGTGCGCACAAGCTCAAGCATACTATCGCCTATACCAAAAGACAGATGTGTCACATTTGTCAATCTTTCAATGGAATCAGGGAAAATGGACCCGAAGAGTTTTAAATCCAACTTGACCAATGATTCTGGATCTCTAATAAAATTTGAAAGGTCATGTGAGAATTCAAATGAAAGCAAATGTTTAAGATTCTTTAACCTTTCAATGGAATTAGGGAGAACAGAGATCCCCGAGAGTTTTAAATCCCACTCATCCAATGCTTTTAGTTTCCCAATAGAGTTTGAAAGCTCAAGTAGATTCTTGGATGTAGAAAAAGACAAATGCGTGAAGTTTGTTAACCATCCACTAGAATAAGGGAAAATAGAGATTTCTGAGAGTTTTAAATCCAACTCGACCAATGATTTTAGTTCCCAAATAGAGCTCGGTAACTCATGTAAATTCTTGCATTCAGATAAAAGTAAATGCTTGAGATTCTTTAACCTTCCAATGGAATAAGGGAGAACAGAGATCCCTGAGAGTTTTAAATCCAACTTGAACAATGCTTCCAGTTCCCCGATAGAATCCGGAAGCTCATGTAAATTCTTGCATTCAGATAAAAGCAAATGATTGAGATTCTTTAACCTTCCAATGGAATAAGGGAGAACGGAGATCCTTGAGAGTTTTAAATCCAACTTGAACAATGCTTCCAGTTCCCCGATAGAGTCTGGAAGCTCATATAAATTCTTGCATTTAGATAAAAGCAAATGCTTGAGATTCTTTAACCTTCCAATGGAATTAGGGAGAATGGCAATCCCTGAGAGTTCTAAGTCCAACTCGACCAATGATTTTAGTTTTCCAATAGAGTCCGGAAGCTCACGTAAATTTTTGCATTCACGTAAATGCAAATGCTTGAGATTCTCTAATCTTCCAATGGAATCAGGGAGAGTGGATATCCCCGAGAGATTTAAATCCAACTTCAACAATGATTGCAATTGCCCGATAGAGTCCGGAAGCTCAAGTAAATTCTCACATCCAGAAAAAGACAAATGCATGAAATTTGTTAACTTTCCAATGGAATTAGGGAGAATGGTGATCCCTGAGAGTTCTAAGTCCAACTCGACCAATGATTTTAGTTCTCCAATAGAGTTCGGAAGCTTATGTAAATTTTTGCATTCACGTAAACGCACATGGTTGAGATTATCTAATCTTTCAATGGAATTAGGGAGAATGGATATCCCCGAGAGATTTAAATCCAACTTGAACAATGATTGCAGTTCCCCGATAGAGTCCGGAAGTGCAAGTAAATTCTCACATCCAGAAAAAGACAAATGCATAAAATTCGTTAACCTTCCAATGGAATTAGGGAGAATGGCGATCCCTGAGAGTTCTAAGTCCAACTCGACCAATGATTTTAGTTCTCCAATAGAGTTCGGAAGTTCATGTAAATTTTTGCATTCACGTAAACACAAATGCTTGAGATTCTCTAATTTTCCAATGGAATCAGGGAGAGTGGACATCCCCGAGAGATTTAAATCCAACTTGAACAATGATTGTAGTTCCCCGATAGAGTCCGGAAGCTCTTGTAAATTCTCACATCCAGAAAAAGACAAATGCGTTAAATTCGTTAATCTTCCAATGGAATTAGGGAGAATGGCAATCCCTGAGAGTTCAAAATCCAACTCGACCAATGATTTTAGTTTCCCGATAGAGTCCGGAAGCTCACGTAAATTTTTGCATTCACGTAAACGCAAATGCTTGAGGTTCTCTAATCTTTTAATGGAATCAGGGAAAGCGGATATCCTTGAGAGATTTAAATCCAACTCGACCAATGATTGCAATTCCCCAATAGAGTCCGGAAGCTCACGTAAATTCTCACATTCAGATAAAAGCAAATAAAGGAGATTCTTTAACCTTCCAAAGAAATTAGGAAGGATGGAGATTCCTGAGAGTTTTAAATCCAACCTAATCAACTTTTCTAGTTTTCCAATAGAATTTGGAAGCTCAAGTAAATTCTTGCATCCATAAAAAGATCGATACTTGAAACTCGTTAACCTTCTAATGGGATTAGGAAGAATAGAGATGTCTGAGAGTTTTAAATCCAGCAAGACCAATGATTCTTGTTGCCCCATAGAGTTCGGAAACTCATGTAAATTCTTGGATTCAGATAAAAACAAATACTGGAGATTCTTTAGCCTTCCAATGGAATTAGGAAGAACAGAGATACCCGAGAGTTTTATGTCCAACTTGCCCAACGATTCTAGTTCCCCAATAGAATCTGGAAGCTCATGTAAATTTTTGCATTCAGATAAATACAAATCCTCAAGATTATTTAAACTTCCAATGGTATCAGGGAGGAAGGATATCCCCGATAGTTTTAAATTTAACTTTACCAATGATTCTAGTTCCCCAATGGAGTCCGGAAGCTCATGTAAACTCTTACATTCAAATAAAAGCAAAAATTTAAGATTCTTTAACTTTCCAATGGAATAAGGGAGAACGGAGATCCCTGAGGAGTCTAAATCCAACTTCACCAATGATTCTAGCTCCCCGATAGATTCCGGAAGCTGTAGCATATTCTTGCATTTAGATAAAAGCAAATAGTCGAGATTCTTTAACTTTCCAATGGAATAAGGGATGATGGAGATCCCCAAGGAGTCTAAATCCAACTTTACCAATGATTCTAACTCCCCGATAGATTCCGGAAGCTGCAGCATATTCTTGCATTCAAATAAAAGCAAACGCTTGAGATTCTTTAACTTTCCAATGGAATAAGGGAGAACGGAGATCCCCGAGGAGTTCAAATCCAACTCCACCAATGATTCTAGCTCCCCGATAGATTCCGGAAGTTGCAGCATATTCTTGCATTCAGATAAAAACAAATAGTTGAGATTCTTTAACCTTCCAATGGAATAAGGGAGAACGGAGATTCCCGAGGAGCTTAAATCCAACTCCACCAATGATTCTATTTCTCCGATAGAATCCGGAAGCTCATGAAGATTATCGCAATAAGACAAAACCAAACGCTTGAGATTCAACCTTCCAATAGAGTGAGGAATTTGGTTGATATTATAATGATCTTCAATTACAAAATTTTTCAAATATTTTAGCTTGGACAGGTAGCCACCGCATGACATATTAATTTCCGACAAGCGTTCTAGAGAGCCAATTTCTTCGGGCAATGCTTCAAGGGATGTACATTCTTCAATATTCAAAGTACTTAGTAGTTTTAGCTTACCAATTGAGCTATCAATGGTAGACAAATTCACACACCTTTTTAGAATCAATTTCTCCAAATTGCCAAACTCTGAAAAATCGGGTGTTTTGGTTAAACAATAGCAGCCCATCAAATTTAGAATTTTCAACTTTTTAAGCAGCTGCAATGGAAAAACAAGGCAGATTACATGTCGGCAAAAAGTATTGAGACGATGAAGATCAATTGATACAATTTGGAGCGAACATGAGTGAGATGTGTTGGTACCTTGATTTGCCTCCATCCACCCCAGTTGTAGGTGATGTCACTCCCTGAAAGGTTGAGCACAACCAAATTCTCTAGGTAAAGATTCGTAGCTAAAAAATCCCGTGAGCAATTATGCCAAGAAAGCCATCTCAGATTAGGACGAACATTTTTGAAGTCGCCTACGAAATTCAATCTTTGCCCTCCAAGGAACCTCAATTTTGGCAAATATGCTATTTCTTTAGGTGTTAAGTCATGACTAATACCTAAACTAAGAGCACGTACAGCTCCTTTTTCCTACCAATAGAAGTAGGGAACAAAGATGAGTATGCAATATAGGAAGCAAAAAACAAATGCAAAGTAGTCAACAATATCAGTAGTATTTCTTTGACCCCAAACTAATTAAATCAAAGGCCTATAGTAACAAGATAATTAGTGTTCTTCTCAACTTGAAAATAAGACAAACCAAGCATGTTTGAAATGTATATTTTGGTGTTGATTCCTCTGTCTTTTCACATACTAAACACCTTTTTGAGGAAGCAAAGAATCCATTTTCATTCTCACTTAAACAATAAATGAAGAATTCCAACTAACCAACTGGAGTGTGCACTTTATTCTCGTTTGACATGAGTAAGGCATGAAAACATGTACTTTTATTGTTTATATAGAGTTGCTTTTTTATTTCCCTATGAGTTAGAAAACAAAGCAGACCATCAATTGACATTCTCAATTTAAGGAACACAACCAAAGATTTTGCTTGATTGACCATATCTTCTACTCTTAATAACTTTCACCTCGTCACTCCTCAGTATGTCTAGAGTATTTTCATCAATCCACATCCAACGGCGCTTTCCAGCATCTTCAAAATTCTCTTCCTTGACGATGTACCTTCCTAGATCTCGAACTTCATCATGCATCCAAAAACAATTGTACGCATCGATCTTTATCAATGACATGAGGAGAAGAACATCAATTGCATTGCGTGGAGAATGGTTGCTACTACGCCACATGTAGTCCACATAACTCTTATCCTCCCCGATGCAAAAACATGCTATGTCTAGGAATATAGCTTTTTCTATGGTGTTCAATTTGTTGATGCTCATCATCAGTGATTCTCGGACATTATTAGGCGGGCCTTGCCTTAAGTCCTCCAATGTCTCGTCCCACTTTGATCTGTTCATTCCGGCAAAAAGAGAACCCACGACTTCCAGAGTCAAAGGAAGCCTTCCTACGCTTAAAACAACTTCTTTCGAGAAATCGTAGCAATCCTCAGGAGGAGTATCACTTCTAAACGCGTGTTTACTAAAAAGCTGAATTGCTCGATTCAAAGGCATCTCATTTACTGAGTGGGCCAAGTAATTGCTGGGTCGCATTTGTTTGTCCTCATTTAGTACTGCGCGTATGTCCCTAACTGTGACCATGATCCTACTCCTAGAACCAAACCAATCACAGCAACCTGCAAGGCTCTCGAGTTGCCTCTTCTCGTCCACATTATCAACAACAACCAGAACTTTCTTGTCACTGAGTCCATTTCTTATGCGATGGATCCCGTCGTGGGTGTCATGGATTCCGTCAGCAGAGGTCAAGCCCAATGTGTCAGATAAGAGTTTCTTTTGCACTTGTAAAAGATCTTGATGTTGGACAACTTCAAGGAAACTAGAGTAATTGAATTTAGGCAAGAAATGGTTGAAGATAACCTTAGCAAGAGTTGATTTACCAATTCCACCTGTCCCATGGATAATAACAAAACGTACGCCATCAGAGTCAACATCCAACAAATTTTCTATATCTTTTTGATCATCCACTTCAACTAGATGGTAGGGAAGATCTCTGCTCTTCACCTTCAGCTTAAGCATAACTTCTCGAACAATCAATTTTATAAGCTCCCCGTATCTGCCAAACATTTTAGATTAAGAAAATATTATCAACGTACTATTCCTAACTATCAAGCATGTACAATTTAAATAAGATAAGCTAAATATGTTACAACAGGTTTACAAACGGTGGCAGTTATTCAAATAACAAATTTTAACCCATTAGAAAGTAACAATCTCAAGTTACAACGATAATTATCTAAAAACATTAAGTGCTCAAATTAGCTGATGCGGCTGCTGCCCAGACACCCATTGGTTGGGTTTAAACACCAACACTCAGTTTCAATGCAGTGATTTAAGAGGAAGGGGAAATAAGATGGATACTGACCGCAGAGAGTTAACAAAATAAAGGAATAATTGGATGGTAACGTTGTTTGTATGCTTACAAAGAAAATAATGGAAATAGAGGAAATTAGGTCATTTCATGTTTGATGGAGGAGGGGAAAAGAATGAATAGGAATCTAAAATATTTTTATGACTATTTTGTCCTACTACTTATTCATAGACTAAATAAATGAAAAATAAAAACTTTAGTAACTTTGGCCTTTAGCTCGTTAAAGATTCGATATCAGCATCAATTAATTCATGTTATAGAATACATACATACTCACATACATACATATATAGTGGGATAGAAAGTTCACTTTAGGCCGCGTCTCCAAGTCACCTCCTCTCTCTCTCTCTCTCTCTCTCTCTCTCTCTCTCTCTCTCTCTCAATGTCATTGAGATCTGGGAGACACCATCAAGATATACCGTTAGTCTGGCCATGACTGTTCACATCTCAGCGAGATACATAGATAAAAATGTCTTAAGACGTTGTCAATAAACTTCCCCCATTTTCAGATTTGTTATGAAGAGAGTGAGGGCGTGATGCAAGATTGCTGCTTCTAGTACCCATCTATGCACTAGTTATTATCTTGAGATTTAACAGGGCTTTAATCACTGTTATGCTATTTGGTTTGTAACTGTAAATCCTCTACGCTATTTGGTTTCATGAATAACATGTTATAGAGGAGCAATATTATCAGAATTTCCAAGATACTCCTAAAATTGGAATTATATAACACGTAATGTAATAACACTATTACTGCGACTAAATATGATGCAAATGTTTTGCATTTTTCTTTTCTCTGCTCTTTTTTGCAAAAAGCACCGTTGAAACGCTAGCTGTCTAGATAGGTCCTTTAGTGATAGTAGAGAAGAAGTGACCGGATTCCGATGCTTGCTTATCTACGTAAAATTGATAAAGCGTTCTTTGTTGAAAACTGATATTCGTCAAATAAGTTATAGTTGGTTTTAATGCGCAGGCAATATTTTAGACTGATCAAACATATAATTAGTTCGTATGCTAGTAGGACAAAATCAGTCTGTTTGATCATCACTGAACAAGCGTTAATATCTGTCTTTTTGTTGTTTCTACTTTACCTTTTTTTCTAAAATGTTGAAAGATATTTATGTCGCTATTTGATTTAATTTTTTTTTTTTTAGGTTTTTGACAAACGAACAGGATGCTACTTGGCATTTAACTGTAACTAGACAATGATTCCACATTCGCATTAAATTTTTTCCAACTATCATATCAATTATAGGGAGAAATTATAGTTATCGAAGATAAAAAAAAAAAAAAAAAAAAATTATCGGACTAGAAGATAAATTGAATATAAGATATTTTCAAATCTATAAGAAGAAAATGAGTTTCTTTCAGATTATATTAAAATTAATAGCTAGAATAAGTTGCGGAAACTTACTCTTTCCCTTCCCGGTTCCAACCTAGTCTAGTTGCAACCTCACAAAGAGCGGCTTTCCAGCGCTTCACCTTATCGGGGCCATACCTCTTCTCATGCTCAGACAAGGCATTACAGTACAAATTCGTTCTGAGCTTGACATCATCCGGCTTCACGTCAAAGAAAAGGGGGAGGATCTCCTTCTTCCCATTCGACTTTGAAGTGCAATCTACCATATGCGCAACCTCACGGAGGCACCATACACTACAAGCGAAACCCTTAGAGAAGATGGGAATATAGATTTGACTGTCATTAAGGGCTCGCAGAAGGTTTCCACCAATCTGCTGACCGATTCGGAGCTCTTCATTGTCTTTGAAGACACGGATTCCTTTCTCAACCATGTCATGATAGAGGCAACTAGTAAAGTTGTCTCGAGTATCCGGCCCCCTAAAACTTAGGAACACCTCGAACTCCATTCTTGAAGTGTCAGTTGGTGTTGCCATTGCACGAAGCAATCGAGACTTGAGTCAGAATCGAGCTGAACGAAAATTATCAATCAGCTTGCTTGAGGCGAGACATCAATCGAGCGCAATTTAAAAACAAAAAAAAAAAGAAGAGAAAAATAAAACAGGTGGTGGGTTAGGTTGGTCACTGAATCACAGCCATCGATTGGCGATGACATTCGACCAAGAAATCGAAATGAAACCCATATAGAGTACCTAGTGTGCTGATTGACGGACGGCCGACCGAGATGAAACAGCGACTGAGTCGAGATCGAGAGAGAGAGAGAGAAAGGTCGAAGGGCGCCGCCGGAGAAATGAAAGGGAGAGCCCAGATCTGAGAGTGAGAACAAGAAGGTAGAAAGGGCTTGAGGTTCAAGATATTTTAGGGTGTGGATCCGGTTCCCAAGAACAGACCTTACAAGACAGGAGAGGCGTACTCTTTTAGCATTATTTTTAAAAATAATTACATTAAAAATCATAAAATTTATCACGAAAATATAATTAAATTTTAAAATTTTAAAAAATATAATTAAATCGTCAAACTTATTATAAAAATTGAATCGAGTCCTTAAACTTTAAAACTTGTCAAAATGATTTAATCAAATTCTCGAGTTAAGTTATAATTTTTGAAAGCTTTAGGATTACACTTTTTAAAAATTTTAAAATTTGAATGTACTTTCATAATAAGTTTTATGACTTAATTGTAATTTATAAAAGTTTTAAAACCTAATAGAACTTCCAATATACTTATATCTTATTTTTATACATCTTTGTTGTCCTCTTTAGGGGTGTAATTTGAAGATTTCAAAAGAAATACTTTACTTTCATTGTCGGAACAAATTTTAATTGAACTTTCACTGGTCAAAAAAAAAAAAAAAGACACGTTCTTACGCTGGTGGGACAAACACTAAAGTCGGTAACCTCTTGCTCTGTTAGCTCCAAGTAAGAAGAACTTGGTGTCAAAAATTGCTGCTGGTGACATGGGGATCAGTGGAGAGGCATCTCCCATTGGATATTCTCAATTGTGCCTTTCTGTGTTCCACTGAAAATTTCTACTCCCTCTGCCCACTACCCAAGAAGAGCCTCTAGAATGGCTATCTTTGCTCATTCAAGACTCTTAAAAGACTGGACAAGGCCACAAAAAAGCTGCACTTGAAGAAAAATCCCTTGAACTTCAAGCCTAGTGCCAAAAAGGAGCTTCCGCCTATTTGCAGTCACTGTCTGTCAAGGGAAAGAACCTCCTCGGCCCCAGTACAACCAAGGCGAACTTTGAATGCAGACAGAAGCTCAGTCACCTGAGAAATGGGGACAACGTTGAAGATAATCATTGTGGTTCCATATATGAATTTCAGAGAGTTATAAAGAATTTTCTATCTCAATAAGTTCTTTCAAGGCACCAAACATGAGAAGCAACAAATGCACACTCGACATGACAATCCCAGCATCGCTCCTCAACCCATGCAGGCACGCGTCGGCGAACTTCACCGCAGCATATGCCCGCATATTTCATTTACACATTATTTGAGCACGTGAAAAGAGTTCGCATATCAAATAACCATCAAATTTCCTGTTCATGAAAGAGATCAGACTACATCTCAAGGGCCCAAAAAAGGACTCACCATTGAGAGAGTCGCTGAGCTAGCTTCAGCTTTAACCTGAAAGTTGTCGAGGCACAGACGTACACAATTCAGCTGGCTTCACGAAAATAATTTAAGCAGAGAAGTGAAGACTAAGATGTCATGACATAATTTCATTGTGAAAGTAGATGAAAAAAAATCCAGTTTTGATTAGACATCAACAATTACTTTTAGAAAATCCGATGCCTATAACAATTCTGTCATTGCATGAAACTTCTCCACTAAATTCAAGTAAATCTCTGAGCCGTAACTACAAGAGACGTATGGTGCTCTGTTTCTACATTCTCTCTGTTAATTTCCGTTGTTTTTCTTACCGAGTAGCAGAAAAAATAATCATAAACGAAGATATTCTCGACAACTGCTTGCTTCTGCCTATAGCCCAAGACAGTCATCACCTTGTACATACTTTCACAGGCGAGGTGTCCCGTCAATTCCCACAGATCTTGGGTGGTGGTAGTGGATGTCGAGCTCTCTTAAGTTCATTACAGTGCATCGGCAGAGGCTTCACGCCATAAAATTGACTTGCAAAAGACATCTTCGAAATGGCTCGTTAATTTAAAGAATTTAGAAACTCTAAAATGATTAAATATGTAGTCATTTGTCTGGGAAAAAATATACTTGCTTGAATCAGTGTATTCAACCCTTTTCGATAGGCCAAAAGTAAAGACTGACACAGCTTTCGTAGCACATGATTATGTGACGGTCCACCTATAGGCCTAAACCACCAAGATAATTATAAGGAGCTTAAAATTTTAATTACATGCTATCAAGGGCATGTGCATATGATCCACCTAGTAATTTCTATGCATAGAGTAGCCAGCTCGATGTGTCAACCGTCATCAAGCAGAGTAGTCTGATGTGAACGTGATAAGGACAATAATGCAATCGAAAAGGTTGAAAAGAAATAGCAAGGAAGCCCTCGCATGTGCATATTTTATGGAAGCAAAGCAATAGTCGAAAAAAAGTTGAAGGGAGGCATGAAGTTTCTCAACAATGCCAAACAACTTTATGGAAACTGGGTCAGAAGGTGCCTTTGCTTTTCCTAAAATAAATAAATAAAAATTAAAACCAACCTGCTTTTTGGGTCAAGCACATAAAGTTCTCTGGTGGCTTGTCCCATTTTTTAACTCTTACCATGAGAAAGGGCATCCTGAAAACTCAAACATAATTCAAGGAGGTGGCACGAAAGTAGACTTAGGCAGTGGGATTATATCATGAATCATGAAATTGGTTGGATAACATCAAATACTCAATACGTGATTTCAATACCAAACAACATACAACATATTTTGTATATATCTTTGTGTGTGCATATAATATTGATTCACATTTAGCTTTCTCCATTTTTTGGTACAAGCTGATCTTTTTGAAAGGGGGTAAAATGATGACCGTATATGTGCAAACATTCAAGAGAAAGGGAGAAAGAAAATAGTCAAAGGCTACATATTCAAGAGTAACAAGCTCAGCTCGTGATTACTCCCTTTAATTGGTCTACATCTCTGATTGAACCAACACAGTATTCTACAAATCAAGTTATCTGATTCAATATTTCATAGGTTCGTCGCAACTAAAGTGTCATGGGAGGATGAAGGACAAAAATAAAGGAAGTGCAGGCCCTGCTGATGTCATGGCCATTATAAGCGGGGGGGGGGTAGTTCTGCTGTTTCCAAATTCTAAAAAAACCCTCATCGACAAATTTGCACACCAACGAGCGCAAGGAAAGTGAAAACGCGTGGAATAGGATCGCTCTGTTTAAGCCATGTCCATGTAATGAACACATGAAGCTTCCCCTCTCTCCCTGTGAAATCCCCGTGTAAACGCAAGGAAACTGAAAAAGCAAAAGGACAGACACGTGCATGACTTTATAGCTTTCGTGTTTTTCCACAACTTTGTTTTTTTCTCTACAATTCAACTCAATTGCGATGAGGCATGAAGCATACATAAAATAGAGGAAGGAGACACGAAGAGGACATGAGACTTTTGCAATGAAGTCGAAACTTTTGAGGCTTCTTAGGCCCTGCATGGAAACGTTCCAAAAAAATGTTTAAGGAACACTTTTTTTTTTTGTTAGGAACAAAAAAAACAGAAACGCGTTTGGTTGCGTTTACATTTTTTTTTTTTTTTAGAACAAAATGGAGCAAAAAAAAAAAAACACAAAAAGTTCTTTATAGAGAAAAGAAACACTTCTTCAAAACCAAAAAGAAACGCTTCTCTTCTTCTCTCTCTTCTCTTTTCTTCTTCTTTTCTTCTTCTTTTTTTTCTTCTTTTTTTCTTTGGCCGGTCGCCGGCCTCGGCCATGGCCGGCGGCCGGCCGTCGAGGGCGGGCGACGCCGTCGAGGGTCGGCGACCTCGTCGGAGCGTCGCGGCCCCGGCAAGGCCGAGCCCCGCGCGGCGCGAGGCCGAGCTCGCCCGGCCAAGACGAGGCTCGGCCTCGCTCGAGGGAGATCTTCGGCTAGGGTTACGGCGAGAGGCTCGGAGGACGGTGCAACGGCGGCGCGGCACTAGAGGCTTCGGGATCGACACGGGCGACGCGGGCAAAGGCGCGACGGCGTCGCGAATGGCATGGTGAGATCGGGACGGCGTCAAGCGTGGGCTTCGGGCGCAGGTGCTCGGCTCCGACGGTAGGGCGGCGAGACTCGGCCTCGCCCGCGCCGGCGACGCCGAGCCTCGCCTTGGCTGGGCGAGCTCGGGCTTGCCCAAATCCGGTGAGGCCGAGCCACGCCCAACCACGGCGAGCCTTGCCGTGGTGGGCGAGATTGCCCGGCCCCGTCGGCCGGTCACCGGAGGCCGGCGGCCAAGGTGAAAGAAGAAAAAAAAAAAAAAAGAAAGGAAAAATGGAAAATAAAATAAAAATATTAAAAAATTAAAAGAAACATAAAAAGAATAAAATTTACCAAACGTGTTTCTATTCATTTTTTATTTAAACAAACGTTACCAAACGCGTTCTTTTTGTTCAAAAACCGTTTCTAAGGCAAAACACTTTTTTTTATTTTCGTTCCTTAAGGGAATAGAAAGAACAGAAACGTTTCCATGCGGGCCTTAGTTACTTTCGTAGCACATGTGGGGTGGCGGTCCACCCAACAGGCCTAAACCACCAAGATAATTATAACGAGCTTAAAATTTTAATAACCTGCCTAAACCACCAAGATAACTATAGCGAGCTTAAAATTTTAATAACCTGTAAAATTCTCTGGTCGGAAAATACCGGTGCTTATCCCATTTTCGACTTTGACCATGAAAAAACATCCTGAAAACACAAACATAAATTGTTGGAGTTGGTACGAAAGTACATTTATGCAGTGGGATTAGAAATCATGAAATTGGTTGGATGCTATCAAATACTCAATACCAATACTAAACAACATACAAGATATCTTGTACATATATCCGTGCGTGTGTATAATTTGATTAGTGCTTAGCTTTGCCCATTTTTTCAGTATAAATTTATCTCTTTGAAAGGGGATAAAATGAAAGGGGATAAAATGAAGCCTATATACGTGTAGATCTTCTTAATTTCCTCAACAGAAAGGGAGAAATAAAAAAAGTCAAAGGCTACATTTTGAAGAGGAACAAGCCCAGTTTGTGATTGCTCCCTTCAATCGGTCTACATCTCTGACTAGAGGCACATGTAGTGGGATCGGCGAGAGGATCACTAAACCTTGCGCAAAGTGTCGGAGACAAAGACCTTCATCTATTACCGCCTACATCACATGGTTTTTGGGCCACCACTGCCACATTGTGTGAGGGTTAGACATCCCTTGTGTAGTGGTGCGGAGGTCACGCAGGAAAAGTACCATAAAAAGTTACAAACCTATTATATTTGTACTAATTTAGTCATAAACCTTTCAATTGGACTAATTTAGTCCTAAACCTTTCATATTAGTATCAATTCAATTATAAACCTTTTAATTGGATTAATTTAGTCCTAAATATTTTTACATTGATACCAATTCAGTTCATCCGGTCAATTTTGACTGACAAGCACTGACGTGGACTTCAACCAGTGGTCGAATGCTAATTTTTTTTTCAATTTTTTTTCTTTTTCCTTTTTCTTTTCCTTCTTCTTCCTCCTTGGACTCTCCTTACGGTGGCCGGTGAGAGCCATGAAGCCCTCGCCAACTATCGGCGAGGTCAGTGGCCATTGTGAGGAGAGTCCAAGGAGGAAGAAGAAGGAAAAGAAAAGGAAAAAGGGAAAAAAGAAAAGGAATTCAAAAAGGTAAAAAAAATTATTTAATAATTGCCACGTTAACGTATGGTCATTGACTGGCATCCATGTTAGTACCAGTTAGCCAAAATTGGCCGAATGGAATAAATTGATAACAATGTGAAAAATGTTTAGAACTCAATTGATTTAATTGAAATGTTTATGACTGAATTGGTATTAACATAAAAACTTTTAGGACTAAATTAGTCAAATTAAAAAGTTTAGGATTGAATTGACACTAATACAATAGGTTTAGAACTTTTTTGATACTTTTCCCATGGTGGCGCCAGCGATGCATGACGGGCGAGGTTTGCTGGTCCTCACTCGAAGCGCTTTGGGGTGGTGGTGTGATCACAAAGCTAGCTTTGTACCAAAAAGTCTCTTTTTATTGTTTGGGAATATTGGGTATCATATTTTTCTCTCTTCCACCATTACCTATATCAAACTTATTACATTGATAGATTAGTCTCTCACAAGCTCAAATTAGTATAAAAAATTTCAACATTGTTCAAGGAAAGCAAGACATTATCAAAATGGACAATATCAACAACATCAGCCGAATGGGGCAGCCTATAAGTCCAAATTGAATTTTTATCCCTCTCAAAGCAAGATAAAATTGGATCTATTCCACAGATGTCACAGGTTGGATCCATTCAAAACATGGCACAGTCCTTACACATTTCATTAAAACATAAGACCGAAGTTTATGAAAAAATTAGCAATTTCCGCGAGGATGCTACATTGCATCCAAGACTTCCGAGTCCCACTAGAAGAAAGTTAATCCTCCAAGAAGAGACTTGAAATGCAAGTTAAAAAAAATAATAATAGGTGACTTTAGTCGACATGAGGTGGATTCAACCACTAAAGCTGTATATTTTATGCGCGTATTTGTCTTTTCATGTAGACAGAAAAGATAGACGGTAGGTCGCTTTATTCAAGCGATCTCCAAATAATGAACAAATGAAGCTTCCAATCAACCCTTGCGAAAGCCCCATGTAAGCGCAAGGAAGGTGAAAGCCTGTGGCACGACGACTCTGTTATTTTGGTCAAGAAGCCCACTCGAGGCTCCACCTTGTCCCATCCAAACAATCGAACCATCCTTCTTGAATAATATACTTATTTAATTTCAATCAATCGAACTCTCTCTACTCATATCTAATTTCAAAGAAATACAATAAAGAAAGAGATTTGCACGAGATCCGCACCCAACTTTACCACAGAGAGACAAATCACAAGCCAAAGTGGGCACTTCTTGTGGACAAGCAACTTATTATGCTAGCTTTGTACCAAATAGTTTGTGTTTAACTATACTCAGCGCCATTGATGTTAGTGTTCTCCCTTACTGACATAGGCTTGTATGATCGACACTATGATTCATTGCTTGATATGCTATTTCCGTTGGCACAATCATCAAAATTGTAACAAGCTTATGATGCGATAAGTGTCCTCTCAAATGGATTCCGAAGTTCCTTAGAAATTCAGGAAAAAAAAAAGACTAAAAATGAAAAATTGAAATAGAAAACACGTCATCCAAATAAAATCTTTATAACTTATAATCTGAACCAACTGAGAGAGACTCCTCCCTACCTAAATACTATAGCTAAGGAATGGCTAGACATAGGTGCAAATTTCATTTAATTAGTTACAAAGTTCAGCATCAGTGAATTGCATGAAAACTAAATGCACTAGCCTGTACATTTACAGAAGTCTCAGTCATTCCATCCTCAAGATCCTTCATACAAAAATGCAAAATTAGAGAGAGGTTCTCTATTCGCAGGTACAACTTGAAGTGACATGTTGGAAAAAATCAAAGGGTGAGACGACTGTACCTTCCGTGTTGTTCCACAACCTGGATTCGCAAATGCAATTCAATTGCAAGTGGGTGGGGGAGATATACATAAAATTTAAGAGAGGAAAGAGAAACGAATAGGACAAGAGACTTTTTGCAACGGGATCGACAGAAGTTGCTTGGTGATTTCAGGATAAAGTTGAAATTGAGAGGAAATCGTGGGAGCAGGTGAATATAATTGCTGGAAAGCAGATTTTAGTAAGACAAACTCTAAAGGATTTAATTGCTGTAAAGCAGATTTTAGCAAGACAAACTTTAAAGTGTTCGGTTATTTATATTAGCTAGACAAACTTTAAAGGATTTAATTGCTGTAAAGCAGATCTTTTACGTGAACTGACATATGTTATGTATATGTTATTTCAAAGTGATCTTGTTGCATCTATTGATTCATTCAAAAAGGAGAATCAAATTATTACAAGATAAGGGTCGTATTTTCCTTGGAGGAAACTTTCTCCAACTATGTCTTTAATTGTTAGGTTACAAGTCATTGGCATTATTTACATGTAAACTTAACTAAATTTGGAAAGAAGATGAAATTGAATCAATTCAAGAGATGGCATAAATTAGATCCATACAAGACATTGACACAATTCTTACACACTTCATTAAATTTCGACCAAAAAAAAAGTTTAAAAAAACCGAAGTTTCCGTGAAAACGCTGGACAGCACGCAAGACGTCCGAATCCCACCAGAAGAAAGTTAATCCTCCAAAAAAAGGACTTGAGAAGCAAGGGATAAAATTAATTATATGCAACTTTAGTCAAGATTAGGTGGATTCAATCACCAAAGCTGCCACTCCAACTCCTTGCGAAAGCCCATGTAAACGCAAGGAAAGTGAAAACACGTGGCCCCGACTCTATAATTTGGTCTTTAGAATCCACCTCGTCCCATCTTGACGTTGGACCATCCTTCTTGAATTTAACACTTATTGAGTTTAGATCAGAACTATTTCTTAACTCATATCTAATTTTTCAAACAAACGAAAAAATTTCACAATAAACACGCCCTTCCACCAAAAAAAAAAAAAAAAAAAAATCCAACTCTACCACAGAGAGACAAATCACAAGCCCGAGAGAGAAATTTTTTTGTTTCTGATGGCCTAAATCGTCAAAATTCTCGTAGATGCAATAAGTGCCCCCGCAAATGGCTTTTTCCCAAGTGCCTTAGAAATTGAAAGAAATAGAAGACAATAACTGAAAGATTAAAATTAAAATTCTCATTTAGTTAGTTGCAAAGTTTAGCATGATTCATTGCATGGAAACTACATGCACTGCATGTCCATTTGCAGAAGTTCCAATCATCCATCCTCAATACCTTTTATGCACGCGGAGAGAGATTGACGCGAAAGCAAAAGGGGAGAAAAATGGACGACTCTACCTTTCGCGTATTTCCACATCTTTTTATTTATTTATTTATTTATTTGTCAATTCAACTCAATTGTGAGGAACTGATTGAGGCATTCATAAAAGATAAGAGAGGAAAGAGAAATGAAGAGGACAAGAGACTTTTGCTGCCACCCACAACCTAGGCCCACCTTTTTTTTTCTTTTTTCTTTTTTTCAGTGACCTAGGCCCGCTTTAATCGGTTATTTATATTTGGCAAGACAAACTTCATATCATTTAGTCGCTCAAAATAAGTGCTTTTTAATTGACGTACATGTCATCTAGAAGTGATGTAGTTACAACTATTTTTTTGTCCGAAAAAGAGATTCAAGATATTACAAGATAAGCTCACATTCTTTTGTCTGTGATTTGAGAAAACTTTCTTCAACTTGATTAGTACGTTACCTATTATGAACTTTCTCCAACTATTCCTGTAAATGTAGGCAAGGATGCTTAGATCATCCCTCAACTGGGCATTACTCCATGCCTCAAAACTCGCCAATTTACTCAGGGTGATGTGTTCCTCCATCGTTGGTTACAGAAATTTTTCTTTGACTAGTTTTCCGCTTGATGGGTAGCAAATATGAATATCACATATTTTTAATTAAATTTGCATGTAGATGATATCTACAATTTGTAACCCACTAATAAAAGGAATGATTGGAGGAAATATTATCGAGCTACGGATGCAGGAAATATTGGTCATTTACCCATTAATCGGGGGTGGCATGATTCAGGCTTTCTCTGGGGCAGTTAAGTGCCTTCCCGGAGCAAGCTCTTCTGGAGGGCCCAACATGAAGTTCGAGAGCACAAAGGTGGTCCATTTAATATTCTATATAGAATTTATTGGGCTTGGATTTCAGGTCCATTAATGCAATGACTTTACTGCATCATATAATAATATCCGATTGAGTTCTTCGGCTTCGGCCCATTTTATTAACACGTCAAAAAAGAAAAAGAAAAGGTAAACAAAGGGCGAAGAAGCAAAGAAAATACAATGACTAGGAGGGTCTTATAGCTACCCACCCTTCCTCTCTTGTATCTAAAGTAAAATGGAATAACGGGATCAAACTGTACCCCTAAATTGTAAATCGTATTAAGTTCGATTGAGATTTTCAAATTTAAACTAGTCAATTGTCTCCTAGAGATGTCAACGGCTGATTTGGAGAGATTGATTGAATCCTTTATCACATTTAAATCCGCATAAGAAAATCCAATCGGCACCCAAGCCTTATGCCCCAAGAAACCAGCCTCTTGTCCTACTGGGCTGGATAAGCACGCACCAACTCGGATTAATTCCCCTGTGAAAGCAAATCCCAGGTTATCCCTAGAAGCCCCGCTTATATCTGATTTCACGCGGTCATTGTAAGAATGGCTCTGCCGCCTCTCTAATTATTCGATCAAATCGTCTGGAAGAAGGCTGTAAAAACCTCCGTCCGCGTATCTCGCGTATCTTGAATTTCAATGCTCGCCAACACTGAAGTACTACGGCCTTCACTCGGCCCCTTCTGTCTACCATTTGCTTGTTGCAGCGTCACACAGGATAGGGTCACTTGGAGGAGACTCTACGGGTGCATCCGAAAGTCGGGAGATGCGAACATGAAAGCGGCCGAGATACACAGTACAATGATGCGCAAACATCTGTCAATTACACGAATGACCATTTCAGAACGTCGCCCGCAGGAAAAGAAAAACTGCTTACGTGCTTTTTTTATGTGGACTACGCGAAAGGAAACTTTCGTATCTTCCTAGTTCCAGTGCTGAACGACTTACTCATTAGCCCAACGAACCAATTTTGAGTAGAGAGATGAGTAGAAACTTATGTAGAATACATCTTTTTTCATGCGAAAAATCCACTTCTTCATCTTCAATCCACGCGCTCACTTTTTGATGAGCGAAATGCCCTTCTGAATACCTGCTGCCAACTCTTTTTTTGCCTCTTTTCCAGGTCAGTTCAACGGGTTAGCAAACAAAAGCCGAAATGAAAACCTCTGTTTTACTTTGATGTAATCAAAACGCACCTACAGATTTTGACCAGGCTCCACTTCCACACCTTTTGTGCTCACCCAACTGGCCAAGGGGAAAAACCTAACCTCTTCGGCCCCAGTACGACTAAGGCACACTTTGAATGCTAGGAAAATCTAGGAGTTCAAAGCCACTCACCTTATAAAGCACAAGCTCAAATCCGTACATGATGTGCTTTCATTGGAAGTCCCTGAACTTCGACAGGTTAGGCAATCGTTTGATTGCGTTATACCTGGAAATGTGTAGAAACTTCAGTAATTCCAGTTCCCCCAAACCTGAAATCTCCGCCGGTTTGGGTAAGTCACTGAGCTGTAATTTTTGTAGCCTCTTCAAGCAAGATAGATCACATGTGCTCTCCACGAATTCGTACCACAATATCTCCAATTCCCTTAAACTCTCCAAGTATATAAGGATGGGCAAGTGTGGCAACGGCCATCTGCTGATAGAGAGGACTGACAAGCTTTTGAAGTTGCAAAAATCTGGCAATTGCAGGATCCAGCCAAGTTTCAAGGTTGATAAGATACATGGAAGCCCATGGATGGACTGCCTGTCCTTCCAAGGCGAAATAACGTCATTCACACACCAAAATGCAATAGTTGGATGTCTTCCACACACTTTGAACTAGGCTTGATAGGTTGGGAAGAACAGGGAATCCAACAGCTTCAACCAGAGACATTTCAAACTTGAGGGAAGCTCTTTGGCTTGTAATTTTAAGCATTTGCAGACTAGAGAAACCACTGACCTATGATAACATTGTAGAGATTGGGGTCCCATCTAAGTCCAAGATCCTCAGAAGGCTCAGCCTCCACATTTACCATGGGATTCCATGCATGAGATAGTAACAAAACGAGGCATTGAGCACTTCAAGTGTCTCCACCCCCCAAAAAGCACAAGGTATCATGTGTATCTTTGTGTGTGGCACCCTAATGACCTTTTAGTCTCGTCAGATTTCGAATAGAATTGGGCTAAATCCAACTGGATCAATGATTCTAGTTCTCCAATAGAGTTTGAAAGCTTATATAACTAGGCATGCAAGCAAACACAAATGCACGGGATCCATTAACCTTCCAGTAAAGTGAGGAAGTTGGCTGCTACTGGAATCAAATTTCGTCAAAGATTTTAGATTTTCTAGTGTCTCACGAAGCTTGAACAGTTTGTCTGTCGAGCACACAATAATCTCTAACAAGTATACACGAGAACCAATTTCTTCATACAGCACTTGGAGGGAAATGCCTCCCTCGATATTCAACTTACTTAGCAGTTTTAGCTTATTGATTGGGCTATCAACCATAGACAATTTTACACACCAAGTGAAAATCAATTTCTCCTAATTGCTAAACTTAGAAAAATCAGTTGTCTTGGTTAACACTCTGCACGAAGTAAAATTTAGAACTTTCAACTTTTTCACCATCTGCAGTGAAAAAGAAAAGGCCGATACATTCCAACGAAAAGTATGAGAATACAGTTCCATACAACTAGTTAGCAAAGGTCAATTGATCGAATTTGAAGCAAACACGAGTGAGGTGTGTCCATACCTCAATTTCCCTCTATCCACCTCAGTCAGTCGGTGATTTTGCTTTGCGAAAAGTCGAGCACGACCAAATACACCAGGTGAAGATTTCATCGCTAAAAGATGCTGCAGGCAATGATGCCAAGCAAGCCATCTCAAAGTACGGAGAAGATTTTTAAAGTTGCCTATGGAATTAATTCTTCCCCCTTCAAGAAACCTAAGCTTTGGCAAACAGGCTAATTCTTCATGTGTTAAGTCATTACTAATACCGACGCAGAGTGCTCGTACCGCTTGTTTTTTACTGTCAACAACAGCAGAGAATGGAGATGAGTCCGCAACATAGGAAGCAATAAACCAAGCAAGTAGTCATCAATATCAGTAGTGCTTCTTCGATCGCAAACAAATTAAATCAAAGGCATGTTGTCACAAAATAATTGCCTTTTTCTTCTATCAATTTGAAAATAAGACAACCCGTGCATGTTTAGAGTGTTCATTCAGCGTTGGTTTTTCTGTCTATTCATAGACTAAACACCTTTACAAGGAAACAAAGGACTCTTTTTTATTCTCACCGAAACAAGAAACGAAGAATTTCAATAAACCAAATGACCCCTTCCCTTTCTTCTCGTTCCAAGGAAGACTAGATTATATAAGAGCCAAAAGTGCAGAGATCATTGTAAACTTTATATGTATAACATGATTGATGAAATTTTATCCTAAAAAATGCGTCATAGATTATGTTAAAATTAAATAATTCGAAAAAGTTGCTGAAAAACAAAACTTACCCTTTCGTATTTACTGGGAAGAGAGAGGAGCGACAGGATTTGATTTTCAGCTTGACATCATCCGTCTCCCAGATCCAAAATTCAACGTGGAGACAGATGATGTCAAGCTCAAAACCAAATTGTATAGTGATGCTTTCCCGTTCGACTTTGAAGTGCAATCTACCATATGCGCAAGCCACGCATTGTAAGAGAATCCTTATAGATGTCAGTGTCAATTTCCACCAATCTTCTGACCAACTCGGAGCTCTTTGTCGTCTTTGACACGGATTTCTTTCTCCACCATTGCACTGCGGAAGCAACCGGTGAAGTTGTCCAAGCATCGGTCCCCTGAAACTCAGGAACGCCTCGAGCTCTTGACGTGGTGGTGGCTGGTGCCATCGTGCGTAGCAAACGAGACTTGAAACAGAATCAAGCTTGAAGTGAGACATCAAATTGAGGGTAGTTCAAAAAACAAAAGAAAAAAGAAATCAGAAACGAACAAACCAAAATCGCAGCACACCGAAATCGTAACATTCGATGAAGAAATCGAAAACGAAAACAGAGAGTACTATTGGGCTGCTTGATGACCGACCGACAAAGGCGAGGCTGCATTCGAGAGATAGAGAGAGAGAGAGAGAGGAGAAAAGGACGTCATTATGGGGTTTGGATTGAGTTTACCTGAGAACCGATTTCGAAACCGGTTCCAAACCGGTTAAACCGGTTTTATTCTCTTGGCAATACGTTACGGATGCGAGTTGTCCTCTCCATGGGTGTAAAAACTTGGCGTGAGGATTGCTGCTGGTGATAGACGCATCTACAGATTGAAAAATTCCCAAACTCCCCCCTGCCCAACACCGAAGAAGAGCCTCTATGATGGCTCTCTTCCTCATTTGTCCGTCACATCTTCTGGATAAAGCCACAAGAAGCTGCGATCGAGTCCCTTAAACTGCAAGCCCAACGCAGCACCCTCTGTCTACCATTTGCTTACTGCAGCATTGCACAACTGATAGTGCTACTTGGAGGCGACATTACGGGTGCATCTCAAAGTTGGAAACACGAGAAAGATGGACATAGTACAATGATATACACCGACATCAGTCCACCATGTTATTACACAGACCAACACTTGAGTACATTAAATGCGAGAAAAGAAAAACCTCTGTGTTTTCTATGCCACGTAGGCAAAATAAACTTGGATATCTTGTTTGGTTCGAACCACTTATTCCCAAGTCACCAATTTTGAGTAGAAAATAGCCAGAAACTATGAAAGCAGAGACGTCTTTTTCCTTGGTAAAAGCCACCTCCTTAACCTGCTCACTTCTTGATTAATGAAATGCCCTTCTGAATGCTGGCCGCTAGCTCTTTCTTTGCCCTTTTAAAGCCATCTCTACAGGTTAACAAACAATGGCTGAAATTAGAAAACTTAATCTTTCTTTGATGTAATCAAAGCAAACCTAAAAAATCTCTAGATTATTAAAACTCTAGATATTTCGTACTCATCCAGCAAGCCAATGAGAAGAACCTCCTTGGCCCCAGTACGGCTGAGGCGACTTTAGATGCAAAGAATGGACGTTCTTTCCCCTGAAAAAATAGGGATAACAATAAAGAAAATCATTCGTCATTTTAGTTTGTATTCGAGAGAAGTAAAAGGATAGGATCTCGGTAAGTTTTTTTAAGGCACCAAACCTGAGAAGCAAAGTGCACACTGACAATGCCAACACGTCGGCAAACTTCAGTGGCATATGCCTGCTATTTCATTTTCACATTATTTGAGCTTGTGAAAGAGTTCGCATATCAAAGAGCCATCAGATTTCCTGTTCATGACAGAGATCAGACTACAACTCAAGGGCCAAAAAAAGGACACACGGTTGAGAGAGTTGCGGAGCCAGCTCCAGCTTTGGCCTGAAAGTTATCAAAGCACAGATGTAGACAATTCAGTTGGCTTCACGACACAATCTAAGGAAGCAGGGAAGTGAAGACTAAGAGCATCATGTCATAATTTCTTTGTGGAAATAGATGCAGAAAACATTTAGTTTCAAGTAGACACCGACAATCATTTTCAAGAAAAGCTGATATATTTAACGATGGTGTCACTGCACGGACTACTTTCCTTATCATCAAAATGCAAGTCATTCTCTTAGCTGTAACAACAAAAGATGTACGTTGCTCTGTTTCTACATTCTTTCTTTTTCCTTCCTTTGTTTTCCTAATGAGGACCAGACGAGATAATCAGAAACTGAGATATTCTCCACAGCGCTTGCTTTTGCCCATAGCCCAAGACAAAGTAATCACCTTGTACATACTTCCATACGCGAGATGTCCTATTAATTCAGACAAAGATCTGCAAGTAGAAATAATAACAAGCTCTCATATGTTCATTTGAGTGCATAGACAATGCCATAAAGTTGACCGGCAAAAGATATATGCCCACATGGACCTATGTCGCGACCTAATTTTTCGGGTGCACCACCTAAAACTAGGTTAATGGACTGCTAAGTTTTTACACTTAGCTCGGGCTCTCCCAAGCCTATACCAAATCGCGACTTAAGGTTTAATTTTTAAACATGTAAAATGTTATTAATTAGGAGTCGCCACTAATCGGTTTATGGTAGGTCGATTAGACACCTAAGTAAAATAAAGGGAGATTTATTTTACTCCTACGAACCAGAGACTAAGGGTACGGGGACTTGGTTACACTAGAATTTTCTAATGCCCTTTCGGTACCATTTCTTTTTAATTTTTCAAAATGTTTTTGCAAGCGGTGATTTATTTTAACCTAAATTACTATCATGCAAATGTGGTGACCACACTTGGTCTTCATCCATTATTTAAAACATTCAAATAAATAAATTGCATCACACAAAGCAAGCAATCATTTTTTTTTTGGATTTTCTTAAAAATTGGAGTTCTTTTATGAAAATGCTCTTTTAAAATAAATGACTTAATCTTATTAATATGCAAATTTTAATTAAATTGGCCTATTATGCAAACTAATTATTATGCACCTCATGACCTAATTTCACTAATTAACAAGCTCTGATTTAAATAATCCTATTATGCAAACTAGTTAAAATGCACCTAGTATTTTTGTATTTTTTTATTGAAATTCAGAATTTATAAAAATCCTAATTAATCTATCTAAAAAGGGATAATTTTCTAATTTATTAAATTTGACTTAAATCCTATCCTATCTTAGAAAACTATTTTTATTTTTTTATTTTGAAAAGAGGATGAGAATATGAAAATGTGGCGATTTTATCTAAGACTCTAATAAGGCTATTTAAGTCTAATCCTAACTTATTTCTTTTAAAATATCTAAAAATGCAGTCCTAAAAATATTATCTAAAAATGCAATCCTAGAAATATAATCCTAAAAATTTGATTAATTAAACCTACGTGTTTATTATATTAAACCTTAATGTCCTATATGCTCATGCAGATTTTTTTGAATGTTTTGATTTTTGATTTTTAGTTTCTTTTTAGTTTTTTTTTAGTTGAATAATTGTTAAATAAGGGTTAAATCTAAACAATTAATATAATCACTAAATAAAGGATCAAAATAATTAAAAAAATAACATGACGTCTCACAGGTTAAATTAACAATTATTCTAACCCTAATCATCACAACAACTTAGAATAATTAAAAATCTGGTCCGAAGTCTTACGGACCAAATTAAATAATTATTATAATTTAACAATTGAGATTCTACCAAAAGCCCAAAAATTAAAAATAATTAGAAAAATGATTCGATGTCTCTCGGATCAAATTAATAATTATATTAATTTCAAACAAAATACCTTTGGATAATGATTACAAAATTCATGAATAATAACACTCAATATTGCAATTTAGCTAACTAAGCTTAAAGATGCTATCAAATAAAATAAGAAGAAATAACATAATAAAAAGGAATAAACTAAACCACCTAAATGAGGGGACTGGTAGCGGCGTTGGTGAGCGTGGAATGAACGGGCGGTCTCGGGTGAGACGTGGTGGTGAGCGGAGACGCGGCGGGGGGTACGGGCTCGCGGTGGCGCGGGGCCGGTGCAAACGCAAATGAGGAGCGGACGGAGGCGCGGCGGAGCTCGAAGATCGATGGGCGGCGTCGCGGGGGGGGGGAGGTTGTTGCGGCGGCGCGACGTCGCGGGGTCGGGAGCGTGGTCGTCGGGGCGGAGGAGGGTCGCGGCGACGGGGCGCGGGCGAGGCGCGGCGATGGAGCTGCGGACGTTGTAGGCGCGGGCGAGGCGCGGCGTGGCGGAGGCGCGGCGCGAGTTCGCGGATGAGAGGGATCTCCGGCGGGGACGGCGGTTGTTGCGGTGGCGCGGCGGCGAGCGGGCTTCGGTGGCGTCGCGGATGGTGCTGGTGCAGTGTTTCACGGACGGAGGAGGTGCGGCGCGAGCGTGAGCGAGGGCTTCCACGCGAAGAAGACGAACGGTAGCTCCTGCTACTCCTTTTTCTTTTTCTTTCGGCCGCACGTCACTTTTCTGCGCCTTTTTTTCTTTCTTTTGCTGACTTTTCTTTTTCTCTTCTTCTGCAGGTTGTCGAAAGAAAAAAAAAAAGAAATGACCTTGGACAAGAAAATGTGATTTCCTCTCTCTTTTTGTTACTTTCGCGAATCCTCTCAGCTTTTTCGCACCTCTGAAATTTTTTTCTCAATTCCTCCCGAATTTTTTTGAAATTCCTCTCCCAATCACGAAAAATGTAGCTCTCTTTTATAGTGATTCCAGGACGGCCACTTTGTATGGTATTTTCCGAGCTTCCATCTTTCGTCGCATTAAATCAAGGCTACAAATCAAAGCGAGATTTCGCAATCAACTCGATTTTGCTCCGATTTATTCCGTTTTATAAAAATTCTTGCCCTCTGTTCACTTGATTTTTAATTGTTTATGCATTTATCGAAATCGAATGCTCATCGAATTTCAAATTTCCTGCATACTTCAATCAAATCAATTTCCCCCAATTTCATTTTTTTCTTTTTATGTCCAAAAATGCAATTTTTATTTTCCTTATTTTCCTAGATTTACTAAAAATAGGTGTCAACAACCTAAGATGTGATTCTTGCGGAAATCTCATCATTCTCATAAGAAAAAAGTTCTCAGCACAGTTTTTACCAAAAAAAAAAAAGTTCTCAGCACAGTACATCTTCAAAATGGTTTGTGAATTTATAGAATTCAGACACCCTAACATAATTAAGCATGCAGTCATGTGTGGAAAATGAATTGCTTTTTTGTAACTGTATCCTCCTTGGGTGGCCTCAGTACTCCAAAGCTTGTCAAAACCCGTTTCAAAATTAGCATCACTAGAATAGCTAAAGCACCATTTTACAACCTGGAAACCCAAAACTGAAGAAACTAACTGGAACGTGATATTAATGCATAAATACATAGAAAATAGAAACTTATTTCTTCAACAATTACTGTTCCACCAGTTTGGATGCAAGATGTAACTGTTAGGTGATCACTTTCTTGAGAAGCGAAAGAAAAAGGGGTTTAATTTATAGATTGCGAATGCCAACCGACATTTTTCATTTTATAGAAGAGTGCAATGTCTAACAACATCCCTGTCAGACATATAAGTTCTTATTAGGAGGAATGCACCGCAAGCCTGAGATAAAAGTGGTAAAGAGTAAAGTTGTTGCTCCTACAGGAACAACAAATGGAACATTGATTTCTTCAGGATCAAGACTCAATACTTCTACCTGCAAGGAACATACTAGATCGAAATCTGATGAGATACTTCGCAAACATCTAGGTTATCCAGGGAAAGGACAACAGTCATCGGCTTTCATGGCATTGTCTCAAAACTGGCTTCTTGCACAGTTTTTCTGCCTAAGCACTAATACCGAGTATTTATGACCATACACGACCTCATGATCATAAGAAGAGAACCAACAACACTCCCTAATACATACTAGCAGTTACGTGATTATTTCAGCCAAAACAATCAATTATACAGGGCTTCTGGATTCCATTGCTAGTCTTGCAGATAGCCTGATTTTATTAACTTAGCTTCTACACTCTACGCATGATCCCATACAAGATGCCCTTGGAGCAAGTTATTGATTGCAGTTACGCATAATCTGGCGTTTGAGTCCACGGAGCGTGCTATAAAAGGTAAAAGACGCTTATGTAGACTAGGAGAGGCAGAATCTTAATACTGAACTGCCGGACGAATGGATAACGAAAAGACATAAGCACTTGGATTTTTAAGTCATACTCCTACAAAACCGTCCACGGTCTAAACTCATTCACATTTCCGACATCTGCCAATTTCACAATACTCTTTCCAAAGTCCTTCGTATTTTTCGGCGCTGGTCAAGTAACATTTTGAATATGTTTTTGTGCAGCAGACTAATTTTATCTCTCCAATATAATGGGACTCAACAGGGCGATCATGCACATAGGTGGTCATCGGCCTTGCGGCCTGCCCACCTAAATATAGTTCGCCATCAGCTCAAATGGCAAATATCTTCGGATCGGGGCATGCAATTCGTTTTTTTGAGTTTGACTTTTTCATAATCTTATCAATTTCACATTGATGATTTACTATCTTCTTTAATCATAAGCGGACTCAAACAAACAACTTTCGCTTGGATAGTAAACACGTCATCTCAGCCCGATCATTTCTGAATAACTAAATTATCACTTCAAAGTAGATCATCAATATGTGTTGTTTTGAACATTAAATGTAAAATAAGTCCTTGATAACTGATTCAACTCATTGGCCATGTGGAATCGCAAATTCAATCAGTGGATTTGGTAATTGCATAAGTACCTGGTGTTGTTTCAGCAAATGTGTGATGGATGACAAGTTGGAATAATTTTAGTCTTTCAATGGTAAAACCACAACACTAAGACATGACGTCGTGGCTAATGCGCCTGGCGTTATAGATATTGGTAATGAATACTTGTTCAGCCATACATAATTATCCATTCTTTAGAGATAATTGAAATGAATAAAGTACCACAACTTCATGCACCACGATAATTCAATATGAGAAAGCAAACATCACTTTAACATCATCAAGAAATATAATAGAAATATAATAGATGGTGCAAGAAGTGACATGAGGACACCTGGATTAGTTCATGTCGGTGGTGAATGGGTTATGCAAATTTGGCTTTATTCCACATGCAAGGCCGCAAATTTGGTTCTTATTCCACGTGCAGGGTGTCAAAACTCTGAATACTCGCGGCCAACTCTTTCCTAACCTTTATTCCAAGCCAGCTCTGCAGGGTTAGCAAATGAGAGCCAATATGAAAACTTATGTTTTTCTTCACTGGAATCAAAAGGAACCTGAGAATTTCAACAAGGCTATAATTGCCCACCTTTCATACTAGTCCAACGAAAGTCGCAATCACTTGGCCGCCCGAATGATGTGTTCTGTAGGTTCTGGCGGCATCCAATCTGTCTCCAGTTTGGTGGATGTCGGCATATCGGGTAACATTTCCAGGGACATGCAATATCTAATCTCCGCATACTCCAAAAAATTCAGCTCTTTCAAGCCTTCCACAACTCTTAACTTTGCACAGTGTTTTAGCTCGAGACGCAGTAGATTTTTCAACTTTGACAGATTAGGCAATTGTTTGATCACATCACATATGGTAATGTGTAGAAACTTCAGTGTTTCCAGTTCTCCCAAACCTGGAATCTCTGCCAGTTCGGGGAAGTCATTGAGCCGTAACTCTTGTAGCCTTTTCAAGTGCAATACATCGGGCAAGCATGGCATTAAACATTCACTGATAGAGAGAATCAACAAGCTTCGCAAGTCAGAAATACACGGCAATTGCGGGATAGAGTTAAGTTTTAAGGTTGATAAGCTAAATGGAAGCGGATTGATGGACATGTCCTTCCAAGGTGAGGTAACCTCCTTTGGGATCCAAAGTGTCATACGTCGTTCTTTACGCACTTCGAGATGATGTAAATGAACTAGGCTTGAGAGGTCGGGAAGAATAGGGAATTGAGCACTTACAACCGCAAGGAATTTCAGACTCAAGCGAAGTTTTGGCAAAGGAGAAAGCCAATGGCTGGCAATTTTAAGCATTTCGAGACTAGAGAAACCATTGATCTTTCTTGGCACCAAAGAGATTGGGCTCCCATCTAAGTCTAAGATCCTCAAACGAGTGAGGCTCCACATTTCCCACCGGATTTCTTCCTCGAGATGCGGACAAAACGAGGCATCGAGCTCTTCAAGTGTCCCTACCCCTCCAAGAGCACAAGGTATCGTGTGTATCTTTGTATATGCCACCTTTAAGACTTTTAGTCTCTTCAGGTTTCCAATAAAATCAGGGAGAAAGTAGATCCTCGAGAATTTAAATCCAACTCAACCAAAACTCAAGTAAATTATTGCATCCATTAAAAGACAAATACGTGAAACTCGTTAACCTTCCAATGAAATTAGGAAGAATGTAGATCCCCGATAATCTTAAATCTAACTTGGTCAATGATTTTAGTTCCCCGAAAGAGTTCGGAAGTTGATGTAAGTTCTTGCATTCAAATAAAAGCAAACACTTAAGATTCTTTAATTTTTCAATGGAATTAGGAAGAACATATATCCCCAAATGTTCTAAATCCAACTTAACCAATGATTCTAGTTCCCTGATAGAGTCCAGAAGCTGATGTAAGTTTTTACAACTAGATAAAAGCAAATGCTTAAGATTCTTTAATCTTCCAATGGAATCGAGAAGAATAGATATCCCCGAAAGTTTTAAATCCAACTCAACCAAATATTTTAGTTCCCCTATAGAGTCTTGAAGCTGATGCAAGTTGTTGCAACTAGATAAAAGCAAATGCTTAAGATTTTTTAATCTTCCAATGGAATCAGGAAAAACAGATATTCCCAAAACTTCTAAATCTAACTCAACCAATGATTCTAGTTCCCCGATAGAGTCTGAAAGCTCAAATAGATTCTCGCATCCATTAAAAGACAAATATGCAAAACCTGTTAACCTTTCAATGGAATTAGGGAGAACATAGATCTTTGAGAATTGTAAATCTAACTTGGCCAATGATTTTAGTTCCCCGATAGTCTGGAAGTTGATGTAAGTTCTTGCATTTAAATAAAAGCAAACGCTTAAGATTCTTTAATCTTCCAATGGAATTAGGAAGAATAAATATCCCCGAAAAATTTAAATCAAACTCAACCAATGATTCTAGTTCCCCGATAGAGTCCGGAAGCTCGAGTAAATTCTCGCAACCATAAAAAGGCAAATACGTGAAACTCGTTAACCTTCTAATGGATTTAGGAAGAACGAAGATCCCCGAGAATTGTAAATCTAACTTGGCCAATGATTTTAGTTCCCTGATAGAGTTCGGAAGTTGATGTAAGTTCTTGCATTTAGATAAAAGCAAACTCTCAAGATTCTTTAATCTTCCAATGGAATCATGAAGAACAGATATCCCTTAAACTTCTAAATCAAACTCAACCAATGATTTTAGTTCCCCGATGAGTTCGGAAGCTCAAGTAGATTCTCGTATCCATGAAAAGACAAATACGTGAAACCCGTTAACCTTCCAATGGAATTAGGGAGAACGAAGATCCCTGAGAATCTTAAATCTAACTCGGTCAATGATTTTAGTTCCTCGATAGAGTTCGGAAGCTGATGTAAGTTCTTGCATTTAAATAAAAGCAAACGCTCAAGATTCTTTAATCTTTCAATGGAATCAGGAAGAACAGATATCCCCGAAACTTCTAGATCCAACTCAACCAATGATTCTAGCTCCCCGATAAAGTCCGGAAGCTCAAGTAGATTCTTGCATCCATGAAAAGACAAATACATGAGACTCGTTAACCTTCCAATGGAATTAGGGAGAACGGAGATCCCTGAGAATCTTAAATCTAAGTCAGTCAATGATTTTAGTTCCCCGATAGAGTTCGGAAGCTGATGTAAGTTCTTGCATTTAGATAAAAGCAAACGCTCAAGATTCTTTAATCTTCCAATGGAATCAGGAAGAACGGATATCCCCGAAACTTCTAAATCCAACTCAACCAATGATTCTAGTTCCCCGATAGAGTCCGGAAGCTCAGATAGATTCTCGCATCCATGAAAAGACAAACACCTTAAACTCGTTAACCTTCCAATGGAATTAGGGAGAACAGAGATCCCCGAGAATTGTAAATCTAACTTGGCCAATGATTTTAGTTCCCCAATAGAGATCGGAAGCTGATGTAAGTTATTACATTTAGATAAAAGCAAACACTCAAGATTCTTTAATCTTCCAATGGAATTAGAAAGAACAGATATTCCTGAAACTTCAAAATCCAACTCAACCAATGATTTTAGTTCCCCGATAGAGTCCGGAAGCTCAAGTAGATTCTTGCATCCATGAAAAGACAAAGACGTGAAACTCGTTAACCTTCCAATGGAATTAGGGAGAACAGAGATCCCCGAGAATCGTAAATCTAATTTGGCCAATGATTTTAGTTCCCCAATAGAGTCCGAAAGCTCAAGTAGATTCTCGCATCCATGAAAAGAAAAATATATCAAACTCGTTAACCTTCCAATGAAATTGGGGAGAACGGAGATCCTCGAGAATTGTAAATCTAACTTGATCAACGATTTTAATTCCCCAATAGAGTCCGGAAGCTGATGTAAGTTCTTGCAACAAGATAAAAGCAAACGCTTAAGATTCTTTAATCTTCCAATGGAATCAGGAAGAACAGATATCCCCGAAACTTCTAAATCCAACTTAACCAATGATTCTAATTCCCCAATAGAGTCCGGAAGCTCAAGTAGATTCTCACATCCATGAAAAGACAAATATGTGAGACTCGTTAACCTTCCAATGGAATTAGGGAGAACGGAGATCCCGGAGAATCTTAAATCTAACTTGGAAAATGATTTTAGTTCTCCGATAAGCTGATGTAAGTTCTTACTTTTAGATAAAAGCAAACGCTCAAGATTCTTTAATCTTCCAATGGAATCAGGAAGAACACATATCCCTGAAATTTTTAAATCCAACTCAACCAATGATTCTAGTTCCCCGATAGAGTCCGGAAGCTCAAGTAAATTCCTGCATCCATGAAAAGACAAATACGTGAAACACGTTAACCTTCCAATGAAATTAGGGAGAACGGAGATCCCCAAGAATCGTAAATCTAACTTGGCCAATGATTTTAATTCCCCAATAGAGTTCGGAAGCCGATGTAAGTTATCACATTTAGATAAGAGCAAACGCTTAAGATTCTTTAATCTTCCAATGGAATCAGGAAGAACAGATATTCCCGAAGCTTCTAAATCCAACTCAACCAATGATTTTAGTTCCCCGATAGAGTTCGGAAGCTCAAGTAAATTCTCGCATCCATGAAAAGACAAATACGTGAAACTCGTTAACTTTCCAATGGAATTAGGGAGAACGGAGATCCCCGAGAATCGTAAATCTAACTTGGCCAATGATTTTAGTTCCCCGATAGAGTCCGAAAGCTGATGTAAGTTCTTGCATTTAGATAAAAACAAACGCTTAAGATTCTTTAATCTTCCAATGGAATCAGGAATAACACATATCCCTGAAACTTCTAAATCCAACTCAACCAATAATTCTAGTTCCCCAATAGAGTTCGGAAGCTCAAGTAGATTCTCGCATCCAAAAAAAGACAAATACGTGAAACTCGTTAACCTTTCAATGGAATTAGGGAGAACGGAGATCCCTGAGAATCTTAAATCTAACTTGGTCAATGATTTTAGTTCCCCGATAGAGTTCGGAAGCTGATGTAAGTTCCTGCAATTAGATAAAAGCAAACGCTCAAGATTCTTTAATCTTCCAATGGAATCAGGAAGAGCAGATATCCCCGAGACTTCTAAATCCAACTCAACCAATGATTCTAGTTCCCCAATAGAGTCCGGAAGCTCAAGTAAATTCTCGCAACCATAAAACGACAAATACGTGAAACTCGTTAACCTTCCAATGGAATTAGGGAGAACGGAGATCCTCGATGATTGTAAATCTAACTTGGCCAATGATTTTAGTTCCCCAATAGAGTTGGGAAGCTGATGTAAGTTATCGCATTTAGATAAAAGCGAACGCTCAAGATTCTTTAATCTTCCAATGGAATCAGGAACAACAGATATTCCCGAAGCTTCTAAATCCAACTTAACCAATGATTCTAGTTCCCCAATAGAGTCTGGAAGCTCAAATAGATGTTTGCATCCATGAAAAGACAAATACGTGAGACTTGTTAACCTTCCAATGGAATTAGAGAGAACGGAGATCCCCGAGAATTGTAAATCTAACTTGGCCAATGATTTTAGTTCCTCAATAGAGTCCGAAAGCTTATGTAAGTTCTTGCATTTAGATAAAAACAAACGCTTAAGATTCTTTAATCTTCCAATGAAATCAGGAAGAACAGATATTCCCGAAGCTTCTAAATCCAACTCAACCAATGATTCTAGTTCCCCGATAGAGTTCGGAAGCTCAAATAAATTCTCGCATCCATGAAAAGACAAATACGTTAAACTTGTTAACTTTCCAATGGAATTAGGGAGAATGGAGATCCCCGAGAATCGTAAATCTAACTTGGCCAATGATTTTAGTTCCCCGATAGAGTCCGAAAGTTGATTTAAGTTCTTGCATTTAGATAAAAACAAACGCTTAAGATTCTTTAATCTTCCAATGGAATCAGGAATCACACATATCCCTGAAACTTCTAAATCCAACTCAACCAATAATTCTAGTTCCCCAACAGAGTCCGGAAGCTCAAGTAGATTCTCACATCCAAGAAAAGACAAATACGTGAAACTCGTTAACCTTTCAATGGAATTAGGGAGAACGGAGATCCCTGAGAATCTTAAATCTAACTTGGTCAATGATTTTAGTTCCCCGATAGAGTTCGGAAGCTGATGAAAGTTCTTGCAATTAGATAAAAGCAAACGCTTAAGATTCTTTAATCTTCCAATGGAATCGGGAAGAGCAGATATCCCCGAAACTTCTAAATCCAACTCAACCAATGATTCTAGTTCCCCAATAGAGTCCGGAAACTCAAGTAAATTCTCGCATCCATGAAAAGACAAATACGTGAAACTCGTTAACCTTCCAATGAAATTAGGGAGAACGGAGATCCTCGAGAATCGTAAATCTAACTTGGCCAATGATTTTAGTTCCCCAATAGAGTTCGGAAGCTGATGTAAGTTATCGCATTTAGATAAAAGCAAACACTCAAGATTATTTAATCTTCCAATGGAATCAGGAACAACAGATATTCCCGAAACTTCTAAATCCAACTCAACCAATAATTCTAGTTCCCCAATAGACTCCGAAAGCTCAAATAGATTTTTGCATCCATGAAAAGATAAATACGTTAGACTTGTTAACCTTCCAATGGAATTAGGGAGAACGGAGATTCCTGAGAATCTTAAATCTAACTCGGTCAATGATTTTAGCTCCCCGATAGAGTTCGGAAGCTGATGTAAATTCTTACATTTAGATAAAAGCAAACGCTCAAGATTCTTTAATTTTCCAATGGAATCAGGAAGAACAGATATCCCCGAAACTTCTAAATCCAACTCAACCAATAATTCTAATTCCCCGATAGAATCCGAAAGCTCAAGTAGATTCTCGCATCCATGAAAAGACAAATACGTGAAACCCATTAACCTTCCAATGGAATTAGGGAGAACAGAGATCCCTGAGAATTGTAAATCTAACTTGGCCAATGATTTTAGTTCGCCGATAGAGTCTGGAAGTTGATGTAAGTTCTTGCATTTAAATAAAAGCAAACGCTCAAGATTCTTTAATCTTCCAATGGAATTGGGAAGAATAAATATCCCTGAAAAATTTAAATCAAACTCAACCAATGATTCTAGTTCCCCGATAGAGTCCGGAAGCTCAAGTAAATTCTCACATCCATAAAAAGACAAATACGTGAAACTCGTTAACCTTCCAATGGAATTAGGGAGAACGGAGATCCCCAAGAATTGTAAATCTAACTTGGCCAATGATTTTAGTTCCCCGATAGAGTCCGAAAGCTGATGTAAGTTCTTGCACTTAGATAAAAACAAACGCTTAAGATTCTTTAATCTTCCAATGGAATCAAGAAGAACAGATATTCCCGAAGCTTCTAAATCCAACTCAATCAATGATTCTAGTTCCCCGATAGAGTTCGGAAGCTCAAATAAATTCTCACATCCATGAAAAGACAAATACGTTAAACTCGTTAACCTTCCAATAAAATTAGGGAGAACGGAGATCCTCGAGAAATTTAAATCTAACTTGGTCAATAATTTTAGTTCCCCGATAGAGTTCGGAAGCCGATGTAAGTTATGGCATTTAGATAAAAGTAAACACTCAAGATTCTTTAATCTTCCAATGGAATCAGGAAGAACAGATATTCCTGAAACTTCTAAATCCAACTCAACCAATGATTCTAGTTCTCCGATAGAGTCAGGAAGCTCAAGTAGATTCACGCATCCATTAAAAGACAATCGCATTAAATACGTTAACCTTCCAATGGAATTAGGGAGAATTGAGATATTCAACCATTGTAAATTTAGCTTGACCAATGATTGTATTTCCCCGATAGAATTCGGAAGCTCATGTAGATTCTTGCAATTAGATAAAAACAAATGCTTGAGATTTTTTAACCTTCCAATGGAATTTGGGAGGACTAAGATCTTCAGGTTTTCTAAATTCAACTCAACCAATGATTCTATATCCCCAATAGAATCTGGAAGCTCATGTAAATTTTTGCAATGAGATAAAAGCAAATTCTTGAGATTCTTTAACCTTCCAATAGAGTAAGGAATTTGGATAATTTTATCAAGACCAATAACTTCAAGCTTCGTCAAAGATTTTAGATTGCCTAGTGTCTCGGGAAGCTTGGACAGTTTGCCATAGGAGGGCATAATAATCTCCAACAAGTATTCTAGAGAACCGATTTCTTCAGGCAACTCTTCGAGGGATGCACATTGTTTGATATTCAAAGTTTTTAGTAGTTTTAGGTTACCGATTGACCTATCAATCATAGACAAACTTCCACAGCGTGTGAGAATCAATTTTTCCAACTTGCCAAACTCTAAAAAATTAGGTGTTTTGGTTAAAAGATGGCACATTGTCAAATCTAGAATTTTCAAGTTTTTCGCCATCTGCAATGGAAAAACAAGGCGGATTACATGCCAACAAAAAGTATTGAGACTATGAAGATTAACTGATTGAATTTGAAGCGAACATGAGTGAGGTGTCTTGGTACCTTGATTTGCCTCCATCCATCCCAGTCGTCGGTGATGTTGCTCATCGAAAGGTTGAGCACGACCAAATTCTCTAAATGAAGATTCGTCGCTAAAAAATTTGGCGGGCAAAAACGCCAAGAAAGCCATCTCAAATTAGGACGAACATCTCTAAAGTCGCCTAAAAAATTCAGTTTTTCCCCTCCAAGGAACCTCAGCTTTGACAAAAATGCTATTTCTTTAGGTGTTAGGTCATGACTCGATATCCAAAGGCGAGTGCTCGTATAGCTCCTTTTTCCGCCGAGTGACGAGAGAATAAAGATGAGTATGCAACAATATCAAAAGTTCTTCTTCAACCCCAAACTAATTAAATCAAACGCATGTTGTAACAAGATAATTAGTGTTCTTCTTCTCAACTTGAAAATAAGACAAACCAAGCATGCTCAAAATGTCTATTTGATGTTGATTCCTTTGTCTTTCTATAGACTAAACACCTCTTCAAGGAAGCAAAGAACTCATTTTATTCTTACCAAAACAAGAAATGAAAAATTACAACCAACCAAACGGAGTGTTAACTTTCTTCTCGTTTCACATGGGTAAGGCTAAAAATATATACCTTAGATGTTTATATAGAGTTGCTTTGTATTTCTCTATAAGTTAGAAAACAAAGTAGGCCATCAACCCACATTCTTAATTTAAGGAACATGAATAAAGATTCTGCTGGATTTATTATATCTTCTACTCTAAATAAATTTCACCTCTTCGCTCCTCAGTATGACTTGAGTATTCTCATCAATTCGCACCCAGCGGCGCTTTTCAGCATCTTCAAAATTCTCTGCCATGACAATGTACCTTCCTAGATCTCGAACTTCATCATGCATCCAGAAAAAATTGTGCTCATCGATCTTTATCAATGACAAGAGGAGAAGAACATCGATCGCACTGCGTGGAGAATAACCGCTACTACGCCACATGTAGTCCACATAAGTCTTATCCTCCTTGATGCAAAAACATGCTATGTCTAGGAATATGGCTTTTTCATTGGTGTCCAATTTGTTGATACTTAGCATCAGTGATTTTCGGACATCACTAGGCGGGACTTGCTTTAAGTCCTTCAATGTCTCATGCCACTCTAATTTGTTCGTGCGGGCGAAAAGAGAACCCACGACTTCTAGAGTCAAAGGAAGCCTTCCTATGCTTGAAACAACTTCTTTTGAGAAATTGTAGCAATTCTCAGGAGGGGTATCGCTTCTAAATGCATGTCTATTGAAAAGCAGAATCGCTCGATCCAAAGGCATCTCATTTACTAGGTGAGCCAAGTAATTGCTTGGTTGGGTTTGTTTGTCCTCATTTAGCACTACGCGTAAGTCCCTAACTGTGACCATGATCCTACTTCCAGAACCAAACCAATCACAGCTCCCTGCGAGGGTCTCGAGTTGTCCCTTTTCGTCCACATTATCAATGACAACCAAAACTTTCTTGTTGCTAAGTCCTCTTCTTATGCGATTGATCCCTTCGTTGGTGTCACGGATTCTATCATTACAGCTTGAGCCTAGTATATCAGATAGCAGTTTCTTTTGCACTTCTAAAAGACCATGATGTTGGATATCTTCAAGGAAACTAGAGTAATTGAATTTAGACAAGAATCGGTTGAAGATAACCTTAGCAAGAGTTGATTTACCAATGCCACCAGTCCCATGTATTATAACAAAACGCACATCATCAGAGTGGGCATCCAACAATTCTTCTATAACCCGTTGATCACCAACTTTAACTAGATGGTTAGGAAGAGATCTGTCCTTCACTTTTAGCTTACGTAGAACCTCTCGAACAATTAATTCTATAAGTTCCCCGTACCTGCCAGACATTTTAAATTGAGAAAATAATGACAACATATTATTCCTAAATTTCAAGCATATACAATTTGAATAAGATAAGGTAAACATATTAAGACCGGTTTACAAACTGCGACAGTTATTCAAATAACAAATTTGAATCCATTAAAAAGCAACAATCTCAAGTTACAATGATAATTATCTAAAACATAGAGTGCTCAAATTAGCTGCTGTGGCTGCTGCCTAGAATTAGCTCGATGCAGTGATTAAGAGGAAGTGGAAATGATATGGATACTGACGGCAGGAGGGTAAACAACAGAAAGGAATGATTGGGTTTTAACGTTGTTTGTATGCTTACAAAGGAAAGCAAGGCCATTTCATGTTTGATTGAGGAAGAGAAAAGAATGAAAGGGATTCTAAAATATTTTTATGACTATTTTGTCCTTCTACTTATTCATAGACTGAATAAAGAAAAAATAGAAACTTTAGCAACTGGTTTTTAGCTCGTTGAAGATTCAATATCAGCATCAATTAACTCACGTTATATAATAGAAAGTTCACTTTAGGCCGTGTCTCCAAGTCCTCCATAAGTAGCAGTGGAGGTCACACCGCTTGATGCAGCTGCTGAGTTTGGCTCGTCACCGTTCTTTAACGTCTCCACATCTTGTGTAGAGAGAGAGAGAGAGAGAGAGAGAGAATTGGACCTCTTTTTGTGGGAAAATTATCCTTATGTTAAGTGCACATGAGTGCAAGCAAAGAGCCAATTAACGTGTGATAAATGTCCAAGTGACAGCATAGACATTGTCAATAAACTTCCCCCATTTTCAGATTAGTTATGAAGAAAGTGAGGGCGTGATTAGAGATTGCGGCTCCTAATAACCATCTATGTACTAGTTATTATCTAGAGATTTAACAGAGTTTTAATCACTATTACGCTATTTGATTTATAATTGTAAATCTTCTACACTGTCTGGTTTCATGAATAACATATGTTTAAAAGGAGCAATATTATCAGAATTTCCAAAGACTCCAAAAATTGGAGTTATAAAACATGTAATGTAATAACGCTCTGCAATATATATGATGCAAATGTTTTGCTTTTTTCCGTTTTTCCTCCTTTTGCAAAAAGCACCGTTGAAACACATGGATTAACCGTGAGAATATATAGATAAAAGTCACCATCCATAGCAGTCTATATAGGTTCTTTAATGATAGTGGAGAAGATGTGACCGGATCCAGCTGCTTCCTTATCTACATAAAATTGATAAATCGTCCTTTGTTGAAAACTGTTATTCATCAAATAAGTTTTAGCTTTTTTAATGTACAGGCAATATTTAGAGAATGATCAAATATATAATTAGTCCGTATGCTAGTAGGACAAAATCAGTCTGTTCGATCTACACAGAGTAAGCGTTAATATCTGTCTTTTTGTTGTTCCTACTTTACCTTTTTCTAAAATGTTGAAAGATATTTATTTTGCTATTTAAATTTGTTTTTAGGTGTTTGACAACCAAACAGGATGCTAACTTAGCATTTAACAATAAATTGACAATGACTTCCACATTCGGATTAGATTTTTTCAACTATGGTATCAATAATATGGAGAAATTACAGTTACTGTAAGATAAATTGAATATGAGATATTTTAAAATCTATAAGAAAAATTGCCTCCTTTCGGATTACATTAAAATTAATAGCTGGAATAAGTTGTGGAAACTTACTCTTTCCCTTCCCGCTTCCAACCCAGCCTAGTTGCAACCTCACGAAGAGCAGTCTTCCAGCGCTTCACCTCATCGGGGCCATACTTCTTCTCATGCTCAGACAAGGCATTACTGTACAATTCAGTTCTAAGCTTGACATCATCCGGCTTCACATCAAAGAAAAGGGGGAGGATCTCTTTCTTCCCATTCGACGTTAAAGTGCAATCTACCATATATGCAACCTCACGGAGACACCATACACTGGAAGCGAAGCCCTTAGAGAAGATGGGAATATAGATTTGAGTGTCATCAAGGGCTCGCAGAAGGTTTCCACCAATCTGCTGACCGACTCGGAGCTCTTCGTCGTCTTTGAAGACGCGGATTCCTTTTTCGACCATGTTATGATAGAGGCAACTAGTAAAGTTGTCCCGAGTATCCGGTCCCCTGAAACTCAAGAACACCTCAAACTCCATTCCCGATGTGTTGTTGGGTGGTGCCATCGCACGAAGCAGTCGAGACTAGAGACAGAATCGAGCGGGACAAAAATTGTCAATGTGCTTGGTTGAGGGGAGACATCAATTGGGGTAAGTTTAAAAATGAAGGAAAGAAAAACGGTGGTGGGCATGTTCAGTCGCGACTCGCAGCCATTGATTGGCTATGGCAAACCACCGACGAAATCGAAAACGAAACCGATATAAAGAGAGAATACCTGATGCGCTGATGGACGGCCGACCGAGATGAGACAGCGACTGAGTCGAGACTAGAGAGGGGAAGATCGAAAGGCGCCGCCGGAGAAAAGAGAGAGCCCGATCTGAGAGTGAGAACTCGAAAGTAGAAAGTTGTTGAAAGTCAACACGTTGTAGGGTTTGGTTCTGGCTGCCGAGAACAGACCTTATAAGGCCGTAGAGGCGTACTCTGAGTTGTCCCCTGCAGGGGCTAGGGTTACCTTCGTAGTGGGAACAAATTTTACTTGAACTTTCAAAAGTGAAAAAAAAAAAAAAAAAAAAAAAAATCGACCCAAAAAAAGAAAGAAAGACACCTCTCGAAACTTCTGAGAAAATATTAAAAAAATTTCTTTCACAAAAAATAAATAATTTAAAATATTTTCTTTAAAATAAATATTTGTATCATTTATCAAAATGAATTGATAGAAAAAATCTTCATTGTCCATGATCATGTTTATATATAAATTGTTATTGACAATAAAAATATTATTAATTAACTAATTATTTCAGTCTATTTTAATCTATACAATCAATAATTTTTAAAAAAGTATTTTTTTAATTATTTATTTTTTACAAAAGAAAGCAAATCTAAAGCGAACAATCTTTTACTATGGGCAATCTTTACCATAAACGCTCCACGTAGAGAGAAGTTGGTGCGAGAAATTGCTGCTAATGATTGGGGAGAATCGGTGGAAAGGCATCATTCTCAAACTTCTGCTCGTGTTCAACTGATAATTTCAACTACCTCTGGCCACTAACCAAGAAGAGCCTCTGTAATGGCTCTCTTTTGCTCATTTGTCCCTTTTTAATCATCTGGATAAAGCCACAAAAAGCTGCTCGAGTCTCTCAGACTTCAAGCCTAGTGTCAAAGACGAGCTACAGCTTATTCAGCTCCCTCTGTCTATCATTTGCTTATAGCAGCATTGCCGAATTGAAGTGCAACTTGAAGGCAACACTAGGTGCAGGTGCATAAGAAAGTCAAAACAGGCGGATGCAAACACGAAAGCGAGAAAGATGGACAAAGAACTATAATATACAAACATCGGTCCACTTTGTCATTACACAAATTACCATTCGAGTACATTACATTCAAGAAGAGAAAAACCTGTGTGTTTTTCCTACGTCAGCTGTGCAGAATGAATTTCGATATCTTCCCACAACCAAGTAGAAAATAACTGGAGAGTATGAAGAGGCCATCTCTTTCATTCCAAAAAGAAACATCTTCAACCCGCTCACTTCTTGATAAATGAAATGCCCTTCTGAATACTCTCCGCTAACTCCTTCTTTGGCTTTTCCAAGCCAGGTTAACAAACAGGCCAAAATTAGAACACTCCATCTTCCCTGGATGTGTAATCAGAGCAGACCTAAAAATCTCAGGATTATTAAAATTCCACACCCTTCGTACTCATTCAAAGGGCCAAGAGGCAGAACCTCTTCAGCCCCAGTACGACTGAGGTGCACTTTGGATGCAAAGAACGGAAGCTCAGTCACCTGAAATATGGGGACAACAATAAAGAAAATCATCAGTGATTTCTTTTGATATTTGAGAAAAATATAAAGATTTTTCACTCTCAATATGTTCTCTCAAGGCACCAAACCTGAGAAGCAACAAATGCACACTTGATAGTACCAGCGTCGCCCCTCAACACACGCAGGCACACATCGGCAAACTTCACAGCAGCATGTACCTGCATATTTCATTTTCACATTACATGAGCATGTGAAAAGAGTCTGCATATCAAATAGTCATCAAATTTCCTGTTCATGAAAGAGATCAGACTACATTTCAAAGGCCAAAACAAGGAATGACCATCGAGAGAGTTGCCGAGCCAGCTCCAGCTTTAGCCTGAAAGTTGTCAAGGCACAGGCATACACAATTCAGTTGGCTTCACGAAAAAAATGTGAGGAAGCAGAGAAGCGAAGCCTAATATGTCGTGTCATAATTTCACTGTGGAAATAGATGAAAGAAATACAGTTCTGGTTAGACATCAACAATCACGTTTAGAAAATCTGATATATCTAACAATCCTGTCATCCAAGAACCTCTCCTCTTATTGTCAAAATGCAAGTCATTCTCTTAGCCATAACATCTTTTAATGTATATGGTGCTCTGTTTCTACATTCTTTCTGTTACCTTCCTTTGTTTTCCTTAATGAGGACCAGACAAAACAAATCAGAAACTAAGATACTCTCCACAACTGCTTGCTTCTACAAATAGCCTGAGACAAAGTGATCACCTTCTACATACTTTCACGCGCAAGGTGTCCCAATAATTCAGACAAAAATCTTTGTATTAACACATTTCCTTGGGTAGCAGTAATGGCTACCTTCTAGTAGAGATAATATCAAGCTCTCTTCTGTTAGTTACAGTGCACAGGCAAAGGTTTCACACCATAAAGTTGACTTGGGAAAGATATATGCCCCCACGGACCTATGTTGTAATTCTTGCGAAAATTTCATCTTTCTCATAAACAAGGTTCTTGGCAGAGTGTATCTTTGAAATGGCTAGTAAATTTAAAGAAATTAGAGCTCTAACATGATTAAGCGTGCAGTCATGTGTCTGAAGAAAAATGTTTGCTTGTAACAGTGTACTACTTAGGCAGCCTCAGTATTCAGAAGCTTGTCACAAGCCCTTAAGAAAATGAACATCACTAGAACAGCTAAAGCACTATTTTATGACCTGAAAATGCAAAACTGAAGAGACTAATGGAATGTGATATGACGGTAACACTGCCTAATTTGATGTCCAAATCCATAACAAATTGAAATTTATATACCTTGACAACTTCTGTCCCGCCATTTTGGATGCGTGATATCAGGTACTCAATTTCTTGAGGAGTGAAAGAACAAGGTGGTTTAACCTACAGATTTTGAAAATTTTAATTGACATTTAGCATTCCAAAGAAAATGTGCAATTTCTAACAGCATCCCTGTCAAACATATAAGATGTTCTCATCAGGAAGAATGCATCACAAACCTGAGATAAAAGAAGTAAAATCGTCACTCCTGCATGACCCCCAACAACTGGAACATCGACTTCTCTAGGATCAAGACCTAGTACTTCTGCCTGCAAGGAACATAGTAGATCAGAAGTCTACCTGGGAAAGAAAATAGTTGTAGGCTTTCATAGCACTGTCTCTAAACTGGTATCTTGCATAATTTTGCTACCTGAGTGTCAGTACCAAGTATTTATGACCATAAACACCCTCATCATCATGAGAAGAGAATCAATAACACTCACTGATACAGAACAGCAATTACATGATTATGTCACCCAAAACAATCAAATACACAGGGCTCCCGGACTCTACTGCTAGACCTGCAAATAGCCTGATTTTATAAACTTGCTTCTAAGCCATGCTCATAATCTCATAGATGGGCGTTAGCCTATTTAATTAAATTCAACCTAGTGGTCTTTTCACAATATGCCCTTGGAGTAAGATCTTAATAGCAGATTCGCAAGATATAACGTTTGAAACAAAAGAGCATGCTAAACAAGGTAGCATACGCTTCTGACTTTGTAGGCTCATACACAGTGACAACCTGATACTCTGAACATAAAGGATGCTTCTCGGTAGTATCAGCAAGACAGTAGAAGCAGAAGCGATACCTACACAAGGGTATTTGCTCTAACTACATCGAGCGTGGTCACACCCAACAGTCTCTTTGCATCATAAGTGCCAGCTCTCTTGAAAACTTCGGCTGCAATGGGAATGGTGGAATTAACAGGGTTGCTAATCAGGTTAACAATAGCTTCAGACAAGATTTGACAATTCCCTCACAAAGGGTTCTGACAATTCCGGCATTTATGTTGAACAGGTCATCTCTGGTCATTCCCGGTTTCCTAGGAACTCCAGCAGGGATGATGACAAGGTCCATTCCAACAGGGGCTTCCTTCAGCTGTTGCTGTCCCAGAAATCCGCGGACCTGATTATAGAAGCAACAAATTAGTCTGACGTAGTAAATGATCCATATACAATGATGATATCGAGCTAACTCATCTGAAAAGGTAATCCAAATAATATCCCCAGAAAACGATCAACAATTTGAATGTCCATCTTCATATACAGACCAACAATGCCATTCATTCTAAATTCAGCAAATAGCGAGCGAATTAGCGATGGGAGGGGAAACTCACCACTGCACCGGTGTCCATGTGGCTGATATCAGCGGTAACGCCAGGAGTATTCACAACATCATACAGATGAAGAACGGAGACAAGCAGGTTGATCTTCATCAACATCACCAGAGGCTGCCCAATCCCTCCAGCTGCTCCCAGGATTGCAACTTTGAATCCCTGCGCTGCGCCCTATGCCCGGCAATTCGCATGCCTTAACCCCAAGCTCTCCTCCATCTAAGAACCACCCACCATGCACAATCACTCCTCATAAGCTCTTCAACCAAGAAACTAAGCATCATAACAAAAAAGTATCGCCAGCTTCAATAGTCACAGCTCATGATTCAATAAAAATTCACCAATTGCGTAACCTTTCAAGAAATTAACAAGTACCCATTTCAATTTAGCGATTTTTGAGTAACAGAGACGACTCACCCATAGAAAAACTACATCGAATTCCATGCCACCACCAAGAAAGAGAGTGGCTAATAAGAAAACGGGCACGACCCACAATCGAGGAAGAGCTCAATTTCAATGGGGATACCTGGAAATTAGGTGGGTGAAGGTGAGCAGAGATTCTCGTGATGCGTTGGTTGGCCTTGGAAGCGGGTTGCATCCTGAATTCCACTCGAAGAGGCTCACGCTGATAGCAAAGAGCAAGCTTAGAGTGGTGTACCCAGAGAGAGAGAAAAAGAGAAGGGTAAGGGAGCGAATAAATACAGAAAGCAAAGAAGCAGATGCTGAGATTGGGATTGGAGATTGGAGATTGGAGATTGGAGTGGGGATGGAAGACGACGTGAGGCAGAGAGAGTGGGGCGAAGGATTGGGAAGTGTGGAAGGAAAGAAATGGGCAAAAGGATACATTATAATCTTATCATATTGCTAAAAACTGATGATGGTTGTGGCCTTCGACGAACTGCGCTCCTCTGTCTCTCCTTTGACTATCTGATCCTCCACAGTCTCCCCTTCATCCCATCCTTTGTTTGCTTCTTCTCTTCGTTTTCCTTTTTCTTATTTTTCCTCTTTTTCTTTTTTCTTTCTGGGTATTCTTCAATAATTTGGCTGTCGGTTTTCTGCGGTGCAGGTCTCGCTGAGGTCCATGTGACCCATCTCAACATTGGAATTAGTTTCCCTTCAATTTTTTTTTTTCAAGATTAATACCATCAAAAATCTCATGGAAACGCAAGAAAACATGAAATTCAAACACGATATAACAATCACAGAAGCGAAGACAAGTCAATCTCGAGTTTAAACATGGACTGGCTTTCGGCCTTCTCTGAAGCATTTTATCAAACATTTAGAGTGCATCGGCAATAGGGGGCACATAGGCTCATTCGGGGCTCCGATTTGGGCAAAGATCAACATACTAGGTACGAGTAACATTCAAGACTAACTCAGGGACGAATCATAAGCACTCAGCACAGGTAAGATTAAAAACAACAAATCTCGGCCCAGACGAACCATATGAACTCAGGTTTCATTTAGACATTCTAACAAACTTTCGGTATACACTACCCGAGGGGAGGGACTTCCAGCTCGGGCTGGGTCTCGAGCCTGCGCCGGAGAGCTTGTCGCACGACGCAGGGGACCAGGGGACCATGAGACAATGGCGACGAGGACCGGAGCTCGCGCGAGACGGGTGGCCGCGAGCTCCGGCCTGTCGCGACCAAAACAGAGCAACGGGAGAGCCGAGCTTACCCGTTCGGTTTGGGGACATCGACGGGCGGACGAGTGGACGTGCGGCCGAAGCTCCTTCTCTGTCACTCCGTTCCTCGCTAGCTCTCTCTCTCTCTCTCTCTCACCTTGGACGCAAACGTGGCGAGAGAGAGAGACCTAGGAATTTTGTAAGTGTATACACAACAAAGAGTATTGCTTTGGTGTGTGGATTTGTAATGGCCTAAGAGCATTGAATGGGCTTATATAATTATTCATCTTGACTGAGCAACTAGGAATTTTGGGCTTCTTGAGTTAGTGAAGAAGTGTTTATTTTTGCAATTATCGCTTACTTTTGCATCTACGGAATTCGAATTATGAATAGCTGTGACTGTTAGTTGCCTAATTGCAGATAAACCTTGGTGCATCTTTAGCGTGAGCTTCCATTTATTATAGATATTTGCTTTCGCACTTGATTTTTGTCATTCCAATTTTTGTATTTGTTTTTGAGAGAGTTTTAGCAGGCTTCAATGAATCCCGAAACAACAGTTGCCTTTAGGAAAATGATTACACGCATCAAAGGTGACATCATAATTCTATTTCTATCTTCTTTGTTAAATTTTCTTAACGTTTTTCATGTCACGAAAATATTGATTATTTGAAACATCACAGTTTTGGTCAGCCTGATCCACATGTCATCTTCAATTTACCAACTAATAGAAGAAGAAGTTTAGTTTCTTAATGTTATATTGTACCAAAAAATTTAGTCTACATTTTTTATGGAAGCAAAGCAAAAGTAGAAAGTTGAAGGGAGACTTCAAGTTTTTTCTCAAAAATGCCAAACAACTTTTACATAAACTTGGTCGGAACGCACGATCCCGTGCGGCAGGTACCAATGCTTGTCCTAAAACGAAGAAAAGACCAACCCATCTTTGCTATAGGCTTCGATGTTGATTCCGCAGGTTCTGGAGCTCCAAGAGAGCACTTGAGTCATTGACTAGTATCAGTCTCTAAATTTACGGTAACGTGATGATTTCTTGTATGTAAATCATCAATATGTGGTGTTTTCAACGCTTAATACAAAACAAGTCCTTGACGTGTGATGATACTACTCATTAGCAATGTAGAATCACATGGGCAACATCTCAATTGGCGGATTTGGTAATTGCAGTAGTCCCCGTTATTGTTTCATCAAAGGTGTGATGGATGACAAATCGGAAATACTTCTAGTCTTTCATTGGCTAAACCACAAACACTATGAGATGCCATTGTGCCAAATGCAACCAATGTCATACAAATGGGTAATGAATATCTGTTAAGCCTAGTCATAAATAATAAATTCATACTTAAGAGATAGGGCAAAAGTCACTAAAAACCTCATATTATGCTTACTATGACTCATTTTTCCTAAACTTGTTTCGATAATATCAAAAATCCCAAACCTATGCCTATATAACACGTCATTGAGCACCTTTAAAAATCTTCCCACATGGATATTGGAAGGAAACTAGTGATGAGCACCCACGTGATTTTGAAATAAAAACAACATTGTTTTGCTTGAAAAATCATTTGATGAAATATTGATAGAGGATAAATGTGTCAAATATGTACAAGTCTAGATTTCTTTTTTATGTCACGAGAAAAAATGTTAAAAGTAAATGCGTCATAGTGGGCATAATTTGAGATTTTTTTATGTAAAAAAAAATTAAAGTAAATGTATCACAGCGGACATAAGTGAAATTTTTTGTGGCTTTTTCCTCTAAGAGACAATCCAAGTGAATAAAGCATAATAACTTCCTGCATCACAAAAATTCAATTTGAAAAGGAAAACATCATCAAGCAATATATCGTATGGTCAAAAAAGTGACATGAGAGCACTTGGATCAGTTCATGTCGGCGGTGAATGTGCGTTGCAAATTAGGCTTTATTCCACGTCCAGCGCCGCCAAATTTGTCGATGCCCCCCAGCTCTACAGGTTTGCAAACAAAAGCCAAAATGAAAACTTCTGTTATGCTTTGATGTAATCCAAATGCACCTGAGAATTTAGAGAATGGTTATTTTTTCCACAATACCGAAAATGAGCCTAGCTTCCTCCTTTTAATGGTGCGTTTTGCAGCTTCTTCTGGCGGCGTCCAATCTGTCTTCAACTTGGTCAATGATGGCATGTCAGGCAAACTTTTCAAGGACATGCATTGTTTGATCTTCACATGCTTCAAAAGATTCAATTCTTTTAGGCCTTTGACATCTCCCATCTTTCCACAATAATCTAATTCGAGATCCGCTAGATTTTTCAATTTCGAAAGGCTAGGCAATTGTTCAATTATATCACACTGAGAAATTTTTAGTACCTTCAGCAATTCCAGTTCCCCCAAACCCGGAATCTCTGCCAGTTTGTGTAAGTCAGTGAGATGCAACTCTCGCAGCCTCTTCAAGCACGATAGATTGGGTGTACTCTCCAGGAATATGCACGACAGTATCATCAATTCCCCTAACCTCTCCAAGTATTTAAGGACGGGGAAGTGTGGCATCGGACATCCTTCGATGGAGAGAAACGACAAGTTTTTGAAGTCGGAAAAATCTGGCAGCTGCGGGATCCAGCTAAGAGTCAAGCTTGATAAGCTACGTGGAAGCCGATTGATGGACTGCGCGTCCTCCCAAGGCGAGATAATCTCATCCGCGCTCCAGGATGAATTACTTGGATGTTTGCTTCGCACATAGAGTAATTCTAAACGCAGTAGGTTCGAGAGGTCGGGAAGGAAAGGGAATTTAGCAATTCTAACACATAAGTATTTCAAACTCGAGGGAAGCTCTGGCAATTGCGAAAGCTGGTTCCTTCCAATTTTAAGTGTCTGGAGACTAGAGAAACCACTGATCCTTGGTGGCACTATAGGGATTGGACTCCATTCTAAGTCCAAGATTTTTAGACGGGTCAAGCTCCACATTTCCCGCGGGATTGCATGCTTGAGACTTCGACAAAATGAGGCATCTAGCATTTCCAGTCTCTTTACCCCTCCAAGAGCACAAGGTATCATTTGTATCTTTGTGCATGCCAACCTCATGATTTTCAGTCTCTTCATATTTCCAATAGAATTAGGGAGAACGTAGATCCCCGATTCTCGTAAATCCAACTCAACCAATGATTCAAGTTCCTCAATAGTGTTTGGAAGCTCATGTAGATACTTGCACCCAGTCAAATGCAAGTGTGTGAGATTTGTTAGCCTTCCAATAGAGTGAGGAAGTTGGCTGATACCTTCATGAGATCGAATTTCAAACTTCATCAAAGATCTTAGATTGCCTAGTGTCTTAGGAAACTCGAACGGTTTAGAACTAGAGGGCATGATAATTTCCATCAAGCATTCTAGAGAACCAATTTCTTTGGGCAACCCTTCGAGGGAATCACATCCAACGATATTCAAAGTACTTAGTAGTTTTAGCTTACCAATTGAGCTATCAATTGCAGACAATTCACACAATCAGCGAGAATCAATTTCTTCAACTTGCCAAACTCAGAAAAATCAGGTGTCTTTGTCAACATTTTGCAGCACGTCAAATCTATAATTTTCAACTTTTTCGCCTGCGATGGAAAAGAAAGGCCAATTACATGTGAACAAAAAGTATGAGAAACCAATAGCATACAACTAAATAGCTAAGGTCAATTGAGAGAATTTGAAGCAAAAGTAAGCAAGTGAGTTGTGTCGGTACCTTGATTTGCCTCCATCCACTCCAGTAGTGGTTGATATTGCTCCTTGAAAGGTGAAGCACAAGCACAACTAAATTCACCAAATGGAGATTTGTCGCTGGAAGATGCAATGAGCAATCACACCAAGAAAGCTATCTTAGACAACAAAGAAGATTTTGGAAGTCGCCTACAAAATTTATTCTTTCTCCTTTAAGGAACTTCAACATTGGCAAATGGGCTAATTCTTTAGGGGTTAAGTCATGACTAATACCCAAATTGAGTGCTCGTACACTTCGTTTTTCCTGCCAGTAATAGCAAAGGATAAAGATGAGTGTGCACCATAGGAGCAAACCAAGGAAGTAGCATCGATATCAGTAGTTCTTCTTCGACCCCGCATTATTGTAACAAAATTACCTTTTCTTTTTTGTCAATTTGAAAATAAGACAAAACCAAGCATGTTTAAAATGCTAATACGGTGTTGATTTTTCTGTCCTTTCACAGACTAGATATCTTTTGAAGGAAACAAAGAACTCATTTCATTCTCACCGAAAAAAGAAAAGAAAAAATTCAACTGACCGAACTGCTCCTTAGCTTTCTCCTCGTTTCATATGGGTAAGGCATGAAATAAACTATTGTAGTTTATAGAGTCGCTTTCCATGTCTCTATAAATTAGTAAACAAAGCATGCTGATATTCTCGATTTTAAAGCACGCAACAAAAGAATCTGCTGGATTAATTATATATTCTAAAAACTTTCACCTCACTGCTCCTCAGTATGTCTAGCATATTCTCATCAATCCACACCCAACGACGCTTTCCAGCATCTTCAAAACTCTCTTCCTTGAAAATGTACCTTCCTAGGGCTTTAAGTTCATCATGCATCCAGAACTTATTGTCCTCATCAATCTTTATCAACGACATAAGGAGAAGATCATCAATTGCACTACGCGGGGAATATCCGCAATCATCCCACATGTAATATGCATGTGTCTTATCCTCCCCAATGCAAAAACATGCAATGTCTAGGAATATTTCTTTTCTTCTACAATCCAATTTGTTAAAACTTATCATCAGTGTGTCTCGGACTTTATCACATAGGACTTGCTTTAAGTCATTCAATGTCTCACCCCACTCTAATCTCACCGTGCGGGCAAAAAGAGAACCCACGACTTCCAGGGTCAAAGGAAGCCTTCCTATGCTTGACATGACTTCTATCGAGAAATTGTGCCAATCTTTTGGAGGAGCATCACTTCTGAAGGCATGCTTGCTAAAAAGCTGAATTGCTCAATCCAAAGACATCTCATTCATTGGGTAGTCCATGAAATAGCTAGATCCCGTTTGGTTGTACTCATCGGACATTGTCCTATCTATTATTGTTCTTTTGTCCCGGACTGTGATAATAATCCTACTTCCAGAGCCGAACCATTTGTCGCTTCCTACGAGGTTCTCAAGTTGCTTCTCGGTCACATTGTCAATAACAACCATAACCTTTTTGTTGCTAAGTCCTTTTCTTATGCGATTGATCCCGTCGTTAGTATCATGGATTCCATCGACAGAGTTCGAGCCTAGTGTGTTGGATAACAATTTTCTTTGCACGTGTAAAAGACCATGACGTTGTGACAAGTCTTGGACGTCTTCGAGGAAACTAGAGTACTTGAATTTGAACAAGAATCGATTGAAGATAACCTTAGCAAGAGTTGATTTACCAATACCACCTGTCCCATGGATTATGACGAATCGTACACCGTCAAAGTCAAAATCCAACAATTCCTCTATAGCTTCTTCATCATCCATTTTAACTAGATGGTCAGGAAGAGATTTATTCTTCACCTTCAGCTTAAGTTGAACCTCTCAAACAATCGATTCTATAAGTTCCCCATACCTGCGTATATGTGAGATTTTGTGGGACCACTACCAACTATTCTAAAAGCTTAAGCTGATAGATAAATGCGTGGTTTATTATTTAAATATTCTAACACTCCCCCTCACGCTTAGTCTGGTCTTTTTGCCTAGTACTAAGCGTGGAAATTTAATAGGGGCCTGGAAGATTCGAACTCAGGACCTCCTAGCTCTGATACCATGTGAGATTTTGTGGGACCACTGCCAACTGTTCTAAAAGCTTAAGCTTATAGATAAAGGCGTGGTTTATTATTTAAATATTCTAACAGTATAGAGATGGTGGACAAATTCAGATTGAGAAAATGATGACACCATACTATTCCTTACTTTCAGGAATATACGATTTGAATAAGATAACGTACATATATTAAGACCGTTTTGCAAGCAGTGGCAGCTTTTTAAATAACAAATTTGATTTCATTTAAACATAAGAAACCCCAAGCTACTGTGGCTGCTGGCCAGATTTACATTGGTTGGGTTTAAACGCTAACACTGCTGCCCAAACTCATTAATTGGGTTCAAACTAGCACTCGGTTTGGATGCAGTGATTAAGAGAAAAAGGAAAGAATTCGGATAATAACAAAAAGAAATAAATGGTCGATTTTACGGTTCTTCGTGTGTTCACGAAAGATAAAAAGAAATGAAGGAAATTAGGTCATTTCTTATTCGGTTGAAGCACAGAAGAGAGTGGAAGAGAATCTTATTATATCTTTGTGACTATTCCTTCCTTCTACTTATTCATAGATTAAATAAATGAGAATTAGCTTTAGAAACGAGGCCTTTGGCTTGTTAAAAATTCAATATCAGCAACAATTAACTCACGTCATAGAATGCTCATGAGAGAAAATATAATCGGCATAGAAGGTTCACTTTGTGCCGCGTCTCCAAGTCTCTCTATCTAAATCCTGATGAGATCTAGGATACACTATCAGATGCCGTTGATAAACAAAAAAGGGATCCATCCAGAATCAAAACGATTTCTCCTTCTTTTCTACTCTACCATCTTTCTTGAGGCAATATCGAGATACTGTCGATCTAAAGATATATCGATTAAAATGTCGATTTAGTGAAGCTACCTCTCTTGAGGAGAAATTAAAGAATGGTAACGAGCCAAGCCTGCGTCAAGCGGTGTGACAAGGGAGAGACGTGGAGCTTTTTGTGGGAAAATTATTCTTAAGTTAAGTGCACATGTGAGCAACCAAAGAGCCAATTAATGCGTGCTAAGTGTCCACTGGCAGCGTAGACGTTGTCAATACATATTATCCCATCTCAAATTAGTTACGACGAAAGTGGGGGAGTGATACCAGATTACTACTCCTAGTGACCATCTATGTTATAGTTATTATGTTGAAAGCTTAAAAAAGTTTCAATAAATCTTTTACCCTGTTTGGTTTTGTGAACAACATGTATAATAAAGGAGGACTATTACCAGAATTCCCGAAGTACTCCTAAAATCAGAATTACAAAATCTGTGATGTGATATCCATTACTGCAACTGAACGTGCGGTTAATGTTTTGTGTTTTTCTTTTTTTTGGCAAAAGCCACCATTGAAACATGAGGGGAAGCGTTGAGATTTTATAGAAAGAATTAACCATCTATAACAGTCTATAGAATTCCTTTAATAATAGCAGAGAAAGTGACAGTCGACCCGATTGCTTCCTTATCTACATAAAACTAATAAATTGTTCCTTGTTGAAATCTTATTTTCATTGACCGATTTTTATTACTTCTATTGTGTTGGCAGTTTTTTGAGATTGATCAAATATATAATTAGTTCATATGCTACTAGTACGTTTGACCTAAGATGAATTAGCATTTTGTCTTTTTGTTGTCTTCACTTTTCTTTTTCTTTTTTAAATTGTTGAAAATTATTTATATTGCCATTTATATTTGTTTTAAGATTTTGACGACCGAAACAGACTGCTAACTTGGCATTAAAACAACTTGACGATGACGTCAATATTGGCAATAACCTTTTTCAACTTACATATTTTTGAATGTATAACATGCTTGAAAGAACGCGTCCTCAGATTATATTAAAATTAAAAACTCAGAAAAAGTTATGAAAAACTTACCCTTGTCCTTCCAGCTTCCAACCTACTCTAGTCGGAACCTCAACAAGAGCTACTCCCCAGCGCTTCACTTCATGGGAGCTATACCTCTTCTCATGCTCTCATGCTCAGACAGAGCATCTCTGTACATTTTGGTTCTAAGCTTGACATCATCCGGCTCCACGTCAAAGAAAACTGGGAGGATCTCCTTCTTCCCGTCTGACTTTAAAGTACAATCTACCATATGCGCAACCTCACGGAGACACCATGGACTTGAAGCAAAGCCCTTAGAGAAGATGGGGATATAGATTTGAGTGTTTTCAAGGGTTTGCAAAAGATTTCCAATCTTCTCACCGACTCGAAGCTCTTCGTCGTCTTTAAAGATGCGGATTCCTTTCTCCATCATGTTATGATAGAGACAACTAGTAAAGTTGTCCCGAGTATCCGGTCCCCTAAAACTCAGGAATACCTCGAACTCCATTCCTGATTCATTAGTGGCTGGTGCCATCCCACGTAGCTAACGAGACTTGAGACAGAATCGAGCTGGATGAAAATTGTGAATGAGCTTGCTTGAGGCGGGACATCAACTGGGGGAAGTTTAAAAACAAAAGAAAAAATATGGGTATGGTTAGTCACGAACTCCCAGCCATCGATTGGCTACGGCAAACCACCGAAGAAATTGAAAACGAAACTGATATTAAAGAGAGACTACTTGATGCGCTGATGGATGGCCGACTGAGATGAGACAGTGACTGAATCGAGACTAGAGAGGGGAAGATCGCCGCCGGAAGAAAGAGAGAGAGCTCAGATCTGAGAGTAAGAATTAGAAAGTCTTTGAAAGTCAAGACACTGTAGGGTTTGGTTCCGGTTCCCGGAGAGGCGTACTCTTTTAGCGTTATTTTATTGGATGTGAGTTGTCCTCTGAAGGGTGCAGCCTGAAGTATTTGCCGATGCCCAAATACGAAAAGAGAAGAAAAGAGTACCTCACTTTCGTTGTTGGTATCAGAGCCCATGTCAACAAATTTGAACTCAACCATTACACATGAAATGAAGAAGTTTATGCGTAAAGAAGAAATTGGGATGAAGAATCCGTAGAGAGATCTTGAGATGAAGGACCCTTTTCTATTCTATTTTCCTTGCTAATTCATTCAATCGAGAGTTTGCCTTTTATACACACGGACTATCTCTGAAGTCTGTTTTACAGGTATTGAATCAGTTGAAGAAAATTATAACTAACTAACCGAAACAAAAAATGACTAACTTCCAGAACTGAATTACACTAGACTAACTGCCGAGACTCGCCAAGGCTTGTAGCACTATACAGAATGTTCGAAACAGGTTCTCTTCTCATTCTTCTCAGCAGCATGTACAAACTCTACTTCCTCTTCTTCATATGTGTTCTCTTTATTGCTCTTGTATATCTTGCTTCCCCTGTTCTTCCTAGTATCAGTGATGGCATCAGTTGAGTAGCTTCTGTTCTTGCTGTTCTTAACATGAAAGAGTTACAGATTGTTATAACTCTGATGAAAAGCCTGATGTATGAGAGAAAATTGTTAAGATTGTCTCACATTAGTTGTGAAAGGAATTAATGATCGGTTTGTAAGTATGAGAAAAATCCTCATTTTTTGAGCTAATTTTTGGAGAAAGAGAGATCCAAACTTCAATGGTTGCATATTTCATTTTCACGCTATTTGAGCATGTGAAAAGAGTCCCGCATATCAGAAAGCCATCGAATTTCTAGTTCGTGAAAGAGATGAGACTACATCTCAAGGGCCAAAAGTACTGACCATTGAGAGAGAGTTGCCAAGCTTGCTCTAGCTTAGCCTGAAAGTTGTCAAGGCATAGACGTACACAATTCAGTTGGGCCCCACTCCAAAATGTAAGGAAGCAGAGAAGCGAAGCCTAAGATGTCACGTCATAATTTCATTGTGGAAATAGATGCAAAAAAATACAGTTCTGGTTAGACATCAACAATCACTTTTAGAAAAGAGGTACACAATTCTGTCACTGCTCGAACTTTATAATCAAATTTTGAGTAATTCTCTTAGCGATATCAACAAGAGATGTATGGTGCTCTGTCTCTACATTCTTCGTACACAATTCAGTTGGGCTCCACTACAAAAATGTAAGGAAGTTGAGAAGCAAAGCCCAAGATGTCATGTCATAATTTCATTGTGGAAATAGATGCCAAAAAAAAAAAAAAAAAAAAAATACAGTTCTGGTTAGACATCAACAATCAATTTTAGAAAAGAGGTACACAATTCTATCACTGCTTGAACTTTATCATCAAAATTTAAGTAATTCTCTTAGCCGTAACAACAAGAGATATATGGTGCTTTGTCTCTACATTCTTTCTGTTACCTTCCTTTGTTTCCATTAATGAGGACCAGACTAAATAATCAGAAACTAGATATTCTCCACAACTGCTTGCTTCTGCCTCTAGCCAAAGACAGAGTAATCACCCGGTACATACTTTCAAACGCGAGGTGTCCCGTTAAAATCCACAAAGATCTTTATGAACACTTTTTCTTGGGTAGTGGCAGTGGATAGGTTTCCAAGGTGGCATTGGTAAATCGAATTCCATGACCTCCACAATTAGAGATAATAACGAGCTCTCTTATGTTCATTACGATGCATAGGCAGAGGCTTCACACCAGAAGAGTTGACTTGCAAAAGATACATGCCCACATCTTCAAAATGGCTTATTAATTTAAAGAGTTTAGAGACTCTAACATTATTAAATACAGAGTCATTCGTCTCACGAAAAAAAATGCTTGCTTGTAACAGCGTACTCCTTAGGTGGCCTCAATACTCCGAAGCTTGTCACGAACGCTTAACAAAATGAAAATCACTACAACAGCTCACGCCCTATTTCTGTTCGATTTGTGCATTGAAAGTACTCAATCTGCAGTAAAGGCTATGATTCACTTGGTCAATAATCAAAGAATTTGCTGAACTGATCTTTGACTGAGATGTTGCTCTCCCTATTTGAATTTAAGGTACGTATTTCTGCTAAACTTTCTTCCTTGTTCAGGCCTGTTTTCTGTTTTTTTCCTTTGACACTTAGAAAATTCATTCTCGATCACAGCCCAAAAGTAAAGCTTATTACAGCTTGCCCAGCGCATGAATTATGTGACAGTCCACCCAATAGGCCTAAACCACCAAGGTAATAATAACATGTTTAAAATTTTAAGAACGTGCTATCAAGGGCATATGCATATGATCTGCCTAGTAATTTCTATGCATAGGGTAGCTAGCTCGATGGGCCAACCATTATCAGGCAGAGTAGTTCGAGGTGAAATCGAGAAGGAAAATAATGCAATTAAAAAGGGTGAAAATAAGAAACAAGGAAACCCCCCGCATGTGCATATTTTATGGAAGCAAAGCAATGGTTAAAAAGAAGTTGAATAGAGTCATTAACGGCGCGTTTGTTTGTGTTTCTGTTTCGGGGAACAATTTTTGACCAGAAAGACGCATTTGGTAAACTTGTTGCAGGAATAAAAAATGAATAGAAACACGTTTGGTAAATTTATATTCTTTTTTTTTTTGTTTCTTTTAATTTTCAAATATTTTTATTTTATCTTTTCTTTCTTTTTCTTTTTTTCTTCTTTTGGCTGGTCGCCGGAGGTTAGCGACCGGCCGACGGGGCTGGTAGCCTTGCCCGGATCCGACGAGGCCGAGCGTTGCCGGCCCCTAGCGAGGCTCGGCCTCGCCGAATCAAGGCAAGCTCGAGCATCACCGGCCCCTAGCGAGGCTCGGCCTCGCCGAACCGGGCGAGCTCGAGCTCGCCCGGCCAAGGTGAGGCCGAGCGTCGCCGCCGGTGCGGGCGAGGCTCGGCCTCACCTTGGCTAGGCGAGCTTGGCCTCGCCCAGATCTGGTGAGGTCGAGTGTCGCCGGCCCCTAGCGAGGCTCGGCCTCGCCGGATCTAGGCGAGCTTGAGCTGGTCCAGCCAAGTCGAGGCCGAGCCTCGCCAATGGCCGGCGAGGTTGCTGACCCTCAATGACGTCGCCGGCCCTCGATGGCTGGTCGCCGGCCATGGCCGAGGCTGGCGACCGGCCAAAGAAAAAAGAAGAAGAAAAGAAGAAGAAAAGAGAAGAAAAGAAAGGAGAGAGAAAAAATGTTCTTCAAAAGTGATTCCGGAACAAAAAAATAACTTTTTTTTTTTTGTTTCTTATTTCCGTTCAATTTTGTTCGGGAACAAAAAAATAGATTTTGAACAAAAATGCAAACAAACGTGTTTCTATTCTTTTTTTTATTCCCAAGAACAAAAAAACAGAAAATTTGTTCATGAATAGAAAAAAAGAACATAAACATGCACGCTCTAAGTTTCTCAAAAAAATGCCAAACAATTTTATAGAAACTGGGTCGGAAGGTACCTTTGCTTGTCCTAAAATAAATAAAATAAGCAATCGACCCGCCTTTTGGGTCAAGCAAATGAAATTCTCTGGTGGGTTGTCTCATTTGTCAACTTTAACCGTGATAATGGGCATCCTGAAAACAAAACGATAACTAATGGAGGTGGCGCAAAAGTAGATTTAGACGGGATTATATCATGAATCATGAAACTGATGGGATGCTCTCAAATACTCAATCCTCAATACCAAACAGCATACAACATATTTTTGTATATATTTCTGCGCATTTAGCTCTATCCATTTTCCGGTAAAAGCTGATCTCTTTGAAAGGGGATAAAATGATGACTATATATGTACAAATATTCCAGAATCCTGAGAGAAAGGGAGGGAGAAAATAGTCAAATGCTTCATTTTCAAAAGAAACAAGCCTAGCTCGGGATTACCCTTTAATTGGCCTATATCTCTGACCATAGATAAAATCTCTCATTTTCCATAAGCTATCTGATTCAATATTTTACAGGTTCAGGCCAACTAAAATGTTACAGGAGGATGAAGAACAAAGAAAAGGAAGTGTAGGCTCTGCTCGTGGGCATTATAAGGAGAATAGAGAAAGTGACTAAAGACATGGGCTTAAAATTTCTTCGCAGATGAAACCAAAGAGTATCATAGAAAAAGTGCCGCTTTAGTATGATGAGGTATGGAAACCGCCTGCCAAACCAGTTGCTTCTCAAAGTACCGGGGCTGCGAGTTGGCCGGTGAACTAGATAAGTGCAATGGCACTATGGATTTGCAAAGGATGGAGATATTTCTTAGATTATTAATCCATCAATCTTGGACATTTGTATTCTTTTCAAATGAAGGGGACTCAATCTTTCATATCTAATATTCGATAAAAGTACCTCCGAAATAGAATATCCAGGAAATCCATATCTCCCAAGAAGTGGACGATATCGATGATGACTCGGTAGGATTTGGGGAGGGCATCAATTTGCCTAGAGAAAGAAGGAGGGAATTAAAGTCGCCATCGTACTTGGCTTCACCAGATAAGCTAACGATGGAATCCGGTCTTGCTAGCAAAGATCAGAATAATTGCCGTGCCCGTTTGCCGACGCCACATTATGAAGCTAAAGACTCTCATTCTCGGGATAGAAGGCATTCGTTTTGTTCTGAGATGATTTATTTCCCACTTAAATATAAATTATTTCCTCTTTGAATTGTTCAATAATTAAATAGGTCTGTGGGTTCACTTTTTTACTTTGAAATGTGGCTGGCAGGATCAAGGAGTCTTAAAAATTGAAGCAGATTTATATTAGACTATAGATTTCCAAGCCCTCCTAATGCTATAGCCACAGTGCTGGCATAAAATTTGATGCCCATAGGGATAGAATCAAACTGACACGGTTGGAATTCTTAAATCAGAATCTTTAGAAAATTTATTAGGAGTTGTTATTATTAAATATTAAGCCTCTTCAACCCCCACTCTACCCCAACCCCACCGCTTCCTTCGATGAAAATCCCTATTAATAGCAATATAACGATCAAGATTAACAATTATACAATAGTCTGGTGGTGTTCAATTCGTGTAGATTACCAAACTAGTTGAAGTATCATGTGTTGCGCAGACCTGAAATTGATTTATTGAAATATTTGTTTTGAAGTTATATAGTATGATAGTATGAGTAAGCATTGATATATACTCGGTAAGATCTGTGTTTAGATTAGTTATATTGTACATTTAATAGGATTTTATCCAATTAGTTTTGGGACCTAATTAAAAATACATTTTGAGGAGAATTTTGTTAGATCTAAGCCCTTCTGATGCACCGAAAATGGCCAAGGAAATTCAAGTCGGAGCATCCTTGACTGTCAATGAGCTTGCTTGAGGCGAGATATGTCGAGGTTACTATATTACTTGTCCAGCTGTACAAGACTGACTGAAAGCATGTCCTCTTGCTCATGCGTTCGGCCGGAGTTGCTGGTACCAAGAAGCATTTATAATCGTGTAAATTAGTGCAACAGAAGTAAAAGTCGAATCGAATTCCTATATGTGCACATGGGACCGACCTCGAATTTCCTAAACAATGAGGCCCTTCAGATAAAGTTATTATTAATTATTATAATAGAGTTATTAAGCGTCTTCAAGCCCAACTTTGTCCCAACCCTACCACTACCTTCTATGAAACTTCCTCCAGATATTAACTTAATGATCAATATAAAAAAGATTTAAAAAAAATCTGCAGGTGCTGAATTAACATGGTTACGAAAATCTAATGTCAAATAACGAGGCAACAGACCTTTACCATCAAACTAGTTGAAGTCCCATGCGCTGCACAGACCAGAAGTTGATTTGTTAAAATATTTGTTTTGGAGATATATGATGTAACTTTACGAAGTGAGCATTCATTTATCAACCGAACAACAAAATTCTGCTAGGAACATATGAATCATTAGTTTAGTCCTTCTTCCTATATTATGCCATTTTTTTTTTTCATTTGAATGTAGTTTTCTAAATAAGCAAAAACTGTAGTTTATTGTGGGATCTTGATCTTTGTTGATTTCCAGTAATATAAACTCAGTCAGACTTGTGTACAGATTAGTTATATTCTATAATTAACAGGGTCTTTTGCAATTGGTTATTGTACCTACAGATAAACCACAGGTAGTAATATTGAAGTTAAGCAATCGAATCATTGTCACGGCTATTCTATTTGTAACTTAGTATCGGTGCCCCATATCTTCGTGAAAACTCAATAGTTGTTCATTTTAATGTCGCGATTGAGTTAAAAAATCTTGCTAACGCAAAGCTAAGCCTACTACAGAATCCTCTAACTTTGAAACTAGGGTGCTGCTCAAATTGAGCCTTGCCCATCACTCCCTTCCCCGGAATAACACCTTCCCACGAGGAGCACTTTCCACGGTTGTCCTCGTCTATCTCGCGAAAGAGTCTCCTTGCTCCTCCTCTAACAACACCTTCCATTGCCGTCCTTGTCAATTTCAGCACAAGCGAAAGGTCGCCTTGCTCCACCTCCTTATCATCGTGCCACATAGTCAATAGTCTCGTCCAGTTGCAGCTCCATTCCATGTAAACATGATGGACGTATCCTTCTCTTTTTCCTTGGCCTCTTTTACTTTTTTCTTGAAGGAACTCTAATCCCTAGTGCACATTGTGCACTACAATAACTTTTGCCTCCGAAAATTGAATTGACGTGATTAGTTAACTCATTAGCCGCCGTAAAAGCACTAGGTCAAGTTTTTTTACCCGCAGGTCGCACCCTACCACATAGAGAGCTATTTTTTATGCATTTTTGAATTGTTTTCTTATGAATTTCGGAATTTTATCAATTTAAAATTTTGAATTTAAAAAAAAAAAATCTGAATTTTTTAAATATTTTGCATGCATTTTTGAATTGTGTTAAAAAATATATATTTTTAGATTTTTAAAATTTTCTCTTTTTAAATTTTTAGAATATTATTTTTCAAAAAAATTATTTTTTTTAATAATTTTTTTGAATTTGATTTTTTTAATAAAATACAAAAATAAGGACATCGGCATGGACTATCAAGCGCGGTCAGGCTCGGGCCCGCCGAGCAGGACCAATTCGTGGGGGGATTCCCACATTGAGACCAATTCGACCTAGACCTTGAAACAAACCTGAACTAAACTCAAAAGCCCAACTCACCTAAAACTTCCAGCCCAAACCAAACCAAACTAGACAAGTCCAAATAATCTCAAACGAATTAAACCCAAACTCCACAAGACCAATTCGGTCCAAACCAAACAAGTCCAGACTCGATCAACTTAAGCCCAATCCAGATTTACTAAAGTTCAACCCAAGCTCATTTCCCATTTTCTTCTCTCTCTAAAAGTATGGTCGATCTCCCCCATTGCTCTCTGGATTCTCCTTATCCTCCCCAGAACACGAGCCCTTCAATCTTCAATATCAAAACTCAAGTCACCAACACAAAAGGTCTACTATGGATCACAGTCGCTGTACCACGGCCCATCTTCGATTATGACTCCACAACGATGCGTAACATATAAAATGAACGATAATAGTAAAGCTCAGTCAAGCATCGTGAGAAATCAGTGTTCGTCAAGATCCCTGGTTCATTTCCCCGCCAGTATCCACATCCACTATGAGAACATCGTATAGGATAAAACAACACAGAGGCAAAACCGCACGAGACTCGAAAACGAGAAAAGAAAACGCATGTTGAACTGTGGTGACAAAAAACGGATTTTGAGGTTATGGAGATCACCATCAAGCGTACCCCATAGCTACACGTTCAAGCGACTCAAAATCGGAAGAAAATATGAACGGCCTTGGTGCAGACATTTTGTCAAACGTGTTGTGGGCGTCAAATGAAAGTAAAACCCGGACAAGAACAAGACTCAAAACCGGATCAAAGCTCAACACGAATCAGCGGGGAATGCTCGACATCAACCGAGGACAGCGTAAGCGAACCCGAAACGCACGCCCGGCTCAGTAGCTCGTGCAAAAACATGAGAGAACTGGGCGAAAAGCAAGGCATAAAAATGGGGTCGGCCGAGGGTCTCTACCCGGCTCGGGGGCGGCGAGTCGTGGGTGAGCTCGATAGATCGGACTACGTCCAGTCGCCCCGCACGCCTCCGAACCGGGATCCCCGGGAAATCGACGCAACTCAACACAACTAAAAAAGATACGCACAAGACCGAGTGGGAGAAGCACGCGTCAGCGAGGGTCGGCGGCCGAGGTCCAAGCGCAGTGGCTCGCTCTCCCCTCCCTTTTAAGTTGCCCAGCGCGCATGGCCTCTTGCGACGCCAGCTGCCCCTGCCGGCCTGACCCCCGACCGGACGCAACCACTGCTCCCCATCGTACCAGCGTCCTCGTCGCGTTGCAGAGGGCGTGAGGGAAAGAGAGGGAAAGAAGTGGCAAGGGCCGGGCCAAGGAAAAGGGGCAAAAAGAAGAGAGCCGCTCTCCTCCCCCAACCCCCAACCCCCCACCCCCCTCTCTCTCTCATTTTACAACTCTTTTAGCATTTTCTCCATAACAATGTCCTATTTTGGAATCTATAGATAGTGTTATACATTTGCATTCTGCTATTAAAAGGGTCTAGTAACTACAAGCATTAATTGATTTTTGAAATATAAAAAAATCTAATTCAAAATTTTGCTTGAATATTAATTAGTTGAAGGGAGACAAGAAGTTCTCTCCATAACGAAGCCATTTGATGCAACATTTTATGGCACAGAGGAAAGGAAGTGCAGGCACTGCTCATGGCCATTATCACATTTATCAGGAGCAGCTGCAAGTGATGATTTGTTGGGATTGTTATAGGAATCAAGCATGCCTTATGATGAGCTTAGAACTTGGCGCCCTCGTATCCTTGACTTTTGTTATGATCAGGTTCGCGAGAAACACTATACATGATGGAAAAACCTATAACTACAATGTAATCAATATTTTCTGCCCAGATACTTAATAATGTCTGATGAATATTGCTCTGATACCAATCGATGAAGAGCAAATCTAGATGGAGAAGAAGAATAATGAGAAGAAGAATAGAGAAGGTGCAACTCCACGATGTGGATAAAATGGTAGGCCTAGTTTTAATATTGCCTTCTCTTTCACTAGAGTTACGAACCGGGGACCACCCAAATATCGAACACTCTCTAATTAATGTCTTGATGACATTGTCAAAAATGTTACGCTCCCTCGCAAGCATCCTTTTCCTATGTTTCTTGTTTAACATATGAACTGAAATTCAACTATGGGCGGATAAAACTTCACATATGTGAAAACTGCAACATGTGTAAAATATGACCTTTTTATGGATTAATTTATACCTTATTAACAGAAAGAATCGAATTTCTTCAGTGCACGTTACATGTTTATTCACCCCAAAAAAATAATTAGTATGCCAACATATGGAGTTCTCTCATATTTATCCATGTTCAGTCATCTATATATTATCAAAGCTATTGTTATATTTAGAGTTTTGATGGCTCATTTTGTCATTTTTTTTTGGAGATAATGCCTATGTGACGGTCGGTTACTTTTTCAAAGAATGATGGTGCCTTCCACATCGCTACATTCCCTTAAGGCAACTGGTTAACAAATTTAATTGGTTCTCAAAGCATTCAGATTTTTAGGAGGTAAAAAAGAAAGCAAAAGAGAGGAGAATAGGGGACAAATCTCGTTGGCTTATACACAGTAAAAGTCATTCCAGAATTCTTATTCTCTCCCTTTGAGTCGATTTTTTCCGTGAAATATGTCGCTAGAGAATATTTTTAGAGAAAATAATATAAAGAAAGATGATTTAGTTTTCCTGTATCCTCAACCCTCATCGAATCCTTTATAATTTTGGAATTTGGGACCTCAATGCGAGCCTTGAGATCTCAATACTCGTATAGGGGTCTTAATTCTCGGATCAAGACACTAGCACCCAGACCTAATGTACCGGGTGTTGGGCACGAACCCTAACCCACTATGTTGGACTCGGGACTCGAGGGGCCGAGTCCCCGAGTCAGGTTGTTGAGGTCTCAGGTTCGAGAGCTCCAGGCAAAAGTTGCATGGAAGGACTAGAGGGCTGTTGGCGATGGCCACAAGCTCCTTTGGGCCTTCTATATTTAGTACAATTCGATGGACCTAACTAAGTGCAAGTAGTGAGTTGACCATGGGACATGGTACTGTCCAGATAATTGGATAGTCTTGTAGGCAGAAAGTGAACAATCTACCAGACTTGGTGGATAGCTCTGTTGCTAAATTTGGAGCATCTATAGACTTGGTGAGAAGACTAGGCTATAAAAATAATTGGAATTGAAGCTTTAAAATCCCTAAAAACTAGGTTCAAGGCTCTAAAATTTTTTGCCTCTTTCAGGTAAGTGTCGCGACAGTTGAGGTCAAAAGAAAAAAAATAAGAAAAACTACTTTGGAAATCCGTTTGTGAAGATTTTCTGGAAGTTATTATACTGGAAGCGAGAAAATAGAGCCAATACAAATTTGAGGTTTACACTGTTAATTAGAATTCATGACGAATTCCCAGGTTGAGACATGAGTTGGATTTAAGAGAATACTCAGAAGGTATGCTCTTCCTTTCATTGACCTCCATGAACCTCGCTATAGAGAGGGTTGTGACAATCGAAAGAAAGTTTCTCACCGCATCTAAATCCTCCCCAAACCAAGAGATTCTCAATTCCACCCTTCCATCTACTCTTTGACTTAACTTGAAGGAGTTAGGCATTCGCTATGATCTTTTGTGTTAAATTACCTTCAAAAGGCCCTTGCCTTGTACGCCCTTCGTATAAGGATATAAGCACGTATTGACTATTATCAATCCAATAAAACAGCTGCCTGTCAATACATTTTGCATCTTACACCGTATCAAAACTAAAGAACCTTCAGGCAAAATTCATGAAATAATCTGAATTGGTAGGTCGTTAGGGTATCTCCCCCACCATAGCGATTCATTTTGCAGTTGCTCTTCCTGCAAAATTCATAAGATAACTTAATTGGTGAATTACAAGGTGTGGACATGATTATGTGGGTGAGTTATAAGTTATGGACGTAATGCACTGGCAAACTTAACTAAATATAATATGGGTGATGTTTATGTTTGTATTCACCAATCAAAAGACTAACTAGAGAAAGTTTCCTTTAATCAGGTATGAAAAAAAAGATATGTCAATCCTAAAAATAAAATAAAGTAAATTAGTGAAAATCTTGAAAAATTATCACGTTTTGTGCTAGTGATGATCTCATAACCAATGAACCATATATACATAATTTTTTAGTGAGAAAACTCTCAAAATCTCGTGTGTTTCTTCTCCCACCCACGGGTCCGAATACGAGACCAAAAACTCTTTGCTTCTTGATCCTAAGCATTCTCAGTTCCACCCTTTTATCTACATTTTGACTAATTTGAATAAGCCAGGAATTCTATCTTCTCAAGTCCACTCTAAAATAGCTTAGCCAAATGCCTTAGAAAATGAGACAAAAGAAGAAAAACAAATGAAACATTAAATTGGAAAACATGATATCCAAATAGAATCTGTGTAAGCTATAATTTGTGTCAAGTGATAGGGATTCCTTTCCACCTCAATACTGTAGCTTGAGAATAACTAGTCAGATGCAAATCTCATTTAATAGCTGTAAAGTTTAGCGTTATTCATCGCATGAAAACTACATGCACGGTGTGCACATTTACAGAAGTTCCAATCAGCCATCCTCAAGATCTTTCATGCAAAAAATAAAAAAAGAAGAAGAGAGAATCTCTTCATAATTTGTAGGTACAATCTAAACTCATATATTGGAAAAGGCGAAAGGGGGGAGACATGCGTTTGTCATGGGCCGATCGATCTAGCATCTCCTTTGCCCATGCGGCCTTAGGATTTCTCCCAAGCAGCTTTTCTCACACTCGACTCACAAGGATCTTTAAAGAGAAACTCTAGAGAGAGAAGCTCTGAATTGTATCACTTGTGAATGAGATCAGTACAATGGGGGAGAGGAGACCCCTATATATACAAATACAAGGCAAACCGTATCCATAGATCTCTCCTCAATCTAATGGTGGAAATCACATCTCCCCAACTACCAACTACCCATATTTATTACATACGAATACAATTACCATATCGCCTACCTCTAGGACCATTCTAGAAGACTCGAGAAAACCCTAGGACTCAGGGTTACAAGCCGAGGGTCGCTTGATCCGAGGGTCGCTTGATCCACGGATGTGTCACGGCCATCCCTCAGAACCCTCTTGGATCGACTTTCTTTCGGGTCATGACATTCTCCCCCATCTAATTAGGCGACGCCCTTGTCGCGTCTTCGACATGAAAAGCGTTGATCTCTTTCTTGAACTACCAAAGACCTTCCGCAAGCTCCCAACTTGCTTCGCTCTTCGGAAGACCCTTCCGTCAGACCAAGTATTCTCGCTTCGACACGCAGTATGCTTCCATATGACTCGATCTGCCGTGATGCTCTCGACTTCTCGATCATACGAGATTTTTACCTTGAGTGGCGCCCATTGTGACTTCCCTCGGTCTGGATCTTCCTCATCAACCTAGAAAGGCTTAAGCACACTCACATGGAAAACTGGATGTACCTTAAGCTTTGGCAGTAAATCTAGCTTGTATGCAACTTTTCCAACCCGTTGTAGCACACGAAAAGGCCCCTCGTAGCGACAGATCAATCCCTTATGCACGTCCTTGTATCAAAGAATTGCGTGTAGCTTGGCCAACACTTAGTCTTCGACCTGGAACTCCACAAGCTGTCGCTTCTTGTCGGCCCACTTCTTTATGTGCTTGGAGGCCTTATGTAGACATGCCCGCGCCAATTCCGTCTGCTCTTACCAATTCTTGGCGAACTTGTATGTAGACAGGCTACTCCCCCGACAACCTGAAGTAATGGCACTTGGGGTTTGTGGTTGCTGCTCGTTCGTGATCTCAAATGGTTTCTGGCCAATCAACTCATTCCGCTGCAAATTGTAAAAGAACTGGACTACGTCAATCAACTTCACCCAATTCGCTTGTGTCGTACTCACATAATGTCGGAGGTAAATCTCCAAGAGTACATTGACCCACTTTGTTTAACCGTTAGTTTGGGGATGCAAACTTGTCGACATATTTAGCTCCGATCTCAGTAGCTTGAACAACTCAGACTAGAAACACCCTATGAAGCAAGGATCACGATCGCTCACAATCATTTGTGCACTCCCAATACTTGACCACGTTCTTCATGAACAGCTTGGCCGCCTCCTCGGCCGGGCAATCCTTTGTCGCAGGCACGAATGTTGCGTACTTGAAAACCGATTATGACCATGAGAATCCAACACCCTTAGGACTTCAACAGGTTAACGATGAAGTCCATGAAAACACTTTCCCATGGACGAGTTGGAACAGGAAGCGGCTCCAATTGGCCCGACAAAGAATGTTGCTCCAGCTTGTCTTGTTGGCACACCAAACAAGTCTTCACATAAGCTTCCACGTCGTCCCGCATTTGAGGCTAGTAGTACCAATCTTTAACGAGGGCCAATGTGTGGTTGATCCTTGGATGGCCTACCCACTTCGAATCGTGGCGCTCGTACAAGATCTCCTTCCTTAGCTTCCCATGGAAAGGCACGTATAATCGCCTTCCTTTGGTGTACAGGAGGTCCTTCTCACATCAAAACTGTCGGGTCTTACCTTCCTTCGTGTACCCGATGAGAGCTTGAGCTCTTGGATCGTGCTTCAACCCCTCCTTGATGTGGTTGATCCAAGGACAACTCAACCAACTAACTGTGTTTGCCAGCTCCATCTTTTGACTTAGTGCATCTGCCACGGAGTTAGCATTTGCTGGCTTATACTCTAGCACGTAGTCAAACTCCGCAAGGAAATCCTGCCATCGAGCTTGCTTTAGACTCAACTTCTTTTGCGTCTAGAAGCAACTTATGGCCACATTGTCCGTCCTTACGACAAACTTCAATCCTAAAAAATAATGCCTCCACATCCAAAGGTAGTGGACCACCGCGGTCATCTCTTTTTCTTGAACGGTATACCTACGCTCAGTATCATTCAACTTATGAGACTCGTATGCCACCAAATGTCCATCCTACATAAGAACGCCACCAATAGCAAAATCCGATGCATCAATCTCTACCTCATAAAGCTTCGTGTGGTCAGACAACATCAACACTGGCTCCTTGGTCATGGCCTTCTTCAATCGATCGAATGCCCCTTGGCATCGATCCGTCCACTACCACAGCTTCTCCTTCTTTAGTAGGTTTGTGAGCGGCATGGTGATGCTTGAGTAGCTTTGGATGAAGTGCCGATAATAGTTGGTGAGGTCAAGGAATGACTCAACCCCATCACCTTTGTCGACGGCTCCCATTCGATGATTGATTGAATCTTTGCCTTGTCCATTTGCACTCGCCCACCCCCGACGATGTGCCCCAAGAATGGAACTTCCTCTTGGGCAAATGCACATTTCTCGTGCTTTACATACAACTTGTTCTCATGCAAGACTTGAAAGACCTACCTTAGGTGCTCAATATGCTCATCAAGCATCCGACTATATACTACAACATCATCAAGGTATACCACTACAAACCAATCTAGGAAATGGTGGAGTACCTTATTCATTAGCATACAAAACATAGTTGGAGCGTTGGTCAAGCTGAATGGCATGATAAGGAACTCATAGGATCCATACCGTGTCATGCAGGTAGTCTTCGACTAGTCCCCTTTAGCGATCCGAACTTGATAGTAGCCTAATCGAAGATCCAACTTGGTGAACCATTGAGCACCTCCAAGTTGATCGAAGAGATCCGCGATGAGCGGGATCAGGTACTTGTTCTTCACAATCAGCTTGTTCAGTGCCCGGTAGTCGATGCACATTCAAAGTGACCCATCATGCTTCTTTTGGAATTGGACCGGCGCACTGAACGGAGCCTTGGACGGTCGAATATACCCCACATCGAGCAGCTCCTTCAATTACTTCCTCAGTTCTTCCAATTTCGGGGGTGCCATGCGATAAGGTGCCATGGTGGGTGATCGAGCGTCAGGCACCAGCTCGATCCAATGATCTACCTATCTTTGAGGTGGTAGCTTCTTTGGCAACTCAGGGGGCATCACGTCTTTGAATGAGTTGATGACGTGGGTTACTTCGGCTAGGACTCCTACCCTTTCACCCCAGTTGTCCTCCGTCTTCAAGGTCGCTAGAAATGTCACCTCAACCTTCCTTGCCCCCTTGGTGAGTTGCATCGCCAAGATCAACTTTTGACCACGGTCTGACTCACGAAAGACCAGGATCACGCATTGACACCATTTGTCCAATACACATATACATTCGTCAAAAGGCAATATAACAGTATGGATCTTATCTAGGAACTTAATCCTAATGACAAAGTCATAGTTGTCAAGAGGAATTACCTTTAGAGTCTCATTGCTTTTCCACTACCCGAGTTGTAGCTCCATGTCCCTTGCGACACCAATTGTAAGGACCTCCTTAGAGTTTACCATCTTGAGCCACCTGGCTCCCTTCTCAACCCGTAGGTTTAGTTTCTTCGCGGCCTCCTTTGAGATGAATAGATTGGATGCTCCTGTATCCACGAGTGCACTCATCGTAGTCTCTCCGATCCTTAGGTCTGCAAATATCAATCCTTTAGGGTCCTTCACCTTCTTGGACTTGATTGTGCTAAAAAGTCACAGTGAACCCAACCGCGATTCTTCCTTAGGCTCATCCTCCTTGCAAATGGGGTTAGCTTGGCCTTATTCGGGCAATCCCATGCCATGTGTGAACTATTGACACCTAATTTTTGTTTTCAAGTACATAAAAAAAAAGAAAAGAAAAAGAAAAATAAAAAAGGCCACTTTTTCCCTTGCGTGGCCCAAGCCTGTTTCCCCTTTGGCCTAGCCCACACCATCCTTCTCCCTCCTCCGTCTTTGAGCAAGAAATCCTATAATAAAAAAAAAAACCAAAGAGGGAGTGGGAGAGAGAGCTCGGCAGAGGGAGAGGGAGAGAGAAAGGAAGGAAGAGCAATAGCAGAGGGTAGCGGCGGTGCTACCGGGCGCCGTCCGAGCCGCTGCCCTCTGAACGCCCTCTCCAGCAGCCTAATCAGCGACACCATCGACTCACTGCCTATAACTCAACGCAGGCAGCCGAGCCAGCGAGCCTCACCACCACATCGTGCCCCTCTGAAGTTGTGACGCCACCTCTGCCGGCCCCGTTCTGCCCAGCTCTGCCACATTGATGCTGCTGTCACAACTTGCAACAATCCACGAGCATTGCCGCACCCCCCGCGATGCCGCAGCAACTCGCAAGCTCGCTTGCAGCACCTCTACCATGCCTCCACTTGCAGAACCCGATACCCGTACCTTTGCGCTGTTGCTGCCGAAGCGCTGAACATCTGCGAGCATCGCCAGTAGCTCACCGCCAGTCCGAGCATTGCCCACCTCCGCTCGTGATGACCACCGTGTTTTACCTGCAGCCTTGATGCTGTTGCCCCCGACACTAGCAGATTCCGGGCTAGCCACCGCGTCTCCACTGTCGCAGCACCAGTCCGGCCCCGTCGTAGCACCAGCACTGCACTATCACTGCCTAAGCCGCCACCACCTGTTGTGTCGTCGTGACTCGCCACATCGCTGCCGCTGTCAAGCCCATCGCCGCCACCAAGAAACCCTAGGGAGTGGAGGTACGAGTCGGGTCACGGCCACCAAACTGGGTAGGGTTTTGATCCGTTCGGGCTGGGCCTACGCGAATGGGTTGACACATCCCTTGGCTAGGCCCATCCTTTTTAAGGAAATAGGGCTCCAGTCGTAATGGGCCAAGTTGGTGGGCTCAGTTTATTTATTTATTTTAAAAAAAGGAAAAGAATCCTGGGCTGAACCTGCATTGCAGGCCCGTTCGAGTCTTCGGTGGATGACCCAGGTCAATCCCATCGGGGAAGAGAACCCGGGTCCTTTTTAAATATATTATATTGATATAATAATAAAAAGCATTTCAAAAAATAAATAAAAATTATAAAAATTATATTTTAAATATATTATATTGATATAATAATAAAAAACATTTCAAAAAATAAATAAAAATTATAAAAATTATATTTTAAAAAATAAAAATATTAAAGTATTAAAAATAATAATTTAAAAAATCTAAAAATTGCAGGGTTTGTTTAGAAATTGCAATGTCTTGCTTTCTTAGTATAATTAGCCATTTATTTGCTCGTATATTGACTATATTGCATGATTAATTTACATGTTTAACTATATTTGCAATTACTTAGTGGCACGTGTTTAATTTTACTGCAATTAGGATCTTGGTAGTTATGATTAGGATTTTGGTAGCTATAATTGTTACTTTAATGATTGCGCATCCACATGATTACCTCACATGTTAGTGGATAGATATAAAATCAATCCAAACTGCCTGACAAAAATCATTTCTTTTAAAATGAATAAGATTAGGTAGCGAAATGGCTCTAATTGGTCAACTAGTATAATTAAGTCTCTGACCCTAGATTCTTTGGTTGCCTAGAAAGTGAGGTACACTCTCATGCCTCACTTGGTTTCTAGCCGACCCCAATAGGCTAGTGGTGACTCCATTTGCGAAATTTTCTTAAGAATATTCCAATGTTAGGTGGGGTATGGGCTTGGGAGAGCCCGCGCCTAATCATGGGCCTTAGGCTCGTCTTTTAGGCAATACCCCTAAACCTACTCCCTCCCCCTGAGGATAGGTTGCAACAGCTAGGCGATTTCGCTGGGGACTTGATTTTAAACCGTAGAGGACTTAGGCCAAAATTAATCTTGTTCAAAAATATTTTTATTTGGCAGCGAGGATATCAGGTACGTCCCTAACATGTTAGGTGTTAAATGTTTTCTCAATTGGGAGTTATAAGGGGAGGAGTGATTGTTAACCCCTTGTCTTGTAGGTGTGGAGTTGGGAATTGATGTTTATGTTTTGAATTTATGAAGTGCTTCTTGCTTATAAATTATTATGCTTGCATCTCCTGCATCGCACTACACCATGGCACACGCTACCTGCCGTTGGACCTGAGCTGCATAGGATTACTTAAGATGGTGTTGAGGTGGATACCACTCCAACTACAACCATATAGTATGAGTCACCCATCTCAACCCCGAAATTTCTTTCTTGATGTCAAAGGTGCCCACGCCGGTCTGCAACCGCGTGACATGGGTTGGTTCTTTAACGAAGCCGGAGTCATGGCTAACCCGACCTAGCCGTGACCTTGTGGGTTCAGTCTGGTGATCCCATGGCTCCATTTTGAGCTGTATAGAGTAGAAATCGAACCACATCTCGTGTACATGTCTATGTAATTGAAAAAAAAAAAAAAAGAGATAAAGGTCGGCACCCATTGTAAGTATCATTTTCCTTCTTATTTGCTCATTTCGTATTGCATTTTCATCTTGAAATTTGCAAAAATCAATCGAATCCCCTCGGTGATATAGGCTTATGATTGAAAAATTGGCAATCACTCTTGAGAAAAGTGAACATTGAAAACAAGTTCTAAACACTTTGATTTGGCCCTGCTAAATATGACTTTGTTTAAATTTTTAATTATGGGCTCAAAACCGCTTTTTGTTTAGAAGATTCTTTCAAGACAGGATTATAATTTGTGGCATAAAAATTGAAATTACATTTTTAATCAAATTCTCCCATTCTCACATTTTGGGATTGAAATGCAAATCACATTTGGTGTACAAATTTCTCAAAATAGAAGTCACTTCTTTCAAAAATCAATGTCACTTTTGCATATGAAACTTTTAGAGTAGAGTGGACATTCGATTGATAGCCGTCAACTGATCTTCTAATGATGCCCCTTCTCTTATAACTAATCTTGGTGAAATACTAAAACCCCATAATAAAGATTATGGAGCATGTACTGTCGCCTCGATTTTGTTGTAAGAAGCGACCTCATTAAGAGATCATTTTCTCATTCACACATTAACATTGTCTTCTTTTCACAGGTCATGCGTGATGACTTCGCTCGCTTGATCATGCCAAGAAGTCAACTTTAGAATTAGGATGAGAATGGATTTATACTTTCATCTGTGCAAGAGTTTTTTGTATTTTATCATTGTTTTTATTCTTGTTAGGGACTATGTTTTCCATTTTGGATTTTGATTATGAATCCAATTGATGCTTTTATAAATCAGGTGACTCACATTTTTAATGATGGAATTCAATTTCGCGAAAATCATCATTAAAAAAAAAAAAAAACTGAGAAGTGCTTCAAACGAACCTTTACGAGTTTGGGCATCGCCATCACCAAATTGTTTTTTATGAGTTTTATCAAGAGCCGCATCAAATGTTACTAAAAGGCTAGCATTAGGGCTCTTGTGCATTTTGGCAATTAAAACATTTGAACATTTGGCTGCAAGAGCTTTCTGCAATCAATATTAGAGATTTGTGTTGCAAAATGCTACTTTGTTATATGCTTTATCGCAAGGAAATGACACAAATGCCTTAGGTGCCAAAAAAGCCCTCACTTTGCATGATGAGACAAATGAAGGAGGTTGCCAAGCATCCAAAAGGCGAATTAGAAGGAAGAGTAAACTGTATCGATTCCAATTATCCATTTATGAAACCGTTTTTGACATGATTTTCTTTTCCATTGCCAAGGATACATCGTGGGCACCAAGTTATATACCGTTCCAACAAAAGTGAAGGAGTACTCTTATAAGGGCAATATGTCTCTCTAATAAGACATGACAAGACATCCAATTTAGCACAAAAGGATGTATCATTCCTAAATTGAACCTAACTAAGAATGGAGATAATTTGTTTCATCTCCCCTTCTTACAGGGTGATAAATAAATAAAAAGTTGTGCATTAACCATAGAAGCGGCGCCTCCTACCAAGGAATCAGGAAAACGTCAAACACTTAATGGCAAATGCAAGGGAAGGGTATTGTCGAGTTACCAAATATCCACGAAGGTGAATCCAAGAGATGTTAGCGCCCAAAGGATGAAAGCGAATGAAGGGTAATAATGTATCGTTTCCAACATTTCAATCCCTAAATATTTTTGCACTAACATATTCTTTTACATTCTTTACAAGGTTATTGGGTCACCATGCCGCAGGTAAGTACCTTTCTTCTCAATTTTTTTAAGTAAAAAAAAAAAGAAAAAAAAAAGAGAATTTCCATTAGAAAGGAGAACCTCTGGCACTTTCCTAGAGACAAACAAAAAAATGAATAATTGAGAAAATAAAAAAATTTCTACAAGTTTTTTGAGAATCATTTTTGTCTCAAAATTATTTTCTCATTTCGTGGATTATTCATTTTGAATCAAAATTCCCTACGGAGATTGATCTACTTAGATGATCTCGACAGAGAGAGATGGAAATGTTAACCATGCAAAATAAGTAAGTGCTTAGGATGAAGAAATGTAAGCCATTTCCAAACACGTCCTTCACACACTTTTGAGAGTTGAGTGAAAAGCGACATTCTCTTAGGGCGAAGGATTCATTCACATTGAGCACAAATATTGAAATGATAAAGGAGCTTCCTTCATCAATCTCAAGCATTGCACTAATATCTTACTACCCCTTTGGGCAGTATAAAGATGATCCTTCAAAATACCCTTATTGAGAACGACCCTACATTGGGGCAGTGTATGAGGTTACGGTTATGTTGTAGAGCGAAAGGTTGAGAAATATTCTATGACTTTCACTTGCATCAATCTTCTGGTGATAGCTTCATAGGAATTCTCATTAGATCTTGACTCATCCCAATGTGAAAAAGAGCATTTCATTCTCTACCCAAACACTGATATCCATTGCTTTAACCAATTTGGGCCTAATTATTCATTTCTAAACCCCAAGTGGTGATCATCTCCCTTCATTGAGGCAAGGCATAAGAATTAACCTAATATAATTGACAGTCACGAGAAAATGTGAAAAACATCTCGAAAGTCATAAGAGCTATAAAACTTCAAAGAGCAAAAAGTTCGACAGACTATGGGGCAAGAAAAAGCAGTGTACCTAGTAAAAGCAAGGCCAATGCTCGTTAAAATAAAAAAAATTCATCACAAGAGCAAAGGACATTAGAAAAAGGAGCAAAGCTCCCATGCAGAAATGATTAGCCAAGGGACTTTCGAGATGTGCTGTGTTCACAAGCCAAATAGTTTTGAATGATCAGGTGACCTAGTCACAAAGCCATGATGATCATTGACTCTTAAAAACCCTCTAGAAACTTTTAAACCTTTCGAGCCTCTCTTGAGCCAACATTACAACCTTCTTCCGAAATCCCTTCTGATTGGGATGGTTTGAGTAAAAATGAGAATGCCAAAAAAAAGCTATTGCTTGAAGGAGTGGAGGTAATTCTATCTTGTCTTATCTTCCAAGTTCTCGACTTGTAAACCTGATGAAGATAGCAACAGATGTTCCATTATTGGCCTCAAAGCAATAATCCCTTTGTGTAAGTCCTTGACCAACCTATATTGCGGTCCTTTCAAAAGACCTATTTGATCGATCAGATTGTACTCATTGCGAATGTTTCTGAAAGCCTTTGACATGAGTTATGTGATATACCCTCAGCAATTAGTTACTTCCCACGCAAATGGATGGGATCAAGCAACCATTTTATTGAGAGTGCGTGAGAAACCCTTTCTGACTAAGAAGCTTCATTTTGGCATGCTTAATGAGCATTTTTCACGAGTCGTAGCCATTTTGATAAGAACTTGACTTCTAGAGAATTTTATGATTAATGATACATCCCCGAACAAGATGACAGTTTTGCACCACATAATACTGATTGACATCAAATGTTTTTTAAAACAGTTGGACCTAACTTGATTAGCTTGTTCAATTAATACTACAATGTTGCCAATACATCTCTTGATGCTGTCCCTAATGACATTTGTTCAAGTCGAGTATGACAGGATTCATTAGTGAAGCCATGCAATTTTCAAGGGGTTAACGAGTGCTTCCCTTAAAGCATGTCATCTCCAAAGGTTCATGATCAGCCTTAAACCATGCCATTTCCAAGGTTTGTGGATTTATCATTAAACCACGGGGTTGGTGGCTTTTCCTAAACCACATGGCTTGTGGTTTCATCCATAAACCATGTTTGTCTACTCCCAATCGAAATCCATTTGTACACGGTGAGACTATCATACTTGGTCGAAACCTGTTGTTACATGGTAAGACCACATTTCTCTATTCTTATGACTAGGAGAGCTTTGTAGCATGGAGTCTTCTCTCTTCTTATGACCTAGAGAGCTTTGTATCTTGGAGTCTTCTCTCTTCTTATGACCCGGGGGGCTTCTATAGCCTGGAGTCTTTTCTCTTCTTATAACTTGGAGAGCTTTGTATCCTAGAGTCTTCTCTCTTTTTATGACCCGGTGGGCTTTTGTAGCCTAGAGTCTTCTCTCTCTTCTTATGATCCAGAGAGCTTTGTATCCTGGAGTCTTCTCTCTTCTTATAACTCGGAGAGCTTTGTATCTTGTAATCTTCTCTTTTCTTATGACCCAGTGGGTTTCTGTAACCCGGAGTCTTCTCTCTTTTTATGACCCGGAGAGCTTTTGTAACCCAGAGTCTTCTCTCTTTTCTTATGACCGGGAGAGCATTGTATCCTGGAGTTTTCTTTATTTTTATGACCTGAAGATCTTTATATCCTGGAGTCTTCTCTCTTCTTATGATCTAGTGGGCTTTTGTAGCCCGGAGTCTTCTCTCTTCTTATGAGTCGGAGAGCTTTGTATCCTAGAGTCTTCTCTCTTCTTATGACCCGGTGGACTTCTGTAGCCCGGAGTCTTCTCTCTTTTCTTATGACCCGAAGAGCTTTGTATCCTGGAGTCCTCTCTCTTCTTATGACCCGATGGACTTCTATAGCCCGGAGTCTTCTCTCTTCTTATGACACGATGGGCTTCTATAGCCCGAAGTCTCCTCTCTCTTCTTATGACTCAGTGGGCTTCTGTAAACCGAAGTCTTCTCTCTTCTTATGACCTGGAGAGCTTTATAACCTGAAGTCTTCACTCTCTTTTATGATCCTGAGAGTTTTGTATCCTGAAGTCTTCTCTCTTCTTATAACCTAGAGAGCTTTGTATTCTGGAGTTTTTCTTCCTATAGCCCAAAGAGCTTTGTAGCCTGGCATCCTTCTTCCTTTTATCAACAAGACATGCTTCCATAGTTACGAGTCATTTCCGTTAACCTGACGCGTGCCTATGCACCTAGGGTCTCTCTACCATAAAAATAATTTAGATGTCTTCTGTCTTTGAATGCAACCTCTTTGAGGTTACATTCAAAGAGAGGTAGCTATTGACACCTAATTTTTGTTTTCAAGTACATAACAAAATTTAATTAGAAAAAAAAAAAAAAAACAACAAAAAAAGAAGAGAAAAAGAAAAAGAAAAAGAAAAAAAGGCTGTCTTTTTCCCTTGCACGGCCCAAGCCCATTTCCCCTTTGGCCTGGCCCATCCCTCCTCCATCTTCGCGCAAGAAACCCTAGAAAAAAAAAAAAAAAGCCCAGAGAGGGAGTGGGAGAGAGAGCTTGGCAAAGGGAGAGGGAGAGGGAGAGAGAAATGAAGGAAGAGCAATAGTAGAGGGCAGCGACGGCGCTGCCCGGCGTCGTTCGAGCCGCTGCCCTTCGAACATCGTCTCCTACAGCCCGAAGCTGTAATGCCATCCGACCCACCACCTACAACTCAACGCCTGTAGTCGAGCCAGTGAGCCTCACTGCTGCTTCGTGCCCCCCAGTCGCGACGCCGCCCCGCCGGCCCCCTCTCGCCCAACTCGCCACATCAACGCCGGCCGCCGTGACTTGAAACAACCCACAAGCACCGTCGCACCCCCCTCGACACCGTAGCAACCCACAAGCTCGCTTGTAGCACCTTCGCTATGCCTCCACCTGCAGAACCCAATGCCCGCACCTTTGCACCGTTGTTGCTGAACATCTGCAAGCACTGCTAGCAGCTCGCCGCCGGTCCGAGTGCTGCTTGCCTCCACTCGTGATGACCCACCGCGCTCTACTTGAAGCCCAATGCTGCTGCCCCTAACGCCAGCAGATTCTGGGCCGGCCGCCGCGTCTCCAACTTTGCTCTGCTGTCGCAACAGCATTCCAGCCTCATCGCCGCACCAGCACTACATCGTTGCCACCCGAGCCGCCGCCACCTGCCGCGTCTTCATGCCTGACCACGTCACCACCACCGCCAAGAAACCCTAGGGAGTGGAGGTACGAGTTAGTTCGCGGCCACCGAACTGGGTAGGGTTTTGATCCATCCGGGCTGACTTGCGCGAATGAATTGACAACTTCCTAGGCCGGGCCCATCCTTTTGAAGCAAATAGGGCTCCAGTCATAATGGGCCAAGTCGGTGGGCTCAGTTTATTTATTTGTTTGTTTTTTTTTAAAAAAAGGAAAAGAATCCCGGGCTGAGCCTGCATTGCAAGCACGTCCGGGTCTTTGACGGATGACCCAAGTCGATCCCACCGAAGAACCCGACCCAAGTCCTTTTTAAATATATTATATTAATATAATAAAAAATATAAAAATATAAAAAATATATTTTTAAAAATAATAATATTAAAATATTTAAAAAATAATAAAAATTTAAAAAATCTAAAAATTGTAGGTTTGTTTAGAAATTGCAATATCTTGCTTTCTTAGTATAATTAGCCATTTATTTGCTCGTATATTGACTATATTGCATGATTAATTTACCTGTTTAACTATGTTTGCAATTGCTTAGTGGCACGTGTTTAATTTTACTGCAATTAGGATCTTGGTAGCTATGATTGTTACTTTAATGTTTGTGCATCCACATGATCACCTCACATGTTAGTGGATAGGTATAAAATTAATCCAAATTGCTTGACAAAAATCATTTCTTTTAAAATGAACAAGATTAGGTGCCGAAATGGCACTAATTGGTCAATTAGTGTAATTAAGTCCCCGACCCTAAATTCTTTGGTTGCGTAGGAAGTGAGGTACACTCCCATGCTTCACTTGGTTTCTAGCCGACCTCAATAGGTTAGTGGCGACTCCATTTTTGTGAAATTTTCTTAAGAATATCTAAATGTCACGCGAGGTATGGGCTTGGGAGAGCTTGCACCTAATCATGAGCCTTAGGCCTGTCCTTTAGGCAATACCCCTAAACATGTTCCCTCCCTCGGAGGGAAGGTCGCGACATGAACCATCACAGAAGAAACACTTATAAGAGCGTACCTTCCTTTGTCCTCCTTCGCTCGACTTCGCATGAGCCTTGTGAGAACCGGCCGGTGGTCTACCTTCAGTTAGGCGGTTGTATCTCCCCCGATCTCCCCCATCAGTGGCTTTATTCTTTGGATGAGAGTCTGATTGGGATGTGGAAGGCGCTTTATACTTCACGAACAATTCGGCCACTATCATGGTCGTCATGAGATCTCCCACATTGAATCACTTCAGCTCCTACTTAGTCCATGGCTTGAGACTACTCATGAACTAGTGGTATGCTTCGATCTCGTTTATCGAAGGGATTTTGAGTAGCACCTCCGAAAACTAATTGATGTAGTCGCATACATCACCCCTTTGCTTGAGACGCTTAAGCTCGTCATGAGCTTCTTCGTCCGCATAAGCAGGATAGTAGTTCCATTGGAACTCCTCGACGAATCTACCCCGTGTCATGATAGGATCTCCACACCTATCATCCTACTAACGACGCCACCATAACAATGCATTATCGGCTAAGTATATAGATGCAGTGTTTACCCGTGATTAGTCGTCATTGATCCTCATGGCTTGGAAGTACCGCTCCATATACTATAGGAAATTGTCCACATCTTTGGCCACCCGCGAACCTGTGAATTCCTTCAACTTGGGTGCGTTCATTCGTGTACTTTGCATGGTGATCACCTTGTTCACATGTGCAACTTCCAATTCGGTAAGCTTCCCCTTTAGTTCAGCTATCTCCATGCACATAGCCGCCATCATGGCCTCCGGGTATTCATCCCGTTGTGCGAGTTCTTCCCTTAGGGTTCCCAGCAACTCGTGTCGGAGCTCTTCCATGCCGGTCTTGAGCTCTTGCACCTCAACTACGAGCTCCTCCCTTCCGGCATCCATTCCATCCACGGTCTGAGTCAGGTCATTGACCGATCCTTAGATATCAGTGACAAACAACTCTAGCTTTGTCATCCGATGCGCAAGGTCCCCCGTTGGATCCCTTGAACTCAAACCACCACAGCTCTTCTTTCCCTTGGTAGTGCCCTTCTCAGCATTCCTCCCACGATCAACGTAGTCACCACCCATGGCGAGCGCCTCATTGGATCATGGATCAGCCATTGCACTTCGAATGAACTTGGCTCTAATACCATTTGTCACGAGCCGATCGATCTAGCGTTCCCTTTGCCCATGCGGCCTTAGGATTTCTCCCAAGCAGCCTTTCTCACACTCAATTCACAAGAATCTTTAGAGAGAGAAACTCTAGAGAGAGAAGCTCTGGATTGTATTACTTATGAATGAGATCAGAATAATGGGGGGGGAGGAGACCCCTATATATACAAATACAAGGCAAACTGTATCCGTAGATCTCTCCTCGATCTAACGGTGGTGATCATATCTTCCTAACTATCAACTACCCGCATTTATTACATACGAATATAATTACCGTATTGCCCGCCCTCAAGAGTATTCTAGAAGACTCGAGAAAACCCTAGGACTCGGGGATACAAGCCGAGGGTCCCTTAATCCATGGATGTGTCATGACCATCCCTTAGAACCCTCTTAGAATAGCTTTCTTGCGGGCCGTGACACATGACTCTACCTTTCATGTTTTTCCACAACTTCTTTGGATTATTCAATTAAGTTGTGAGTAAGTGGGCGAGGCATACATAAAATATGAGAGAGGAAAGAGAAATGAAGAGGACAAGAGGAGAAACTTTTTTTGGCGTTTTAGTCGCTTGGATATTCTAGGATGAAGTTGAAATTGAGACAAAATTGTGGGGGCAGGTAGATATCATGAATTTGCATTCTCTTTTGCAACCAATCATGACCTAAGTCTTTCAGTTATTTATATCCAAGACAATCTTTAAAAAGTATTCAATTGCTTGATCCAGAATGTGTGATGGGTATGTCTTTTTGGAATTAACTTATTTAGATGATTCAGTTCCTTCTTCAAAAGTAAGAGAATTATGTGTATCTAGCTTGTAAGTAACAGGCAATCGTGTAATTATTAATTAATACATCTAAATATAGGTAATTAAAATGGGTATTTAGATATTTTATTGCATTTTGCATTGTATTCATTACGGAGCATCTAAAACCATAGGACTACTGCTTTGAATGATGTTTATTTTTTTATTTATATAAATGGTCTAATACTACTTTAACATTTGAAATCTCTAAGTTGATAATCCGAACCATCCCACCGCACACTCTACGCACAAGATCAGTGCCTCCTTCTCTAAAAAAGCGTAATTCCAATTACAACCACGTCAAGTTACAATTGTGGGGTTGGAGTTATTATATTTGTAATCTTCTAATTCACTCACATGCAAATTACTTTAAAATCGTTGCTTGATGCTTTGTACTATTTATAGACAACAACCGAAACAAGTATTTCAATAATACCAAGTATTTCTAATATAATTAAATGCTACTAATGTGTGTATTGGTTGAGTAATACCAAGTACATATGCACAAGCTGACATGCAAATTATATCAATAACAACACAGAGATTTAATATTAGGAGTGCCCTACCACTGTCTTGAGTACTCTGTTAGGGTGGATAAGATATTGGACGTTGAAGATGTCTACAATCTACAAGGATCTTGAGATAAGCTAAACATATGGAAGAACCTTGATCAATGATGAACAAATTGAGAAGAATAGGGATGTTCATGATAGTTTGGAAGGACCAAGGTAAGGTGAACAGTTAGATGGACTCGATAAACAAGCCTAGAACGAGAATGTTTGGTAAAACTTGAAAGGAACATGAAGGAGAATAGCTTTGTAGAATAGAATCAATCAATATACTTAGAAGGACTAGAAGAAAGATCAGTATTGTTATTAGGAGCAACGGATTGTTATTAGAGCAGCTTTCTCTATCATATGAAGTGGAAGACTATGATGACATCGATGACTTGTGTGAGTTTAGTGAAAATCTAATGAAGATCTCGACAAGAGGAGAAAAAGTGTGATCTAATGAGGATTTGATGAAGACTTGGAGGTATTGTTGTCAATCTCTCATCAATTAGAATTCTTTGGAAGTTGACATAGTTACAAGGATCATTGAATGATTGATTGCAAGTCATTCCATATAGTTTGTTAGTGGATAGCATCAATAATGTCACGCCTCGATCTGCATACGGTCGCGTGACGTCCCTCGCTCAACACACTTTATTTATCCTTTGGTCATTCGATTGCGATGTCCTAAGAGGCGTCGCTGATCCAATTCGCAATAACAATAAATGCACAAGCATAAACATAAAAAAATCTCTAACCATCATTCAATAGGGATAATTAAAAACATAATCATTTATTTATGCATCATAAGTCAACATTTCATACACATTAAGTTTTAAAGTTTAACAGCTAGCTTCATCACATCTAACACGTCCGATAGCGCTGCCACAACCTTCTACAAAAGGGACCGTGGTACGCCTACATCTTTAATACTACGAGGATGGTCCAAAAAGTGTTAGCAACCTCCGGGATCCATGGCTCCAGCTCAGTGATCTACTCAGGGTTGAGCTTGGGGCCAGATACTTCCCTATCGGGAATGTTCCCATTCTTAGCATCTCAACTAATGCCTCCCCCTGAACCTTTGACACTCGGCGGACTGTCGAAGCTGTGGATGGGACCCTGGCTCTTGTTGCCCACCCAAAAGTATCAGGCCATGAATCAGTGTGGCACAAGGTTAGATAGACCTTCGTTGACCCAGATGATTGTGACATAACACATGTAATGCGCATTAAGCCCTGCTGATATAGGTTTACTCCATCACCTCCCGACTATACTTAATGGGGAGGCCAAAACGTATATGACAGAACGGCTTAGCCATTCTTAGGGCCTGTAAACATTTCAACAAACAAATATGAGATAGACTCAATGAGTGAACTTCCTAAACCTCACATAGAGAAGTCGTTCACCTTAAAAGCGCTCTAAACAAGCAATTATCTATTAATGACAAAATATGGCAACACTCCTCTAGCTTTACCCTCACTATTCTCATAATAACGAGTCTACTATTCAAAGCCATCAATATAGACACATAGGCAATACCAAAACACATTGTCCATGCTCATGCCAAACATATGAATGCGCATTATGGTTCAAATGCTCATGCCATGCAATAATCCGAACATGAACACATACGAATCTCATGCACTTTCCATACAAGTATGTCCAGATTATTACAGTCATTCAGGACCTAAGGTTAACTCGAAGGTTCGCAATCATCCAGCATAACCAGGCATTGTCTCACCCCATCAAGCACAACATTGTCCTATGTAAAATGCATTAGGACGGTCATTCCTATAAGGAGTTTCGTTCTGAAATCCATTCGCAAATGGCATCCTGTTGACTTGGTAGCATCCGAACTTAATCAGATATCATCTCGTGTAAAATGCATAAGGATAGGTTCACACTCCGCGTAAAACGCATCATAATCTTAGGTGATCACGCGGACATACCCCAACACAATCCATTTCTTATCTTTCTTATTTAATCAATGTGATGCCTATGCGATATGCAACTTCATTTGCCATATGCCATTATATCATACACATGCATCACATTATATCATACAAATATGCACCATTTACTTCTTAAACTCATGGCATATAAACTACTTATCAAAGTAGAATAAAGTCATCATAATTGACAATACATTCACATAATTTATAACGTGCTATCAAATCCATCACATAATCCATCTTTTATTTATATAACATATCACCCTACCATAACGTATTCTAATAACATGCCACATTACAACGTCACGTCGTATAGAACACACGTGACACGTACATCACATAATACGTATCTCACATAACACATATAACTCATAATCCATATAACATGCTTAACATATAATCCGTACCCCACATAAGCCTATATCACATAATAACATTTCATCATATTATGGCATAATAAACAACATATCAATTTCACTTATCATAAACCGATAACACCGATAACTTATTGCCTTAAACGTGATAGCCTATCACCAAAACCTGATAACTTATCATCAACAATCCTGTTGTCATTTAAAATCTGATAACCTATCGCCCTAGGCTCGATAGCTTATCACCCATGATAACCTATCGCTAAAAGTCTGATAACCTATCGCTTCGAAGCTTGATAACCTATCGCTAAACGTTTGATAACCTATCTAGGCCTAATAATCACATATCACACAACATTTACTTATCACACTAAAAAATCATCATTTAACCACAATCAAGCCCTAAACTACTCCTAAAGTGCAATGATAACCTTAATCAAGAGTTAGAAAACCACTCACAACTATTCGAGCTTTGAAACATGCTGGGGGAAGGAACAACAAGATCGGACAACAGTTGGTCTCACATCCACAGTGTGTGGGTGAGCTGGACAGCGGCCGAATGGCAATCCGGCGGTCACACAACGGTGGTCTGGCCGCCATTCAGCATTGGCGCAGCCTCTGGGCTTCGCAAGGGACTACACTGGAGAAGAAACGAGGGAGAAGGAGCATGGGCAAGGGCTGCACAGCACCGAACAGCCCTTGAGGAGGCTGGTCAGTCAATTTTGAGCGGCAATTTGACGACGCGAATGGCAGTGGGTTCAAAGGACGGTTGCTGGTGAGGTAAAATAAGAGGAAACAAATGAAGAACAAGCTTGCAAAGAGAGCAATGGAGGTGTCGGTGGTGGTGAGGGAAGAGAGATAGAGAGCTTGAAACCAAAACAAGTGAGGAAATAAGAGAGAATGAGGGTGAGAGAGAGGGAACCAGCGGTGAGGGGGAGAGGGAAGAGAGAGAGTGTGATGTCAAGTCCCAGTTAATGCCCATCAAATCCCTTGAGCTCATGTCAATCAAGATGGCTTATGGAAGAAGCAAAATCCTTGCATTAAATGAGATATAGATTACACTTGATGACTAGGTTAGAACTAGATTAGGCTAGGTAGGCTAGATACCCTCTTCCTAGTCCTCTTTGCCGCCCAAATTCAAGTGCTGCCCCCTTTACTTGTCAATTTCCATCTTTGCCTTTTTGTCCTTAGTCCAATGTAAGGGGATTTCGATCATTTCACAAAGATCTCGCACTATTCATGCATTATTTACGTCCTCGCATGCATCTAATGTCAAGATCTTGTCAAAAGAGGGCTTGATGGACTTGAAGGGCCCATGGGCCTCCCTTGGCCGCCCAACCCTTGGGTGTGTGGGCCTTGGGCCACCCACTTGGGCATGGGCCCATTGGGTCCCCCCATGGCCCATTCCCATTTTTCTGCACTTGTACGTCCTTATCAATGAAAAATTGAGTTTTCACTCTAAAGTGACCTTTTTCGATACTCTTGTGGTTTATTGATCCTCAAGGTCATCTCATCCAACAATCGCTTGTCGAGACAATTCCATTCTGAAAAACTGTGTTGAAACAAGGATATCACAAATAAACTAGTAATAATCTAGATCGTGCAAATATTTGGTCTTGGAAAGTACTAGTCACTTGATCATTTGATTATAACATTAATCAAAATGAATATAGTGGTTAACAAAGTTTGAAATCTAGAAATGACCACCAAAGTTGATTAGGAGTTGTTTGGGCAATTATGAGCAAGACACATACTAATAGAAGTACACTAAAACTATTCTAATAGACCACCAATATCAAGGAGACGTTGCTGATGTTAGAGAGTTATTCTGATGACTTCTAGCAAGGTTTTGCTATTGGCAATGGTAGAACCAATGGCTACTTAAGGATTTCAATTAGGAGTGGTCATTTGAGGATGGATGGTTATACATTAAGTATAAGAGAAGGTGAGTCATGTGTTTTAAGTGTTCTTCTTTGCTTTGTTTATGAGGATATTAACGATGTACTCTTGATGTCAATGTTTGGGTCATGCCACTATTTGCAATTAGTGACAAGAGCAAGTGTACAAAAGTGATAACAATACGTGAGTCCTAATAGTTTAATTTATTGGAAAGACGGTACTTGCTGATTATAACTTTTCTTAAAGATTGCTAGTGGATTCTAGCTTTGTTGTGGCTGTTAGTGTTGAGAGGGACGTAAACTTAGGGATAAAGCTGAAATATTATATATTTGCTTGCAATATCGTCTATCTCTTCACTAATAGCATCACAATTTATTTATGCTGATATTTGAAATTTAATTTGTTATATTCTGCAAAAAAAATTCATAGTTCTAAACCAACCTATTCACTCTTTTTAGGTAGTACTGTTAGCTCCAACACCTAGATCCTCTTAATCTTTCATAATGGGGTGGAGGATTGGGGATGGAGCAATAAGATTCAATCCTCAATTTTTATTTTGTAATTAATGTATTTAAAGTCCTAAAATTTAATGTGAAAGTATGACTGAATTTTAAAATTCTTATATAATGCAATGCATCACAAGAATTCCATTTCAAAAAGAAAACATCATCTTAACGTAGTCAAGAAGAAAGATGATATATGGCTCAAGAAGTGACATTACATGAGGCCATTGGATCATTTAATGTCGGTGGTGAATGCGCGTTGCAAATTTGGCTTTGTTCCACGTGCCAGGCCGCAGAATTGGGTCTAATCCACATGCAGGGCATGGAAGCTCTGAATACTCACCGCCAACACCTTCTTTGTCCTTTATCCAAGCCAGCTCTACAAGTTAGCAAACACAAGCAGAAAAGAGAACTTCTGTTATGCCTTGATTAATCAAAACACGCCCAAGAATTTCGACAAGGCTACCGAGGCGTCCTTTGGATCGAAGGACAATCTAGGAGGAGTGCAGGCACGGTGGACTGAATGATGTTTTCCCCAGCTTTTGGCGGCATTCAACATTTTTCTAACTTGGTGAATGCTGACAATTCAGGCAAACTATCCATAGATGTGCAAAAAACAATTTCTGCCTTCTTCAAAATATTCAACTCTTTCAAGCCTTCGACGGCTCTTAACTTTTGACAAGACCAAATAGAGAGACGCTGTAGATTTTTCAACTTCGACAGGTTAGGCAATTTTTCAATTGCATAACAAAAACTAATTTTTAGAGACTTCAGAGATTCCACTTCCCCCAAACCTGGAATCTCTGCCAGTTTGGTTAAACGATGGAGATATAATGTTTGTAGCCTCTTCAAGCATGATAGATCGGGTGTGCTGTCGATGAATTCGCACCAAGATATCTTCAATTCCCTTAAGCCCTCCAAGTATTTAAGTATGGGCAAGTGTGGCATCGGATAGTTACTGATTTGGAGAACTGACAAGCTTTTGAAGCCAAAAAAATCAGGCAATTGCGGGATGCAGCTAAGTTTCAAGGTTGATAAGCCACGTGGAAGCCGATGGATGGACTGCGCGTCCTTCCAAAGCGAGATAATCTTGTTCGCTTCAGAGAAAAACCCTTCTTTTTCACTCCCGTAGTCAATACGTATAAAATCTTTGCTCACTTCGAGATGATCTAAATGAACCAGGCTCGAGAGGTCAGGAAGAACAGGGATATCAGCAGCTTCAACCACTAGACATTTCAAGCTCAAGGGAAGCTTTGGCAACGGGAGAAGCCGGCGACCTGAAATTGTCAGCGTTTGGAGACAGAAGAAATCACCGATCTTTCTCGGCACAGTAGAGATTGGGCTCCCATTTAAGTCCAGGATCCTCAGACGGTTTAGGCTCCACATTTCCCATGGGATTTCATCCTTGAGGCGCCAACAATACGAGGCATTGAGCTCTTCGAGTGTCTCCACCCTTCCGAGCACACAAGGTATCGTGTGTATCTCTGTGGATGCCACGTTTAAGACTTTTAGTCTCTTTAGATTTCCAATGGAATCAGGGAGAACACTGATGTTTGAATTCATTATATTTAACTCAACCAATGATTCTAATTCTCCAATAGAGTCTGGAAGCTCTATTAGATTATAGCAATCAGTCAACCACAAACACGTAAGATTTGTTAACTTTCCAATAGAGTAAGGAAGTTGGTGGATACTATAGTTACTCAAAGTTTGAAACCTCATCAAAGATTTTAGATTGCCCAGTGTCTCAGGAAGCTTGAACGATTCGGATAAGGATGACTCGGTAGTTTGGGGCACGATAATCTCCGACAAGCATTCTAGAGAATCGATTTCCTTGGGCAACCCTTGAAGGGAATGGCACCCCTTGATATCTAAAGTCCTTAGTTGTCTTAGCTTATTGATTGACTTGTCAATCGTAGCCAATCTCACACACCAAGCGAGAATCAATTTCTCCAACTTGCCAAACTTGGAAAAATTGGGTGTCTTGGTTAACCTCTTGCATCCCGTTAAATCTAGAACTTTCAACTTTTTCGCCTTCTACAATGGATATAAAAGGCAATTACATGCCCAAGAAAAGCATGAGAATACAATAGCATACAACTACCTAACAAATGTGAATTGATAGAATTTTAAGCATACATGAGCGAGGTGTGTCAGTACCTTGATTTGCCTCCATCCACCCCAATTGTGGGTGATGTTGCTTCTCGAAAGGTCAAGCACGACCAAATTCACCAGGTGAAGATTCACGGCTGAAAGATTGAATGGGCAATGATGCCAAGACAGCCATCTCAGATTACGAAGAAGATTATTGAAGTTGCCTACGAAATTCATTCTCCGCCCTCCAAGGAACCTCAGCTGTGGCAGACGGGATAATTCTCCAGGTGTTAAGTCATGACTAATACCTATACTGAGTGCTCGTACAACTTGTTTTTCCTACCAGCAGCAGCAGAGAATAAAGATGAGCATACAACGATATTAGTAGTTCTTCTCCGTCACCAAATAATTTAATCAAACGCAAGGTTGTAACAAAACAATATTCATTTTTTCTATCAATTTAAAAATAAGAAAAACGAAGCATGTTTAAAATCTTCATTCGGGGTTGATTTTTCTATCTTTTTACAGACTAAACACCTTCAAGGCAACACAAAAATCTTCAATCTCGCATCGGAACAAGAAACAGATAATTTTAACTAATCAAACCGCGCCGCAGCTTTCTACTCGTCTCACATGGCTTAGGCATGAAAACATATACTTCTATAGCTTATAAAGTTGCTTTCTGTTTCTTTATAAATTAGTAAACAAAGAAGGCCATCAACTAATAATGCCGATTTTAAAGCACACAACAAGAGATTTTGCTTGGATTGACTATATCTTCTACTCTTAATAAGTTTTACCTCATTGCTTCTCAGTATGTCTAAAGTATTCTCATCAATCGACACCCAAATGCGCTTTCCAGCATCTTCAACATTGTCTTTTTTGACAATGTACCTTCCTAGATCTCGAACTTCATCATGCATCCAAAATCTATTGTCCTCATCGATCTTTATCAATGACATGAGCAGAAGAACATCAATCACGCTGCGTGAAGAATAGCCACTATTACGCCACATGTAGTCTGCATAAGTCTTTTTCTCCCCGATGCAAAAACATGCTATGTCTAGAAATATGGCTTTTTCTATATCATCCAATTTGTTGATACTTATCATCAATGTTTGTCGAACGTCTGTACATGGGGCTTGCTTTAAGTCCTCCAATGTCTCATCCCATTCCGATCTGGCTGTGGAGGCGAAAAGGGAACCTACGACTTCCAAAGTCAAAGGAAGCCTTCCTACGCTTGAAACGACTTTTTCTGAGAATTTGTAGCAATCTTCTGGAGGAGTATCACTTCTAAAAGCATGCTTACTAAAAAGCTGAATCGCTAAATCAAAGGGCATCTCCTTTACTGAGTAATCCATGTAATAGCTAGGTTGCCTTTGGTTGTCTTTATTTCGTATTATCCTTATGTCCCTAAGTGTGACAATGATCCTACTTCCACTCCCAAACCAATCATAGCTTCCTACCAAGTTCTCAAGTTGCTTCTTCTCGTCCACATTGTCGACAACAACCAGAACTTTTGCTTTGCCAAGTCCTCTTGTTATGCGATCAATCCCGTCGTTGGTGTCATACATTTCTTGAGTCAAGTTCGAGCCCAATGTTTCAGACAGTAGTTTCTTTTGCATGTCTAAAAGACGATGACTTTGGACATCTTCAAGGAAACTACAATAATCAAATTTAGACCGGAGTCGGTTGAAGATAACACTAGCAAGAGTTGATTTGCCAATACCACCCGTCCCATGGATTATAATGAAACGTACATGGTCATCAGAGTTAATATCCAGCAGTTCCTCGATATATTCTAGATCATTCATTTCAACTAGATGGTCAGGAAGAGTTCTATTCTTCCCCTTCAGCTTAAGCAGAACCTCTCGAACAATTAGTTTTATAAGTTCACCATACCTGCCAATATAAGCTAAATATATTAAGAAAGATTTACAACGGCAGCAATTTTTCAAATAGCATATTTGAATCCATTTAAATGTAAACATCTCAAGTTACAATGAAAATTATCTAAGTTATAAAGGACTCGAATTAATTGATGTGGCTGGCCAGATTCCCATTGGTTGGATTGAAATACCAACTACTGCCTAGACTTTCTTAGGAACTGGAAAGGATTAGGATATTGATCAAGAGAAAGGAATGATTGGATTTTGTGATTGTTTCTATGCTTACAAAAAATGTGAAACGAAGGAATTTAGTCCATTTCATATATGATTGAAGAAGAAAAAAGAGTAGAAAGCAATGTAATTATATCGTTATGACTGTTTTATCCGTCTACTTATTCATAGAATATATAAATGAAATTTAAGTTAAGAAACTTTGGCATGTTTAAGATTCAATATGAGCAACAATTAACTCATGTTATAGATGAGAACTGGGAGACTTCATCGAGATACCGTCAATCTAGCCATTACCGTCGAGATCTTAGCTTAGACACATCTAGGGATGCTGCCTCCAGATCTTGAGGAGACGTTAAAGAATGGTGACTAGCCAAGCTTGGGTTTTATTTTTTGGAAAGTTTAGTGCACACGTGAGCAATTAAAGAGCCGATCAATTTGTGACAAGTGTCTGAGCGGCAGCGTCGACATTGTCACTAAACTTCTCCCATTTTCAAATCAGTTATGAACCAAGTAAGGGTGTGATGCGAGATTATTGCTTCTAGGAACCATCTATATAATACTTGTTATTTTGAAAACTAATAGAGTTTTAATAACAATTACTCTTATCGGATTTTATTTTTTTAGCCAAAACTCTGTTGGGTTTAAAAATATAAATCTGTTACATTGTTTGGTTTCATGAATAACATATGTAATAAACGTGGAATACCATCAGAATTTCTGAAATACTCCTAAAATCAAAATTATGAAACGTATGGCTGTTAGTGCAACTCAACGTGCTGTTAATGTTTCGCGAGTCTTTTTTTTTTTCTTTTGCAAGAAGCACCATCAAAACGCTAGGGAGAGCCGTCATATTTTGTAGATAAAATTCACCACCATAGCAGTCTATACAGTTCCCTTAATAGTAGTAGAGAAGATGTGACTAGACCTGAGTTTCCTTTTTCTTCATGAAACTAATAATTTAATGTGCTGGCAACATTTGGAGATTGATCAAACAATCATATGCTAGTAGTACAAAATCAGGATGTTCGATCTCCAGTGAATAAGCATTAATATTTGTCTGTTTGTTGCTTCCGTTTCCTTTCTCCTAATTTGTTGAAAATTATTTATTTTGCGGTCTTTGACAACCAAACAAGATGCTAACTCAACATTCAACAACGTGACCATGACATAGCATATGCATGAACCTTCTTTCAACTTACATATCAATTATAGATAAATTAATAACTTGAAGAGTAGATTGAATATGATATAAAAGTCGATCTATATCCTTAAATGTATAACTTGACTAATTAAGTCCTACCTTACAAAAATAAATGCTTCACATGTTATATTAAAAATATAGCTAAAAAACAAGTTGAAAAATTTACCCTTTTCCTTCAAGCTTCCAACCTACTCTTGTCGGAACCTCAACGAGAGCATCTCCCCAGCGTTTTACTTCACGTGAGTCGTACTTCTTCTCATGCTCGGAGAGGGCAGCTCTGTACAATTTGGTTTTAAGTTTTACATCATCTATCTCCACGTCCAAGAAGATAGGGAGGATCTCCTTTTTCCCATTTGATTTTGAAGTGCAATCTACCATATGCGCAACCTCACGAAGACACCATGGACTGGAAGCAAAGCCCTTGGAGAAGATGGGGATATAGATTTGAGAGTCGTTAAGGGCTCGCAAAAGCCCTCCCTCAATCTTTTGACTGACCGAGAGCTCTTTATCGTCTTTGAAGACACGGATTCCTTTCTCCACCATGTCATAATAGAGGCAACTAGTAAAGTTATCTCGAGTATCTGGTCCCCTGAAACTCAGGAATACTTCAAACTCCATTCCTGAGGTGTTAGTGGCTAGAGCCATCACACGTTGCAAACGAGACTTGAGACAGGACCTAGCTGAATGAAAATTGTCAATGAGCTTGCTTTAGGCAGGATATCAATCAGGGAAGGTTTGAAAACAAAAGAAAAAAATACAGGCGGTAGTTATGATTAGCCAGGATTTACAGCTATCAATTGGTGATGGCAAACTCTGAAAGAAATCGAAAATACAGCACCCCAAAATCGAAACATTGGACCAAGAAATTGAAAACGAGACAAGAGAGTACCTAGTGGGCTGATTGAAGGCCGATCAAGCAAGGCAAGGGCGCGACCTGCGAGATCGAGGGAGAAAGGAGACGAGACGGCGACTTAGGCAAGACTGGAGAGACATCGGAGGCGCAGCTGAAGACTAGCGAGAGAGAGGGAGATGGAGAGGGGTCAAAATCCATGAGAACTAAAAGGACAATAATGCAATTGAAAAGAGCGAAAAGAAAAAACAAAGCAATAGTTAAAGAAAAGGGCAATGCTTATGTAACGGTACTGTTATCCTTTCAAAATAACGGTGCACTCTTGGCCACAAATTGCTGACCGTATTACAAGAAGATTTTTCAAGCTAGTCTCATCATTTTTCTCATTTCTTCCAATACTTTCTTTTGAGAAGAAGGATGAAAGATGTGGCCTTCTAGTGAATGACCACTTTCCACACTGCTCCTTGATATATTTGATCATTCGAAGAGTAAAAACAAAAGACTTCTCCGTTGTCTAACTAAAGTAACTCCATTGAACCCTTTCTATGAAGCTTCTCCGTGAGATGCAACTCAGCCATATGCCCAAAAAAAAAAAAAAAAAAAAAACAAAAACAAAACCATCTTCGTTATCTTACAATGTTGCTGGTTGTAGACATATGTATAAAATTAATAAATTCAATTTGTTATGATTTTGGTAGAAATATGACACATATTGTTCTTTAAAATTTTCATTATGACACATCTCGTATCGTAAAATGTGAGTCACATTTCGAATATTCTACATTTGGTTAGACTAAAAAAAGTTAGAATTCATAAAATTAGAAAGAATTGCACTTAAAATATCTTGCACTTGGGGAAGACAAAATGTCTTAACGTCATAAATATAAGAGATTGCTTCATGAAGTTTTACACTTGATTACAATCAATGTTCCAAAATATGGTTTAGCCAATTCAATCAAGAACTTGCCCTTAGTCATGTCCGATGATCACTAAGACTTGAATTGGTCCAAATTAGATCAAACTGGCTTGAATAATGTTCAACAATCGAACTGACAAACTACAAAAATATTCAATCGCATTGGCTAATCTTGCAGGTTGACTTTCCAAAATATTCAAGAAGGAATGAAAAGAATGTTCTCCTTAAAAGCCTGTCAGCAATTTGTAGCCGATAATATACCACTGCTTTGAAGAAATAATAGCACCGTTAGATAAGTATTTCCCAATAAAAAAATAATAAAAAAATTGAAGGAAGGCATGGAGTTTCTCAAAATGGCGAACAACTTTTTAGAAACTGGATCGGAAGGTACCTTTGCCTGTCCTAAGATAAGTAAATAACAATGAACCTGCCTTTGGGGTCAAGCACGTAAAATTTTCCGGTGGGTTGTCCCATTTATCAACTTTTTTAACCATGAAAAAGGGTATCCTGATAACACAGAGATTATTAACGGAGGTTCTACATGTTAAGAAAACTTCCAAATGTGTTTTGAAGATTGACAAAACTTTCCTCAAGTATTTTATAATTCTGATGATAACATTTCTAAGTAACATTATCGGAACAAATTAATAAACTCGTATCCGTTAGATTAGAGTCTTGCTAGAGATCTATCTTAATCTTGATAATTAGGAACGTCATATGAGTTGTACAAGGATTATTGTAAGATGTTACAAGAAGATCTCGAATCTTCGCGCAAGGCTAGGAAATTGGTACGGATTTTTTGTTTTATTTATTGATTCTCCAGGAGAGATTAATATTGCAATAATCTTTTATGATTAGAGAAAATTGGCTAGTGAAATCCAACTAATAAGCTGTTAACATGAGAGAGTAGACGTAGGTTTATCATAAGCTGAACCACTATTGTTATGTGCAATTTTCTCTATCCTTTAGTCACTCATTTGTTCTATTTATTTCACGTAGTAAAGATTTGATCAATGCATAGTTCTTCAGCAGACGTTATAGAATATTTGATCACTACGAAGTCTTACTTCAGACTTTGTTTTTTCGCGATATTGAACTTTGTTGTTTTTAATTTGTCATTAATTGTTTATAATCATCTATTCACTTCCTCTAGGTGATAGTTTTAACCCTAACAACACAAACAAATCATGAAATTGGTTGGATTCTCTTACATAATCAATACTCATACTCGATACTAACACCAAACAACATACAACATATTTTTTACATGTCGTGCGTGCATATAATTTGATTCACGTTAAGCTCTATCCATTTTCCAATAAAATTGATATGTTTGTAAGGGGAAAAAATGATGATTAAAATTTTCAGAGGAACAAGCCCAGCTCATGATTACTCCCTTCAATTGATCTCTCATTTGCCAAAGCTCGTTGAATCAACATAACATTCAAAAAAATCAAGCTATCTGTGCCAACTAAAATGAATAGAAGAATGAGGGACGAAGAAAAGGAAGTGCAGGCTTTGCCATCGGCACTATGAGGAGAATAAAGAAAGCGACGAAGTGGTGGTAGTTCCGCCGTCTCCCAACCCTCAATCTCAACAAACAACCGTCACCTAACGTTCCACTTTCCACGACTTTCATTTTTCTTTTTTCTTTAATTTTGTCTTTTTTCTCCTTTTAAAAAAAAAAAAAAAATCTTTGGTCTTTCTTAACTTTTTAAATTTTTAATTTTCGTGATGTGATGCCACATTAGTACCGTATCAGAGCCATGTATGCAAAAAGAAACTATAGAACGCCAAGTCAAATTTTGAAATCCATGTTATCATATCTAGTTGTGAGCTTACTAGAAGGATTAACTTGCACTCAACAAAAAAAATTTAGAACTTGACTACATAAATTCAAAATTTAGGATTTGACCACATACTCAGCCAAATATTCAGGACATTTGGTGTAATTTTACTTATAAGAGTCCAAAACGAGAACTAGTGTAGTGGATACCCAATATTCTTATAAGATAATAACAAATAGGGGATATCGAAATAAAAATTCCATTTGATTCCCATCCTACATCAGTCTCCTCCACTGAGAAGAACTCTGCTATTGACAGGTTCATCTCTTTTCTTGATTTGGCCTATCCTTCCACAGCTGCAGAATAAACGTGTAGATCAGCAGCAAAAATAGCATATGAGCTGTGAGGACAAATTTACCCACCGACAAGCGCAAGGAATGTGAGAACATGTGGAACAAGGTCGCTATTTTCAGGCCATGTCCATGTATTGATCACATGAAGCTTCCCCTTAACTCCCTGTGAACCCCCCATGTAAACGCAAGAAAACTGAAAACGCGTGGCCTGACTCCATTAAATGTTGGCAAAAGCAGGATAGACACGTTCATGACTTTATATCTTTCTTGTTTTTCCACAACTGTTTTTTTTTTTCCTGACAATTCAACTCAATTGCGAGTAAATACATGAAGCATGTGTAGGAGATAAGAGAAGAAAGAGACATGAAGAGGACAGGAGACTTTTGCAATGGGGACGAAACTTTTGGAGTCTTCTTAGTTGCTTGGATGTCAAGTTGAGAAAGACAGGAAATTGTGGGGACAAGTAAATACAATGAATTTGCATTCTCATTGTATGTAAATGTTTCACATCTCTAGCAATGTTTTTGAATTTTCTGTAGGCTTCATAATTGATTCCACAAGTTCTCAAGCTCCAAAAGAGTACTTGAGTCAATTATGTAGGATCACTCCTCAAAAAATTATTCAACATGGTTGTCTTATGAATTTTCCAGCGACTACTAAAACGATGATAAAATAATCAAAGGTTAATGATATCTACATTTGAAGGATTATGTTGAGAAAACGTCAAATGTTTTGATGGACCTCTAAATTACAGAAGGTGAACAAAGCACAAGACACTGTTTCGTTGTCAAAGAGTTTTGAATGTGGACAATCAATTCGGTAAGACCTTGGTACAAGCAGTGAATGGACAATAGGACAAAATAGTAACAAGAAACCTGGATGAAATTACAGGCAAAAAGTGGATGATAAAAAAGACATGGTGGATTTCTACAACACTTGGTGAAAAGATTCATCTTCAACATTTTATTTGAATTCAAATTGGTGTTTTATAACTGGTTCAATTGTTTGATATATGTGGAAAATAGGTAAGTTAGAAAAAATAGATTATCTTTAATTTCAAGAAATGTCCGGTGAGAAAATCTAAATTGCATTGAAATTGAGATTACATTGAAAGGAAAGGCACCTACACGTCCACATTATGCACCATACCATCTTCATTGACCCATGCTTCATGCGTGACTCATCATCACCTTGAAGTAAACACAGGTCCATAATCATAAATCCCAACTTTCCTTAAAGAACTTCATCTAGCATGGCCATCAAGGAACTTTTAGTGATACATATCCAAAGTAAAATTCTCATTTCTTTTTTTAATAATAAAATTCTTATTTCTTTATTTTTCCTTTTCTGTTTTCTTCTCTTTTTACTCTTTTTTTAATAATATTTTAATTTTATTCTAATATTACACTCCGATTACATATTGTATTATTTTATTTTTCTTTTAAAGAATATCTTTACTTGCCTTCTGTACCATAACAGCTTACATTTCCCTTTTTAACAAATTGGCTTCCCTTTCCATTTCTGTAACTCGTCCGTCGGGAGAGACATGTGGAGCCCATCCGTTGCCGGTTGCACACAAGTGGGCCCCACGTACCAGAATAGACAAACGAGAATGCAGAATTACAAATACAGCCCCCACAGAAGCCAGATAAGCAAAATACCTATATGTGCAGGACCCACTACATCTCGCGGCAAGAACGAAGTTTCACAAAATGTCCTTAATTCAAAGGAAGTCTACTCAATATATTAGCAAAAAATACAGAAAAATAAGATATACTCAATCAAAATGGAATAAGTGCGGATAATACTTTAATTTTAAAATTATATCTAAGAGTATACCAATTGCTGAAAATAGAAAAAAAATTATCAAGGGTAAGTAAATGTGAACATATAATTCTATAAAAATAACTAATAATATCTTAATTCATTGATGGCTGTTGAATAATTAGGAGAGTGAAAGTGAAGAAAAAAAATTCTTTGATTATACTCTATTAACACTATTTTTGAGTAAAATAAGGGGACAAAAAATATTTTTAAATTATTAATTCAGTTTTCTAAAGTTTGCTATCTTTTGAGAGACACCTAAAGATAATTACTATAATAGTATCCACCTCTACATTATATCTCAAAATTTTTTAAAAGAACAAGAAATGACAAAAATCGATCGACACTCCTTTTCTTACAAAGGGTGTTTAGGCACTTTTGAGTTTTTTTAGGGGGTGGGTCCGTTAGACTCAACCCTCAAATGTTATTAAATATAAGTGCATCTATAATCTTAAAATTTATCGCAAACATGTGATCAAGTTATGAAATTTTCAGATAGTGCAATCAGATACTGAAATTTGTCAAATTGATGTAGTCGAATTCCTTAGTTATCTTCTTTCAATTTGGCTAATGGAAGATACGATATGACCTCTTTTCCTTTTCAAGATGAGTGGCGTCAATGTAGCACCAACAATGACCATATCATAACCCCTAGAGTCCATGTATTGAAGGGGGAGGGATCGACGAGAGGATTGCTAACCCTCGCCTAAAGTGTCGGAGACAAAGACCTTCATCTTCCTTGCCTACGTCGCATGGTTTTTGGGCCACCACTGCCGCATTGTGTAAGGGTAGGACAACCCTCGTGCAGTGGTGTGGATGGTGGCACTAGCAATGCATGACCAGGGAGGTTTGTCGGCCCTCCCTCAAAGCGCTTTGGGGTGGTGGTGTGATCACAAAGCTGGCTTTGTACCAAAAAGTCTATTTAACTGTTTGGGAATATTGGATATCCCGTATGTCTCTCTTCCACCATTACATATATCAAATTTATTACATTGATAGATAAGTCTCTCACAAGCTCAAATTAGTACAAAACATTTTAACATGGGATAAGTGCATTGAAAGTCCCATAATTTGTCAATGAAGTGTAATTTAGTCTTAAACTTTTAAAAAGTACAATTAAGTCCTAAGACTTATTACGGAAGTATAATTGAGTCATAAAGTTTTCAGAAAGTACAATCAAGTCCTAGAAATTATCAAACTAATCAAATCAAATCCTTCATTTGATAGAATTTTTTGAAAGTCATAAGACTCGATTATACTTTTTATGATAAGTTTTAGGACTTAATTGCACTTTTGAAAATTTTAGAACTCGATTGCACTTTTGTGACAAGTTTTAGAACTTAATTACACATTTTGAAAGTTTTAGGACTCAAGTGAATTTCCGTGACAAGTTTTAGGATTTCTAATGCACTTATCTCTTGTAACATTGTGCAAGGAAAGCAAGCTGTTATCAAAACAGATAATATCACCAGCATCAGCCGAAGGCTCCCTATAAGTCCAAATTGAATTTTTATCCCTCTCAAAGCAAGATAAAATTGGATCTATTCGAGAGATGGCACGGGTTGGATCTATTCAAAACATGGCACAATTTGTACATATTTCATTAAAACGTAAGACTGAAGTTTAAGAAAAAACTAGCAATTTCAGTGGGGACACGACATTGCATCCAAGGTTTCCGAATCCCGCTAGAAGAACATTAATACTCCAAAAAAAGACCTGAAATGCAAGGCATAAAAAAATTAATAATAGTTGACTTAGTCGAGATGAGGTGGATTCAACCACTAGAGCTGTATATTTTATGTGCGTATTTGTCTCTTCATGTAGATAGAAAAGATAGACAGTGGGTCGCTATAATCAAGCCATGTCCAATAATGAACAAATTATGCCTCCAATCAACTCCTTGCGAAAGCCCCATGTAAGCGCAAGGAAGGTGAAAGCCTGTGGCACGACGAATCTGTAGTTTTGGTCAAGAAGCCCACTCGAGGCTCCACCTCGTCCCATCCAAACAATCGAACCATCCTTCTTGAATTATATACTTATTTAATTTCAATCAATTGAACTATTTCTCTACTAATATCTAATTTCAAAGAAATATATTAAAAAAAGAGATTTGCACAAGATGCACGGCCAACTCTACCACAGAGACACAAATCACAAGCCGGAATGGGAAGTTGTTGTGGACAAGCAACTTATTATGCTAGCTTTGTACCGAATAGCCTGTGTGATCGACCCCATGATTCATTGCTTAGTATGCTATTTCCAATGGGGCAATCATCAAAATTGTAACAAGCTTATGATGCAATAAGTGTCCTCTCAAATGGATTCCGAAGTACCTTAGAAATTCAGAAAAAAGAAGACTATAAATGAAAAATTGAATTAGAAAAAACGTGTCATCCAAATGGCATCTTTTTAACTCATAACCTGAGCCAAGTGAGAGGGACTCCTCCCAACCTAAGTACTATAGCTAAGCAATGGCTAGACATAGATGCAAATGTCACTTAATTAGTTGGAAAATTTAGCATGGGTAAATTGCATGAAAACTAAATGCACTAGCCTGTACATTTACAGAAGTCTCAGTCGTCCACACTAAAGATCCTTCATACAAAAGTGTAAAATTAGAGAGAGGTTCTCTTCATAATTCGCGGGTACAACTTGAAGTAACGTGTTGGAAAAAATCAAAGGGGGAGACACATGCATGGCTCCCTTCCGTGTTGGTTTCTGATCGCCCAAAACGTCAAAATCCTCGCAGATGCGACAAGTGCCCCCGCAAATGGCTTTTTCCCGAGTGCCTTAAAAATTGAAAGAAATAGAAGAAAGTAAATGAAAGATTAAATTAAAAATTCTCATTTAGTTAGTTGCAAAGTTTAGCATGATTCATTGCCTGGAAATTACGTGCACTGCATGTCCATTTGCAGAAGTTCAATCATCCATCCTCAAGATCTTTTAGCATGATTCATTGCCTGGAAACTACGCGCACCTCATGTCCATTTGCAGAAGTTTCAATCATCCATCCTCAAGATCTTTTATGAGAGAGAGAGAGAGATTGAAGCGAAGGCGAGAGGGGGAGACAGATGGACGACTCTACCTTTGGTGTATTTTCACATCTTTCTATTTATTTATTTATTTATTTATTTTTGTCAATTCAACTCAATTGCGAGGAACTGGGGGAGGCATTCATAAAAGATAAGACAGGAAAGAGAGATGAAGAGGACAAGAGACTTTTGCTGCCACCCATGACCTAAGCCACCATTTGCTTTATTTTTATTTTTTTTTGGTTAGTGACCTAAGCCCACTTTAATCAGTTATTTATATTTTGCCGGACAAACTTTATATCATTTAGTTGCTGGAAATAAGAGCTTTTTAGTTGATGTACACGTCATTTCGAAGTGATCTAATTACAACTGCTTTGTTTATCCAAAAAAGATATTCAAGATATTACAGGATAAGCTCGTATTTTTATTTAATTACACCTTTGATTAGTAAGTTACATATTATAAACTTTCTCCAACTATTTCTGTAATTGTAGGCAAGGACGCTTAGATCCATCCCTAGCACCATGTGCGTGGCAGCAAATTGGGCATTACTCCATGCCTCAAAACTCGCCAATTTACTCAGGTAATGCAACGACTTTACTGCATCACGTAATTATCTCCCATTGATTTCATCGGGCAGAAGTTCAGCACAAGTGCCATAACTTGGCACGCCGGGACACTTAAGTGCCATAACTTCAAAACGGTACACTTAAGTGCCCTTTTTTTTTTTCGAGTGGGATACTTAGTGCCACCTCCGGCGACCCTTGCCGGAAATCCTACGTGACAATATTTTATTATTATTTTTTGCCTACGTGGCTCGCCGGAGCTCAAATCAGCATAAAAATTAAAAAAATTAAAAAAAAAGAAAATTTTAAAAATTTTAATTTTAAAAAATTTTAAAAATTTTAAAAAAAATTAAAAATTTTAATTTTAAAAAATTTTAAAAATTTTAAAAAAAATTAAAAAATTTAAAAGAAAAAAAAGGGGGTGGTCGAACGGGCGGCCGAGGGCCGAGCCCTCGCCGCCGCCGCCCTCCCCGCCGTCGCCGGAAGGGCCGGCGACGGAGGGGGGGGGGTCGGGGGGGTCGCGGCCCCGGCCGACCGACGGCGAGGGCCGCGAGCCCTCGCCCGGATCGGGGGCGAGGGCCCGGCCGACCCTCCCTACTCCGTCGCCGGCCCTTCCCGGCGGCGGGCGAGGGCCCGCGACCCCTCGCCGGATCCGGGCGAGGGTCGCGGCCCGCGCCTGATCTAGGGCGAGGGTCGCGGCCCTCGCCCGCATCCGGCGAGGGCTCGCGGGCCCTCGCCGCCTCCCCGCCACCGCCGGAAGGGCCGGCGACGGAGTGGGGAGGGTCGGTCGGGGTCGCCGGGCCCGGCCGGGCCGGCGAGGCCGGCCGGCCGGCGGCGAGGGTCCGCGAGCCCTCGCCTGCATCGGGGCGAGGGTCGCGCCCTCGCCGCGATCCGGCGAGGGCTCGCAGCCCTCACCGTCGGTCGATCGGGGGCTAGCGACCCCGCCGACCCTCCCCCTCGGTCGCCGGCCCTTCCGGCGATGGCGGGAGGCGGCGGCGGCGAGGGCTCGGCCCTCGGCCCGCCCGTTCGACCTCCCCCCGCCCCCTTTTTTTTTTTTTTAATTTTCTTAATTTTTTATAACTTTTAAATTTTTCTTAATTTTTAAATTTTTCTTAATTTTTCTTAATTTTTCTTATTTTTTTAATTTTTTGAATACTTTATAATTTAATTAATTTTTATATTATTATTTACACGTAGACACGAAATGGCGTCGTTTTTGCGTTTCTCCGCCATGTCAGCGTGCAAAACGACGCCGTTTTGGACCAAACTCGCCGGAAAATTGCCACGTCAGCCATTTGGCCGGATTTTCGCCGGAGTGGCACTTAAGTGTCCCATTTTACTCCGATGATGGCACTTAAGTATACCATTTTAAAGTTATGGCACTTAAGTGTCCCGGCGTGCCAAGTTATGGCACTCCAAGTGTCCTCACCTCGATTTCATCGGCTTCGGCCCATTTCATTAACGCAAAAGAAAAGGACAAAAAAGGGCCAAGAAGTGAAGAAAATACAATCACCGGGAGGGTCTCAAAGCTACACACACTTCCTCTCTTGTATCTAAAGTAAAATGGAATAACGGGATCAAACCGTACTCCTAATTCGTCTTAAGTTCGATTGAGATTTCCAAATTTGAACTGTTCAATTGTTTCCTAGAGATGTCAACGGCTGATTTGGAGCGATTAATTGAGTCCTTTATCACATTTGAATCCGCATAAGATAATCCAATCGACACCCAAGCCTTATGCCCTAAGAAACCAGCCTCTTGTCCTACTGGGCTGGACGACCACGCACCAACTCGGATTAATTCCCCCGTGAAAGCAAATCCCAGGTTATCCACGTCTGGAAGAAGACTGTAAAAACCTTCGTCCGCTACCTTGCGTATCTTGAATTTCAATGCTCGCCAACACTGAAGTACTACGGCCTTCACTCGGCCCCTTCTGTCTACCATTTGCTTGTTGCAGCGTCACACAGGATAGGTTCACTTGGAGGAGACTCTACAGGTGCATCAGAAAGTCGGGAGATGCGAACATGAACACAGCCGAGATACACAGTACAATGATGCACAAACATCTGTCAATTACACGAATGACCATGTCAGAACGTCGCGTGCAGTAAAGGAAAAACTGCTTATATGCTTTTTTTACGTGGACTACGTGAAAGGAAACTTTCATATCTTCCTAGTTCCAGTGCTGAACGACTTACTCATTAGCGCAAGGAACCAATTTTGAGTAGAGAGATGAGTAGAAGCTTATGTAGAGTACATCTTTTTTCTCGCAAAAAATCCACGTCTTTGTCTTCAATCCACTCTTTCACTTTTTGATGAGCAAAATGCCCTTCTGAATACCTGCTGCCAACTCTTTCTCTGCCTCTTTTCCAGGTCAGTTCAACAGGTTAGCAAACAAAAGCCGAAATGAAACCCTCTGTTTTACTTTGATGTAATCAGAACGCACCTGCAGATTTTGACCATGCTGCACTTCCACACCTTTTGTGCTCGTCCAACTGACCAAGGGGAAAAACCTAACCTCTTTAGCCACAGTACGACTGAGGCACACTTTGAGTGCTAGGAAAATCTAGGAGTTCTAAGCCACTCACCTTATAAAGCACGAGCTCAAATCCGTACATGATGTGCTTTCATTGGAAGTCCCTGCATTTTTCCAGATGATGCATTCTGCTTCAGGCTTATTTGTCTTGCAATGATGCAAATTGCAATTGCCAGCCGGCACATTGAGCAAACTTTTCAGGGGTATGCAATGTGCGATCTCCACCTTCTTCAACTGGATCAATGATTCTAGTTCCCTAATAGAGTTTGAAAGCTTATATAACCTGGCATGCAAGCAAATGCAAATGCATAAGATGCATTAACCTTCCAACAAATTGAGGAATCTGGCTGCTACTAGAATCAAATTTCGTCAAAGATTTTAGATTTCCTAGTGTCTCACGAAGCTTGAACAGTTTGTCTGTTGAGCACACAATAATCTCTAACAAGTATACTAGAGAACCAATTTCTTCATACAACACTTGGAGGGAAATGCCTCCCTCGATATTCAACCCACTTAGCAGTTTTAGCTTATCAATCAGGCTATCAACTGTAAACAATTTCACACACCAAGTGAAAATCAATTTCTCCAAATTGCTAAACTCAGAAAAATCAGTTGTCTTGGTTAACACTCTGCACCACGTAAAATTTAGAACTTTCAACTTTTTCACCATCTGTAGTGAAAAAGAAAAGGCTGATTACATTCTGATGAAAAGTATGAGAATACAGTACCATACAACTAGCTAGCAGAGGTCAATTGATAGAATTTGAAGCAAACATGAACGAGGTGTGTCCATACCTCAATTTGCCTCTATCCACCTCAGTCAGTCAGTAATGTTGCCTTGTGGAAAGTCGAGCATGACCAAATACAGCAGGTGAATATTTCATTGCTAAAAGATGCTGCAGGCAATGATGCCAAGCAAGCCATCTCAAAGTACGAAGAAGATTTTTAAAGTTGCCTATGGAGTTAATTCTTCCCCCTTCAAGAATCCTAGGCTTTGGCAAACGGGCTAATTCTTCAAGTGTTAAGTCATTACTAAGACCCACACAGAGTGCTCATACTGCTTGTTTTTGAACTGTCAACAACAGCAGAGAATGAAGATGAGTGCGCAACATAAAAAGCAATAAACCAAGCAAGTAGTCATCACTATCAGTAATTCTCCTTCGATCGCAAACAAATTAAATCAAAGGCATGTTGTCACAAAATAATTACCATTTTCTTCTATCAATTTGAAAATAAACAACCCGAGCATGTTTAAAGTGTTCACTCAGCGTTGGATTTTCTGTCTATTGATAGACTAAACACCTTTACAAGGAAAGAAAATACTCATTTCTATTCTCAACGAAACAAGAAACGAAGAATTTCAACAAACCAACTGGCCCTTTCCCTCCCTTCTCGTTTCAAGGGAGACTAGATTATATAAGAGCCAAAAGTGCAGAGACCATTGTTTAACTTTATATGTATAATATGATTGATGAAATTTTTAGCTTAAAAATTGCGTCACAGATTATGTTAAAATTAAATATTTCGAAAAAATAACGGAAAAACAAAACTTACCCTTTCGTATCCACTGGGAAGAGACAGGAGCGACAGGATTTGATTTTAAGCTTGAGATCATCGGTCTCCAGATCCAAAATTCAACGTGGAGACGGATGATGTCAAGCTCAAAACCAAATTGTATAGTGATGCTCTCCCGTCCGACTTTGAAGTACAATCCACCAAATGCGCAAACCACGCACTATACGAGAATCCTTATGGATGTCAGTGTCATTTCCACCAATCTTCTGACCAATTCGGAGCTCTTCGTCGTCTTTGACGCGGATTTCTTTCTCCACCTTTGCACTGCGGAAGCGACCAGTATAAGTTGTCCCAGCGTCGGTCCCCTGGTGCCATCGCACGTAGCAAACGAGACTTGAAACACAATCAAGCTTGAAGTGAGACATCATATTGAGGGCAGTTTAAAAACAAAAGAAGAAAGAAACGGGCGGTGGGCAAGGGGTCGTCACGACTCACAGCCATCAAATGGCGATGGCAAGCCGCCGAAGAAATCAGAAACGAACAAACCGAAATCGCAGCACATCGAAATCGTAACATTCGATGAAGAAATCGAAAACGAAAACAGAGAGAGAGAGAGAGAGAGAGGAGAAAAGGACGTCATTATGGGGTTTGGATTGAGTTTACCTGAGAACCGATTTCGAAACCGGTTCAAAATGAGTTTACCAAAGAAAGTGATTTCGAAACCGGTTCCAAACCGGTTAAACCGGTTTTACTCTCTTGGCAATACGTTACGGATGCGAGTTGTCCTCTCCATGGGTGTAAAAACGTGGCCTGAGAATTGCTGCTGGTGATAGACGCATCTACAGATTGAAAAATTCCCAACCTCCCCCCTGCCTGGCACCGAAGATGAGCCTCTATGATGGCTCTCTTGCTCATTTGTCTGTCATGGCTTCTGGATAAAGCCACAAGAAGCCGCGATCGAGTCTCTTAAACTGCAAGCCCAGCGCAGCACCCTCTGTCTACCATTTGCTTACTGCAGCATTGCACAACTGATAGTGCTACTTGGAGGTGACATTGCGGGTGCGTCTCAAAGTTGGAAACACAAGAAAGATGGACATAGTACAATGATATACACCAACATCAGTCCACCATGTTATTACACAGACCAACATTTGAGTACACTGCATGCGAGAAAAGAAAAACCTGTGTTTTCTATGCCACGTAGGCAAAATAAACTTGGATATCTTGTTTGGTTTGAACCACTTATTCCTAAGTCACCAATTTTGAGTAGAAAATAGCCAGAAACTATGAAAGCAGAGACGTCTTTTTCCTTTGCAAAGCCACGTCCCTAACCTGCTCACTTCTTGATTAAAGAAAATTATGAAATGCCCTTCTGAATGCTGGCCGCTAGCTCTTTCTTTGCCCTTTTAAAGCCATCTCTACAGGTTAACAAACAATGGCTGAAATTAGAAAACTTAATCTTTCTTTGATGTAATCAAAGCAAACCTAAAAAATTTCTAGATTATTAAAACTCTAGATATTTCGTACTCATCCAGCAAGCCAATGAGAAGAATCTCCTTGGCCCCAGTACGGCCGAGGCAACTTTAGATGCAAAGACTGGAAGTTCTTTCCCCTGAAAAAATAGGGATAACAATAAAGAAAATCATTGGTCATTTTAGTTTGTATTCGAGAGAAGTAAAAGGATAGGATCTCGGTAAGTTTTTTTAAGGCACTGACACGAGAAGCAAAGTGCACACTCGACAATGCCAACACGTTGGCAAACTTCACAGCGGCATATACCTGCTATTTCATTTTCACATTATTTGAGCTTGTGAAAGAGTTCGCATATCAAAGAGCCATCAGATTTCCTGCTCATGAAAGAGATCAGACTACAACTCACGGGCCAAAGAAAGGACACACCATTGAGAGAGTTGCAGAGCCAGCTTCAGCTTTAGCCTGAAAGTTATCAATGCACAGATGTACACAATTCAGTTGGCTTCACGACACAATCTAAGGAAGCAGGGAAGTGAAGACTAAGAGCATCATGTCATAATTTCTTTGTGGAAATAGATGCAGAAAACATTTAGTTTCAAGTAGACACCAACAATCACTTTCAAGAAAAGCTGATATATTTAACGATGGTGTCACTGCACGGACTACTTTCCTTATCATCAAAATGCAAGTCATTCTCTTAGCTGTAACAACAAAAGATGTTCGGTGCTCTGTTTCTACATTCTTTCTATTTCCTTCCTTTGTTTTCCTAATGAGGACCAGACAAGATAATCAGAAACTGAAATATTCTCCACAGCGCTTGCTTTTGCCCATAGCCCAAGACAAAGTAATCACCTTGTACATACTTTCACACGCGAGATGTCCTATTAATTCAGACAAAGATCTTCATAAAGACTTTTTCTTGAGTAGTGGTAGTCAATAGGTTTTCCAAGCTGCCATTAATAAAGTAAATACCTTGACCTCTGCAAGTAGAAATAATAACAAGCTCTCTTATGTTCATTTGAGTGCATAGACAACGCCATAAAGTTGACCAGCAAAAGATATATGCCCACATGGACCTAAGATGTGATTCTTGCAGAAATCTCATCAATCTCATGAAAAAAGGTTCTCAGCACAGTACATCTTCAAAATGGCTTGTGAGTTTATAGAATTCAGACACTCTAACATGATTAAGCATGCAGTCATGTGTGGAAAATGAATTGCTTGCTTGTAACTGTATCCTCCTTGGGTGCCCTCAGTACACCAAAGCTTGTCAAAACCCGTTTCAAAATTAGCATCACTAGAATACCTAAAGAACCATTTTGCGACCTGGAAACCCAAAACTGAAGAAACTAACTGGAACGTGATATTAGTGCATAAATCCATAGAAAATAGAAACTTATTTACATCAGTAATTACTGTTCCAACAGTTTGGATGCAAGATGCAACTGTTAGGTGATCAATTTCTTGAGAAGTGAAAGAAAAAGGGGTTTAATATATAGATTGCGAATGCCAACCGACATTTATCATTTTATAGAAGAGTGCAATGTCTAACGACATCCCTGTCAGACATATAAGTTCTTATTAGGAAGAATGCACTGCAAACCTGAGATAAAAGAGGTAAAGAGTAAAGTTGTCGCTCCTACAGGACCCCCAACAAATGGAACATTGATTTCTTTAGGATCAAGACTCAATACTTCTGCCTGCAAGGAACTTACTAGATTGAAATCTGATGAGATACCTTAGCAAACATCTAGGTTATCCAGGGAAAAGGACAACAGTCGTCGGCTTTCATGGCATTGTCTCAAAACTGGCTTCTTGCACGGTTTTGCTGCCTAAGCATTAATACCGAGTATTTATGTCGATAAACGACCTCATGATCATGAGAAGAGAACCAACAACACTCCCTAATACATACTAGCAGTTACGTGATTATTTCAGCCAAAACAATCAATTATACGGGGCTTCCGGACTCTATTGCTAGACTTGCAGATAGCCTGATTTTATTAACTCAGTTTCTAGACCTTGCACATGATCCCATACAAGATGCCCTTGGAGCAAGTTATTGATTGCGGTTACGCATGATCTGGCGTTTGAGACAACAGAGCGTGCTATACAAGGTGAAATACGCTTATGTAGATTAGGAGAGGCAGAATCTTAATACTGAACTGCCGGACGAGAGGATAACAAAAAAACATGCGCACTTGGAGTTTAAGGTCATAATCTGACAAAACCGTCCACGGTCTAAACTTTTAACTTTTCAGACATCTGCCAATTTCATAATACTCTTTGCAAAGACCTTTGTTTTTGTCGGCGCTGGTCATGTAACATTTTGAATATGTTTTTGCGCAGCAAACTAATTTTACCTTTCCAATATAATGAGACTCAACAGAGTGATCGTGCATATAGGTGATCACCGGCTTTGTGGCCTGGCCCACCTAAATCTAGTTCGCCATCAGCTCAAATGGCAAATATGTTCGGATCAGGGCAAGCAATTCCTTTTTTTCAGTTTGACCTTTTCATAAGCTTATCAATATCACATTGATGATTTACTATTTTCTTTAATCATTAGCGGACTCAAACAAACAATTTTTTCTTTGATAGTAAACATGTCATCTCAACCCGATCAATTCTGAGTAACTAAATTATCACTTCAAAGTAAATCATCAATATGTGTTATTTTGAACATTAAATGTAAAATAAGTCCTTAATAGCTGATTCAACTCGTTGGCCATGTGGAATCACAAATTCAATAAGTGGATTTAGTAATTGCAGAAGTACCTGTTGTTGTTCAGCAAATGTGTGATGGATGACAAGTTGGAATAGTTTGTCTTTCATTGAAAAAGCCACAAACACTAAGACATGACATGGTGGCTAATGCGCCTGACGTCACAGAAATTGGTATTGAATACTTGTAAAGCCATACATAATTATCCATTCTTCAAGCACAACAACTTCATGCATCACGATAATTTAATATGAGAAAGCAAACACCACTTTAACATCATCAAGAAATATAATAGATGGCACAAGAAGTGACATGAGGACACCTGGATTAGTTCATGTCGGTGGTGAATGGGTGATGCAAATTTGGCTTTATTCCACATGCGAGGCCGCAAATTTGGTTCTTATTCCACGTGCAGGGCTTCAAAACTCTGAATACTCGCGGCCAACTCTTTCCTAGCCTTTATTCCAAGCCAGCTCTGCCGGGTTAGCAAATGAGAGCTGATATGAAAACTTCTGTTTTTCTTCACTGTAATCAAAAGGAACCTGAGAATTTCAACAAGGCTATAATTGCCCACCTTTCATACTAGTCCAACGAAAATTGCAATCGCTTGGCCGCCCGAATGGTGTGTTCTGTAGGTTCTGGCGGCATCCAATCTGTCTCCAGTTTGGTGGATGTCGGGATATCAGGTAACATTTCCAGGGACATGCAATCTCTAATCTCTGCATACTCCAAAAGATTCAACTCTTTCAAGCTTTCGACGGCTCTTAACTTTGCACGATGTTTTAGCACAAGACGCAGTAGATTTTTCAACTTTGACAGGTTAGGCAATTGTTTGATCACATCACACATGGAAATGTGTAAAAACTTCAGTGTTTCCAGCTCTCCCAAACCTGGAATCTCTGCCAGTTCTGGGAAGTCGTTGAGCCGTAACTCTTGTAGCCTCTTCAAGTGCGAAACATTGGGCAAGCATGGCGTTAAACATTCATTGATAGAGAGAATCGACAAGCTTTGCAAGTCAGAAATATACGGCAATTGCGGGATAGAGTGAAGTTTCAAGGTTGACAAGCTAAATGGAAGCCGATTAATGGACATGTCCTTCCAAGGTGAGGTAACCTCCTTTGGGATCCAAAGTGTCATACATCGTTCTTTACGCACTTCGAGATGTTGTAAATGAATTAGGCCCGAGAGGTCGGGAAGAATAGGGAATTGAGCAGTTACAACCGCAAGGAATTTCAAACTCGAGGGAAGTTTTGGCAAAGGGGAAAGCCGGTGGCTTGCAATTTTAAGCAATTCGAGACTAGAGAAACCATTGATCCTTCTCGGCACTGTAGAGATTGGGCTGCCATCTAAGTCCAAGATCCTCAAACGAGTGAGGCTCCACATTTCCCACGGGATTTCATCCCCAAGATGCGGACAAAACGAGGCATCAAGCTCTTCAAGTGTCCCCACCCCTCCAAGAGCACAAGGTATCGTGCGTATCTTTGTGTATGCCACCTTTAAGACTTTTATTCTCTTCAAGTTTCCAATAGAATCGGGGAGAAAGGAGATTCTCGAGAATTTTAAATCCAACTCGACCAATAATTCCATTTGCCCAATAGAGTTTGGAAGCTCATATAGATAAATGCATCTTGAAAAAGGCAAATGCGTTAAATTCGTAAACTTTTCAATGGAAGCAAGGAGAACGGAGATTTGTGGAAGTTTTAAATCCAACTTGACCAATGATTTTGGTTCTCCAATAGAGCGCACAAGCTCAATTATACTATCGCCTATAGAAAAAGATATATGCGTCAAATTCGTTAACCTTTCATTGGAATCAGGGAAAGTGGACCCCGAGAGTTTTAAATCCAACTCAACCAATGATTCAGGTTCCCCCGTGAAGTCCAAAAGCTCATGTGGATTCTTGCATTCAAATAAAAGCAAATGTTTAAGATTCTTTAACCTTCCAACGGAATTAGGGAGAATGGAGCTCCCCAAGTGTTTTAAATCCAACTCTTCTAACTTCCCAAGAGAGTTTGGAAGTTCAAGTAGATTTTCGCATCTTGAAAAAGACAAATGCGTGAAATTCGTTAACCTTCCAATGGAATCAAGGAAATTGGAGATTCCTGAGCATTTTAAATCTAATTTGACCAATGATTCTAGATCCCAAATAGAGTCTGGTAGCTCTTGCAAATTCTTGCATTCAGTTAGAATCGAATTCTTGAGATTCTTTAATTTTCCAATGGATTCAGGGAGAATGGAGATCCCCGAGAGTTTTAAATCTAACTCGACCAATGCTTCCAATTTCCCAATAGAGTCTGGAAGTTTAAGTAGATTCTTGCATCCAGAAAAAGACAAATGCGTGAAACTCAATAACCTTCCAATGGAATTAGGGATAATAGAGATCCCCGAGAATTTTAAATCCAACTCAATCAATGATTCTAGTTCCCCGATAGAGTCCGGAAGCTCATGTAGATTCTTGCATTCGATAAATGTAAACGCTCAAGATTCTTTAATCTTCCAATGGAATCAGGGAGAATGGAGATCCCCGAGAGTTTTAAATCTAACTCGACCAATGCTTCGAGTTCTCCAATAGAGTCTGGAAGTTTAAGTAGATTCTTGCATCCAAAAAAAGACAAATGCGTAAAACTCATTAACCTTCCAATGGAATTAGGGAGAATAGAGATCCCCGAAAATTTTAAATCCAACTCCATCAATGATTCTAGTTCCCCAATAGAGTCCGGAAGCTCATGTAAATTATTGCATTCAGATAAATACAAACGCTTAAGATTCTTTAATATTCCAATGGAATCAGGGAGAATGGAGATCCCCGAGCATTTTAAATCCAACTCAGTCAATGACTCTAGTTCCCCGATAGAGTCCGGAAGCTCATGTAAATTCTTGCAATTAGATAAATGCAAACGCTTGAGATTCTTTAAACTTCCAATGGAATCAGGGAGAATGGAGATCCCCGAGAGTTTTAAATCTAACTCGACCAACGGTTCCACTCTTCCGATGGAGTCTGGAAGTTTAAGTAGATTTTCGCATCCAGAAAAAGACAAACGCGTGAAACCCATTAACCTTCCAATAGAATTAGGAAGAATAGAGATCCCCAAGAATTTTAAATCCAACTCAATTAATAATTCTAGTTCCCCGATAGAGTCCGGAAGCTCATGTAGATTCTTGCATTCAGATAAACGCAAACGCTCAAGATTCTTTAATCTTCCAATGGAATTAGGGAGAATGGAGATCCCCGAGAGTTTTAAATCGAACTCGACCAATGCTTCGAGTTCTCCAATAGAGTCTGGAAGTTTAAGTAGATTCTTGCATCCAGAAAAAGACAAATACATTAAATTCGTTAACCTTCCAATAGAATAAGGGAGAATAGAGATCCCCGAGAATTTTAAATCCAACTCAATCAATGATTTTAGTTCCCCAATAGAATCCGGAAGCTCATGTAGATTCTCACATTCAGATAAATGCAAACGCTTAAGATTCTTTAATATTCCAATGGAATCAGGGAGAATGGAGATCCCAGAGAGTTTTAAATCTAACTCGACCAATGCTTCGAGTTCTCCAATAGAGTCCGGAAGTTTAAGTAGATTCTTGCATCCGAAAAAGACAAATTCATTAAATTCATTAACCTTCCAATGGAATTAGGGAGAATAGAGATCCCCGAGAATTTTAAATCTAATTCAATCAATAATTCTAGTTCCCGATAGAGTCCGGAAGCTCATGTAGATTCTTGCATTCGATAAATGCAAACGCTTAAGATTCTTTAATCTTCCAATGGAATTAGGGAGAATGGAGATCCCCGAGTATTTTAAATCTAGCTTGACCAATGCCTCGAGTTCTCCAATAGAGTTTGGAAGTGTAAGTAGATTCTCGCATTTAAAAAAGACAAATACGTTAAACTCGTTAACCTTCCAATGGAATTAGGGAGAATAGAGATCCCCGAGAATTTTAAATCCAACTCAACCAATGATTCTAGTTCCCCGATAGAGTCTGGAAGCTCGTGTAGATTCTTGCAATTAGATAAATGCAAACACTTGAGATTCTTTAATTTTCCAATGGAATTAGGAAGAATGGAGATCCCCGATAGTTCTAAATCCAACTTGACCAATGCTTCCAGTTCTGCGATAGAGTCTGGAAGGTTAAGTAGATTCTTGCATCCAGAAAAAGATAAATGCGTGAAACTCATTAACCTTCCAATGGAATTAGGGAGAATAGAGATCCCCGAGAATTTTAAATCCAACTCAATCAATGATTCTAATTCCCCGATAGAGTCCGGAAGCTCGTGTAGATTCATGCAATAAGATAAATGCAAACGCTCAAGATTCTTTAATCTTCCAATGGAATTAGGGAGAATGGAGATCCCCGAGAGTTTTAAATCTAACTCGACCAATGCTTCGAGTTCTCCAATAGAGTCTGGAAGTTTAAGTAGATTCTTGCATCCGAAAAAAGACAAATGCGTAAAACCCATTAACCTTCCAATGGAATTAGGGAGAATAAAGATCCCCGAGTATTTTAAATCTAACTTAATCAATAATTCTAGTTCCCCGATAGAGTCCGGAAGCTCATATAGATTCTTGCATTCAGATAAATGCAAACACTTAAGATTATTTAATCTTCTAATGGAATCAGGGAGAATGGAGATCCCCGAGAGTTTTAAATCGAACTCGACCAATGCTTCGAGTTCTCCAATAGAGTCTGGAAGTTTAAGTAGATTCTTGCATCCAGAAAAAAACAAATACATTAAATTCGTTAACCTTCCAATAGAATAAGGGAGAATAGAGATCCCCGAGAATTTTAAATCCAACTCAATCAATGATTCTAGTTCCCCGATAGAGTCTGGAAGCTCATGTAGATTGTTGCAATTAGATAAATGCAAACGCTTGAGATTCTTTAATTTTCCAATGGAATTAGGGAGAATGGAGATCCCCGATAGTTTTAAATCCAACTTGACCAATGCTTCCAGTTCTGCGATAGAGTCTGGAAGGTTAAGTAGATTCTTGCATCCAAAAAAAGATAAATGCGTGAAACTCATTAACCTTCCAATGGAATAAGGGAGAATAGAGATCCCCGAGAATTTTAAATCCAACTCAATCAATGATTCTAATTCCCGATAGAGTCCGGAAGCTCATGTAGATTCATGCAATAAGATAAATGCAAACGCTCAAGATTCTTTAATCTTCCAATGGAATCAGGGAGAATGGAGATCCCCGAGAGTTTTAAATCTAACTCGACCAGTGCTTCAAGTTCTCCAATAGAGTCTGGAAGTTTAAGTAGATTCTTGCATCCAGAAAAAGACAAATGCGTAAAACTCATTAACCTTTCAATGGAATTAGGAAGAATAGAGATCCCCGAAAATTTTAAATCCAACTCAATTAATAATTCTAGTTCCCCGATAGAGTCCGGAAGCTCATGTAGATTCTTGCATTCGGATAAATGCAAACGCTCAAGATTCTTTAATCTTCCAATGGAATTAGGGAGAATGGAGATCCCCGAGAGTTTTAAATCTAACTCGACCAATGCTTCGAGTTCTCCAATAGAGTCTGGAAGTTTAAGTAGATTATTGCATCTAGAAAAAGACAAATGCGTAAAACTCGTTAACCTTCCAATGGAATTAGGAAGAATAGAGATCCCCGAAAATTTTAAATCCAACTCAATTAATAATTCTAGTTCCCGATAGAGTCCGGAAGCTCATGTAGATTCTTGCATTCAGATAAATGCAAATGCTCAAGATTCTTTAATCTTCCAATGGATTCGGGGAGAATGGAGATCCCCGAGAGTTTTAAATCTAACTCGACCAATGCTTCCAATTTCTCAATAGAGTCTACGGAAGTTTAAGTAGATTCTTGCATCCAGAAAAAGACAAATGCGTGAAACTCAATAACCTTCCAATGGAATTAGGGAGAATAGAGATCCCCGAGAATTTTAAATCCAACTCAATCAATGATTCTAGTTCGCCGATAGAGTCCGGAAGCTCATGTAGATTCTTGCATTCAGATAAATGTAAACGCTCAAGATTCTTTAATCTTCCAATGGAATCAGGGAGAATGGAGATCCCCGAGAGTTTTAAATCTAACTCGACCAATGCTTCGAGTTCTCCAATAGAGTCTGGAAGTTTAAGTAGATTCTTGCATCCAAAAAAAGACAAATGCGTAAAACTCATTAACCTTCCAATGGAATTAGGGAGAATAGAGATCCCCGAAAATTTTAAATCCAACTCAATTAATAATTCTAGTTCCCCGATAGAGTCCGGAAGCTCATGTAGATTCTTGCATTCGAGATAAATGCAAATGCTCAAGATTCTTTAATCTTCCAATGGATTCGGGGAGAATGGAGATCCCGAGAGTTTTAAATCTAACTCGACCAATGCTTCCAATTTCTCAATAGAGTCTGGAAGTTTAAGTAGATTCTTGCATCCAGAAAAAGACAAATGCGTGAAACTCAATAACCTTCCAATGGAATTAGGGAGAATAGAGATCCCCGAGAATTTTAAATCCAACTCAATCAATGATTCTAGTTCGCCGATAGAGTCCGTAAGCTCATGTAGATTCTTGCATTCAGATAAATGTAAACGCTCAAGATTCTTTAATCTTCCAATGGAATCAGGGAGAATGGAGATGCCCGAGAGTTTTAAATCTAACTCGACCAATGCTTCGAGTTCTCCAATAGAGTCGGAAGTTTAAGTAGATTCTTGCATCCAGAAAAAAGACAAATTCATTAAATTCATTAACCTTCCAATGGAATTAGGGAGAATAGAGATCCCCGAGAATTTTAAATCTAATTCAATCAATAATTCTAGTTCCCCGATAGAGTCCGGAAGCTCATGTAGATTCTTGCATTCGAGATAAATGCAAACGCTTAAGATTCTTTAATCTTCCAATGGAATTAGGGAGAATGGAGATCCCTGAGTATTTTAAATCTAGCTTGACCAATGCCTCGAGTTCTCCAATAGAGTTTGGAAGTGTAAGTAGATTCTCGCATTTAAAAAAAGACAAATACGTTAAACTCGTTAAGCTTCCAATGGAATTAGGGAGAATAGAGATCCCCGAGAATTTTAAATCCAACTCAACCAATGATTCTAGTTCCCGATAGAGTCCGGAAGCTCGTGTAGATTCTTGCAATTAGATAAATGCAAACACTTGAGATTCTTTAATTTTCCAATGGAATTAGGAAGAATGGAGATCCCCGATAGTTCTAAATCCAACTTGACCAATGCTTCCAGTTCTGCGATAGAGTCTGGAAGGTTAAGTAGATTCTTGCATCCGAGAAAAAGATAAATGCGTGAAACTCATTAACCTTCCAATGGAATTAGGGAGAATAGAGATCCCGAGAATTTTAAATCCAACTCAATCAATGATTCTAATTCCCCGATAGAGTCCGGAAGCTCGTGTAGATTCATGCAATAAGATAAATGCAAACGCTCAAGATTCTTTAATCTTCCAATGGAATTAGGGAGAATGGAGATCCCCGAGAGTTTTAAATCTAACTCGACCAATGCTTCGAGTTCTCCAATAGAGTCTGGAAGTTTAAGTAGATTCTTGCATCCAGAAAAGACAAATGCGTAAAACCCATTAACCTTCCAATGGAATTAGGGAGAATAAAGATCCCCGAGTATTTTAAATCTAACTTAATCAATAATTCTAGTTCCCCGATAGAGTCCGGAACCTCATATAGATTCTTGCATTCAGATAAATGCAAACACTTAAGATTATTTAATCTTCTAATGGAATCAGGGAGAATGGAGATCCCCGAGAGTTTTAAATCGAACTCGACCAATGCTTCGAGTTCTCCAATAGAGTACGGAAGTTTAAGTAGATTCTTGCATCCAGAAAAAAACAAATACATTAAATTCGTTAACCTTCCAATAGAATAAGGGAGAATAGAGATCCCCGAGAATTTTAAATCCAACTCAATCAATGATTCTAGTTCCCCGATAGAGTCTGGAAGCTCATGTAGATTGTTGCAATTAGATAAATGCAAACGCTTGAGATTCTTTAATTTTCCAATGGAATTAGGGAGAATGGAGATCCCCGATAGTTTTAAATCCAACTTGACCAATGCTTCCGGTTACGCGATAGAGTCCGGAAGGTTAAGTAGATTCTTGCATCCAAAAAAGATAAATGCGTGAAACTCATTAACCTTCCAATGGAATAAGGGAGAATAGAGATCCCCGAGAATTTTAAATCCAACTCAATCAATGATTCTAATTCCCCGATAGAGTCCGGAAGCTCATGTAGATTCATGCAATAAGATAAATGCAAACGCTCAAGATTCTTTAATCTTCCAATGGAATCAGGGAGAATGGAGATCCCCGAGAGTTTTAAATCTAACTCGACTCTCGAAGTGCTTCAAGTTCTCCAATAGAGTCTGGAAGTTTAAGTAGATTCTTGCATCCAGAAAAAGACAAATGCGTAAAACTCATTAACCTTTCAATGGAATTAGGAAGAATAGAGATCCCCGAAAATTTTAAATCCAACTCAATTAATAATTCTAGTTCCCGATAGAGTCCGGAAGCTCATGTAGATTCTTGCATTCGGATAAATGCAAACGCTCAAGATTCTTTAATCTTCCAATGGAATTAGGGAGAATGGAGATCCCCGAGAGTTTTAAATCTAACTCGACCAATGCTTCGAGTTCTCCAATAGAGTCTGGAAGTTTAAGTAGATTATTGCATCTAGAAAAAGACAAATGCGTAAAACTCGTTAACCTTCCAATGGAATTAGGAAGAATAGAGATCCCCGAAAATTTTAAATCCAACTCAATTAATAATTCTAGTTCCCCGATAGAGTCCGGAAGCTCATGTAGATTCTTGCATTCAGATAAATGCAAATGCTCAAGATTCTTTAATCTTCCAATGGATTCAGGGAGAATGGAGATCCCCGAGAGTTTTAAATCTAACTCGACCAATGCTTCCAATTTCTCAATAGAGTCTGGAAGTTTAAGTAGATTCTTGCATCCGAAAAAAGACAAATGCGTGAAACTCAATAACCTTCCAATGGAATTAGGGAGAATAGAGATCCCCGAGAATTTTAAATCCAACTCAATCAATGATTCTAGTTCGCCGATAGAGTCCAGGAAGCTCATGTAGATTCTTGCATTCGAGATAAATGTAAACGCTCAAGATTCTTTAATCTTCCAATGGAATCAGGGAGAATGGAGATCCCCGAGAGTTTTAAATCTAACTCGACCAATGCTTCGAGTTCTCCAATAGAGTCTGGAAGTTTAAGTAGATTCTTGCATCCAAAAAAAGACAAATGCGTAAAACTCATTAACCTTCCAATGGAATTAGGGAGAATAGAGATCCCCGAAAATTTTAAATCCAACTCAATTAATAATTCTAGTTCCCCGATAGAGTCCAGGAAGCTCATGTAGATTCTTGCATTCAGATAAATGCAAATGCTCAAGATTCTTTAATCTTCCAATGGATTCAGGGAGAATGGAGATCCCCGAGAGTTTTAAATCTAACTCGACCAATGCTTCCAATTTCTCAATAGAGTCTGGAAGTTTAAGTAGATTCTTGCATCCAGAAAAAGACAAATGCGTGAAACTCAATAACCTTCCAATGGAATTAGGGAGAATAGAGATCCCCGAGAATTTTAAATCCAACTCAATCAATGATTCTAGTTCGCCGATAGAGTCCGTAAGCTCATGTAGATTCTTGCATTCAGATAAATGTAAACGCTCAAGATTCTTTAATCTTCCAATGGAATCAGGGAGAATGGAGATGCCCGAGAGTTTTAAATCTAACTCGACCAATGCTTCGAGTTCTCCAATAGAGTCTGGAAGTTTAAGTAGATTCTTGCATCCAGAAAAAGACAAATTCATTAAATTCATTAACCTTCCAATGGAATTAGGGAGAATAGAGATCCCCGAGAATTTTAAATCTAATTCAATCAATAATTCTAGTTCCCCGATAGAGTCCGGAAGCTCATGTAGATTCTTGCATTCAGATAAATGCAAACGCTTAAGATTCTTTAATCTTCCAATGGAATTAGGGAGAATGGAGATCCCTGAGTATTTTAAATCTAGCTTGACCAATGCTTCGAGTTCTCCAATAGAGTTTGGAAGTGTAAGTAGATTCACGCATTTAAAAAAAGACAAATACGTTAAACTCGTTAACCTTCCAATGGAATTAGGGAGAATAGAGATCCCCGAGAATTTTAAATCCAACTCAATCAATGATTCTAGTTCCCCGATAGAGTCTGGAAGCTCGTGTAGATTCTTGCAATTAGATAAATGCAAATGCTTGAGATTCTTTAATTTTCAAATGGAATTAGGAAGAATGGAGATCCCCGATAGTTCTAAATCCAACTTGACCAATGCTTCCAGTTCTGCGATAGAGTCTGGAAGGTTAAGTAGATTCTTGCATCCAAAAAAGATAAATGCGTGAAACTCATTAACCTTCCAATGGAATTAGGGAGAATAGAGATCCCCGAGAATTTTAAATCCAACTCAATCAATGATTCTAATTCCCCGATAGAGTCCGGAAGCTCGTGCAAATTCATGCAATAAGATAAATTCAAACGCTCAAGATTCTTTAATCTTCCAATGGAATTAGGGAGAATGGAGATCCCCGAGAGTTTTAAATCTAACTCGACCAATGCTTCGAGTTCTCCAATAGAGTCTGGAAGTTTAAGTAGATTCTTGCATCCAGAAAAAGACAAATGCGTAAAACCCATTAACCTTCCAATGGAATTAGGGAGAATAAAGATCCCCGAGTATTTTAAATCTAACTCAATCAATAATTCTAGTTCCCCGATAGAGTCCGGAAGCTCATATAGATTCTTGCATTCAGATAAATGCAAACACTTAAGATTATTTTATCTTATAATGGAATCAGGGAGAATGGAGATCCCCGAGAGTTTTAAATCGAACTCGACCAATGCTTGAGTTCTCCAATAGAGTCGGAAGTTTAAGTAGATTCTTGCATCCAGAAAAGACAAATACATTAAATTCATTAACCTTCCAATAGAATAAGGGAGAATAGAGATCCCCGAGAATTTTAAATCCAACTCAATCAATGATTCTAGTTCCCCGATAGAGTCTGGAAGCTCATGTAGATTGTTGCAATTAGAGAAATGTAAACGCTTGAGATTCTTTAATTTTCCAAGGGAATTAGGGAGAATGGAGATCCCTGATAGTTTTAAATCCAACTTGACCAATGCTTCTAGTTCTGCGATAGAGTCTGGAAGGTTAAGTAGATTCTTGCATCCAAAAAAAGATAAATGCGTGAAACTCATTAACCTTCCAATGGAATTAGGGAGAATAGAGATCCCCGAGAAATTTAAATCCAACTCAATCAATGATTCTAATTCCCCGATAGAGTCCGGAAGCTCATGTAGATTCATGCAATAAGATAAATGCAAACGCTCAAGATTCTTTAATCTTCCAATGGAATCAGGGAGAATGGAGATCCCCGAGAGTTTTAAATCTAACTCGACCAGTGCTTCGAGTTCTCCAATAGAGTCTGGAAGTTTAATTAGATTCTTGCATCCAGAAAAAGACAAATGCGTAAAACTCATAAACCTTCCAATGAAATTAGGAAGAATAGAGATCCCCGAAAATTTTAAATCCAACTCAATTAATAATTCTAGTTCCCCGATAGAGTCCGGAAGCTCATGTAGATTCTTGCATTCAGATAAATGCAAACGCTCAAGATTCTTTAATCTTCCAATGGAATTAGGGAGAATGGAGATCCCCGAGAGTTTTAAATCTAACTCGACCAATGCTTCGAGTTCTCCAATAGAGTCTGGAAGTTTAAGTAGATTCTTGCATCTAGAAAAAGACAAATGCGTAAAACTCGTTAACCTTCCAATGGAATTAGGAAGAATAGAGATCCCCGAAAATTTTAAATCCAACTCAATTAATAATTCTAGTTCCCGATAGAGTCCAGGAAGCTCATGTAGATTCTTGCATTCAGATAAATGCAAACGCTCAAGATTCTTTAATCTTCCAATGGATTCAGGGAGAATGGAGATCCCCGAGAGTTTTAAATCTAACACGACCAATGCTTCCAATTTCCCAATAGAGTCTGGAAGTTTAAGTAGATTCTTGCATCCAGAAAAAGACAAATGCGTGAAACTCAATAACCTTCCAATGGAATTAGGGAGAATAGAGATCCCCGAGAATTTTAAATCCAACTCAATCAATGATTCTAGTTCCCCGATAGAGTCCGGAAGCTCATGTAGATTCTTGCATTCAGATAAATGTAAACGCTCAAGATTCTTTAATCTTCCAATGGAATCAGGGAGAATGGAGATCCCCGAGAGTTTTAATTCTAACTTGACCAATGCTTCGAGTTCTCCAATAGAGTCTGGAAGTTTAAGTAGATTCTTGCATCCAGAAAAAGACAAATTCATTAAATTCATTAACCTTCCAATGGAATTAGGGAGAATAGAGATCCCCGAGAATTTTAAATCTAATTCAATCAATAATTCTAGTTCCCCGATAGAGTCCGGAAGCTCATGTAGATTCTTGCATTCAGATAAATGCAAACGCTCAAGATTCTTTAATCTTCCAATGGAATTAGGGAGAATGGAGATCCCTGAGTATTTTAAATCTAGCTTAACCAATGCTTCGAGTTCTCCAATAGAGTCTGGAAGTTTAAGTGGATTCTTGCATCCAAAAAAGGACAAATGGGTGAAACTCATTAACCTTCCAATGGAATTTGGGAGAATATAGATCCCCGAGAATTTTAAATCAATCTCAATCAATAATTCTAGTTCCCCGATAGAGTCCGGAAGCTCATGTAGATTCTTGCATTTAGATAAATGCAAACTTTTAAGATTTTTTAATCTTCCAATGGAATCAGGGAGAATGGAGATCCCTGAGAGCTTTAAATCTAACTTGACCAATGCTTCAAGTTCTCCAATAGAGTCTGGAAGTTTAAGTAGATTCTTGCATCCAGAAAAAGACAAATACGTTAAATTCGTTAACTTTCCAATGGAATTAGGGAGAATAGATATCCCCGAGAATTTTAAATCCAACTCAATCAATGATTCAAGTTCCCCGATAGAGTCTGGAAGCTTATGTAGATTCTTGCAATTAGATAAATGCAAAGACTGGAGATTCTTTAATCTTCCAATGGAATCAGGGAGAATGGAGATCCCTGAGAGTTCTAAATCCAACTCAGTCAATAATTCTAGTTTCCCAATAGAGTTCAGAAGCTCATGTAGATTTTCGCATTCAGATAAATGGAAACACTCAAGATTCTTTAATCTTCCAATGGAATCAGGGAGAATGGAGATCCTCGAGAGTTTTAAATCTAACTCGACCAATGTTTCGAGTTCTTCAATAGAGTTTGGAAGTTGATGTAGATTTTTGCATTGAGATAAATGCAAACGCTCAAGATTCTTTAATCTTCCAATGGAATCAGGAAGAATGGAGATCTTCGAGAATTTTAAATTTAACTCGACCAATGCTTCGAGTTCTCCAATAGAGTCCGGAAGCTTATATAGATTAATGCAATTGGATAAAAGCAAATGCTTGAGATTCTTTAACCTTCCAATGGAATTAGGAAGAACGGTTATCCCCGAAAATTCTAAATCCAACATAATCAATGATTCTAGTTCCCCGATAGAGTCCGGAAGCTCATGTAGATTATTGGATTTAGATAAAAACAAATTCTTGAGATTCTTTAACCTTCCAATGGAATCAGGGAGAACTAAAATTTCCAAAGAGTTTAAATTCAACTCGACTAATGATTTTAGTTCGCCCATAGAGTCTGGAAGCTCATGTAGATTGGAGCAAGAACACAAAACCAAATGCATGAGATTCAATCTTCCAATAGAGTAAGGAATTTTGCTAATTTTTTCAAGATGCATAATTTCAAACTTGGTCAAAGATTTTAGATTGCCTAGTGTCTTGGGAAGCTTGGACAGTCTGCCGTAACTGGGCATGATAATCTCTGACAAGTATTCTAGAGAACCGATTTCTTCAGGCAACTCTTCAAGGGATTGACAGTATTCGATATTCAAAGTATTTAGCAGTTTTAGGTTACCAATTGAGCTATCAATCATAGACAACTCATAACAGCATTTGAGAATCAATTTTTCCAACTTGCCAAACTCTAAAAAATTAGGTGTTTTGGTTAAAAGATGGCACATTGTCAAATCTAGAATTTTCAAGTTTTTCGCCATCTGCAATGGAAAAACAAGGCGGATTACATGCCGACAAAAAGTATTGAGACTATGAAGATTAATTGATTGAATTTGAAGCAAACATGAGTGAGGTGTCTTGGTACCTTGATTTGCCTCCATCCATCCCAGTCGTCGGTGATGTTGCTCATCGAAAGGTTGAGCACAACCAAATTTTCTAGATGAAGATTCGTCGCTAAAAAATCCGGCGGGCAAAAACGCCAAGAAAGCCATCTCAAATTAGGACTAACATCTCTAAAGTCGCCCACAAAATTCAGATTTTCCCCTCCAAGGAACCTCAGCTTTGGCAAAAATGCTATTTCTTTAGGTGTTAGGTCATGACTAATATCCAAACTGAGTGCTTGTATAGCTCCTTTTTCCTACCAGTAGTAGCAGAGAATAAAGATGAGTATGCAACAATATCAAAAGTTCTTCAACCCCAAACTAATTAAATCAAACGCATGTTGTAACAAGATAATTAGTGTTCTTCTTCTCAACTTGAAAATAAGACAAACCAAGCATGTTCAAAATATCTATTTGATGTTGATTCCTTTGTCTTTCTATAGACTAAACACCTCTTCAAGGAAGCAAAGAACTCATTTTATTCTTACCAAAACAAGAAATGAAAAATTACAACTAACCAAATGGAGTGTCAACTTTCTTCTCGTTTCACATGGGTAAGGCTAAAAACATATACCTTAGATGTTTATATAGAGTTGCTTTTTATTTCCCTATGAGTTAGAAAACAAAGTAGACCATCAATCGACATTCTCAATTTAAGGAACACAACCAAAGATTTTGCTGGATTGACCATATCTTCTACTCTTAATAACCTTTACCTCGTCACTCCTCAGTATGTCTAGAGTATTTTCATCAATCCACATCCAACGGCGCTTTCCAGCATCTTCAAAATTCTCCTCCTTGACGATGTACCTTCCTAGATCTCGAACTTCATCATGCATCCAGAAAGAATTGTGCTCATCGATCTTTATCAATGACATGAGGAGAAGAACATCAATCACACTGCGTGGAGAATAGCCGCTACTACGCCACATGTAGTCCGCATAAGTCTTATCCTCCTTGATGCAAAAACATGCTATGTCTAGGAATATGGCTTTTTCTATGGTGTTCAATTTGTTGATACTTAGCATCAGTGATTCTTGGACATCACTAGGCGGGACTTGCTTTAAGTCCTTCAATGTCTCGTGCCACTCTGATTTGTTCATTCTGGCAAAAAGAGAACCCACAACTTCTAGAGTCAAAGGAAGCCTTCCTACACTTAAAACAACTTCTTTCGAGAAATTGTAGCAATTCTTAGGAGGGGTATCGCTTCTAAATGCATGTCTATTGAAAAGCAGAATCGCTCGATCCAAAGGCATCTCATTTACTAGGTGAGTCAAGTAATTGCTTGGTCGGGTTTGTTTGTCCTTATTTAGTACTACCCGTATGTCCCTAACTGTGACCATGATCCTACTTCCAGAACCAAACCAATCACAGCTACCTGCGAGGATCTCGAGTTGCCTCTTCTCGTCCACATTATCGACAACAACCAGAACTTTCTTGTTGCTGAGTCCTTTTCTTATGCGATTGATCCCGTCGTGGGTGTCATAGATTCCATCAGCAGAGGTCAAGCCCAATGTGTCAAATAAGAGTTTCTTTTGCACTTGTAAAAGATCTTGATGTTGGACAACTTCAAGGAAACTAGAGTACTTGAATTTAGGCAAGAATCGGTTGAAGATAACCTTAGCAAGAGTTGATTTACCAATTCCACCTGTCCCATGGATAATAACAAAACGTACGCCATCAGAGTCAACATCTAACAATTTTTCTATATCTTTTTTATCATCCACTTCAACTAGATGGAGGGGAAGATCTCTGCTCTTCACCTTCAGCTTAAGCAGAACTTCTTGAACAATCAATTTTATAAGCTCCCCGTATCTGCCAGACATTTTAGATTAAGAAAATGTTAACAACGTACTATTCCTAACTATCAAGCATGTACAATTTAAATAAGATAAGCTAAATATGTTACAACAGGTTTACAAACGGTGGCAGTTATTCAAATAACAAATTTTAACCCATTAGAAAGTAACAATCTCAAGTTACAATGATAATTATCTAAAAGCATGAAGTGCTCAATTAGCTGCTGCGGCTGCTGCCCAGACACCCATTGGTTGGGTTTAAACACTAACACTCAATTTCAATGCAGTGATTTAAGAGGAAGGGGGAAATAAGATGGATACTGACCGCAGAGAGTTAACAAAATAAAGGAATAATTGGATGGTAACGTTGTTCGTATGCTTACAAATAAAAGAATGCAAATAGAGGAAATTAGGCCATTTCATGTTTGATGGAGGAAGGGAAAAGAATGAATAGGAATCTAAAATATTTTTATGACTATTTTGTCCTACTACTTTATTCATAGACTAAATAAATGAAAAATAAAAACTTTAGTAACTTTGCCTTCAGCTCGTTAAAGATTCAATATCAGCATCAATTAATTCATGTTATAGAATACATACATACATACATACATACATACATATACAGTGGGATAGAAAGTTCACGTTAGGCCGTGTCTCCAAGTCATCTCTCTCTCTCTCTCTCTCTCTCTCTCTCTCTCTCTCTCTCTCAATGTCATTGAGATCTGGGAGACACCATCAAGATATTCGGTTAATCTGGCCATGACTGTTCACATCTCTGCGACTTCCCCCATTTTCAGATTTGTTATAAAGAAAGTGAGGGCGTGATGCAAGATTGCTGCTTCTAGTACCCCGACTTTTATCAACTTACAGAGAAATTAATTTCTCAGAGGACGAAGATTGAACATAAGGCAAAAGCACAGAGACTATTGATATCATTAGATGTATAACGTGATCGATTAGAGTTTATCCTAAATAAAAAATTCTTTGACAGATTATAATTACACGAAAAAGTTGTGGAAACTTACTCTTTTCCTTCCCGCTTCCAACCAACTCTAGATGCAACCTCACGAAGAGCATCTCTCCAGCTCTTCACCTCATTGGGGTCATACTTCAACTTCTCATCCTCATCGCCATACCTCGCCTTCTCCTTCTCAAGCTTAGACAGGGCATTACTGTACGATCCGGTACTGCTCTTGACATCCTCCGGCTTCACGTCTAAGAAAATGGGAAGGATCTCCTTCTTCCAATTTGAATTTTTAGCACAATCTACCATTCGAACAACCTCACGTAGACACCATGGACTGGAAGCAAAGTCCTCAGAGAAGATGGGGATGTAGATTTGAGAGTCGTTGAGGGCTTTGAAAAGCTCCTCAATCTTCTCACCGACGTTGAGCTCTTTGTCATCTCTAAAGACACGGATTCCTTTCTCAACCATATCATGATAGAGGAAACTAGTAAAGCCAATCCGAGTGTCAGGACCCCTAAAACTCAGGAACACCTCGAATTCCATTCCTGATGTGTCAGTGGAGGACGCCATCGCACGTAGCTAACTGGACTCGAGACAGAATTGAGCTGAACGAAAATTGTCAAGGACCTTGCTTGAGGCAAGACATCAACAAAAGAAAAAAAATAAAATAAAACGGGGGCGGGTGCGGTTAGTCACGACTCACAGCCATCAATCGGTGATGGCGAACTGCTGAAGAAATCAAAATTAGAGCACGCCGGAATCAAAACATTCCATGAAGTAATCGAAAACGAAACTGACATAAAGAGAGAGTACCTAGTGGGCTGATTGACGGCAGGCCAACAAAGGTGAGGCCACAGTCCGCGAGATCGAGAGAGAGAGACTAGACGAGACGGCGACGCAGGCGAGACCAGAGAGAGAAAAAAACGAAGGGCGCCGCTGGAGAGACGAGAGAGAGGCCAGATCTGGGAGCGCGAAACAGAAAGTAGAAGGTGTTGTAAATTTAGGACATTTTAGGGTTTTGCCTGAATCTATTAAACCGGTTTTAATTGCGAACTGGTTTTCAAATCTGTCCCAAACCGGTTTCACCCAAGGCCGGTGAGGCGTGCTCTTTTTAGCATATTGTTACGGATGCGAGTTGTCCTCTACATGGGCGTAATTGGAAGATTTTACAGGTGATCCCATCATTCAATTAATCTTTTTTTTTTTTTTTTTTTTTACCGAACAAGATATGTAAACTTGGTAATCTTTTAGTCTGAACGCACCACGTAAGGAGAACTTGATGTGAGAAATTGCCGCTGGTGATTATGGTGAATCTTCGGAGAGGCATCTCCTATCGAATATTCTCTATCTTGAGTCGAGACATGATCGTCCACGTTTAGCTGTGCAAGAAAGATTAAAAACATGCACCGTTGCTTATGCGTCCAGCTGGTGTTGGTGATATCACGGAAAAACCAAAGCAAAAGAATAAAAATGGATCTGGTAATTAGTCATTTTCTTTTATAAAATTGTTATTACAATTGAATTCTAGACCCATTTATTTCGTAAAAAATAACTTCCAGGAAGATATTTTCCGAATTTTTCAATATTCATTTAATAGAAAATGAATTAGTGAGGGAAAATATTTTCAATCAACAAAAAAAAGTCTTATAGAATGGGAAAAAAGCTTTTCCACTTTTCAAAAAATAGAAAAAAAATTTCTTACTCAATCTCTCTTATCTCACACGTGTAGCTAGCTAGCCCTCTCTTCTTTCTTTCTTTCTTTCTTTTCTCTTTTTTCTTTTCTAAAAAGTTCAAATTATTTCTTTTTCTTTTTTTTTCTATATTTCCTTTTTTTTTCTTTCTTCTTTGGCAAGGGCCAACCACTAGACATATGAAAGCTTGAGCTTGCCACTTGCTAGATCAACAAGTGCAGGAGCTGGCCTTTGGCTGTCAACAGTTGCTATGGCCAGCGACCAACTGAAAAAGAAAGAGGAAAAGAAAAAGGAAAAATAATTAAAAATTCAATTAAAAAAAAAAATATTAAAAGGAGTGCACAGAGGAAACTTAAATGAAATTTTCTATAACAAATGGAAAAATATTTTCTAATTTATTTTTAGGATTCAATAACATAGGAAAATATTATTATTTTTCTGGAAAATGGCTTCTTAAAAAAAAATTAAAAATGTCATATTTTTCGTGAAACGAATAGAACCCCTAATCTTTTAAAAAGATTCATGCTTTTGTTAAATGCAAATCTAGCACAAAATCAACATCAAATGTGATGCTCATAGTAACGCAATCAAACACAAGGACAAACTTCCTAAACAATGAGGCCCCTTTAGAAAGATTCATTATGAAATTGGATCCATTCAAGAGATGGCACAAATTGGATCCACACTGAAGACGTGGCACAATTCTTACACACATAATTAAAATGTAAGACTGCAGTTAAAGAAAAATAACAATTTTCACGAAAACACTAGATTGCATCTGAGACTTCTGACTCTCACAAGAAGAAAATTAATCTTCCCTAAAAGACTTAAAATGCAATTGTTAAAAAAAAATTTCCAATTTTCAATGGCTATGAAAGTAACAATAGGCGAATCAAGTCAAAAAGCCGAAAAGATTAAGCCATGTCCAAATGATGAACACACGAAGCTTCCACGCAGCTCCTTTTGAAAGTTCCATGTAAACGCAGGGAAAATGAAAGCGTGCTCAAACTGCTGAGCGGCCGCCTGCCCTAGAAATTGAGAGGAAAAAAGACAACAAATGAAAGATTCAATTACAAGAAAAAAATGTCATCCAAATGGAATCTGTATGACTTATAATCTGATCCAAGTAATAGGGACTCCTCCCTGCCAAAATACTGTAACAAAAGAATGACTAGAAATAGATGCAAAATCTCATTTAGTTAGTTGTAACGTTCAGCAAAATTCATTGCAGATGTTTCAATCATCCATCCTCAAGATCTTTCATACAGAAAGAAATAAGAGAGAATCTCCTCAAAATGTGGACTCAATTGTGAGTAAGTGCGCGAAGCATTCATAAAAAGTGAGAGAGGAAGGATAAATGAAGAGGACAGGACGCTTTCGTAATGGGGTCGAAACTTTTTGAGGATTTTTAGTTGCTTGGAGATTAATCAAGTCTTCTTCAACAAGACGGTGATTACAGAGACTTTATGAACCCCCACTAAACTCTTCGTGCGCGTCGAAGATTGGTCAGTCCCTCAATCCACGCATAGTTTATCTTTTAATAAGTGTCCGCATACGTTCTTTCGCAAGTATAAAAGGAAAATCCCCCTCTCCCCCCTCAATTTACGACTCTTTCTAGTATTCTTCTCCGTAACATTTCACTACCACCACAAACATGATATACTCTCTTAACTTTTTTTTTTTGCATTATTAGTGAATAAAGAAAAAGAAGTTGATTCTTAATCAACCAAGCACCCCAAAAAAAAAGAAAAGAAAAGAAAAGGAAATCCCATTGAAAGAACGGTCGCTTTGTACTAGTTCTTAAATAATTTTTTAACGGGCTTTTCTTCATGCATAATATACTAATTCTATCAACTTAGTAATTTCAACCCATAGAGTAGCTTGAAGCAGCAACCATTAGAACGCAGAGTAGTTCGAATGTGAACCTGAGAAGGAAAAACAAGGAAACCCTCGTGGACGGAGCGTAACCTTAGAGTTTTTGAAATCAAGTCAAATGACATACCCATCATATTGGTAAAAGTTCGTAAACTTGTAGAGCTTTGTACTACAAAATTTTTAGACCTTCCTAAAAAAATGTAATATTGACTATTCTATGGAGACTACCCACTTTATATTTTCATGTTCTTAATTATATTTGCAATGTTGAGAAATGCCGCAAAGCTTTTGTGCGTCATTTTATGCCAATAACATTCGGACTTCATGTGCTTATTCTATGGAAGCAAAGCAAAAGTTAAAAGCTGAAGCGAGACATCAAGCTTTCTTAAAAACGCCAAACAACTTTTACACAGACTGGGCGGGAAGGTACCTGTGCCTCTCCTAAGAGGGGGAAAAAGACATTAAAGTATCCTTTCGCTCAGGTACATAAAATTTTCTTTGGGGTTGTCCCATTTTTCAACTTTTACCATGCAAAGGCATCCTGAAAACACAAACATAATCGTTGAGAGGTGCCGCAAAAGTAATTTAAGGTATTGGAACTGTATCATGACTCATTGAATTGGTTGAATGCTCAAAGAATCAAATATTCAATTAAAAAACAACGCAAAACTTCTTTTTCTATATATTTCCGAGCATGCGTATAATTTGCTTCATGTTTAGCTCTCTTTATTTTCCAGTATAAACTAAGCCCACGAATCACAAAATATGAATGAAGTTTACAGCTTATAGTTTAATATAGCTGAGCCTGACGATAAAGGAAATAAAAATGCTAAGGTCAGACACTCATCATCCATGTAAAGAGAGGAATAGAACGTAAACCAATTTGATGGAAAATTTCAATGCAATATAATTGGTTTTTCTCGGCTTTAATACCAAATAATTTGAGACAATAAGGAGAAGAAGTGAAGCAGAAGCGGAAAGGGGATGCCAAGATCAACAATTGATAACAAAGAGGAGAAAGAAACGATTCCTGAAATTGGTTGATGCTCTCAAAAAAATCATACACTCAATACCAAATAACATAAAACTTATTATTATTATTATTATTATTTTTATATCTCCATGCATGCATATGATTTGGTTCAAGTTTAGCTCAGTCCATTTTCCGGTATAAGCTGACCTCTTTGAAAGGGGATAAAACACCGACTATATCAGTATAAATATTTTTGAATTATCAAGAGAGAGGGAGAGAGAAAATAGTTTAAAACCACATCTTCAGGAGGAACAAGCTGAGCTTGTGATTGCTCCCTTCAGTCGGTCTACATCCAAGATTGGAGGTAAAATATTTCATTTTTCATAAGCCCATTGAATCGACATAACATCCTAAAAAAATCAAGCTATTTGATTCAATATTTTACAGGTTTGTGCCAACTAAATTGAATAGGAGAATGAAGGACAAAGAAAAAGAAGTGCATGCTTTGTTCATTGAGAATAAAGAAAGCGACGAAGTGGGGGCAATTCTGTCACATCCTGATCCTCTAAGCCTGTGCCCATCCCTGCTTGGTCGATTTAATAGCGATGTCTCAGGACGTATCGTCGACCCATTTGTTTTAATATATGCATGCGAAAGCAAATATAAATCTATAGACAATAAAACAATATGATAGAAAAATAGAGCTACAAATTTTTAAAACCATAACCACACTTATATACATCACACACCATAATGTATATATATACCACACTTATATACATCACACACCATAGTGTATATATATTACCATACCAACTACCCAAGTCCAGCCCTACACAAACCAGTCAAAAAGCACAGTTTACAAACAGGGGTGGGGGTTTCCAAAACCATTACGGATCCTCATCCTCCTCAAACTTCCCTTGCACCACATCCTCATCCTCTTCGATCTATCCTACCTCCATACTCCAGCTAGAGCCTGCTGCTGAGTACACCGGAGAATCTAGATCATCAAGCTTGGGATCCTTCGCGTCCACCATCGATCCGTCCTTAGGGTTTGCCGTACATTTTCCAAAAGCAACCTCCATTACATACAAAGGTATCACCAATTCCAATACGAGGCCCTCCCCTTTTTTTTTGTGACTTGGGAATCACTGTACAGCCGGCAGCCGGCAGTGTAAATCCGGTACGAGGCCCTCCCTTTGTCCATCATGCTAATGGCGATACCATGACCTGTAATGATGGGGCACCTTTTTGGGTAAACCTACATCAACCCAGATTATTGATTTCACCAACACATATTCTAGTCCTTCAGGGTGCCCATGTATCGGAATGTGGTAACTCTGTTCTATGAACTTCTTAGGTTGTCCAAAATGTTCTAGCGGGGTTGCCATCTATGGGCCTAAAATGTTATCTCACTATGGGGTGAGACAACGTCTCAACAAGTTCAACCCCTTAAAACTTGATTAGAAAGAAAATACGCCATAAGGGCTACCTAAGCACAACCACGAGTCAGAGGACTTATTTTGGCCTCAATTCCTTCCTGCAAATCGGTTCAATTCATATATTCAATAAATCACGTCAATTCAGAACTCAAATTGAATCATCGATTAATCGACCTAGTTGATTACATGTCATCACAACCTTCTCTTGGTCGACCCATTCAATACTATCTATAAGTCCGACCATATTAGGACTGCTTGCTCTAAGCTGATAAATAAATAGTATAACTCGCGCTAAGCTGATAAATAGTATACTGCTAACATATCGAACCATCGAGTGGATATAGCACACTTATAATACTCTCTCTAAGCTGATAATATTGCTCTGGCTAAGCTGATAAGGTATACTCCTCGCAATCTAAGCTGACATATCACCGTTTATAGGTTGATATAGTATACCGGTATACTGCTCTTAATCTAAGCTAATATATCGCCCGTAGGCTGATATAATATACCATCCGAACCAATAAAAATACACGTGTGGGTACACGGCCGGCCTTAGTCAAAATACAAGATTTTCACTTTTGAACTTTCCACTATTTTTAGCAGTCCCAAAATAGATTTTTAGCATTGTAGACCGACTCCCGGTAATTTTCCAATCAATTACCAACATTATCAAATTTTTGGGATAAATACCCACAAACACCAATCACACTCAATTTGCACAATCTGGTACTCAATTAAATAAATAGAAAGCACCACTGCAATCAGCATAACTACAATCAACATAAAATTCCGGTTGCCGGCTATCTGGGTCTAATTTCCGGAAAATAATTAAATAATTAAATAATTTCTGAAATTAATAGATAAATGCAATAAATGCACCTTAGGCCCAGTAAAGCCTAATTGGAAGCCGAGACGAGCCCGGAAAATTTCTGAACTACTCTAGATAAATTCTAGAGCTTGTCTATGCTCTAACTACACTACTCTAACCACCTAACATACAATCACAATTAATTAAATTGCTAATCTAATCTAACTATCAACCTAATCCATATTTAGTCTAAAATAATCAATCATTAAACATCATTAACTTACTAAGTAAGGATTAGTGAGTTAAACTCACTTGATTAATGAACCGCTTGTGTTGACAACTAAATTTTGGTAACTCATTTAGTCATTTATCGCATTAAAAATTGGAGATTAACTTTAAGCCCTAAAAAAATAGAATTAAAATTGCATAGCATATAATTTTAGTTGCACTTATTTATTTTTGCATTTGATCATCGGGGATGAGCTTCAATTTTATAAGTTGACAATTCGGTATTTTATTATTCTTCCAATATTTGGTAGATATTTCATATATTCATGTGATTTATACGTTAAGTGACATATTACTGAAGATTGGAAGTTTAAGGATGAAATATTAAGAGAGAATATTGCACGTAAGGTATATATTTATATATTCATTGACTCAAAATAAGAAAGGAGATTTTCGTGCGTAAGACGAAAAATGAAGTGAAATAATCCACGAAAATCAAGTTCTTCACCTATATAAAAAGAGCCGCGTACGGAGAAAACAATGGGGGCCTCTCTCAGTTTCTAGGTCGAGGAAAAGTGAAAAGGAAAAAGAAAAGAGAAAAGTGAGAGAGAGGAGAGGACCGGTGAGGGGATGTGAGAGAGAGGAAGAGAAAAAAAAACGAAAACAATTGACAAGACCTCTACTGTTCATCTTCTCCAGGGCGTTCTTTTGCTACGTATCCGCACCATTGGTCCCCCTACATCACCGGCCTTCGAGCTGCCCCGTCGGCCTCTGAGCAGCAATGCCGACCCGTCTTCGCCGATGATTCGTCTCCGCCGAAGCACTAGATCCCAAAGCGGTCGCCGCGCCTCCATCCCCCTCACCGCGACACCTGACGCCACTGTCCCCGACGCCAACCGATCCCGAGCGGTTGCTGCGCCTCCGCCTCTGCTCCGCCGCGCCTCCGCACTCTACTGCAGAACCACTAGCCCGCTCGAGTCAGCCGTCGACCCCCCTCTCCGAGTGACGCCCCTGCTCCACCTTTGCCATCACCGATCTGCAGCGCTAGGAGCCTCGAAGTCGCAACCCCTGTACTTCACTTGCGGCGCCCCGTCTCCGCTAGTCCCTGCTGCCCGACACCCCCTGCTCGCCTGAGTCGGTCTCACACCAGCTATAACTCGCGCCTAGCCCTGTCGTCGAAGCTCGCCAACGCTTGCAGCGCCCCTCGCCGCTTCGCCAGCCATCACCGTGCACTGCCTTGCTGCAGGAGCTCCTCGCCTTGCCCTTGCCCTGTCTCACTAAAGCTCCTTGCGGGCGACTCCCCTCATCGAAGCGACCACACCATGTTGCTGCTTTGCTTGGAAAGGAAAAAAGGAAAACAAAAGGAAAAAAGAAAAGCAAATTAGGTAGTTTTTCTTTCTATTTACTTTATTTCGTTTTGTTATTATGTTCTTTTTTAGTATAATTATTCTTTAGTGTAAGGATGATATTTTTTTTTTTTTTTTTGGTAACCCAAGAAATCTCGTAAGCCAATAGCCGATGGGTAAACCCTAGGGGAGCGACTGCAGGACCTACCATCACAGTACTCCAGTTAAGAATCTCTCTAGTTAAGAATCCCTAATGATGCCTTTGGGATTCGAACTTCTCCCCTTCGTGAGGGGGGAACAGTCCGAGCCAGCTACATCGTTGCGGGTGGTGGTGTAAGGATGAGATGTTCAATATGAAATAGCCTCTGAAATTTGTGATTGATAGTCTAATTTTCGCACCCGAAATTCGACTTTCGCCAATCTGATCTCACGTCCGAGATTCAATTCGCAATTTACTTAAAATTGGCCAACTCAATTTCATGCGCGAGATATGGTTCGTCAATTTGGATATCAATATTGTCTTGCTCTGATCTGCTGCCATGTCGTTTAAGTTGATTTTGTTTTCGTATAAAAATCCAAAAAAATATGACTTAGGTTAGGTTTATTTCTTGTTTTGGGGCTTGCATATTTAGAATAGGAATTTTATTTCGAATTTCAAAAAATAAAAAAAAAATCAAAAAATAAAAAATCAAATCAATCAATTTAGCTTGCTAGTTTTTTAACTTAGGTTGCATGTTTAACTATTTGACAATTTTTAATTTCGAAATTAATACAAAACACAAAAAAAGAAAAAAATTAGAATTAAGGCATTCTTTGCATGTCATTGCATTTTAGGGTAAAATTTCATATAGTTTAATTCTAGATAATAGTTTTTAATTTATTATAAGTTTAGATAATTTTTTTAGATAGATTGCATTTTAGTTAGGGATTTCTAAGTTAGGATAACATTCTAGTTTAAATTAGGATTTGGCTTAACCTCATTCCTAATACAAATTAGATGATATTTTATATCGATAATTTTCGCATTTTTATAATTTTGAATTTCAGGGAAAATACCAAAAAAAAATGCCTTTGAATAAATTGATTCCATTTTTTTTTAGTATAGATTGCACCTTATTATGTCATATAGTTAGGTCATATTGCCATGTGATATCTTTTCATGTTGGATTAGTAGCATGATTTTCATTAAATAAGTGAAAATAAAAACAAAAAGGAAATTGCGTGTTAATTAGAAATCATATCTAGGATTGTTGATGTGAATTCTGATCTAACAACGCAGATGCCTTTGTTGCTATGACGTAAGTCCCTGCATTATTTATTTATTTGTTTGCTTTCTTTGGGTGTTAAATTAGTGTATTGCGCACCCACATGATCACCTCACATGTTAGGGAAATAGATTTAAAATCAATCTAAAGCTGTTTGCAAACACTTTTTTGAAAATAAAAAGAAATGATACCGAAAGGGCATTAGAAAAGTCTAGTGTAACCAAGTCGCCGTACCCAAAGTCTATGGTTAGTAGGAGTAAAATAATCCTCTCATTATTTTACTTAGGTGTCTAATTGACCTACCGTAAACTGATTAGTGGCGACTTTTAGATAAAATCTATTTACATGTTAAGAAATTTGAACCTAGGTCGCGAATTGGTATGGGCTTGGGAGAGCCCAAGCTAAGTTAAACTTATTAGTCCATTAACCAAACCCTAAGTGGTTCACCCAAAAATTTAATCACGACAGCTCAGTTTAAAACGAGGGGGACGCGGCAGGGTACGAGAAATCCAAAAGGGGACCGGCAACCGGGATCGGGAGGGGTCAAAACCTGCTAGAAACCCACTAATTTTGCTTCTGTTCAAGGCTGGTTGAGGTGGCTTCGGGGGCTGATTGGGCAAGGCAAGAACGGCGGAGGCAGCAGGGGTGCTCGGTAGGCCTCACGATGGTGAAACGGCGGCGGTGTGGTGGTGCACAAAGGTCCGATGGCCACGGGGAGGTTCTGGAACGTTGCTAGGACCAAAGAATGTCCAAGGACGACGGCGAGGTGTAGGCGAACGAAAAAAGGTGCGCGCGGCACGCGCGCGGGAGCGGAAATGGCTAACGGCAGTGGCGTGCGGCTCTATTGGGCTGCTGGCTGCTCCAGCGGTCTCTCTGGTTTGTTGGGGTGTCGAGCAGCAAGGGAGGAGGGGGAATGAGGGCGTCGACGATGGCTGAGGAGGGAGAGGGGCAAGCTTGGTTGGATGGGGGCCACTTTGGCTCAACCTCATCTTCTATGTCCCATTGACCAAGTCCAACTTGGTTGCTGTCTTCTATGGCCACAAATCAGCCACCATTCCCTTCTAGACCTCATTTGAAGTGGTTCATAAGTCATGGCAATGGGGGCTACGAATTTCACAAGTTTTCCCTCCAATTAGACCTCAAACGCCTCTTAATTCAATTCAATTTGGCCTATAAAAATTCCGTTATCGAGTCCTTGATCAAATTGATATTTTTCCTCACCAATACAACCCACTAGCTTCCCAATTGCGAGATAAAAAACGGTCCCTGATATTTTCTGGACAAAAACGACCCTATGATGACTTTTTCCCAAAAAGTCTCGGTTTGCAGAAAAATCTTCGGAGGCTAAGTCGACGTTTCCTAAAATGATCTGTGATATGACAAAACTTTCAATTTCTGAAATCGGATTCAAATTCGCGATTAATTTCAATCCGGCGTGATTTTAGTGTGACTTAGGCTACCGGCTAGCTTTTAGAAATTTTTAATACAAATGACCCGTGATCAATTTTTTTCGAGCCACAATCAACCCATTCGACACATTGACAACTCTCAGTTGTCGTGAAAATCTTGAAATTTCAAATACGGACACAGGGTAGCAAAACGACAGAAAAATCAATTTAGTGCCGATCGATGAGAATTTTGCAATTTAGTGGGATCACCCATGTTTAACCATGCATCTCAGTCGAACTGACCTATCTCTGATTTCTAATCGACTTATATTTGTATCGTAATGATCTCTGCAGATGAGCACGGTCGAGCAATCAATTCATGGCCGAATCCTCAAGTCTATGTGCCTTAAAGTCTCTTATTAACCTTCCCAGATAGTCTAGTTATCTCACGAGTGATCAGCTCCGAGAATAACACTATAGGCGTATCGATGAAATGCCCCATTTAATTTAATAGGAAACAACATTTAAAATTCAGTATGTCACAAATTCTATCGTCTCTGATCCGTCAAACTACCCTTACGGCGATTTCGCTCTCTATGACTTTCAATTTTATCTAGTCTTTGGATTTTTTTTTATAGCTTTTCTTCAATTTTTAAAATTTTTAAAATTTTTGAATTTTCCCAATGTAGGGCCACATTAGCGCCACATCAGAGCCATGTAGGTTAAAAAATTATAAAATGCCAAGTCATATTTTGGCATCCATGTTATCAAATTTGACCATGAGTTTGCTAACAAGATTAAATTGCACTCAAGGGAAACCATTTAGGACTTGAATGCATAAGTTCAAAATTTAGGACATGACTGGATATTCGATGAAATGTTCTAAACTTTTGGTGTTTCACTTATAAGAACCTAAAATGAGAATCTAGTATGATAAGAAAATTTTACTTATAAGTACTAGTTACTCAGATAAAAATTCTAGTTTGATTACCATTTTACATTGGTCTCGCCCATTGAGAAGAACTCTGCTATTCACAGGCTTCCTAATGCATCACTTTTCTTCATTTGGCCTATCCTTCCACAGCTCTAGAATGAACTTGTAGATTAGCAAATAAGATAGCACATTGGTTGCGAGGACAAATTTTCAAACCAACTAGCAACTGGCACAATAATTAAATGGTATGATACGTGCTCTTGGTTGTAGTGTTCCGTCAGTTAAGTGAGATCGACACTTTCCTAGTTGATTTTTGACTTACCAACTCTTGTGACACTTGAACATGTGCACTCAGGTCTTCGTCTTTTTGTCATCATAAGAGTCACTGCAACCATAGTTCAGATGATAAAACCTTCAACACAAGGCAATTATTACTTTCAGCTTTAATATTAAATAATGCAAGAAGAATATTATTCTAATCCTAATAGATGAAAAAAGATCTAGAAAGTGAAGAGTAACGAGAAGACATCAAGATTGGTAATAGATAGAAGAGAATAAATACGATAGAGAGGGCTTAATACCAGTCTAATATCTGATCATTACAAAAAAACTAATAATAATAAAGCACAGACTCCTTTTCTTAGTAAGCTAAAACAAGAATTCCAATAAAATAAGGAAATTACATATCCCAATCAAATGATATCTACCATACTGATAGATCTCATCCTAAATAAAAATTATTCAAATAAAAATTCCAGTAGAAAGCCATTCTATTGTGCATTGATGAGTATTTGGGCTTGTAAGGGTGCATTTGCTAACAAGTTAAATTGTCACGCCCCAAACCTTCGGCACATGTGTTGGAGAAATCTTTCCAGAGTCTTTTGAAGCTGACAAAACGTTTCTATCAGTCTAAGTCTGGATATTCGGAGACCAAAGATTAAAGTCTCAAGACTTTATTATCTCAAGACTCAAGACTCAAGACTCAAGACTCAAGACTATTCTCACTGACAGTCTTTCTATTCCAGTAGCAAGGGAAATCCAGAGCCGAAGCTTATGGTTGAGGATTCGATCCTATCCCCTCGGAAAAGATCCCTTGGTTGGATAAACATCTCGGAGTCTTTGTTTGTTCTTATCTAGATCGATTAAAGATCCGATGGTTGTCGAAGTATTCTTGGAATGTTCTATTCTTGGAAACCAAGATCCCGATTGTATGGGCGAACAGATTGATGGGCTATCGCTGACTCCTTATATAGCTCGAATGATCTTCGTAATTGATTCCGTCCAACGGGTAGATTGGAGGAATTCCTTTGGTAAGTGCCAACGGCTATGATGGCATAAAGGAGTATAAAATGAAGACATTCCAGTTGTTTCGAGAGTGTGATTGATAGAAAAATTCCAGTCCGAAGATCCTTGATTATTAGTCGAGACCATTTTTGAGCGAAATTGTAAACACAGAGAGTGTTCATTTCTAGTGACACCTTGAGAGTGTGGAAGATCGTCTACACCAAGAAGTCAAGGAAGATCATCACCGTAACATCTCTTTGTTCATAGTGGAATCCAGCCCAATTGGGTGTCGGTGCGTAAGAGTGGACGTAGGCTTGACACAAGCCGAACCACTATAAACCTCGTGTCTAATTCTCTCTTTCCCTTACTCGTCTTACGATTGTTTTTCTTAATTGCTACAAATCGTTTATTTATCTAAATAGTGTGTAATTATCAAAAGAAAAATCTTTTATACCTATTCACCCCCTCTAGGTAATCGTACTAGCTATATCAATTGGTATCGAGCCCGTGTTCTTACTTTATTTGAAGTGTTTTACTTGAGTAAAAGATCCATGGCTAGTATGCTAGCATCGTGGCTGGTGGAAGGTCAAAGCAATACCAGACCACCCTACTTCGATGGAAAGGATTATAACATCCGGAAGAACAAGATGAAAGCTTTCCTACGATCTAAGGATCCTCCGGAATGGGATGTTGTGGAGAGAGGAATCACTCCTATTATCGCATCGCATCCGAAAGAGGGAAAGAAACCTGTTGAGACCAGCGGAATGTCTCAAGATGAGATAAACAAGAGACAAGCACTCGATGCAAAAGCAATTTATTCTTTATATTGTGCTTTGTCACCAATCGAATATAGAATATCTTCTTGTGTCACAAAGAAAAGAAGTCTGGGATAGATTACATATCACCTATGAAGGGACAGACCGAGTGAAGGAAACCAGAATTAATATTCTTCTTGGTCAATACGAAGCCTTCAAAATGAAACCAGGAGAATCTATAACTGACATGTTTAGCCGTTTTACGATATTGTCAATGGACTTGATAATCAAGGACAGAAAATTACCGATCCTATGAAGGTGAACAAGTTGCTTTGAGAGGACTCTCCAAGGATTGGAATCATATAAAGACTTCAATACGAGAGACGCAAAGAATTATGCCATTATCTCGTAGATGAGCCGATTGGAACTCTTCAATCTTACGAAGTGGAGCGAATTAATGAAGACGAAGATCCAAGAGGTAAGAAATCCATTGCATTAAGATCTAATGATGACTCGATGATACTGATTTCGAAGAAGATCCTGGATGATGAGGAGCTTGCTCTTATGATAAGAAGATTCGAAAAGCTGAATAGAAAAGGAAGAAGGTTCTACTCAAGAAAACAAAGTTTTGAAACAAAGACAAACCAAGTATGCCGATGAGGAACCAAACAAAGATGTAGTCCGCTTCGAATGTAAGAAAAATGGACACATCAGACCCAACTGTCCTCTTCTGAAGAAGAAGAGAGGAAAAACCGAAAAATCTCGAAAAGCTCTCAAAGCCGAAACCTGGAGCGAAACAGAGTGTGAAGAAAGTGATGAAGAATATGCCAATCTATGTCTAATGGCACAATCGACTCGGACTGGATCGATTCGACAGTGAATTTGAGGTAACCGATTTTAAAATTCTGTCAAAGTCTCTAAATATATTGATGAATTATGTTTTGAGTCTTAAGACTTCTCTCAAAAAGATTTCCGAACCGAAAAGGAAAACTCGGCTTTAAAACGAAAGGAAAATATTTTAGAAGAAAAAGTGAAAAGTCTAGACTTGAATGTTTCTACTCTTAAAGAGAATGAAGATAAACTTTCAAAAGAAAATGCTTTCTTGAAAACCGACTTATCAAATATTTCAAAGAAATTTTCAATAGGGTCGAAAAACTTGAGAAAGTTCTTTCACCCAAAGACCTTACTTCAACAAGTCTGGTTTAGGTATGACAGCGAAACAATCCCTTTGATTGATTTTCCGAAAGTAAAAGAAAGAATCAAGAAAAGACCATCGAGAGAAGCATACAAAAATCATTTCAAAAGGGTTTTTGTAAAGTCTCGTAGGTCGAAATGCTCTAAGGTGTTCAAAGTGTAATGATCAAGATCACTTTGAAAAAGAATGTCCTATGATCCGGAAGCCTGTTAAAAGGGTATGGCCTAATAATGTTTTTCCTACTAACACCAAAGGACCCAAGAAAATTTGGGTACCAAAGAAAGCTTGAAACTCTCTTTTGATTATGGTCTCTGTCAAAAGAAGGTAAAATGGTATCTTGACGGCGGATGCTCAAGACACATGACGGGAGACTCAAATTGCTTTATAAAGATTGTTCAAGTAAACGGTGGAAAAGTTTCATTTGGTGGAAACAAAGCAAAGGAAGCATTGTGGGATTTGGAACTGTTAAAATTGGAAATCTCACAATAAGCAATGTTTATTTAGTGGAAGGACTCAACTATAATCTTCTCAGCATTAGCCAACTGTGTGATACTAGGTTCAAGATCTCTTTTCAAGAAGGGATATGTTCTGGAATAAGTAAAGACTCAACTCAGTCTTTCATGGGTCGAAGGCATGGAAATATCTATCTTCTTGATGTAAGACCAAATGAAACGCAATGTCTCATCTCAATTCAAGATGAAGCGGTCTTATGGCATAGAAAGCTTGGCCATGTCAACATGAAGCAATTAGCCAAAATATCATCAAAGAAGCTTGTTCAAGGACTACCAAAAGCGCCTTATCAAAAGTCGACTCATGCACACCATGTATTCGGGAAAACAGGTAAGAAATTCATTTAAGCCTATAAAACATATCTCTACTAATCATGTTCTCCGATTCTGCATATGGATCTCTTTGGACCAACAAGAACCCGAGCATTGGAGGTAAGAAATATTGTCTAGTAATTGTAGATGATTACTCTCGTTTTACACAGGTATATTTTCTTGCAAGTAAGTCGAAACCTTTTCGTACTTTGAAAAGTTTGCTAAAAAGGTTCAAAATGAAAAATGATGTGCTATTTCAAGTATTAGAACAGATCATGGAAGTGAATTCGAAAACCAAAACTTTACAAAGTTTTGTGATAAATCTGGTTTTAATCATGTATTTTCCTCTCCATATACTCCAAAACAAAATGGAGTTGTGGAAAGAAAGAATAGATGTGACATCCCGATTTTCCAATTTTATATTCAATAAATTGAGACGGGCATTTCGTTGGCACGCATATAGTTCTTTTCCTTGAGTCGGCCACTCATATGAAAACTAGTCTATCGAGTGAAGCGTTAAGAGTTTCTAATGCATCGACTCGAGAATTTGGTCGAAGCGACCTTTCGACCGAGCTAATCTGCAAGGATAATTACGGCACAAATAAAAGTCGATTAGAGACCGGAGATAGGTTGACTCGACGAGGCATGTGATCGAGTGTGGGTGATTCCACCGGATCGCATAATCCTTGTCGATCGGCACCGGACCGACTTTTCTATCGATTGGGTACCCTGTGTTTGTATTTGAAATCTTGAGATTACCTCGACAACCGAAAGTCGCCAATGTTTCAAAGATGTACATTGTGGCTTGAGATGATCAACCACAGGTCAAATGCATGAAAATTTCTAAAGGCTACCCGGTAGGTTGGGCCGCGCTAGTATCGTGCCAAAGTGAAATTAACCGTGGAATTGAGATCGAATTTAAATTGGAAGTCTCGGGTGTGTCACAAATCATTTTAGGAATATTGATTAATCTTCAGAAGATTTTTCATGCAAGCCGAGTTTTTCAGCAAAATAATCAGAAAATGGTTAATTTGGCCCGATAAATTAGTAGGCCTGCCTTTGGTCGCGCTTTTGGGACTTAAGTTGGTTCTATGGACAAGTGAAGATGTGAATTGATGTGTGGTGACATTGGATTAATTTTATGGACTTCGATTGAAATCAATTGGGAGAGAATTGATTGGAATTGAAGGAATTAAGGTACAAAGTTTCATGCCCCGGCGGAAAAATAAAATGCACCCATTGAAGATTGTTGTGGGGAGAGGGATTTGAAGTTAGTGGAGCATGACATGGGATGAGGTCATGGTGGGCCATTTGTGGGATTAAAGAAAAAAAGGGAAAGAAAAGAAAAATGGTCCCATCTCTCTCTCTCTCTCCTCCTTCTCTCTCCTCCCTCTCTTCTTCCTCTCCCTACCGTGCGGTTCCTCCATCTCCATGGTTGAAGACCAGAAAAATGCAGAGAAGAAGGAGCAGCCATGGCCGGCCACCCGCTCGCACGCCGTCGTCGCCGCCGCCGCCCCGCGCCGCCCGTGCGCCGCGCCGCCGGTCCGCTCGCGCTTCGCCCGCCTGGCCGACGCCCGGCCCGCCTCCGCCTACCCCTGTTCGCGTGCTCCACGAGCTGCCGGAGCTCGTCCCCGCCGCCGTGAGCCGCCGTGCGCCGCCGCCTTAGCCCGCCGGAGCTTCGCCTTGCCTCCACCGCCCTTGGCCGCCCGAACCGGCGCCGGATTTGCTCCCTCTCGGCCCCGATCAGCAACCCAGAAAATGGGTATGGCAGCCCCTTCGTGGGCCGTTTTGGCCGCCTTCCCGAGCCCGGATGCTTGGCCCGCTTTGAAGAAAGTTGTTCCCCTCGGCGTCCCCCGTCGTTTTGGTCCGCTCGGTTCGCTAATCCGGTGAGTTTAACTCACTAAATCTTGATTAGAGGGTTAATGATGCCCTAAGTGTGCTTAGTCTAAGTTAAGTAAGTTTAGGTGGTTAGATTAGTTTATTTGGTTGATGATTAGATTATGGTGTTTAATTAAGTTAAATTGTGTTTGGTTTAAAGTTAAGTATGTTTATTTTTAATATAAAGCCTTGATGTGACATAATAGGTTTTATTTTTGATTTATTTAAAAGTTTCGAAATTCTGGAAATTTATAATATTATATTAATTCCGAAATTATTAAAATATTATTATATAAAAAAAAAAAAAAAACGGAAAAATTATTTTTGACCCCGGTTGCTCGAATTTCGTGCCGATCGCCGCTGTGTAGTCGGATTTTGAAATTGATGATTGGATGTTATAAATTGAGTGTGGATCGTGAAAAATATGAATATTATTATTTAATTATTTTCGGAATAAATTTAATTAATTAATAAATTCGAAAATTTTGTCGGACCCTAAACTCGAATTTCGTGCCGATTGCTGCTGTGCATTTAGAATTTGAATTTGATGAATGGATGTGGCAAATTGAGTGTTGATTGCGATAAATATGGATTCTTTATTTAATTTCCAAGTGTCGAAATTGATGGGAGATTGGTCGTGATTAACCACCTATTAGAGGTCGTGCCCAGTGAGGCCGTGATTAACCACCGATTGGAGGTCGTGCCTAATAGGGCCGTGATGAACCACCTAAGAGAGGTCGTGCCTAATGGGGCCGTGATATGCCACCTATTAGAGGTCGCGCCCAGTGGGGCCGTGAATTGCCACCTGATAAAGGTCGCGCCCAGTGAGGCCGTGAATTGCCACCTGATAAAGGTCGCGCCGAGTGGGGCCGTGATGCCACTGATTCTAATTTTGCCGAGTGGGGCCGTGATTAAGAGTATTGATTGATTTCTGAATTGACATGTAATCGGCCAAGTCGATTGATCGCCGAGACGATCCAAGTGGTTGAATTGTTCGATGATGTGATTGTGCCATGGTTGTTTGGTTATCATAATTGCACGTGTTTGAATTATATAAAATTGTGCTAACCCGAGATGAAGGCTAATGTGAGGTAAGTCTTTCGTGTGATGTGGCTAGGCCACTCGGGGCGTATTTTCTTTCTAATAGGGGTTTAGGGGGTTGAACTTGCTGAGACATCGTCTCATCCCGGTTGTGGGATTAAAATTTCAGGTCCCTGGTGGACGGAGCGACCAGATAGCTTTGGTTGGCTTTGAGGAGTTGCGAGAGGTGAAGTCATAAGGAATGGAGAACGTGTCCGACTTGTAGGTCGTAGGACGAGTTCATTTTTAAGAGCCGGTCTTTTGTAGACTTTTGACTGTAGGCTTCTATTTGTAATTCTATTGAATTATGAAAGTGCTATGTTGTGATTGATTGCCTCGCTTTTCTATCCCAAGTTAAATGTTGTCGGGGATTTATAATACGTTCGCTTGCGCAATAATAATTGAATGGGTCGGCGATATATCCTGGGATGTCGCATATTTGATCGACCGCAGTGGGATGTGCACGTGCTCGAGGTTCGGGGCGTGACATCCCCGTTTAAGTGGTATCAGAGCATGGTCTGTGTATGGAGTGATAAGGTGCGATGAGTCATGGGATAGTTAGTAGGAAATGCTTTTAATATGCTGATGCATGTGAATGATAGCCGATTGGTAGCTTATTTGTGGGGTCGCTCAAGTTTCAACCTGATGTTGGAATCGGAAACAGGCGTCGATAAAGAGCCTGTAGGATGAGTGACTAGGAGTGGAGAACTCCTTGGAAGAGGTCAGTAAGACCTATACCTCAGGGTAGGATGCTGACAAGAGTCAGTACCTGAGGTAGAGCGCAGGCTTAGTCCAGCGTGTGTGTGAGAGTACCGCCGCAAGTCGGTACTGGGAGTGTAGCAGCATCAAATGATCTTGGTTTCGATGGGATTGTTCAGGTGCGTGTTCCTTGGAAGCTTGTTGGGTCGTGAGTTCGGGGATCGAGCCGTCGCCGTTGCCGTTGTTTCTACCGCTGCCGATCTTTGTGACCGTTGTTGTTGCCGTGCCTGTTAAGGCCTAATCTGGAGTTGTGATCGAGGATCAAGCCGCTGTATCTGAGTCAGGGTTCAGTTTAGACAGAGATGGGAATCAATTGGGGAGAAATGCCGATGTCAGAGGAAATGTGCCCTATTTCACCTAACCGGAAGAGCGAGTTGGAAAGTCAGTGTTCAACTCGATTGATGGGTGTCGTGTCTATCAGAAAGGACATGGATCTGTCCTGTGCTGTAAAAGGGAAAGAACTTGTTACAGGTGTCGCCAGTAAAGTCATTTAATCAAAGATTGCCCGTATAGGCAGATGGAACCGCAGCTGTTTCTGTCACCGCTGTTGATAAAATAGAACAGATGAATCATGCTTCGGGACATTTAGTGGGGTACTTGGAATGGACCTCAGTGCAAGGATGGATGCATGATGTCACTTGATGGGAGGTAAATGACTCTTCGATTATGTGTCGAGATAGTGGAAAGGAGGCATGAGTCAGCCTGGTGTCAGAGTAAAAAGCGGAGCATGCTTTGAATGTGGCCAGCACGGCCGTCAGGTCAGGAATTGTCCGTGTAAGTTCAGGAGAGCGTAAGCACTATTTGTTATCGAGATAGGACGCCACTAGGATGGCTAGAGGAGCATGAAGGGATCGACCATGCATCAATCGAAGAAGAATGTTTATGAGATGTTTTATGCGAGTAATGCAGCAGAATTTTCAGTGAAGGTTGTAGAATCCTTGTTATGGTAATAAAGTGATAGCAAGATGAATCTCGACTATAGTTGTACCGATGAGTTTGCTTAAATATGACTTGGAAGTCATTTATAAAAAGGTTTGGCTCAATGAGCTTTTTGCTGTTATGAATCGTGGCGTGATATAATTCGGTTTATTCGGTTAGCATATGAAAGTTTTGAATTACCGAAAGTCGAAGAGGAACTTTGATCCTTGTTATGGTCATTGAAGATGACTTGGTTCGGTTATTGGTTATCGATTATACGTGGGGTTTGTAATGGATGCGTCGGTTGAGGAGCCAAATATGGAGATCATAACCGTGGTACGGAAATTTTCGGAGGTGTTTCATGAAGATTTGCCAAGTCGCTTTTAGAGAGAGAAATAGAGTGCGTGATTGAATTAGTACCCGGAACAAAGCCAGTCCCTAAGGCTCCTTACCGGATGGTGTTACCCGAGTTAAAAGGACTGAAGGTGTAGATGCAGGAAGTGTTGAATAGGGGATTCATACTTTCCAGTGCATAACCTTGGGGAGTACCAGTTCTGTTCATGAAGGAGAAATGGGGTTCGTTGTGGTTGTGCATCGATATTCTCCAAGATCGACTTGAGGTCGGGATATCATCAATTGAGAATCGGGAAGAAAGACATACCGAAGTTAGTATCTTGCACTTGATACAAAGCAGCGGTTGTGAGTTCGCCGCAATACCGAGTGGTGTGATGGACACCTTAGCTGGTTGTTTGGATCTAATGAGCAGAATGTTTAAGAGTACTTGAATCAGTGGTGATCGTGCTCAGTGAAGTTATCATGGGGTGTTCAAAGAGTGCTGAGGAGCGCGAGAGACATTAGAAGATGATACTTCAGACCTTGAGGACTCTTCAATTTTATGCTAAGTTTAGTAAGTGTGAGTTTTGGATGACTCGTGTTGCGCTCCTAGGTCACGTGATTTCAGGCGAAGAAATCTCCGTAGACCCCGTCCAAGACTAGAGCGGTGAACGTTAGCCGAGATTGACTACAGTGACAGAGATTAGAAGTTTTTGGGGATTAATGGGATATTACAGAAGTTTTATGGAAGGGTTTTCAGTGTCAGCGTTGCAGTTGATTCGACTATTGAGGAGGTAAGAAAAGTTTGTGTGGACAGATAAGTGCGAGTGTAGTTTTCAAGGGCCTAAGAAGAGGCTAACTACCTCACTTGTGCTTACTATTCTATCTGGTCCTGGAAGTTATGAGATCTACAGTGATGCATCGTTTAAAGGATTGGGTTGCGTGTTGATACTGAGCATGATCGGGTTGTTGCATATGCGTCCCGTCGTTGAGATCTTGTGAGTTAAATTATTCGACGCATATCGTAGAACTTGCGTAGTTATGTTCATTTGGAATTTTAAAGGCACCATCAAGTACGAGAGGAATATTTCATATCATCAATGACTATCAAAGTCCCAAATATGTATTCTCAAAAAGAGAGTTGAATATGAGGCAAAGCATCACCTTTGGATGGAACTCCTTAAGGATTATGACTATGATATTTTGTATCACTCGAAAAAGGTAAGCAAAGTCGCGAGATGCATTGAGCCGAGAGTCCTTAGTTGCATAGTTGGTACTCAAGGATTTGATCTTAATTGAGAAAATTCGAAATTTGGTTTTCAAATCTAAGGTAGGCCACCTTTGGAATCTTATTACTACCCTCAGAATTGAGCCGAGAGAGCAGATCAGAATCAAAGTGCTTCAGTGGATAGATTCAGAAATTTAGAAGATTCTATAAGAGAATGCGAGATGAGAGGTTGATTTTCAAATTTCGAAAAAACGAACGCTAAGGTTCGAGGACGATTGTGTGTAATTGATGATGCCAAGATTAAAGAAGATATCCTATGGGAAACTCATCATAGCAATTTCAACGTTGTCCAGGACAATGACGAATAGATCTTTGTTTTGAGTGTGTGACATCCTGATTTTCAAACTCTGATTTCGATTGGTTAAATTGGGCATTTCATCGACGCGATTACAGTGTTTTTCTCTGAGTTGGCCACTTACGAGATAACTAGACTAATTGGGTGAGTTATTAAGGACTTTAAAGGCAAATAGACTTGAGAATTCGACCAGGAATCGACTTCTCGACCGTGCTCATCTTTAGAGATCATTACGGCACGATTAAAAATCGAATTAAGATCGAGATAGGTCGGTTCGACTGAGATGAATGACCGATCGTGGGTGACTCCACTAAATTGGAAAACTCTCGTCGAATGATACTAATTTGATTTTACTGTCGTTTTGGTACCTTGTGTCCGTATTTGAATCATCGAGATTTTCACGACCCTTGAGAGTCGCCAATGTGTCAAGAGAGTTCATCGTGGCTCGAAGAAAATCGACCACGGGTCATTTGTCCTAAAAAGCTCCGAAAACTACCCAGTAGTCTAAATCACACTAAAAGCGTATCGGAATGAAATTAACCGCCAATCTAAGTTCGATTTCAGAAATTGGAGATTCTATCTCGTCACAAAGTGGGTATACCGAAGTGTGTGTGCATCAGATAATTCACCGGCATGGAGTGCCGGGGATGAATTGTATTTCAAATCTAGATCAGATGTTCCTAGTTGGCAGAGCTTTGAAATGGTTCTTTCTTAAGCAGTGCACATCAGAGAGTGCGGAATTTCGATTGCTGAGATGATGTCAGGAAAAGAAAGATCACGAGCCGGTGGTCGATACGGGGGGTCGTGATTGCGTTGCCGAGATCGTGTCGAGTTATATCATATCTTGATTAGAGGTTCCAAGTTTCAGCAGATCGTCGAGATAGTTTCTTTTTAGCCAATGTAGAGTAGAGTGTACGGGATTTCGGTTTGTTGAGATGAGATCGAGATCGAGAATCGCAGTCCGAGTTGGTTTGGGAATCGTAATTCGGTTGCAATTAGCGAGTCAATTCGAGATCGCGTAGAATCAACAATTTAGCTTCGCAAATTTTATGTTGAAGACCTTTAGAATTTTTAAGTGGGCAAGTGTTTAGTATTTTGAATCCGAAGTGGTTTGGGCAAGATAGCGGTGATATGGCAAAGCATTGGTGTAGAAGGAGCAACATGAGAAAGAGAAGATTATATGAGACGACGCACGTACCCCCACCTTTTTGTTAAGAATTGGTAAAGGTTTAAATTTCGAGGACGAAATTTTTATAAGAGGAAGAGTTGTGACATCCCGATTTTCCAATTTTATATTCAATAAATTGAGACGGGCATTTCGTTGGCACGCATATAGTTCTTTTCCTTGAGTCGGCCACTCATATGAAAACTAGTCTATCGAGTGAAGTCGTTAAGAGTTTCTAATGCATCAGACTCGAGAATTTGGTCAGGAAGCGACCTTTCGACCGAGCTAATCTGCAAGGATAATTACGGCACAAATAAAAGTCGATTAGAGACCGGAGATAGGTTGACTCGACAGAGGCATGTGATCGAGTGTGGGTGATTCCACCGGATCGCATAATCCTTGTCGATCGGCACTGGACCGACTTTTCTATTGATTGGGTACCCTGTGTTTGTATTTGAAATCTTGAGATTACCTCGACAACCGAAAGTCGCCAATGTTTCAAAGATGTACATTGTGGCTTGAGATGATCAACCACAGGTCAAATGCATGAAAATTTCTAAAGGCTACCCGGTAGGTTGGGCCGCGCTAGTATCGTGCCAAAGTGAAATTAACCGTGGAATTGAGATCGAATTCGAAATTGGAAGTCGGGTGTGTCACAAATCATTTTAGGAATATTGATTAATCTTCGAAGATTTTTCATGCAAGCCGAGTTTTTCAGCAAAATAATCGAAAATGGTTAATTTGGCCCGATAAATTAGTAGGCCCGCCTTTGGTCGCGCTTTTGGGACTTAAGTTGGTTCTATGGACAAGTGAAGATGTGAATTGATGTGTGGTGACATTGGATTAATTTTATGGACTTCGATTGAAATCAATTGGGAGAGAATTGATTGGAATTGAAGGAATTAAGGTACAAAGTTTCATGCCCGGCGGAAAAATAAAATGCACCCATTGAAGATTGTTGTGGGGAGAGGGATTTGAAGTTAGTGGAGCATGACATGGGATGAGGTCATGGTGGGCCATTTGTGGGATTAAAGAAAAAAAGGGAAAGAAAAGAAAAATGGTCCCATCTCTCTCTCTCTCTCCTCCTTCTCTCTCCTCCCTCTCTTCTTCCTCTCCCTACCGTGCGGTTCCTCCATCTCCATGGTTGAAGACCAGAAAAATGCAGAGAAGAAGGAGCAGCCATGGCCGGCCACCCGCTCGCACGCCGTCGTCGCCGCCGCCGCCCGCGCCGCCCGTGCGCGCCGCCGGTCCGTCCGCTCGCCCGCCCGCCCGGCCGACGCCCGGCCGCCTCCGCCTACCCCCGTTCGCGTGCTCCACGAGCTGCCGGAGCTCGTCCCCGCCGCCGTGAGCCGCCGTGCGCCGCCGCCTTAGCCCGCCGGAGCTTCGCCTTGCCTCCACCGCCCTTGGCCGCCCGAACCGGCGCCGGATTTGCTCCCTCTCGGCCCCGATCAGCAACCCAGAAAATGGGTATGGCAGCCCCTTCGTGGGCCGTTTTGGCCGCCTTCCCGAGCCCGGATGCTTGGCCCGCTTTGAAGAAAGTTGTTCCCCTCGGCGTCCCCGTCGTTTTGGTCCGCTCGGTTCGCTAATCCGGTGAGTTTAACTCACTAAATCTTGATTAGAGGGTTAATGATGCCCTAAGTGTGCTTAGTCTAAGTTAAGTAAGTTTAGGTGGTTAGATTAGTTTATTTGGTTGATGATTAGATTATGGTGTTTAATTAAGTTAAATTGTGTTTGGTTTAAAGTTAAGTATGTTTATTTTTAATATAAAGCCTTGATGTGACATAATAGGTTTTATTTTTGATTTATTTAAAAGTTTCGAAATTCTGGAAATTTATAATATTATATTAATTCCGAAATTATTAAAATATTATTATATAAAAAAAAAAAAACGGAAAAATTATTTTTGACCCCGGTTGCTCAGAATTTCGTGCCGATCGCCGCTGTGTAGTCGGATTTTGAAATTGATGATTGGATGTTATAAATTGAGTGTGGATCGTGAAAAATATGAATATTATTATTTAATTATTTTCGGAATAAATTTAATTAATTAATAAATTCCGAAAATTTTGTCGGGACCCTAAACTCTCGAATTTCGTGCCGATTCTTCTTTGTGCATTTAGAATTTGAATTTGATGAATGGATGTGGCAAATTGAGTGTTGATTGCGATAAATATGGATTCTTTATTTAATTTCCAAGTGTCGAAATTGATGGGAGATTGGTCGTGATTAACCACCTATTAGAGGTCGTGCCCAGTGAGGCCGTGATTAACCACCGATTGGAGGTCGTGCCTAATAGGGCCGTGATGAACCACCTAAGAGAGGTCGTGCCTAATGGGGCCGTGATATGCCACCTATTAGAGGTCGCGCCCAGTGGGGCCGTGAATTGCCACCGATAAAGGTCGCGCCCGGTGAGGCCGTGAATTGCCACCGATAAAGGTCGCGCCGAGTGGGGCCGTGATGCCACTGATTCTAATTTTGCCGAGTGGGGCCGTGATTAAGAGTATTGATTGATTTGCTGAATTGACATGTAATCGGCCAAGTCGATTGATCGCTGAGACGATCCAAGTGGTTGAATTGTTCTGATGATGTGATTGTGCCATGGTTGTTTGGTTATCATAATTGCACGTGTTTGAATTATATAAAATTGTGCTAACCCGCGAGATGAAGGCTAATGTGAGGTAAGTCTTCTGTGTGATGTGGCTAGGCCACTCGGGGCGTATTTTCTTTCTAATAGGGGTTTAGGGGGTTGAACTTGCTGAGACATCGTCTCATCCCGGTTGTGGGATTAAAATTTCAGGTCCCTGGTGGACGGAGCGACCGAGATAGCTTTGGTTGGCTTTGAGGAGTTGCGAGAGGTGAAGTCATAAGGAATGGAGAACGTGTCCGACTTGTAGGTCGTAGGACAGTTCATTTTTAAGAGCCGGTCTTTTGTAGACTTTTGACTGTAGGCTTCTATTTGTAATTCTATTGAATTATGAAAGTGCTATGTTGTGATTGATTGCCCGCTTTTCTATCCCAAGTTAAATGTTGTCGGGGATTTATAATACGTTCCGCTTGCGCAATAATAATTGAATGGGTCGGCGATATATCCTAGGATGTCGCATATTTGATCGACCGCAGTGGGATGTGCACGTGCTCGAGGTTCGGGGCGTGACAATAGATCTCTTCAAGAAATGGCTAGAACACTTTTAATTGAAAGTAAAATTTCTTCTCAATTTTGGGCTGAAGCTGTTTCAACAGCATGTTACATTATCAATAGAGTCTTTCTAAGACCCATTTTAGAGAAAACCCCTATGAATTATTCAAAGGTAAGAAGCCTACTTGTCTCATATTTTCATGTGTTCGGTTGTAAATGCTTTATTTTGAAAAATGCAAATGATCGAGTTGGTAAGTTTGAAGAAAGATCAGATGAAGGCATTTTCCTTGGATATTCTATGACAAGCAAGGCTTACGAGTCTTTAACAACAAAAGCCAATCGGTGGAGGAATCTATGAATGTCAAATTTCAAGACTCAACGCAAGTTGAATCTAGTCAGACTCAATATGAAGAGTTTGAATCATCTCCAGATCTTTCAAGTCTTACAACTCAAGAAGCATCTCGGTCTACGGAAGTCCATCATCAAAATGTTCTTGAAGATTCAAATAAAGAAAGAGATCATCAACGGGAAAATCAACCAAGAATCGGAAGCACAAATCCAGTCATCCCGAAGATCTCATTATCGGTGAAATCAATGAAGGAATCCGCACCTAGATCAAAAAGACGTGAAGAATCTAGTGCTGTGGCACTAATCTCTGAAATTGAACCAAAAAGCATAGAAGAAGCTTTATCTGATGAAAGCTGGATTGAAGCTATGCAAGAAGAACTCAGACAGTTTAACATCAATGATGTCTGGGATTTGACATCAAAACCAAAAGGTAAAACTGTTATTGGAACCAAATGGGTATTCAGAAACAAGATGAACGAGGATGGAAAAGTCGTACGGAACAAAGCCAGACTCGTGGCCAAAGGATACACGTAAGAGGAAGGAATAGACTATGATGAGACCTACGCACCAGTAGCAAGGTTAGAAGCTATTCGTCTATTACTTGCGTTTGCTTACTATAAAAATTCCAGGTTATTCCAAATTGACGTCAAGAGTGCATTTCTAAATGGATTCATCCATGAGGAAGTTTATGTGGAACAACCACCTGGATTTGAAGACCCAAAGAAGCCGATTCGGTCTTTAGACCGAAAAGGCCTTGTATGGTTTAAAGCAAGCACCTCGAGCTTGGTATGATAGGCTAAGTAAGTTCCTAATACGAACGGTTTTGTCAAAGGTAAAGTAGATACTACCTTATTTATCAAAAAGGAAAACAAAAGCTTTTTACTTGTTCAAATATATGTAGACGATATTATATTTGGATCTCCTAATGAAAGCCTATGCAAGAAATTTTCTAAGTCTATGCGGGATGAGTTTGAAATGAGTATGATGGGAGAATTGACATTCTTTCTTGGACTCCAAGTAAAGCAAATGAAGGAAGGAACTTTTATTCATCAAGAAAAGTATGCAAATGATCTTGTCAAAAGATTTGGATTGGAAAATTGCAAAAAGACCGACATACCAATGTCATGTTCTCGAAGATAGATAAGGATGAAGAAGGGAAGAAAGTAGACCAAAAGCTATATAGGAGCATGATTGGTTCACTTCTTTATCTTACCGCTTCTAGACCCGATATTTTGTTAAGTGTTTGTGTCTGTGCTAGGTTTCAATCAGATCCTAGAGAATCACATCTCAATGCCGTGAAACGAATTATCAAATACATTGCCTCATCCTCAAGCATTGGTCTTTGGTATCCAAAGAAGGGAGACTTTGATCTTCTAGGGTACTCGGATGCGAGATCGGCGGTTGCGCGAGTCGATAGAAAGAGCACTTCCGGAACTTGTCGTTACTTGGAAATAGAATAGAACGATATCTTGGTTCTCAAGGAAACAAAGTACCGTGGCTCTTTCAACAACGAAGCGAGTATGTAGCCCTTGGAAGTTGCTGTTCGCAAATTCTATGGATCAAACAACGGCTACAAGACTTTGGCATTGAAGACTCATGCACGAAATCGATGTGACAACACCGGCGCGATCAATCTTACCAAAAATCCAATTTTTCATTCAAGAGCAAAGCATATTGAGATTCGACACCACTTCATTAGAGATCATATTCAAAACGGAGAAATCTCGATTCAATTTGTTGATTCAAAAAGTCAACTAGCGGATATTTTCACAAAGCCTTTGGAGAAAAATCAATTTGACGCTATCCGTTCAAGACTCAACATTTTGAAGCTTGAAGAAGTTAAAGTCTAAAGACTCAACAATCCTTAGACTCTAATCTCTCGTCTCGAGATCTTCGACTCGGACATTCATGGCTATAGACTGTAAGTGGCTATTTTATTCGAACTCGAAAAGGTACGATTTTGTTGTTCGTTATTATTATACGTGTGAAAATCAAAAAACTTGTCTTTTCAAAAAGATTAATTTTGGAGTTATTGATTTTGAAAAGAAATGATCGTACTCTTTCCCTGCGACGATTGAACTTCCTTTTTCAAAAAGTGAGTTAAATATATACAGCTTCTTCACAATCGTCAAAACCCTAAAAAGTACTCTTCTCCCGAACCCGTTTCAATCTCTTGTTCATCGTCGAGAAAGTGGTCATTTTTCTTTGGGAAGCAATCGAAGGAATCTCTCAAATCGACAAAGAAGAATGTCTTCTTCGAGGAAATCATCAAGAATAGCAAGCGGGGTCCACAAAGAATGGAGAAAGGACCAATACACTTCGATCTTGCGAGGAGGAAGACTTTTCAAGTCAGCAACAAAGTCCGATTCGTTCTCATCCACGTCATTCATCGCCTCCTACCCCACATGGTGAAAGTCATCATCTTGAAGAAGAGATAATCGAGGACGCCGACCCTGTAAGAGTCCAAAAACCCTCCTATATCTACAAGCTTTATCGTGCGTTGAAGATCACCGGTACACCATTGAATTACATAGACGATTTCCTTAAGGATAAGAACTATGGAAATGAATATCTTTTCTGCGGAAAATGGAGGAGTTAGGAATTGCTCCGAAAGGAAAAGCGAGGATGCACTTGCAAATATTCCAAGTGATCCTCGTGTGCCCGGACAAAATTTAATTGAAGGGAACGATGATGATAAAATGTTCCTTGAGTTTCAACCGAGAATGGGTGTGGCGGCGAAGACGAAAGGAAATCGATTGGATTTGTTTAAATCCGAGGAAAGGAGAAAGTATATGGCAAACCGTTGAAAAGAGGGGTGATAAACCCTCGAAGTGTTGATTTTGATTTTCTAGACGCCATCAACATGAACTTGAGAGAGAAGTTGAACTTGCTTCAACTAGAGAAATTTTGCTCGACTCTACGGACGGGTACGCACATTTAACGCTTATTTCTATTCAAATCGAGCTTTTGGATGCGAATAGAATTTCGTTCGATGTTCGAGACAAAGTCTACGTGGTAGATGTGAATATCTTGGCAGACATTGTTGGAGTTGAACGAGGGCGTTATCTCGCCAATCAAAGTCTCACCCGCACGTACTACTCGGATCTTGTCAAGGATAGGGACACGAGACAAGAGAGTTACCTATTCCAGGATGAATGCAATCAACATTGTGCTTCATAAGATCGTAATCAACTGTCTCGGACCAAAGTCTACATCAAAGACCTCTCGTGTCTTATTTCAAGCAAAGTTGATGTATGCAATCAACTCGGGAAGGAAGTTCTCTCTCCCGCACACGATTCTTTTCCATATGTACGGAGAGCGGTGTCAAAAGACAAGGGACAATTGCCTTATCGGTGGTGACCAAGATCTTTAGACACATGAATATTGAACCGCCCCATTCACTTTGTGTTCGACCGTGCGATAAGATGGTGGTAGGTTTGAAGATGCTGACGAAGATGCGTCTACAAGAGCTTGCAAAGGCAATGGAGAAATTCAGAGTGAAGACTCTGTCCCATCTGCTTCAAAAAGAAAAGGAAAAGAAATTGTTGGAACCCCATCGAGGAAGAAGAAAAGGACTCTCATCTTAGAGGATGAAGATGAAGAAGATGAGGATCCCACAATCGTTGCTTTAACAAGAACCGGACGTTACGTGCCTCGATCAACGTAACTTCAACAGGAACAGAGAAAGGAAGAGGAGCAAGCAAAGATCAGAGAAGAAGATCAGCAAAAGGAGAAAGAAGGAGAGAAGGAGAAAGAAGGAGAGAAAGAACAGTCTGCATCAGACTCTGGAGATAAGGGAGATCAAGAACATGATCATCACTATTCTCCTTGTGATGTCCTAGAGACAGGGGGAGTTGGCGAGCAAGAAAGGTCTTCACCACATGCTGCCAATAGTGAAGGTCCAAGATCATCTCCAGCAGAGACAGAAGAAGTTCAGGTTTCTGAATTGCCTGAAGAAGGACACGATACTTCGAACCCAAATCTGCATGATTTCACGGAAGCTACAACGTCCGCATTCACTCCATCCGAAAAGGTGATGCAAGTACACGGACGGATAACTCAAAGCAGATTTTCGTCGTATTATTGATATTCTTATGGATATGCGGGGACAGATTTTTGCTCTAGACTATGAGATTCAATCCATCAAGAATGCTGGCCAAGCATCTTGATTACCCCGGAGGACAGAATGAAAGACCTCGCTCTACAACTTCAAACAAATGCAAAAGGAGAGGAGGTAGCTCAGTTAAGGGAAGACTTGAAGAGGCTAGAAGGCTTAGTCCAGTCTATGGGAGATTTCCAAATCGTTCGCATTCCCAAGCAGACTTGATCCCTTTCTCACTTTTTCATGATGACAAAAAGGGGGAGAATCAATTTGAACAATCAACACCATCAACCTTCAAACATCATTGAATTTGTGGTTATGTGTAGTCATTTTTTTTGAGTTTGACTTGAGTACTCTTGACTGTGGATTTAAATGCTTGACTGGTTGCGTTCATATCAAGTGTTGTTTTATGGTATTACTCATGAAAGACTAACCAATTTCTTTGTGGATGCGAGAATGTGGTTGTTTTATTAATATTTGTGAGTTAGCCATATTGCTTGAGAAATGTTTTTGCAGGTCAAAGTTGTTCAAATCTACAAGGAAGTTTTGTCACCATCAAAAAGGGGGAGATTGTTGGAGAAATCTTTCCGAGTCTTTTGAAGGCGACAAAACGTTTCTATCGTCCCTAAGTCCTGGATATTCGGAGACCAAAGATTAAAGTCAAGACTTTATTATCTCAAGACTCAAGACTCAAGACTCAAGACTCAAGACTATTCTCACTGACAGTCTTTCTATTCCAGTAGCAAGGGAAATCCAGAGCCGAAGCTTATGGTTGAGGATTCGATCCTATCCCCTGGAAAAGATCCCTTGGTTGGATAAACATCTCGGAGTCTTTGTTTGTTCTTATCTAGATCGATTAAAGATCCGATGGTTGTCGAAGTATTCTTGGAATGTTCTATTCTTGGAAACCAAGATCCTGATTGTATGGGCGAACGGGATTGATGGGCTATCGCCGAGACTCCTTATATAGCTCGAATGATCTTCGTAATTGATTCCGTCCAACGAGGTAGATTGGAGGAATTCCTTTGGTAAGTGCCAACGGCTATGATGGCATAAAGGAGTATAAAATGAAGACATTCCAGTTGTTTCAGAGAGTGTGATTGATAGAAAAATTCCAGAGTCTGAAGATCCTTGATTATTAGTCGAGACTATTTTTGAGCGAAATTGTAAACACATAGAGTGTTCATTTCTAGTGACACCTTGAGAGTGTGGAAGATCGTCTACACCAAGAAGTCAAGGAAGATCATCACCTGTAACATCTCTTTGTTCATAGTGGAATCCAGCCAATTGGCTGTCGGTGCGAAAAGAGTGGACGTAGGCTTGACACAAGCCGAACCACTATAAACCTCGTGTCTAATTCTCTCTTTCCCTTACTCGAGTCTTACGATTGTTTTTCTTAATTGCTGCAAATCGTTTATTTATCTAAATAGTGTGTAATTATCAAAAGAAAAATCTTTTATACCTATTCACCCCCCTCTAGGTAATCGTACTAGCTATATCAACATGCACATCCCTTGGCGATCGACTAAAAATGCGATGTCCTAGGACGCATTGCCGATCCATTCTTTTATTAAGTATACGCAGAAGCGAATTAAACAAACACCCAGACAACCATTAGAAATAGGGATAGTAAAAGCAGGACAATCAATTAACACAAACCACGCTTTATAAACAAACCGAGTCAATCCCGCAAGTTTATATACAAAAGGTCTATCTCAAAAAGAAAATCTTTGGCAACCTAAGCCCCAGATCCCATCGGCTCTGCCTCCAGATCCTCCACGACACCATTCGAGATGTCAATGTCCATGGAGTGCGCTACTTCCCCATCCTCAGCTCCGACGGGAGGTCCGTCAAAACCCTGCAAAAGACACTCTCGAGCCCCATTACTCTCGTTGATGAACCACACTTTGAAGCGATGAAGCACCAAATGTGACATCCTAGATTTTAAATCCTATTTTCTATTGAATAAATCAGGTATTTCATCGACGCGCCTATAGGGCTGTTCTTAAAGCTGATCACTCTCGAGATAACTAGACTATTTAGGGAAGCCATTAATGAATTTTATTGCGATAGATTTGAGAATTCAATCAGGAATCGGCTTCTCAATCGTGCTCATCTTTAGAGGCCATTACCGCACAATTAAAAATTGATTTGAGAGTAGAGATAGGTCGGTTCGATTGAGATGTGTGGCTAATCGTGAGTGACACCACTAAATTGGAGAACTCTCGTCGACTGGCACTAAATTGATTATTTTATCGTTTTGGTACCATGTATCAATATTTGAATTCTTGAGATTTTCACGACAACCGAGAGTCGCCAATGTGTCAAGTGGGTTCATTGTGGCTCGAATAAAATCGATCACGGGTCATTTGCACTAAAAATTTCTAAAAATTACCTAGTAGTCTTGGTCACGCTAAAAATGAGCCTGAATGAAATTAACCGCGAATTTGAGTTCAATTTCAGAAATTGAAAGTTCTGTTGTGTCACAATTAATTCAAGGAACGTCGACGTAGTCTCAAAAGATTTTTCTGCAATCCAAGATTTTTTGGGAAAAAATCAAAGTAATGCCGTTTTGTTCAGAAAATGCTGGGGATCGTTTTTTATTGCCCAATTGGAATGCAAGATGGTTCAATTGGTGAGGAAAATTGATGAGGAAAAATACCAATTTGATTATTGACTCGATAACGGAATTTATTGAGGTCGAATTGAATTGGTTTGAGAACTAATAAGTGTCCAATTGAAGCCAACTTATGTGAAATTCGTAGCTCCCCTTTTCCCTATGGTTTTTTTACCATTTCAAGTGTCCAAAGATGTGCATGGTTTGCTGAATTGCAGCCAAGGAAGTGTTGGTGGTAGAGGATTGAGTCAAGGGAACATTTGAAAGGAAAATAAGGCAAGTGGCCCCCTCCAACCCCACATTCTTCTCTCTTTCTCTCTCTAATTGGTCGGCAGCCTCCTTTCCCCTCCTTATTTAGCTGTTCAAACTCAGCAGGCCAAGAAGAAGCTATTAGAGCCAGTCGAGCAACCGTTGACGCCACCGCTAGCCATCTGTCGCCGTCCACCGCTTTGCCTATGCGCGCGTGCCATCACACCTCACTGCCCTGTCTCGCTTGCTCTGCCATTCTAGCCTTGTTGTCTCACCTGTCTAGCCACCGTGTGTGGTTGTGAGAGTCGCCAGAGCCCCCGTGAGTACCCGCCAAGGCCTGGTTTGGCCCTTTCACCCTTTTCCTGATCAATTCCCGCTCTAAACCAGCTTGTTCCCCTCTATTTCAACACCAAACAGAGAGCACAAGTTATGGGTTTTCAACAGCTTTAAAGCCCGTTTTGAGGTGGTTCCGGGCCTCGAAAGTTTGGCCCGCTTTGGAGAAAGTCGCTCCCCGTTGTGTTCTCGACGTTTTGAACTGGACGGATCACGAATCAAGTGAGTTGAACTCACTAAACCTCGCTTAGTCGGTTAATTACGCTTAGGAGTTGATTAGATTAATTAAGTATGGTTTAGGTGGATAGATTAGATTATATTAGTTAATTTAATTATCTGCCGATGCATGTTAGGTGGTTAGTTAGTGACATTAACAAGTAGACTCGTACTATTATTTATTGAATGAACCTTGAAAATTTTCGAGGTCCATTTTGGCATCCAATTAGGCATTACGGGCCTAAATTGGATTTATTGCATTTATTTAGTATTTTCCGTTATTATTTAATTAATTAATTATTTTTCGAAAATTAGGCTGGGATAGTCGACAACTGAAATTTTATGCTAATTATTGCGGTGCAGTACGTTTATTTATTTGAACTGTAATTTGTGCTGAATTGATTTAATTGTGATTTTAGGATTTTATTCCTAAATTAATCAATTTTGGTAATTGATTGGAAAATAACCGAGCGTCGGTTTACAATGCCAAAAATATTTTGGTGGACCATATAAATAGTGGAATTTTCAAGGGTGAAAATACTGTATTTTGGCTAAGGCCGACCGTGTACCCACACGCGGCTATTTTTATCGTGTATGACAAAAATGATGAATTGACTATATGGTTGGAGTGGTATACTATATGAACCTACGAGCGATATGTCAGCTTTGGGCAAGCAGTATACCGGTATATTATAACAGCCTACGAGTGATATATTAGTTTTAGATGAGCAGTATACCTTATTATCAGCTTTGGGAGAGCATATATAGTATATTATGATGGCCTGAGGGTGATAATCTATCGGTTTTGAGCGAACATATATACAGTATACTATATTATCAGCTTTGGGTGAGGTATACTATCTATTTTCAACTTTGGGTTAGCAATCCTGAATTAATAGGACTTTATATATAGTATTGAATGTATCAACCAGGGGAAGGTCATGGTAACATGTAATCGACTGAGTTGATTGATTAATAATTCGCTTTGATTGGGTGAATTGATGTGATTTGTGTATATTTGAAATATATTAATTTGCAGGATGGAACTGAGGCCAAGGTAAGTCCCTTGACCTGTAATGTGCTTAGGCAGCCCTTAGGGCGTATTGGCTTCCTAATCGGGTCTTAGGGGGTAGAACTTGCTGAGACGTACTCTCACCTCGTTGTGGGACAACATTTCAGGTCCCTAAATGGTTGACTGTAACAATTCTGTCATTGCATGAAACTTCTCCACTAAATTCAAGTAATTCTCTGAGTCGTAACTACAAGAGACGTATGGTGCTCTGTTTCTACATTCTCTCTGTTAATTTCCATTGTTTTTCTTACCGAGTAACAGAAAAAATAATCATAAACGAAGATATTCTCGACAACTACTTGCTTTTGCCTATAGCCCAAGATAGTCATCACCTTGTACATACTTTCACAGGCGAGGTGTCCCGTCAATTCCCACAAAGATCTTGGGTGGTGGTAGTGGATATCGAGCTCTCTTAAGTTCATTACGGTGCATCGGCAGAGGCTTCACGCCATAAAGTTGACTTGCAAAAGACATCTTCGAAATGGCTCGTTAATTTAAAGAATTTAGAGACTCTAAAATGATTAAACATGTAGTCATGTGTCTGGGAAAAAATATACTTGCTTGAAGCAGTGTATTCAACTCTTTTCGATAGGCCAAAAGTAAAGATTGATACAGCTTTCGTAGCACATGAATTATGTGACGGTCCATCTACAGGCCTAAACCACCAAGATAATAATAAGGAGCTTAAAATTTTAATAACATGCTATCAAGGGCATGTGCATATGATCCACCTAGTAATTTCTATGCATATAGTAGCATGCTTGATGTGTCAACCGTCATCAAGCAGAGTAGTCTGATGTGAACGTGATAAGGACAATAATGCAATCGAAAAGGTTGAAAAGAAATAGCAAGGAAGCCCTCGCATGTGCATATTTTATGGAAGCAAAGCAATAGTCGAAAAAAAGTTGAAGGGAGGCATGAAGTTTCTCAATAATGCCAAACAACTTTATGGAAACTGGGTCGGAAGGTGCCTTTGCTTTTCCTAAAATAAATAAATAAAAATTAAAATCAACCTGATTTTTAGGTCAAGCACATAAAATTTTCTTGTGGCTTGTCCCATTTTCAACTCTAACCATGAGAAAGGGCATCCTGAAAACTCAAACATAATTAAAGGAGGTGGCATGAAAGTAGACTTAGGCAAAGGGATTATATCATGAAACATGAAATTAGTTGGATAATGTCAAATACTCAATACATGATTCCAATACCAAACAATCTCTCATTTTCCATAAACTTGTTAATCCAACATAACATTCTTAAAAATCATGCCACTTGATTCATTAATTTATAGGTTCGTGCCAACTAAAATGAATAGGAAGATGAAGGACAAAGGAAAGAAAGTGCAGGCTTTGCTCATGGGTATTATAAGGAGAATAGAGAAGGCCACGAACTCGGGATAGTTCTGCCGTCTCCAACCCCTCAAACAATCCTTTCTGATTGTTGGGAAAGCACAACAAGAGTCTGATATCTTCACCTGGGGAGATTTCGAACAAGAAACCTAAGTCCAAATCCATTAATTGCTCCACATCATATCAATTATCCAATTAGGATTTATTAATTGCTCCACATCATATCAATTCTTTAACGTGTGATTTCTTTAACACACACGTGTATCTTAACAATCTCCCCCTCACGTGTAAGTTCCAGTTTTAGATTTGCTCTCCCTTAATTCAGTTATCTTTCTATATTAACTTATCTCAACTTAAATTTCCAATGTGCAATTTCATCCTTAGTCTCTTTTTCGGACTGAACCATGAAGTCTGTCATCGGGCCCGCATTATTACACCACAACGGCCATTTGCTCGAAAACCACGTTGATCACTAGATTCCTAGTTGAGATATTCACTAAATAGCGATACATATCGAGAGTGGGCCACCAATCAATCATCGGCTCTGATATCATTTGTTGAGAGGGCGTAATGAAAGTCCAATACCTTCACTTGGAGAGATCTCCAAGAAAGAACCTAAGTCCGAGTCCATTATCATATCCAGTTGAACCCACCTTAACTCAAAAGATTAAGCCAATGAGTTATGAGTTAACAATGATATACTAACTATTTCATAGACATCAATTTTCTGATGTGGGATTTCTCTAACACAACTTACATGCGTATCCTGACACCGATAGTTCCACTCTCTACAACTTTCATTTTTTATTTTTCCTTTAATTTTTGTCTTTTTTAATAGCCTTTCTTAATTTTTTTTTTCTTTTGGGCTTTCCTACCTTTTTAATATTTAAATTTTCATGACGTGACACTACATTAGCGCTGTATCAAAACCATGTATGCAAAAGGATAGTACAAAATGCCACATTAGATTTTGGAATCTAGGTTAGCAAATCTATTTTAAGCTTGCTTGAAGGATTAAATTGCACTCAACAAAAAATGCTTAGGGCTTGATTGCACAAATTTAAAATTTAGGACTTGACGACGTATTCAACCAAACATTCAGGACTGTTGGTGTAATTTTCACTTATAAGAGCCTAAAACAAGAGTGTGGTGGATACCAAATATTCATATGAGAATGTAACAAATACCGATTACTTGGATAAAAATTCTAATGTGATACCCATCCTACATCAGTCTCTCCCACTGAGAAGAACTCTACTATTCACGAGCTTCCCAATGCATCTCTTTTTTTTATTTCTTTTTTTTTGGTAGAACACGAAGTAACAAATTTCATTTCATAAGATAGGCGTGTAAATTTATACAATTTCATTGAAGAACTGAGTGAGATGTCTTTTGTTTTTTTCCTTGGGTATGCACTCAAGAAATTCCTTCGTCCTCCACGACAACAATCATATGACAAGAAACCGCAGATGGCACATATATGGTTCGTGTTATTTTTGCAAGAGGAAGCATAAGTCGCACATTATAATTTATTATTGCGTTGGGTGTATTATACCATGTCCCTCTTCAAATGATGCTGGGTCTAGTGAAAAGCGAGTTGTCTCTTTGTTTGATACCGATATGTGATGAGAAAAAAGCAAGAATCCTTTGCCTTGTCCGACCAGACTATAGGTCACGATGCATGTGATCGTGGGTCATTCATTTCTTTTTTGTAGCGTAGCTTTTGGGTCGGGTTATCTCGGGCTGTCATTGATTTGGCGATGGGACAGCAGACAGCACCTCTTTCCTTCATTCACCGTCCCAACATCTAATGAAACCGATCCCAACCGTCGAATCAGATGACTGCATCTCGGGATTTATCAGGAAGGGAATTCGCGTGGAACGGTTGATTTCTAGTTGCGGTGCGTTGGAAAAGCTAAGATAGGGCAGTACCGAAGGGACTCGGAAATGGCCGGGCAGAAAGATGCGTTAGAATAAACTTGTAGATTGGCAGCAAAAATAGCATATTCGTTGTGAGGACAAATTTTCACGCCAACAAGCCATGTCCATGTGATGAACACATGAAACTTCCCCTCAACTCCCTGCGAAATCCCCAAGTAAATGCAAGGAAACTGAAAAAGCAGAAGGATAGACGCACATTACTTTATCTTTTTCGTGTTTTTCCACAACTTTGTTTTTTTCTCTGACAATTCAACTCAATTGCGAGTTGATGCGTGAAGCGTACGTAAAAGATAAGAGAGGAAAGAGACATGAGGAGGACGAGACTTTTGCAATGGAGTGGAAACTTTTTCAGGCTTCTTAGTTGCTTGGATGTTAAGTTGAAAATGAGAGAAAATTGTGGGGGCAAGTAAATAGAATGAATATGCATTCTTGTTCTATGTAAATGTTTGACATCTCTAGCAACAATTTTGAATTTTCTAAAGGCTTCAATATTGATTCCACATGTCCTCGAGCTCCAAAAAGGTGGGTTAGAGAAAATGGATTATTTTTAATTTCAAGAAATGTCCGGCGAGAGAGACTAAATTGCATTGGAAGGAAATGCACCTACACGTCCACATTATGCACCATGCCATCTTCATTGGACCCATGCTTCATGCGTCTCATCATCACCTTGAAGTAGCCACAGGCCCACAATCATAAATACCAACTTCCCTTAAAGAACTTCATCTAGCATGGCCATCAAGGAATTTTTAGTGATACATATCCGAAGTAAAACTCTCATTGCCACAAAATGCCAAAATGTCATCCAAGTTAGTTGAATATTGATATAGTGTGTCAAAATTCATTTGGCCTAGCTTGGTTGAATACATACATGACACAGTTAAAATAGACACTTGTTAATAGTCGAACATAACACGATTTTGAAAACAAATCATAGTGCAACTAGAGAAAAGTATCATTATTCAGCCGGTTAAACCGATCTTACAATGAAAGATGAAATATTCATAAACCCAAGCAATGATCTAACTCCAAAAAAAAAAAAAAAAAAAAAAAACTAGCAAACGGAGAGAAACTCTTATTCCACTGACTATTGGTTGTGATTGGTTTATAAGTTATGAATGTCGTGCACAAGTAAATTTAACGAAATCTAATGTGGGTGATGTTGATGTTTGTAAACCCACCAATTAAAAGATCAACTAAAGAAAGTTTCCTCTTACTAGGAATGGGAGAAAAGGCATGGTCATCCTAAAAATAAAGGAAAAATAAATCAGGTAAAAAAAATTGAAATTATCACTTCTTCCGTTAGCAATAATCTCATAGATGGATCATATACATGGTGAGAAAACCTTCAATATCTTTTGTGTTTCTTTTACTACTCATGGATTCGGATAACAAGTCCAGAAGCTCTTTGCACATTGTTCAAAATGTAAACCGGGCCAATAATGCTTCTCACGTCTTGTGTTAGCAACAATCTCATGGATTAGGTCAGCCCGCTTGAGCCTAAGTCTGGCCTCTTGCAGCTAGCAGGTCATACTCGTCTTGGTTGCATTGGCAACGTTCCTGATTTTGATGTGGTCAAGGTTGCCGCGATCTTGAATTTGTGTTTTCATTAACGATGTGAATGCCTTGGCTTAATTTAGTGAATTTAGCACTAACACCTCATGCAGCTCAATTTCATTGACGATCTCATTGAGCTAGTTTTAGGCTACACTTATTGACATTTAAATATTGGCAACCCTTTTAATAATTTTTTAATTACATAAAAAAAATTAAGGGTTAATTTTTAGCCTCTAAAAAAATCATCACTGAAATCGCATAGTATGTTATATAGATATGAGGAATACTTGCATAGAATTTATTAATATTTATTAAAAAAAAATTATAAAAAGGATTAAAAAAGTAAAAAAAAATGGAAAAATTAGGCCTGGTTCGGGCCGGCCCAGCCTCTTTTCTTTTAGCTCTTCTTTTCCTGCCGGGCCGGCCTATTTCCCTTTTCCCCGGCCCGCCCCGTGCGCCAATCTCTTCCTCCTTCCTTCCTCACGCACATCTGTAGAAAACAGAGACGTATACGGGCAGAAAGCAGAAGCAGCCATGATCCGCGGGTCGTGATCAGGTCGGCCGGCAAGTTGGCAATGGCCGAAGCCATGCACGCTTGCCGGTTGCTTTTAAAAGGGAGAGAGGGAGCATGAGAGAGGGGGGAGTAGGTTCGGAGAGAGAGAGAGAGAGAGAGAGAGAGAGAGAGAGAGAGAGAGAGAGACCGAGACTGAGAGCGAGAGAGAGCGAGAAGCAGAGAGCGAAGAGTGAGGTCGTAAGTGAAAGGCCTCCTCCGGTAGCCGCTACATCTGGACCTCGGCCACCGACCCTCACCGACGCGTGCCTCTCCCCCACGGTAGGTCTCGGTGTGTTTCTTTTTGATTTGTTTTGGGTTGTGTCAATTTCCAGAGGATCTCGGCTCGGAGGCGTGCAAGAAGATCGGGCGTGGCCCAATCTGTCAATCTCGTTCTCCATTCGCTGCTGCCGAGCCGGGTAGGGCCGCTGCCGCGACCGCCCCTGTTTTTCTCTTTATTGCGAGTCCTCTGTTTTGCCCCGTTTTGGGTGACGTTGCGCCGGCGCTGGCGGCCGTTCAGCTAGCGCGAGCTCCGGGCCTCGTTGCCCTTGCATTTTAATTCCATAGTCCCCGCACGTCGTGCGTCGAGATCTCCGGCGCGCATTCGAGTCCCGGTTGAGCCGGTAACCTTATGATTCGGTAGCACACATCAACTGTTTGTGAAAATGCCCCATTTAGTGTTACTATAAAATGAGACCGAGACGGTCCTTCGACGGGCTGGCTTATGCCATCCTTGATGTTGATTATTCCCTCGCCAATTCGTGCTTCCCTGAATGTTTCCGCCCACATTCTCCTCTTCTTATTATGAGCCGCATGCATGCTAGCGGTTAAACAATGGGATGTGTCGGTGAAGCAAAGGCCTTGTGACGATTCCTGAATGAGTCCTCGTCGGTTTGTTCATTGAGTTCCTTTCAATGTCCTGTTTGCTCCAGTCACTTGCCAACGTATTTTCGCAAAATCTTGAATGGTTGATGAACAACAATAGCGGCTTGGTGATGGGCAAGCGTAGGAGGAGCTCGAGTGGCTCTCGTTCATGAAGGTAAAAAAGGAGGTGAAGGGAAAAGGGATTAGTGTGGGCTTTATGGGATTAGAGTGGGTTTTAGGTTAGAGTATGGACTTAGTGTGGACTCACTAAGATTATGGTGGACGGTAGGCTTAGGCGAGTTCAAGGAGCTTAGGGTTCCATTTAGTCTCAGTAGATTGGGTTCGGCATAAGTGGGCTTGAGCGTTGACGTTGGGTTTGATTTAGTTTTGTAAAGCTTGGGCTTGGCTTAGCTTAGATAGTTCGGATTGGGTTAATTTTTTAGTGGGTTTGGTTCATTTGAGGAGGGCCTGATGTCCATACCTCGGCCTCGCGAATCTATATGTGTCCATGTTCGAATTGGGCCTAGGGCCCAGTCCGAATCTCTATTTTCGGATTTATAACTTTTAAATTATTTTTTATTTAAAAAAGTTAAATTTTTAAAAAATTCCAAATTTTTTTCTAAAAGTGGTGAAAAAGCTTGAGAATTAGTTTTTGAGTAGTTTTTTTTTTTTTTTTTTTTAAATGTGTGAAAATCTTTGATAAAGATCCTGCTTAAAATTGAACAAGCTCTTAACGCTTTACAATAAAATTTGAATATTCTTAAAGACAAATGTTAGGTTGTTAATTGTGCAATTCTATTTTGATTATCAATTAATTGCGTACTTCTAACAAATTGATTGTGGCTTTTCTTTAGCATAGTTAGGAATGATTTTTTTTTTTTTATTTCTTAGTATTAGATTCTTGTTTTTTTTGCAATTTATTTAATTCTTCCTTGGTTGCTGATTCTTATTTTAGTAATTTTGCACCCATATAATCATTTCGTATGTTAGTGAATAGATGTAAAATTAATTCAAATTGCCGACAAATATCTTTTTAAAATGAACAAAGCTAGGTACGAGAGTATTCATTGATTAATTGGTATAATCAAGTTTTCAACCCTATATTTTCTAGTTATGTAGAAAGTAAAGTACACTCCCATGCCTTACTTGATCTCTAGCTTACCCCCAATAAGTAAGTGGTAACTCCTCTTCGGTTCCGTTCGTTTCGTGGAAAATAATTTCCGGGAAAATGTTTTCCGAATTTTCCGGCGTTCGTTTCACGGAAGATGAATTCTTTGGAGAAAATGTTTTCCATCAAAGGAAAAAAGTCTTCTAAAGTAGGGGAAAATGTTTTCTACTTTTGAAAAGTGGAAAACATTTTCCTCACTTGATATCTCTTATTTCATACATCTACAAATCTTCACTTCCTCCTCCCATTTATTCTTATTCTTTTCTTTTTTTATTCGAATTATTTTTTAATTTTCTTGTTCTTTTTTTAATTCGAATTATTTTTAATTTCCTTCTTCTTTTCTTTCTTTTTTTTTTTTTTTTTTCCTTTTTCTTTTCTTAGTTTCCCATTTTTTTTTCTTTCTTAGCTAGTCATTAAACCGGATGAACCTCAAGATCGTTGATCTCAAACTCGCACTTGCCAATCTGGTGAGCCTCGAGCTTTACGTTCGCGCTCGCCAATCTGGGGAGCGGAAAATATTTTACTTACCGAACACCGGAAAATATTTTTCAAAACATTTTCAGGTTTTAGCCGAACACAAAAAAATATTGTCATTTTCTGGAAAATGACTTACGGAAAAAATATTTTTCAGAAATGACCTATTTTCCGCAAAACAAGTGGATCCTTAGAAAATTCTTATAGTATCAATTTAAATACTCAACGTTGCTCGAGATATAGGATTAGGATTGGAAGAACCCACGTCTAAAATGAGGGCCATAAGCCTGCCTTTTAGGTAATATCCCTAAACCTAATGACTTTTCCCCTCCGAACGGGAAAGGTAAGTCATGACAGATATACGATGTGATTCTCGTGAAAATCCCATGCTTTACTTAAAGAAAGTTCTCAATAGAGTAAATTTTCAAGATAGCTTGTGAATTAAAAGAATTTAGAGACTCTAACATGATTAAAAGATTGACTGTACATCCATAAAAGATTGAAATTAATTTCCTTGACAACTTCTTTCCCTCTATTTTGGATGTATGATGTCATTTAATCAAATGGAACCATTCAATGAAGAAATCGAAAACGAAACCAAATAGCACCTAGTGGGCTGTCAAAGGCAAGGCCGCAATCCGCAAGATCGAGAGAGAGAGAGAGAGAGAGAGAGATACGAGACTAGATGGGGACTCAGGTGATACAAGAGAAGGCGTGAGAAAAAAATACAACTTCTAAGACATTTCAGGGTTTTGTTTGAACCGGTTAAACCGGTATTACCAGAGAACCGATTTTGAATTCGGTTAAAAGGTGAGTTTATCCAAGAAACTGATTTCACAAGGCCGAGAGAGAGGCTTAGGCTGCGTTTGTTTGTATTCTTTTTTTTTTTTTTAAACACTTTTTTTTCTTTTTTTTTGGGAAAAAAAAGGAAAAAAACGCGTTTGGGTGCGTTTGTTCCTTTTTTGTTCTTTTGTTCCCAGGAATAAAAAGAAAGAAACAAGAAACACAAATTTTGTGTTTCTTTTTTTTCGAAACACTTTGAGAAACACTTTTTTTTTCTTTTTTTCTCTTATTTTCTTGTTCTTTTTCTTTTGGCCGGTCGCCGGCCTCGGCCATGGCCGGCGACCGGCCGACGAGGGCCGGCGGCCTCGCCCGGCCATGGCGAGGCTCGCGGCCCCGGCGAGGCCGAGGCTCGCCGTAGGCGGGCGAGGGTCGGCCTCGCCATGGCGGGCGAGCTCGAGCTCGCCCAGATCCGGCGAGGCCGACCTCGCGCTGGCCGGGGCGAGCTCGATCTCGCCCAGATCCGGCGAGGCCGAGCTCGCCCCGGCCGGCGAGCCTCGGCCTCGCCGGCGGTGGCCCGGCGAGCCGCGCGCCGCCCGCTGGCCAGGCGAGCTCGGCCTCGCCGGATCAAGGCGAGGCCGACCTCGCGCCGGCCCGGGCGAGCTCCATCTCGCCCGGATCCGGCGAGGTCGAGCTCGCCCGGCGGCCGGGCGAGCCTCGGCCTCGCCGGCGGTGGCCGGCGAGGCCGCGCCTCGCCCGCCACCGGGCGAGCTCGGCCTCGCCGAATCAAGGCGAGGCCGACCCTCGCCGGCCGGTCGCCGGCCAAGGCCTTGGCCGGCGACCGCCAAAAGAAGAAAAAAATGAAAAAAAAAAAAAAAAAAAGGAAAAATAAGAAAAAAATAGAAAAAATAAAAGAAATAAAAAAATTATCCAAATTTACCAAACATGTTTGTTTATTTTTTATTCCCGGAACAAGTTTACCAAACGCGTTTTTTTGTTCAAAAATTGTTCCTCGGAACAGAAACACTTTTTTCTATTTCTGTTCCCTGGAACAATTTTTAAACAGAAACACAAACAAACGCGCCCTTACTCTTCTAGCAATTCGTTATGGATGCGCGTTGTCCTCTTCGTGGGTGTAAAAACTTGGTGTGAGAATTGCTGCCGGTGATTAGGGCGAACCTCACAAGAGGCATCTACAAATTGAAAAATTCTCAAACTCCCCCTGCCCACCACCGAAGAAGAGCCTCCATGAGGGCTCTCTTGCTCGTTTGTCCGTCATGTCTTCTGTCTACCGTTTGCTTGCCGCAGCATTGCACAGCTGATAGTGCTACCTGGAGGCGACATTACGGGTGAATATCAAAGTTGGAAACACAAGAAAGATGGACATAGGACAATGATCTACGAACATCCATCCACCATGTTATTACGCAGACCACCATTCGACTACATTACATGCAATAAAAGAAAAACCTCTATGTTTTCTGCGCCAGGTACGCAAAATAAACTTGGGTATCTTCTTAGGTCTGAACCACTTATCCGCTAGCTCTCTCTTTGCCTTTTCCAAGCCATCTCTACGGTTAACAAATAGAGGCCGAAATTGGAAAACTTCATATTCCTCCAATGTAATCAAAGTAGACCTAATAAATGTCAGGATTATTAAAATTCAAGACCTTTCGTACTAATTCAGTGGGCCAAAGGGAAGAACCTCCTCGCCCTAGTACGATCAAGGTGACTTTGGATGCAGAGAACGGAAGCTCTTTCCCCTAAAAAAAGGGGAACAACAATAAAGAAAATCATTGATCATTTTAGTTTGTATTCGAGAGAAGTAAAGAGATTGGATCTCAATAAGTTTTTTCAAAGGCCAAACCTGAGAAGCAGCAAATGCACACTTTGACAATGCCAGCGTCGCCCCTCAACCCACGCAGGCACGCATCGGCAAACTTCACAGCAACATTTGCCTGCATAATTCATTTTCACATTATTTGAGCATATGAAAAGAGTCCAGTCCGCATAGCGAATAACCATCAGATTTCCTGTTCATGAAAGACATCATACCACATCTCAAGGGCCCAAAAAAGGACTGAGCATGGAGAGAGATGCAGAGCCAGCTCCAGCTTTAGCCTGAAAGTTCTTCAAGCACAGAGTTACATAATTCAGTTGGCTTCCCGATATAAGGTAAGGAGGCAGGAAAGTGAAGACTAAGACGTCTTGTCATAATTTCTCTGTGGAAATAGATGCAGAAAAAATTTAATTTCAAGTAGGCATCAACAATCACTTTCAAGAAAATATGACAGATTTAACGATGATGTCACTGCATGGACTACTCCACTTATCATCAAAATGCAAGTAATTCTCTTAGCAGTAACAACAAAAGATGTGTGGTGCTATGTTTCTACATTCTTTTTGTTACCTTCCTTTGTTTTCCTTAAATGAGGACTAGACAAGATAATCAAAAACTAAGATATTTTCTAAAGTGCTTGCTTCTGCCCATAGACCAAGACAAAGTAATCACCTTGTACATACTCTCATATGCAAGATGTCTTATTAATTCAGACAAAGATCTTCGTTGGGACTTTTTCTTGGGTAGTGGTAGTTGATAGTTTTCCAAGCTTCCATTGATAAATAGGTTAATATCTTGAAAAACCCCAAACTGACGCAATTGTGGTAAATTTACTCAAAACTAATTTTTTGACCATAAAAAATCGCAAACTAGTACACTTTTGACAATTTACCCTAGAATGGTACTTTTATGACAAATTTACGCTCTATTAATTTCCGTTATTGCCGAATTGGATGACATGTGACAGTTGACTAGTATACCAGTTCGGGATTTTACTCTCTATTTGTAATAATTGTACCATTTTTGTGAATTTTTGTAGTATTAACCCAATTTAACAGAGGCTATATTTGTCACAAATATACTATTTTGAGATTTTTGGCAGTTGAACAAATTAGTTTGGGATAAATTTGTCACAAGTATATCAGTTTTGAGTTTTTTATGATTATTTGAGGTAAATTTGTTACAAGTGTATCAATTCAGAGTTTTTTCGTGATAAAAAAATTAATTTAAGGTAAATTTATCATAAATGTATTAGTTAAGGATTTTTCAAGGTATTAATCCTTGATAAATTAAATTCCCTGACCTAAATCATAACAATCTCTCATATGTTCTTTTTAGTGCAAAGACAACGCTATAAAGTTGACTTGCAAAAGATATATGTCCCCATGGACCTAAGATGTGATTGTTGCAAAAATCTCATCGAAAGTTTTTAACAGAGTACATCAACTAAATGGCTTGTGGATTTGAAGAATTCAGAGACTAACATGATTAAGCATGCAGTCATATGTGGAAAATGAGTTGCTTGTAACAGTATACTACTCAGGCGGCCTTTGTACTGCGAAGCTTGACGAAACCTGCTAAAGCACTATTTTACGACCTGAGAACCCGAATCTGAAGAAACTAACCGGAATGTGATATTAACAGCTAAATCCATAGAAAATGGAAATTTATTTACTTCAACAATTATTGTCCCACCATTTTGGATGCGAGATGTCAGGTGATCAATTTCTTGAGGAGTGAAAGAAATAGGTGGTTTAACCTCTAAATTGCGAATGCCAACTGACATTTATCATTTTATAGAAAAGTGCAATGTCTAACAATATTCCTGTCATACATATAAGTTCTTATTAGGAAGAATGGATCGCAAACCTGAGATAAAAGAGGTAAAGCGTAAAGTTGTCGCTCCTACAGGACCCCCAACAACTAGAACATCGATTTCTCTAGGATCGAGAACCCATACTTCTGCCTGCAAGGAACATACTAGATCAGAAATCTGATAAGATACTTTAGCAAACATCTAGGATATCCAGGGAAAGGAAAACGGTTGTCAGCTTTCATGGCATTGTCTCGAAACTCGTTTCTTGCACAATTTTGCTACCTAAGTGTTAGTGCCGAGTATCTATGACCATAAACGACCTCATGATCATGAGAAGAGAATCAACAACACTCCCCAATTCATACCAGCTGTTATATGATTTTTTCAGCCAAAACAATCAAATATACAGGGGGGCTTCCGGACTCTATTGCTAGACTTGCGAGTAGCCTGATTTTATTAACTTAGCTTCTACACCTTGCTCATGATCCCCTACGAGATGTCCTTGGAGCAATTTATTGATTGCAATTACGCATAATATGGCGTCTTAGACAACAGAGCATGCTAAACAAGGTAAAACACGCTTATATAGATTACAAGAGGCAACAGCCGGACGAGAGTATAACGAAAAACATGCGCACTTGGAGTTTAAAGTCATACTCTCAGAAATATGTCCTTGGACTAAACTTGTAACTATCGAGACATCTCCCAATTTCACAATACTCTTTGCAGAATTTGTTTTTTTGGGCGCTGGTCATGTAACATTTTGAATATGTTTTTGCACAACAAACTAATTTTACCTCTCCAATATATCAGGATTCAACAGGGCAATCATGCATATAGGTGATCATCGGCCTTGTGGCCTGGCCCACCTAAATCTAGTTCGCCATCAGCTAAAATGGCAAATATGTTTGGATTAGGGCAAGCAATTCCTTTTCTTGAGTTTGACCTTTTCAGAATCCGATCAATTTCGCATCGATGATTTACTATTTTCTTTAATCAGGAGCAGACTCAAGCAAACAATGTTTGCTCTGATAGTAAACACGTCATCCCAGCTTGATCAATTCTTGGTAATTACATTACTATTTCAATGTAAATCATCAGTATGTGTTGTTTTGAACATTAAATGTAAAACGAGTCCTTGATAGCTGATCCAACTCATTGGCCATGTGGAATCACAAATTCAATAAGCAAATTTGGTAATTGCAGAAGTACCCATTGTTGTTTCAGCAAATGTGTGATGGATGACAAGTCGGAATAATTTAGTCTTTCGTTGGCTAAACCACAAATGCTATGAGATGCCGTCGTGCATAATGCAACCCATATCATAGCTATTAGCAATGAATATTTGTTAAGCCTTATGATAAAAAATAAAATCATACTTTAGAGATAATTGAAATGGATAAAACATAATAACTTCATGCAGCCCAAGAATTCAATTTGGAAAAGAAAACATCACGTTAACATCATCAAGTAATATAGTATATGGCTCAAAAATTGACACGAGGATACTTAGGGTGCATTTATTTCGCGAAAAATGAATGATTTGAAAAAAAAAAAAAAAAATTCCTAAAAATAATCACTTGCAAAAATATACAAGCTAAAAATAATTTAATTATCTAATAAAATTTTAGACATAAATTGTTATTGATAATGAAAATATTTTTCATTGACTAATTATTTCAACCCACACAATTGATCATTTTTAAGAAAAATATTTTTCAAAACATTTATTTTCTACAAAACAAATGGATCTGAGTAGTTCATGTGGGTGTTGAATGTGATGCATTATATATATATATATTATGGTAAGCATGTAATGTGCATTATTGACAAAGAGGTGCGGGGTATAATTTTGACAATCCATTTTTTTGAAAAAAAAGAAAAAGAAAAAAGACAAAATAGAAGGGGGCAAGAAATAAAGGAAAAAAAAAAATAGAGCAGGCGAAGCCAAATGGAACCTCTTAATTAAGTGATGTTTCACGAGCACTAGTTCATTAATCAATTCACAATAGATTCGCGCCTCTTATATTACAAGTCAAAGGTTTTTATTTAATTTTATTTTTTGTCTATCTCGAGTTGATTTAATTGCCTATTGAACCACAAATAAACACAAATTTTGTGAACAATGTTAGCCAAAAAAAAAAAAAAAAAGAGGAGATTTTAGCGTAGGTATTCTTAACTGTTGATTGGTCCTCGCAGCACATAGCCATCGTTCAGCGCACAGTCCATGAAGGATAAGTAATATGCGCCGCATCGCATCCATCCTAGCTAGCCCACCCGACCTTCATCTCAACACTAACATCAGTTGAAGAAATTTACTGAAAAACAGAAAGTATGTGACCCATATAGGTTTTTCACAACAGTCATTGTATGTAAATGTTTTATATCTAAAGCAGCATTTACGAAATTTCTATTAGATTAAATGTTGAGTCAATTCATTCTCTGAATTTAGGGTATTTAAATTATTGGTCAATATAAACCATCAATATGTGCTGATCTGGACGTTAAATGCAAACCTAGTCCTTGATGTGACGTACAAATTGGAAATTGGAAATTGCCATAATCCCCATAATTGTTTCATCAAATGTGGGATGGAAGACAAATTGGAAATAATTTTAGTTTTTCCAATGGCATACTAATACTCCGTTCATTTCGCGGAAAATAACTTTCAGAAAAATATTTTCCAGATTTTCCGGTATTTATTTCACAGAGAATAAACTAGTCGAGGAAAGCATTTTCTATCAAGGAAAAAAAAAAGTCTTTTAAAATATGGGAAATATTTTCTACTTTTCAAGTTGAGGAAAATATTTTCTTTACTCACTCTCTCTTATCTCATATCCTACTAGCCACTCTTCTTTCTTTTTTGAAAATTCAAATCTTTAATTATTTTTTCTTTTTCTTTTTTTCCTTTTATTTTTTTTTCACCTTCTTCTTGGCCAATCGCCAACCATGACTACAGCTAGTGATTGGTCATAGGCAAGCCTCGACCTTGCTGGCCTTGAGCAAGCTCGAGGCATGTTGATGCCAACCTTGGGCCTCGCCAAATTGGCAAGCTAGAGGCTCCCACTTAGAGCCGCAAGCACAAATCTCTAGCGAGGTCTAAGGTTGGCAAGCTAAAGGCTCGCCCTCGCGAGTGGCGAGCAACGAGCGGCGAGCTAGAGACTCATTGACCTCTATCGAGCTCAAGTTCACCACTTTGCGCTCACCAATCTAGCGAGGCTTGAGGCCAGTGAGCTTAAGCTCTAGCCAAAGAAGAAGATAAAAATAAAAATTTAAAAATCGATATTTTTTTTAAAAAATAAAAAAAAAGTTGAAAAATTGATTTAAAAATAAAATAATAAAAAAACTATTGAAAAAAAAAGTGTATGGAGAAAAAGATTTTCCTTAGCAAATAACGAAAAAATATTTTCCAATTCATTTTTAGGTTTCAGCTGAATACCATAAAATAATTACATTTTCTTGAAAAATGACTTATTCGAAATTATTTTCCATAAATGCTACTTTACGAACAAAGTCAGATGTGCCGTCATGCCTAAAGCAACCGGTTATCATAGATATTTGTAATGAATATTTGTTAAGCCTAGTCATACGTAATAATCCATACACGAGAGATAATTAAAATGAATAAAGCATAACAACTTCATGCATCACGAGAATTCAATTTGAGAAAGCAAACATCATCTTAACAACATCAAGAAATATGATATATGGCTCAAGAAGTGACATGAGGACACCTGGACTAGTTCATGTCGGTGGTGAATGAGGGTTGCAAATTGGGCTTTCTTCCACAGGCAAGGCCATAAATTTGGTTTTTATTCCGCATGCAGGGCTTCAAAACTCTCAATACTCGCGGCCATTTCTTTCTTAGCCTTTATCCAAACCAGGTTAGCAAAAATAACCGATATGAAAGCTTCTGTTTTCCTTCGTCGTAATCAAAAGGAACTTGACAATTTCAACAAGGCTATAATTGCCTGCCTGTCATGCAATTCCAACAAAAGTAACGCTTCGCCGGCTTAATGATGTCCTCTGCAGGTTTTGGCGGTGTCCAATTTGTCTCCAACTCGGTGGACAAGGGCACATCCGGCAACCTTTCCAAGGACATGCACCATCTGATCTCCACATTCTTCAAAATTTTCAATTCTTTTAAGCCTTCGACAGCTCTCAACTTTGCACAACGTTTTAGCTCGAGACGCCGTAAATTTTTCAACTTTGATAGGTTAGGCAACTGTGTGATCACATCACACATGGTAATGTATAGAAACTTCAGTGATTCCAGTTCCCCAAGACCGAGAATCTCCGCTAGTTCAGGGAAGTTACTAAGCCATAACTCTTGTAGCCTCTTCAAGCATGATAGATCAGGCAAGCATGGCCTCAAACATTCACCAATAGACAGAACTGACAAGCTTTGGAAGTAAAAAATATCTGGCAATTGCAGGATGGAGTGGAGTTTCAAGGTAGATAAGCTAAGTGGAAGCCGATTGATGGACTGCACGTCCTTCCAAGGTGAGGTAACCTCATTCGGGATCCAAAATGTCATGTGTTGTTTACGCACTTCGAGATGATGCAAATGAATTAGGCTTGAGAGCTCAGGAAGAACAGGGAATTTAGCAGCTACAACCACTAGGAATTTCAAATTCGAGGGAAGCTCTGGTAGTAGGGAAAGCCGATGACTTGCAATTTTAAGCGTTTGGAGACTAGAGAAACCACTAATCTTTCTCGGCACTATAGAGATTGGGCTCTCACTTAAGTCCAAGATCCTCAAACGGGTCAAGCTCCACATTTCCCACGGGATTTCATCCATGAGATGTGGACAAAACGAGGCATCGAGCTCTTCGAGCATCAACAACCCTCCAAGAGCACTAGGCATTGTGTGTATCTTTGTGTATGCCACATTTAAGACTTTTAGCCTCTTCAGATTTCCAATGCAATTAGGGAGAAGGGAGATTCCCGAGGATTTTAAATCCAACTCGACCAATAATTCCATTTGTCCAATAGAATCTGGAAGCTCTTGTAGATTCTTGCATCCATAAAAAGACAAATGTGTGAAATTTGTTAACCTTCCAATGGAATTAAGGAGAATGGAGATCCCTGAGAGTTTTAACTTCAACTTGATCAATGATTTTGGTTCCCCAATAGAGCACTCAAGGCTTTGTACATTTCTCCATGTAGAAAAAGACAAATGCGTGAAGTTCATTAACCTTCCAATGAAATTAGGGAGAATAGAGATCCTTGAGAGTTTTAAATCCAACTCCATTAATGATTCTAATTTCCCGATAGTGTCCGGAAGTTCATATAGATTATTGCATTCAGATAAAAGTAAATGCTTGAGATTTTTTAACCTTCCAATGGAACTAGGGAGAAAAGAGATCCCTGAGAGTTTTAAATCCAACTCGACCAAGGATTCTAGATCTCCGATAGAGTCTGGAAGCTCATATAGATTCTTGCATTCAGCTAAAAGCAATTTCTGCAGATTCTTTAACCTTCCAATAGAATTTGGAACAACAGAGATCCTTGAGTGATTTAAATCCAACTCGATCAATAATTTTAGTTCCCCGATAGAGTCCGGATGCTCAAGTAGATTATCACATCCAGAACAAGACAAATATGTCAAATTGATTAACTTTCCAATTGAATTGGGGAGAATGGAGAGCTTTGACAGTTTTAAATCCAACTTGACCAATGATTCTAATTCACCTATGGAGTCCGAAAGCTCATATAGATTTTTGCTTTCAGCTAAAAGCAAATATTGGAGATTCTTTAACCTTCCAATAAAATTAGGGACAACAAAGATCCATGAGTGATTTAAATCCAACTCGACCAATGATTTTAGCTCTCCGATAGAGTTTGGAAGCTCAAGTAGAGTATTGCATTCAGAAAAAACCAAATTCGTCAAATTCATTAACCTTCCAATGGAATTAGGGAGAACAGAGACCCTAGAACGTTTTCAACTTGACCAATGATTTTAGTTCCCCTATAGAGTCTGGAAGCACATATAAATTCTTGCATTCGGCTAAAAGCAAATGTTGCAGTTTCTTTAACCTTCCAATTGAATTAGGAATAATGGAGATCCTTGAGTGTTTTAAATCCAATGAGACCAATGATTCTAGTTCTCTGATAGAGTCTGGAAGCTCAAGTAGATTATCGCATCCAGAAAAAGACAAATTTGTCAAATTCATTAACCTTCCAATGGAATTAGGGAGAATAGAGATCCTTGAAAGATTTAAATTCAGCTCAACTAATGATTCTAGTTCTCCTATAGAGTCCGGAAGTTCATATAAATTACTACATTTAACTAAAAACAAATGCTTGAGATTCTTTAATCTTCCAATGGAATAAGGGAGAATGGAGATCCCTGAGTTAAATAAATATAACTCGACCAATGATTCTAATTCTCCAATAGAGTCTGGAAGCTCATGTAAATTCTTGCAAAAAGACAAAGCCAAATTTGTATGATTCAAACTTCCAATAGAGTGATGACGATTGATATAAAATTGAATTTTAAGCTTTGTCAAAGATTTTAGATTGCCTAATGCCTTAGGAAGCTTGATTGGATTTCTGAAGCAAGGCAAGATCATCTCTGACAAGCATTCTAGAGAACTGATTTCTTCAGGCAACCCTTCGAGGATGTCACAAGCATCGATATTCAAAGTACTTAGTAGTTTTAGCTTACCGATTGAGCTATCAATGGTAGACAATTTGATACAACCATAAAGAATCAATTTCTCCAACTTGCTAAACTCAGAAAAATCAGGTGTCTTGGTTAACTCATAGCAACGTGTCAAGTCTAGAACTTTCAACTTTTTTGCCATCTACAATGAAAAAAAGGCCAATTCCATGCCAATGAAAAGTATTAGAATATGATAGTATACACCTAGCTAGCAAAGTCAATTAAAAAAATATGAAGTGAACATAAGCGAGGTGTGTTAGTACCTTGATTTGTCTCCATCCACCCCAGTAGTGGGTGATTTTGCTGTGCGAAAGGTCAAGCACGACCAAATTCACCGGGTGAAGATTCGTTGCTGAAAAATATAGTGGGCAATGACGCCAAGAAAGCCATCTCAAATTATGAAGAAGATTCTTGAAGTTGCCAACGAAATTCAGTCTTTTCCCTCCAAGGAACCTCAGCATTGGCAAATAGGCTAGGTCTTCAGGGGTCAAGTCATGACTTATACCCAAATTGAGTGCTTGTACAGCTCCTTTTTCCTGCCAGTAACAGGAGAATAAAGATGAGTGTGTAACACAAGAAGTGAAAAATCATTGCAAGTAGTCAATAACATCAATAGTTCTTCTTCAACTCAAAACAAATTAAATCAAGCGCATGTTGTAACAAAAAAAAAAAAATACTGCACTTCTCTCAACTAGAAAATAAGACAAACCAAGTTGTTTAAAATGTCCATTTGGTGTTGATTCCTCTGTCTTTTCACAAACTAAACACCTTTTCAACGAATGAAATAACTCATTTTCATTCTCATTGAAACAAGAAACGAAAAATTCCAACTAACCAAACGGTGCGTTATCTTTCTTCTCATTTTACTTGGATAAGGCATGAAAATATATACTTTTGTTGTTTAAGAGTTGCTTTCTATTTTCTCAATATGTTAAAAAGCAAAGCAGGCCATCAACCGATATTCTCATTTTAAAGCACATGACCAAAGATTTTTCTGGATTGATCATATCTTCGACTTATAATAACTTTCACCTCATTGCTCCTTAGTATGTCTAGAGTATTCTCATCAATTCGTACCCAACGGCGTGCTGCAGCATTTTCAAAATTCTCTTCCTTCACGATATACCTTCCTAGATCTCGAACTTCATCATGCATCCAAAATGTGTTATCATCCTCTTTAATCTTTATCAATGACATGAGGAGAAGAACATCAATTGTGCTGCGTGGAGAATAGTCACTACTACGCCACATGTACTCCGCATGAGTCTTATCCTCTCCGATACAAAAACATGCTATGTCTAGGAAGATGGCTTTTTCTATTCTGTCCAATTTGTTGATGCTTGTCATCAATGTTTGTCGAACGTCCTTATATGGGGCTCGCTTTAATTCCTCCAATTTCTCACCCCACTCAGATCTAATTGTGTTGGCGAAAAGAGAACCCACGACTTCCAAAGTCAAAGGAAGCTTTCCTACACTTGAAACAACTTCTTTTGAGAATTTGTAGCAATCTTTCAAAGGAGTATTGCTTCTAAAAGCATGCTTGCTGAAAAGCTGAATGGCTTGATCAAAAGGCATCTCCTTTACCAAGTAGTCCATGTAATTGCTAGGTCACATTAGGTTGTCTTTATTTCGTATTGTCCTTAGGTCCCTGACTGTGACAATGATCCTACTTCCACAACCAAACCAGTCGCAACTCCCTGCGAGATTCTCGAGTTGCTTCTTCTCATCCACATTATCGACAACAACCAAAACTTTCTTTTTGCCAAGTCCTCTCATTATGTGATCAATCCCGTCGTTGGTATCATGGATTTCTTGAGCAGAGTTCGACCCCAATGTTTCAGACAATAGTTTCTTTTGCATGTCTAAAAGACCATGACTTTGGACATCTCCAAGGAAACTACTGCAATTGAATTTAGACCGGAATCGGTTGAAGATAACACTAGCAAGAGTTGATTTACCAATACCACCCGTCCCATGGAGTATGACGAAACGTACGTGATCATCATAGCCAACATCCAACAATTTCTCTATATGCTTTAGATCATTTGTTTCAACTAGATGGTCAGGAATAGGCCTGTTCTTCCCCTTCAGCTTAAGTAGAACCTCTCGAACAATCAATTTTATAAGTTTCCCATACCTGATAGATAGAGATGGTGGACGAACTTAGACTGAGAAAATAATGACAACTTGCTATATCAAGACCGATTTACAAATGGTGGCAATAATTCAAATGACAAATTTAATCCAGTTAAACATACAATCTCAAATTACAACGAAAGTTATCTTAATTGTAAAGGCCTTGAATTAGCTGCTTTCGTTGCCCAAATTCCCATTAATTGGATTTAAACACTAGCTGCTACCCAGATTCACACTGATTGGGAGTAAACTCTAATGCTTACTTTTAATGCAATGATTAAGAGGAAATGAAGGAAATTAGGTGATTTCATATTTGGTTAAAGAAGAGAAAAGAGTGGAAAAGAACCTAATTATATTTTTTATAACTATTTTGACCTTCTACTTATTCATAATTAAATAAATGAAAATTAAGTGTAGCAATGAGGAGGACTTTTGCTCGATAACTTATTTGGAAATGGGAAAAGTTTGGTGACAGTCTTTGCTGCCGCTCCTCTCTGTCTGTCTTTCTATTGTAGCGGTGGAGCTCACACCGCTTGATGCAGCACCCAAAGCTTGGAGATTGATAGTGTCTTAATGGAGTTTCCCTATCGAGATTTCCGCACAGGGAGAGAGAGAGAGAGAGAGGACTTGGAGACGCGGTATGGCGTGAATTTATTTTAATGAGGATTCTATAACATGAGGATTTTTTTCTTTTTGGGTCTGATCCTATCCTATGACGTGAGATGATTGTTATTGTTATTGAATCTTTAAAGTGAGGTGGTGATGCAAGATTATTGTTTCTAGTAATCATCTATGTTATAATTACTACGCTGAAACTTAATACTATCGCTCTGTTTTTCTTTAAAAATATAAGTCTTTTGCACACCCATATGTAACAAAGGAGGACTATTCTCAGAATTTCTAAAATACCCCTAAAATCAAATGTATAAAACATATGGTTGTTATTGGAACTAAACATATTGTTAATGTTTCACGTGTCTTTCTTTTTTTGCAAGAAGCACCATTAAAACACGAGGGAGAGCCGTGGGATTTTGTAGATAAAACTCACCATCCACAACAGTCTGTATAGTTCCTTTAATAATAGTAGAGAATATGTCACATAATCCGGGCGTTTCCTCATCAACATAAAACTAATAAATTTTCATTGTTGAAAACTGATTTTCATCAAATAACTTTAGTTATATATTATGTGTAGGCAACATTTGGAGATTGATCAAACATATAATTTTGGTGGCAATACAAAATCATATGTTTGATTTGAATGAATAAGCATTAAATTGCTCTGTTGTTTTCACTTTTCCTTTTTCTTAATTTGTTGAAAATTATTAATTTTTCTATTTAAATTTGTTTTACGTTTTTTGACAACCAAATAGGATGCTAACTTAGCATTCAGAAACAACTTGACGATGACCTAACATCTAGGTCAATTTTTTTTTTTTAAATTGCAGATAAATTAATAACTAGAAGACTAGATTGAATATGAGGTAAAAGTCCTAGAGATCATTGACATCGTTAAATGTATAGCACAACGAATAATATTTTAGTTGAGTTCTCGATAAATTATGTTAAAATTAATAACTCAGAAAAAGTAGTGGAAAACCTACCCTTTCCCTTCCAGCTTCCAACCTACTCTGGTTGGAACCTCAACCAGAGCATCTCCCCAGCTCTTGACTTCACGGGAGCTGTACTTCTTCTCATGTTCAAATAGGGCATCCCTGTACAAATTGGTTTTAAGCTTGACATCATCTGGCTCCACATCAAAAAAAATGGGGAGGATCTCCTTCTTCCCATCCGACTTTGAAGGGCAATCTACCATATGTGCAACTAGGGGTGAGCACGGTTCCGGGTAACCGGGAACCGGGAACCGAACCGGAGGAGGGTCCGGTTCGGTTCCCGGTTCTAAAGAGACGGTTCCGGTTCCCGGTTCCCTTTTTTTGGGAACCGGCGTTCCCCAGTTCCGGTTCGGTTCCCAGAAAAAGGGAACAGGGAACCGGAACCGGAACCGGTCATAATTAAAAAAAAAAAAAACCCTACCGTCGCCCCGCAAGATTTCCCCTCCCGCTCTGCGGATTCTTCCCCCCTTTCCCTTTCTTTTCTCTCTCTCTCTTTCTTTTCTCCCCTTTTCCCTCGTCACGTCACTTCCCCGCCCCCTCAACTTTTTCTTTTCTTCTCTTTCTCTCTTCTCTTTCCTCCTCTCTCGGCCGAAACCCTACCCCTTCTTCTTCTTCTTCTTTTTCTTCTTCCTCCTCCTCTTCTGGCCGTTTTGCTTCACCCACCACCCACACAGCCCGCCCCACGCCCTACTCACCACCACCTCTTGGCCACCAAACCACCACCACCCACCGCTCGTCCGACAAGCTGTCTCGCCGTTGAGCCCGACGAGCTATTGCGCCGTCCGCGCCGCCCCTCGCCGCTGTGAGCCACCGCCGCCGTCCCCAAGCCACCGTCACCACCTCTTGCAGCCGCCGCCTGAGATTAGCTTCCGGTCGATGCGAAATGTCGCTCTCCGCGGCGTTCGGCGAGTGGTGGCTGGGAACAATTGGACCGGACCGGGAACCGGCGCCTCTCTCTCCTCCAGTCTACTCCACCGCGACGCGATCTCTCGAACTTTTCTTCGCGAGGCGATTGGTTTGGATCGGTAGCGGATGAGAGGTGCTGGAAATTTTGCGGGCGAAGAGAGAGAGCCGCAAGCCGCCAAATCGCTGGTCTGGAGTCGAAGCGCGCGGCCATCGGGTCGATGGAAGAGAGGTGCTTGAGGCTCGAGTGGAGCCTAGCTTCGCGAGCTTGAAGATCTCGGCTCTCGAATCTAAGATTGCCGCTCTCGATGCCGAGTACGACAACAATGTCCGGCGGCGAGGTGAAGCATAGACTTGTCATCATAAGATTTTGGTCGCATGTTATGGCTTATTTATGCTTGATTTTAGGGAGTTGAAGTGCCAGGTGGTGGAGGAGGTTGAGGAGGCGGAGAAGGAGAAGGACGGATTCTACCGAGCGCAGACCGGTGAAATGAAGGATTTTAAGGAAGCTACTAATGGATTCGTCGTGGATTGCCAGATTCGCATAGAGGAATTAAGAGACGAGCTAAATGAGGTAAAAGAGAAGCTCTCTATTTTCGGATCTGTGAGCTAACGTGATACTTGTCTTTGGATCATTACGTTATTTGGATCAAAGGCTGCAAGGTGATAGTGATAACGGTGAACTTTTATCGCTTGTTTGGCTACTATACCAGAGAATGAAGAAAGATTATTTTCCCCTGTTATCTTCGCTCATGTTCGATTTTGATTTGATGAAATAGAGCTATGGTTCATCTTGAGTAGCATATGAGATAACTTGAAGATATAAAGTATCATGTTTTGATATTCTGTGATGCAATTATTTGTGATGTGCTAACTGCAAAATGAAGTGGATTTACAAGAGTCCATGCAATTGCTTCTCCCACAATATACCGTATAGGCAGAACTAGCTGGAGATGCTTCCATATGGTATGTTGCTTGAGACCAATATGCGACTCTGCACGAATGATTGATGGTGCTATGGGCGGTCTCAATCTCGTGAACTAATTCTTTGCTTAGTTTTTCAGCATGGTCGTCGTGGCCACCGGCAAATGAGTACACTCGAATGCGAATTGAAAAGCCCTTCAAAGCATTTTTGTGTAATTAGTTCTTTGTGTTTGTGATTTTGTTAACGTCAGTTTGTTCTCAATTTCCTTTGCTTCTCTGCTTTCCTGTGTCAGATCCAAAAAAGAAAGGAGCAGTTGAGGGCTCACGTTCTCTTCCCCGAGTAATATGTAAATTGCGAAGACAGCTCACTGGTCAAGAGTGAAATGCCAAGAGCCTATGCTCATACAACATGCCTGTAGTTATTATTATGAAACACATTAACGATAAGGAATCACCAAATTATACATTAGACAATGTTTTCTCTAGAAAAATATGAAATTAGTTGTCTATTTGGATGTAAAAGATTCACATTCTTTGTGTATTAGCAGTGTACTGAAAATGGAGGGCCAACTATTGAATTATTTCGGCTTCCGGATATTCGCGCCCACTACGAAAATGAAAAAAAAAAAAAAAAAAGAACCTGTTGGAACCGGAACCGACCCGGAACTGTGACGGGGGTAGGTTCCGGGTTCTCGATTCGACGGGTAGGTTCCGGGTTCCAAAAATTGAGGAACCTGTACCCGAGGGTAGGTTCCAGGTTCCAGACGGAACCGAACCGGAACCGGGAACCGCTCACCCCTATGTGCAACCTCACGGAGGCACCACACACTGGAAGCAAAGCCCTTAGAGAAGATGGGGATATAAATTTGAGTGTCGTCAAGGGCTCGCAAAAGGTTTCCACCAATTTGCTGACCGATTGGGAGCTCCTCGTCATCTTGGAAGACACGGATTCCTTTCTCAAACATGTCATGATAGAGGCAACTAGTAAAGTTGTTTCGTGTATCTGGTCCCCTGAAACTCAGGAAAACCTCGAACTCCATTCCTGATGTGTTAGCAGCTGGTGCCATCGCATGTAGCAAACGAAATTCGAGACAGAATCAATCTGGATGAAAATTTCAATAAGCTTGCTTGAGGCGGGACATCGATTGGGGGAAGTTTAAAAACAAGCGAAAAAAATACAGATGATGGTTATGGTTAGTGACGAACCAACAGCCATCGATTGGCTATGGCAAACCACCGAAGAAATTGAAAACGAAATCGATATAAAGAGAGAATAGCTGATGCGCTGATGGACGGCCGACCGAGATGAGACAGCGACTAAGTCGAGATTAGAGAGGGGAAGATCGAAAGGCGCCGCCAGAGAAAAGAGAGCCCGATCTGAGAGTGAGAACTCGAGAGTAGAAAGTGTCTAAAAGTCTAGACAGTGTAGGGTTTGGCTCTTGTTCCCAAGAACAGACCTTGTAGGGCCGAAGAGGCGTACTCTTTTAGCCTTATTTTTATATATCTGATTTGTCCCCTTTTGGGGCTAAGGTTACTTTCATTGTCGGAATAAATTTTACTTGAACTTTCAAAAGTGAAATGAAAAAGTTCGACCCAAAAAAAAGAAGAAGAAGAAAGACACCTCCTCGAAACTTCTGAGAAAATATTAAAATTTCGTTTGTTTCATAAAAAATAAATAATTTAAAAATATTTTCTTAAAAATAATTATTTGTATCGTTCATCAAAATGAATTAATAGAAAAAATCTTCTTGGCCACAATCATGTTTATATATAAATTGTTATCGACAATAGAAAAATTATTTATTAACTAATTATTTTAATCTATTTCAATCTATATGATCAATAATTTTTAGAAAAATATTTTTCAGATTATTTATTTTTCACAAAAGAAAGCAAATCTAAGGTGGACAATCTTTTACTATGGGCAATCTTTTACCATAAATGCTCCACGTAGAGAGAATTTGGTGCGAGACATTGCTGCTGGTGATTGGGGAGAATCGGTGGAAAGGCATCATTCTCAAACTTCTGCTCGTGTTCAACTGATAATTTCAACTCCCTCTGGCCACTAACCAAGAAGAGCCTCTATAATGGCTCTCTTTGCTCATTTGTCCCTTTAATCATCTGGATAAAGCCACAAAAAGCTGCTCGAGTCTTTCAGACTTCAAGCCTAGTGTCAAAGACGAGCTTCAGCTTATTCAGCTCCCTCTGTCTATCATTCGCTTATAGCAGCATTGCCGAATTGAAGTGCAACTTGAAGGCAACACTACAGGTGCAGGTGCAGGTGCATAAGAAAGTTGAAAAAGGCGAATGCAAGCACGAAGGCGAGAAAGATGGACATAGAACTATAATATACAAACATCCGTCCAGCTTGTTCTTACACAAATTAGCATTTGAGTACCTTACATTTAAGAAAAGAAAAACCTGTGTTTCTACTATGTCAGCTATGCAGAATAAATTTCGATATCTTCCTAGGTCTGGACCACTTCATTCCCAAGAACCAATTCTGAGTAGAAAACAACCGGAAACTATGAAGAGGCCATCTCTTCCGTTCCAAAAAGAAACGTCTTCAACCCGCTCACTTCTTGATAAATGAAACGCCTTCTGAATACTCTGCTAACTCTTTCTTTGCCTTTTTTAACCCAGCTTTACAGGTCAACAAACCAAGGTTGAAATCAAAAAACTTCATCTTCCTCTGATGTAATTTCAGCAGACTTAAAGAATTTCAAGATTATTAAAACTCCAAATCTCTCGAACTCTTTGAGCGGCCCAAGTGAAAGAACCTCCCGGACCCCAGTATGACTGAGGCGCACTTTGCTTGCAAAGAACGGAAGCTCAGTCACATGAAAAACGGTGACAACAATAAATTTTCTATGATATGAACTAAAATTCAAAAAAGAGTTTGATGGCTAATAGACAGTCCCTATTCTAAGGCCAAGAGTGCCATGTATGTGGGATAACATGCTTACCACAAATTCCGTTTTCATTTTCCCTGAGTTATATCATAATCCAATTTTCTAGTTCAAAAGTTTTTGTGACACGATTAATTTGAGATAAAGGGGTATATCAGTTTGAGAATTTTTATGATATAAACTCTATTTTATTCCATAAATTTTAGCAAAAGATGCCTTAAAATGTGACGTTGACTAATTTTGCTGTTTGCTGGAAATCTGAAGAGCGATAGCAGGGGCAACCCCGTTTCAGATAATGACAATAAGCTTGATAGAGGCAAGACATGTTGAGGTTATCATATTCCCCATCCGGTTGTACGAGAAAGACAATAAAAGTATGCAGAGTTGCTTAAGCGTCCAGCTGGAGCTGGTGGAATCAGGAAAAAACAAAGCAAAAGAACAAAAATGGATCCGATAAGCGGTCCTTTTCCTTTGTCAATTTTATTTATTATCAATGGATCCCGATTTAATGAAATGATTCACGCGTTTGTTAAATGCAAATCTATCACGAAATTAACGTCAAATGTGATGCACGTAGTGACGGAATCAAACACACAAGGACAAACTTCTTGAACAATGAGGCCCCTTTAGAAAAAATCATTATGAGATAATATTATTAAAGTTATCAATGCCTGTCGAAGGCCAACTCCCTCCCAGTCCTACCGCTCCCTTCTATGAAACTTCCTCTTGATAATGACATAACGATCAAGATAAAAAAATTTTAAAAAAAAAAAAATCTGCACAATAAACCACTATTATCAAACTGGTCCAAGTCCCAGCGTTGCAACGGACTGGAGTTGAGTTCTTCAAGTATTTGTTTTGGAGATATATGGTGTAATTTTACGAAGTGATCATTCATTTATCAACCAAACAGAACAATTTTATTACCAACCTATGAACCATTAATTTAGCCTCTCTTTTTTTCTTAAAATATGTCTTTTTTCATTTGCCGACAATGAAAATGGCACTTCAATTACCGCCAAGCCCCCTAAGCGACCTTGGACTACTACATATTCAAATGAGTTTTTAGAGGGAAAAAATTATCCGATAAGTTCTAAATTTATTGTACTTTTATTAATTCGGTTATAAATATTTTAATTATACCAATCGAGTTATAAATATTTTTATATTTCATTAATTAAGTCTATTTGGCCAATTTCAACCAAAAATCACTAACATGGAGGCATTTGCTTTTTACATGGCACAACCGACGCCGATTTGGATAATTTTTAATAATTTTTTACTTTTTAGTAATTTATTGTTTTTATTTTCTTCTCTTTTTCCTCCTTTCCTTTTTTTAATAATATTTTTCTAATATTGCACTTCGATTACGTTTTGTATTATTTGATTTTTCTTTTAAAAAAATGTCTTTGCTTGCGAGGGTAGAGGTTCGAAACTTCTCGCCTCTATTGCGTGACTTAAGTGAGGTGTCGTGAGAGATGGGTCCCCGCACTAGTGCCCCTTCGGTTTACGACGCCGGTTACTGGCTGTATGGCAGTTCCGGATCATAAAAAAAAAAAAAAAAAAAATTGTCTTTGCTTGCCTTCCGTACTATAACAACTTTTAACAATTACGAAGGCTTCTCGTCCGTCGCAGACTCGCAAGAGAGATGTGGAGCCCCGATTGGTTCCACACAAGTGGGCCCCACGTATCAGAATAGACAAACGAGAACGCAGAATTACAAACTACAACCCCCACAGATATAAGCAAAATACTGATATGTGCGGGACCCACTAAATCTCGCAACAAGAACTAAATTTACACAAATGTCCTTAATTCGAAGGTACTCGACTCAATATATTAGCAAAAAATACAAAAAAAAAGAAAAGAAATTAACTACAATAGAATACTCAATCAAAATGGAATAATGACATGTAATATTCAATTTTAAAATTAAATTAAGAGTATACGAATTGCTGACAATAGAAAAAACAAATTTCAAGGGTAAGTAAATGTCAAACATATAATTCTATAAAAATATTCTAACAGTATTTTTAATGCATTGATGGTTGTTGAATAATTAGGAGAATGAAAGTGAAGAAAAAAAGTGCTTTGATTATACTCTATTAACACTATTTTTGAGTAAAATAAGGGGACAAAAAGTATTGTTAAATTCTTAATTCAGTTTTCTAAAGTTTACTAGTTTTTGAAAGACGCCTAAAGATAATTACTATAATAGTATCCACCTCTACATTATATCTCAAAATCTCTAAAAGAACAAAAAATGACAAAAATCAATCGACACTCCCTTTCTTACAAAGGGTGTTTAGACACTTTGAAGTTTTTTTTAGAGGAGTGGGTCCGTTAGACTCAACCCTCAAATTTTATTTAAATATAAGTGCATCTAAAATCTTAAAATTTATCGCAAACATGTGATCAAGTTATGAAACTTTCAGATAGTGCAATCAGATACTGAAATTTGTCAAATTGATGTAGTCGAATTCCTTAGTTATCTTCTTCCGATTTGGCTAATGGAAGATACAATATGACCTTTTTTTTTAAAGATGGGTGGCGTCGGTGTATCACCAACAACGACCATATCATGACCCATAGAGTCCATGTATTGAAGGGGGAGGGATTGGCGAGAGGATTGCTAACCCTCGCCCGAAGTGTCGGAGACAAAGACCTTCATCTTCCTTGTCTACATCGCATGGTTTTTGGGCCACCACTGCCGCATTGTGTAAGGATAGGACAACCCTCGTGCAGTGGTGAGGATGGTGGCGCTAACAATGCATGATCGGGGAGGTTTGTCGACCCTCCCTCAAAGCGCTTTGGGGTGGTGTGATCACAAAGCTGGCTTTGTACCAAAAAGTCTATTTAATTATTTGGGAATATTGGGTATAATGTATGTCTCTCTTCCACCAAGTACAATCAAGTCGTAAGACTTATTACGGAAGCATAATTGGGTTATAAAACTTTTAAAAAGTGCAATTAAGTCCTAAAACTTATCAAATTAGTCAAATCAAGTCCTTCCTTTAATATTATTTTTTGAAAGTTTTATGATTCCATTACACTTTCTTGATAAGTTTTAGGACTTAATTGCAATTTTTGAAAGTTTTAGAACTTGATTGCACTTTTGCGACAAGTTTTAGAATTTAATTGCACTTTTTGAAAATTTTAGGACTCAAGTAAATTTTCATCACAAGTTTTAGGACTTCTAATATACTTATCCGGCAAAAGTACAGCCTAAGTGCCAAAACTTGGTACAGATGGACACCTGAGTACCAAAACTTTAAAAATATACACTTAAGTGCCAAAATCGGAGTAAAATAGATCAATTAAGTGCCACTCCGGCCAAAATCTGACCAAATTGTTGACGTGGCAATTTTCCGGCGAGATGGGCGCAAAACGACGTCGTTTTGCACGCAGATGTGGTAAGAAAATGCAAAAACGGTGTTGTTTTGGCTCTGATGAGTGGCACTTAAGTAATCCATTTTACTCCGATTTTGGCACTTAAGTATACATTTTCAAAGTTTTGGCACTTAAGTGTTCCCTCGTACTAAGTTTTGGCATTCCAGATGTCCGTACCTCGTACTTATCCCTTGTAACATTGTGCAAGGAAAGCAAGCTATCCGAATAGGACTGCCTATAAGAAAAAATTAGCAATTTCTGCGGGGACACCACATTGCATCCACGACTGCCAAATCCCACTAGAATAAAATTAAGCCTCCAAAAAGAGACTTGAAATGCAAGGCATAAAAAATAATAATAGGTGACTTTAGTCGAGATGAGGTGGATTCAACCACTAGAGATGTATATTTTATGTGCGTATTTTCCTTTTCATGTAGACAGAAAAGATAGACAATGGGTCGCCATATTCAAGCCATGTCCAAATAATTAACAAATTATGCTTCCAATCAACTCCTTGGGAAAGCCCCATGTAAGCGCAAGGTGAAAGCCTGTGGCACGAGGACTCCTTTATTTTGGTCAAGAAGCCCACTCGAGGCTCCACCTCGTCCCATCCAAACAATCGAACCATCCTTCTTGAATTATATACTTATTTAATTTCAATCAATTGAAATATTTCTCTACTCATATCTAATTTCAAAGAAATATATTAAAGAAAGAGATTTGCACAAGATGCACGCCCAACTCTACCACAGAGACACAAATCACAAGCCGAAATGGGAAGTTCTTGTGGACAAGCAACTTATTATGCTAGCTTTGTACCGAATAGTATGTGTTTAACTATACTCGGCGCCACTGATGTTAGTGTTCTCCCTTGCTGACATCGGCTTGTGTGATCGACACTATGATTCATTACTTGATATGCTATTTCCATTGGGGCAATCGTCAAAATTGTAACAAGCTTATGATGCAATAAGTGTCCTCTCAAATTGATTCCGAAGTGCCTTAGAAATTCAGAAAAAAGAAGACTATAAATGAAAATTTGAATTAGAAAAAGTGTCATCCAAATGGCATCTTTATAACTTATAATCTGAGCCAAGTGAGAGGGACTCCTCCCTACCTAAATACTATAGCTAAGAAATGGCTAGACATAGATGCAAATGTCACTTAATTAGTTGCAAAATTTAGCATGAGTAAATTGCATGAAAACTAAATGCACTAGCCTATACATTTACAGAAGTCCCAGTCAACCAATCCTCAAGATCCTTCATACAAAAATGTAAAATTAGAGAGAGGTTCTCTTTATAATTCGTAGGTACTACTTGAAGTGACATGTTAGAAAAAATCAAAAGGGGAGACACATGCATGACTCTCCCTTCCGTGTTGTTCCACGACCTAGATTCGCACGCGCAATTCAATTGCAAGTAGGTGGGTGAGATATACGTAAAATATAAGAGAGGAAAGAGAAATGAATAAGACAAGAGACTTTTTGCACAAGGATCGAAACTCATTAAGGCTTTGAAGTTGCTTGGTGATTTCAGGATAAAATTAACAATGAGAGGAAATCGTGGGAGCAGGTGAATACAATTGCTGGAGAGCAGATTTTTGCAAGACAAACTTTAAAGTATTCGGTTATTTATATTTGCAAGACAAACTTTAAAGTATTTAATTGCTATAAAGCAGATCTTTTACCTAACCAGAAATGTGTGATGTATATGTTATTTCCAAGTGACCCGGTTGCATCTATTCGTTCATTTAGAAAGGAGAACCAAATTATTACAAGATAAGGGTCGTATTTACCTTGGAGCAAACTCTCTAGCTATGCCTTTGATTGTTAGGTTATAAGTCATGGTCATTATTTATATGTAAACTAAACTAAATTTGAAAAGAGGATGAAATTGAATCAATTTAAGAGATGGCATAAATTAGGTCCATTCAAGACATTGACACAGTTCTTACACACTTCATTAAAAACATACTACTGAAGTTACAAAAAAAAAAAAAAAGATAGAAATTTCCGTGAAAACACTAGATAGCATCCAAGACTTCCGAATCCCACCAAAAGAAAGTTAATCCTCCACACATTAAAAAAAAGAGGAAAAAGACCTCAAATGCAAGGGATAAAAATAATTATATGCAACTTTAGTCAAGGTTAGGTGGATTCAGCCACTCAAGCTGCCACTCAAACTGCTTGCGAAGGCCCCACGTAAACGCAAGGAAAGTGAGAACTTGTGGCCTGACTGCATTATTTGGTCTTTAAAATCCACCTCGTCCCATCCCGATGATGAACCAACCTTCTTGAATTTAACATTTATTTAATTTCGATCAATCAAACTATTTCTTGACTCATCTATTTTTATTATTTTTAAACAAAGAAAGGGCTTTTCACGAGGAACACGCCCCTCCGCATGAAAATAACCCTGCCACGTGGAGACAAATCGCAAGCCCAAGTTGGAAGTTCTAGTTGATAGAGTCCTGTAGGATCGACATTACTATTCAACGCTTGATTCGCTGTTTCTGATCGCCAAAATCGTCAAAATCCTCGTAGATGTGATAAGTACCCCTGCAAATGGCTTTTGTATGATGCAAATTGCGTAACCCCAAGATCTAGAACAAGAACATGCATAATTGAGTATAAAGATTAACGCAACTGTTTTGGGATTCATTGTTCTTGAAGCGGAAGCGGAAACACAATATTCCACGCGCAAGTCCTTCTCCTCTGTTACCCTCCGTATCACTAGCTCAATGAGGTGGCCCCCTCACGAGTAGCGTTAGGTAAACGCCCCTTAGGTGAGGATATATGTGAGAATTAGGGTTAAATGAGAGACTTGAGCACTATTTATAGAGTTTCCAGCGAGGCTCCCTCATTACGGGCCAGGCTCAACTCGGCCACACTAGCTAGCCCCGTATTAAACTAATTAAGAAACCTTCTATCTCACATTAGACTAGCCCTATTTTACGGTAGCCGTAAAAACAGTAAATTACAATAACAATTAATGTAGTCCACATAAGGAAAACTCTTACATTCTCCCACTTAGACTATATTAATTGAAATCGTACCTTATGTGCGTACATTAGTCCAGAGATAATTATTAATAGTCAATCATATCTAATAAAGTTTCAAACACCGAATCATGGCAGTAACTGCATGTATACACACAGAGCTTTCCATGGTCACGAGTGCTCTCAATTTTATTGATATGGATTCAATATGATAGTGTGGCAAATGGATAACATCTCTCTTAAAGAGACCCCGTTTGTCAGTCACAATTCTCTTACCTTAGGCGACAAAAAAAAAAAAAACTTGTGCTACTAAAGAATGTTTTATGGTTCCAATGAACCTATATATGTCTTGTCCTTACGGTTAACATTTCTTTATGTATTACAAGATATATGCACAAGGCTAATAACTGGATACTCGGATGCCCCTAGCCTTCACTCAAGGCTTAAGCAATACCTTGAGACTTTTAACAATATATGTATTCAACATAATAACAATCCATTCAAAAAATATTTATTGAATGCAAAAGTTGACATATATGTATAGCAAAGTGTTACTAAATTGTAACAAAACAAATGTAAAATTTATTCAAAGAAAAATAAAACACAGCTCCCACTAAATAACAGCATCTCAAGATGCTCATAGGCCATACTAATGACATGTCAATTAAATACATACGGGCGTAGGCCTTTAGTTAGTGGATCTATAACCATATCATCTGTATGAATATAATCTACTGCGACGTCACCATATTGCACCGATTCTTTTATAGTCAAAAACTTGACCTCCATGTGTTTAGACCCCTTGAGACTTCTATTGTTATTAATAGACACTGCAGAGTTATTGTCGCAATATAACTATATGGATCTATTCACAAAATCAAAAACTGATAACTCCCTAATGAGGTTCCAGAGCCAAATAGCTTGAGTAGCAGTTGAAAAATATGCTATAAACTCAGCTTGCATGGTAGAAGAAGATATGAATTTCTATTTTTCGCTCTTCCATGATACTGCACCTCCTGCCAACATAAATATGTATCATGTCGTTGACTTCTTATCATCTTGACAACCAGCAAAATCTGCATCTAAATACCCTGCTAGTTGCTTGTTTCATAAATCAGCATATAATCCATTGTTCTTTTAAGTACCTTAAAACCTTCTTGACAGCAACCTAGTGATCGCGTCCTAGATTTGACTGATATCTGCTTAGAAGCCCTGTTGCAAAAGCAATATCTGGCCTAGTGCAAACTTGAGCATACATGATACATCCAAGCACATTAGCATAAAGTACATCCTTCATTTAAGCTTTCTCAAAATCTGAATTAGGGTATTATGAAAGACTCAATTTATCACCCTTAACAACAGGAGCGCAATCCTGCATATTGAATCTTTCTAAAATGTGATCAATATACGCCATCTGAGACAAACCCAATGAATGGCGTGAGCGATCCCTATGGATCTCAATGCCAAGAACAAAAGACGCCTCACCAAGGTCTTTCATGTCAAAGATTTTCGATAACATCCGCTTTGTCTCATGCAGTAAACCAATGTCACTACTAGCAAGCAAGATATCATCTACATAAAGTATGAAAAAAAGATATTTTCTCCCACTGACCTTGGTGTATATACACTGATCTACTTTGTTCTCAATAAATCCGAATGAAGTAACAATACTATGAAACTTGAAATACCACTGTCTAGAAGCTTGCGTAAGGCCATAAATAGACTTTTTCAATCTACAAACAAGCTTACTTGAGTCACCTGTTGCAAAACCTTCAGGCTGCACCATATAAACCTCCTCATCAAGGTCTCCATTTAGAAAAGCAGTTTTAACATCCATCTGGTGTAACTCCATATCGAAATGAGCTACTAATGCTAAGATCACTCTAAAGGAATCTTTAGAAGAAACTGGAGAAAATGTTGCTTCATAATCTATTCTTTCTCTTTGAGTGAAACCTTTAGCTACCAGTCTGGCTTTAAACTTTTCAATCTTTCCTTTGGTATCCCTTTTAATCTTGAATATCCATTTGCAGCCAATAGGTTTACAACATTCTGGCAATTCAACAAGCTCCCAAACACCATTGTGTTTCATAGATTGCATCTCATCTTTCATCGCATCTAGCCACAAATCTGATTGAAGACATGAGATGGCATCCGTATAAGTTATCGGATCAACAACACAACCAATATCATAATCATGTTCTCCTAAGTAGACAACATAGTTTGGCAGTATAGCTGAACGTCTTTCCCTAGTTGATTTTCTGAGTGGAGCTACTTCAACCTCATTTTGAATTTGAGGAGCTTGAGGAATTTCATCAGGAACTGTCTTAACAATAGGATCTTGGGCCACAACAAACTCAGTTTGTGGCGCAAGAGGCTCCATAATTATCTGCACAGGATGAGACAGGGATCCAGTAATCCCCACCATACTATCATCTTCGATAGTTTGTGAGCAACTACCTTTTTCAGCTACATCAAATTCTAGAAATTTTGCAATCTGAGATTCCACAATTCTTGTACCTCCATTAGGGTTATAAAACCGATACTCCTTTGAATGATCTGGGTAAGACATGAATTAACACCGAGTAGTTTTGAAATCCAGCTTACTCAATGTTGGATTATATAACTTCACTTCTGCTGAACATCCCAAAACTTTAAGATGATTCAAGCTAGATTTATGTCTAATTCACAACTCAAAAGGAGTCAATGGAATCACTTTAGTAGGAATGCAATTTAGAATATAAAGAGCTGTTTTCAAAGCTTCACCCCAGAAAATTAGGTAAATTGGTCATACTAATCATACTTCTCATCATGTTCATAAGAGTATGATTGTGTCTTTCAGCTACACCATTTTGTTCAGGACTTCCGGGCATACTAAACTGACCTATTATCCCAGAATCCTCTAGGTATCTAGCAAACCGCCCTTTAAGTTGTCCAGCATCTCTGTGCCTACCAAAATACTCACCACCATAATTAAATCTGACAATCTTAATAACTTTTCCCAACTGTTTCTCTACTTTAGTCTGAAAAATCTTGAATTTATCAAGAGACTCGAACTTTTCTTTAATCAAATATAAGTATCCATATCGGGAATAGTCATCAATAAATGTGATGAAATAAAAATTTCTGCACAAAGTAGCTGCGTATGGTCCACTAATATCAGTGTGAATAACCTCCAACAAGTCTGAACTTCGTACGGCGGATTTCTTCTTTATTTTAGTCATCTTACCTCTACAACAGTTTACGCAAATCTCTAGATCACCTTTAAGAGTAGGTAAGATATCAGCCTTTATAAGCCTTTCTACTCTTTCTTTAAAGATGTGACTAAGACGTTTATGCCACAATGCATAAGACTGTTCCTTAGGTAGAGGCCTTTTGGAAACAACTTTTTCAGCTGAATAAGCAATGTACATGTCGTTGGGAGATAAATTCAATCAATATAATCCATCGAATAAATTGCAACACCCAATCTTATTTGAATAATAAAACATAGAAATAGTATTACTATTTATTTTAAAAGAGTATCCACACATGTCCAAACAAGACACAGAAACTAAATTCCGCCTAAAAGAAGGTATGTAAAAAGTGTTTCTTAACACCATCCGAAAACCAGAATCTAAAATCAAAATAACATCTCCCACGAACTCGACGTTAACTCCAACGCTGTTTCCAACAGTGAGCTTTGATTCATCTTGATTTGGCGTCCTTCGATTTATGAACCCATGTATGGTAAATGCAACATGCTTAGTTGCACCACCATCTAGCCACTAGGAATTGGTCGGAACTTCAGATAGATTGGATTCATAAACAAATGCCAAAGAATCATTATCTTTAGGCTCACTCTTAGTTCTCTTAGACAACCAAGCCTTAAATTTGCTGCATCGTTTCTTTACATGTCCTCTCTCCCTACAAAAGTGGCAATAAACACCATCCTTCTTGGTGAATGTTTTCTTGGGACCCAAACTATTAGAAGGTCCAGCATTTTCAGAATTTCCTTTATTGTTGAAAAGTCCAGCAACTTCAAAATTGCACTTATGAGTATAAGTTTTCACCTTCTTTCCCTTATCACCGCTAGAGTTAGAAGCATAAAGGGCAACGTGCCCTTTATCTTTCTTCAATTTTTCTTCATTTGCCACCAACCTTGCAATTAGGTCATTAACTGACCAGGTTTTTCTTGGGAACTATAATTGGTCTTGATAATTCCAAAATCAAGAGGAAGATTATTTAGAGCTTGATGCACAATGCAAGTAGTGGGAATAACAACATTGAGAGCCTCAAGCTTTGTCTACAAATCTACCATTCTCATAACATAATCTCTAACTCCACAAGAACCATTATATTTCATAGTAAATAGTGTTTGCATGTGTGTTCCTATCTCAGCATTAGGTGAGACACGGTTTCTAGCTATCAAGGCTTCCATTATCTGCCTAACAGTGTAGTCTGCAGGCAAATCACTTTTCAAGTGTTCCTGAATGAAATGCTTCATCGACAGTAAGCAAATTCTATTGCTCTTTTCCCATGCAATAAAATGAGCTTTCTGAGCTTCTGTACTCTCAGTAGTAAGATCTGCCGGCCGATTGATAGTAAGAGCCATATAAACATCTGCCATCTCCATAGCAAATAGAAGATCTTCTCTCTATTTCTTAAAATTTGAACTAGCAAGAACCTCAATAGTGACGGAGTTACTGTTTACAGAAAATGTGACTGAAAGACAAGCATTATATATAATTAGCATCATGTGAGTATTGTGTAACTTGACGTACAAGTACACATCCAGAGAGTTACATGCAAAATCACATGATCACCTTTGGGCAGAATACATGACATGCAATTGTACACTTCCCACATGATAGCGGTTATGAGAATATATTCCAATTTTCGTGAATTCATCATCTTTGGGCATATGAACCATTAGGATCGGTCACTCCTCCACCACACTATCATGTATCCCTCCATGAACTAATACTCAATCATCTCCTTTGGGAGTATAACTATGCATTAGATTAGGAGACATCACAATCAATATACGATATCGAAATTTCTCAAACCCAGTCAAGTGTGTCATTTTGGCGGTCACAACTCAATTGAATCCTTGAAACTCTCTCATACCGAGGATATAATCTTTACATCTCACATACATCATATACATGTGATTTTAACTTTAGTAATAGGGGCATTATATCACTCAAATTACATACCATGCTAATTACACTACTTTATTCATTAATAAAATACAATAAAGTTTAATTTTTATTAATGAATAACACTTTTATAAAGTTTATGTGATAACATACCGGTAACCCAACACATGTATTTCTAAAAACACAGAAAATACAAGAAAAATACGCAAAAATACACTAAAATTTCACGTATTTAGGGTTTTGTATGTATTTTTACATCCATAAAATCATCAAACATGTAAAATAAATACATCACAAGATAGAACATGGCAATAAGAATCCAACGCCACCAACCATGCGCTGAATGGACACTCCACGCGCAGCACGTGTTCAACGCCCAGGAGGCGCGTGGCCGCATGTAGGGGCGTGTGTGGCCTCCTCTGGCGATGCGCTGCCCACGGTTCTCTTCGTCTCGTCGAGCCCAGTCCGAATATATAATTTAATTTAATTTTTATTGAATGAAAAATCTCGAAAATCTCAAATTATGGCAAAATCCTTTGTGTTCGTGTTCTAGGGTTATGGAGACTCTGATACCACATGTAGGACGCAAATTGCGTAACCCCAAGATCTCTATAATTAGAACAAGAACATGCATAATTGAGTATAAAGATTAACGCACCTGTTTTGAAATCCATTGTTCTTGAAACGGAAGCGGAAACATAATATTTCACGCGCAAGTCCTTATCCTCTATTGTCTTCCGTATCACTGGCTCAATGAGGCAGCCCCCTCACGTGTAGCGTTAGGTAAACGCCTTTTAGATGATGATACATGTGAGAATTAGGATTAGAGGAGAGACTTGAGCACTATTTATAGAGTTTCCAGCCAGGCTCCCTCATTACGGGCTAGGCTCAACTCGGCCCACACTAGCCATCCTCATATTAGACTAATTAAGAAACATTCTATCTTACCTTAGACCAGCTCTGTTTTACGGTGGCCGTAAAAACAGTAAATTACAATAACAGTTAATGTAGTCCACATAAGAAAAACTCTTACAGCTTTTTCCCGAGTGCCTTAGAAATTGAAAGAAATAGAAGAAAATAAATGAAAGATTAAATTAAAAATTCTCATTTAGTTAGTTGCAAAGGTTAGCATGATTCATTGCTTGGAAACTATGTGCACTGCATGTCCATTTGCAGAAGTTTCAATCATCCATCCTCAATATCTTTTAAGAGAGAGAGAGAGAGAGAGAGAGAGATTGAAGCAAAGGCGAGTGGGGGAGACAAATGGACGACTCTACCTTTCGTGTATTTCCACGTCTTATTTATTTATTATTTTTGTCAATTCAACTCAATTGCGAGGAGCCGAGGGAGGCATTCATAAAAGGTAAGACAGGAAAGAGAGATGAAGAGGACAAGAGACTTTTGCCACCGCCCATGAGCTAAGCCCACCATTTGCTTTATTTATTTATTTATTTTTTTGGGTTGGTGACCTAAGCCCACTTTAATAAGTTATTTGTATTTTACCAGACAAACTTTATATCATTTAGTTGCTGGAAATAAGAGCTTTTTACTTGATGTACATGTCATTTCGAAAGTGATCTAATTACAACTGTTTTATTTATCCAAAAAAGAGATTCAAGATATTACAAGATAAGCTCATATTTTCTTTTGTCTATGATTTGAGAAAACTTTCTTCAATTACACCTTTGATTGGTAAGTTACATATTATAAACTCTCCATCTATTCCTGTAATTGTAGGCAACGATGCTTAGATCCATCCCTAGTACCATGTGCGAGGCAGCAAATTGGGCATTACTCCATGCCTCAAAACTCGCCAATTTACTCAAGACAATGTGCCCCTCCATTGTTGGTCAAAGAAATTTTCCTTTGAGTAGCCTTCCGATTGATGGATAGCAAATATAGATATCGCATATTTTTAGTCAAATTTGCATGTAGATGATGTCTATGGTATGTAACCCATTAATTAAAGGAATGATTGGAGGAAATATTCTCGAGCTACATATGCAGGAAAATATTGGTCATTTACCCAATAATCAGAGGTGACATTATTCAGGCATTCTCTAGAGCGGTTAAGTGCCTTCTCGGAGCAAGCACTTCTCGAGGGGCCGGAAATGAAGTTCGAGGGCACAAATATGGTTCATTTAAAATTCTATATAGAATTTGTTGGGCTTGGATTTCGGGTCCATTAATGCAACGACTTCACTGCATCACGTAATTATCTCCCATTGATTTCTTCGGCTTCGGCCCATTTTATTAACACAAAAGAAAAGGACAAAAAAGGGCCAAGAAGTAAAGAAAATACAGTTACCAGGAGGGTCTTAAAGCTACACACACTTCCTCTCTTGTATCTAAAGTAAAACGGAATAATGGGATCAAACCGTACCCCTAATTCGTCTTTAAGTTCGATTGAAATTTCCAAATTTGAACTATTCAATTGTCTCCTAGAAATGTCAATGGCTGATTTGGAGCGATTGATTGAGTCCTTTATCACATTTGAATCCGCATAAGATAAATTGACACCCCAGCCTTATGCCCCCAAGAAACCACCCTCTTGTCCTACTGGGCTGGACGAGCACGCACCAACTCGGATTAATTCCCCCGTGAAAGCAAATCCCAGGTTTTCCCTAGAAGCCCCGGTTATATCTGATTTCACGCGGTAACTGTAAGAATGGCTCTGCGGCCTCTCTAATTATTCGATCAAATCGTCCGGAAGAAGACTGTAAAAACCTTCGTCCGCGTATCTTGCGTATCTTGAATTTCAATGCTCGCCAACGCTTAAGTACTACGGCCTTCACTCGGCCCCTTCTGTCTACCATTTGCTTGTTGCAGCGTCACACAGGATAGGGTCACTTGGAGGAGACTCTACAGGTGCATCAGAAAGTCAGGAGATGCGAACATGAACACGGCCGAGATACACAGTACAATGATGCACAAACACCTGTCAATTACACGAATGACCATTTCAGAACGTCGCGCGCAGGAAAAGAGAAACCGCTTATGTGCTTTTTTTACGTGTACTACGCGAAAGGAAACTTTCATATCTTCCTAGTTCCAGTGCTGAACGACTTACTCCTTAGCGCAAGGAACCAATTTTGAGTAGAGAGATGAGTAGAAACTTATGTAGAGTACATCTTTTTTCTCGCGAAAAATCCACGACTTTGTCTTCAATCCACGCGTTCACTTTTTGATGAGCGAAATGCCCTTCTGAATACCTGCTGCCAATTCTTTCTTTGCCTCTTTTCCAGGTCAGTTCAACAGGTTAGCAAACAAAAGCCGAAATGAAAACCTCTGTTTTACTTTGATGTAATCAGAACACACCTGCAGATTTTGACCAGGCTACACTTCCACACCTTTTGTGCTCGTCCAACTGGCCAAGGGGAAAAACCCATCCTCTTCGGCCCCAGTACGACTGAGGCACACTTTGAATGCTAGGAAAATCTAGGAGTTCAAAGCCACTCACCTTGTAAAGCATGAGCTCAAACCCGTACATGATGTGCTTTCATTGGAAGTCCCTGCATTTTCAAGATGATGCATTCTGCTTCAGGCTTATTTGTCCTGCAACACTGCAAATTGTAATTGCCAGCCGGCACATTGAGCAAACTTTTCAGGGGTATGCAATGTGCGATGTCCACCTTCTTCAATAAATTCAACTCTTTTCAAGCCTTTCACAGCTATCATCTTTTCACAACCATCTAGCTTGGGATGCTGCAGATTTTGAACTTTGACAGGTTAGGCAATCGTTTGATTGCATTATACCTGGAAATGTGTAAAAACTACAGTACTTCCAGCTCCCCCAGACCTGGAATCTCCGCCAGTTTGGGTAAGTCACTAAGCTGTAATTTTTGTAGCCTCTTCAAGCAAGATAGATCACACATGCTTTCCACGAATTCACACTACGATATCTCCAATTCCCTTAAACTCTCCAAGTATATAAGGATGGGCATGTGTGGCAATGACCATCTGCTGATAGAGAGGACCGACAAGCTTTTGAAGTTGCAAAAATCTGGCAATTGCAGGATCCAGCCAAGTTTCAAAGTTGATAAGGTACACGGAAGCCGATGGATGGACTGCCTGTCCTTCCAAGGCGAAATAACGTCATTCACACACCAAAATGCAATAGTTGGATGTCTTCCACACACTTTGAACTAGGCTTGACAGGTTGGGAAGAACGGGGAATCCAACAACTTCAACCAGTAGACATTTCAAACTTGAGGGAAGCTCTTTGGCTTGTAATTTTAAGCATTTGCAGACTAGAGAAACCACTGACCTATGATAACATTGTAGAGATTGGGGCCCCATCTAAGTCCAAGATCCTCAGAAGGCTCAGCCTCCACATTTACCATGGGATTTCGTCCAAGAGATAGTAACAAAACAAGGCACTGAGCACTTCAAGTGTCTCCACCCCACAAAAAGCACAAGGTATCGTGTGTATCTTTGTGTGTGGCACCCTAATGACCTTCTAGTCCCGTTAGATTTCCAATAGAATTGGGCTAAATCCAATTGGACCAATGATTCTAGCTCCCCAATAGAGTTCAAAAGCTTATATGGGCATGCAAGCAAACGCAAATGCATGAGATCCATGAACCTTCCAATAAAGTGAGGAAGTTGACTGCTACTAGAATCAAATTTTGTCAAAGATTTTAGATTTCCTAGTGTCTCACGAAGCTTGAACAGTTTGTCTATCGAGCACACAATAATCTCTAACAAGTGTACTAGAGAACTGATTTCTTCATACAACACTTGGAGGGAAATGCCTCCCTCAATATTCAACTTACTTAGCAGTTTTAGCTTATTGATTGGGCTATCAACCGTAGACATCACACACCAAGTGAAAATCAATTTCTCCAAATTGCTAAACTCAGAAATCAGTTGTCTTGGTTAACACAATGCACCACGTAAAATTTAGAAATTTCAACTTTTTCACCATCTGCAGTGAAAAAGAAAAGGCCAATTACATTCTGACGAAAAGTATGAGAATACAATACCATACAACTAGCTAGCAAAGGTCAATTGATAGAATTTGAAGCAAACATGAGCGAGGTGTGTCCATACCTCAATTTGCCTCTATCCACCTCAGTCAGTTGGTGATGTTGCTTTGCGAAAAGTCAAGCACGACCAAATACACCAGGTGAAGATTTCATCGCTAAAAGAAGCTGCAGGCAATGATGCCAAGCAAGCCATCTCAAAGTACGAGGAAGATTTTTAAAGTTGCCTATGGAATTAATTCTTCCCAGTTCAAGAAACCTAAGCTTTGGCAAACAGGCTAATTCTTCAAGTGTTAAGTCATTACTAATACCCACACAGAGTGCTCGAACCGCTTGCTTTTTTACTGTCAACCACAGCAGAGAATGAAGGTGAGTGCGCAACATAGAAAGCAATAAACCAAGCAAGTAGTTGTCAATATCAGGAATTCTTCTTCGATTGCAAACAAATTAAATCAAAGGCATGTTGTCAAAAAATCATTACCTTTTTCTTCTATCCATTTGAAAATAAGACAACCCAAGCATGTATAAAGTGTTCACTCAGCGTTGGTTTTTCTGTCTATTGATAGACTAAACACCTTTACAAGGAAACAAAGGACTCATTTTTATTTTCACCGAAACAAGCAACGAAGAATTTCAACAAACCAAATGGCCCCTTCACTTTCTTCTCGTTCCAAGGAAGACTAGATTATATAAGAGCCAAAAAGGCAGAGATCGTTGTTAACTTTATATGTGTAACATGATAAATTTTAGCCTAAAAAAAATGCGTCACAGAGTATGTTAAAATTAAATAATTCGTAAAAGTAGCGGAAAAACAAAACTTACCCTTTCGTATCTACTGGGAAGAGACAGGAGCGACAGGATTTGATTTTAAGCTTGACATCATCCGTCTCCTGATCCAAAATTCAACGTGGAGACGGATGATGTCAAGCTCAAAACCAAATTGCATATTCATGCTCTCCCGTCCGACTTTGAAGTACAATCTACCAAATGCGCAAACCACGCACTATACGAGAATCCTTATGGATGTCAGTGTCGTTTCCACCAATCTTCTGACCAATTCGGAGCTCTTCGTCGTCTTTGACACGGATTTCTTTCTCCACCATTGCACCGTGGAAGCAACCAGTGTAAGTTGTCTGAGGCGTCGGTTCCCTGAAACGCAGGAACGCCTCGAACTCCCGATGTGGTGTCGGCTGGTGCCATTGCAAGTAGCAAAAGAGACTTGAAACAGAATCAAGCTTGAAGTGAGACATCAAATTGAGGGCAGTTCAAAAAACAAAAGAAAAAAGAAACGGGCGGTGGGTAGGGGTAGCACGACTCACAGCCATCAAAGAGCGATGGCAAACCGCCGAAAAAATCAGAAACGAAAAAACCGAAATCGTAACATTCGACGAAGGAATCGAAAACGAAAGCAGAGAGTACCTAGTGGGCTGGTTGATGGCCGACCGACATAGGCGAGGCCGCAATCCGCCACAGAGAGAGAGAGAGAGAGAGAGAGAGAGAGAAGACAAGGAGGTCATTATTGGGTTTGGTTTAAACCGGTTAAACCGGTTTTACCTGAGAACAGATTTTGAAATCGGTTCAAACCCGAGTTTACCCGAGAAACTGATTTCACGAGGCAGGAGAGGCTTACTCCCTTAGCAATTCGTTATGAATGCGAGCTGTCCTCTTCAGGAGTGTAAAAACTTGGCGTGAGAATTGCTAATGGTGATAGACGCATCTACAGATAGAAAAATTCTCAAACTCCCCCCTGCCCGACACCGAAGAAGAGCCTCTATGATGGCTCTCTTGCTCATTTGTCTGTCACAGCTTCTGGATAAAGCCACAAGAAGCTGCGATCGAGTCTCTTAAACTTCAAGCCCAGCGCAGCACCCTCTGTCTACCATTTGCTTACTGCGGCATTGCACAGCTGATGGTGCTACTTGGAGGCGACATTGCGGGTGCATCTCAAAGTTGGAAACACGAGAAAGATGGACATAGTACAATGATATACACCAACATCAGTCCATGTTATTACACAGACCAACATTTGAGTACATTGCATGTGAGAAAAGAAAAACCTTTATGTTTTCTATGCCACGTAGGCAAAATAAACTTGGATATCTTGTTTTGTTTGAACCACTTATTCCCAAGTACCTATTTTGAGTAGAAAATAGCGGGAAACTATGCAGGGGACACCTTTTTCCTTGGACGAGCCACGTCCTTAACCAGCTTAATTCTTGTTAAATGAAATGCCCTTCTGAATGCTCGCTGTTAACTCTTTCTTTGCCTTTCCCAACCATCTCTACAGGTTAACAAACAAAGGCCGAAATTAGAAAACTTCATCTTCCTCTGATGTAATCAAAGCAGACCTAAAAATTTCAAGAATATTAAAACTCTAGACCTTTTGCACTCCTTCAGCAGGCCAAGGGAAGAACCTCATCAGCCCCAGTATGACCGACGCAATTTTGGATGCAAAGAATGGAAGCTCTTTCCGCTGAAAAATGGGGACAACAATAAAGAAAATCATCGGTCATTTCAGTGTGAATTAAGAAGAAAAAAGATTGGATCTCAATAAGTTTTTTCAAGGCACCAAACCTGAGAAGCAACAGATGCACACTTTGACAATGCCAGCATTGCCCCTCAACCCACGCAGGCATGCATTGGCAAACTTCACAACAGCATAAGCCTGCCTGCATATTTCATTTTCACATTATTTGAGCATATGAAAAGAGTCCAGTCCGCATAGCAAATAGCCATCAGATTTCCTATTCATGAAAGAGATCAGACTACATCTTGAGGGCCAAAAAGAGGACTGACCATAGAGAGAGTTGCAGAGCTAGCTTCAGCTTTAGCCTGAAAGGTGTCAAAGCACAGACATACACAATTCTGTTGGCTTCCCGACATAATGTAAGGAAGCAGGGAGGTGAAGGCTAATACGTCATGTCATAATTTCTCTGAGGAAATAGATGCAGAAAGTTTTAGTTTCAAGTGGACATCAACAATCACGTTCAAGATCCTTTACCAAAAAAAAAACAATCACGTTCAAGATCTTTACCAAAAAAAAAAACAATCACTTTCAAGAAAATCTGATATACTTAAACAATGGTGTCACTGCATGGACTACTCCACTTATCATTAAAATGCAAGTGATTCTCTTAGCTGTAACAACAAAAGATGTATGGTAGTCTGTCCACAACTGCTTGCTTCTACCCATAGCCCGAGACAAGTAATCACCTTCTACATATTTTCACAAGTGAGGTGTCCTACTAATTCAGAAAAAGATCTTTCTTAAGACTTTTTCTTGGGTAGTGGTAGTGGATAGGGTTTCCAAGCTGCCGTTAAATTCCCTGACCTCTGCAGGTAGAAATAATAACAAGCTCTCTTTTGTTCATTTCAGTGCATAAACAATGCCATAAAGTTGACTTGCAAAAGATATATGCCTACATGGACCTAAGATGTGATCCTCGCGAAAATCTCATCATTCTCATGAGGAAGTTCTCAGTAGAGCACATCTTCAAAAATGCTTGTGAATTTAAAGAATTTAGAGACTCTAACATGATTAAGCATGTCAGTATTCTCCTTAAGTGGCCTCAATACTACGAAGCTTGTCAAAACCCATTTCAATAATAGCATCACTAGAACAGCAAGAGCACTATTTTACGACCAGGAAATCCAAAACTAAAGAAACTGACCAGAACGGTGATATAAATGGTTAAATCCATAGAAAATGGAAACTTATTTACTTCAACAGTACCGTCCCACCATTTTGGATGTGAGATGTTACTGTCAGGTGATCAATTTCTTGAGGAGTCAAAGAACAAGGTGGTTTAACCTATAGATTGTGAATGCCAACCGACATTTGTCATTTTATAGAAAACTGCAACGTCTAACAACATCCTTGTCGGACATATGAGTTCTTATTAGGAAGAATGCGCCACAAACTTTGTTGGAAATTGTGATCCATTTTCTCTAAAACTTTCTAGAAACTTCAAGATTGATATTAGCTAGAAAAGTCAAGAAAAATCCTTAAGAAAATCTACTTAGGTGGCCAAGAAAATGTAGAAGTCTTTAGAAGAACTATAATCTAGAATTACCTAGATGAAGCCTACATGGACAACATTCTATAGAAATCTAGAATGTTGTACTAAGGTGTGACTCATGCCTATAAATAGGCTTGTGGTTCATTCATTTGTGTGTGTGAGGTTTAGACCTCCACATGTGGAGGAGTAGAGTTAAGATGGTTTTTATGTCATGAAACACTCCCCCATTATATCAAAATATCCTGTACTATCCATTTCTATCAACTAGATAAATTATATCCCATGTTCTTTGTCCTTCAATTATCCTATCTCATCCCTTGTCCTTCCTCTACAAAATATACCATACACTTGCACACATCACTAATCAAAAACTATCATCCATAACTAAAACCATGCTTCCGCGCATATTTATATTTTAACATGGTATCAGAGCCAGGCATATCGGATGGTTATGTGCGTTTGTCCTCACCATGCTCAACTAAAAAGGCCAGAGCCCGAGTGAGAGCCAACAAAGCCAGAGCCGAAGCCAAAGCCAGAATCAAAGGCCAGAGCCCGAGCGAGAGCCAACAGAGCTAGAGCCGGAGCCAAAGCCAAAACCAAAGCCGGAGCCGGAGCCAGAGCCTACGAGAGCCAGAGCCAGAGCTCGAGTTAACAACTACAACTAAGAGCATTTTGATGCCCAAGACATATGGGACATCGTAGAAAAAGGTTATGAGGCTCCGCCAGAAGGTGCAAGTGTTTTGAAGGATCAACTAGGGGTGTGCAACGGAAACCGCCCGAACCGGGACCAGACCGAACCGGACCGGACCGGCCGGTTTTGGGCGGTTCCCACGGTCGGCGGTCCGGTTCCCGGTTCCTAATCTTGGAACCGGCGGCCGGTTGGTCCGGTTCCCGGTTCCAAGGTGGGAACCGGACCGACCGGACCGGACCAAAGTTTTTTTATATATAATTTATATTCATATAATATATAAACACATATAATATATGAATATTATATATGAAATTTATTGCAATCGGAATTACAATTTAGGTAACAATCTCTTATGTGGCCAAGAGACCACCAAAACTCTTATTGTTACTCTTTATTTATAGAAAAAACTCTCCTCATGCTCACACTCTCTCTCTTGCTCCCCTCACTTGCAAACGACAAGGCACTTCAAGCCTTAAAATGTCTCATATCGACTAAACATTCAAAGTATATAAGAGAGATTGTCTATAAAACCTAAGCCAAGCACAACATTTAGTCACGTTGTTCATGGGTTTTATGCTTAAAATTAAGCATGAAACACATAAAATATAATTGATATTTACACAAGTAAAGTTTGAATATTTTGCACGTGGAAACATATTGAGTAGTTTTATTAGATTGCTCAGAAACCGAATTTGATTGATCGGTCGGGCGCATAATTATTCTTTAGTAAATGGTAATTCTTTAGTGAAAAAAGAAAGTGCCAATTCTTTTGGACCGGACCGGACCGGACCGGAACCGATGGTCCGGTCCGGTTCTCGGTCCTAAGACCAACGGTCCGGTCCACGGTTCCCAAAATTGGGAACCGATTCTCCCGGTCCGGTTCCCGGTTCCACCTTGGAACCGGACCGAACCGGGAACCGATCACCCCTAGGATCAACTACAAAAGAATGCAAGGACGCTATATTTTATCCAGCAAGCGCTCTCGGAAACCGTATTTCCAAGAATTATTGGAGCGAGGACTGCAAAAGAGGCTTGGGATATACTACGAGAAGAATTTCAAGGATCGGAAAAGGTACGCACTATTCGCCTTCAAACTCTGAGAAGAGATTTTGAGAATTCTAAAATGAAAAATTATGAGACCGTACAAGAATATTGTGGAAAATTAAAGGAACTCGTTAATCAAATGAGAGCCTATGGAGATGGGATAACTGATCAAAGGGTTGTTGAGAAAATATTGGTGTCACTTACCAAAAATACAACTCCATAGTTACAACTATAGAAGAAACTAAAGACTTGACGACCCTATCAATAAGTGAATTAATTGGCTCTCTAGAAGCATATGAGAAAAGACTAATGGCACAAGATGAAGATTTGGTTGAAAGTGCCTTTCAGTCTAAAGTAAATATACAGTCTCATCAAACTAAAAATGGTGGAAGGAGCTCATGGAAAAACAAAGAGGAGGAGAAATTATAAAAAAGGAAAATTATCCACCCTGTGGCATTTGCAAGAAAACAAATCATTTGGAGAAGGATTGTTGGTTTAAAAATAAAAAACAATGCCGCTTTTGTAAAAGATATGGCCATGTAGAAAAAGATTGTCGCTCAAAAATAAATAATCGAGCAAACTATGTAGAAAAAAAAAGAAAGTGAAGAAAATACATTCTACGCAAGCCAAGCGGCAAATGACAATAAAAGTGAAACATGGTACATCGATAGTGGGTGTAGCAATCACATGACGGGGGACGAATCTATATTCACTAATATTGATAAGTCGGTGAAATCCCAAGTAAAGTTGGGCAATGGTGCATTAGTAGATGTTAAAGGAAAATGCACCATCACCGTGGAAACAAATAAAGGCCCAAAATATATACATAACGTATATCTAGTCCCTCGTCTTGCACAAAATCTATTAAGTGTGGGCCAAATGATACAAAGTGGGTATTCTCTATATTTTAATAGAGATATCTGCATTATCTATGATAAATATAAAAATATCATTGCCTCTATTAAGATGAAAAATAACAATTTTCCTATTCAATGGAAATATGTCAAAGATATAGCCATGAAAGCTCAACTTGATGATTCATGGCTATGGCATCGAAGATTTGGCCACTTCAATTTTGCTGGGCTGAAAATTCTCCATCAGAAAAATATGATGAGAGATTTTCCAGCCATCATAGAAATCTCAGATGTTTGTGAAGGCTGTCTGCTTGGAAAACAACAAAGACAGTCCTTCCCATCTGGAGTTTCATGGAAAGCTAAGGAGCCATTGGAACTTGTCCACACGGACGTGTGCGGTCCGATGAGGACACCTACACCCAGTCAAAATAAATATTTCATCCTATTCATCGATGATTATACAAGAATGACGTGGGTATATTTTCTTCGAGAAAGATCTGAGGTTTTCTTTATCTTTAGAAAATTCAAGAACCACGTCGAGAATCAAAGTGGCCAAAGAATCAAAGTCCTAAGGAGTGACAGAGGCACATAATACAATTCAAAGGAGTTTAATAAATTTTGTGAAGATGAAGGTGTGACATCCTGAAATTCGACCCCGTTTCGATAAAGTGAAATGGGCATTTCGTCGGCATGCCTATGACCCTTTTTCTCTGAGCTGATCACTCACGAGTTAACTAACCTATTGGGTAAAGCCGTTAAGGGATGTATCAGCTGTAAAATCCTTAAAAGCTACCTAATTGGTTGGATTGAGCTAAAATCACGTTTGATCGATTTTTAACCACGAAATTGAACTCGATTTCGGGAATCGAATTTTAAGCGCGTCATAATTCTTATTTTTAGGATGCTGTCTCATCGCTCGTCAATTTATTGACGGGTCCGAAATTTCAATAAAGAAATTATCGGAAGAAAAATTGAAGACCAAAAGAAAATAGAAAGGAAAAGGAAAAGAGAAAAGGAAAATTGACATAAAGGCATTATGCATTTTCTTTTTCCTTTTTCTCTCTCTCCCCCTTTTCTTTCTCTCTCTTTTCCTCTCCTTTTCTCTCTTTTCTCTCTCTTCTCTCCCCTTTTCTTCCGTGCGGACAACCCCCCACCGACTTCTCTCTCTCTCTCCTCATTTTGACCAGTCCAACCTTATCTTCTCTCTCTCTCTCTCTCTCTCTCTTTCTTCTTCTTCTTCCTTCCTCCGCACGCTCGAGCAGCGAACTAGAACCAGAAGCTCAAGCAGAAGCTGCAGCCCCGTCGCCGCCCGTCCCGCCGCCGCACCGCCGCTCGCACGCCCGCGACGGTCGCCCGCCCGACGCCGCGCGTCCAGCCACCCATCCCTCGCGCCCAGGTGTCCCTCTCCCACTCGGCCCAGCCCTGTTTCGCCCCTGTTTTGCCCCGATCAGCCGTGTTCGGCCACCGCCCAACTTCATCCGGCCACCACCCGACGTCCCCGGCGTCCCCCTCACCCTCCGCCGGCCTCCCCTCGCCGCCGGAGCAGCCCCGGCTAGCCCTGTCCAGCAAACCCACGAGTGGGTTTCCAGCGACTTCGGGCCCACTTTTGGGCCGTTTCCGGGCCCCGGATCCGTGAGTCGCTTTGGGAAGTTTCGTTCCTCGCGTCGCCGCCGTCGGATTGATCCGATTTGCACGCGATTTGGTGAGTAATCTCACTAATCCCGGATTAGTTGGCTAATTATGCTTAAGGTTGGTTTAGTTTTAATTAATTATGTTTAGGTTGTTAGATTAGAATAAATTAGCAATTATTAGTCAATTGTGATGCGTTTTAGATAAATTGATTGTGCAATTAGTAAGTAGACGTGGTATACTAATTATTGAAAGCATCTCGGGAATTTTCTGACCCCTAATCGGGCTTCAATTTGGTGATTCGGGCCTAAGTGGGATTTTTGGCATTTAAATATTATTTTTCGGAATTAAATTAATTAATTATTTATTTTCCGAAAATTCAACTGGGATGGCCTGTGACCGGAAATTTATGTTGGTGATCGTGGTGCAGTTCGTTTATTTAATTGGGCCTTATTTTGAGCTAAACGGAATTTTTATTATTTAATAATTAATTTTCGAAATTAATTAATTAATTAATTAATTATTTTTCGGAAATTAAGATTGAGATGGCCGACGACCGAAATCTCGTGCTGATTGTCGTGGCGCAGTCCATTTATTTATTTGAGTTTTGAATTGTGCCAAATTGATTTAATTGTGGATATTTATGATATGTTCCTAAATTGATTATTTGGGTAAATTGAGTACGAATTGGATAATTACTTTAGAAATGGGATGAATCATCATGAAAGGCACGGGGCTTGATGATTAGATATATCACCTCGGAGAATGCACATGGCTCGGTGACGAAGTATGTCGCCTTGGAGAATGCATGTGGCTCGGTGATTAAGTGTGGCATCTTGAAAGAGACACGTGGGCTCGGTAATTTGATGCATTACTTCGGAGAATGCACGTAGTCTCAATGAGTACATTTGGCATCTGAAAGGACACGTGGGCTCGGTAATTTGATGCATTACTTCGGAGAATGCACGTGGTCCCAATGAGTACATTTGGCATCTTGAAGAGACACGTGGGCTCGGTGACTTGATGCATCGCCTTGGAGAATGCACGTGGGCTCGCTGATTCAGAATGGCATTTTAAAGGGCACGTGGGCTCGGTAAATTAATGCATTACCTCGGAGAATGCACGTGGCTCGGTGATTGGTTCTATTAGTTATGATTGTATAGTAATGACTAGAATGACCTAGAGATGGTCCGGCTGACATGTAATCGACTAGGTCGATTGATCATTGCTTTGATTTGACGTGGTGAATTGATTGACTGATTGGGAATGATCGTGAGTGGTCTTGTTGGCATATAATCGACTAGGTCGATTTGATCGATGCTTCGATCTGTGATGTGATTGCTTGGGTGTCTATTTGACCTGTGCTAACATGCAGGTGGAATCTGAGGCCAAGGTACGTCTTCTACCCTGTGCGTGTTTAGGCAGCCTATAGTATAATGGTTTACTAATCGGGCTTAGTGGGGTAGAACTCACTGAGACGTAGTCTCATCCCGGTTTGGGGAAAAACATTTCAGGACCCCGCTGAGGAGCTGAGGAGGAATCTGAGAAGGAGTACTCTGCGATGAAACTTAAGGAGAAAGATTTTGAGAGAAGAAGATAATCCCGAGAAGGGCTTTGAGTACGGCCCGGATGGCTGAGAGTTTATCTTATTTTGAGATCTCCTCTTTGATGTGATTAAAGTTTAGAGTAAAAAGTTGTAGAGTGCTATGGTTGGTGTTTTGTATAAAAGTTTGGTTATAAATTTCAATATGAAAAATATGGCCCTGCTTTTCTATCCCATCGTTTTATTATCTGGGGATTTATAACTGCTTCCGCATGTGCTTAATAAAAGAAAGGGTCGGCGATATATAGTCCTGGGATATCGCATTTTAAAATCGACCAAGAGAAGGATGTGTGCGTGCCTGAGGATCGGGGCGTGACAGAAGGAGTCCATCATCAACTAACTGTTGGCTACGCCCCAGAACAAAATGGAGTAGCTGAAAGAAAAAATAGAACCGTCATGGAGATGGCAAGGTCTATGCTAAAGGAGAAAGGCCTTCCCAACACTTTCTGGGCAGAAGCAGTTTATACTGCTGTATACCTATTAAACAGGTGTCCAACTAAAGCTGTTCAAAATAAAACACTAGTTGAAGCATGGAGTGGACGGAAGCCTTCAGCAAAGCATCTCAAAGTGTTTGGATGCATTTGCTACGTCCACATCCCTGCTCAAAAAAGGAGTAAGCTAGATGAAAAGACAGAAAAAGGAATATTCCTTGGCTACAGTGATCAATCAAAAGGCTATCGGATTTACAACCTAAGAACTAAAAAGCTAATGATTAGTCGAGACGTCGAGTTCGACGAAAATGCTGCCTGGAATTGGGAGGACGAAAAGATCGAGAAGAAGTACATCACCTTGCCAGACACACCACCTGCTCAAGAGGAGTCAACATCACAAGAAGAAGGAGAAGTATCGGATTCTACCACTCATGACGTAACTCCACCAAGCTCTCCAAGGGTGACGCACGAAGAATCTACTCCAGAGTCACCAGTACTAAGAGTAAAAGCCCTTAGAAGAATTTACGACACATGCAACTTTACTATTTTGGAACCAGAAAACTACGAACAAGCATCCAAAGATGAAGTTTGGATAAAAACCATGGAGGAAGAGATCAAGATGATCGAAAAAAATGAAACTTGGGAGCTTGTCGATCGACCCGAAGACAAAGAGATCATTGGCGTCAAGTGGGTCTATAAGACGAAACTCAACGCTGATGGATCAATCCAGAAGCATAAAGCAAGGCTTGTGGCGAAAGGATATTTGCAACAACCAGGTATCGACTATACTGAAACTTTTGCTCCCGTCGCTCGCCTTGATACTATTCGAGCACTTATAGCCCTAGCGGCACAAAAAGAATGGAAGATTTATCAACTAGATGTGAAGTCAGCGTTCCTAAATGGATATCTTCAAGAAGAAATTTATGTAGCTCAACCGGAAGGCTTTATTGTCAAAGGCAATGAAGAAAAAGTCTTAAAGCTTAAGAAGGCCCTATACGGGTTAAAACAAGCACCACGTGCGTGGTATAGTAGAATCGATGAATACTTCGTCAAGCAAGGATTCGGGAGGAGTATGAGTGAGCCGACACTCTACATCAAGACCCAAGGTAAGTTCGACACTCTCATTGTCTCTCTATATGTAGATGATCTCATATATACAGGAAACAATGAGACAATGATTCGAAAATTTAAAGAAGAAATGATGAAGACATTTGAAATGACGGACTTGGGCTTAATGAACTATTTCCTCGGTATTAAAGTTAATCAAGATAAAGGAATTTTCATCTCACAAAAGAAATATGCAGAAAAGCTCCTTGAAAAATTCAAAATGAGTAATTGCAAAATAGTGGCAACACCACTTGTGATGAATGAGAAACTATTGAAAAATGATGGAGCTGAAAAAGCAGACGCTTCACTCTACAGAAGCCTAATTGGGAGTCTACTATATCTTACTACTACACGGCCAGATATTATGTACGCGACAAGTTTACTATCACGGTTTATGCAGAGTCCAAGTCAAATTCATTTTGGAGCAGCCAAGAGAATTCTAAGATACTTACGAGGAACCACTGATTATGGTATTTGGTACCGACCTAGTGCAACAACTAAGTTGATCGGTTATACTGATAGCGATTGGGCAGGATCATCTGATGACAGGAGGAGCACAACTGGTTTTGCATTCACATTAGGTTCTGTAATATTTTCATGGATATCTAAAAAACAAGACTCAGTGGCACAATCCACTGCAGAAGCAGAATATGTTGCGGCTGCTACAACTACTAGTCATGCAATATGGCTTCGAAGAATTTTAGAAGACATTGGAGAACCACAAATGGAATCAACGCCAATATTTTGCGACAACAAGTCCACAATTGCAATATCAAAAAATCCAGTCTTTCATGGAAGAACGAAACATATTGATATAAAATATCACTTCATTCGTGAAGTGCAAAGCAAAGGAGAGATCGAGCTAAAGTATTGTAAGACTGAAGATCAAATTGCGGACATATTCACTAAAGCACTACCAACAGCAAAATTCGAAACATTGAGAAGCATGCTTGGAGTATCACAAAAATGGATCAACAAGGAGTGTTAAAAAAAGTGATCCATTTTTTAGAAAATTCTAGACTACACAAGAAAGAAAAATGGCGGCAACAATGTGTTCAAGACAAAGTTGAAGATTCTAGTACATTGGAGAAATTTCTAGTACATGTGCGTGCAAGAAAAACTCTCAAATAATGGAGAACTTTCTGGTACGTGGGCAGCAGAACACGTGGACAGCAAATGGACAAAAGAAAAAGTAAACAAGTCAACAAAAGCTGTAAAGCTGAGAATAGAAAAATACAGAAAAATGGAGAAGCAACTAGAATTCCTCAATGTCGGTGAAGGAATGGCGGTGACACGCCTATAAATAGGGGTTGGGTGTGTGTTTTAAGTATAAAAGAAAAAACTACACACACTCCTTCCTTTGTAATAAAAACTTTCATAATAAAAGCTCCTTTTTTTATCCATTCTCCCTTGCCATTGTAGTCCATTTTTATTCACACATAACACTTGCGCACACACACACGCTTCCGCAATAACACCAACAGCCGAGGAAATAGTTCATTAAGCAAGGATTCAGGAGGAGTATGAGTGAGCCGACACTCTACATCAAGACCCAAGGTAAGTCCGACACTCTCATTGTCTCTCTATATGTAGATGATCTCATATATACAGGAAACAATGAGACAATGATTCGAAAATTTAAAGAAGAAATGATGAAGACATTTGAAATGACGGACTTGGGCTTAATGAACTATTTCCTTGGTATTGAAGTTAATCAAGATAAAGGAATTTTCATCTCACAAAAGAAATATGCAGAAAAGCTCCTTGAAAAATTCAAAATGAGTAATTGCAAAATAGTGGCAACACCACTTGTGATGAATGAGAAACTATTGAAAAATGATGGAGCTGAAAAAGCAGACGCTTCACTCTACAGAAGCCTAAATTTTGATGGGAACAACTATGACTTTTGGAGCATAAAAATGACTACATTCTTGATGCCCCAAGACATATGGGACATCGTTGAAGAAAAGCCATGCATGTTCAAAGGCAAGTGCAAGTGGTTCGACAAGAGAATGCAAGGGATCGTGGAACGAAGATGGAATAACAAATATGGGACAAATTACAAGAGAAATTTCAAGGTACGTTCGAGGCTTTATAACACAAGTCCGGAGTATCCCGAAAATGGATCATGATCCATTGCATTCTCTTGTCGAACCACTTGCACTTGCCTTTGAACATGCATGGCTTTTCTTCAACGATGTCCCATATGTCTTGGGGCATCAAAATGCTCTTAGTTGTAGTTGTTAGCTCGGGCTCTGGCTCTGGCTCTCGTAGGCTTTGGCTCTGGCTCCGGCTCTGGCTCTGTTGGCTCGCGCTCGGGCTCTGGCCTTTGATTCTGGCTTTGGCTTCGGCTCCGGCTTTGTTGGCTCTCACTTGGGCTCGGCCTTTTTAAGCCGAGCCGAAGCCAAAGCCAGAATCAAAGAAAGGCCGAGCCCGAGCGAGAGCCACAGAGCCGGAGCTGAGCGTAACAAAGCCGGAGCGAGCAGAGCGAGCCTACGAGAGCGAGCGAGCCCGAGCTAACAACTACAACTAAGAGCATTTTGATGCCCCAAGACATATGGGACATCGTTGAAGAAAAGTCATGCATGTTCAAAGGCAAGTGCAAGTGGTTCGACAAGAGAATGCAAGGGATCGTGGAACGAAGACGGAATAACAAATATGGGACAAATTACAAGAGAAATTTCAAGGTACGTCCGAGGCTTTATAACACAAGTCCGGAGTATCCCGAAAATGGATCAAGGGGGAGTGTTGGAAATTGTGATCCATTTTCTCTAAAACTTTCTAGAAACTTCAAGATTGATATTAGCTAGAAAAGTCAAGAAAAATCCTTAAGAAAATCTACTTAGGTGGCCAAGAAAATGTAGAAGTCTCTAGAAGAACTACAATCTAGAATTACCTAGATGAAGCCCACATGGACAACATTCTATAGAAATCTAGAATGTTGTACTAAGGTGTGACTCATGCCTATAAATAGGCTTATGGTTCATTCATTTGTGTGTGTGAGGTTTAGACCTCCACATGTGGAGGAGTAGAGTTAAGATGGTTTTTATGTCATGAAATACTCCCCCATTATATCAAAATATCCTGTACTATCCATTTCTATCAACTAGATAAATTATATCTCATGTTCTTTGTCCTTCAATTATCCTATCTCATCCCTTGTCCATCCTCTACAAAATATACCATACACTTGCACACATCACTAATCAAAAACTATCATCCATAACTAAAACCATGCTTCCGCGCATATTTATATTTTAACAAACCTGAGATTAAAGAGGTAAAGAGTAAAGTTGTCACTTTTACAGGACCCCCAACAAATGGAACATCGATTTCTCCAGGATCGAGACCCAATACTTCTGCCTGCAAGGAACGTAATAGATCAGAAATCCGATGAGATACTTCAGCACACATCGAGGATATCCAGGGAAAGGAAAATAGTCATCGGCTTTCATGGCATTGTCCTGAAACTGGTTTGTTGCATAGTTTTGGTGCCTAAGCATTAGTACCAAGTATCTATGACCATAAACGACCTCGTGATCATGAGAAGAGAACCAACAACACTCCCTAATACATACCAGCAGTTACATGATTATTTCAGCCAAAACAATCCAATACACGGGGCTTCCGGACTCTATTGCTAGGCTTGCAGATAGCCTGATTTTATTAACTCAGCTTCTACATGGTGCACATGATCCATACAAGATGCCCTTGGAGCAAGTTATTGACTGCAGTTATGCATAATATGGCGTTGGAGACGACAGAGCATGCTAAAAAAGGTAAAATACGCTTTTGTAGATTAGGAGAGGCAGATTCTTAATGCTGAACAGCCGGACGAGAGGATAACAAGAAAACATGCACACTTGGAAAAGTCATACTCTCACAGAACTGTCCACAGTCTAGACTCATAACTTCTCTCCCAATTACACAATACTCTTTGCAAAGGCCTTTGTTTTTTCCAGCGCTGGACATGTAACATTTCGAATATGTTTTTGTGCAACAACCTAATTTTACCTCTCCAGTAAATTGAGACTCAACGTGACCACCATGCATATAGGATGGGGAAGCATACATGTCCCACGAGTGATGTTTCTCGAGAACTTGTTAATTAATCATTTTACAAGTGAAATGCGTAAGGATTTAAGTGCAAAGGTTTTTATTTTTATTTTTCTTTTGTCTATCTCGAGTTGATTTATTTGCCTATAGAACCACATAAAAACACAAAATTTGCGAACTATGTTAGCCAAAAAAAAGAGGAGTTTCTAGCGTAGTGATTTTAAACTGTTGATTGGTCCTCGCAGCACATAGTTCATCATTCAGCGCGCGGTCCATGAAAGACAAGTAATATGCGCTGCATCGCACCCTCATGGGACATGTATGCTTCCCCATCCTAGTTGTCCTACGCCACCTTCATCTCAAAACTAACATCTGCTGAAGAAATTTACTGGGGAAAAAAAAAAAAACAGAGAGTATGAGACCCATACAGGTTTTTCATAAGAGTCATTGTGTGTAGATGATTCATATTTACAGCAACATTTTCAATTTTTCAATGGGATTCAATGTGGAGTCAATTCACTCTCTGATTTTAGGGTACTTAAATTATTACTTCAATGTAAACCATCACTATGTGCTCTTTCGGACGCTAAATGCAAACCTTGTCCTTGATGTGTCATAAAATCTGGAAATTGGTAAGTGCAGTACTCCACATTATTGTTTCATCGAATGTGTGACAGATGACAAATTGGAAATAATTTTAGTCTTTCATTGGCAAAACCACAAACACTAAAACATGCCATAGTGGCTTAGGCACCTGACATCATAGATATTGGTAATGAGTACTTGTTAAGCCATACAAAATAATCCATACTTCACACATTCAATGACCCTCGAGAGAGAACCTGATGTGAGGATGATTTGAAGTGAAAAGTTGTTCACGTATAATTTTTTTTCTTTTTAGTGTGAAATCGTTAGTATTTCCTCATAGTGGGAAGAAAAATATTCACTTCCAACAAGGGGAGAGTGAGGCCTGTGAGCACCGGCAAATAAAAATAAGAAACGCAGTCACGCTAGGAACCCCACTAGGGGACTACTGGGGAGGTCTCACTGATGGAAACACCCCTTGATTACCGCCGTTCCTTGATTACCACCTACGGCCTACATAGGCGGGGGGCAGAGATAATTGAAATGAATAAAGCATAACGACTTCATGCATCACGATAATTCAATTTGAGAAAGCAAATCATCTTAACATCATCGACAATTATAATAGATGGCTCAAGAAGTGACATGAGGACACCTGGATTAGTTCATGTCGGTGGTGAACGGGTGTTGCAAATTTGGCTTTTATTCCACGGGTAGGGCTTCAAAACTCTGAATACTCGCTGCCAACTCTTCCTTGGCCTTTATTCCAAGCCAGCTCTGCAGGGCTAGCAAATAAAAGCCGATATAAAAACTTCTGTTTTTCTTCATTGTAATCGAAAGGAAACTGAGGATTTCAACAAGGCTACAATTATCCACCTTTCATACTAGTCCAACGAAAGTGGCAATCGCTTTGCCGGCTGAATGGTGTGCTCTGCAGGTTTTGGTGGCGTCCAATCTGTCTCCAACTTGGTGGATGCCGACACATCGGGCAACTTTTCCAAGGACATGCAATTTCTGATCTTCACATTCTTCAGAATTTTCAACTCTGTCAAGTCTTCGACAGCTCTCAACTTTGTACAGTGTTTTACCTCCAGACGCAGAAGATTTTTTAACTTCGACAGGTTAGGCAATTGTTTGATCACATCACACATGGCAATGTGCAGAGACATCAGTAATTCCAATTCCCCCAAACCTGGAATCTCCACCAGTTCGGGGAAGTCACTGAGCCATAATTCTTGTAGCCCCTTCAAGTGCGATAGATCGAGCAAGTTTGCTGTCAGACATTTGCTGATAGAGAGAATCGACAAGCTTTGGAAGTTAAAATTATCTGGCAATTGCGGGATAGAATGAAGTTTCAAAGTTGATAAACTAAGTGGAAGCTGATTGATGGATTGCACGTCCTCCCAAGGCAATGTAACGTCTGCCGGAACCCAAGTTGTCATACAAAGTTTACCCACTTCGAGATGACGCACTTCGAGATGATGTAAAAGAACTGTCACACCCCAAAACCAACATGAATGGGGGATGACATGGCGGTCCTTCCACTCAAAGGACGCAACCTCAAAACTCCCAAAATCCAACAAGTCCCCGCATCCTTATCGCTCTCGTACCTACTTATCGTTAATCGAGAGACCTGAAAAACATTGGAAAAATAGAGGGGTGAGCAACCACGGCTCAGTGAGTAGTGCATTTCTTCTAAGCGGATCGAGCACTCACTATGCATATTTACAAAACCAAACCGCAACTCTTTTAACTCAAATCTAGGATATAACAAAACATACAATAAAAAGAATAAGTTACATACGTTTCAACATAGCTATATTTATAACAAAAATAATCATTTCATAATAACATCGAAATAAACATCAATGGTCTAATCTATTGATCAATCTCATTAATTCACACGCCAATGGTCCATTCCATTGGTTAATCTCATACCACACCAAACCCAAAAATATAACAAACCTTCAAGGCCAAAATATAACATTTCTTACTTTAACACAATATGTTTAAAGCAAAAATATTCAAGATAATAATAGGCAAATGCCAATGGTCTAACCCATTGGTCAATCTCATAAAACATGTATCAATGGTCTATCCATTGATTAAGCTCATCAAATCACACATTGATAATCTAATAAAATTACACGTCGATGGTCAATTCCATCGACTAATCTCGAATTACACGTCGATGGTCAATTCCATCGACTAATCTCAAATTACACGTCGATGGTCCATTCCATCGACTAATCTCAAATTACGCGTCCATGGTCCATTCCATCGACCCAACTCATATCACATGTCAATGGTCCACTCCATTGACCAATCCGTTGCTCAATATCAAACCATGGTCACGATACAACGCCTGGTGACGAGGTGACCAAGATTCCCCTATTGGCAAGGTCTCCACCTATTACTAGCCTGTGGCTTGGCCCACAAGGATATCCTAGAATAGTATGCGCATACTCACAAGCCCCTCATTGGGCTCACAACGATATTGAGCATCAATACAAATTCAGAAGAATACCATCCACAATCCACTAAACCAAGTCCATGAATCATTTCACATATCACCAAAAGATTTCGCAACTCAACTTATTCGCCAAAAATACTTTTCATAAAACATTTTCAAATAATTTCAAGACCCGTCTCATAAATCAATTTCAAGTCAAATACATTTAAAAAAAAATTATTACAAATCAATAACTATATAACCTTCCATAAATCATCTCAAAGTAGAGCTTTTTTCCGAAATGGTTTCACAAATCCAAAACATGTAATATTTTTCAACTTCATTAATCAAACAGAACATATATTTCCACAAAAAATTCTCACACTATTCTTAAATATCAAAACGCAGTAAATGCCCGATCTAGATTTTATGCAATAAATATGCTTATTCATAACTCATAAAATATCAATCATTTATCATTTTGAAGACATGAGCTTGTAAATTCTTAGAAGAGATAGCACCACTCACCTGGGAAAGTCAGAAATCAACTACGACGCTCACTCGAACCAACGCATTCGGATCCCTAATAATTAACGGAAAAACATTATCAAAAGATCGAGTAAAAAGGATATTTGCATAATGACTCGTCTATACTAAGCCTATTTGTCGATAAAACGAAACCTATGCGCCACAAAAAGTTGCATTTATCGAAAACCCATCAATTTCCCGCAAGCCGCAGCCCATGCGCCAACTTTGTCGCACCATAACTTCCTCCACAAAATTCCGTTTCAAGCCGTCTTATAGTCTTTAGAAAGCTCTCTTAACGTACAACAATAACCCCAACTCAGCCACCCCAAAACAGTACCGAAAACAACAAAACAACAAGCTCGAAGCTTATTGTTCGCTACAGTACCAGAACGCGCCCCCAACTTCAAAATTTCGTTCTGGACAAACTGCAAGCTCAAATCACGATCCGTAAGATGCTATACCTTCACAACATCCCAAAGTACCATTTTTTACAAAAATATGCAACTTAACGACTCAAAAATCATACTTCACCGCTCGATTTTCCCAAAATTCCGAATTTCAAGCCCTAGGTCCGAAATTACTCCAATTGAATGAATGGGCGGCACGAGTGCTTACCGGGCCTTGCGTTATGTAGTTAACGCGGCTTGGCGAGGCTCCCATGATGAGAACGCACAAAACCCTCTTCCTCTTCTTCTTCTTCTTCTTCTTCTTCTTCTTCTTCTTCTTCTTCTTCTTCTCCTCTGCCTCTTCCTTTCTTTGAGCGAGAGCTCTCTGCTCTCCGTTTCTCTCTCTTTCCCTTTGTCACGCCCCGATCCTCAGGCACGTACACATCCGTCTCACTTGGTCGATTTTATAATGCGATATCCCAGGACAATGTATCGCCGACCCTTTCATTTTCAAGCACATGCGGAAGCAGTTAAAATCCCCAGACAATAAAACGATGGGATAGAAAAGCAGGGCCATATTTTTCATATTGAAATTTATAACCAAACTTTTATACAAACCACAAATCACTTCATACTATTCACATCAAAATGGAGATCTCAAAAGAACACAGAAACTTAGACGAACTAGGCCGTACTCAAGGCCCCTCTCAAGATTGTCTTCTTCTTCCAAAAATCATTTTCCTCAGATCTCACTTCTGAGTTCTCCTTCTCGGACTTCTCCTCCTCAACTCTTCAGCGGGGTCCTGAAATGGTTTTCCCCAAACTGGGATGAGACTACGTCTCAGCGAATTCTACCCCACTAAGCCCGATTAGTAAACTACTATACTAAAGGCTGCCTAAACACGCACAGGGCAGAGGACTTACCTTGGCCTCAGATCCCACCTGCAAGTCAGTACAATTCACAATAAACATCCATTCACTTCAAACAAATCGAACCAGTCGATTACGTGTCATACGAATCAATCCCCATTGTGGGATATTTAAAAGTTAGGCCACGTGCATTCTCCAGACGACCTTCCAAGTCTCCGAGTTCACGTGCCTCGAACCTTGGGCCCACGTGCATTCTCTCGGGCGACCTTTTCGCCAAAGTGATGCATCAAGTCACCGAGCCCATGTGCCCTTTTAGATGCCCGGCCCACGTGCATTCTCGGGTGCATTTCACCAAAGCGATGCATCAATTCGCCGAGCCCACGTGCCCTTTTAGATGCCCGGGTCCACGTGCATTCTCTCAGGTGCATTTCACCAAAGCGATGCATCAATTCGCCGAGCCCACGTGCCCTTTTAGATGCCCGGGTCCACGTGCTTCTTTCAAGTGGTTATCAATTCACTTTCAATACTGACAACCAATGCCCAACGATTTCTCAATCAAATAATTAAATCAATTCAACGAAGCATTATAAATACTGAATAACATACTTGGCCATTTACCAATCAACATTTCAATCTCAATCAATTCCAATCAATTTAGGGTAAATCCCTAAAATATCACAATTTATTCAATTCCATACAACGTGGACCTCAAATAAATAAACGGACTACGCCACGACGATCAGCACGAGATTTCGGTCGTCGGCCATCAAAATCTTAATTTCCGAAAAATAATTAATTAATTTATTAATTTCGAAAATTAAATAATTAATATTAAAAATTCAATTAAGCTCAAAATAAAGCCTGATTAAATAAACGGACTTCACCACGGTCATCAGCATAATTTTCCGGTTCCAGACCATCTCAGTTGAATTTTCGGAAAATAAATAATTATTTAATTTAATTCCGAAAATTAATATTTAAATACAAAAAAATCCACTTAGGCCCGAAAAGCCTAATTGGAGCCAACTAAGGGTCGGGAAAAATCCCGAGGTACTTCCAATAATTAGTAGACCATGTCTACTTGCTAATTACACATTCAATTTATCTAATTCGCATCACAATTGGCTAATAATTGCTAATTTAATCTAATCTAACAACCTAAACATAATTAATTAAATCTAAACCAACCTTAAGCATAAATTAGCCACTAATCCTGGATTAGTGAGATTACTCACAAAATCGCGCGCAAATCGGATCAATCCGACGGCGGCGACGCGAGGAACGATTGTTCCCAAAGCACGGCTCGGGTTCGGGGCCGGGAAACGGCCCAAAAGCGGGCCCGAAGGTGCTGAAACCCACTCCGTGGGCTTGCTGGTCGCGGCCGATCGGGGCGACTCCGGCGGCTAGGGCGGCAAGGTGAAGCCGGCGGAGGGCGAGGGGGACGTGGGGGAGGTCCGACGGGGTTGGGCGGTGGCCCACGGTGGCCGGAGGTGGGCTGGTCGGTGCAGAACAGAGGCGAAACAGGGTTGGGCCGAGCTCGATCGCGCGGCCTGGGCGCGCGCGGACGGCGGGAGCGCGCGGGCGCGGCGCGGGCGGCGGTGCGGTGGTGCGGCGGCGGGATGGGCGGCGACGGCGAGCTGTGATCGAGCGGCTTCTTCTTCGCTCCCGGGTTCGGCTTGCTCGATCGTGCGAAGGAAGGAAGAAGAAGAAGAAAAGAGAGAGAGAGAGAGAGAGAGAGAGAGAGAGAGAGAGAGAAGAGGATAGGTATTGACTGGTCAAAGGAAGAAAAGAGAGAGAGAGAGTGGGCGGTGGGGGAATTGCACGAGGGGGAGGGGAGAGGAGAGAGGAGAGAGAAAAAAAGAAAAAGGAAAGGAAAAAGGGAGAGAAAGAAAAAGGGGGAGAGAGAGAAAAGGAAAATAAAATATGCATAATGCCTTTATGCGATTTTCCTTTCTCTTTTCCTTTTCCTTTCTATTTTCTTTTGGTCTTCAAATTTCTTCCGATAATTTCTTTATTGAAATTTCGGACTCGTCAATAAATTGACGAGCGATGAGACAGGATCCTAAAAATAAGAATTATGACGCGCTTAAAATTCGATTCCCAAAATTGAGTTCAATTTCGTGGTTAAAAATCGATCAAACGTGATTTTAGCTCAATCCAACTAATTAGGTAGCTTTTAGGGATTTTATGGCCGATACATCCCTTAACGGCTTCACCCAATAGGTTAGTTAACTCGTGAGTGATCAGCTCAGAGAAAAAGGCCATAGGCACGCCGACGAAATGCCCATTTCACTTTATCGAAACGGGGTCGAATTTCAGGATGTCACACCCTTTTATCTCTTCCTTTTTATTTTCTTTTTCCTTTTTATTTCTGTCTTTTCTCTCTCTCTCTCTCTCTCTTCTCTTTTCCCTCTCCCGAAAACTCTCGATTCCTCTCTTTCTCTCTGCTGAAGCTTCTACCTTTTTCTTTTTCTTTTTTTTACTGCGTCAAAACCCATATTTTACAAGAACTAGGTTGGAGAGATCGAGAAGAACAGGGAATTCAGCAGCTGCAACCACTAGGTATTTCAAACTTGAGGGAAGCATTGGCAATGGGGAAAGCTGACAGCTGGCAATTTTAAGGGTTTGAAGACTAGAGAAACCATTAATTATTCTCGGCACTGTAGAGATTGGGCTCCCATCTAAGTCCAAGATCCTCAGACGGGTTAGGCTCCACATTTTCTGTGGGATTTCATCCATGAGATGCGGACAAAACGAGGCATCGAGCTCTTCCAATGTCTCCACCCCTCCAAGAGTACAAGGTATCGTGTGTATCTCTGTGTATGCCACCTTTAAGACTTTTAGTCTTTTTAGATTTCCAATGAAATCAGGGAGAATGAAGATCCCTGAGCTATCTAAATTCAACTCGACCAATGATTTTAGTTCTCCTATAGAGTCTGGAAGCTTATGCAAATTTTTGCATTCAGAAAAAGACAAATGCGTGATACTTGTTAACCTTCCAATGGAATCAAGGAGAATGCAAATCCCACGGAGATTTAAATCCAACTTAATCTCTGATTTTGGTTCCCCAACAAAGGACTTAAGGCCAAGGGCATTTCCATAATAAAAAAAAGATAAATGAATGAAATTCATTAATATTCCAATGGAATCAGGGAGAACGAATAACCCTGAAAATGCTAAATCCAATATGACCAATGATTCTAATTCCCCGATAAAGTTCGGAAGCTCAAGGAGATTCTTGCATCCACATAAAAGCAAATGCTTGAGATTCTTTAACCTTCCAATGGAATCAGGGAGAATGAAGATCCCCAAGCTGTCTAAATTCAACTCGACCAATGATTTTAGTTCTCCTATAGAGTCTGGAAGCTTATGCAGATTCTTGCATCCAGAAAAAGACAAATGCGTGATACTTGTTAACCTTCCAATGGAATCAAGGAGAATGCAAATCCCGCAGATATTTAAATCCAACTTAATCTCTGATTTTGGTTCCCCAACAAAGGACTTAAGGCCAAGTGCATTTCCATAATAAAAAAAATAAATGAATGAAATTCATTAATATTCCAATGGAATCAGGGAGAACGAATAACCCTGAAAATGCTAAATCCAATATGACCAATGATTCTAAGTCCCCGATAAAGTTTGGAAGCTCAAGGAGATTCTTGTATCCACATAAAAGCAAATGCTTGAGATTCTTTAACCTTCCAATGGAATCAGGGAGAATGAAGATCCCCAAACTGTCTAAATTCAACTCGACCAATGATTTTAGTTCTCCTATAGAGTCTGGAAGCTTATGTAGATTCTTGCATCCAAAAAAAGACGAATGCGTGATACTTGTTAACCTTCCAATGGAATCAAGGAGAATGCAAATCTTGCAGAGATTTAAATCCAACTTAATCTCTGATTTTGGTTCCCCAACAAAGGACTTAAGGCCAAGTGCATTTCCATAATCAAAAAAAGATAAATGCATGAAATTCATTAATATTCCAATGGAATCAGGGAGAACGAATAACCCTGAAAATGCTAAATCCAATTTGACCAATGATTCTAATTCCCCGATAAACTTCGGAAGCTCAAGGAGATTCTTGTATCCACATAAAAGCAAATGCTTGAGATTCTTTAACCTTCCAATGGAATCAGGGAGAATGAAGATCCCCGAGTTGTCTAAATTCAACTCCATCAATGATTCTAGTTCCCCGATAGAGTCCGGAAACTCATGTAGATTCTTGCATTCAGATAAATGCAAATGCTTAAGATTCTTTAATATTCCAATGGAATCGGGGAGAACAGATATCCCTGAAAGTTTTAAATCCAACTCAACCAATGATTTTAGTTCCCCAATAGAGTCCGGAAGCTAGTAGATTCTTGCAATTAGATAAATGCAAATGCTTGAGATTCTTTAATCTTCCAATGGAATCAAGGAGAATGGAGATCCCTGAGTGTTTTGAATCTAACTCGACTAATGCTTCGAGTTCTCCAATAGAGTCTGGAAGTTTAAGTAAATTATTGCATCCAGAAAAAGACAAATGCATGAAACTCATTAACCTTCCAATGGAATTAGGGAGTATAGAGATCCCCGAGAATTTTAAATCTAACTCAATCAATAATTCTAATTCCCTGATAGAGTCCGGAAGCTCATGTAGATTCCTGCAATTAGATAAACACAAACGCTTGAGATTCTTTCATATTCCAATGGAATCAGGAAGAATGGAGATCCCCAAGAGTTCTAAATCCAACTGGACCAATGCTTCCAGTTTTGCGATAGAGTCTGGAAGGTTAAGTAGATTATGGCAATCGGATAAAAGCAAATGCTTGAGATTCTTCCACCTTCTAATGGAATCAGGAAGAATGGTTATCCCTGAAAATTCTAAATCCAACTTAACCAATGATTCTAGTTCCCTGATAGAGTCCAGAAGCTCATGTAGATTATAGCATTGAGATAAAAACAAATTCTTGAGATTCTTTAACCTTCCCATGGAATCAGGGAGAACTAAAAATTTCAAATTGTTTAAATCCAACTCGACCAATGATTTTAGTTCGCCTATAGAGTCTGGAAGCTCATGTAGATTGTAGCAAGAACACAAAACCAAATGTGTGAGATTCAACCTTCCAATAGAGTAAGGAATTTGGCTAATTTTTTCAAGATCCATAATTTGAAACTTGGTCAAAGATTTTAGATTGCCTAGTGTCTCGGGAAGTTGGGACAATCTGTCGTAACTGGGCATAATAATCTTTGACAAGTATTCTAGAGAACTGATTTCCTCGGGCAACTCTTCAAGGGATGTACAGTGTTTGATATTCAAAGTATTTAGCAGTTTTAGGTTACCGATTGAGCTATCAATCATAGACAACTTACAACAGTATTTGAGAATCAATTTTTCCAACTTGCCAAACTCTAAAAAATTAGGTGTTTTGGTTAAAAGATTGCAGTATGTCAAATCTAGAACTTTCAAGTTTTTTGCCATCTGCAATGGAAAAACAAGGCCGATTACACGCCGACAAAAAGTATTGAGATTATAAAGATTAATTGATAGAATTTGAAGTGAGCATGAGTGAGGTGTGTTGGTACCTTGATTTGCCTCCATCCACCCCAGTCGTCGGTGATGTTGCTCCTTGAAAGGTTGAGCACGACCAAATTCCCTAGATGAAGATTTGTCGCTAAAAAATCCGGTGGGCAAAAACGCCAAGAAAGCCATCTCAGATTAGGACTAACATTTTTGAAGTCGCCCACAAAATTCAGATCTTTCCCTCCAAGGAACCTCAACTTTGGCAAATATGTTATTTCTTCAGGTGTGAAGTCATGACTGATATCCAAACTGAGTGCTCGTATAGCTCCTTTTTCCTACCACCAGCAACAGAGAATAAAGATGAGTATGCAACAATATCAAAAGTTCTTCTTCGACCCCAAACTAATTAAATCAAATGCATGTTATGCAACAATATCAAAAGTTCTTCGACCCCAAACTAATTAAATCAAACGCATGTTGTAACAAGATAATTAGTGTTCTTCTTCTTAACTTGAAAATGAGACAAACCAAGCATGTCCAAAATGTCTATTTGGTGTTGATTCCTTTGTCTTTCCATAGACTAAACACCTCTTCGAGGAAGCAGAGAACTCATTATATTCTTACCAAAACAAGAAATGAAAAATTCCAATTAACCAAATGGAGAGTTAACTTTCTTCTCGTTTCACATGGGTAAGGCCGAAAACATATACCTTAGATGTTTATATAGAGTTGCTTTGTATGTCTCTATAAGTTAGAAAACAAAGCAGGCCATCAACCGACATTCTCAATTTAAGGAACATGAACAAAGATTTTGCTGGATTTATTATATCTTCTACTCTAAATAAATTTCACCTCTTTGCTCCTCAGTATGACTTGAGTATTCTCATCAATTTGCACCTAGCGGCGCTTTTCGGCATCTTCAAAATTCTCTTTCATGACAATGCACCTTCCTAGATCTCGAACTTCATCATGCATCCAGAAAGAATTGTGCTTATCGATCTTTATCAATGACATTGTCGTGACCAATTTTTCGGGTGTGGACCACCTAAAGTTTGGCTAATGGATTGTTAAGCCTAGACTTAACTCGGGCTCTCCCAAGCCCATACCAATTTGTGACTTAGGTTTAAGTTTTTAACATGCAATTGATTTTCAATTAGGAGTCGCCACTAATCTATTTTTGGTGGGTCGATTAGAAACCCAAGTAAAATAACGGGAGAATTATTTTACTCCTACGAACCAGAGACTATGGGTACGGGGACTTGGTTACGCTAGAATTCTCTAACGCCCTTTCGGTGCCTTTCTTTTTATTTTGAAAAATGTTTGGCAAGCAGTTTGGATTGATTTTAAATCTATTTCTCTAACATGTGAGGTGGTCATACAGGTGCGCAAACCACCAATTTAACACTCAAGTAAAGCAGAAAATAAATTGCAAGACTTACCTCAAAGCAACGAAAGCATCTGCAATGTTAAATTAAAATCCACATCAACAACCCTAGATATGGTTTCTAGTTAACACGCAATTTCCTTTTTTTTGTTTTCACTTAATTAATGAAAATCATGCAATATGCAAAGCAATATTAACTAAATGACCTAATTCTAATGACATGCAATTTCTAATTAAATGAATCTAGCAATGATCACTAAATGGCATGCATTTCATAATGCAATGACATTTTTATTTTTTATTTTTTTTAAATGCAATCTATCCTAGGGATTAAAACTAATTTATCCTAAGTCATTTTTGTAATTTTTTTTTTATGAAAATTCAGAATTAGAAAAAATGAAAATTATTTAACTAGATTAAGATTCTATTTAATTTGCATTAGGAATTAGGTAAAGCTAAATCCTAATTTAAACTAAAATATTATCTTAATCCAAATAATCTTAAAATGCAATCTATTCAAGATAATACCTAGACTTATAATGAATTAAGAAAAGTATTATCTAAAACTAAATTAAGTGCAATTTAACCCTAATATGCAATGACGTACAAAATATGCCCTAACTCTACATGACAAATGCATGATGATTTTTTTTTGTTTAACTTTCGAAAATAATAATTGCTGAATAATTAAACATGCAATTCAAATTAAAATCTAGCAACCTAGATGGATTGATTTGATTTTTGATTTTTTTTATTTTTTATATTTCTTTTTGAAAATTCATGATAAATAGAATGCTTAACCTAAATATATAGATAACCCTAAAACATGCAATATTCTAGCCCAAACATATTTCAAGATAAATAAAGCAATCAAGACCAAAGAAAATCACACATCGTTCAAATCAAGGGATAATATTTCGCTAGTAAAATCGATAAATTGATCTTAAGCCTTAAAGATCAAAATATCAATTTTAATCCCGCTTAATTAATTATTTCATCTAAAGCCTTATAGATGAAATAAAAAATTTAGGTGCGGTTGCGAATCAAGTGGTATGGTCATAATTTCTAATTATGCATAGGGGAACATTTCAAATAAAGAAAACAAGATACAATAAGTAAAATATAGATAAAATAAATTAAATCTACCTAATTTGATTTTTTTTTTTTTTGTTCCAAACCGAACTTGGCAACCGGTTTGGAGTTCGGCGTGGGAAGTCGGCGGCGAGGAATTTCGCCGAGAAGGCACGGCGAGCACATCGGCGGTGAACGAGTCGGCGGTGAATGTGGACCTGCAGCGTGAACGTCGCTTGGAAGGGAAGTTTGAGCAGCGCGCAAGGGTTGCGTCGCGGCTGGGGCGGAGGCGCGGCTACGGGTCAGTCGGAGCAGAGGCAGCGACGAGCGGTCCCACAGGCGCCAGTGACAGTGCTGGGCTGTAGGTCGCGGTGGGCTTCAGCCCCAAGCGGCGTCGGGTTGAGGCAGGGACAGCGGCGGGACTTCTCGGGCGGCACAGCGAGATCGATGGGCGGCGTCGCGGGCGGATCAGGGGGGCAGCGACGGTGCAGGCTCCGGCGACGTCGAGTCACGGTAGGGACAACGGTGCAGCGGCGGCTGAGCGTCGGGCGGAGGCGAGCAGGGGCGGTGTGGTCTCCGGTGGTTGTCGTGCAGCGGATCCGGAGAGACCGGCGCAGCAGCGGTGGCGGAACGGCGGTGGCGTTTGGCGGAGGCGGTGCTGGCGCGGTGGACGGCGGTGGCGTTTGGCGGAGGCGGTGTTGGCGCGGTGGACGGTGGGGGCACACCAGGCGCGGTCGAGGAGGCCCCTTTGGGGAAGACGACACCGTAGCGTTTTCCTTTCTTTTTTTTTTTTCTTTTTCTTCTTTTTTTCTCTCTCTTCCCTCACGTCTCACTGTACCCTCTCTGCTGACTTTTCCTTTTTTCTGCAATTTGTCAGGAAAACAAAAAGACTTCTTTTGATTGAAGATAGACAAGGGAGAAAGCTTTTTTCTCTCTTTCTCTCTTTTCACTTTCTCCCGCATTCTTTTCACGAAATCTCTCTCAATTTTTCCGCACCTCTGAAATTTTTTTCTGAATTCGCTCTCTTTTCGATCGAAAATTTTTGGTCTCCTTTTATAGTGATCCCGACCACCCTCTTTTATGGCAATTTTCGAGCTTCCTTTTTCCTTTGTCTTAATTGATGTAAATTGGAGCGAAATTTTGCAATCAATTTGATTTTTTCTTGGATATTTCGATTCCTTCCCTTTTATCAAACTCCTTACTTTTTTATTTATCTAATTTCTTTGATTGAAAATTTGCTTCCATATTTACTATGAATTAAATATTCATGAAGCAATGATGGTTAATCAGAATTTCCACATTCCATTCATAACCAATCGAATCAATTTTCCCCTTTTTTATTTTTTTTCTTTTCAAAAAGCAATTTTATTTTTCCAAAATTAGGTGTCAACAGACATGAGGAGAAGAACATCAATCGCACTGCATGGAGAATAGCCGCTACTACGCCACATGTAGTCCGCATAAGTCTTATCCTCCTTGATGCAAAAACATGCTATGTCTAGGAATATGGCTTTTTCTATGGTGTTCAATTTGTTGATGCTTATCATTTGTGATTCTTGGACATTATTAGGCGGGCCTTGCTTTAAGTCCTCCAATGTCTCATCCCACTTTGATCTGTTCATTCCAGCAAAAAGAGAACCCACAACTTCTAGAGTCAAAGGAAGCCTTCCTATGCTTAAAACAACTTCTTCCGAGAAATCGTAGCAATTCTCGGAGGAGTATCGCTTCTAAATGCGTGTCTACTGAAAAGCCGAATTGCTTGATACAAAGGCATCTCATTTACTGAGTGGGCCAAGTAATTGCCAAGTTGCATTTGTTTGTCCTCATTTAGTACTGCACGTATGTCCCTAACTGTGACCATGATCCTACTTCTAGAACCGAACCAATCGCAGCTACCTGCGAGGCTCTCGAGTTGCCTCTTCTCGTCCACATTATCGACACCAACCAGAACTTTCTTATCACTGAGTCCATTTCTTATGCGATGGATCTCGTCGTGGGTGTCATGGATTCCATCAACAGAGGTCTAGCCCAATGTGTCAGATAAGACTTTCTTTTGCACTTGTAAAAGATCTTGATGTTGGACAACTTCAAGGAAACTAGAGTAATCGAAATTTAGGCAAGAATCGGTTGAAGATAACCTTAGCAAGAGTTGATTTACCAATTCCACCTGTCCCATGGATAATAACAAAACGTACACCATCAGAGTCAACATCCAACAATTTTTCTATATCTTTTTGATCATCCACTTCAACTAGATGGTAGGGAAGATCTCTGCTCTTCACCTTCAGCTTAAGCAGAACTTCTCGAACAATCAATTTTATAAGCTCCCCGTATATCGCGGACATTTTAGATTAAGAAAATGTTAACAACGTACTATTCCTAACTATCAAGCATGTACAATTTAAATAAGATAAGCTAAATATGTTACAACAGGTTTACAAACGGTGGCAGTTATTCAAATAACAGAGCTTGCTATACAAGGTGAAATACGCTTATGTAGATTAGGAGAGGCAGAATCTTAATATTGAATTGCCGGACAAGAGGATAACAAAAAACATGCGCACTTGGAGTTTAAGATCATACTTTGATAAAACCGTCCATGGTCTAAACTTTTAACTTTTCAGACATCTGCCAATTCCACATATCTTTGGTTATTAATTGAAAAAAATAACCAGACATCGGTTGATAATGCCAAAAATATTTAAATGGACTACAGAAAATGTGGGAGTTATGGAAAGGAAAATATTATATTTTGGCTAAGGCCAGCCGTGTGCCCACACACGATATTTTATCAGGTATTTTTAATACGAAGAAATTAGGCCAAGACATTACTTGAATTGAGGAATTTAAATGCGAGGCACAATGTCATTGGGCCATGAGGAATTAATCGTGTGTTGGTTTATAATTGAAGCGAGATGATTATTGGAAGTTGATGTGATATGTGTTGTGTTAAGGGAAGCGGGTCATGAGTAGGTAAAGGACTAAGTACTACATGAGTAGAAGACGTCGTGTAAGTCACCTCTAGCGCCTTATGCCATTGCTTATTATAGTTAAGAGCTAAGTGTTACATGGCGACCTGAGTCGCATGGGAATTACATCTAGCGCCTTATACTATTGCTTTTTGTAGTGAAGGATTAAGTACTACACGATAGCGAGACTTCGTGTGAGCTACCTTTAGCACCTTATACTATTTTTTTTTTTTTTTGTAGTGAATGACTAAGTACTACACGATAGCGAGATTTCATGTGAACTACCTCTAGCGCATTATACTATTGTTATTTGTGCTCAGGACTAAGTACCACACGATGACAAGACTTCGTGTTGGGTCACCTCTAGAGCCTTGAGTCTATTTTTGAGTGAGAATGTTGAATTGGAACATTGAGAATAATTATCGAGTATAGATGGAATCATCGATATGATTTGATCCATTTCTCATGAATTGATTGATTGAATTGAAATGATCAATGAATGGTCCGATTGACATGAAATCGACTAGGTCGATTGATTGAGATATCGATCTGTGATGTGATTGCTTGGGTGCCTATTGAACTGTGCTAATATGCAGGTGGAATCTGAGGCCAAGGTAAGTCCTCTGACCAGTGCGTGCTTAGGTAGCTCGATTAGCGTATTGGTTTACTAATTGAGTCTTAGGGGGTATAACTTGCTGAGACGTGGTCTCAATGGTTATTGAATAACCATTTCAGGACCCTAATGAGGAGCCTGAGGAGGAGGAATCTGAAGAGGAGAACCCTAATGTGGAACCAGATGAGGAGGAAGATTTTGGAGAAGAAGATGACCATGAGGAGGATCTTGAGTACAACCCGGATGAGGATTGAGATCCCATCCTATATTGTCAAACCTTGATTATATGTGGATAAGTATTAGATCAGACCCCTGTGAATAGTATTGCATTATATACTATGAGGTGCTTGTATAAAAGAGTGGTTGTGAATTTCAGTATGAAAATTACGGCCCTGCTTTCTATCCCATTGTTTTATTGTCCGGGGATTTATAACTGCTTCCGCATGTGCTATTGAAAATGAAAGGGTCGACAATACGTAGTCCTGAGATATCGCATTTTAAAATCCACCAAAGTTGAAGGATGGGCACGTGACCGAGGATCGAGGCGTGACACTGAAGCCATCGAAGTTTACTTGAGCGAGTGACCCTAAGGCTATAACCCTTTGGGTCAGTTGTAAGGTAATGTGAGTACGTACTGGGAAGCCACTAAGAGAAGGGTGTTTCCTGAAGGTATAGTCCTTAAGTGGGATGCCTTTGTAAAGGCTTTTTATGAAAAAAACTTCTCGGATTGCTCTTAGGAATAAAAGATGGTTGAGTTCCAGTGCCTCCACCAAAATTAGATGTCTTTAAACCCGCATGAGGCGAAATTCACCAAGCCATCTAAGTATATGCCGAGGTACCTGATGGATAAAGCAAGGAGATTCAATGATGATCTGAAGCCAGAGATAAAGGACCAATTGGTGCGCTTGAATCTCAAAGATTATGATCAATTGTACGAGAGGGTCCAATTGATTGAGAAGAACATGAATGAATGGGTAGCCGCATTTAGGTCGCGATTTCGCCAAACAGAGATAACAATCAGTTTGGGAAAAGGTCGATGCTTGGAGGAAAGTATTTCATCCCTCCTAACCAAAAGGGCGGAGTTGGGAAACCGGCACATAACACAAATAGCTTGTGCTGTTTCTATGGAAGGAAGCATGGATTAGCCACGTGTCTTGCCAAAATGGGAGCTTGTTATGATGTGGCCAACACAGCCACTAGGTGAAGAACTACCCACGCAGGTTCATAGGAGCCCAAGCACTACTGCCGTAGATAGGGCAGTTAGCAGGGAATACATCGCAAAACACACAGTAAGGCATTTTGAACAAGTCTTCAATGTAAGGAATGGTGTATGTTGTCACTGGGAAAGAGGCAAGAAATTTGCAGAACGTGATTACAGGTACAACCTTGTTACACGAATATGCTGTTTATGCTTTATTTGATCATAGAGCCACACATTCTTTTATTGCTAAGCGGTTTGTTAAGTTAGTAGGGTTAAGTCTGAAACCATCGGAAGCAGTCATTAGTATATCTATCTCATTAAAGGATAAAGTGTTGTCTACGATAAGATGCTCAGGTTGCAAGTTAGTGATTGGTAATCAAGAGAAAAGTATAAATTTAATTATGTCGGCGATGTTTGATTTCGATGCGATCATTGGTATGGATTGTCTCAACAAGTAATGAGCTACGATAGATTGTTATCGTAAAGCGATTTAGTTTAACCCATTAATGAGTGATAGTTTCGAGTTCTTTGGAAATCGAAGAGGACCCTCGATTCCTTTAATTTCGTCGCTTGAGGCGACCAGGCTGTTGAATGTGGGTTGCTACGGTTATTGGCGACAGTAGGTTGATATATCGATCACGGAGCCAACGATGAAAGACATCGCTATGGTGCGAGAATTTATGGATGTCTTTTTTGAAGAGTTGCCTACATTACCCCCCCAAAAAGGGAGATAAAGTTTGTGATTGAGTTGGCCTTTGGGACGAAGCCAATTTCTAAGGCACCATATCGTATGGCGCTATCATAACTAAAAAGTTAAAGGTGTAGATGCAGGAATTATTGGACAATGAATTCATTTGTCTTAGTGTATCACCTTGGGAAGCGTTAATTTTGCTCGTGAGGAAGAAGAATGGTTCATTGCTCCTTTACATCAATTGCAACTCAATCAAGTGACGATTAAAAACAAGTATCTTTTGCCAAGGATGGAAGACTTGTTTGACCAACTGTAGGAAGCTTTCGTATTTTCCGAGATCGATCTAAGGACAGGTTACCATCAGTTGAGGATTGAGAATGAGGATGTACCAAAAAGGGCATTTTGTATGCGTTATGGTCACTATGAGTTCACCGTGATGCCATTTGAATTAACCAATGCCCCAGCTACTTTCATGGACTTGATGAACTGTGTGTTTAAGGAGCACTTAGACCAGCTCACAATCGTGTTCATTGATGACTTAGTGTACTCGAAAAGTCCAAAGGAGCATGAATAGCACTTAAGTACGGTACTTCAGACCTTGCAAGAACACAAGCCGTACACCAAGTTTAGTAAGTGCGAATTTTGGTTGACTCATATAGCTTTCTTGGGTTACGTGATTTCTGATGAAGGGATTTTTGTGAACCCGATCAAGATTGGAGCTATTATGAACTAGCCAAGACCATAGATAGTGGTAGAGGTTCGAAGTTTCTTGGGATTGGCCGGCTATTATAGATGGTTCGTGGAAAGATTCTCTACGATTGCTATGTCTCTGTCACCATTATTGAAAAAGGATAAGAAGTTTGAATGGACGGATAAGTGTGAGTGTAGTTTCCAAAAGCTTAAGTATAAGTTGACTACCACACCTGTGTTGACGATTTCATCTGATCTGGAGGATGTAGGATTTACAACGATGCGTCATATAAAGGACTAGTCTATGTTTTAATGCAACATGGGAGTAGTTACATACGTGTCCCATTAGTTGAGATCTTATGAGTTAAATTATCCTACACAAAAATTTGGAACTTATAGCGATAATCTTTACCCTTAAAATTTAGAGATATTACTAGTGTAGAGAGGTTCCAAATTTTTACGGACCATCAAAGTCTCAAGTATTTATTCTCTTAAAAAGAGCTGAATATTAGGTAGTGTCATTAGATGGAACTTCTCAATGACTATGATTGCGACATCTTGTATCACCCTAGTAAAGCCAACAAGGTTGCAAATGCGCTAAGTCGGAAATTGCTGATTGCGCAAATGATGGTTCAAGAGTGGATACTATTTGAAGGAGTTCGAGATTCGAATTTTAAGTTTGAGATAAACCACCTTTCAAGTCTTATGCTTACCCTCAGAATTGAACCGAAAGTAAATGAAAAGATTAAGACGCTCCAATTGATAGATCCCAAAACCCAGAAAGTTCTACAAGGAGGTGTGGAAAAGAGGAAAGACAATTTTCAAGTAACTAAGGACGGAATATTGAAATTTCGTGGATGATTGTGTGTGCCCAAATGATGTGAAGCTTAAGGAAGAAATTTTGTTAGAGGCTCATCGTAGCAATTACAGTATTCATCTGGGCAACACAAAAATATATCAGAATATGCGTTAGTACTATTAGTGGAACAGTATAAAGGCAGAGATCACCAAACATGTTGCCAAGTGTTTGATGTGCCAACAAGTGAAAGCACAATATTGCAAGCCTGATAGATTTTTGCAACCTCTTGAGATTCTCGAGTGGAAATGAGAATATATTACAATGGATTTCATAATAAGATTGCTGAGGAGTTAGCAGAATAATGATTCCATATGAGTCGTAGTTGACAAATTAATGAAATTTGCAACTTCATTGCCATATGAAAGGACTTTACTTTGGATAAACATACTAAATTGTACTTGTGACAGATAGTTTGTTTTCATGGAGTGTTAGTAATGATCACGTCAGATCGAGACCCATGGCAGCTTGTTGGAAGAGTTTACATGCTACTTTGCGAACAAAGCTGCAATACAGTATGGCCTATCATTCACAAACGGATGGCTAGTTTAAAAGGACTATTCAAACGCTTGAAGATATGCTGCGAGCTTGTGTGTTGAATTTCAAAGGAAGTTAGGAGGAACAATTTCATTTGGTTGAGTTCACCTACAACAACAACTATCGGTAGAGCGTTAAGATAGAACCATTTGAAGCATTGTATAGTAGGGCCTATAGAACTCTTGTCTATTAGGACGAAGTTGGTAAACGCAAGATTATAGGCCTTGAGCTAGTTCAACAATTAGTGGACACTGTCAAGGTAATTTGAGAAAGGCTTAAGACTGCCTAGAGCCATAAAAAGAGTTATACAAATAAACAACATAGGACTTTGGAGTTTCAAGTAGGTGAGCACGTATTTCTTAAAGTGTTACCAATGCAAGGCACTTCGCGCTTTGGCAAAAAATGGAAGCTAAGCCCAAGGTACATGGGCCCTTTCGGGATTTTGGAGTCGATCGAGACTTTGGCCCATCGTCTTACTTTGCCATTGAGACTTACTCAAGTATATAACATTTTCCACATGTCGATGTTGAGGAAGTATGAACCTAATACGACCCACGTATTGAAATTTGAGGAAATAGACATGATCGATAAGGTGTCGTATGTGGAAAGACCAACTTAGATGGTGGATCGAAAGAAATAAGTGCTGCGCAACAAGACGATTCCCTTAGTCAAAGTGGCATGGCAATACCATATAACAGAGGGAGCTACATGGGAAAATGAAGAGATAATGAGGCGTTAGCATCCCCACTTCTTTGTTGAAGTTTTGTAATGATTCAAATTTCAAGGACAAAATTTTTATAAGAATGGAAGAGTTGTGATATCCCGAAATTTGACTCTTTTAAAATATATGAAATTGTTATTTCATTAATGCACTGATACTCTGAACTGATTATTCATGAGTTAACTAATCTATTGAGCGAGGCCATAAATGGTTAAAACGCGACAGACTAGAGAATCTGATCAAATCGACCGCTTGACCATAAGGATCAATAAGGGTAAATACTGTGTTGTTATAAGTCAATTAATGAACAGATATAAATTGATTTAATGGAAGTACGTAGTTGGCTTGCGAATGATTTCGTATGATTATAGTACTCGCGTCAAATAACGAGAAACTGATTTTCGATTGATCTTGTACTCATAGTACATAATTGAACCCTCATGATAACATGATAATTGAGGGTTGTCCACAATTCGAAGAGGTACAAACGTAAATCGAAAATTTTCGACCACGGGTTAGCCGTGCAAAAACTCTTAAAAGCCACATGATAATTTAGTTCGTACTAAAATTGCATTTGATCGATTTTAACCATAAAATTAAATTCGATTTTGGATATCGAATTTTCGAATATTTCAAGACTAACTTATTAGGCGTCGCCCCATTGTCCACCAAATTAGTGGTAAGTTCAAAATTTTCAGAAAATGAATTATCAGAGGAAAATTGGAAACAAGGAACCATAGTTAATGGCAAAGTTGTGAATTTTGGCCAAATCTTAGCTTTAAAGAAAAGAGGAAAACAGAAAAAAAAAAAATTGAGGGGATAAAATGCTAGGTGAAGAGGAATTTAGGGAGAGTGGGTGAAGGGGAAATCATGGATTTTGGGGAAAAATCTTGGGAAAATCCTTCTCTCTCTCTCTCTAGTTCACCCCTCCCCCCTTCATTTCCTTTTTCCTCTGCCAAGTCCTCCCCCGTCCATTATCCTCCTCTTCCTCTTCTTCTTCTTCTTGCTCTTCTTTTCTTCCTTGTTTTGTTCCTTTTGGCCACCCATCTCACCACCACCTATCACCGCCATCTCCATCACCACTCACCGCCACTCACCACCATCCGAGCCGCTGCTTATTCTGCCGCTCAACCACCAAGGTTGGCCGCCCCTCAACCTCATCGAACTGCCACATTGTCACCTGCTCACCATCATAAGCTCAAGCCACCAGTACCATCGTTCGCCAACTGTCTACTTGAGAGTGTCCCTTGGCCTGTAGGTCCTGACACAAGGTTAGAATTCTAGTTCTTCCAAAGTGGTACCTCACTAATGGCTCACTGTTGCCGCATGCCTGTCCCTTTTCACTATTGCAAATCACCACTGTCGTCCTCACCTCAAGTGTCACCACCACCATCGAGCTCTCAAGCAAGGTGGCCATGAGCCTCAAAGCTCTTTGTGTCGTGGCCGCTGTGTCACCATTGCGCCACCGTCGCCGTCGGAAAACCCATGAGTTAACTCCTAATACTTGATTAGGTAGTTGATTGCATTTAAAGGTAGGTTTAGTTTAGGCTAATGGTGGTTAGTGATATTTAATGTTGGTTTAGTACTAACCATGGTTTAGGATGAGTTAGATTAAGGCTAATTGAGATTAGTCTTAATTAAGGATAATTGTTTAATTAATCACAATTATTTTAATTAACAACGATTAATGTTAATTAATTATAGTTATATTAATTAATTATAGTTAGTCTTAATTAATCGCAATTAGCTTAATTAATAGCGATTAGTGCACGTTAATGATGGATTAGTCGTTAAGTAGACTTTTATGCTCATTTTTCTAGATGAGTTTGTGCATAATTCCAATCGTTTAAGCTTATGATGCCATGTTATTGATTCCTCAATGATAGGCTTTATTTACTATTTCAAAAGAAGGTTTGATGGGCAAAAAAAAAAAATAGTAATTTTTGTGGTGTCTGGTTTGCATGTCAAGTTTTATGTGTTAAACGGGGCAATGGGGTTCTAAAGTAAAAGCGTGCAAAATTTGACGGATAAATTTTTAGTACGTGATCACGTACGGATATTTTACTAGAATTTTAAGTGTAAAAATTTGTCAAAGTTGATTATTTGGAACACGAACTCTTTTGTATTGGGCTAATTAACAACAAAATATACTGGCTTGACTGTTGGCATGCTCGAGTAATCATTTAATCGAACCCCTCACCCAATGAGAGTTTAGGGGCAATACCCGATGTTTATCGAATGTCCAGTAGGGGTTCGGATGTCGCGTCGTGATTGAGGTCAGACCGATGCTTCTTTATGGAATGCTATCTAAAGGGTTCTAGATGATATTGTGCTCAATGGAGCAGGATGATGTTCAAAGAGCAATAGCTTGGCCAAAATCTGTTGAGAGTAGAAATTGAACTTGATCTTACTCTATCACATATTGCAACAAATGTTTGAGGCTTTCTGTAAACCTCATGGCAAATCTAAAAAGGACATAGCAAAGTACTGTAGTAATAGGTTAGGAAAATCACTGTTCACAGTCATAATTCATATCATCCAGAATAATTCCCGATCAGATTTTTTGAAACCTCTATTGTTTTGGACCCATGGAGATCAGTAGGTTTGTCAATGAAAATGTGGTAGAGGAGGGCAATAGCTTGATCAAAATCTGCTAAGAGCAGAAATTGAACTTGATTTTGCTCTATCACCAATTGTCACCAATTGTCACCAATGTTTGAGGCTTCCTGGAAAGATTGTCGACTTGTGTGTTGGCTATGATCCAAAGGGTCGTAATAGTTGGAACATGCACGTTTAACCGTGTGCTTAATTATTGTGGATTGTGTTTTAATTATTGTTTATGTTTGTTGCATTGATATTATTATATGTGATGTACCCAAGACGAGGTAAGTTGTATATCGTGTACATTTAGGTTGCCTCCGAGACAAATTCATGTTCTAGTCGAGACCTAGGCTGTTAACTCGTTAAGATTTTTATTTCACCTCATTGTTATTAAATATTTTCATATTTGTTGTATGGAGAACTGTCACGTGCAATTTGGGGTCCCGATGGACCAAGACGCGGGCATACCTGGCGACATTTTTGGTTGGTCTCGTTGTTAGTGAAGTTTAGGTTAACCCTGACCCTATAGGTTTTTGAGATGGTTAGTAGGAAATGGCCATAAAAAGGCTTGTAATTATTAAACTTTCTAAGATTAACAGTTTATAAATGAAAGTGTTGTTTTTGGGAATGTTCGTTGTATTTTTACTATTACTATTGTTCGTTGTTTGACTAGATATTATTTATATTAAACGCTTCCACTTGAGTTTAATCAAAAGATTAAAGACTGGGTTGGCGATAAGTCTTGAAACATCGCAGTTTAATCGATCATTGACGAATGCTCATACATTCAGGGTTCAAGGCGTGACACTATATATCTCTAAAATAAATATTTCAATTAATCAACTTCTAGTCCATGCAACGCATGGGACTTCAACTAGTTTGATGATAAAGGTTTGTTGCCTCGTCATTTGACATTAGATTTTTGTAACTATGTTAATTCAGCACATGCAGAATATTTTATATTTGTTTATATTGATCATTAGGTTAATATCAAGAGGAAGTTTCATAAAAGGTTAGTGGTAGGGTTGGGACAGAGTTTAGCTTGAGGACGCTTAATAACTTAATTATAACTTTATCCAAAAGGCTTCATTGTTTAGGAAATTCGAGGTCCCGTCCCATGTGCATCGCATATGAATTTGGATCCACTTTTTACACGATTATAAATGTTTCTTGGTACCAGCAGCACTGGCCGAACGCATAAGCAACGGTACATGCTTTCATTTAGTCTCGTACAGCTGAACGAGTAATATAGTAATCATACCAAAAGAGAACGCAAAATCATTGCGTTTACCTTCCCCCACAACTTGCGTTTAATCAAAAGATTAAAGACTGGGCCGGCGATAAGTCCTGAAATGTCACAATTTAATCGATCATTAAGGAATGCTCACGTGTTCAGGATTCAAGCCGTGACACTATATATATCTAAAATAAATATTTCAATTAATCAACTTCTAGTCCATGCAACGCATGGGACTTCAACTAATTTGATGATAAAGGTTTGTTGCCTCGCCATTTGACATCATATTTTTGTAACTATGTTAATTCAGCACCTGCAGACTATTTTATATTTGTTTATATTGATCATTAGGTTAATATCAAGAGGAAGTTTCATAGAAGGTTAGTGGTAGGGTTGGGACAGAGTTTAGCTTGAGGACGCTTAATAACTTAATTATGACTTTATCCAAAAGGCCTCATTGTTTAGGAAATTCGAGGTCCCGTCCCATGTGCATCGCATATGAATTTGGATCCACTTTTTACACGATTATAAATGTTTCGTGGTACCAGCAGCACCGGCCGAACGCATAAGCAACGGCACATGCTTTCGTTTAGTCTCGTACAGCTGAACGAGTAATATAGTAATCATACCAAAAGAGAACGCAAAATCATTGCGTTTACCTGCCCCCACAACTTCCTCTCATTTACAAATTAAATATCCTAGCAATTAAGAGGCCTAAACAAGTTTCGACCCCGCTGCAAGATTCTCGACCTTTTCTTGTCTCTTTCCTTCCTTTTCATCCACTTACTCGCAATTGAGTTAAATTGTCAAAAAGAAAAAGTTGTGGACAGACACGAAAGGTAAAGTTATCCATGCGTCTATCCCTTTTGCTTCTTCCAACACATAATGGTGTCGGGCCACGCGTTCTCACTTTCCGTGCGTTTAGATGGGGGTTTCGCAAGGAATTGAATGGAAGCTTCGTGTGTTAAATATTTGAGCATGACTTAAATATAGCGACTCGCCTTCTATCTTTTATGCCTACGATAAAAGGACAATTAAGCGCATAAAATATTTGGCTGTAGTTGATTCCACCATATCTTGACTCAAGTCGCCTACTATTACTCACTGCCAATTTCATCGGCATTTTTTTAATCCCTTGCAATTAAAGTCTTATGGGGAGGATTGGCTTTCTTGTGGTGGGATTCCACCTTAACTTCGCTCTTACGTTTTAATCAAGCGTGTAAGAACTATGCCATATCTTGAATGAATCCAATTTGATCGTGCTTAGAGAGATAAAAATTCGATATGGACTTATAAGCAGTCCCATTTGGCTAATGGTAGTGATACTGTCCACTTTGATGGCCGCTCGCTCTCCTTGCACAGTTTTTTAAAATGCTTTATACTAATTTGAGCTTATGGGAGACTTATCTATCAAGATAATAGGCCTACACATGGACAATCATGAGTGAGAGACCTATTTGATACCCAACATCCCAAATAGCTATCTTTGTGATCACACTTAAAACGAAACTAATTGGTTCAAAGCTAGTTTTGTGATCACACTACCACCCCAAGCTTTGTTAACAATGGCTAGTGACCCTCGCACTATAAATGGCTACGGTTGCTGGCCCTTGTTTGCGTCATGCAGTTATGGCACCACACAAAAGAAAAATAAAAATTTACAAAAAAAAAAAAAGAAAATTGGAGAAAAACTAATGAATAGATTATAATTAAAGAAAAAGAAAAAGAAAAATGAGAGCCATAGAGAGTGCAACCCTCGGTAAAAGTTGTTTGAGGGTTTGGAGAGGGTGGAACTGCCCCCACTTCGTTGCTTTATCTCTTCTCCTTATAATGTCCATGAGCAGAGCTTGCAATTCTTTTTTTTTTTTTTTTTTTTTCTGTCCTTCATCCTCCTAACCATTTAAGTTGGATTGAACTTGAAAAATATTGAATCAAATAGTTTGATTTTTAGAATTTTATGTCGGTTTAATGAGCTTATTGAATATAAAATAATTTACCTCTTGTTAGGGAGGTAAACCAATTGAAGGGAGAAATCACGAGCTAGTCTAGTTTCTCATGAAAATGTAAGCTTTATTATTTTCTTCTTTTCCCCTCTCTCTTCAGGGTTCTAGAATATTTATACATATACAATCATCATTTTATCCCCTTTCGAAGATATTAACTTATACTGAAAAATGGAGAGGGCTAAACGTGAACCAAATTGCTTGCACGTATGGAGATATGTAAAAAAAAAAAAGTTTTATTTTGCTTTGGTATTGAGTATTTGATCTGATTTCTTAATACGAGGATGCTAATTTTAATCCCCGTCAGCCCTTTCTTTACTTCTAATTTTCCTCCTCCTCCTCCTCCTCCTCCTCCTCTTTATATCATTTTTCGCAATTGCCATATCCATTTCATCTTCCTTGAATCTTCATGACATTGCATTGGGAGTACTCAAGATCAATTCTCAAGTTCCTTTTCTTGATCATTACTCATTAGGTAAGATAAATAACAATCCAGATTATAATACCTAGACTCTTAGAATCACACAGCCAATGAAGTTCCTGTACCTTTCTTAGTGCTTGATCAAACGTTTTATATATTTCCTCGTGTATCCTTTTCTATTGACCTGTCTTATCGCTGTTATGATTAGTCAACTGAAGTCAATAATTCTTTTAGTTTTACGGATTCTTCTATTGCGAGTTTTGCCCCCATGTTAGTGGCCAGGAAAGAGGATATTTGTAGGCTCCTTCATGATGAAGTAAATGCAAGGAAATGAGAAGGTGAAATCAAGACACGAAGCTAGTAGTTAGCAAAGGCCTTGAAGGACCAATATCTTCCAATACAAGGTCGCATTCACGTGGCAAGAGATTTTATAAAATTGAAAGACTTGAGAATTGCTGAAAAGGAGGAATCAAATTTTGAAGTCTCTTAAGTATTTGTTAAGGTCTTCCCTACCGTATTTGACTATATTCAGGTAAATTCAGCTATGAAATCAAAGGTCTTTTACTTATTCTATTTGCTTATTCTATGTTATAGAATTCATTTGAATACGAGGAAGTGCTACTATATATATAGAGTATAGCTCAAGGTAGTTAAAGGGGGCTCGGCTGGAGTTAAAGCATCATTTTCATTGTTAGCAAATGAAAAATGACATTTTAAGAAGAAAAGCTAAACTAATGATTCTATATTCATAAGAAAATTGTGTTTTTTGTTGATAAATGAATGGTCACTTCGCAAAATTACACCATGTATCTCCAAAACAAATACTCAAAGAACTCAACTTCAGCCTGTTGCAACGCAGGGATTTCAACTAGTTTGATAATAATGGATTATTGTCTCGATGTTATGCATCATACTTTTGTTGCTACACAAATTCATCACCCGCAGATTATTATTTAAAAAAAAAAAATTGTTTACCTTGATCGTTATGTTACATAAAGAGGAAGTTTCATAGAAGGGAGCGGTAGGACCGGAAGGGACTTGGGCTTCGAGAGGTTTAATGGCTTTGATAATATTATCTCAACGTGAATTTTTCTTAAAGGGCCTCATTGTTTAAGAAGTTTGTCCTTGTGTGTTTGATTCCGTCACTATGTGGAGCACATATGAAGTTAATATCGTGATAGATTTGCATTTAACATGCGTGAATCATTTCATTAGATCGGGATCCATTGATGATAAATAAATTTGACAAAGGAAAAGGACCGCTTATCGGATCCATTATTGTTCTTGTGTTTTGTTTTTTCCCGATTCCACCAACTCCAGGCGGACGCAAAAGCAACTCTACATGCTTTTACTGTCTTTCTCGTGCAGCGGGATGAGCAATATAATAACCTCAACATGTCTTGCCTCAAGCAAGCTCACGGTCATTATCTGAAACATGGTTGCCCCTGCTATCGCTCTTCAGATTTCCAGCAAACAGCAAAATTAGTAAACGTCACATTTTAAGGCAACTTTTGCAAAAATTTATGGAATAGAATAGAGTTTGTATCATAAAAGCATCTCGAAATGATATACCCATTTATATCAAATTAATCACGTCACAAAAACTTTTGAATTAGAAAATTGGATTATGATATAAACCAGAACTTGGAGCAAGCATGCTATCCCACATACACGGCACTCTGCACTCTTGGCCTTAGAATAGGGACTATCTATTAGCCATCAAATTCTTATCTGAATTTTAGTTCATATCATAGAAAATTTATTGTTGTCACCGTTTTTCAGGTGACTGAGCTTCCGTTCTTTGCATGCAAAGTGCGCCTCGGTCATACTGGGGTCCAAGACGTTCTTTCACTTGGCCCGCTGAATGAGTTCGAAAGGTTTGAAGTTTTGATAATCTTGAAATTCTTTAAGTCTGCTGAAATTACACCAGAGGAACATGAAAGTTTTTAATTTCAGCCTTGGTTTGTTAACCTGTAAAGCTGGGTTGGAAGAGGCAAAGAAAGAGTTAGCAGAGAGTATTCAGAAGGGCGTTTCATTTATCAAGAAGTGAGCGGGTGGCCTCTTCATAGTTTCCGGTTATTTTCTACTCAGAATTGGTTCTTGGGAATAAAGTGGTCCAGACGTGGGAAGATATCGAAATTTATTCTGCATGGCTGACGTAGGAAAAAAAAAGTTTTTCTTTTCTTAAATGTAAGGTACTCAAATGGTAATTTGTGTAATAACAAGGTGGACGGATGTTTGTATATTATAGTTATATGTCCATCTTTCTCGTCTTCGTGTTTGCATCGGCCCTTTTCGACTTTCTCGTGCACCTGCACCTGTAGTGTTGCCTCGAAGTTGCACTTCAATTGAGCAATGCTGCTATAAGCAAATGATGGACAGAGGGAGCTGAATAAGCTGAAGCTCGTCTTTGGCGCTAGGCTTGAAGTCTGAGAGACTCAAGTGCAGCTTTTTGTGGCTTTATCCAGATGATTAAAGGGACAAACGAGCAGAGAGAACCATTACAGAGGCTCTTCTTGGTTAGTGGCCAGAGGGAGTTGAAATTATCAGCTGAACACGAGCAGAAGTTTGAGAATGATGCCTTTAGCAATTTCTCGCACCAAGTTCTCTCTACGTGGAGCATTCATGGTAAAAGATTGCCCATAGTAAAAGATGGTCTGCTTTAGGTTTGCTTTCTTTTATGAATAATAAATGATTTAAAAAATATTTTTCTAAAAATTATTGATCGTATAAATTGAAATACATTGAAATTATTAGTTAATGAATAATATTTTTATTGTTGATAACAATTTATATATAAACATGATCGTGGACAATGAAGATTTTTTCTATTAATTCATTTTGATAAATGATACAAATAATTATTTTTAAGAAAATATTTTTAAAATATTTATTTTTTCGAAACAAATAAAATTTTAATATTTTCTCAGAAGTTTCAAGGAGGTGTCTTTCTTCTTTTTTTTTTTTTTGGGTCGAATTTTTTCTTTTCACTTTGGAAAGTTCAAGTAAAATTTGTTCCCACAATGAAAGTAACCTTAGTCCCCGAAGGGGACAACTCAAATATATAAAATAAGGCTAAAAGAGTACGCCTCTCCGGCCTTATAAGGTCTGTTCCTGGAAGCCAGAGCCAAACCCTACGATGTCTTGACTTTCAAGCACTTTCTACTTTCGAGTTCTCACTCTCAGATCGGTCTCTCCCTTCTCTCCGGCGGCGCCTTTCGATCTTCCCCTCTCTAGTCTCGACTCAGTCGCTGTCTCATCTCCGTCGGCCGTCCATCAGCTTATCAGGTATTCTCTCTTTATATCGGTTTTGTTTTCGATTTCTTCGGTGGTTTGCCATAGCCAATCAATGGCTGCGAGTCGCGACTGAACATGCCGACCACCGTTTTTCTTTCCTTTATTTTTAAACTTCCCCCAATTGATGTCTCCCCTCAACCAAGCACATTGACAATTTTCGTCCCGCTCAATTCTGTCTCTAGTCTCGATTGTTTCGTGCGATGGCACCACCCAGCGACACATTGGGAATGGAGTTCGAGGTGTTCCTGAGTTTCAGGGGACCAAATACTCGGGACAACTTTACTAGTTGCCTCTATCATAACATGATTGAAAAAGGAATCCGCGTCTTCAAAGACAACGAAGAGCTCCGAGTCGGTGAGCAGATTGGTGGAAACCTTCTGCAAGCCCTTGATGACACTCAAATCTATATTCCCATCTTCTCTAAGGGCTTCGCTTCCAGTGTATGGTGCCTCCGTGAGGTTGCGCATATGGTAGATTGCACTTCAAAGCCGAATGGGAAGAAAGAGATCCTCCCCCTATTCTTTGATGTGAAGCCGGATGATGTCAAGCTCAGAACTGAATTGTACAGTAATGCCTTGTCCGAGCATGAGAAGAAGTATGAACCCGATGAGGTGAAGCGCTGGAAGGCTGCTCTTCGTGAGGTTGCAACTAGACTAGGTTGGAAGCGGGAAGGGAAAGAGTAAGTTTCCACAACTTATTCCAGCTATTAATTTTAATGTAATCCGAAAGGGAGGCAATTTTTCTTATAGATTTTAAAATATCTCATATTCAATTTATCTTGCAGTAACTATAATTTCTCTATATTATTGATACATAGTTGAAAAAATCTAATCCGAATGTGGAAGTCATTGTCAATTTATTGTTAAATGCTAAGTTAGCATCCTGTTTGGTTGTCAAACACCTAAAAACAAATTTAAATAGCAAAATAAATATCTTTCAACATTTTAGAAAAAGGTAAAGTAGGAACAACAAAAAGACAGATATTAACGCTTACTCCGTGTAGATCAAACAGACTGATTTTGTCCCACTAGCATACCAACTAAATATATATTTGATCATTCTCTAAATATTGCCTGTACATTGAAAAAACTAAAACTTATTTGATGAATAACAGTTTTCAACAAAGGACGATTTATCAATTTTATGTAGATAAGGAAGCAGCTGGATCCGGTCACATCTTCTCCACTATCATTAGAGAACCTATATAGACTGCTATGGATGGTGACTTTTATCTATAAATTCTCACGGTTAATCCATGTGTTTCAAAGGTGCTTTTTGCAAAAGGAGAAAAAAAAAAAACATTTCCATCATATTTAGTTGCAGTTACAGTGTCATTACATTACATTTTCTATAACTCCAATTTGTGGAGTATTTGGAAATTCTGATAATATTGCTCCTTTAAAACAAATGTTATTCATGAAACCAAACAGTGTAGAAGATTTACAGTTATAAATCAAATAACGTGATAGTGATTAAAACTCTGTTAAATCTCTAGACATTGACTAGTACATAGATGGTTATTAGAAGCCGCAATCTTTCATCACGCCCTCACTTTCTTCATAACTAGTCTGAAAATGGTGGAAGTTTATCGACAACGTCTATGCTGTACTTGGACATTTATCACGCATTAATTGGCTCTTTGCTTGCACTCATGTACACCTAACATAAGAATAATTTTCCCACAAAAAGAGGTCCAATTCTCTCTCTCTCTCTCTACACAAGATGTGGAGATGTTAAAGAATGGTGACGAGCCAAACTCAGCAGCTTCGTCAAGCAGTGTGACCTCCACTGCTACTTAATCTATAGAGAGAGAGAGAGAGAGAGAGAGAGAGAGAGAGAGAGGGAGGACCTGGAGACACGGCCTAAAGTGAACTTTCTTTATATAACATGAGTTAATTGATGCTGATATTGAATCTTCAACGAGCTAAAGGCCAAGTTACTAAAGTTTTTATTTTTTGTTTATTTAGTCTATGAATAAGTCGAAGGACAAAATAGTCATAAAAATATTTTAGAATCCTTTTCATCCTTTTCTCTTCCTCAATCAAACATGAAATGGCCTTGCTTTCCTTTGTAAGCATACAAACAACGTTAAAACCCAATCATTCCTTTCTGTTGTTTACCCTCCTGCCGTCAGTATCCATATCATTTCCACTTCCTCTTAATCATTGCATCGAACTGATTCTAGGCAGCAGCCACAGCAGCTAATTTGAGCACTCTATGTTTTAGATAATTATCATTGTAATTTGAGATTGTTGCTTTTTAATGGATTCAAATTTGTATTTGAATAACTGTCACGGTTTGTAAACCGGTTCGTAATATGTTTACCTTATCTTATTCAAATTGTATATGCTTGAAATTTAGGAATAATATGTTGTCATTATTTTCTCAATCTAAAATGTCTAGCAGGTATGGGGAGCTTATAGAATTAATTGTTCGGGAGGTTCAACTTAAGCTAAAAGTGAAGAACAGATCTCTTCCTAACCATCTAGTTGAAGTGGATGATCAACAGGATATAGAAGAATTGTTGGATGCTCACTTTGATGGAGTGCGTTTTGTTATAATACACGGGACTGGTGGCATTGGTAAATCAACTCTTGCTAAGGTTATCTTCAACCGATTCTTGTCTGAATTCAATTACTCTAGCTTCCTTGAAGATGTCCAACATCATGGTCTTTTAGAAGTGCAAAAGAAACTGTTATCCGATATACTAGGCTCAAGCTCTACTGATGGAATCCATGACACCAACGATGGGATCAATTGCATAAGAAGAGGACTTAGCGACAAGAGAGTTTTGGTTGTTATTGATAATGTGGACGAAAAGAGACAACTCGAGACCCTCGCGGGGAGCTGCGATTGGTTTGGTTCCAGAAGTAGGATCATGGTCACAGTTAGGGACATACGCGCAGTACTAAATGAGGACAAACAAATGCGACCCAGCAATTACTTGGCCCACTCAGTAAATGAGATGCCTTTTTATCAAGCAATTCAGCTTTTCAGTAAACACGCATTTAGAAGCGATACTCCTCCTGAGAATTGCTACGATTTCTCAAAAGAAGTTGTTTCAAGCATAGGAAGGCTTCCTTTGACTCTAGAAGTCGTGGGTTCTCTTTTCGCCCGCATGAACAAATCAGAGTGGCATGAGACATTGAAGGACTTAAAGCAAGTCCCGCCTAGTGATGTCCGAAAATCACTAATGCTAAGTATCAACAAATTGGACGCCAAAGAAAAAGCCATATTCCTAGACATAGCATGTTTTTGCATCAAGGAGGATAAGACTTATGCGGACTACATGTGGTGTAGTAGCGGCTATTCTCCACGTAGTGCGATTGATGTTCTTCTCCTCATGTCATTGATAAAGATCGATGAGAACAATTCTTTCTGGATGCATGATGAAGTTCGAGATATAGGAAGGTACATTGTCATGGCAGAGAATTTTGAAGATGCTGAAAAGCGCCGCTGGGTGCAAATTGATGAGAATACTCAAGTCATACTGAGGAGCAAAGAGGTGAAATTTATTTAGAGTAGAAGATATAATAAATCCAGCAAAATCTCTGTTCATGTTCCTTAAATTGAGAATGTCGGTTGATGGCCTGCTTTGTTTTCTAACTTATAGATAAATACAAAGCAACTCTATATAAACATCTAAGGTATATGTTTTCAGCCTTACCCATGTGAAACGAGAAGAAAGTTAACGCTCCATTTGGTTAGTTGTAATTTTTCATTTCTTGTTTTGGTAAGAATAAAATGAGTTCTTTGCTTCCTTGAAAAGGTGCTTAGTCTATGGAAAGACAAAGGAATCAACACCAAATAGACATTTTGAACATGCTTGGTTTGTCTTATTTTCAAGTTAAGAAGAAGAACACTAATTATCTTGTTACAACATGCGTTTGATTAAATTAGTTTGGAGTCGAAGAAGAACTTTTGATATTGTCGCATACTCATCTTTCTTTTCTACTGCTGCTGGCAGGAAAAAGGAGCTATACGAGCACTCAGTTTGGATATCAATCATGACTTCAAACCTGAAGAACTAGCATATTTGCCAAAGCTGAGGTTCCTTGGAGGGGAAAATCTGAATTTTATGGGCGACTTCAAAAATGTTTGTCCTAATCTAAGATGGCTTTCTTGGCATTTATGCCCGCCGGATTTTTTAGCGACAAATCTTCATCTAGGGAAATTGGTCGTGCTCAACCTTTCGATGAGCAACATCACTGACGACTGGGGTGGATGGAGGCATATCAAGGTACCAACACACCTCACTCATGTTCGCTTCAAATTCTATCAATTGATCTTTATAATCTCAATACTTTTTGTCGGCATGTAATCCGCCTTGTTTTTCCATTGCAGATGGCAAAAAACTTGAAAATTCTAGATTTGACAAGCTGCTATCTTTTAACCAAAACACCTAATTTTTCAGAGTTTGGCCAACTGGAAAAATTGATTCTCAAATATTGTTTTAAGTTGTCTATGATTGATAGCTCAATCGGTAACCTAAAACTGCTAAATACTTTGAATATCGATGGATGTAAATCCCTTGAAGAGTTGCCCGAAGAAATCGGTTCTCTAGAATACTTGTCGGAGATTATTATGCCCACTTATGGCATACTGTCCAAGCTTCCCGAGACACTAGGCAATCTAAAATCTTTGACCAAGTTTGAAATTATGCATCATACAAAAATTAACCAAATTCCTTACTCTATTGGAAGGTTGAATCTCACGCATTTGGTTTTGTGTTCTTGCTACAATCTATATGAGCTTCCAGAATCTATGGGCGAACTAAAATCATTGGTTGAGTTGGATTTAAAATCTTTGAAAATTTCAGTCCTCCCTGATTCCATTGGAAGGTTAAAGATTCTCAAGAAATTGGTTTTATTTGATTGTAATAATCTATATGAGCTTCCGGACTCTATTGGTGAACTAGAATCATTGGTTAAGTTGGATTTAAAATTTTCGGGGATAACTGTTCTTCCTGATTCCATTGAAAGGTTAAAGAATCTCAAGCATTTGCTTTTATCTAATTGCAAGAATCTATATAAGCTTCCGGGTTCTATCGGGAAAATACAGTCATTGATTGAGTTGGATTTAAAATCATCGGGGATTTCTAATCTCCCAAATTCCATTGGAAGGTTAACGAGTTTCACATATTTGTTTTTTTATGGATGCGAAAATCTACTTGAGCTTCCGGACTCTATTGGGGGACTAGAATCATTGGTTGAGTTGGATTTAAAATTTTCAGGGATATATGTTCTCCCTGATTCCATTGGAAGATTAAAAAATCTTCAGCGTTTGCATTTATCTAAATGTAGGAATGTACATGAGCTTCCGGACACTATCGAGGAACTAGAATCATTGATTGAGTTGCATTTAACATTCTCGGAGATCTCTATTCTCACTAATTCCATTGGAAGGTTAACGAGTTTAACGCATTTGTCTTTTTCTGGATGCAAGAAACTACTTAAACTTCCAGACTCTATTGGAGAACTGGGAGCATTGGTCGAGTTAGATTTAAAAGTCTCGGGGATCTCCATTCTCCCTGATTCCATTGGAAGATTAAAGAATCTTGAGCGTTTGCATTTATCTGAATGCAAGAATCTACATGAGCTTCCGGACTCTATCGGGGAACTAAAATCATTGAGTGAGTTGGATTTAAAATTCTCGGGGCTCTCTATTCTTCCTAATTCCCTTGGAAAGTTAACGAGCTTTACGTATTTGTCTTTTTATGGATGCGAAAATCTACATGAGCTTCCGGACACTATTGGGGAATTAGAATCATTGGTTAAGTTGGATTTAAAACTTTCAGGGATATCTGTTCTCCCTAATTCCATTGGAAGACTAAAGAATATTGAGCATTTGCATTTATCTGAATGCAAGAATCTACATGAGCTTCCAGACTCTATCGGGGAACTAGAATCATTGATTGAGTTGGATTTAAAATTCTCGGGGATTTCTATACTCCCTAAATCCATTGGAAGGTTAATGAATTTCACGTATTTGTCTTTTTCTAGATGCAAAAATCTACTTAAACTTCCAGACTCTATTGGAGAACTAGAAGCATTGGTCGAGTTAGATTTAAAACTCTCGGGGATCTCCATTCTCCCTGATTCCATTGGAAGATTAAAGAATCTTGAGTGTTTGCATTTATCTGAATGCAAGAATCTACATGAGCTTCCGGACTCTATGGGGGAACTAGAATCATTGATTGAGTTAGATTTAAAATTCTCGGGGATCTCTATTCTCCCTAATTCCATTGGAAGGTTAACGAGTTTCACACATTTGTCTTTTTCTGGATGCAAGAATCTACTTAAACTTCCAGACTCTATTGGAGAACTAGAAGCATTGGTTGAGTTAGATTTAAAACTCTCGGGGATCTCCATTCTCCCTGATTCCATTGGAAGATTAAAGAATCTTGAGCGTTTGCATTTATCTGAATGCAAGAATCTACATGAGCTTCCGGACTCTATCGGGGAACTAGAATCATTGATTGAGTTAGATTTAAAATTCTCGGGGATCTCTATTCTCCCTAATTCCATTGGAAGGTTAACGAGTTTCGCACATTTGTCTTTTTCTGGATGCAAGAATCTACTTAAACTTCCAGACTCTATCGGTGAACTGGAAGCATTGGTAGAGTTAGATTTAAAACTCTCCGGGATCTCTATTCTCCCTGATTCCATTGGAAGATTAAAGAATCTTGAGCGTTTGCATTTATCTGAGTGTAAGAATCTACATGAGCTTCCAGACTCTATCGGGGAACTAGAATCATTGATTGAGTTTGATTTAAAATTATCAGGCATCTCTATTTTGCCTAATTCCATTGGAAGGTTAATGAGTTCCACGCATTTGTCTTTTTCTGGATGCAAGAATCTACTTAAACTTCCAGACTCTATCGGAGAACTAGAAGCACTGGTGGAGTTAGATTTAAAACTCTCGAGGATCTCCATTCTCCCTAATTCAATTGGAAGATTAAAGAATCTTGAGCGTTTGCATTTATCTGAATGCAAGAATCTACATGAGCTTCCAAACTCTATCGGGGAACTAGAATCATTAATTGAGTTGGATTTAAAATTTTCGGGAATCTCTATTCTCCCTAATTCCATTGGAGAGTTAATGTGTTTAACACATTTGTCATTTTCTAGATGTAAGAATCTACGTAAACTTCCAAACTCTATCGTAGAACTTGAAACATTGGTCGAGTTAGATTTAAAACTCTCGGGGATCACCATTCTCCCTGATTCCATTGGAAGATTAAAGAATCTTGAGCGTTTACATTTATCTAATTGCAAGAATCTACATGAACTTCCAGACTCTATCGGGGAACTAAAATCATTGATTGAGTTGAATTTAAAATTCTCGGGGATCTCTATTCTCCCTCATTCCATTGGAAGGTTAAGGAGTTTCACGCATTTGTCATTTTTTGGATGCAAGAATCTACTTAAACTTCCAGACTCTATTGGAGAACTGGAAGCATTGGTCGAGTTAGATTTAGAATTCTCGGGGATCTCCATTCTCCCTAATTCCATTGGAAGATTAAAGAATCTTGAGCGTTTGCATCTATTTAAATGCAATAATCTACATGAGCTTCCGGACTCTATCGGGGAACTACAATCATTGATTGAGTTGGATTTAAAATTATTAGGGATCTCTTTTCTCCCTAATTCCATTGGAAGGTTCACGAATTTCACGCATTTGTCTTTGTATGCATGCGAAAATCTATTCGAACTTCCGGACTCTATTGGAGAACTAGAATTATTGGTTGAGTTAGATTTAAAACTTTCAGGGATATCTGTTCTCCCTGGTTCTATTGGAAGATTAAAGAATCTTAAGTATTTGGAATTATCTGAATGCAAGAATTTACATGAGCTTCCGAACTCTATCGGGGAACTAGAATCATTGATTGAGTTGGATTTAAAATTCTCGGGGATCCATATTCTCCCTCATTCCATTGCAAGGTTAATGAGTCTCACGCATTTATCTTTTTCTGGATGCAAGAATTTACATGAGCTTCCGGATTCTATCGGAGAACTAGAATCATTGATTAAGTTGGATTTAAAATTCTCGGGGATCTCCATTCTCCCTGATTCCATTGGAAGATTAAAGAATCTTGAACGTTTGCATTTAGATAAGAATCTACATGAGCTTCCTGACTCTATCGGGGAACTAGAATCATTGATTGAGTTGGATTTAAAATTCTCGGGGATCTCTATTCTCCCTAATTCCATTGGAAGGTTAACGAATTTCACGCATTTGTCTTTGTATGCATGCGAAAATCTATTCGAACTTCCGGACTCTATTGGAGAACTAGAATTATTGGTTGAGTTGGATTTAAATCTTTCAGGGATAATTGTTCTCCCTGATTCCATTGGAAGATTAAAGAATCTTCAGCGTTTGCATTTATCTAAATGTAAGAATCTACGTGAACTTCCGGACTCTATCGGGGAACTAGAATCATTGGGTGAGTTGGATTTAAAATTCTCGGGGATTTCTATTCTCCCTAATTCCATTGGAAGGTTAATGAGTTTCACGCATTTATCTTTTTCTGGATGCAAGAATCTACTCAAACTTCCATACTCTATTGGAGAACTCGAAGCATTGGTGGAGTTAGATTTAAAACTCTCGGAGATCTCCATTCTCCCTGATTCCATCGGAAGATTAAAAAATCTTGAGCGTTTGCATTTATCTGAATGCAAGAATTTACATGAGCTTCCGGATTCTATCGGGGAACTAGAATCATTGATTAAGTTGGATTTAAAATTTTCGGGGATCTCTATTCTCCCTAATTCCATTGGAAGGTTAATGAGTTTAACACATTTGTTTTTCTCTGGATGCAAGAATGTACTTAAACTTCCAGACTCCATTAGAGAACTAGAAGCACTAGTAGAGTTAGATTTAAAACTCTCGGAGATCTCCAATATCCCTGATTCCATTGGAAAATTAAAAAAATCTTAAGCGTTTGCATTTATCGGAATGCAAGAATCTACATGAGCTTCCAGACTCTATTGGGGAACTAGAATCATTGATTGAGTTGGATTTAAAATTCTCCGGGATCTCTATTCTCCCTTATTCCATTGGAAGGTTAACAAGTTTCACGTATTTATCTTTTTATGGATGCGAATATTTACTTCAGCTTCCGGACTCTATTGGGGAGCTAGAATCATTGGTTGAGTTGAATTTACAACTTTCAGGGATATCTGTTCTCCCTCACTCCATTGGAAAATTAAAGAATCTTAAGCGTTTGCATTTATCTAAATGTAAGAATCTACGTGAGCTTCCAGACTCTATCGGGGAACTAGAATCATTGGGTGAGTTGGATTTAAAATTCTCGGGAATTTCTATTCTCCCTAATTCCATTGGAAGGTTAATGAGTTTCACACATTTGTCTTTTTCTGGATGCAAGAATCTATTTAAACTTCCAGACTCTATTGGAGAATTGGAAGCATTGGTGGAGTTAGATTTAAAACGCTCGGAGATCTCCATTCTCCCTAATTCTATTGGAAGATTAAAAAATCTTGAGCGTTTGCATTTATCTGAATGCAAGAATTTACATGCGCTTCCGGACTCTATTGGGGAACTAAAATCATTAATTGAGTTGGATTTAAAATTCTCGGGGATCTCTATTCTCCCTAATTCCATTGGAAGGTTAATGAGTTTCACGCATTTGTCTTTTTCTAGATGCAAGAATCTACTTAAACTTCCAGACTCTATTGGAGAACTGGAGGCATTGGTGGAGTTAGATTTAAAACTCTCAGGGATCTCCATTCTCCCTGATTCCATTGGAAGATTAAAGAATCTTGAGCGTTTGCATTTATCTCAATGCAAGAAACTACATGAGCTTCCGGACTCTATCGGGGAACTCGAATCATTGATTAAGTTGGATTTAAAATTCTCAGGGATCTCTATTCTCCCTAATTACATTGGAAGGTTAACGAGTTTCACGTATTTGTCTTTTTATGGATGCGAAAATCTACTTGAGCTTCCGGACTCTATTGGTGAGCTAGAGTCATTGGTTGTGTTGAATTTAAAACTTTCAGGGATATCTGTTCTCCCTGGTTCCATTGGAAGATTAAAGAATCTTAAGCGTTTGTATTTATCTAAATGTAAGAATCTACATGAGCTTCCGGACTCTATCGGGGAACTAGAATCATTGATTGAGTTGGATTTAAAATTCTCGGGGATCTCTATTCTCCCTAATTCCATTGGAAGGTTAAAGAGTTTCGTCCATTTGTCTTTTTCTGGATGCAAGAATCTACTTAAACTTCCAGACTCTATTGGAGAACTGGAAGCATTGGTGGAGTTAGATTTAAAACTCTTGGAGATCTCCATTCTTCCTAATTCCATTGGAAGATTAAAAAATCTTCAGCGTTTGCAATTATCTGAATGCAAGAATCTACATGAGCTTCCGGACTCTATCGGGGAACTAGAATCATTGATTGAGTTAGATTTAAAATTCTCGGGGATCTCTATTCTCCCTAATTCCATTGGAAAGTTAATGAGTTTCACACATTTATCTTTTTCCGGATGCAAGAATCTACTTAAACTTCCAGACTCCATTGGAGAACTGGAAGCATTGGTGAAGTTAGATTTAAAACTCTCGGGGATCTCTATTCTCCCTAATTCCATTGGAAGATTAAAGAATCTTGAGCGTTTGCATTTATCTGAATGCAAGAATCTACATGAGCTTCCGGACTGTATAGGGGAACTAGAATCATTGATTGAGTTGGATTTAAAATTCTCGGGAATCTCTATTCTCCCTAATTCCATTGGAAGGTTAACGAGTTTAACGTATTTATCTTTTTATGGATGCGGAAATCTAGTTGAGCTTCCGGACTCTATTGGGGAGCTAGAATCATTGGTTGAGTTGGATTTAAAACTTTCAGGGATATCTATTCTCCCTGATTCCATTGGAAGATTAAAGAATCTTCAACGTTTGCATTTATCTAAATGCAAGAATCTACATGAGCTTCCGGACTCTATCGGGAACTAGGATCGTTGATTGAGTTGGATGTAAAATTCTCGGGGATCTCTATTCTCCCTAATTCCATTGGAAGGTTAATGAGTTTCACGCATTTGTCTTTTTCTGGATGCAAGAATCTACTTAAACTTCCGCACTGTTGGAGAACCTGGAAGCATTGGTGGAGTTAGATTTAAAACTCTCGGAGATCTCTATTCTCCCTAATTCCATTGGAAGATTAAAAAATCTTGAGCGTTTGCATTTATCTGAATGCAAGAATCTACATGAGATTCCGGACTCTATCGGGGAACTAGAATCATTGATTGAGTTGGATTTAAAATTTTCGGGGAACTCTATTCTCCCTAATTCCATTGGAAGATTAACGAGTTTAACGTATTTGGCTTGTTGTGGATGCAAGAATTTACTTGAGCTTCCGGACTCTATTGTGGAATTAGAATCATTGGTAGGGTTGGATTTAAAACTTTCAGGGATATCTGTTCTCCCTGATTCCATTGGAAGATTAAAGAATCTTGAGCGTTTGCATTTATCTGAATGCAAGAATTTACATGAGCTTCCAAACTCTATCGGGGAACTAGAATCATTGATTGAGTTGGATTTAAAATGTTCAGTGATCTCTATTCTCCTTAATTCCATTGGAAGGTTAAAAAGTTTAACGTATTTGTCTTTTTATGGATGCGGAAATCTACTTGAGCTTCCGGACTCTATTGGGGAGCTAAAATCATTGGTTGAGTTGAATTTAAAACTTTCCGGGATATCTGTTCTCTCTGATTCCATTGGAAGATTAAAGAATCTTCAGCGTTTTGCATTTATCTAAATGTATGAATCTATATGAGCTTCCGGACTCTATCGGGGAACTAGAATCGTTGATTGAGTTGGATGTAAAATTCTCGGGGATCTCTATTCTCCCTAATTCCATTGGAAGATTAAAGAGTTTAACATATTTGGCTTGTTGTGGATGCAAGAATTTACTTGAGCTTCCGGACTCTATTGGGGAATTAGAATCATTGGTAGGGTTGGATTTAAAACTTTCAGGGATATCTGTTCTCCCTGATTCCATTGGAAAATTAAAGAATCTTGAGCGTTTGCATTTATCTGAATGCAAGAATTTACATGAGCTTCCGGACTCTATCGGGGAACTAGAATCATTGATTGAGTTGGATTTAAAATTTTCACTGATCTCTATTCTCCCTAATTCCATTGGAAGGTTAATGACTTTAACGCATTTGTCTTTTTCTGGATGCAAGAATTTACTTAAACTTCCAGACTCTATTGGAGAATTGGAAGCATTGGTGGAGTTAGATTTAAAACTCTCGGAGATCTCCATTCTCCCTGATTCCATTGGAAAATTAAAGAATCTCAAAAATTTGATTCTAACTGAATGCAAAAATTTACAAGAGCTACCAGACTCTATTTGGGAACTAGAATCATTTGTCAAATTGGATTTAAAATGCTCAGGAATCTCCAATTTCCTTGATTCCATTGGAAGGTTAACGAATTTCACGCATTTGTCTTTTTCTGGATGTGAGAATGTACTTGAACTTCCAAACTCTCTCGGGAAGTTAGATGAGTTGGATTTAAAACACTTGGGGAGCTCCGTTCTCCCTAATTCCATTGGAATGTTAAAGAATCTTAAACATTTGCTTTTATTTGAATGCAAGAATCCACATGAGCTTTTGGACTTCACGGGGGAACCTGAATCATTGATTGAGTTGGATTTAAAACTCTCGAGGTCTACTTTCCCTGATTCCAATAAAAGGTTAACGAATTTGTCCCATATGTCTTGTTCTATAGGCGATAGTATAATTGAGCTTGTGCGCTCTATTGGAGAACCAAAATCATTGGTCAAGTTGGATTTAAAACTTCCACAAATCTCCGTTCTCCTTGCTTCCATTGAAAAGTTTACGAATTTAACACATTTGTCTTTTTCAAGATGCATTTATCTACATGAGCTTCCAAACTCTATTGGGCAAGTGGAATTATTGGTCGAGTTGGATTTGAAATTCTCGATGATCTCCTCTCTCCCTGATTCTATTGGAAACCTGAAAAGACTAAAAGTCTTAAAGGTGGCATACACAAAGATACGCACGATACCTTGTGCTCTTGGAGGGGTGGCGACACTTGAAGAGCTTGATGCCTCGTTTTGTCCGCATCTTGGGGAGGAAATCCCGTGGGAAATGTGGAGCCTCACTCGTTTGAGGATCTTGGACTTAGATGGGAGCCCAATCTCTATAGTGCCGAGAAGGATCAATGGTTTCTCTAGTCTCGAAACACTTAAAATTGCAAGCCACCGGCTTTCCCCTTTGCCAAAGCTTCCCTCGAGTTTGAAATTCCTTGCAGTTGTAACTGCTCAATTCCCTATTCTTCCTGACCTCTCGAGCCTAGTTCATTTACATCATCTCGAAGTGCGTAAAGAACGATGTATGACACTTTGGATCCCAAAGGAGGTTACCTCACCTTGGAAGGACATGTCCATTAATCGGCTTCCATTTAGCTTATCAACCTTGAAACTTCACTCTATCCCGCAATTGCCGTATATTTCTGACTTGCAAAGCTTGTCGATTCTCTCTATCAGTGAATGTTTAACGCCATGCTTGCCCAATGTTTCACACTTGAAGAGGCTACAAGAGTTACGGCTCAATGACTTCCCCGAACTGGCAGAGATTCCAGGTTTGGGAGAGCTGGAAACACTAAAGTTTTTACACATTTCCATGTGTGATTTGATCAAACAATTGCCTAACTTGTCAAAGTTGAAAAATCTACTGCGTCTTGAGCTAAAACACTGTGCAAAGTTAAGAGCTGTCGAAGGCTTGAAAGAGTTGAATTTTTTGGAGTATGCAGAGATTAGAAATTGCATGTCCCTAGAAATGTTACCTAATATGCCGACATCCACCAAACTAGAGATAGATTGGATGCCGCCAGAACCTATAGAACACACCATTCGGGCGGCCAAGCGATTGCGACTTTCGTTGGACTAGTATGAAAGGTGGGCAATTATAGCCTTGTTGAAATTCCCAGGTTCCTTTTGATTACAGTGAAGAAACAGTAGTTTTCATATCAGCTCTCATTTGCTAACCCTGCAGAGCTGGCTTGGAATAAAGGCTAGGAAAGAGTTGTCCGAGTATTCAGAGTTTTGAAGCCCTGCACGTGGAATAAGAACCAAATTTGCGGCCTCGCATGTGGAATAAAGCCAAATTTGCATCACCCATTCACCACCGACATGAACTAATCCAGGTGTCCTCATGTCACTTCTTGTGCCATCTATTATATTTCTTGATGATGTTAAAGTGATGTTTGCTTTCTCATATTGAATTATCGTGATGCATGAAGTTGTTGTGCTTGAAGAATGGATAATATGTATGGCTTTACAAGTATTCAATACCAATTTGTGTGACGTCAGGCGCATTAGCCACCATGTCATGTCTTAGTGTTTGTGGCTTTACCAATGAAAGACTAAAACTATTCCAACTTGTCATCCATCACACATTTGCTGAACAACAAGTACTTCTGCAATTACCAAATCCACTTATTGAATTTGTGATTCCACATGGCCAACGAGTTGAATCAGCTATTAAGGACTTATTTTACATTAATGTTCAAAACAACACATATTGATGATTTACTTTGAAGTGATAATTTAGTTACTCAGAATTGATCGGGCTGAGATGACATGTTTACTATCAAAGCAAAAATTGTTTGTTTGAGTCCACTAATGATTAAAGAAAATAGTAAATCATCAATGTGAAATTGATAAGCTTATGAAAAGGTCAAACTAAAAAAAAGGAATTGCTTGCCCTGATCCGAACATATTTGCCATTTGAGCTGATGGCGAACTAGATTTAGGTGGGCCAGGCCACAAAGCCGATGATCACCTGTATGCATGATCACCCTGTTGAGTCTCATTATATTGGAAAGGTAAAATTAGTTTGCTGCGCAAAAACATATTCAAAATGTTACATGACCAGCGCCGACAAAAACAAAGGTCTTTGCAAAGAGTATTGTGAAATTGGCAGATGTCTGAAAAGTTAAAAGTTTAGACCGTGGACGGTTTTATCAGAGTATGACCTTAAATTCCAAGTGCGCATGTTTTTTGTTATCCTCTCGTCCGGCAGTTCAGTATTAAGATTCTGCCTCTCCTAATCTACATAAGCGTATTTCACCTTGTATAGCGCGCTCTGTTGTCTCAAACGCCAGATCATGCGTAACTGCAATCAATAACTTGCTCCAAGGGCATCTTGTATGGGATCATGTGCAAGGTCTAGAAGCTGAGTTAATAAAATCAGGCTATCTGCAAGTCTAGCAATAGAGTCCGAAGCCCCGTATAATTGATTGTTTTGGCTGAAATAATCACGTAACTGCTAGTATGTATTAGGGAGTGTTGTTGGTTCTCTTCTTATGATCATGAGGTCGTTTATGGACATAAATACTCGGTATTAATGCTTAGGCAGCAAAACCGAGCAAGAAGCGAGTTTTGAGACAATGCCATGAAAGCCGACGACTGTCGTCCTTTCCCTGGATAACCTAGATGTTTGCTAAAGTATCTCATCAGATTTCTGATCTAGTATGTTCCTTGCAGGCAGAAGTATTGAGTCTTGATCCTGAAGAAATCAATGTTCCATTTGTTGCGGGTCCTGTAGGAGCGATGGCTTTACTCTTTACCTCTTTTCTCTCAGGTTTGTGGTGCATTCTTCCTAATAAGAACTTATATGTCTGACAGGGATGTTGTTAAAATTGCACTTTTCTATAAGATGATAAATGTCGGTTGGCATTCGCATTTAATAAATCAAACGACCTTTTCTTCGCTTCTCAAGAAATTGATCACCTACAGTGACATCTCGCATCCAAAATGATGGGACAGTAACTGTTGAAGTAAATAACATTCTATTTTCTATGGATTTATGCATTAATATCACGTTCCGGTTAGTTTCTCCAGTTTTGGGTTTCCAGGTTGTAAAATAGTGCTTTAGCTGTTCTAGTTATGCTAATTTTGAAACAGGTTTTGACAAGCTTCGGAGTACTGAGGCCACCTAAGGAGGATGCTAATTTTGAAACACGTTTTGACAAGTTTCGGAGTATTGAGGCCACCTAAGGAGGATACAGTTAAAAGCAAGTAATTCATTTTCCACATGACTGCATGTTTAATCATGTTAGAGTGTCTGAATTCTATAAATTCACAAGCCATTTTGAAGATTTACTGTGCTGAGAATTTTTTTTAAGAATTTTCTTGATATGGGCTACATTAATTGAGACTGTAATTAATCGTTCTTACGGAGTTGATCTAATAAAGTAGGATATGAAGTTTCTTAACAGTCGAATATGGGCCTGGCTTGTGTGGGACGAGTTGGGCCCGGCTCGTGATGAGAGGGCCCGTCCAAAACTCTATAAATAGCGCTAAGGTCCCTCCTCTAGCCCTCACTCTTCCAAAATTCTCTCTCGACTCACATAAGGCAAGCTGTGAGTGGCGGTCTCATCGCGCCAGAAACCGAGGATCATAGAGGAGAAGATCTTCAGCATCAAATGCTAGGATTTGTGTCGTTTTGCTCCAAGAACTATGAATTCAAAATCAGGTACACAAATCTTCGTCTTCTCCTTCAAGATGTTCAATTTTCTAGCTATGTCGATCTTGGGAAGCCGTTTAGACGGCCTACACTTTTTTTTATAAGAATGATGAGATTTCTGCAAGAATCACATCCTAGGTCCATGTGGGCATATAACTTTTGCCGGTCAACTTTATGGCTTTGTCTATGCACTGAAATGAACATAAGAGAGCTTTTTATTATTTCTACTTGCAGAGGTCAAGGTATTTAATTTATTAATGGCAGCTTTGAAAACCTATTCACTACAACTACCCGAGAAAAAGTCTTAATAAAGATCTTTGTCTGAATTAATAGGACACCTCGCGTGTGGAAGTGTGTACAAGGTGATTACTTTGTCTTGGGCTATGGGCAAAAGCAACCGCTGTGGAGTATATCTCAGTTTCTGATTATCTCGTCTGGTCCTCATTAGGAAAACAAAGGAAGGAAACAGAAAGAACGTAGAAACAGAGCACCATACATCTTTTGTTGTTACAGCTAAGAGAATGACTTGCATTTTGATGATAAGTGGAGTAGCCCGTGCAGTGACACCATCGTTAAATATATCAGCTTTTCTTGAAAGTGATTGTTGGTGTCTACTTGAAACTAAATGTTTTCTGCATCTATTTCCACAAAGAAATTATGACATGATGTTTTAGTCTTCACTTCCCTGCTTCCTTAGATTGTGTCGTGAAGCCAACTGAATTGTATACATCTGTGCTTTGATAACTTTCAGGCTAAAGCTGGAGCTGGCTCTGCAACTCCCTCAACGGTATGTCCTTTTTTTGGCCCGTGAGTTGTAGTCTGATCTCTTTCATGAGTAGGAAATCTGATGGCTCTTTGATATGCTAACTCTTTCACAAGCTCAAATAATGTGAAAATGAAATAGCAGGCATATGCCGCTGTGAAGTTTGCCAACGTGTTGGCATTGTCAGAGTGTGCACTTTGCTTCTCAGGTTTGGTGCCTTAAAAAAACTTACCGAGATCCTATCCTTTTACTTCTCTCGAATACAAACTAAAATGACCAATGATTTTCTTTATTGTTATCCCTATTTTTTCAGGGGAAAGAGCTTCCATTCTTTGCATCTAAAGTCGCCTTGGCCGTACTGGGGCCAAGGAGGTTCTTCTCATTGGCTTGCTGAATGAGTATGAAATATCTAGAGTTTTAATAATCTAGAAATTGTTTAGGTCTGCTTTGATTACATCAAAGAAAGATTAAGTTTTCTAATTTCAGCCATTGTTTGTTAACCTGTAGATGGCTTTAAAAGGGCAAAGAAAGAGCTAGCAGCCAGCATTCAGAAGGGCATTTCATTAATCAAGAAGTGAGCAGGTTAAGGACGTGGCTTTTACCAAGGAAAAAGACGTCTCTGCTTTCATAGTTTCTGGCTATTTTCTACTCAAAATTGGTGACTTAGGAATAAGTGGTTCAAACCAAACAAGATATCCAAGTTTATTTTGCCTACATGGCATAGAAAACACAAAGGTTTTTCTTTTCTCGCATGCAGTGTACTCAAATGTTGGTCTGTGTAATAACGTGGTGGACTGATGTTGGTGTATATCATTGTACTATGTCCACCTTTCTCGTGTTTCCAACTTTGAGACGCACCCGTAATGTCTCCTCCAAGTAGCACTATCAGTTGTGCAACGCTGCAGTAAGCAAATGGTAGACAGAGGGTGCTGCGCTGGGCTTGCAGTTTAAGAGACCCGATCTCAGCTTCTTGTGGCTTTATCCAGAAGCTGTGACGGACAAATGAGCAAGAGAACCATCATAGAGGCTCTTCTTCGGTGTCGGGCAGGGGGGAGTTTGGGAATTTTTCAATCTGTAGATGCGTCTATCGCCAGCAGCAATTCTCACGCCAAGTTTTTACACCCACGGAGAGGACAACTCGCATCCGTAACGTATTGCCAAGAGAGTAAAACCAGTTTAACCAGTTTGGAACCGGTTTCGAAGTCAGTTTCTTTGGTAAACTCGGTTTTGAACCGGTTTCGAAATCGGTTCTCAGGTAAACTCAATCCAAACCCCATAATGACGTCTTTTTCTCCTCTCTCTCTCTCTCTCTCGGATTGTGGCCTCGCTCTGTCGGTCGGCCATCAACCAGCCCACTAGTACTCTCTGTTTTCGTTTTCGATTTCTTCATCGAATGTTACGATTTCGGCGTGCTGTGATTCCGGTTTGTTCGTTTCTAATTTCTTCGGCGGCTTGCCATCGCCATTTGATGGCTGTGAGTCGTGACGACCCCTTACCCACCGCCCGTTTCTTTTTTCTTTTGTTTTTTTTAACTGCCCTCAATTTGATGTCTCACTTCAAGCTTGATTCTGTTGCAAGTCTCGTTTGCTACGGGCGATGGCACCAGCCAACACCACATCGGGAGTTCGAGGCGTTCCTGAGTTTCAGGGAACCGACGCTCGGACAACTTACACTGGTTGCTTCCACAGTGCAATGGTGGAGAAAGAAATCCGTATCAAAGACCACGAAGAGCTCCGAGTTGGTCAGAAGATTGGTGGAAATTGACACTGACATCCATAAGGATTCTCTTACAATGCATGGTTTGCACATATGGTAGATTGCACTTCAAAGTTGGACGGGAGAGCATCACTATACAATTTGGTTTTGAGGTTGACATCATCCGTCTCCATGATGATGTCAAGCTTAAAATCAAATCCTGTCGCTCCTCTCTTCCCAGTAGATACGAAAGGGTAAGTTTTGTTTTTCTGCTACTTTTTCAAATTATTTAATTTTAACATAATCTGTGACGCAATTTTTAAGCGAAAAATTTCATCAATCATCTTATACATATAAAGTTAACAATGATCTCTGCATTTTTGGCTCTTATATAATCTAGTCTTCCTTGGAATGAGAAGAGAGGGAAGGGACCATTTTTTTTTTTATGAGGCCTTTGAAGATTGCGCGTCATATGGACAAAATATTTCCCCTTTTTTCGAACGAGGAGATTTTGTACATCTGGATTTACCCTGTTTTAGGGCTCTTTCGGTAACTGGGTGATGTTCTCTATCAAGTTCTTTTTCTTTAATCTGTTCATTGTAAAGAACCATCATAGATTCATCATCTAGGCAGCTGTTGCCCTTTTTCTGTGCTCATCTTTCTTCCCTTATAGTTAAGGCTAGAGAGTGTTGGAGAGGATCCCCTTTAGGACGCATATCATCCTTAGAACAGTGTTGAGCTTGTAGGGTGTGGGTAGTGTACGGTTGGGTTGTTTTCACCTGCTGATTTTCTTGAATTTCTGCAGCATGAGGGGTTTTCGGCACCATATCCGGATCTTCAAGGAGTTGAACTTGTTTCCCGTAAAACACTTTGCCATAAGGGCTAAGATCTTTGACTTCAACGCGCAACCAATTTCCAAAATTACCTGGTAAGTCCTCCTCCAGCCTTGTATTTTCATAAGGAATTTCCTTGCATGCTGTGGCATAATGCCCAATTCGTCCACAAGAGTAGCAATAGTGCGGGAGGCGCTCGTACTTGAATTCAATCCATAATTTCTTTCTTCTAAGTTGATAAGTACACCTGTTTTTAGGGGGATCCCAAATGTATATTAACTCTGGCTTTGCCGACTTTATAGGTACTATCTCCTTTTCCTTCCAACTTCACCTCTATAACTTCACCGATCTTGGAGGCTATTTCTTGGACAACCTCCTTGATCACTCGACCAAATGGGAGTCCATGTAATTTAACCCAAAATGGACAGTGATCAAAGTCGTAACAAATCTCTAGAATATCAGGCTCGCATTGTTGGAGCACAAGGAGGTTGCTAGCGAAAGACCACGGGCCGGAGTCTAGGACTCTTTGTTTTTCAGCTTCAGACTTGAAGGAAAAAGAGAAAAAACCTGGTTCAAGCGAGGTACATGATGCATTGTCCGTCTTCCATGCTCTTTTCATAGTATTAAGAAACGCTTGAAAGTTCACATTAGGTCGAGAATAGAGTTTTCCAGACAAAGTTAACCTGCACTCTGTTAATTTCTCCTCAGAAATTCCTTGCTGAATGTCTATCACATCATCTGCTTCTACTCTATTATCATCAGAATTTTGGTCAGACATTATGACCGCCCTACTAATTAGATCCAAGTAAGATAAGGGAGCAGCTTCGGCATGATTAAAAGGACAAACGCTTTAACCTTACAGTGGGTCAGCATAACTTGCGTTCGTGCTGACAAGAACAGAGTATGGTTGGGGACTCTGCAAAAGTTGGAAACGCAGCCTTTCTTCCTTCGATCATATCCATTATTACTCGACAAGATAATCCAAACAGGAGAGCTTCGGAGACATCGATGGTGGGCCAAGGTGAAGATAGCGAAAAAGTAGAAAGCAAAGGAAAAAGTCGAAAAGAACTGACACGGGCAGAGGGTTTAAGGAGGTGGAAGCAACGGTACCTAGGGTTTTGGACTGACAGCGAAGACAAATGGGATTGTGATCGAGGGCGCTGAGTTCGACTAACAAAGACAATTTGGGGGTTTTTGTTGTCGATGATGTGGGTTAAAAGACACGGGCCCTTCTGAAGGAGATGCAGCTTACGAAGAAGGAACAGGGCCACAAGAAAACGGAGAGAGCTGTGCGGGGAGTGAAACGGTTACAGAGAATCGACGAGGGAAAACGCAACAAGAGCAAACGAGACAAACCCGTGCAAGGGAAGCTACCTCACGGTAGGGAGAAGCCCAGATCGCCTGGGAGAAAAAAGATCACATGTATGAGTGACAGCCCCAACTTGCCCGACTATAAAACTTCTTCTCTCCAGGACTGATTGTGGTTAGAATAAAAATGAGTCCTTTGTTTCCTTGTAAAGGTGTTTAGTCTATGAATAGACAGAAAAACCAACGCTGAGTGAACACTTTATACATGCTCGGGTTGCCTTTGATTTAATTTGTTTGCGATCAAAGAAGAATTCCTGATATTGATGACTACTTGCTTGGTTTATTGCTTTCTATGATGCGCACTCACCTTCATTCTCTGCTGTTGTTGACAGTTAAAAAACAAGCGGTTCGAGCACTCTGTGTGGGTATTAGTAATAACTTAACACTTGAAGAATTAGCCTGTTTGCCAAAGCTTAGGTTTCTTGAAGTGGGAAGCATTAATTCCATAGCCAACTTTAAAAATCTTCCTCGTACTTTGAGATGGCTTGCTTGGCATCATTGCCTGTAGCATCTTTTAGCGATGAAATCTTCACCTGGTGTATTTGGTCGTGCTCGACTTTTCGCAAAGCAACATCACCGGCGGCGAGGTGGATAGAGGCAAATTGAGGTATGGACACACCTCGCTCATGTTTGCTTCAAATTCTATCAATTGACCTTTGCCAGCTAGTTGTATGGTACTGTATTTTCATACTTTTCGTCAGAATGTAATCGGCCTTTTCTTTTTCACTGCAGATGGTGAAAAAGTTGAAAGTTCTAAATTTTATGCGGTGCAGAGTTTTAACCAAGACAACTGATTTTTCTGAGTTTGGCAATTTGGAAAATTGATTTTCACTTGGTGTGTGAAATTATCTGCGGTTGATAGCCCAATCAATAAGCTAAAACTGCTAAGTAACTTGAATATCGAGGGAGGCATTTCCCTCCAAATGTTGTATGAAGAAATCAGTTCTCTAGTATACTTGTTAGGGATCATTTCCCTCCAAGTGTTGTATGAACAGACAAACTGTTCAAGCTTCGTGAGACACTAGGAAATCTAAAATCTTTGACGAAATTTGATTCTAGTAGCAGCCAAGTTCCTCACTTTATTGGAAGGTTAATGGATCTCGTGCCTTTGCGTTTGCTTGCATGCCCATATAAGCTTTCGAACTCTATTGGGGAACTAAAATCATTGGTCAATTGGATTTAGTCCAATTCTATTGGAAATCTGAAGAGACTCAAAGGTCATTAGGGTGCCACACACAAAGATTCACATGATACCTTTTGCTTTTTGGGGGGTGGAGACACTTGAAATGCTCAATGCCTCATTTTGTTACTGTCTCATGCATGAAATCCCGTGGTAAATGTGGAGGCTGAGCCTTCTGAGGATCTTGGACTTAGATGGGGCCCCAATGTCTACCATATTATCATAGGTCAGTGGTTTCTCTAGTCTGCAAATGCTTAAAATTACAAGCCAAAGAGCTTCCCTCAAGTTTGAAATGTCTACTGGTTGAAGTTGTTGGATTCCCCGTTCTTCCCAACCTGTCAAGCCTAGTTCAAAGTGTGTGGAAGACATCCAACTATTGCATTTTGGTGTGTAACGTTATTTCTCCTTGGAAGGACAGGTAGTCCATCCATCGGCTTCCATGTATCTTATCAACCTTGAAACTTGGCTGGATCCTGCAATTGCCAGATTTTTGCAACTTCAAAAGCTTGTCGGTCCTCTCTATCAGCAGATGGCCGTTGCCACACATGCCCATCCTTATATACTTGGAGAGTTTAAGGGAATTTGAGATATCGTGGTGCAAATTCGTGGAGAGCACATGTGATCTATCTTGCTTGAAGAGGCTACAAAAATTACAGCTCAGTGACTTACCCAAACTGGCAGAGATTCCAGGTTTGGGGGAACTGGAATTACTGGAGTTTCTACACATTTCCAGGTATAATGCAATCAAACGATTGCCTAACCGTCAAAGTCCAAAATCTACAGCATCCCAAGCTAGATGGCTGTGAAAAGATGATAGCTGTGAAAGGCTTGAAAAGAGTTGAATTTATTGAAGAAGGTGGAGATTGCACATTGCATACCCCTGAAAGGTTTGCTCGATGTGCCGGCTGGCAATTGCGATTTGCAGCATTGTAGGGCAAATAAGCCTGAAGCAGAATGCATCATCTTCAAAATGCAGGGACTTCCAATGAAAGCACATCATCTACGGATTGAGCTCGTGCTTTATAAGGTGAGTGGCTTTGAACTCCTAGATTTTCCCAGCATTCAAAGTGTGCCTTGGTCGTACTGGGGCTGAAGAGGTTACGTTTTTCCCCTTGGCCAGTTGGACGAGCACAAAAGGTGTGGAAGTGTAGCCTGGTCAAAATCTGCAGGTGCGTTCTGATTACATCAAAGTAAAACAGAGGTTTTCATTTCGGCTTTTGTTTGCTAACCTGGTGAACTGACCTGGAAAAGAGGCAAAGAAAAAGTTGGCAGCAGGTATTCAGAAGGGCATTTCGCTCATCAAAAAGTGAACGTGCGGATTGAAGACAAAGATGTGGATTTTTCACGAGAAAAAAGATGTACTCTACATAAGTTTCTACTCATCTCTCTACTGAAAATTGGTTCCTTGCGCAAATGGGTAAGTCGTTCATCACTGGAACTGGGAAGATATGAAAGTTTCCTTTCGCATAGTCCACGTAAAAAAAGCACATAAGCAGTTTTTCTTTTCCTGTGCGGGACGTTTTGAAATGGTCATTCGTGTAATTGACAGATGTTTGCACATCATTGTACTGTGTATCTCGGCCATGTTCATGTTCGCATCTCCCGACTTTTTGATGCACCTGTAGAGTCTCCTCCAAGTGACCCTATCGTGTGTGACGCTGCAACAAGCAAATGGTAGACAGAAGTGGCCGAGTGAAGGCCGTAGTACTTCAGTGTTGGCGAGCATTGAAATTCAAGATAGGCGAGGTACGCGGAGGAAGGTTTTTACAGTCTTCTTCCAGACGATTTGATCGAATAATTAGAGAGGCGGCAGAGCCATTCTTACAGTGACCGCATAAAATCAGATATAAGCGGGGCTTCTAGGGATAACCTGGGATTTGCTTTCATGGGGGAATTAATCCGAGTTGGTGCGTGCTCGTCCAGCCCAGTAGGACAAGAGGCTGGTTTCTTGGGGCATAAGGCTCGGGTGTCGATTGGATTATCTTCTGCGGATTCAAATGTGATAAAGGACTCAATCAATCGCTCCAAATTAGTCATTGACATCTCTAGGAGACAATTGAATAGTTCAAATTTGGAAATGTCAATCGAACTTAAGACAAATTAGGGGTACGGTTTGATCCCATTATTCCGTTTTACTTTAGATACAAGAGAGGAAGTATGTGTAGCTTTAAGACCCTTTTGGTAACTGTATTTTCTTTACTTCTTGGCCCTTTTTTGTCCTTTTCTTTTGTGTTAAAAAAATGGGCTGAAGCCAAAGAAATCAATGGGAGATAATTACGTGATGTAGTAAAGTCGTTGCATTAATGGACCCAAAATCCAAGCCCAATAAATTCTATATAGGATTTTAAATGAACCATCTTTGCGCTCTCGAATTTCATTTCCGGCCCCTCGAGAAGAGCTTGCTCCGGGAAGGCACTTAGAGAATGCCTGAATAATGTCACCTCCAAATAAATGGGTAAATGACCAATATTTTCCTACATCCGTAGCATGAGAATATTTCCTCCAATCATTCCTTTAATTAAAGGGTTACATACCATAGACATCATCTACATGCAAATTTGACTAAAAATATGTGATATCCATATTTGCTATCCATCAATCATAAGGCTACTCAAAGGAAAATTTCTCTTACCAATGATGGAGCACATCACCTTGAGTAAATTGGCGAGTTTTGAGGCATGGAGTAATGCCCAATTTGCTGCCTCGCACATGGTGCTAGGGATGGATCTAAGTGTCCATGCCTACAATTACAGGAATAGTTGGAGAAAGTTTATAATATATAACTTACCAATCAAAGGTGTAATTGAAGAATTTTTTCTTAAATCACAAACAAACAAAAATATGAGCTTGTCTTGTAATATCTTGAATCTCCTTTTTGGATAAATGAAATAGTTGTAATTAGATCACTTTGAAATGACGTGTACATCAAGTAAAAAGCTCTTATTTCCAGCAACTAAATGATATAAAGTTTGTCCAGCAAAATATAAAGAACTGATTAAAGTGGGCTGAGGCCACTAACCAAAAAAAAAAAAAAAAAAAAAAAAGCAAATGGTGGATTAGGTCATGGGTTGCAGCAAAAGTCTCTTGTCCTCTTCATCTCTCCTTCCTCTCGTAACTTTTATGAATGCCTCCCCTAGTTTCCCGCAATTGAGTTGAATAGTTGAATTGACAAAAATAAATAAATAAATAAATAAAAAGATGTGGAAATATACGAAAGGTAGAGTCGTCCATTTGTCTCCAACTCTCGCTTTCATCTCTCTCTCTCTCTCTCTCTCTCTCTCTCTCTCTCTCTCTCTCTCTCTCTCAAACACAAAAGATCTTGAGGATGGATGATTAAACTTCTGCAAATGGACATGCAGTGCACGTAGTTTCCATGCAACGAATCATGCTAAACTTGGCAACTAACTAAATGAGAATTTTTTTATCTAATCTTTCATTTATTTTCTTCTATTTCTTTCAATTTCTAAGGCACTCGGGAAAATGCCATTTGCGGGGGGCACTTATTGCATCTGCGAGGATTTTGACGATTTAGGCAATTAGAAACAGCGAATCAAGCGTTGAGTAGTAATGTCGATCGTACAGGACTTTGTCAACTAGAACAACTTGGGGTTGCGATTTGTCTCTCCGTGGCAGAGTTGGATTTCATGCGGAGGGGCGTGTTTCTTGTGTTTCTTGCGAAAAGTCCTTTCTTTGTTTTGAAAAAATAAATAAATAAAAATAGATGAGTCAAGAAATAATTTGATTGATCGAAATTAAATAAGTGTTATATTCAAGATGGTTCATCGTCGGGATGGGACGAGGTGGATTCTAAAGACCAAATAATGGAGTCGGGCCACGCGTTTTCACGTTCCTTGCATTTACATGGGGCTTTCGCGAGGAGTTTGAGTGGCAGCTTTAGTGGTTGAATCCACCTAATCGTGACTAAAGTTGCATATAATTATTTTTATCCCTCGCATTTGAAGTCTTTTTATTTATTTATTTATTGAGGATTAACTTTCTTCCGGTGGGATTCGGAAGTCTTGGATGCTATCTAGCTTTTTCACGGAAATTTTTTCTCTTTAAAAAAAAAAAAAAAAAAAACTTCAGTAGGATGTTTTAATGAAGCATGTAAGAATTGAGTCGATGTCTTGAATGGATCTAATTCATGCCATCTCTTGAATTGATTCAATTTCATCCTCTTTTCAAATTTAGTTTAGTTTACATACAAATAAGCCCATGACTTATAACCTAACAATCAAAGGCATAGCTAGAGAAAGTTTCCTCCAAGGAGAACACGGTCCTTATCTTGTAATAATTTGGTTCTCCTTTCCAAATGAATGAGTAGATGCAAGCAGATCACTTTGAAATAACATATACATCACACATTTCTGGTAGATAAAAGATCTGCCTTACAGCAATTAAATACTTTAAAGTTTGTCTTGCAAAAGTCTGCTTTCCAGCAATTATATTAACCTGCTCCCACGATTTCCTCTCATTTTTAATTTTATCTTGAAATCACCGAGCAACTTCAAAACCTTAAAAAGTTTCAACCCCTTTGCAAAAAGTCTCTTGTCCACCTACTTGCAATTGAATTGCGTTTACGAATCTAGGTTGTGGAAAAACACGGAAGGGAGAATCATGCATGTGTCTCCCCCTTTGATTGTTTCCAACATGTCACTTCAAGTTGTACCCGCGAATTATGAAGAGAACCTCTCTCTAATTTTACAATTTTGTATGAAGGATCTTGACGATGGATGACTGAGACTTCTGTAAATTTACAAGCTAGTGCATTTAGTCTTCATGCAATTTACTCATGCTAAACTTTGCAACTAGTTAAGTGACATTTGCATCTATGTCTAGCCATTCCTTAGCTATAGTATTTAGGTAGGGAGGAGTCCCTCTCACTTGGCTCAGATTACAAGTTATAAAGATTCCATTTGGATGACACGTTTTTTTTTTTTTTTTTTTCTAATTCAATTTTTTCATTTATAGTCTTTTTTTTTTTTTTTTTCTGAATTTCTATGGCACTTCAGAATCAATTTGAGAGGACACTTATTGCATCATAAGCTTGTTATAATTTTGACGATTGTGCCAATGGAAATAGCATATCAAGCAATGAATCATAGTGTCGATGATGCATGCCTATGTCAGCAAAGGTGAACACTAACAATCAATGGTGCCGACTATAGTTAAACACAGACTATTGGGTAGAAAGCTAGCATAATAAGTTCCAACTTCGGCTTGTGATTTGTCTCTCTGTGGTAGAGTTGGGCGTGCATCTTGTGCAAATCTCTTTCTTTAATTTATATTTTTGAAATTAGATATGGGTAGATAAATAGCTCAATTGATTGAAATTAATTAAGTATACAATTCAAGAATTATGGTTCGATCGTTTGGATGGAACCGGGTGGAGCCTCGATGGGCTTCTAGACCAAAGTAACAGAGTCATCGTGCCACACGTTTTCACTTTCCTCACATTTACATGGGGCTTTCGCAAGGAGTTGAGTAGAAGCTTCATTTGTTCATTACTTGGAGACGGCTTTAATATAGTGATCCACCATCTTATCTTGACTAAAGTCGCCCATAAAATATACAGCTTTAGTGGTTGAATCCACCTTATCTTGAATAAAGTCGCCTATTATTATTTTTTATGCCTTGCATTTCCAATCTCTTTTTGGAGGATTAACTTTCTTCTGGTGGGATTCGGAAGTCTTGGATGCAATGTAGCGTCCTTGCGGAAATGGCTAATTTTTCGTAAACTTCACTTTTACGTTTTAAAGAAATGTGTAACAACTACGCCATGTTTTGAATGGATCCAACCTATGCCATCTCTCGAATGGATCCAATTTTATCTTGCTTTGAGAGGGATAAAAATTCGATTTGGACTTATAGGCAACCCCATTCGGCTGATGCTGGTGATATTGTCCATTTTTATGATGGCTTGCTCTCCTTGCACAATGTTAAAATGTTTTGTACCAATTCGAGCTTGTGAAAGACTTATCTATAATATAATAAGTTCAATATAGGTAAAGGCTTCGAGCTTGTGAAAGACTTATCTATAATATAATAAGTTCAATATAGGTAAAGGCGGAAGAGAGACATAAATGATACCCAATATTCCCAAACAGTCAAAAGAGACTTTTTGGTACAAAGCTAGCTTTGTGATCACACGACCACCCAAAGCACTTCTAGCAACCGCCAGCAAACATCCACCGTCATGCATTGCTGGTGCCACCATCCACACCACCGCACGATGGTTGCCCAACCCTCACACAATGTGGCAGTGGTGGCCCAAAAACCATGCGATGTAGGCTAGGATAGATGAAGGTCCTTGTCTCCGACACTTCGAGCGAGCGTTAGCGATCCTCTCGCTGACCTCACCCCCTTCAATACATGGACTCTATGTTTTATGATAAGGTCTTTGTTGGTGCTACATCAACGCCACCTCCTTGAAAAAAAAAAACAATAAAAAAAAGTTATATTGTATGTTCCATTTGCCAAATTAGACAAAGATAACTAAGGAATTCGACTACATCAATTAGATAAATTTTAATATTTGATTGCACTGTCTGAAAGTTTTAGGACTTGATCACATTTTTGTCATAAGTTTTAAGATTTTGAATGTACTTATATTTAAATAAAATTTGAGTGTTGAGTCTAACGGACCCACCACCTAAAAGAAATTAAAAGCGTCTAAACACCCTTTGTAAGAAAAGAAGTGTCCATCGATTTTTGTCATTTTTAGTTCTTTTAAAAGATTTTGAGATATAATGTAGAGGTGGATACTATTATAGTAATTATCTTTAGGTGTCTTTCAAAAATAGTAAACTTTAGAAAATTGAATTAAGAATTTAACAATACGTTTTGTCCCCCTATTTTACTCAGAAATAGTGTTAACAGAGTATAACCAAAGCATTTTTTTCCTTCACTTTCATTCTCCTAATTATTCAACAAGCATCAATTAATTAAGATGTTGTTAGTAATTTTTATAGAATTATATGTTTCACATTTACTTACCCTTGATAATTTTTTTTTTTTTCTATTTTCAGCAATTCGTAAACTCTTAATTAAATTTTAAAATTAAATATTATGTGTAATTATTCCATTTTGATTGAGTAGTCTATTGTAGTTAATTTCTTATTTTTCTGTATTTTTTGCTAACATATTGAGTCGACTCCCTTCGAACTAAGGACATTTGTGTAACCTCGTTCCTGCTGCGAGATTAGTGGGTCCCGCACATGTAGGTATTTTGCTTACCTTTGTGGGGGTTGTATTTGTAATTCTGCATTCTCGTTTGTCTATCCTGATTCGTGGGGCCCGCTGGTGTGGAACCGATGGGGGCTCCACATCTCTCTCCCGACGGCCGAGTTACAGAATTGGAAAGGGGAGCCTTCTTTATTGTTAAAAGTTGTTATAGTACCGAAGGCAAGCAAAGATATTTTTTTAAAAGAAAGACAAAATGATACAAAACGTTATCAAAGAGGAAAAGAGGAAAAATAGAAGAAAATAATAAATAATAAAAAGTCAAAAAATATTATTAAAAAATTATTCACATCCATCTCGATCGTGTCATGTAAGACAATCAGATTCACGTTAGTAATTTTCAATTGAAATTGGCCAAATAGACTTCATTAATAAAACGTAAAAATGTTTATGACTTAATTAGTACAATTAAAATATTTATGACTAAATTGATAAAAGTACAATAAATTTAGCATTTATAAGATAATTTTCTCACTCTAAAACTTATATGAATATGTAGTAGTCCAAGGTAGTTAAGGGGGCTCGGCTGTAATTGAAGCGTCGGTTTCATTGTCAGCAAATAAAAAACGACATATTTTTATAGGAAAGGCTAAATTAATGGTATATACGTTGGTAATAAAATCGTGCTGTTCGGTTGATAAATGAATGCCTTCGTAAAATTACACCATATATCTCCAAAACAAATACTTGATGAACTCAACTTCAGTCCGTTGCAACACGGGGACTTCGACTAGTCTGATGATAATGGTTTATTGTCTCGGTGTCACGCGTCATATTTTTATTGCTACACAAATTCATCACCCGCAGATTTTATTTATTTTTATTTTTAACTGTTTATCTTGATCGTTATGTCATTATCAAGAGGAAGTTTCATAGGAGGGAGCGGCAGGACTGGGAGGGAGTGGGGCTTCGAGAGGCATTAAATAAAATAATATTATCTCGTAATGATTTTTTTTCTATAGGGGCCTCATTGTTCAAGGAGTTTGTCCTTGTGTGTTTGATTCCGTCACTACTTGCATCACATTTGACGTTAATTTCGTGATAGATTTGCATTTAGCAAACGCGTTAATCCTTTCCTGTTCAAAAAAAAAAAAAAGCGCGTTAATCCTTTCATTAAATCGGGATCCATTAATAACAAACAAATTTGACAAAGGAAAAGGACCGCTTATCGGATCCATTTTTGTTCTTTTGCTTTGTCTTTTCCTGATTCCACCAGCTCCAGCTGGACGCATAAGCAACTCTGCATGCTTCTATTGTCTTTCTCGTACAACTGGATGAGGAATATGATAACCTCAACATGTCTTGCCTCAAGCAAGCTCATTGTCATTATCTGAAACGGGGTTGCCCCTGCTATCGCTCTTCAGATTTCCAGCTAACAACAAAATTAGTTAACGTCACATTTTAAGGCAACTTTTGCTAAAATTTATGGATTAGAATAGAGTTTATATCATAAAAAGTCTCAAACTGATTTATCCATTTATCTCAAATTAATTGTGTCACAAAAACTTTTGAACTAGAAAATTGGATTATAATATAAATCAGGGAAAATGAAAACAGAATTTGTGGCAAGCATGCTATCCCACATACACGACATTCTTGGCCTTAGAATAGGGACTGTCTACTAGCATCAAACTTGTTGGGAATAACGGATCCCCGAAAACCGGATTCGACACTAAATCGAATCCCTAAAACGAATGCGGAAGCAAAGCCCGGGAAAATCACGTATTACCGATCCTAAAGCACACCACGGATTCGAGCGTACCTTGTTAGCCACAGATTAAACACCAATGCTGAAAATCGAGGAAGAAATTCTGATCCCGTTCGATCCGATGACGTCGATTGATCTTGAAGGGAAGAAGACGTCGCCTTGAGCGCTCGTTTTCTTTTTGGAAGGAGAGAGGGAGAGGAAACGTACGTACCTTATGCCAAAAGGTGCGTCCTCCCTCTCTCTCCTCCCTTTATATACGTGCCTCCAAAAATAGCAACGTACCCCTTCATCCACGGGCCCTAATTCTGTGGGCCGGGCTTCTAGGCCTAACATGGGCGGACGGGCCTTAAGCCCATCTCATATAAAACCATCATCTCCCACTCGCACATGGTGGGCTGAACAGGATTCTCTTTACCTCTCTTCAACATTCATACCGGTGAATAATCCGTGCGACCAGCATACTTAGAGAGCTCGTTGCCATACATCTGTTAGGAATATATAGCAGCTCATAATGGGTATCACATCCTGAGTAGATTTAGTATGCAGTACCCTAGATCAATCGATCACATTTATATCTCTCTTAATCTCTTTCAAACAATGATATATATATTGTATTCACAATTATGATTATCCCAAAGACAGTCATAATTGGTTAACCGGTGAATACAAAACTACAATGTGATTCTCCAAATTCGATCTTCCTCTTTCCTTCAAACTCTCAATTTCAGTTCAGCTTGCCTTTCTAGAAATGCCCCATTAGATCGAATCAAACTCATGACCATTGGCAATATCCTAAAATAGCAAACACTAAATAAAAATCTTGAGAATAAGTAAGAGTTATGAGGGGACTAAAAATTGAGGAACTCTTTTCCTCAAGAGTCTCACACGACATAAAAGTTGAGATCAAACTTTTGCCACTCTTATTGGTCGTCTTATGCATACGTAGTATGAAATACGTATTACGGTATTAACTCCTTTCCCGTGGAGCGTATATCTACACTTTCAATACCGTACAGATGATAGTTTAGACATACCCAATGTCTAACTTGAGTTCACGTATCTACTCATTCACAAAATTCATCAGAACTCACATCTGGCTTCATAAACAGATAAAGTAAAATATGTGGGGTATTTTACTTTCGGACATAGTAAGTATTATGTCCTCATCTTAACACCCAGTTAAGGCGACATACGTGTTTTAAGCTTGAGCTCTCGATTATCACCTAGATAATAAGCTTAAAACAGTCTCATCTCTATTTATCACACAGTAAATAGAGGCGATTACCCGTGTGAGTGGGTTAATCTTATATCTGTCCGACATATTTTCTCAACTTAAAATAATACACTGAGCATTAGGATGCATAAAGATCAAACAAAGATTCATAGGCACTAATGATGAAAACACAAATTCATCAAATGTGAACACTTAGGGAAAATACAATTCAGTACATCAGACTCTACGCAATCCTAGAGATTTTACATGACCACAAAACACATCTCTAGATATTGGCTTTGTCATAGGATCTGCTACCATTCTATGCGTAGATATGTACTGTAAGTTCACATCCTTTCGTGCAACCATATCTTTCACAAAGTTATACTTGGTATCTATATGTTTGGTCTTGCCATGATATTTCGGATCTTTGGTGTACGCTATAGCTGCTTGGCTATCACAGTCTATGTAGCACCGACACGGACACGCGACACGTGACACGACACGACACGATACGCCGACACGTCATTTCTTAAAAATAGAAAATTTCGACACGTTCCGACACGTTATATATTAAATATATTTTTATATATAAACACATAAATAATAATAATAATAATAATAATAATAATAATAATAATAATAATAATAATAATAATAATAATAGCCTATAATTAATTTACACGAAAAATATTAAATAATATCATTCATTATTTTAATTTGTTACAATAATACACAAAACTTAGAGGAAAAAAACATTTTTAAAGAAAAATGCCGAAATGATATTTTTAAATTTATTTATTTATCATATATAGCATTTTTTATTACTTCTTTCATAGTAAAAGACTTTTAAAAAAAATAAAACAATTCTAAAAAAAAAACTGAAAAAAAAAAAAAAATTGATCCCGTGTGTGTATATTTATAGCAATTTTATTACTTCTTTTATTACTTCTTTTGTGTATATTTATATTTTGACCCCTCAAGTATTATAAATTTTTAAAATTGACCCCGTGCGTGTCGGAATCGCGTGTCGGAATTCTGGACTCGCGTGTCGGAGCGTGTCGGAGAGAGTTGACCACGTGTCGGATTTTTCGACACTCGTTGACCGCGTGTCGGAGCGTGTCGGGACGTGTCGGAGCGTGTCGGACACGTGTCGGAGTGTCGGACACGACACGAAGGCTTCCGGAGAGTGTCCGTGCTACATAGATCACAGTTAACCAATAATGGATTTGCAGCTTTCTCAATAACACCTAAATGATCCAAAAATCTCTTAAGCCAAACTCCTTCTTGTACTGCTGCTAATAATGCCACGAACTCAGCTTCCATCGTGGATAAGGCTATACACGTTTGCTTCTTACTGCTCCATGATATGGCGCCATTGTTCAGTAAGAAAGCAAATCCAGAGGTAGATTTCCTTTCATCTAAATCTCCTCCCCAATCAGCATCTGAATAGCCTTCAAGTCGCAGATCCTTTCCTTGGTAATTCAACTTGTAATCAGCAGTTCCCTTCAGATACCTCAGTATTCTCTTAACGGCTTTCCAATGTCTTTGGACTGGGTTGGATTGGTATCTACTCACCATTCCAACTGCAAAACATATGTCGGGTCGTGTACACATCATAGCGTACATCAAGCTCCCAACAGCACTAGCATAAGGAACATGTTTCATTTGTTCCTTCTCTTGTGGAGTCCTTGGACACAGTCAATGACTCAATCCTTCACCTTTTGCAATAGGAGTGTCTATGGGTTTACAATCTTGCATACGAAATCATTCAAAAACCTTATTTATATAGGTTTCTTGCGAAAGAGACAACGATCTCTTCGAACGATCTCTTGAAATCTTAACTCCAAGAATGTATGCAACCTCACCCATATCCTTCATCTCAAAGTTAGAAGACAACCATCTCTTGACAGTATTAACAAACTCCATATTGCTTCCGGCAATTAGTATATCATCAACATATAATGATATGATCACAAATTGATCCTTGGATCTTTTGATATATACACAATGATCCTCATCAATCATTGTAAAATCATATGCCATTATGGCATTATAAAAACGTATATACCATTGTCTCGATGACTGCTTAAGGCCATATATCGACCTCAAAAGTCGACATACCTTTTCTTCTTGGCCTTTCACTATGAAACCAGTAGGTTGTTCCATATATATTTCTTCCTCTAATTCTCCATTGAGGAAAGCAGTCTTTACATCCATTTGATGTAACTCAAGATCCAGACTAGCCACTATTGCCAGAATAATGCGAATCGAGGTAAATCTCACTACATGAGAAAATGTATCTTCATAATTAATTCCTTCCTGTTGATTATACCCCTTCGCCACAAGGCAAGCCTTATGCCTTTCTATCGAGCCATCAGCCTTTCCCTTTATTTTGAGAACCCACTTGTTCCTAATAGCTCTGCGTCCTTTTGGAAGATCAACCAGTTCCCAGACTTGGTTTGATTTCATTGACTCAATTTCCTCTTCCATTGCATGAATCCATTTTTCCTTACTAGGGCAACTCAAAGCCTCATTAATATTTCTTGGCTCATCCTCATCTTGTGGAGCGACCATAAAAGTTTCCCCTTCAATATCAAAACGTCGACGGGGAATACTTTGGCGACTTGTTTGCCGTATGGGAGATTGTACACTTTGCACATCATTCCCCATTATGCTCCCACTTGGATTAGGTAATGATGATGTCGTCTCATCATGTGGTTGCAATTGAGAATGATTTGAATTCAATTCATCACTTCTCATATTACTCCCACTTGGACGAACTCCACTAAGATCATTATCTTGATCCAATGTTTCAAATAGGGAGTTATATTCCCCTATTTTGCCCTTCTTAGGAAATTCATCCTCTAAGAATGTGACATCCCGTGATTCAAATTCAGTTATACTCCCACTTTCCTGCTCACCTATGAACACATACCCTTTTGAGTGTTCTGAGTATCTTATGAAAATACTCTTCTTTCCTCCAGGACCCAATTTCCCAAACTTGTGAGAGGACTCATGTGTATAGGCAGCACAACCCCATGGCTTAAGAAAACTTAAGTCCGGTTTTCTACCTGTCCATAACTCATATGGAGTGGAAGTAACTGATTTGGAAGGCACTTGATTAAGTATATAGGCAGCAGTTAACAACGCATCACTCCAAAAAGTGATAGGTAAGTTAGCATGCGCCATCATGGACCTAACCATTTCCAGTAGGGTTTTGTTTCTTCTCTCCGCAACACCATTTTGTTGAGGAGTATGCGGAATAGACAACTGTCTTTCTATTCCTTTTTCATCACATAATTTTCTGAACTCATCAGATAAATATTATCGACCTCGATCGGATCTCAATGTTTTTATTTTCTTGTCTAATTGATTTTCTACCAGGTTCATAAACCTTTTGAAACAACTTATTGCTTCAGATTTATGAGAAATCAAATAGACATATCCGAATCGAGTATAATCATCAATAAAGGTGATGAAATAAACAGCCCCATGCCTTCCTCTCACATTCATTGGACCACGAGACATCGAATGGATTAAATGCAGAGGAAATTCAGCTCTTTTACCTTTCCCAAATGGTTTCCTTGTCGTTTTCCCTTCTAGGCAATGCTTACATATGGGCAAATCGACTTTTTCAATGTTGCCCAACAAGCCCTCTTTGGCTAGTCTATTCATACGTTGTTGGCCAATGTGACCAAGTCTAGCATGCCACACATTCACATCATTATCATATGAATTAGGAGACGTGATAAGGGAATAATAAACATTTGCATTAACATAGTCAATATCTAATACAATGAAACCATCTAGAAAATAACCACAACCATAGTAGTTTGTATCCAAATACAAATCCACACCTCTATTATGGAAGTTCATATTAAAACCTAATTTAACCAACACCAAAATAGACACTAAATTCCGACGAATCTCCGGAGCATACAACACATCATGTAGGAACAAAGTGCGTCCACCACGCATATTCAGTTGGCATGTGCTAATTCCTTTCACTTCAGCTCTGGAGTTGTTTCCCACATAGATCCACTTAGTTCCAGTAGGTACTCGTCGGAATTCCACGAAGGATCCTCTATCCTTCGCTACATGGTCCGTCGCTCCTGAATCCACAGTCCACAAAGGATTAGACTCAGTTAAGAACACAGAACTTGACACAAAAGCAAAGTTCTGAAAAGTACAAGGGGTGCATACCTTCTTTGGCTCACGACAGTCGCGAGCATAGTGACCCTTCTTGTCACAGTTGTAGCATTTCACCCTTGCTAGCTTTTTCATGCGAGGACGCTTTCCTCTTTCATGTTGGTTAAACTTGGGTTTCTTGCAACAAGGACTTAATCATTTGCAATCCCACATATTGAACGAATCAATACGCTTGCGCTTAGAGCTCAAAGCCCTTTCTGAGCTAGAACCAGCATTGCAAATGTCTATTTTCGACTCAAATGCCGTTAGGCGGTCCTCTACTAGCTCAAGGTGGCGCACGACATCCTCAAGATCTTCCATAATATGGTCAAGAGCTTCTAGTGCTTCTTGCTTTTCCAACACATATTGGATTTTCATGTGCCAAATTTCATAGTTGTCACCATTGAGTTTTTCACATTTGTTCAGCTCGGCAACTATGCTCTTTGTGGCTGAAGCCATTGATCTGAACACATCAGACAAATATGCACGAATTATTAATGCCTATCATTTATGCATCCCTATTTACACAGACCCATCATATTAATGAATAATTTCAAGTAAGGCTTCAGAATCAAAATGTCACTATGTTTCCAATCATCCTCCAAAAATCCTAACTTAAAACTATCATTGATATGATTGTCATATGCAAAATCAATTCTATGAAGCTACAAAAACTTCTAAAAACTACCCACAGCTAATTACCCACAGCAACCAGCAATAACAGAAAGCAACAGATAATTGACATACAATAAAACAATAATGCTTTCAACTATTACTAATAACATATCAGTTGCTACATCAACAACAATCAGGTAGTAAACATTACATTAAGATGTACACAAAGCACACTTAATTAAGTTCAGCCAATACAACTAACACCAAGTCAGCACACGAACTGGGAAAGATCCTCTTTTGTTCAATTTCTTGATCTTTTCCCTTGTAACAATACAGTAATATTCATTTACAAAATCCATCACAATTTTCTTATATGAAGCAACTCCGTTGACATCCCATATGCGATTCAACACATCTTGTCATTCAGGTGGAAGATTGTTTATGAAAAATCGCACCATCTCTGACTGTAGCATGGGACGACCATTCCATATGACCTTTTGAATTTTCTCGTTGACTTCAAGGACATGATCAATTAAGTCACCACTCTCCCATCGATGATCAGTCAGCTCAGCTATCAACTTAGACAGCCTTTCCTTTTGTTCATCGGTAATTGCGCGAATAGGTGTGCGCAACCTCGAGGAGGCATTGTTCCTGCAACAAATGCAGAACAAATAAGGGATCACATATAATCCACATAGACTTAATTGAAAAAGAAACACATTCTTTTCCTTTTTTTATTTTTTTCGGTCAACGGTCAACGGTCGTCGGTCAACGCCAACGGTCAACAGTCAACGGTCGTCGGTCAACGGTAAACGGTCAACGGTCGTCGGACCGGACGGACCGAACGGACTGGTCGGACCGGTCGGGCTGGTCGGGCCGGGTCGCACGTGCCGCGCGCGTGCCAGGCGTCCTCGGGTCGGGTCGGGTCGGGTCGCCGGTCTGGTCGCCGGCCGGTGACCGCCTGGCCAACCGTCGTCGGCGATGACGTCATCGGTGACGTCATCCCAGCGATTACCAACCGTTGGGTGATGTCATGCTGACATCAACACGCGTCGGTCCGTCAACCGGCGCGTGCCAGTTCGCTGGCCGGCGGCGCGCACGTGCCGGTTCGCCGACCGGCGCGTGTGCCGCACGCGCTGGGCGAGCCAACGCTTCCGGGCGCGTCGCGCCCACGCGCAGCACCTCCTGGCCGCGCGTGTGGGCGCGTGCGGTGTCTCCCGGCGGCACACGACATGTCGCCGGACTCGTCTCGACGACCTCTTTCTCCCTATGTTATCAGAATTTGATTTCAACTTACGAAAACTTGGAAAAATGGCCAAACAGCGCTCGGGTGTCGGGATTTCTCGCCCCGATCCGTATGGCCGAATTACTTTCGCGAAAAATCAATCAAAAACATCAAACAAGTCGGGAAAACATGAACTAGGGCTCTGATACCAATGTTGGGAATAACGGATCCCCGAAAACCGGATTCGACACTAAATCGAATCCCTAAAACGAATGCGGAAGCGAAGCCCGGGAAAATCACGTATCACCGATCCTAAAGCACACCACGGATTCGAGCGTACCTTGTTAGCCACAGATTAAACACCAATACTGAAAATCGAGGAAGAAATTCTGATCCCGTTCGATCTGATGACGTCGATTGGTCTTGAAGGAAAGAAGACGTCGCCTTGAGCGCTCGTTTTCTTTTTGGAGGGAGAGAGGGAGAGGAAACGTACGTATCTTATGCCAAAAGGTGCGTCCTCCCTCTCTCTCCTCCCTTTATATACGTGCCTCCAAAAATAGCAACGTACCCCTTCATCCACGGGCCCTAATTCTGTGGGCCGGGCTTCTAGGCCCAACATGGGCGGACGGGCCTTAAGCCCATCTCATATAAAACCATCAAAACTCTTTTTCGAATTTCAGTTCATATCATAGAAAATTGATTGTTGTCACCGTTTTTCAGGTGACTGAGCTTCCGTTCTTTGCATGCAAAGTGCGCCTCAGTCATACTGGGGTCCAGGAGGTTCTTTCACTCGGGTTGCTCAAAGAGTTCGAGAGATTTGGAGTTTTAATAATCTTGAAATTCTTTAAGTCTGCTGAAATTACATCAGAGGAAGTTGAAGTTTTTTAATTTCAGCCTTGGTTTGTTGACCTGAAAAGCTGGGTTGGAAAAGGCAAAGAAAGAGTTAGCAGAGAGTAATCAGAAGGGCGTTTCACTTATCAAGAAGTGAGCGGGTTGAAGACGTTTCTTCTCGGAACGGAAGAGATGGCCTCTTCATAGTTTCCGGTTGTTTTCTACTCAGAATTGGTTCTTGGGAATGAAGTGGTCCAGACCTAGGAAGATATCGAAATTTATTCTGCATAGCTGACATAGTAAAAACACAGGTTTTTTTCTTTTTTCTTCTTAAATGTAAGGTACTCAAATGGTAATTGGTGTAATAAAAAGCTGGACGGATGTTAACATATTATAGTTCTCTGTCCATCTTTCTCACCTTCGTGTTTGCATCCGCCTTTTTCAACTTTCTTGTGCACCTGCACCTGTAGTGTTGCCTTCAAGTTGCACTTCAATTCGGCAGTGCTGCTATAAGCAAATGATAGACAGAGGGAGCTGAATAAGCTGAAGCTCGTCTTTGACACTAGGCTTGAAGTCTGAGAGACTAGAGCAGCTTTTTGTGGCTTTATCCAGATGATTAAAGGGACAAATGAGCAAAGAGAGCCATTACAGATGCTCTTCTTGGTTAGTGGCCAGAGGGAGTTGAAATTATGAGTTGAACACGAGCAGAAGTTTGAGAATGATGCCTTTCCACCGATTCTCCCCAATCACCAGCGGCAATGTCTCGCACCAAGTTCTATTTACGTGGAGCATTCATGGTAAAAGATTGCCCATAGTAAAAGATTGTCCGCTTTAGGTTTGCTTTCTTTTATGAAAAGTAAATGATCTGAAATATATTTTCCTAAAAATTTTGATCATATAGATTGAAATTTATTGAAATAATTAGTTAATGAATAATATTTTTATTGTCGATAACAATTTATATATAAACGTAATTGTGGACAATAAAGATTTTTTTATTAATTCATTTTGATAAACGATACAAATAATTATTTTTAAGAAAATGTTTTTAAATTATTCATTTTTTGTGAAATAAACAAAATTTTAATATTTTCTCAGAAGTTTCGAGGAGGTGTCTTTCTTCTTTTCTTTGCGTCGATTTTTTTTTTTTTTTTTTCATTCTTGAAAGTTCAAGTAAAATTTGTTCCCACAATGAAAGTAACCTTAGCCCTTGAAGGGGACAACTCAGACATATAAAAATAAAGCTAAAAGAGTACGCCTCTCCGGCCTTGTAAGGTCCGTTCTCGGGAGCCAGAATCAAACGCTACAATGTCTTGACTTTCAAACACTTTATACTTTCGAGTTCCCACTCTCAGATCGGGCTCTCTCTTTTCTCCGGCCGCGCCTTTCAATCTTCCCCTCTCTAGTCTTGACTCAGTCGCTGTCTCATCTCGGTCGGCTGTCCATCAGCGCATCAGGTATTCTCTCTTTATATTGGTTTCGTTTTCGATTTCTTCGGTGGTTTGCCATAGCCAATCGATGGTTGTGGGCTCGTGACTAACCACAACCATATCTGTATCTTTTACTTTTGTTTTTGAACTTCCCCCAATTGATGTCCTGCCTCAAGCAAGTTCATTGACAATTTTCGTCCAGCTCGATTCTGTCTGTAGTCTCGATTACTACATGCGATGACACCACCCACCAACTCATCGGGAATGGAGTTCGAGGTGTTCCTTAGTTTCAGGGGACCGGATATTCGGGACAATTTTACTAGTTGCCTCTATCATGACATGGTGGAGAAAGGAATTCGCATCTTCAAAGACGATGAAGAGCTCCGAGTGGGTCATAAGATTGGTGGAAACCTTTTGCAAGCCCTTGACAATACTCAAATCTATATCCCCATCTTCTCTAAGGGTTTCACTTTTAGTCTGTGGTGTCTGCGTGAGATTGCATATATGGTAGATTGCACTTCAAAGTCGGACGGGAAGAAGGAGATCCTCCCCATCTTCTTTGATGTAGAGCCAAATGATGTCAAACTCAAAACTGACTTGTATAGAGATGCCTTGTCTGAGCATGAGAAGAAGTATGGATCCCATGAAGTGAAGCGTTGGGGAGATGCCCTTGCTGAGGTTCCGACTCGAGTTGGTTGGAAGCTGGAAGGAAAAGGGTAAATAGTTCATAACTTTTTCTTCGTGATATTTCTAATATAATCTGTCAAGCACTTACTTTTCTAAGCTAAAATCTAATTGGTCATTTTATACCTAAAAAATATGAATGATCGACTTTTATATTATATATAATCTAGTCTTCGAGTTAAAAATTTATCTTTTGTTGATATGTAAGTTGAAAAGAAGTTAATGCGAATGTTATGTCATGGTTAAGTTGTTGAATGCTGAGTTAGCATTTTGGTTGGTTGTAAAAAACCACGAAACAAATTTAAATAGCAAAATAAATCATTTTCAACAATTTAGAAAAAAAAAAAAAACGAAACAACGAATGGGCAAATATTAATGCTTATTCATTGTATATCAAATATACTGATTTTGTACTACTAGTATATGAATATTTGCCCAATCTCCAAGTGTTGCGTACACATTAAAAATAACTAAAAATTATTTGATGAACATCAATTTTCAACAAAGGACAATTCATTAGTTGTATGTAGAGAAGGAAACTCAGGTCAGGTCACATCTTCTCTATTATTATGAAAGGAACTATATAGACTACTTTGGATGGTGAAGTTTTTTTCTTTTTTAAATCGTGACTCTCCCTCGTGTTTTAATGGTGCTTCTTGAAAAAATACATGGGAAACGTTAACAGCATGTTCAGTTGCAATAATGGCCATACGTTTCATTATTCCGATTTTAGGAGTATTTTAGAAATTTTGATAATATTCCTCCTTTATCCCATATATTATGCATGAAACAAAATGGTGTCTAAAATTTACATTTTAAAACCCAATAGAGTAGTAGTTATTAAAACTCTATTAAATTTTAGCGTAACAAGTATTAGATAGATGGTTACTAGAAGCAATAATCTTGCATCACGCCCTCACTTGCTCCATAACTAATTTGAAAATGGGAGAAGTTTAGTGACAATTTCATGTTGATGCTGCCGGTCAGACATTTGTCATGCATTAATTGGCTCTTTAATTGACAGTATCTCGATGAAGTCTCCCAGATTTCATCGAGATTTTAGAGAGAGGGAAAGGTGACATGGAGACGTGGTGCAAAGCGAAAACATGTTTGGGGGCATTCTATAACATGTTAGTTCATTGAATCTTTAAAATGCCCAAGTATTCGGATATTAATCAAAAGAACGGAATGGTTGGATTTTATGATAGTTTGTGTGCTTATGAAAGAAAAAAAAATGTGAAATGAACGAAATTAAGGCATTTCATATATGTTTGAAGAAGAAAAAGTAGAGAGAAATGTAATTATATCTTTATGACTATTTTGTCCTTCCACTTATTCATAGATTAAATTAAACTCAATCAATGAGAGTCTAGGCAGTAATTACTAGTTAATGTTTATATCCAACCAGTGGGAATCTAGGCAGCAAGAACTAATTCAAGCACTTTATAATTTAGATAAATTTCATTGTAACTTTAGATTCTTATGTTTATAAGGATTCAAATTGAGAAAATTATCAACATAGTCCTAAATCTATTATAATTATGCCAATTTAGTCCCAAGCTTTTTTTTTTTTTTGGGCCAATTCAATCTTAAATTTTTTGCATTTGTGCTAATGTGGCAATTTTGTTTTTCTTTGCTTTTTCCCTTGACTAATAAGCTCGACCTGGCCCAATGACGGCGAGGGTGAGCTTGACCTCGCCTTTAGCCCTGGTCAAGCATGACCTCACCACATCTGGGCAAGGCTCGCCATGGCTAGGCAAGCCTCAGTGAGCTTGCCGGTTAGCCCTTGCCTAGTGACATTGAGGGTGAGGCCTTGCCAAGGGTGGCTAAGCTTGCCCTTGCTAGTGCTGACGAGCCTTGGGCCCAAGCCTTTGGTCGATTCGACAATGGGCCAAAGGAAGAAGGAAAGAAAAACAAAAAGAAAGAGAAAAAGGAATAAAATATCTAAAAATTGCCATGTTAGCATCGGCCGACCAAAATTGGCTAGATGGACTGAAGTGGTATAAATGCAAAAAGTTCGTGATAGAATTGACAAAAGAAAGTTTAGGATTGAATCGACATAATTATAATAGGTTTAGGACTATTTCAGTAATTTTCCTTATTTAAATTTTGTATTTGAAAAACTGCCACTATTTGTAAATCGATCTTGATATATTTAGCTTATGTGGGCAGGCATGGGGAACTTATAAAACAGATTGTTCGAGAGGTTCTACTTAAGTTGAAGGGGAAGATTAGACGTCTTCCTAACCATCTAGTTGAAACGAATGATCTAGAAAGTATAGAGAAGTTGTTGGATGTTGACTTTGATGACCATGTACGTTTCATTATAATCCATGGGATAGGTGGTATTGGGAAATCAACTCTTGCTAGTGTTATCTTCAACCGGTTCCGGTCTAAATTCAATTGCAGTAGTTTCCTTGAAGATGTCCAAAGTCATGGTCTTTTAGACATGCAAAAGAAACTATTATTTGAAACATTGGGGTCGAACTCTGCTCAAGAAATGTATGACACCAACGATCGGATCGATCGCATAACAAGAGGACTAGACAAAAGGAAAGTTCTAGTTGTTGTTGATAATGTGGACAAGAAGAAGCAGCTCAAGAACCTTGCTGCAAGTTGTGATTGATTTGGTTGCAGAAGTAGGATCATTGTCACACTTAGAGACATAAGGATAATACGAAATAAAGACAACCAAACACGACCAAGCAATTACATGGACTACGCAATAAAGGAGATGCCTTTTGATCTAGCTATTCAGCTTTTCAGCAAGCATGCCTTTAGAAGTGATACTCCTCCAGAAGATTGCTACAAATTCTCAAAAGAAGTCATTTCAAGTGTAGGAAGGCTTCCTTTGACTCTAGAAGTCGTGGGTTCTCTTTTCGCTGGCATAAGCAGATCGGAGTGGGATGGGACATTGGAGGACTTGAAGCAAGCCCCACACACGGACATCCGACAAACACTGATGATAAGTATCAACAAATTGGATGACGTTGAAAAAGCCATATTCCTAGACGTAGCATGTTTTTGCATTGGGGAGGATAAGACTTACGTGGATTACATGTGGCGTGATAGCGGCTGTTCTCCACATAGCGCGATTGATGCTCTTCTCCTCATGTCGTTGATAAAGATTGATGAGAACAATAAGTTGAGGATGCATGATGAAGTTCGAGATCTAGGAAGGTACATTGTCAAAAAAGACAATGTCAAAGATGCTGGAAAGTGCACTTGGGTGTGGATTGATGAGAATACTTTAGACATACTGAGGAGCAATGAGGTAAAACTTATTTAAGAGTAGAAGATGTGGTCAATCCAGCAAAATCTGTTTTGTGCTTTAAAATTAAGATTTTGATGGCCTTCTTTGTTTACTAATTTATAGAGAAACAGAAAGCAGATCTATAAACAACAAAAGTATATGTTTTCATGGCTAACCCATGTGACAAGTAGAAAGCTACGGTACCGTCCGGTTAGTCGGCAAGAATGAAAATTTTTTTGTTTTCTTGAAGGTGTTTAGTCTGTGAAAAGTTTTTTTTTGAAAAAAAAAAAACACCGAATAAACATTTTAAACATGCTTCGTTTGTCTTATTTTCGAATTGATAGAAATGGTAATTGTTTTGTTATAGCCCGCGTTTTATTAAATTAGTTTGGGGTTCAAGAAGAACTACTAATATCGTTTTACACATCTTTATTCTCTGCTGCTGGTGGCAGGAAAACTCAGTTTGGGTTTTAGTTATGACTTGACACCTAAAGAATTAGCCTGTTTGCCACAGCTGAGGTTCCTTGGAGGGGAAAGAGTGAATTTCGTAGGCAACTTCAAAAACCTTCTTCATAATTTGAGATGGCTTTCTTGGCGTCATTGCCCATTGAATCTTTCAGCCGTGAATCTTCACCTCGTTAATTTGGTCGTGCTCGACCTTTCGTGGAGCAACATCACCAATGATTGGGTTGGATGGTCACAAATCGAGGTACCGACATAACTCGCTCATGTTTGCTTCAAGTTCTATCAATTGACATTCACTAGCTATTTGTATGTAAAAGAACATCACTAAGTGCCATAACTTTCGTACAGCGTTCACTTGCGTATTATAATTTTTTTTTCCAATCACTTGAGTGTCATAACTTATGTACAGTGCTTATTTTAAGTGTCATAACTTTTTGTTGATCATTTGAGTGCCATATAAGTTTTGAAACTATCACTTGAGTGCGATAACTTTTTAAAAAACGTTCACCTCAAATGCCATGTCACGTCAGATCTCTGGCCATTCGATGAAATGTTGTTACTTAAGTGATCGATTGAAAGTTATGGTACTCAAGTGAATGTTTTTTAAAAGTTATGGCACTTAAGTGATCGAAAAGAAAGTTATGGTACTCAAGTAAGTGTCGTATAAAAGTTATGACACTTGTGATGTCTTTATCCTCAAGTTGTATGCTATTGTTTTCTCATACATTTTGTGGGCATGTAATTAGCCTTGTTTGTCCATTGCAGATGGCAAAAAAGTTGAAAGTTCTAGATTTAACGCGGTGCATGGCGTTAACCAAGACACCTGATTTTTCTAAGTTTGGCAAGTTGGAGAAATTGATTCTCGCTTGGTGTGCAAAATTGTCTACAATTGATAGCTCAATTGGTAAGCTAAAACTACTAAGTACTCTAAATATCCAGGGATGCCATTCCCTCCAAGGGTTGCCTAATGAAATCAGTTCTCTAGAATGCTTGTCGAAAATTATCATGCCCTCTGTAGGCAATCCGTTCAAGGTTTCTGAGTCACTAGGCAATCTAAAATCTTTGATGCGGTTGGAAATTCGATTTCATAATGGTATCAACCTTCTTCCTCGTTCCATTGGAAGGTTAACAAATCTCACAAATTTGAGTTTACGTGCATGCAATAATCTACATGAGCTTCCGGATTCTATTGGGAAACTAGAATCCTTAATTGAGTTGGATTTACAATTGTCTGGGATCTCCATTCTCCCCAATTCCATTGGAAATTTGAAGAGACTGAAAGTCATTAGGTTGGCACACACAAAGATACACACGATACCTTGTGCTCTTGGAAGGGTGGAGACACTTGAAGTGCTTGATGCCTCATTTTGTTCACATCTGAAGGGTAAAATTCCATGGGAAATGTGGAATTTGACTCATCTGAGGATCTTGGACTTATATAAGACTCCAGTCTCTGGTTTGCCGATAAAGATTAGTGATTTCTCTAGCCTTCAAGAGCTTAAAATTTCAAGCCAGCGGCTTCCTCTGTTGCCAAAGCTTCCATCAAGTTTGAAATGCCTCGTAGTTGAAGATGATGAAGCTTTTGGTCCTCGCAAAATTGGTAGACGAGTTCATTTAGATCATCTCGAAGTTTGTGGAAGGTAACGTGCAGTTATGAGTCACTTAGAGGATATTTGGCCTGTGAACGTCACGGAGGAAATCTGGCCTGGGAACGACGAATATGTCAAGCCTCCGAACTATGCGTAAAAGCGGTATGCCTGGCTTTTGCACGAACTCTGGACCCGCACCGACGAGGATATCAGGCCTGCGAGCGACGCGAACAACAACAATATCAGGCCTGCGAACAATGCGAACGACCAGGATATCTGGCCTGGGAACGACAAGGATAACTTCAGGGGATTGAAGTTAAGGGAACTGAAGATATCGTCATTTTCAGTTCTACTAATACCCAATCTATCGCACTTGCCCAGGCTACAAGACTTACATATCAGTGACGTATCTGCACTGGCGATGACTGCAGGTTTGCAGGAATTGAAATCACTGAAGTTTCTATGTATTACGAGGTGTCGGGTGCTCGGACAATTGCCTAACCTCTCGAAGTTGGAAAATCTACAGTGTCTCAAGCTATATGATTGTGAAGGCGTGAGAGCCGTCGAAGGCTTGAAAGAGTTGAATTCTTTGAAGAATGTGGAGATCCAAAAATGCGTGTCCTTGGAAAGGTTGCCCGATTTGCTGGCATTCACCAAGTTGAGAATAGATTGGATGTCGTCAAACGCTGCAAAAAACGCAATTCATTCTTTTTTGAATCCAAACTGTGCCTCGGTTGTAGAACCTGCAGAACCCCCTATTCAGTCGAGGAAGCGATTGCGACTTTCGGAGGACTAATACGAAAGGTGGGCAATTGCAGCCTTGTTGAAATTCTCAGGTTCGTTTTGATGACAATGAAGGACGACAGAAGTATAAAGCCAAGATGCACGTGGAATAAAACCCAAATTTGCGGCCTTGCACGTGGAATAAAAGCCAAATTTGCACTGCATTCACCACAGACATGAACTAATCCAAGTGTTTCTCATGTCATTTCTTGAGCCATCTATTATATTTCTTGATGATGTTAAAATGATGTTTGCTTTCTCAAATTGAATTCTTTTGATGCATGAAGTTGTTATGCTTTATTCATTTCAATTATCTCTCAAGTATGGATTTATTATGTATACTAGGCTTAACAAATATCCATTACCAATATCTACAATAATCGGTTGCATCAGCCACAATGGCATGTCTAATTGTTTGTGGTTTTGCCAATGAAAGGCTAGAATTATTTCCAATTTCTCATCCCTCACACATTTGATGAAACGATAATGTGGATTGCGGCAGCTACCAAATGTGTTCATTGAAATGTTGCCTACGTGATTCTACAAGCCTAATGAGTTGTATCACACATCAAGGACTTTGTTTTGCATTTGGCATTCAAAATAGCACATATTGATGGTTTACATTTAAGTAATAATTTAATCATCCTAAATTTTGATTGTACTAATTTGATAAGTTTTAATGCTTGATTGTACTATCTAAAAGTTTAAAACTCAATTAAACTTTTACAATGAGTTTTAGATCTTCAAATGCACTAACCCAAAATTAAAACTAAGAGTTGAGTCTTTTTGCTTCTCATCCCCAATTCCCCCTTAAAAAAATGTAAAAGGGTCTGAGCACCCTTTGTATGGAAGGAGGGTATCAATTTTTGCCATTTCTGGCTATTCAGTTTATCACTTGTAAAGATGATATCTTTTCTTTTGAATCAAAGATTTGAGATATCAAGTAGTGGTGGATATTATTATTGTAATCAACATTAGTTTAGCAAATTGATTTGAAAATTTAACATTAAGGGTGTCACGCCCCGATTCTCGGGCACGCACACATCCTTCTACTTAGTCGATTTTATAATGCGATATCTCAGGACTATATATTGCCGACCCTTTGGTTTATTAAGTACATGCGGAAACAGTTATAAATTCCCCAAACAATAAAACAATGGGATAGCAAAGCAGGCCATATTTTTCATATTGAAATTCATAACCAAACTTTTATACATGGCATTAGACGGAGCACTTCACAAACTGTTATACTTTAGCTAGTACGTCCATGATGGGGTGCGATTGAACCGTACCATTTGGACTTGATATGCTACATTGGAAAGACACAATTGAAAGAGTATGAAGGGTGTCGTAGATAAGTCTTTTGTAGACACTCATTGGCACCGGTTGGCAGATCATTCACACCAAAATTCTCTCTCCCTTTCCATCAAAGAAGAAGGCATTCCATTTCACTTTTACAAGAACGATTTGCATTTAGCCGTGGAAATCGAGGGCTTTCCTAGTGATTGCATCCAGACCGACGTGAGATAGTTTTTGTTCATGATTCATCGGCAATTCAACGTTCGTTCCGGGGCTAATTGCTGTTTGCACATCGGAATCAGGTAAGTCGTCTTCCACCAACATGAATTCCAACATTGGTATCAGAGCCAGGTCGTGATTTCTGCCTTGTTTTTCATCGACTTTTCTCATTTACCATTTGATATTGAGATCAAGAGTATGACATCTACACTATTTGGATCTCTGATAGTCGGAATTGCCAAATGAAAAACTCAAAATTGAACCAGAGCAAAGAACTGGTTCGGGATCGCGTGCATCCGTGAGGTTTTGGCCGTTTTTCGAAATAATTTTTTGGTCAAAATTAATTTCTGAATATACAGGGTGAAAGAGCTCGTCGAGACGAGTCCAGCGACAAGTCGAGCACCGCCGGGAGATGCCAAACGCGCCCACACGCGCCCCCAAAAGCCGCTGCACATGAGTGCCACCCACCTAAAGCGCTGGCAAAGCCAACGCGTGTGCCACACGCACCGGTTGGCGAACCGGCTCGTGGTGACGTCACCGTGATGTCATCCAATGGTCGGTCGCCGGATGACGTCATTGATGACATCACCACCAGCGACAGTTGGCCAGCCGGTCACCGGCTAGCGACCCGACCCAACCCGCGACCCAACCTGACCATTGACCGGTCAATGGTCAGACCGGTCAACCGTTCAATGGTCGGACGGGTCAACCGGTCCGGCGGTCGAACCGATCGGACCGGTCACCGGTCAAACCGGTTAAACCAGTCACCGGTTGGACCGGTCGGACCGGTTGGACCAGCCAGGAGACATTTGGCTCGCTGGCGCGTGCGCCACACGTGCTGCGCACTCAGGCGTCGCATGGGACGCGTGCAAGCTCCAATTGGAGCGTGGTCGGAGGCGTTGGGTTCATATGGATGTGCTCTACACTGTGGTATAATTATTTTATATTTTTGAATTTTATAAATGTATGAAAATGCATAGGAAACCCTATGTACGCGTATTTTTGGGGGTTTAATGCAATTTATTCATTTGTAGCTTGTATTTTCTTGTGATTTAGGAAATACAGCAGCTAACTTATATGCAAATGATATTCTATATACTATGTAGAGCTTGGTTCAATGATATGATGTATATATTTTAATATACTTGCAATTTTATAGTTGCTAGAAAATTAGAACAATTGTAGGAAATCCATTACATGTTGAATTGCAATTTTAATTATAGTTGAAGCATGATTGTTGTTTATAGGTTGGTTATTATCATGCAATGTTTTTTTTGTGTTAAGGAAAAATGTAAAAATTACATAAGATCATGTAATTATTTTTCCTAGTGGGAGTTCATAGGTTGGTAGAATTGAAAGGAGTTCTCACCTAAAACTTAAAATTTGCGTAAATTAAATTAACTAATGATAATAGAACAATTGTACATAGAAGTTGATTGGGAACATTGTGAACTTTTGCTTTTGTATTTTTTATTGAATTATCATTAATTTAGTTTGTCTTTGCTGCAAATTAAATATATGTGTTACTCTGTATAGTGTGCTAGTATTGATTCTGCGTTTATTATGTCAATGTGTTATAGCAATTGATTATGGCTTCGGCATCCAAGACCATTGTGGCTGACCTCAATAAGGGTGAGAAGCTGAACGGTAACAATTATGATATTTGGCACCGAAATGTTCAGTACATCCTTGAGGAGCAAGAGGTTTTGAAAACCCTCAACCATACCATAGATGAACCTGAGCATGGAACTTCAGCTCAACACAGGAGATATCTGAAAGCTTATCAAGCTTGGAAAAAGAAAAATAACATTGCTCGCATCACATTGCTGAGCTATATGCAAGATGATCTCATGTGTGAGTTTGAGAGTTATGACAAAACTCAAGCTATGTTGGTTGCCTTGAAAGATAAGTTTGGGGGTACATCTAACACTAAGCTGAGGAGACTCACTATCAAGTTTGACACATTCCGAAAGTGCCCAAATGTAATGATGAGGCAGCATCTTCGGGAGATGTCAAACATGATCCGTGAGCTGAAGTCGGCAGGTCACTCACTTATTGATGAACAGCAAGTTCAGGCTGTTATAAGGTATCTTCCTAAAAATTGGGAGCATATGAAGATTAATATGACGCATAATGAGAACATCGTCACTTTTGATGATATTGTGCATCATTTAGAATTAAAGGATGAGCGCCTAGAGGCTGCAAGATTTTCTACCCATGCTTATGTTGCTAAATCGAGTTCGCGCAAGGCTTCGGGCCTCAAGCGCAAGAGGAATCTTCAGTTCAATAACAAAGGGAAGATGACTGATCAGGGACCTAAGAGGGCTAAGACCTTCCGACGTAAAAAACGTGGTGGGAAGAAGGACAAGGCCAAGATGGAGTGCCACAATTGTGGCAAGATGGGTCACTTTACTCATGAATGCACTGAACCAAAAAAGGTACCCTATTACTCCATTACTTTGAGTAATGCTTTTATTTCTAGTACTGTAATGCTTGCTGAATCTCATTCAATGTGGACTGTAGACTCAGGAGCAACAAACCATGTAGCTAGAGACCGAGAAGCATTTGTGGAGTATCATCGGATACCGCCTGGAAGAAGATGGATATATGTTGGGAATAACTCAAGAGTTGAAGTGAAGGGTATCGGCACATGTAAATTAATCTTACGTGGTGGTCGAAACCTGTTCCTGCATGATGTCCTTTATGCTCCAGATATTTGACGAAACTTGGTCTCTATAGTTGTTCTTCTTAGCTTAGGTTATGTATTTAATTTCCATGGTGATTGTGTTGACATTTTGTATGGAACAGTTTATTATGGTTCAGGTCATGTATCGAATGGTTTTATGGTGTTAGACATTGACTATGATCAGTACAATATTTATGTTGATGGTTGTTTTTCTTTAATTGCATCTTCTAATAACGTTAAGATTGATGCAAGTACTTGGCATGCTAGATTATGTCACATTGGATTGCAAAGAATGCAAAGATTAGCTAGAAAATGCCTTTTAGGGTCACTCACTAATGTTAGTCTTTCCGTATGTGACCATTATCTGGCGGAAAAAACAACTAGAAAACCATTCGGTAAAGGGACTAGAGCTGAATTTCCATTACATCTCATATATTCTGACATTTGTGGTCCTTTGAATGTGAGGGCGAGGCATGGAGCCTCATATTTCATCACTTTCATAGATGACTTCATACGTTTCGGTTATGTCTTTCTGATCTCCCATAAGTCAGAAGCATTAGACTGCTTTAAACGATATATAACGATGGTAGAGAATCAATTAAACAAAATAATAAAGGCATTGAGAACCGATCGTGGACGTGAGTATCTATCAGAGTAATTCAAGGCTCTTTGTGATGAAAAGGGAATTGTACGACAATTGACTATTCCTGGTACTCCATAACAAAATGGGGTAGCTGAGAGAAGGAATAGAACCCTATTAGAAATGGTTAGGTCTATGATGGCGCAAGCAAATTTACCTATCTTCTATTGGGGAGATGTGTTATTTACTACTACCTATATACTTAACCGTGTGCCCTCAAAATCGGTCACTTCCACCCCTTATGAATTATGGACTAGTAGAAAACTAGACTTGAGTAGTCTATGTCTATGGGGATGTGCAGCTTATGTTCATGATTCTTCTCATAAACATGACAAATTAGGTCCTAAAGGGAAGAAATGTATCTTTATAAGATATTCCGAACACTCCAAAGGGTACGTGTTCATAGGTGAACAAGCTAATGGAAGTGTGACCGAAATGGAGTCATGAGATGTCACGTTCTTGGAGAACGATTTTTCTAATAGAGGTGAGATTGATAAGGACTTCCAATTATATGAGATGGAAGATCCTGATAACACACCCACTGATGTTGTAGAGGAAAATGAAGATTTACCTCAACACACAAAACCTAGTGGGAGTGTGGATTGAATTCAAGAGAAATTCAATTGCATAAAAGTAATCATAAAAATATTCCTCGTTGTCGTTTTGAGATTGAAGGGGAAGCATTTATGATTACTCAGAATGATGATGCCGAGCCTAAGACTGTTCAAGAGGCTCTCTCATCCTCTGATAAGGAAGAATGGAGAAAAGCTTTGGAAGATGAGATGGAGTTAATGAGGGCAAACCATGTCTGGGACTTCGTTAATCTACCACCCAATTGTAAGGCCATTGGAAACAAATGGGTCTTCAAGATTAAGCGTAGGGCGGATGGATCCATTGAAAAGTATAAAGCTCGCATTGTGACGAAAGATTATACTCAACAAGAGGGTATAGACTATGAGAAAACTTTTTCACCAGTTGTAAGGTTTGCCTCAATACGCCTTATTCTAGCCATCGTTGCATATTTGGACCTTGAATTACATCAGATGGATGTAAAAACGGCATTTCTCACTGGAGAATTAGATGAGGAAATCTATATGAAACAACCAATAGATTTCATAGCTAAAGGTCAAGAGTATAAAGTTTGCAAGCTTCATCGCTCAATATATAACCTTAAGCAATCATCTAGACAATGGTATCTTCATTTTCATTGAGCAATAATAACTTTTGATTTCACGATGATCGAAAAAGATCATTGTATATATGTCAAGCGATCCAAAGATAAATTTGTGATTTTATCACTTTATGTGGACGATATTATATTGGCGGGAAATGACAAGATTTTGATTATCACCATAAAAGAATGGTTGTCCTCCAATTTTGAGATGAATGACATGGGAGAAGCTGCATATATATTAGGAGTTAAGATCGAAAGAGATCGATCAAGGAAACTCCTTACTTTATCATAAGAGTCTTATATTATGAAGATTCTTGAGCGTTTCAATATACAGCATTATAATCCCATTGATACCACTGTCATGCAAGGTGAAGGCCTAAGTACTAAGCTGTGTCCTAAGACTCCAGAAGAAATCAAAGTGATGGAAATTGTTCCTTACGCTAGTGCGGTCGGAAGTTTGATGTATGATATGATGTGTACTAGACCCGACATATGCTATGCCATGGGATTGGTGAGCCGATATCAATCAAATCCCGGTCAAGCACACTATAAAACAGTGAAAAGGATCCTGAGATACTTGAAGGGCACCATAGACCATCGACTTTGTTACCAAGGGAATGATTTATGCCTATTGGGTTATTCAGATGCCGATTGGGGTGGAGATCTGGATGAGCATAAATCGACTTCTGGATATGCGTTCTTGCTCAATTGAGGTGCGATTTCTTGGAATAGCAAGAAACAGACATACACGGCCTTGTCTATGATGGAGACAGAATTTATTGCATGTTCTGCCGCAGTGCAAAAAACAGTATGGCTAAAATGTTTCTTGGAAAATTTAGCCACCGTCACTGAAGTTCCAAGACCGGTAACAATTTATTGCGATAGTCAAGCAGCCATTGCCTATATGAAAGATCTCAAGTATCATGGAAGGACAAAGCACATTGACATAAAGAATAACTTCATCAGAGATATTATAGCGCAGAAAGAAGTGATCCTGCAATACATTTCAACCAATAGAATGGTTGCTGATCCATTTACGAAGGCTATTCCTAGATACATATTCTTGACCCATAGCATGTCACTAGGATTGCGTAGAATGTGATATATGTTATTATAGAGAATCATTGGTTTATATATTTATGGACAGATGTATTGTACTTATTTGTTTATTAGTAATTTGATGTTTTATGAATAAGTACAAATCTACTATGAGACTAGCATAAACACACATATAATATTGAAAAGTATGTCAGTAGGCAATGATTGACTCACTCACATGAGCAATCGCCTCAAGTGTTGTAGTTAGCACGTTGAAATGAGACGTTATATACAAATAAATGCTGAAGAGCAAATTTGGTATATAAAATATGTCGCCTTGATTGGAGTCAAAATGAGGTATGTGATTTGTTTATAATAAAACCGAATATGATAGTCCCACAATCATGTATGCCTGAAAGATGCCAGATGAGAGTACTTAATTAGGCGCTATAGAAAGCGAGCTGATATAGCACTCGGGCGAAACATGAGTACGTGAGAAGCACGTGACTATGTTTAGGCTAAGATCTATATGGTGGATATATTTGATAAATGACATACGCTCTTATAGAAAGAGTAATCTACTATAGCATGTAATTCATACTACATGTACATTATACGACCAATAAGGGAAGATGAGTAAAATTATCCATATTTACTCATCATGTGAGCCATTGAGGTAATTTGTATTTTACCTCAATATGTTACTTCTGACTATGTTCTCAAAGTGAAATATTAATGTTGCTACTTTAGCATGTTACGGGCGGTCATGAATGGATATGGCCTATGGGACATGTCTAGGAAAGCAGTTGTTCTGAAATTGAGAGAGACATGAATGCGAAAGAAGACTATTGTTGTTTTACATCTACCACATGTATTTACTGGTCGACCAATTATATCACCTTATGTGATTGCGGATGTAATTGTAAATACATGGTGTTTTGAGAATAGTCAAGTATAGCCTTTAAGGGATAGGTATACTTTGGACTGATGTAACAAAATATGTCTGGGGTACTGTGAGACATCCATTATTTATTTCTTTTCAGGGTTGTAGCCATTATGTTATCCTTAACAGGTGCATAAATTGAGCTCCCAAGTGTAGGTGTACTCACTGGTCGCACGACTTATTTGCTAGTATGAATTGTTTTGTAAAGTTAATAAATGTTAAATGCCTTATATTCTTGATAGAGCCCTATCAAGCCCATCATGTCTGAGTGGGAGATGTTATACTTTAGCTAGTACGTTCATGATGGGGTGCGATTGGACCGCACCATTTGGACTTGATATCCTACATTGGAAAGACACAATTGAAATGGTATGAAGGGTGTCGTATATAAGTCTTTTATAGACACTTGTTGGCACCGGTTGGCAGATCATTCACACCAAAATTCTCTCTCCCTTTCCATCAAAGAAGAAGGCATTCCATTTCACTTTTACAAGAACGATTTGCATTTACGCCGTGGAAATCGGATGCTTTCCTCGTGACCGCATCCAGACCGACGTGAGATAGTTTTCTTTCATGATTCATCGGCAATTCAACATTCATTCCGGGGCTAATTGCTGTTTGTGCATTGGAATCAGGTAAGTCGTCTTCCATCGACATGAATTCCAACACAAACTATTCACAACTTCAAAGTCTCACTCTATCTATTTCATCTCACATCCTTCAAGCTCTTCATCATTTTCCAGCTCATCGTCCTCTTCTGGTTCCTCCTCCACAATCTCATCTACGGGCTTGAAATGTTGTCTCACAACCGGGATAAGACTACATCTCAGCAAGTTCTACCCCACTAAGACTCAATTAGGGAACCAATACACCACATGGTTGCCTAAGCACAGCACTAGTCAGAGGACTTACCTTGGCCTCAGATCCCACTTGCATATTAGCACAGATCAAATAGACACCCAAGCAATCATATTACAGATCGAAACATCGATCAAATCGACCTAGTCGATTATATGCTAACAATACCACTCATGGTCATTTCCATTCAGTCAATCAATTCACAACATCAAATCAAAGCAATGATTAATCGACCTAGTCGATTACATGTCACTTTGACCATTTCCCGGGTCATTCTAGTCATTGCTCTATGGTCTCAACTGATAAAACCAATCACTGAGCCACGTGCATTCCCCGATGCGATATTTCTTATCACCGAGCCACATGCATTCTCCAAGGTGATATATACATCTAGTCACCGAGCCACATGCATTCTCCAAGGCGACATACTTTGTCACCGAGTCACGTGCATTCTCCGAGATGACATAACTGATCATCAAGCCCCATGCATTCTCCAAGGCGACGTACTAATCATCGAGCCACGTGCATTTTCCAAAGCGATATACCAAATCACCGAGCCACGTGCATTCTCCGAGATGATGTACTATTCACCGAGCCACGTGCCTTTCATGATGATTCATCCCATTTCTAAAGTAATTATCCACAACCTTAATTCGTACTCAATTTACCCAAATAATCAATTTAGGAATATATCCTAAAAATCCACAATTAAATCAATTTGGCACAATTCAAAGCTCAAATAAATAAACGGACTGTGTCACGACAATCAGCACGAGAATTCGGTCATCGGCCATCTCAATCTTAATTTCCGAAAAATAAATAAATAATTAATTAATTTCGAAAATTAAATAATTAATATTAAAATTTAATTTAGCTCAAAATAAAGCCCGATTAAATAAACGGACTTCACCACAGTCATTAGCATAATATTCCGGTCCCTAGCCATCCCAGTTGAATTTTCGGAAAATAAATGATTAATTAATTTAATTCCGAAAAATAATATTTAAATGCCAAAAATTCCACTTAGGCCCAAATTGTCAAATTGAAGCCCGATAAAGGGTCGGAAAAATCCCGAGCTACCCTCAATAAATAGTATACCACATCTACGTGCTAATTGCAGCATCAAATTACCTAATTCGCATCACAATTGACTAATAAACACTAATCTATATTAATCTAACCACCTAAACCTAATTAATTAAAACTAAACAACCCTTAAGTATAATTAGTCCACTAAACAAGGATTAGTGAGATTACTCAACGGAATCGCGCGCAAATCGGATCAATCCGACGGGGACGGCGCGAGGAACAACAAACTCCAAAGCATGGCTCGGGTTCGGGGCCCGGAAACGGCCCAAAGCGGGCCTTGAACAGTGCTGGAAACCCACTTTTCCAACCACTGTTCTTGGCTGGACGAAGCTCGTCCGGTGGCTGAGCTGGCGAGGCGAGGCCAGCGAAGGGTGAGGGGAGCTCCGGTGAGGCCGGACGAAGCTGGACGATGGCCAGAGGTGGCTGAACACGGTTGGACAGAGGCGAGGCAGAGGCGTTAGCTCCACTGGACAGGGGCAGACGGCGCACGGGCGCAAGGGGCAAGCGGCTGAACGCACGGCATCACACGGGGAAGGACAACCGGCAAGCGGCGGAGCTTGGGCGGCGATGGCGAGTTGCTCTGATCCCAGGCGAGCTGCTTCTGTTTCTATTCTGCTGGTTCACACTAGTAAGAGGAGGGAGAGAGAGTCGATTCCGTGAGAGAGATGAGGGAAGAAGAGAGAGAAGAGAGAGAATAAGTGTTTGAAAAGTCAAAAGAAAAGAAAAAGGGAAAAGCAAAGTGGAAGCCAGCGGTGAAGGGGGGGATTCGCACAAGGAAAGGAAAAGAGAGGGAGAGAGAGAGAGAGAGAAAAAGAAAAAGAAAGAAAGAAAGAGGGAGAGAGAAAGGGGAAAATGTGTTTGGCTAAAAAAATGGAAAAGAAATGGGAAGATCATAAAAATAAAAGAATTTTCTCAAATAGGAAATTCTAATCCCAATTTCTTTTTAAATAAGCTCATAGATTCTCAAAGGAATTTCAACTTAGAATTCTTGGTCCCCACTTGCATTTTGCATCCAAATTCCCTTTTAAATTTCTCTCAAATAACTCTCCCAAAAATCAATTGATATTTCCTTTATCAAATTGATTATTTTCTTTATCCAAGAATCTCTCATGCTCCTCAATTTCACCATCAGAAATAATTCTTGGCTTCAACTGAATGAAAATGGCCACACAACAACTTTTTTCCCAAAAAGTGTCAGGTGTCAGAAAAATCTTCTGAGACTGAGTCGACACTCCTAGAATTTATTGTGACATGACAGAAATTCCAATTTCTGAAATCGGACTTGAATTCATAGTTAATTTCACTTGGCGCGTTTTTAGCATGACCTAGGCTACCGAGTGACTTTCGGGCATTTTTAGTGTCACGTCCCGATCCTCGGGCACGCACACATCCTTCTACTTGGTCGATTTTAAAATGCGATATCTCAGGACTATGTATTGCCGACCATTTCATTTATTAAGCACATGCGGAAGTAGTTAAAATCCCCAGACAATAAAATGATGAGATAGAAAAGCAGGGCCATATTTTTCATATTGAAATTTATAACCAAACTTTTATACAAAACACAAACCAAAGCACTTCACAACTTTTTAATCTAAACTCTATTCACATCAAAAAGATATCAAAAGAAGATAAACTCTCAGTCCATCTAGGCCGTACTCAAGGCCCCTCTCGGGATTATCTTTTTCTTCCAAAAATCCTTCTCCTCCAGTTTCACCTCTGAGTTCTCCTTCTCAGACTCCTCCTCCTCAGCTCCTCAGCGGGGTCCTGAAATGTTTTCTCCAAACCGGGATGAGACTACGTCTCAGCGAGTTCTACCCCACTAAGGCCCGATTAGTAAACTATTATACCATAGGTTGCCTAAACACGCATAGGTCAGAAGACGTACCTTGGCATCAATCTCAACCTGCAATTCAAGGTTATATACAGATACTTCATATATCTCCATGCATTCTCAGTCAAATCACAGATCAATCGACTTAGTTGATTACATGTCAGTCAGACCATTTCTAGGTTGATTCGATTATTCCATCTCAATCCCCAATTACGAATTACGATCCTCAAATCACATCTTAAGCAAAGGTGGAAGACACAATCCACCACTCGACAACATTCAATATTTAATGGCTTTACGGTCCCACTCGACCACTTTCGATACTCAATGGCTTTACGGTCCCACTCGACCACTTTCGATATTTAATGGCTTTACGGTCCCACTCGACCACTTTCGATATCCAATGGCTTTACGGTCCCACTCGACCACTTTCGATATTCAATGACTTTACGGTCCCACTCGACCACTCTCGATATTCAATGGCTTTACGGTCCCACTTGACCACTTTCGATATCGACAATCAATACCCAACGATTTCTCAATGAAATAATTAACAACAACCATTTAGGAATATATCCTAAATTCCACATTCAATTCAACTTGACACAATTCAAAGCTCAAATAAATAAACGGACTGCGCCATGACAATCGGCACGAGATTTCGGTCGTCGGCCATCTCAATCTTAATTTCCAAAAAAAAATTAATTAATTAATTAATTTCAAAAATTAATTAATAAATATTAAAAATTCAATTTAACTCAAAATAATGCCCAATTAAATAAACGGACTTCACCACGGTCATCAGCATAATTTTTCGGTCACTAACCATCTCAATTAAATTTTCGGAAAATAAATAAATAATTAATTAATTTCTAAAATTAAATAATTAATATTAAAATTCAATTTAGCTCAAAATAAAGCCCGATTAAATAAACGGACTTCACCACGGTCATCAGCATAATTTTCCGGTCACTAGCCATCTCAATTGAATTTTTGGAAAATAAATAATTAATTAATTAATTTCGAAAAATAATATTTAAATACCAAAAATTCCACTTAGGCCCGAATCGTCAAATTGAAGCCCGATTAGAGGTCGGAAAATTCCCGAGACGCTTCCAATAATTAGTAGATCACGTCTATTTGCTAATTGCGCAATCAATTTATCTAAATCGCATCACATTTGACTAATAATTACTAATTTATTCTAATCTAACAACCTAAACATAATTAATTAAAACTAAACCAACCTTAAGCATAATTAGCCAACTAATCCGGGATTAATTAGATTACTCACCAAATCGCGTGCAAATGGGATCAATCTGACAGGGACGACGAGGAACGATTCTTCCCAAAGCACGGCTTGGGTTCGAGGCCCGGAAACGGCCCAAAAGTGGGCCCGGAGTCGCTGGATACCCACTTCGTGGGTTGCTGATCGGGGCTGGGCGGAGCTGATTCGGCGGCCAAAACGGCGAGGGGACGCCGGCGGAGGGCGAGGGGGACGCCGGGGGGTCGGGACGGCGACGAGTGGCAGCTGGAGGCAGCTGGACGGGGGCGGAACGGGGGCTGGCAGAGGCGAACAAGGTTGGGTCGCGCGAGGAACGGGGCTGGCGGCACACGGCGACGAGCGGCGGGCACGCGGGCGGTCCGGCTCCGGTGCGGCGGCGGGACGGGCGACGGTGGTCCTCGGCGAGCTGCTGTTCTTCTTTGCTGGTTTTGGTCTGGTTCGCACAAAGAAGAACGAAGAAGAAGAAGAAGAAGAAGGTCACGTGGGGGAGTGGGGGGGAGAGGGAGAGAGAGAGAGAGAGAGAGAGAGAGAGAGAGAGAGAGAGAGAGAGAGAGAGAGAGGTCGGTGGTGGGTGCTGTCCGCACGATGGGGGAGGGAAAGGAGAGAGAAAAGAGAGAGAGAGAGAGAGAAAAAGAAAAGAATAATTATATTCTAAATTTTCTTTTCTCTTTCCATTTCCCTTTCTAATTTCTTCCAATCTTCGATTTTTCTTCTGATAATTTCTTTCTTGAAATTTCAGACTCGGTAATAAATTAATAGACGATGAGACGGTCCTAAAAATGAATTGTGACACGCTCGATATTCAATTCCCAAAATCGAATCAAATTTCATGGTTAAAATCGACCGGACGCGATTTTAGTCCAATCCAACAAATTAGGTAGCTTTTAGGGATTTTACCGCGGATATATCCCTTAACGGCTTCACCCAATAAGTTAGTTAACTCGTGAGTGATCAATTCAGAGAAAAAGGACCATAGGCACGCCGGCGATATACACATTTTATTTTATCGAAACGGGATTGAATTTCAGGATGTCACATTTAGTGCAACTGACTCGTAGTCGATTTTCTTCGAGCCACTATGAACCCACTAGACCTATTGGCGACTCTCGATTATCGTGAAAATCCTGATGATCCAAATACGGACACAGGGTCCCAAAACAATAGGAAAATCAGTCTAGTGCCGGTCGATGAGAATTTTCTAATTTAGTGGTGTCACCCACGATTAGCCACACATCTCAATCGAGCCAGTCTATCTCTGATTTCGAATCGATTTTATATTGTGTCGTATTGACCTCTATAAGTAAGCTTGATAAGCCGATTCCTGGTCGAATTCTCAAGTCTATTTGCCTTAAAATCTTTAATGGCTTCCCCAGGTAGTTTAGTTGTCTCGAGAGTGATTAGCTCTGAGAACAGTTCTATAGGCACGTCAATGAAATACCCGATTTATTCAGTAGAAAACGGAGTTAAAATTCTGGGATGTCACAAAGGGCGTGTTCGTTTCACAGAAAACGAGTAATTTGGATTACCTATTCAGATGAGTGAGCTCGATATCATCGTTGAACTGAACTGATTGGTGCGCTGCACTGGGAGTTAAAGTCGCGATCCTTGTTGGGGCTGGAGGGACTGGGCAGCGTCTTGTAGTCTGGATGAAGACCAATTCACTCATCTCTATTTTTTTTTATCGGTATGGTGTTGTGAATTCTCCTGATGTCACCACTGATATGTTAGTTCGCTTGCTATTTGCTGAATCTAGGATGAACAGAATTGCTAGGCTCTATATGAAGATGGAAATTCATATTGTTGATTGTTTTCTTGGGGATATTATTTGGATTACCTATTCAGATGAGTGAGTTCGGTGTTGTCGTTGAAAATATGGATTGTTTAATGCATCAAACTAATTTGTTGCTTCTATCATCAGGTCCGTGGATTTCTGGGACAGCAACAAGTGGAGGAATTGTCAACATGAATGCTGGAATCGTCAGAACCCTTTGTGATGGAATTACCGAATGTTGCCCGAAAGCTATGGTCAATCTGATTAGCAACCCTGTTGACTCCGCAGTTCCCATTGCAGCCGAAGTTTTCAAGAGAGCTTGCCCTTATGATCCAAAGAGCCTATTGGGTGTGACATGCTCGACGTGGTTGGAGCAAATACGTCTGTGGTATTGTATCACTTCTGCTTCTACTGTCTTGCTGATACTATCAAGAAGCATTGAGTATCTGTACAGAGTACGGAATATCGGGTTGTCGCTTTGTATGAGCCTACAAAGATAGAAGCGTATTATACCTCGTCTGGCACCCTCTTTTGGCTCAGACGTTGTCTTGCCTAACTACAATCGATAACTTGCTCCAAGGGCATCTAACCTTTTCTACACCCTCTTTTGGCACCCTCTTTTCTCTTCTCATGATCAGAAGGTTGTTTATGGTCATAGATACTTGGAACTAACGCTCAGGCAGCGAAATCTGTAGAAGATACCAAGTTTTGAGACAATGCCATGAAAGCCAACAACTTTTTTTCTTTCCGATGATATTGTATTGTAGGTGTTAGCAAAAATATCTCATCAGATTTCTGTTCTATTATGTTTCTTGAAGGCATAAGTCCTAGGTCTTGAGAAGTTGATGTTCCAGTTGTTGGGGGTCACGCAGAAGTGACACTATTACGTCTTTTATCTCAGGTTTGTGATGCATTCTTCCTTACAAGAACTTCTTATATGTTCAACAGCAAGGCTATTAGAGATTGCACTTTTCTGTAGAACGCTAAATGTCAGTTGGCATTTTCATAATCTATTTAGTCAAGGAATTGATTATTTGACATCACGCATCCAAAATGGCAGGACAGAAGTTGTTAAGGAAAATAAATTTCAATTTTTTTAATGGATTTAGACATCAATTTGGGCAATGTTGCCGTCATGTCACATCTGATTAGTCTCTTTGGTTTTGGGTTTCTCATGTTGTAAAGTAGTGGTTTGGCTGTTGTTCATTTTGTTAAAGCCTTGTGACAAGCTTCGGAGAACTGAGGCCACCTATGGAGTACACTTTACAAGCAAACATTTTTTTCCCCAGACAACTGCATGCTTAATCATGTTAGAGTCTCTAAATTCTTTAACTCACAAGCCATTTCGAAGATGTACTCTGCTGAGAACTTTCATTATGAGGAGGATGAGATTTTCACAAGAATCACATCATAGGTCCATGTGGGCATATATCCTGTAATGAACATCAGAGAGCTTGTTATCATCTCTACTTGTAGTGGTCAAGGAATTCGATTTACCAATGCTACCTTGGCAACCTATCCACTACCCTTACCCAAGAAAAGTGTCAATAAAGATCTGTTGGAATTTATGGGACACCTCACGCGTGAAAGTATGTACAAGGCGATTACTTTGTCTTAAACTATAGGCAGAAGCAAGCAGCTGGGGAGAATATCTTAGTTTTTAATTATTTTGTCTGGTCCTCATTAAGGAAAACAAAGGAAGGTAACAGAAAGAATGTAGAGACAGATCACCATACATCTGTTGTTGTTAGAGCTAAGAGAATGACTTGCATACAGATGGTAAGTGGAGAAGTTCATCTTAAAGTGGTCGTTGATGTCTACTCGAAACTGGTTTTTCTGCTTCTATTTCCGCAGTGAAATACATGACGTCTTAGTCATCACTTCTCTGCTTCCCTACATTATGTCTTGAAGCCAATTGACTTGTGTACCCCGTTTGGTTCGGCATTTGGAAGGGGCTTTGGGACTTGAAAGTCCCTTGGCTAATGCAAATACGTTTGGTTCAATTTTTTGGGCGATTTTGGCAAGATATAATTACATCTCCAAATGGCTCTAAGGACCTTTAGCCCAAAGTAGCTCTGGAGGTACTTTGGGAAGTTGTATCTTCGGAATGCAAGTCCACGGTATTGTTTGTTTTCTCCAAAACCACCGCATGGAAAAGTTGATTGGAGGCCGACAACCGCTGGCCAAGGGGTCGCACGCCGACGACCGCCGCTTGAGGGTCGCTTGATCCCGACGACCGTTGTCGGACCTTAGGCGTCACCTAGTTCGCGCGACCCAGGCAGCCATTGCCTTGGTCGGGTGACCTTAGGTGGCCTCACCTAAGATGGGCGACCTCAGACGATGATATCCGGGGGCCAGATCTGGCCATCTGGCGGTCTGGCCGCTAGATTCGGCGGTCTAACCGCCAGATCCGGTGGTCTGACAGCTAGACAGCGATCCAGTGGCCAGACTTCAAAAAAAAAAAAAAAAAAAACAAATATTTTTTTTTTTTTTTTAATTTAATAAAAGTCATTTATAAATAGAAATTTTATCAAACGATATTTTGGTCAAAGTTGTTTTTCAATACACTTTAGAATTACAATTCACAAAATACTATTTGCATTTCGGAAAATTCCCTCCACCCAAAGGTATTTGCATTTTGCAAATACATTCATCAAAAGTCGAACCAAACGGGCCCTAAGTCTCTATTTGGACAACATTCAAGCTAAAGCTGGAGCTCACACGGCAACCCTGTCAATGGTGATTCCTTTTTTTTGCCCTTGAGATGTAGTCTGATCTCTTTCATGAACGGGAAATTTGATGGCTCTTTGATATGTGGACCCTTGTTACATGCTTAAATAATGTACAAATGAAATATGCACGCATATGCTGTTTTCAAGTTTGCTCGTGCATGCCTGCGTGGGTTGAGGGGCAACGCTGGCATTGTCGAGCGTGCATTTGTTGCTTCTCAGGTTTGGTGCCTTGGAAAAGCTGATCAAGATCCAATCTTTTTACTTCTCTTAAATTCAAACTGAAATGACCAATGTTTTTCTTTATTGTTGTCCCCATCTTTCAGGTGACTGAGCTTCTGTTCTTTGCATCCAAAGTGCCTCGGTCGTACTGGGGCTGAGGATGTTCTTCCCCTTGGCCCACTGGATGAGTAAAAAAGGTCTGGAGTTTTAATGATCTCGAAACTTTTAGGTCTGCTTTGATTACATCAAAGGAAGATGAAGTTTCTTAAATTCTGCTTTTGTTTGTTAACCTGTAGAGCAGGCTTGGAAAAGGCAAAGTAAGAATTGGTAGAGAGTATTCAGTAGGGCATTTAATTTATCGAGAAGTGAGCGCTTTAAAAACATGGCTTTTGGGGACGAAAAAGATGTCCTCTTCGTTGTTTCTGGTTATTTTCTACTCAAAATTGGTTCTTGGGAATAGGTTGTTCAGATCTGGGAAGATATCGAAGTTTATTTGGCATAGCTGATGCAGAAATGTCAGAAGTTTTTCTTTTCTTGCGTGTATCGTACTTAATTTTTTATTTGTGTAATAGCAAGGTGGACGGCTGTTTGTATATCATTGTTCTATGTCCATCTTTCTTGTGTTCGCTTCCTCCCGACTTTCTTATGCACCTGCAATGTCACCTCCTAGTGGCACTCAGTTGTGCAGCGTCCGCAATATGCAAATGAGAAACAGAGGGTGCTGAATAAGCTGAAGCTCGTCTTTGGCACTAGGCTTGCCTCTCTGGGGATTCGCCCTAATAACCGGCGGCAATATCTAACATCAAGTTCTCCTTACACGGAGAATTCAGATTAAAGATTACCTACTGAGTTCATTTATTTTTCCATGAGAAAGCAGTTGATTTGCAAAAAAAGACAAAAAAAAAAAAAAGACAAAAAGCCTTAGAACACTATCTTGAAGTTGGACGGGCATCATGGAATTTGCTGCGGTATATGTCTAGTGGCTACTTGCTTATCACCGACCGATGACGAATGAGTCTTGCTTCAAGTTGTAAAAATAATTTGAAATGTGTTTTGCAAGTGTTGCTCTATTAGTCCTGAAATTATTTTACATTGCAATGACAATTTGGAAGATATTGACAAAAGTGACAGAGCATTTGGATCTAGATTAAGAGCCTTGTGCACTATGAGAGAGGTTGGACTGCGGCATAGCAAGATGTAGAAGTGAAGTTTATAAAACTGGGCATCTAACCTTACTTGGTATTTTATTGAATAGGCTAATGCCTCATGTACTGGATCATGTGGAATGTGTAGAAGCGAAGTTTATAAAATTGGGCTATTTCCAAGTCTAGCAGCAGAGTCCAGAAGCCCTGTTTGTCTGATTGTTTTGGGTGAAATATTAATGCAACTGCTGTTATGTGCTAGTGAGTTTTATTGGTTCTCTTCTCATGATCAGAAGGTTATTTATGGTCATAGATACTTGGTACTAATGCTCACGCATCAAAATCTGTACAAAATAGCAGTTTCGAGACAATGCCATGAGAGCCAACAACTTTTTTCCTTTCACATGGTGTTCGCTAAAATATCTCATCAGATTTCTGTTCTATTGTGGTCCTTGGAGGAAGAAGTACTAGGTCTATATCCTAGCGAAATTCATGTTCCAGTTGCTGATTATATGTTCGACAGCAATGCTGTTAGAAATTGCACTTTCTGTAGAATGCTAAATGTCAGTTGGCATTTTCAAAATCTGTAGGTTAAACCACCTTGTTCTTTTACTCTACTTCAGAGCTGTAATTGTACATACTTGTGAAGAACTTAAACGTGACAACGGTATGATAATATGATATGATGATAATGCTACAGTTGTGATTGATCAAGAAGGAAATCCAAAAGGAACTCGAGTTTTTGGTGCGATTGCCCAAGAATTGAAACAGTTAAATTTCACTGAAATAGTTTCATTAGCACCTAAGGTATTATATTATACATATTATCTAGATGAAATAGAGTAATTAGTGGATTAGATTGTATCGGACGCATATCCCTTTATTTAGTGAAACATGCAGGCATATGATGCTGTGAAGTTTGCCAATGCATGCCTGCGTGGGTTGAGGGGTGATGCGGGTATTGTCGAATGTGCATTAGGTTTGGTGCCTTGAAAGAGATTATCGAGATCTGAAAATCTTTGTATTTCTCTCAAATTCAAAATGAAACCATCGATTATTTTCTTTGTTGTGTCCCCATATTTCAGGTAACTGAGCTTCCATTCTTTGCATCCAAAGTGCGCCTCGGTCTTACTGGGGCTGAGGAGAGGAGGTTCTTCCTCTTGGCCCACTGAATGAGTACGAAAGGTCTGGAATTTTAATAATCCTGAGATTTTTAAGTCTGCTCTGATTACACATCAAATGGAAGATAAAGTTTTCTAATTTCGGCTGTTGTTTGTTAACCTGTAGGGCTGGCTTGGAAAAGGCAAAGAAAGAGTTAGCAGAGAGTATTCAGAAGGGCGTTTCATTTATCAAGAAGTGAATGAGTTAAAGACGTTTCTTTTCGGAACGAAAGAGATGGCCTCTCCATGGTTTCCGGTTATTTTCTACTAAGAATTGGTTCTTGGGAATAAGTGGTTTAGACCTGGGAAAATATCGAAGTTATTCAGCATAGCTGACGTAGGAAAAAACGGAGGATTTTCTTTTCTTGAATGTAATGTACTCGAATGGTGATGTGTAATAACGAGGTGGAAAAGATGTTTGTATATTATAGTTCTATGTCCATCTTTCTCATCTTCGTCTTCGTGTTTGCATCTGTGTTTTCGACTTTCTTATGCACCTGCAGTGTCGCCTCCGAGTTGCACTTCAATTGTGCAATGCCGCAATAAGCAAATAAGGGGGAGCCCGTTTTTGGCACTAGGCCTGAAGTTTAGGAGATTCGAGTGCAGCTTTTTGTGGCTTTGTACATAAGATTTGTCACACGAGCAAAGATAGCCATTCCAGAGGCCCTTCTTGAGTGGAAGGCGGAGAGAGTTAAAATTATCATTTGAACACAAAAAAAGCACAAGTTCGAGAATTTCCAATTGGAGATGCCTCTCGACTGATTCTCTCCCCAATTACCAACACAATTTCTCACACCAAGTTTTACCTACTTGGAGCATTTAATTTTAAAGATCAACAACTTCAAGCTCGAAATAATTATCTAATGAAAGATAATTCAGTTATTAATAATAATTTATGCCTGATGGATAATGAAAATAGTTTGTATTGATATTAGCAATCAATTTTTTAAACATTTAAATTATTTATTTTTCTTGAAGTAAGATGATCCTAGTGTTTTTCCACGGGTGTAATTATCAGTCCTTTTCTTTTCCTTTGACTTGTGAAAGTTGGACTAAAATATGTTCCAACTGCAGAGTACACCCAAGGAGAGGACGACTCAGATCCATAAAAATAATGCTGGAAGAGTACGCCTCCGGTCTTGTCAGATCTTTTCCTGGGAAACGGAACCAATCTCACTCCATTCCCAAGGCGACACGGGTCGTCCAGGAAACTTGAAACCGCGAGTCGACGTCCTTGACTTCGCTGAAAGAGGCAGATGACCTCGAGACCTTCCTCTTGCGGTACGGTTCGTTCAGCTCAATCTTGATGATGGAGGACTGAAACGGCGACGAGGGTTGGACTGAGACGGCGGTGGGGCGGTGGTGTTGGAAGGGTGTTGTAGACGTTGGTGTGGAAGAGAAGAAGAAGAAGAAGAAGAAGAAACAAAGGGAAAATGAAGTGAGGGGAGACAGAGGGGTGACGTGAGGTGAGGGAGGGTGAGCGCTGTGCGACCCGTGAATGGAGTGGGATTTTCGTGCATTGAAATCCTGTTCCTACCCAATAATTTCGTTGCCTTAGAACTCTTCTTACTTTCCATTTCTGGCTCTCAGGTCTGGGCTCTCTCTCTCTCCCCCCTCTCTCCCCTCCGGCAGCGTCCTTCCGTCCTTCTCTCCATACCATCGACTCAGTCGCTGTCTCATCTCGATCGGCCGTTAACCAGCGCACTAGGTGCTCTCTCTTTATATCAGTTTCGAATTCGATTTCTCGGTCGAATGCCATTGTTGATTGATGGCTGTGAGTCTGTGACTAACCAAGCCCACCATCTGTTTTCTTTTCCTTCCTTTTATGTTTCTTAACTGTTGATTGATTTCTTGCCTCAAGCAAGCCCATTGACTCGATTCTGTCTCAAGGCGATGGCACCGTCCGCTAATACATTGAGAATGGAGTTTGAGGTGTTCCTGAGTTTCAGGGGACCAGACACTCGGAACACCTTTACTAGTTGCCTCTATAGTGACATGGTGGAGAAAGGAATCTGTGTCTTCAAAGATGATGAGGAGTTCCGAGTCGGTCAGAAGATTAGTGGACAGCTCTTGCGGGCCCTTGCCGACACCCAGATCTATATCCCTATCTTCTCCAAGGGCTTCGCTTCCAGTCCATGGTGTCTTCGTGAGGTCGCACATATGGTAGATTGCACTTCCAAATCAGACGGGAAGAAGGAGATCCTCCCCGTTTTTTTCGATGTAGAGCCGGATGATGTCAAGCTTAAAACAAATTTGTACAGAGATGCCCTGTCTAAACATGAGAAGAAGTATGGCTCCCTTGAAGTCAAGCGGCGGGGAGATGCTCTGGTTGAGGTTCCGACCGGAGCAGGCCGGAAGCTGGAACGAAAAGGGTAAGTCCTACACAACTTTTTCTTGAGTTCTTAATTTTAACATAATCTATCAAGAACTTAGCTAAAGTATTATTGGTCGTGTTATACGTCTAACGATATCAATCATCTCTAGGACTTTTACCTCGTGTATTCCATCCAGTCTTTTGAGTAATCAATTTCTCTGTAAGTTGAAAAAAGTTGACGTTAATGTTGTTAGGGAAATCTCTTATGATGTTTTGAAGATGACAAAATAAATCAAAGGCTACTAACATGTTTAATGGTTAAGTAATAGACCATGCAGATAATAGAACATGTAAAGGATATCGTCAAAGTGCGAAGACGACCGGTAAGACCGAACGTAGCTCATGTCCAAAGTATATTCGAAGATTTCCAGACTTCGTGTCAAAGTCCGAAGGCGCCGACTCAAGACTCAAAGTCCGAAGATTGCCGGACTCAAGACTCAAAGTCGAAGACCGCGGACTTTAGTGTCAAAGTATGTTCTACATCAGAAGTCTGCTCACTCTGACAAATTCCAGACTGAACGTGAATGATGAACCAGAAGACAGACTATGCTGAAGCTGAACCAGAAGACAGACTCTATGCTGAAGCTGAACTGGGTACAGACCTTAAAGCTAAATCTGTTCAGAAGCAGAATATGTTCAGACTCAGATTGCAAAGTCTATTGCACTCAGACTCAGATTGTAAAGTCTAAAGACTCTCAGACTTTACATCCAGATTCGATGAATCGTAACTTAAGCCCAATCATACAACGGCTAGTGATCTGGTTTGGATTCCACATCAAGATTGATTTGATTGATTCAATCTATTTGATTGACGATTGGATCTTGAAGACGAGAACTTTCAATACGAAGAAGCTTTACTTATGGAAACCAAGATTTTGTTTGTATGGGCGATCGGAATCAATTTGGGATTTTACCTTTGTCACTCAACGGCTACCAAATCTTCTAGATACAGAGCTGTCCAATGGGTATATTGGAAGACGATTCTCCGAGATGCTGTCCAACGGGTAGTTTGGAAGTGGAGGAGTATTTAAGGAGATGAAGGACCGATGAGCAAGTAAGAGACGAAGCGTAGAATTTATAATTCCAAAGTCTGAGCGACTTTCGATCATATACTTGTCTCTTGAGAGCTTAAACGTTTGTAATCGTGAGAGAAATACCAAAAGAGTGACTTAGTGAGATAGTGTGATCTACTACTAAGTGTTTGCACTCGAAGTTGTAATCTCTTGTTGATTGCATAGTGGAATCCAGCCAAGAAGGTTGTTAGCGTGGGAGAGTGGACGTAGGCTTGGATTAAGCCGAACCACTATAAATCTTGTGTTCTTATTCTCTTCCCTAACTCCTTTGTTTTACTCGAAGTTTATTTTATTCTGCATATATTTGCCAAGGTTTATTTTATACACCTATTCATCCCCCTCTAGGTGTTCATACTAGCACTCTCAAATGTTACGTCATCGTCAAGTTGTTGCTGAATGCTAAGTTAGCAGTCTGTTCGGTTGTTGAAAACCGTAGAACAACTTTAAATAAAAAATTGATAATTTTCAACAAATTTAGAAAAAAGAGAAGTAGAAACAACAACTGCCATATGTTATAAATATGATTTTAGGGGTACTTAAGAAATTTTGAGAATAGTCCTCCTTTATTACATATGGGTGTGTAAAAGATTTATATTTCTAAAGAAAAATAGAGGAATAGTTTTTAAGTTTCAACGTAATAATCAATGCATAGATAGTTACTAGTGGCAATAATCTCGCATCACACCCTCACTTCATAACTCATTTGAAAATTGGAAAAGTTTAGTGAGAATGTCCATTCTGCCACTTGGGCACTTGTCACGTAGTAATTGGCTCTTTGTTTGCTCGCATGTGCACTTAACCTTAGAGAGAGAGAGAGAGAGAGAGAGAGAGAGAGAGAGAGCTGACTTGGAGACACGGTATGAGTAGATGGACGAAATAGTTATCAATATATGACTGGATTCTTTTCCACTCTGTGCTTTTCTTCAACCAAATATGAAATGACCTAATTTCCTTTCTTCTTAATTGACGCATCCAAAGTAAGTATTAGTGTTTACACCCAATCAGTGAGAATCTGGGCAGAGGTTAGTGTTTAAATCCAATCAGTGGGAACCTGCGCAGGGACAACAGCTAATTGGAGACCATTATAATTATGATAATTTTCATTGTAACTTGAGATTCTTATGTTTTTTTTTTTTTTTTTTTTGGTCGAAAGATATAGGCTTTTCATTCACTTGTGAGCAAAGATACAACCCTTAAACAGGGCATCAATACGAGTAAGTCCAACATAAGCCGAGGAGGAGAAAAAGCCCAATTGAGTGGAAGGTTGCCTCGGCATGGGCCTTCGCGGCCCGGTCGGCTAGGGCATTTGCTTCCCTTCGACAAAGTGCGAGACGATCAGATTGGAGAACAGCATCTTCAAGAACACACACTCGGCCGATCAGATTTCGACATTCCCTGGGGTGGTTCGCAGCTTCCATTGATGGATTCAACCAAGGTGAGATTATCCGATTCTATGATGAGGTGTTCTTCCGTCCGTTCTTTCGTAAAAGCTCCCGAAAAGTGTGTAACGAGCTTGGATTTCTGTTTCTATGGCCGATCGCGCTCTCACAAGACGGACGAATCCCCCAATCAATTTACGAGAAGAGTCCCGAGCGATGCTAGCGATCACGCCTTCATGGTGTCCACGGGAAAAGCCCCGTCGAGATTGATCTTTAGTATCCCCTGTGGCGGAGGTTCCCAAATCCAATTAGGGTTCAACCATGTCTTGCGGGTCGGTATGTCAATTTGTGGGGTTCGACTGCCTGCCTGGACCATATTAACTGATGCTTGAACCAGGTGATCCGGGTGTGTTCGCTGATGCCGAAAGACAAAGAGGTTACGGGCTTTCCAAATATGCCAAAGCAGAGCCGCAATCGCTCGAAACCGGTACACCTCTCGGTTGATCCTTCTTCTGGTGTATATGTGTATGAAGCCATGTTTCGATACGTTGTATGATGTGGGGTGTAACTTTAATTTGCACGCTGGGGTGATTCCAGATGTACTTTGTCCATGGACATAGTAGGAATAGGTGTTCTGGGGTTTCGGGTATGTCGGATGAGCAGAGTTGACAACAAGGGTTTGGGGTGATCTTCCTTCGATATAAATTGGCTGCTGTAGGGAGAGCATTCTGACACACAGCCCAAAGAAATACTCGAACCTTGGGAGCTATCTGAGCTTTCCAAATCCGTCTCCATAAGGTAGTAGGTGGCGATAGGAAGATGAAGGTTGAGATTGAAGCTTTAGAGATGCCATTTGTTTAATGAAATGATAACCACTCTTAACGAGAATAAGAACCATCTGCAAAGATCTGTCCACACAAGTTTGTCCTCGAGGAGGCGATGTTAGAGGAATAGATAAAATTTCGGTAACTATGTGGTCTTGAAATAGTTGACGTAGCAGTTCCTCATTCCACACATGCCGATTATCCAGAATAAGTTCCCGTACTTTCTTCGGCTCGTCCCGTTATAAGGTCCACCTAGAATTCCCAATTTCAGCCATTTATCTTCTCGAACTCTAATGGGTGCCATTCCCTACTGACCATTGGAGTTTGTCAAGAATAGAATCCCTACCGAGAACAAGACTTTGCCAGCCCCAAGAAGACCTTGTCCCTTTCTTTGCAGACCAGAAACTAGAATGAGGGAAGTATAAAGCTTTGAAAACAGTGCTCCACAAAGAGGAAGGATTAGTAAAAAGTCTCCATGCTTGCTTGCCCAAAAGAGCTTTGTTTAAGGAAATTAAGTCGCGAAAACCTAAACCTCCTTGATCTTTGCTCTTTTTGAGAGTTTCCAGTTTTTCCAATGGACGCCCGCTTTGTTACTACTATTTTTCCACCAAAACCTTGCTATTTGTTGTTCCACCGCCTTACATATGGAGACAGGGAGCTTAAAAACAGTCATAGCATACTGGGGTAGTGCCTGAACCACCGATTTCAACAAAACCTCCTTCCCTCCCTTAGATATCAAGTTTTCCTTCCACCCCTCCAGCTTAGTAGTAACTCTACTTAAAATCCATGCGAACATATCACGTTTAGAGGATCCCCAATCAGACGGAATGCCTAAATATTTCCCTGTTTTGTCCAAAATTGGAACTCTAAAGTCATAAGCCGATTAAGTTTAAGGGAATAAGGGCAGTTTTTACTCATAAACAAACCAGATTTGTTTGTTTATCTCTTGTCCAGTTGCTAGGCAATACCGATTGAGGATATTTGATAAGTTTTGGCTCTCTTGAATTCGACCGTCAATGAACGAGAATGGCGTCATCGGCAAAGAATAAATGTGATAGAGTAGGACACCATCTGTTGAGTTTAATGCCTCTTAAATGACCCATGCTAATAGCATTCGGATAAGAGTAGATAGTAACTGTGCCACAAGAATGAATAAATAGGGGGATAGAGGGTCACCTTGTCTTAAACCTCGGGATGGGCGAAAATAATGGAGAGATTCCCCATTCAGTTTAACACAGCCACTGTTTGTAAATCGGTCTTGATATACTTGGCTTATGTTATTCAAATTGCATACGCTTGAAAGTTAGGAATAGCACATTGTCATTATTTTCTATCTAAATTTGTCCACCATCGTTGTCCAGCAGGTATGGGGAACTTACAAAATTGATTATTCGAGAGCTTCTACTTAAGCTGAAGGGGAAGAACAAATCTCTTCCTGACCATCTAGTTGAAACGGATAATTTAAAACGTGTAGAAACATTGTTGGATGTTGACTCTAATGACCATGTACGATTCCTTATAATCCATGGAGTAGGTGGTATTGGCAAATCAACTCTTGCTAGTATTATCTTCAACCTATTTCGGTCTAAATTCGATTGTAGTAGTTTCCTCGATGATGTCCCATGTCAAGGTCTTTTAGACGTGCAAAAGAAATTGCTATCTGACAAATTGGGCTCAACCTCTATTGATGGAATCCATGACCCCAACGATGGGATCGATCGTATAAGAAGAGGTCTTATCAACAAGAAAGTTCTAGTTGTTGTTGATAATGTGGACAAGAAGAGCCAACTCGATAAACTCGCAGGGAGATGCGATTGGTTTGGTTCCGGAAGTAGGATCATTATCACAATTAGGGACAAAAACACATTACTAGATAAGGACTACCAAAAACTGCCTAACAATTACTTGGCCTACCCAATGTTGGAGATGCCTATAGATCAAGCAATTCAACTTTTCCGTAGGCATGCCTTTAGAAGTGATACTCCTCCAGAAGGTTGCTACAATTTCTCGAAAGAAGTCGTTTCAAGCATAGGAAGGCTTCCTTTGACTTTGGAAGTTGTGGGTTCTCGTTTTGCCAATACAATTAGATCAGAGTGGGACGAAACATTGGAGGACTTAAAGCAAGTGCCACATAGGCGCGTAAGAAATACACTGATGATGAGTATCAAGAGATTGGATGACATAGAAAAAGCCATATTCCTAGACATAGCATGTTTTTGCATAGGGGAGGATAAGACTTATGCGAATTACATGTGGCGTAGTAGTGGATATTCTCCACGCAACGCAATTGATGTTCTTCTGCTCATGTCATTGATAAAGATCGATGAGTTCAATAGGTTCTGGATGCATGATGAAGTTCGAGATCTAGGAAGGTACATTGTCAAGGAAGAGAATTTTGAAGATGCCGGAGAGCGTCGTTGGGTGCGGATTGATGGGAATACTCTAGACATACAAAGCTGCAACAAGGTGAAAGTTATTACAAAAAGAAGATATAACCAATCCGACAAAATCTTTGGTCATGTGCTCTGATGTGAGGTTTCTAAATTATAGAGAAATAGAAAACAACTCTTTAACAACGAAAGCAAATGTTTTTGTGCCTTACTCATGCAAGACAAGAAGAAAGCTAACATTCCGTTTGGTTAGTTGAAATTCCTTATTTCTTGTTTCTGTGAGAATGAAAATGACTTCCTTGTTTCCTTGAAAAAGTGTTTAGTCTGTAAAAAGACAAAGGAATCAACACCAATTGGACATTTTAAACATGCTTGTTTTGTCTTATTTTCAAGTTGAGAAGAACTGTAACTATTTTATCACAACTTGTGTTTGATTTGATTAATTTGGGGTTGAAGAAGAACTATTGATATTGTTGAGTACGTGCATTTGTTTTTTCGCTTCCACTGTTGCATACTCTCATCTTTATTCTCTGCTACTGCTGGCAGGAAAAACGAGCTGTACGAGCACTCAGTTTGGATATTAGTTATGAGTTAACAGCTGAAGAATTAGCCTATTTGCCAATGCTGAGGTTCCTTGGAGGGGAGAGATTGAATTTGGTAGGCGACTTCAAAAATCTTCTTCGTAATTTGAGGTGGTTTTCTTGGCGTCATTGCCCGTTGGATTTTTCAGCGACGAATCTTCAACTGGTGAATTTGGTTGTGCTCAACCTTTCAGGGAGCATGATCACTCACAATTAGGGTGGATGGAGGCAAATCAAGGTATCAACACACCTCACTTATATTCGCTTCAAATTCTATCTATTGACCTTCATAGTCTCATACTTTTTGTTGGCATGTATTCCACCCTATTTTTCCATTGCAGATGGCGAAAAACTTGAAAATTCTAGATTTGACGCAATGCTATGAGTTGACTAAGACACCTGATTTTTGAGAGTTTGACAAGTTGGAGAAATTAATTCTCGCAAGGTGTGTGAATTTGTCTACGGTTGATAGCTTGATTGGTAAGCTAAAATTGCTTAGTACTTTGAATATCAAGGGATGTGAATCCCTCGAAGCGTTGCCCGAAGAAATCGGTTCTCTAGAATGCTTGTTGGAGATTATCATGCCCCGCTTTAGCAAATTGTCCAAGCTTCCTGAGACAGTAGACAATCTAAAATATCTGACAAAATTTGAAATCCCATTTCATCATCGTATCATCCAACTTCCTCCCTCTGTTGGAAAACTAGAATCATTGATCCAGTTGGATTTAAGAGCCTCAGGCATCTTTGTTCTCCCCAATTCAATTGGAAGGTTAAAGAATCTCAAGCATTTACTTTTATCTCAATGCAAGGATCTACATGGACTTCCGGATTCTATCGGGGAATTAGAATCATTGGTTGAGTTGGATTTAAAATTCTCAAGGATCTGCGTTCTTCCTAATTCCATTGGAAGGTTGAACAATCTCAAACATTTGCTTTTATCTGAATGTAAGAATCTACATGAGCTTCCGGTCTCTATTGGGGAACTAGATTCATTGATTGAGTTGGATTTAAAACTCTCAGGGATCTCCATTCTCCTTGATTCCATTGGAAATCTGAAGAGACTAAAAGTCTTAAAGATGTCATTCACAAAGATACACACAATACCTTGTGCTCTTGGAGGGGTAGAGACGCACGAAGAGCTCGATGCCTCATTTTGTCCACGTCTCAGGGATGAAATCCCATGGGAAATGTGGTGCCTAACCCATTTGAGGATCTTGGACTTAGATGGGAGCCCAATCTCTATGTTGCCTAGAAAGATCAGTGGTTTCTTTAGTCTCCATACACTTAGAATTGCAAGTCACCGGCTTTGCCAATTGCCAGAGCTTCCCTCGAGTTTGAAATGCCTAGTTGTTGAAGCTGCTCAATTCCCTGCTCTTCCCTTGACCGTAGTTGATTCTCATGATCTCAAAGTTTATAAAGAACTATGTATAACATCATCCTTGAAACCTTACCCTATATCGCAATTGCCAGATTTTTCCAACTTCCAGAGCTTGTCAGTTATCTCTATCAGTGGCTGTTTAACGCCACGTGTGCCCAATCTATCGCACTTGAAGAGGTTACAAGAGTTACGGCTTCATGAATTCCCCAAACTAGAGGAGATTCCAGGTTTGGGGGAATCAGAATCACTAAAGTTTCTACAAATTAGCAAGTGTAGTGGGATTGAACAATTGTCTGACTTGTCAAAGTTGGAAAAGCTAAAGAATGTGAAGAAAGTTGAGAGTTGTCGAAGGTTTGAAAGAATTGAATTCTCTAAAGAATGTGAAGATTATAGATTGCATGTCCCTGGAAAGCTTGCCTGATGTGTCGACATTCACCAAGTTGGACACGGACTGGAGGTTGCGTCGAGAAGCTGCAAAACTCACCATTCAGTCTACTGTATTGGGGAAGCGAATGCAACGTTGGAAATTGCAAAACTTGAAGTAGAATACATCATCACAAAAGTGCAGGAACTTCTTATTAAAGCACATCAAGTCTGGGCTAAAGCTGGTGCAATACTAAGGTGAGTAGCTTCCGACTCCTTCCAGATTTTCTTTGCATCATAGATATTGGTTTGAATGTTTGCATCAAAATTCTCAGGTGCGTCTGGATCACATAAAAGAAAATAGCAGTTTTCAATTCGGCTTTTGTTTGCTTAACTGTAGAGCTGGCTTTGGAAAAATGCTTAAAAAGAGTTGGCGGCGAGTATTTAGAGTTTTGAGGGCCCGAGCATGGAATTAACCAAATTGACAAACATAGGCTCACCACCAACCTGAACAAATCCAAGTATCCTCACACCACTTCTTGACCCTTGTCTTATATTTCTTAATGATGCTGAGGCAATATCAAATTGAATACTTGTGATGCATGAAGTCATTATGCTTTGTTCATTTAAATTGTGAAATTTTGTAGGACTACTGTCAACTATTCTAAAAACTTAAACATTAGATGAAAGCATGGTTTAATATTAATTACACCAACACTCCCCCTCATGCTTAGGTCTTCTTATCTAGTATTAAGCATAGATATATTTAATTAGGGAGACAAATGAAGTCTGGAAAGATTTAAAATCATGATTTCCTACTTTGATACTATGTGAGACTTTGTGTGATTACCGGCAACTATTCTAAAGGTTTAAACTATTAGGTGAATTCGTGGTTTAATATTTAATCAGCTAACATCAATTACGCACTATTTGTTTCGATTAGCTGAAAAGTATGAATATATTATGTATGATGAGGCTTAACAAATATTCATTACCAATATGGTATAATATCGTTGCATTAGGCATGATGGCATCTTGACGTTTAGCTAAGGAAAGACTAGAAACATTTCCAATTTGTTATCCTTCACTCATTTGAGGAAACAGTAATGAGGACTACTACAATTACCAAATCCGCTTATTGAAATGTTGCCTATGTGATTTTACATTGCCAATGAGTTGTATGACATATTGATGATTTATATTGAAGTAATAATTTAATCACCCCAAGTTTTGATTGCACCAATTTGAGAGGTTGAAAGACTTGATCGCATTATCTAAGAGTAAAATACTTGGTTACCCTTTTGCCAAAAGACTTAGGACTTCAAATGCACTTCCAAAATAGGAATTAAGAGTTGAGTCTTATAGCTCCACAGCGTCAATCCCCCTACTAAATATTAAAAGGATCTTGAGTGCCCTTTGTATGGAACGGGTGCATCAATTCTTGCATTTTTGTTCTTCAATTTATAAGGATTTTATCTTATCTTTTAAGTAAAAGATCTAAGCTATCAACTATCGAGTAGTTGTGGATGCTATTATAATAATCAACATCACGTGTCTTTTGAAAATAGTAAACTTTAGATTATTGATTTACGAATCTAACAGTATTTTTTTTCGTCTCTTTATTTAGCTCAAAAATATTTTTGATCGAGTAAAACCGAAGTATTTTGTTCTTCACTTTTATACTCATGTTGCGACCTCCCTTTTTTTGTCGGGAGAAAAGGAAGAGGTTTAGGTTGCCTCTAAAGAGGTGGGTCAACGGCCTTGGATTAGACATGGGCTCTCCTATGCCCATATTTTATGTGATGTTGGATTTCGTATTTTAGTTCTTAACAACTTAAATATTTCTAGAAGTGGCCATTAGTTTATTAGAGTTGGTTAGAAATCAATCAAGACACAGGAGTGTTGCCCCCATTCTTACACAATAAGAGATTTCTAGGAAGAAAGACTTGTTTATGCCAATATATCTATTAACACCATTATGGTACCACTAACTCAGAAGACTATTTATCTAAATTGCCACACAATCTTAATTATCAATTATACTCCTTATTAAAGCTAGTGAGTGTCCATGCAAATGTTTTGGTGGGATTGTTTTCCTTAATGTCTAGACTAATCCTCACCAAATTTAGGAAAGAAATTTACATTTAAATTATCAAAAAGTGGTGTGGTAAGTAAACATTCATGAAATTGAAATGGCTTGAAAGTAAATATGGAAAGGGAAGACCTGATTCAAGTCGGGCAAATAATATTACATGACCTTGTTATCATGCCTTGAGACAAGACCCTCGTGAATGAAATGGGAATTTTAAATATGCATGGACTTATTCTAGATGCATGAGACTACTCTTAATCTATGCAAAGTGGATTTTTATATAAAAAAAAAAAAAAGGTTATAAAATACCAAAATAGCATTAAATTAGGACAATGAATTTTTACAATTGGGAAGATCTTATAAAGGTTTATGCCCTAATTTGATACTAACATATTTTTTAAAATTTCAGATTTTTCATTTTTAATATATTTTTTATTTTTTAGAAATAATTCCCTAAACAACCTATGCTTTATTTACACGAACATGAAACCACTCAGATTATGAATATCACAAGAATTGAGCTCAAATCGGCTATTTGGAGATTGAAATTTCATTTGAACATTTCATCAAACACTTGGTGCTCGTTAAACCACCCCAACCATTTCCATATTTGTGGTCTTCAATCTTAACTAATAAGCAATCTTGCTTCCTGGTTCCTTTTGCAAGTGGGTCTTAGCCAAGGAGACCAAGAAATTATCCTCTGGAAATGCATGGAAGTTCGCTCATTCGAACTGGAAAATGAGATTTGTAAAGAAAAAACAGACAATGAAGGCTTTTGTTGGTCTCCAAAATTAGACTCTAGGACCTCTTTTGTCAACCAATTTAAGACCAAACCCAACTATATGTATTCTAGTTTAGGGTACAGATTATTCGTTTCCTCAATTCTCTTATTTTTCCTCAAAAATGCTCAAGTTCTCTCATCTGTGACCAACTAAGGTCAACACTTACAAAAATTTTAGACTTCTTCCATTGATCTCCAAGAAGGCATTTTTCGGGGAGCTTTAGGAGGCTTTCCCAATTTCCATTTGGGATGTGTGACCTATGGTTGGAAAGATCTTTTCCAAGTTTCACTCTTTAGTTGAAGATTTTGTCTATTTTTGGCTGTAAATTTGTAAAAACTTCACTTTTCTCTCCAAGGGCCGGTTTGAAATTTCTGTGTTAAGTGTTTTGAGTTGCTTGTGGGGGTGTGTTTTTAGAATGATCATGAGCTCCCCGTAGTGCTTCTTGTCTCCTACCTTTTGCGCCCAAAAAGAGGCCACTTCAAAGATCTTATTTATTAAATTAAGCAATTTTTTGGTCGATCTTTGTCCACCTACCAAGCCTGCCGACCGAGCTACTTCAACTAGATGGTAGGGAAGATCTCTGCTCTTCACCTTCAGCTTAAGCAGAACTTCTCGAACAATCAATTTTATAAGCTCCCCGTATTTGCCAGACATTTTAGATTAAGAAAATGTTAACAACGTACTATTCCTAACTATCAAGCATGTACAATTTAAATAAGATAAGCTAAATATGTTACAACAGGTTTACAAACGGTGGCAGTTATTCAAATAACAAATTTTAACCCATTAGAAAGTAACAATCTCAAGTTACAATGATAATTATCTAAAAACATGAAGTGCTCAAATTAGCTGCCGCGGCTGCTGCCCAGACACCCATGGTTGGGTTTAAACACTAACACTCAGTTTCAATGCATTGATTTAAGAGGAAGGGGAAATAAGGTGGATACTGACCGCAGAGAGTTAACAAAATAAAGGAATAATTGGATGGTAACGTTGTTCGTATGCTTACAAAGAAAAGAATGCAAATAGAGGAAATTAGGTCATTTCATGTTTGATGGAGGAAGGGAAAATAATGAATAGGAATCTAAAATATTTTTATGACTATTTTGTCCTACTACTTACTCATAGACTAAATCAATGAAAAATAAAAACTTTAGTAACTTGGCCTTTAGCTCGTTAAAGATTCAATATCAGCATCAATTAATTCATGTTATAGAATACATACATACTCACATCCATGCATATATAGTGGGATAGAAAGTTCACTTTAGGCCGTGTCTCCAAGTCACCTCCCTCCCTCCCTCCCTCCCTCCCTCAATGTCATTGAGATCTGGGATTTAACAAGGCTTTAATCACTATTACACTATTTGGTTTGTAACTGTAAATCTTCTACACTATTTGGTTTCAGAATAACATGTTATAGAGGAGCAATATTATCAGAATTTGTTAGAGAGGAGCAATATTATCCGAATTTCCAAAATACTCCTAAAATTGGAATTATAAAACACGTAATGTAATAACACTATTACTGCGACTAAATACGATGCAAATGTTTTGCATTTTTTTTTCTATGCTCTTTTTTTTGCAAAAAGCACCGTTGAAACGCTAGCAGTCTATATCGGTCCTTTAGTGATAGTAGAGAAGTGACCGGATCCGGATGCTTGCTTATCTACGTAAAATTGATAAATCGTTCTTTGTCGAAAACTGATATTCATCAAATAAGTTATAGTTGCCTTTAATGCGCAGGCAATATTTTAGACTAATCAAACATATAATTAGTTCGTATGCTAGTAGGACAAATCAGTCTGTTTGATCATCACTGAATAAGCGTTAATATCTGTCTCTTTGATGTTTCTACTTTACCTTTTTTTTCTAAAATGTTAAAAGATATTTATTTTGCTTTATATATATATATATAGGTTTTTGACAAACGAACAGGATGCTAACTTGGCATTTAACTGTTACTTGACAATGATTCCCGCATTCGCATTAAATTTTTTCAACTATCGTATCAATTATAGGGAGAGATTATACTTACTAGAAGATAAATTTTTTTTGGTCCGACTAGAAGATAAATTGAATATAAGATATTTTCAAATCTATAAGAAAAAAATGCGTCCCTTTCAGATTATATTAAAATTAATAGGTGGAATAAGTTGTGGAAACTTACTCTTCCCCTTTCCGCTCCCAACCTACTCTAGTTGCAACCTCACGAAGAGCAGCTTTCCACAGCGTCACCTCATCGGGGCCATACTTCTTCTCATACTCAGACAGAGCATTACTGTACAATTCGGTTCTGAGCTTGACATCATCCGGTTTCACATCGAAGAAAAGGGGAAGGATCTCCTTCTTCCCGTCCGACTTTAAAGTACAATTTACCATATGCGCAACCTCACAGAGGCACCACACACTGGAAGCAAAGCCCTTAGAGAAAATAGGGGTATAAATTTGAGTGTTGTCAAGTGCTCGCAAAAGGTTCCCGCCAATCTTCTGACCGACTCGGAGCTCTTCGTTGTCTCTGAAGACATGGATTCCTTTCTCGACCATGTCATGATAGAGGCAACTAGTAAAGTTGTTCCGAGTATCCGGTCCCCTGAAACTCAGGAACACTTCGAACTCCATTCTTGAAGTGTCAGTGGATGTTGCCATTGCACGAAGCGGTTGAGACTTGAGTCAGAATCAAGCTGAATGAAAATTGTCAATGGGCTTGCTTGAGGCGAGACATCAATCGAGCGCAATTCAGAAACAAAAAATGAAGAGAAAAATAAAACAGGTGGTGGGTTAGGTTGGTCACTGAATCACAGCCATCAATTGGCAATGGCATTCGACCAAGAAATCGAAAACGATGCCGATATAAAGAAAGACTACCTCGTGCGTTGATTGACGGCTGACCAAGATGAGACAACGACCAAGTAGAGCTAGCAAAGAGGAAGGTCGAAGGCCGTCACTAGAGAAGAGAGAGGAAAGAGAGAGAGAGAGAGAGAGAGAGAGCCTAGATTTGAGAGTGAGAACAAGAAAGTAGAGAAGTGGGTGTTCGCCGTTGAAACAGCATCCCAGGATCAACATAGTTAAAAATTTGAACATATTGAAGGAGAATATACATATTTGTGTACCTAATTTGGAATCTGTCGTTCTTTATGCGGAGTGACGACGATCTAATGCTCAGGTTCTTCTCCTCTCTCGTCCTTGGATCTTGCCTTGATGAGACCGCCTCTTACAGCTTGCCTTATATGAGGTGAAAGTGGGGAAAAGTGCCAAAAAAGTCATAAACATTTTGTCTTTGTGCTAATTTAGTCCTAAATCTTTTTTTAATGCCAATTCAGTCCTAAACCTTTTTAAGTTATGCCAATTCAGTCATTTCCAGCCAATTTTGGCTGGATTTTGTTGACTGGACGCCGGACGGCTGACGTGACTTGATCGCCTAACGTGGATAATTTTTAATAATATATATATTTTTAAAATATTTATTTTTATTTTTATTTTTTTATTTTTGTCATTTTCCTCCAGCCGGTCGCCGAGGTCCGGCGATCGGCTAGAGGCAACCGCCGGCGAGGGCGAGCCTTGCCCATGGCCGCCTCACTAGATCCGGCGAGGGCGAGCCTCGCCCATGGCATGATCTCGGCGAGGCGGCCATGGGCGAGGCTCGCCCTCGCCGATCCGACGAGGTCGGCCTCGCCCTCGCCGGCGGTCGCTTCTAGCCGGTCACCGGACCTCGACGACCGGGCTGAAGGAAAAAGATAAAAATTAAAAAAATTAAAAATAAAAATATTTTAAAAATAAAAATATTATTAAAAATTGTCCACGTTAGCGCCGATCATGCCACGTTAGGCGGCCGGCATCCAGTCAACAAAATCCGGCCAAAATTGGCCGGAAAGGACTAAATTGGTACAACTTAAAAATGTTTAGGACTAGATCGGCACAAAAGCAAAAGGTTTATGATTTTTTTGGCACTTTTCCCAATGAAAGTATGTTCGTGGAAGTAGAGGATTAGAGGAGGGACCTTAACGCTATTTTATAGAGCTTTCAACGAGACCCTCTTATCACGGGTCGGGACAAGCGAGGCCCATATTTGACTATTAAAAAACTATATCTTACGATAAATTATAATTTTAATTAATGTAGCTCACATTATGAATACTCTTACATTGAGTCTTAAACTTTGTTTCTTTCCACTTTTCTACTGAACTTTATACTCATAATTAATTAAAAAAAAACCAAGGAACTTGCGCGCTGAAAAAGAAGATATCAAAACTTCGTTCCATGGAATTAGCTGGAAAACATAAGATCAAGAAGCGGGTGGCAGCTTGCACGCGAAGTCGTTGAAAATTACCCGAAAACGACACATCCAAAAAACCGAAGCTCCATTAAAAAAACTCACGTGTCCCCAAATAGAATACAATAAGATAAGGTCGGCTGAAATCCCAGCCAAGGATGTTGACCTTGGAACCCACAAACTTGATCAACGGACTGTATCCTAGCATCCAAGCAAAGTCTTGATTCATCAATGGGCCGAACCTTTTTCAGATCTTCTTCCTCCTACTGTTCTGGTATAAAAGCAAAAAGGCGACAATACCGATCGCCATTTACTACCGGCATGGTTAGAAACAGAGAGGAGATGGAGAAGTTCAATGGGAGAGTTTTCAAAGTGCACGGCACAATGCACTGAACCGGACCAGGTCGTGAGCAATGAAATTCACATGAAAGGAGACATGTCTCCAGCATCTAGAAAGAGACCCTCGAAACCTTTAAACAATGATTAATCAGCATTGCCGGCTGGGTTCATGTTCATCTGCATCAGCATTTTCGCAGGTGTTGTTTGGGGGAGGGAAGATCCAGCAAAGCCGGAGAGGCGTTTTCTGTAAGCATTATTTTTATATATCTGAGTTGTCCTCTTCTGCATGGGCGTGCTCTGTAGTTTTCACTGATGCCCAAATACGAGAAGAGAACAAAAGAAATACTTACGTTCATTTGTAGCAAAAGTTAAAAGCTGGAGTACGACATCTAGCTTTTTTAAAAACGCCGAACAACTTTCACCAGAAAGTGGGTGGGAAGGTACCTGTGCCTCTCCTAACAGAAAAAAAGGAAAAGAACATTAAAGTATCCTTTCGCTCAAGCACGTAAAATTCCCTGGGCGTCAAACGAAAGGAAACCCGGACAAGAAGACGACTTGAAACCGGATCAAAGCTCCACACTGGGGAATGCTCAACATCAACAAAGGACAGCATAAGCGAACCCGAAACGCACGCCCGTGCAAATACACGAGAGGACAGGGCAAAAGCAAGGCATAAACAGGGGGTCGGCCGAGGTTCGCCCCGCATGCCTCCGAATCGGGGTCCCCGGGAAATCGACGCAACTCGACACAACTCAAAAAGATACGCACGAGACCTACCGGGGGAGAAGCACGCATCAGCGAGCGGCCGAGGTCCAATCGCGGTGGCTACCGGAGGAGGCCCTTCGCTCACAAGCTCACCCCTTTCTCTCTTCTCCCGAACCCCACTTCCTCCGAATCCCCTTGGCTCGCTCTCCTCTCTCCCTTTAAAGTTGCCCAGCGCGCATGGCCTCCTGCGACGCCAGCTGCCCCAGCCGGCCTGACCCCGAGCGGACGCTCCTGCGGTTGTGCTGTTCCCCCTCGTACCGGCGTCCTCGTCGCGTTGAGGGAAAGAAGTGGCAAGGGCCGGGCCCAAGCAGGGGAAGGGAAAAGGAAAAGAAAAGGGGGCCAGGCTGGCCCAGCCCTACTCCGGGCCCAATACGTTTTTAAATTATTATTTTTTTAAAATAAAATTTCTGAAAATTTTAATAATTAATACTAGTAACGCAGATGTTCCTAATGTTCATACGTAATGCAATTTAATGAAAATTATTTTTGCTAGGGGTCAAAAATTAATTCATAATTTTCTATATAATTAATGAATAATTAAACTAACGCCCAAACTTTAGATGTCAACATACATGATGGGCATTAGAACTCTAACAATAATCCATAAAATGCCTATATCAACGTTTGTACCTCCAAAAACTCAATCGACAATGCTAGTCAACTCATCAATCGCCATAGAAGTCGGTCTTCCAATTTCAGGGTAGATGAAGCTTGCACGCACCTACAAGCACCGAGTCTAGTTTCGCACCAGTAAGTTACACCCCATGACGTCAGCAAGCTATGTTAGTAGGCCAAGTTGCAGGCCAAGTTGCAGGCCAAGTTGCAGGCCATGTTAGCAGGAGGCTTCAGAAGCCCAATACCATTAGTGATCGAACCGGCTCAATTCTTTGACCGATTGATTCGAGGCTTTATAGACTGATTCATTGCTAATTCAAACTAGCCACAGCTTTTTCTAATGTGCCTTGTTCAAGTTTGAGGTCAGTTTTACTTTCAACCTTTCAGTACACTACAAAGATTAGTCGCAAGTCTCACAGCCCATCCAAGCCATCCAAGATGGCTCTAATCATTGTTTGTGTGTTAAGCCACGCTACATGAACATCTGATGAAATTGTGAAAAAATAATGCTGACAAACCTGAAGATTAGATCAGTAAAAACCACCAAATCATCATGTGGATTTGCAGCGATATCCACTGGTCTATAGTTTAGTAGGTTTGAGACTGTCAAAGAGATGTGAGATTTACTTGCTCAATGTAATGGTAATAGTGATTTGGCTCACTAAGATATAGGAATCGGGGCAGTTTATCCCCGGTTTTTTCAATTGGATGTAGTCAACTCAGGATCAGTTTGCACTCTCCGAGCCTACGTGAGAGTGTAAGATTGATAAGAATCTGTTTGCTGGTTATCAAGATCGTATGTACTTCATTCAATTTTTTATGGTGTTAGTAGACGACCATGAGCAAATTTGTGCATCATTCCTCCATCGCACTCGAGACACACTGCAAAGAATTGTTGCAGAACAACACTAAGGAAACTGCGTGAAGGGATTCGAAGCTCGGGAGTGACATTGCTCTTGCTACACCGCACTCGTACTTCTGTCGTCCTGCCAAATGCTGTCATCATCGCCAAAGTCTCTTCCAAATTGTCATTCCAATGTAGTATAATGCAACCCGAAACCCAAAACTCAAGAGACAAACGGAATGTGAGATGATGGCAACACTGCCCAAATTGACGTCTAGATCCACATAAATCGAAATTTGTTTACCTCAACAACTTCTGTGCTGATATTTTGGATGCATGACGTCAGGTAATCTTGAGGAGTGAAAGAACAAGGTGGTTTAACCTCAGACTTTGAAAATGCCAACTGATATTTAGCATTCTACAACTTCTAACAGCATTGCTGTCGAACATATAATCAACAACTGGAGCATGAACTTCACTAGGATCAAGACCTCGTACTTCTGCCTTCAAGGGACATAATGGAACAGATAGCTAATGAGATATTTTAGAGAACACCTACGATACAATATCACGGGAAAGGAAAAATGTTGTTGGCTTTTATGGCATTGTCTTGAAACTGGTGTCTTGTACAGATTTTGCTGCCTGAACGTTAGCACCCAGTATCTATGACCAAAAACAATCTGATGATCATGAGAAGAGAACCGATAACACTCACTAGCACATAACAGCAGTTACATTAATATTTCACCCCAAACAGTCGAATAAACGGGGCTTTTGGACTCTGCTGCTTGTCTTGGAAATAGCCTGATTTTAAAAACTTCACTTCTATACCTTCCACGTGATCTAGTACATGAGGCATTAGCCTATTTAATAAAATACCAGGTCCACTTAGATATCTTTTCGAAAGCTGGGAAAAGGTTAGATGCCCTTGGAGCAAGTTATCAATTGCAGGTATGCAAGACATAGCGTTTGAGACGAAAGAGGGCGTGCTAAACAAGGTAAAATGCGCTTTCTATCTCTGTAGGCTCATACAAAGCGACAACCTGATACTCCGTACTCTGTAAAGACACTCGATGCCTCTCAATAGTATCAGCAAGACGGCGGAAGCAGGAGTGATACGTCCCACAGAGGTATTTACTCTAGCTACATCGAGCATGGTCACGCCCAACCGTCTCTTTGGATCATAAGGGCAAGCTCTCTTGAAAACTTCGGCTGCAACGGGAACTGTGGAGTTAACAGGGTTGCTAATCAGATTGACGATAGCTTTCGGGTGACATTTGGCAATTCCATCGCGTGGGATTTCTGATAAGTCCAGCATTTATGTCGACAATTCCATCGCAGACCTGCTAATAGAAGCCACAAATTGTCTGACCACGGCACCAGTGTCCATGGGGTTTGATATCCGCGGTGATGACGCCAGTAAGTATTCACAACATCGTACAGATGAATAGAGAAGAGCGAGTTGATCTTCATCAAAACTGCCAGGGGTTGGCCAATCCCTCCAGGATCACGACTTTGAATCCCGGCAATGTCCTGCACAGCAAGGGAGATTCGGCAGCAGCGCAGTCTTCGCCCGCCACAAGGCTCCGCACTCGAGTCTTCGTTGACGAAAGATGCGAAGGAGCATACGAAAGATGCGAAGGAGCATTGATCAAGAACCGTCGCCCCAATCGCATTTTCCTTTTTAACGTTTACAGGCTTTTCGTCATAAAATGGGCGGATACACTATAGTGACCTTGATTTTAAGTTTCAATAAAGCCTGGGACTTCCCTCATTTTAGGCGTTATATTGCCAAAACTTGAAGTTAAAATTGCAATTCTAAGAAATCATGGGAATTTAACTTAAATATATCCATCATCTTATCATGTAACGGCGACGAGAAAAATCGTGAGTTAGGATTTAATTCAAGGAAAAGGCCATGCGAAATAGGACTATAATCCAGGACGGTACACTTTTGCATCCCAACAGGATTTTAAAATAAAGTAACAAAATCAGAAAAAATCTAAAATCGGGGTTTTAAGCATGACACGGCACAACAATAATTTTACGAAAGTAAATCCTTTCTGGTAGTCCTATATCTTAGAGCATGACATCATTTGATTTATGGCCTTAATTTATTGTGTTCGTTATTATTCGATAGTGACTTGACAAAGGCAACGCTTGACTGATTGTCTGGGAGCCATCAGCTTCCCATCTAAAGTTTTTGAGCCATTATCAAAATGTATTAACAGTTGCATCTAAGAATGTGATGGATCTAAGTCTTGCCATATCCGCCGATTTGCTGTGACAGCACAGTAACTCTCCTTGAGGGGCCGCCGCACGGAGAGCGCAGCCACGAGGAGGAGCTCTTGATGCGGACGTGCTTGAACATTGTGAAATTTATGCATTGAGTTTTTAGATCAAAATGTTTGTTTATTTATAAATACTACGGGCTTGAATTTAATCTAAATGTGGGAAATAGAAGAGTATGTGGACGATTATAAACTTGGATTCTCCGATTATTAATAAAGTATTTGTTGTTAGATCTCTCCGTAGATATAAATATCGACACTTGGTACCGAACCATGTATATTTTTGGCATCCTTTGTTGTTTCTCATTTATTTTCTTTGGTAATTACATGTCGACATAAATTACATGATCTTAGGTAGCTTCCACGTTAACATATTACAATAGGGGCACTGCACATGCGATAATGTGCACAGGCAACATTATGGGTGCCAACGGAAGTCGGAAATCTGAACACTGAACATGAGAGATATGGGACATCCGTCCACCAGGATGAACTCATTGGTCATTTCAGTTTAAATTTGAAAGAAGCAAGAAAATTGGATCTCGATAAGTTTCTTCGAGGCACCAAACGTGAGAAGCAACAAATGCACGCTCGACAATTTCAGCGTTGCCTCTCAACCCATGTAGGAATCCATCCGCAGACTTCGCAGCAGCATATTTCATTTTCACATCATTTGATCATGTAAAAAGAGTCCACATATCAAAGAGCCATTAAAATTTCCGGTTCATGAAAGAGACCAGACAACATCTCAAGGGCCAAACAAAAGATCTTTGAGAGTTGCAGAGCCATCTCCAGCTTTAGCATGAAAATTGTCAAAGCACGGATGTAAACAATTCAGTATGCTTCATGACATAATGTAAGGAAGCAAAGTAAGTGAAGACTAAGATGTCATGTCATAATTTCATTGTGGAAATAGATGCCGAAAAATGTAGTTTCGAGTAGGCATGTACGATCACTGTAAGTCTGATGTATTTAACAATTCTGCAACTGCATGAACTTCTCCGCTTATCAAAATGCGTGTCAGTCTCTTAGCCGTAACAACAAAAGATGTAAGGTGCTCTGTTTCTACATTCTTTCTGTTACGTTCCTCTGTTTTCCTTATTGAGGACCAGACAAAATAATCAGAAGTTAAGATACTGTCCACAACTGCTTGCTTCTACCAATAGCCCGAGACAAGGTATCCCATCGACGCATTTACTTGGGTAGTGGTAATGGATAAGTTTTCAAGGTGGCATCGGTAAATCGAATTCTGTGACCTCTACAAGTAGAGACAATAACAGCTCTCTTATATTCATTAATCATTACAGTGCATAGGCAAAGTCTGCACACGATAAAATTGACTTTGCAAGACATATGACCATATGGACCTAAGTTATGATTCTTGTGGAAATCTCATCCTTCTCAAAAAGGAAGTTCTCAGCAGAGCACATCTTCGAAATTTCTTTTAAATGTTAAGAATTTAGAGACTCTACCATGATTAAGCATGCACTCATGTGTCTGGGAGAAAAAAAAAATGCTTTCCTGGAACAGTGTACTCCTTAGGGGGCCTCAGTACTCTGAAGCTTGTCGCAGGCCCTTAACAAAATGAACATCACCAGAACAGCTAAAGCACTGTTTTACAAAAAATGAAAAGCCCCTGAAGACACTAACAGAATGTGATATGACATCAAAACTGCCTAAATTGAAGTCTAAATCTGTAAACGAAACGAAATTTATTTACCTCAACAACTTCTGGCCCGCCATTTTGGATATGTGATTTAAAGTAATCAATTTCTTGAGGAGTGAAAAAATAAGGGGGTTTAATCTATAGATTTTGAAAATGCCAACTGACGTTTGGCATATAAAAAAATTGCAATTTCTAATAGCTTGTCTGTCGAACATATGATAGGTAAAATTGTCGCTCATGCATGACCCCTAACAACTGGAACATCAACTTCTCTAGGATCAAGACCAAGTACTTCTGCCTGCAAGGAACATAATAGATAAGGAATCTACCTCGGAAAGTAAAAATGCTGTTGGCTTGCATGACACTCTTGAAACTTGTATCTTGTACAAATTTTCTGCCTGAGCATTAGTCCCAAATAGCTATCACCAAAAACAAGGTCGTTATCATGAGAAGAGAACCAATAACACTCACTAATACATAACAGCACTTGCAAATAGCCTGATTTTTCACCTTGGCGTCTCCACTGTGCAGATGATCCCATAAATGAGGCATTAGCCTATTTAATGAAATACCAGTCTTATTGCAAGATGGGAAAAAGTTAGCTGCCCTTGGAGCAAGTGATTCCACGCCAGACAAGCGTGCTAATCTTGTAGGCTCATACAAAGTGACGACCTGACACTCTGAACTCTATAAATATACTTGATGCTTCTCGACGGTATGAGCAAGACAGCACAAGCAGAAGTGATATGTACCACAGAAGCATTTGCTCTAACTACATCGAGCATGGTCACACCCAACAGTCTCTTGGATCATAAGTGCCAGCGCTCTTGGAAACTTTGGCTGCAATGGAGACTGTGGAGTTAACAGAGCGACAACTCCAGTTGACTATGGCTTTCGGGCAACATGGGCAACTCCTTCACTAAGGGTTCTGTTGTTCCAGCACTCATTTTGAACAGGTCATCTCTTTTCATTCCTGTTCTCCTAGGAACTCCGGCAGGGATGATGACGAGGTCCATCCCTACAAGGGCCTTCTCCAGTTTTTGTTGTCCCAGAAATCCACAGAAAACAATCAAAAATATCAAATTAGTCTGACATAAAAAATGATCCATATACTCACTAATGATATGAAGCTCACTCATCCGGAAAGGTAATCCAAACAATATCCCCACAGAACAATCAACAATATCAAATTTCATCTTTGTCTAGAGCCTAGCAATTCCACCATCCTAAATTCAGCAAATAGCAAGCAAATTAACGATCGGAGGGGGAAACTCACCATGGCACCGCTGTCTTTGTGGCTGATATCAACGGTGACACCAGGAGTATTCACAACACCCTACAGATGGAAAAACATAGACGAGCTGGGTGTAGATTATTTTCCTTTAGGATGCTGGTTTATGAAGACTTTTTTTTGGGTTATTTATCTTTATAAAATTTCAAGTAAAAAGAAATAAAGTCAACAACATTAAAGAAAAGAGGGCTCAGTGGCTGCCGATGGATCCAAAAGTACTAACGTACTAAATAAATGGAGCCTCATGATTGATATTCAAATACTCTAACGCTCTCACTCATTGCACTTAGAGCTTGGCCTAAGATGAACGCGTGGAATAATCACTGAATATTAATGGGAGTAAATTAGAGATACGATGCATTCTCGTACTTTGGCAAATACAATAGATGGCTCAAGAAGTGACATGAGAGACACTCGGATTAGTTCATGTCGGTGGTGAATGTGTGTCGCCAGTTTGGCTTTTATCCCACGTGCAGGGCCCGCAGGTTTGGCATTATCCCATGACCAGGTCCTCAATTCTCTGAATAACTCGCCGCCAACTCTCTTCCCAACCGCCAGCTCTACAGGTTAGCAAGGAAAAGCCGAAATGAGAACTTCTGTTTTGCTTTGATGTAATCAAAACGCACCTGAGAATTTCGACGAGGCTATACTCCCACACCTTTTCGTACGACCGATGCGCACTTAAAATGCAAAGAAAATCTGGGAGAAGTTCAAAGCCACTCACCTTTCTACTGCACCAGTTTGATACCAGTCATGATATTCTTCAATCAGTTGCACGGTAGAGAGAACGGTTTGTTTTAAAGCTTCTGCCAAACCCAACTCCAACTTGGTAATGTCGACACATCGGGTAACCTTTCCATTGACTTGCAATTTTCTATCTTCACATATACCAAATTATTCAGTTCTTTCAAGCCTTCGACGGCTCTCAACTTCCTATAACGGCATAGCTCGAGATGCTGTAGATTTTTCAACTTCGATAAGTTAGGCAATTGTTTGATCACATCACACATGGTAATGTGCAGAGACTCCAGTGATTCTAGTTCCCCCAAACCTGGAATCTCTGCCAGATTGGGGAAGTCGCTGAGCTCTAATTTTAGTAGCCTCTTCAAGTGCGATAGATTGGGAAGAGCAGGGAATTCGGCATCTGCAATCACTAGACATTTCAAACTTGAGGGAAGCTCTAGCAATGGGGAAAGCCGGTGGCTTGCAATTTTAAGTGTTTGGAGACTAGAGAAAGCACTGATCTTTCCTGGCAATGTAGAGATTGGGCTCCATTCTAAATCCAATACCCTCAGATAGGTCAAGTTCCACATTTCCCATGGTATTTCATCCATGAGATGCCGACAAAACGAGGCATCGAGCTCTTCAAGTGTCTTTACCCCTCCGAGAGCATAGGGTATTGTGTGTATCTTTGTGTATGCCACATTTAAGACTTTTAGTCTCCTTAGATTTTCAATGGAATCGGGGAGAAGGGAGATCCCCGAGGATTTTAAATCCAATTCAACCAATAATTTCATTTCCCCAATAGAGTCTGGAAGCTCATATAGATTCTTGCATCCAGAAATAGACAAATGCGTTAAACTCGTCAACCTTCCAATGGAATCAGGGAGAACACAGATCTCCGAGAGTTTTAAATCCAATTTGACCAATGATTCTAGTTCCCCAATAGAATTAGAAAGCTCATGTAGATTCTTGCATCCGGATAAAAGTAAATGCTTGAGATCTTTTAACCTTCCAATGAAATCAGGAAGAACAGAGATCCCCGAATATTTTAAATCTAACTCAACCAATGATTCTAGTTTTCCAATAGAGTCAGGAAGCTCATTTAGATTGTCGCATCCAGAAAAAGATAAATGCGTGAAATTCGTCAACCTTCCAATGGAATCTGGGAGAACGGAGATTCTCGAGAGTTTTAAATCCAACTCAACCAATGATTGTAATTTCCCAACAGAGTCTGGAAGCTCATGCAAATTTTCGCATCCAAATAAAATCAAATGCTTAAGATTCCTTAACCTTCCAATGGAATTAGGGAGAATAGAGATCCCCGAGAGTTTTAAATTTAACTCAACCAATGATTTTAGTTCCCCAATAGAGTTCGGAAGATCATTTAGATTCTTGCATCCAAATAAAATCAAATGCTTGAGATTCCTTAATCTTCCAATAGAATTAGGGAGATCAGAAATCCCTGAAAGCGATAAATCTAACTCGACCAAAGATTCTAGTTTCCCAATAGAATTCGGAAGCTCATGTAAATTCTCACATTCTGATAAAAGCAAATGCTTTAGATTCTTCAGCCTTTCAATGGAATCAGGGAGAATGGATACCCCTGAGAGTTTTAAATCCAACTTGACCAATGATTTTAGTTCCCCAATAGAGTTTGGAAGCTCATGTAGATTCTTGCATTCAGATAAAAGTAAATGCTTGAGATCCTTTAATCTTCCAATGGAATAAGGGAGATCTGATATTCCCGAATAACTTAAATCCAAATCGACTAATGATTCTTGTTCCTCAATAAAATCTGGAAGCTCATGTAGATTCTTGCATTTAGAAAAAGACAAATGCAGGAAATTCATCAACCTGCCAATGGAATTTGGGAGAATAGAGATCCCCGAGAGTTCTAAATCCAACTCCACCAATGATTCTAGTTCCCCGATAGAGTCTGGAAGCTCATGTAAATTCTCACACCCAAACAAAAGCAAATGCTTGAGATTCCTCAACCTTCCAATGGAATCGGGGAGAACAGAGATCCCGGAGAGTTTTAAATCCAACTCAACTAATAATTCCAATTCCCCGATAGAATCTGGAAGCTCATAAAGATTCTTGCAGTTAGACAAAACCAAACGTGTGAGATTCAACATTCCTATGGAATAAGGAAGTCGGTAGATACCCGGATGAAATTGAATTTCAAACCTTGTCAAAGATTTTAGATCGCCTAGTGTCTCAGGAAGTTTGAACGATTTGCCGAAGCAAGGCATGATAATCTCCGACAAGTATTCTAAAGAACCAATTTCTTCAGGCAACCCTTCAAGGCATGCACATCCCTCAATATTCAAAGTATTTAGCAATTTTAGCTTACCGATTGAGCTATCAATTGTAGATAATTGCTCACAGCCAGCGAGAATCAGTTTCTCCAACTTGCCAAACTCCGAAAAATCAGGTGTCTTGGTTAACTCATTGCAGCATGTCAAATCTAGAATTTTCAACTTTTTCGCCATCTGCTATGGAAAAAGAAGGCATATTACATGCTGACAAAAAGTATGAGAATATGAAACACAATTGATAGAATTCAAAGCGAACATGAGCGAGGCGTGTTAGTACCTCGATATGCCTCCATCCACCCCAATTGTGGGTGATGTCGCTTGATGAAAGGTCGAGCACAACCAAATTCACCAAGTGAAGATTTGTTGCTGAAAAATCGTGAGGGCAATGACGCCAAGAAAGCCATCTTAGACTATGAAGAAGATTCTTGAAGTCACCTACAAAATTCAGTCTTTCCCCTCCAAGAAACCTCAGCATTGGCAAATAGGCTAATTCTTCAGGTATTAAGTCATGACTAATACCCAAACTGAGTGCTCGTACAGCTCGTTTTTCCTGCTAGCAACATTAGAGAATAAAGATTGAATATGCAACAAACGAAGTAAAAAACCAATGCAAGTAGTCAACAATATCAGTGGTTCTTCTTTGACCCCAAACTAATGAAATCAAACCCACGTTATAACAAAATAATCAGTACTCTTCTTAACTTGAAAACGAGACAAACCAAACATATTTAAAATGTCCATGCGGAGTTAATTTCCTCGGTCTTTTCACAAACTAAACACCATTTCAAGGAAACAGAGAACTCTTTTTTTTTTTTTTTTTTTGGTAAGGACAAAGAACTCATTTTCATTCTCTCTAAAACAAGAAATGAAGAATTTGAACTAACCAAATGGCGCATTAGCTTTATTCTCGTTTCACATGGGTAAGGCATGAAAACATATACTTTTGTTGTTTAAAAGTTCCTTTCTATTTCTCTATAAGTTAGAAAGCAAAGCAGGACATTCTCATTTTAATGCACATGACCAAAGATTTTGCTTGATTGATTATGTCTTCTACTCGTAATAACTTTCACCTCGTTGTTACTCAGTATATCTAGAGTATTCTCATCAATTTGCACCCAACGGCGCTCTCCAGCATCTTCAAAATTCTCTTCCTTGACAATGTACCTTCCTAGATCTCGAATTTCATCATGCATCCAAAACCTATTGAACTCATCAATCTTCATCAACGACATGAGGAGAAGAACATCAATCACGCTGCGTGGAGAATATCCACTACTACGCCACATGTAATCTGCATAAGTCTTATACTCCCCGATGCAAAAACATGCTATGTCTAGGAATATGGCCATTTCTATGTCCTCCAATTTGTTTATACTTATCATCAATGTATTTCGGACGTGCTTATGCGGGACTTGCTTTAAGTCCTCCAATGTCTCATCCCATTCTGTTCTGACCGTGTTGGCGAAAAGAGAACCCACTACTTCTAGAGTCAAAGGAAGCCTTCCTATGCTTGAAACGACTCTTTCCAAAAAATTGTAGCAATCTACTGGAGGAGTATCACTTCTAAAGGCATGCTTGCTGAAAAGCCAAATTGCTTGAACCATGGGCATCTCCTTCATTGGGTAGGCCAAGTAATTGCTAGGTGGCATTTGGTTGTCCTTATCAAGTATTGTGCTTTTGTCCCTGATTGTGATAATGATCATACTTCCAAAACCAAACCAATCATGTCTCCCTGCGAGGTTCTCGAGTTGCCTCTTCTCGTCCACATTATCAACAACAACCAGAACTTTCTTGTTGCTAAGTCCTCTTCTTATGCGATCGATCCCATCATTGGTGTCGAGGATTCCGATAATAGAGGTTGAGCCTAGTGTGTCAGATAGCAGTTTTTTTTGCACATCTAAAAGACCTTGACATGGAACATCATCAAGGTAACTACTACAATTGAATTTAGACCGGAATCGGTTGAAGATAATACTAGCAAGAGTTGATTTACCAATACCACCTATTCCATGGATTATAAGGAATCGTACATGGTCATTAGAGTTAGCATCCAACAGTTTCTCTATTTGTACTAAATCATCCATTTCAACTAGATAGTCAGGAAGAGGTCTATCCTTCCCCTTCAGCTTATGTAGAAGCTCTTGAACAATCAATTTTATAAGTTCCCCATACCTGCCAGACAGTGACGGTGGATGATTCAGACTGAGAAAATAATGGCAATGCACTATTCCTAACTTTCAAGCATAAGCTATTTGAATAACATATATGAAAAACATCAAGACTGTTTTACAAACGGTGGCGGTTTTTCAAAAAAAAAAAAAATTGAATCCGTTTAAACATAATAATCTCAAGTTACAATGAAAATCAAATTATAGTAAAAGGCCTCGTATTAGCTGTTGTCGTTGTCCATATTCCCATTGATTGGATTTAACACTAAACTGCTGCCAGACTCTCATTGACTGGGTTTAAACACAGTGATTAAGAGAAAATGAAGAAATTTGGGTCATTTCGTAGTTGGTTGAAGGGGAGAGAATAGTGGAAAGTAATCTAATCAAACCTTCATGACTATTTTGCCTTACTGCTCATTAATAAAATTTCAATTTATACTGCGTCTCCAAGTCGCATCTCTCTGGAGATCTCTATGATATCAGGGAGACTGCATCGAGACACTGTCAACATAGAGGTGAAAACATCCACATCTAATGAACCTCCCTCTAGATTTTGAGGAGACGTTAAAATAACGGTGACGTGCCAAGCTTGAATGCTGCATCGAGCAGTGTGAAGCTCCATCACTACCCAAGAGAGAATTGTTCTTTTCTTTTGGGTGGGGGTGAGAATTTCTTGTTATGTGAAGAGCTAAAAGAAAAAAAGTCCCGGACAGATCATATTAAAATTAGTAACTCTGAAAGAGTTGCGGAAAACTTACCCTTTTCCTTCCAGCTTCCAACCAACTCTAGTTGGAACCTCAACAAGAGCAACTTCCCAGCGCTTCACCTCATCGGGGCCATACTTATTCTTATGCATAGACAGGGCATTTCTATACAATTCCGTTTTGAGCTTGACATCATCGGGCTCCACATCAAAGAAAACAGGGAGGATCTCCTTCTTCCCATCCGACTTTGAAGTGCAATCTACCATATGAGCAACCTCACGGAGACACCATGGACTGGAAGCGAAACCCTTAGAGAAGATGGGGATATAGATTTGAGTGTTGTCAAGGGCTTGCAAAAGGTTTCCACCAATCTTCTGACCGACTCGGAGCTCTTCGTTGTCTTTGAAGACACGGATTCCTTTCTCCACCATTTGACTATAGAGGCAACTGGTAAAATGGTCCCGAGTATCCGGTCCCCTAAAACTCAAGAACACCTCGAACTCCATTCCTGAAGCGTTAGTGACAGATGCCATCTCACGTGGCAAACGAGACTTGGGATGGAATCGAGCTGAAGGAAAATTGTCATTAAGCTTTGTTGATGTGAGACATCAATCGGGGGAAGTTTACAAACAAAAGAAGAAGAAAACGGGCGGTGGGTACGGTTAGTCGTGATTCACACCATCAATTGGCGATGGCAAACTCCCAAAGAAACCGAAATGGCAGCACACCGGAATCGAAACATTGGATGAAGAAATCGAAAACGAATGAAGAGAGTACCTGCGAGATCGAGAGAGACGAAACGAGACAAGACCGGCGACTCAGTCGAGACTCGAGAGAGATCGAAGGGCGCAGCTGTAGAAACGAGAGAGAAAGAGAGAGAGAGAGAGAGAGAGAGGCAGATCTGAGAATGAGAACCAGAAACAAGAGTGCTTTGACTTTTAAGATATTTTGGGGGTTTTCCTCTCAAAATTCTTTATTGAAGCTATGAAAAGTAGGCCGCCGTGCTCCAGGTTGACCGTCCAACGTTCTGATGTGGAAATCTCAACCAACTTTACTTTTTAACACATCGTTGTCCTCCCCAGTTTTGCTATGTCGAAGAGTTTCAATCCACATATCAATTCGAAGGAGCACTTTCTCCCTGGCGGCTAGCGCACTTGTTTTGATTTCTTTGAGGAATGAACGTGAGAGTTAAAAAAATAGTATTACAACTATGATTTCTTAATGTCTTTCCCAACTTCTATGTAGTTTACTATATAGGCCACCTTTAATGGATTTTAAATATTATCTAACATTATAAATTCAATTTTTTGAACTTGTTTTCATCACAAACAATAACCAGATAACAGTTGATTTTCTCTATAATCGAATTTCCTCAAAAATTGTTTGCAGCGATAGGAAGTTTTTGATAAAACATACAGACCCTGACCTTTATTCTTGGAACAAATTTGACTTGAACTTTCACAAATCGAAGAAAAATTGCCAATCTCTTAGTCTTTATGCTAGTAAGGAGAACTTGGTGTGAGAAATTGCTGCTGGTGATTAGGCCAAATCTTCGGAGAGGCTTCTCCAACTGAAAACTCTCGATCTTGTTCTATTGCGTTTAAATGATAATTTCAACTCCCTCTCTGCCCACTGCACACACGAAGAGCCTCTATAATGGTTCTCTTGTTCATTTGTCTCTTAAATCTTCTGGACAAAGCGGTAGAGAACTGCACCTGAGTCTCTTATGTCGGAAAAACATTAGATAATATGAAAAACAAGAGTTTTTGGAAATCAATTGAAAAATAAATGAGAAAATAATATTAATTTTTTGAAGGGTCCAAGCACTATCCTTAAGGATAATTTTGCCCATCGAAGTACAAAACTCATTGTGATAGACTCTAATGGCTATCTTTCCAAGATATAATAGGCCTTCTTCTATTTCACTTTTTGAATAATAGAAGGAACATAAACAATGTAATATGTATAACCTAGCAACAAAATGAAAGGTATGTAATGAGAAAAAAAAATATTCTCATTTTAACAACTTCGATATCATTTTTCAATTATGTTCAAAGTAACTATTTGTAAAGAAATGCTTATGTGATCATTTTTAATCTATTGTGAGAATAAGAGTCTATTTTGTGTCACAAAAAAATAAAAATAAATGACAAATAATTAGAAATTGTTGTGGATCCACTCTTTTAAGAATTCGTGGCTCACAATATGTTGTTACTCTCACCCTAACTCAAAAACTATTATATTAGCAAAATCCCAAGTAAAAGAAAGATGGCCATTATAAAATAATGGAAGGTTTATGAAGAAATAAATCAAACATTAGAAAGCTATTATAAAATCATTATAAAGCAAACAAAAGGTCGAGCTATTATACGGCGGTTGCAAAACTATCGTAATTTAATAGTAGTCAAGACTGTTATGAAATGTTTAATGAGTTGTTACAAGACCAATATATATTAACGGTAGGCAAAAATCCATTACAAATTGATAAAAGGTAAAAAACTATTACAAAAATTAGTAGCTTTCAATATTTCAAAACTATTGAAATACCCAACATCTTATACTTCAAGTCTAGTGCAAAAGACGAGCTTAAGCTTATTCAGCGCTCTCTATCTATCATTTGCTTATTGCGGCACTATATATCTCATATTGCGTAGAAGCAATACTATGGGTGCATAAGAAAGAGGAAATCCGAACACGAACATGAGAAAGATGGGACATAGGACAATGATATACAAACATCCGTCCACCAGATTATTACATAGATTATCATTTGAGTACGTTACATGCAAGAAAAGAAAAACCTCTGTGTTTTCTATGTCACCTATGCAAAATAAACTTTGACAACTTCATAGGTTTGAACCATTTATTCCCAGGTAGCAATTTTGAGTAGAAAAGTAAGAGGAAACTATGAAGATGACATATTTTTCCTTAGGCCACGTTTTCAATCGGCTCGCTTCTTGATGAATGAAATGCCCTTCTGAATACTTGTTGCTAACTGTTTCTCTGCTTTTTCCAAGTCAGGTCTACAGGTTAACAAAGGAAGGCCAAAATTGAAAAAAAAAAAAAAAAAAAAAACTTCATCTTCCTTTGATATATCAAAGAACAAAAAATTTCAAGATTATTAAAACTCCAGGCCTTTCATACTCATTCAGCAGGCCAAGGGGAAGAAGCTCCTGAGTAGTCAGCCCCAGTACGACCGAAGCGCACTTTGGATGCAAAGAATAATGGGGACAACAATAAAGATTATCGTTGGTCATTTTAGTTTGAAAGAGAAGCAAAGAGATCGGGTCTTGATAAGTTTCTTCAGGGCACCAAACCTGAGAAGCCACTGAAGACACTCACGGAATGTGATATGACAGCAAAACCGCCTAAATTGAAGTCTAAACCCATAACAAATTGAAATATTTACCTTCACAATTTCTGTCCCACCACTTTGGATGCGTGATTTTAGGAAATCAATTTCTTGAGGAGGGAAAGAATAAGGACCTGCATAATTTGAAAATGCCAACTGACATTTAGCATATCAATGAAAACTGCAATTTTTAACAGCATTTCTGTCAAACATATAAAAATTCTCATAACAAACCTGAGATAAATGGGCGAGATTGTCACTCCTGCACGACCCCCAACAACTGGAACATCAACTTCTCTAGGATCAAGACCAAGTACTTCTGCCTGCGAGGAACATAATAGATAAGGAATCTACCTGGGAAAGGAAAAATGTTGTTGGCTTGCACGACATAGTCTTGAAACTGGTATCTTGTACAATTTTGCTGCCTGAGCATTAGTACCAAATATCTATGATCATAAACAACCTCATGATCATGAGAAGAGAATAGATAGTACTCACTAGTACATAACAGCAGTTACATAATTATTTCACCCGAAACAATCAAATAAATGGGGCCTCTGGACTCCACTGCTAGACTTGCAAATAGCCTGATTTTTACCTACACTATCCCGCACACGAGGCATTAACCTACTTAATAAAATACCAGGTCCACGGAGCTGTCTTGGAGCAAGTGATTGTACGCAAGGCAAAAGCATGCTAAACAAGGTAAATACACTGCTAACTTTGTAGGTTCATACAAAGTGACAACCTGATACTCTGAACCCTGTAAATTTATGTTATGCTTCTTGATAGTATCAGCAAGACAGTACAAGCAGGAGTTATTCGCACCACAGAAGTAAATGCTCTGACTACGTCAAGCATGGTCACACCAACAGTCTCTTTGGGTCATAAGTGCCAGCTTTCTTGCAAACGTCGGATGCAATGGGTACTGTGGAGTTAACAGAGCTACTAATCCGGTTGACGATAGCTTTTGGGCAACATTTGGCAACTCCTTCACAAGGGGTTCTGTTGTTCCAGCACTCATTTTGAACAGGTCATCTCTTTTCATTCCCGTTTTCCTAGGAACTCCGGCAGGAATGATGACGAGGTCCATCCCTACTTCTCCAGTTTTTGCTGTCCCAGAAATCCATAGAAAACAATCAACGACATCAAATTAGTCTGACATAAAATGATCCATATATTCACCAATGATCTGAAGTGACAACCAACATTATCAAATTCCATTTTCATATAGAGCCTAGCAATTCTGTCATCCTGAATTCTGCAAATAGCAAGCAAATTAACGATGGGAGGGGGAAACTCTCTACAGCACCGTTGTCTATGTCTCTGATATCAGCAGTGACACCAGGAGTATTCTCAACATACAAATGAAGAACAAAAGTTGTATGGTGCTCTGTTTCCACATTCTTTCTGTTACCTTCCTTTGTTTTCCTTAAGGAAGTCCATAGAAGATAATCAGAAACTAGTATATTCTCCATAGAGCTTGCTTCTGCCTATAGCCCAAGACAAAGTAATCACTGTTGGAGAAATCTTCTTGAAGTGTTTTGAAGCTGACAAAACCGTTTCCATCAGTCTGGTCTGAAGGCTTGCAGACTCTGCTGTTTAACGTTTGAAGACCTCCGGACAGCCAGACTCAAGATTCAAAAGTCTATTCTCATTGACAGTTTCGAATCCGTTGAAGAAAGGGTATCCAGAACTGAATGTTTTATTAAGGATGTGACCTTATCGACTGGAGAAGATCTCTTGGCTGGATATGACTTATCGGAATCCCTTTTAAATTGATCGAGATTGATTCGATGATCAAGGATCCGTTGATTGGTGAAACATTCGTGGAAGGTTCTACTTATGGAAACCGAGATCCTAACTGTATGGGCAAACATGATTGATGGGCTATCGACAAATTCCCTTAATAGTTCGAATAATCTTCTTAATTGGTTCCGTCCAACGGGTAGATTGGAGGAATTCCTTTGGAAAGTGTCAACAGGTATGATGGCATAAAGGAGTATAAAAAGAAGACGTTCTAAGCTGTTCAAGGGAGTGCGCGATAGAAGAATTCCAAAGTCTGAAGCCTCTTGTTGTTTAGTCAATTCATTTGAGCGAAAAACTTGTTCTCAAAAGAGAGTTTATACTTGTGAGAAACCTTGAGGAAGTGTGATAGAATATCTACACTGTGGAATCAAGGAAGGACCGGGCTGTAACATCTCTTTTGTTCATAGTGGAATCCAGCCGATTGGCTGTCAGTGCGGAAGAGTGGACGTAGGCTTAGGATAAGCCGAACCACTATAAACCTTGTGTTTAATCTTCTCTTCCCTTCTCTTTACTTTACTTTAATCGTAACTCATTTTGATTAAGCAAAAGCGTATTTCCGTTCTATCATTTGCTTAGTATTTCTGTGGTATCCCGAGAAATTATTTATACACCTATTCACCCCCCTCTAGGTGCTTGTACTAGCTACATCAATTGGTATCAGAGCCTGTGTACTCACTTTGTTTGAAGTGTTTTACTTCAGAGTTAAAGATCCATGGCTAGTATGTTGGCTCCAGGGCTGGTAGAAGGGCAAAGCAACACTAGACCGCCTTACTTTGATGGAAAGGACTACAACATATGGAAAAACAAGATGAAGGCGTTCTTAAGATCAAAGGATCCTCTGGAATGGGACGTTGTAGAAAAAGGAATCATTCCTAAAGCTGCATCTGTCTCAGAAAGAGGAAAGGACACTGTTGAGTCCAGCAAAATGAGTCAGGAAGAGATAATCAAGAGACAAGCTCTTGATGCAAAAGCAATCTATTCTTTATATTGTGCTTTATCACCTACTGAATATAACAGAATATCTTCCCGTGATACACCAAAGAAGTCGGGATAGATTACACATTACTTATGAAGGAACCGATCGAGTGAAAGAGACCAGAGTCAATATACTCCTCGGTCAATACGAAGCCTTCAGGATGAAATTGGGAGAATCTATAACTAACATGTTTAGTCGTTTTACAGATATCGTGAATGGTCTTGAAAATCAAGGTCAACCAATTTCTGATCCCATGAAAGTAAATAAGCTACTGTGAGGACTCTCCAAGGATTGAAATCACATAAAGACCTCAATTAGAGAGACTCAAAGAATCATGCCACTATATGTTGATGAGTTGGTTGGAACTCTTCAGTCTTATGAAATAGAACGAATCAATGAAGACGAAGACCCTAAAGGTAAGAAATCCATTGCATTGAAATCCAATGATGATTCTGATGTTACAGATTCTGAAGACGATATGGACGATGAGGAGCTTGCTCTCATGATAAGAAGATTCAGAAAACTGAACAAAAAAGAAAGAAGATTCAATCCAAGGAAACAAGGTTTTCAAAAGCAACAGGCTAAGTCTGTTGAGGATGATGAATCAAACAAAGATGTAGTTTGCTTTGAATGCAAGAAAAAGGACACATCAGACCCAACTGCCCCTCTTCGAGGAAGAAGAAAGGAAAAGCTAAAAAGTATCGAAAGGCTCTTAAAGCGAAACCCTGGAGTGATACGGAATGTGAAGAAAGTGATGATGATTATGCCAACATATGTCCGATGGCACAATCGGATTCGATTCAAACTCCGAGACATGGACTCGGACGGTGAATTTGAGGTGAGTAACTTTAAAATCCCTATTAAAGTTTCTAAATATATTAATGAGTTGTGCTTTAATCTTAAGACTTCTCTTAAAAGGATTTCCAAACTCAAAAAGGAAAATTTTGCTTTAAAATAGCAAGAAAATGTTTTGAAAGAAAAGATAAAATGTTTAGATGTGAATGTTTCTTCTCTTAGAGAAAGTGAAAATAATCTTTCAAAAGAAAATGCATTCTTGAAAAATGATATCACAAATATTTCAAAAGATTTTCTATAGGATCGAGAAACTAGAAAAAATACTTTATGTTCAAAGACCTTATTTCAACAAATCTGGTTTGGGAATGACTGCTGAAACCATTCCTTTAATTGATTTTCCTAAAGTAAAGAAAAGAATCAAACAAAGACCCTCAAGAGATGTTTACAAAAATCATTTTAAAATGACTTTTGTAAAACCAGTTGGTCGCAATGCTCTTAGATGTTCAAAGTGTAACAGTACAGATCATTTTGAAAAGGAGTGTCCAATGGTTTGTGTTCGTAAAATTCTAAACGCAAGTGCACGTATCGAACAAGTAATATAATGATGAGAAAAAGTATCGTCCCACGGAGATCGATGATTAATAAACTAATTAAATACTAAAATAGATTAATTCTAAAATTTATCTAACAAATCAAAATATAATTTAGAATAAATTAAAAACAAAACTTGAAGACTAAATGCAGTAAAATCAATCAGATAAATATGTTAGAGCATCCGATTTCACCATAACCACTAGATATGAATTTCAGATTGTTGTGAATACAAGAACGATATCAAACATGTGATAGCGGAATTTCCTAATCTATTTACTATCCTATCTCTAGGTATAACAAACCTACTCAGCTTATTAATCCACTATATCTCTATGTGAATTAAAATAAACATGAGTGCATTAAAAACTATGAATATTCCCGGTTTACAATGAGTCTTTTGGATCACTTTATCACCGAAAGCTACACAAATAACGCAAAGTATATTTCTATCCACGTTTAATTCATGGTTATATATTATAATGAACAATTGCATATTATCACCTCTCGCCTCAAACACGCACATCCGATCATTCAAGTGGTGGCGGTCACTCAAAAAAAAGAAACGCAATAATATATAACTCACATGAATAAAATCAATTGTAAAACATAAAAATCATGAAATTCATATCATCATGGTTAGGCTACATCGTAGCCCTAACAAAAGAAAATTAGAACATAGTATAATAAGAAATAAAAATAAAAATATAGATCAAACCCAAAGCATCTTGAATCAAATGACAAGAATTCTGTCACCACTTTTGTCTTCTCTTCAAAATACTTGAAAAAAACTCGAAGAATGAAAAACGATCTAACAATGGAAAACGATCTAACTCCTCCTCTAAAAAAAAACCCTAGCTGCTCTCTCTATCTCTATTTATAGGATATATCCAAGATATCTATCTTCCAACGCTGCGAGATAACATTAGGGAACAAAATCAATAATTTCCTGATTTGATATCTATCTTCCACTGCTGCTTTTATTTGAATTCCTGATAATTGCCATTCTTTTCCTTATCTTCTCCATATCTCATTATTCTGCATAAACAAGGAAAATTCAAATAATCAGAAGGAAATCCAAATATTTTCTCATAGATAATGCATTAATTGTTGCCTAAAATAGGTAAAATAACTCTACTTTTATAGAGTTATCAAACCCCCAAACTTAACATTTTGCTAGTCCTCGAGCAAAATCAAGACATAACACATACTCAACCTAACAACCTTCTCCATGACATCTTTCCATAATTGCTCAAATTCACAATTCAAAGAAAAACATAAATTTCATCCGACATTGAAATCAATTTATAAGTTAAGACCAATTCTAACTATATGATCCAAGTGTGTGTGTGAAAGTCCTCATCTTTTCGAATTATATGCAATCCAAATAAATTCACATTAACATGCAACCTCTCAAAATTCTCAATAATTATGACCAAATCTCATAAGTTTGCTTTTCATTCCTCTCTCCACTAATGTAAGCTAATTATCCAACCAAAAATCAATAGGACTTTTCTCAGGTTGTAATGCAAGGCTGGGCTAAAGGTGAGATAACGGGAATTTTAAGCTCAAATCACCCATCAACACGTTGATTTCTAGGATCTAATTAGAGCCAATATCATAATCCAATTTCACTCCTTCAAGATAATTTTTCTGCCGCCATATATCATCATTCATTTTTTTTTTTTTCTCTTTCCTTTTCTCTTTCTTTTTTTTTTTTTTTGAATTGCTTTATGGTGGAGTTTCTCCCAAAGTCCCTCATAATATAACATGAAAATTTCCAACCCATTGAGTATCCAAAAGGCTCACTCAATTGAAAGTTGGATAGGGAACCATAAAAGCAATTTTTTTTTTTTTGACAATACACCCCAAACAACCACTGCACTCACTTTTTTTTTTTCTTCTTTTTACTCCATCATTCCTCCCAAATTTCTATCAAGCTCAAATAATTTTTTTTTTTTCCCAAAAGAAAATCAACGTGTTCATAGGGCATGGGATAAGGATATAATTTGATCACGGCTAGGCTAAACATATATGGGTGCCACTGAAAAATTGGGTAATAATTAAGGCTCAACGGGGTGACTAGGGATAAATAAATAGGGTTGGCTTGAAAGGCTCAATCGATCCAAAAACTGCCTATATCATTTTCTCAATTAGATTTAGCTTAGGATTTCGCCTCAAGAGAAAATCAAACAAATTATAAGATTTGGGTGAAATTTAAGAAAATCACATATTTCACATGAATGTTCTCTAGATTTACACATAATTCAAAAAGTAAGGACTTTTAGTGCTCAATAAGTGGATCAACATAATCGAATTAAGATTAACTCACACATCAATTGCAAGTTTAAATAAAATTTAAATTTTCCTAAGAATCATAAAAATTTACAACTAGGAAAGCAATCATGATAAGAAAATTATCCAAAAACTTGTCTCCCCCAAACTTGAATGAAGCAAAGTGTCCTCAATGCGAAAAATAGAAATAGGAAGAAGAAAACTCCCCGGTTGTAGGATAAGTCCATAGATGACCTTGATAATTAAACTCTTGAAAGGTGCTCCCTAAAAATTAACCTGAATAAAATAAAGAAAAGTTAATCTTTTTTTTTTTTTTTTTTTGCAAAACATAAACTTAAAAATAAATAAAAACATAATTAAAATGCTTGGGTTGCCTCCCAAGAAGCGCTTGCTTTATAGTTTTCAGCCAAACTATCTCAGATGTCGCTATTCTGGAGGATGAAGTTCAATGGTGGTCTTCTACTTGTTGTAACCACCTTCAAAGTAGGGCTTCAAACGTTGACCGTTCACCTTAAATGTGCCCTCAGTATCATGCGCAACTTCAACTGTTCCATATGGGAATACCTGTGTAACTGTAAAAGGACCAGACTATCTAGATCGCAACTTTCCTGGAAAAAGTTTAAGACGAGAGTTATAAAGTAAAACTTTTTGACCAATTTTAAACTCTCTTCTGAATATGTGCTTGTCATGCCATCTTTTTGTACGCTCCTTGTACAACTTAGAATTTTCATAGGCCTCATTGCGAAATTCCTCCAATTCATTTAGTTGCAATAATCTTTCTTCACCGCATCGCATATCAAAATTCAGAAATTTCAATGCCCAATATGCTTTATGTTCTAATTCCACTGGTAAGTGACAAGCCTTTCCAAACACTAGCCTAAAAGGAGACATCCCAATTGGAGTCTTGAACGCTGTCCTATAGGCCCAAAGTGCATCATCAAGTTTTATTGACCAATCTTTCCTAGATGCATTCACTGTTTTTTCTAAAATTCTCTTGATTTCCCTATTTGAAATCTCTACTTGACCACTAGTCTGAGGATGATAAGGGGTTGCAACCTTATGTGTGACTCCATACTTACTCAAAAGTGCTTTAAATTGCTTGTTGTAAAAATGTGTCCTCCTATCACTTATAATTGCCTTAGGAGTGCCGAATCGGGTAAAAATATTTTTCTTCAAAAATTTCACCACAATTTTAGCATTATTTGTTGGTAAGGCTACAGCTTCTACCCACTTAGACACATACTCCACAGCCACTAAAATGTATAAATTTCCATAAGAAGGTGTAAAGGGTCCCATGAAATCAATACCCCAAACATCAAATAATTCACACACAATAATATTGTTTAAAGGCATCTCATTTTTTCTTGAAATATTTCCAGTTCTTTGACACCTATTACATGAAGCTACATAAGAGTATGCATCTTTAAAAAGTGTAGGCCAATAAAATCCAGATTGTAAAATCTTAACTGCAGTTTTGGTGGAACCAAAATGGCCACTGTCTCTCCATCATGACAATGATGTAGAATATTTGCCTTCTCTTCATCCGGAACACATCTCCTTATAACCCGATCTGCACATACTTTAAACAAGAAAGGTTCTTCCCAAAAATAATTTTTAACATCGAAAAGAATTTTTTCTTCGTTGATATGATAATTCAAGAGGAAGAACATTACTTACCAAATAATTTACAAAGTCAGCATACCAAGGAATTGACTTGATGGAAAAAATTTTCTCATCGGGAACTCTTCCAAAATTGGTCTTACCTCTTCCTTTGAATTTGGAATTCTTAATAAGTGATCTCGCAATTAGATTTTCAGTTCCCTTCTTATCTTTGATTTCCAAATCAAATTCTTGTAGCAATAGAATCCACCTGATCAACCTGGGTTTTGATTCTTTCTTTTCAAGCAGATACTTAAGAGCAGAGTGGTCAGAATAAACTATAACTTTTGAGCCAATTAAATAAGAACGAAATTTATCAAAAGCAAATACTACCGCCAAAAGTTCATTTTCTGTTGTTGAATAATTCAATTGTGCACCTGACAAGGTTCGACTGGCATAGTATATGGTTTGAAAAATTTTATTCTTCCTTTGTCCCAAAAAACAGCTCCTACTTGCACAATCGCTAGCATCACACATCAGCTCAAAAGGTAAATCCCAATTTGGTGCTGTCATAATTGGTGCTGATATTAACTTCTCCTTTAAAGTGTTAAAAGCCTGCATGCATTCAACGGAAAAATTAAAAGGAGCATCTTTTTCCAAAAGATTAGAAAGAGGTTTAGCAATTTTTGAAAAATCTTTTATAAATCTCCCGTAAAATCCCTGCATGCCCCAAAAATCCTCTAACAAGTTTCACGAGATGTTGGCGGAGGTAATTTTGCAATGACCTCCACTTTGGCTCGATCGACTTCTATTCCGTTTCGAGAAATTTTATGCCCGAGCACTATTCCTTCCCGCACCATAAAGTGACACTTCTCCCAATTCAAAACAAGGTTAGTCTCCTCACATCTTTGTAAGACCAAAGCCAAATTATTTAAACAAGAATCAAATGATAGGCCAAAAACGGAAAAATCATCCATGAAAATCTCAATATATTTTTCAACCATATCGAGAAAATAGCCATCATGCATCTTTGAAAAGTAGCTGGTGCATTACAAAGACCAAAGGGCATTCTTCTAAAAGCAAAAGTACCATAGGGACAAGTGAAAGTAGTTTTCTCTTGATCTTCCGGTGCAATAGGAATCGATTATACCCCGAATATCCATCCAAAAAGCAATAAAATTCATGCCCCGCAAGTCTTTCTAACATCGATCAATAAATGGTAAAGGAAAGTGATCTTTTCTAGTGGCATCATTTAATTTTCTGTAATCCATACACACACGCCACCCAGTAACTGTTCTAGTTGGAATCAATTCATTTTTGTCGTTTTTCTGAACAGTCATACCACCTTTCTTTGGTACAACTTGTACAGGACTTACCCAAGAACTATCGGAGATAGGATAGATGATACCGCATCAAGTAGCTTAATTACCTCAGCTTTCACTACTTCTTGCATCTTCGGGTTCAAACGCCTCTGAGGTTGGATAGTGGGTTTATATTGCTCTTCCATCAAAATTTTGTGCATGCAAATTGAAGGACTAATTCCCTTGATATCAGCTATTTTCCATCTAATTGCACATTTATGCTCTCTTAATACTCTAAGCAATTTCTCCTCCATCAAATCTGTCAAAGAAGAAGATATAATTACCGGTAAAGAAGAAACTCCATCTAAATAAGCATATTTTAAATGAGAAGGTAAGGGTTTGAGTTCAAGAATTGGAGGCTCTTCAATTGATGGTTTAGGCTTTGTAATGTGTTGTCCCAACTCTTCAAATTTAATTGCCTTTTGCCTTGAATATGGTGGAATTGCCTCCATGAAATTTGCGTACTCCGTTATCTCCTCATTCTGAATATCTTTGTCCCTTAGTTGAATCAAACATGCTTCAAGTGGATCTTCAAAATTATTTTCCTGAAAAACCTTACTCACCAACTTGTCAACTGTCTCAACTCTAAAACAAGAATTATCATCATATGGATATTTCATTGCTTTAAAAACATTAAATGAAACAAGATCATCTTGAACTCTAAGGATCAACTTTCCCTGTTGTACATCAATAAGAGCTCTTCATGTTGCTAGAAAAGGTCGACCTAAGATAAGTGGTACCTCAAAATCTTCCTCCATGTCAAGAACTATGAAATCTGCAGGAAAGATAAATTTGTCAACTTTTACTAAAACATCTTCCATAATACCTCTCGGATATTTAATTGATCGATCGCCCGTTGAAGTGACACCGTGGTTGCTTTTACCTCGCCCAATCCTAATTTCTTGAAAACAGAATAAGGCATTAGATTAATACTTGCACCTAAATCACATAATGCTTTTTCAAAGTAAGAATCCCCAATAGTGCAAGGAATAGTAAAACTCCCTGGATCTTTTAATTTCGGAGGCAATTTGTTTTGTAGGATGGCTGAACACTCTTCATTTAACTTCACGGTTTCATAATCCTCCAGTTTCCTTTTGTTTGCCAAAATCTCCTTCAAAAATTTTGCATAACTAGGCATTTGCGCTAAAGCATCTGCAAAAGGAATGTTAATGTGCAATTTTTAAATACATCAAGAAATTTAGAAAATTGCTTATCCATTTTTTCTGCCGGAGTCGCCGAGGGAATGGAATTGGCGGCACATATGGCTTGGGATTATCTGGAAAAAGTTTACTCTTGCTTGTCTCCTTCGATTGTTTATTGATCACCTCTTCTTTGTCTCGACAATCTCTTCTTCTCCCACTTGTTTACCACTTCTCGGGGTAATAGCCTTTATGTTTTCAATTGGATTTTTTTCTGTGTTGCTCGGCAAAGAACCCCGTTGCCTTCCGACATCATGCTTGCTAACCGACCCACTTGCATCTCCAGATTTTTGATTGAAGCCTCTTGGTTTTGAAATCTCACATCCGTGCTTTTGATGAAGTCATGAGTTGTGTTAGCAAGTTTGGTGACTATGTCTTCCAAATTTGACTTTGTCTCTTCGATTGTTTGAATCCCGGTGGTCTCATCACATTTCGATTGTTCCATGAAAAATTTGGATGATTGCGCCATCCCGGATTGTATGTGTTGGAGTAGGGATTATTCTGCGACTGTTAAAATTCCCAACAAAGTTAGAATTTTCACTAGGTTGTTTGAAAGTATTACCTACCCGACACTCGTGCTAATATGTCCTCCACCACAAAAATCACATGTCAAATTGTGAATTTTCATGGCTGAAACACTCATATTATCTAGCTTTCGTTGAGTGTTTCAAATTGTGCAGCAATTGCAGCAAAAGCATCCACTTCATGAACTCCGCTAACTTTTCGCATTGGTAATCTCTCGTAGGCCACCGATAACTATTGGACGCCATCTCTTCTAATAAATTGTAGGCTTCTTCTGGTGTTTTATTATTTAAAGTCCCCCCCTACAGCTGCATCAATCATAGAACGAAGATTTGCACTAGAGCCATTATAAAAGTTTGTACCGCATCCATACGGGTAGTCCGTGATGTGGGCATCTCCTAAGAAATTCTTTGAATCTTTCCCATGCTTCATATAATGATTCATTATCCATCTGCATAAAATTAGTAATATCGTTACGCATCTTCGCAGACTTTGCGAGTGGAAAAAACTTACCAAGAAATTTTTGAGCCATATCATTCCATGTAGTAATTGATCCTGCAGGAAGAGAAGAAAGCCAACTCTTAGCTTTATCTCTAAGAGAGAATGGAAATAATCTCAATTTAATAGCATCATCTGTAACTCCATTATATTTAATGGTGTCACAGATTTCAAGAAAAGCATCGATGTGAGCATTTGGATCATCGCTTGGTAGCCCACCGAATTGCACCGATTGTTGAAGCATCCGAATAAGTGACGGCTTAATCTCAAAGTTGTTTGCTTGAATTGCAGGTCTTCGATACTTGATGTGGTGCCTTGAACTGTTGGCGCAGCATAATCTCTTAAGAGTCTACGTGGATTTTCATTATCACCGTCTGCCATCTTAGTGTGATTCTTCTGTTCTCTTAGTCGCCTTTTGAATGTACGCTCGATTTCTGGATCAAGTTCAACAAGTTTCCCTTGTTGGCTACGTGTCATAAACCGATGTACACCCTGAAAAATAAAAACAAAACGAAAGCTAGATTAAATTTAGAATTATCTGGTATCAATATTAATTAGTATTAAACAAACGGTCCCCGGCAACGGCGCCAAAAACTTGTTCGTAAAATTCTAAACGCAAGTGCACGTATCGAACAAGTAATATAATGATGAGAAAAAGTATCGTCCCACGGAGATCGATGATTAATAAACTAATTAAATACTAAAATAGATTAATTCTAAAATTTATCTAACAGATCAAAATATAATTAAGAATAAATTAAAAACAAAATTTGTAGACTAAATGTAGTAAATTGATCAGATAAATATATTAGAGCATCTGATTTCACCATAACCACTTGATATGTATTTCAAATTGTTGTGAATACAAGAACAATATCAAACATGTGATAGCGGAATTTCCTAATCTATTTACTATCCCATCTCTAAGTATAGCAAACCTACTCAGTTTATTAATCCAATATTTCTCTATGTGAATTAAAATAAACATGAGTGCATTAAAAATTATGAATATTCCCGGTTTACAATGAGTCTTTTGGATCACTTTATCACCGAAAGCTACACAAATAACGCAATATATTTCTATCCACGTTTAATTCATGGTTATTTATTATAATGAGCAATTGCATATTATCACCTCTCGTCTCAAACACGCACATCCGATCATTCAAGTGGTGGCGAGTTACTCAAAAAAGTAAACGCAATAATATATAACTCACATGAATAAAATCAATTGTAAAACATAAAAATCATGAAATTCATATCATCATGGTTAGGCTACATCGTAGCCCTAACAAAAGAAAATTAGAACATAGTATAATAAGAAATAAAAATAAAAATATAGATCAAACCCAGCATCTTGAATCAAAGGACAAGAATTCTGTCACCACTTTTGTCTTCTCTTCAAAATACTTGAAAAAAACTCGAAGAATGAAAAACGATCTAACAATGGAAAACGATCTAACTCCTCCTCTAAAAAAAAACCCTAGCTACTCTCTCTATCTCTATTTATAGGATATATCCAAGATATCTATCTTCCAACGCTGAGATAACATTAGGGAACAAAATCAATAATTTCCCGATTTGATATCTATCTTCCACTTTCGCTTTTATTTGAATTCCGATAATTGCCATTCTTTTCCTTATCTTCTCCATATCTCATTATTCTGCATAAACAAGGAAAATTCAAATAATCAGAAGGAAATCCAAATATTTTCTCATAGATAATGCATTAATTGTTGCCTAAAATAGGTAAAATAACTCTATTTTTATAGAGTTATCAGTTTGGAAACCTGTTAAGAAAGTATGGGCAAATACAACATATTATACTAACTCCAATGGACCCAAGAAAAGATGGGTACCAAAGAAAGTTTGAGTTTCTTTTTTAAATGCAGGTCACTATCAAGAAAAAGGTAAAATGGTATCGGATAGTGGATCTCAAGGCATATGACGGGAGATTCAAATTGTTTCATAAAGCTTGTACAAACGAATGGTGGAAAAGTTTCTTTTGGAGGAAATAGCAAAGGAAGAATAGTTGGACTTGGAACTGTGAAGATTGGAAACCTCACAATAAACAATGTTTCTTTAGTTGAATGACTCAACTACAATCTGCTCAGTGTCAGCCAGCTTTGTAATATCGGTTTCAAAATTTACTTTCAAAAGGGAATATGTTCTGGAACCAGTAAAGACTCTACTCAGTCGTTTATGGGTCGAAGACATGGAAATATCTACCTTTTGGATGTAAAACCAGATGAATCACAGTGTTTATTCTCAATACAAGATGAAGCAAGTTTATGGCATAGAAAGCTTGAACACATCAATATAAAGCAGATAGCCAAAATTTCAGCAAAGAAGCTTGTTTGTGGTCTACCCAATTTATCATACCAAAAGTTTGATCTATGTACACCATGCATATTAGGAAAACAAGTAAGAAATTCCTTCAAACTAATAAATCAAGTTTCCACTAACCGTGTCTTTGCGCAGCTTCGCATATGGATCTCTTTGGACCAACAGAACTCAAAGCATTAGAGGTAAGAAATATTGCCTAGTAATTGTAGATGACTACTCACGATTTACTTGGGTATATTTCCTGGCAAGTAAGTCTGAAACTTTCTCTTACTTTGAAAAATTTGCTAAAAAGGTTCAAAACGAAAAGGGATATGCTATTTCAAGTATTAGAACAGATCATGGAGGTGAATTTGAAAATCAAGATTTTGCAAAGTTTTGTGATAAATTTGGTTTTCAGCATATGTTCTCTTCTCCATATACTCCAGAGCAAAATGGAGTTGTGGAAAGAAAGAATAGATCACTTCAAGAAATGGCAAGAACTCTCTTAATTGAAAGCAACATCTCTTCTCGTTTTTGGGCTGAAGCAATTTCTACAGCATGTTACATTATTAATAGAGTTTTTCTAAGGTCTATTCTAGAAAAAAAAAAAACCCCTATGAATTATTCAAAGAAAAGAAGCCCATCGTTTCATATTTTCATGTATTCGGATGCAAATGTTTTATACTGAAAAATGCAAATGATCGAGTTGGTAAGTTTGAAGAAAAGTCATATGAAGGCATCTTCCTTGGATATTCAACCTCTAGCAAAGCGTACAGAGTCTACAACAAGAAGACTCAAACAGTGGAAGAATCAATGAATGTCAAATTCCAAGATTCCATTCAAAATGAATCTATTCAAACTCATCTTGAAGAATCTGAACCTGCTCCAGACTCTACAAAGTCTAAATCTCAAGAAGCGGCTCGAGACTTTGAAGGAACAGTGACTGTCGAAGAATCAAGTGAAGGAAGTGATCATCAATCGACAAATTATCCAAAGAATCGGAAGCATAAGTCCGGTCATCCCAAAGATCTTATCATTGGCGACATCAATGAAGGAATTCGCACAAGATCCAAAAGGCGCGAAGAATCTAGTCTTTGTGGCTCTTATTTCTGAAATAGAACCCAAGAGCATAGAAAAAGTTTTATCTGATGAAAGCTGGATTGAAGCTATGCAAGAAGAACTCAGGCAATTCAGTATCAATGATGTTTGGGAATTGTCTCCTAAACCTAAAGGTAAATCTGTTATTGGAGCTAAATGGGTTTTCAGAATCAAGATGGACGAGAAAGGCAAAGTCGTAAGAAACAAAGCAAGACTCGTGGCCAAGGGTTACACGCAAGAAGAAGGGATCGACTATGACGAGACTTATGCACCAGTAGCAAGGTTAGAAGCAATTCGTTTATTACTTGTATTTACTTGTTACAAAAATTTCAGGTTATTCCAAATGGACGTCAAAAGCGTTTTTCTAAATGGATTCATCCATGAGGAAGTCTATGTGGAACAACCACCTGGGTTTGAAGACCCAAGGAAACCAGACTCAGTATTCAGACTCAAAAAGGCCTTATATGGCTTGAAACAAGCACCTCGAGCTTGGTATGACAGGTTGAGTAAGTTTTCAATTCAAAACGGTTTCGTAAAAGGTAAAGTAGACACTACTCTATTTATCAAAAAGGAAAGCAAAATTTTTGTACTAGTTCAAATATATGTCGATGATATCATATTCGGATCTCCTAATGAAAGTCTATGCAAGAAATTCTCTAAGACTATGCTGGATGAATTTGAAATGAGCATGATGGGTGAGTTAACCTTCTCTCTTGGACTTCAAGTGAAACAACTAAAGGAATGAACTTTTATTCGTCAAGAAAAATATCCTAATGATCTTGTCAAAAAGTTTGGACTGGACAATTGCAAAAAGATCGACATTCCAATGTCAAGTGCCTTGAAGATAGACAAAGATGAAGAAGGAAAGAAAGTCGATCGAAGCTATACGGGAGTATCATTGGCTCACTTCTTTATCTTACGCTTCTAGACCGACATTTTGTTTAGTGTTTGCATTTGTGCTAAATTTCAAGCAGACCCTAAAGAATCTCATTTAAGTGCTGCAAAGCGTATTATCAAATACATTGCTTCAACTTCAAGCATCGGCCTATGGTATCCTAAAAGGGAAGACTTTACCCTTCTTGGATACTCAGACGCAGATCTAGCCGCTTGCAGAATTGATAGAAAGAGCACCTCGGGTACCTGTCAACTACTTGGAGGCAGGACGGTGTCTTGGTTTTCAAGAAAACAGAGTACGGTAGCTCTCTCTACGAAGCGCGAGTATGTAGCTCTTGGAAGTTCTTTGTTCACAAATTCTATGGATAAAGCAAAGTAGCTAAGAGACTTTGGAATTGAAGACTCATGCATAGAGATTAATTGCGACAACACCAGCGTTATCAATCTCACCAAAAATCCAATTCTTCACTCAAGAGCAAAGCATATAGAGATTCGACATCACTTCATTAGAGACCATGTTCGAATGGAGAAATTTCGATTCGGTATGTTGATTCAAAGAACCAAGGCGGCGGATATATTCACAAAGCCGTTGGAGAAAAATCAATTTGAAATTATTCGCTCCGAGACTCAACATATTAAGGTTTGAAGAAGTTAAAGTCTAGAGACTCTCAGACTCAGACAAACAAGACTTTGACTGTAAGTTAGTCTCTCTCTCTCTAATGTTATCTTGAAAAGGTACGATCATCGAACTGTGTCTTTTTATTGCTATCTTTAATCGGCGTAATTATTGCATTGTTTCCTTTTTCGAAAAAGAAGTTTTTTTTTAAAATGACTATTTTCGCGGAAAAAGGACAGTTATTTTTTAAAAGACATCTTTTTATTTGTGACGATTCGTATACATCTCTTTTAACCAATCGTATACTGTTGCTTCCTCCTCTCTTCACTCTCAAAAACCCTAAAAAGCACCGATCCTCCATTCCTGTTTTTATCTCCTGCCTAATCTTCGAAAAAGTTGTCGTTTTTCTTGGGGGAAGTCAAGCAAGGAATCTCTCAAAGTGCGAGAAAAATGTCTTCTTCAAGAAAGTCGTCAAGAATCGCAAGCAGGGGACCACGACGGATGAATGAGGGGCCTACGCCCTTCGATCTCACCGAAGAAGAAGTGTCTCCAGATCAGCAACAAAGCCCACAACTTTCTCAACCACGTCATTCTCCTCCACATAGTCCTCAAGGCGTTGTTCATCAACAAGAGGAAGAAATCGTTCAGGATGCAGATCCTGTAAGAGTTCAAAAACCCGCCTTTATTTATAAGTCTGTATCGTGCTTTAAAAGGAACTCGTACTCCTCGAACTATGTTGATGATTTTCTAAAAGACAAAGGATATGGGAATGAGTATATCTTTTTGCGGAAAATGGAAAGTTTGGGAATTGCTCGAAAAGGGGTGGCTGAAGAATCCCTTGAAAATATCCCAAGTGATCCTCGTGATTGGGCATTTAATCCGAGAGAGGGGAATGACGATGACAAATTGTTCATGCAATTTCAACCAAGGATGGGTATTGCAGCAGAAATCAGAGGAAAAAGAGGAGAGTTGTTCAGATCGAAAGAACAGAAGGGTCTATACTCAAATCTGCTGAAGCGTGGGGTGATAAACCCTAGGAGTGTAGATTTTGACTTTTCGGATCTTTGTGAATGTGAACATGAGAGAAAAGTTCGGTCATCTTCAACTTGAAAGGTTCCGCTCCGACACTACGAGGCCTATCTTTGGGCCCGACCGCATATTTCTATTCAAATCTTAGCTTTTTGGATGCGAATAGATTCTCCTTCAGTGTCAAAGATCAAGATTTTGTTGTGGACATGAATATCTTTGGCGGATGTGTTAGGAGTTGAAAGAGGAAGATATCAACCGATCAAAGTTTCTCTTGCTCGGGCTACAATGGAACCGGTGAAAGACGGGAGAACAGACGAAAAGATCACCTACTTAAGGATGAGTGTGTTCAACATCTTGCTTCACAAGATTGTGATCAATTACCTTCGACCGAAATCAACTTCCAAAACTGATGTCTCAAGTTCAGAGGCATTACTGATGTACGCCATCCTTACTGGGAAAATGTTTTCTCTTCCTCATACTATCATGTTTCACATGTATAGAGCGGTGATGAAGGACAGAGGTCAACTTCCTTACCCAAGCCTTGTAACAAAGTTATTCAGACATCTGAATATTCAGCCTCCACAAATCTTTTGTGTTCGATCGTGCGATCATATGGTGATAGGACTGAAAATTGTGACCAAGATGCGTCTGAAGGAACTAAGCAAGGAGTTGGAGAAATTTAAGGAAAAGACTCATGTAAAGTCTCATCAATTCTCTTTCGCTTCAAAAGGAAAGGGAAGGAGCCCATGGTTGCTCCAACCAAGAAAAGAAGAGCTCTCATTGTGGAAGATGAAGAGGATGACGACCTTACCATTTCGACCATAGCTTTGAAGAAGCTAAGTCACTCTGTTCCAGAATCCATGGAACATCATGAGACAGAAGGAGAGGAAGGACAAGAAAAAGAAAAAGAAGCAAGAGAAGAAAAAGAAAAAGAGGCGAGAGAAGAAGAAGAAAAATAAGAAGAAGAAAGATCAGGTGGCGAAAAAGAAACAGAGCAAGAAAGGCTTGAAGAAGAAAAAAGAGAAGAAGGAGAAACTGAAAGACACTCTTCTCCACCTGTAGACACAGAAACAGGGGGAGAAAAAGAGAAAGGAGGGAAGTCCTCATATCCCGATGCAAGTGAAGGAGTCAGTCGCTCCCCTGCAGACCCAAAGGACGTTTATGCATCTCAATTTCCAGAAGAATGTCATGAAGTTTCATCGCCAAACCTGCAAGATTATTCTGATATGCCATCATCTGCAGAACGTGCTGAAGCAAGTACTCAGACCGACAGCTCAGCCGATTTTCGCAGAATCATGGATATTCTCATGGAGATGCGTTGACAAATTTATGCCTTGGGATGCGAGGTTCAAAACTTGCAAAATGCGGGTCAAGTTTCCTCATGTTCATAGAATGATAAAATCCAAGCCCTCTCTGTTCAGATTCAGGCCAATGCCAAGGGTAAGGAGATTGCTCAACTGAAGGAAGACTTGAAAATTTGGAAGGGATCGTACGAGTCCATGGGAGATTTCCGGCTTGTCCGCGTTCTCAAGCAATCTTGACTTCACTCCATTTTCATCTTAACCTTTTTATGTTGACAAAAAGGGGGAGAAGTGCAAGATTTGAATCAAAACTTTGAATTTTTAATCGTTTGGATTATTTAATTTGGATTAATGTTTGACTTTAATTTTGTGTCTGGATTTAGATGTGGATTTGACTGCTATTGATATTGATATCTTATGGTTGGCTTTATGGCTTTATCTTATTCAAGACTAACCTATTTTCTATGGTTGCAGATTCTAGTGTTATTCATTTAGCCATTTATAAGATATGCATATGTGTTTGAGAAATGTTTTACAGGTCAAAGTTGTCCAAATTTGCAGGAAAGTTTTGTCACCATCAAAAAGGGGGAGATTGTTGGAGAAATCTTCTTGAAGTGTTTTGAAGCTGACAAAATCGTTTCCATCGATGCAGTCCGAAGGCTTGCGGACTCGCCGTTTAACGTCTGAAGACCTCCGAACAGCCAGACTCAAGATTCAAAGTCTATTCTCATTGACAGTTTCGAATCCGTTGAAGAAAGGGTATCCAGAACTGGATGTTTTATTAAGGATATGACCTTATCGACTGGAGAAGATCTCTGGATATGACTTATCGGAATCCCTTTTAAATTGATCGAGATTGATTCGATGATCAAGGATCCGTTGATTGGCGAAACATTCGTGGAAGGTTCTACTTATGGAAACCGAGATCCTGATTGTATGGGCGAACAGGATTTATGAGCTATCGACATATTCCCTTAATAGTTCGAATAATCTTCTTAATTGATTCCGTCCAACGGGTAGATTGGAGGAATTCCTTTAGAAAGTGCCAACGGGTATGATGGCATAAAGGAGTATAAAAAGAAGACGTTCTAAGCTGTTCAAGGGAGTGTGCGATAGAAGAATTCCAAAGTCTGAAGCCTCTTGTTGTTTAGTCAATTCATTTGAGCGAAAAACTTGTTCTCAAAAGAGAGTTTATACTTGTGAGAAACCTTGAGGAAGTGTGATAGAATATCTACACCTTTGTGGAATCAAGGAAGGACCGTCTTTGTAACATCTCTTTTGTTCATAGTGGAATCCAGCCGATTGGCTGTCGGTGCGAAAAGAGTGGACGTAGGCTTAGGATAAGCCGAACCACTATAAACCTTGTGTTTAATCTTCTCTTCCCTTCTCTTTACTTTACTTTAATCGTAACTCATTTTGATTAAGCAAAAGCGTATTTCCGTTCTATCATTTGCTTAGTATTTCTGTGGTATCCCAAGAAATTATTTATACACCTATTCACCCCCCTCTAAGTGCTTATACTAGCTACATCAATCACCTTCTACATTCTTTCACATGCGAGGTGTCCCATTAATTCCTACAAAGATAGACTTTATCTTGGGTAGTGGTAGTGGAAAGGCTTTCTAAGCTGGCATTGATAAATTAAATTCCTCGATCTCTACAAGTAGAGATAATAACAAGCTCTATTATTACAGTATATAGACAATGCCATAAAGTTGACTGGCAAAAGATATACGCCCAAATGGACCAAAGATGCGATTCTTGTGAAAATCTCATCCTTCCCATAAAGAAAGTTCTCAGGAGAGTGCATCCTCAAATTGGCTTGTAAATCTGAAGAACTCAGAGACTCTTAACATGATTAAGCATGCACTCATGCGTGAGAAAGGAGCTTGCTTGTAACAATGTACTCCTTAGGTGGCCTCAGTACTCTGAAGCTTGTCAAATCCCGTTCACAAAATTAACATCACTAGAACAGCTAAAGCACTATCTATGACCCGAAAACCCATAATTGAAGAAGCTAAGGGAATGTGATATAATGGCTATATCCATAACAAATAAAATTTATTCATTTCAACAACTTCTGCTCCTCCACTTTGGATTCATGATGTCAGGTAAATCAATTTCTTTAGGAGTGAAAGAACAAGGTGGTTTAGCCTATAGATTGTGAAAATGCCAACTGACATTTAGCATTCTAGAGAACACTGCAATGTCCAACAAAATCCATGTCAACCATATAAGAACTACTTATTTGGAAGAACACATCACAAACCTGAGACAAAAGAGGTAAAGTTGTTGCTCCTACATGTCCCCCAGTAACTGGAACATCGACTGCCTACAAAGACTAAAATAGATCAGAATTCTGATGAGATATTTTAGCAAACATCTATGCTATCCTAAGGAAGGGAAAACACTTTTTGGCTTTTCATGGCATTGTCTCGAAAAAGAGTGACAAGCAAAGAACATATTAGAATCAGATTAATTTTCCTTTGAGCTAATAAAATCATCCTGGAATTCATAATACCTCGTTAGTGGGAGCAGTTCAATACCACTATAAATGGAACTAGCTCAATGCTGTGACTGATTGATTCGAGGTCTTCTAGACCGATTCATTACTGATTAAAACTAGCCCCCAAGGTTTTTTCAACGTGTCCTATTCAAATTTTAGGTCAGTTTAACTGATTCATTGTCCAATATTTAGTTTTGAGAATCTTCTTTTCTTTAGACCTTCTGTTACGCTTCAAAGATGAGTCAGAAATCTCACAACCTGATCAAACCATGCGAAGATGGTTCAAATTATTATTTGAGAGCTAAGCCATGCCTAAGTTTTTGAAGAGGATAAAATGATGGTTACACGTGACAGGAAGACATCCATAAAACCTACACGAGATCTGATGAAATTGTACAAAGTATGTGTTGAAAGGCTCGAAAATTAGGGGCAGCAAAAACCACCAAATCATCAACGTGGATCCACAACACCATCTATTAATCTACAGTTTATCATTATGCTAAACTGCCAATAGTGTTTTGGCTCACCATGACATAGGAACAGAGGCAGTCTATCTCCAGTTTTTCCGGTTGGATCTAGTCGACTTGGGATCAGTTTGCACTCTCCGAGCCTACATAAGAGTGTAAGGTTAACGCGAATCCATACGCTAGTTATCGAGATCACATGTGCTCCATTCAATTTTTGATGGCGTTGGCTGACGACTCCGAGCCAATGCTGGCATCATTACTCCATCCCACTCCTCTACCCACAACACTGGAAAGTGGTGTAGCAGAGCTCATCTCTCTAAAAAACATATTAAGGGTTCCAAAAGCCAGGAGTGACACTGCTCTTGCTATGCCGCAGTCCAACTTCTCTCGTAGTGCACAAGGCTCTTAATCTAGATCCAAATGCTCTGTCACTTCTGTCAATATCTTCCAAATTGTCATTGCAATGTAAGATAATTTCAGGACTAATAGAGCAAGACTTGCAAAACGCATTTCAAATTATTTTTACCACTTGAAGCAAGACTCATTCGTCATCAGTCGGTGATGAGCAAGTAGCCACTAGACATGTACCGCAGCAAATTCCATGATGCCCGTCCAACTTCAAGATAATGTTGTAAGGCTTTTTGTCTCTTTTTTTTTTTGTTGGTCTTTTATGCAAATCAATTGCTTTTTCATGCAAAAATAAATGAACTCAGTAGGTAATCTTTTAATCTGAGTACTCCGTGTAAAGAGAACTTGATGTGAGACATTGCCGCCGGTTATTAGGGCGAATCTCCAGAGGCAAGCCCAGTGCCAAAGACGAGCTTCAGCTTATTCAGCAACCTCTGTTTCTCATTTGCATATAGTGGACGCTGCACAACCGAGAGTGCCACTAGGAGGTGACCTTGCAGGTGCATAAGAAAGTCGGGAGAAAGCGAACACAAGAAAGATGGACATAGAACAATGATATACAAACAGCCGTCCGTCTTGCTATTACACAAATAACAAATTAAGTACGATACATCTAGAAAAATAAAACTGGTGATTTTTCTACGTCAGCTATGCCAAATAAATTTCGATATCCTTCTAGATCTGAACAGTTTATTCCCGAGAACCAATTTTGTGTAGAAAATAACCGGAAACAATGAAGAGGACATCTTTTTTTGTTGCAAAAAGCCACGTCTTTAAATCGGTCACTTCTTGATATTTGAAATGCGCTACTGAATACTCTCAACCAACTCCAACTCTTTCTTTGCCTTTTTCTAGCCAGCTCTACAGGATAACAAACAAAAGCAGAAATTAAGAAACTTCATTTTCCTTTGGTGTAATCAAAGCAGACGTAAAAATTTCGAGATAAAACTCCAGACCTTTCGTACGCATTCAGTGGGCCAAGGGGAAGAACCTCCTCTGCGCCAGCATGACCAAGGTGCACTTTGTATGCAAAGAACGGAAGGTCATTCACCTGAAACTGGGGATAACAATAAAGAAAATCATTGGTTAGTTCGGTTTGAATTTGAGAGAAGTAAAAGTATTGGATCTGGATGAGTTCTTTAAAAGCACCAAACCTGAGAAGCAACAAACGCACACTCGGCAATGCCAGCATCGCCCCTCGACCCATGCAGGCATGCATCAGCAAACTTGACGGCAGCATATGCCTCCATATTTCATTGTTTGCATTTTTTGAGCAAGTGAAAAGAGTCAACAGATCAAAGAGCCATCAAATTTCCCATTCAGTAAAGAGATCAGACTACATCTCAAGGGTGAGAAAAAGTACTCACCATTGACAGTCCAAGCCAGCTCCAGCTTTAGCCTGAATATTGTCAAAGCACAAACATACCCAATTCAGTTTGCTTCAAGACATAATGTGGGGAAGCAGAGAAGTGAAGACTAAGACATCATGTCATAATTTCACCGCAGAAATAGATGCAGAAAAATCCAGTTTTGGGTCGACAGCAACAACACTTCAAGATGGACTTCTCCACTTCCTAGTAAAATGCAAGTTATTCTCTTGGTGGTAACAACAAAAGCTGTACGGTGCTCTGTCTCTGCATTCTTTCTCGTTACCTTCGTTTGTTTTCCTTGATAAGGACTAGACAAAATAATCAGAAATTAAGATAGTCTCCCCAACTCCTTGCTTCTGCCTATAGCGAAAGAGAAAGTAATCACCTTATACATACTTTCACACGTGAGTTATCCCACTAAATCCAGCAGATCTTTATTAATGCCGAGGTGGCATTGGTAAATCGGATTCCTTGACCTCTACGAGTAGATATGATAACAAGCTCTCTAATGTTCGTTACGGGATATATGCCCACATGTCATCCTTCTCATAAAGGACTTTCAGTAGAGTACATCTTCGAAATGGCTTGTGAATTCAAAGAATCTACAGACAGTAACATGCTTAAGCATAAACATAAGTATACGTTTAATTTATTGATAGTTGTTGAACAATTAGTGGTTATTGACAACTAAACTTTTGCCCAAAGATCATTTCCGAAAAAGTGAGAACTTGTTCTTTCACAAAAAAATTTCTTGAAATTTTTATGTATAGATTACCTAAGCATTTAAGATAGTTTTTAAATGCATTTATTTTTCCTTTTCTTGAAATAAAAAAAAAAAGTGTTAGAGCTAAGGATTTGAATGTGAATACCAAAGCCCTAGGGTCAAATTGGAATTAAAACAGCAAGTTGGAGCTAAAATGCAATTTCCAAAAGTTGAGGGACCAATTCGCAAATTTTACAAAATTTCGCCCAAGCCCTTAAATCATCATATTGGCCCCCAATAAAGTTGAAATTAAACTTGGGCTAGGTCAAATTTATCAAATCGAGCTGAAAGGACCAAATTACATTGAATTGGACATTCTCGAGCAAGACAATACCTAACTTTGAGGGATGTTTTCCCAAAGTTGGGAAAAGAGAATGATAAAGTACGGTCAAATGGCTTAAAGAACTACACGCAAGCTTGCTAATTAACAAGAAATTACGGCCAAATTGATGGATTAAAACACTTAAACCAGCTGTCAAAACCCAGTCCACGATTTAGTCTCAATTTGAAGCTACTGAGTAGGCAACTTTGTGGTCCTACCATATCTTACTCAGCTACCAATCAGCTTGATCTCTGCCCCTAATGGAAGATCATAATCAGGAGCGCAAGTGGACAAAAATTGGCTAGGGATAAGCTGATGAGGCACATGAAAATCGCAACAAATTCCGCACACTCAATAGTTGCAAAAGTTGAAAATTTGGCCAAGTTGTTGAAGTAGCTCGGTCAGCAGGCTTGGTTGGTGGACAAAGACCGACCAAAAAATTGCTTAATTTAATAAATAAGATCTTTGAAGTGGCCTCTTTTTGGGCGTAAAAGGTAGGAGACAAGAAGCACTACGGGGAGCTCACGATCATTCTAAAAACACACCCCCACAAGCAACTTAAAACACTTAACACAGAAATTTCAAACCGGCCATTGGAGAGAAAAGTGAAGTTTTTACAAATTTACAGCCAAAAATAGACAAAATCTTCAACTAAAGAGTGAAACTTGAAAAAGATCTTTCCAACCATAGGTCACACATCCCAAATGGAAATTGGGAAAGCCTCCTAAAGCTCCCCGAAAAATGCCTTCTTGGAGATCAATGGAAGAAGTCTAAAATTTTTGTAAGTGTTGAGCTTAGTTGGTCACAGATGAGAGAACTTGAGCATTTTTGAGGAAAAATAAGAGACAATTGAGGAAACAAATAATTTGTACCCTAAACTAGAATACATATAGTTGGATTTGGTCTTAAATTGGTTGACAAAAGAGGTCCTAGAGTCTAATTTTGGAGACCAACAAAAACCTTCATTGTCTGTTTTTTCTTTACAAATCTCATTTTCCAGTTCGAATGAGCGAACTTCCATGCATTTCCAGAGGATAATTTCTTGGTCTCCTTGGCTAAGACCCACTTGCAAAAGGAACCAGGAAGCAAGATTTGCTTTTAGTTAAGATTGAAGACCACAAATATGGAAATGGTTGGGGTGGTTTAACGAATACCAAGTGTTTGATGAAATGTTCAAACGAAATTTCAATCTCCAAATAGCCGATTTGTCACGCCCCGATCATCGGGCACGCACACATCCTTCTAACCCGGTCGATTTTATAATGCGATATCCCAGGACTATGTATCGCCGACCCTTTCAATTATTAAGTACATGCGGAAACAATTATAAATCTCCAGACAATAAAACAAAGGGATAGAAAAGCAGGCTATATCTTTCATATTGAAATCTACAACCAAACCTTTATACATGGCATTAGACAGAGCACTTCACAAACTATTCCCAGTTTCAAAGTCACACTCTATCTACACATAAACAAAAGGGATCACAAAGAGATGGGATTTCAATCCTCATCTGAATCATACTCAGGATCATCCTGATCCTCCTCTGACTCCTCTTCACTCAGATCATTATCTTCCTCAATTTCACTTTAGAGTTCTCCTTCTCTGATTCCTCCTCCTCAGCTCCTCATCGAGGTCCTGAAATGTTTTTCCCAAACCGGGATGAAATTACGTCTCAGCGAGTTCTACCCCACTAAGACTCAATTAGGAAACCAATATGCTAACCGGGCTACCTATACACGAACAGGGCAGAAGACTTACCTTAGCCTCATATAAGACTTACCTTAGCCTCATATTCCACCTGCATATTAGTACAGTTTAATAGGCACCAAAACAATCACATCACAGATCGACATCTCAATCAATTGATCCAGTCAATCACACGCCAACAAAACCACTCACGGTCAATTCCATTCAATCAATCATATCACAACATTAGATCAAAGCAATGATCAATCGATCTAATCGATTACATGTCAGTTGGACTATTTCTAGGTCATCTCACTCCACACCATATAATCTCCAATGGTACACTCAGTCACCGAGCTACAGTAATGCTCTCGGGCGTCTATTCGCCAAGGTGATGTACAATAAACACTTTATGTGCATACTCTTTGGCATTCCAATTACTTTCAGCCACACGAGCATGATACTCGACACACAGAATTATGACCACGCAGGTACGATCTACACCACACAGGCATGATCAATTATCACCACACAGGCATGATCACTTATCGTCACACGGGCATGATCAATCATCGCCACACAGGCTTGATCAATTATCGTCACACGAGCATGATCAATCATCACCACACAGGCTTGATCAATTATCGCCACACGGGCATGATCAATCATTGCCACACAGGCTTGATCAATACTCAACAATTTATGTGCCTTCTCTAAGGCATCCTACATGCCAAAGCGATGTAATAATCACCGAGCCACATCACACAGCATTTCTTCTCATCTTTTATCATCATTGATAAAATATCGTGCATGGTACACGATTGGCCTTAGCTAAAATATAATGACTTCGATTCTACAAATCCCACCATTATTTGTATCCACCAAAACACTTTTGGTGTTTTCAACCGACACCCGGTTATTTTCCAATTAATTTTCCAAATTAATTAATCCAAGAAAATAATCTTATAATCACAATTAATTCATTTCAGCACAAAATAAAGCTCAATTAAATAAACGGACTGCGCCACGACGATCAGCACGAAATTTCGGTCGTCGGCCATCAAATTCTTAATTTCCGAAAAATAAATAAATAATTAATTAATTTCGAAAATTAATTAATAAATATTAAAAATTCAATTTAGCTCAAAATAATGCCCGATTAAATAAACGGACTTCGCCACAGTCATCAGCATAATATTCCAGTCATTGGACATCCCTGTTGAATTTTCGAAAAATAAATAAATAATTAAATTAATTCCGAAAAATAATATTTAAATACCAAAAACTCCACTTAGGCCCGAATTGTCAAATTGAAGCCCGATAAGGGTCGGGAAAAATTGCGAGACACTTCCAATAAATAGTAGATCATGTCTACTTGCTAATTGCACAATCAATTTGTCTAATTCGCATCACAATTGGCTAATAAACACTAATCCATACTAATCTAACCACCTAAACATAATTAATTAAAAATAATCAACATTTAAGCATAATTAATCTACTAAGCGAGGATTAGTGAGATTACTCACCGGAATCACGTGCAAAACGTACTGGAATCACGTGCAAAACGTATCAATCCAACGAGGACGACACGAGGGACGATTCTTCCCAAAGCACGGCTCGGGTTCGGGGCCTGGAAACGGCCCAAAACGGCCCATGAACCGGTTGGAAACCCACTCGCGGGTTTGCTGGTTCGGCTGCGAAACAAGGGAAAACAAAGATGGTTAGGGGCAGAGAAGGGTCGGGAAGGTAGGCGGCGGTCCGGCAAGGCTGCACGGCGGCTCCGGCGGCTTGCTCGGCCACTCACGGTGGCTGGACGAGGCAGAACAGGGGCGAGAGACGCACGGAGGAGGCCTGGGCGCGAGGAAACAAGGGCTGGCGGAGCGCGCGGCGAGCGGCGGACGAGCGGGCGCCGGCATGGGCGGCGGGACGGCGGCGAGCGGCGACAACGGCGAGCTGCTTCTTCTGTCTTACTGGTTCATTCGAACCAAAGGAGAGAGAGAGTACCGAGAGAGAGAGAGGGGGCGTCAACGGTGGCTGAGGAGGGCGAAGGAAAGGCGAAGGCGAGCGGGACAGCGGCGGAGCATAGGTAGCGACGATGATCCGGTGTGGTTGCTGCTATCTCGGCTTCTTCAGCTTCTGGTTCGCCGTTTCCACGAAGAAGAAAGAAGGAGAAGAAGAAAGAGGGGGGTTCGGTCATGAGGGGTGAGGGAGAAGAGAGAGAAGAGAGAGATAAGGGTTGACTAGTCAAAGAGGGAAAAAGAAAGAGAGAGAGAGGACAGGTGGTGGAGGGCTATCCGCACGAAGGGGGAGGGGGAAGGAGAGAGAAAAGAGAGAGAAAAGGAAGAGAGAGGGAGAGAAAAGAAATAAATTAAAATAATACCATAGTCTTATTTTTTTTCTTTTCTTTTCTTTTCTCTTTCTCTTTCCCTTTCTATTTTCTTTTGGTCTTCAATTTTTCCTCCGATAATTTCTTTCTTGAAATTTCGGACTCACCAATAAATTAACAGACGATGAGACAGTCCTAAAAATGAATTGTGACACGCCCGAATATTCGATTCCCAAAATCGAATTAAATTTCATGATTAAAATCGACCGGACGCGATTTTAGTCTAATCTAACCAATTAGGTAGCTTTTAGAGATTTTACCGCGGTTATATCCCTTAACGGCTTCACCCAATAAGTTAGCTAACTCGTGAATGATCGGCTCGAGAGAAAAAGGACCATAAGCGCGCCGACGATATGCACATTTCACTTTATTGAAACGAGATTGAATTTCAGGATGTCACACGATTTGAGCTCGATTCTTGTGATATTCATAATTTGAGTGGTTTCATGTTCGTGTAAATAAAGCATAGGTTGTTTAGGGAATTATTTCTAAAAAATAAAAAATATATTAAAAATGAAAAAACTAAAATTTTAATATATATATATATATATATATATATATATATATATATATATATATATATATATATATATATATATGTATGTATATATGTTAGTATCAAATTAGGGCATAAACCTTTATAAGATCTTCCCAATTGTAAAAATTCATTGTCCTAATTTAATACTATTTTGGTATTTTATAACCTTTTTTTTTTATAAAAATCCACTTTGCATAGATTAAGAGTAGTCTCGTGCATCTAGAATAAGTCCATGCATATTTAAAATTCCCATTTCATTCACGAGGGTCTTGTCTCAAGGCATGATAACAAGGCCATATAATATTATTTGCCCGACTTGAATCGGGTCTTCCATTTCCATATTTACTTTCAAGCCATTTCAATTTCATGAATGTTTACTTACCACACCACTTTTTGATAATTTAAATGTAAATTTCTTTCCTAAATTTGGTTAGGATTAGTCTCGACATTAAGGAAAACAATCCCACAAAAACATTTGCATGGACACTCACTAGCTTTAACAAAGAGTATAATTGATAATTAAGATTGTGTGGCAATTTAGATAAATAGCCTTCTGAGTTAGTGGTACCATAATGGTGTTAATAGATATATTGGCATAAACAAGTCTTTGTTCCTAGAAATCTCTTATTGCGTAGGAATGGGGGCAACACTCCTATGTCTTGATTGATATCTAACCAACTCTAATAAACTAATGGCAACTTCTAGAAATATTTAGGTTGTTAAGAACTAAAATACGAAATCCAACATCGCATAAAATATGGGCATGGGAGAGCCCGTGTCTAATCCAAGGCCGTTGACCCACCTCTTTAGAGGCAACCTAAACCTCTTCCTTTTCTCCCTACAAAAAAAGGGAGGTCGCAACATGAGTATAAAAGTGAAGAACAAAATACTTCGGTTTTACTCGATCAAAAATATTTTTGAGCTAAATAAAGAGACGAAAAAAAATACTGTTAGATTCGTAAATCAATAATCTAAAGTTTACTATTTTCAAAAGACACCTGATGGTGATTATTATAATAGCATCCACAACTACTCGATAGTTGATAGCTCAGATCTTTTACTTAAAAGATAAGATAACATCCTTATAAATTGAAGAACAAAAATGCAAGAATTGATGCACCCGTTCCATACAAAGGGCACTCAAGATCCTTTTAATTTTTAGTAGGGGGATTGACGCTGTGGAGCTATAAGACTCAACTCTTAATTCATATTTTGGAAGTGCATTTGAAGTCCTAAGTCTTTTGGCAAAAGGGTAACCAAGTATTTTACTCTTAGATAATGCGATCAAGTCTTTCAATCTCTCAAATTGGTGCAATCAAAACTTAGAGTGATTAAATTATTACTTCAATATAAATCATCAATATGTCACACAACTCATTGGCAATGTAAAATCACATAGGCAACATTTCAATAAGCGGATTTGGTAATTGTAGTAGTCTTCATTACTGTTTCCTCAAATGAGTGAAGGATAACAAATTGGAAATGTTTCTAGTCTTTCCTTAGCTAAACATCAAGATGCCATCATGCCTAATGCAACGGATATTATACCATATTGGTAATGAATATTTGTTAAGCCTCATCATACATAATATATTCATACTTTCCAGCTAATCGAAACAAATAGTGCGTAATTGATGTTAGCATGATTAAATATTAAACCACGAATTCACCTAATAGTTTAAACTTTTAGAATAGTTGGCGGTAATCACACAAAGTCTCACATAGTATCAAAGCAGGAAATCATGATTTTAAATCTTTCCAGACTTCATTTGTCTGCCTAATTAAATATATCTACGCTTAATACTAGATAAGAAGACCTAAGCATGAGGGGGAGTGTTGGTGTAATTAATATTAAACCATGCTTTCATCTAATGGTTTAAATTTTTAGAACAGTTGACAGTAGTCCTACAAAATTTCACAATTGAAATGAACAAAGCATAATGACTTCATGCATCACAAGTATTCAATTTGATATTGCCTCGGCATCATTAAGAAATATAAGACAAGGGTCAAGAAGTGGTGTGAGGATACTTGGATTTGTTCAAGTTGGTGGTGAGCCTATGTTTGTCAATTTGGTTAATTCCATGCTCGGGGCCTCAAAACTCTAAATACTCGCCGCCAACTCTTTTTAAGCGTTTTTCCAAAGCCAGCTCTACAGTTAAGCAAACAAAAGCCAAATTGAAAACTGCTATTTTCTTTTATGTGATCCAGATGCACTTGAGAATTTTGATGCAAACATTCAAACCAATATCTATGATGCAAAGAAAATCTGGAAGGAGTCAGAAGCTACTCACCTTAGTATTGCACCAGCTTTAACTCGGACTTGATGTGCTTTAATAAGAAGTTCCTGCACTTTTGTGATGATGTATTCTACTTCAAGTTTTGCAAGTTCCGACATCGCATTCGCTTCCCCAATACGGTAGACTGAATGGTGAATTTTGCAGCTTCTCGACACAACCTCTAGTCCGTGTCCAACTTGGTGAATGTCGACACATCAGGCAAGCTTTCCAGGGACATGCAATCTATAATCTTCACATTCTTTAGAGAATTCAATTCTTTCAAACCTTCGACAGCTCTCAACTTTCTACAAAATAATAGCTCAAGATGCATTAGCTTTTCCAACTTTGACAGGTCAGACAATTGTTCAATCCCACTACACTTGCTAATTTGTAGAAACTTTAGTGATTCCAATTCCCCCAAACCTGGAATCTCCTCTAGTTTGGGGAATTCATGAAGCCGTAACTCTTGTAACCTCTTCAAGCGCGATAGATTGGGCACACGTGGCGTTAAACAGCCGCTGATAGAGATAACTGACAAGCTCTGGAAGTTGGAAAAATCTGGCAATTGCGAGATAGGGTAAGGTTTCAAGGATGGTGTTATACATAGTTTTTTATAAAATTTGAGATTATGAGAATCAACTACGGTCAAGGGAAGAGTAGGGAATTGAGCAGCTTCAACAATTAGGCATTTCAAACTCGAGGGAAGCTTTGGCAATTGGCAAAGCCGTTGACTTGCAATTCTAAGTGTATGGAGACTAAAGAAACCACTGATCTTTCTAGGCAACATAGAGATTGGGCTCCCATCTAAGTCCAAGATCCTCAAACGGGTTAGGCACCACATTTCCCATGGGATTTCATCCCTGAGACGTGGACAAAACGAGGCATCGAGCTCTTCGAGCGTCTCTACCCCTCCAAGAGCACAAGGTATTGTGTGTATCTTTGTGAATGACATCTTTAAGACTTTTAGTCTCTTCAGATTTCCAATGGAATAAGGGAGAATGGAGATCCCTGAGAGTTTTAAATCCAACTCAACCAATGAATCTAGTTCCCCAATAGAGACCGGAAGCTCATGTAGATTCTTACATTCAGATAAAAGCAAATGTTTGAGATTGTTTAACCTTCCAATGGAATTAGGGAGAACGCAGATCCTTGAGAATTTTAAATCCAACTCAACCAATGATTCTAATTCCCCGATAGAATCTGGAAGTCCATGTAGATCCTTGCATTGAGATAAAAGTAAATGCTTGAGATTCTTTAACCTTCCAATTGAATCGGGGAGAACGAAGATGCCTGAGGCTCTTAAATCCAACTGGATCAATGATTCTAGTTTTCCAACAGAGGGAGGAAGTTGGATGATACGATGATGAAATGGGATTTCAAATTTTGTCAGATATTTTAGATTGCCTACTGTCTCAGGAAGCTTGGACAATTTGCTAAAGCAGGGCATGATAATCTCCAACAAGCATTCTAGAGAACCGATTTCTTCGGGCAATGTTTCGAGGGATTCACATCCCTTGATATTCAAAGTACTAAGCAGTTTTAGCTTACCAATCGAGCCATCAACCGTAGACAAATTCACACACCTTGCGAGAATTAATTTCTCCAACTTGTCAAACTTTGAAAAATCAGGTGTCTTAGTCAACTCATAGCATTGCGTCAAATCTAGAATTTTCAAGTTTTTCACCATCTGCAATGGAAAAATAGGGTGGAATACATGCCAACAAAAAGTATGAGACTATGAAGGTCAATAGATAGAATTTGAAGCGAATATAAGTGAGGTGTGTTGATACCTTGATTTGCCTCCGTCCACCCCAATTGTGAGTGATCATGCTCCTCGAAAGGTTGAGCACAACCAAATTCACCAGTTGAAGATTCGTCGCTGAAAAATCCAACGGGCAATGACGCCAAGAAAACCACCTCAGATTACGAAGAAGATTTTTGAAGTCGCCTACCAAATTCAATCTCTCCCCTCCAAGGAACCTCAGCATTGGCAAATAGGCTAATTCTTCAACTGTTAACTCATAACTAATATCCAAACTGAGTGCTTGTACAGCTCGTTTTTCCTGCCAGCAGTAGGAGAGAATAAAGATGAGAGTATGCAACAGGGGAAGCGAAAAAACAAATGCACGTACTCAACAATATCAATAGTTCTTCTTCAACCCCAAATTAATCAAATCAAACACAAGTTGTGATAAAATAGTTACAGTTCTTCTCAACTTGAAAATAAGACAAAACAAGCATGTTTAAAATGTCCAATTGGTGTTGATTCCTTTGTCTTTTTACAGACTAAACACTTTTTCAAGGAAACAAGGAAGTCATTTTCATTCTCACTGAAACAAGAAATAATGAATTTCAACTAACCAAATGGAATGTTAGCTTTCTTCTTGTCTTGCATGAGTAAGGCACAAAAACATTTACTTTCGTTGTCAAAGAGTTGTTTTCTATTTCTCTATAATTTAGAAACCTCACATCAAAGCACATGACCAAAGATTTTGTCGGATCGGTTATATCTTCTTTTGTAATAACTTTCACCTTGTTGCAGCTTTGTATGTCTAGAGTATTCCCATCAATCCGCACCCAACGGCGCTCTTCGGCATCTTCAAAATTCTCTTCCTTGACAATGTACCTTCCTAGATCTCGAACTTCATCATGCATCCAGAACCTATTGAACTCATCGATCTTTATCAATGACATGAGCAGAAGAACATCAATTGCGCTGCGTGGAGAATATCCACTACTACGCCGCATGTAATCCGCATAAGTCTTATCCTCCCCTGTGCAAAAACATGCTATGTCTAGGAATATGGCTTTTTCTATGTCATCCAATCTCTTGATACTCATCATCAGTGTATTTCTTACGCGCCTATGTGGCACTTGCTTTAAGTCCTCCAATGTTTCGCCCCACTCTGATCTAATTGTATTGGCAAAACGAGAACCCACAACTTCCAAAGTCAAAGGAAGCCTTCCTATGCTTGAAACGACTTCTTTCGAGAAATTGTAGCAACCTTCTGAAGGAGTATCACTTCTAAAGGCATGCCTACTGAAAAGTTGAATTGCTTGATCTATAGGCATCTCCAACATTGGGTAGGCCAAGTAATTGTTAGGTAGTATTTGGTAGCCCTTATCTAGCAATGTGTTTGTGTCCCTAATTGTGATAATGATCCTACTTCCGGAACCAAACCAATCGCATCTCCCTGCGAGTTTATCGAGTTGGCTCTTCTTGTCCACATTATCAACAACAACTAGAACTTTCTTGTTGATAAGACCTCTTCTTATACGATTGATCCCATCGTTGGGGTCATGGATTCCATCAATAGAGGTTGAGCCCAATGTGTCAGATAACAATTTCTTTTGCACGTCTAAAAGACCTTGACATGGGACATCATCGAGGAAACTACTACAATCGAATTTAGACCGAAATCGGTTGAAGATAATGCTAGCAAGAGTTGATTTGCCAATACCACCTACTCCATGGATTATAAGGAATCGTACATGGTCATTAGAGTCAACATCCAACAATGTTTCTACACGTTTTAAATTATCCGTTTCAACTAGATGGTCAGGAAGAGATCTGTTCTTCCCCTTCAGCTTAAGTAGAAGCTCTCGAATGATCAATTTTGTAAGTTCCCCATACCTGCTGGACAGCGATGGTGGACAAATTTAGACACAGAAAATAATGACAATGTGCTATTCCTAACTTTCAAGCGTATGCAATTTGAATAACATAAGCCAAGTATATCAAGACCGATTTACAAACAGTGGCCGTTCTTCAAATAACAAATTTCAATCCATTTAAACATAAGAATCTCAAGTTACAATGAAAATTTTCATAATTATAATGGTCTCCAATTAGCTGTTGTCCCTGCGCAGGTTCCCACTGATTGGATTTAAACACTAACCGCTGCCCAGATTCTCACTGATTGGGTGTAAACACTAATACTTACTTTGGATGCGTTAATTAAGAAGAAAGGAAATTAGGTCATTTCATATTTGGTTGAAGAAAAGCACAGAGTGGAAAAGAATCCAGTCATATATTGATAACTATTTCGTCCATCTACTCATACCGCGTCTCCAAGTCAGCTCTCTCTCTCTCTCTCTCTCTCTCTAAGGTTAAGTGCACATGCGAGCAAACAAAGAGCCAATTACTACGTGACAAGTGCCCAAGTGGCAAAATGGACATTTTCACTGAACTTTTCCAATTTTCAAATTAGTTATGAAGTGAGGGTGTGATGCGAGATTATTGCCTCTAGTAACTATCTATGCATTGATTATTACGTTGAAACTTAAAAACTATTCCTCTATTTTTCTTTAAAAATATAAATCTTTTTTACACACCCATATGTAATAAAGGAGGACTATTCTCAAAATTTCTAAAGTACCCCTAAAATCATATTTAAAACAACATATGGTAGTTGTTGTTTCCACTTCTCTTTTTTCTAAATTTATTGAAAATTATCAATTTTTTTATTTAAAGTTGTTCTACGGTTTTCAACAACCGAACAGACTGCTAACTTAGCATTCAGCAACAACTTGACGATGACGTAACATTAACGTCAACTTTTTTCAACTTACAGAGAAATTGATTACTCAAAAGACTGGATGGAATACACGAGGTAAAAGTCCTAGAGATGATTGATATCGTTAGACGTATAACACGACCAATTATACTTTAGCTAAGTTCTTGATAGATTATGTTAAAATTAAGAACTCAAGAAAAAGTTGTGTAGGACTTACCCTTTTCGTTCCAGCTTCCAACCTGCTCTGGTCGGAACCTCAACCAGAGCATCTCCCCAGCGCTTGACTTCAAGGGAGCCATACTTCTTCTCATGTTTAGACAGGGCATCTCTGTACAAATTTGTTTTAAGCTTGGCATCATCCGGCTCTACATCGAAAAAAATGGGGAGGATCTCCTTCTTCCCGTCTGATTTGGAAGTGCAATCTACCATATGTGCGACCTCATGAAGACACCACGGACTGGAAGCAAAGCCCTTGGAGAAGATAGGGATATAGATCTGGGTGTTGGCAAGGGCCCGCAAGAGCTGTCCACTAATCTTCTGACCGACTCGGAACTCCTCATCATCTTTGAAGACACGGATTCCTTTCTCCACCATGTCACTATAGAGGCAACTAGTAAAGGTGTTCCGAGTATCCGGTCCCCTGAAACTTAAGAACACCTCAAACTCCATTCTCGATGTATTAGCGGACGGTGCCATCGCCTTGAGACAGAATCGAGTCTAATGGGCTTGCTTGAGGCAAGAAATCAATCGAGCGCAGTTAAGAAACAAAAAAAGGAAGGAAAAGAAAACAGATGGTGGGCTTGGTTAGTCACAGACTCACAGCCATCAATCAACAATGGCATTCGACCGAGAAATCGAAAACGAAACTGATATAAAGAGAGAGCACCTAGTGCGCTGGTTAACGGCCGATCGAGATGAGACAGCGACTGAGTCGATGGTATGGAGAGAAGGACGGAAGGACGCTGCCGGAGGGGAGAGAGGGGGGAGAGAGAGAGCCCAGACCTGAGAGCCAGAAATGGAAAGTAAGAAGAGTTGTAAGGCAACGAAATTATTGGGTAGGAACAGGATTTCAACGCACGAAAATCCCACTCCATTCACGGGTCGCACAGCGCTCACCCTCCCTCACCTCACGTCACCCCTGTCTCCCCTCTCTTCATTTTCCTTTTGTTTCTTCTTCTTCTTCTTCTCTTCCACTCCAACGTCTACTACACCCTTCCAACTAACACCACCGCCCCACCGCCGTCTCAGTCCAACCCTCGTCGCCGTTTCAGTCCTCCATCATCAAGATCGAGCTGAAGGAACCGTACCGCAAGAGGAAGGTCTCGAGGCCATCTGCCTCTTTCAGCGAAGTCAAGGACGTCGACTCGCGGTTTCAAGTTTCCTGGACGACCCGTGTCGCCTTGGGAATGGAGTGAGATTGGTTCCGTTTCCCAGGAAAAGATCTGACAAGACCGGAGGCGTACTCTTCCAGCATTATTTTTATGGATCTGAGTCGTCCTCTCCTTGGGTGTACTCTGCAGTTGGAACATATTTTAGTCCAACTTTCACAAGTCAAAGGAAAAGAAAAGGACCGATAATTACACCCGTGGAAAAACACTAGGATCATCTTACTTCAAGAAAAATAAATCATTTAAATTTTTAAAAAATTAATTACTAATATCAATACAAACTATTTTCATTATCCATCAGGCATAAATTATTATCGATAACTGAATTATCTTTCATTAGATAATTATTTCAAGCTTGAAGTTGTTGATCTTTAAAATTAAATGCTCCAAGTAGGTAAAACTTGGTGTGAGAAATTGTGCTGGTAATTGGGGAGAGAATCAGTCGAGAGGCATCTCCAATTGAAAATTCTCAAACTTGTGCTTTTTTGTGTTCAAATGATAATTTTAACTCCCTCCGCCTTCTACCCAAGAAGGGCCTCTAGAATGGCTATCTTTGCTCGTGTGACTCTTAAAATCTTCTGGACAAAGCCACAAAAAGCTGCACTTGAATCTCCTAAACTTCAGGCCTAGTGCCAAAAACGGGCTCCCGCTTATTTGCTTATTGCGGCATTGCACAATTGAAGGCTACACTGCAGGTGCATAAGAAAGTTGAAAACACAGATGCAAACACGAAGACGAAGACGAGAAAGATGGACATAGAACTATAATATACAAACATCTTTTCCACCTCGTTATTACACATCACCATTCGAGTACATTACATTCAAGAAAAGAAAATCCTCCGTTTTTTCCTACATCAGCTATGCAGAATAACTTCGATATCTTCCCGGGTCTAAACCACTTATTCCCAAGAACCAATTCTGAGTAGAAAATAACCGGAAACTATGGAGAGGCCATCTCTTTCGTTCCAAAAAGAAACGTCTTTAACTCATTCACTTCTTGATAAATGAAACGCCCTTCTGAATACTCTCTGCTAACTCTTGCTTTGCCTTTTCCAAGCCAGCCCTACAGGTTAACAAACAACAGCCGAAATTAGAAAACTTTATCTTTCTTTGATGTGTAATCAGAGCAGACTTAAAAATCTCAGGATTATTAAAATTCCAGACCTTTCATACTCATTCAGTGGGCCAAGAGGAAGAACCTCCTCAGCCCCAGTACGACCGAGGCGCACTTTGGATGCAAAGAATGGAAGCTCAGTTACCTGAAATATGGGGACAACAATAAAGAAATTATCGGTGGTTTCATTTTGGATTTGAGAGAAATACATAGATTTTCAAATCTTGATAAGTTCTTTCAAGGCACCAAACCTGAGAAGCAACAAATGCACATTCGACAATACCCGCATCACCCCTCAACCCACGCAGGCATGCATCAGCAAACTTCACAGAAGCATATGCCTGCATATTTCATTTTCACATTATTTTAGCATATGAAAAGAGTCCGCATATCAAAAAGTCATCAAATTGCCTGGTCATGAAAGAGATCAAACTACATCCCAAGGGCCAAAAAAAGGACTGACCATCGAGAGAGTTGCCGAGCCAGCTCCAGCTTTAGCCTGATAGTTGTCAAGGCACAAACGTACACAATTCAGTTGGTTTCAGAACAAAAATGTATGGAAGCAGAGAAGCAAAGCCTAAGATGTCATGTCAGAATTTCATTGTGGAAACAGATGCAAAAATCATACAGTTTCGGTTAGAAATCAGCAATCACTTTTAGACAATCTGATATATCTAACAATCCTGTCACCACATGAACTTCTCCTCTTATCATCAAAATGCAAATCATTCTCTTAATATAACGGCAAGAGATGTATACGGTGCTATGTTTCTATAGTCTTTTTGTCACCTTCCTTTGTTTTCCTTAATGAGGACCAGAGGACCAGACAAAATAATCAGAAACTTAGATACTCTCCATAACTGCATGCTTCTACCAATAGCCCAAGACAAAGTGATCATCTTCTACATACTTTCACGTGCAAGGTTTCCCAATAATTTGGACAAAAATCTTTATATTAACACATTTCTTAGGGTAGCGGTAATGGAAAAATTTTCAAGGTTGCGATAATCAAATTCTAGTAGAGATAATATCAAGCTCTCTTCTGTTCATTACAGTGCATAGGCAAAGGCTTCACGCCATAAAGTGACTTGAGAAAGATATATGCCCACATAGACCTACGATGCGATTCTTGAGAAAATCTCATCCTTCTCATATAGAAAGTTCTTGGCAGAGTATATCTTCGAAATGGCTGGTAAATTTAAAGGATCTAGAGCTCTAACATGATTAAGGATGCAGTCATGTGTCTGGGGAAAAAAAGCTTGCTTGTAACAGTGTATTCCTTAGGCAGCTTCAAAACTTTGAAGCTTGTCACAAGCCCTTAAGAAAATGAACATCACTAGAACAGCTAAAGCACTATTTTACAACCTGAAAATGCAAAACTGAAGAGACTGACGGAATATGATATATCGGTAACACTGCCAATTTGACGTCCAAATCCATAACAAATTGAAATTTATATACCTCGACAACTTCTGTCCCGCCATTTTGGATGCGTGATGTCAGGTAATCAATTTCTGGAGGAGTGAAAGAACAAGGTGGTTTAACCTACAGATTTTGAAAATGCCAATTGCCATTTAGCATTATAGAGGAAAGTTGCAAGTTCCTATCAAACATATAATAAGTTCTCATCAGGAAGAATACATCACAAACCTGAGATAAAAGAGGTAAAATTGTCACTCCTGCATGACCCCCAACAACTGGAACATCGACTTCTCTAGGATCAAGACCCAGTACTTCTGCCTGCAAGACACAATGGAAAGGAATAAAGTTGTTGGCGTTCATAGCATTGTCTCGAAACTGGTATCTGTACAATTTTGCTGCCTGAGCATTAATACCAAGTATCTATGACCCCAAAAACCCTCATCATCATGAGAAGAGAACCAATAACTCTCACTAATATGGAACAGAAGTTACATGATTATTTCACCTAAAATACATGGGGCGTCTCGACTCTACTGCTAGGCTTGCAAATAGCCGGGTTTTATTAACTTGCTTTTAAACCACTGCACATGATCCCATAGATGGGCGTTAACCTATTTAATAAGATTCAACTAAGTTGTCTTTTCGCAAGCCAGGAAAAGGTTGATGCCCTTGGAGCAAGTTACTAATTGTAGGTACACAAATTATAACGTTTAAGTCAAGAGAGCATGCTAAACAAGGTAACATATGCTTCCAACTTTGTAGGCTTATACAAAGTGACGACCTGATAGTCTGAACATAAAGATACTCCATGCTTCTCAATAGTATCAGCAAGACAGTAGAGGCAGGAGTGACACCTACCACAAAAGTATTTGCTCTAACTACATCGAGTGTGGTCACACCCAACAGTCTCTTAGGATCATAAGTGCCAGCTCTCTTGAAAACTTCGGCTGCAATGGGAACTGTGGAGTTAACAGGGTTGCTAATCAGGTTGACGATAGCTTTTGGGCATGATTTGGCAATTCCTTCACAAAGGGTTCTGACAATTCCAGCATTTATCTTGAACAGGTCATCTCTTGTCATCCCCGGTTTCCTAGGAACTCCAGCAGGGATGATGACAAGGTCCATTCCTACAAGGGCTTCCTCCAGTTGTGGCTGTCCCAGAAATCCGCGGACCTGATTATAGAAGAAACAAATTAGTTTGACGTGGTAAAAGATCCATATACAATGATGATATCGAGCTCACTCATCTGAAAAGGTAATCCCAACAATATCCCCAGAAAAACGATCAACAATATCAATTTCCACCTTCATATAGAGACCAACAATTCTGTTCATCCCAAATTCAGCAAACGGCAATCTAATTGATGATGGGAGGGGAAACTCACCACGGCACCAGTGTCCATGTGGCTGATATCAGCGGTGACGCCAGGAGTATTCACAACATCATACAGATGAAGAACAGAGACGAGCGGGTTGATCTTCATCAACAATGCCAGAGGCTGCCCGATCCCTCCAGCCGCTCCCAGGATCGCGACTTTGAATCCCGGCGCTGCACCCTTTGCCCGGCAATTCGCACGCCTTAGCCCCGCGCTCTCCTCCATCTAAGAGTCACCCACAATGCACGATCACTCCTCATTAGCTCTTCAACCAAGAAACTAAGCATCATAATAAAAAAAAGCATCGCCAGCTTCGATAGTCGCAGCTCACGATTCAATTAAAGCTCACCAATTGCGTAACCTTTCAGGAAATTCACAACTACCCATTCCAATTTAGCGATTTTCGAGCAACGGAGACGACTCGCCCATAGAAAAAACAAGAAAGAGAGCGAATGAAAAGAAAACGGGCACGACCCACGATCGAGGAAGAGCCCAATTTCAATGGGCATACCTGCAAATTAGGTGGGTGAAGGTGAGCGGAGATTCTTGCGATGCGTTGGTTGGCCTCGGAAGCGGGCTGCATCCTGAATTCCGCTCGGAGAGGCTGGCGCTGATGGCAAATAGCAAGCTTAGAATAGAACGGTGTACCCAGATAAATACAGAAAGCAAAGAAGCAGAGGGGCTGAGATGAGGACCTGAGATTGGGGGAGACGGGATGGGATGGAAGATGACGTGAGGGCGAGGGATTGGGAAGTGTGGAAGAAAAGATGGGGTTAAATCTTATCCTGAACTGCTAGAAAATTGATGATGGTTGTGGCCTTCGATGCACCGCGCTCCTCTGCCTCTCCTTTGACTATCCGATCCGATCATCCACCGTCTCCCCTTTATCCCATCCTTTGTTTGCTTCTTCCGTTCGTTTTCCTTTTTTCCTCATTTTTTTTTCTTTGGGTAATCTTCGATAATTTGGCTGTAGCCTGTCGGTTTTCCGCGGTGCAGTGGTTGCCGAGGTCCATGTGACCCATCTCAAAATTGCAATTATTTTTCCTTCCATTTTTTTTCGGAATTAATATCACAAAAAAAAAATCCCAAGTTAATATCCCACCTATCCAAACTAATCTTTATCGATCATACATTTACTTCAAAGTTCAAACTAATTTTTATATCATAAAAAATATGAAATTATTACGTTTATGCTACATTTGCCCAATTTTATGATTTTGATACAATTGTGAAAGGTGCAGTTTGAAAATTTATGATTGAAAGTTAGTTTAAAGTAAGTGTACGACCGATATATCGGTTTGGACATCGGTTTGGACATGAAAATCGATTTGAAGGACGGTGTGCCAGTTAGGGATTAGTCCCTTCTTTTTCTATAAAAAAAAAAAAAAAAAAAAAAAAAATAAAAAAAAGGCCAAGTATCTTTATAACATTGGATTGATTCTACTTGTCCCACGTACAAAGAGTCAATAGAAACATTTAGGTCTATCGTGTTGGAGTGATTAAAAGATGATGTATGTGTGCGGTAATTTGAATCTTGATCTTGAATCAATTCTGCACTAGAACAAAGGAAGATCGTCCATTTCAAGATTGGCTAAACAATAGGATAGTTCGATTATGTCAACTTCTAAAATCACCATCAACTGAATTGTTATCGTCCTGAAGGCATTATACACACAAGGGAAGTGCAATCGGAAACTTCTTACAGCCACAAGGTACTACCAACCTAAAGAGCATTGTCAAACGACAGCTATTTCCTATATAGCAATTGCACCAATCATATCTCGTCTAGGTGATTATATCTCATCCTTTTTGGGGTTTAGATGGACTCATTTTCGGTATTGGCGTAATGTCATTACCACGTGCTTTAAGCATAACATGTAATACCTTCACTATTTTTTCTAAATTAAATAATATGTCTTCTTGTGTCTATTAATAATTGACGTGGGAGCATCATCAGACACCTATATGCATATGGTTAATGATTTTTTTTATTTTTTTTACATTATTTGTCCAATCAATTGCCCGAAGTATCTTTTTGGCTACGCAGGGCCAACACCATATTGCCGATATCCACTTTCTCAATGTGACCCAACTCCATAATGGGGAAATTTTAGTGAATTTTGAACAATGCATGATCAAAGAAACATTTTCATATAAATCGGCGACAAATATACTATTTGTAGAAGCACAATACCTGTTTGTGAAGTTTGAATTTAGCATTACCTGTAGATTCATTCAGAGCATTTCATACCGAATTTGCCGAGTTCGTTTTCTTGATCAATACCCATTGGGCAACACAAACCCGGTCCATGAGGATAAACAGATTGCTGATGGAACGTTCTTATCTCCCCCAAGTTTGAATCAAACCGGTCCACCAACCAACGACAGACTTCCCATTCAATGGTTTGGAGGTCCAATAGGCATGACATTACTATTTCAGACGTTGCTTGTTTTTGGTAATCATCTAATTGAACAGTTAATCTCATCATTCTTTCACGTGCACATCTTGTCACGAATGAAGACCATCGAAAGGTCAACATACCTAATGACATTATGAGAAAAACAACAATAATTGAAAGTTTGTCTTACCATGTTATCCTACAAGAAAAAAAGTGATAACTGAATAAGGTTATGAATTCGATAGGACTGATAGAAGTGATATGGACCTTCTCTTTGCTGACATACCACAAGTGAAGGCATCTCTTAGAAAAGAAAAATGAACATATAAATTAAAAGTCAATCGATTTATTAAGAATCGACTCCCAAATTTCATATTTGTAGTATGAATAGAATGTATGAATTCAACGTGAAAAAGGTATTAAATATAATATTCACCATATTACAGTAGCCATTAAGATCAATATCAATCTAAGAGTATGTGCATATGTTATAAGAGGTAGAAATAAAGAGCTATTCACTGCTATCAACGGTTAGCTCATCAACAGTTAATTACATAATGGGCCGGTCTAAAACACCATGGGCCTCTTGGTCCATTATTCAAGATTGCATTAAGTTGTTGGGCCAACTAGAAGGAGTTAGTATTCGTTTTGAACCGAGAGATTATAATAAAGCGGCTGACTGGGTTGCTAAGGCTCACTAAGCCTACTCTCACCCAACGAATTGGATTATTAGTCCATTCATTCCCTTTGGTTGATCTTATGTTGGATCTTGAATCCTTTTGTAATCCTTTATCTTTGGTTGAGTAATGAATATCCGTATTTCTAACCCAAAAAAAAAAGAAAAAGAAATAAAGCAGTTATTATTTCTTTCTCTACTCAACTGCAAAAGAATCTCATCAATCAGATTTCTAATGTTTAGCCTCTAAAAGAATTTGGACAATTATATGAAATCGGGGCGAAAAAACAATTCTACAAACACCGAAAAGAAAAATTGCACCTGCTTTTTCATGGGGTGAAAGCATTGTCGAAAGCACTACATAAATTGTCATAATAAAGACAAAAACATGCAAAGCGCTCTAAGATAAATTATATATGACAAAAATGTCAGCAAACACCCCCGTTTGACCAACTGTACTTGTTCAACCTAATATTTATGACGAATTAATGCATAATTAGACACGGATTACAAATAACGGTGTCTGATTGAAGGCTGCTTCTCCAGCAATAGCAAGTGAAATTCCATCCCAGTACGACCAATCTTCGAATAAATCGTTTCTTCCCTTGAATGCCACAGGAAGAATTCTGGGGAAGTTGAAATTCCATGAAATCGCTGTACAGATTGAATAAGAGATGGTCAATAGTTGTGATCAATGGTGAGGAAGTAACCCGATCGCTGTACAGATCTGAAGTTGTTTTTCTTCTCTCTCTCTCTCTCTCTCTCTCCCTCTCTCTCTCTCTGCATCAGGCTTTCACTCACCGAAAGTTTGCTTGGCTTGTCTTCTTTGCTTCTCCTCGTCTCTCTTCTCTCTCAGCTTCGTCCGCTGCTCGACGTGCTCAGAGTGCTTTGAGTTCCACTTCTGCTCCTGTTCCTTTCTAATCCTCCGCAAGGATCCAGTAACACGCGAGCCTAAGCAGGTGAGAATGGCCGACTAATCTCAGGTTCCTCTTTCTTTTTTCCTTCCCCCCCCCCCTCCTTTTGCCATTGTGCACATCTTATTTTCTTCAAACGTCCGCAGAAAGAATTCTGAATTTGTTCTGGCTTGACTGATTATGAACCCAGTTGGACATTTCCTCAGGACTTTCCATAGCTTGTATGAGATGCCTTGGTCTCGCTGTCAAGGAGGTTCTCCTTCCGACTTAGACCAGTTAAAAATGCTTATGCAGCTGCGCTCATCTGTATTTTCGTACTGAATATATTAGCGGAGCTTTCTAATGATCTACAGCGGGTAAAATCCAATCTTTTGATTTTCTCTACTTCACACCAGGCCCTTAACGGCCAGACGCACTTTGCATCCTCGAATTACCCATGTCTCCAGCTTTTTCACATCCGATAGACCATCTAGAGTTTCAATTTTGGTACATTCTTTTATTTCCAATTGTTCCAACAAGTCCGCTGAACCTAGTCCTTCAATCGCACTTAGATTTGGGCAATCAATCAACGTTGACAACTTCAACCTCGAGATCGGCAAATCTCTCAAGGAGTTCTAAGCCTTCCACAATGAACTGTTCAAGCTCATCAAGCTGAACTTTCTTCCAACAACATTGATAAATTGGCACACGTGTCAAGTTTCTCAGGTTGCGGCATATTACAAACTGATTTTTGGTTCATGACATTCTAGTGACAATGTTGACAAAGACGGTGGAAGGAACACAAGGAATTGTTGGTATGGACCATCTCAAAAGAACGAAGGACGACAATTCCCATCATGACCACCACAGCTCAAATCCACCAATTTAGTTAGGTTTCACGAATTTGGGACCTAAGGCTAAGAACGTGATCCCAAGCTTATGCTTATAAAACTTGTGGGAAGCTTAGGGCGCATTTGGTAACATTCTATTCTGGGGAATAGATTATAACCAAAAATAATTATTTTTATTCGATCCCAGGGATCAATTTTAAAGATTTTTAAGTTTAGTTTGGTAGAATCGTCCAAAATTTCGATTCTAGAATAGAATTATGTTTGGTATTATACTTTCATTGATTCTGTTCCAAATTCAATTTCTTTTAATTTTTAAATAATTTCTTTTTCTTTTCTTTTTTCCTTTTTTTTTTCTTTTTTTCCTTTCTCTCTCATATTCTTCTTCTTCCGATGGCCAATCACCGATCCGGCGATCGACCAAACGAGGGTTGGCGACCTCACTAGAGCGTTGCCGGCCCTTGGTGAGGCCAAGCCTCGCCAGTGGCTAGGACAACCTCGGCGAGGCTAGGCGAAGTTGGGCCTCACTCTAGTCGCGAGGCTTGCCCAACCTCGCCAATGGCCAAGCGGGCCTTCGGCGAGCTTGCCATTGGCTAGGCTTGCTTCCAACAAGCTCGTTGAATCGGTTGCCGGTGACCAACAGCAACAGTGGTGGACAGCGGCAACTGGCGATGAATGGCAACTGTGGGATGGCGGTCGATAAAGAAGAATAAAAGAAAAGAAAATGAGAAAATGGAAGAAGGGGAATTGGTTTTGATTCTTAGATTTGTTCCTGAAACAAAAATTAACTTTTTTTTTTTTTTATTCTTTACTCTGTTCCAAATCTACTTCCGAGAACAAAAAAATAGAAATTTGTTTCTCGGGAACAAAAATTTTACCAAGTAATTCTGTTTCAAAACTGATCCCGGGAACAAAAAATTAGAATCGAGCAAGGATTTCACCCAAAAAGCTCGAGAGATTGAATTTGTAATCCAAGTTAGGTTGACTTCTAGAACGCTTCTATTCCTAGTTGTCATAATTCCTCAATTTCCTGAACCAAATGGAACGTGCTTGATGGCTTATTTATCAAGTTGTTCCTCATCATTCATATCATCGAGAAGAATGAAGACTTTCCTATTAGAAAGTTGTCGTGCAATCACCTTGATCCCATAGTCAACATCATTGATTCCTTGTGAAAGCCCTAATCAAATGGTGTCAGATAATAGTTGTTTCTATAAAGTTATGAGGCCAAAGCTGATCGATGGTTCCTATACATTTCCCAGGAAGCAGCAATGACTGAAGAGGGAATTTAATTTGTTGATGACAACCTTAGTGACAGTGGTTTCCTAATTCTTGTTCCATGGATTAGCACAAAGTGCATGCCCCACCCCCCTTAAGTCCACATCCATCAACTTCCCGACGGCTCCCACCCGATGATCCATTCCACCCATCTCCCCTTCTAAATTTACCAAAAAGAAACATAATTCTGGCTGAATACTTACCCGATCCTCGACATCTTGCTTTATTTGTTTTGGTTGAATGATATGCTTGATCCTGTTACCAAAAATAGTTATCAAAGCACACAAGGTAAGTTAATAACACCTCCGATACATGAAACCAAGTCATTCGAAGCATTCTCTAAGAATTTCAAGCCTTGTTTCCTTTAGCAAAGCGTAATTTTAAAAAAGTTGCTAACTTGAGAAAACGATGTGTGAATTCAAATCATTATTTTGGCTCAATTAATGCTGACGTGGTAATTCTCATAAAATAAATGCATGTGGCATGGCATATGTTTAATGGAAGAATTGCATTGAGCGTACTTTTAAAAGTTCGGGATAAGTTTGAATAAAGAAAAAAGTTCATATTGAAGAAAAGTTGAGTGACGATTCAATTTTTTACCTCAATAAGTAAAAGGGATAATGATATAAGCAGTCCTTAGATTTTGACTTAATGTATTCGAAATGGTCCCTGAACTTTAACTCAATATACAATATGGTCTCTAATTTTTTAATTTGTTCAATGTAGTTTCTAAACTTTTGGTATATGTTTAATATAGTCTTGAACTGTATGAAAGTCCTTCCATTAATTCAAGACCAGGGACTACATTGAACATTTTTATACAATTTCAAGGATTGTATTAAAAATGTACTAAATGTTGAGGGACTACATAAATCAAACTTTAGGGATCACATTATACATTAGATTAAAGTTCAGGACTACATTGAACAAATTAAAAATTCAAAGACTAAATTGCATATTGAGCCAAAATTTATAAACTATTTGTGTCATTTTCTCATAAATAAAATGCAGTGCAGCTCCAATGGATGAAGCTACGAAAGTTATTTTCAGAGAAACCAATGACAATGATAAAACATGTCGTCCACGTAAATTATCAAATTTGCTCATGTTATCAATTTCTATGGACTTATATGAACTAGATCTTTTGCAGGTATTAAGTGGGATTCATGCGAGTGAAATTAGAGTCCATTTGAAGTTGTGCAGAGAAAAAAAAAAAGAAATAAGGTTGCATCTGAGATACTGGATAATCTCGTATATTCTAAGACAAATACGATGATAACGAACAAGCTTGGCTCTAGGCAAGCATCGATCAATCTTGGTGCAGTTGACGGGCTTCTTGATTATGTTAATCCACTTGAAAAAGATTTGGATAGTGATATGCTGGGTTTCGATACAAATAATCTTGGAGATGATAATGATGTGATGATCGAAGCTGTTACTCCATGGACAGATACTAGATCCATTTTCTAAGTTCGGTTTTTAATTTGCTTGTTACACGAGACACGTTAAATTCAGTACGGCCCATTGGATGGTCGTATGTTATTTACTAAACTATACACGTTAAGATTTCGACTCACTACTCAATGTATGCAAGTTCAAAGACTTGGTTTAAGGAATTAAAAGTTCAAGAGCTTGATTAGGAAAGTCCATAAGTCTAGAGACGAAAAGTTTAGTTTTCCAATTAGAAAGATGTTCGATGTCTTTTGTTGATTGCCAATGATATGTCTAGAGGATTTGTTGAGATAAACGTGTAGCAGTGTGCACGATCACAATAAATTGGATACAACAGAGAAAGTAAATGAACATTAAAGCGAAGGATAGCTATCCAAATATTTATGTGGTTTGGCAATTTTGCCTATATTCAAGAGAGGACAACGAGTGTTTCAATATCATCACCAGGAATTACGAGAGAATTGAATCAAAACTCTATTCATTGGAGCCTGATAACAATTTCACTCAAAAATGGATGATCATAGAGGGTGTTTCTCAAAGGTATAACAGAGTACGAAAACCTCAAGACACTTGCTACTATCCTGTCTAATTGTAATCAGTGCATCAAATCACGAAATAAACTCGGAATTAATCGAATAAATTCCGTTGATTGCCAAAATAATTTACCGAGCAAAGATAGACCCAAGAATTAGTCAACGAACATGACACACTCTTCTCAGGAATTTTGTCTCGTCACTACTCCAACAGGATAGGTCCTAAAAGCAGGGGACATTCCAATGCTGTACCAACTTGCGTGTTCTAAAGTCGTGCAGCTGCAGGGCGTCTCCATGTCTTTTTTGGCAGATTCAGACACTGCTTGGATCTTTGCATGTTCTTGTCACTTCATGCTGAGCTCGAGGCACGAACGTACGAAGATCAAATAAACTAAAAGACAGGGGAAACTTACAAATTTGCGGTCATTAATCTAATCAGACAAAAGACCGATTTAAGTAAATCAAGATTTGGGGCTTTGCTGGGTTGAGTGAGCGGGTCAATCCAGGGGAAGGAACAAAGTTGCAGGAGGAGCAAGAAAACCGGCGGAGTGCAAAGTTGCTGTGATGGTGGGTACAAAAGAAACCGATTGGGGGAAGTTGCACGGAAACGACGTGTTGTCTGGGGTGAGATTAGCGTGATGATTGATGGCTTGAAGCCAATTGGAGGGGGACCAGGGTGAAAGGGAGAGTTTGTGTCTTATACTAGAAAAACGGACCGAAGAGAAAGTTGAAAGGGGCTCTTCACCGGCCGCTCAGTGCCAATTTACAGTCCCTTGCCAAAAATGATGACAATTCTCCTTCCCTCTTTTCTTTTAAATTTTATACACAATTTCTATATAATATATTCTTAATGACAAGACAAGGATCCAATCTTTTGGTTCGATTCTTTTAGTTCGATTGATCCTCGTGAACTTATGTAAATCGCCCTATCCACATGCATCGGATAAGATAGCGCTCACAATGAGGTCGGCATGACTCTTGAGATCCCTTTTGAGCGAGAAATGCTGTGATTTGAACATGAAATCTGTCACATTAAAATCTAAAGCGTGATTACTCTAGAGACATTTTGAAGGTAAAGCCCAACCGCAAGCATGTCATGTGAGTACCTGGATTCAAGAAAAGTGCCATTTTACTTTCAAAATGAGCCTCGAGGTAGTACATGTACATGTTGTAATCTCGGGATGAAACCTGGATATTAAACACTGGACAAACAGCGTGTGAAACGAGAAATCCATATACTAAACAAATGCCCCTTTGCCCTCGGGACCCCTCTTTATAATCCCATCTCTCTTTCTCTCCCTCTCCCAATGATCTCTCTGTTCTTCTCTCTCTCTCTCTCTTCATCTTCATGTTAGAGAGGGAGAGAGAGAGAGGTACTGTGCTTAGTATAAATATTGGTGGGCTATTGGCCTTCGTCCAGATTATCAGAAACGGATGAAGGCAGAGAAAAAGCAATTCCTCATGTTTTTCCTCTGAGGAGGACGGAATGACCGAAACGCCCTCCCACGCAAAGCCTTCTGATTCGGCGTCCAATTGCAGCTGGAAGGCCGTTGTCGTCCGACCATCAGGTGAGGTGCACGGTCGCAATGTGAACCCCGTTCTCCAGTGGGAACCAGTTTCCTAAATAGAATAGTGAAAGTAAAGGCAGACGGTCGGGAGCCAGGCAAAATTTTTCAGTCTTCGTCACACTTGTTGAATTTCTCATTTGTTATGTACACTCAATACTTGTGTTTCTAACAACCAAGGAGAGAGTTACCTGGTCGAGAACTCGATCATGGCTTCATGTATGTAGTCTTCTTCTTTGCGATCTGGAACGTTTTCAATGCAAAGATAGCATGTTAGAGATTTTTCAGTCTTTGTCACACTTGTTGAATTTCTCATTTGTTATGTGCACTCAATACTTGTGTTTCTAACAACCAAGGAGAGAGTTACCTGGTCGAGACCTCGATCATGGCTTCATGTATGTATTCTTCTTCTTTGCGATCTGGAAGGTTTTCAATGCAAAGATAGTATGTTGGAGTCAATACATGGTCTTTCATGCGTCACTCCTCTTGACCATGTGACAAGTCGGCTGCATCATAGCGTTGGCAAATTGCTCATTGAGCATGCTGCAGAACTTAAGGAAATAATGATGTTCCATCTGGTAAGATGTAAATGCTAATCCTATTAGATGAGATCGGGGGATGGATGCTTTGCTTAATCCATAAGATAGTGGATTCGTCGAGCTTCATCCATCTGCTAGTTAGTTGTTCTCTCATTGTTGATAGCCGATCAGTTTATCCTTCATGCTTCTGATTCATTCTTCTAATGTCACGTCCCAAAAAAACGTTGCCCGTTGAACTCATTTCTTTTTTATCTGTTCTCCATCGACAGAAAAAGTTGCTTCCCTATTAAACCGGACGAAGCAGAAATTGTGGGTTGTCTTAAGATCCTTAATTCCCTGGCAAACTTGACATGCCTTCTCCTTTTTTGTTCTCCTGCCCACATTATGATGTTAGCATTTTCATTCAATCAAAATGAATCTTCTTCTGGCTTATATGCTGCAAATCTTTTCTCATGGAACGTAAGTATTCGGATCACCAGAGTTCAATGAAGCACAAGTGGCTAATGCATGTATAGCTTAAGAGTCCAAATCTTCTGTCTTTTCGTTAATTGATCTTTTGATCTATGACAAAGAAATTCTCTGTATGTTAGCTCATTTCTTTCCTGCTTACTTCCTCATAACATCTAGCATCTTTCGTACTCTTTCTTCTTACCGCTTTAGGGAACACGAGGTTCTGCAGTACTAACCTCGACCTGATCAATAATGCCGTTAATCTCACATCCGTTAATCTCACATCTCTCCGAGATGGGGACGCAAATGAATCTTATCCTTATTGAAAGAAATAATTTTCATTTATGCCGAGTGACATACATGAAAGCTCTGAGTCAGACCTTAAAATTGGAACTTCTGGGGTACTATACGAAGAAAGGTTTTACTTTCCATAATTGCGTGTTCTCTTTGCTTTGCCTTCAAAAACAAACAAGCGAGAGCAATTAATTTAATTAGGCAGAGTATGCGAGTGCAGTGGATCGTGGAAACAGAAAGCACATAAGGCCGAACTCGTCAGTCAGGAAATGCTGTGCAAAAGGTGGGCTTTGCTTGTCTCGTTGCTGTTAAAAAAATGATGTCGAAGTGTCTTGGGAGTTCCTCTTTCTTCGCTAGCTATCTGGTCTTGGAAGCTAGCGCAACATTTCGGCGATGGGTTGGATAATCAAGATCAAAAGCACGAGCACAGGGATTACTTAATGATTATAATCCCTTTTGTTTGGTTTTCATTTCATGATTGTGTGTATGTTCACACTCAGGCTGAGGTCAAGGAATGCGGCGAATTTGTTTTTAAGTTGTCTTGTTTTTGAATGATTGAAAACGGGAATGCTTTCGAGCATGCGTGTGGATCCTGATGATTAGATAGCCTCGAACGAGGTACTTTATTAGCATACCAAAAACTTGATTAAATTGATCTGGGGCACCGGGCACTTCAGGACTGTCTGATGGATAAGTCCCACCTGTTTCGACGACATTTATGTGTAGAGTGCCCGAGAAATCGATGTTTAATGTCTGCTCGCTTAGGCGAGAGCATATGCCACACGCATCTGATAATTACTCGTGCTGTAGTTTGCCTCCAGACAACTGAATTTGAGTCCAAGGTTGCAAAGGCTCCATACCTTTTACTGATAAAGTCATGCTACGGTACACTGCTTCCTGTATAGTAGAGACTCGAGAGGATCGTGCCCATGCTTATAGCTCGGCCAAAATGTGGGAACATATTAGGAGAGAACCTGAAATAACCAATAATGGCGAGTTCGAATCAAGCAAAACGGGCAACTCAGAGAGAAATATGTGACAGCAAATCGCTCACGGAGATTTAGCAGTGATACATCAGACATCGAAAAATTTAAGAGGACATAAATTTCAAACTAAACTAGACTATTGGTTGGTTAAAGCAAGACCAATTCATTTGAGCATCTTACATCCAAGCACTCGGACATTTAAGTGTGAAGTTAAGAACAAACCAAAGGAGAATACAGCAAAGAGTAATCACCTCTTGGACCTCTCCTTGGCATCGGTATTGAGCAAATAGTGCTCTATTTTTTGCAAATGGAATGATCCTAATAGTACCGAGACACAAAGGTTGATATGTATCTAAAGCAAGGATTTAGATCCAGTCTACCATATTTCAACCAGGTGTAAAAAAGTACAAAACCAAAAACCATTCCAAAGGGTATTTGCTAGATCATCAGTATGCTAGAGAACTTCATTCTTCACCTGCATTTAGGTGTGAATTTATCATGCTAACCTTGAGAAATCTCACTAGCAAGTGGGGAATTGTGAGCTTTAGAATGATTCTACTCGTCTTTCTCACATGGTTGAGAGGCTCACCTGCACGAGAAATGCAGGAGCTGGTTCATACTTACCCGAGGGCTCCTTACATTGCTGAATATCTATAGAATCCAGTCTCAGCATGGACTGATATAACAGCAAGGAATCCACACAACAATCAGAGAATGAGATAAATTGCTTCAGCCTGCTCCAGAAAAGGGAAAGGAAATGTTGACAACGATCCAAAGTTAATTAAAGTAACCTAAGAGCAAGACATATTAGATAGGAAATGTGTGCTCATGATGGATGGCAACTGTCCGGTCCCAAAGATTAGCATTACTGAAAATAGCATAGGTTACTGAGAGAGAAACAAAGACTGAAAACTGCAGAAAACCTTTCCAGAAGGATGCATCTGGAAGTGACCGGGTTCGAGCAAAACTATACATCTGGTAAAATTTCCCGATGAACATGAATCTCGTCGTTGACTGAAGTTCAAACGAATTAATTGTCCACCCAAACCCCATTTCTTGACATCCTTCTGACCGGCGATTCTAAAGCACCATCAGGACAAAATTGACCTTGACACCTCTCTAACCCATGAACACAGATTACCGCATTCTCACAGTAAACTAATCATCAACAAGCACAAATTGCCATTTGAAAATCCACATGCAAACAGCCTTATCACAACAGCTTCCCCTCTCAACCTAATATCGAAAAGCAGATGAAAAATCGCAGTATTTGGTGTCCAGACCATTAAGACAAGAAAAAAAAATTACAATTGCCTGGCCCCTTCATGAGCAAAAAGCGCCCACGTCACATTCCTCCTCCTTTGGAGCACCGTTCTAAAGACCCATATATTAATCAAGATAAATTAGATAAGAGATGTGCCATGGAAGCTTCAATACCAACAGTCTTTTCTATCTTTCAATTCCAAGTTACGTGCCCAAGTCACCAAATGATGTTACCTTCATGCTTATTAACCAAAGATATTTATCCACATGCCCCGTCACGCATAAATCATTTGAGTCCATGGAACAAAGGAGATTCCTGCGTAGGGGTGGCAATGTTGGATGCAATAGAGACATGAAACCCAAACAAGGAAAATTTTAGACATTTCGATTTCACATGACGAAAGCTACCCAGAACTCACAAAAGTCGACACGCTCCAATCCTTACTACTGAAGAAAAGCAAATAGTCATCATAACGTATACAACCTCCTTTCAGGCATAGACACAACCTCAACAGATTGACGTAATTGCCACCATGACTCCTAAAAAATTGAAGACAGAGAATTTAATGCTAATATTAGGTCTTTTTAGTCGGCGACTACTAATTTTTTTTTTTTTTTTCCAGTTATAGGTAAAGAAAAAATCATTATAGAGCACCGAGGAAGGATGGGGGCAAACCGCAAAGTAATGTACACCATGATTGAGAAAAACAAAGAACATCAATTACATTGCAACTTTGGAGGTGTTGCGGCCGCAATCATTGCGTCATTCTTAGATGAATTGGTTGTTTTTTTTTTTTGGTAAAGGTAAGAATATATTAAGGAAAAACTAGCTATACAAAAAACGGCGCCAAAAACTTTTACTCATAGTACAAAAAGCAGAATGAGTGGAAGAGTGAAAAAGCAGAATGAGTGGAAGGGAGCCGATGTAAAAGAACCAGAACAAACACAACACCAGCCGAAACAACTGGCAAAACACCATGGCAAGCGCCTCAGATGAATTGGTTGTTTTTACCAGCAGGTTAAAGAATTTGGCATTGGCACACTAAGTTTTCATCCACATTCATAATTGCGCCAAAGTTGTTTGATGAAACGATGGAGAATATACGAAGCTCCTTCCTTGAGCCTTTTCACCTCACTAGTCAAGGAAGTGAAATGAATGGAGATGTCCCGCCCCCACTCTCCTCCGTCGATTCACTTCGTTCTCTCTGGAGGTTGCCCAACCTCCGAGTTGGCGAGTTATTTCCGAGCGCCGCCCCCCCCTCTCTCTCTCCCTCTCTTATATTTCATTATTTTCTTTGCTTCTGTTGGTTTCATGCATTTGGGGGGGAGGAGGGGGGAGGACTTTGGTGACTCTTCGGATCAAACACTCCTAATCACCCTGGGGAGACTTCAAATCCCGTAAGAATAGAAAAAGGCCTAATACAAAAGATCACCAACTCCAGTGAGCACTAATTTAGAGAGATCGTAGAACTAGATTGAACTGACCTTTCTAGACTGATTCTAATTTGGTTTTGGTCCTGAGTGCAAAACCGAACCAAATTGAAGAATCAAATCGGACCGACATGATTAGTTCTAAGATCGGTCCCAAGATCTAGATGGTAGATTATAAGTTTTAAAAAACTAAGAATTGATCCCAACATGGTAGGTTCTAGGTTCCGAAACTCGAACCTGCCCACCTTGAAGCCGCTCACTCCAACCCCACAACCCTATATTCAAACTATGCTTAGGACTAATCCAATTAAATGCTTACAACCAAAAATTTAGCACTTGATGTTATTAAGTTTGTTATAAACATCACTAAAATTAATTTTGAAACAATCCTTAAATAGGATAATTAAGCAATGGTTAGTTAATTCATGAAATAGAAAAGTCATTATCGATGATCAAATTCTTACCAACTATGTTATTAAAACATATCAACAACAACCGCAAAATCCATATATGACAAGGACTTAATTATATTCGATCATCAATCCATAACGTTTGCGGACTTACCATTTACTCAAATGCTTGTGCTCATTTTTGTGATGAAAATCTACCTCTGGTTGGTATGTACAGAGATATAGTCGTAGAATCTAAATAGAGTAATCTTGAGGATTTTTTCCTCAGGTCACCCGAGTCAGGTGTATGGGTTTGGCTTTGATACATGGTCCATTCCTATTATGATTAGGTTTAGCATCATGTCGTCACGTGTATCCAAAATCCATCTCATCACGCATAATATGGATGGAGTAAAACAATAAGAATGTGTAAGATTATTTATCTTTAATCACGAAATAGATACATATATTTCATTTCTATGTTTAGAAGAAAGAGCAAGCTTACAATTTTTTTCCGTTAGAAAATTGATCTGGGAAATTTTTCCCCTCTTTTACGAGATGCGCCCGAAGTCACATCCATGATTAAGCTGAAAACGTTTCTAATTTAATCTTTTTCTATCATTTTGTTTATCCTTTTGAGTATCTGTTTTGCTGCTAAAAGAGGGGAATCAATAAAAAAACTCTCTCTCTCTCTCTCTCTCTCTCTCTCTCTCTCTCGTTTCAAAATGATGAATGTCTTTCTTTCATTGGTGAAAGAGCGGAGATGAGATGTTATAGGCTCTCTTTAAAAGTTACTAAAGGGTCACATTCCGACTTGGTGATAATTAATCCACATCACCTTCATTCTAAAGCTCGAACTTGAGCAAACTTGTCGCTATAACCTCACCAGGATACTAGTAGCTTGGAAATCATGATGCTCCGGACAATTCAGCATGGGCTTTTCTGAAGTTTGTCTTGTGAAAAATAGCCGATCCCTTTACTATTATGTACGGGTGTGCAAGTCCAACCCCAGGAGCCGAACTGACCTGACCTTACCAAGCCAGTTCTCACGAGGATAGGCTACAAGAGAAAGTGGTTTAGAAAAATGAAAGAGTGAACATTCTTAAATATTTGCTCTAATTTGCTTTTCCTCATTCAACTTCGGTCCGGAAATGCGGTGTGAAAGTGGGGCTTTGCTTGTCTCGTTGCTGTCGAAAATGACCTAACCTCTGAATCTATTTAAATGTACGTATACAAACGTAAATTCATATTGATTTGTAACCCAAAATCATTCTAGTTTGCTTCTATGGGCACACTTGAGAGAGGTAGAAATATGCCCAATTACACAACAGTGAAGAAGACAGATTTGGATGATAGAAAATGTAACTACATTGTGCATTATTTAGACTGCATCAGGAGCAAATTCTCAAAATTATGTAATACCATGTTCCTTGCTGGTTTTTCTGAGATTGGGAACACAAATCTGCTAACACCATCAAGAGAAGCTCGACCATGACATCCTTATACCCATAATCACAAATTACTGCATTCTCACCGTACATCAACCACCCTAAACACAAATCTTTATGTGCGAAACAAACACAAGTTGCCAATTCAAAATCCTTGGGCAGATGACTTATAGAGATAGCTCGTCCCTTCAACCCAACATCAAAAAGCAGAGAAGAGAAGTGAATGTATTTTGTGTCTGGCCCCTTTATGAGCATAACAAAGGTTTACATCAAAGAAGTGAGATGAAAAAGTCTTCTACAGGCATCCATAATCCACAATTGTAATGTCATTTAAAATCCACATTCAAAAATCAGGCACCAATCAGTAATTTATAACCGTGAAAATGAAATTCCAATCTTTTTCATGTTCCTGCTGATAAGCTAAAGTTCCCACATCGCATTCAAGATAAAATAGATAAAAGATGCGCCACGGAAGTTTCAAAACCGGTAGTCACCAGATGATGCGAGCTCTGCAAGTAAAGTTTGTGCTTAGTAACCACAAGACATTTATCCACACGCACAGTCACACAAATTCATGTATGTTCATGGAACTAAGGAGACTCCTAGGTAAGGGTGGCAATATTGGATGCAATAGAAACATGAAACTGACAAGGAAAATATTAAATTTTTGGATTTTGCAGGACTATCAGCAGGACTATCAGCACGAGGAATTCACAAAACTTGACACATTCTAACCCCTTACTACTAGAAGAAGCAATCGGTCTTCATAATGAATACAACCTCCTTTTTGGCCAAGACAAAACCTTAACAGGTTGACACGGTTGCTAGTGACGCTCCTGGAAAAATAAAGACAGAATCTGATGCTATCATAAGAAGGTCTTTTTCATCGGTGACTACTATACACGGTTTTTCTTTCTTTTTATGAGTTAAGAGAAAATCATTGCAGGGCACCAAGGGGAGTGGGTGCAAACTGCAAACCGTTATACCTGATAAATGAGATTAAGCAAAGAACATCACTTACATTGCAATTTTGGAGGTGATGTGACAGCAATCATTCCGTCATTGTCCGATGAATTTGCTGTTCTATCAGCAGGTTTAAGAACTTGAAATGAGCACACTAAGGTTTCATCTACATTCATCATTGCACCACCGTTGTCATGTTCACTGCAAAAATTAGGAGCAGAAAATATAGTCACCAGTTCTCCATCGGCAAAGAATTCATACCCATCTTCAACAACCTGTGACAAGCATTGTTAATGATGCTGCTCTTTCTGTGGCTAAAAGCACCAAAATAAGAAAGCATTAACATTTCATTAACCTGGTGGCCACGACAAACAAGGTCCAGATCATGCTTTTTCAAGAATTTAGACAATCTATCTGGGCCAAAGGTATATGAAGTGCCTTGATCTTTCATTCCCCAGCCTTTGACATCCTTATCAGGATCTGACCAAAGCAAATCGTGGAGGAGACCACGATATGGAACTTCACTTGGGCGCTGCAAGCCTCTAATTTGATTCAAATTTTTTAACTTGGGGGAAAGGCCACCATGCATGCATAGTATGTTGCTCTCTATGACAGCGGCCACTGGAAGACAGTTGAAACAATCAATAAACTTCTTCCAAACAGTAACTGTCATGCGGCGTTTACATTCATCATAAAATCCATATATCCGATTCATGGATGCACACTCATGATTTCCACGTAAAAGGAAGAAATTCTCAGGGAACTTAATTTTGTAGGCCAGCAGAAGGCAGATTGTCTCCAGACTTTGCTTGCCATGATCCACGTAATTTCCAAGAAATACATAATTGGCATGAGGAGGGAAACCTCCAAGTTCAAAAAACCTCAGAAGATCAGAATACTGCCCATGAATGTCACCTGGAAAAAGAGAGTATGCAGTAAATGACTCGATCAAGCAAAAACACACGAAATACGGTTGACAAATAGTCTCATAGTGCAGAAAAGGAATGTACTGTACACAACATGAAAACTTCATCCAACAGTCATTCTTAACCTCAGTGACAGAAGGCTTGAAAATTGCGAATATTTCCCCATGATTTCATACCAAATGGAGCACAATGATATAAGGAAGATGGATCTAACCCTGCAAAGGTAAAAAGGGCTGTTGCTTTTGGTGAAGCTTATATATGCCCCAACCTTAATAGACCTCATACATTAGAAAATGCGATTGGCTTAAAGTTATAGGAGGATTAGACATTTTTCTTCGATGACAAAAAAGTCTGTCTCAACAAACATCGCGTCACATTCTAACCTGCCATCAAGGAGAGAACTCAAAAACCTGACCACTAATCAAAATCCAAATCAAACGCCATTTTACTTCCCTTGGTGAGTTCCTAGATTGGATCTCAAGGCCTAATTATCCCTCAAACTAATCAAACAGCTCAGCCTTTCATAGTTTAGGTCACCAAATACAGCGGCTCCAAAAACAAACCGAAACCTTAACCAAAACTGCTCAAAAGAACCACAGCAACAACACAGGAACCAAACACCGCAAGATGCAAAATCAAGAGCTTCGTAGTGGCGCGTCTCAAAGATGCACAGAAAGAAAGAGATTAGATAAGATAAGATCATAATAGATAACCTAAGATCTTGAGGTGGCCTTCGAGCTCAAGGAGATTGGACTGTTCAAGGAAGATGTCGCGAGACGCAAGGCAGAGCTGGCTGATCTCAGCCTCAGTGAGCGGGAACTGCTCCTGCGCGCTTCCGTTCCTGAAATCCAACAACCTGTTAATGATGTCATCCAACGCCGCCATCTCCAGTTCACACCCTAGACCTTGTTTTGCCATCTCTAGTCAGCGTTTTCCTTTTTACTCCGTTATAGTCGTTGTCGCTGTTATAAGGGCAAGGCGACGTAAGGCGACGCCGTCTGATGGGAGACGATGTGCAATTATTAAACTGACGATGATTTCTAACGATCAGGGAAGCAGCAAAGATGATGAAGAAGAGAGAAGGAGAAGAAGAACTACGGAGTGAGGGAGGGAGGGAGGGAGGGAGGGAGGGAGAGAATGGAAGGGCCTCTGCAACTCCGATGTACTGCACTTATGAAATGACGGAGAATGTCCAAAGCACAATCCTCTTCACCTCTCTAGTTATGGAAGCGAAATGAATGCAGATCTCCCGCCACAAGTTTCCCTTTCTCTCGATTACCCTCCGAGTTGGCGTGTTATTTCGAAACTGCCCCCTCCTCTGTGTCTCCCCCTGAGTCTCCAATCTAGACTGACAGGGTTGATTTCAAGGTTAGTCCTTGGCTTTGCATGGTGATTACAGGTTCCAAAATTTGGGAACCGGTCTCGACAAAGTAAATTCCACATTCCAAGTCTTAAACTTACTCAACATGGAGCTGCTCACTCCTACTTCACAATCCCATATTGAAACTATACGTAGGATTAATCCAATTGAATGCTAATAAGCAAAATCTCAATAGTTGATGATATTTAGTTTGTTTGATAACCATCACTAACAATAACTTTCAAACAACCACTAAATAGAATATATAAGCAATGGTTATTTAATTCGTGAAGTAGAAAAGTAATTAACGACTATCATAATCTTACCAATTATATTATTAAAACATATCAATAACGACCACATCTCCACATACGACAAGAACTTAATTGTGTCCGGTCATCAATTTATTATGGTTGCGGAGTTATCATTAACTCAAATCCTTATGCTCATTTTTATTACGAAGAACGGCAACATCTAGTTGGTAAATACAGAGATATAGCGATAGAATTAAGTAAATAGAGTAATCCGAAGGGTTGTTCTAGAAAGGTGCATGGCTTCGACTTTGATGCATAGTCCATTCCTATTATGTGGTCACTTGTTATCCATCTCATCATGCAAAAGACAAATAGAGAAAAAGTATAAGCATGTTCAAGATTATTTATCTTTAAGTGTGAAATATATTCGAATCTTTCATTTCTAATGTTCAGCAAAATGTTTGAACCAAGCCTACAATTTTTTTTTTATGTGAAACATTTGATGTAGGAAATTTTCCACTCTCCTCTAAGATTTTTATCAGGAATATCTGAAGACATATTCGCCTTGAGTCGCATCCATGATTAAGCTGGAAAGAGTGAATCCCTCATGGAGTTTCAGCAGTGATACATCGGACATTGAAGAAATATAATTCCAAACTAAACCAACGTGTTTCTGGCCAGATATTGGTTAGCTTCAGTGGGGCAATACATTTGAAGAGCTTAGGTGGAGGCGCTCAGACGTTTAAGTGAAGTCAAAAACAAACTGGAAGAAGCCACGTCTTCACATATTACAGCAGAGTAATCACGTCTAGGACCTCTACTTGGCATCAATATTATATAGCGATGATAATACTATAGTTTGTAAATGCAAATAATTCCAGTAGTACCAAAAACCGAAGGTGGATACATATCTAGAGTAAGGATTTAGATCTAATCTGCCGTGTTTCAACTAGGTACAAGCAAGTACAAAAATGTTGTTAAGAGAACATGATCCCCAGCATGGACACTAGAAACACCTAGTGCTCACAATTAAACATGAAATCGATTGTTGTTTTTTTTTTTTTTTTTGGAACTTTTTTTGGTCGAACATGAGATCGATTGTTCAGAAAGGCAGATTCCTTACAAAAACAAAGTAACAACCATTCCATAGGGTATTTGCTGGACCTTTTGTCACGCTAGAGAACTTCATTCTTGGCCTTCATTTAGCTATGAATTTATCGTGCTAACCAGGAGATACCTCAATAGCAATCAGAGAACTATGAGGTTTAGAATGAGTCTATTCGTCTCTCTCACGTGGTTGAGAGGGACCTTGAGTTGACTCTATCGACTTTTGGACGCTAGCTCTCGCCTACGCAAGAGATGCGGGACCTGATTCACGCATATCAACAAGGACCGCAATTCCATATTTGACAAGTACTTAATTATATTCAATCACCAATCAGCAGCAACAACATTTATGCTCATTTTTATGATGAAGAACCGCTACATCTAGTTGGTATGTACAGAGAAATAGCCAGAGAATCATCTAAATAGAGTAACCCCAAGGATTTTTTTAGCTAGATGCATGGGCTTGGGGAAAAGTACCAAAAAAGTCCTAAACCTATTGCGTTGTGCCAATTCGGTCTAAACTTTTGATTGGGCCAATTTAGTCTCTAAACCTTTTGATATTGGTACCAATTCAGTCCATCCGGCCAATTTTGGCCGGCCGTGACGTGGACGTCGGCGGGTGACCGGATGCGACGTGGCAATTTTCTGATTTTTTTATTATTTTTCGATTTTATTATTATTTTTATTTTTTTTTTTTTTTTTTTCCTTTTTCCTTTTCTTTTCGGTGGTGGCCGGCAAGCCTCCGGTGAGGCTCGCCGGCCACCGGGCGAGGGCCGCGAAGCCCTCCTCGCGCCGCCGGCGAGGGTCGCGGCCCTCGTCCGGCCTCTCCCAGGCCGCCGGCGAGGCCATGGCGGCCATCGCCGGGCGGAGGCGAGGGCGCGAAGCCCTCGCCAGCCGCCGACGAGGGTCGCGGCCCTCGCTCGGCCTCGCCCGGGCCGCCATGGCCTCGCCCGGGGCACAGGCGAGGCGGACGAGGGCCGCGACCCTCGCGGAAGCGAGGCGAGGGCTTCGCGGCCCTCGCCCGGTGGCCGGCGAGCCTCACCGGAGGCTTGCCGGCCATCGCCGGAAAAGAAAAGGAAAAAGGAAAAAAAAAAAAAAAAAAAAATTAATAAAAAATAATAATAAAATCGAAAAATAATAAAAAAATCAAAAAAATTGCCACGTCGGCGCCCGGTCACCGCCGACGTCCACGTCACGCCGGCCGGCCAAAATTGGCCGGATGGACTGAATTGGTACCAATATCAAAAGGTTTAAGACTAAATTGGCCCAATCAAAAAGTTTAGGACCGAATTTGGCATCACGTCAATGTAAGTTTGTGACTTTTTTGACTTTTTCCCCATGGCTTGACTTTGAATTTTTTAGTCACGTGTCTATTCACATATCACGGATAAAAAAAGAATAAGAATGTGTAAGATTATTTATATTTAAGCATGAAATAGATACATATCTTTTTATGTTAGAAGAAAAATTGAGCGAGCTTACAATTTTTTTCTTTTTTTGTCAAATATTTGATGTGGAAAAGATACCGTTCTCTTTTGAGACATTTATCAGAAATTTTCGAACATGATGCAGGTATACACCCTGAGTCGCATCAATGATTAAGCTCAAAACTTTTCTAATCTAATCTTTTTGTGTCGTTTTGTTTATCCTCTTGGTTATCTATTGTGCTGCTAAAAGAGTGAAATGGATAACAAGGCTCTCTCTCTCTCTCTCTCTCTCTCTCTCTCTCATGAGCATTTCAAAATGATGGGTGTCTTTCTTTCATTGGTGAAAGAGCGAAGACCGGACGACCAGTGCTAACGACTTTCTTTGACAGTTATTGCCCATTATCGAATGTTACTACTAGGTGATAACTAACCCATCACCGTTGTTATAAAGTCAAAAGTTGAGCAAGCTCGTCGCCGTAACTTCATTAGAATATTAGTAGCTCAGATATCTCTTCACGCAAGATATTGTCTACATAATTTGGTAGGGGCTTTTCTGCAGTTCGTCGTGGAAAACCACCCATCCTTTTACTACTAGGTACGCGTGTGCAACTGGCTGGTCCAACCTGGGAGTCATACCGACCCAACATTACCAAGCCGATTCTCACAAGCATAGTTTACAAGATAAAGTGGTTTAGAAAAATAAAGGAGCGAACATATTTAAATAGTTTTACACTATTAAACATGATTGATTGTTCAAAAAGGCAGATTTCTCACAAAAACAAAACCAACACCCATTCCGCAGGGTATCTTCTAGACCATCAGTACTCTAGAAGAACTTCATTCTTGGCCTCCCTTTAGTTATGAGTTTATCGTGCTAACCAGGAGAGATCTCAATGGCAGGTAGTGAAGTATGAGCTTTAGGATGATTCTACTCGTCCTTTTCACGTGGTTGAGAGGGACCTTCGGTCGATTCTATAGGCTTTTGGATGCTAGCTCTCGCCTGTGCAAGAAATGCAGGATCTGGTTCATGCTTATCTGAGGGCTCCTTCATTGCCAAGTATATATAGAACCCAATCACAACATTGACTGATATAACAGCAAGTAACCCACTCCATAGTGTCAGAGAATGAGGAGATAAATCGCTTGAACCTGCTCCAGAAAAGGAAAAGGAAATGTTGACAACCGAAAACACAAGCTTTCTATTTGGCCTGCAGTGAATTTGATTAAACAAGCAACGTGTGCAATGCAAGAACAAGAAACATTTAATAGGAAATGTGCTCTCATGATGGACCCAAGCGTCAAGTCCCAAAAAACTAGCATGATCAGAAGAGCAAGAGCAAAAATTGCAGAAGAACTTTCCCAAAGGTTGCATCTGGAAGTGACCAGGTTTGAGCACAACCATGACATACAGTAAATTTCCCCATGAAGACAAATTTTGTTGTTGGCTGAGGTGTAAATGTAATTGTTCACCCAAACCACGTTTCTTCATATGAGGAATAAGGGGGAAAAACAAAGAAAGATGTCTATAACATCTTTACCCATCTATGACCAATTTGATTGCATCCTTCAGATATCAAATGTAAATGAAATTTCTTTCTTACCAGGAATAAAACATACTTAACCTAGCCTCTAAAGAAATTAGAATCATAGAAAATGCTAAATTGATCCTCAAATTTCCAGAGACAAGTTTGCAAGGACAAAACCTAGCTTTAATTTAAATCACAGAATAACATAACAATCATGGGGGAAGTCACAAGCTTGACTAGAGAGGATACATGCTAAGCAAGTGGGGCCAGTTCATTTTCTGACACTAGCACCTGATAGTCAACCTCTAGACTAAAACAAGGACATCTAATTACAATTCAACAAAAAAACATACGAAATATGTCTGATGGAAATCACCTTAACCCAACAATGAGTTGATATTTCTAAAATATCCTTCACAGTAATAACGCTGCAAACTTGTTTGTGTTCAGCTGATTTGACACTATGTATTGGCAGGTTTATGGAGAAAAAGAAATAAGTGGCCAATTGATATGCTTTACTTCATCTTCCCATGTCCACAACACGAAATTACAAGACCAGGATGAAATTTTAGTAGTATCAGACGAATATTCCCTCTTCGAGCACACAATTTGAGAAATCATCCTAAACTTCAACTACAAAGTCACAAGCTCAAAGAATTTGGCACACTACATTACTACCCACGTAACCATATTTGGAGTAAGAAGTTAATATTGAAGTTAGACAACTAAAAGAAAGCATATGTTCTACTATAAGAGGCATAAGGGAATTCTTCTTTGAGGTATTCTATTTCTAAAGGTAAGCACATGCACGAGACAAAAGTCAGGCATACTAGCACAATTAAAACAAGGAATAGCTTATTTGCTTTTATCTTTCCTTCTCATGCCAATCAGAAGATTTTGGTGGAAAATCATTTTCACAGCCTTATAATAAATGATTTACAAGACAGACAATGATGATAACAAGTAAAAACTGCAAATCTAATATTGTCTGTCTGCTCCAACAATTAAAGGAAATGACACTGAAACTACAACAAAAGCGTATGCCTAGAATCACTCAAGTCTTGGTCTGAGATTAGCAGAACCAATTCACCAACTCCGCCCCCCAAAAAAAAAAAAAAACTACAAAAGTTATCCACAGACTGAAGGCCGAGAAATAAACTTGTGAGGCCCGAAGAATGTATGGGAACCTATGAGGGTCCATTTCAAAAGGATGCAAGAACACCTACTTGCCACAATCTGAAACTCATCATGGCATACTTGAGTCTAGCTATACAAACCCACTACAACCATTATCAAGGCAAACAGAAACCAAATGCAAGACCAACACAGATATCACAAAAGGAGGTTAGACTCTACATTGATCACTACAGCCAATTCCTTCTAAATTATTGACCTTGCAAGAGATGAGCATAAAGTAATCAATGATATACACTGGGGGGGCTTTTCTCTATGATAGTTCTATCAGTCAGCTTATTGCAGACCGTGTTGCAAAAAGATATACTTACCTGGAAATAGATTATGGTTGAAACCATATAAAACTGCAACGGGAATCAACCACATAAACATTGATGCCAGTAAGAATTTCTCTAAAACTCCAGCCATAGCAGCCCTGCTATGCCAAACAAAAAACTATTGTTACTACAAAACATATTGAAGGCCTACAACTGACTATATAGCATACATATTTCTGGCCAACCATGTACACAAAAGAAATTTAATTACCATCTAGACCACACACAAGCACAAGCAGATATATATGCACATGTTTATGCACCTGCATGTCTATAAAAACACATCTCTCTTATAGAGAGAGAGAGAGAGAGAGAGATTATTTTGCCTACCCAAATCTGTGCCTGGCAGATTTTTATTGGGCCAGTAAAAAGTTGGTAAGTAAAGCTAAGTCATTAAATTCTTCCAGCATATTCGACAATTTAGGTCCATGGTCCAGAAAAGGGAATTTTTACCCTGTAAAAAAAGGTTGCCCTTGGGAAATTTTTCTACAGCAAGTTGTGAGCTTTGGTTGACATAACTTTAAAGTTTGCTGGGCTCTCTCCACAGGTGATTTTTTAGGCGTCAAGAAATTTAAAAATACCAACGTCATGTCATGTTGTTCCCTAGGGAAGTGACAAGTCCAAGTAAGAGAGCAATTAAAATATTTTGCAGCAACTGCTTCTGCTTTCACAAAGGCACACCAACTCCAGCAAACTTTTTGGAAGATTGTCCGGATCAAGATCCTCATATGGGCAAATAGCACAGCTGTATGGTACAGACAGCAAATCGCATGAAAAGAGGAAGGAAGAACAAATGTCTCGTCCCCCCGAGTCTTGTCTTGGGTTGGTATTTCATCTCTTCCTCCTATGTGTTTTGCTTGGCTCTCCATTCCCTGATTTTTCATATTGGACTAAGCTTCAAGAAGACAATGGACCCAGATGAAGAGACATTGGGCAGAATTCTATGTTTAATGTGGCTGAAAGGGGTCAATTTTCAATGTTAATCTGATGGGTAGCATGAGATTGGCATCACAACCCTATGAATCCGATCCCGCTGTCCACCTTTCAATCCCAATGACAGAAAAGATGACGTCTTTCTAATGATTTTAGAAGTTCTTTGAGAACTCAGACTCTAAGCCTTCTCCCCCAAGATCAAGCCCAGTTGCACAAACATGCTCAAAGCTGGCCACAAGCTGTGGAAAACACTGATTCATCCATCGCATAACACGAATCAAGATAAAGCTTTCCCAGTTGACAAGTATGAGGTCTAGCCCAACTTTCAGAAGTAAAAGTCAATAAAGCTACAGCATTTACGAACAATCTTTAAGATATAACCTATCCTCTTGCAGTTTTTGTTATTCCACCTTATACATTTACAGGCATGTTTTAAATTGAAATATTTTAGCATTTAATAATATTTTATAGAATTTATTTACATTGGATGAAGTTAATTCACTTATAAATCATACACAAAACATAAGTTATCATTAATCGCCACATCACAATTAAAATATCAGTTTCTCAAGCATATAATAGAGTCGCAAGTATGCTCCCTACAGAGCACAGAACCACCAAAACTCACAAGTCACAACACCATAAAACGCTCTTTGTTTCTAACATGTCCCCATATAGGTCCACAGAGATGAAAAAAAATTATCATGCTGGGATCCATTATAAATACTACACCGAAAAGTCAGTGACAATCAAGTCTGTGCCAATAAAAAATTGAGTGAGATGAATTTGCGTATTCAACTGAGCAAATAATCAGTCCCAAAGGGGACATTATATATCCTGAAACACAAGTGTGTCTACTCAAGATTGTGATAATGTATTGCCCAGCACTTCTTTCAAGTCAGAAGATAAACTACATTAAAGATTCCAATACAGCATGGTGTTTGGTGAATTGATCGTCAGATCTAACTTTTCATCAATGCTAACTATAGTGTGTTGAGAAGTTCAACTAAAAAGGTTTGTTTATGGCCATCCATAAGTTGGGTAAAATAAACCTGAAGCATGGCAGGAAAACAAACAAAACCCTACATCAAAATAATAGGAGTTGATGGCAAAGAGAACCATTGTGTTATGTGGTTAGCATTGCTATAAGAGCAGTGCACCATTAAAAAATGATTAGATCGACCATTTGCGGTTAATCAAGTAGGCAGAATGGCAGTCACTGTTACCATCACCATCATCTCAGCCGCACATCAATAAGTTAAAGAAACTCGATGCTCATAATGTTACAGAAGATGGCAAGCAATGTCATGTCATAGCTTTTTGTAATAAATATTACAGCTTCAAGCCACAAGCTTCAGCTTCAAGTGATTTGAATCCCACACCAATTTCTAGTACTCTCTGCTCGAAATTTTGCAAAAATTTGGGCTGTCCAAGCAATTCTATATGAAAAGAAGAATTTTATCTTTAAAACAAGACATTGAACACAACAATTAAATTGATTTGCAGAAAGCATGAAATTACCCTTTACCATCAACCAAATCTGCGCTTTACTTTGATTTGAGAAGCAACTATCTCAGGTGCTGGGCACCTTGGGAATCACCACCTTTGCAGTTAGCAGCTCCTCAGAATTCAAAGCTCTCCAACACTAGAAGTTGAAAATTCAAACTAAAAGTAATTATTACCCCTCAAATCTCTAAGGTTGGACTGGCTTCCAAAAATTCATGATCTCCTATTAGGTGGAGCTTTCAGATTGATTTCAACATTATGTCAAAGTTCCACACCCCATAAAAAAAAAAAAAAAAAAAAAAAAAAAACATAGTGTCACCTTCACAGAAATTTGCATTTGAAAATATACAAGCATATCCTCCTACGAACTTAACGAGATGATCCCAGAATTTCCTAACTCCATTTTCACGTCTTTTACAACAGCTTTTATTCATATTTTCAGAATAATAAGAAAATGCTCAATCCCCAACTGGAGGCTTTCGTTTGAAGTAAGATATTCTTTCACTTATTTCCTACTCCCATTCCTTATCGAGTAGACAAGTTAAAGAACAAAAGGTAGAAATAGAAAATTGATTCAAAATGTCTTCACGTCAATCAAAGGTGTGCTTAAATTTCCTCCGAAAAGTGGATCAAGAGCCTCTTGATAAGTGTCAGTTTTCATTTTCTCAAATAAAGATTTGAATTAAATCTTATTTTAAATAAAGACATAAGGTGCCATCATTTTATTAAATAAGGGTCTGAAGTGACTATATTTGTTTCAATTAAGGGCTTGACTTTCCGGCTATTTAAGGACATTTTCATCATTTGACTTTTGAAAGAAATTTTATTTTTTTCCTCTTTCTGGTTTTTCTTCGCCAGTGGCTGATCTGCCACAAGCAAGGGACGATCTTGCCTAGGCGAGGCAATCCTCACCCTAGGTGAGGCTGCCCTTGTCAGCCGGTAGCAAGGCCAACCCTGGCAAGGGTGGCCTCGCTTGCAGCTGGAGAGGTCTTGTAGGCTCTATCGGCCCTTACCAGCGGCCAGCGAGGGTCGTCAAGCCCTGGCTGGTCCTTGCCAGCAGCCGTCAGCCCTCGCCGGAAAGAAGGGGCGGGGGAGGAAGAAGAGAAGAATTAAAAAATAATGTCAGATAAAAATCGTATTTGGACGAAAACGCCCTTTAATGTTCAGAATATATAGCCGATTAGCAACTGACAAGGTCAAACCCTCATTTGAAATAACCATGGCCACTTTAGGCTTCTATTTGAAACAACCATAGCCATTGTAGACCCTTATTTGACACAAGATTCACTTCAAATCCTTATTTGAGAAGTTGACACTTCAAGGCTTTATTTGAAAATTTCCTTAAATATATGTGGTGATATGAGCAGGAAATCCAATTTAAATAGTATTGTAATTGGATTAGCACGAAAAATTCCAAAATTAATTTATTTCAAATTAATTTCGACCATCAAAATCTCAAATTAATACATTTGTGACAAATTTACAATTAATTAGTTTCCATTAAATTTTATCGTCAAATCGCTAAATTAGATGATGACCACTTTAGGTCTTACCCTCTGTTCAGATTATGGTTTTCCATGATATTAATCTAATCTAATAAAAATTAAAATAGGATAAATTTGTCAAAAATATATCAATTTGGGGTTTTTGATTACTAGAAAACAATTATCCAGAATAAATTTGTCATGTGTGCTAGTTTGAGATTTTTGATGATCGAAATTTTAATTTAAGATAAATTTATCACAGGTAGGGTTGAGCGTTTCCAAGTTACTTATAGGTTCTACCCAGAACTTGAAATCTACTTGTCGGTACAAGTTCCTTATTTTTTGGAACCTAAAACCTACCCATCAAAGCTCAAAACTCGAAACCTGAAACCTACCCAGTTACAAGTTCCAGGGTTGGTTCCAGGGTGCAACAGGTTCGGTTTGTCTTTGGTTTCTTTTGTAATTAAGCAAAACAAAGATGAATGAAGCTTCTCATTTGTCAAAAGTAACAATCCATAGAAGATGAACATGTAATCTGCACCTTATTCAACTTTTTCACTAGAAATAACCATGCTATATTGTCAAAATCACGTCAGATCAAGATCAGCAGCTTCTCACGAAGGTCACCTGCTTCTAGTTGAATTCAGCTTACAATACCCAAATTCTGGAACAACGGGTGCGATAGTTACAAAGTACCCTCAGCTTAGAATTTATATGTCTAGCAATTACAAAGTACCACTAGCCCAAGCACAATGGAAACACACATTATGATCACAAAATCCAAATCAGAACAGGTCAAGATCAGAACCTTCCAACAATTCCCAGATATAAGATTCCAACGACACAGTCCCCTACTATCACACTAGAATCAGCAATTTAAGCAGATTATTTCCCATGCAAGGAGTTCTTTGCTGGATTATAACAACTCGACAACATTACCTCCATGCAACACAAATTCTAGGAAGCATAGAAATAAAAACAAAATTGAAATTCTAGAGCTCGCTCTCCTGCTGTTATTATCTTTAAACAGAGCATGAAATATGCATTATCCAGTTCATGTTTACCCAAAGTCTTATGTAACGATGGTTAACTATTAAGAGGAATTTCTGCATGATTAAACTTGTAAACTACATAGATCAAACAAACAAATTCGGTGTCATTCAGCTTCACCAACATGTCAGTATACAGAAGACCTTTAATACTCATATCAGATCAGAAAAGGGGACAAAAAAAAGCGCCTCATCATCCTAAAATTACAAAATGCCCAAACTTGGGCCTTTGGCAGAGGACTCTTCCTCTGTGTGCATATGCGCTGTCTCTAACTTTTCTTAACAGTATGCTTAGTTTGGCAATCAATTGAGAAAATATGTTAACAAGTTTTCAGATATGATAATATCACGTATAATTTCTCAATCATGCCTTCAGGGCATTTTATCAAACAGATTATGGCCGACGATTTGAGGAGTAGATTTTACTGATCCAATTCTAGACTCGTGGACTGACTCAAATGCCAATGATTCGAAATCAAATGACCCACTTCATTCAAGCCCGACACAGAAGGTTGAACGCAGAAGGTTGAACTTCGGTTCCAACTGAAATCAAACCAACGCACAGCAGCAAAGAATCAGACGTTACCTGATTTAAAGACGATGACGAAGCCGCGACCCGTGAGTCAAGGGGAGGACAAGGCACTGGCAGAAGTTGAAGCCGCTGGAACGAGAAAAGGGCCAAGGTGAAAACTAGAAAGGGAGAGAGCTTTGCCGGTCGCGGTTCCGGAGAGGAAAGCAGGAGAAGGAGGAGAACTCTCCAAGGACATACGTCTGCCAAGCCTCAAATGTTTTTTTTTTTTTTTGGGGGGGGTTTCCCGGTTCCCCGTGCTCGGTTCCGGTTCCCGGGAACCGGCGGCTCTTTAGAAAAATAGAACCGGGAGACAAGCCATGACTCTTTGGAATATGGAGCCAGATCGGTTCCTATCAGTCCAGTTCTCTATTCTCGATTTTACCCAAGAACCATTCTCATCCTAATCGTTGATGTACCTAATTTGTAGTTTTTGTGGCATTAATCCCTTTTGATTCGGATAATTTTCTTGATTTCAATTAGATTATAGTTTCTTGATTTAAAAAGGTCGGGAATTTCCTATTTTGGGAAAATAGCATCTTCAACTTTTGCTCCCATGACAATATAATTTTCTTAATTTCCTATTATGAGATATAATTCTATTAAGAAGAAGGGAGAACTAGGGAGAGTTGCAAAAGCATCTTGAGTTTTGGTCCCCATGACAGTATATCATTTGCACACTTCAAATTTTTACATTTTGCATTTCTCCAAAATAAAAAAAAAATTGTTAAAATTAAAAAAATGCTACCCTTGTCTAAATTTGATGACTTCATGTAATGAGCCGGCCACCCCAATGGTGAGGAGCCGTCACCCAACAATGACCCTCTCACCTTCGGTGAGAGTCAAAAAGTGATTATGACTATTTTAAATAAGGGCCAAACCTTGTCAGCTCTCTGGTCAACAATATATTCTAGCCAACCAAGGATATTTTTTGTTAAAACACAAGTTACATATAAATTAAAATTAGATTAAAAATTAAAAAGGATAAAACTTGAAAAAGAAAAGGGAAAAATGCACCTTTTGCTTGTGGTCACTGCCCCACTAGCGATGGGGCAACAACAAAGGCCAACAAGGTCACTTGCTAGAGGAAAGGACCGAAGGCGCTTGGTGAGGGCCGCTAGGCCTGCGTGAGGGTCAGCAACCCTCACCAAATGCAAGAGAGGGCGTTAATTGAGAAAATGAGAGAACTCTATGTTCTTATTTGAGAAGATAATAGTACTTCAAGCCCTTATTTGAAATTTTCCCTCATCTTCAAGAAGTGGAAAGCAACAGACTTGGAGGATATTAGCATTTTACTTGAATATTAGCAAGATTAATTAGCAAGTGCTAGCTATCCTATTGCGTAAATATTGCAATGACAATCTTAAAAAGAAAATCAATATCTTTTAAAAAGGAAATCCATACTAGATCACTACAAGGAATCTTAACTAATTAACCATCATCTTGTAGACAAAGTCTTTTCCTTAATTGAAGTCTCTACTTACGATACCAAAATTTGAATGCTTGGGCAACCAAATCAATGGGATCATCTATCTGACCATCTACCTTAAATCTTCTCATGAATTGTCCAACGACTAAGTATGCAAATTGACCCTCAACGAGATTATTCAACCGGAAGTTTTTGATACGGAGGCGTATAAAAGAAAACCAAGATGCTCAAGAGAGATATATTAATAGAAAACAATTCCGAAATTCAAGAGAATTTCACAATCTTTTGTTATCTTTAGAGAAAGAGAGAGAGCTTACCATTGTAATTATTTGAGAAGTGTCGATAGAATGTCGATGTTGGATAGTGATGCCTATTAGCTTGTGTGTGAGCATATCACCAACTTTGAGAAGAAGTGCTTGTGAATAAGCAGCAATACTCACTATTGTAGTTTATCTTTCATTAACTAGGGAAATCTAGTCAGTAAATTGTTAACATGAGATAATGGATGTAGGTATACTATATAAATTTTCTGAATGCAAAGTCTTTATCTCTTTGCTCGTATTCACTTATTATCTTATAGAAACTTCTACACTGCTGAAATTACCAAAAGTCTAATCATATTAACACTCTGACAAGAGGCTCTGAATTTTTGGGAAAATCTCAAATAATGACCAAAAGTGCCTTCTTTTTCTCAAAAAAGGACCTAGAGTGAAGTCTATCTCAAATAATGAGCTAAAGTGATCATTTAGTCTCAAAGAAGGATCTTACTCGCCGGCCGGTGAATAAATACATTTCCGATTCATATTCCAGTGGCTTGATCAGGGGTATTTTTGTCCTTTTCAAACAAAATTTCGGTTGTCTTGTTTTTTTTTTTTTTTTTTTTTTTTTGGTCAATGGTTGCACTGTTCATCATCTTCCTCATCCCCCTGTTTGTCTTCTTCTCAAGACCATCAAACTTGGGAAGGGCCAGGTGAGTTGCCTATTTCCTTTTGGGGCTCAATGAAACGGAGGGCCGAAAACTTGAGAGGGAACGTGACAGTGAACTTTTTATGTTCCCAAAAATTGCCATTTCAATTGATTCGGTAGCAAGTGGGATATGGAAAAGAATAGGGGAGAAAGCTAGTTGGTAATTTCAGGAAGTCAATAATGGGAGGAGAAAGAGAAAGAAGGGGGGTAGGGTTTGGAACATTTGGTTATTTCACTTGTCATGTTAAGGTAGCTTAAGAATCGGTGACTACCTTGAGGACTTTATCATTAACAATGTAGACTGTTAGCTAGTTCACACATATTGCTAAAGGTGGGTGATTATTCATTCATTCAGTTTTGGCATGTCGGACGTTTCACTGCCCTAATATCTTTCATGGGAGCATCTTTGATTTGTTGTGAGTATCATGTCTCGCACTATCCTTTTGTTTGGCTAAGTCATCAACATTCGAATGTTTGGAGGATATGGGGAGAATATGTAGGTGGCAGAGACGCGTTTCAATCAAACCTTTTCAGCATCGTCCAGTAAAAGCGCAAGGTCGTATCCCAAAATTATAAAAGGGGCACAATTAATGAAAATTTTTGTTACGCCTATTCGTGTGTGTGATTCTTGTCTCCAGGCCTTAGTTGATACTCCCTACCTTCAAATGGAAAAAGAATGAAGTTATAGTGAGTCAAGCGTAGATATTACAGCACCTCACAGCATATTTTATGATGGGCGTCCAGCCCTCACCTCACCGGCTGTCACCCAACCCTTCCCAAGTTTGATGGTCTTGAGAAGAAGATGAACAGGGGATGAAGAAGAAGATGATGAACAGTGCAACCATTGACCCCCAAAAAAAAAAAAAAAGATAACTGAAATTTTTTTAAATAAATGGACAAAAATACCCCTGATCAAGCTACTAGAATATGAATCAGAAATGCATCTATTCACCGGCTGGCGAGTAAGGTCCTTCTTTGAGATTAAATGACCACTTTGGATCCTTATTTGAAACAAACTTTACTCTACATCCTCTTTTTGAGAAAAAAAAAAAACACGCTTTGGGTTCTTATTTGGGATTTTCCCTTAATTTTTTAAAGTATCACAAGTGGGAGTCAGTTGCATAAAATTTCAGTCTGGCAAGAGCATCAGAAAAGGCATTAACCTCAGCTCTCCCCAACTTCTATCGACCTCTCTGCGGCCATTACTGCCGTATGGGCCGGACACGCAAAATCCTCAAAAGGGAATTTGAGCCATAATTCGTAGCTCCCCACAAGTAGAACCATTCGCGAAGATTGGCCGAGACCGGGGATTATACATATCGAGTCAAGAACCCAGAAGGCAAAAAGGACATATCGCAGGTAGAGCAAAAAAAGACTCATCTTGACCCTCCCTTCATTCGTTTCAAGTAAGTGAAAAATCAGAACTAAACGCCAACACAGTCCAAGATACAAGCACATCTCTCTATCAGGCACTTGATCAAACACTTGATGCGCGCTCATCAAGGAGCACGTCCCCACAAACCCAAAAAACACCACCGCAGCGATCCCACAAGCAAAAATGCCGAAACCCAAAACACTCCCCGTTCCTCTCCGTCTTCCATATATCTCGACCCGGCACAAGAAGCTTGATCGGCCAAAGCGCCTTACCTTTTCCGCCGGTCGTGTGAGATCGTCGATCGGCCGTCCGGCGAATCGTCGGAGAAGCGGTTCGCGGCGTTCGCGTGGACCGTGAGTTAATCCGGTTCGTGGCGTTGTGCTCGTGTTTTAACTGGAAAATGGATTATCCGACGGCTCCCCTTAACTCTACAAGAATTTTATTTTATTTTATATGCTAAACCTCGGGCGTGCGTCAATTCTCGCTCGAAAATCAAACTCAAAAAAAAAAAAAAAAAGAAAGCTCACACAAAAATATTTTTTATATGCTATGAGCGGATCGCGGGATTGCGAGAGGAATTGGGAGGGAAATTTCCCGAAACGGATCTGAAAAATCAAATCTTGGAGAACTGAAGAGAGAGAGAGAGAGAGGCAGAGCGAAGGAGAGAGAAGGGGAAAGAGGGAGACGGTGTGAAATTGATTAAAGTTGCGACTTTTAAGAAAAGGGTGAGGCGAAAATTGGGGTGTGTGTTTTTCTTTTGCTTTTGTGTGGGGAAGGCGAGAGAGAAGCAAAGATGAATTATTATTATTATTTTTTTTTTTCCTTTTTGGTTTTTTTATTTCTTTTTTGCTGTTTCGAATTTCGTACCCCTGCTGTTTTTCTTGATTTTCTTGGTGGTGGTTTCTTGATGTGGGGGTCGAGGCGACGAGGTTGGTTGGCCAGCGGCGCTGCGTGGTTGTTGCGTGGGGAATATCTCGCGACCGCCAGCGGGGGAAGAAATATTTTTTTTTTGGTTAAGAGCGGGGAAGAAATATTTGCTTCATTTATATTATCATAATCCACGGGACGAATCGAAAAGACCGGATCATACCCTTCCTTGCAAATCCATTCTAGTATCTTTAGGCTGCGTTTGGTAGTCCGGATTTGAGTCTGGATAGGATAACAAATTATCCTATCCAATGTTTGGGAATGTCCACCGGATCGACAAACCCAGGATACATCCGGATAAAACACCGAATAAAAATCCGGGGGAGGGGGTGGGATAAGCCCGGATTGGATAAGAATTTTTTTTTTAAGGAAAGAAAGAACTTAACAAAAAGAGAAGATATCATAAGCATCTACGTCAAATGGATGCCTCCGTCTCTCCAATTCATTGTCAAACCTCTTCTTCCACTTCTTCTCCCATCTTCGCATCTCGCTGTTTTCAATGGTGGCCACAATTCCTAGATCTAGGGCTTTTCCATGGCATTTAATTAATTGAATTTTCTATTTTTTAATTTTATAATTTAATTGAGTATCATATTTATTTCTTAATCTTGTCCTGAAATACGCCAAACACTTGATAGGATTACATATGTCCGCCTTTATTATCCAGAGGATTTAATATCCTACTTTATCCTATCCTATCCCGATTATTATCCCGACGACCAAACGTAGCCTAAGGTTTGCCCAATCCAGTTTTAAATGTTATGTTAGGATTGGAGATGGGGCATTTGTTTGAAAGAAACCACGGTTTTGTGGATATGGTCATAAGTATGAAAATGCAAAGTGGTCTTCGGAGGTAAAAACTCGAGTATTCATTTGGAATTTCGAAAATGAAGGTACCGGGTGGATATTAGATGTGAGGTGAAATATATCTTGAGTATCTTCCCTAGAGTTACATTTGTTGAAGGGGTGAGGATGAGATAAAAAGGGATTATATAAGAGAAATTTGTCTTATGTAGGTGGTCAATGGATGGAAGAAGTTCAAAACGGGGGAGAAATTAGGGATTTCATCTTTTTCTCTTTTGTTGTACTCCCAAATCCAAAAGGAGAAATCCACGATTTCAACTTTCTTTTCGTCACAAGCAACTTAGGCCTTGTTTACTCGCCCGTCCTCTTATGTCATGGAGATGATGTAGTCGGGATCAATTGATATGCATATTAGTTGCAAATGTAATAATTTTTACTCGAAACCTCCTAAATTTTAGCATCACACAAGAGTCCTTGAACTAAAAAATTTACAAATTAACCCCATGAACTTTGGCACGATTATGCATTGGCTCCTAAGTATGAAAAGTTACAAATTAGCCCCATTAACTTTGGCTTCTATCACAACAGTTAGTTATTCTAAATATGGTGCTTGAAAATGGGTTAATGAAATTTTCTTGATTGAAATAACCTTTAATCACACATCACTTTTTATTTTCTTAACTTCATTGACCATCATATATGACTCTGTCTTTTCTTGACTTTGTGATCCATGTAATAGAGGTTAATTTGGTCAAGAATCCTCATCCATTATCCATATACACACATACACACATATATATATGGTCATAGCTTGCTAGATTTCCGTTTGTCTGGAGATTTGTATACATGTTATTGAATTTATGGGAAAAGTACTTACTTTTAATTAGTTAACACTCGAGATTTTGTTAGAGCCTCATCAAATTAGATCTTTGAAACTTAACCCTGACTTGATGGTGTCTTTTTGTTTAAGTTCAACATGACTCTAATCCATAATAAATACATAAATTACTAAACTCGAACTCGAAAATCAAATAAACAGTAAAAATTGACAATAAAGGATGGTACACGATCTTATTCGAAATCCAAAAGTTCATTTTTAGAAATATTAGGGTGTATGATTGAAAATTGTCACTAGTGGGTGAGGGTCTTTTCTTCAACTTTCGGACCACTTCTTATTTTAGGTGGAATTACTAGACTGCGTTTTGGACAAGAGCTTTTAGTACTGGGGAGTATTTTACTAGGTGGGGTTTCTCAAAAAGTTAAATTAAAGTAACATAAAATTAATTGAGCCAGCTTTTACTACGTTATTTTGCGAGGTTGGATGTCTTAACATTTTCAAATTACTAAACTAATCACGTAGGAGTGTCGATAGCCCATCTCCCTACTGAAGATGGTCAATCGACTTACGATGTCAAAACTTTGCCGACGTTAGGTTACAACCAAGTGTAGGATGTCGAATACGGATTCTTATGTTTGACAATTGTTGCAATCCTTCCAATCGGGGAAAAGATGGAGTTAGGCATTACGCCGAGTCATGGACCAATGTACTCATTCAACACTGGTTTATTTTCAAATCTTAGCCTTACGTGACATTAGGATTTTTATTTTTAGTTTGATTTAGTCTATGAAATACCCTATCGTGAGAATGAGTCACCACGATCTTATTAGACCGGTTAGGAGTCAAGTGAGATACAAAAGTTTATCTCACAACCTATCAAATCAAAGATCTAGGATAGATGACTTGATTACACTAACTATTTTATTAGTGACATTTTAGTACATCGGCTTGATTATTTGTCCACTAAGGTGTCCACCCAACCTAAGGTTTTGTCTGCTAAGTGTCCACACAATGTTTTAGGTGCTTATTATGATCCTAAAAGGAAACCTGGCCTTTTAATTGGATTAAGCAAACCACAACACAAAAGCAATATAAAAGAAATACAATCAGTTCATCCAAGAATGATAATAAAAGACTGAGAAAAAAATCAAATGCACTAAAGTAATATAATATGAGTTGGGTAAAAATACAACATGGTCTTGTTATTGAACTCCAAAATAGTAATCTCATGAGCTAAATTTAAATCAAATTCAATTTATCTTTTAAAAGTTTAATCCACTTGAACCTAAACTAAATCAAAGGTATTTATGAGATTTCTTAAGCAATATGAATACTAACTAAATAAAAATAGGCTAAATCTAATATCAAAATCTAACAGCCTAATTAAGGCCTTTTTTCTTAACCATTTTTCCATTATTATTATTTTTTGTCCTTTATTTATTAATTTTTTTTTTGTATTTTGTGTATTTTTAATATATTTTATTATAAATGGGTAACGGACTGAGCCCTGGGCTCAATCCAAAAACAGGCCATACTTTGCTCTTGGGGATCTCGGGTCCAGGCCTAAGAAAATATGGAGGACTTCATTTGAGAAATGGGCTTTTTCGCTCGAACCTAATCCTATATTAAACAAATTAAGCCCAAATGGGGTCTAGGCCTAAGAAAATATGGAGGACTTCATTTAAGAAATGGGCTTTTTCGCTCGAGCCTAATCCTATTATAACAAAGATTAAGCCCAAATCTATTAAACCAAAATAAACCCAAAACTTACCCATCTGATATTTCCCCAATCCATCAAACCAAATTAAACCCATAAGCTTACGAAAACTAGGCTAAGGCTCTATTTATTTTGCGGAAAAAAGAACAATTTATATATAGTTTTCCTAAAAATGATAGTTTGAAATAATTAATTAATAAAAAAAAAATTTCATTACTAATAACAAATTTTTTATGTGAAATATTAGTAACAATTTATGTTTAAATATTTTCATGGGCGATAACATATATTTTCCGTTCATTCACTTTTGTGAGCAATACAAACGATTATTTTAAGGCAAATCTTTTTGAATTATTCATTGTCCTTGATGTAAATAGAACCTAAGTATGTCCGATGTTTTTTTTCTGTTATATTACTCACTTTTTATTTGTTGTTTTCCTTTTTATGTTCATTTCATCAATAACTTCCAAATCATACCCTCATCAATGACCACAATTATTCGTCATCAGAATGCACAGACAACACAGCGGCAGAGAAAAGATAAACAAAAGTGTATTTAGGTTTCGATCTCAATAACCATGATTTCATACCAACGATACAATTCCTATTGCTTAAAATAGATCAGTAGGCACTTCCATCGAATAATGACAGAAATTGTTTGACAAAATAGCTCCGAAGCTTTTTGTCGAACAGGTTATGTGCATTAAGGTCCATCGAACTTGTAATGATGTATTTTTCTTATTCAGAAATCAATGCATCAATGATAACAATCCAAGACATCAAAAACTAGAACTCCCAACTTTGTCCATGAAGAGCGGGTCTAATTGTATTAGTGTCTAGAATTGACTTCTTCTATGTATTACTAATTAATCAGGCCTCATTGGTTAGTGCTACAATAACATTGGAACCCATGGTTATGGACCCGAATCCATTAGTATGGAACATTTTTTTTTCTAAGTGAAATTCCCTAGCATATGAAAGGATGAAAAAGAACTTCCGTTGTTATGGAATAGAAACTTTCGTATCTTAATGCATGTATTAAATTTATTCTAAGCTATTAGAGCGGGATTCACTTTTTGGGGAATATGATTTGAAGTAATAACAAGAACATTTTGAATGAAACATCTTTCAGAGCAGGAATTGTGTTTACCTAGTTATTGAGAAGAAATGGAGCTATGACTAGTGATAGCATCGACGATAAGGACTCCTTTAAATTGCCATCAAGTGAAGCCAATGCCGCCGGAACTTTGAACAGGATTTAATCTCTTCGTGCTTCTCAGCTACAGAACAGAATCGAATAGAGTACTCAAGCGCGATAGCGGAAAAGCTTAACGAGAAAGAGCTTTCAATAGTGATTTTGGGTCAAAAATGAAACAGAGCAACGAAGTCCATGGGTTAGTATGGGATGAACGGATGAAGCTCTCGGATCAAAATTTGAATGCAACGGCCAGATGGATTGAGTTATTTGTTGTACTTGTTTATTCTCGATTCTTCTTATTGTCATTTTGTTATTTTTGTCTTTGGATTAATATCCTGAAAAATCCTAAACTGGTAGATCCATGACAAATTTATTCAAAACTAATTTTTTAATCATCAAATACCTTAAACTAGTAGTACACATATGGCAAATTTACCTTGAATAACCAGTTTACTTGTCACAAATTTATTCCAAACTAAATTTTTGATTTTCAAAAACTCAAAACCGGTACATTTATGATAAATATATATTTTATTAAATTGAATTAATACAACAAAAAATCACAAAACTAGTACAAGTGTGACAAATAAAAAGCAAAATCCCAAACCGATATACTAGTCAACTATCATATGTCATCTAACTCAGTAATTTAATTGTAAAATTTAATGGAAACTAATAGAGAGTAAATTTATCACAAGTGTCGGTTTATGATAAATTTGTCAGAAGTATATTAGTTTGAGGTTTTTGATAATAAAAAAAAATAGTTTTGGGGTAAATTTATCACAGATGTACCAATTTAAGATTTTTTGTAGTATCGATCCTTTTTCTTTTTTGTGTTTTTCACAAGAGTAAACATTTATTGTTGATTAAAATTCACATGTCAACATCGATATATCAGAAATCTTATACATATTTAGCTTTTCATCATAATCAAGCATAGAACGTCATAAAATACGGATTCTCAGCCTTATGATTTCTGTACAAGTGTTTACCATTTCTCATCGTCTTTGGGTCCAACAGGTTTCAAAGCATGGTTTTTTAATTTGTGGCTTTTTGCCCGTTGAACTAATATATCTGTTATATTTTACGATGTCGCAACATTTCATTGTAATCAAAGGCATATGTAATATCTTTATGTATTTTGACGATATTTTACAAATACATTTATGGCATTTTGCCATAAGCAAAGTGCAAAATATTGTAAAATGTAATGTGATGTCATGCCATTTCGCAACACATAATAAGTATTAACTATTTTTAAGATGCGACCATGGTTTATCAGAACTTACATTGAAAATGCCACAAAGCAATTATAAAAGATTCTACGCTTTCATTATCGCATTGCGCATTCCTTTAAAAACAGGTTCTAGTCTTTTTTATTTGTCAATTTTGGTCTTCATCTTTCCTTGTTAAACGAGGGAGCTGAAAATGGGCTTTAAGGCCCGGTCCAACTTGACCACCAGGGCCTAATAAATTTGATTGGAATCCCTTCACACAAGATATGCTGAATGGACAAATTAACACCGGCAATTCGGAAATTCGTTCACGACATTCGTCATCTCGTGGAAGACAGCTGAATCTCTTCTACTATGCCAATTGCTGCTGCAGTGATCCATGTTCTTTTTGTTGGCGATCCGAGAGATCAATTTGTTATGGTTTCGAGCTTTCTAATCTTGAGTGGAAATTGTACACTGTCATATGAATCTATCCTAAAAATTGAACTTCCCGATAAATCCTTTTTGGCGTGCAGGCTAGAACACAAAAAACTGACAGTGACATGGTTTTGAACTTTTTTCTCAACATCCCGAAAGTACAATTTTTATTTTATTGAACTTATCCGTCCACAGAATTTACTTCATGTAGGATATCCAAATATTTAAACATTTAACTTATAGAGTTAATTCACTTATCCTTCGAGTCAAACCGGATCTCTAGGACTAAACTTCTTATAGAACTTGTTATAAATTAAATGCACAACAGAAGTAGTTATTCGCATCAGATGATTAGATACAAAAACAATGTACCAAAGATTGTCTACATCAAAAGGGAGAGAGACAATTTTAGTAATGGATATGCGATCTTCCCAAAAAGAGGCCAGCGAGGCCGTGGCAACAGGTGAAGGGAAAAAGATGAACGGTAAAGAAGGAAATAATAGAAAAAAGGAATTTTTTTTATTCCTTTTTTCTAAAAAAAATCAGAAATATTAACAAAATTGCAAAAAGACATCGTTTCATTTAAGATCGTCTATGTCAACTATTACCATGCCATTTAGAATGGTTTGCACTAACTGGACTCCAAGTCAACCATTTTCCGCCTAAATTGGCTGGATGGATTACATTGGAAAATCCTCAAAAATGTATACAGCTAAAATGGTTAAATGAAAGAATTTAGGACTAAATTGGTGGACATATAATAAGTTTAGGAAATTTTAATAAATTTCCAAACTTATCTAAGAGACTAACATAATGAGATTGGGTAAAGAAACAAACATGCGTGGATAATACAATGACATTTTAATGTTAGAGATGCTAAGACTCATACACTAAATTGGTTTACTTAGTAACATATGTGCCACTCTTTAAGTAATTATTTAAGTTAGTGAGCCCATTTAAGCAACAAATAAGAATGTACCGGATTTCAGCAAACGGCTATTAGTTTGTGTAGCGTTATTCCTTTCCATGTACATAGAATAGATAGATCCGGAAAGCAACCAACATAAGTTTAAGTCTCCGATTCCTTCTCCCTTCATTTTTCAGTTGTTCATTCAGATTCAAGAGGTAAATCTTTTATGTGAGAGTCTAATATTGCTATAGTAGGCAGAACTATTAAGGAATGACGAAGTGGAAAAGGGATGATAATGATAAAATTCCAAAGGAGGCACGCCGACAGTCGCCAGTCTCTGTGAGGTGGTGCTAGTACACCTACACAGCGATTTGGACACAGCAGACAAAGACTAAGAGAGTCCAGCTTCACGTGACCAGCTTGGACCGGATTCAGCTGGCGATACGTCTCTTTTACAAGACAAGTGTTTGGAAAAATGAGCGAGTGGCATTTTTAAATTCTGCTTTGATTTGCTTTAATCTAACTTTTTGTCGTTCAACATTGGCTCGCGCTGTTGACCAAATGGGAACGGCATCTTTTGACTACTAAGAGCAAATGAAACAGGGTTGGTGATGGGTAGGTCCAACCAACATTGTCTGCATGCATAGTTGCGGCCATCATCTGCAAAATAGAAAATGACTGAATAATATGGTGGTCACCGAGGTTTGTCTTTTTAATGTCTTGGTCGTGATGGCATGGGGACACCCCATATGTCTCCTCTGGTGCAAAACTTGCCATGACAACAACCATGACCTAGCTAAGATGAGAATGCTTTCTTTTTGAGATTTACCAATGACAGGACGTGACTGGATAGTAATTTATATCATGATAGCCCATGAAGTTTTCACGTTGTATTAGTGTTGCCCATTCAATAGTTCAATCAAAATACCACCATAAATTTGGAGTTCGGAAAGATTGCGAATTCTACTTGTAAATGAAACTTAGTTTGTCTTGAATCATATCCCAAGAATATCACATACGTTCCCCTCTTTAATATGACCAAAGTATCGCCACAGAACCCGATGATTAACCTTGTGTTTTGTTTGAAGTGACCTAGAGAGACTGAAGAGGGTTTGCAAATAATCTTCAATTTGTTTTAGTAGAGGGGAGATAAAGAATTTGAAGTTTCCCTCTCAGATTATCCCCATTGATTTTTAGTGAGTTGTAAATCCATCCAAAAGCAGGAGATTTAACTAAATAATCAATTCCCTTCCATTTCTCCTCTCTCTTAATCAGTCTTGCCAAGCAAACACAATTAATCCATTGTTTTCTCTTCTTTTCTAATTCCTAAGGAATTATTGAATCTGTTATCCTCTTTAGAAGTTACTCCAGTTAAATATAATATTAGACAAGAATAGCAAGCATCAGTATGGATCACCCATTTTTTTTAGGGATATGTTCACTAGAAATCCTAAAACTTATAATAAAAGTACAATTTGATCCTAAAATATGCAAAATGTATAATCAAGTCCTAAAACTAGTGAAATTAGTTCAATTGAGTCCTTCCGTAAATTTTGCCCAATTTGGCTAACAAAAAATGCTAACGCAACTTTTTTAAAATTTTTTTATCATTCCTACATGGTGATAACATGGCCAAATCATAAAGTATAAAACTCAAACGACGTCATTTCAGTCTAAACCTGATTTTTAATCCTAATTTTATTTCAATTAAGCTTAAAAATAATCTACATTTATTATAAAAAAGGAAAAAAGAAAAATGAAGAAGAAGTCGGGTGGGTAAAACTTAAGCCCTTGCCGCCATGGCCTCTCAATCACTAAGAGGGGTTGGCGAGGGGTGGGGGTGAGCTGGTGGGGTCATCGAGGCCCACTAGGGGTTGACAACCCTTGCCAACATCAGTAGAGGGCTTATAGGCCCTTGTCTAGATCTGGGTAAGGGTCATGACCCTCCCGTGACTCTCACCCCTAGGTGAAGGTTGACATTGGCTGGGGTTTTTCGATCCCCAACCAGCCATTCCCCCACCGCCGCTAGCCCTTCCCAATGATGGTGGGTGGTGGAGGTGGCAGTGGTAAGGGTTTGCAGCCCTCGTTGCCTAGTTCTCTGTCCTTTTTAAAACAAAATTAATTTTAGTTTATTTTTTATATAATTTAAAGAAAAAAATCATATTAACAATCAAATTTGGATCAAAACTATGTCGTAACCACACCATTGCCATATAGGAGAGATAAAATATTTAAAAAGCCACGTCATCATTTACTATTAGCCAAATTGGATGGAGGTAATGGAAGGACTCGACTACACTTTCTTAATAAGTTTTAGGGCTCAATTGCATTTTCTTAATAAATTTTAGGATTTTCGATGAACATAATTCTTTTTTTTTTTTTACAATGTCAAGTGAGCAACTGGAACCTAGATGAAAGAGAAACGCATTATCGTAGTAATGTGGTCTATAAAAAAGTGGGATATTATTTTTTTAAAAAAAATGAGAAGTCCAATAATGGCTACGATAAAAAGGATGAGGTTTTTTCTTAAGGATTTGATATTCAGGTTCCCTCAATTCCTCATGATAGACGTTTATCAATCAAACTGGAGAAAGCAGAAGATTGAGATGGAAGGAATTAGCTTCTCATAAAATTGCTATAAATTTCGACATAAAATTTGAATGTTAATTTTAAGAACCATTGAACTTTTTAAAGATGATACGATAGTCTTTTGAAGGAAAATTTCAAATAAGAGCTTGCACTAATATCATTTTTTCAAAAGAGGATTCAAAGTGAATACGGTCTCAAATTAGGGTTTGAAGTAACTAATAGTATCAAATAAAGGCATGAATTCACATGTGCTCCTCACATCACTTTTCAAGTCATGATCAGGGCATTTTTGTCAAGGGTCTCTTTTTCTTTTCTTTATTCATCTTTTTCTTTTGAAGCTGCTTCAGCCCTAAGCTCTTGACCATGGTGCTGTGGTGGTTCAGCTAAAAATATGGCAGCCAGCACATTTCCAAAGGCCTTTCGAATTATCTTAAGCCCGTGTGAGAATTGAGTTCCTCCTATTTAGGGAAGAAATAAAATATAAAATCCTACTTTTTTTCTTTTATAGAGATTTTATAAAGTAAAAAGAGTATTGGTAACCTATGCCTACTAAAGAAATATTTTCTTTTTCAATATATTGATTTTACATTTAAAAAAAAAAGACAATACTTGGAAAATGGCAAAAGCTTCTTTACTTAGGTATTTAAAAGTGCCCTATTTCAACGTGTTTTGTTCTAATATGAACCATGGGATTTGTGGTTACAAGGCATTCTTGTAATAGCCCGTGCACTTCTTTGCTATCCAAGTTATACAATTCACTCCAAGAAACATACAATAACTTGAAGTGGACACGCGAGTAACTTTGCATCTAGCCCAATTTGCATTAGTGATGCAAATAGGTGAAGACTTCTTCGTGACAAGATTCAAAGTCCAAGATGTGGAGTGCCTTATAGTGTAGCATACGCTCGACCATTTGAAAGTTGGCTACAGTCGAAGCATGCATATGTTTTTTTCTTTTTCTTTTTTGATATCTAGGAACCGTTGTATAGTCGGCAGCCGGCGACATAAGCCTGGAGCGGTGCTAGCACAGAACCCACCACCACGATACTGCACTTAAGACCACTAATGAATGCGCAGTATGCGAACCTAGGGGTTTGAACTCTTGCCCTACTGTAAAGAGGGTCTGAGCGCATACCAATGCAGCCACCGAATGGGGTGGTAACATGCATATGTTGACACCTGCTTGTTTCACAAAAAATGGAAGTTCACCCTAATAATAAAAATTATCTTTCACCAAAAGTTGATTCTAGGCTTTATTTTTTATGAAGATGGGTTCTATGACAATTTTGGATAGCAAGTCTTTGATGTGTTATATGGTAAAAATAAAATGCAAGGATGACAAAAGTGAAAGATAAATGGTAGAAATAAAAAAAGACTAGTTTCAATGAAAATCGTGGATATATATAGCTTACTAGCCATGATTACAATATGCAATTATCACTCTAAATGCAGTTACGAATGTACATCCTTCTAGGTTCTTGGTGTGTACGTGGACAATCATTATTCACAAGCAGTTACAACCTCCAATGCCGCTAGTATAGTTAACCATCGCTCGATATTTGTGTCTTTACACAACATCTTGATCTATGTGTTCTTCTCTTGTCTCCAACACATAGTCATAAGATAGTTAATCACTTGTGTTTTTCTTTGATGTCATGACATTTATTGAATATCTCTTGACTGCTTGTTAATACCGTTAGTTATCCTAACTCTATCACGTAGCTATCAATATCCACCCCCACATGATTGTCAATTTTCCCATGACTTGAGTCGTTTTAATTTAACTCATCTCACCTAATCGGTCAAATTCTATTGTCATCGATTGCAAATGAAGAGTCTATGGAGCATTGAAGGATTGAGACATCTCCCGCGGTCCCCTATATCACTATGTATCTGGTCCGGAGCACAAAAAAATCGACAATCTTGAGAACGAATTGACAATTTAGCGCTTAATATAATTTGACCTATTTGAAAGTCTACGGGCAGGTTACTGACAGAAATAAAATTATTCCTTCTCACTACTGCAAAATTTGACTATATGGGGGTCCCAATTTTTGATGCCAAACTTGCTTATATGCTGATTTTTGCCTTCTCGAGAAAAATGCTAAATTTTGTGGATCTCTGACGGCATTCAACCCACGCTGATTACCGTCCGTTATCAAAACCTGATGGGTCTTCGAGACGTTAAAACAGAAACCAGATCCATCAAACTCAAATAACAATCATAATCTTGTGTGAGTTGAGAAACGGAGAGATTAGTCTTCTTTATTTGGGGAATTACCAAAACGTTTCAAAAGCTGGAGTGCTAGTCTGCTAGATGCTTTTCCAGTAAGACCAGTAGCCAATATGACTTTGGGTCAGCCCAAAAATTGAATATGTGGATCAATAATAATAAGGAATTACAAAGTGGAAAAAGGTGGACAATCACGGGCCACACCAGAAGTGGCTACAGCTTCTCTGAGGTGGTGCTACTACCACCAGTAAGCGATTTGGACTCGGAAGATATTGTCCAGGAAAGTCCAACCTCACATGTCCTGCTTTCACCTGATCCAGCGGTTGATGCTCCCTGGAGAAGTGGTTTAGAAAAATCGACGTTGAACGTTATTATATATATGCTTTAACTTGCTTTTTGTCGTTTCTTCGGCTCGTGTTGTTGACCAAATCGGGAGAATGCGAAGGGCATCTTGGACTTCTCAAAGGCAAATTAAAGAGGGTGGATGATGATAGGTTGGTCCAACCAACCTTATCTGCATGGAGCGTCAGGGCTGCCATCATCTGCAAAGTAATAAATGACTCGATATTTATAGTCAATTGCATTTGGTTTAAAAATGTTTTGGTCATGATGAGAAAGGGACCCTACATATGCTTTCACCGGTGTGAAACTTGCCATGACAACGGCCATGACCTAGCTATAAGAAGAGGCTCCTTTCTTTTTGAGATTTACCAATTAGAGGACATGACTATATTATAATTCATATCATGATAGCCCATGAAATTATCGCATTGTGCTATCGATATTACCCCTTTAATAATTTGATCGAGGTTCTGCCGTGAGTATGGAATTCGAAAAGATTGAGAATTCTACTTTTTAATGAAACTTATTTGATCATGAGTCGTGTTTTCTTAGATTTACCAATGATAGAACATGGCTAAATTATAATTCATATCATGACAACTCATGGAATTATCGCATTGTACTATCAATGTCATTCATGGAATTATCGCATTGTACTATCAACATCACCCCTTTAATAATTCGAATAGGATTTTGCCGTGAGTTTGGAGTCTGAAAAGATTGCAAATTCTACTTTTAATTGAAACTTTGTCTTGAATTGCGTTTTTTGAGATTTATAGGACATGTCTATATCATGATTCATATCATGATAGCCCATGGAATTATCGCACTGTGCTATCAATGTCACCCCCTTAATAATTTGATTGGAATTCTACCGTGAGTTTGGAGTCCGGAAAAAGTGTGAATTCTATTTTTAAAATGAAACTTATTTTGTCCAGAATTGCATTCCAAGAGCATCATACAGCTCCACCATTGTAGTACGGCCAAAGTATTGCCAAAGAACCCCATGAATGATTTTGTGTTTTTTTTTTTTGGAGGGATATTAAGGGGATTGAAGAGGAGATTCACAGTAACCTTTGTTGTTTTAGTAGATGGGAGTGAGACAATTTGGAGTTTAACTTCAGATTATCTCTATTAATCTTCAATGAGTTCTTATCTCTCCAAAAGTAGGATGATTCGACTTAGTAGCAACACGATTAATTACTTAATTAATTAACCCATTCTTTTCTCTTCTTTTCTTTTCCATATTGATTTAGCGAATCCTTTATCCTCTTCAAAACCTCTCCAACCAAACGTAGTGTTCTTTCTCTTCAAAACCACTCCAACCAAATGTAGTGTTCTTTCAAAACAACAATAGAAAGCATCAGTAAGGATTACAACCTTTTTGTTTTTTTAATTTTGCCAGGTTGAGCAACTTGAACCTAGAGAGACATGTCCTTATTGTTTGATCTATAACGAAAGTGGGACATGTTTCTAGAAAAAATTGAAAGTTCAATAGCTGCCATGATAAAGACATGTGAGGATGTAAATATTGGGCTGTCCTCAATTCCTCTTGATAGACGTTTGAATGATAGGGTGGTCTTTTGAAGAAGTCAAATTTTGACCCTCAAATTAAAAGAATCGCGATCGCGGCGATAAAAACAAAGTTCAATATACAATATGGCAGCTAGCACACCTCCAGAAGCTTTACAAATTATCAAAGCCTATGCGAGAATTCATTTCCTCCTATCTATGGAATATAAATCCTACTTTTCCCCTTTTTAAAAGAATTTAAATTAAGCAAGTGTCGCGTTAACTCATGCTTAATAAAGTAATATATTCTTTTTCAATGCACTAATTGTGTTTGATGTGAAAAAAATAATACTGCTATACTGACAAAGTTTCGTTATTTCAATTTTTTTAATAAGTGTCTAGAAGTATCCCTTTACAAAACCTAGATAATAAATAGAAATGAAAAGATTTTCGCCGAATGGAGATGTCAAACCATACTGCTATACTAGGGGGACCCAATCGAAGAATGGTTATTTCTCCTCACTAGCGCCCTCTCATTCGTATGTTGAATTGACTACTTGGATCTACTAGTTGAAGCACTCAATTATAGTCTATAAGCTCATATCCCAAGCATTGTTCGTTCCAGAATTCAAATTTATTCAAAATTAAGCCAACTTATAGTCTATAAGTTAATTTGACTTTGGTGCACTATTTTTTCCTTGGGCATAGTATAACCTCGCGGCGCGAATACAGGAAAATTAACTTTTTTTTTATAAAGTAAAGTGGAGTAATTTAGGGTATCTCGGGGAGCACAATCTTCGACAGTTTCTTCCTCAAAGCAAGCAACTTCACCGTCAGGCCTACCCAGCCACCCCTTTATGCCCTGTTTCGTTGCACGGCAGCTTCCTCGTCTTCCAATTGATTCAGTGTTTTTTTTTTTTTTAATTGTATTGATTTCCATGCTCTTTCTCTCTTCATCTCTTCGAGTTCTGAGTATCGAAACTCCAATCCCATTGAAGCTCAATCGTCAAAGCCTCTCGTGCTTTCTGATCGCAAGTCAAGTGGGAGTTAATCGTTCGTTGCTGATGCCAGTAATCCGCCTTTAACACGACACACTTCACGAGGCTTTTGTCTATTCCTTCGCTCACTTGCCGAGACATTGCAGGGCCATTTAAACATAGATTTTTCGTTGAATATAAAAGGATTATTCATTAACTCATTTTCCAAATCGATTCAAATGTTGGCAAATAAAAATTTATTTCTTGACAAAAACCTAACTTTAAAACTAACTATAAAGACCTCTCTCTCCCACTTGTTGTGTCTTGTCATCAAGTCTATATCGTTGTTATTGCTCACCATTGTCACTGTAGGGATTGCCACCGGTCGTAGCGTTGCCACCATTGCCACTTGCTCCCATTTGTTACTCTAAAGATCTAAGATAGCTGTCCTTTACCTTGAGGCCAAAAACCCAAGATTGGAGGCTAATAATATGATGTTGAACTATTGATATGTAAGTTCAATTTTTGATATCGACGCATATAAATAATCTGGTATTAGGGGTTTCCGTCAAAGTGCAAGTCTTGCCTAACTTCCCTTAAGCAAACGGCATATTCACATGATTATTCCAAAGTCAGGTCATATTTATTAATGAAGTATCAAGTTATCAACAAATGCATGAATAAAACATGTTTAAGCTGATGAAAGCATCACCTTCCAAAGTCCCACCAAAGGATTGCATAGTTGGGGATTAGGACTTAGATCCAACCGTTGATTTGCAACATGGATCGATGGTTTCATTCTACGCATATTCTTTTCCAAATAAAGTAGATAAGGTGATACTAGAAATCTAACGATAACCATGTTACGACTACAAATTCTACGAATCCTATTTTTCGGATCAAAGAGATTAAATGAACCCAACCTTGTGGCTGGCGATAACGATAGTAGAATTTTCATTATTCTCACCCTACTTTCCTGTTAATGAAGCTTTATCCTAGTAAAAAAGAACTTTTTATCGTCAAGAAGAGAATGATTGGCCTCGTGCATATATTCTTTAGATGGTGGTGGAGCACTTAATCGAGTTGACTAAAAAATTTAATCGACCCCGCACTGACACTACTAATCCTTCCTGGTCTTCCTCGTGCGCGAATGTCAAGACTATCTCCCATAGAGTATTCTTCGCTTTCGGTCGTCATTTGTCCAGCAAGGTTTCGTTGAATCTGCCCAATTTATAAGCCAGAAAAGCAAAATTTAGTGAGGCATGCACACAGCATCTGATGGCCGAACTTCGAGAAAATCCGCCATTGATTCTCATTCCCTGTACAGAGAGAACCTCTCCTTTCCTCCTTTTGGGTCATCAATTTCGCATGAATAGCTGTCCGGATCGTCAAAAACATTATCGACTCCCGAAAAGGCGGGCGCCAGCAGTTTGCTGCTTCTGGAAGCAAATTAGAATCTTCAATCAATCTTGGGCACCGCAATGATTTCCGCTTCTAATTAGTAAAAGAACTGTGGACGAAATCTCCGAAATAGTTGTTTCTTTTGGTATTAGAAATTATTAATGCATTACATATTGAAACATTTTATTATTAAATGTGATAGATAAATGCCTCAAAGGCACTTGTTAATAAAATTTACATTAAAGAATAAAGACATAAATTGAGAATAATTATAATTCCATACATAAAGTTATATGACATTTTATTTGTTATTAAGTTGCACTTATTTGTTTAAGTACCTCCTCACAATCTCCCACAATACTTGTCAATGTATCGGTTATGGGGGTTCGCTTTGGTTTAGCTATAGCACTACTCAATATTATATGCATAGCTTGGCCTAAAACATAACTACCTGCATATTGTTTTTGCTTTCTTTTTTTAGTATAAATTGGATTCTTCAAGATTAGATGGAAGATGGTGGGTGGCAATCATCTTATGTTGCTATTACATTGATGTAGATGTATACTAACTAGGGTCGTAATGTAAACGATTTATTAAAAAAAAAAAATTAGAGTTGTAGAGTAGCCATGCATGAAGAGTTACAATATTTAATCAAGTCAAGTTTCTAATTCAAAAATGTTTGACTTTAGTAACATGACATATAAATTTTAATAAGGAACAATATAAATTATACCCTAACGTCGTCTTTCACTTCAAAAATAACGATGTCAACATGTGTTAAAAAAATACCATTGCTTATTTTGAAAGCGTCTTGATTGACTTTTAACTTTTACGTTTTACTTAATTCAAATTTCATGAGACATGCACTTTAATTTTTTTCTTTTATCTGAGACTGTTTGAAACTTTCGTAACATATAAATGTTGACATATAAAGTCACATATTTTTCCATAATTTTTAAAGGTTGCATAATATTTTAAATTTTGATAGTAATTTTCAATTTTGCTGAACTATCAACAACTATGCCATTTAATAACTTTCTTGGCAAGAGATGTTCCAAGACTTCAAATGATTTTTGTTACATAGATTTAGTAGGAAAGTTTGCATGTATATGTTCTATAAAACATTATCCTTTTGCAGTTTATCTCACCTGTGGTATTGAATTCTTAAATTATTATTGCCGTGACGAGCAATAATGGGTGGTCCAAATTAGCAGACCGAAAATCTAGTCCGTTACTCACAATTACAAGACCATAAGTTTCACCAATACCAAGGTTTGCTTTGTGATTGAGTTGATTCCAATTTTGGCATGGTGAGACAGTTCCTTGATATATTACTCTTTGAACTTCATTTCCTTAAATCACTTTTTTTTCTTTTTTTTTTTCTTTTTGCGTAGGCAAGCTGAACCATGACATAAATGTCTAGAAGGTTCTCGCATATGCTTTTGGAAAGTGACTTTCATATTTTTTCAAAATAAAAAGAAGAACTTTGTTAAAAATTATATGTGGATCTACTCGTCAATTTCTATTTTTCAGACCACATCCATCAGACTAATTAATTCGACAATGAACGTTATTTTGCCTGACGATATTCTTTAAAAGCAAGCTGGGCTTTAAAAAATCCCCATTTGTCAGAACTTTTCCACTTCTTCCCCGCAAAAGTTAAAGAAGAGTCACATTCATTCAATAACCCAGAAATTTCTGAGATTATGACCTCCGATTATTGCTCCTCTCTCTCTCTTTCTGTCTCTCTCTACGCACATTATCCCAAGAAAGTGAAGATCACCTCAAGCTAATGTTCGCAGATCTTTCAGGTGAATTCCATCGTCACGCCATGCATGTGAGTGTGGTGCCCAAGCATTAGAATATATCGATTCGAAAGCAACCACCGCAAGCTTAAGTTCCCCAATTTGTCCTCCCTTCGATTTTTCCACAATTTCGTTCATGCTCAGGAGGTGATCTTTTGAATGGTGGGAGTCACAAATTGCTATAGCAGGAAGAAACATGAAGGAATTACAAAGTGGAAAAAATGGGATTATCATAAATTCCAAAGGACGCACACCAAAAATGGCCATGCTCTCTGTGAGTCAGTGCTAGTACACCCGTCGAGCGATTTGGACTCAGCAGACAAACATCAAGAGAGTCCAACCTCCCGTGACCTGATTGATCCAGAATCAGCTAGCGATACGTCTCATTTACAAGAAAAATGGTTTGGAAAAGGGAACGCGTGAACATTATTGACTGTCTCCTTTAATTTGCTCCGATTTACTTTTGTCGTTCAACATCGGCTCGCGTTGCTTACTGAAATGGGTGAATGAGCGGGGCATCTTTGATTTCCAAAAGCAAATGAAATAGGGTCTATGAGGGGCTGGCCCAACCAACATTGTCTGCGTGCTTCCGAGCTGCCATCACCTGCAAAATATAAATTGACTGAATAGTACTTAGTCGATGACATCTGTTTTATATAATGTCTGGACCATGATGGCAGAGGGAAACTACATATGTCTCCACTGGTGCAAAAGTTGCCGTGACAACAGCCATGACCTAGCTAGATGAGACTGCTCTCTTTTTGAGATGTACGAATGAGAGGACATAGCCATATTATTATTCATATCAGGATCATGTCACCCCTTCAATCATTTGATCTAAATTCCTCCCTAAATTTGAAGTCCGTAAAGATTGTGAATTCTACATTTAAATATAATTTATTTTGTATTAAATTACATTCCATCGTATTCTTTTGCTTAGAAATGATTAGTTCCAGAGTTGGTTTCAGGTTTGTGGAACTTGAAAAAATCATGTTGATCTTGAACCGGCCTAAAACTTCTTTTTTTGTTTCATTTATGAAGGAACAAAGTATTAACAAACACTGAACCACCGTTCAGAAAATGCATACACAAAAACGCTTGAATGAAATAGTTATACTATAGAGGCATTTCATGAAACATCTAAAGTACAAGTAATTTTCTGAATTGAAACTTCAGCGGTCCAGACAATATATTCACCAGTTTTCAGAGCTCAGATCCAAGTTGACAAACTCAAGTGCCGCTTGGGGGGGGGAGAGAGAGAGAGAGAGAGAGAGAGAGAGAGAGATGAAAAAATAGACTTAGAGTTTGGGTTTTTAAAATATGTTCTAAACTGCTGGTTCCTAGGTGGGTGGGTGGGTTAAGCACCCAAAATTGGGAGCTAGACTGGATATTTCTTTTGAAATTGAGACTCGTGCTCACCCCTACTTTTGCTGTTGTAGTTTGACCAAAGAACCCCATGATTAATATTGTGTTTTGTTTGGAGTGATTTAGAGAGGGGTTACAGATAAACTGTGTCTTTTTGCAGTGGAAGAGGAGAAAGGATTTGGTTTTTCCCTCTGGATTGTCTCTATTAATTTTTGCTGAATTATAAATCCCTCCAAAAGTAGGATGATTTGACTATGAAATTGATTTCCTGCTGTTACTCTTCTCTCTTAATTAGTCTTGCCAAACACAATTGATTTGGGTGATAACATAATTGATAATTTAATTGGTTGTTTTCTCTTCTTAATTTATTCCCTAACAATTTATTGAGTCATCTATCATTTCAAAATCACTCCATTTAAATATAGTCTTTTTAAAACAATAATTGTAACTATCATTATGGATCACATATTCGCCTATGATGCTAGGTCGAATAACACCAAATGGGGATACTTTTTTTAGACAAAATGGAAAGTTCAAAAGCTGTCATGATAAAAAGGTAGAGGTTTTTCTTGTAAGGAAGTCAATATTCAAGTTATCCTCAATTTCTCATCATAAACATTTGAATAATAATCCCAAGAATCATTAGATCCTCAAAAGATAACATGGCGATCTTTTAAAGAGGTCAAATGGACACTCAAATTGAAAGAATCGCAATCATATTGACGAAAAACAAAAAAAGTTCAATAAAAAAAAAATAGCAGTTGGCACATCTCCAAAGGCTTTATGAATTATCACAGGCCTATGTGAGAGTTGATTTCCTCCTATATAGGGAAAAAAATAGGATATAAATCCTAGCTTTTCCCTCTTTGAAGAAAATATAATAGCCTTTTAACTCATATATAAGAATGAATGATTCTCATTTTCAATGCACTAATTACATATAACACAATGAAAACACCACTTTGAACCATACGAACTTCTTCTATTTGAATACTTAATTTGTCATCCCAACCTCCTCGTTCATAAATTGGAATGAAAAGTTTTGCCCAAGTGGAGGTGCAAAAACGAGCTATTACTAGACAAACTCAATTTCAGAAATGATTATTTTAAATAAATGCCTTCCTCTTCTTTGTATATTGAATCGACTGATTATAGTCTTTAAATTCGTATCCCAAGCATTGTTCGTTTCAGAATTCAAATTGATTCAAAATTAAGCCAACTTATACTTGCTAGACAAGCGAATGAAGCTAGAAGTAATTAATTTGATTTTGGGGCACTAATTTTTTTTTCCCCTTGCGGAAAGTATAAATGCGTGCGATAACACATGAAGGGTTATCTTTTTTAATGTTTTTCAAGCTAAGCGGAGTAAAGAAGGGTCTCTCGGGGAGCACAATCTTCGACAGTTTCTTACTCAAAACCAGCAACTTCATCTTCACGCCTTCGCAGCCACCCCGATCGTGCCATGTTTCGTTGCGCAGCAGCTTCCTCCCCTTCCGATGGATTCAGTGTTTTCTATTGAATTTCACGTTTTCTTCGTCTCCTCGAGCTCTGTGCGTCGTAACTCTAACCCCCATTGAAGCTTTCAACCGTCGAAGCCTGTCGATCTTTCTGATCACGAGCCAAGTGGGAACTAGTCATTCGTCAGCGACGGCCGGTTATCCGCCATTATTACGACACAGTTCACGAGGGTTTCGCCGAACGAGACGAAATAGCTTCGCCACGCGTGTGATCTTTTTGGCCCCTAGCCCGCCTTACCTTGAATAGTTTGCGAGCGTTTTCAGAAACGTGTCTTGACTTGAAAAGAGTGTCGAATGATAAAGAAAAAGGTGGAGGAAAACTTCTCGCAATCTCACCTTCAGTCCGTGTACTTTTTGTTTCTTCGAAATGATAACTCCCATGCTTTTTTAAAAGGGTCACTATTTGTCCTTCTAGAAACTCGATCGATTGCAATGTTGATGTGAGCACTGAAATATTTCTTATATGGCGTCAAGTAGATGCCATATTAGCAACATGAAAAATCATACACGTGAGGGGGGGAGGGAGGGTTGTGTTGGAGAGGTAAGGTGAGGGGTTGATAAGAGGTCGGCCATCATCTTGCAGTGATGTCATAAACTAAGTTAAAATTACCAAAAAAATTATATAGTTATTGTAATTGTGTTAATTCAATTTTCAACTTTTTTCTTTAGCTAATTAACTCCTAAACCTTTTGTATTTATGCTAATTGATCAATCTGGTCAAAAGTGCCTAGCCAATGTTGACATTAATGTTGGTTGTCTTGCATGGTATCATTGACGCTGATGTGAATAGTTTTTAAATATTTTTTAAAATTTATGTATGTTTATTTTAAAAAAAATTTCTCTTTCCTTTTTTACTTTTCACTTCCTTCATCCTCCAAGAGGTCACTTTGTTGGCGATCAGTTGGAGGCGGGTTTGGCGAGAGCCTAGCCATGGATGGGCAAGGCTCAACCTCACACCCTGTGGGCTTGACCATTGCTAGTGGCTAGGTGAGGCAAGACCTTGCCAAATCTATTGATGGCAAGGCTTGACCCTTGCCAAATATGGTGAGGTCTTGCTGGCCTTGCCTTTGGCCAGTTGTGCGTCAACGACTAGTTGGAGGAGAAGAAAGTAAAGAAAAGCAAAGAAAAGAATATAAAATAAAAAAATTAGAAAAAAATACTATAATATTATTTAAAATTGTCTATATCAACACTGGTGGTGACTGTGTAGGATAAAGAATGTTCGTATCAAATGTCGATTGACCGGTCAAAATTGACCGAATGGATTATATTGGTATAAATACAAAAATTTTATAACTTAATTAGCCAAAAAAAAAAGTTTCAGATTGAATTGGCACAATTGTAATAGATTTAAGACTTTTTTGATAATTTTTCCCATAAATTAAGGTAAGCGACCACCTTAGTGACTATCATGTGGGGGTTGCTAATACATGAGGCTTTCAAGGGACACAACTATCATGGTGAATGTCATTATAGCTTGAGGCTCGATAGGCATCAACAATTTGATAGAATACTTAAATATTAAACTACGGTTTCAATAGGGAGTGAGAGGGTCTGATAATGAGGTTGGCCATCATCTTGCAAGATGCCATAAACTAAGTAAAAATTACCAAAAAACTCATACACCTATTATAATCGTATCAATTCAATCTTCGACCTTTTTTCCTTAGCTAATTGAGTCATAAACCTTTTTTATTTGTGCCAATTCAATCCATCTAGGCAAAAGTGACTCGCCAATGTTGACATGAGTGTTGATCATCTTACATGATGCCATCGATGTTAATGTGAATAATTTTTAATGATATTTTAAAATTTGTTAAATTTATGTATGTTTATCTTAAATTTTTTTCTCTTTCTTTTTAATTCTTAACTTCCTTCATCCTCCAATATGTCATTGCTGGCGATTAGCCAGAGACAAGGTCGGCGAGAGTCTAGCCATGGATGGGCAAGGCTCAACCTCTCACCCTGCAAGCTCAACTATCGCCAGTGGCTAGGCGAGGCAAGACCTTGTCGGATCTAGTGAGGGCAAGGCTTGAACATCACCAAATCTAGCAAGGTCTTGCTGACCCTGCCTTTGGCTAGTCGCAAGTCGATGATTGGCTAGAGGAAGAAGAAAGTAAAGAAAAGAAAATTAATAAAAGTTTTTGAAAATTTATTATAATATTATTTAAACTTGTTCATGTCAACAACGGCAGCATCACTTAGGATGGTTAACATCTATGTCAGTGTTGAGTGGCAAACCAAAATTGACTGAATGGCCTGAATTGTCACAAATACAAAATGTTTAAGACTCAATTGGCCAAAAAAATATTTAGAATTGAATTGGCACAATTGTAATAGATTTAGAATTTATTTGGTAATTTTCCCCATAGGTAAGCGATCACCTTGGTTACTATCATGTGGGGTTTACGATTACATAAGGCTTCTGAGGTACACAACTATCATGGTACCATTTAACTATCGTTATTCTTTGAGGCTTGCTAGGCATCAACAACTTGATAGAATACTTAAATATTAAATTATGCTTTCATTTACAAATTTAAGTTTTTAGAATTGTTGACAATAGTCCTATAAAATCTCAAATGATATTAGAGTAGAATGTCCCAAATTCAAATCTTTCTAGATCCCATTTGCTTCCCCAATTAAATATATACACGTTTGATAGTATGCAAGAGAAGAAGAAGAAGAAGAAGAAAACCAGACTAAGTATGAGGTGGAATGATAGAATAGTTAAGTATTAAATTACGCTTTTATTTAATAACATAAATTTTTAGAAAAGTTGACAGTAATCTGACAAAATATCACACAATTATCATAGTATGGTTATTCTCACCTAAGAAATTGGATGCCACAATCCCTGAACCATTTTTAGATCTGACCACTCCGTCGATTCATTGCCTCGAGGTTAAAGGATACATATGCGAGTAGTTCATAGCTAATGCTTTTTCTCTAGGAATTTTTTAATTTTGTTAAGTCTTAGTTAGCACCTACTGCTAGATTTGTTCAAAAAGGTGATGGTACCCTTTTTGAAAATGATTGATACCACAAAAACTTTTAAATTGATAGACACGTGATAAATTGATTTCGGACTATTTTTTTGATAACTGAAAACTCCAATTTGGTATACGCAAGACAAATTTATCCAAAACTAATTTTTGACCACTAAAAACCCAAAATTGGTACATTCATGATAAATTTAACTTCCTTTAATTGTTAAATTGGATCAATACTATGAACAGTTACAATCTAATGCACCTGTGACAAACGGAGGGTAAAATCCTAAATCGATATACCTATCAACCGTCACGTGTCATTCAACTTAGTTTTTTTACGGTAAAACTTAATGAAAACAAACATAAGGTAAATTTGTTACAGGTATATCAATTTGAGGTTTTTATGGTCAAAATATTGGTTTATGGTAAATTTGTCATATATATACCAATTTGAAGTTTTTTTATGGTATTAACTCTTTTAAAAACTATATGATCCTTTTTAAAAAATGCACATAAACGTTTTTTAATTATGGATTTGTATAGGAACTCATGGTGATACGACCCCTTGCTCATCTTCCAAGCTATGCATAATGGGAAAACGCCATACGAGTTCTACGTCTTACAAATTTTTTTGGATCCCCTCATATTCTCGCCACAACTTTTTGGTACAATGAAGCTTCCATTCAAATATATCCGGTGACAAATCAGGCCTATTACATGCCCAAGTCAACTACATAATGAGATGGCAGTCATTCATGACAACTATTTGCCACCCACGTATAAACTTAGGTTCAGTTTATTTTGAGAAAATTTGACATTTTCAGATAATGTCTTTCAAATAGTTTTTTTAGGAAAACTAAGGTTCCAATCATAGCCACTGGGGACTCACATAGAACTATCGAGCTCTCGACATGGCTGTTAGAGAGTCGGGCATGGGCACTGGGGTCTCACGCAAAACCATGAGAGACTTGAGCTTAGCCTCTATGGACTTGGGCTTGGGCCCCAGTTTCTTGGACATATGAGTTGAATCCCTGTATGGCTGTAGAGAACCCAGGCATAAAAACTAGGATCTCAGCTATCGAGGAGCTGAGTCTAGCCTCCATAGTCTTGGCTCTAAGGGTTGATGACTTCGGCAAAGGAGTTGGTAACTTGAGCATGGCCACTGGGGACTTGAGCAAAACACCGAAATCTCATATTCAAATTTTGTGGACTCAGGCCTAGATGCTAGTGACTTGGGCATGATAGCCGGGTTACTGGGTATGGCCGCTAGGGATCCAAGCATGGATAGTTATGTAAACTGCGAAAGCGCACCCCAAGATTTCTATAGTTAGAATAAAAAAATACATATATAATCAACTAAATAGATTTGTGCACAAGATTTGTAATCCGTTGTTTTTTATACTTATTAGCAATGATCCAAACTCAAGAACTTCTTATTTATTTCCCTACGTGTCATTCATTCAATGAGATTGCTCCTGACTCTTAGCGTCTAGTAAATGCTCATTATGTGAGGATATATCCGTGTCAGGGTTATAAGAACAATTTGAGCACTATTTATAAAGTTTTAAACCATAGGCTCTCTTATCAAGGGCCAGCCTCAACTTTGCTCACACTAACTAGCTTCATATTAGACTAATTAATAAATCTTATATCTCACTTTATTATATTAATTCCGTAAAATGGTAAATTACAATACCAATTTAATATAGTTCACATAAAAAAAAAAAAAAAAAAAAAACTCTTACAAGTTGTCCTTGCCCTTGAGGCCAACAACCTTAGATTAGAGGCTAATATTATTGAAATAAATTCAATGTTTCATTTCAACAAGCATAAATATATATTAGGGTTTTGCCCCAAAGTTCAAATATTTCATAACTTTACTTGAGCAAGCAGCATATTCACATGATTATTACTATGTATTTGAGTTATATCTTCCGAGGATAGGTGATATTTATTAATGAAGTATCAACACACGCAGGATTAATGCATGTTTAAGCTGATGAACGCATCACTTTCCAAAGTCCCACCAAAAGGTTTTGTAGGAGGGCATTAGGACTCAGATCCAACTTGTTGATCTGTTGTAGGGATCGTTGGTCCAAATAAAAAGGACAAGTAGTATTAGAAATGTAACGATGAATATGTTACAACGATAAACTATATGAAATCTATTATTCGGATAGAAGGGTTAAATGGACCCCTCCTTGTAGTTGGAGACAAGGATAGTAGAAACTTCATTATTCTTTGCATACTTTCCTGTTAAGTGAAGCTTCATCCGAGCGATAATGGACTTTATTCATTAAGAAGAGAATGATTTACCTCGTGTGCATTCTGTAGATGGTGGAGCATCTTATCAACATGACTAAAACTGAATCGACCCTCACTGATTCTATGTATGAATGTTTGGAATACCTTTAAGAAGTTATTCTTCGCTTTTGGCTGTAACTTGGCCTGCAAGGTTTCGTTGAGTCTGTCCAGCTTATCGAGCCGAAAAAGCAAAATCTAGTGGAGTATGCACACGTATGATGGCCAACAAAGAAATTTTCCGTAGATATTCATGCCCTCTAGAGAAGGAACCTGTCCTTTACCATCTTTGGGTCATTTTCGCAAAACTAGTTGTCCTCGGAAGCGTCAAAAGATTATTAACTCCTGTAAAGGTGGGCGCCAGCAGTTTGCTGCTTGTGGAAGCAAAAATCAACAGTCATCAATCATATCGGGCACCCAAAGAATTTCCACTTCTAATTAGTAATTTTTTTTTTATTACTGAATAAGACAAAATACTTGTCAAACAGTTATTTAAGGAATAAAATACATAATTTATTTCCTACTATGGATTTCATGATTAAATAAGACCTATATTGAAAAATCAAGACAAATAAATTAAGAACAATTTATCAAAATCGATAAAGAAAGTAATATGACATTCTCTGTCTTATCCAATTGGAAATCTCAGCTCGTATTCTCTAGAAGTACTTCTTAATATATTAGTTTTGTGCGTTAGTTTCAATATATGTATAAAGCCACTTGTTGGGGATTGAGGGGCCTTGGTAGGGGTCGCGGGGGCATCTCTCTCTCTCGTTTTGTAATTAAGGGATGTAACGTAAAGATGTGAGGTATTAATTATAGTGGAATACTCTACTAGATATAATATAACCCTAATTTAAAAGTGGATAAAATTTATGTCTTCAATTCTCTTTCTTGCTTTTTCCTCTCTATTTCTTTATGAATGTGCACCAAATCCTAGCAATACTTTATACAAAATATGTAATTTGGATAGAAAAGATAATTACATAATGTTTTTTTTTTCCTTTTTGAATATAGATTAGAATGTTCGAGATTAGATTGAAGATGGTGGGTGAGGATCATCTTAATTTGATATTTCCTTGACGTAGATTTATACTAACCAGAGTTTCAATGTCAACTACTAATAGAAAATTAAAATAGAGTTGTAGAGGAGCCATGCATGAAGAGTTACATATTTAATCAATTCGAGCTCGTATTTGAAAACTGTTTGACTCTAATAACATGAATGTAAATGTAATCAAGGGATAATTTAAATTAACCACACGTTTCCAACCCGTGAGGGGCAATGCTTTTTCACTTTTTTTCCCCACTTAGCTTACAACCTTCAAATTTAGTACAAATGTACCCTAACATTATCTTTCATTACAAATGATGTCAATGTGTGTTGCAATGACCATCTAAATGCATTTGAACGCGTTTGAATTTACTTTTACTTTTTACTTTTTATTGAATTTAATTATGAGATGCCATGCACTTTGACCTTCTTTATTCAAAAACATCTAAAGTTTTCGTTACATATAAATATTAACATGTAAATTCACTTAAAATTCTCTCATGATTTTCTTATTATTATCATTTTAAATTTTGACGGTAGATGTTCCAGGACTTAGAATAATTTTATGTAACTTTTGCAAAGATTTGATAGAAAAAAAAGCTTTCATGTAATTGTAGTTCAGCTCACCATATTAGTATTAAATTCTTAAACTATCATCCCAGTGACGAGCAATCATAGGTAATCCGAATTGATACATCGAAATCCAGTTTGACTAACTCACAATGGCAGTTCTAATTTCGATACAACAAAAAGGCACACACTTCCTTTAGTGACATATTATGCATGAACTTCACTTTCTCCAACTCAATTTACCATTTTTAAGGGCAATCGAGCTGAATCACGACATAATTTTCTAGAAGTAGAGATTGAATATGCTTTTGGAAATTAACTTTCATTTCTTTCCGGGGCGTGAAAAAAATTTATAAAAATACACACATAGACCTATTCGTCAATTTTTATATATTTTTGAGAATATGAAGTGTTCTGGCAATAGATAAAACCAAATTACTTAATAATAAAGTCCCATCGATGGTGACCCAAGATTGAGCCAATATGGATGAGACACGAATGTCACAAAAGAAAATATTATAATATAAGGGCTTAGTTTGTTTCACGATAAATGATTAATTTTGATAATGTTTTCTTAAATATGATCATTTATATCATTTATAAAAAAATGAATAATAATGAAAATATTATTCATTTTAGAAAATTGTTTTTCAACCATTTATTTTTTATAAAATAAATGAACCCAAACACTTCATTATTTTTGGGTTAATATAACCAAAAATTCCAAATTGGTATATTTATAACAAATTTACCCCGAGATATGATTTTTTTTCAAAAAAATCCCAAAATTGTTTCACTTATGATAAATTTATTCAAAACTAATTTTTTAACCACAAAAATTCTAAACTATTTTATTTATGACCAATTTATCTTTCATTAGTTTCCACTAAGTTACATTGATACTGTAAACTGATCAAATTAAAGGTGAAACCTTAAATTGCTGCACTTGTTAATTGTTATGTGTCATTTAACTTAGCAATTTGAAGATAAAATTTAACGGAAACTTACGAAGCGTAATTTTATCATAAATATACCAGCTTAAGGTTAATTTAAGATAAAATTTATCGATTTGAAATTTTTTTGGTATTATCCCCTTTCTTTTTCCCTGACAACCAGGGACCAAATTTGTTAAACTAGAGTTAATTCGACAACCAACATCGTTTTCCGAGACGATGTTCTCTAAATCAAGGTGGGGCGGCTTTATAAAAATCCTCAATCCTCCGCGAGACACTTCGTCACTTCCGAGCTCCTTCACACCCGCTAAAGTTAAAAAAAGAGAAGGATCTCAATCCATCCAATTTCCCCCCAAAGCCCTGCAATCATGAACTCTCACCATTATTGCTTTCGCTAGGCAACGAAGATCTCCTCTCTTTCCCCTCTCTTTCCACGCGCATTTATCATATCCTCATGCGCGCGGATCTTTCCATGTGAACGCCACCACCTTCTCCTTCTCCTGTCGCTCCGCCACCGCCACCGCCGCCGTCGCGCCATGCATGTGACGGTCGTGCGTGAGCACTAGACCGCAACTTACACCTTCCCCTTCGCGGTTTCCTGGGAAAGAAATGGCGACCGCCCATCGCCGTCGCGGCGAGCTCGCGGCTGCCCTGAGGCTCGTGCTCCGTTCCTGGTCCCTGCTGTGCTGCTGCTGCTGCTTCTTCTTGTTGCCTCTGGCCCTCGCCGCCGGCGGCGACTACGAGATCTTGCTCCGCGTCAAGGCCGCCCACCTCGAGGACCCGGACGGCCAGCTCGACGACTGGGCCCCCAGCGCCGACCGCAGCCCCTGCAACTGGCCCGGGGTCACGTGCGAGACCCGGAACCGCTCTGTCGTCGCGCTCGACCTCTCGGGACTGAACCTCTCCGGTGGGTTCCCGTACGACTTCTGCCGGATCCGGACCCTCCGGAACCTCGCGCTCGGCGACAACTCCTTCTACGGCACCGTCGCGGGGCCGTCGCTCTCGCTCTGCTCGCACCTCCAGGGGCTCGACATCTCCGACAACATCTTCGTCGGTGAGCTGCCGAACCTCTCGCCCGGGTTCACGGACCTCCGGTTCCTCAATTTATCGTTCAACAACTTCTCCGGCGAGATTCCGGCTAGCTTCGGCCGGTTGCCGGCGCTGAGTGTCCTCTCGCTTGTCTCGAACTTGCTCAACGGCTCGATACCTTCTTTCTTGGGTAATCTTAGCCAGTTGACTGAGCTCGATATCGGTTACAACCCGTACGTTCAGGGCCCTCTGCCTCCGGAGATCGGAAACCTATCTAGGCTCGAGAATCTCTGGGTTGCGGGATCGTATCTCGTCGGAGAAATCCCGAGCTCAATTGGGAAGCTCACTTCTCTGAAGAACTTTGATTTGTCCTACAATATGCTGTCGGGGAAAATTCCTGATGCCATCGCCGGGTTGCGAAGCGTCGAGTACATTCAATTGTACGACAACAACTTATCGGGCGAGTTGCCAGAGGGGATCGGCAATTTGAGCAATCTCCTGCAATTGGACGTCTCTCAGAACGGTCTCACCGGCGTCCTGCCGGAGAAGATCGCTGCATATCGGTTCACGTCCCTGAACCTAAATGACAACTTATTCAACGGCGAGATTCCCGCGGTTCTGGCGTCGAACCCAAATTTGCAGCAGCTGAAGCTCTTCAACAACTCTTTCACGGGGAAATTACCAGCCGATTTGGGCAAGAATTCCGACTTGGTGGAGTTCGACGTCTCGAGCAACTCTTTCACCGGCGAGTTGCCTGAGAATCTCTGTTCCAGAGGCAAGCTCCAGGAAGTTATCGTCTTCAACAATCGCTTCACGGGAAGCTTGCCGAGTTCGCTAGCGAGCTGTGATTCTCTCGAATACGTCCGAATCAGCAACAACGGACTCTCCGGCGAGGTGCCGGCCGGGTTTTGGGGTCTCCAGGCGGTCTCGTACCTTGACATGAGCTACAATAAGTTTGAAGGGGCGATTTCGCGGTCGATTTCGGGGCCCAAGGGCCTGAAGTCACTTCTGATCGCCGGCAACAAATTCTCTGGTGATATTCCGGCGGAGATTTGCCAGCTCTCAAACCTCACCGTCGTTGATGTGAGCAACAACCAGTTTGGCGGTGGACTCCCGACGTGTATCACCAATTTGGGCAATTTGCAGAAGCTCAAGATGCAAGGCAATTTGCTGACCGGCCCGATTCCGAGTTCAGTAGGGCCATGGGCCGATTTGACGGAGTTGAACCTTTCGAACAACCGGCTCACTGGGAGCATACCGGCTCAATTAGGCGACTTGCCGGTGCTGAGGTACTTGGACCTCTCAGGGAACTCGCTTTCCGGCGGGATCCCAAGGGAGCTGGCCAAACTGACGCTTAATAAGTTCAACATATCCCACAATAAGCTCTACGGCGAGATACCGCCGTGCTTCGATCACGAGCTCTTTGTTTCGGGCTTAATGGGCAACCCAAGCCTGTGCAGCTCGGATCTGAAGCCGTTCCCAAAGTGCACAAGAGCCCGGCCCGTCGCTTTCTACGTGCTCATAGCTCTAGCCGTATGCGTTTTGCTCCTTTTCGCGTCCCTGGTTTGCTTCCTCAGGACGAAGCTGCATTGGTTCGGAGGCAAATCGAGACGGTTGTGGAAAATAACCACGTTTCAGCGGGTCATGTTTAGCAATGAGATCGTCGATCAGTTAATAGAGGAGAACAAGATAGGGTCGGGAGGGTCGGGCGAGGTCTACCGGATTAGGCTCAAGTCGGGGCAGATGGTGGCGGTGAAGAGGCTCTGGGCGAAGACCCAGGCCCCGGACATCGAGTCCATGTTCAAATCGGAGGTGGAGACTCTGGGTCACGTCCGCCACGGCAATATAGTAAAGTTGCTGTTCACGTGCTCGGCCGAGGAGAGCAGCCTTTTAGTCTATGAGTACATGGAGAACGGGAGCCTGGGCGACGTGCTGCACGGGCCCAAGAGCGGAGAATTCCTCGACTGGCCCCAGCGGTTTGCCATAACAGTGGGCGCGGCTAAGGGCCTGGCCTACCTGCACCACGACTGCGTGCCTGCCATCGTGCACCGGGACGTGAAGAGCAACAACATCCTATTGGACGAGGACTTCACGCCGCGCGTCGCCGACTTCGGGTTGGCGAAGATGTTGTTGCAACAGGAGGCGGCGGCGACCGGGGAGATGTCGAAGGTGGCCGGATCCTGTGGCTACATCGCGCCAGGTGCGTGTTGCCTATCCCAATCCTTTCGTTTTCATTATTGTCTGTTTGACTATGTAGTCTCTCTTTGGCTGCTAGTGTTTACTTCCACTAAACTAGAAGACTAGTGGGCCCCATGTTCAACCCGATAATATTAATTTTACCGATGTGGGGTCCATGGGAAAGTGCTTGTGAGTTGTATGTTTTGGCCTTTTTAGCCCGTGCCTTCACTCATCTTTGACTAAAGTCAACCCAATTTGAACGGAGAGTTCTTAAATGGATTTGGTATTTTTTTAGTCATTTAATATTGGCGAGTGCTGCTCATTTTCTGAATTCTGTATACAGCAATAATGTTCTCAAACTTATTTGACTTGCAAGAGTAGTTTAATGGTGGCTCTTAAATTGATTATTATTATTTTTTCTCGGTTTTCGCAGAGTATGCATACACTATGAAAGTAAACGAGAAGAGCGACGTCTACAGCTTCGGCGTGTTGCTTCTAGAGTTGATCACTGGCAAAAGGCCGAATGACCCTTCGTTTGGCGAGAACAAGCACATTGTGGAGTGGGTCGTCGAGGTCGCATTGTCAGCTCCCGAGGGGGAAGGGGATGGGAATCGTGATGGCGAGCCCGGGTGGTGCTTCGGGGATCTCGCGCAGCTCGTGGATCCGAGGTTGAGCCCGTCCTCGAGCGACTATGAAGAGATTGAGAAGGTCTTGAACATAGCTCTCTCTTGCACTTCCGCGTTGCCGGTCAACAGGCCCACCATGAGGCGCGTGGTTGAGTTGCTCAAGGACAAAAAGTGGGCCCGTTCCAAATGATATGAGCTGTCATTTTTGGATCTCGGTTTAGTGGTCAGAGTGCATGTAAAGTATATATGCTAGTTGCATCGTCAACTGTAGTTTGAAAGTAGTGAGAGGCTTGTGAGATAGATCTTCCGCTGCCCTCTTTTTTTTACCTCTTCAAGCGTTTGGGATTTTCATTAAAAGAACACCAGCTTTCAATTGCTGATTAATTTTAATTCTAATTTTCGTACGACACTCACTTGATATCTTAACTTTTTTCTTGATTACTTGACTATCATGACTTTTAAAAAATAAATGTTCACTTGAGTGCAATGACCTTTAATCAATCGCTTGAATTTCATATATTTCAAAAACATTTATTCCAAAGGCCGATAATCAGATGTGGGGTGGTATTTAGGATGAACATTTTTTAAAACTTACAGATGTTGCATGTAAGGACACCAACTTTTACCTAAGGGATGAATTTCACCCCTAGAAAGGTAAAATGTGATTGTCATGTGAGTAAACTCCATGTAATGATAATAAATTGTTTCCAATCTGAATCGAAGATAATTTGGAGTGGCATTAAACAACATTGTTCCCACTAAAAAAGTAGAACAATGTTGTTTTTGAGCTAATTAATCGGGTTTCATGTGTGTGTGTGTTTTGTGGGCCAGGGGCGGGGGGTGGAGACGGTTCTTCACCGAATCATATTGAAAGGGCGAAATTTGGAAAAATTTAGTGAATATGCTCTGATTTTTTCACCAAATCTCTAGCCCAATTTGCATAAATCCTTCTTAATTTGATTTGAAGCCATAATATGAGTTTAGAAATGAGAGTTGATTATATATGGAAGCATGTCTGCTGACAAGGCACTTCTTGTTAGTAATGTCAGCATCCGTGAGCCATCTTAGATATCACATACACACATTTTAACGGTAATTCTATGATGGCCAAAATTATCTCACAAGTTAAAATTGGCGCCCTTTTAAGTGACGTTCAAAAGTTGGGGCGAAAATTACTGCGGGAGCAAAAGTTGGAATTTCCTTTTTGTAAGAAACGCTTATGTGTTTGGTCCCTTTCTAATTTTCAATAGCATCAACATTTTCGTTGGTTGAGAAATTGTTATAGGTTGTGGGTTTCCAATAAGAGAGAAAAGCTTTACAATCAACAATAATGCTGTAGAGGTTGTGGGTTTCCAGTGAAAGAGAAAAGCTTTACAATCAACAATAATGCTGTAGTAACTACCATGCCTGGTAATTCCTTTGTATTATGCGGTGACTACTCAAGAAGTAAGGATAAAATTTGCATGCACTTGAAAAATCCCTGATAATTCTATTTGACAAGTATGTATATGTATTTGATAAATATCCCTCGTAATTCCTTTATATAATCGCTTCTTTGAGTTGATAAGTACCAAGAATATATCTTAAGATTGATATTTTGATGGCATAGTCGACTGGTGAATTCGGGATAGAAAGATTTGGGTCCAACTAAGGAGATTCTAGAAGTGAAAATTCGCTTAAACGAAGAAGCTAAGGATAGTACCTAGAAAGCCTACATGAAGAAGGTTTAGCATGGTTTCCAAAGCAAGCAATTTATTTGAACTCCACCGTCTACGTCCTACTTCGGGATTGGTTGACCAATTTGATTTACATTTATGACATTCTATCGCGACCTAAATTTCGGGTGCACCACCTAAAACTAGGTTAATGGACTACTAAATCTTTAAGCTTAGCTCGGGCTCTCTCAAGCCCATACCAAATCGCGACTTAAGGTTCAATTATCTAACATGCGAATGATTAATAAATAGGAGTCGCCATTAATCAGTTTATGGTAGGTCGATTAGACACCTAAGTAAAATAATGAGAGAATTATTTTACTCCTACGAACCAGAGATTAAGTGTACGGGGACTTGGTTACACTAGATTTCTCTAATGCCCTTTCAGTACCATTTCTTTTTAATTTTCAAAGATATTTTTGGAGGCGGCTTGGATTTATTTTAAGCTAAATTTCTATCATACAAAGAGGCGATCACACAAGTGCTCAACCATTATTAGAAATTCAACAAATGAAATAAATTGTATCACATGAGGCTAACAATTTTTGGGTTTTCTTAGATTTTTTATAAAATGCATTTATAACTACATGACCTAATTTTACTAATAAATAAATTCTGATTAAATGCTTCTATTATGCAAACTAAGTAACATGCGCCTAGTATTTTTTGCATTTTTTTTATTGAGATTCAAAATTTATGAAAACCCTAATTAATCTATATAAAAGGGATAATTTCTAATTTATTCTAGGGATTAATTTGACTTAAAACCTATTCTATCTTAGAAAACTAATTTTTAGAAAAATGAGATTATTGAAATGTGCAAAGATTATCTTGAATCAATCCTAATCTATTCCAAAAATTATTTAAAAATGCAATCCTAAAAATACAATCCTAATTGTTGACACCTAATATTTTAGAAAATAATAAATAAAATAAAAATTCAGTTTTGGAAATATATCTTCATTTCAAAATTCAAAAATTCAGTTTTTATTTGATTTTGGAGCCTTTTTTATTGTTGGAGTCGTTGAGTGAATATCTCACTTGCAAAAACAACTTTGAGCCGCTTTCACTATAAAATGCGAGGCTTCTGAACCGAGTGAAGGGGCGCGACTTCTCTTCATCGAGGGAAAAAGAAAAAAAAAAGGAAAAGTCAAGAGAAGCTTTTGCTTCTGGAGAGAGAGAGAGAGAGTGCAGGGAATGTAGAGAGAAGGGGGAAGAAGAAGAAAAGTCAAAAGAAAAAGTGCACAGAAAGAGAGCAAAGAGAAGTGACGTGAGAGTTGAGAAAAAGAGGAAAGAAAAAGAAAAGCAAAAAAGAGAGGGAAAAGCGGAAGCAAAAGTTTAATCGGCAGGGGAGATTGGATGTTTACTGTTCATCCTCTTCCCCCTACACTCGCCGGAATTTGCTGCCCGCAGACCGACGGCTCCTCCTCATCGGTGCACCACCAGGCCCGCACACTGCGCCATCGCGTTCACCCGGCCCGCGCCACCGCACCCCCGTGCCGACGCCTCCGCCTCCCCCCGCTGCCTCCGACGAACGAAGCTCGCACCGCCGGCCCCGCTCCTCCCCAGCCACCGGTTCCGCTTCGTTTCACTACCCGCTCAACCCGGCGCCCGACGTGCCGACGCCGCCCGGAGCCGAAGACCAAGCAAACGACGTCCTTGCTCGCCTCACCCGTAACCCACGAGACCAAAGCAAAGCCGCGATCGCCCTCGCGCTCGTTCCGGCTCCTCTGTTGCCCGATCTCTTCGCCGCCCGCATTGCGCCTCTCCGAAGCTCCGAACCTGTGAGCCCTTTCCCCGGCATCACCAACCCCCCGCAGTGTCCCTGTTCACGAAGCCACCGTCGATCCGCCCCGATCAGTCGACGCCGCGACCCGTCTGCTCCCGCGGCTCCGTCTGCAACACCTGCGAAGCCTCTGCTCGCTCGCCCGAAGCTCCGATTGTGACCCTTTGTTCCACGACTCCCGCCACACACCCGTGGGACACCACCGCTGCAACGCCTCGAGTTCCTGCCGCTGCCGCTCTTGATCCGAGCCCGCGCCGTGCCCACGACCCACCCGCCGCCTCCCCGTTTTTGTTGCAGTCCGGTTGCTACCCGAGCCTCGCCGGAGTTCCGACGACCGCCTTACTCCAGCCACCATGACCCATCACCGAACCACCGTCTCTGCTCCCATTTTCCAAGCTTTAGGTAGTTTATTTTTATTTTTTTATTTTTTACTTATTTCATGTTATGTTAGCTTATTTTTAAGTTTAATTGTAGTATTATATGTCAATATTTGTAGACCTTGTAGACATTAGGAGTTTTATTTCAAATTAAGGTAATTATTAATTTGACCCGTAAGACGTCGGGTCATTTTTTAATTACTTTAATTTTTAAGAATTTTGATAGTATTTCAATCGTTAAATCATTATAGAGTTAAAGTAATTGTTAATTTAATCCATGAGACAACGGATTATTTTTTGGTTATTTTGATTCTTTTAAATAATTACTTTTTTGGAAAGATTAAAAAAATAAAAAAAATCAAAAAGTACATAAAAATCTAAATATTGCATTAGAGCATTTAGGTTTAGTAAATTAGGACTATATTTTTAGGGTTAGTAAATTAGGATTGCATTTTTAGATTATACTTTTAGATGGGTGATTTTTGTTAGGGCTAATTTTAAATAAGGTTGGCATGTCTTGATTTTTTATATAGCTTTTTAAGATAAGATATGGTTTAAGTTAAATTGATTCCTAAAATAAATTAGAATATCATTCACTTTAGTTAGTCTAACTAGTTTTTTATTAATTCCGAATTTCAATAAAAAGAATCCAAAAAATATTAGGTACACATTAATTAATTTGCATAATATGTTTAATTAGAATTTGTTTATTAGTAAAATATGGTCATATCTAGAACTTAGGTACTTAGGTCCATACACATTTCATATTAAAGCAACACACCTAGATATTTTTTAAATTAAGTCAATTTTCATTTAGTAAAACAAAAAGAGGAACAAAAAATGTTATGCATGCCATATGAGTTTTAGTTTAATTTTTTTTAATAAAAAAAGAAAATGCTAAAAGATGATCATTGCACCATTAGGTTACTTTCTTTTCAATAAAAAACATTATGTCATTAAAAAAGAAAGAAAAACTAAAGATCATTTCCTTGGTTAGTTAATAGGTTAATTCATAATTAATCTCATTTCATATTATCATTATTTAGCATAGGTTGCATATATGCATTAAAAAATGAATCATCGTAAAAAAAAATCATGAAAGAGCATGCATGTAGAAATACCATGTCATTCATCCCATATCATGTAGCACATGCATATTTATGATTATATAAATTAAATTGCATACATATAATGATAAGTTTAAGTCATACCATATGAATTGCATCTCACATATCATTAAAGTAAAATCCATGCATATTAAATTTAGATTAAAATTGTATATAATTAACATTTTTTAAAAAAGAAAATGAAAAATTAGGTGTCCTGTCATTTAGAAATCATGTTTAGGGCATGCATTTTTATTAGCATTTTTTTATTGAATGTTATTTTATTGATTGTGTACCCGCATGACCACCATTTGAATGTTAGTAGCTTAGATTAAAATTAATCAACATTGCCTGCAAAATATTTTTGAAATTAAAATAAAAAGGTACCGAAAGGGCGTTAGACTAATCTAGCGTAACTATGTCCCCGGACCTATTGAATCTCTGATTCGCAAAAGTAAAGTATTCTCCCATACTTTACTTGGGTTTCTAACCTGGCTCCAAATTGAATATAATTGCATGTTTAAATAGAATAATTTCTTAACATCAAGTCGCGATTGGTAGGACTTGGAAGGGTCCGTGCCAAGTCTTCGAACTTAGTAATCCATTAGCCTTTTTTAGATAGTTCACCCTCGGGAGGGTCGCGACACTAATTTACTAAACCTACATGTCTAATTTACTAATTCTATATGCTCATGCAGAATTTTGATTTTTTTGATTTTCTGATTTTTTTAGTTTTTTAAAAGATAAGTAATTATTAAGTAAATATTAAATCTAAACTATCAACAAAATAAAGGATTAAAATAATTGAAAAAATAACATATTGTCTCACGGGTCAAATTAACAATTATCCTAACCCTAATTATCATAACAAAGATATCAAAATAATTAAAAATCGATCCAACGTCTTACAGATTAAATTAATAATTATAATGATTTAACAATTTAAATTCTACCAAAAAGCCCAAAAATTAATATAATTAAAAAAAATAATCCGATGTATCTCGAATTAAATTAATAATTATAATAATTTCGGACAAAATCCTAGCGGATAATGCCTACAAACTGCACAAATATTAACATTCAATATTATAATTCAAATAATTAAACTAAAAGAATGCTATCAAATAAAATAAACAAAAAAATAGCATAAAAATAAAGATGGTAAAATAAACTAAACTACAAAAAAGGTAAAGTAAAAACTACCTGAGGGAGGGTAAGCCAACGTCAACGGGGAAGCGGATTGCAGGCAGAGGCGGTGCGGAGGCGCGGCGTCAGCGAGGTCAGGAGCGGCGGGCTTTGGCTGCCGAGCGAGCAGGGGGCAAGAGCGACGTTCAGCGGCGGCGGAGGCACTAGGGTGCTCGCGGCTGTGGAGGCTTGGTCGTCGGATCGCCTGGCGTTCGATACTGCTGGTGCGGGCAGAGGGTCTGGCGTCGTAAGGAGACTCTGCAGGGACGTCGGGTTGCTGGTGTCGGATGAACAGAGGCGCGCAGTGATGGGCGCTGCAGATCGCGGATGAAGCGCGGCGACGCGGGGCCTGGTGAAGCGGCGGCGGTGCTCGTGGAGTCGTGGACAGGTGCGCGGAGCACTGCAGGGGCGTCGGCTGGGTGTTGGATCGCGATCGTCGGGTGCTCGCAATAGATGCGCGGGTGGAGGCGAGCTGAGACCCGGCGGGGCTGGACGTCGCGGCGAGACCGGTGCTGTAGGGCGAGCTTACGGGCCGCTCCGGCGTCCGGGGATGAGCTGCGGTGGCGCGGGTGGTGGCTAGTGCAGGTGTTCACGGACAGAGGCCGGCAGCAGGTGGCGCGGGGGGTACAGGAGCAATGGCGTCCAGCGGCTGTGGCTGGCGAAGCGGCAGCGGTGGAGGCGCGATGGGCAGCAGCAACGCCGACAGTCCTTCGAGGAAGATGAACAGCATCCCCTTTCCCTTTTTTTTTTTTTTCTCTCACGTCACTTCCCACGTCTCCTCTTTCTGTCTCTTGTCTCTTGCTCACTTTTCTTTTTCCTTTGCTTTGTACTTCTGCAGGTTATCAGAAAAGAAAAAAAAAAACACTTTTCTTGGACGACAAAGGGGTTTCCTCTTCTTCTTCTTTTCTTCTCACTTTCACGAATTCTCTCACGTTTGCTCTTCTCACGAATTTCTTTCGCGAATCCTCTCCACGTATTTTGCTCTCAAATTTTTCGACCCCAAAAGCCCCCTTGGTTACGAAAAATAAAGATCTCTTTTATACTGATTCCGAACAGCTGCTTTGTTTGGCATATTTCAAACTTTCATCTTCTATTGCATTAAATCAATGATGCAAATCGGAACATGATTTCGCAATCAGCTCGATTTTGCACCGATTTCTTTCATTTTATCAAAATCCTTACCCTTTATTCACCTAATTTTTAATTATTTATGCATTTATCAAAATTTGAATATCCATCAGAATTTCAAATTTCCATGCATAATCAATCAAATCGATTTCCTACATTTTTTTTTATTTTTCCTTTTATTGGTTCAAAATGTAATTTTATTTTTCCAAAATTAGGTGTTAACATATTCAATGTAAGAAAATTCAAATCTTCTATCACATCTCATCTTGGAAACATTTAGCAAATAAATGTCAATCAAGTGGGAAAACGTTTAATTCTTTTTGGTTGGATAACATTTAATATTTGAAAAAGGAAAATCTCATACTTTCTTATATACGATGTCATGAATGGAAATCAACTTAATCCACCAATCCAGAAGTAGGACATAGATCGTGGGGTTTAAGCGACTCTTATGACAAAATAAATTGCAAGCTTTATGAGATTATTGATATCTATCCATTGTAATCATTTAAATATATCATGAGCAAATGCATGAAATTAACAAATTATTACAATGGTTTAATATCAACAATCTCATATAGCAGACAATTTATACTGTCATGGGAGCCGCTTGCCCCACCATTTACGTCCTACTTTGGAATTGTGACATTCTATGTAAGAAATTTCAAAACTTCTACTATGATCACCATGAAAAATTAGAGAAATACCAAATAAGTTAGATAACATTAAATTTAAAAAAAGGGAAAGTCTCACAATTTCATATCTAGGATGTTGTAAATGAAAACCAATTTAGTCGACCAATCCCAAATTTGAACGTACATGGTGGGCTTCAAGCGGCTCCACAACATAATAATTAGCCTATATTGTGAAATTACCACTATACCATGTTCTACATAAGAAATTTCGAGACATTACTGTGATCCTCTCGAAAAAAAAATAGTAAAGAAATATTAATGAAGTTGGATAACATTTAATAGTAAAAGAAGGAAAATCTAAAAATTTCATATATGGAAATCAATTTAATCAATTAATCCAAAAATAGGACGTAGTCAATAGCATTTAAGCGGCTCCCACAACAAAATAAGTTGCGTGCTGTATAAGATTACTAGTATCAAACCATTGTAATCTATCATGACCATATGCATGAAATTAACAAATTATTACAATGATTTGATACCAAACATCTCATATAGCAAGCAATTTATAATATCATGGGAGCCACTTTTCCCACCATCTACGTCCTACTTTGGAATTGGTCGACTAAATTGGTCTCCATTTATGACATTCTATATAAGAAATTTCAAGAATTCTACCATGATCATCATTAAAAAAAATAGTAAAGAAATACCAAATAAGTCAGATAACATTCAATATTGAAAAAAAGAAAAAAGTCTCAAAATTTCATACGTAGGATGTCATGATAGCCCATGAAGTTTTCACATTGTATTAATGTTGCCCATTCAATAATTCAATCAAAATACCACCATAATTTTGGAGTTCGGAAAGACTGCGAATTCTACTTTTAAATGAAATTTAGTTTGTCTTGAATCATATCCCAAGAATATCACATACTTTCCCCTCTATAATTGGGCCAAAGTATTGCCAAAGAACCCCACGATTAACATTGTGTTTTGTTTGAAGTGATTTAGAGAGATTGAAGAGGGTTTGCAAATAACCTTCGATTTGTTTTAGTAGAGGAGAGAGAGAATTTGAAGTTTCCCCCCCAGATTATCCCCATTTATTTTTAGTGAGTTCTAAATCCGTCTAAAAGTAGGATGATTTAACTAAACAATCGATTCCCTTCCATTTCTTCTCTCTCTTAATCGGTCTTGCCAAGCAAACACAATTAATCCATTGTTTTCTCTTCTTTTCTAATTCCTAACGAATTATTGAATCTGTTATCCTCTTCAAAAGCCACTCCATTTAAATATAATGTTAGACAAGAATAGCAAGCATTAGCATGGCTCACGCATTTTTTTTAGGGATATGTTCACTAGAAAATCTAGAACTTATAATAAAAGTACAATAATATGCAAAATGTATAATCAAGTCCTGAAATTAGTCAAATTAGTTCAATCGAGTCCTTTCGTAAATTCCGTTCAATTTGGCCAATGAAAAATGTCAATGCGGCTTTTAAAAAAAAAAAAATTTATCATTCCTACATGGTGATGACGTGGCAAAATCATAAAGTATAACACTCAAATGACATCATTTTGGTTTGAATATGATTTTTAATACTAATATAATTTAAATTAAATTTAAAATTAATCTAAATTTATTATAAAAAAAGGAAAAAGAAAAAAAGAAGAAGAAGTCAGGTGGGTAAAGCTTAAGCCCTTGCCTCCACTGCCTCCCAATCACTAAGAGGGGTTGGCGAGTGTGGGGGTGAGTCGGTGGGGTCATCGGGGCCCATTAGGGGCCGACAACCCTCGCCAACATCAGCAGAGGGCCTATAGGCCCTTGTCCAAATCTGGGTAAGGGTCATGGCCCTCTCGTGACTCTCACCCCCTAGATGAAGGTTGACATTGGCTGGGGTTTTGCGATCCCCAACCGATCATTCCCCCACCGCCGCCAGCCCTTCCCAATGATGGTGGGTGGTGGAGGTGGCAGCGGCACGAGCTTGCAACCCTTGTTGCTTGGTTCTTTGTCCTTTAAAAAAAAATTAATAATAATTTTAGTTTATTTTTAATATAATTTAAAGAAAAATTATATGAACAATCAAATTTGGATCAAAACTACGTTGTAACCACATCATTGCCATATAGGAGAGAAAAAAATATTTAAAAAGCCACGTCATCATTTACTGCTAGCCAAGTAGGACGGAGGTAATTGAAGGACTTGATTGCACTTTTTTTAATAAGTTTTAGGACTTAATTACATTTTCTTGATAAGTTTTAGGATTTCTGATGAACATAATTTATTTTTATTTTTTTAACGATGTCAAGTGAGCAACAAGAACCTAGATGAAAGAGAAACGCATTATTGTAGTAATGTGGTCTATTAAAAAGCGGGATATTATTTTTAAAAAAATGAAAGTCCAATAATGGCTACGATAAAAAGGATGAGGTTTTTTCTTAAGGATTTGATATTCAAGTTCCCTCAATTCCTCATGATAGACGTTTATCACATCATACTGGAGAAAGCAGAAGATTAAGATGGAAGGAATTAGCTTCTCATAATTAATAATTGCAAAATTGCTATAAATTTCGACATAAAAGTTGAATGTTAATTTTAAGAACCATTGAATTTTTTAAGGATGATACGACAGTCTTTAGAAGAATATTTCAAATAGGAGCTTGCACTGATATCGTTTTTTCAAAAGAGGATCCAAAGTGAACACGGTCTCAAACTAAAGTTTGAAGTGGCTAATAGTATCAAATAAAGGCATGAACTCACATGTGCTCCTCACATCACTTTTCAAGTCATGATCAGGGCATTTTTGTCTAGGGTCTCTTTTTCTTTTCTCTATTCATCTTTTTCTTTTGAAGCTGCTTCAGCCCTAAGCTCTTGACCACGGTGCTGTGGTGGTTTAGCTAAAAATATGGCAGCCAGCACATCCCCAAAGGCCTTTCGAATTATCTCAAGCCTGTGTGGGAATTGAGTTCCTCCTATTTAGGGAAGAAATAAAATATAAAATCCTACTTTTTTCTCTGTTAGAGATTTTATAAAGTAAAAAGAGTATTGGCAACCTATGCCTAATAAAGAAATATTTTCATTTTCAATATATTGATTTTACATTATTAAAAAAAAAAGACAATACTTGGAAAATGGCAAAAGCTTCTTTACTTAGATATTTAACAAGTGCCCTATTTCAACGTGTTTTGTTCTAATATGAACCATGGGATTTGTGGTTACAAGGCATTCTTGTAATAGCCCGTGCACTTCTTTGCTATCCAAGTTATACAATTCACTCTAAGAAACATACAATAACTAGAAGTGGACACGCGAGTAACTTTGCATCTAGCCCAATCTGCAATAGTGATGCAAATAGGTGAAGACTTCTTCGTGACAAGATTCAAAGTCCAAGATGTAGAGTGCCTTATAGCGTAGCATACGCTCGACCATCTGAAAGTTGGCTACAGTTGAAGCATGCATATGTTGACACCTGATTGTTTCACAAAAAATGGAAGTTCACCCTAATAATAAAATATCTTTCACCAAAAGTTGATTCTAGGGTTTTTTTTTTTTTTTGAAGATGGGTTCAATGGCAATTTTGGAGCAAGTCTTTGATGTGTTATATGGTAAAAATAAAATGCAAGGACGATAAAAGTGAAAGATAAATGCTAGAAATAAAAAGACTAGTTATAATGAAAATCGTGGATATATATAGCTTACTAGCCACGATTACAATATGCAATTATCACTCTAAACACAGTTACGAATGCACATCCTTCTAGGTTCTTGGCGTGTACATTGACAATCATTATTCACAAGCAGTTACGACCCTAATGCCGCTAGTATACTTTGTTGGAGGTAATATGTTTGAGAGAGAAGAAGTAGTTGTTTGAAGTATTACACCAAGAGATGTCAAGTTTGGAATGCTCAACAGTGTTACCTCTAGCGTAGGGAAACCCTAGAGTTTTTATATGCACGTTATTAGGCTTCGACCCATATGGACCCAAATAACCATGCTTTTACCTATTGGGCTTGTATGTGAACATATTATTTTGGACTATATTAATAATATATCCAACAATCTCCTCCTATGTTCACCATACAACACAATCCAATAAGTTGGTCAGTGTAATGTTCAAACAAACATGAGTCATCCACATTCAGTCCAAGACAATCAACTTGGATCGGTCAAAGAGTATTCCAGCAGTAAAGTATTAAACTAAATCATCATGTGCAAACTAAATAAGTAAATCATTCTTATCATGAATCTGTTCTGAGATTAAAAATCCAAATCCTAAAATAAATCTCAGATTCAGTTTACAACCAATATATGCATATTAATCAAGTATAAGTAGGCCAGTCAAAATAGTCTAAGGCCTTACAAATATAAGAAACAAGCATAATAATGTCCACAAAATAGAAATAGCAAAATGCAAGTCTCAAGTAAATGGACTTCATCAAAATAGGCAATAGCAGGTAAACTATCAACTCCCCACACGCTCTAAGTGATATATATTCATTCATCAAGTAGGTCATCCTGGTCAGGATCCCATTCATTAAGCTCTCCTCCATCTCTGCCATCCCCTGTAGAATGTCAAATATGAATTTCATATTATCATAAATTCAATCAATTGAATAAAAACCTAGCACCATTCCATCAGGCGGAGAAGAACATATATTGATGTCATAAAGCATCATAATATCATGTCATAAGCATCAAGCCAGTTTCATAAATTATGAACAAGACCTAAACAATGTGATTTACAAAGAGCCATCAACTTAAGTTTATTTGTTGGAGAATAATTATTATCTAGTTTCAAAGAACAAGACCAATAGTCAAGTCACTTACAATAACCTAATCATGTAATATCAAGTTTCAATTAAGAACAAGGCAAATAGGCTTCTTATGTAAACAATTGTTTCTATGTTTCAATTTGGAATGTCACAATTACTGATTCCTTAAAGTCAAATAATCTAGTATCAAGTTTGGAACGAGATCATTTAACCAAAAAGGATAGTCCAATCTAGTTGAATTGTATCATCAAGTTTGGAATGACACAATTTTTCCAGATAGAACATTTGAATTAGGTTAAAGTAATCTTCATCAAATTTGGAATGAGACAACTCACCCTCTTCAAATTAGTCAGCAATTGTGAACATCGATGAAACATATAAACTGTGCTTATCATTGTAGCCAATAAAGAAAGATTTGATAATTCAAAACACAAGTAAGTAAATGGTAGTTAAAACTTGCCTATATATTCTTGAACCCCAGTTCCCCCACTGTTTTGAATAATCGATCTTTAGGCATACCTTGTTCTCTCAGATAATTCAACAACGCATGTCTCAGTTTCACATGTCTTCTCTTTGAATTAAAGAGAGTATTCTTGACGACTTGGACAGCTGCTCGATTATCACAAAATAGGCTTAAAGAATTAATCTTTAGCCGAGTCAAAGGAATATCCATAATCAGATTATTTATCCACTCTGCCTCTTCACCGACTGAGGCTAAAGCAAAAAGTTCCAATTCCATAGACGACAATGCAATACAAGTCTGTCGTTTGGATTTCCAAGTAATAGCAGCTCCACCCAAAGTGAATACATACCCACTAGTGGACTTACTATTTCCAATATCTGAGCATCATGAGGCATCAGAATATTCATCCACAATTGGAGGATAACCAGAATAATAAAGAGCATAATCTTTAGTACCTTTAAGGTATCTCATTAGTCTATTAAGGGCATCCCAATGCTTTTTACTAGGATTACTAGTAAAATGACTCAGCATACCAACTGTAAAGGCTATGTCGGGTCTAGTGCAACTCATATCATACATGAGACTACCAATCAGTTTCGAGTACTTTAACTGATCCACGCTGGTCTCTTCATTAGGACTCAGTCTATTATTATAATCACATGGTGTCTCACTCGGTTTACACTTATCGTATCCCCAAGTAAAAAGTAGCTGCTTAATATAATGAGTCTGGCTAAGGGAGATGATTTGCCGTTCAAAGCTTACTTTCATACCAAGAATGGTATTAGCAATACCAAGATCTTTCATGTCAAATTCTTTAGCTAAAGTAGCTTTCATGTCACTTACTACAGAATGATCGGAACCAAGAATTAACATGTCATCAACATACAAGCAAATGATGACTATCTTATTTGACATAGAACGATAGTAAAAGCATTTATCTGAATAACTAGACTGAAAGCCATAACTCTTTACTACTTCATCAAATTTAAGATGCCACATCTTAGGTGCTTGTTTAAGACCATATAGAGATTTATTTAATTTACAAACTTTGTCCTCAAGACATTTTATAACATATCCTTTCGGTTGTTCCATGTAAATTTCCTCATTTAAATCCCCATTTAAGAAAGCTGTTTTTACATCCATTTGATGCACTACAAAGTGTTCAATAGATGCCAAAGCAAGAAGAATTCTTATAGTTGATAGATGACACACAGGTGAATAGACATCAAAATAGTCTATTCCACTCTGTTGTTTATAGCCTTTAGCTACTAAGCGTGCTTTGTATCTGGCTATCGATCCATCACTATTCAGTTTCTTCTTCAACACTCATTTACAGCCTATAGCTTTAGCCCATTTTGGCAAATTTACTAGCTGCCAAGACCCTGTTTGGTAACCATCCAAACAGGGCCAAATTCTGATTCTTTGTTCCCAGAATTAGTTTCGGCCCAGAATCGCGTTTGGTAAATTTTTTGTTCTCGGGAACAAATTTGTTCCCAAAATCAGTTTTGGACAAGAATTTAGAATCAGAAAAAATATGATTCTTGATTCTGAATCAGAAAAAAGAATCAAAAAAGCGGCTGCTCATCAACGTACCCTCTCCCCGCTCCACGTTTTCCGTCCGAACCCTTTCTTTTTCTTCTCTCTTTTGTTTTGCTCGACGTTCTCTGGTTCGTTCTCTCCACAACAACGGCGACGGCGATTGCTCTTCTTCATCGTTTCACCAGCTCATTCAAGGTGAGTTCCCTTCACTCACAGCTAAAGTCATTGTCGGCTGATCTAGGTGACGGTTTGCTCACCATCACCGTCGTTCGTCGTCTGCAACGGTTGGCAGGAGCGGCACCGAGCTCCAGTCGGCGGGCGCTAGCGCCGATCTGGCCGAGGAGTCACTCGCCGAGCGACCCTCAGGCCCGAATCGGCAGGCGCCCACGCCGATCTGGCCGAGGAGTTGCTCGCCGAGCGACCCCTCAGCCCGAATCGGCGAGCGCGATTGCCGATCCGGCCGAGGAGTCGCGCGCCGAGCGACTCCTTGGCCAGATCGGCGCGCCGCCCGCCGATTCAGGCCGGGGGTCGCTCGCCGAGTGACTCCTCGGCCCAGATCGGCGCCGGCGCCCGCCGATTCCGGCCGGGGGTCGCTCGCCGAGCGACTCCTCGACCGAGATCGGCGCCGCGACCCCCCGGGCCCGAATCAGATTTTGGGGGGCTTTCATTTGCCGAATAGTATATTTCAATGTATTTCGGTGCTGATTTCTGGGATGATCTTCTTTGAACCCTCCGGTCCTGTGCGATGATTCGTGGGACTCCCTTGGCTGTCTTGACGTTCGTTCTTGATGGGTTACGTTCGTAGTCTTGGAAATTAGCAGACCCGTGCGTGCATCTTCTTAGGAATGTTCTTGTATTACGTTGAAGATCTCGTGTTTCCGTCGACGACGATTTCTTATGTGGACAAGTGCTTGTGTGAAACCCAGACCTTGATGAGCGAATAGGCCCTCAGAAAAACGGGGCTTTTCCCCCCTTCAATTCGTGTTTGGTTTTTCAGAAAATTCTGAGAGGCAATCAAATGGCAAATGCCAAAGGATTTTCTGGGCAACCAAATTGACTGCAGCGTGTTTATGTTTTTTCTTTCATGTATGTAATTTATCCAATTAGTCGTTAATATCCATGCTGGTTGTATTCTTATGCGACCATGATATAGGCGAGGCAGTGATAGGAGGAGGAGGAGCGGGTAAGCAGCAGAAGAAGAACGGCACAGCAGAAGGAAGAAACCGCAAAGCCCTCGGCGACATTGGCAATCTCGTCACTGTTCGAGGCATTGCAAGCAAGGTGAATGATATAGCTTCGTTTGGGGCGAGGAGTGATTATAAGGATGAAAGGCGTGGAGAGGGTGTTGTAAACATACTTTGGTTGGAGCTAGAGAAGAGGAGGTTGTGGATGATACATCAAATGAGCAAGCAATGGAGATAAACATACTTCGGAGAAGTATCGCAAATCAAATGGCAAGGGATTACAATATGCCAGAGATTCCATAACTTTATGTTTCCGACTTTTGTAATATTGTTATTAATTATTGACTTATCAAAGCCAATATTTCAAAGTTGAACAATGGACTAAGTTACTTCAGTATTCATTTATGGATAAGTTGTAGTGATGAGTTTCTCGTTAAAGTCTTTTTTTTGTTTCAAAGAGTCATGTTGGTTTGAAGACTTATTCTTTTAAACGTTGGGTGTTCGGTTTTGGGGAAGGGAATATATATATATATATAGAGAGAGAGAGAGAGAGAGAGAGAGAGAGAGAGAGAGAGAGAGAGAGAAGAATCTTGGTTAAATTAAAATTAACATCCATCTATATTGAATTCAAAATGGATTAGATATTTAATTATAGAAATGTAAATATTTATTGAAAATGAGAAGTCGCCATGATAAAAAAAAAAAACTCGTATTTAAATATAAATGATATTGAAATTCTAATAAGAAAAAAATTAAAATAACAACAATTTTCGTTTTTATTTTTATTTATTTCTATATTTTATTTTAATTTCCTGCTATTCTGAAATATATATTTGCTATATATAGAATACATATTTAATTTTGCTTTATAATTTAGTATTTATATTTATTACATATTTTAGGTATATTAGTATAATTTATACTATGGTTTATTATTAACTATTTAATAAAAATTGATTAGTTAATATTTTTATTACTTAGTATAAATATAATTAATCAATGAGGGGTTTATGAGAATTCAATATCAAATTTATATTTATCTAAAAAGATAATTAAAAAAGAATTGGAATAGAAATTTTATGTAGTTACCAAACACATTTTCGTTCTTTTTCTATTCTAAAATCGAAATTTTGTACGATTCAAACGCGTTCTTTTTCTCATAATCGTTTAAGGAATGAATAAAAAGAATCAATTCTGATCAGAATCTACTCCCGGGGACAGAATCGTTACCAAACGCGCCCCAAGTGTGATTTTGCAGCAGAGAGCTCATTTCATCATCTATGGCTTCTGCCCACAGTAGAGATTCCCTAGATCTTATTGCTTCCTGATAGGAGAATGGATCATCCTCAAGATGGTAAGTAACAAAGTCTTCACCAAAACTTTTGGGAATTCTCTCTCTTGTAGATACTCTATTTGGAATTGGTTCAATAGCCAACTGTGTGGAATTAGTGTCAGAAGGGCCTGCTTCAGATTTTACAGGAGATTCTGAAATCATATCTGTAGATCCAGAAACATTCAAGCCTTGATCTCTGATAAACTTGTTTTCAAAGAACACTGCATCTCTAGATTCTATCACTGTGTTAGTAGATAGATCTAAAAACCTATTTGCAGCGCTATCTTCTGCACCACCTAGATATACACAAGTAATAGTTCTAGATCTCACCTTAGGTTTTTTAGGATCTGGTATACTTACATAAGCAATACAGCCCCAAGTCTTAAGAGTATCATATCTACAAGGGCGCTTATGCCATATCTCATAAGGTGTCATGGACAACTTAGAGTGCGGCAACCTGTTCAAGATGTGATTAGCAGTTAGAACTACTTCTCCCCAATAGGAGGAAGTCATGCCAGCTGTAAGTAACATAAAGTTTAACATTTCGTTAACGTTCTATTCTTACGCCCGCAACACCATTTGATTGGGGTGAATAAGGAGCAAGTGGTTTCAAGTATTATACCTTCTGAAGCACAAAATTCCTTGAACCTTGACATAGTATATTCTCCTCTTCTATCACTCCTAAACCTCTTAATTTTCAAGTTGAGTTGATTTTTTACTCTAGACTTGAAAATCTTAAATTTTTCAAAAGCCTCATCTTTCGATTTCAACAAATAGACATGACAATATCTAGAAAAATCGTCTATGAATGTTATTAGATACTTCCGACCACCTTTAGTAATGTAATTTCTAAAATCACAAATGTCAGAATGTATTAGCTCAAGAAGTTGTGTGCTTTTAGAAATCAATTTAAAGGATTTTCTAGTGATTTTAGCCTGTGCACACACTTCACACTTATCAAATCGAATATAAATATCTAATGGAATGTTATGAGTTTTAGCTAAATGTTGCATTTTCCTGTAATTTACATGTCCAAGTCTATTGTGTAGCAACTTTGGATCAATCAAAGTAGAATTCACATGGTTTATGCTATCAATATTTAAACTCAACATATACATACCATTAACCATGAATGCACAACTAAAATAATATGAGTTAACAGATAAAGTTACTCTACCATTCATAGTTGAAAAAGACATACCAGCTTTATCAAGTAAACTCATAGATATTAAATTCTTCTTAAGTAAAGGTATTATTCTAACATGTTTCAAAGTTAGTAATTTACCTGAAGAAAGCATCAAATTTGCAGTTCCAGCATGAGTCACCTTTGCCTCACCACCATTGCAATTTTCCACAGTGTCTTTCACTTCTGTGACCCCAGTGAGTAAATTCTTGTCATTTGTAGCATGACAAGTAGCGCCACTGTCCAACCACCACTTAGAAGAGATGCTGTTCTTCATCATTCCAATAAAGGCTCGAGGCTCAAATCCTCTAATTAGCATATTGGCCTCCTTATGTGGTGTGTTGTTATTTGGCTTCCTTGGCAACTTATACTCTGCTGCCCAGTGACCCCACTTTCCACAGTTATGGCACTTGCCCTTCTTCTTCTTTTTGAAGATAGTCTTTTTGGCCTCTAACTGTAAAGATGATTCACTTTTTGGTGACTTGGACTTTTTCTGAGGTTTATTGGAGTGTGAAACTAAGTTGGCAACTGACTTTTGTTGTCCCACTTGTTCCAAACTCTTCCTAGTGATATTTTGATCCTCAATGTGAATATACCTCTTTAATTCATCCAGTCCCATCTGTACCTTCGCCTCCAGTGCATTTCAGTCTTGAAAGAACTCCATTCGGTTGGCGCAGTTTGCTCAACACAAGACCGACAAAGAGATTATCGAACATATCGAATTATCATCTTTCCGCTTGTTCCTCATGTTCTCAAATTCAACTAACTGAGAGGTGATACTTGAATTCATAGTAAATTTAAAGTCAAAGAATTTCTCCGTTATGAGGGTTTTAGATAACCCCTTTTGTTTTTGGAACTGAGCGTTCAAGTGATCCCATATCTCTTTCGCCATCTTATACTCACTATAAGTCATAGCCAAATTAGAATTTAGAGAGTTCAACAAGTAATCTCTACAAAAATCCTCATCTTTGTTCCATTGATATTCATTCACATCTTCAGTGGTAGATGTAAAATCGCTCAATACAGTATAGAATATGTCACGTTCTTTCATGCCAAATTGAACATGTAATTTCCAACCATGAAATTCAGTAACATCAAAAGATTGCAACTTTATAATATCATAGAAACTACGCTTTGCCATTTTAATCAAAGCAAAGTGTTAGAAAGAGTGCACCTTGAAGTCCTCAGAGCAACAAAGTTGAATAACTCCCCTAACCTTGATCAAACCGCTCTGTAGAGATGGAATTTACCAAAACAAACCCCAAAAACGGATCTGGAGCGCCCAAAAACCTTAAGATGAACTGCCCTTGTCGCTGAAACTCGCTGAAAAATTTCGCCCCCGAAATTCGATAGAAATTTCGTTCCCAAAATTCGCTAGAAATTCATATGGAAACTTCCGGGTGCCGTAACTTCTCCGTCCGACCTCCGATTGACGCGAGTGACCATTCAAAACGTTCATATCGATGAGTAGATCAAAGTCCAAGTGGTTTCACCCTCTTAAATTGGCTATAATTTTTGGGTTTTTGAATCAAAGATTTCGGTCACCCGAATATTCAAACTCAGATTCCGGCCAATATCATCATCGAAATCGAAAGTAAATTACAGCCGCGAGTTCGTCTTTACGAAATCTTCAAGAACACACTTTACTCGCTCAAATCCGACACACGAACCTAATACTTCAAGATTGTTGGAGGTAATAGGTTTGAGAGAGAAGAACTAGTTGCTTGAAGTATTACACCAAGAGACGTCGAGTTTGGAATGCTTCAACAGTGTTTCTCCAGGCGTAGAGGAAACCCAGAGTTTTTATATGCACATTATGGGCCGGCTCACTATACACCCAAATAACCACGTTTTTACCTATTGGGCTTGTATGTGAACATATTATTTTGGACTATATTAATAATATATCCAACATACTTAACCATCACTCGATATTTGTGTCTTTATACAACATCTTGATCTATGTGTTCTCCTCTTGTCTCCAACACATAGCCATAAGATAGTTAATCACTTGTGTTTTTCTTTGATGTCATGACATTTGTTGAATATCTCTCGACTGCTTGTTAATACCGTTAGTTATCCTAACTCTATCATGTAGCTATCAATATCCACCTCACATGATTGTTGATTTTCCCATGACTTGAGTCGTTTTAATTTAACTCATCTCACCTAATCCGTCAAATTCTATTGTCATCGATTGCAAATGAAGAGTCTAGGGAACATTGAACGATCGAGACACCTCCTGCGGTCCCCTGTATCACTATGCATCTGGTCCAGAGCACAAAAAAAAAATCGAGAATCTTGAGAACGAATTGACAATTTAGCATTTAAAATAATTTGACCTATTCCAAAGTCTACGGGCAGGTTACTGACAGAAATAAAATTATTCCTTCTCAATACTGCAAAATTTGACTATATGGGGGTCCCAATCTTTGATGCCAAACTTGCTTATTTGCTGATTTTTGCCTCCTTGAGAAAAATGCTAAATTTTGTGGATCTCTGACAGCATACAACCCACGCTGATTACCGTCCGTTATCAAAACCTGATGGGTCTTCGAGACGTTAAAACAGAAACCAGATCCATCAAACTCAAATAACAATCATAATCTTGTGTGAGTTGAGAAACGGAGAGATTAGTCTTCTTCATTTGGGGAATTACCAAAACGTTTCAAAAAGCTGGAGTGCTAGTCTGCTAGATGCTTTTCCAGTAAGACCAGTAGCCAATATGACTTTGGGTCAGCCCAAAAATTGAATATGTGGATCAATAATAATAAGGAATTACAAAGTGGAAAAAGGTGGACAATCACGGGCCACACCAGAAGTGGCTGCAGCTTCTCTGAGGTGGTGCTACTACCACTAGTAAGCGACTTGGACTCGGAAGATATTGTCCAGGAAAGTCCAACCTCACATGTCCTGCTTTCACCTGATCCAGCGGTTGATGCTCACTAGAGAAGTGGTTTAGAAAAATCGACGGTGAATGTTATTATATATCTGCTTTAACTTGCTTTTTGTCGTTTCTTCGGCTCGTGTTGTTGACCAAATCGGGAGAATGCGAAGGGCATCTTGGACTTCTCAAAGGCAAATTAAAGAGGGTGGATGATGATAGGTTGGTCCAACCAACCTTGTCTGCATGGAGCGTCAGGGCTGCCATCATCTGCAAAGTAATAAATGACTCGATATTTATAGTCAATTGCATTTGGTTTAAAAATGTTTTGGTCATGATGAGAAAGGGACCCTACATATGCTTTCACCGGTGTGAAACTTGCCATGACAACAGCCATGACCTAGCTATAAGAAGAGGCTCCTTTCTTTTTGAGATTTACCAATTAGAGGACATGACTATATTATAATTCATATCATGATAGCCCATGAAATTATCGCATTGTGCTATCGATATTACCCCTTTAATAATTTGATCGAGGTTCTGCCGCGAGTATGGAATTCGAAAAGATTGAGAATTCTACTTTTTAATGAAACTTATTTAATCCTGAATCGTGTTTTCTTAGATTTACCAATGATAGAATATGGCTAAATTATAATTCATATCATGACAACTTATGGAATTATCGCATTGTACTATCAATGTCACTCATGGAATTATCGCATTGTACTATCAACGTCACCCCTTTAATAATTCGAATAGGATTCTGCCGTGAGTTTGGAGTCTGAAAAGATTGCGAATTCTACTTTTAATTGAAACTTCGTCCTGAATTGCGTTTTTTGAGATTTATAGGACATGACTACATCATGATTCATATCATGATAGCCCATGGAATTATCGCAGTGTGCTATCAATGTCACCCCCTTAATAATTCGATTGGAATTCTACCGTGAGTTTGGAGTCCGGAAAAAGTGTGAATTCTATTTTTAAAATGAAACTTATTTTGTCCAGAATTGCATTCCAAGAACATCATGCAACTCCACCATTGTAGTACGGCCAAAGTATTGCCAAAGAACCCCATGAATGATTTTGTGTTTTTTTTTTTTTGAGGGATATTAAGGGGATTGAAGAGGAGATTCACAGTAACCTTTCTTGTTTTAGTAGATGGGAGTGAGACAATTTGGAGTTTAACTTCAGATTATCTCTATTAATCTTCAATGAGTTCTTAATCTCTCCAAAAGTAGGATGATTCGACTTAGTAGCAACGCGATTAATTAATTAATTAATTAACCCATTCTTTTCTCTTCTTTTCTTTTGCATATCGATTTAGCGAATCCTTTATCCTCTTCAAAACCACTCCAACCAAACGTAGTGTTCTTTCTCTTCAAAACCACTCCAACCAAATGTAGTGTTCTTTCAAAACAACAAAAGAAAGCATCGGTAAGGATCACAACTTTTTTGTTTTTTTTTTTTTGTTTTTTATTAGGTTGAGCAACTTGAACCTAGAGGGACATGTCAGTATTGTTTGATCTATAACGAAAGTGGGACATGTTTCTAGACAAAAATTGAAAGTTCAATAGCTACCATGATAAAGACATGTGAGGACGCGGACATTGGGCTGTCCTCAATTCCTCTTGATAGACGTTTGAATGATAGGGTGGTCTTTTGAAGACGTCAAATTTTGACCCTCAAATTAAAAGAATCGCGATCACGGCGATAAAAACAAAGTTCAATATACAATATGGTAGCCAGCACACCTCCAGAAGCTTTAAAATTATCAAAGCCTATGCGAGAATTCATTTCCTCCTATTTATACAATATAAATCCTACTTTTCCCCTGTTTTAAAGAATTTAAATTAAACAAGTGTCATGTTAACTCATGCTTAATAAATTAATATATTCTTTTTCAATGCACTAATTTTGTTTAATGTGAAAAAAATAATACTGCTATACTGACAAAGTTTCGTTATTTCGATTTTTTTAATAAGTGTCTAGAAGTATCCGTTTACAAAACCTAGGTAATAAATAGAAATGAAAAGATTTTCGCCGAATGGAAACGTCAAACCATACTTCTATACTAGAGGGACCCAATCGAAAAATGGTTATTTCTCCTCGCTAGCGCCCTTTCATTCGTATGTTGAATTGACTACTTGGATCTACTAGTTGAATCACTCAATTATAGTCTATAAGCTCATATCCCAAGCATTGTTCGTTCCAGAATTCAAATTTATTCAAAATTAAGCCAACTTATAGTCACTAGACAAACGAATGAAACCACAGTTAGTTAATTTGACTTTGGTGCACTATTTTTTCCTTGGACATAGTATAACCTCGTGGCGCGAATACATGAAAATTAACTTCTTCTTTTTTTATTTTAGTAAAGTGGAGTAATTTAGGGTATCTCGGGGAGCACAATCTTCGACAGTTTCTTCCTCAAAGCAAGCGACTTCACCGACACGCCTACCCAGCCACCCCTTTATGCCCTGTTTCGTTGCACGGCAGTTTCCTCGTCTTCCAATTTTTATTTTTTTTTGGTCGGTTCCTCGTCTTCCAATTGATTCAGTGTTTTTTTATTTTATTTTATTGATTTCCATGCTCTTTCTCTCTTCATCTCTTCGAGTTCTGAGTATCGAAACTCCAATCCCATTGAAGCTCAATCGTCAAAGCCTCTCGTGCTTTCTGATCGCAAGTCGAGGGGGAGTTAATCGTTCGTTGCTGATGCCAGTAATCCGCCTTTAACACGACACACTTCACGAGGCTTTTGTCTATTCCTTCGCTTACTTGCCGAGACATTGCAGGGCCACTTTTTTTTTTTTGACAAGCATTGCAGGGCCATTTAAACATAGATTTTTCGTTGAATATAAAAGGATTATTCATTAACTCATTTTCCTAATCAATTCAAATGTCGGAAAATAAAAATTTGTTTCTCAACAGAAACCTAACTTTAAAACCAACTATAAAGACCTCTCTCTCCCACTTGCCGTGTCTTGTCATCAAGTCTATATCATTGTCATTGCTCACCATTGTCACTGTAGGGATTGCCACCAGTCGTAGCGTCACCACTGTTGCCACTTGCTCCCGTTTGTTACCCTAAAGATCTAAGATAGTTGTCCTTTACCTTGAGGACAACAACCCAAGATTGGAGGCTAATAATATGATGTTGAACTATTTATATGTAAGTTCAATTTTTGATATCAACGCACATAAATAATCTGGTATTAGGGTGTCGCGACCTAATTTTCGGGTGAACCACCTAAAATTTGGCTAATGGATTATTAAGCCTAGACTTAATTCGGGCTCTCCCAAGTCCATACCAATTCACGACTTAAGTTCAAGTTCTTAATATGCAATTGATTTTTTTATCATGAGTCGCCACTAATCTATTTTTTGGTGGGTCGATTAGAAACCAAGTAAAGTAACGGGAGTTTTATAGAGACTATGGGTACGGGAACTTGGTTACACTAAATTTCTCTAATGCCCGTTCGGTACCATTCTTTTATTTTCAAAAAATGTTTTTAAAGTTGAGCCTTAAATTGATTTTAAATTGATTTTCCTAACATGTGAGGTGATCATGCGGGTGCGCAATTCACCAATTTAACACCCAGATAAACAATAAATAAATTACAAAAACAAACTTACCTCAAAGCAACGAAAGCATATGCATGGTTAGATTAAAATTCACATCATTAACCCTAGATATGATTTCTAATTAATACGCGATTTCTCTTTTTTTCATTTTCACTTAATTAATGAGAATCATGCAATATGCAATGCAATATTAACTAAATGACCTAATTCTAATGTCATGTAATTTCTAATTAAATGGATCTAATAACAATCCCTAAGTGACATGCATTTCATGAATTTAATCCTATAAGACATATACATGACATTTTTTTTTATTTTATTTTTTTAAATGAGCATGCGACTTATCCTAATATGCAATGATGTGCAAAGAATGCCCTAATTCCAATTTTTTCTTTTTCTTTTATGAAATTCGAAATTAAAATTGCCAAATAATTAAATGTGCAATTCAAATTAAAAAAATACCGAATTAATGCATTTTTTTTTTTGATTTTATGATTTTTCTAAATTCGAGATAAAATCCCTATTCTAAATATGCTTTTATTTTTTTAAAAAAAAATAACTAACCTATCATGCAATCAGTTCTAATTTACATGGGATGCAAATGCAATTTTTTTTGTATTTTCAGGATAAATAGAACAATTAAAAGATAAACACTAAATCATCCATGGCCATCAAAGATGTCATCCACCACTCGAATTGAAATTCAAATTTGATTATTTTTGCTAATAAAATCGATAAATTGATCTTAAACCTTAAAGATCAAGATATCAATTTTACCCTCACGCGTGAATAATTATTCCATCTAAAGTCTTATAGATAGAATAAAAATTCGAGCGATTACAAATCGTGGATCTATATTATGGAATTTCAATCATGACGTTGGAAAATATTTCAAACAATGAGATAAAATAAAAACTAAAATAAGATAAAACAAATTTACTAAATATACCTACCTAATAAAATAAAATAAATCTCTACCTAAATTCGAATGTTTCTCCAAAAATCCGAACGGTGAGGTGGATCACGATAGAAGCTTGGCACGGCTAAGGATAGGGCTCGGCAAGGCCGCGAGGAACACCAAGGGAACCTGCAAAGACAAAGAATTCACAGGAGTGGTTCTTATGATCAATGAATTCACGGCCTACGATGGCTTAGCCGGAATGAGTGCTGCTCGGTGGGACTGAGCCACAAAGTCACGATCTCCTCTTGCTTCAATTCCACGTGGTCTCTCTTGAGAACTCACAGCCGGTTCTCCAAATCTCACCCTCAAGGAGAGACAAATTCCACCACTTCCTCTACATCAAAACCCAGAATTCTTCATGTGGGCGTGCCAGATGCCTTGGTGCCCTAATTTTCTCTTACATTGCGCATGGGATGAGAATGCCATCTGCTCGTCGGAGGTAACCACCGAAAATTAAATAGATGAAGATGCTGGATGAGGAACACGAGAAACGGTGATTCAGATAGACGGCGACTGGAGCTCGAGTTGCAGCGGGCGTCACTTGAGAATGGAGCTGCAAGGTGTCGGATCTCGGCGACCAGTCCTGGGTCGCGGGCAGAGGCGTTGCAGAGGGGCTTCGTCGCGGCGTCTGGGCTCCGGTGCAGATACCGATGACGCGAGCAGCAGCGGCGTGGGCGCGGGGCTGGCTATCGGGCACCGGGCGGAGGCGAACGGCGGCGGTGCGGGCTCCAATGGCGTTGGGTCGCGGATCCGGAGTTGCAGGCGTTGGCGAGGGCGCGGTGAGCAGCAGAGGTCGAGCGCTCTGCGGAGAAGACGAACAACAGCCCCTTTGTTTTTTATTTTTTTTTCTCTCTCTCTCTCTCTCTCTCTCTCTCCTCACGTCTCCCTCGCGTCACTTCCTCTCTCTGCACTTCCTACTGACTTTTCCCTTTTCTTGTCAGACAAAGAAAAAAGATAAATGGTTTTCTTTTTTACCACGACGGACGAAGGCTTTTCTTGCACGAATTTCCTCTCGAATTTTTTTCTCTCCGAATTCGCTCCGAATTTTTCGAAAATCGCACAATTTCCTGCCTTCTTTTTTTTCCAAAATTTCGAAAAAATCTCTCCCTCTTGCACGAAATTTTTTAGCGGACTCTCTCTCAATTTTTTTTTTTGCACGCCTCTGAATACTGTGCAGGTCAACCCCTTTTATAGTGGTTTTGATCGGCCGCTTTCTATGGAAAATTTTAAACTTCCATCTTCTATTACATTAAATCATGGATGCAAATCGGAATATGATTTCGTAATCAGCTCGATTTTGCATCAATTCCTTCCATTTTATCAAAATTATTGCCATTTGTTCACCCGATTTTAAAATTGTTCTTTGCATTTAACAAAATCAGGACATCCGTCGAATTCCATATTTCCTCGCATACTTCAATCAAATCAATTTCCTCCATTTTCATTTTTTTTCTTTTTATTTGTTCAAAATGCAATTTTATTTTTCCAAAATTAGGTGTCAACATAGGGGTTCCGTCAAAGTGCAAATCTTGCCTAACTTCCCTTAAGCAAACAGGATATTCACATGATTATTCCAAAGTTAGGTCATATTTATTAAAGAAGTATCAAGTTATCAACAAATGCAGGAATAAAACATGTTTAAGCTGATGAAAGCATCACCTTCCAAAGTCCCACCAAAGGATTGTATAGTTGGGGATTAGGACTTAGATCCAACCGTTGATTTGCAGCATGGATCGATGGTTTCATTCTATGCATATTTTTTTCCAAATGAAGTAGATAAGGTGGTACTAGAAATCTAACGATAACTATGTTACGACTACAAATTCTACGAATCTTATTTTTCAGATCGAAGAGATTAAATGAACCCCACCTTGTGGCTGGCGACAACGATATTAGAATCTTCATTATTCTTACCCTACTTTCCTGTTAATGAAGCTTCATCCAAGTAAAAAAGAACTTTTTATCGTCAAGAAGAGAATGATTGGCCTCGTATATATTCTGTAGATGGTGGTGGAGCACTTAATCGAATTGACTAAAAAATCCAATCGACCCGCACTGACACTACTAATCCTTCCTGGTCTTCCTCGTGTGTGAATGTCAAGACTATCTCCCATAAAGTATTCTTCGCTTTCGGTCGTCATTTGTCCAGCAAGGTTTCGTTGAATCTGCCCAATTTAGGGTCTGCATGCAAACGCTTCTGTTTCTCATGGTTTCTGTTCTTTTGTTCCCCGGAACAAAAAAAGAACAGTAAACCTATTTCGCTAACGCCACTTTATTTTTTTGTTAGGAATAAAAACTTAAAGGAATGGTTTGGGAACAGAAACAAGAAAAAAAAAGTTCTTGCTTGCTCCTAACAATTTAGAAATGAACTCGATTTTCTTTTTAAATTTTCTTTTATTTCCTTTTCTTGCCGCGACCACCGTCAACCGCCCGAGCCACCGCCCACCCGCCGCCGCCGCCGCCGCCGCGCGGTCGCCGGTCGCCGCCCGCCGCCGCCGGCCGCCGCCGCCGCCGGTCGCGGCCGCTGCCGCGCCGCCGCCGCCGCCGCCGGTCGCCGGTCGCGCCGCCTGTCGCCGGTCGCCGCCGCCGCCGGGTCGCCGTCGCCGCCGCCGATCGCCGCCGCCGCCCTGATCGCCGGCCGCCGCCGCGCCGGGCGCGGCGCCGCCCTCTCCGGCCGTCGGCCGCCGTCCCTCCGGCCGCCGCCGCGCCGATTTGTCGCCGCCGCCACCGCGGTGCCTCCGGCCGCCGATCGCCGCCGCCGGCCCGCCGGCCGCCGCCGGCGGTGGTGGTGCGGGCGGCGGGGCGGCCGGGCGGCGGCGATCGGCGGCCGGAGGCGGCGGCAATCCGTCAAAGCAAGATTAAAAAATGAGTAAATACAAAAAGAAATTGTTGCGTTATCAAACGCATTTCTATTCTTTTTCTATTCCAAGAGTAGAAATTTTGTGTCGTTATCAAACGGGTTTTTACTCGAAATTGTTAGGGAGCGAGAAATAGAAAAGAACCATTTAAAAAAAAAACTCTTCCCTAACAGAAGCGTTTGCACGCGCAGCCTTATAAGCCAGAAAAGCAAAATTTAGTGAGGCATGCACACAGCATCTGATGGCCGAACTTCGAGAAAATCCTCCATTGATTCTCATTCCCTGTGCAGAGAGAACCTCTCCTTCCTTCCATCTTTTGGGTCATCATTTTCGCATAAATAGCTGTCCTCGGAATCTTCAAAAAAATTATCGACCCCCGAAAAGGCGGGCGCCAGCAGTTTGCTGCTTCTGGAAGCAAATTAGAATCTTCAATCAATCTTGGGCACCGCAATGATTTCCGCTTCTAATTAGTAAAAAAACTGTGGACGAAGTCTCCGAAATAGTTGTTAAACATCTAGTTAAGAAAAGTTTGTATTTTTAATTACATTATTTCTTTTCGTATTATAAATTATTAATGCATTACAAATTGAAACATTTTATTATTAAATGTGATAGATAAATGCCTCAAAGGCATTTGTTAATAAAATTTACATTAAAGAATAAAGACATATAAATTGAGAATAATTATAAATCCATACATAAAGTTATATGACATTTTATTTGTTGTTAAGTTGCACTTATTTGTTTAAGTACCTCCTCACAATCTCCCACAATACTTGTCAATGTATCAGTTATGGGGGTTAGCTTTGGTTTAGCTATAGCACTACTCAATATTATATGCATAGCTTGGCTAAAACATAACTACCTGCATTTTTTTTTTGCTTTCCCTTTTGAGTATAAATTGGATTCTTCAAGATTAGATGGAAGATGGTGGGTGACAATCATCTTAAGTTGCTATTACATTGATGTAGATGTATACTAACTAGGGTCGTAATGTAAACAATTTATTAAAAAAAAAAAATTAGAGTTGTAGAGTAGCCATGCATGAAGAGTTACAATATATAATCAAGTCGAGTTTCTAATTCAAAAATGTTTGACTTTAGTAACATGACATATAAATTTTAATAAGGAATAGTATAAATTATACCCTAACGTCGTCTTTCACTTCAAAAATAACGATGTCAACATGTGTTAAAAAAAATACCATCTAAATGCTTATTTTGAAAGCGTCTTGATTGACTTTTAACTTTTATGTTTTACTTAATTCAAATTTCATGAGACATGCACTTTAATTTTTTTTTTTTTTTGAGAATGTTTGAAACTTTTGTAACATATAAATGTTGACTTATAAAGTCACATATTTTTCCATAATTTTTAAAGGTTGCATAATATTTTAAATTTTGATAGTAATTTTCAATTTTGCTGAACTATCAACAACTGTGCCATTTAATAACTTTCTTGGCAAGAGATGTTCCAAGACTTCAAATGATTTTTGTTACATAGATTTAGTAGGAAAGTTTGCATGTATATGTTCTATAAAACGTTATCCTTTTGCAATCTATCTCACCTGTGGTATTGAATTCTTAAACTATTATTGCCGTGACGAGCAATAATAGGTGGTCCAAATTAACAGACCGAAAATCTAGTCCGTTACTCACAATTACAAGACCATAAGTTTCGCCAATACCAAGGTTATTGCTTTGTGATTGAGTCGATTCCAATTTTGGCACGGTGAGACACTTCCTTGATATATTGCTCTTTGAACTTCATTTCCTTAAATCACATTTTTTTTTTTGCGTAGGCAAGCTGAACCATGACATAAATGTCTAGAAGGTTCTCGCATATGCTTTTGGAAAGTGACTTTCATATTTTTTCAAAAAAAAAAAGAACTTTGTTAAAAATTATAAGTGGATCTACTCGTCAATTTCTATTTTTCAGGCCACATCCATCAAACTATTTAATTCGACAATGAACGTTGTCTTCCACGACGATATTCTTTAAAAGCAAGCTGGGCTTTAAAAAATCCCCATTCGTCAGAACTTTGCCACTTTCTTCCCCACAAAAGTTAAAGAAGAGTCACATTCATTCAATATCCCAGAAATTTCTGAGATTATGACCTCCGACTCTCTCTCTCTCTCTCTCTCTCTCTCTCTCTCTCTCTCTACGCACATTATCCCAAGACAGTGAAGATCACATCAAGCTAATGTTCGCAGATCTTTCATGTGAACTCCATCGTCGGGCCATGCATGTAAGTGTTGGGCCCAAGCACTAGAATATATCGATTCGAAAGCAGCCACCGCAAGCTTAAGTTCCCCAATTTGTCCTACCTTCGATTTTTCCATAGTTTCATTCATGCTCAGGAGGTGATCTTTTGAATGGTGGGAGTCACAAATTGCTATAGCAGGAAGAAACATGAAGGAATTACAAAGTGGAAAAAAATGGGATTTTCATAAATTCCAAAGGACGCACACTAAAAATGGCCATGCTCTCTGTGAGTCGGTGCTAGTACATCTGTCGAGCGATTTGGACTCAGCAGACAAACATCAAGAGAGTCCAACCTCCCGTGACCTGATTGATCCAGAATCAGCTGGCGATACGTCTCGTTTACAAGAAAAGTGGTTTGGAAAAGGGAACGCGTGAACATTATTGACTATCTCCTTTAATTTGCTCCGATTACTTTTGTCGTTCAACATCGGCTCGTGTTGCTGACTGAAATGGGTGAATGAGCGGGGCATCTTTGATTTCCAAAAGCAAATGGAATAGGGTCCATGAGGGGCTGGCCCAACCAACATTGTCTGCATGCTTCCGAGCTGCCACCACCTGCAAAATATAAATTGACTGAATAGTACTTAGTCAATGACATCTGTTTTATATAATGTCTGGACCATGATGGCAGAGGGACACTACATATGTCTCCACTGGTGCAAAAGTTGCCGTGACAACAGCCATGACCTAGCTAGATGAGACTTCTCTCTTTTTGAGATGTACCAATGAGAGGACATAGCCATATTATTATTCATATCAGGATAGCCCTCATGTCACCCCTTCAATCATCTGATCTAAATTCCTCCCTAAATTTGAAGTCCATAAAGATTGTGAATTCTACATTTAAATATAACTTATTTTGTATTAAATTGTGTTCCATCATATTCTTTTGCTTAGAGATGATTAGTTCCAGGGTTGGTTTCAGGTTTGTGGAACTTGAAAAAATCCTATTGATCTTGAACTGGCCTAAAACTTCTTTTTCTGTTTCATTTATGAAGGAACAAAGTATTAACAAACACTGAACCACCGTTCAGAAAATGCATACACAAAAACGCTTGAATGAAATACTTATACCAGAGAGGCATTTCATCAAACATCTAAAGTACAAGGAATTTTTTGAATTGAAACTTCAACAGTCCAGACAATATATTCACCAGTTTTCAGAGCTCAGATCCAAGTTGACAAACTCAAGTGCCGCTGGGGTGGGGAGAGAGAGAGAGAGACGAAAAAATAGACTTGGAGTTTGGGTTTTTAAAATATGTTCTAAACTGCTGGTTCCTAGGTGGGTGGGTGGGTTAAACACCCAAAATTGGGAGCTAGACTGGATATTTCTTTTGAAATTGAGACCCGTGCTCACCCCTACTTTTGCCGTTGTAGTTTGGCCAAAGAACCCCATGATTAATATTGTGTTTTGTTTGGAGTGATTCAGAGAAGGTTTACAAATAAACTGTGTCTTTTTGCATTGGAAGAGGAGAAATGATTTGGTTTTTTCCGCTGGATTGTCTCTATTAATTTTTGCTGAATTATAAATCCCTCCAAAAGTAGGATGATTTGACTATGAAATTGATTTCCTGCTGTTACTCTTCTCTCTTAATTAGTCTTGCCAAACACAATTGATTTGGGTCACAACATAATTGATAATTTAATCGGTTGTTTTCTCTTCTTAATTTATTCCCTAACAATTTATTGAGTCATCTATCATTTCGAAATTACTCCATTTAAATATAGTCTTTTTAGAACAATAGTTCAAAGTATCATTATGGATCACATATTTGCCTATGATGCTAGGTCGAATAACACCAATTTGGGATACTTTTTTAGACAAAATGGAAAGTTCAAAAGCTGTCATGATAAAAAGGTAGAGGTTTTTCTTGTAAGGAAGTCAATATTCAAGTTATCCTCAATTTCTCATCATAAACATTTGAATAATAATCTCGGGAATCATTAGATCCTCAAAAGATAACATGTCGATCTTTTAAAGAGGTCAAATGGACACTCAAATTGAAAGAATTGCAATCATATTGACGAAAAACAAAATAAGTTCAATAAAAAAAAATGGCAGTTAGCACATCTCCAAAGGCTTTATGAATTATAACAGGCCTATGTGAGAGTTGATTTCCTCATATATATAGGGAAAAAATAGGATATAAATCTTAGCTTTTCCCTCTTCGAAGAAAATATAATAGCCTTTTAACTCATATATAATAACGAATCATTCCCATTTTCAATGCACTAATTACATATAACACAATGAAGACACCACTTTGAACCATACAAACTTCTTCTATTTGAATACTTAATTTGTCATCCCAAGTTACTCGTTCATAAATTGGAATGAAAAGTTTTGCCCAAGTGGAAGAGCAAAAATGAGCTATTACTAGACAGATTCAATTTCAAAAATGATTATTTTAAAGAAATGCCTTCCTCTTCTTTGTATATTGAATCGGCTGACTATAGTCTATAAATTCGTATCCCAAACATTGTTCGTTTCAGAATTCAAATTGATTCAAAATTAAGCCAACTTATACTTGCTAGACAAAAGCTAGAAGTAATTAATCTGATCTTGGGGCACTAATTTTTTTCCCCTTGCGGATAGTATAAATGCGTGCGATAACACATGAAGGGTTATCTTTTTTAATGTTTTTCAAGTTAAGCCGAGTAAAGAAGGGTCCCTCGGGGAGCACAATCTTCGACAGTTTCTTACTCAAAACCAGCAACTTCATCTTCACGCCTTCGCAGCCACCCCGATCGTGCCATGTTTCGTTGCGCAGCAGCTTCCTCCCCTTCCGATGGATTCAGTGTTTTCTATTGAATTTCCCGCTTTCTTCGTCTCCTCGAGCTCTGTGTGTCGTAACTCTAACCCCCATTGAAGCTTTCAACCGTCGAAGCCTGTCGATCTTTCTGATCACAAGCCAAGTGGGAACTAGTCATTCGTCGACGGCCGGTAATCCGCCATTATTACGACACGGTTCACGAGGGTTTCGTCGAACGAGACGAAATAGCTTCGCCATGCGTGTGATCTTTTTGGCCCCTGGCCCGCCTTACCTTGAACAGTTTGCGAGCGTTTTCAGAAACGTGTCTTCCAAAGAGTGTCGAATGATAAAGAAAAAGGTGGAGGAAAACTTCTCACAATCTCACCTTCAGTCCGTGTACTTTTTGTTTTCTCAAAATGATAACTCCCATGCTTTTTAAAAAGGGTCACTACTTGTCCTTCTAGAAACTGGGTCGATTGAAATGTTGATGTGAGCACTGAAATGTTTCTTATATGGCGTCAAGTAGATGCCATATTAGCAACATGAAAAATCATACACGTGGGGAAGAGAAGGGGGGTTGTGTTGGAGAGGTGAGGGCTTGATAAGAGGTCGGCCATCATCTTGTAGTGATGTCATAAACTAAGTTAAAATTACCAAAAAAGTCATATATTTATTGTAATTGTGTTACTTCAATTTTCAACTTTTTTCTTTAGCTAATTAACTCATAAACCTTTTGTATATATGCTAATTCGGTTAATCTGGTCAAAAGTGCCCAGCCATTGTTGACATTAATGTTGGTCGTCTTACATAGTACCATCGACATTGATGTGAATAGTTTTTAAATATTTTTTAAAATTTATGTGTCTTTATTTTAAAACTTTTTTCTCTTTATTTTTTTACTTTTCACTTCCTTCATCCTCCAAGAGGTCATCGTTGGCGATCAGTTGGAGGCAAGTTCGGTGAGAGCCTAGCCATGGATGGGCAAGGCTCAACCTCACACCCTGTGGGCTCAACCATTGGTAGTGGCTAGGTGAGGCAAGACCTTGCCAAATCTACTGATGGCAAGGCTTGACGCTCAACAAATACAGTGAGGTCTTGCTGGCCTTGCCTTTGGCCAGTCAAGCATCGACAACTAGTTGGAGGAGAAGAAAGTAAAGAAAAGCAAAGAAAATAAAATAAATAAAATAAAAATTATAAAAAAATACTATTATATTACTTAAAATTGTCTATATCAACACCAGTGGTATCGTGTAGGATAGCCAATGTTCATGTCAATGCCGACTGGCCAGTTAAAATTGATCGAATGGACTATATTGGTATAAATACAAAAAGTTTATAATTTAATTGGCAAAAAAAAAAAGTTTTGGATTGAATTGGAACAATTGTAATAGATTTTAGGACTTTTTTTTGATAATTTTCCCCATAAATTAAGGTAAGCAACCACCTTAGTGACTATCATGTGGGGGTTGCTATTACATGAGGCTTTCAAGAGACACAACTATCATGGTATATGAATGTTATTATTGCTTGAGGCTTGATAGGCATCAACAATTTGATAGAATACTTAAATATTAAACTACGGTTTCAATAGGGAGTGAGAGGGTCTAATAATGAGGTTGGCCATCATCTCGCAAGATGCCATAAACTAAGTGAAAATTACCAAAAAACTCATACACCTATTGTAATTGTATCAATTCGATTTTCGACATTTTTCTTTAGCTAATTGAGTCCTAAACATTTTCTATTTGTGCCAATTCAATCCATCCAGGCAAAAGTGACTTGCGAACATTGATGTGAGTGTTGATCATCTTACATGATGCCATCGACGCTAACGTGGATAATTTTTAATGATATTTTAAAATTTGTTAAATTTATGTATGTTTATCTTAATTTTTTTCTCTTTCTTTTTATTTCTTAACTTCCTTCATCCTCCAAAATGTCGTTGCTGGTGATTAGCTTGAGGCAAGGTCGGCGAGAGTCTAGCCATGGATGGGCGAGGCTCAACCTCTCACCCTGCAAGCTCAACTATTGCCAGTGGCTAGGCAAGGCAAGACCTTGTCGGATCTAGTGAGGGCAAGGCTTGAACATTGCCAAATCTAGCAAGGTCTTGTTGACCCTGTCTCTGGCTAGTCGCGAGTCGATGATTGGCTAGAGGAAGAAGAAAGTAAAGAAAAGAAAAGAAAAGAAAAAGAACAACTAAAAAATTTTGAAAATTTATTATAATATTATTTAAACTTGTTCATGTGAACACCGGTTGCATCACTTAGGATGGTTAACATCTATGTCAGCATTGAGTGGCAAACCAAAATTGACTAGATGGCTTGAATTGTCACAAATACAAAATGTTTAAGTCTCAATTGGCAAAAAAAATATTTAGAATTAAATTGGCACAATTGTAATAGGTTTAGAACTTATTTGGTAATTTTCCCCATAGGTAAGCGACCACCTTGGTTACTATCATGTGGGGTTTGCGATTACATGAGGCTTTTGAGGGACACAACTATCGTGGTACCATTTAAATGTCATTATTCTTTGAGGTTTGCTAGGCATCAACAACTTGATAGAATACTTAAATATTAAATTATGCTTTCATTTACAAATTTAAGTTTTCAGATCCAACTTGTTGATCTGTTGTAGGGATTGTTGGTCCAAATAAAAAGGACAAATAGTATTAGAAATGTAACGATGAATATGCTACAACAATAAACTATATGAATCCTATTATTCGGATAGAAGGGTTAAATGGACCCCTCCTTGTAGTTGGAGATAAGGATAGTAGAAGCTTCATTATTTTTTGCATACTTTCCTATTAAGTGAAGCTTCATCTAAGTGATAATGAACTTTACTCAATAAGAAGAGAATGATTTGCCTCGTGCGCATTCTGTAGATGGTGGAGCATCTTATCAAAATGACTAAAACCAAATCGACCCTCATTGATTCTATCTATGAATGTTTGGAATGCCTTTAAGAAGTTATTCTTCGCTTTTGGTTGTAACTTGGCCAGCAAGGTTTCGTCGAGTCTGTCCAGCTTATCGAGCCAAAAAAGTAAAATCTAGTGGAGTATGTACCCATCTAATGGCCGGAAAAGAAATTTTCCATAGATATCCTTGCCCTCCAGAGAAGGAACCTGTCCTTTCCGTTCTTTGGGTCATTTTCGCTAACTAGTTGTCCTCGGAAGCGTCAAAAGAGTATCAACTCCTGTAAAGGTGGGCGCCAGCAGTTTGCTGCTTGTGGAAGCAAAAATCAAGAGTCATCAATCATATCGGGCACCCAAAGAATTTCCACTTCTATTTAGTAAATTTTTTTATTACTGGATAAGACAAAATACTTATCAAACACTTATTTAAGGAATAAAATACATAATTTATTTCCTACTATGGATTTCATGATTAAATAAGACCTATATCGAAAAAATCAAGACAAATAAATTAAGAACGATTTATCAAAATCGATAAAGAAAGTAATATGACATTCTCTGTCTTATCCAATTGGAAATCTCAGCTCGTATTCTCTAGAAGTGCTTCTTAATATATTATTTTTGTGCATTAGTTTCAGTATATGTATAATACCACTTGTTGGGGATTGAGGGGCCTTGGTAGGGGTCGCAGGGGCATCTCTCTCTCTTCCTCCCTCTCTCTCGTTTTGTAATTAAGGGATGTAACATAGAGATGTGAGGTATTAATTATAGTGGAATACTCTACTAGACATAACCCTAATTTAAAAGTGGATAAAATTTTATGTCTTCACTTCTCTTTCTTGCTTTTTCCTCTCTATTTCTTTATGAATGTGCGCCAAATCCTAGCAATACTTTATACAAAATATGTAATCTGGCTAGAAAAGACAATTACATAATATTTTTTTTTTTCGTTTTTGAATATAGATTAGAATGTTCAAGATTAGATTGAAGATGGTGGGTGAGGATCATCTTAATTTGATATTTCATTGACGTAGATTTATACTAACCAGAGTTTTAATGTCAACGACCAATAGAAAATTAAAATAGAGTTGTAGAGGAGACATGCATGAAGAGTTACATATTTAATCAATTCGAGCTCGTATTTGAAAACTGTTTGACTCTAATAACATGACATGTAAATGTAATCAAGGGATAATTTAAATTTACCACACGTTTCCAACCCGTGAGAGGCAATGCTTTTTCACTTTTTTTTCCCCACTTAGTTCCCAACCTTCAAATTTAGTACAAATGTACCCTAACATTATCTTTCATTACAAAAATAATGATGTCAATGTGCGTTGCAATGACCATCTAAATGCATTTGAACGCGTCTGAATTCACTTTTACTTTTTACTTTTTATTGAATTTAATTATGCGATGCCATGCACTTTGACCTTCTTTATTCAAAAACATCTAAAGTTTTCGTTACATATAAATATTGACATGTAAATTCGCTTAGAATTCTCTCATGATTTTATTATTATTATTATTTTAAATTTTGATGATAGATGTTCCAGGACTTAGAATAATTTTATGTAACTTTTGCAAAGATTTGATAGAAAAAAAAAGCTTTCATGTAATTGTAGTTCAGCTCACCATATCAGTATTAAATTCTTAAACTGTCATCCCAGTGACAAGCAATCATAGGTAATCCGAATTGATACATCGAAATCCAGTTCGACTAACTCACAATGGCGGTTCTAATTTCGGTACAACAAAAAGTCACACACTTCCTTTAGTGACATATTATGCATGAACTTCACTTTCTCCAACTCAATTTACCATTTTTAAGGGCAATCAAGCTGAATCACAACATAATTTTCTAGAAGTAGAGATTGAATGTGCTTTTGGAAATTAACTTTCATTTATTTCCAGGGTGTGAAAAAAAATTATAAAAATACACACATAGATCTATTCGTCCATTTTAAAAAAAAAAAATCTCAAAACTGTTCACCTATGATAAATTTATTCAAAACTAATTTTTTGACCACAAAAATTCAAAACTATTACATTTATGACCAATTTATTCTTCGTTAGTTTCCACTAAGTTAGATTGATACCACAAAAAACGACAAACTGGTCAAATTAAAGGTGAAACCTTAAATTGTAGCACCTGTTAATTGCCATGTGTCATCTAACTCAGCAATTTGATGATAAAATTTCACGGAAACTTATGGAGCATAATTTTATCATAGATATACCAGCTCAAGGTTAATTTAGGATTAACTTTATTATAGATGTATTGATTTGGAAGTTTTTTGGTATTATTCCCTTTCTCTTTTCCTCATAATCGGAGACCAAATTTGTTAAACTAGAGTTAATTCGACCACTAACATCGCTTTCCGAGACGATGTTCTTTAAATCAAGGTGGGGCGGCTTTATAAAAATCCTCAATCCTCCGCAAGACACTTCGCCACTTCCGAGCTCCTTCCCACCCCCCCTTAAGTTAAAAAACAGAGAAGATTCCAATCCATCCAATTTCCCCCCAAACCCCTGCAATCATGAACTCCCACCATTATTGCTCTCGCTAGGCACCAAAGATCTCCTCTCTTTCCCCTCTCTTTCCACGCGCATTTATCATATCCTCATGCGCGCGGATCTTTCCATGTGAACGCCACCACCTTCTCCTTCAAGCCGCAGTCGCTCCGCCACCGCCGCCGTCGCGCCATGCATGTGACGGTCGTGCGTGAGCACTAGACCGCAACTTACACCTTCCCGTTCGCGGTTTCCTGGGAAAGAAATGGCGACCGCCCATCGCCGTCGCGGCGAGCTCGCGGCTGCCCTGAGGCTCGTGCTCCGTTCCTGGTCCCTGCTGTGCTGCTGCTGTTGCTTCTTCTTGTTGCCTCTGGCCCTCGCCGCCGGCGGCGACTACGAGATCTTGCTCCGCGTCAAGGCCGCCCACCTCGAGGACCCGGACGGCCAGCTCGACGACTGGGCCCCCAGCGCCGACCGCAGCCCCTGCAACTGGACCGGGGTCACGTGCGAGACCCGCAACCGCTCTGTCGTCGCGATCGACCTCTCGGGACTGAACCTCTCCGGCGGGTTCCCGTACGACTTCTGCCGGATCCGGACACTCCGGAACCTCTCGCTCGGCGACAACTGGTTCTCCGGCACCGTCGGGGGGCCGTCGCTCTCGCTCTGCTCGCACCTTCAGTGGCTCAACATCTCCAGCAACATCTTCGTCGGCGAGCTGCCGGACCTCTCGCCTGGGTTCGCCGACCTCCGGCTCCTCAACCTATCGTACAACAACTTCACCGGCGTGTTTCCGGCTAGCTTCGGCCGGTTGCCGGCGCTGAGTGCCCTTTCGCTGTTCGGGAACTTGCTCAACGGCTCGATACCTTCTTTCTTGGGTAATCTTAGCCAGTTGACTCAGCTCGATATCAGTTACAACCCGTACGTGCAGGGCCCTCTGCCTCCGGAGATCGGAAACCTGTCCAGGCTCGAGAGTCTCTGGGTTGCGGGATCGAATCTCGTCGGAGAAATCCCGAGCTCAATCGGGAAGCTCACTTCTCTGAAGAACTTCGATTTGTGCCGCAATATGCTGTCGGGGAAAATTCCTGATGCCATCGCCGGGTTGCGAAGCGTCGAGCACATTGAACTGTACCGCAACAACTTATCCGGCGAGTTGCCGGAGGGAATCGGCAATTTGAGCAATCTCCAGCAATTGGACGTCTCTCAGAACGGTCTCACGGGCGTCCTGCCGGAGAAGATCGCCGCAATTCGGTTAACGTCCCTGAACCTAAATGACAACTTATTCAACGGCGAGATTCCCGCGGTTCTGGCGTCGAACCCAAATTTGCAGGAGCTGAAGCTCTTCAACAACTCTTTCACCGGGAAATTACCAGCCGATTTGGGCAAGAATTCCGACTTGGTGGAGTTCGACGTCTCGACCAACTCTTTCACCGGCGAGTTGCCTGAGAATCTCTGTTCCAGAGGCAAGCTCCAGAGAGTTATCGCCTTCAACAATCGCTTCACAGGAAGCCTGCCGAGTTCGCTAGCGAGCTGTGATTCTCTCGGATACGTCCGAATCAGCAACAACGGACTCTCCGGCGAAGTGCCGGCCGGGTTTTGGGGCCTCCAGGGACTCTCGCTCCTTGACATGAGCTACAATAAGTTTGAAGGGGCGATTTCGCGGTCGATTTCGGGGCCCAAGGGCGTGACGTCACTTCTGATCGCCGGCAACAGCTTCTCTGGCGATATTCCAGCGGAGATTTGCCAGCTCTCGAACCTCACCGTCGTTGATGTGAGCAACAACCAGTTTGGCGGTGGACTCCCGACGTGTATCACCAATTTGGGCAATTTGCAGAAGCTCAAGATGCAAGGCAATTTGCTCACCGGCCCGATTCCGAGTTCAGTAGGGCCATGGGCCGATTTGACGGAGTTGAACCTTTCGAACAACCGGCTCACTGGGAGCATACCGGCTCAATTAGGCTACTTGCCGGTGCTGAGGTACTTGGACCTCTCAGGGAACTCGCTTTCCGGCGAGATCCCAACGGAGCTGACTAAACTGAAGCTTAATGAGTTCAATATATCGCACAATAAACTTTCCGGCGAGATACCGCCGGGCTTCGATCGCGAGCTCTTTGTTTCGGGCTTAATGGGCAACCCGGACCTCTGCAGCTCGGATCTGAAGCCGTTCCCGAAGTGCACAAGAACCAGGCCCGTCGCTTTCTACGTGCTCATAGTTCTAGCCGTATGTGTTGTGCTCCTTTTCGCGTCCCTGGTTTGGTTCCTCAGGACAAAGCTGCATTGGTTCGGAGGCAAATCGAGACGGTTGTGGAAAATAACCACGTTCCAGCGGGTCAAGTTTAGCAATGAGATCATCGATCAGTTAATAGAGGAGAACAAGATCGGGTCCGGAGGGTCAGGCGAGGTCTACCGGATTAGGCTCAAGTCGGGGCAGATGGTGGCGGTGAAGAGGCTCTGGGCGAAGACCCAGGCCCCGGACATCGAGTCAATGTTCAAATCGGAGGTGGAGACTCTGGGTCAAGTCCGCCACGGCAATATAGTAAAGTTGCTGTTCACGTGCTCGGCCGAGGAGAGCAGCCTTTTAGTCTATGAGTACATGGAGAACGGGAGCCTGGGCGACGTGCTGCACGGGCCCAAGAGCGGGGAATTCCTCGACTGGGGCCAGCGGTTCGCCATAGCAGTGGGTGCAGCCAAGGGCCTGGCCTACCTGCACCACGACTGCGTGCCCGCCATCGTGCACCGGGACGTGAAGAGCAACAACATCCTATTGGATGAGGACTTCACGCCGCGGGTCGCCGACTTCGGGTTGGCGAAGATGTTGTTGCAACAGGAGGCGGCGGTGACCGGGGAGATGTCGAAGGTGGCCGGATCCTGTGGCTACATCGCGCCAGGTGCGTATTGCCTATCCCAATCCTTTCGTTTTCATTATTGTCTGTTTGATTATGTGGTCTCTCTTTGGATGCTAGTGTTCGCTTCCACTAAACTAGAAGACTAGTAGGCCCCATGTTCAACGCGATAATATTAATTTTGCCGGTGTGGGGTCCATGGGAAAGTGCTTGTGAGTTGTATGTTTTGGCCTTTTCAGCCCATGCCTTCGTTCATCTTTGACTGAAGTCAACCCAATTTGAACAGAGAGTTCTTAAATGGATTTGGTATTTTTTTGGTCATTTAATATTGGCAAGTGCTGCTCATTTTCTGAATTCTGTATACAGCAATAATGTTCTCGAACTTATTTGACTTGCAAGAGTAGTTTAATGGTGGCTCTTAAATTGATTATTATTATTTTTTCTCGGTTTTCGCAGAGTATGCATACACTATGAAAGTGAACGAGAAGAGCGACGTTTACAGCTTCGGCGTGGTGCTCCTAGAGTTGATCACCGGCAAAAGGCCAAACGACCCTTCATTCGGCGAGAACAAGCACATTGTGAAGTGGGTCATCGAGGTCGCGTTGTCAGCTCCCGAGGCGGAAGGGGATGGGAATCATGATGGCGAGCCCGGGTGGTGCTTCGGCGATCTCGCACAACTAGTGGATCCGAGGTTGAGCCCGTCCGCGAGCGACTATGAAGAGATTGAGAAGGTCTTGAACATAGCTCTCTCTTGCACTTCTGCGTTGCCGGCTAGCAGGCCCACCATGAGGCGCGTGGTTGAGTTGCTCAAGGACAAAAAGTTTGCCCGTTCCAAATGAGATGAGCTGTCATTTTTGGCTCAGTTTAGTGGTCAGTGTGTATGTAATATATGCTGGGTGCATCGTCAACTGTAGTTTGAAAGTAGTGAGAGGCTTGTGAGATAGATCTTCTGCTGCCCTCTTTTTTTTACCTCTTCAAGTGTTTGGGATTTTCATTAAAAGAACAATAGCTTTCAATTGCTGAATAATTTTAATTCTAACTTTCGTATGACACTCACTTGAATATCTTAACTTTTTTCTTGATTATTTGACTGTCATGACTTTTAAAAAATAAATGTTCACTTGAGTGCAATGACCTTTAATCAATCACTTGAATTTCATATATTTCAAAAACATTTATTCCAAAGGCCGATAATCAGATGAGGCATGGTATTTGGGATGAACATTTTTTAAAACTTACAAATGGTGCAAGTAAGGACACCAACTTTTACCTGAGGGATGAATTTTGCCCCTAGAAAGATAAAATGTGATTGTCATATGAGCAAACTCCATGTGATGATAATAAATCGTTTCCAATCTAAATTGAAGATAATTTGGAGTGGCATTAAAAAACATTACTCCCGCTAAAAAAGTAGAACAATGTTGTTTTTGAGCTAATTAATGGGGTTTCATGTGTGTGTTTTGTTTTGTTTTTTTTTTTGGGGCCCGCTGGGGGGGGTTCTTCACAGAATCACATCGAAAGGGCGAAATTTGGGAAAATTTAGTGAATATGCTCCGATTTTTTTTACCAAATCTCTAGCCCAATTTTGCATAAACCCTTATTAATTTGACTTGAAGCCGTAATATGTGTTTAGAAATGAGATGTTGATTATACATGGAAGCATGTCTGTTAAAATGGCGCTTCTTGTTAGCAATGTCAGCATCTGTGAGCCATCTTAGACATCATGTACACACATTTTAACGGTAAATCTATGATGGCCAAAATTGTCTCACAAATTAAAATTGGTGCCCTTTTAAGTGACTCTTAAAAGTAGGGGCAAAAATTATCGCGGGAGTGAAAGTTGGAATTTCCTTTTTGTAAGAAACGCTCAAGTGTTTGGTCCCTTTCTAACTTTCAATAGCATCAACCATTTTTGTTGGTTGAGAAATTGTTATAGGTTGTGGGCTTCCAATGAAAGAGAGAAGCTTTACAGTCAACAATAATGCTGTAGTGACTACCGTGCCTGGTAGTATGCGGTGACTACTCAAGAAGTATAAGATTTCCATGCACTTGATAAAATTCTCTGATAATTCTATTTGACAAGTATGTATACGTATTTTATAAAAATCCCTGATAATTCCTTCGTATAATCACTTCTTTGAGTTGACAACTACCAAGAATTTATCTTAAGATTGATATTTTGATGGCATAGTTGACTGGTGAATTCGAGATCGAAAGATTCGGGTCCAACTAAGGAGATTCTAGGAGTGAAAATTCACTTGGAGTAAGGAGCAAAGGATTGTACCCAGAAAGGCTACATCAAGAAGGTCTAGCATCGTTTCCAAAGCAAACAATTTATTTGTCGGAAGAGCCTCTTGAACTCCACCATCTACGTCCTAATTCGGGATTGTTCGACCATTTAGGTTTCCATTTATGACATTCTATGTAAGAAATTTCAAGTCCTCTACCGCATCTCATCTTGAAAACATTTAGTAAAGAAATGCCAATCAAGTGGGAAAACATTTTCTTTTTGGTCCGATAACATTTGATATTACAAAAAGGAAAATCTCATACTTTCATATATAGGGAAGAGTGCCAAAAAAGTCATAAATCTTTTGTCTTTGTGCTAATTTAGTTCTAAACCTTGTTTTTTTGGTGCTGATTTAGTCTTAAACCTTTTTATATTGTGCCAATTCAGTCATTTCCAACTAATTTTGGCCTGATTTTGCTGACTGGACGCTGGCCGGTTGACGTGGCCTGATCGGCGCTGATGGAGACAGCTTTTAATAATATTTTAATATTTTTGATTTTTTGATTTTTTTAACTTTAATTTTAATTTTTTTCTTTTTCTTTTTCTTTTTTTTCTTCCTCTAGCTAGTCGCCGGACCTTGGCAACCGGCTAGAGGCGACGGCCGCCGAGGTCGAGGTTGACCTCGCCGGCCACCTCGCGAGTGGCCGTGAGGGCGTCCTCGTGCTTGGTGGTGAGGCTCGCCCTCGCGGCCACTAGTGAGGTGGCCAGCCACCGAGGTCCGGAACCAGTTGGAAGAAAAAAAGAAAAAGAAAAAAAAAAAAAAAAGAACAAGAAAAAAAAAAAAGAAAAAAATAACAATAAAAATAAGAAACTAAGAAAAAATATTAAAATATTATTAAAAGTCGTTTACGTCGGTGTCGATTAGGCCATGTTGGCCGGCATCTAGTAAGCAAAATCCAGCCAAAATTGGCCTGAAATGACTGAATTGGTACAACGTGAAAAATGTTTAGGACTAAATCGGCATAAAAATAAAAAGTTTAGGATTTTTTTGGCACTTTTCCCTTCATATATAGGATGTCATGAATGGAAATCAACTTAGTGTCGACTAATCCACAAGTAGGACATAAATGGTGGGATTTAAGCGACTCTTATGACGAAATAAATTTCATCCTTTATGAGATTATTGGTATCAAGCCATTATAATCATTTGAATATATCATGAGCAAATGCATGAAATTAACAAATTATTACAACGATTTGATACCAACAATCTCATATAGCAGACAATTTATACTATCATGGGAGCCGTTTGCGCCCCACCCCCCTGCCACCCCAACAAATCTATGTCCTACTTTGGAATTGGTCGACTAAATTGGTTTCCAATTATGACATTCTACCTAAAAAATTTCAAAACTTCTACTGTCATCATCATGAAAAAATTAGTAAAGAAATATACATTCATTATTAAAAAAAGGGAAAGTCTCAAAATTTCATACGTAGGATGTTGTAAAAGAAAACCAATTTAGTCGATCAATCCCAAATTATAACGTACATAGTGGGTTCAAGTGGCTTCACAACAGAATAATTTGCCTACATTGTGAGATTACCGCAATATCATGTTCTATATAAGAAATTTCGAGACTTCTACCATGATACTCTTGAAAAAATAAATTAGTAAATAAATACCAATGAAGTTGGATAATAATTAATATTAAAAGAAGGAAAATCTCAAAATTTCAAACATAGGATGTCTTATATGGAAATCAATTTAATCAATTAATCCAAAAATAGGACATAGTCGGTAGGGTTCAAGCGGCTCCCACAACAGGTTAAATTGCATGTTGTATGAGATTACTAGTATCAAACCATTGTAAATGAGCAAATGCATGAAATTAACAAATTATTATAACGATTTGATACCAAGAGTCTTATAAAGCAAGCAATTTATACTATCATGGGAGCCGCTATTCCCACCATCTATGTCCTACTTCGGAATTGGTCAACTAAAATAGTTTCCATTTATGACATTTTATATAAGAAATTTCCAGACTTCTACCATGATCATCATTAAAATAAATTAGTAAAGAAATACCAAATAAGTCAGATAACATTCAACATTGAAAAAAAAAAAAAAAGTCTCAAAATTTCATACGTAGGATGTCATAAATGGAAACCAATTTAGTCGACCAATCACAAATTAGGAGTACATGGTGGGCTTCAAGCGGCCCTCCAGAATAGAATAACCCGCTTACATTGTGAAATTATTGCAATATCACGTTCTATATAATGAATTTCGAGACTTCTACCACAATCTCTTGAGAAAAATTAGTAAAGAAATACCAATAAAGTTGGATATCATTCAATATTAAAAAAGGAAAATCTCATAATTTTATACATTGGATGTCTTGTATGGAAATCAATTTAATTGGTCAATCCAAAATAAGGACGTGGTTCAAGTGGCTCCCCACAACAAAATAAATTGCATACTCTATGAGATTATTGGTATCAAACCATTGTAATCATTTAATATATCATGAGCAAATGCACGAAATTAACAAAATATTAAGATGATTTGATCTCAACAATCTCATTTAGCAAGTAATTTATACTATCATGGGAGCCGCTTGCCCCCATCATCTACGTCCTACTTTGGAATTGGTTGACTAAATTGGCATCCATTTATGACGTTTTATGTAAGAAAATTCAAAGACTTCTATTGTGATCATCATGAAATAAAATTGGTAAAAAAATACCAACTAAGTCCAATAACATTCAATATTAAAAAGGAAAGTCTTAAATTTTCCATACGGAGGATGTCAAAAATAAAAATCAATTTAATTGACCAATCCCAAAATAGGACGTAAATGGTGTGCTTCAAGCGGCTCCACAACAGAATAATTTGCCTATGTGAGATTATTGCAATATCACATTCTATTAAGAAATTTCAAGATTGCTACCGTGATCCTCTTGAAAAAAATTAGTGAAGAAATAATTTTTAAGTCGGATAACAATTAATATTAAAAAAGGAAAATCTCAAAATTTCATATATAGGATGTCTTATATGGAAATCATTTTAATTGATCAATCCAAAAATAGGACATAGTCGGTAGGGTTCAAGTAGCTCCCACAACAAAATAAAATGCATGCTTTATGAGAATATTGGTATCGAACCATTGCAATAATTTAAATACATCATGAGAAAAACAATGAAATTATCAAGTTATTACAATGATTTGATGCCGATAATCTCACAAAGTGGGGACTTTATATTGTCATGGCGTTTGCTTGAACCCCACCATCTCCGTCCTACTTTGGGATTAGTCCACTAAACTGGTTTCCGTTTAAGACATTCTATGTAAGAAATTTCAAGATTTCTACCGCAATCATCTTGAATTAGTGAAGAAATACCAATCAAGTCAGATAACATTAATATTAAAAGAAGGAAAACATCAAAATTTTATACATCATATGTCATAAGTGGAAATCAATTTAGGCGATCAATGCAAAAGTAGGACGTAGTTGATAGGGCTCAAGCCATTGTAATGACAAAATAAATGCATGTTTCATGAGATTATTTGTATCAAACATTGTAATCATTTAAATACATAAGGAGCAAAGGCATGAAATTATCAAATTATTACAATGATTTGATACCAATATCTCACGAAGCAGGCAATTTATTTTGTTTTATTTTGTTGTGGGAGCCTCTTGAACCCCACATGTACGTACTACCATGGGATTGGTGGACTAAATTGATTTCCATTTATGACATATGTAAGAAATTTCAAGACTTTTACCGTGATCATCTTGATAAAAATCAGTAAAGAAGTACCAATAAAGTCGGATAACATTTAAACTGAAAATCGAGAAAATTTCCAAAATTCATACATTGGATGTTACAATGGAAATCAATTTAGTCGATCAATCCCAAAATAGGACGTAGTCGGTGGAAGCGGCTCTCACGGTGAAATAAATTGCATGCATTAGGAGACATTAACCAATCTAATCATTTAAAAACATAATGAACAAATGCCTGAAGATATGGTTCTAAATATTTTAGGAGGATTGCTCATTGCGATTAAAATGTTAATTGGAAGCTGTTATTGATCTCGTCTTCCCGCCCAACCAGTCATTCGTAGTTGCCTTACCTGCCCTGAGCAATTACCGTTCGGCTTGGAGATCCAGGTACAACCTTTCTTCGTGTCATTAAATTGTTCCAAGACAACCCAAAACACATCAGTTCAGGTGGATTGCTTCCTGACACATTTTTGATGTTTTTGACACGAATGATTCCTCTTCTTGGTGGTAGGTCACTGTAACAAATGTTTTGGGGATCATGGCTGATGGATTCATTCGGAGAAAAAACCCAATGAATGAGGACAAATATGTAGCCATTGATTAGGGTTTGGTCTGACAAGAATTGTTGCCTAACATCTACTTTGCGTCACAAATGGTATCAGATTCAAGACTGGCCTAAGTTTCTCTCAAATGTGGCTTGGGTGTCAGATTTGCTTCCATACAAAGAACGGTAGTTACGTGTTCTTTTTTTTTTTTTTTTGGTCGAAAAAGAAGTTTTATTTATTTATATGAAAGCTGATGCAGGACCAGCAGCATCCAAAAGCGGGGCATCGTGACATAGCAAGGCCCAAAGGGCCGGAGGAGGAGAGAAAATCCAGTTTGGCGGTAACTTCTTGTCGCTATGCGCGCGCGGGGCCCAGTTGGCTACTCCATTTGCAGCTCTTGGACAAAATTTAAGACCCACGAAAGGTAAAGTCTTCAGCAGCTCTTCGCAATTTGACCAAGGAGCACGTGCATCCCAGTTAAAGTCTTCTTCTCCTGTTAAAGATCGTACCAAGCTTCTGCAATCTGAGTCTACCGAGACTGCTCCCATCTCCTTCTTCTTTATGTACTCCAAGGCTTCAACAAGAGCTAGGGTTTTGAGTTGAGCCACGGAATCCACGCGAACTGACTTGGTGAAGTCGTTGACGAGAGTACCGGAGGAGTCGCGGACGACGCCGGTGATGGCTCCTTCTGTTGAGCCCTCATTGACTGACCCATCTACATTTATCTTCATTTTTCCCTTCTCTAGAGCTACCCAGATCTGAGGTAGGTCATCATTCGCTGGTTTTCTTGAGTGAGGGTGGTGATAGACCCATTTCTCATAACTTTTCTATTGAAACTTGGCCAGATCTACAATGTTACAAGCATTCGGCCTCTGTCTGTGAAAGATGAAGTTATTTTGCCCCTCCCAGATATGCCATAGGAGATTTGAAATCACTTCCAAGGACGGTAAGTGAGTGTTTTGTCTTATAAAAAGCGCCAACCACTCTTCGATCCGAGTAATCTCTTGTGTTCTTATCTGGATTTTGACTTCCGGGTTGTTCCATACATGTGTGGTCCAAGGGCAGAGGAGGAAGATGTGCTGAGTCGTTTCCACCCTTTCTCGGCAAAGGTCGCATACAGGGTTAGTTAAAATCTTTTTTTTGTCCACAAATTCTCCTTGGATGGGATAGCATTTTGACATACATTCCATATAAATATTTTAACTTTAGGGCTGATCTTCATGTTCCATAAAGCATTCCATAGTGCTCTTGGTGCTTGATAGGAAGAGGTAGGGTGTTCATTTGCTGCCTTGGCCATCATCTGTTCTCTGAAAGTATTGTAGCCAATTTTTTCTGTATAGGATCCATTATTTGTCCTTGTTCATACTAGTTCATCATTTGAAATCAGTCGAGTGATTGGAATTGCAAGGCTCTCTTAGGTAGTCTGCTCATCAAAGAAATTAGTTACAAGTTGCTCATCCCATTTTTTTGCTGCAAAATTCATCAAATCAGAAACTTTCAATGGATCATTTTTATTTGCCGGTCCCCCAATCAGTTCTCTTTTTAGCCAGTTGTCTGTTTTAATGTAGACTTTCTTTCCATTTCCAATTGACCACCTCACAAAGCTTGAAATGGCCTCCCTTCCCATAAGTAGACTTCGCCAACCCCATGAAGGCGTGGCTCCCTGCTCAGCATGCGAGAAGTCCCTTTGACAAAAATAGTCCTTTAAGTAGTTTACCCCATAACGCGTCTGGATTTTTTACCAATCTCCATGCTTGTTTACCCAAGAGGGCCTGGTTGATAGTAATAAGATTCTTGAAACCCATTCCTCCCCTATCTTTCCTGGATTTCAATATGTTCCATCTCTTCCAATGCAAACTAGCTTTTGTATCATTGTTTTTCCACCAGAAGTTGGCTATTTTCTTTTCAATTGCTTTACAAATGGATACTAGGATTTTAAAAACTAATATAGCATATTGCGGTAAGGCCTGCATCATTGATTTCAGAAGGATCTCCTTGCCTGCCTTTGAGATAAGTTGCTCCTTCCAACCTTCTAGTTTCATGTTTACCCTTTCCAAAATCCATGCAAACAGCTGTCTCTTTGAGGCTCCCCAATTTGAGGGGATTCCAAGGTATTTTCCTGTACGATCTAGCTGTGGAACTCTCAATTCTCTAGCCATGTTATCCCTTAAAATTTGAGGGCAACCTTTGTCGAAAAAAATACCGGATTTGTTTAGATTTACTGCTTGGCTTGAGGCATAACGGTATTGGTTTAGCATCGCTGAGACATTTTGGCATTCCTGTAAGGACCCATCAAGAAAAAATATAGAATTATCTGCAAATAATAAATGGGTCAATGTAGGACAGTGCCTATTTCACTTGATTCCTTTTATACTCCTGTCATTTAGAGCTTTTTTCATCAAAGAGGACAAGCAGTTTGCCACCAATATAAAAAGATAGGGTAATAGTGGGTCCCCTTGTTGAATACCTCTGGAAGGATTAAAATAAGGAAGGAGTTCTCCATTGAATTTGATGTTGAAAGAGACCGTTGTAACATATTGCATAATCCAATTGACCCATTTTTCACAAAAGCCCATTTTTAATAAGCATCCTTCAAGGAAGTCCCACTTTATTCTATCATAGGCTTTCTACATGTCTAATTTCAGGACCGCTTGGAAATGTTTTTTCCCGTTCCTTATACGCAACTGATGTAGTGCCTCCTGTACAATATATATATATATATCCTAGATTTGTCTTCCACTGACAAAGGTGCTTTGTTCCCCTGAAATTAGCTCCTGCAGCCACTGTTTAAGTCTATTTGCCATAACCTTTGATATAATCTTATAGGTGAAGTTGCAAAGGCTAATCGGACGAAATTGGTCTAGTTTTTCTGGGTTATGTATCTTTGGAATTAGGATTATATGGGTTCTGTTAAGGGCTGGTTCCAATATCCTTGATTGAAAAAAACCCCTGACTTCTTCAAAAATGTCCCTACCAATTATATCCCAGTGGTGTTGAAAAAAAATCCCAATTAAGCCATCCACACCAGGAGCCTTTATTTGATTTTCTTTCCTAAAAAACATGGGATAATAATTTGTTCTTTTTCACTTCTTTATTAAAGGCGTTACCTAAGGGGCATGAGGGGACTGCCTCACAAGAGCGATGGATCTCGCAAGGGCAATGAAAATTTTGCACAAGCAGTTTTATAGGTGCTTGATTAGATCCTAAATCTCAAATTAAAGATGGATAAAATCGCGTGCGTAATATTTACTTTACACTGGCCGTGTATAATTCAATTTTTCTTTTAGTAATGGATAAGATTACCTATTTAGGGTCAACCACTTGTGGGGATTACTTTCCGATATAATATTCCATTAATTATAGCACACAGTGGTTTTTCGGAATGTATACTCGACTTATGTATATAAATTTATTACTGTTGCCTGTTTTTGATCGGTCGAGTATGGCAGATTGATTTCCTTCTACTTACTTTGATTGGAAAGGAATCTATCTGCCGTTGTATACATTTGACAACATAATTAATAGTTTGTCCTTAAATGACACTAGGATCAACAATTCTAAATTTCCGATTTTGTTAGCATTTAATATAGTCAAGAGTTGGTACATCACCGAATGACTAAAAAATTATGCCAAGAAATGATAGCTGTGATTTGCTAACTAGTGTTTATTATTCATTGTTGTTTCTAAATTTTTGTTGGGGAAAATTCCAAATAAGGATATGGAGTGAACTAATTTTCTCAAATATAAGGATCCAAAGTGAATTTTGTGTTAGATAAAGACCTAAAGTGGACTCATTGTCTTAAATAAGGACCCAAAGTGGTTGAATCAATTCCAAATAAGGACCCGACCTGGTCAACCAAATATTTGCCGGCTATCAAGCATGTGACATTTCCGACGACTGGAGTTTGGGCAATTTTGTCCAAAAAAAATCTAGGGAAAAATTAACAAATCCTAAAACGGAAACAAAAAAACCCTAGGTTTTTTACGGTATCCCATTCCTTGTACCCATCCTCCGCCCTCGCCGGTTGAGGCACTAATTCTATAACAAGAAGAAAACTAGATTCTTCTTTCTTTGTTTGCAGTGCAGGTGCGTGTAGTTGCCGTGGGAGAAGCAATCGCTACATAGATTGAACGTCTCGGCCTCACCGGCGTCCTTGAAGCATTTCACACACGTGAAGAACATCCCTAGTGCGAGGCACCCGCACCCATCAAATAGAGGCCTAGCGCTCGTGGCGATGTAAAAAAACGTGATGGCCTCGTTGAAGCTGAGCTTTCCCGTGCCACTCGCATTTAGCTCCTTGAACAATTAAGGGTTGCTTATCCTCACATAGCCCTTGACCTTCGTGAAGGAAAGAAACTCTGAGAGGCACATGACACCGTCGCGGTCATGGTCCATCTTAGTGACAAAGTCCTGTGCCAACTGTTTGACGTTCTCGGTAGCCGCATCGAAGTAGGCCTTCGCAGTACGCTGCAAATCCTCCCTTTTTACCTTGCACAAAGCACAAAGCTCGAGAAGGCCGCACCCCCTTGGCATGCTCCCTGATCTGTTAGGGTCGCCACAGGTACTTATCACTTATCCTACTACATACCAGTCTAATAACCTTTTAATTAAAGTGGAACCATAGTTCATAGGGGTTGATCAATAAAATTCTTCTCCCCAATTTTTTTTTTCTTTTCTGTAAAGGTCCTAGTGTAGCTCATCAATGGAAGCATAAACGAGTCTCACTATCCCTTACTCTAATAACAATAATGCAATGCACACCAACTATTTACCATATAAAACGATAAAGCCGAGTCACTTTTATTTATATAAACGTGATGGACGTCTCGGGTCGGTACAACAAAAAGGCCAAAGCTTTTAACTATGCTCGGCTAACTCAAAAGAACACGACCCTACGTTTGACATATACACCCATCCATTAATAAGCATTGGCTAACCAAAAAGTATCGGCTCCCACTAGTCATACGTGCCATCACACCTAACTCGGTGCATCGGGCGGCGGCGGCGACGGCAGCATCCCTAGCATCACTCCATTACGACAGACATGAACAGACAAAAACTCTTGGATAACCGGGCCATTAGCAAGACCCACATTGTACATCACTAAGACACGGACTCGGACAAACACTAGACCAGGTACACTAACACAGGAATGCTTCGTGCACTCCACCTCAACATTAGATGGCAATCCATAATAAGTACCACGCGCGACTGGTAGCAATGGCATCTTTCTAATTTGAAATGTTAATCCCCAAAGGGGTGAGTACAACCACTCAACAGTAAAGATCTACCAAACTACACAATGCGTCAAACAGAACAATGAAGGTATCATGAATAAAACATATATCATTCATGCATTCAAGCATACCTCACCTTACAACCATGTATATATCACCATGCGACGTGCATATACTACCATGCACTTATACATGTACCATCAAGCAGCCAAGCATATATCACCATACAACGTGCATATACCACCATGCACTCCATGCTTGCACTCCCATGAGGTTCATCCCATGCCATATGTACACATCCATGCGTATGATTCAATTCTCGATCTTTATCTTTCAATTAGATCACATCATTTTTCTTCCTAGGGACTAATGTTTTCATTCCACAATTTATCGCTTGCATCCAACTTGGCATCGCAAGGAGCCTCTGGCACACACCTTCGGGCATTCGGCACACACACTCCGGGCATCTCGTACCCCAACTAGCATCACGAGGTATCCCCCCGGCACACACCTCCGGGCATCTCGAAACTCCCGAGGACATCCAGCACACACACTCCGGGCATCCGGCACCCACACTCTGGGCATCCCAACAATCCCGGGGCATTGTCGACTCACACCTTCGACGGTATCATCATTATCATAATTTATATTTACACATGTATCTCTATTTCAACATGGCATTTGATACAACAATATCAAAGGTCTCAACCAGCTTTTGATGTCATATAACATGCCATATGTCACCACATATGCAGCATAATCAACCACTCAAGACATTATATCAAATGGAGCAATTTCATTTATTTTTGAAAATACAGCAAAATTTCGGATAAAAACAGATCGCACTCCTTTGGTCATAATTCTTAAAAAATTAGTAAATAGCCTTAATAAATTCTAAAAATTTGACATGTTGTGTACAAGATCTAGAGGAAAATATTCTGTGAAGAACACCATATCAAAAGAACATCATACAATTTGGTATAGTTCACACATCACAGTCTTTATAATTTCGGAATATTGCCATACACAGTTTCGTTCACAAATTCAGTAAAAATCCTAAATCAACTCCAAAAATTCTGAAATTTTTATATGTTATAGAAAAAATCCATAAGTAAATATTTCATGAAGAACTCGAAATCAGATTTGTGATAGATTAAAAACTATAATCACCGTAGCCGTCTCTAACCCTTGGCAACAATTCCCAGATCTAACCATTTCGGATAAAATTGTTTCACCAACCTAAACTCATCTATTTCCTCTAAAATTTTAGTATGTTACTCCTTAACATGTTATCTTCAACTTTTATTAAGAACATGAGATCAAATTTCAACCGGAGAATTTTATAAAATTCATAGAATCACACTAGGTCAGCATTACGATTTCCAGATCTAACTTCTTTAAAAAAAAATAGTTTCACCGGTCTATACTTGTTCATTTCTTCTGAAATTTTGATATGTTACTCTTCAAAAATTCCTTTACAACTTCATCAAGAAGTCGAAGCAAAATTCCCACTAGAACATCGCATGCAACTCAAGAAATCAACAAAGGTCGGACTATTTTTCCAGAAACAGAACACTAGGCTAGAACACAACACCTATAGCTTCGAAATTTCACACTTCATTCACATATGAAATTCACCATTCATCACACACGAACACAGCAAGCAAAGGTAGATTAACGGACTCTACTTGCCTCTAATCCGAGCACAACACAGCAAGCAAAGATGGCAGGGCAAGGCGGGACTTGGCGGCTCGACAGCAGCGAACGGCCTCCCTCTTCCCCTTCTTCTCTCGCTCGCTTTCTCTCCCTCTCTCGATTTCACTCTCTCTCTCTCTCGGACAGTCACTCTCTCTCTCAATCCGCTCACTCTCCCTCTCCTTCTTTCCCCTTCATCATTTGCAATCATTTGGTTTGTATGGCTAATGCCACTTGGCCCTAGGGGAAAGACACTTGGCATTTTTCACATACACATGATGGGCTAGAAGATGGGCTAGGCCTCCTCCACTCGGTCAATGGCAGCTCCTTTCCTTTGGGCTTCGCGGGCCAGGCCAAAAGGGCCGAATGGTGGGGCTAGTCTTGGGCCTAAAAATTCAACCCACTATTCTCTAATTTTTTTTTCCTTTAATTATCACCTAATTACCCATCATATAATTACCTAATTACACTTATTCACTTGGCCATAAAACTTGCAACATAAATTAATAAATTTCAACCTATAAATCACATAGCCAAGAACAAAATTCTCATTATCAAATTATCTTATAGCACCAACTTTGATAACCCAAGAACATAAGATATCTTTCTATTAAAGTGTTCGGCTTGAATCTATTACAATTCTTCGGTCTAGTGGCCACAACATACTTCAACGACACAACCATTCACTTTTCCATAGGTTGTAATGCCTCTAGAAATTGCCATGAAATTTTGGGATGCCACACCCACCTCCCCATCAATCAAGGTTAGTTTTTCCATCTTAGAATTCACTCATGTTAAACCGGCAAAATGTAGACAAAGCTTGTGTATAAAACCCAATTCTCCATCATGTTTTTCTAGGTTTTCCATTTATTTCAATTTGCACTCACATTCAACCGTGGTTAGTTTCGTTCAAATTGTTGTACCCAATCATTCGTTCGTCGAATAGAAAGTGTTTGTGTCTCATTGAAGCATCATGGCGACAAGGTGTGGGCATGTGATGGAATATCACATGGATGGCAGCGACGACAGTGATGGTACAAGAGAGTTCTATTTTATAGTATTGTTTTTACCTGTTTTGATGTATTTCTAAGTGAATGTCTCATTTTGTCCGAGTCAATGCATATGAGTTGCGTCCACTATGATTTTTTTTAATTGGATATGCTGTGTTGTGATCCTATGTGCTAGTGGCGGTGGTCTCTTTTTTGCAATTTTTTAATGCTTTTCCATTGTTTCTATTTTTTTGGTGTATACTTTATTGTTAATAGCTAGAGCTCATGGCATGTCCTAAAATCTAAATGTTAGTTTTTGATGATTTTTGAGCTATAATACATTGACCATACCAAGGATAAATCACTAATAAAAGATGCAGGTTTTTGATGATGCTCTTGTTACAAAGGACCATACTTAGGATATGGTCCGTCACCATAGCAATAGCACTTTCATGCCTACATGAGTCCTAATGTGTATTACCAAATCATTAGCACAAAAAACATTTTAAGTCAATAATGCACAACTTTTTTATTGTGACTAATGGTATCTAATAAAAGTGTGGTACGTGGTCACTGGCGTGACTAATTTTCTTTCATTAATAGTAGTGTGGTACAGATGTATTGCAATTTTTTTTTTATAGTTTTTGTTTTTTTTTCCCCGGTGCGTATTATGCATAAGAGTATATTGATGTTATTTTTTGCTTCCACTTTTCACCAGTTGAGGGATGTGAAGAAATGAATTATTCTATGTATGATAGTAGGTGTGGTAAGGATGCTGAGGGTGCCGAAGAAGATGGGTTTCTCTTTATTGATCTTGATGAGTTATATATACGAACTAGATGTGTAGACAATGATGGTTCAATGGGGAGGGATATGGAGATTGGAGATATCAGTCTATATGTAGATGTGTTAGCTGATAATGCTAGAACAAGAATAGTGAAAATGAGTATACACATCCTGAGTTCAATGTTGAGGTTGATATGGAAAATCCTACCTTCAAGTTGGGATGTGCTTTAGTAATGCGAAGGAATTTAGAGAAGCTATTAGGAACCATGCCATAAAAAATAGGAGAAAGGTGAGGTTTGTTAAAAATACACCTAATAAGTTGAGGGCAGTGTGCTCGGAGGGCTGTGATTGGCTCATATATGCCTCTAAAGTGCAAATGAAGCATACTTTACAAGTCAAAACCTTCAACTTAGTACATACATGTACTAGAACACTACAAGTTCCTCAGATAAGTACTAAATGGCTAGTGAATAAGTACGGTGATAGGCTGAGAAACAATCCTACATGGCCAGTTGCTTCAATGAAAAAAACAATGGAGTTTGAGAATGTTTTGAAGTTGTCAAGGACAATGGTTTATAGAGCTAGAGCAATAGCAATGAGCATGATCACGGGGAATGAGGAGCAATTTTGGATGCTTAGGAGCTATTGTTAGGCACTTCTTGATGCCAACCCAGGATCCACATGTATAATCAAGACTGAGCAATGTCAAGACCAATTCAAGTTTAGGGGAGTCTACATTTGTTTGGATGCATTAAGAAGGGCTTTGTAGAAGGATGTAGGCGCTTTGTGGGATTTGATGGTTGCCATTTGTCATCAAGCTATAAGGGGATACTTCTAGCATTGGTGGGCGTAGATGACAACAATCAGATGTATCCCTTTGTATGGGCAGTTGTCGGACAAGAAACATACAAGACATGGCACTAGTTTATTAGTTTGATTGCAGAAGACTAGAAGACTTGGGAATTACGAACCTTGAAAATTCAAAGTACTAGACTTTTTTGTGTGACAAACAAAAGGGATTAGTGCAAGCACTAGCACATCTAATGCCCGAAGCAGAACATAGATTTTGCTTAAGGCATCTTTATGAAAACTTTAAACTACATCACAAAGGAGTAGAACTTAAAAAGCTTCTTTGGAAGGTTGCCATGGCAACTGGAGTATGTGATTTTGACTTGGCAATGGCACAACTGAAGGCAGTTGATGAGAAAGCTTATGATTGGTTATATGGAGCAAGTCCTACTTTAGAACAAGTTCAAAATGTGACATTTCCTTGAACAATTGGTGTGAAAGTTTCAACAAAAGCGTCATTGATGCAAGGGACAAGCCTACCATCACAATGCTTGAAACTATAAGAGCGCAGCTCATGGAGAGAATTCATAAGCAAAGGGATGGGATGACCAAATACACTGGTGTGATCTGTCCTAATATCCAGAAGATATTAGATCTTCAAAAACAATTTGCGGCATCATGGATTCCAACTTGGAATGGAGAGGATGAATTTGAATTAAGTGGGCCATATGGAGACAAGAGAGTTGTTAATATTAGACATAGATCTTGTAGTTGTAGAAGATGGGACATCAGCGGGATTCCTTGTTGTCATGCTGTGGCGGTTGTTATATACATGAGGGAAGAGCCTGAAAAATGGGTTCACACAAGTTTTAGTAAGAAAACGTTCATGCAAATATATAGCCATGTTGTGCATGTTGTTGATTCTAAAGACACGTGGCTTGCTAGAGAGCTATTACTCCCACCAGATGTGCCCAAGCAAGTTGGCAAAAAGAAGAAACAAAGAACAAAATCAGTGAATGAAACGACTGACAGAAATTTGAAGACGAGAAAGAAAAAAGTTGTGAAGAGCCGGTGGGAACAAAGTTGAAGAGACAAAATACCACAATTACTTGTGGAAAATGTGGTGGTTTAGGCCATAACATGTATCATTGTAAGAATCCACCAGTAGCATCAGTAGTAGCAGCATCAGCCCCAGTAGATTTTATGGTTGCCTCATGTTCACAAGATGTGGTAGAAAGCACTCTCTCAGACCCAACATGTTAACTTGAGATCGAGGAATTGCTTGCGTCAATTTTTGGCAAAATTTCAAGCACAATATTATCTATGGGAAGAGAGACGATAAAGGTAGTTATTTATGCTTAACTTAGTCATAAAACTATTCTTACTTATACTTGACTTTATTTTAACTAATGATTTATTTTGTGTTTCAAGCACAGGTAAAGAGAAGGATGTAAGGACCTCAACTTTTAAGTGGTCAAAGATGAGCAGCTTTTTTTGGAGATACACAAGAGCAACAAGACCAATAAACACAAACTCTTTTTGTTTTACCGTTGGTTGATATGGATGGATCTATTTTGGAAGCATCTTAAAATATGTGTAGATAAATTTTGTTGAAAAGATTTCTTGTGTTGGGTTGTCTCAATTCAAGTTTATCTAGTGCTATTTAATTTGCTATGGAATGTCCCAGCACTTCATTGTAATATGGTGGTACTCACAACAAATCTACATGAGCTTATCAATCCAATGAGAAAAAAGAAAAATATAAAACAATAGCATAAAAAATGACCTGTGAAGAGCAACGAACACAGCAGTCTAACAACACACCCAATAAAAATGCACTATAGTATAGGCCGAAGAAAAGTATAGAATGTCAATGGGCTTTGTCAAAGCTTGAGCTCTATACACAACAAAGTATAGAATATCCGACTCAAATGAAACCAAATACAGCTTGTAGTACCAAAAAGCATCATCATTAATTCATCATTGAACACTTGAGTCAATTGAACTTCAATGTTTCCATTACAAAAAGTGATAACAAAATATGAGTTTACAACTTTAATATGTGCATATATAATGCACACAACGCTACAAGAAAGAGAAGAAACAATTGAATTTACAAAACAAACTCCCACTGATTATATGCATTTATCACATCCCATCCTCTACTACAACCAATCTAAAGCACCCGATAAAAGTTGAAAGACTCCACTACTGAGCTAATGAATTGACGCGATTATAGTTCTTTGGGTTCCATCTCTTTGGTCAAAGATGGTTATTCTGCTCACGGCATAATAGGATGGTCGAGTCCATTGGTTGGTTTCGTCAAGGAAGAGAAGCTCCCAGCAAGTGACAAGCTTAAGGCAAATGCTAACTCTTCTCTTTTGACCATCACTTAGTCCTTTGGTCCCTCAACCTCAAATTATGTCCATGGCATTTGTAGTCCCATTGCCCTTATTGCCATTTTTGCCATTTCCCTCTTCTCATATACTGGTATGGAGTTTGGCAATTGTAGTTGAGTTGTGTAGTAAACAACTTCTCTCATAGTAGCATTGAGATCAATCCATTGTCCTGCATCACATAAGCCTGAATTCATAAAAATAGAGAACCCTGATAAGTGATGAGAATATAGTTGCTTATCATTTACCAATGAATATTAGATCACCACAAAATATAGGACGGTTGAATTAGGTTCAATTTTTTTTATGTGAAGTCACAAATTATTTCATAAAAACCAGAGAAATGAAGGATTTGAGGGATTTGGTTCATTAGTATGATAAGTTTCGAGCTCAATGTAAAAACTTTGTTTTGATAGTATTAAGTGGTGCTTTAGAGTTAATAGAGACAAAATTTTAAAAAGCAAGCCATATCAAGTAACCATCTCCAAATAGGACAATGCATTATTCACAGAACATCCTCAAAACAGATAGAAACCTATCAAAGGAAAATTAAATTCCTCGTGCACAAGAGTTAGTCCTTTAGCAGTTTGCTTCAAGCTTGGATGAATGTGAATCTCCACCCAACCTTCTAGAGATGGAGCATGTCTCACCATATTTAACAAGAAATCACCCAATACTTGTTGAATTCATAACTAGTGACCACAGACAGCCGGTGTTTTGATTTCATCTATAATATCATGAATCAATTGCAAACCCCGTTGTCTTAGCAATATCATCCCTACCTCCGGTCATCCAGATTTTCCTTCTCTTATTAGGTCCCTTCAAAATTTTCTTATTTTCTTATTTTGCTTGACGAGCAAAGCAGCTGGGTTGTAGTTATAAAAAACAAATAACTTAATTACCAATCCACGGGGATGACGGCTCCAAAGCCTGTCCTCAAAAGTTTTCCTGCCTGCCTAAAATACTTTGAATACTCTAGCATTTCACTCAAGATTGCACAAGCCAACTTGCAGTGTGGATACGAAAAAGAGAACGTAGATACGCAATTTCCTCACACATACATCTACCTCGCCCCGAGAACCTCAAATCCAACAGCACAGCAAGAACCGCACTGTCCTGTCATCCTAAAATTTCCAGGCCAAAAATCGCCACAAAACTCCAATACACGCGCACACACGAGTGAACTAGCAATAATTTCCACCAAAGTTGCAATGGCGAAAGCACAACAACGGCAACTATGAGATGATAACCCAGCAAACACTAAGTGCCAGTGCCGAACACACACATACACACAGAGACACAGACTTTATGCACAGAGACACAAAACACTGGCCTTTTAGCGATCCAATCAGCTACAAGTATAGTGAAAACAAACAGCTAGACAGAATTTCTCATAACAGAGATTGTATCCAAAGAAAAGCAGAGACCTTGGAACCGTCTCGGCTCTGACCCAGAGCAAATGAGTATCGGTGACCCCTGAGTAAGAACCGGGAGCGGGACCGCAACAAAGGAGAGAAAGGAGGGACAGTACGGCCCCAAGGGAGCGTTTTGTGCGGTGCAGATTCCCATGGCCATCGCCTCCGTGACTCTGCCGAACTTACCAACGCAGGGAGCCATCTTGACAAAATTTACAAGAGGCTGCCGATAGAAAGAAGAGACGATGGTGAACGATGGACCGATGCTTGCAAGGGGCAGGTGAGAAGCGACGAGAATCGAGCAGGGCGAGGAGCGATGAGAATCGAGTTGCAATGATGATCAAGCAGCGATTTGGTTGAGGAGGGGCGAAGGAGAAGAAAGAAGAAAACATAAACTTAATTAATTTAGAATTTTCCCTTTTTTTCAATCATAGATTTTTGACAAAATTGCCCCCATTTTAATCGCCGGAAAATGTTTGCTGATGAGCTAAGGTCCTCAATAGAGATTAAGTTGATTATTTCGAGTTCTTATTTGACACAAAATTTACTTCGGGTCCTTATTTGAGACAATAAGTTTACTTCGGGTCCTTATCTGACACAAAGTTCATTTTAGGTTCTTATTTGAAAAAATTGGTCCACTTTGGGTCCTTATTTGGAATTTTCCCAAAAAGGAAAAAAGAAAAGGAAAGTCTTTAAATTTCATATGTAGGATGTCATAAATGGAAATCAATTTAATCAATCAATCCAAAAGTAGGATGTAGTCAGTAGGGTTCAAGTGGCTCTTAGGACAAAATAAATTGCATGCTTTGTGAGATTATTAGGATGAAATCAATAATCTCACAAATCATGCAATTTATGGTGTGTTGGATCCTGTCATAAACAGAACTTTCCTTACTCTAATCCCAAAGATCTCGCAACTTGAAAGGCTGAACCAATTCAGACCGATTAGTCTTTGTAATTTTCAGTACAAAATCATTTCCAAGATTTTAGCCAATAGATTAAAGGCACTCCTACCTGCACTCATATCTATCGAGCAAAGTGCTTTTGTTAGTGGCCGGCAAATTCAGGATAACATCCTAGTAGTGCAGGAAGTTCTACATCAACTCAGAATCCGAAAAAGAAAAAGCAAATTTCAGGGGGTCCTCAAACTTGATATGCAAAAGGCATATGATTGTGTCGAGTGGGATTTTCTCCGGGATTATCTAAAACAGATTGGTTTTCATGCAGATTGGATTTACAGGGTTATGCAGTGTGTCACGACTGCTTCTCTTTGTATTAAGTTTAATGGTCAGCCTCTTCAGTCTTTTTGTGGCATCCCAAAATTCAAAGTCAAGGCATAAGGTGTGTTAAAGTCTCTAATTAGGTGATAAAATTTCCATGGCTTATGCTTTAGCCATTAGTCTTTTGATTAGATGAATTATGCATATGATTGTGAGAATTTAAATTTGATAGATTAATAATCTATGCTTGGCCATGTACTTTATAAATTAAATTTCAATAAACAAAATGCCACAAGACTTTGGCCAAGATGAAAATTGGAATTTAAAAATATTTATAGAAGGAATTCAAAAAAAAAAGGGAGGAAAAGGTTAATTTTTAGGATGGGCCTTAAGCCCATTTGGCCTAAGCTTGATGGGCCAAGTTAGTCGGCCCAATTAGGCCCACTAAAGGGGGCTGTCGCCGGCCCAAGAAGAGGAGGCCCAAGCCCAAAAGCCCATCAAGACAAGTGGCAAGAAGTCTTCATGCATTGGCCTAGACTAGGATGCCATGCATTGGTCCATTTAAGTGGCAAGCAATGATTATCAATCATGAGGATTTGGGGGTATAAGAGGGAAGAGAGAGAGAGGAGTGGCCGGATTCCATTCGGCCAAGAGAGAGAGAGATTTTGAGAGAGAGAAAGGGAGATCGTGCGAGAGGGAGAGCGGCCGAGAGAGGAGGAGAAACCGCCGTCCGTCCGCCGTGTTCGCCGCCCTACGCCGTCGTCCGTCCAGTCTAGAGGCAAGTGGGAGTCCTCTAGCTTCTCTTGCATGCTTGTATGTTGGTTGCATGTCGAATTCTTGGGTGTTAGATGAGAAAAACCGAGGCATGGATGAGTTGTGTGTGAATGGTGTGACTGTTCTTGCTCGGATCATGTGAGTCAGAAACTTGTTTGAGCTTGCATGTGTGTTTGGAGTCCGATTTTGGTTTCAATTTCTTCATGGAAGTTGTAGCTAACATCTTATACTATAACATACTAAAATTTCGTGGAAAATGATGGAGATTTGAGGGGTTAAAGTCCTATCTTACGGAGACCCCAGATCTGTGAAGTTTTTACTGACCTCTTGCTGGATTCTTGATTGCATGTTGGTTTTTGTTGAAGATCTGACTTCGATGTCTTCATGAAAGTTGTAGGGGACATATTAAAATACAACATAATCAAATTTGAAGAGAAATGAACAAGTATAGCCTAGTAAATCGACTAGATCTTGGAGACGATAATTCTGGTGATGTATTCCGAGACACCCGAGACTTCAAGGACCTAAATGATGACTATATTCTGGTTATTTGACCTAGATCTCTTCATGAAACTTGTAAAGGATATCTTTTTGTATAACATATCTAAATTTCAGAGAAAACGAAAGAGAATAGATAGGTGAAATCTCAATATTTCGGAGGTGTGTACACTGGACGTTGCGGTAATGGATCCAGAAGCTTCGTGTGACTGTAGAAAATAATCTAGAAAGAACATGACTTGGAAGTCCTCATAAAATTTGTACGAAAATGTCTTGGCTATAACTTGGTAAAATTTCATAATTTTTGGAGGTCATATGGATATTTTAATTGAATTATTTCGGAAACTGTGCATTCTGCTTCTATCCGAATTTACATGCTGTTTTGTGTGAATTGTATCTTCTTGTGTGGAATTCGATTGGGCATGTATCTTTCATGAAATTGCTATCTTATTGACTTGTCTACCACTAGCCTTAATTTCATGATTTTTGAGAATCATATGAATATTTAATCTAAATATTTTCTGAAAGTGGTATTTGCTGGAATTTTGTATGGATTGAATGATGATGTATTGATGCATGCATGACTATGAATTGAGATGTATGTATGAACTCAATGATGAATATGATCTTGATTTGCCATCACATCACATGCCATGATAAATTGAATTATAATGATATGAATTGAGATAAATGAGAAGACCGTTGGGGGTGAGCCGACGATGCCCTGGGAGTGTCGGGATGCCTGGCTAGAAGGGTACGGCCGGTTGCCCGGTGGTCATGAATGGCCGAATACCGGAGGGTCCTCGGGAGACCGAGTGGTATCGAGATGCCCGGAGAGTGGGGGAGCCGGAAGCTCGGCATGGTAATTATGCCGAGGGATACCTCGCGATGCCGGATTGGGTGCGAGATGCCTGGCTTGAAGGGTGCGGCCGGTTGCCCGGTGGCCTTAAATGGCTGGATGCCGGAGGGTCCTCGTGATGCCAGTTGGGGTACGAGATGCCCGGAGAGTGGGGGAGCCAGATGATCTGAATTGTATCTTGGATACATGTGGGACGCAAACATTGGTCTCGGGAATGAGAAATATGGTGGTCCGAGATGAAATTGGGATAAAATCATGATGATGATATATGCATGACATTATGCATGACAATATATGCATGGTAACGATGATAATATGCATCATGATGATGATGATGATATGCATGATGATGATGGTAATGATGATGATATGCATGATAATATGCATGATGATGATGATGATGATGATGATGATATGCATGATGATGATGATGATGATGATGATGATGATGATGATGATGATGATGATGATGATGATGATGATGATGATGATGATGATGATGATGATGATGATGATATGCATGATGATATGCATGATGATGATGATGATGATATGCATGATGATATGCATGATGATGATGGTGATGATGATGATGGTGATATGCATGATGATGATATGCATGACGATGATGATGATATATGATGATATGGCATGATAACATGTGTAATGTGATGATGTCATGATGATGATGACATGTATGATATGATGATGCATGATAGAATGCGCATGACTTCAAGGTAAGTAACGCCTGGAATGCATGTATGATATGCATGATGCATTGAGTTGTTATTGGATTCCTTATCTGCTGAGTGGTTGTATTCACCCCTTTTGGGGACAACATTTCATATTAGAAAGATGCCGCTTCCTACCGTCACGCAAGGTACCTTCTATGGTCTCCCATCGGATGTAGAGGTAGAATGTACGGAGATCGACTGCATCACTATCCCTGGACTGACATATGTGCGAGTGCGTGTGCTAGTCATGTATGATGTGGGCCTGGCTGGGGGCCCAGTCATCCAGGAGTTTTTGTCCGTTTATGTCCGCCAAGACGGAGTGATTAGGGGGATGTTACCGCCACCACCACCCGACGCACCTGGATGGGTGTGATGGTTGTGTGAAGGGTAGAGAGCTGATGTTTCTTTTTGGGGAGTAGCCGTTGCTGTTGGATGGAGGATGTCATGTGATTTTCTTTAGGGGTCGTAGTATCTTTTTGGGATAAGGCCGAGTGTGGCTGAAAATCTTGGCCTTCTTTTGTTGTATCGACCCGCGAAAGATCCATCACGATAATATGTAAATAAAAGTGGCATGGCTTGTCTTTTAATCATAATGTTTAGTGGTGTGTATTTGTATCATGGTTGGTAGGGGGAGAGATGGTGATGTTTTGCTTCCGCTAATGAGCCGCGCTGGGACCGCTTTAAAAAAAAAAATGCCTGTGAATACGACACCTCTTCTAAGGAGAAAGGTAATAAGGAGTAACATTGGCGCTTGTGGCAACCTGCGAAGGGTTCGGGGTGTCACACTTTTCCTATGTCGAGGGGTCTTCGACAAGGTGATCCCCTTTCCCCCTATTTATTTATTCTAGTGGCAAATGCTCTTTCAACTCTCATACATCAAGCGGTCGCTATGGGAAACATTAAAGGTATTCAACTTACCCGGAGTTGTCCTAATCTTTCACACTTATTTTTCGCCGATGATGCCATTTTCTTTATTGAAGGAAAGCTGCTTGAATGCTAAAACCTGTCCAACATTTTAAATCAATACTGTCAAGCATCGGGACAGGCAATCAATCGAAATAAGTCTGGTATATATTTTAGTCGTGGCTGTCCAACACCTCTTCAGGAATATCTGGCCAGCGAACTTCGTGTTCCGGTGATGCATAAGACAGGGAAATATCTTGGCATACCTTCAGATTGGGGTAGGTCCAAAACAGAGATGTTTTCTTGGTTATTAGCTAAGGTGAATTCAAAAATGGATGGCTAGAAAGAAAAACTATTTTCGAAAGGTGGCAAGGAATGTTGATTAAAACTGTAGTTCAAGCAGTGCCTCAATATGCTATGTCTATCTTTAAAATCTCCATTTCTCTTTGCAAAGCTATTGAGCAGAAAATTTCTAAATTCTGGTGGCAAACTCAGAGCGAAAAATTAGGAATGCATTGGAAAAATTGGGAATCACTGAAGAGACACAAAGATGTAGGGGGTCTTGGCTTTCGAGATCTAGTGGCTTTCAATAAGGCATTATTAGCAAAACAAGCTTGGCGTTTGTTTCAAAACCCTGATTCACTATGGAGTCGTATCTTTCAAGGGCTTTATTTCCCTTCAAAAGATTTCTGGCATGCAGAAAGAGGCGCCAGGCCCTCTTGGGGTTGGCAAAGCATTTTACATGGCCGTGATTCTATGGCTAATCATCTACAATGGTCAGTGGGTAATGGCCAAAAAATCCATATTAGAGAGGACAAATGGCTATCTATGGGTATTATTGGGGGACCTGCACTGCGCAATGAACCTATTATGGTTGCTGATTTCATTAAACCTGAACAGCAATCTTGGAATATCTCATTGCTCAAAAACAGTTTAAATGATCAAATTATTACTGAGATCCTCCAAATACAGGTACGCCCACAGTTTACAATTGATTCTTTAATCTGGACAGGAAGACAAAATGGCATTTATACTGTCAAAAGTGGTTATAATTGTCTACGATCAGGCGAATCCAACTTAGATCATAACCGGGCATCTTCTTCTTTCACACTACCCAGGCGTTTTTGGAATACTATCTGGCAGGTGCCGACAAGCCCTAAATTACGAATATTCCTATGGTCTCTGTGCCATAATGCTATTGCCACAAGTGAAAATCTGTATAACCGGCATATTTTATCGGATCCATCTTGCAGCCTATGTCAACATTGCGGAAGTCATCCTATCCTTGAATCAACAAAACATCTTTTCTTTCCCTGTCCGTGGACCAAAGCAATGTGGTCTCATTCACAGATTCACATAAATATACGATAGTTTCAAACAAATAGATTTGATGCCTGCCTTCAACAACTCATGTCTAGGAAGGATTTATTACCTGATTTGGCTATTATAGCAGCTGTTTTGTGGCATATTTGGACGGCCAGGAATGATTACATCTTTCGTCAACGACTCCCCAACCCTGATTCGTGGTCTTCAATGCCATCGCCTACGATTGCTCTTACAAAACCAGTAATTCCAAGCCCCTGCATCAACACAAGCAGCCTGATCAGTCCACCCCTAATCGATGCTCAAATCAGACTCAGCCTTTGCAAGATCTCAGAGCCACTGCCAGATCTGCTTACCACCCCTTTTGTTTGACTCGACGGTCCCCTTCTCATCTGCCCTCTGCATCTTTTGGTTGGCGTCCTCCTGATTTAGGTGTACTGAAAGTTAATATCGACGGCTCCTTTCATCCGGGTTCTTCTCAAGGCTCCGTGGCGGGTGTTTGTCGAGACTCTGCAGGAAGGTTGATCGACGGTTTCTCCCTTACCATCAACGCCGCCTCTGCCCTACAAATGGAAATCCAAGCTTTCACATCTGCGCTCCGGTATCTGCTACAAACGGGACGATCTACAACTCACCTTATCCTCGAATCGGATTGCCTTCAGCTGGTTGACTCGGTTCAAGATCAGAATCGCTTTCCTTGGGACTCTCGTGCTCTGTTCGTGGAAGCCGCAGCTTTGCTTTGTCTTTTCCAAACCCTAGAGGTGTGCCATTGTCGAAGAGAAGAGAATACGGTCATTGATTGGGCCGCTTGAGCCCATGGGCTTCATATCCTCCCTCCCAATTGGCCAGAAACTCCCCCTCCCTTCGTTTTTTCTCTTTTATGTACTGATGCTTTAAATTGTTGTAATCCTCTTGCCAGTTAATACTATTTCTCCGTTCCCGTCCAAAAAAAAAAAAAAATTGGTGCTGCTTGAAGCCCACCATCTATGTCCTACTTTGTTATTGGTCGACTAAATTGGTATCCATTTATGAAATTCTATATAAGAAATTTGAAGACTTCTATGACGATTGTCTTGAAAAATAAATATCAGTCAAGTCGAATAACATTTAATAATTAAAAAAGGAAAATCTCAAAATTTCAGACGTTGGATGTCATAAATGAAAATCAATTCAGCCAATCAATCCAAAAGTAGGATGTAGTCGGTGGATTCAATTGGCTCCCATGACGATATAAAATGCATACTTCAAGAGATTATTCGTATCAAACCATTGCAACTATTTAAATTCATCATGAGCAATGGCATGAAATTATCGAATAATTACAATGCTTTAATACCAACAATCTCACAAAGCAGGCACCTTTTTTTGTTTTTTGTTTTTTTTGGTCATGGGATTCATTTGAACGACACCTCTACATCCTATTTTGGGATTGGTCGACTAAATTGCTTTTTATTGATGACATTCTATGTAAGAAATTTCAGGACTTCTATCGCAACCGTAAAAAATTTAATGAAGAAATACCAATCAAGTTGACATTGAATATCAAAAGAAGGAAAATATTATAATTTAATACAAAAGACGTCATTAATCAAAATCGATTTAGTCGACCAATCAAAAAGTACGATGTGGTCAGTATAACTATGTAGTTAATGTTAATAAAATCAGTTAACCAAAATCCATAGTTCATACTAATAGATCATGAAAGTAAACCAAAATCTACAATAAGTAATTTAAGGGCCTAAAATATAGTCTTTTTTTAAATAAAATCTAAGACAAAAGAAGTAATTACTAATAAAGATTGTAATTAATGTTTACAACAAATGTTCTCTATCTTCAAAAGAAGATCCGATTAACAAAAACAAATCCTTGAAGATCTGACGCAATAATTGCTTGGCCATTGAACTTGCTTGTTGAAGGAAGATCAATAGCTAATGACCATAACAAGGATCAGCCGTGAGTGGCCAAGTGGACCAAGAATGGACTGACGGCCTACTATGCGGATCAAAGAGCAGCTTGAATGTTAGGTATTCATTCCACCTTGGTGCCTTGAAGCGCCTCTGGACCGAGCCTTAAAAATCTTGAGATGACCCCACAATGTATCAGAACCAAGTTAGAACACCCTTGGAAGGAAATAAAGTTAACGGGGACAAGGTAACTATATAATCAAACCATCTTGAATTATGAACTAATTAAGACCATGAAATAATCATTCCACCAAACATTACATTCTTCAAAATCTGCTAACACCAGCATAATTCTTCACAAATAAAGCGGGCCGACCCTCTCAATAGTTACAAGATGGGAACTCTAGCCTCTTACTCTACTTTCTCGAGCAAATGCCTGGGAAGGTGCCTCTCATGGTTTTAGATGATTTGTTGATCTCCATTCTAAATGTTAATTGGAGGCTTCTATTCATCTACTCTTCCCAGCCAACAAGACCTCATATGTGGCATTACCTGCGCTGAAAAATTGCTTATCAGCTAGGAGATCTAGGGATATCCTTTCCTCATGTCGTTATATTGTTCTGAGCCAACCAAACTATTACAGACATAATGCAAGATGGAAGAATTGAGTGAGATGTTGCTCAAAGCACTCAAATGAAAATAATCAACCGCTATAATTCCATGGATTGTTATATTGATTCTTGTCGATCGATTCCGAAACTTGAAAAATTCAGAGAAAATGAGAGCCCGAAGTCAAGCGAAGGGCCATGTACAAGAGAGGGATGGATGAATTGAGCAAAGCACTCAAATGCCAAAAAGTAATCCCAATAATCCCGAGGTTAGTTATATCAATTTGTGGATTGATTTCAAAAGATTTTGGTTGGCTTAGAACAATTTAATGTCATGAGGAAAGGATGTACCTGAATTTCTAAGCTGATGATTTCTCAGTGAAGGTAAGGCCACAAGAGAAAATCTTGCTGGGTTGGAAGATGAGGTGAATAGGAGACTCCAATTAAAATTTTAATCGGAGATCAGCGAACCTCATAAAATCATAAGAGCCATCTTTCCGAGTATTTACTCATGATATGATCAAATGATGATATCTTTCATTTATTAATACACACAATGATTCTCAGGATGTAAAATCACTTATTTATATAGATGTAAGGGTTGAAAGTCTTGCATATTTTTGATAATTCGAGTATGGTAGATTGATTTCCTTTCCTTTACTAAAATTATAAAGAAATCTGCACACTCCTTTATAATTTTGACAATATAATAAATATTTTAGCCCTTAAATGGCACTCGCTACAACAATTTCTGATTTAGATCGGGGGGTTAAAAGTGTTGCATGTTCTTTATAATTCGAGTATGGTTGGTTAATTTCCTTTTTATTACTAAAAATAAAAGGAAATCTGTGTGTTTCTCTGTAGTTTTGACAATATGATAAATATTTTTCCCTTAAATGGCACTAAGGTCATAGATGCAAATATTTGGTTTAGATGTAATGGTTAAAAGTGTTGCCTATTTTTCGAAATCCGAGTATAGTAGGTTGGCTTCCTTTTATTTAATTAAACTAAAACGAAATCCATGTGTTCCTCTATAAATTTGACAATATGATAAATTTCTTGTCCTTAAATGGCACTCGAGTCAACAATGCAAATTTCTAGTTTAGATGTAAAAGTTAAAAATGTTGCATGTTTTTTGTGATTCAAGTATAGTACGTTGATTTCCTATCGTTTACTTAAATTAAAAAGAAATCTACATGCTCTTCTTAATTTTGACAATGTGATAAATATCTTGTCCTTAAATGGCACTCTGGTCGACAATGCAAATTTCTGGTTTAGATGCAATGATTAAAAGTGTTGCACATTTTTGATAATTCAAGTATGGTAGGTTGGTTTCCTTTTATTTACTTAAATTAAAAAGAAATCAGTGAGCTCCTTTGTAATTTTGACAATATGATAAATATCTTGTCCTTAAATGGCATTCCAATCAACAATGCAAATTTCTGGTTTAGATGTAAGGGTTAAAAGTGTTATAAGTTTTTGATAATTTAAGTATGGTAGGTTGGTTTCTTTTTATTTACTTAAATTAAAAAGAAATCCGGGTGCTCCTATGTAAATTTGACAATATGATGAATATCTTGTCCTTAAATGGAAATCTGCTGAACAATGCAAATTTCTAGTTTAGATGTAAGGGTTAAAAGTGTTGCATGTTTTTGATAATTTGAGTATGGTAGGTTGGTTTCATTAGCTTAAATAAAAAAGAAATCAATGTGCTCCTCTATAATTTTGACAATTCAAAAAAAATCTTGTCCTTAAGTGATACACACGTCAACAATACAAATTTCTGGTATAGATTTAAGGGTCAAAAGTAATGCATTTTTTTGATAATTCGAAAATGATAATTTGGTTTACATATATTTACTTAATTTAAAAAGACACCTGTGTGCTCTATAATTTTGACAATATGATAAATATCTTGTCCTTAAACAGCATCCAGGTTAACAATGCAATTTTCTGGTTTAAATGTAAGGATTGTAAGGGTTGCATGTTTTTAAATTCAAGCATGGTAGGTTGATTTCCTTTTAATTACTTAAATATGAAAGAAATCTGTGTGCTTTTCTATAATTTTGATAATATGATGATTATCTTGTCCTTTAGTAGCATTCCGGTAAAGGATGCAAATTTGTGATTTAGATGTAAGGGTTAAAAGTTTTGCATTATTTTAATAATTCAAGTATGGTAGGTGGTTTCCTCTTATTAACTTAGATTGAAAAGAAATCTATGTGCTTCTCTAAAATTTAACAATATTATAAGTATCTTGTCAATGACACGAGTCAACAATGCAAATTTCTAGGTTAGATGTAAGGGTTAAAAGTGTTGCATTTCTTTTCTAATTCGAATATGGCAGGTTGGTTTCCTTCTATTTACTTAAATTAAAAGGAATTTGTGTGCTTGATAAATTTGACAATATGATAAATATCTTGTCCTTAAATGGCACTCGGGTCAACAATGTAAAAATCTGATTTAGATGTAAGGGTAAAAAGTATTGCATGTTTTTGATAATTCAAGTATGGTAGGTTGGTTTCCTTTTAATTACCTAATTTAAAAAGAAATGCCCCTCTATAATTTGAACAATGTGATAAAATATTTTATCTTGAAATGGCACACGGGTCTACAATGCAAATTTGTGGTTTTGATGTAAGGATTATAAGTGTTGCATTTCTTTTATAATTCGGGTATAGTAGGTTGGTTTCCTTTTATTTACTTACATTAATAGAAATCTACATGCATTTCTATAATTTTGATAGTATGATAAATATCGTGTCTTTAAATGGCACTCAGGTCAATGATGCAAATTTTTAGTTTAGATGTGAGGGTTAAAAATGTTGCATGTTTCTGGATTCGACTATGGTAGGTTAATTTCCTTTAAATTACTTAAATTAAGAAGAAATTGATGTGCTTCTCTATAATTTTGATAATATGATAAATGTCTCTTTAAATGACAGTCGGGTCAACAATGCAAATTTTTTGTTTTATATGTAAGCGTTAAAAGTGTTGCATGTTTTTGATAATTCGAGTTCGGTAGATTAGTTTCATTTTAATTACTTAAATTAAAAAGACATCTGGGTGCTTCCCGGAAAATATTAAATAATTAAATAAATTACAAAATAAATTACAAAATTAATTAAATAAATGCAAATTAAATCAATAAATACATACTTAGGCCTAAAAGACTAATTTAACCACCTAAATGGGCCTAGAAAAATAATGCACCTATCTACAAAAATCAAGCAACCTAATTAACTCTTAACTAGTCTAATCTAACAACCTAATTGGCCTAATTAAGCAACTAAATAACTAATTAATCTAAACTAACCACCTAAACCATACTTAAGCTAATCTAATTACCCCTAAGCATAATTAACCTCATAAACAAGGTTTAGCAAGTAAACTCATCGGATTAGCGAACTGGTGAGTTCACGATGACGGTAATGCGATGACGAGCGACACTTGAGTCAACGGTGACGCCAAGGGAGGTCCGAAAGGGGCCTAAAATGGGCCACGAAGTTTCAACCCTTGCTGGAACTTTTGCTTTTGTCCAAGGCTAAATCGAAGGGGACCAAGGGTAGAACAATGGCTGGTTGAGGCAGGCGAGAGGCGGATGGCAATGGCGGACTAGGTGGAGGCGACTACGGCTTGGACGGGCGGCCTGGCGAGCTCGGGGACCTACAACGGTGAACAAGGCAGATGGAGGGCTAGCAAGTAGATGCGGGACTGCGGGGACGTGCTGGGCTCGTTAGCGGCAGCGACTAGAGACGGCTCGGCGGGCGTGCACGAGCGGCTAGGGGTGGTTGACGATGGCTAGGTGATCTCCTCTGGTTCTTTACTGGTTTTTCTTCCTCAAGACAGTAACAATGGAGAAAGCAAAGGTAAGGAAGAAGAAGAAGAAGGCTCAGCTGATGGGGGGGGCCCAAATGGCCACAAAAGTCTTCCAAAAAGATCTAAATTACTCAAGTGGCTGCCGCACCTTGCTCAGCCATATCCACAGCCCAAATTCCTCCCTCAAGCTTCCCCTAGAAGCCACCCAAGGCAGTCCAAATGTTGCACCCCTCCATAGCTACGAATTTGAACAATTCCCTTTCAAATTTCAATCCAATTTCTCTTCAATTGGACTCAATTGGTGCCCAAAAATTCCAGCCAATGTATCCACATCAAATCCATGATTTTCCTCACAAATGAATCCAACTTGACGGCCAAAAGTGCACTAAAAAACGGTCCTCTAAATTTCTCGGTCCAAAATGCCCAAACTTGAATTTTCGACAAAATTTTGGACTCGCGGAAAAATCTTCGGAGGATGAGTCGACATTCCCAAAATAAATCGTGATATGATAGAACTTTCAATTTCTGAAATTGGGTTCAATTTTGCAGTTAATTTCAACCGGGTGCAATTTTAGCGTGACCTAACCTACTAGGTAACTTTTAGGAATTTTTAGCGCAATTAACCCATGGTCGATTATTTTCGATCCACATTGTACATCTTTGACTCATTGGTGACTCTCAGTTGTCGTGAAAATCTCAAGGTTTCAAATACGGGCACAGGGTTCAAAAATGATAGAAAAATCAGTTTAGTGTTGTTCGACAAGAATTTTGCAAGCAAGTGGAATCACCCACACTCTAATCACATGCCTCTATCGAAACGACCTATCTCCGGTCTCTAAACAATTTTGATAGTACCGTATTGATCCTTGCAGATTCGCACGGTCGAGCAGTCGATTTTTGGTTGAATTCTCAAGTCTATTGAGTTTAGATTCTTTAACGGCTTCACCCGATAGATTAGTTATCTCGTGAGTGATTAGCTCATAGAAAAGAACTATAGGCACATCGATAGAAGAACCCATTTCATTTTATTGAAAATAGACTCGAAAATCAAGCTGTCACAATTCTTCACCTTTTATAAAAATTTCATCCTCGAAATTTAACCTATTACAAATTTTAAACAAAAATGTGGGGGTATTGTCATCTCATCGAGTCTTCACTTTCCTAGGTTGCTCCTTTTGTCCCGTAGTGTTGCTAGACCACTTTGACTAACAGGATCGTTTTGGTGCACAGAATCTGTTCCTTCCGATCTACAATTTGAATCGGTCTCTCCATGTACGACACCTTGTCATCTACATCTAATTCTTCAAAATTCAGCATGTGGGTCGGGTCGGGCTCATACTTTTTCAACATCGACACGTGGAAGATGTCGTGCACTTGCGCTAGTCTTGGTGGTAGCGCAAGACGATATGCTAAGGTCCCTATTCTTTCTAGAATCTCAAATGAACTAATGTATCTTGGGTTTAGCTTCCCTTTCTTGCTGAAGTGCGAAGTATCCCTCATTGGTGACACTTTCAGAAAGACGTGTTCACCAACTTGGGATTCTAATGGTCTTTGACGCTTATCTACATAACTTTTTTGGTGACTCTGGGCGGTCTTTAATCTGTCTCTGATAACGGCAACTTTGGGTCTATGATCTTTCGCTCTTAGACCTCATCCCAACAAACTGGCGTTTTACATGCTCTGCCATACAACGCCTCAAATGGTGCCATCTGAATACTCTGCTAGTAGCTGTTGTTGTAGGCAAACTCGACAAGATGAAGCTGTTCCTCCTAGCTTCCTTTAAAGTCTAGCACATAAGCTTGCAGCATGTCCTTGAAGGTTTGAATCGTCCTCTCAGACTGGCCATCTGTCTGAGGATGATAAGCCATACTATACTGCAGCTTTGTTCCCAAAACAGTCTATAAACTTTTCCAGAAGGCTACAGTAAACTTCGGGTCTCTATCAGATGTAATCGTCTTCGGCGCTTCATGCAGACGAACTATCTGACACACGTACAACTCTACATACCTATCCAAGGCGTAATCCTTTCGTACGGCAATAAAGTGAGTAGACTTCATCAATTTGTCAACCACGACCCAAATGGTATCATTACCTCTTTGACTCTTTGGTAAGCCTATCACAAAGTCCATTATGATGTGTTCCCATTTTCACTTGGGGACCTCAAGAGGTTGCAAAAGTTCTCCCGGCTTATAGTGTTGTGCCTTCACCTGTTGATACGTTAGACACTTGGCGACATGCTTGGTGATATTCGCTTTCATACTGGTTCACCAAAAGTGTTGACGTAGATTCTGATACATCTTTGTACTGCCTGGATGAATGTTGTAACTGTTACGATGAGATTTTGATAAGATCTCCTCCTTAAGCTCTGCATCATCAGGTACAAACAATCGTTCTTGAAACTTTAGTGTTCTGTTATCAGAAACCTGAAAGTTAGCCTTTCTCTTGTCGACATCTTCTTGCACAATCTTTTGGATCTCTAGGTCTGTCAACTGCAACGTTCTGATCCTGATCTGTACTTCCGGTTCAATTTTGAGGGCGGCCATAAGATTTGAAAGGTGGCTTACCACAAATTTGAAAATCGAATCTCGAGCTCTATCAAGTAAGATCCACTCCTTAATCATCATCTGTGCAATCAAAGATTTTTGACTCAACACATCTGTGATCTTATTATTAGCCTTTCTAGGGTGATACAAAATATCACAATCATAATCCTTAAGGAGTTCCATCCAGCGACGTTGTCTCATATTCAGTTCCTTTTGAGAGAATAAATACTTAAGATTTTGATGGTCAGTAAGGGCGCGTTTGGTTGCGTTTCTGTTTAAAAATTGTTCCAGGAAACAGAAATAGAAAAAAGTGTTTCTGTTCCTGGGAACAATTTCTGAACAAAAAAACGCGTTTGGTAACTGTATAAAATTTCTGTTTCTGGAATAGAAAAAGAACAGAAACACGTTTGGTAACTGTAAAAAAATTCTGTTTCTGGAACAGAATAAGAACAGAAACACGTTTGGTTATGTACAAAATTTCTGTTCCAAATTTTGTCCAATAGTTTTTTTTTTTTTAATAAAATGTGAACTTGGTATTGAATTATAATTCTCATGAAATGCTTATCAATTTAATTTTGTTTATATTAAGTGATAACAAACATTCTAAACTTGATCATATTTGCTTAGTCGGAATAAATATTTTAAGTTCGTACCAAAATTTTTCCCATTTTTTTTTTTTTTTTTTTAAAAATAAAGTGTAAACTTGACTTTGAATTCTCATTATCATAAAATGTTCATCAATTTAATTTTGTTCATGGTGAGTAAAGTCAAACATTCTGAACATAGTTATAAGTGCATACTCTAAAGAAAATTTTATAAATAAACTTTGTTCCAAATTGTTCTCACGTGCCTTTTTTTTTTCAATAAAGTGTAAACTTGGTATTGCATTATCACTCTAATGAAATGCTCATCAATTTAATTTTGTTCATGGTTGGTGAAGACAAACATTTTGAACATGATCATGTGCATACTTGGAACAAAATTTCATAAGTAAAAATCCCACCATAAGAGCTACCTAAAAGAAGAATACTTCATAGATCTCTACGTAGACCCTTTCATACATAACATCATAATAATGAAGTAATATAGTTCATTGTTCAACTTCATCACATTGGATTTGATAAGTGAATACTTAAAAACAAAATTACAAAAGTCCGAAACACAAAGTTATGAAATTTCAGGCATATTATGATCTCTCGCCATTTTATTTGCAATCCTTGTCCTAAGCATGTTTATTCCAGGTGCATCATGCAATGTATCATCTGCAACCTCCAATTCTGTAGGTCCGCATGGATATTCCGGATCTCCATATATGGAAAAGTTTCTATCCATCGCATCTTGATCACGAATGTAATTGTGGAGAGCACAACAAGCAATTACAACAAGTGCTTGCTTCCGAATTGTAAATGGAGACATTTGTCTCAAAATGGTGAATCGATTCTTTAATGCCCCAAATGACCTCTCAATTACATTTCTCAATGAAGAGTGCTTTTTGTTGAACAATTCTCTTGCTGTCCTTGGTTGTCCCCCATTCCCTCTATACTCGCTTAGATGATACCGATCGCCTTTAAATGGAGTTAAAAATCCTGGAAGTGCTGCATAACCTGAATCTACCACGTAATATCTCCCTGTAACATGCTTATCAATTTAATTTTGTTGTGATATTGAACCATAATATATAATCATAAAATTGTCTTCATAAACAAAGTAAATACCAGGTGGTGGTCGGGGAAATTGCAGTTGGGGATTTTCGAGTGCTGCTGAAAGCACTCGACAATCGTTGGCAGATCCTTCCCATCCAGCATACACAAAAGTAAATTTCATATCAAAAGAGCAAATACACAGCACATTCTGGGTTGTTCTCCTACTCCTACCTCTAAATGGAATCTGCTGAGACACAGGAACGGTAGCATCTATATGGGTGCCATCGATAGCACCTACGCAGCCCTGTTAATATATTAACAATCAATATCATATAAGATTATCAACTACATGTATTTGACGGTATAAATTTAATATAAAAATCATACCTTGAAATAGCGTTTATGACTAGGATCAATAAGAATTTCTTGTGGAATGACGTCAAAGGACGGTGGTTTGATTATCTCCTTTGAAAATTTGATCATTGCTTTCAACACTCTATTGAAATACTTGCCGATCGTTTCTCCGAATGTTGGAATCTCTCACATAAATCTCTATTTGAGTTATTGTGAGTAACCACACTTAAAAATATCCCAACTTGTTCATCTATTTGAACAAATCGACTATCTTTCAACCAACCCCTTACCCTCATTAAGTCGCATAAATTCAGAAAAACATGTCTCTCCATCCTAAATGCTTCATATATCCTATCTGAATGTCCATGAACAATCTCCCTTATCCATTCTCCTCCTGATAATTGACTGTCCCTAATAGGTTCTCTCGTATGGAGGGATGTCTCCATCGCAGCTAAGCAAAGCCACGCTACCAATATGTTAATGTCATCACCCGAGAATTGTTCAACTGGTTGTACTTGCTCATTAGACACACTATTTGATCCCCCTTCCATAGTACCTATACAATCACAAAAATGACCAAAACATCAATATAGATTTTGAAAACACATCCTAAGAATAATTAATAACACAAGTGATAAAATCTCAATAAGATATTACAAGAGTCTCAACACTAATCATATTTGAATAAACTAAAGATTAATAGATAATATACGTCATACAGTCTAATGAAACTCCATGCAATTCATAATATCTTTCCAAATATCTACTAAAGAAATTGAAGAAGACCAATCCTCCTTGCAGGTATGCATGTAATGAAAGCCTCCCTCCATTCACGATTGACGCATGCTCGTTCCCTTTGCTTTATTGTAAACATCTTGCTCTAGCTCGGGCATATTGTTTAGAATCTGGACCGCAGATAGATACGGAGAAAGGGTCAACAGGTGGTTGTGAAGTCCCTGAGCTCGCAGAGCCATCACCAGATGGACTTGGTGACTTAACTTTTAGAAAATCTTGTATGGCTCTACAAGTTTCATCAAAACTGGATTGGTTGCTCTTTCTTCTCCGCTTACTATTTGGAGTTCTATTCAATTTGTGCTTCCCATGAGCTGAAGTTCCAATATCGTCTGTTGTAAAAAGTCTGTCATCACTATGGTATCCAATGAAATCATTTGCATTGCTACCATCATAGTCACTACCTCCACCCGCATTGACACCATCTCGCACCACCACCACTATTGTCACCCCGTACATTGTCATCACCATTGTCATCATCATCCGATAGATTGTCTTCTTGAGCACATCCTACGGCATAATTCCCAGTAGCATATGTACCACCAAAAATAATACAAAGCTCAGGATACTGAGGAAGTCCATTCTTCCTGAATCTTGCCCACTCGACATTATCCTACAATTTTTACAATAATGACATTTCAGCAATATAATCATACATTTCATAATTGACATACGTAATGATATCAAAATGACCACAAAGTTAAGAAATACCTTGATATGAGATTCCCATACACTTGGATCGTCGACAAGTCACTCTTTTGTTGACATTATCCCAACCAAATCCGGATCGAGAAATGAGTTTGTGAAAACCGCCATACTTGTTGTTTCGGTTTGTTTACCTTGTTCCTCGGCCTGAACCATGGTAAATTGGAATCTGTCTCGTCTACCGAGTTCGACTGTACATTCCTCCACCCGACTTTGTTGAAAGTGGAAGAGGTGCGGTTTCCCTTTTTGACCTCATCCACCAATAAACCAATAAGTATATTGGTTACGAGACTCCGTCCACTTTGCATTGAATGAGTGTCTCTCGGATGCCATTGAATCTTCGACCGGTTGAGCATCACATGAGTTATGAATTAAATCATTAACATAATACCGTAAGAACTACACGCCATATACAAAATTAGCATGGTAACCTATATGGATCCGTATACCCCATCCTATTTTGTGAATGGTCCAACTAAATTATAAGATCTCTAAGATTAAGAAAATGAAAAAAAAAAAAAGCCGAGAGGCCAACCTTAGCGTGCGGATGATTGTTGTCTTCTTCAGCAAATTGCGATTTATGTGGCAGGGACTGACAAATTCCGAACAGAGCAAGGGAAAAAGAATATGTCTTCGTGGATTGGCACCGGCAAGGTGGAACTTTGGATGGATCCACCGAAGTTCTCAAAGCATCAGCGTTCACCTGAGAATGAATCAACCAATTGAGGATGTACCTTAAGTAAAGAAAAATTCAAGACAATAAGCAATAAGGCAACAATGAAACAGCACCCTCCATTCTCTGCAAATCCATAACTTAAAGAGAAAAAATCGAAGCATTATAGTCATAAGATATCAACGATCTTGCATAATGTATAATCCCCAACATTCCTACAAAAAAAAGTCGAATAACGTTGTTCTTATAGATTCACAAAGAATGTACTAAATGAACAAGTCGACAACGTTGTTCTTCTCACGTGCCTTTTTTTTTTTTTTTTTTTTCTGTTCTTTTCTTTTCTTTCACTTTTATTTTTCTCCTCCCCTTTAGTCTACCCCTCTACACGTTCTCTTCTTCGGGCGTCATCTTCTTCCTTTTGTCTTTCTCACTTTTAACACCCATTTTTTCCTTTTTCTTCCTCGACTTCCGATTGGATCAAAATGTGGCCTGAGTCGCAAGAGTTCATAGAGACACACAGAAAATACTAATATTAGACCAAATCCAAGCAATACGGGACAAAACGCAAATTGAGAACAACAGGAGATATTTGCCATAGAACAACGGGATCGCGGGACAACGGGAGCGTGGGACAAAGATCAACGAACAAAGAACTCGTGATGGTGTCGAGGAACGCCATGCAAAGGCCGATCTAACAACACCCATCAATACATCATATTCACGTATACGTTGGAATATTCCTCCTTGTTCTTAGTGAACCGCTAGTTTTGCCAGATTGGGAAAAATTATAAGTGCTTAAGTGCTCGGGGGGAGAAACCGAAAGATCCAACCTTTGCCCGCCCAACCACCCTTCAACACGGCCGCTGCAAACCCCACACACCGACTCACAATCAAACCGAACTCGCTCGCCGGCTCGTTACCTCTCGTTGAAACCAGGCCATCTATTCTTTTTCAAGCGAAACACGGGAAAATGATGAATTTGGGACTCGATTCCGAACGACCCGAAGCAAAACCACAAGAAATTCAAGAATTCATCAAAGAGGGAGGATCAAATTCGAGCCGAGCCCGAGCAGCAGCCGACGCTCGCGCCCTGCTCGCTTGAGCCGAGAGCGAGGAGAGCGGCGACTCCTCGCCGCTCCGCTCGCTCGAGCCGAGCCCGAGCCGAGCCCGAGCAGCAGGCGACGCTCGTCGCTCGCTCGCTCGAGCCGAGCCCGAGCCGAGCCCTAGCAGCGGCGACGCTCGCGCTCCGCTCGCTCGAGCCGAGCCGAGCCCGAGCCCGAGCCCGAGCGGCGACGCTCGGCGCGCCGCTCGCTCGAGCCGAGCCCGAGCCGAGCCCGAGCAAGCGAGCCGACGCTCGCTCGCTCGCTCGAGCCGAGCCGAGCAGCTAGCGCGACGCTCGCTGCTCGCTCGCTCGAGCCGAGCCCGAGCAGCAGCGACGCTCGCTGCTCGCTCGCTCGCCCGGATCTCGAGCGAGCGGGCGACGGCCGTCGCCGCAGATCTGGGAGCAACGCTCGCCCGGATCTGCGGGACTCGTTCGAGCAAGCGGCTCGCAGATCTGGGCAAGCGCAGGCTCGAGCGAGCCCTAACACTCGAGCTCTCGCCGAAGTGAAGACAATCAGTGAAGGAGGAGCAGTGACGACGTTTACCTGGTGAAGGAGCAGGAGGAGGCCGCTGTCGGCGCCGGAGAAGACGATGGAAATCTCTGCTCGCAGGAGGAGGCGCTCGTCGCAGGAAGAGACGCTCGTTGCAGGAGACGCTCGCTCGTCGCAGGTCGCCGGAGGAGAAGCTCGTTGCAGGTCGCCGGAGGAGAAGCTCGTTGCTCGTCGGTTGTCACAGGTCGCAGGAGGAAGCTCGTCGCGGGGGGAGAGGAGGCGCTGTTCGGGCACGATCGAAGAAATAAAAGAGGAACACAATTTTGTTCCTTTTTTGTTTCTGATTTGTGTTTCAGAAACAAGAAACACAAAATTTGTGTTTCTTGTTTTTGTTTCTTTTTTGTTCCAGGAACAAAAGAACAAAAAGAAACGCGTCCAAACGCGTTTTTTGTTCCTTTTTTGTTCCCGAAAACAAAAAAACAGAAAAATTGTTTAAAAACAAAAAAAAGAAATACAACCAAACGCAGCCTAAAATTCTAAAGCATTTCTCCACACAAATAATGTCTCCAAATCTTCAAAGCGAAGATAATCGCTGTGAGTTCTAAGTCATACGTTGGGTAATTCAGCTCATGAGGTCTCAACTGACGGGACGCGTATGCAACAACCTTGCCATGTTGCATTAACACGCAACCTAGTCCTTTAAACGACACATCATTGTAGATCTCGTATCCTTTGGGATCGGACGAAATTGTTAGTACTGGTGCAGTAGTAAGCTTCTGTTTAGGCTCTTGGAAACTATGCTCGCACTTATCCGTCCACATGAATTTCTCTTCTTTCTTTAGTAGTCGAGTCAAAGGCGAGGCTAAAGCTGAAAACTCTTCCACAAACCTTCTGTAATAACTTGCAAAACCCAAGAAGCTTTTGATCTTTGTCATTGTCATCGGTTTTGGTCAGTTGATCACTACTTCAATCTTGGTTGGGTCCACGGAGATTCCTGCACTTGAAATCACGTGACTTGGGAAAGCTACACGAGTTAACCAAAACTCGCACTTGCTGAACTTAGTGTACAGTTCATGATTCTACAGAGTCTGAAGCACTATCCTTAAGTGCCTTTCGTGCTCCTCAGGACTTCTCGAGTACACCAGGATATTGTCAATGAAAACGATCACAAATTGATCCAAATACTCCTCGAATACCCGGTTCATTAGATCCATGAAAGCAGTTGGGGCGTTTGTTAACCCAAACGGCATTATAATGAACTCATAATGGCCGTATTGCGTACGAAATGCCATTTTCGGTATATCTTCATTTTTGGTGCTCAGCTGATGATACCCTATCCTTAGGTCGATCTTGGAAAAGATCGACGCTCCTTGCAATTGGTCAAACAAGTCATTGATCCTCAGTAACGGGTACTTGTTCTTGATCGTCACCTGATTGAGTTGACGATAGTCAATGCACAGGCATAGCGAACCATCTTTCTTCTTCACAAACAGAATTGGTGCTCCCTGCGGTGATGCACTGGGACATATGAATCCCTTATCCAACAACTCCTGTATCTGCACCTTCAATTCTTTTAGCTCTAACAACGCCATGCGGGAAATGAGCCTTAGAGATTGGCTCCGTCCCGGGGGCCAACTCAATCACAAACTCTATCTGCCTTTCTGGCGGCAAACCAGGCAATTTCTTTGGAAACACGTTTGGAAAATCTTGAACCACTGCGATATCCTCGATCTTCAACTCCTCAACTATCGTATCCATGACAATCGCCAAGTAACCTTGATAACCTGCGTCTAACAATCGGGCTGCCTCAAGTGACGAGATTAAGGTAATTAAGGGTCCTCCTCGACTCCCAACAAACTCGAAACTTTCACCCGCTAATGGGTTAAACTGAATCACTTTACAATAGCAGTCCATCTTAGCTCTTTGCTTGGTGAGCTAGTCTATGCCAATTATCACAGTCCATCATACATGGCTAGAACTATCAAATCTATCTTCCCCTCTTGCTCATCAATCACTAACTTACAACTAGGATAGCCTACTGTAGCTAACACCTTATCTTTTAACGTTGTAGATATATTAACCACTGACTCCAATAACTTAGGACTCAACCCTACCAGCTTAACAAATTACTCAGCTATAAATGAATGAGTAGTGTCAGGGTCAAATAAAGCATAAGTAGCATTGTCGTTTAGTGAAATAGTACCTATGACTATGTCAAGTGAGTCCTTTGCCTCTTGCCTGGTGATAGTGTACGTGACATTATGAAATTCGACCTCGTTTCGATAAAATGAAATGTGCATATCGTCGGCGTGCCTATGGTCCTTTTTCTCTGAGCTGATTACTCACGAGTTAACTAACCTATTGGGTGAAGCCGTTAAGGGATATATCTGCGGTAAAATCCCTAAAAGCTACCTAATTGGTTGGATTGGACTAAATCACGTCCGGTCGATTTTAATCATGGAATTTGATTTGGTTTCGGGAATCGAATATCCGAGCGTGTCACAATTCAATTTTAGGACCGTCTCATCGTCCGTCAAATTATTGACAAGCTCGAAATTTCAAGAAAGAAATTATCGGAAGAAAAATCGAAGACCGGAAGAAATTAGAAAGGGAAATGGAAAGAGAAAATAAAATTTAGAATAGTATTATTCTTTTTCTTTTTCTCTCTCTCTCCCTTTTCTCTCTTTTTTTCTCTCTCTTCTCTCTCCTCTCCCCTCCCCCTCGTGCGAAAACCCTCCCCACCGACCGCCCCTTGCTGTCTACCACTTTGCTTTCTTTTATTTTATTCTTTTTTTTTTGACCAGTCAAATCTCTCTCTCATCTCTCATCCCTCTCTCTCTCTCGTCACTCTTTCTTCTTCCTTCTTCTTCGTGCAAATGAACGGAACCAGAAGCTGAAGAAGATCGGAAGCAGCAGCAGCCACTGTCGCCGCTTGTCCCGCCGCCGCATCGCACACCCGTGCACGCTGCACGTCCACCGTTCGCCGCCCGTGCGCCACCTGCGCTTGCCATCCTTACTGCACGATCCAGCCTCTGTTTGGCCTCTGTTCAGCCACCGAGAGTGACTGAGCAGGCTGCCAAAGCCGTCGTCTGGCCTCACCGGAGCTTCGCCCGCTCTCCTGACCTCTTGCCGCCCCTAACCCTCTCTCTTTCTCTCTGTTTTGCAGCTGAACCAGCAAACCCACGAGTGGGTTTCCAGCCGGTTCGTGGTTGGTTTTGGGCCGTTTCCGGGCCCCGAACCCGAGCCGTGCTTTGGGAAGAATTGTTCCTCGCGTCACCCCCGTCGGATTGATCCGATTTGCGCGCGATTTGGTGAGTAATCTCACTAATCCCGGATTAGTTGGCTAATTATCCTTAAGGTTGGTTTAGTTTCAATTAATTATGTTTAGGTTGTTAGATTAGAATAAATTAGCAATTATTAGTCAATTGTGATGCGATTTAGATAAATTGATTGCGCAATTAGCAAGTAGACGTGGTCTACTAATTATTGGAAGTGCCTCGGGATTTTTCCCAACCCTTAGTGGGCTCCAATAAGGCTTTTCGGGCATAAGTGGAATTTTTTTAATATTTAAATATTAATTTTCGGAATTAATTTAAATAATTATTTATTTTCCTAAAATTCAACTGGGATGGCCCGAGACCGGAATATTATGCTGATGACCGTGGTGGAGTCCGTTGATTTAACCGGGCTTTATTTTGAGCTAAATCGGATTTTTAATATTAATTATTTAATTTTCGAAATTAATTAATTAATTATTTATATTCTGAAAATTCAATTGAGATGGTAAATGACCAAAATATTATGCTGATGACCGTGGTGAAGTCCGTTTATTTAATGGGGCTTTATTTTGTGTTAAATTGAATTTTTAATAATTATTAATTAATGATTTTTCGGAAATTAAGATTGAGATGGCCGACGACCGAAATCTCGTGCTGATTGTCGTTGCGCAATTCATTTATTTATTTGAGCTCTACGTTGTATGGAATTAAATAAATTGTGATGTTTTAGGGATTTACCCTAAGTTGATTTGGAATTGATTGAGATTGAATGATTGATTGGTAGATGGCCGAGTATGTTTGTTTAGCATTTATATTGCTTTGATGAGTTGTAAAGTGGATGGAATCATGAGAGTGGACTGGAAATACTCTGGGTTATAACTGATCAGACACGGTGTATGGACTTACGTGGTTCGGTGATTAGGACATTACTGGCGAAAACGGCACCTTAAAGAATGCACGTATCGGTCTAGTACATACATTATTGTGGACCTACGTGGTTCGGTGATTGGGATATCACTGGCGAAAACGGCGCCTTAAAGAACGCACGTATCAGTCTAGTACTCATATTATTATAGGCATGTATGGTTCGGTGATTAAGGACATCACTGGCGAAAACGACGCCTTAAAGAACGCATACACTTGTCTATTAAATACATTGTTATAGGCATGTATGGTTCGGTGATTAAGGACATCACTGGCGAAAACGGCACCTTAAAGAATGCATACACTTGTCTATTAAATACATTGTTATAGGCATGTGTGGTTCGGTGATTTGGGATATCATTGGCGAAAACGGTGTCTTAAAGAACGCACACAATTGTCTATTGAGTACATGGTTGTAGGCATGTGTGGTCGGTGATTCGGGATATCACTGGTGAAAACGGCGCCTTAAAGAACGCACACAATTGTCTATTGAGTACATGGTTATAGGCATGCGTGGTTCGATGACTAAGGATGTCACTGGCGAAAACGGCGCCTTAAAGAACACACGCAATTGTCTAGTGGATAAGTCACATTGGTGAACTTGACGCCTGAGAGCATGGACCTAAAATGGTCCATCTGACATGTAATCGACTAGGTCGATTGATTATTACTTTGATTTGATATTATGAATTGATTGACTGAATGGAAATGACCGTGAGTGGTCTTGCTGGCATATAATCGACTAGGTCGATTTGATCGATGCTTCGATCGGTGATATGATTGCTTGGGTACCTATTATGAATTGTATTGACTTGCAGGTGGGATCTGAGGCCAAGGTAAGTCCTCTGCCTTGTGTGTGTTTAGGCAGCCTGTAGTATAATAGTTTACTAATCGGGCCTTAGTGGGGTAGAACTCGCTGAGACGTAGTCTCATCCCAGTTTGGGGAAAACATTTCAAGACCCTGCTGAGGAGCTGAGGAGGAGGAGTCTGAGAAGGATTTTTGGAAGAAGAAGATAATCCCGAGAGGGGCCTTGAGTACGGCCCAAATGGACTGAAATTTTGCCTTCTTTTTAAATCTCCATTTGATGTGAATAGAGACAGAGTAAAATGTTGTGAAGTGCTCTGGTTTGTGTTTTATATAAAAGTTTGGTTATAAATTTCAATATGAAAAATATGGCTCTGCTTTTCTATTCCATCGTTTTGTTGTCTGGGGATTTTAACTGCTTCCGCATGTGCTTAATAAATGAAAGGGTCGGTAATACATAGTCATGGGATATCGCATTATAAAATCGACCAAGAGAGAAGGATGTATGCGTGCCCGAGGATCGGGGCGTGACAGTGTACACTCTTCCTTGAGCTAGAGGCCGGTTCAAACTACCCTGCGGTGCATTTGGGGGCATGTATCCTCGGTTTTGACCGATTGATGGCAATGGCGGTAACTGTTGTGGTCCCACCGACATTTTGGGAGAGCTTCTAGCCAAGTGACCCTGTTGGCCACACTCATAGCAAGCACCCGTCCTAAAATGGCATGGGGCCAATCTGTGTCGCCTTCCGTAGAAGCGATACACATCGTTAAAGTTTGGCACAGACTTTCTTACCCCACCCTTTTGGTTGGGCGGAACGGGGTACCTTCCCCCTGTCATGGGCTTCTTCCCAAACCTGTTTCCATCTTTGTTTGAACTGAACCTCGACCTAGATGCAGTAGTTTGCTCACTTAGATTCCTCTCGATCAACTGGGCCCACTCATACAAGTCGTCTTAATCCTTCAAATTGAGCGGTACCAATTGGTTCTTCAGCTCCGGTCGGAGGCCATTCCTCAACCTCCTGGCTCTATCCTGTAGATCTTCCACTAATCCTGGGGCATACTATGACAACTCAGCAAATTTGGCCTCATACTGGTCCACTGTCATGATCCCTTGACGGAGGCACTGGAAATCCTCCATCTTCTGCTCGTTGACACTATTAGAGAAATATTTGCCATTGAAAGCTCTAAGAAAGGCGTTCCACTCCAGAACAACACCTTCAAGAACTATTCTGCCTTTGGTGGCCCTCCACTAGGTACTTGCATTTTCTTGCAACTGGTATATTGCAACGACAATTTTCTCCTCCTCAATGCACCTCAGCAGTGCAAAAGCCTTCTCTAAGTCTTGGACCTAGAGTGTTGCAGCCTCGGGGTCTCCTGCACTAGTGAACCTTGGCGGGTTCAACTTTAGAAACTGTTCGACGAGTTTATGCATCGGCCTCTCAGCAACTACGTTCCTAGGTGGAACTTCAGCAGGTGCGGCAATGGCTACGGTCGAGGCGGTGGCATTAGTTGCAGCATTGGCGGCAGCAGTGGCGGCTGCGGTAACGATAGCTATAGTAGTGGCGGTGGCAGCTTGATTTTGGGTATGCTGCCTTACTACATTCCCAAGCTTCTCTAGCGCTTGTATGCCCCCCTCGATTCTAGGATTGCCAGGGGCTGCTACCCCAGCACTGACTGGTGGTAGTGCTATTCCAGTTGCATTGGCCTAAGCCTGCGCTCTACCACGATTACCTCGGGTACTGACCCTCATTGGCATCCTACCCTGAGTTACACGTCCTAAGGTCCTCTTCTTAGGAGTCCTCTGCTCTTGGTCACTCATGATGCAAATTCTTTACAAAAACTTGCTTTCCAATTTTACACAGAATTAGAAACTGAGCGACCCACACAAAACAATCTACCAATCAGCTATCGATCACATGAATTAGCATAAAATAAAGGCTGTTCCTACTAACTATCCCATAATTCCATCGCACCTTATCACTCTATACACTGACCAGCTTTGATACTACTTTGGGTGGGGATGTCATGCCCTGAACCTTGAGCGCATGCACATCCCTTGGTGGTCAATGAAATTTGCGACGTTCTCAGGACACGTAGCCGACCCAATCGATTCATGCACAAGGGGAAACGAACTAATAACCCTTGATAACAATCAGCATGGGATAGAGAAGCAGGACAACCAAATATACAAAACATACTTTGTTTACAGCCAGGTCAACCTACAGTTTATACAAAGAAGGTCTATCTCCAAAAAGAACTACTGAGCCACCTATGCTCCTGACCCTTCTGTCTCAAGCTCCAGATTCTTCACATTAAGGACTTGAAAAGATTAAGCCCACGACGGGGTGAGAATAAATCTTAGCGAGTTCACATCCTAAACTCTGATTAGGAAGGTAATACACTTAGAGGCAGTTTAACCACACATCATAGAAGACTCACCTCACCTCAATTCCTTTCTGCACGTCGATACAATTCGTAAACTATATACATATGCAATAAATGCACTCATCAATTGGAAACGCTTCACTTCAAACTCAATTAATCACAGGAGTCCTGATTATAAGACCAAATTGTTATGACACGTTCCATACCATGCCACACAATTTTGTCCCATAATTATACGCGTTTATCTCAATCATTCATGCGTTCCAACTGATTATTGCCTGCATAGGCACGAACTACCTGATGCACATCGGTCTTCTGGCATAGCCAGGTATCGTCTCATCCCTTGAGCATGGCAACGTCCACCCGATGCACATCGTGGATGACATTCCTGAAGGAGCGTCGGTTGGCCTCTATCGTGATCCGGCATTCATTATTAGGGCATCCCATATAGGGGCATCATCCACCTGACGCACATCAGGGATGGGTTCTCATAACTATCACACGATCATTCAATTCGAGCCAAGGACATTGTGTTTTGCACTCAAATGCCTCAATTAAGATAACGTGCTTGGCCTATTTTCTTCGTATTGAAAACATCAGGTGAAAATAATCGTGTGTGGGTAGACGGTCAGATCGAACCATACAAAGTGATATCTTTCCTTTTAAAAATCTCATTATTTAATATAGTCATTAAAAACATTTTCGGCATCAAAATCCGACACCCGGTATTTTCTAATTAAATATTAAAATTCCAGAATTTTGAAATAATAATTGAAGATCAACAATCATTACTCAATTGCACAATCTAGCAATCATTTGCATAAACTAATTACACCACGAAAATCAACACGAAATTCCGGTTATGGGCTACCCCGGTATAATTCTCGAAAAATATTAAATAATTAAATAAATTAGAAAATTAATTAAATAAATACATACTTAGGCATGAAACACTAATTTAACCACCTAAATGGGCCTAGAAAGATAATGTACCTATCTACAAAAAAAAGACAACCTAATTAACTATTAATTAGTCTAATCTAACGACCTAATTGGCTTAATTAAGCAACTAAATCACTAATTAATCTAAACTAACCACATAAACCATACTTATGCTAATCTAATTACCCCATAAGCATAATTAACCTCATAAGCAAGACTTAGTAAGTAAACTCATAGAATTAGCGAACTAGTGAGTTCACGGTGATGGCAACGCGACGGCGAGCAACACTTGAGTCAATAGCGACGCCAAGGGAGGTCCGGAAGGGGCCTAAAACGGGCCACGTTGCTGAAACTTTTGCTTATGTCCAAGGATGAACTGAAGGAGACCAAGGGTAGAACATTGGCTAGTTGAGGCAGGTGGGAGGCGGATGGCAACAGCGGACCAGGTGGAGGCGACGATGGCTTGGACAGGTGGCTTGGCGAGCTCGGGGACCTACAACAGCGAATAGGGCGGATGGAGGGCCAGCGAGTAGATGCGGGACTGCGGGGACGTGCGGCTCGGGCTCGTTGGCGGCAGCAATTGGAAACGGCTCGGCGGGCGTGCACAGGGGGCTAGGGGCAGTTGACGGTGGCTGGGTGGTCTTCTTTGGTTCTCTATTGGTTTTTCTTCCTGAAGATAGCAACAATGGAGAAAGCAAAGGCAAGGAAGAAGAAGAAGAAGGCTCAGCTGAAGGGGGGACCCAAATGGCCTCAAAAGTCTTCCAAAAAGATCTAAATTACTCAAGTGGATGCCCCACCTTACTTAGCCATATCCACAGCCCAAATTCCTCCTTAAGCTTCCCCTAGAAGCCATCCAAGGTGGTCCAAATGTTGCACTCCTCCATAGCTACGAATTTGAACAATTCCTCTTCCAATTTCAATCAAATTTCTCTCCAATTGGACTCAATTGGTGCCCAAAAATTCCAGCCAATTTATCCACATCAAATCCATGATGTTCCTCACCAATGAATCCAACTTGATGGCCAAAAGTGCGCTAAAAAATGGTCCTCTAAATTTTTCAGTTTAAAACGCCCAAACTTGAATTTTTGCCAAAATTTCGAACTCGTGGAAAAATCTTCAGAGGATGAGTCGATGTTCCTAAAATAAATTGTGACATGATAGAACTTTCAATTTCTAAAATTGGGTTCAATTTCGCGGTTAATTTCAACCGAGTGCGATTTTAGTGTGACCTAACCTACCGGGTAGCTTTTAGGAAATTTTAACGCAATTGACCCGTTGTCGATTATTTTTGATCCACATTGTACATCATCGACTCATTGACGACTTTTGGTTGTCATGAAAATCTCGAGATTTCAAATACGGGCACATGGTACAGAGATGATAGAAAAATCAGTTTAGTGCCGTTCGACGAGAATTTTGCAATAAGGTGGAATCACCCACACTATAATCACATGTCTTTGTCGAAACGACCTATCTTCAGTCTCTAATCGATTTTGACAGTGTTGTATTGACCCTTGCAGATTAGCATAGTCGAGCAATCGATTTCTGGTCGAATTCTCAAGTTTATTGCGTTTAGATTTCTTAACGGCTTCACTTAATATATTAGTTACCTCGTGAGTGATCAACTCAAAAAAAAAAGAACTATAGGTGCGTTGATGAAAAACTCATTTCATTTTATCAAAAACAGACTCGAAAATTAGGTTGTCACACAATTGGCACCAAATGTCTTTCAAAGTCTACCGAGTGAGGATAGCTTTAATTTGTAAACTTAATGCTTATTATTCAATGTAGTCTCTGATTTTTTTTTTTTTTGGTGTGCTATAGTCCACAAATGTTATGATTTACTCAAAATAAAAGTTAATTGTAAAAATTTTTGGAAAATGATGCTAAAAGTGCCAAAAGTTGTATACAATGCTCACTTTGGCACTAAAAGTTTTGTTTGAATCACTTAAGTAGCATTTTTCGAAAAAAATGATCACTTAAGTGTGTTGCCAGAAATCCGATATGCTCATATTTTATTAATATTTCCTATCGACGTGGCTCGCCGATGTGCTTCATTAGCACATTAATCTGTAAGCTGCATCATTTTCAAGTTTGCCCCAAATTTGAAACCCTAATTCAATTTCCCCCCAAAAATCACACTCCTCCCTTCCATGAAGCCGCTGCACGTTGCGGTCAAACTATTTTCTTTGCCTCTGGTGGAATGCTCACGAAATTGTGTTCACAAGTGAAGAAGGCCAAATTTCCCTATTGGCAAATGGTGGCCTGATCATGGGTTGTGAAGATGGTAATTTGCAAAAAGCGTCTAAGTTGCCAGAATTGACGGGCATGTGAGTAGAAGGATAATGCACAATAGGGCGTGTCATGGATGTCAGGTGCCAAGGGACATGAATTGTAGCGACGAAAGGACTCAGTAATCTAGAAGCTTGCTACTCACTTGAGCACTGATGGAAACCCGAAGCCAATGAATGGACTAGTTGAGCGTAGGCATGCATTGTCGTAATGACTGCTCCTTCCTCATTATAATGGCAATGTTTGCAGCAATGTTTTGTAGCATTTTCGCTTGTTCCACTGTTCGCACCTTCTCCTCCATCTAACTCTCAGCCTCCTCCAAAGTCCTTCAATGAAGTTGTTTGTGTTTCCTTATATATATATAGTGTGTGTGTGTCACGCCCTGAACCCTGTGCACGCGCACATCTCTTGGCGGTTGATTAAAATTGCGACGTCTCAGGATATGTCGCCGACCCATTCTTTTATCTTTCAATTAAGCACATGCGGGAAGCGAATGAAATAAACACCTAGACAACCATCATAAATAGGGATAGTATAAACATGCTATTTTATTGTTCATAAACCACACTTATAAACATACCAAGTTAACCTAGGAGTTCATATTTACAAGTCTATCTAAAAAAGAAACCCCTAAGCAACCTATGCCTCGGATCCCTTCGGCTCGGGCTTCGGATTCTCCACGACACCATCTGGGATGTCGATGTCCATGGGGTTAGCTAGCTCCCCATCCTCGATCCCGACGGGAGGTCCGTCGAAATTCTACAGGGGACCCTCCTGAGCCCCGTTACACTCGTTAATGAACCACGCTTTGAAGAGATGAGGCACCAAGTGAGGGAGGCCCTCATTGACCCAAATCATGGTCACCATTAGCTCGCGGGTTTGGGTGGTCCTGAGAATAGGGAAATAGGTACGCTCGTATTCCATCTCCCACAGAACTCCAAAACAGACAAGACGGTGCTCCATACTAAGGACCTGAAAATTTTTAACCACGATGGGTTAAGATAAATCTCAGTGAGTCAAAACCTTAAACCCCGGTTAGGACACAAATTCACCTTGAAGGCGGTCCTAAACACGCACCGTACAAAATTCACCTTGCTTCAGCGCGTCCCTACATATTAGTGCATCACATATGCATTATAGATATCAGCATCGCAAATAATAACTAGAACACATCATTTTCATATCTCAAACAATCACATGAGTCCCGATTATAAAGTGAAATCATTATGACATGTTCCATACCATGCCACACAGTTTCGCCCCATAATCAGGCGCAACTATCACAACCACTCAGGTGTGTTCTAGTTCTTACGACCCATCGGCCACGGCCAAGTCAATAGTTGGCGGTTATCCGGCATAACCGGGCGTCGTCCCACCTCATTGAGCACGGCATCATCCTGTGTACTCATAAGCATCGGGACGACATTCTATAAAGGAGCATCAGTTCGGCCTCAACTGCAACTTGGCATCCCATTGACGTGGGGGCATCCGAACTTAATCAGGCATCATTCTGCATATTCATACGCATCAGGACGGGTTCATTACCCCGCACATTCATATGCATCAGGGCATTTAGGTGATCACACGAGCACACCATCAATCAAACTAATTCTTATCTTCCGTCAATTAGCCCAAAACACCAAAATCCCTTTTCAAATAGCAAACCTTGTAACTCTTTTTTTAAAACTTTTGGAAAGAAATTCATAGGTGCTCTCGTACTCAAAATTAATCTGTCAAACTTTGCACTCACCTAATTTAAAACCTCATTGTTTTGTTGAGAAAATAAGTTTTGGTGTCCAAACCCGACACCTTATTGTTTTTTTATTATTTAAAAGCTTATAAAGCCATCTTTTGACATAAGAAATCGAAACCAATATAGAGCAACCAATCTCATAATATCACGCATTAGTATTCAACATGCCAATAATCAACCAAATCACACAAATATACATTATTCAGCAAGCAAGACACCCAGAACAATCACAAAACCACAACCGGCCCTAACCAGTAGAAATCGGGTCCACTCGAACGTCTCCAAGTTTAATTCCAGAAACATAACCAAACAAGAATTCTCAAATTTAAATATATCGTAAAGGACACTTAAACAAACACTTTTCATGAAAACACATTGACCTAGATCTTTCTAGAATAAGAGTAGGAATTCGCGCAAATCGTTACCAAAACTGTGTCCATGTCCCGAAATTTTGTTTTCCAAAATCAATTTGGTTCAAGGTCCAAAACTCATCTGTTTGCTTTGAAATTTGAATATATTAAACTTCAAGATGTGATGAAAAACTTTCGTGCAAAAACTCTGTCAAAAATAGAATCCTAAGAGTTGATAAAAATTCCTTAAACACCAAAAAGTCACTAGTTCCAACCCAAACCGATATTCTGCTTTACATGAAACGAAGCTGAAATCTTGTTCCTTTCAATCCATAAAATCTTGAGTAAATAATATGTCATAAATAAAAATGTCTAGAACATTTTTCAAGAATGAAGGAACTTCAAAATCGTAGCACATTTTAATCCACGAAAATAGCAAACAATGAGGGTCCAGTAACATATTTAAGGAGAAATCCACTAGATTGAGCTAAACCAACTTAATTAACACTAATCCTTCTTAGCACTAGTCTAATTATGATTATCACTAATCTAAACAAGCTAATTAATACTAATCTAACCAAGCTAATTAACACTAATCTAACCGCCATAATTAACACTAATCTAACCCCTAAGCGCAATTAACCATCTAATCAATGATTATGGAGTTAACTCACTGGATTAGGATGGCGGTGTGTTCATGGCGATGTCAACGTGATGGTAGTGAGAACCCAAGACTACCATGTTTGCAATAGAGCTCAACTAGCAGAGGAAACGGCCTTACAAGGCTCTTGGCCAAAGGGGGGATCCGGTTTTGTGGTTGCTGGTCGGTCTCGACTGTGGTGGCGCTGGACGCAAGGTTGGTGGCTGGCGGTGCTGAGGCAGGGCGGCTAATGGTGGTGGACGGTGGTGCAGCAAGGTTCTGGTGATGGTGTGGTTGTGGCGGACCAGCTAGAGGTGGTAAGGGCGACTGGTGCTGGGACTGTTGGACAAAGCTAGGCAGACGGTTGTTGGTGGGCGATGATGCTGGTGGTTAATATTGGGCTGGCAGGCTGGTGGACTTTGGAGGTTGGATGTTGTAGCAGTAGCAAGATGAGAGAAGGAGCTGGAGTTACGGTGGCATTGGTGGAGATGATGGGTTGAAACGGTGAGTTGGTGGGTGGGTTGTTGGAGACGTGAGGGTGTGGTGGAGGCGGCAAGGAAATTGAAGAGGAGAAGGGATAATGTGGTGAATGAAGATGGCGTGCTAGTGTGTCAGGCGTGAGGAGGGGAAAGGGAATGATGGGTGTGCGAGTGTTGGCGGTGATGTGCAGAGGGAGAACTAGAGGAGTGGTGAGGACTTGAAGAAGGAGAAGCAAAGGGGAGTCAGCTGAGGAAGGTTGGGTGCATGAGGGATGGAGGGAAATGGGAGAGGAAAGAGAGGGGGAAATGAAAGTCAAGGTACTGGCCAATAGGAAGCTTGGTAAAATATCAAAATAATGATGAGCATGTCATGTCCTGATCCTCGAGCACACACCCATCCTTCACCTTGGTCGATTAATAGCGACGTCTCAGGACGTATCATCGACCCTTTCATTTAAATATGCATGCAGAAGCATATAATAATAATCCCCAGACAATAAAGCAATGGGATAGGAAAGTGTGACTAAATTCCAAACTTTCAAAAACAATCACACTTATATACATTGCAAACTAGTGCACATATATATAAAGTAGACTACTAAGTTAGATTCAACTTAAACAAGTTCAGAATCAAGGTCTGCAAATAGGGGTGGGGATTCCACAAACTATGGGTCGTCGTCCTCCTCCTCATCATCTTCCACACTCTAACTAGAGCCTCTAGCAGACTGCCCTGGACTTCCAAGATCTTCAAATTCCAAATATGTTGCATCTACAATCGAGCTCAAAGGGGGATCTTCGGTGCCTTTTCCAAAGGCAGCTTCCAGAATGCACAGAGATATCTCAGACTCTGGTAGGGGACCCTCTCTCTGCCATCTTGAGCCTGGCAGTACCGCGATCTATATCGATGAGGCACCTTGTGGGTGAGACTCGTATTGACCCAAATTATGGACCTCACCAACTTATAGGTCTAGCCTCTAGGGTACTCATGAAATGGAAAGTAAGAGATCTGCTCTATGATCTTCTTAGGCCATCCCAAAAACTCAAGAGCGGCCATCTAAGGACCTGAAATGGTTATACAATAACCAATGAGACAACGTTTTAACGAGTTCTACCCCTTAAGACCCGATTAAGAAGTCAATACACTCTAAAGGCTACCTAAGCACAACACGAGTTAGAGGACTTACATTGGCCTAAGTTCCTTCCTACAAGTCAGTATATATATCAAATATATATGATTACATCACATCACCTCAATCAGATCGAATTATCGATCAATCGATTTAGTTGATTACATGTTATCACGACCTTTCTCTAGTCGGTACATTCAATATCATCTACTCTCCAAGAGGGTATGTCTAATCATCGAGTCCACGTGCAATCTCCAGGTTGACATACTTAGTAGTCACTGAGCCCATATGCATTCTCAAAGATGATTTGCCTAATCACTGAGCTCACGTGCATTCTCTAGGTTGACATACTTAGTCACTGAGCCCACATGCTTTCTCCAAGGTGATATATCGAATCGTTGAGCCAACAAGATATAACATCTTTCTTTGAGATGATCTCTTTAGCCATCGAGCCGACGTAGTATGGCATTCTTTCTCACATTCTATCATACCCGATAAAATAATCGTGTGTGGGTACACGGTTGGCCTCAGCCAAAATATAACAACTTCACTTTTCATAAGTCCCATCATTTTCAATAGCCCAAAATATACTTTTGGTGCTATAAACCGATGCTCGGTTAATTTCCAATCAATTACCAAAATTGATTAATTTAGGAATAAAATCATAAAATTAAAATTAAATCAATTTAGCACGATTTATCACTCAAATAAATAAATGGACTGCACAATGATAATCACATAAAATTTTAGTCATCGGCTATTCCAGCCTAATTTCTGGAAAATAAATAAATAAATAATTATAGAAATTATTAAATAAATGTAATAAATCCAACTTAGGCTCATTATAGCCTAATTGGAAGCCGAGACGAGCCTAGAAAATTACCAAGACTTGTTCAATAAATACTAGGACCTATTTTATTGCTAACTACACGAATCATTTGCTTAACATGCATTGATAAGTCTCTTATTCAATTACTCTAATCTAATTTATCTACCTAATTGCACTTAATTAAATCTAATCAATCCATAAGCATCATTAGCATACTAATAAGGGATTAGTGAGCAAAATTCACTTGATTAACGAACGGGTCGAATCAAACCGAGGGGAATGTGCAGGGGATGTTTCTCTCCAAAGTGGGCCTAGGCTTTGAGGCCCGGAAACACCTTAAAATGAACCTTGAAGGTGGCTGAAAACCCACTTCTTTCTGCTTCTTATTTGGCTGGTTAATGGCTGAAACGGCAAGGGGGTTGATCGATTAAGGTGGGGATGGCCCGAGGAAGCAAATTCGGACCTTGGCAGGGCTTGGCAGAGCTTGAACAACGATTGGTAGCCACTCACAGCGGTCTGAGATGCTCGGATAGCTCCTAGAATGCCGGGACAGCTTGTTGGAACTGAGTGAGGGTGAGAGGCAGCGGTGGTGCGCGTAGCACGCAGGTGGGGGCGAAACCAACAACGGCGGCGTGCGGCTTGCTGTCTGGCGATGGTGCGGCTCCTCTGGCTTCTCTCTTGCACCTCTGGTCTTTGCATAGTAACTTGTATGGAATAGGAAGAGGGCTTGGACAGTGGATAAGAGAGAGAGAGAGAGAGAGAGAGGGAGAGATGGGGGACAAGGGCTCCACCAAAGCCATTTTCTTCCAAACTCTTGTCCCTTTGACTATCCTACACCACACACACCTCCTTAGCTACAAGGCAGCCAACCATGCATCCATTTAGAAGGTTGAAGAGGTCCATAAGTGGTGGGGGTGAGGGAGCTACGAATTTCCAAGGTTTTTTCTTTAATTGGACTCTTGTTCTTGCTTGAATCAATCTCATTTGGCCTCAATAAATTCCATTACCGAGTCAATACTCAAATTAGTATTTTTCCTCAATAATTGATTCATCTTGTATCCCCATTGCTCGATCAAAAACGATCCTCGGTTTTTTTTGAATATAAATGGTCTTGCGATGATTTTTTCCCAAAAAGTCTTGGGCTGCAAAAAAATCTTCTAAGATTGAGTCGATATTTCTAGAATTTATTGTGACATGATAGAATCTTCAATTTCTGAAATCGGATCCAAATTTGTGATTAATTTCACTCAGATGTGTTTTTAGCATGACCTAGGCTACCAGGTAGTTTTTAGAGATTTTAAGTGCAAATGACCTTTGGTCAATTTTCTTCGAGCCACTATGAACCCACTCGACACATTGACGGCTTTCGGTTGTTATAAAAATCCCGAGAATTCAAATATAGAAACAGGGTACCAAAATGACAAAAGAATCAGTCTAGTGCCGACCGACGAGAATTTTTCAATTTAGTGATGTTGCCCACAATTAGTCACACATCTCAGTCGAACAGATCTATCTTTGATTTCAAATCGATTTTATACTGTGTCGTAATGGCTCTTGTAGACTAGCACGGTTGAGCAGTTGACTTCTGGTCGAATTCTCAAGTCCATTGCATTAAAATCTGTTAATGACTTTCCAAGATAGTCTAGTTATCTCACGAGTGATCGGCTCTCAGAATAACACTATAGACGCATCGATGAAAAGCCCGATTTATTCAATTGAAAATGGTATTGAAAATTCAGGATGTCACAGAGCATGCCCCAAAGTTTTCAGCCCTTCAAAGTCAATAGCTCAACCACTTAGAAAATAGTTCTAATTTCCCTAATGAAGCCATTTTTGGCCAGCCAAATAGCACACTCCTCTTCCCATCCGAATTTCGATTTTATTTTATTTTTTGCCGAAAATTGAATTTTTGCAAAATTTCGAACTAGACGAAAATTCACCGAAAGATAATACGACGTCCTATAAATGAATCATGACATGCTCGAATGTCTGATTCCCAAAATCGAATTGAATTATGTAGTTAAAATCGACCGAACGCAATTTTAGTACGACCTAACTATCGGGTAGCTTTTAAGGATTTTAGGACGTTTGACCCGTGGTCGATGAATTTCGATCCACGTTTGTTCATCTCCAAATCGTAAACAACTCTCAGTTGTCATAGAATCGCGAGATTTCAATTACGTGTCTCGAATATAATATCGATAGAAAATTGGGTTATTGTTGTTTGATAGGAATATCCCAATCATGTGGAATCACCCGTAATTCGATTACGCAATTCCATCGAATTGACTTATATCCATTTGCTAATTGATTATAATGGTGTCGTATTGACCATTGCCGATTATTATGGTCGAGCGGTCGATTTCCGATTGAATTCTTTATTCTATCGCATTTATATCCCCTAATGGCCTTACCTAATAGATTAGTTAACTTGTGAGGGGCCAGTTCCAAGTAAAATTTGTAAATGCTAGTATGAGCACCTAGAGGGGGTGAATATGTGTGAAAACAAACTTTTGCAAAGTATAAAGTAAAACTTTACTTTTAACCTGAGTCTGTTTAACAGTAGACTTTAAAATAGAAACAAGACTCTAACAATTAAACAAAGTTACGAGTAAAGTAAAAGAGTTTAGGGAAAAGAATAAGAACACAAGATTTATAGTGGTTCGGCTTAATTCAAGCTTACGTCCACTCTCCCGCACTGACAGCTCACCGTCTGTATTTCACTATGAATCAAAAGAGTTGTTATAGTATTACGTCCTTGAGCCCACAGTGTAGAGACTCTGCTACACTTCCTCAAAATCTCACAAATGTATATACTCTCTTTTGAATATAAGTTTACGCTCAACAAAATGAATTGGCAAAGAACAAAGAGCTTCAGATTTTGGAATTTATCTATCGTGCACACACTCGAATAACTGAAACATTTTCCTTATATACTCCTCCATGCCTTCATACCCGTTGGCACTTTCCAAAGGAGCTCTTCCAATCTTCCCGTTGGACAGAATCAATTAGGAGAATCTCGAGTTATTTAAAGAGTATGACAATAGCCCACCAATCCTGCTCGCCCATACAATTAGGATTTAGGTTTCCATAAGTAGAACCTTTCAAGTATACTTCGCCAATCAACAAATCTAAATTACCCGAATAAAAACGAATAATAGATTCTAAGATGCTATATCCAGCCAAGAGATCTTCTTCAGTTGATAGAATCAAATCCTTAAAGAAATACTCAACTCTGGATAAGTCTTCTTTAACGGTCTAGAAACTGTCAATGAGGGTAGACTTTGAATCTTGAGTCTGGTGGTCCGGCGGTCTTCAGACTTTGACGAAAGAGTTTGCAAGTCTTCAGACTAAACTGATGGAAACGTTTTGTCAGCTTTAAAATAAATACGAAAGTTTTCTCCAACAATCTCTCCCTTTTTTATGGTGACAAAACTTTCTTGCAGATTTGGATATTTTTGACCAGCAAAACAATACTCAGGCAAACTTGGATATCTCACAAAAGATAATTGGCTTAGTAAAGATAGCCTTAAATCTGCATCCACAGGAAATAAGTTAGTCCTGTAAATAAACAACTATCTTTGCCATGAAATACCAATAGTGCTTAAGATACTGCAGCAAACATTTAAACGATCAAATAATCTAAATCCAAATCCTATCACAACCAAACATCCAAACAAAAGTAAAGTCAATCAAAAGTCAAAGTCAATCAAAATGTCAAGTCTTAAATCTGCACCATCTCCCCCATTTTGTCAGCATTGAAAAGATAGAGATGAAAAGAGAATGAAATTAAGATTGCTTTGGAACGCGAACAAGTTGAAAATCTCCTATCGACTGGACAAACCCTTCCAGCTTTTTCAAGTCCTCATTCAGTTGAGCCACTTCTTGACCCTTGGCATTAGCTTGAACTTGAAGAGCAAAGGCAAGAATTTGATCATGCAATGAAACTAAAGAGGCTTGACTTGCAATCTGCAAATTTTGAAGTTCGCATCCCAAGGCATAAATCTGGCCTCGCATCTCCATAAGAACATCAAGCGCTCTGCGAAAGTCTGCTGTATTATCAGTTTGAGTGCTTGCCTCTACATGATCAGTAGGAGTATTGGCAGATGATGGCAAGTCAGCATGAGCACCTAGATTTGGCGATGAAACCTCATGACCTTCCTTAGAAAATTGAGAGGCATAGATGTCTTCTGGATCTGCAGGTGAACGGTTAACATCTTCACTAGTAAAAGCAATTAAAGAGGTACCTCTTTTCTTAGCAACTCCCCCTGCTTCATTGTGTTCAGGCAGTGAGAAGTACTCTTCATGCTTTGTTTCGTCTGGTTCACCTCTGCCTTCTTCTTCTTCTGCAATCCTTTCTTCATTTGCTTCTTTTCTCATCGATTTTCTCTCTCCACTCCTTTGCTCTTCTTCTTCTCTATCCTCATCCTCTCTTTCCTTTGTCTCTGGAACAGAACCTTGTAGGTTTCTCAATGCAAGAGTAGAAATGGTGATTTCATCCTCATCTTCTTCATCCTCTAAGATAAGTGCTCTTCTTTTCCTGGATGGAGCAATCATTGGCTCTTTCCCTTTCAGTTTTGCAGTCGAAGAAACTTGGTGAGTTTTGACAGGCGTTTTCTCCTTAACTCTAACCAACGCTTTGTTCAGCTCCTTTAGTTGCATTTTGGAAACCATTTTCAGTCCCACCACCATTTGTTCACAGGTACGAACACATAGAATCTTGAGAAGCTGAATATTGAAATGTCTGAATAGCTTTGCAACAAGCGCTGAGTAAGTTGGCCTTTGTTTTTCACCATCGTTCTATACATGTGAAACATGATTGTGTGAGGCAGAAAGAACTTCTTGTCAGCATTGATAGCATACATCAGTTTTGCTTCTGAGTTGGAGAGGTTGGTCTTTGAAGTCAATTTGGGTCTAAGGCAATTGATCATGATCTTATGAAGCAAAATATTTGAGGCATTCATCCTCAAGTATGAAATTCTTTCTTCCGCCATTCCATCCCGAACAAGCTCTACCGTCGCACGACCAACAGACACATTAATTGATTGGAATTCCCCTCGCTCTACTCCAATCACATCTGCCAATGTGTCCATGTCAACGACATAGTCCTGATCTCGAACTCTAAAAGAAAATCTATTTGCATCCAAGAAACTTAGATTAGAATAGAAGTATGCAGTGAATTCTGGATGAGGCACTGTTGATTCAGAGCAAAATTGTTCAAGATGAAGAAGAGCAAAATTGTTCAAGATGAAGAAGAGTAAATTTCTCTCGCAGCTTCATATTCAAAGAATCAAGAAAATCAAAGTCCACACTTCTTGGGTTAATCACCCCTCTCTTTAGCAACTTAGAGTAAAGTCACTTGTGTTCATCCGAGCAAAACAAATCAGTCCTTTTGCTTCGAATATTCGCCCCAATACCCATTCTAGGCTTAAAATGAGTGTACATTTTTTTATCATCATTCCCATCAGGCTAACTATGACCTCCAATACGTGGATCGCTTGGAATATTTACAAATGCTCGTTCTGCCGGCCCCATAGGAGCAACTCCCAAACGTTCCGTTGTTCGCAAAAAGTGGGTTTCATTTCAATACCCTTTCTCTTTCAAGAATTCATCAATATAGTTCAAGAGAGTGCCTCCCTTCTTCAAGGCAGAGTAAAGTTTAAAGATAAAAGCGGGCTTTTGAGATCTTACTGGTTCTGCGCCTTCAATGATTTCTTCCTCCACTCTATGATCGATATCCTGAGGTCTAGCTTGAGGAGATTGACGCGGTTGAGAATGTTGTGAGTTCTGTTGCTGTCTTAGGGATTCTTCTTCCTCGGTGAGGTCAAAATGTGTAGGACCCTCACGCATGTGTTGTGGTCCCTTGTTCGCGATCTTTGAAGACTTTCTTTGGGGCGCCATTCTCATAGTCTTTGAGAGATTCCAAACTCGATTTGCGAAAAATGTGAAAGCTTTGAGGATTAAACTAGAGAGTAAAAGTGAGAGGTATACGTAATGACGTAAAAGGAAAAATAAAAAGTGCCTTTTAAAAAATAACTGCTTTTTTGAAAAACAGATAATCGTCATTTCAAAAGATAACTCCTTTTTCGAAAGGAATGATTGCAATAATCACGAAAACTGGGGAAGATAACATCAATCAATTACAGATTAATGGATGATCGTACCTTTTTGAGATTTTATCCGTGAGATAAATTTCTAAAAAATGAAAATAATTTATAGTCGTAAATCTTGATATTCTGAGTCTGAGTATCTTTAGACTTTTATCCTTGAGTCTGAACTTCTTCAGACTTTAAGACAATGAGTCTGGAACGAATAAGCTTGAATTGACTTTTCTCCAAAGGTTTTGTAAATATGTCCGCTAGTTGATTATTTGAGTTAATGAATTGAATTAAAATTTCTGCATTTTGAACATGGTCTCTAATAAAATGATGTCAAATCTCTATATGCTTTGCTCTTGAATGAAGAATTGGATTCTTGGTAAGATTAATCGCGCTGGTGTTGTCACATTTGATCTCAGTGCATGAGTCTTTGATTCTAAAGTCTCTTAACTGTTGCTTTATCCACAAAGTTTGTGAATAACAATTTCCAAGAGCCACATATTCTGCTTCTGCTGTTGAAAGAGCTACAGTACTTTGTTTTCTTGAAAACCACGATACTGTCCTCTTCCCAAGTAATTGACAAGTGCCGGAGGTGCTCTTTCTATTAACAATGCATCATGCTAGTTTGTGTCTAAATATCCAAGGAGAGTAAAGTCTTATTCTTTAGGATACCAGAGACCTAAATTAGAGGTTGATGCAACATATTTAATGATGCGCTTTACAGCACTTAAATGTGATTTTTTGGGATTTGATTGAAATCTGACACAAATAGAAACACTAAACAATATCTCAGGTGTAGAAGTAGTGAGATAAAGAAGTGAACCGATGATACTCTTGTATAGCTTTTGGTCAACTTTCTTTCCTCCTTCATCTTTGTCTATCTTCAAGGAACTTGACATTGGTATGTCGGTCTTTTTTGCAATTCTCCAAGCCAAACTTTTTAACAAGTTCTTTAACATATTTTTCTTGGTGAATGAAAATTCCTTCCTTCAATTGTTTTACTTGAAGTCCGAGAAAGAAGGATAGTTCACCCATCATGCTCATTTTAAACTCATCCTGCATAGTCTTAGAGAATTTCTTACACAGATTTTCGTTAGGTGATCCAAAAATAATATTATCAACATAAATTTAAACAAGTAAAAAGTTTTTGTTTTTTTCTTTTGATAAATAATATAGTATCTACTTTACCTTTAACAAAACCATTTTGGATTAAAAACTTACTTAACTTGTTGTACCAGACTCGAGGTGCTTGCTTTAAACCGTATAGCGCCTTTTCGGTTTGAATACAGAGTCTGGTTTCTTTGGGTCTTCAAAACCGGGAGGTTGTTCCACATAGACTTCTTCTTGGATAAATCCATTTAGGAAAGCGCTTTTGACGTCAATTTGGAATAACCTGAAATTCTTATAATAAGCAAAAGTAGGTAATAATTTAATTGCTTTTAACCTTGCTACTGGTACGTAAGTCTCATGATAGTTTATCCCTTCTTCTTGCGTATATCTGAGTCTTGCTTTGTTCCTTATGACTTTTCCTTTCTCGTTCATCTTATTCCTGAAAACTCATTTAACTCCAATAATAGATTTACCTTATGGTTTATGAGTCAATTCCCAGATATCATTGATATTGAATTGCCTGAATTCTTCTTGCATAGCTTCAATCCAGCTTTCATTAGTTAAAGCTTCTTCTATGCTCTTGGGTTCTATTTCAAAAATAAGAGCCACATCACTAAACTCTTCACACCTTTTGGATCTTATACGAATTCTGTCATGAATGTCACCAATAATGAGTTCTTTGGGATGACTGGACTTGTGTTTCCAATTGCTAGTTGATTTGTCAGACTGTTGTTCTTTTTCTTCATTTGATTCTTCAATGATCATTCGTTACTGGTCTTCTAAAGTTTGAGCTGTTTATGAAGATTTAGACTTTGTAGAGTCTGGAGAAGGTTCAAATTCTTCAGGTTGAGTTTGAATGGATTGAATTTGTATAAAGTCTTGAAATTTGACATTCATCGATTCCTCCACAAATTGAGTCTTTTTGTTGCATACTCTATAATTTGCTGGTAGTTGATTATCGAAGGAAGATGTCTTCGTCTAATTTTCTTCAAACTTACCAATTCGATCATTTGCATTTTTCAATATAAAACATTTGCAACCAAACACATGAAAATAGGAAACAATTGGCTTCTTTCCTTTGAACAACTCATAGGGAGTTTTCTCCAGAATAGGCCTTAAGAAGACTATTAATAATGTAACACGCTGTAGAAACTGCTTCAGCCCAAAACGAGAGGAAATGTTACTTTTGATTAATAATGTTCTAGCCATTTCTTGCAACAATCCATTCTTTCTTTCCACAACTCGATTCTGTTCTGGGGTGTATGGTGAGGAGAACACATGCTGAAAATCAGATTCATCACGGAATTTAGCAAAGTCTTGATTTTCAAACTCACCTCCATGGTCTATCCGTATACTTGAAATAACACACCCTTTCTCATTTTGAACTTTCTTAGCAAATTTTGTGAAATAAGAAAAGGTTTCAGACTTACTTGCTAGGAAATATACTCAAGTAAATCGTGAATAATCATCCATTATTACTAGGCAATATTTCTTACCTCCAATACTCTAGGTTCTGGTTGATCCAAAGAGATCCATATGCAAGAGCTGCAGCACACAATTGGTGGAAACTTGATTTATTGGTTTAAAAGAATTTCTAACCTGTTTTCCCAGTACACACGGTGTGCATAGATCAGATTTTTGATATGTCATGTTGGGTAATTTACGAACAAGCTTATTTGTAAAGATCTTGGCTATTTGCTTCATATTGATGTGGCCAAGTTTTTTATGCCAGAGATTAGCTTCCTCTTGAATTGAAATTAGACATTGGGATTTTTCTGGTTTGATATCCAAAAGATATATATTCTCATGTCTTCGCCCCGTGAATGTTTGAGAAGAATTTTTGCTGGTTCCTGAACATATTCTTTATTGAAAGTTGATTTTGTAACCTGTGTCGCACAGTTGGCTGATACTCAGTAAGTTGTAGTTGAGTCATTCCACTAAGGAAACGTTGTTGATTGTGAGACTTCCAATCTTTATAGTTCCGCCACAATTCTGCCTTTGCTATTTCCTCCAAAAAAAACTTTTCCACCATCAACTTGCATAAGCTTTATAAAATAACTTGAATCTATTGTCATATGTCTTGAGCATCCACTATTTAAGTACCATTTAATATTTTTCTTGATAGTGACCTGCATTTAAAAAAGAAACTCAAGCTTTTTTTGGTACCCATATTTTCTTGAGTCTAGTGGAGTTAGTGCAATATACAATCTTTGCCCAAACCTTCATAATAGGTCTCCAAACCATAGGACATTCTTTCTCAAAATGTTCTGAGCTGTTGCACTTAAAACATTTAAAAGCACTGCGGCCTACAGGTTTTACAAAGACTTTTTGGAAATGATTTCTATAAAAATCTTTTGTAAGTTTTTGTTTAATTATTTCCTTTACTTTTGGAAAATCAATTAGAGGAACGGTTTCAGTAGTCATTTCCAAGCCTGATTTATTAAAGTAAGGTCTTTGTGTTGAAAGAATCTTTTCTAATTTCTCAAAACCTATTGAAAACCTTTTTGAAATACTTGAAATATCATTTTTCAAAAGAGCATTTTCATTTGAAAGTGAATCTGCATTTTCTTTTAAAGTAATAATACTTTTATCCAAATTTTCAACTTTTTCTTTCCAAACAATCTCCTGTTGCTTCAGTGCAGAATTTTCTCTTTTCAGTTCGGAAATCCTCTTGAGAGAGGTTTTGAGAGTAAGACATAATTCATCACTATATTTAGAGACTTTAGTAGGAATTTCAAAATTACTTACCTCGATTTCATTGTCTAAGTCTGAGTCCGTCTCAGAGTCTGAATCTGATTCTGATTATGCTATTAGACAAATATTAGTATAATCATCATCACTCTCTTCACACTCGGTATCACTCCAAGTTTATGCTTTGAGAGCTTTTCTGTATTTCTCATCTTTTCCTTTATTTTTCTTCAGTAAGGAACAGTTGGGTCTGATGTGTCCATTTTTTCTTGCATTCAAAACAAATCGCATCTTTATTGGATTCATCATCCTCAGCTGATTTATTTTGAAACTTTTGAGAACTCTATTTCTTCCAATTGAATCTTTTTCTCTTTTTGTTCAGTTTTCTGAACCTTCTTATCATGAGAGCAAGCTCTTCATCATCCATATCGTCTTTAGAATTTGTAACATCAGAATCATCATTAGATTTTAATGCAATAGATTTTTTTACCTTTTGGATCTTCATCTTTATTGATTTGCTCCACTTCATAAGACTGAAGAGTGCCAACCAATTCGTCAACAGAGAGTGGCATAATTCTTTGTGTCTCCCTTATTGAGGTTTTTATGTGATTCCAATATTTGGAAAGTCCACGTAGTAGCTTATCAACCTTCATGGGTTTAGAGATTTGTTGACCTTGATACTCAAGACATTCACGATTTATGTAAAATGACTAAACATGTCAGTGATAGATTTTCCAAGTTTCATCTTAAATGCTTCATATTGACTGAGCAGAATATTGATTTTGGTTTCTTTCATTCGATCGGTTCCTTCATAGGTGATTTGCAATCTATCCCAGACTTCTTTAACTATTTGACAAGAAGATATTATGTTATATTTAGTATGAGATAATGCACAATATAAAGAATAAATTGCTTTTGCATCAAGAGCTTGTCTCTTGGTTATCTTTTCTTGAGTTATCCCGCTGGACTCAACAGCTTCTTTTCCCCTTTCTGATACTGTTGTAGTTTTATGAATAATTCCTTTGTCTACCACATCCCATTCAAGAGGGTCTTTCAATTTTAGAAATACCTTTATTTTGTTTTTCCATTTATTGTATTCCTTCCCATCAAAGTAAGGCGGTCTGGTGTTGCTTTGTCCTTCAACCAAACCTGGAGCCAACATACTAGCCATGGATCGTTAACTCTGAAGTAAAAACACTTCAATTTAAATGAGTACACAGGCTTTTATACCAATTGTGAATACTAGTATGAGCACCTAGAGGGGGTGAATAGGTGCAAAAACAAACTTTTGCGAAGTATAGAGTAAAACTTTACTTTTAACCTGAGTTTGTTTAACAGTAAACTTTAAAATAGAAACAAGACTCTAACAATTTAACAAAGTTACAAGTAAAGTAAAAGAGTTTAGGGAAGAAAATAAGAACACAAGATTTATAGTGGTTCGGCTTAATCCAAGCCTACGTCCACTCTCCCGCATTGACAGCCCACCGACTGGATTTCACTATGAATCAAAAGAGTCGTTATAATATCACGTCCTTGATTCCACAATGTAGAGACTTTATTACACTTCTTCAAGGTCTCACAAATGTATAAACTCTATTTTGAATACAAGTTTACGCTCAACAAAATGAATTGGCAAAGAACAAGGAGTTTCAGACTCTGGAATTTATCTATCGTGAATACACTCGAGTAACTGGAACATCTTCCTTATATACTCCTCCATGCCTTCATGCCCACTGGCACTTTCCAAAGGAGCTCTTCCAATCTACCCGTTGAACAGAATCAATTAGGAGGATCTCGAGTTATTTAAGGAATATGACGGTAGCCCGCCAGTCCTGCTCACCCATACAATTAGGATCTAAGTTTCCATAAGTAGAACATTCCAAGTATACTTCGCCAATCAATGGATCTAAATTACCCGAATAAAAACGAATAATAGATTCCAAGATGCTATATCCAACCGAGAGATCTTCTTCAGTCGATAGAATCAAATCATTAAAGAAATACTCAACTCTGGATAAGTCTTCTTCGATGGTCTAGAAACTGTCAATGAGGGTAGATTTTGAATCTTGAGTCTGGTGGTTCGGTGGTCTTCAGACTTTGACGAAAGAGTCTACAAGTCTTCAAACTAGATTGATGGAAACGTTTTGTCAGCTTTAAAATATATACGGAAGTTTTCTCCAACAAAATGATCATAAGTGCGTCGACGAAACAACCATTTCATTTTATCGAAATGGGGGTCGAATTTCAGGATGTCACAACTCTTCCCCTCTTATAAAAATTTCATCCTTGAAATTTAAACCGTTATAACTCTTCCATAAAAAGGTGAAGGTACTGTCGTCTCATCGATTCTTCACTTTCCCACATGGCTCGTTCCATTTTGTAGTGTTGCGCGACCACTTTAACCAAGGGGATCATCTCATTGCTCAGCACTTGCTCCTTTTGATCCACTATCCAAATTGGTCTCTCGACGTACGATATTCTTTCATCCATGTCTAATTTTTGGAAATTCAACATGTGGGTTGGGTCAAGTTGATACTTCCTCAACATCAACACGTAGAAGACATCATGCATTTGAGCAAGTCTTGGTGGCAACGCAAGACGATACGCCAAAGTTCCAATTCGCTCCAAAATTTGAAAGAAACCGACGTACCTCGGACTTAGTTTTCCTTTCTTGCCAAAGCGCAACGTACCCCTCATTGGTGACACTTTGAGGAATATGTGTTCACCAACTTGAAACTCCAATGGCCTACGCTGCTTGTCTGCATAAGTTTTTTGACGACTCTGAGTGGTCTTGAGTTTATCTCGAATGACTTTGACGGCGTCGATTGATTGTTGAACTAACTTAGGACTCGTAATCTTACGTTTTACAACTTCCTCCCAACAAACAAGAGTTCTGCAGGCTCTGCCATACAACGCTTCAAATGGTGTCATTTTGATACTTTGTTGATAGCTGTTGTTGTGGGCGAACTCAACTAGATAAAGCTGTTCCTCCCAGCTTCCTTTGAAGTCCAATACGCAAGCTTGCAGCATGTCCTTAAGGGTTTGAATTGTCCTCTCAGATTGACCATCTGTTTGCAGATGATAGGCCCTGTTATACTGCAGCTTCGTTCCTAAGGTAGTTTGTAAATTTTTCCAAAAAGCTGCCGTGAACTTTGGGTCTTGATATGACGTGATAGTCACTGGCACTCTATAAAGACGAACTATCTGTCACATGTACAATTCAACATATATGTCTAATGCATAATCCTTTCGTATGGCGATGTCCTCCATTCTTGACTCCTTAATCGACGTATCAACTACGGTTGCCAAATAACCTTGGCAACCCACATCTAGTAACCAGATTGCCTTATGTGACAAAATCAAAGTAATTGAGGGTCCTTCTTGATTCCCAACAAACTCAAAACTCCCACCTGCTAATGGGTTAAATTGGATTATTGTATGACAACAACCCATTACAGCAAACTATTCCTTTAGCCAAGCAACAATCTAATACAACTCGTTGCTTCTTGAACAAATCCTTTTCATTACGACATTGAAGTCATACATAGGCAAAACAACTAGGTCTAACTCTAGCCAATGGTCCTCCTTTCTCTAACCTCATTTTAATAAACCAAAGTTCTACAAGCTTAGCTATATTTCCGTTGCATCACTTTGATAAGATTATCACAGAAACACTGCCCCTCTCGTTTGGTGCATAGTCTGATTTATTCTTGCCCCCTTTGCCATCCTAGAAGCTTGCCAGGAGCCGCTTATTGTTCAGGCCCTCTAACCTCAGCGACCACTCCCTGCCCTCATCGGACTGGGTCGTTATAGGCTCATCAGCTTTCGCCTAGTTTGTCCTCGAGCTACACATCAACTGGAGGGGTCCCGTTTTTATGGGGACTAACTATCACAGAGATATTGTCCGCTTTGGCCTATTTCATACTAAGCCTTACAGGTTTACCTTTTGGCGCATAGGTAGACACTTCTCCAAGAGGTCACCCATCCCAGTAGTGCCCCATGTTAGGCTTGCTTGTCCTTTAGGTTTAGAGGCACCAACTGGCTTCAGCTGTTTAGTCTTAAGCCATCCTAAAATCTCTTTTTCTTATCTATGGTAGTAGCGCCTGTGCTCCCTTGGGCCTATGTGGACAGTTCCTCACCCGATGGCCATGCCGGTCACATCCATAACAAGCTTTCGATCTAGGAGGACATGGGGCTGATCCATGGTTCCTTCCACAGAATCGGCACACTCCATTCGAATTGGGTGCCAACTTTCCAACTCCACCCTTTCGGTTGGGAGGAATGGAATACTTTCCTCCTATCATCAGCCTTTTTCCGTACCGATTGCTATCCCTGTTGGGCACAAACCACGACCCAGATGCAACGGCTCGCTCGTTCAAATCCCTCTCGATCAGCTGGGCCCTCTTGTACAGATCATTATAATCCTTAAGATTCAGCGGCACTAGCGGATCCTTGATCTCTGGTCTCAAACCGTCTCTAAACTTCCTCGCTCTATCCACTATGTCTTCAATTAGTCTTGGTGCGTATTTGGACAACTCTACAAACTTCGCCTCATACTAGTCCATTGACATTTGACCTTGACAGAGATGCTGGCACTCGGCCATTTTCTACTCTCTAGCGTAATATGAAAAGTACTTTTTGTAAAAGACCTCCACGAAGGAATTCCACTCCGAAACCGTACCTTTGGGAAACACTCTCCCTTTGGTGGCTTTCTACTAAATGCTCGCGTTACCTTGCAGCTGGTAAATAGTCAGGATTACCTTGTCCTATGTAGAGCAACTAAGCAGCGTGAAAACCTTCTCTAGCTCTCGAATCTAGAGTGTTGCAGCCTTAAAATCGCCCGCTCCAGTGAACCTTGGCGGTTTCATCTTCAAGAACCGCTCCATTAATTTATGCATTAGCTATTCACCATTCCTATTTCCTGGTGGGACTTTAGCAGGTGCATCGGCAACAGCGGCAACAGCATTGGCGGCATCAGTGGTGGCGACGGTAGCAGCAGCTTGGTTCTGAGCTTGTTGACTCATTATATTCCCTAAAGTCTCTAGCACTTGAATGATCCCATTCGACCTGGGATCGCTTGGTGCTCCTACCCCAACACCAGCCTGCAGCGGTAGTCTTTCCCTCGTGCTAGCCTGAGTTGGCGCTCTACCTCGGGCATCGATCCTAGTCAGCGTCCTACCCCACGTACTAGTAGAAACTGCCCTTGTTCGAGGCGTCATCTGCTCAAGATCACTCATCTTGCAGAATCTTTATAGAAACCTACTTTCCAATTTTAACACAGAATTAGAGATCTAAGCGACTTGCACAAAATAATCAATCAATCACAAGCATCAGCGTAAGGAAAATGTCTTCCCTACTAATTATCCCATGACCCATTGCACCTTATTATTCCAGATACTGACTAAGCTCTAATACCACTTTGAGCAGGGATGTCACGCCCCAAACCTTGGGCACACGCACATCCCTGAACGGTCGATTAAAAATGTGATGTCCCATGATGCATCACCGATCCATTCTTTTTATCTTTCAATTAAGCATATACGGAAGTGAATTATATAAACACCCAGACAACTATTAGACATAGGGATAATATAAACATGCTATTTTATTGTTCACAAACCACACTTATAAACATACCAAGTTAACCTAGGAGTTCATTTTTACAAGTTTATCTAAAAAAAGAAACCCCTAAGCAACCTACGCCCCGAATCCGTCTGGCTCAAGCTTTGGATTCTCATGACACCATCTAGGATGTTGATATCCATGGGGTCAGCTACCTTCCCATCCTCGGTCCTGACGAGAGGTTCGTCAAAACCCTACAGGGGACCCTTTTGAGCCCCGTTACGCTCGTTAATAAACCACGCTTTGAAGCGATGATGCACCAAGTGAGGGAGGTCCTCATTGACCCAAATAGTGGTCACTACTAGCTTGCGGGTCTGGGTGGTCCCAGGAATAGGGAAATAGGAGGGCTCGTATTCCATCTCCCACGGAACTCCAAAACGGACGGGACGGTGCTCCATACTAAAGACCTGAAATTTTTTAACCACGACGGGGTGAGATAAATCTCAGTGAGTCAAAACCCTAAACCTCGGTTAGGACGCAAATTTGCCTCGAAGGCAGTCCTAAGCACGCACCATACAAAACTCACCTCACTTTGGTGCGTCCCTGCATATTAGTGCATCACATATGCATTATAGATATCACCATCGCAATTAATAATCGGAACACATCATTTTCATATCTTAAACAATTACATGAGTCTCGATTATAAGATGAAACCGTTATGACATGTCTCATACCGTACTACACAATTTTGCCCCTTAATCAAGTGCAACTATTACAACCACTCAGGTGTGTTCTTGTGACGTCCCAGGGGGCAGTGCATGGGGAGGAGGGATGGCGGTGCGTCCGTGCCTCGGTCCCTAGACATGCACAAGGAAGGGGCCCCTCTCTTGTCCCACATCGCCTAAGGGGAGTTCTAGGCAATCTTATAAGGCAATGGGCCCTTTAACTGTACATACATGTTTTCTTGGGGTAGTATGGGCTGCCCTAAGAGGAACAAAACTGTGAGGACTTAGTGTCCAAAGCGGACAATATATGTACAGTGGAGACCCATGCTGTTACAAGTGGTATTGGAGCCGACTCCCGACCGTGTGTGGGGCCACAATGAGGACACTATGCTCTTAAGGGGTGGAGAGTGTGATGGTCCGGGCAGCGGTGCACGGGGAGGAGGGATGACGGTGTGTCCGCGCCTCAGTCCTCGGATGTGCACAAGGAAGGGGTCCCTCTCTTGTCCCACATTGCCTAGGGAGGTTGTTCCGGGCTACCTTATAAGGCAATGGGCTCTCTAACTGTACATACGTGTTTTCTTGGGGTAGTATGGGCTGTCTTGGTCGATGAGAGCCTACTAAAGTGGGTACCTCATCGATTCAGAGCGTGGTTTCGACATGGGCCTAACGGAGGATGAGAGGGTCCCTGGATGGGTTCGACACACTGTGAGGAGATGGTTGGTCCCCTAGACACCGACATCCCTAATGGTGCCATGGTAGACCCGAAACCCCTGGAGTCCCCAGAGGCCTCGGTTGAGGAGTCTTGTGTCTAGGTGGCTTAGTGACTCTTCTTTTTGGAGATAGTCTTTTGTTTATAGAATAGTATTGCATATAATCTCAATTTGTTTATAAAAGCGTTTTGTGAAAATTATTGTCCTACTTTTCTATCCCATATCTGTGTTGTCTGGGGATTGTTTATTTCCTTTCCGCATGTGCATAATCAATTAGGTTGGCGACGCATCCTGGAAACGTCGCAATTTTATCGACCATCAAGGGATGTACGTGCGCTCGAGGTTTGGGGCGTGACATCTTGACTTTGAAGGGCTGAAGACTTTGGGTGATCATAAGATATTTTCCAAGGCTTTTTAGTAGTTGCAGCTTTGACTTCATGGTTTCCCTCTCCTTCCCATCTCTTTCTTCTTTCCCCCATGCGTGCACCTACTTCAACCTACTCCCTCTACTGCTTCTTCTCCTTCATTTTTCCATCCATTGTCCAACTCCTTGGCTGTTGCTCTAATTCCATTTCACGCCCAGCACATCTTCACAACCAACACACCAACCCACCACTTCATCGAGCAGTCCACCACTGTCCAACTTCACCGCCTCCTTAGTCCGCTATCCATCCAGCCCTCCTGTCCACCTTAGCTCAGCTCCGTTCAACACCAGTAGCTTCCACTAAGCTACTATCTGCTCAGCCGTTGCTGCCACCACCATCCGACGGCCAGCAGGTCGCGGCCAGCAACCACAGTCGAGCACCTCCACTCCGCCTCAGTTCCGCCACCCGCCAACTTCATTCGACCGCTAGTTCGCTTCACCACCTCACACCACCACCTTCAACTTGTCACCGTCCGCCCGCCAGCCCATGTCCAGCCGTGTCGAATCATCCGAGCACCGCAGCTCCAGTTGCCCAACCTCAACTCGTCCAACCACCTCAGTTGCGCCAACGGCCAGCCCCATGACTATCCTCCACATAACCGAATGGCCCCTTTAGCCGTGAGCCCTCCTTGCTGTTTTTAGCCACCGGTTGAGCTCCGTTGGAGACGCAATAATCTCGAGTCCTCACCGCCGTCATGCCACCATTGCCGTGAGCCCGTCGCCGTCCTAATCTAGTGAGTTAACTTCCTAATCCTCGATTAGGTTGTTAATTGCGCTTAGGGGTTAGATTAGTGCTAATTAGTTTAGTTGGAGTAACTAGATTAGTTATGTTGGTTAGTTTAGTTAGGTTAGCTTGGTTAGGTGGTCAGTTTAGTTAGGTTAGCCTACCTTAGGTTAGATTAGTTAACTCAGGTTAGATTAGTTAACTATGGTTAGGTTAGTGAACCATGGTTAGGTTAATTAATCATGGTTAGGTTAATGAAGTTGGATTTATTTAATTAATCATAATTAGCGTAATTAGCGACGGATTAGTCGTTTTGCTGAATTTTATGCTCATTCTCGTGGATGAATTTTTGTGCGATTTTGATGACTTATATGTGCAATTGAGTGCTTGGTGGTAGTGATTGAATATTATTGCAAAACTCAATTTTACGGGCATTTAATTAGAAAAATACTAGGTATCGGTTTTTGATGCCAATTTTTATGTACTATATAAAATCATTGAATTTTAAAATAGAAGCATACCGGGTTTGATGGTTCGCCTTTAAATACGTGATCATGCATGATTATTTTACTGGGATTTTTAATAGGAAGGAAAGTGGCCAAGTTCATTCTTTGAAAATGAGATATTTGAATGCAAAGTAAGGTGTCTTTGGCCAAGTATGTGCTCATGTGGTCACTATCAAAACCCGTCACCCAACGAGATTTAGGGAGGCGATGCTAGATTAAGTTTGGATGCCCCATGTCAACGGATACCGGTCGTAGTGGAGGCTGGCCCGATGTTCCTTTATGGAATGCCGTCTAGGTGGGTAGTGCTAGACGTTGCCATGCCCGATGGAGCAGGACGATGCTCGGTTACGCTGAATGACCGTCAATTGTTGAGTTGGCCGTGACCGATGGGTCGTAATAATCGGAACATGCCTGAATAGTTGTGATAGCTGTACTTGATTATGAGGCAAAATTGTGTGGCACGGTATGAGACGTGTCATAACGGTTTTACCTCATAATCGGGACCCATGTGATTGAAATGATGTGTTCCGGTTATTAATTGCACTTGTTGTATTTATAAATGCATATGTGATGCACTAATATGTAGGGACATGCCGAGGTGAGCTGAGTTCTGTATGGTGCATGTTTAGGACCACCTTCGAGGCGAATTTGAGTCCTAACTGGGGTTTAGGGTTTTGAGTCACTGAGATTTATCTCACCTCGTTGTGGTTAACCATTTTTCAGGTCTTTAGTATGGAGCATCGTTCTGTTCATTTTGGTATTCCATGGGACACGGAATACGAGTATACCTTTTTCCCTATTCCTGGGACCACCTAAACCTGCGAGCTAGTTGTGACCACCGTTTGGGTCGATGAGGGCCTCCTTCACTTGGTGCCTCATCACTTCAAGGTGTGTGGTTCATTAACAATCGTAATGCAGCTCAAAAGGGTCTCTTGCAGGGTTTTGATGGATCGCCTGTTAGGATGGAGGATGGGGAGGTAGGTGACCCATGGACATCGATATCCCAGATGGTGTCATGGAGGATCCGGATCCCGAGTCGGAGGGATCCAAGGCGTAGGTTGCCTAGGACTTTCTTTTGAGATAGACTTGTAAATATGAACTCTTAGATTAAGTTGGCATGTTTATAAATTCTCGTTTGCAAAAAATATAAAATAGCATGTTTATACTATCCCTGTTTCTACTGGGTTGTCTAGGTGTTTATTTAATTTGCTTCCGCACGTGCTTAATCGAAAAATAAAATGAATGGGTCAGCGATGTGTATTGGGACGTTGCATTTTTAATCGACCGCCGAGGGATGTGCACGTGCCCGGGATTCGGGGCGTGACACCAATAATCTTTCAAAGCAAGCAACCGATAATCTCACAAAGCGGGCAATTTATTTTTTCATGGTGCCGCTTGAAGCCCATTGTCTACGTCCTACTTTGCGATTGGTCGACTAAATTGGTTTCCATTTACAACATTCTATATAAGAAATCTGAAGGCTTGTACCGCGATTGTCTACAAAAAAAATTAATAAAGAAAGATCAGTCAAGTTGAATAACATTTGATATTAAAAAAAACGAAAATCTCAAAATTTTAGACATAGGATGTCATAAATGGAAATCAATTTAGCCGATCAATCCAAAAGTAGAACGGAGTTGGTAGGTTCAAGCAACTCTCATGGTAAAAGAAATTGCATCCTTCATAAGACTATTTGTATCAAACCATTGCAATAGTTTGGGATGAAATTGTCAAATAATTATAATGTTTTGATACAACAATCTCACGAAGCTAGCACTTCTTTCTGTTGCGGGATTCACTTGAACGACACCATCGACATCCTACTTTGGGATTGGTTGACTAAATTGGTTTTCATTGATGACCTCCGTGTGAAAAATTTTAAGACTTCTATAGCAATCATAAAAAAAGAAGAAGAAGAAATACCAATCAAGTTAAGAAGGAAAATATCAGAATTTCATACATAAGACGTGCCATAAATTGACATCTATTTAGTCGATTAGTCCAAAAGTAGCATGTAGTTGGTACGGCTACTATGTAGTTAATGTTAACAAAAATCAATAAACCAAAATCTATAATTCAAACTAATAAATCACGAAAGCAAACTAAAATCCACAATCAATAATTTGAGGGACAAAAAGATAGTATTTTAAATAAAATTTGAAAAAAAAAGAAGTAACCACTGATTAAGACTATATAGTTAATGTTAACAACAAATGTTCTCCTAACTTCAAAAGAAGATCCAATAAACAAAGACAAATTCTCGAAGATCTGATGCAATAATTGCTTTGACATTGAACTTGCTTGTTGACAGAAGATCAGTAGCTAGTGACCATAACGAGAACCAGCCAGGAATGGCCTAGTGGACCGAGAATGAACTGATGACCCGCTGTCCAGATCGAAGAGCAGTCTGAACGTTAGGTATCCATTCCACCTTTGTGCCTTGAAGCGTCTCTGGACTGAGCCTTGACAATCTTGAGATGACCCCACAATGTCTTAGAACCAAACCAGAGCACCCTTGAAAGGAAATAAAGCTAATAGGGATGAGGTAAGTATACAAATCAAACCATCTTGAAATATGAACTAATTAAAACCATGAAATAATTATTCCACCAAACATCACATTCTCCAAAGTCTGCTAACACCAGTATAATTCTCCACAAATAAAGCGGGCCAACCCTCTCGATAGTTACAAGATGAGAACTCTAGACTCTTTTACTCTCATCTCTAGAGCAAATGCCTAGAAAGATGGCTTTCACGGTTTCAGAGGGTATGTCGATCTCCATTAAAAATGTTAATTGGAGGCTCCTATTCATCTCCTCTTCCCGACCAACAAGATCTTCCTATGTGGCCTTACCTACACTAAAAAATTGCCGATAGGCTAGGAGATCTAGGTGCATCCTTTCCTCATGTCATTATATTGTTCTGAGCCAACCAAACTATTACGGAAGCAATCTAGGACGAAAAAATTGAGTGAGATGTTGCTCAGAGCACTCAAATGCAAATAATCAACCCTTATAAATCTGAGAATTGCTTCATCGATTCTTGTGGCTCGATTTCAAAACTTGAAAAATTCATAGAAAGTGACAGCCTGAAGTTAAGCGAAAGACCTTGTACAAGAGAAGGATGGAAAAACTGAGCAAAGTGCTCGAATGCAGACAATCAATCCTAATAATCCCTAGGATAGTTACATAAATGCGTGGATTGATTTTGAAAGATTTTTGTTGGCTTGGAACAATTTAATAACATGAGCAAAGGATGCACTTGAATCTCCAAGCTGATATGCAATTGCTTAGTTAAGATGGGTCAAAAGAGAAGATCTTGCGTAGCTGGAAGAGGAGGTGAATAGGAGACTCCAATTAACATTTTTGATGGAGATCAGCGATCCTCATAAAATCGTAAAAGCCACCTTTCTAGGTAGTTGCTCATGATAAGATCAAATGATGATAACTTTCATTCACAATGGTTCTCGAGATGTAAAATCACTTATTTATATAGATGTAAAAGTTAAAAGTGTTGCATGTTTTTGATAACTCGAATATGGTGGGTTGGTTTCCCTTTATTTACTTAAAATGGAAAGAAATATATGTGCTCCTCTATAATTTTGACAATATAATAAATATCTTGTCCTTAAATGGCTCTCGGGTCAATAATGAAATTTCTAATTTAGATGTAAGGGTTAAAAGGTGTTGCCTGTTTTTTTACAAACTCAAGTATGGTAGGTTGACTTTCTTTTATTTACTTCGATTAAAAAGAAATTTGTGTGCTCCTCTATAATTTTGACAATATGATAAATATCTTGTCTTTAAATGGCACTTGAGTCGATAGTACAAAATTTTGGTTTAGACGTATTGGACAAAAGTGTTGCATGTTTTTTACAATTTGAGTATGGTAGGTTGGCTTCCTTTTATCTACTTACATTTAAAAAAAAAAAAAATCTGCGTGCTCCTCTTGATTTTGACAATATCATAAATGTCTTGTCCTTGAATGGAACTTGGATCAACAACGCAAATTTTTGGTTTAAATGTAAGGGTTAAAATTGTCGCATGTTTTTGATAATTCGAGTATGGTAGGTTGGTTTCATTTATTTGGTTCAATTAAAAAAAGAATTGTGTGGTCCTCCATAATTTTGACAATATCATAAATATCATGTCCACAAATGATACTCGGGTCAACAATGCAAATTTCTAGTTTAGATTTGAGGGTTAAAAGTGTTGCATGTTTTGGATAATTCGAGTATGGTAGGTTGGCTTCCTTTTTTTACTTAAATTAAAGAGAAATCTGTGAGCTCATCTATAATTTTGACAATATAATGAATATCTTGTCTTTAAAAGGCACTCGGGTCAATAATGCAAATTTCTGTATTATATGTAAGGATTAAAAGTGTTGTATGTTTTTCATAATTTGAGTATAAGGGTTGGAATCATTTTATACTTAAATTAAAAAGAAATCTATGTGCTCCTCTATAAGTTGATAATATCATAAATATCTTGTCCTTAAATGGCACTTGGGTCGACAATGCAAATTTCTATCTTAGATGTAAGGGTTAGAAAAGTTGCATGTTTTTTATAATTTGAGTATGGCAGGTTAATTTCATTTTATATATTCAATTAAAAAGAAATTTGTGTAGTCCTCCATAATTTTGACAATATCATAAATATCTTGTTGTTAATTGGTATTCGGGTCAACAATGCAAATTCCTAGTTTAGATGTAAGGGTTAAAAGCGTTGCATGTTTTTGATGATTCGAGTATGGTAGGTTAGCTTCCTTTTATTTACATAAATTAAACATAAATCTATGTACTCTTCTATAATTTTGACAGTATCATAAATGTCTCGTCTTTAAATGCCAATCAAGTCAACAATGCAAATTTCTGAATTAGATGTAAGGGTTAAAAGTGTTGCATGTTTTTTATAAACTCGAATACAATAGGTTGGTTTCCTTTTATTTACTTTAATATAAAGAAATCCGTGTGCTCCTCTTTACTTTTGACAATGGGATAAATATATTGTCCTTAAATGGCACTCGAGTCAATAATGCAAAATTTTGGTTTAGATGTATAGGATAAAAATGTTGCCTTTTTTTTTTTTTTTTTTTTTTTAATAATTCAAGTATGGCAGGTTGGCTTCCTTTTATTTACTCAAATTAAAAAGAAATCTATGTGCTCATTTATAATTTTGATAGTATCACAAACATCTTGTCCTTAAATGGCACTTGGGTCAACAATGCAAACTTTTGGTTTAGATATAAGGGCTAAAAGTATTACACGTTTTTTATAATTTGAGTATGGTAGGTTGGTTTCATTTTATTTAATTCAATTGAAAAGAAATAGTGTGGTCCTTTATAACTTTGAAAATATAATAGATAATTTTTAATGGTGATCATAATGCAAATTTCTAGTTTAGATGTAAGGGTTAAAAGTGTTGCATATTTTCAATAATTCGAGTGAGGTAGGTTGGTTTTCTTTTATTTACTTAAATTTAAAAGGAAATCTGTGTGCTTCTCTATAATTTTGACAGTATCATAAATATCCTGTCTTTAAATGGTACTTGGGTCAACAATGCAAGTTTCTGGTTTAGATATAAGGGCTAAAATGTTGCATGTTTTTTTTATAATATGAGAGTGTTAGGTTGGTTTCATTTTATTTAATTCAATTAAAAAGAAATCTGTATGGTCCTCTATAACTTTGAAAATATCATAAATATCTTGTCCTTTAATGACACTAGGGATCAACAATGCAAATTTATGGTTTAGATGTAAGAGTTAAAAGTGTTACATGTTTTTGATAATTTGAGTATGGTAGGTTGGCTTCCTTTTATTTAATTAAATTAAAAAGAAATTTGTGTGCTCCTCTATAATTTTGACAGTATCATAAATATATTGTCCTTAAATAGGACTCAGGTCAACAACAAATTTTTGGTTCAGATGTAAAGGTTAGATGTGTTGCATGTCTGTGATAATTTGAGTATAGGAGGTTGGCTTCTTTCTATTTACTTACTTAAATTAGAAAGAAATCCAAGTTCTAATTTTGACAATATAATGAATATCTTGTCCTTAAAGTGCACTCGAGTCAACAATGCAAATTTCTGCTTTAGATGTAAGGATTAAAAGTGTTACATGTTTTTCATAATTTGATTATGGTAGGTTGGTTTTGACAATTTGGTAAATATCTTGTCCTTAAATGGCACTTGGATCAATAATGCAAATTTCTGGTTTAGATGTCAGGGTAAAAGTGTTGCATTTGTTTGATAATTCGAGTATGGTTGGCTTGTTTCCTTTTATTTGCTTAAATTAATAAGAAATCTTTGTGCCCTTTATAATTTTGACAATATGATAAATATATTGTCCTTAAATTGCACTTGGGTTAACATTGTAAATTTATGGTTTAGATGCAAGGGTTAAAACTGTTCCATGTTTCTGATAATTCAAGTATGGTAGGCTTTTGACAAAAAAAAAAAAAGTACGGTAGGTTGGTTTCACTTTATTTAATTCAATTAAAAAGAAATCTGTGGGGGCCTCTATGATTTTGACAATATCATAAATATCTTGTTGTTAAATGGCACTCGGGTCAGCAATGCAAATTTCTGGTTTAGATGTAAGGGTTAAAAGTGTTGCATTTTTTTTGATAATTCCAGGGTGGTGGGTTGGCTTCCTTTTATTTACTTAAGTTAAAAAAAAAAAAAATCTGCGTGCTCCTCTATAATTTTGGCAGTATCATATATATCTTGTCCTTAAATGGCATTGAGGTCAACAACGCAAATTTCTTTTAGATGTAAGGGTTAAAAGGTGTCGCACATTTTTGATAATTCAAATATGATCAGTTGTTTTCTTTTATTTACTTAAATTGACAAGAAATATGTGTGCTTCTCTATAATTTTGACAATATGATAAATTTATTATCCTTAAATGGCACTCAGGTCAACAATACAAATTTCTATTTTAGATGTAATGGTTAAAAATATTGCATGTTTTTGATAATTCGAGTATGTTAGGTTGGTTTCTTTATTTTTAATTTAAATTAAAAATAAATGTGTAATCCTCTATACCTTTGATAATATGATTAATATTTTGTCCTTAAATGGCACTCGGGTCAACATTCCAAATTTATGGTTTAGATGTAAGGGTTAAAAGTGTTGCATGTTTTTGATAATTTGAGTATAGTGAGTTGGTTTCCTTTAATTTGCTTTAATAAGAAATCTCTACTCCTCTATATTTTTGACAATATGATTAATATGTTGTCCTTAAATGGCACTTGGGTCAACGATGTAAATTTCTGGCTTAGATGTAAGGGTTAAAATTGTTTTATATTTTTGACAATTCGTGTATGGTAGATTGGTTTCCTTTTATTTAGTTAAATTAAAAAAGAAATTGTGTGCTCCTCTATAATTTTGACAACACTCGGATAATGCTAATTTCTACTTAGATGTAAAGGTTAAAAGTGTTGCATGTTTTTGATAACTCGAGTATGGTAGGTTGGTTTTCTTTTATTTTTATTTTTTAAATTAAAAACAAATATATGTGCTTCTCTATAAGTTTGATAATATGATAAATATCTTGTCATTAAATGTTACTTCGGACAACAATACAAATTTTTGGTTTAGCTTGTATTCGGTATAGTCAAGGTGTTAGTATGCCACCGAATGACTCGCAAAGTTTAACGAATAATGATAGTTGTAATTTGTAAACTTACTACGTATTATTCAATGTGGTCTCTGATTTTTTATTTTTATTTTTTTGGTGTGCTATACTCTCCAACTTTTAAGGTTTAGTCCCTATTACAAGGTCTTTTTAAAAACTTCAATGGAAGTTACTAACAAAAACAAGATAAATATTTTTTAGCAACAAAAACAGGATATATTGTCGAGTCATAATTTGTCGTTCTTCTGTTCAACTTTAATCATGCACTATATTTGTTCAAATTTTTAACATTACTTTATTTGTTCCATTGTGTTTTTAAACTCGCTGAGTTGAAGAAGAAGACGGGAGAACAAATTAGATGAATGGAGAATTTTGTGGTTCTTAAAATAAGAAATGATCGTTTCACAATGCCTATCGAGCACCGAGGCTTTTGGACTTGACTTTTCCACCAAGATCAGTGTATCTAACTGATTCACATGCTTCAAGTTAAGGATCCCCAGTTTTGCTTCCAATCTTTTGAGTCCTATTAATGCTTCGGCACAAATGCCCTCGAAAATCACTTGGAAATATGACAGTGTGTAAATTAGTCAATGTCCCATTCCATACGGCATGCTGATGGACTTGCCACAACCGAGTAAATTGAGATGCCGAAAATTTATCATGGTTAAGCCTACTTGAAGTTTTCTGAGAAATGCACACTATTTGAGGTCTAGGTTCTTTAAATTCTTCAAATTTCCAGTGCCACTCGGCCATTATTCTAATGAGGAACACAGGGCGAGATTGAACCTCCGTAGTCTTGAGTCTGCTACAGTAAGAAAGGCTATGATATATCCAATGGTTCGACTCACCTATAGACACAAGCAACTCCTAGATGAGTACGGCTTTGATGAACAAAGCTTTCAAGCTCTTGTTCTCATATATTAAAGTGTTTAGATGTACGTGCTACTTATATTAGAAATGTTTCTCATCAAAAAATTGATGTAATATAAAGTAGTTAATACATTGTAATGGATCTATAACTCATAGACTTAAAATTTTAAGTAAAGATGGATCCAACTAGATATATTCATAAGCTCAGACTTGGCATTCCTTTAAGTGATTTCCTTAGATGAAAGTATCAAACTTTTATTGCGTGCACCTAATAATTGGCATCGGAGCTGAAGGCAGATGGTCCCGTGTGGTTTACAAGGTGCAAGAATGCGCTCCTGATTGTAGCCTTCATGGTTTGATCTAGAGAAAGAGAATATGACACTTGAATAAAATGAGAGCGAATCTAACACTAAATGCACACATGATAGGGAGATTGTTGAGATGCACATTGTGACATCCTGAAATTCGAACCCGTTTTGATAAAGTGAAATAGGCATGTCGTCGACGTGCCTATGGTTCTTTTTCTCTTAACTAATCACTCACGAGTTAACTAACCTATTGGGTGAAGCCGTTAATGGATGTATCTACAGTAAAATCCCTAAAAGCTACTCAATTGGTTGGATTGGACTAAAATTGCGTCTGATCGATTCTAACCATGAAATTTAATTGGTCTTAGGAACCGAATATTCAAGCGTGTCACAATTCATTTTTAGGACTGTCTCATTGTCTGTCAATTTATTGATGAGTCCGAAATTTCGAGAAAGAAATTGTCGGAGGAAAAATCGAAGACCAAAAGAAAATAGAAAGGGAAAGGGAAAGAGAAAAGAAAAAAATAAGAATAAGAATAAGATTATTATTTTATCTCTTTTTCTCTCTCTCCCTTTTTCTCTCTTTTTCTCTCTCTCTTCTCTCTCCTCTCCCCTCCCCCTTTCGTGCGGACACCCCCCCATCAACTCACTTTGCCCTCTCTCTCTCTCTCCTCTTTGACTAGTCAACCCGTATCCTTCTCTCTCATCTCTCCTTCTTTCTCTCGACACTCTCTTCTTCCCTTCTTCTTCGTGCAAACCAGCGAACCAGAAGCGGGAGAAGCCGAGACAGCAGCTAGCCGTCGTCGCCGCCCACACATCGCCGTAGCTCACCGTCAGGCCGTCGTCCCGCCGTTCGCGCACGCCCTTGTGTCCGTTGCTCACTGCTGCCCCTCCCCCGCACGACCCGGCCCTGTTTCGCCGCTGTTCCGCCCCGTTCAGCCACCTCCGGCCACTGCCCAGCTCCATTCAGCCACTGCCTGGCCTCCTCGGCGTCCCTCTCACCCTCCACCGGCCTTCCCTCGCCGTTTTGGCCACCGACGCAGCTCCGGCCAACCTAAGTCCGCAACCCAACGAGTGGGTTTAGGTGGTTAGATTAGAATGGATTAGTGTTTATTAGTCAATTATAATGCGAATTAGACAAATTGAGTGCGCATTTAGCAAGTAGACGCGGTCTACTATTTATTGAAAGTATCTCGGGATTTTTCCCGACCTTTAGCGGGCTTCAATTAGGCAATTCGGGCCTAAATTAGATTTTTAATAATTAATTATTAATTTTCGAAATTAATTAATTAATTAATTATTTTCCAAAAATTCAACTGGGATGGCCCATGACCGGAATTTTATGCTGGTGATTGTGGTGAACTCCCTTTATTTAATTGGGCCTTATTTTGAGCTAAATGGAATTTTTTAATATTTATTAATTAAATTTCGAAATTAATTAATTAATTATTTATTTTTCGGAAATTAAGATTGAGATGGCCGACAACCGAAATCTCATGCTGATCGTCGTGGCGCAGTCCATTTATTTAATTGAGTTGTAATTTGTATGGAATTGATTTAATTATGAATTTTTAGGAGTTATTCATATTGACTTGATTGTTAATTATTTGATTGAGAAATTGTTGGGTATTGGTTATCACTTGAAAGAAAACACGTGGGCTCGGTGAATTAGAATATCACCTGGAGAATGCACGTGAATTCAGTGGTTAAATATGTCATCTTGGCGAAGAGGTCGCTAAGAGAATGCACGTGGCTCGGAGACTCGGTATGTCTTCCTGGAGAATGCACGTGGCTCGGTGACAAAGTTTGGTATCTAAAAGGGCACATGACTCAGTGAATTGATGCATCACTTTGATGAGTTAGCACCTAAGAGAAGGCACGTGGGCCAAGCATTGTAAAAAGGACACGTGGCTCGGTGATTTGATGCGTCACCTTGGCGAACTAGTGCCTTAGAGAATGCACGTGGTTCCGGTATTTGAGAATGACATCTAAAAGGGCATGTGGCTCGGTGACTTGATGTACCACCTTAGCGAAGAGGTCGCCTTAGAGAATGCACATGGGCCCAAGGTTTGAGGCACGTGGCTCGGAGACTTGGGATGTCGTCTTGGAGAATGCATGTGGCCTAGCTTTTAAATATTCCTCCATGGGGAATGATTTGCGTGACATGTAATCAACTGGTTCGATGTGTTTGGAGTAAATGGGTGCCTATTGTGAATTGTACTGACTTGCAGGTGGGATCTAAGGCTAAGGTAAGTCTTCTGACCTGTGCGTGTTTAGGCAACCTATAGTATAATGGTTTACTAATCGGGCCTTAGTGGGGTAGAACTCGCTGAGACGTAGTCTCATCCCGGTTTGGGGAAAATATTTCAGGACCCCGATGTGGAGCTGAGGAGGAGGAATCTGAAAAGGAGAACTCTGGGGTGAAACCTGAGGAGAAGAATTTTGGAAGAAGAAGATAATCCCGAGAGGGACCTTGAGTACGGCCCGGATGGACTGAGATTCCATCTTCTTTTGAGATCTCCTTTTTGATGTGAATAGAGATAGAGTAAAAAGTTGTGAAGTACTCTGGTTTGTGTTTTGTATAAAAGTTTGTTTATAAGTTTCAACATGAAAAATATGGCCTTGCTTTTCTATCCCATCGGTTGACTGTCTGCGGATTTATAACTGCTTCCGCATGTGCTTAATAAATGAAAGGGTTGGCAATACATAGTCCTAGGATATTGCATTCTAAAATCGACCAAGTAGAAGGATGTGTGCGTGCTTGAGGATCGGGGTGTGACATCCCCTTTTTATAGTATCAAAGCGAAGTTCAAGATTGGAGTGATAAGGAGCGTTAACCATGTGATAGTTAGTAGGAAAGGCCTTTAAATTCATGCTGGTGCATGTCTGTGTTAGTTGAGTGCTAAAATTGTTTGTTGTTTGGATCGCTCTGTTTCTAATTTGGTGTTGAATTGGAAACAAGTGTTAGTTGAGTAAAGCTACACCATGAGCGATCAAGAGCCGAGAACTCCTGTAAAGAGGACCAGTAGGGTCGTTATTCGGGGTGGAGCTCCGACTCGTGTCGGAACCTGAGGTGAACATGGTCGAGCGCCAGCACAGGCTAGCGCGAGTGGAATGATTCCACCCGTCATAGATGTCGGGGTAGCAGCCTCTGATGATCCCAAGGTGGATAGGATTTTGCGTGTTCTGGAATTGATGGGTACTAGAATGGATCAGCAAGCCGCTCTTTGTTGAAGCCGCCGTCAGCTGCCGCCGCAACCGCCGCCACCGCGCCGACACCGGAGTTGCCTCTCGCCGCCGCACTCGCAGATCGCAGCCTGCCGCACCTGCAGTCACACTTGCCATTGCTCCAACCGCCGTGAATGTAGAAGGTCCACTAGAGATAGTGGTCGCTGTAAGACCAATCCATAAGCTGGTGGAGCATTTCCTAAGGCTAAATCCACCATTGTTCACTGGGTCTGGAGACCTCGAAGCTGCTTCTTCATGGGTTCAGAAGCTTGAGAAGGCGTTTGCACTGCTGATGTGCAACGAAACTGATAAGGTAATGTTAGCAACGTACCAGCTAGATGGAGTTGCGGACACTTGGTGGATGACAACTCGTGAAACAATCTTTCTAGAAGGCATTGTTCAGGACTGGAACACTTTTTGTGAAGCCTTCAATGATAAGTTTTTCTCTGAGATTGCCAAAGAGGTGAAGATGGCAGTTTCAACGTTTTCGCTAGGGTTCCCTATCGGTTGATGAGTATGAGGCGAAGTTCATTGAACTTTCGCGATATGCCCCTGAGTTAATCGAGAATCCTGTGAACTGAGCGAGGAGGTTCAAAGATTGATTCAGACAGGATTTGAGAAGCGCCTTATTCCTTCTGGATTTGAAGACTTATAACGACATATATCGGAGAGCTCAGAAGATTGAGAAAGATCAGAACGATAAGGCTGCCTCATTTGGATTAAGGTTTAGCTCTCATAGAGACAACATTCGCCAAGGAAAGAGGTCGATGTTTGGAAATAGATTCCAAGGCCCACCCAGCAAGAAGAGTGGATTTAATAGGTCAGGACCTATTAGGAATGATGCGTGTCACTTGTGTGGGAGAAGACATGGGACAGCACCGTGCCCAGCTAGGACGGGAGCATATTTCGAATGTGGCCAACAGGGCCACATAGCTAGATTTTGTCCAAAGAAGCAAAGAGGACAGCCTCAGTTGCCACCACCGCCAGCGATGAGACAAATATGAGGGTATACCCCTCAGAATGCACTGCAAAGAGGACAGCAGAGACCTCTAGTTCAGGGCACCATGTACACGATTACCCAAGGTCAGGCAAAAGCTGCACCTGGCGCGATCACAGGTATAGTCTCGCTCAACGGCCAACCTGCTTATGCTTTATTTGATTCGGGAGCAACCCATTCCTTCATTGCCGAGCAATATGTTAGAATGCTAGGGTTGAGTCATGTATTGTTGGAGTCGGCAATTTGCATATCTACACCCTTGAAAGATAAAGTTATTGTTGCTTTGGGATGTTCGGGGTGCAAGTTAGAGATTGGTGAGCGAGTGGGGAAAATTGACTTGTTAGTCCTAGCCATGTATGATTTTGATTTGATAATTGGCATGGACTGGCTCATCAATCAACGAGCTAAAATGGACTGCTATCGCAAGGTGATTCAGTTTGACCCATTAGAGGGTAAGAGCTTCGAGTTTGTCGGGAATCGAGGAGGACCTTCGATTTCCTTAATCTCATCGCCGGAAGCAGCTCGTTTATTAGACGAGGGTTGCCGAGGGTACTTAGTGACTGTTGTGGATACGACAATTGAAGAGTTGAAAATGGAAGATATTTCAGTGGTACAGGAGTTTCCAGATGTCTTTCCAAAAGAATTGCCAGGGTTACTGCTAGAAAGAGAGATTGAATTTGTAATTGAGCTAGCACTAGGGACAGAACTGATCTCGAAGGCACCTTATCGAATGGCGTTATCTGAGTTGAAGGAACTGAAGGTGCAGATGCAAGAATTACTGGATAAGGGATTTATTCGTCCTATTGTATCACCTTGGGGAGCACCAGTTCTGTTTGTTAAGAAGAAAGATGGTTCGTTGCGTTTGTGCATTGACTATCGACAGCTCAATTAGGTAACGATCAAGAACAAGTATCCATTGCCGATGATAGATGACTTGTTTGATCAACTACAAGGAACGTCAATATTCTCGAATATTGATTTGAGGACGGGATATCATCAGCTGAGAATTAGGAAGGAGGATATTCTTAAGTCGGCATTTCGTACCCGGTATGGTCATTACAAGTTCACAGTGATGCTTTTTGGATTGATGAATGCTCCAGCTGCATTCATGGATATGACAAACATAGTATTCAAGAAATATCTAGATCAGTTTGTGATCGTGTTCATTGATGACATCTTGGTCTATTCGAGAAGTGATGAAGAGCATGAGAATCATCTGAGAGTAGTACTCTAGACCTTAAGAACTCATAAGCTATATGCTAAGTTTAGCAAATGCGAGTTTTGGTTAAACCGTGTTGCTTTCTTAGGTCATGTGATTTCTAGAGAAGGAATCTCTGTCGACCCGAGCAAGATAGAAGCCATGATCAAGTGGTCGAGACCGACGACAGTGATAGAGATCAGAAGTTTTCTGGGGTTAGCATGTTATTACAGACGGTTTGTGAAAGGATTCTCATCGATAGCGTCGCCTCTGACCAAGCTCCTGAAGAAAGAAGAGAAATTTGTATGGTCAGACAAGTGCGAGCGTAATTTCCAAGAGCTAAAGGAAAAGCTGACTACTGCACCTGTACTGACGATTCCATCTCGTCTTGGAGGATTCGAGATCTATAGTAATGCGTCATTTAGGGGATTGGGTTGCGTGCTGATGCAACATGGCAGAGTTATTGCATACGCTTCTCGACAGTTGAGACCTCATGAACTGAATTATCCGACGCATGACTTTGAACTTACAGCCATCATATTTGCATTGAAGATTTGGAGGCACTACTTGTGCGGAGAAAAGTTTCAAATTTTCATAGACTATCAAAGTCTCAAGTATTTGTTCTCTCAGAATGAGTTGAACATGAGACAATGCTGATGGATGGAATTGCTGAAGGATTACGACTATGATATTCTATATCACCCGAGAAAGGCAAACAAGGTCGCCGATGCATTGAGTCGAAAGTCTTCAATAGCACAAATTTTGGTTAAGGAGTGGAACTTAATCGAGAGAGCTCGGGATTCGGAATTCAAATTTGAGGTAGGCCAGCTCTCGAGTCTTATAGCCACTCTCAGAATTGAACCGGATATCCATGTTAGAATGAAAGAACTCCAACTGACAGATCCAGATGTACAAAGAATTCTTCAAGAGATATCAATAAAAGAAAGGCTGATTTTTAAGTTTCTAATGATGGGGTACTGAGGTTTCATGGACGTTTGGTTGTACCTAACAATGTAGAGCTTAGAGAGGATATTTTATCTGAAGCACATCGTAGCAATTACAACGTTCATCCTGGAAGTACCAAGATGTATCAGAATTTGCATCAACACTACTAGTGGTCAGGTATGAAGGCGGACATCGCCAAACATGTGGCCAAGTGTTTGACTTGTCAGCAAGTAAAAGCCCAGCATTGCAAGCCGGGAAGACTTTTGCGACCTCTCGCAATCCCAAAATGGAAATGGGAGCATATCACGATGGACTTCGTGATTGGACTACCAAGGAGTCAGAGGTGGAACAATTCAATTTGGGTAGTGGTCGATAGGCTGACAAAGTCAGCTCACTTCATTGCACTTCAAAATGACCTCAGTCTTTATAGGCACGCGGACCTGTATGTGCGTCAAGTGGTTCGAATGCATGGAGTGCTGGTTACGATAACATCCGATAGAGACCCGAGGTTTACCGCTGCTTTTTGTAAGAGCTTGCAGAGTGCTTTAAGTACAAAGCTTCAGTATAGTACGGCATATCATCCTCAGATGGATGGCCAGTCTGAAAGGACAATTCAGACTCTTGAAGACATGCTGAGAGTGTGTATAATAGACTTCAAAGGAAGTTGGAATGATCAGCTTCATTTGGTGGAATTCATCTAAAACAACAGTTATCAGCAGAGCATCAAGATGGCTCATTTTGAAGCGTTGTATGGCAGAGCGTGCAGAACTCCAGTATATTGGGATGAAGTCGGAGAAAGGAAGATAACAGGCTCAGAGTTGGTTCAGCAATCAGCAGATGCCGTGACAGTAATCAGAGACAGATTAAAGACCATGCAGAGCAGGCAGAAAAGTTATGCAGATAAGCGTCGAAGGTCTTTGGAATTCCAAGTTGGTGATCACGTTTTTCTGAAAGTGTCGCCAATGAGGGGAACTTCGCGCTTTGGTAAGAAAGGCAAGCTGAGTTTGAGATACGTAGGTCTGTTTGAGATTCTTGAAAGAACTGAAAATCTAACGTATCGTCTTGCATTGCTGCCAAGATTGGCGCAAGTGCATGACGTCTTTCATGTGTTAGTGTTAAGGAAGTACAAGCCTAACCCGACCCACGTGCTTAATTTCGAGGAATTGGACGTGGATGACCGTGTGTCATATGTTGAAAGTCCGGTTCAGATTGTCGATCGTAAAGAGCAAGTTCTGCATACAAAGACCATTCCGTTGGTCAAAGTGGTCTGGCAACACCACGGCATTGAAGGAGCGACTTGGGAGACTAAAGAGTCGATGAGACAGTTTTACCCCCGCCTTTTTAAGCAAAGTGTGTAATGGTTTAAATTTCGAGGACGAAATTTTTATAAGAGGGGAAGCATTGTGACATCTTGAAATTCGAACCCGTTTTGATAAAGTGAAATGGGTATGTCGTCGATGTGTCTATGGTCCTTTTTCTCTGAACTGATCACTCACGAGTTAACTAACCTATTAGGTGAAGCCGTTAAGGGATATATCTGCAGTAAAATCCCTAAAAGCTACTCAATTGGTTGGATTGGACTAAAATCGCGTCTGATCGATTCTAACCATGAAATTTAATTGGTCTCGGGAACCGAATATTCGAGCGTGTCACAATTCATTTTTAAGACCGTCTCATCGTCTGTCAATTTATTGACGAATCCGAAATTTCAAGAAAGAAATTGTCGGAGGAAAAATCGAAGACCAAAAGAAAATAGAAAGGGAAAGGGAAAGAGAAAAGAAAAAATAAGAATAAGATTATTATTTTATCTCTTTTTCTCTCTCTCTTCTCTCTCCTCTCCCCTCCCCCTTTTGTGCGAACACCCCCCCACCGACTCACTTTGCCCCTCTCTCTCTCTCTCTCCCTCTTTGACTAGTCAACCCTTATCCTTCTCTCTCATCTCTCCTTCTCTCTCTCGACACTCTCTTCTTCCCTTCTTCTTCGTGCAAACCAGCAAACCAGAAGCGGGAGAAGCCGAGACAGCAGCCAGCCGTCATCGCCGCCCACGCACCGCCGCAGCTCACCTGTTAGGCCGTCGTCCCGCCGTCCGCGCACGCCCCTGCGTCCGTCGCTCGCTGCCGCCCCTCCCCCGCGCGACCCAACCCTGTTTCGTCGTTATTCCGCCCCGTTTAGCCACCTTCGGCCACTGCCCAGCTCCGTTCGGCCACCGCCTGGCCTCCCTGGCATCCCTCTCACCCTCCGCCGGCCTTCCCTCGCCGTTTTGGCCACTAGCGCAGCTCCAGCCAGCCCAAGTCCGCAACCCACCGAGTGGGTTTCCAGCGACTTCGGGCCTGCTTTTGGGCCATTTCCGGCCCCAAACCCAAGCCGTGCTTTGGGAAGTTTTGTTCTTCGCGTTGCCCCCGTTGGATTGATTCGATTTGCATGCGATTCTGGTGAGTAATCTCACTAATCCTTGATTAGTTGGCTAATTATACTTCAGGGTTGTTTAGTTTTAATTAATTAGGTTTAGGTGGTTAGATTAGAATGGATTAGTGTTTATTAGTCAATAGTGATGGGAATTAGACAAATTGAGTGCGCATTTAGCAAGTAGACGTGGTCTACTATTTATTGAAAGTATCTCGAGATTTTTCCTGACCCTTAGCGGGCTTCAATTAGGCAATTCGGGCCTAAATTAGATTTTTAATAATTAATTATTAATTTTCGAAATTAATTAATTAATTAATTATTTTCCGGAAATTCAACTAGGATGGCCCGTGACCGGAATTTTATGCTGGTGATCGTGATGAAGTCCGTTTATTTAATTGGGCCTTATTTTGAGCTAAATGGAATTTTTTAATATTTATTAATTAAATTTTGAAATTAATTAATTAATTATTTATTTTTCGAAAATTAAGATTGAGATGGCCGACGACCGAAATCTCATGCTGATCGTCATGGCATAGTCTGTTTATTTAATTGAGTTGTAATTTGTATGGAATTGATTTAATTATGCATTTTTAGGAGTTATTCATATTGACTTGATTGTTAATTATTTGATTGAGAAATTGTTGGGTATTGGTTATCACTTGAAAGAAAACATGTGGGCTCGGTGAATTGGAATATCACCTGGAGAATGCATGTGAATTCAGTGGTTAAATATGTCATCTTGGCGAAGAGATCGCCTAAGAGAATGCACGTGGCTTGGAGACTCGATATGTCTTCCTAGAGAATGCACGTGGCTCGGCGACAAAGTTTGGCATCTAAAAGGGCACGTGACTCAGTGAATTGATGCATCACTTTGATGAGTTAGCACCTAAGAGAAGGCACGTGGGCCTGGGCATTGTAAAAAGGACACGTGGCTCGGTGATTTGATGCGTCACCTTGGCGAACTAGTGCCTTAGAGAATGCACGTGGGTCCGGTATTTGAGAATGACATCTAAAAGGGCATGTGGCTCGGTGACTTGATGTACCACCTTGGCGAAGAGGTCGCCTTAGAGAATGCATGTGGGCCCAAGGTTTGAGGCACGTGGCTCGGAGACTTGGGATGTCGTCCTGGAGAATGCACGTGGCCTAGCTTTTAAATATTCCTCCGTGGGGAATGATTTGTGTGACATGTAATCGACTGGTTCGATTTGTTTGGAGTAAATGGGTGCCTATTGTGAATTGTACTAACTTGCAGGTGGGATCTGAGGCCAAGATAAGTCTTCTGACCTGTGCATGTTTAGGCAACCTATAGTATAATGGTTTACTAATCGGGCCTTAGTGGGGTAGAACTCGCTGAGACGTAGTCTCATCCTGGTTTGGGGAAAACATTTCAGGACCCCGATGAGGAGCTGAGGAGGAGAAATCTGAGAAGGAGAACTCTGGGGTGAAACATGAGGAGAAGAATTTTGGAAGAAGAAGATAATCCCGAGAAGGGCCTTGAGTACGGCCCGGATGGACTGAGATTCCATCTTCTTTTGAGATCTCCTTTTTGATGTGAACAGAGATAGAATAAAAAGTTGTAAGTACTCTGGTTTGTGTTTTGTATAAAAATTTGGTTATAAGTTTCAACATGAAAAATATAGCCTTACTTTTCTATCCCATCGATTGACTGTCTGGGGATTTATAACTGCTTCCGTATGTGCTTAATAAGTGAAAGGGTCGGCGATACATAGTTCTGGGATATTGCATTCTAAAATCGACCAAGTAGAAGGATGTGTGCGTGCCCGAGGATCGGGGCGTGACACACATGAAATATCTCGCTTTGAAGAATTGATGTGGTATGAAGTAGCTAAAATATCATAGATGGATCATAAATTGGGCTTAAGCTTTTGAGCAAAGGTCAATATAATTAGATATGTTGATGAGCTTGGATTTGGCTCCCTCTTGAAGATCTTCCTAGGTGAAGGCTTTTGATTTTTGTGGCATGCTTCCAATACAAACATGTAAAAAACATCCATTCCGATACCTCAGAGAGGAGTACTCCCTATTTTCTTTGTCTTATAAAGTGTTTTTAAAATCATCTTGTTGATTTCAATAACTAAAAGTACATGAGAGATGCTTCCATTTATGTGCTGACATTTGAACACTCACGATTGAACCGATGCTACGGCCCTTGAAAGCTCATGCATTGGGTCATGTGTTTTGCATGACCAAATGTATCCATGGATATCCTCTTCCATGTCATGCAAGAATGATCTCTAAACCGACCCCTTAATTATATATTTCTCCTGCTTTGGGACTTTTACTATTTCATTGCAATGTGATAAAACCCTTCAACTATCCAAATAGAGGTCACTTCGTGATCGGTCAATTCAGTGTCTTTTAAGAGTAAACTGCAATATCAACATTGCTTTAATCATAGTTGAAGATGACCATAACCTAGCTTTAGTCTAGACATGATATCACTTAAAATTGGCTGAACTTGGATAGTTTAAAATCTTTGAAATGCAACCAGTCTCTTGCTGTGTTGCTTGATGAAGATACGAGATGCTCTATCGCTCTGATTATGAGGGGAAAATCTAGCTTTTGTATTCACGATTTCTTCTATGATTTTATGAAGGTTATGCATTTGGGGTTAAAGGATCAAGATTGGGGGATCCCAATCTTAAGTCACCCAAAATTATAATTAGTAGAGAGATGTTACTTTTGATGTAACTATAATGCTTCACTCCATAAATGTGTTTTTAGTTAGTTCTGATGTTAATAGTACGAGAACCCAAGGATCCTGGGAAGTCGAGTTGAATGTGGCAGTACAGCAAAAACTGTGGTCTTCCCCAGCTATGCCTGGTCTAGTTCGGAGGGAAGCAACGCCCCATGAAGAGCAGGACTCTATTGCTATCAACGGGGATAGGAGGGAAGTCAAATAACTACGGCCGTACAATGTGTTTTGTTGCATCTACCCTCCATGCTATTGAAAAAACTGATTCAATAGATGAGCCATCCATGAATGTAGAAGCGCTGTATGCCGGCGTGGTTGGACTCTACTCAATGGCCGGCAGCTATGAAGAGATTTTCTCTTGAGAAGGACATAACATGAGAGCTTGTGAAAGCACCTCAAAGATAGTTTGCTGGAATCGGTATTTGAGAAGAATTGGTACTCTATAGGATCAAAGACCTATCATATAAAGCCATACTTGTTGCCAGGTGTTACTGATATAGCTAGATTAAGTACCTAGAGGGGGGTGAATAGGTATATGCGCGATTTTTCTCGATAATTGCTCAATACTAGACAGTTAATAGATATGAGACAAACAATAATCAAAGTAAGACTGAGAGAAGAGAGAATTGAACACGCGGTTTATAGTGGTTCGGCTTATTTCAAGCCTACGTCCACTCTTCGCACCGATGCCTATTGGCTGGATTCCACTATGAACAAAGAGATGTTACAGCGATGTTCTCCCTTGAATTCTCGGTGTAGATGATCTCCCACACTCGCTCAAGGTATCACTAAGTATAGACACTCTTTGTGTGTACAAATTCGCTCAGAATGAATCGACTAATAATCAAGGTGCTTCAGACTCTGGAATTTCTCTATCGATCATGCTCTAAAGCAGCTAGAATGACTTCCTTTTATACTCCTTTATGCCATCATACCCGTTGGCACTTTCCAAAGGAATTCCTCCAATCTACCCGTTGGACGGAATCAATCAAGAAGATCATTCGAGCTATTAAAGGAACTTGACGATAGCCCATCAATCTGTTCGCCCATACAATCAGGATCTTGGTTTCCAAGAATAGGACCTTCCAAGAATACTTCGTCGATCATCGGATCTTCAAACGATCTTGATAACGAATGAATGAATCCGTTAGAATTATCCGGCCAAGAGATCTTCTCCAGAGGATAGGAATAAATCTTCAACCAAATACTTCGGCTCTGGAATTCCTTCGTCACTGGATTAGAAAAACTGTCAATGAGAATAGTCTTGAGTCTTGAGTCTTGAGTGCTGAGTCTGGTGATCTTGAAAGTCTTCAGACTCTAAATAGAAGGCTTGCAAATATCCAGACTAGACTGATAGAAACGTTTTGTCAGCTTCAAAATATTCTGGATAGATTTCTCCAACAATCTTCCCCTTTTTGATGGTGACAAAACTTTCCTGTAGATTTGAACAACTTTGACCGCAAAATAATACTCAAGCAATATGGCTATCTCATAAAGATTTATAAAATCAACAAACAACCAGACTCTCGCATCCACGAGATAATCGGTTAGTCTTTCATGAGTAAACCATATAACAATACTTGATATAAATGCAACTAGTCAAACATTCAAAGTCTACATCAGCAAATTTAAGTTCACACCCAAGTCATTCTCAAAACAAAAACATTTAAACACACAAAAACAAATTTAAAGTCAAAGATTGAGTTCAGAGTTGAGTTTGAGTTCAGAGTTGAGTTCAAATTGCAATTCTCCCCCTTTTTGTCATCATTAAAAAGGCGAGAAAAGTCAATTCTGCTTGGGAATGCGCACGATCCGGAAATCTCCCATTGATCGCACGATGCCTTCCGGCCTCTTCAAGTCTTCCCGTAAATGAGCTACCTCTTCTCCTTTGGCATTGGCTTGAATTTGAATAGCTAGGTCTTTCATTTGATCGCTAGGAAACGAGAAGATGCTTGTCCAAAGATTCTTGGGACTTGAATTTCGAGTCGAGCATATATTTGACCACGCATTTCCGTAAGAACATCAAGGATACGACGAAAATCTGCTTTGTATTGTCCGTCGTGTGCTTGCATGTGCTTTCTCGAGATGGAGTGCCGACGGACGATGGAGCTTCGGTGACATCGAGCAAATCTGAATGTGCCGACGTATCATGTCCTTCTTCAGGCATTTGAGAAGCCTGAAAATCTTCTGGATTTGCTGGTGAGCGACTCATACCTTCATTGTGAACTGCTTCTGGTGTAGTCCTTTCTTGCTCTCCATCTCCCCCTGTCTCTAAGACCTCGATTGGGGAAGAGTGATGGTCATGCTCTTCATTCCCTTTCTCTCCTGTTTTTTCTTTCACTGCTTCCTCTTCTTCTCCTTCTTCAATCTCTTTCTCTTTCTCTTGATGCTCCTCTGCTTCTCTGTTCTTCTCTTGTCTTTCTTTTTCTCTCTGTTCTGTTGATTCTAGTACAGAACGTCTGGTTCTTTTCAGTGCAGGAATAGAGAGATCTTCCTCTTCATCTTCATCCTCTAAGATAAGAGTTATTCTCTTTTTGACTAGAGCACTCATGGGCTCCTTCCCTTTCTTCTTTGAAGCAGAAGATGCTGGAGTCTTCACTTTGAATTGCTCCATTGCCTTGCTAAGTTCTTTCAGACGCATTTTTATCATCATTTTCAAACCTCCCACCATTTTATCGCATGGTCGAACACAAAGAGTGTGTGGAGGCTCAATGTTCAAGTGTCTGAAGATCTTGGTCACAAGACCTGTGTAAGGCAATTGGCCCTTGTCCTTCACCATTGCTCTGTACATGTGAAAGAGAATGGTGTGAGGGAGAGAGAACTTCTTTCCTGAGTTGATCGCGTACATTAATTTTGCTTCAAAGTTAGACACGTCAGTCTTTGATGTAGACTTCGGCCTGAGACAGTTGATCACAATTTTGTGAAGCACGATGTTGATGGCATTCATCCTCGAGTAGGTAATTCTCTTCTCTCGTATCCCTGTCTTTGACAAGTTCCCGGTGTAGTACGAGCAACCGAAACTTTGATTGGTTGATACCGTCCTCGTTCAACTCCAACTATGTCGCCAAAGCATGTCCACATCTACCACGTAGACTTGGTCTCGAACACTGAATGATATTCTATTCGCATCTAAAAAGCCGAGATTCGAATAGAAATATGTGTCAATTGTGCATAACCGTCTCGTGGTGTCGGAGCAGAATTTCTCAAGTTGAAGCAAATTGAACTTCTCTCTTAAGTTCACGTTTATCGCATCCAAGAAGTCGAAATCGACACTCCTAGGGTTTATCACCCCTTTTTTCAACAGTCTGAAATACAGATTCTCCTGACCCTTTGATTTGAACAAATCCATCCGATTTCCCTTCACCTTTGCTGCCACACCCATTCTAGGTTGGAATTCAAGGAACATTCTGTCATCATCGTTCCCTTCAGTCAGATTCTGTCCTGGTACACGAGGGTCACTTGGAATGTTCGCAAGTGCTTCATCTGCCTTTCCTTTCGGAGCAACTCCCAAATCCTCCATTTTCCATAGAAAACGATACTCATTCTCATAGTTCTTATCTTTAAGAAATTCATCTACGATATTCAGCGGAGTCCCAATGCTTTTCAACGAACGATAAAGCTTATAAATAAAAGCGGGTTTTTGGACTCTTACAGGATCGGCGTCCTCGATTATTTCTTCCTCCTGATGATGACCCACACTTTGTGGGGTAGATGGTGAAGATTAACGTGGAGGAGAGTGAATCGGGCTCTGTTGCTGTCTTGGTAATTCTTCTTCCTCGGTGAGATCGAAATGGGTAGGCCCCTTTCCCATTCTCTGTGGTCCCCTGTTCGCGATTCTTGATGACTTTCTTGAAGAAGACATCTTTCTTTGTTGATGAAAGATTCCTCTTTCTTTGTCGATGAAAGATTCCTTCACTCGCTTTCCCAAGAAAACTTGACTACTTTCTCGAATATGAACACGAAGTGGAGACAGGATTGGCAGGAGAACGCTTTTCTAGGGTTTTGGAGTTTAACAAAAAAAAAAACTGTATATATATATAACCAATCGGCACAAGGAAAGTGAACAGTCGTATCTTTTGAAATTGATAACTACCAATTTTAAGTTAATCTTTTTGAAAAGACACGATTCCATTTATCACGGAAATTATAAATTAACTAAACTGATAATCGTACCTTTTTGAGATTGAATATAACAACTTACAATCGATAGCCATGAATGTCTGAGTCTGATGATTGAATAGTCTCTAGACTTTAACTTCCTCAAGCTTCAGAATGTTGAGTCTGGAACGAATAAAATCGAATTGATTTTTCTCCAAAGGCTTTGTGAATATATCCGCAAGTTGGCTTTTTGAATCAACAAATTGAATTGAGATTTCTCCATTTTGAACATGATCTCGATAAAATGATGTCGAATCTCTATATGCTTCGCTCTTGAGTGGAGGATTGGATTTTGAGTGAGATTGATTGCGCCGGTGTTGTCACATCGATCTCTCGTGCTTGAGTCTTCTATTCCAAAGTCTTGTAGCTGTTGTTTTATCCATAGAATTTGCGAACAGCAACTTCCAAGAGCTACATATTTTGCTTCTGTTGTTGAGAGAGCCACAGTGCTTTGCTTTCTTGAAAACCAAGACACTATCCTGCTTCCAAGCAACTGGCAAGTTCCCGAAGTGCTCTTTCTATCGACTCTGCAACCGGTTAGATCTGCGTCTGAATATCCCAGAAGACTAAAGTCTCCCTTCTTAGGATACCAAAGACCGATGCTTGAAGATGAAGCAACGTATTTAATAATACGTTTCGCAAGATCGAGATGAGATTCTCTTGGATCTGATTGAAACCTAGCACATATGCAAACACTCAACAAAATGTCAGGTCTAGAAGCAGTAAGATAGAGAAGTGAATCAATGATGCTCTTGTACAGCTTTTGATCAACTTTCTTCCATTTTTCATCTTTATCTATCTTCATCGAACTTGACATTGGTGTGTCGGTCTTTTTGCACTTTTCCAATCCAAACCTCTTGACAAGATCATTAGCATATTTTTCTTGATAGATAAAAGTTCCTTCCTTCAATTGTTTTATTTGAAGTCCAAGAAAGAATGTTAATTCTCCCATCATACTTATTTCAAACTCATCCTGCATAGACTTAGAAAATTTCTTGCACAGAATTTCATTAGAGGATCCAAAAATAATATAATCCACATATATTTGAACAAGTAAAAAGCTTTTGTTTTCCTTTTTGATAAATAAAGTAGTATCTACTTTACCTTTGACAAAACCATTCTTTATTAAGAACTTACTTAGCCCGTCGTACCATGCTCGAGGTGCTTGCTTTAAACCATACAAGGCCTTTTTCGGCCCAAGGCGAGTCCGGCTTCTTTGGGTCTTGAAACCCTGGTGGTTGTTCCACATAGACTTCCTCATGGATAAATCCATTTAGGAAGGCACTTTTGACGTCCATTTGGAATAACCTAAAATTTTTGTAACAAGCAAACGCAAGTAATAATCGAATAGCTTCTAACCTTGCTACTGGAGCGTAGGTTTCATCATAGTTTATTCCTTCTTCTTGCCACGAGTCTTGCTTTATTTCATACGACTTTTCCTTTCTCATTCATCTTGTTCCTGAACACCCATTTGGCTCCAATAACAGTTTTACCTCTTGGTTTAGATGTTAATTCCCAGACATCATTAATGTTGAACTATCGAGCTCTTCTTGCATAGCTTCAATCCAGCTTTCATCGATAAAGCTTCTTCTATGCTCTTTGGTTCAATTTCGAGATGAGAGCCACAAAGACTAGACTCTTCATGCCTTTTAGATCTGGTGCGAATTCCTTCATTGATGTTGCCAATGATAAGATCCTTAGGATGGCTGGATTTATGCTTCCGATTCTTGGTTGATTTGTCGGAGTTGATGATCTCTTTCTTTATTTGAATTTTCACGATCATCTTGATGCTTTGGTCTTCCATAATCGAGATGCTTCTTGAGTTGTAGGCTTTGGAGGGTCAGGCGGTGTTGATTCTTCATGATGAGTCTGACTGGAATCGTCTTGCATAGAGTCTTGAAATTTGACACTCATTGACTCCTCCACAGACTGACTCTTCTTGTTGTAGATTCTGTAGGCTTCGCTTGAAGAAGAATATCCAAGGAAGATGCCTTCATCTGATCTCTCTTCAAACTTACCAATTTGATCTTTAGCATCTTTCAATATAAAGCATTTGCAACCGAACACATGAAAGTATGAAACAATAGGCTTCTTATCTTTGAATAACTTATAAGGGGTTTTCTCAAGAGAAGGTCTTAAAAAGACTCTATTGATTATATAGCATCTTTGTTGAAATGACTTCAGCCCAAAATCGTGAAGAAATCTTACTTTCAATTAAAAGAGTTCTAGCCATTTCTTGAAGAGATCTATTCTTCCTTTCCACAACTCCATTTTTGAGGAGTGTAGGGAGAGGAGAATACATGCTTAAATCCGATTCATCACAAAATTTTGTAAAATCTTGATTTTCGAATTCACCTCCATAATCTGTTCTTATTCTTGAGATAACACATCCTTTTTCATTTTGAACATTTTTAGCAAATTTTTCAAAATACGAAAAGGATTCGGACTTACTTGCAAGGAAATATACCCAAGTAAAGCGGGAGTAGTCGTCCACAATTACTAGGCAATATTTCTTACCTCCAATACTACGAGTTCGGTTGGTCCGAAGAGATTCATATGCAACAACCGCAAAGTACATGATTAGTAGAGACATGATTTATTGGTTTAAATGAATTTCTTACCTGTTTTCCCCGAATACATGGAGTGCATGGATTAGACTTTTAGTATTGTAATTTGGGAAGACCTCGAACAAGCTGTTTTGATGAAATTTTGGCTAATCGCTTCATGTTGACATGACCAAGCTTTCGTGCCATAAGCTTGCTTCGTCTTGTATTGAGATTAGGCATTGCGATTCATCCGGTTTCACATCCGGAAGATAGATATTTCCATGTCTTCGACCCATGAAAGATCGAGTAGAGTCTTTACTTGGTTCCGAACATGTTCCTTCTTGAAAGAAGATCTTAAAACCAAAGTGTCACACAATTGGCTAATCCGAGAAGATTGTAATTGAGTCCTTCCACTAAGGAAACATTACTTATGGTGAGATTCCAATTTTCACAGTTCCAAATCCCACAATACTTCCTTTCTTTGTTTCCTCCAAATGAAACTTTTCCACCATTTACTTGCACAAGCTTTATGAAGCAATTTGAGTCTCTGTCATGTGTCTTGAACATCCACTTTGTCAAGATACCATTTTACCTTTTTCTTGACGGAGACTCCGCATTTAAAAGAAAATCTCAAGTTTTCTTTGGTACCCAAATTTTCTTGGGTCCTTTAGTGTTAGTAGAATAAAAAAGTATCAGCCCATATTTTCTTAATAGGTTTCCAAATCATAGGACACTCTTTTTCAAAGTGATCCGGACTTTTGCACTTTGAACACCGAGGGCATTTCGACCTACGACTTTACAAAAACTTTCTTGAAATGATTTTTGTAAGCCTCTCTCGGGGTCTTTTCTTAATTCTTTCTTTTACCTTAGGAAAATCAATCAAGGGAATAGTTTCTCTTTGTCATACCTAGACCCGACTTATTGAAGTAAGGTCTTTGAGCTAAAAGAATTTTTTCAAGCATTTCGGACCCTATAGAAAATTTCTTTGAAATATTCGATAAGTCAGTTTTTAAAAGAGAATTTTCTTTCAAAAGGTTTTCTTTATTTTCTTTAAGAAAAGAGACATTTAAGTCTAAACTTTTGACCTTTTCTTCTAAAACGATTTCCTTTTGTTTTAGAGCTGAGTTTTCCTTTTAAGTTCGGAAATTCTTTTGAGAGAAGTCTTAAGACTAAAACATAATTCATCAATGTATTTAGAGACTTTGACAGGAATTTTAAAATCACTTACCTCAAATTCACTGTCTGAGTCTGATCCAGAGTTTGAGTCTGAGTCTGAATGTGCCATCAGACATAGATTGGCATATTCATTATCACTTTCTTCACACTCTGTATCACTCCAGGTTTCGGCTTTGAGAGCTTTTCGAAACTTTTCAGCTTTTCCTCTTTTTTTCTTCAGAAGAGGACAATTGGGTCTAATGTGTCCCTTTTTCTTACATTCGAAGCAAATTACATCTTTGTTTGGTTCCTCATTATCAACAGACTTAGTCTGCTGTCTTTGAAAACTTTGTTTCCTTGAGTTGAACCTTCTTCCTTTTCTATTCAGTTTTCGAATCTTCTTATCATGAGAGCAAGCTCCTCATCATCCATGTCATCTTGAGTCTCGTATCATCGAATCATCAATTGATTTTAATGCAATGGATTTCTTACCTTTTGGATCTTCGTCTTCATTGATTCGTTCCACTTCATAAGACTGAAGAGTTCCAATCAGCTCGTCGACAGATAGTGGCATAATTCTTTGCGTTTCTCTTATTGAAGTCTTTATATGATTCCAATCCTTGGAGAGTCCACGCAGTAGCTTGTTTACCTTCATGGGATCAGAAATTTTCTGTCCTTGATTCTCAAGACCATTGACAATATCTGTAAAACGGCTAAACATGTCAGTTATTGATTCTCCTGGTTTCATTTTGAAGGCTTCATATTGACCGAGGAGAATGTTAATTCTAGTCTCCTTCACTCGATCTGTTCCTTCATAGGTGATGTGCAATCTATCCCAAACTTCTTTTGTTGTAATACAAGAAGATATTCTATTATATTCAGTAGGTGATAAAGCACAATATAAAGAGTAAATTGCTTTTGTATCGAGTGCTTGTCTCTTGATAATCTCTTCCTGAGTCATTCCGCTGGTCTCAACAGTTTCTTTTCCTCTTTCTGAGACTGATGCAGCTGTAGGAGTAATTCCTCTTTCTACAACGTCTCATTCCAGAGGATCCTTTGATCGTAGGAAGGCTTTCATCTTTTTTTTCCAGATGTCATAATCCTTTCCATCAAAGTAGGGTGGTCTGGTATTGCTCTGACCTTCCACCAGCCCTGGTGCTAGCATACTAGCCATGGATCTTTTACTCTGAAGTAAAACACTTCAAATAAAGTGAGTACACGAGCTCTGATACCAATTGATATAGCTAGATTAAGTACCTAGAGGGGGGTGAATAGGTATATGCGCGATTTTTCTCGATAATTGCTTAATACTAGACAGTTAATAGATATGAGACAAACAATAATCAAAGTAAGACTGAGAGAAGAGAGAATTGAACACGCGGTTTATAGTGGTTCGGCTTATTTCAAGCCTACGTCCACTCTTTCGCACCGATGACCTATTGGCTGGATTCCACTATGAACAAAGAGATGTTACAGTGATGTTCTCCCTTGAATTCTCGGTGTAGATGATCTCCCACACTCGCTCAAGGTATCACTAAGTATAGACACTCTTTGTGTGTACAAATTCGCTCGAATGAATCGACTAATAATCAAGGGGCTTCGACTACGGAATTTCTCTATCGATCATGCTCTAAAGCAGCTAGAATGACTTCCTTTTATACTCCTTTATGCCATCATACCCGTTGGCACTTTCCAAAGGAATTCCTCCAATCTACCCGTTGGACGGAATCAATCAAGAAGATCATTCGAGCTATTAAAGGAACTTGACGATAGCCCATCAATCCTGTTCGCCCATACAATCAGGATCTTGGTTTCCAAGAATAGAACCTTCCAAGAATACTTCGTCGATCATCGGATCTTCAAACGATCTTGATAACGAATAAATGAATCCGTTAGAATTATCCAGCTAAGAGATCTTCTTCAGAGGATAGGAATAAATCTTCAACCAAATACTTCGGCTCTGGAATTCCTTCGTCACTGGATTAGAAAAACTGTCAATGAGAATAGTCTTGAGTCTTGAGTCTTGAGTGCTGAGTCTAGTGATCTTGAAAGTCTTCAGACTCTAAACAGAAGGCTTGCAAATATCCAGACTAGACTGATAGAAACGTTTTGTCAGCTTCAAAATATTCTGGATAGATTTCTCCAACAGTTACATTTAAGTTCGTTAACTTTAGCGGTATCTTTTAACCAATTGTTAAATGTAGTTCAATTGTTCTTTGCTTGCTCTCGTTCCTATTCTTGGTATAAACTTCAGCTGAACCGTAGTTCGATCTACTCTATAGTTGTGCGGTGAAGTGTTGTAACCTTTATATACGGTAACATATAATTTACAATTGCGTAACCTCATAACTAAGTGAGGGAACTATTGCTTATGAGTTCAAGCTCTCGGCTAGAGCGTAACCATAGATAGATAAAAAGAAAATGTATATACGGATAGTACAACAATACTCTGGTGTGGATAAGAAGCTTTTGCACATTAATAAGCATTTGGGCTGTTTTTTTTTGGGTATAAATGTGTGAATATCATTAATCAAATGAAGTATAGAAGCTTAGAAGCATCTTGCAGCATTACAAACATAGCTAATCATGTGAAAAAGATGGAGGGAATAAGCCTCCACATGGTTGCTGACAAATTATTTGCCTGGGAGGGTCTATAATTTAGGAAAAGTGAAGCCTTACCTTTTACAATTTTACGTATCCCAACCAAAAGAAAAAACATCTCAGTTGACTTATTCTGGAATTGTCTACAATTGCACTCCATCCAAATACATGATCACTTAAAAGGGTACCTTGAGAGCCGTGCTTCGAAATTCTTGCCCTTTGAGGCTCTTATCACGTGATGAAATTCAAAATCTTATCCTCCTGAGGTACGCCAAATACCATTTTATGTGAGGTTACTTCACCATATACTCTCAGTCTAGTTACACTCGAAGAATAAATGAGTTCTGTCTTCTAGATGGGATATATAGAAGTCACATTGAATATCAACTCAGTTAAACATAAATGAAAAGTTTGAGAACCGGTTTTACTTTGGCCATGAATTTCCAGGCTTCGACCGCTGTTATCTTGAAAAATATTAGGAAAAACATACCAATCAAATTGGATAACATTTAATATTTAAGAAAAAAAATCGCTAAATTTCCTACATAGAATGTCATTTATGGAAAGCAATACGGTTGGCAAATCGCAAAGCACTATGTAGCCGTTGGGGCGCAAAGCACTATGTAGCCGTTGGGGTTCAAGCGCCTTTCCCCACAATAAAAATTGCCTGCTTTGCGAGATTCTTGGAATCAAACCATTGTAACCATTTGAAAATATCACGAGCAAATGCCTGTAGAAATGGCTCTTATGATTTTAGGAGGCCCGCTAATCTCCATCAAAAATATTAATCGAGGCTACTTGTTTATCTCCTTGTACCGCCCAACAGGACCTCATGTGGCCAAACCTGCACAGAAAAATAGCCAATCAACTTCAAGATCCAAGTACATCCTTTCCTCATGTCACTATAATGTTCCAAGCCAACCAAACTGTTGTGGAATCAATCTTGGATGGAAGAGTTGAGCAAGATGTTGCTCAAAGCACTCGAATGCAAATAATCAATCCCAATAATCTGGAGGATTGTTACATCGATTCTTGTGAATTAATTCCGAAACTTAGTTGATGTTTTCTGACATGATTGATTCCTCTTTTTGTGGTATGGTTTTGTAACAAATGACCTTACTGATGATGGTTGATAGATTCATTGGGAGAAACAAACAATAATTGGGGGATGATATGATTAGGGTTTGGTTTGAAATTAACTATTGGCTAGCGCTTATTTGCCCGGAAACTTGAAAAGATCAAAGAAAGTGAGAGCCTGAAGTTAAGTGAAACGTCTTGTACAAGATAAAAGAATGGAAGAACTGGGAGAGATGTTCGCCAAAGTATTCAAACGCAAATGATTAATCCCAATGATCCTGATGATAATTACATCACTTCTAATGGATTGATGACGAAACATTTTGATTGGCTTGGAACAATTTAATGATATGAGGAAAGGATGTACCTGGATCTCCAAGCTGATTGGGTATTTCTCTGTGTAGGTTTGAGCCTCTGCTCTCCTTCATCGCATGGGTGCCTCTAATGATGACGTCGATTTCACCACCGCCCTGATTTGGGAAGCCCAATAGCAGTGACGTCGAGCTTGTTCTATTTTTCCTTCATCTCATGGTTAGTGAGACCGGTTCCTAGGTGGATCCATACAACAAACGGGTGGATCTTGGTTCCAATTTTTCGGAAGTGGTCCTTAGCGGGCAGTTCCCGATTCTAGGTCGAGAACCGCTCGCCCAGACCGTGCACACTCTTAAAAGGCGATGTATCCAACTGATTCACATGTTCCAATTGAAGGATCTTGAGTTCTGCTCCTAATCTTTTGAGTCCACTGGACGCTTTGGCACCAGCACCCTCTAGCCTCACATCAAGCCAAGCAACCGGTGCTGCGATGGCGTCAAGGGTGTCAGTGGTAGGACGTCAGGGAACGGTAGCAGCCCAGCACTGCAAAGGGTCATGGCTGGTTTGCTGGGGACGGCGTCGAGGCTACGGCGGCATAGCTCGGGAGTGCAACGGAGCTGAATCGACCCCAGATCTAGACCTTGGCCGACCCTTGCTCTTTGAAACCTACTTACTCAGCCCGAGCCTCTCACTCCGGCTGATCTCACTCGGCCCCTATCTCGCAGATCCGGAGCTCCCTTGCTTAGAACTCCTCCCCTCCAGCCAGATTTGAGATCTCCGGCAGCTCACCTTCAGGCCTCCCCCAAAGTCTCTCGAGGATGGTCTTCAAAGCTTGCTTTCGATGATCCCTCACTTTGCCGTGCTTTGTCCCTCTTGGGTTCGCTTGCCACCGTCCTCCCCGGAAGTCTCTTAGGGGGAGGTCGTTTTAGCTCGCGACCTGCTCGCTCTCCTGCTCGTTCTTCAATCTTCCCTGAGGTCTGTCTAGGGAGGGTTTCTGAGCTTGCTCGTTTGTGTCCCTTGCCTTCCCCTCCAACGTCCTATTTATAGGTGCGGAGGCCGGTCGACGGAGGCGCTCGGACCGTTGGTCGTTTGCTCTCTGAGCGGCCTCCGTCGGCCGAACCGGCGTCCTATCGAAGGCTCTAGCTAGGCCGCCTACCACATTGAAGGCATGTCTTCTCCACTTGCTGCACCATACGTTGCCGTCTACTCCCTTCCTTCCAGCATCGCGCGTGTCAGACTCTGTCGCGCCTGCTGCAACTCTAGTCGGGGAAGGAGACAAAGGAGGAAGAAGACAAGTAGGGGGGCCGGGCTTTGGGGAAAAAGGCCGGGCCTTGGGCCCCAAGGGGCTTGCGCGAGGAAGAGGAGACAGAGGGGGAGTCTTTGGGCGTGAAGTACGGCCACGATGGGCTGCTTCTTTGTTTATTTTATTTATTTATTTTGCTGTTGTTATTATTATTATTTATTATCCGAAAAAAGGAAAAAAAAAGAAAGAAAGAAGAAACTAATGCCTAATTAAAAACCTAATTAAAATTTAGGTGTCAACATTATTATTATTATTATTATTATTATTATTATTATTATTATTATTATTATTATTATTATTATTATTATTATTATTATTATTATTATTATTGAATGTTATGTGACTTGATTGGTATTTCTTTACTAAATTTTTCATGATGATTGCAGTAGAAGTATTAAAATTTCTTAAATAGAATGTCATAAGTGGAGATCAATTTAGTCAATCAATCTAAAAATAGGATGTAGTTGGCGGGGTTCAATTGGCTCTTATGAAGAAATAAATTGTCGCTTTGTGATACCAATAATCTCACAAAGCGGGCAATTTATTTCGTCATGGTGCCGCTTGTTGACACCTAAATTTTAATTATTTTTATTTTTATTTGTTTACAATAATATTTAACTTATCTTTTAAAATTTGTTAAAAATATTTTGTTATGGAAGGAGATTTTGAAAGATTTTAGAGTTTGGATAATGAAGCCTTATCAAAAGATAATCTTCAATGGTTGAGTGAGTCAGCTTGGAAAATTTTAACAAATGATTTTAGATTTTGGAGCCACTTTCTGGTTGAGCACATCTTGTCTTTTCGAAGGATGATCTTCAGCGATTGGGTTGTTATATACAAATCTTGAGGGGGCAGAATAAACGGGGTCTTTTTTTTCAATAAATAATGAGTGCAGGCTTCGGAAAGGAGGGGGGCTTTTCGGGGATTCTCTTCGTCGAAGGCTAAAAAAAGAAGTGAAAAAGTGCAGCAGGAACAGTGACAACAGAGAGAGAGAGAGAAGGGAAAAGGTAAAAAGTAAAAAGGCGGAGGTGAGGGGACGTTTACTGTTCATCGTCTCCCTCACGCTTGCCGGCTCTGCTTTGCCCTCCACCCGCAGCCACGAAGCCCACCGTGCCTGAGCCCCGCTTCGACAGCTCGCTCCGTCCGACGCCGCACCGCCACGCTGCAATCCCGCACCCCCCGCGCTGCTGCAATCTCGCGCCTCTGTAACGCCGGTAGTCCGCGACCCACCTCGACCGCACCCTCCAGCCGCCAAAGCTTTTTCGCGGGCCGAACCCGAGCCAGATCTGCCCACCGCCTGCATCGCGTTGGCTCCGAGCTTTCCCTCCGACGACCGTTGCTGCTGCTCCCGTGACGCCCCTGCATCGCGTGCCTCTACCCTGCTCCGCCTCTGCTCCGATGACCCGGCTCTGTTTTGCCCGTGAAGCCGCAGCTGCTGCTGATCTGCATCGCCACCCGATTGGTCTCGCCCGTGACGCCGCTTCTGTCTTTGTTCCACCCCTCTCTGAGTGACGCCCACAGTAGCCTTCCGCTGAGCCTTCTTCACCAGTCGCTGTTGCATATCCGGTGGTCTGCTCGACGCCAGCAACGCCACGACGCCCCTTTCGCCGGTGCCCGAGCACCGGTTGCTTCGCCTGTGCCGTCCCTGTCCCGCCTGACCCGCGACCAACTGTGCCTTCCCTTCGCTGGAGCTGCCCCTGCTGGACCGATGACAATTGCCCTTGGAGACCCACGGTCACACGTGGGAAAGGAAAGAAGAAAAATAGGGAAAAGGGAATTAGGTAGATTTTTTTTTTTTATTATTGCTTATCCAGTTATAGTTTTTTTTATTTTTTTTATTTTCCTTTATATCTATTTTTTTTAGTAGGATTATTCCTAAATGAATGGTTGAGATTCCAACATGAAAAATCCCTCAAGCTAGGGATTGACAGTCCGATTTTCGCATCCGAAATCCGACTCGCAATCCCTTATAAAAATCGACAATCCAATCTCAAGCCCAAGATTCGATTCGCGATTTAATTTAAAATTGGCCAACCTGATCTCATGGGCGAGATATGGTTCGCCAATTTTTGGATATCAATATTGTCTTGCTTGATTAGATGTCGTGTGTTTGGATCAATTTTATTTTCATAAGAGAAAAAAATAAAAAAAAATCGAATTAGGGGTAAGTTTGTTTTAGAATATTCCTAGACTTAGGTTTAAAATGTCAATCCTATTTCGAATTTTTTAAATAAGAAAATAAAAAATCTGAATAAGGATTAGGTTTGTTTTTATTATCTTGCATATTTAGGATTGCAATCTTATTTCGAATTTTAAAATAAAAAACCAAAAAAAAAAAAGCACATTCATTTAGGATGTTAGTTTTATCATTATTTGAATTACATGTGAAATTTTAATTTCGAAATTAATATAAAAACACTAAAACTCATCATGCATATATCATGTTGAATTAGGGCATTCTTTGCACGTCATTGCATGTTAGGATTGCATGTTTATCAATTATAGGTAGACAATCTCTCCTAGATAAATTGCATGTTTTGTTAGGAAAATAAAAATGTCCATGTCATATAGAATTAGGTCCATAAAATGCACGTCATTTAGTGATTATTGTTAGGTTCATTTCTAATTAAAAATTGCCCGTCTTTAGATTAGGTCATTTAATAAATGCCGCATGACATATAGCTCGCATTTTAAATTGTATGCCGCATGTCATTTCAATTGAAATAATTTTGTACGTCATTGCATTGCATTGCACGTCATTAGAATTAAGTCATTTGGGTTAATTGAAATTGCATATTTAATGATTACATTTCTTTACAATAGACTGCATGCTTATTTATGTCATATAGTTTAGGACATATTGTCATGCCATATCATTTCATATTAGAATTAGAAGCATTGCATTGCATATGGACTATATTTTCATTGGAAAAGAGAAAACAAAAATTGAGTAATTGCTTGTTAATTAGAAACCATATCTAGGGTTGTTGATGTGGATTTTAATTTAACACTGCAGATGCTTTCGTTGCTTTAAGGTATGTTTTTTTTGCAATTTATTTATTGTTTTTCTTGGGTGTTAAATTGTTGGTTTGCACACCTGCATGAACACCTCACATGTTACTTTACTTGGGTTTCTAATCGACCCATCAAAAATAGATTAGTGGCGACTCCTAGTTAAAAATTAATTGCATGTTAAGAAATTTAAACCTAAGTTGCGAATTGATATGGGCTTGGGAGAGCCCAAGTTAAGTCTAAACTTAACAATCCATTAGCCAAACCCCTAGGTGGTCCAAACCCCGAAAATTTGGTTGCGACAGCTTGGCGACTCCACTAGGGACTGAGTCGAAACTCTTAGTGGACTTAGGCCAATTTTCTTTTTTAAAAATATATTTTTGCTTGGCAGCAAGGATCCCAGGTACGTCCCTAACATTTAAGGTGTTAAATGTTTTTGCAGATTGGGAGGTATAAGGGGAAGTGATTGCTAACCCTTGTCTTGCAGGTTGGAGTTAGGGATGTATGGTTTATTTTGTTTTTTTGAAGTGTTGTTTGATTTAAATTGATGTGCATGCTTTGCATAAATCACTACACTTTGCACACACAACCTGCCGTCGGACCGGGGCCGCATAGGATCATTTAGGATGGTATTGAGATGGATACCACTCCGACCGCATGCTCGCGATATGAGTCGCCCATCTCAATCCCGAAGTTTCTTTCATGGTGTCAAGAGTACCCACCTCGGTTTGCATGCCCATGACCCAGGTCGGCTCTTTGACCAAGCCGGAGTCATGAGCCGACATAGTCCACAAGCCCGTGGCTAGTCTGATCATCCTTGTGGCTCCACCTTGATAAGCCTTATAGAGTAGAAATCGAGCCACTTACCATGCACATGTTTATGTGATTGCCAATCATTGGTAAAGTAAGTTCTCTAAATTTTTTGCCTTTGCAATTTACTTACTTTATCGCATTATTTTGTCGGTCCATGGCATTAGGATTGTCCTAAATCTTGATCAATATACAATGGGGATGCCGGACATTCGTATTATTCTCCCTTCAAAGGAAGAGCTTAGCACTTTGTGGGACAAGTTAAATCAAGATAGCCGTCGGTTCGTAGAGTCACATATTGGTCGACTGCTTCCACTGCTGCATATCAACATCCATGGCGGCCTCGTCCAAGCACTCGCCCACTGTTGGTGCCCTAAGACCTCTACCTTTATCTTTGGCGGTAAGCATGAGCTCACTCCCACCTTGGAAGAGTATAGCATTGCCATAGGAAAGTCCTTGAAAGCTAAATTGATTAGTCCGCCTATCAGAATAGATCTTATTATGACTTTATCTGATTTTCTGAGAATTAAAGAAGATGATATAAGAAAGGTTTTAAAGGCACACCGCAATACATGTCATGTATCCTTCTTGAAAGAATGTTTTGAGAAAGGCACTTCATCTCAAATGCGTATGATTTTCCTCTTAGCTTTCTTTGGATTTATAGTATTTCCTTACTGCAAGAATGCTATTAACCCTTTGATTGCTCAATTAGTTAGGCAAGTGTTGGAAGGAAAAAATTGTGTAAACACTGTATTGGCTGAAACTTTTCTTTCTCTCACTCGTTTCAAAGGAGGTGGCGATAAGACTCTCTATTCCTCTCCTGAACTTTTACAAATCTGGTTCCTTTATCATATAAAGGGATTTAGTGGTTTAATGACTATGCATCATGTTAGTAATTCTAATCACCCTATTATGAGATTTGAGAACAACCAAAAACATGCACCGGATTACCATTATTCTAGGTGGCTAGCTTTCATGAAAAAACCAACTCCCAAGGGTTTCCTATGGCATGCTAAATGGTTCCAAGTTTGGGTAGCGAGACTCTCGTGTGGAGGAGTTGGCCCAATCCCTCTATTGGGATTCACTGGAGCATTGGAGTACTATCCGACTAGAGTGACTCGACAGTATCAAGTTGTACAAGAGCTTCCCCCGGCGTTACAAGCGGATCCGCTTCAAGTTAGCTTCGTTGATGGAAGCCGAGGCCATGAAGATTCCATTCTCACCATCAAATCGATGTGGGACATGTGCCGTCCACAAAAACTCAAATGGCCCGAGGAGGAGTTGAAAGGCAAGGAAATGAAGTACTATGCCTCAATTAAGTATATCCAACAACACAAGATTCCCGAAGAGCTGCTTCCAAAGATACCGGAGGCGCCATTGAAGATCACCAATCGAGCTGAGAATAAATGTCTCAAAAGAGTTGCTGAAAAAGCTCAAGAGGAGAATAAACGATTGCGCCGAATGGTGTCCCGAGTGTATATTGATCAAGCCAAATGAAATGCTTGAATCAATCTAGCTATTTTCATTTTTAGATTAATGATTAGGAAGTTTGAGTCATTTACTTTCTTAGTTCATTTGTTTAGGACATTTCGAATTTCTATTTTGATAGGCCTGTCAAAAACTCCATTGATGAATAAAAGTTCTAGAATATTGCCATGGATCGGCGTATTTTCATATAAGAATGCTTATTTTTGTTTATTTCTTATATTAGGTCATAACGGATCCACCGCGATCACCTATTATTACACGATCAAGAGCTAAAATGGCTGACCAAAATGAAATGCGTGATCGTATGTCCGCTGTGGAGACTCAGCTCCAACAAGTACTTGCCTCTATACAGCTTGTCACGGATCAACTCCAATTCCTCCAAGCAAATCCAATGGCCGCACCCGCTCTTCCTGAAGTAGCCATCCCGAAGCAAGCAAACAAGGTTCAAACGATTGACGACGACATGCCTAAGCTGGAAGATGACTCGGTCATTGTTGGAAAGGCCAAGCTTGACGGCGTTCCCAAGACAGATCAGGACGAGCGTGTTGCGAAGCTGGAAGAGAAAGTGAGACAACTGCAGGAGTCACAAAGCTCACTCCCGTTCGACCTCTCGGTTTATGAGAAGGTCAAAATGCCGAGCAAGTTCAAAATGCCAGAGTTTGAGTAATATGACGGCACATCTTGTCTAAAATCTCATCTACAGATGTACCACGTGCGCATGGCCCAGTATGTCAAGAATGAGCCTCTCATGATCCAATCATTTCATGCAAGTTTGACTGGGCCCGCTCTGAATTGGTATGTGATGAAGAATGTGAACCTCATCGACACTTGGAACGAAGTGGCTGACGCGTTCCTCAAGCAGTATAAGTTCAATATGGACATCGCACCTTCCCGAGAAGATCTTGAAAGAATGGAGAAGAAGAGGAGTGAATCATTCAAGGAATATGTCATGAGATGGCGAAATATGGCAGCTCAAATCACTCCTGAGCCTACTGACAAGGAATTGATGAAGTTGTTCATCAAGACTCTTCCATCCGAGTTCTGTAACTGGATGGCTAGCACATATGTCGAAAACTTCAACCAACTTGTTCTCGTGGGAGAACAAATTGAGATGGGGATAAGAGAATGGTGGTTTACTGAGCCATCTAACAAAAGGTTTTCTACCAAGAGGGAGAATGACCTTGAAGCTGAGATTAATATGACATATTCTCAATCGAATCGTGGTCGCACTCTAGTAGTTAAGATTTCTACTGAGCAACAAGGTGGAGAACATCAGCTCCCTAATTGACGACGTAATGTCAGAAGACAGTTCACACTTCTTCCTAGGCCCCTATCCAAAGTTTTGCCTGTCCTCCAAAAGAAGGGATTACTTTCTTCAGAGCCAAAGCGACCAAATCCTGAGCATTATCCTACATATAATCCCTCCGAAAAGTGTGACTATCACACGGGAGAGGTTGGTCACTCCACTGATGATTGCTATGTTTTGAAGCATAAGGTCCAAGATCTCTTGGATACAAAAGCATTCTCTTTCAGCAATAATCAGAAAAATCCTCTGCCCAACCATGATGAAGGCGCAAACGCTGTCACTGAGTGAAGAAGTTCTTATCTCCTAGGATTTCAAGTTTTGTTTATGATTCTTTGCTTTTTGAAATTTCAATTATTGCTTTCGCTTTTAGGGTTTGGCTTGTTTGCATTTTTCATTCCAATAATGTAATTCATTTGATTCTATTCAATGAAATTACAATTTTATTTCCAATTTTGAGGACATGATGGAGTATACCAAACCAGTCCAATGACGATATCCAACCATGAAAAAGGAAAATATCATCCACGGAAAAATCCTGAGGGTTGGACTTTCTCATGTTTCCTCCCAAAAACTTTTTCGAAAACAAAAAGCATGTTTTTGTCAAAAAAACTCCCAAAGCTTGTAGCAAATTAAATCTGTTTGTTTGTCTGACTCATTTACTTTTTGTCTTAGAGCATAATTCTATCACTTGTTATGACAAGGGACATCTGAAAATAGCGTATCAAGCTTCAATGATCATAAACTTGACTTGTGATCAACAGGCTTAGAGTGCACTTGCAGTAAAAATACAGATTTGGGGCAAGTAAAAGAAGACCATCATTCCCTAGTGGAAGAGTTGACAAATTGGAGGCATGACAGTTTTTGGGGCAAAAGTGGATTTTCACTGATAAGGACAACCCAAGGGCATCCATTGCTGAGGCAATCCCATTGTGAAATAATCCCCCACATGAATGTTTAAGACCATTTTTTTAGTGTGGTAAATTGTTTTGAATTTGACAATTTTTCATACTTAAAGCTGTTGGACTCTTTTAAAAAGGATTTTGCATGGTGACTTTTACATGTTTTGTCCACCAATTCCACTAAAGAACATCAAGATGGACTAATTTAATGAATGATGTGGAATTGATTGAGCATACTAAATGAGACAAGTTGGAATGATGAAAGACAAACCTTATCCTATACACAGTCCCATATTCATACACTTGTGAGATGAGTATAGGAAGGTTCATATCCATAAGGTAAAGAGTTCTCTCGCAAGAGATACGGCAACCGAAATGATGAGAGGCAATTCATTTCTCTATCCCAAACACTACAGGTGATCCATTGCTTAAACCTTTTGAGCCCATACACCTATGGATATTCTTTTCAAATCACCCCTATCAAGAATCACCCCACATCGGGGCAACTAAGAGATCAAATGGCATCATGAGGTGAGGAAAATGAATTGAAATTTTCTTGCTCTCACTTGCATCAATCTTCAAGTCATGCTATTACATTGAATTCATGTGTTAATTTAAGTGCCTTGGATGATGAAGAGCATTTCTTTCTTTATCCCATACACTTATATCATTTGCATAGCCCACTTAAGCCTGCAATTTCATTTCTTTAAACCCAGTTGGTGATCATCCCCCACACTGGGGCAAGGCAAAAGGCAGATGAGGACCTTTGAAAGTTCAAGTGTCATTCAAAGTAAAAATTGAATTCAAAATAAAACTAAAGGAGCATGAAAAAGTAGTGTGCCTGGTAAAAGCAAGGCCAGTGCCCATGAAAAAAGTGAAGAAAAGTGAATGAGAACTAGGGGCATGAAAAGGTGATGTGCCTGGTAAAAGCAAGGCCAATGCCCGTAGATAAAAAAAAAAAAAAAGAGTCAAAATAGGTGACTGTCAATTACCAGAATTGAAACTCAATGGAGCAATACCCAAAGAACTCAAATGCCAAGTTTCAACAATCAATGGTGGACTTCATGAAGATAATCCCCGATGATGAAAAAGAAAACTGGTGGCAATGCCAAGATGATCATCAACTCTCACATTTTACACACATTTTGAGCCTAATGATCCTTTCATTTCTCAACCCATAAACCCAACCTACATTATGTCCCTTACAAAGTCTCTTCAGATTAAGGCCTTTGAATTAACATAGGAGTTCATATGTTTATAAGCATCGCTCGAATAAGTGTGAGCAAGATTATTTCTTTTTCATTTTGTAGGGTTATTGACTTGTAAACCCGGAGATGATTACAAGATTGTTCATTCAATAGCCTTGACTCAAAGAGTCCATTTGTTAAGCCGTTGACCAAGCCCCCATTACGGTCTCTATTAAAGACCTCTCAGATTGGTAAGGTCGTACCGCTTGCGAGAATACTTGGACCCTTATTGGTATGATGATAGTGAGACAGAATGATTCGCATAAAATAGCCATTCTAAATGAGAGTGAGCAAAAGTCCTTTCTAACTGAAAATCTCTCATTTAATATTCTTAAGAAATCCATGTCATGAGTGAAAATTGTCTTGAATGATAATTCTCTCCAGTGGAAATTTGGGTGATGCAAAGGCCATTATGCATAAACCCTGATTGAGTTGATGAAAACCTCACTGAATTTTGAAATGTGCATTCTAGAGTAGCTTAGACTGTCTATCTCTTTGATGAATGCATATCAGTTTTTGCTCTAAATCATGTCTAACAGGTAATTCAAGTTCCTTTCAAAATGTTTCATGATATTAGGAGATGAGAAACCTCCACCATGAGGTGAAAGACCTCAACAGGATATCTAAATTCCAAAAGACATATCCCCAAGAATTAGAGATATCACCAGGTAAGTATATCTCTACCATACTCTAAAATACTTGTCATTGTGCAGGTAATTTCTCTCAAGTGCATCGACACTTGACTTGGTCAAGCTGTCCAGTTATATCGCTCTAGTGTGCTTTCGTAGTCCAGAGTAATTTTCATCGACTCGGCGTGCTTCTGTAGCCCAATGTCCCTTTCTTGACCTGGTGTGCTTTTGTAGCCCAGAGTCCCTTTATATTGACCTGGCGTGCTTTCGTAGCCTAGAGTGATTTTCATCGACTCGGCGTGCTTCCATAGCCCTATGTCCATTTATTGACCTGGCGTGCTTTTGTAGCCCAGAGTCCCTTTATATTGACCTAGCGTGCTTTCGTAGCCCAGGGCCCATCTTCATCGACTCGGCGTGCTTTCGTAGCCCGATATCCATTTATATTGACCTGGCATGCTGTCATAGCTCAGAGTCCCTTTTGAAAACACCGACACTCGATCGAGCTGTCCCCCAAAGATTTTTCTCCAGATTCAGTCTCATTAAGGCGACCGAAGAAAGGTTCGGGTCCTGGTTAGATGATCTATGTTGCAACGTTAGGCGACCGAAGAAAGGTTCGAGTCCTAGCCAAGCAAAACCTCAGTTTAGGCGACCGTAGAAATGTACGAGTCCTAGACACAACCAAACGCTACCCTACTAGGCGACCGTAGAAAGGTACGGGTCTTAGGAAAGTAGTCTCCTCGTTACTATTTTAGGCGACCGTAGAAAGGTACGGGTCCTGAACATGTAACACAAACTATCTTGAATCACTCTACCATCTTTGAAGGTAAGTCATTCCAGGTAAGTTCCTTTATCATCTGCATTAGCATTTCCATGCGTCAGATAAATTGCATTTCAAAATGGGATTCATTTTCTCAAAAAAAAAAAAAATCATTCAGTGCATGTACATAGTCAAAATTTAGGTCTCAATTTGTCTTTGAAGGTAACCTCTCGCGAGCTCACCTTCAAAGAGGGCAGCTGTTGACACATAAATTTTAATTATTTTTATTTTTATTTGTTTACAATAATATTTAACTTATCTTTTAAAGTTTGTTAAAAATATTTTGTTATGGAAGGAGATTTTGAAAGATTTTAGAGTTTGGATAATGAAGCCTTATCAAAAGATAATCTTCAATGGTTGAGTGAGTCAGCTTGGAAAATTTTATCAAATGATTTTAGATTTTGGAGCCACTTTCTGGTTGAGCACATCTCGTCTTTTCGAAGGATGATCTTCAGCGATTGGGTTGTTATATACAAATCTTGAGGGGGTAGAATAAATGGGGGTCTTTCTTTTCTATATTTAATGAGTGCAAGCTTCGGAAATGAAGGGGGCTTTTCAGGGGATTCTCTTCGTCGAAGGCTAAGAAAAGAAGTGAAAAAGTGCAGTAGGAACAGTGACAACAGAGAGAGAGAGAGAGAGAGAAGGGAAAAGGTAAAAAGTAAAAAGGCGGAGGTGAGGGGACGTTTACTGTTCATCGTCTCCCTCACGCTCGCCGGCTCTGCTTTGCCCTCCACCCGTAGCCACGAAGCCCGCCGCGCTTGAGCCCCACTCCGACAGCTCGCTCCATCCGACGCCGCGCCGCCACGTTGCAATCCCGCAACCCCCGCGCCGCTACAATCTCGCACCTCTGTAACACCGGTAGTCCGCGACCCACCTCAACCGCACCCTCCAACCCGCCAAAGCTCTGTCGCGGCCGGACCCGAGCTAGATCTGCCCACCGCCTGCACCGCGTCGGCTCCAAGCTTTCCCTCCGACGACCGTTGCTGCTGCTCCCGTGATGCCCCTGCATCGCGCGCCTCTACCCTGCTCCGCCTCTACTCCGACGAACCGGCTCTGTTTTTCCCGTGAAGCCGCAGCTGCTGCTGATCTGCATCGCCACCCGGTTAGTCTCGCCCGTGACGCTGCTTTTGTCTTTGTTCCGCCCCTCTCTGAGTGATGCCCATAGCAACCTTCCGCCGAGCCTTCTTCACCAATCGCTACTGCATATCCGGTGGTCTGCTCGATGTCAGCAACGCCGCAACGCCCCTTTCGCCGGTGCTTGAGCACCGGTCGCTTCGCCCATGCCGTCCCTGTCCCGCCTGACCCGCGACCAACTATGCCTTCCCTTCGCCGGAGCTGCCCCTGCCGGACCGACAACAATTGCCTTTGGAGACCCACGGTCACACGTGGGAAAGGAAAGAAGAAAAAAAGGGAAAAGGGAATTAGGTAGATTTTTTATTTTTTTATTATTGCTTATTCAGTTATAGTTTTTTTTTTCCTTTATATCTGTTTTTTTTTTAGTAGGATTATTCCTGAATGAATGGTTGAGATTCCGACATGAAAAATCCCTCAAGCTAGGGATTGACAGTCCAATTTTCGCGTCCGAAATCCAACTCGCAATCCCTTATAAAAATCGACAATCCAATCTCAAGCCCAAGATTCGATTCGCGATTTAATTTAAAATTGGCCAACCCGATCTCATGCGCGAGAAATGGTTCGCCAATTTTTGGATATCAATATTGTCTTGCTTGATTAGATGTCGTGTGTTTGGATCAATTTTATTTTCATTAGAGAAAAAAATAAAAATAAAAAATCGAATTAGGGGTAAGTTTGTTTTAGAATATTCCTAGACTTAGGTTTAAAATCGCAATCTTATTTCAAATTTTTTAAATAAGAAAATAAAAAATCTGAATAAGGATTAGGTTTGTTTTTATTATCTTGCATATTTAGGATTGCAATCTTATTTCGAATTTTTAAATAAAAAACCAAAAAAAAAAGCACATTCATTTAGGATGTTAGTTTTATCATTATTTGAATTGCATGTGAAATTTTAATTTCAAAATTAATATAAAAACACTCAAACTCATCATGCATATATCATGTTGAATTAGGGCATTCTTTGCACGTCATTGCATGTTAGGATTGCATGTTTATCAATTATAGGTAGATAATCTCTCCTAGATAAATAGCATGTTTTGTTAGGAAAATAAAAATGTCCATGTCATATAGAATTAGGTCCATAAAATGCACATCATTTAGTGATTATTGTTAGGTTCATTTCTAATTAAAAATTGTCCGTCTTTAGATTAGGTCATTTAATAAATGCCACGTGACATATAGCTCGCATATTAAATTGTATACCGCATGTCATTTCAATTGAAATAATTTTGTACGTTATTGCATTGCATTGCACGTCATTAGAATTAATTCATTTGGGTTAATTGAAATTGCATATTTAATGATTACATTTCTTTACAATAGACTGCATGCTTATTTATGTCATATAGTTTAGGACATATTGTCATGCCATATCATTTCATATTAGAATTAGAAGCATTGCATTGCATATGGACTATATTTTCGTTGGAAAAGAGAAAACAAAAATTGAGTAATTGCTTGTTAATTAGAAACCATATCTAGGGTTGTTGATGTGGATTTTAATTTAACACTGCAGATGTTTTCGTTGCTTTAAGGTATGTTTTTTTTGCAATTTATTTATTGTTTTTCTTGGGTGTTAAATTGTTGGTTTGCGCACCTACATGAACACCTCACATGTTAGGGAATTAGTTTAAAATCAATTCAAGCTGCCTGCAAAATATTTTTTTTCAAAATAAAAGAAATGGTACCGAAAGGGCGCTAGAGAAATCTAACATAATCAAGTCCCCGTACCCAAATCTCCGGTTCGTAGGAGTAAAGTGAATCTCCCGTTACTTTACTTGGGTTTCTAATTGACCCATCAAAAATAGATTAGTAGCGACTCCTAGTTAAAAATTAATTGCATGTTAAGAAATTTAAACCTAAGTCGCGAATTGGTATGGGCTTGGGAGAGCCTAAGTTAAGTCTAAACTTAACAATCCATTAGTCAAACCCTAGGTGGTCCAAACCCCGAAAATTTGGTCGCGACACCGCTTGAAGCCCACTGTCTAAATTGGTTTCCATTTACGACATTCTATATAAGAAATTTGAAGACTTGTACTGCAATTGTCTAAAAAAAATTAGTAAAGAAACTCTCACGGCAAAAGAAATTTTAGACATAGGATGTCATAAATGGAAATCAATTTAGCCGATCAATCCAAAAGTAGAACGGAGTTGGTGGGTTCAAGCAACTCTCACGGTAAAAGAAATTGCATACTTCATGAGACTATTTGTATCAAACCATTGCAATAATTTGGGATGAAATTGTCAAATAATTATAATGTTTTGATACAACAATCTCACAAAGCTAGCACTTTTTTCTGTTGCGGGATTCACTTGAACGACACCATCGATATCCTACTTTGGGATTGGTTGACTAAATTGGTTTTCATTGATGACCTCTGTGTAAGAAATTTTAAGACTTCTATAGCAATCATAAAAAGAAGAAGAAGAAGAAATACCAATCAAGTTAAGAAGGAAAATATCAGAATTTCATACATAAGTTGTGCCATAAATTGACATTATTTAGTCGATTAGTCCAAAAGTAGGATGTAGTTGGTACGGCTACTATGTAGTTAATGTTAACAAGAATCAATAAACCAAAATCTATAATTCAAACTAATAAATCACGAAAGCAAACTAAAATCTACAATCAATAATTTGAGGGACAAAAAGATAGTATTTCAAATAAAATTTGTGATGGTTTTATGTGATGGGCTTAAGCCCGTCTGCCCATGTTGGGCTTGAAAGGCCAACCCACAGGATTAGGGCCCATGGATGGAGGGATACGATGAAGAGATACGTTTCTATTTTTTTGAGGGAACGTATATAAGGGAGGAAAGAGAGGAAGAATGCACCCTTTGGCACTATTACGTACGTTCCTCTCCCTCTCTCCCTCCAAAAGAAAAAAACAAGCATTTAAGGCGGCGCCGTCTTCCCTTCAAGGCCAATCGACGTCATCGGATCGAACATGATCGTTTTTCTCTTCCTCTTATCGGCATTGGTGTTTAATCTGTGGCTAACAAGGTACGCTCGATTCCGTGGTATGCTTTAGGATTGGTGATACGTGTTGTTTTTCCCGGGCTCGTCTTCCATATTCGTTTTAGGGGTTCGATTTAATGTTGAATCTAGTTTTTGGGAATCCGACAATCCTGACAATGGTATCAGAGCCCTAGTTCATGTTTTCCTGACCCCTTTCATGTTTTTTGATTGATTTTTCGTGAAAATAATCGGCTGACACGGATCGGAGCGAAAAATCCTGACACCTGAGCACTGTTCATCCATTTTTTCGAGTTTCTGTAAGTCGAAATCAATTTCTGAATGCATAAGGTGAAAGAGCTCGTCGAGACGAATCCGTCGACGGGTCGTGCGCCGCCGGGAGACGCCGAACGCGCCCACACGCGCGGCTAGAAGCCGCTGCGCGTGGGCGCCACGTGCCGGTCGACGAACCGGCGCGTACTTATGTCATCGTGACGTCACCCAATGGTCGGTAACCGCTAGGATGACGTCATCAATAATGTCATCGCCAACGACCATTGGCCGGCCCGTCACCGGCCGGCAACCCAACTCGACCCAAGACGCGACCCAACCTGAGCTCCAACCGGTCACTTGCACGTGTGAGGCACGTGCCGGGTCGGGTCGTCCGACCCGGTCCGACCGGCCCGTCCAGCCCGACCGATCCGACGACTAACGACTTGACTGTTGACCAGTTGACCGTTGACCGACGACCGTTGACCGTTGACCGTTAACCGTTGACAAAAAAAAAAAGGAGAAAAAGAATGTGTTTCTTTTTCAATTAAGTCTATATGGATTATATGTGATCCCTTATTTGTTCTACATTTGTTGTAGGAACAATGCCTCCCCTTAGGTTGCGCACACCTGTTCGCGCAATTATCGATGAACAAAAGGAAAAGCTTTCTAAGTTGATAGCTGAGCTAACTGATCATCGATGGGAGAGTGGTGACTTAATTGATCACGTCCTTGAAGTCAACGGGAAAATTCAAAAGGTCATATGGAATGGTCGTCCTATGCCACAATTTGAGATGGTGCGATTTTTCATGAACACCCTTCCACCTGAATGGCAAGGAGTGTTGAATCGTATATGGGATGTCAACAGAGCTGCTTCATATAGGAAAATTGTGATGGATTTTGTAGATGAATATTACTAGATTGTTACAAGGGAAAAGATCAAGAAATTGAACAAAAGAGGACCTTTCCTAGTTCGTGTACTGACTTGGTGTTAGATGTATTGGCTGATCTTTGTTAAGTGTGCTTTGTAGACATCTTATGTAATGTTTACTACCTAATTGTTGTTGATGTAACAACCGATATGTTAGTTGTATTATGTGAAAGCATTATTATTCTATTGGATGTCAAATATTATTTGCTTTTTGTTATTGCTGGTTGTTTTGGGTAATTCATAGAAGTTTTTGTAGCTTCATAGAATTTATTTTGCATAAGACAATTATATTAATGATAGTTTTAAGTTAGGATTTTTGGAGGATGATTGGAAACATAGTGATCTTTTGATTCTGAAACCTTACTTGAAATTATTCATTAATATGATTGGTCTATGCAAAAAGGATGCATAAATGATAGGCATTAATAATTCGTGCATATATGTCTGATGTGTTCAGATCAATGGCTTCAGCCACAAAGAGTATAGTTGCCGAGCTGAATAAAGGTGAAAAGCTTAATGGTGATAACTATGAAATCTGGCACATGAAAATTCAATATGTGCTAGAAGAATAAGAGACACTAGAAGCTCTTAACCTAACCATGGTAGAACCTAAAGAAGGAAACACTGCACAGCACAAGAGAGATAAGGAAGCATTCGCTGCATGGAAAAGAAAGAACTCTCTTGCTCGCATTACGTTGCTGAGCAGCATAGACAATGACGTCATGCGAGAGTTTAGGCGTTTTGACAATGCCAAGTAAATGTGGGAAGCATTGGCAGCAAGATTTGGTCATACTTCAGTGACTAGACTGAGGCAGCTCACTATTAGGTTTGACTCTTATAAGAAGCCTCATGGTCAGACCATGAAGCAACATCTTAGAAAAATGTCAAACATGATAAATGAGCTGAAAGATGCTGGCCATGTGCTGACAGATGAGCAGCAAGTGCAAGCAGTGATTTGTTCCTTGCCTCAGAGTTGGGAACATATGAAAGTGTACCTGACCCATAATGATAATATCAAAACCTTTGAGGATGCAATGCGTCATCTTGAACTGGAAGAGGACCGCCTCTTGGCAGCTAAGCCAGAAGCTGTCTATCATGCTAGTTCTAGCTCACATGGAGCTTCGAGCTCTAAGTGCAAACGTCCTAACTGGTTTGATAAAGGGAAAGGTAAGGAAGCAGGTCCTTCAGGGAAGAAACCTAAGTTTAACCAGTATGAAAGAGGAAAGCATCCTCGAATGAAGAAGCTTACAAGGGTGAAGTGTTACAACTATAACAAGAAGGGTCACTATACTCGCGACTGTTGTGAGCCAAAGAAGGAACACACCCCTTGTACTTTTCAGAACTTTACTTTTGTGTCGAGTTCTGTATTCTTAACTGAGTCTAATCCTTTGTGGACTGTAGATTCAGGAGCAACAGACCGTGTAGCGAAGGATAGAGGATCCGTCGTGGAATTTCGATGAGTACCAACTGGAACTAAGTGGGTTTATGTGGGAAACAACTCCAGAGCTGAAGTAAAAGGAATTGGCACATGCCAATTGAACATGCGTGGTGGACGCACTTTATTCCTACATGATGTATTGTATGCTCCGGAGATTCGTCGGAATTTAGTGTCTATTTTAGCGTTAGTCAAGTTAGGTTTTAATATGAACTTCCATAATAGAGGTGTGGATTTGTTTTTGGATACAAATTACTATGGTTGTGGTTATTTTCTGAATGGTTTCATTATATTAGATATTGATTATGTTAATGCAAATATTTTTATTCCCTTCTCACGTCTCCTAATTCATATGATAATGATTTGAATAGACTAGCCAAAGAGGGCTTGTTGGACAACATTGAAAAAGTCGATTTGCCCATATGTAAGCATTGCCTAGAAGGGAAAACGACAAGGAAACCATTTGGAAAAGGTAAAAGAGCTGAATTTCCTCTGCATTTAATCTATTCTGACGTCTGTGGTCCAATGAATGTGAGAGGAATGCATAGGGCTGTTTATTTCATCACTTTTATAGATGATTATACTCGATTCGGATATGTCTATTTGATTTCTCATAAATCTGAAGCATTGAGTTGTTTCAAAAAATTTATGAACTTGGTAGAAAATCAATTAGATAAGAAAATAAAAGCATTGAGATCCAATCGAGGTCGAGAATATTTATCTGATGAATTCAGAAAATTATGTGATGAAAAAATAATAGAAAGACAGTTGTCTATTCCATATACTCCTCAACAAAATGGTGTTGCGGAAAGAAGAAACAGAACCCTACTAGAAATGGTTAGGTCCATGATGGCGCATGCTAACTTACCTATTACTTTTTGGAGTGATGCGTTGTTAATTGCCACCTATATACTTAACCGGGTGCCTTCCAAATCAGTTACTTCAACTCCATATGAGTTATGGACTGGTAGAAAACCGGACTTGAGTTTTCTTAAGCCATGGGGTTGTGCTGCCTATACTCATGAGTCCTCTCACAAGTTTGGGAAATTGGGTCCCAGAGGAAAGAAGAGTATTTTCATAAGATACTCCGAACACTCGAAAGGGTATGTGTTCATAGGTGAGTAGGAAAGTGGGAGTATAACTGAATTTGAATCACGGGATGTCACATTCTTAGAGGATGAATTTCCTAAGAAGGGTGAAATATGTGAAGATTATTCCCTATTTGAAACCTTGGATCAAGATAATTATATTAGTAGAGTTCGTCCAAGTGGGAGTAATATGAGAAGTGATGAATTGAATTCAACTCATTCTCAATTGCAACCACATGATGAAACGACGTCATCATTATCTAATCCAAGTGGGAGCATAATGGGGAATAATGTGCAAAGTGTACAATCTCCCATACGGCAAACAAGTCGCCAAAGTACTCCCCGTCGACGTTTTGACATTGAAGGGGAGACTTTTATGATTGCTTCGCAAGATGAGGATGAGCCAAGAAATATTAATGAGGCTTTGAATTGCCCTAGCAAGGAAAAATTGATTCATGCAATGGAAGAGAAAATGAAGTCAATGAAATCAAACCAAGTGTGGGAACTGGTTGATTTTCCAAAAGGACGCAGAGCTATTGGGAACAAGTGGATTCTCAAAATAAAGCGAAAGGCTGATGGCTCGATAGAAAGGCATAAGGCTTGCCTTGTGGCGAAGGGGTATAATCAACAATAAGGAATTGATTATGAAGATACATTTTCTCCTGTAGTGAGATTTACCTTGATTCGCATTATTCTGGCAATAGTGGCTAGTATGGATCTTGAGTTACATCAGATGGATGTAAAGACTGCTTTCCTCAATGGAGAATTAGAGGAAGAAATATATATGGAACAACCTGCTGGTTTCATAGTGAAAGGCCAAGAATAAAAGGTATGTCAACTTTTTAGATCGATATATTGCCTCAAGCAGTCATCGAGACAATGGTATATATGTTTTCATAATGCCATAATGGCATATGATTTTACAATGATAGATGAGGATCATTGTGTATATATCAAAAGATCCAAGGATCAATTTGTGATCATATCATTATATATTGATGATATACTAATTGCCGGAAGCAATATGGAGCTTGTTAATACTGTCAAGAGTTGGTTGTCTTCCAACTTTGAGATGAAGGATATGGGTGAGGCTGCATACATTCTTGGAGTTAAGATTTCAAGAGATCGTTCGAAGAGATCGCTATCTCTTTCACAAGAAACATATATAAACAAGGTTCTTGAATGATTTCGTATGCAAGATTGTAAACTCATAGACACTCTTATTGCAAAAGGTGAAGGATTGAGCCATAGACTGTGTCCAAGGACTCCACAAGAGAAGGAACAAATGAAACATGTTCCTTATGCTAGTGCTGTTGGAAGCTTGATGTACGCTATGATGTGTACAAGCCCTGACATATGTTTTGTAGTTGGAATGGTGAGTAGATACCAATCCAACCCAAGTCAAGCACATTGGAAAGCCGTTAAGAGAATACTGAGGTATCTGAAGAGAACTGCTGATTACAAGTTGAATTACCAAGGAAAGGATCTGCGACTTGAAGGCTATTCAGATGCTGACTGGAGAGGAGATTTAGATGAAAGAAAATCCACCTTTGGATTTGCTTTCTTACTGAACAATGATGCCATATCATGGAGCAGTAAGAAGCAAACGTGTATAGCCTTGTCCACGATGGAAGCTGAGTTCGTGGCATTATCAGCAGCGGTATAAGAAGGAGTTTGGCTTAAGAGATTTTTGGATCATTTATGTGTTATTGAGAAAGCTGCAAATCCATTATTGGTTAACTGTGATAGCCAAGCAGCTATAGCATACACCAAAGATCCAAAATATCATGGCAAGACCAAACATATAGATACGAAATATAACTTTGTCGAAGATATGGTTGCACGAAAGGATATGAACTTACTGTCGACATCTACGCATAGAATGGTAGCAGATCCTATGACAAAGCCAATGCCTAGAGATGTGTTTTGTGGTCATGTAAAATCTCTAGGATTGCGTAGAGTCTGATGTACTGGATATTGTAATTTCCTTGAGTTGTTCATATCAATGAACTTGTGTTTTTTTATTATTAATGCCTATGAATCTTTGTTTTGATCTTTATGCATCTTAATGCTCAGTGCATTACTTTAAGTTGAGAAAGTATGTCAGACAGATATAAGATTGGCCCACTCACACGGGTGATTGCCTCTATTTACTGTGTGATAAATAGAGATAAGACTGTTTTTAAACTTATTATCTAGGTGATAATCGAGAGTTTAAGCTTAAAATGCGTATGTCGCCTTAACTGAGTGTTAAGATAGGGACATAATACTTACTATGTCCGAAATTAAAATAACCCACATATCTTACTTTATCTGTCTATGATGCCAGATGTGAGTTCTGATGAATTTTGTGAATGAGTAGATATGTGAACTCAAGTTAGATATTTAGTATGTCTGAACTATCATCTGTACGGTATTGAAAGGTGTAGACATACGCTCTATGGAAAAGGAGTTAATACCGTAATACGTATTTCATACTACGTATGCATGAGCCGACCAATAAGAGTGGCAAAAGTTTGATCTCAACTTTTATGCCGTGTGAGACTCTTGAGGAAAAGAGTTCCTCAATTTTAGTGCCCTCTTGACTCTTACTTATTCTCAAGATTTCTATTTAGTGTTTGCTATCTTAAGATGTTGACAATGGTCATGAATTGATTCAATCTAATTGGGCATTTCTAGAAAAGCAAGTTGAACTGAAATTGAGAGTTTGAAGGGAAGAGGAAGATCGGATTTGGAGAAACACATTGTAATTTTGTATTCACTGGTCAACCAATTATAATTGTCTTTGTGATAATCATAATTGTGAATACAATATATATATATATATATATATATATATATATATATATATATATATATATAATTGTTTAAAAGAGATCAAGAGAGATATAAATGTGATTGATCGATCTAGGGTACTGCATACTAAATCTACTCAGAGTGTGATGCCCATTATGAGCCGTTATATATTCCTAACAGATGTATAGCAACGAGCTCTCAAAGTATGCTGGTCGCACGAATTATTCACCGGTATGAATGTTGAAGAGAAGTAAAGAGAATCCTGTTCGGCCCACCATGTGCGAGTGGGAGATGATGGTTTTATGTGATGGGCTTAAGGCTTGTCCGCCCATGTTGGGCCTGAAAGCCCGACCCACAGGATTAGGGCCCATGGATGGAGGGATACGATGAATGGGTACATTTCTATTTTTTTGAGGAAACGTATATAAGGGAGGAAAGAGAGGGAGAACGCACCATTTGGCACTATTACGTACGTTCCTCTCCCTCTCTCCCTCCAAAAGAAAAAAACAAGCGTTTAAGGCGACGCCGTCTTCCCTTCAAGGCCAATCGACGTCATCGGATCGAACATGATAGTTTTTCTCTTCCTCTTATTGGTGTTGGTGTTTAATCTGTGACTAACAAGGTACGCTCGATTCCGTGGTGTGCTTTAGGATCGGTGATACGTGTTGTTTTTCCCGGGCTCGTCTTCCATATTCGTTTTAGGGGTTCGATTTAGTGTCGAATCCAGTTTTTGGGAATCCAACAATCCCAACAATTTGAAAAAAGAAGAAGTAATCACTGATTAAGACTACATAGTTAATGTTAACAACAAAAATTCTCCTAACTTCAAAAGAAGATCCAATAAACAAAGACAAATTCTCGAAGATCTGATGCAATAATTGCTTTGACATTGAACTTGCTTGTTGATAGAAGATCAGTATCTAGTGACCATAACGAGAACCAGCCAGGAGTGGCCTAGTGGACCGAGAATGAACTGATGACCCGCTGTCCAGATCGAAGAGCAGTCTGAACGTTAGGTATCCATTCCACCTTTGTGCCTTGAAGCGTCTCTGGACTGAGCCTTGACAATCTTGAGATGACCCCACAATGTCTTAGAACCAAACCAGAGCACCCTTGAAAGGAAATAAAGCTAATAGGGATGAGGTAAGTATACAAATCAAACCATCTTGAAAAGTCTGCTAACACCAGCATAATTCTCCACAAATAAAGCGGGCCAACCCTCTCGATAGTTACAAGATGAGAACTCTAGACTCTTTTACTCTCATCTCTAGAGCAAATGCCTGGAAAGATGGCTTTCACGGTTTTAGAGGGTATGTCGATCTCCATTGAAAATGTTAATTGGAGGCTGCTATTCATCTCCTCTTCCCGACCTAGACCAACAAGATGTTCCTATGTGGCCTTACCTGTGCTAAAAAATTGCCGATAGGCTAGGAGATCTAGGTGCATCCTTTCCTCATGTCAATATATTGTTCTGAGCCAACCAAACTATTACGGAAACAATCTAGGACGAAAAAATTGAGTGAGATGTTGCTCAGAGCACTCAAATGCAAATAATCAACCCCTATAAATCTGAGAATTGCTACATCGATCCTTGTGGATTGATTCCAAAACTTGAATAATTCATAGAAAGTGAGAGCTTGAAGTTAAGCGAAAGGCCTTGTACAAGAGAAGGATGGAAAAACTGAGAAAAATGCTCGAACGCAGACAATCAATCCTAATATTCCCTAGGATAGTTACATAAATGCGTGGATTGATTTTGAAAGATTTTTGTTGGCTTGGAACAATTTAATAACATGAGGAAATGATGCACTTGAATCTCCAAGCTGATATGCAATTGCTTAGTTAAGATAGGCCAAAAGAGAAGATCTTGCGTAGCTGGAAGAGGAGGTGAATAGGAGACTCCAATTAACATATTTGATGGAGATCAGCGAACCTCATAAAATCGTAAAAGCCACCTTTCTAGGTAGTTGCTCATGATAAGATCAAATGATGATAACTTTCATTCACAATGGTTCTCGAGATGTAGAATCACTTATTTATATAGATGTAAAAGTTAAAAGTGTTGCATGTTTTTGATAACTTGAATATGGTAGGTTGGTTTCCCTTTATATACTTAAAATGGATAGAAATATATGTGCTCCTCTATAATTTTGACAATATAATAAATATCTTGTCCTTAAATGGCACTCGGGTCAATAATGAAATTTCTAATTTAGATGTAAGGGTTAAAATGTGTTGCCTGTTTTTAACAAACTCAAGTATGGTAGGTTGATTTTCTTTTATTTACTTTGATTAAAAAGAAATCTGTGTGCTCTTCTATATTTTGACAATATGATAAATATCTTGTCTTTAAAGCACTCGAGTCAATAGTACAAAATTTTGGTTTAGACGTATTGGACAAAAGTGTTGCAAGTTTTTTACAATTTGAGTATGGTAGGTTGACTTCCTTTTATCTAACTACATTTGAAAAAAAAAAAAAAAATCTGCGTGCTCCTCTTGATTTTGACAATATCATAAGTGTCTTGTCCTTGAATGGAACTTGGATCAACAATGCAAATTTTTGGTATAAATGTAAGGGTTAAAATTGCCGCATGTTTTTGATAATTCAAGTATGGTAGGTTGGTTTCATTTATTTGGTTCAATTAAAACAAATTGTGTGGTCCTCCATAATTTTGACAATATCATAAATATCATGTCCTCAAATAATACTCAGGTCAACAATGCAAATTTCTAGTTTAGATTTAAGGGTTAAAAGTGTTGCATGTTTTTAAAAATTCGATATGGTAGGGTGTCTTCCCTTTTTTTACTTAAATTAAAGAGAAATCTGTGAGCTCCTCTGTAATTTTGACAATATAATGAATATCTTGTCTTTAAAAGGCACTCGGGTCAATAATGCAAATTTCTGTTTTAGATGTAAGGATTAAAAGTGTTGCATGTTTTTCATAATTTGAGTATAAGGGTTGGAATCATTTTATACTTAAATTGAAAAGAAATCTACGTGCTCCTCTAATAAGTTGATAATATCATAAATATCTTGTCCTTAAATGAAACTCAGGTCGACAATGCAAATTTCTATCTTAGATGTAAGGGTTAAAAAAGTTGCATGTTTTTTATAATTCGAGTATGGCAGGTCGATTTCATTTTATTTAATTCAATTAAAAAGACATTTGTGTAGTCCTCCATAATTTTGACAATATCATAAATATCTTGTTGTTAATTGGTATTCGGGTCAACAATGCAAATTCCTAGTTTAGATGTAAGGGTTAAAAGCGTTGCATGTTTTTGATGATTCGAGTATGGTAGGTTAGCTTCCTTTTATTTACATAAATTAAACATAAATCTATGTACTCTTCTATAATTTTGACAGTATCATAAATGTCTCGTCTTTAAATGCCACTCAAGTAAACAATGCAAATTTCTGATTTAGATGTAAGGGTTAAAAGTGTTGTATGCTTTTTATAAACTCGAATACAATAGGTTGGTTTCCTTTTATTTACTTTAATATAAAGAAATCCGTGTGCTCCCCTTTACTTTTGACAATGGCACTTGAGTCAATAATGCGAAATTTTGGTTTAGATGTATAGGATAAAAATGTTGCCTGTTTTTTTATAATTCAAGTATGGCAGGTTGGCTTCCTTTTATTTACTCAAATTAAGAAGAAATCTATGTGCTCATTTATAATTTTGATAGTATCACAAACATCTTGTCCTTAAATGGCACTTGGGTCAACAATACAAATTTTTGGTTTAGATATAAGGGCTAAAAGTATTACACTTTTTTTATAATTTGAGTATGGTAGGTTGGTTTCATTTTATTTAATTCAATTAAAAAGAAATATGTGTGGTCCTTTATAACTTTGAAAATACAATAGATATCTTGTTTTTAATGGTGCTCATAATGCAAATTTCTAGTTTAGATGTAAGGGTTAAAAGTGATGCATATTTTCAAAAATTCGAGTGTGGTAGGTTGGTTTTCTTTTATTTACTTAGATTAAAAGGAAATCTGTGTGCTTCTCTATAATTTTGACAGTATCATAAATATCTTGTCTTTAAATGGTACTTGGGTCAACAATGCAAGTTTCTGGTTTAGATATAAGGGCTAAAAATGTTGCACGTCTTTTATAATTTGAGAGTGGTAGGTTGGTTTCATTTTATTTAATTCAATTAAAAAGAAATCTGTATGGTCCTCTATAACTTTGAAAATATTATAAATATCTTGTCCTTTAATTACACTGGGGGTCAACAATGCAAATCTATCGTTTAGATGTAAGAGTTAAAAGTGTTACATGTTTTTGATAATTTAAGTATGGTAGGTTGGCTTCCTTTTATTTAATTAAATTAAAAAGAAATTTGCGTGCTTCTCTATAATTTTGACAGTATCATAAATATATTGTCCTTAAATAGGACTTAGGTCAATAATGCAAATTTTTGGTTTAGATGTAAAGGTTAGATGTGTTGCATGTCTGTGATAATTTGAGTATAGGAGGTCAGCTTCTTTCTATTTACCTACTTAAATTAGAAAGAAATCCAAGTTCTAATTTTGACAATATAATGAATATCTTGTCCTTAAAAGTGCACTCAAGTCAACAATGCAAATTTCTGCTTTAGATGTAAAGATTAAAAGTGTTACATGTTTTTCATAAGTTGAATATGGTAGGTTGGTTTTGACAATTTGGTAAATATCTTGTCCTTAAATGGCACTTGGATCAATAATGCAAAAATTTGTGGTTTAGATGTCAAGGTAAAAGTGTTGCATTTGTTTGATAATTCGAGTATGGTTGGCTTGTTTCCTTTTATTTGCTTAAATTAATAAGAAATCTTTGTGCCCTTTATAATTTTGACAATAAATATATTGTCCTTAAATAGCACTTGGGTTAACATTGTAAATTTCTGGTTTAGATGCAAGGGTTAAAACTGTTCCATGTTTCTGATAATTCAAGTATGGTAGGTTTTTGACCAAAAAAAAAAGTACGGTAGGTTGGTTTCACTTTGTTTAATTCAATTAAAAAGAAATCTGTGTGGGCCTCTATGATTTTGACAATATCATAAATATCTTGTTGTTAAATGGCACTCGGTCAGCAATGCAAATTTCTGGTTTAGATGTAAGGGTTAAAAGTGTTGCATTTTTTTGATAATTCCAGGGTAGTAGGTTGGCTTCCTTTTATTTACTTAATTAAAAAAAAAATCTGTGTGCTCCTCTATAATTTTGGCAGTGTCATATATATCTTGTCCTTAAATGGCATTGAGGTCAACAACGCAAATTTCTTTTAGATGTAACGGTTAAAAGGTGTTGCACATTTTTGATAATTCAAATATGATTGGTTGTTTTATTTTATTTACTTAAATTGACAAGAAATATGTGTGCTTCTCTATAATTTTGACAATATGATAAATTTATTGTCCTTAAATGGCACTTAGGTCAACAATACAAATTTCTATTTTAGATGTAATGGTTAAAAATATTGCATGTTTTTGATAATTCGAGTATGTTAGGTTGGTTTCTTTATTTATTTATTTATTTAAATTAAAAATAAATATGTGTGCTCCTCTATGCCTTTGATAATATGATTAATATTGTTTCCTTAAATGGCACTCGGGTCAACATTCCAAATTTATGGTTTAGATGTAAGGGTTAAAAGTGTTGCATTTTTTGATAATTTGAGTATAGTGAGTTGGTTTCCTTTAATTTGCTTTAATAAGAAATCTCTACTCCTCTATATTTTTGACAATATGATTAATATGTTGTCCTTAAATGGCACTTGGGTCAACGATGTAAATTTCTGGCTTAGATGTAAGGGTTAAAATTGTTTCATATTTTTGACAATTCGTGTATGGTAGATTGGTTTCCTTTTATTTAGTTAAATTAAAAAAGAAATTGTGTGCTCCTCTATAATTTTGACAACACTCGGTTAATGCTAATTTCTCTTTAGATGTAAAGGTTAAAAGTGTTGCATGTTTTTGATAACTCGAGTATGGTAGGTTGGTTTTCTTCTTTTTTTCTTTTTAATTAAAAACAAATATATGTGCTTCTCTATAAGTTTGACAGTGTGTAAATTAGTCAATGTCCCATTCCATACGGCATGCTGATAGACTTGCCACAACCGAGTAAATTGAGATGCCGAAAATTTATCATGGTTAAGCCTACTTGAAGTTTTCTGAGAAATGCACACTATTTGAGGTCTAAGTTCTTTAAATTTTTCAAATTTCCAGTGCCACTCGGCCATTATTCTAATGAGAAACATAGGGCGAGATTAAACCTCCGTAGCCTTGCGTCTGCTACAGTAAGAAAGGCTATGATATATCCAATGGTTCGACTCATCTATAGACACAAGCAACTCCTAGATGAGTACGGCTTTGAGGAACAAAGCTTTCAAGCTCTTGTTCTCATATATTAAGCTGTTTAGATGTACGTGCTACTTATATTAGAAATGTTTCTCATCAAAAAATTGATGTACTATAAAGTAATTAATACATCGTAATGGACCTATAACTCATAGATTTAAAATTAGTAAAGATGGATCTAACTAGATATATTCATAAGCTCAGACTTGGCATTCCTTTTAGTGATTTCCTTAAATGAAAGTATCAAACTTTTATTGCGTGCACCTAATGATTGGTATCGGAGCTGAAGGCAGATGGTCCCGTGTGGTTTACAAGGTGCAAGAATGCACTCCTAATTGTAGCCTTCATGGTTTGATCTAGAGAAAGAGAATATGACACCTGAATTAAATGAGAGCGAATCTAACACTAAACGCACACATGATAGGGAGATTGTTGAGATACACATGAAATATCTCGCTTTGAAGATTTGATGTGGTATGAAGTAGCTAAAATATCATAGATGGATCATAAATTGGGCTTAAGCTTTTGAGTAAAGGTCGATTTAATTAGATATGTTAATGAGCTCGGATTTGGCTCCCTCTTGAAGATCTTCCTAGGTGAAGCCTTTTGATTTTTGAGGCGTGCTTCCAATACAAACATGTAAAAAAAATCCATTCCGATACCTTAGAGAGGAGTACTCCCTATTTTCTTTGCCTTATAAAGTGTTTTTAAAATCATCTTGCTGATTCAATAACTAAAAGTACATGAGAGATGCTTCCATTTATGTGCTGACATTTGAACACTCACGATTGAACCGATGCTACGGCCCTTGAAAGCTCATGCATCGGGTCATGTGTTTTGCATGACCAAATGTATCCATGGATATCCTCTTCCATGTCATTCAAGAATGATCTCTAAACCGACCCCTTAATTATATATTTCTCCTGCTTTGAGACTTTTACTATTTCATTGCAATGTGATAAACCCTTCAACTATCCAAATAGAGGTCACTTCGTGATCGGTCAATTCAGTGTCTTTTAAGAGTGAACTGCAATATCAACATTGCTTTAATCACAGTTGTAGATGACCATAACCTAGCTTTAGTCTAGACATGATATCACTTAAAATTGGCTGAACTTGGATAGTTTAAAATCTTTGAAATGCAACCAGTCTCTTGCTGTGTTACTTGATGAAGATACGAGATGCTCTATCGCTCTGATTATGAGGGGGAAATCTAGCTTTTATATTCACGATTTCTTCTATAATTTTATGAAGGTTATGCATTTGGGGTTAAAGGATCAAGATTGGGGGATCCCAATCTTAAGTCACCCAAAATTATAAATAGTAGAGATGTTACTTTTGATGTAACTATAATGCTTCACTCCATAAATGTGTTTTCAGTAAGTTCTGATGTTAATAGTACGAGAACCCAAGGATCCTGGGAAGTCGAGTTGAATGTGCTAGTACAGCAAAAACTGTGGTCTTCCCAACTATGCTTGGTCTAGTTCGGAGGGAAGCAACGCCACATGAAGAGCATGTTAGATAATACAAATAATTCTTTGATGTGGAAATTCAAAATAATACCGTGATTTTTGATCTTCATGATTTTCACAAATATATAAAAACGTACATTTGTCCATAGCATCACTCTTGATGATAATCGTTGTGAAAAACCGAAAAACTCAAACCAAATGAAGAAATCCGATTTCTCTCCCTTAACCCACTATTCTTTAATATATTCTATCGATGGAGGAGAGAATACCAAGTTCTTTTCTGTTATTGTTGTTCGTGTAGGTAGAGAGAGGACGGGACTCTATTTATACATTCTTTCAATAGGTGCCTTCCATCAAAGTGCCTTTTCAACTTTCATAAAAGTCATACCTTTTCGTTTTATTAGAGTCGCAACTTCTCATAACTAATACATTATTTATTTTATAGCATTTCAAGTATTATTAAACCATATTAAATCATATCATGTGGGCTACAATAATTCTTACATCCTCCCACTTGGCCCATATAATTTTCCTTTCATGGTTTAATAAAAATTGTGATGTGCACAATAACATTATGCTATAAAATTTTCATTAAATTGGCAAACACATAATAATCACAATTAAGTAAATAAAACTATTGTGAGTCATAGAGGTTGTATGTCATTAATCGACATAGTCCCTTCTATGCACTACAACTATAATACTTTACTTAATATGATCCATAAATGAGAAGCACAGTAATAATCCAACTATAATATCTCTTTAGAAACTATCCTGTTTAACATTCATTTATTTCCATAATGTATACTAAATAGAAAACAGGAAATGTCATAAACACGTAAATGAGCTCAAAGTGTCAAATACATAAACGTAATACAATCATAATACAAACATTAATGATGTCCAATAATGCCCATCTTTTCAACATGTTCATTAAATGTTTTGGGTGGCAGTCTTTTTGTTAAGGGATCTTCTATTATAAGATTAGTGCTAATGTGCTCAATTGATACTCTTCGTTTCTGAACTTTTTCTTTAACAGACAAATATTTGACCTCTATATCCTTAGCACCCTTAGAATACTTGTCATTCTTAGAGAAAAAAATTGTTGCAGAGTTATCACAATAAATTTTCAGTGGCTTGGTAATACTGTCGACAATCACAAGCCCTGAAATAAAATTCCGCAGCCATAATCCATGAATAGTAGCCTTAAAGCATACCATAAATTCACCTTCTATAGTGGATGCAGTAATAACTAACTGCTTCGCACTCTTCCATGAAATTGCCTCTCTAGTTAGAAGAAACAAGTAACCAAATGTTGATTTTCTTGTATCGGCACATTCGACTAACTCTGAATTTGAATATCTAATCACTTCGAGATGATCAAATCTTTTATAAGTGAGTATATGATTCTTTGCTTATTGCAAGTATCTAAAAACTTTCTTCACAGCTTTCCAATAATCCATTTTAGGATTATTTTGATACCTGCCCAACATTCCGACATCAAAACTGATGTCTGGTTTGGTGCAAGTTTGTGTATACATTAAGCTCCCCACAACAGATGCATAAGGAATTTTTTTTATTTGTTCTCGTTTCAATTTACTCTTCAGATATTGTATAAGGTTAAATTCGTCACATTTTTGAATTGGAACTATTCCCGCTGAACATTTACTCATATTAAATCTCTCTAAAATTTTCTCAATGTAGGCTTTTTGAGACAATCCTAATAATCCTTGTAATCTATCATGGAATATTTCTATTCATATCACATACGTTGCTTCTCCCATATCCTTCATTTGAAAATTCTTAGAGAGAAACTTCTTGATTTCATGTAACAAACCAAGATCATTAGCAGCAAGCAAAATATCATCAATATACAAAATTAGAAAAATAAACTTGCTCCCACTAATCTTCATATATATACACCAATCAACGGTGTTTTCCTTAAATCCAAATAAAATTATGGTATTGTTAAACTTAAGATACCATTGTCGAGAAGCTTATTTAAGTTCATATATTGACTTCTTTAATTTACATACCATGTGTTTCTTTCCTTTAACTAAAAAGCCTTCGGGTTAGTCCATATAAAACTCTTCTTCTAAATTCCCATTAAGAAATGCGGTTTTTACATCCATTTGGTGTAACTCCAAGTCATAATGAGCCATTAAAGCCATAATGATTCTAAGTAAATCCTTATTAGAGACTTGTGAAAATGTCTCTTTATAGTCAATGCATTTTTTCTGCGTAAAACTCTTTGCAACAAGTCTGGCCTTATGTCGTTCAATATTGCCTTTTGAGTCGCGCTTGGTCTTAAAGACCCATTTACACCCGACATTTTTACATCCTTTAGGCAATTCAACTGTATCCCAAACTTGATTTTGATGCATGGATTTTAACTCTTCTTCAATGGTATTAAACCATTCATTAGAATTTTCATATTCCATGGCTTGGGAAAATGAATCTAGATCATTTCCAATTTCTAGGTCAATTTCTAACTCTTGTAGATAAACCATATAGTCATCAGAAATAGCCGACTTCATTTCTCTTTGAGATCTTCTTAATACTATTTTTTGTGACTTAGCTATTGGAGGTTCAATGTTGACATCCCCATTATGGAGTGTTTGATCATTACTTTGTTGTTCTCGATTATTGTTAGGTTGTACTATAATATCAGGGACAACAACTTTAGAAACTTTGGGTATAAGCACTTCTACCCTTACTTCTTAAATGAAAGCATCACGCACTCTTTCACTCCCATTGATGTCACCATTCTCAATGAACCTAGCATTTCCAAATTTAACAATTCTTGTACTATGATTAGGACAATAAAATTTATACCTTTTGGATTCCTCAACATAACCAATGAAATAACCACTGGTCGTTTTTTAATCCAATTTCCTTTCATGTGAATTGTAAATTCTTATTTCTGCTTGACAACCCCAAATATGCAGGTGTCGTAAACTAGGTTTCCTTCCCGTCCACAGTTCAAATGGAGGCTTTGGAATTGCCTTACTAGGAACCCTATTTAATAAATATATAGTAGTCTTTAAAGCATACATCCACAAAGATAAGGGTAAAGATGAATGACTTATCATACTTTTAACCATTTCCATTAAAGTACGATTACGCATTTCTGCTACACCATTTTATTGTGGTGTACTTGGCATTGTGTATTGAGCACAAATTTCGTGTCTTTCAAGGAATTTAACAAATGGACTTGGACATTGTCCCGATTCATTATACTTTTCATAATATTCACCGCCTCTATCTTTTCACTTTTCTATCTAATTGCCTCTGAACCTCTTTAATGTACACTTCAAGTGCATTCATTGATTGAGACTTATCATGCAATAGATAAATGTACCCATAACGTGAAAAATCATCAATAAAGGTGATAAAATAGCTTTCCTTATCAAAAGATGGAACGTCGAAAGGACCACATATGTCAGTATGTATAATTTCAAGAAGTTCTGTACTTCTTGTGGCACATTTCTTAGTGTGCTTTGTTTGTTTACTTTTAATACAATCAGTACACACTCGAAAGTTAGTAAAATTCAAATTTGGAAGAATTTCATTCTTCACTAATCTTTGCATTATTTCCTTAGATATATGACCTAAACGTTTATGCCACAAATAAGTAGAATTCTCATTCATCAAATGTCACGCCCCGATCCTCAGGCACGCACACATCCTTCTACTTGGTCGATTTTAGAATGCGATATCTCATGACTAAGTATCGCCGACCCCTTTCATTATTAATAGCACATGCGGAAGCAGTTATAAATCCTTAGACAACAAGACAATGGGATAGAAAAGCAGGGCCATATTTTTCATACTGAAAATTCACAACCACACCTTTTTACAAACATCTCATAGTATTCTACAATACTATATACATAAGTTTAATTTAACATCTATTCATATGCAAACAATGTCTGACAAGACAAGATGGGATCTTAGTCCTTATCCGGGTTGTACTCAGGATCATTCTGATCCTATTCCGACTCTTCTTCACTAAGCTCACATCCTTCAAGTTCTTCATCTTTTTTCGGCTCATCGTCCTCTTTTAGTTCCTCCTCCACAGGCTCATCTACGAGCCTGAAATGTTATCCCACAACCGGGATGAAATTACGTCTCAGCAAATTCTACCCCACTAAGACTCAATTAGGAAACCAATACGCTATCCATGCTACCTATGCACACACGGGTCAGAAGACTTACCTTTGCCTCAAATTCTACCTGCATATTAGCACAATTCAATAGGCACCCAAGCAGTCACATCACAGATCGATATCTCGATCAATCGACCTAGTCGATTATATATCAACCGGACCATTCATTGGTCATTTCAATCAATACTATCCATTCTCTAAAATAACCCATCAGGTTACCAAGCCAATATATTATACAATTCATTCTCCGAGATGACACACTAAGTCACCGAGTCACTATAACGTATTATTCATTCTCCAAGATAACCTATTGACTTACCGAGCTAGTATATTATAATATTTATTTTCCGAGATGACATATAGAGTCACCGAGTATATTCATCATAACATACATTCTCCAAGATGACATGTTGAGTCACCGAGCCATTATGGCATGTCATCCATTCTCCAAAATGATCTATAGAATCACCGAGCCGACATTTAATACCGTCCATTCTCCAAGATGACCTATAGGGTCATCGAGTCAGTATACAAGCAATTCTTTCTCAAAATGACATGAGAGTCATCGAGCTGTAATAGTATAACATCTATTCTCTAGATGACATACGAATCATCAAGCCGTTATAGTGTTTTCTCTTTGTTCCGAAGACACAATCAATTTTACCATTTTCATCATATTTGATAAAAGTACACGTGTGTGAGCACACGATCGACCTTAGCCAAAATACAATAATTTTCATTTTATTGACCCAATCCTTTCAGCAGTACAAAAGTAGATTTTTGATGCTGTAGACCGACGCCCGATAATTTTCCACTCAATTACCAAGGTTATTCAATTTTTGAAATAAATACTCACAACTACTATTTGCACTCAATTTGCACAACCAGGTACTCAATTAAATAAACAGACAGCACCACTGCAATCAGCACGAAATTCCAGTCGTCGACTATCCCATCCTAATTTCCGATAATTAAATAAATAATTAATTAATTTCGAAAATTAATAATTAAATACTAAAAATCCAATTTATGCCCGTACTACCTAATTGAAGCCCGATAAGGGTCGGGAAAAATCCCCAGATGCATTCAATAAATAGTATAAGCAGTTCTCTAGTTAAGTACACTAACCACCTAGCTAATATGCAATGCAATTAACTAATAATCACTAATCCATTCTAATCTAACCACCTAATTATATTTAATTAAATATAATCAACCCTTAAGCATCACTAGTTTACTAAGCAATGATTAGTGAGATTACTCACTTAAGCAAAGCGAAGACCGGATCACCGCAATGGCAACGCGACGGCGGCCAAAATCGGGCTTTCGACGACACCGGTGGACTTGGACCAGGCCTTGGACTTGGCCTAACAAATCTCAGCCCAACTGAGATTTGTTCTTGCTTTTGGGCTGGACCCAAGTTGGGTGACCTGCTGAAGATGGGCTTTAAATTGATTTGCTGGAATTGGGCTTGAAGACTTCAATTGGGCCTCAATTGAGCTGCTGGGCTCCTGGATGCTGGAGCTGCTGGATTTCTCGGTCTGCTTCGTGGACGGTGGGCTTCTGGCTTTGCTGGCTGATCTACGAGCTGGCTTCGTGGCTGACGTCACGCACGAAGGAAACGCAGGCCACGGAGAGGAAGCAGCTGGCCGAGAGAATGGAGGAGAGAGCGAGCCGATGGTGGATGAAGGGGCAGAGGAGAGAAGACTTGGCTGTTGACCAGGGGACAATTGTTAGTGGAAGTGGGCGTGCTGGCGTGGGCTTCGGTGGTCAGCAACCGGTGAGGACAGCTCCTTTGATTGACCAACACAGGTGGACGCGTGGACGGCCAAGCCTCTGCGAAGATGAAGCGAAGCAGCTTCGGTTGAGAGGAGAAGACACAAACTGAAGGTGGCTGGGACGTGGCAGCGAAGCAGAGTTACTCGGTCAACCAAGGGGGGTTTCGGTGGCTCGTTTGTTGACTGAAGCAGGCCAGGAAGTTGGCAGGTGGCAGCAGCGGGGAAGAGAGACCAGCAAAGGTGGAGACGCTGTTTGATGCTGCTTCTCTGACTTCTTCATTGCTGTAGTGTGCGAAAAGAAGCGAAGAGGAGTGTCTTAGACGGCAGCAGGAGAGGGGATAAAGGGAGAGATAAATGAGGGCCCCTTTGTGCTTGATTTTTTTTTCCACAACAAAAATCTTCTTTGTCCCCTTATCTTGAACCAAAACCATAGCTGTCTTCCACTTGCACAATTTTAGTCCAAATTGCCCCATTCTAGAGTGTTGAGTTGGTCCAAAAGTCACTACTCATGGGACATACGAATTTCCTAGCCAACAATGCCTCAATTGCACGTCAATTCTCCCTCAATACATCCTAAATAGGCTCTCATAAAATCAATCATACTTCAATGCCTCAATTGTTATTTTTCTTCGTCCATGCATCCATCATGCATCTCAATTCCGCAATCGAAAACCATCTTCGGCATTTTCTGCACTAAAACAACCCGGCAATGACTTTTTCCCAGAAAGTGTTGGTTGCCATAAAATTCTTCTGAGACTGAGTCGTGGGTCCTTGAATTTATTGTGACATGACAGAATCTTCAATTTCTGAAATCGGACTCGAATTGACGGTTAATTTCCATTCGGCGTGTTTTTAGAGTGACCTAGACTACCGGGTAGTTTTCAAAACTTTTTTAAGGCAAATGACTCGTGGTCGATTTTCTTCGAGCCTTTATGAACTCACTCGACTCAATGGTGACTCTCGATTGTCATGAAAATTTCAAGGATTCAATTACGGACATAGGGTACCAAAACGACAGTAAAATCAGATTAGTGTCAGTTGACGAGAATTTTCCAATTTAGTGCAGTCACCCACGATCGATCACACATCTCAATCGAACAGATCTATCTCTGATCTTAAATCGATTTTTAACTGTGCCGCAATGGCTTCTAAAGATGAGCATGGTCGAGAAGCCGATTTCTGATCAAATTCTCAAGTTTATTGCCCTAAAATTTCTTAATTACTTACCCAGACAGTCTAGTTATCTCAAGAGTGATCAGTTCTGAGAATAGCCCTATAAACGCGTCAACAAAATGTCTGATTAATTCAGTAAAAAACAGGTTGAGAAATTCAAGATGTCGCACCAAACTTCGTTTAGTGCCAACATTATGATGCAAGGTCATTAATGTCTCAACAAAAGTATTATTAAATCTAAATTTATAGAGACTATCACATAAAGTTTCAATTCCAATAAGAGTATCACTCTTAAATAAACTGAAAGATTCAGAATCAAACTTATAATAAAATCTCGCCACATCAAGTCTTGGCAAAGAAACTAAATTGCGATCAAATGTAGGTACATAAAGGGTTTGAAACAAATCCAAATAATGTCTAGTATCTAAGATCAAACGGTAAGTGCTAATGCCTTCAACTGGAGCTTTGTTTCTGTTCCCCGTAATCACATAACTTTCATTAGGCTTTATAATTTGGATTGTAAGAAATCCCTTCATTGTATTTGACACATGAGTGGTGGCACCAGAACCAATCCACCAAGTATTATGAGGAACTTCATTAAAGTTTGATTCAAAACATATTAAAGCACAAGACTTATATTTCTTTTCGAACCAAGCCTTACGTTTCAGACAATCTTTCTTCAAGTATCCGATCATGTTGCAAAAATGACACTTAATAAAATTGTGTTCCTTCCTTCTTGTGGATTTGAAAAGTCTTTGAAGAGTCATTCAGGACATGTAATCATTTCTTCATGCTCCTTCCACCTTTCCTCTTGAAATTCTTTTGAACTTCTTGATGACTTGAGAGATGAACATAATGAGTCTTTTGATTATTTATCCTTGTTTCCTCTTGAACTAGCATACTGGCCAATTCATTCACATCTCACTTATCCTTTATAGTGTTGTAATTTATTTGAAATGACCCATATTGCTCATGAGGTAAGGAATTAAGTATAAACTGTACTAAAAAGTACTCATCCACATTTATTTCTAAGGTCCTTAACTCTGCTGCCAAATTCGTCATCTTAAGTATATGCTTATGTATGGTACGTGAACCATCATATTTCATGGTGGTCAATGTGCTTATAAATGTACCAACAAGTGACTTATCAGCAGTTTGAGAACGCTCTTCCACAAATTTCATAAATTCCTTAGCATTGTCAGTCTTGGGAAGAGAAGTCTTTAAGTTGTTTGCAACTGTCATTCATATGAACATCAAGCTCAGTTTGTTCGATCTTTCCTAAGCTTTATGGAAAGATTTTTCAGCATCGCTACTTTTATCAGTAATAGCAACTAGTTTCTCAACTTGAAGCGCTATATCAAGATCCAAGACATCTAAATGAAACTGGACTTGTTCACTCCAATCGGGAAAACTCATCCCATTGAATAAAGGAATAGACGAGGCATGCGAATGGAGTGAAACAGGTACATATATTACAAATGTGCAATAAAATACGCATACATTAATGCCTTGAGAATATCACCCAATCAGATTCAAACTAAACTACACATGTACATTATAGTTCTCATTTGGGCGATCTTATGATATACAAATATATATAAACCATAATAATGCTAATAACTTTTATTTGGTAATTGTAAATATATTTTATTAAAATTTATTTGCTATCTTTGGATATAAAAACAAATTTAATAAGTCATATTAATTACCAACTATCATGTTCATAAATTATAAGAAAATAATTAACCTTTGGATTAATCCCTAAATTCTTATAATAAATAAACTTCAATATACCCATAACACCAATAATGATATGAAATATATCAATTTCATATATAGCATCAATTAATCATAGATAATTGAATAAAACAATTTACAATATCAAAAATTCAAAAGACTTCAAGGTTTAGCCACTTTGGTGACTAACAAACCATTCATAATATGAATTTTTAATATTGTAAAATACAAATATTTACCAAATTGCACACAAGGAAAAAAACGTAATCAAAGCATAAGGGCAAAATTGTAAAATCATAATTCCATAAGAGCGGAACCATAAATTTAAAATCCAGAGGCAAAATGGTAAATAATCAGTAAGGGCAGAATCGTAATTATAAATAAACATGGGCAGAAAAATAAAATAAAATAAAATAAAATAAAAAAAACAGTGCTGCGATACGTCAGGCGCGTGCCGAGCACGCGCCTGGATCCACCACAGGCGCGTGCCCTACATGCGTGTGTTCAATGCGCAGGTGCTGCAACGCACGCACCTAGCAACTACCATGCGCATGGGATCTAGGCGCGCAGCAGTTAAGTGCCCGTGAGAGTGCATGGTATGTGGGTTTCACGGGCCTGCAACTGCAGTGCCCACGTGAGCCCACGCGCCTTCTTCCTCGCGCACATAATGCGTTTCTTCACCTTTTTTCGCCGTTCTGCCGCGGTTTTGCCGGCTATTTCTTCTCCGGCAGCCCATCCTAGACAAAAATAAGTAACGGGTTTTGAAGAGCATGCCAGTACAACCACATGGGTTCAAGTTTCGAAGAAAATGAGCAAGAAATTGGCCTAAAATCAAACGAAAATTTCCCAGGATGCAAATCCTTAGACACCCTAACTTCCGCCACTCAATTAGCCTCTGGCGAACATGGATATACCGGAAAAACTCATGGCTAATGTTCCTCATGGCAGTGTAACCATATGGGTCTGAAATCAAGCAGTGAGTCACCGGATTTTGCCCAGAATCAACAAGTTTCTCACTTGGCCTCAAAACTCCGAATTCCTCCATTTTCGTCCTTTTTCATTTAGATTTTTTTTTAATTAACATAACCATCTGAAAACATTTTCAACAACAACAAATAGTATGAACAGGATCATAATATTTCTATAAACGGAAAAATCATGAGATCATAAACCACGCTATGATATGAACTATTAGAAAATACAAATAATTCTTTGATGCGGAAATTCAAAATAAAACAATGATATTTGATCTTCATGATTTTCACAAATCGATGAAGATGTACCTTCGTCCATAGCACCACCCTTGATAATAACCGTTGTGAAAAACCGAAGAACTTGAACCAAATGAAGAAATCCGATTTCTCTCCCTTAACCCACTATTCTTTAATATATTCTATCGATGGATGAGAGAATACCAAGTTATTTTCTATTATTGTTGTTTGTGTAGGCGGAGAGAGAACCGGACTCTATTTATACGTTCTTTCAATAAGTGCCTTCCATCAAAGCGCATTTTCAACTTTCATAACAGTCATACCTCTTCATTTTATTAGAGTCGCAACTTCTGATAACCAATACATTATTTATTTTATAGCATTTCAACTATTATTAAACCATATTAAATCATATCATGTGGGCCACAATAATTCTTACAGAGCGGGACTCTATTGCTATCAACGGGGATAGGAGGGAAGTCAAATAACTACGGCCATACAATGTGTTTTGTTGCATCTACCCTCCATGCTATTGAAAAAACTGATTCAGTAGATGAGCCATCCATGAATGTAGAAGCGCTGTCTGGCGTGGTTGGACTCTACTCAATGGCCAGCAGCTATGAAGAGATTTTCTCTTGAGAAGGACATAACATGAGAGCTTGTGAAAGCACCTCAAAGATAGTTTGCTGGAATCGGTATTTGAGAAGAATTGGTACTCTATAGGATCAGAGACCTATCATATAAAGCCATAATTGTTGCCAGGTGTTACATTTAAGTTCGTTAACTTTAGCGGTATCTTTTAACCAATTGTTAAATGTAGTTCAATTGTTCTTTGCTTGCTCTCGTTCCTATTCTTGGTATAAACTTCAGCTGAACTGTAGTTCTGATCTACTCTAGTCGTGCGGTGAAGTGTTGTAACCTTTATATCTGGTAACATATAATTTACAATTGCAGAACCTCATAACTAAGTGAGGGAACCATTGCTTATGAGTTCAAGCTCTCAGCTAGAGCGTAACCATAGATAGATAAAAAGAAAATGTATATGCGGATAGTACAACAATACTCTGGTGTGGATAAGAAGCTTTTGCACATTAATAAGCATTTGGGCTTTTATTTTGGGTATAAATGTGTGGATATCATTAATCAAATGAAGTATAGAAGCCTAGAAGCATCTCGCAGCATTACAAACATAGCTAATCATGCGAAAAAAAATGGAGGGAATAAGCCTCCATATGGTTGCTGACAAATTATTTGCCTGGGAGGGTCTATAATTTAGGAAAAGTGAAGCCTTACCTTTTACAATTTTACGTATCTCAGCCAAAAGAAAAAACATCTCAATTGACTTATTCTGGAATTGTCTACAATTGCGCTCCATCCAAATACATGATCACTTAAAAGGGTACCTTGAGAGCCGCGCTTCGAAATTCTTGCCCTTTGAGGCTCTTATCACGCGATGAAATTCAAAATCTTATCCTCCTGAGGTACGCCAATTACCATTTTATGTGAGGTTACTTCACCATATACTCTCAGCCTAGTTACACTCGAAGAATAAATGAGTTCTGTCTTCTAGATGGGATATATAGAAGTCACATTGAATATCAACTCAGTTATACATAAAGGAAAAGTTTGAGAACCGGTTTTACTTTGGCCATGAATTTCCAGGCTTCGACCGCTGTTATCTTGAAAAATGTAGGAAAAACATACCAATCAAATTGGATAACATTTAATATTTAAGAAAAAAATCTCTAAATTTCCTACATAGAATGTCATTTATGGGAAGCAATTCGGTTGGCCAATCGCAAAGCACTATTTAGCCGTTGGGGTTCAAGTGCCTTTCGCCACAATAAAAATTGCCTGCTTTGCGAGATTCTTGGAATCAAACCATTGTAACCATTTGAAAATATCACGAGCAAATGCCTGTGGAAATGGCTCTTATGATTTTAGGAGGCCTGCTAATCTCCATCAAAAATATTAATCAGAGGCTACTGTTTATCTCCTTGTACTGCCCAACAGGACCTCATGTGGCCAAACCTGCACAGAAAAATAGCCAATCAACTTCAAGATCCAAGTACATCCTTTCCTCATGTCACTATAATGTCCAAGCCAACCAAACTGTTGTGGAATCAATCTTGGATGGAAGAGTTGAGCAAGATGTTGCTCAAAGCACTCGAATGCAAATAATCAATCCCAATAATCTGGAGGATTGTTACATCGATTCTTGTGCATTAATTCCGAAACTTAGTTGATATTTTCTGACATGATTGATTCCTCTTTTTGTGGTATGGTTTTGTAACAAATGACCTTACTGAACATGGTTGATAGATTCATTTGGGAGAAACAAACAATAATTAGGGGATGATATGATTAGGGTTTGGTTTGAAATTAACTATTGGCTAAGACTTACTTTGCCCGAAAACTTGAAAGGATCAAAGAAAGTGAGAGCCTGAAGTTAAGTGAAACGTCTTGTACAAGATAAAAGAATGGAAGAACTGGGAGAGATGTTCGCCAAAGTGTTCAAACACAAATGATTAATCCCAATAATCCTGATGATAATTACATCACTTCTAATGGATTGATGACGAAACATTTTGATTGGCTCGGAACGATTTAATGATATAAGGAAAGGATGTACCTGGATCTCCAAGCTGATTGGGTATTTCTCTGTGTAGGTTTGGCCCCACGAGAAGATCGTGTCGGGTGGTATGAGGAGATGAATAGTCTCCGATTAATATTTTCAATGGAGATTAGCAGACCTCGTAAAATCATTAGAGCCATCTCTCCAGGGATTTGCTCATGATATAGTCAAAGGATGATAACCTCCATTTATCACTGCACACAATGGCTTTGGGGATGGAAACTGCGCATATCTATATAGATGTAAGGTTTAAGGTTTTGCACGTTTTTGATAATTCGAATATGGCAGATCGATTTCTTTTCATTCACTGGTTTCTTTTCATTTACTTAAATTGAAAAAAGAAATCTGTGTGCTCCTTTATAATTTTGACAATATAATAAATATTTTGTCCTCAAATGGCAATTGGGTCAACGATAGAAATTTCTGAGTTGGGTAGCATTTAATATAGTCGAGTATTAGTACGTCACTAGATGACTCTTTGAGTATATTTAGTTTTTCATTTACTTAAATCTAGAAAGAAATTTCTGTGCTCCTCTATAATTTTGAGAACATTATAAATATCTTGTCCTCAAATGGCACATAATCAACAATAGAAATTTCTGATTTGGGTAACATTTCATAAAATCTAGTACACCACTAGATGATTCTCTAAATATACCGAGTAATGACAGCTGTAATTTGTAAATCCCAATTATTATTCATTGTTATCTGTAAACATTTTTTTTTGCTTATGTGACATCCTAAAATTGCAATTATGTTTTCAATTAGATAAATTAGGCCTTTCATCAATGCGCCTATAGTGCTATTCTCTAAGCTGATCACTCGCGAGATAACTAGACTATCTGGGGAAGTCATTAAGAGATTTTAATGCAATAGACTAGAGAATTTGGCTAGGAATCGACTGCTCGACCGTGCTCATTTGTAGAGATCATTATGGCACAGTAAAGATTGATTAGAGATTAGAGATACATCGGTTTGACTGAGATGTGTGATTAAACATGGTGATTCCACAGAATTGTAAAATTATTGTCGATCGGCATTAGACCAATTTTTCTATTATTTTGGTACCATGTGTCCGTATTCGAAGTCTCGAGATTTTCACGATCACCGAAAGTCACCAATGTGTCAAAAGGATTGATTGTGGCTCAAAGAAAATCGACCATGAGTCATTTGCATTAAAAAATTTTGAAAGCTACCTAGTAGGCTAGGTTACGCTAAAACCGCGCCAGATTGAAATTAACCACGAATTTGAATCCGATTTTAGAAATTGAAAGTTTTTTCATGTCATGAGTCATTTTAGGAATGTCGACTCATCCTTCGAAAATTTTTCTGCAAACCGAGATTTTTGGCGGAAAAAGTCAATATACAGCCGTTTTCGACCGGAAAATTCAGATGACCGTTTTTTATCGCGAAATTAGGATGCAAGTTAGATCTATTGGCTTGGAAAAATATCAATTTAATCAAGGACTCGACAATGGAATTTTTTAGGGCCGAATTACATCAATTCAAGGAATTGAAGTGGATTTGAGGGAAATCACTTTAAAATTCGTAGCCCCCATGCCCCCCAACATTTTGGACCTCTTAGGACTTGTTCTAGGGTGAATTGGGTGCACAAAATTGGCTGAGTGGTCTATTAATGGTGGTGGAGTAGGGTCAAGGGGATAAAGGGATAAGTAGAAGCCAAGAGGGCCCCTCCACAGCAGCTATCCCATTTCTTCTCCATTTTAACTGGCTTTCTCCATTGTTGAGAGGTCTTGAGAGCTTGAGAGAACCAGAGGAGGGTAGCCAGCAACCGTCCAACCAAGCCCCTTGCCCGTCCGAGCACGTTGCCACCGTCCAGCGCCACTGTGAGCTCTCGCACCAGCCACATGCCCGCACTTGTTGTCCTACCTCTCCACTCAATGTCCGCACACCTCCGTCCATCTTGGTTGCTGCTTGAGGTCGTCTGATCACCGTATGTCGCCGTCCAATCGTTCGTTGCCTTTGTCGTTGCCTGCCTAGGCTGCTGTAGCCACCGTCATCCCTCATTCGCTGTTTCAACTGTTGGTTCAGCCTCTACCAACCAAGATCAAAAGCTGAAGACCAGCAAGGGTCTTGAAGCTTCGAGGCCCACTTTGGACCCTTTCCCAGCCTCAAAAGGTGTCGCCGCTTCGGAGTTTATCGATCATCTCCGTGTCCTCATCACAGTGGTCCCATTACATCTCTAATCTAGTGAGTTTACTCACTAATCTCCGCTTAGGAAGTTAATTATGCTTAAGGGTTGATTAGTTTAAACTAATTATGGTTTATGTGATTAGTTAGAGCGGGTTAGTGATTTAAGGGTTCGATATCACATGTTAGGTGGTTAGAGTAGTGCAATTAGCAAGTAGATAAGTTGTAGTATTTATTTAAATAGGTTCGGAATTTTTTTGAGCCCGTTTCAGTATTTAATTAGGCTTTTCCAGCCTAAGTTGCATTTATTGATATTTATTAATTATTTTTGGTAATTATTTAATTAATTTTTTATTTTCCGGAAATTAGACCGGAATGGTCGGTGACTGGAATTTTGTATTGATTGCAATGGTGTAATTTGTTTATTTAATTGATTTCTATTTTGTGCTAAGTGAGTGAAATTAGTAATTTTGGGAATTTATTCCAAAATTGAATACTATCAGTATTTAATCGGGAAACACTAGACATTGGTTTATAATGTCAAAAATATTTTGGTGGACCACATTAAATTGTGGGATTTTTTGAAAGGAAAATTTTGTATTTTGGCTAAGGCTGATTGTGTACCCACATATGATTATTTTTATCAAGTATGATAAAAATGGTGAAATTGTCGAATGGTCATGATAGTATACTATATCAGCCTACAGACTGTGATATGTTAGCTTAGGGTGAGCATTATACCGGTATGCTATATCAGCCTGTGGGCTTTGATATGTCAGCTTAGGGTGAGCAACATACCTTAGCAACTTCTGATGAGCATTGTAAGTATACTATATTAGCTTGTGGGCTTTGATATATTAATTTAGGGTGAGCAATATACTCTATTATTAGCTTTGAGTGAGTTATACTATCTATCTTCAACTTAGGGTGAGCAGTTCTTGACATGGTTGAACTTGATAGATAGCATTGAGTGGATCGACCGGGAGATGGTCTTGATGACATGGAATCGACTAGCTCGATTGATCGATGACTCTATCTGATTTGATGCTTTGATGTGTTGAAATGATTGGTTGAATATGCAAATTGTACTGCCTTGTAGGAAGGAACAGAGGTAAAGGTAAGACCTTTGGCTCGTGTTTGTGCTTAGGCAGTCCTTATGGCGTATTTCCTTCCTAATTGGAATGTAGGGGGCGAACTTGCTAAGATTCTCACCCCGTTGTGGGATAACATTTACAGGTTTGTAGATGGCTACACCACTTTAGTGTTTTGGCCAACCGAAGAAGGTTACCGAGCAGCATTCTCAAATTCCCCTCCCCGGGAACAAAGGAGCCTGGGTTTACGAACTTATACGATCTGTTATCTGGGGTAATGAGGGTCTACCCCATAAGGTACCTTATCGATTCAGATCGTGGTATCGTCACGTGCTAGTTGGACCCAGAGAAGACCCTTTTCCAGAGTCTAAGATTCCTAGGTCGATGCTAGAGGTTGCTTTTGGTAATGGCACGGTTGATCCTCCTGATGGTTTAGTGGTAGATCCAGACCTTTCGGATCCAAGAACCCCAGAGTATTCAGTTGATGACTCTAATGATTAGAGGACCTGTAGCCCCCCCCCCCCTTTTTGCAAACCCTGTATATATCAACTAATGCTATAAATGACTTGACTTGATATGTGTATAAGGGTGTTGTGGTTTTCGAGAAAATTTATGGCCCTACTTTTCTATCCCATCTCGTTGTTGTTTGGAGATTATTTATTCACTTCCGCATGTGCATTAAAATGAATGGGTCGGTGACACATCCTGGGACGTCACTATTTAATCGACCGCTGAGGGATGGACACGTGCTCAAAGGATCAGGGTGTGATCAACCACAATCTTTTAAAGCATAGTTCAATGAAAGTATGCTAACAAAAACATGATAAATTGTCAAGTCATAACTTGTCATGCTTTTTTGTTCAACTTCAATCATAAACTTTGTTTGTTCATTTTTTTTTTTAACACAACTTGGCTTGCTTCATTTAGTTTTTAAACTCACTGAGTTAAAGGAGAAAAGAAAATAGACAAACGTAGAATTTTTGTGGCTCTTGTTTGATATAAGAAATGTTATGAATGCTTGAAATCGCCAATCAAGCACCGAGGCTTTTAGACTTGACTTTTTCATCAAAGGCAGTGCATCCAACTGATTCACATGGTCCAATTGAAGGATCTTGAGTTCTGCTCCCAATCTTTTGAGTCCAGTGGACGCTTTGGCACAGCACCCTTTAGGCTCGTGTGGAAATATGATGGTGCGTATATTAGTCCATGTCCCCATTCCACATAGCATGTGGATGGACTTGTTGCACCCGAGTAAATGCCGAAGATTAAACGGTTCTATTAAACCCACTGGAAGTTTTCTGAGACTCGCGAACCATTCAGGTCTAGCCTCTTTAAATTCTTCAAGTTTCCAATGGCACTTGGCACTTGTTCTGCTGAGGAGCATTGATATAGCTAGTATAAGTACCTAGAGGAGAGTGAATAGGTATATACAAGATTTTTCTCGATAATAGCACAATACTAGACAGTTAATAGATTTGAGACAAACAATAATCAAAGTAAGACTGAGAGAGGGGAAGAGAAAATTGAACACGCGGTTTATAGTGGTTCGGCTTATTTCAAGCCTACGTCCACTCTTCTGCATTGACAGCCTATTGGCTGGATTCCACTATGAACAAAGAGATGTTACAACGTTGTTCTCCCTTGATTTCTCGGTGTAGATGATCTACCACACTCGCTTAAGGTATCACTAAGTATAGACATTCTTTGAGTATACAATTTCGCTCAAAATGTATCGACTAATAATCAAGGTGCTTCAGACTCTGAAATTTCTCTATCGATCATGCACTAAAGCAACTAGAACGACTTCCTTTTACACTCCTTTATGCCATCATACCCGTTGGCACTTACCAAAGGAATTCCTCCAATCTACCCGTTGGACGGAATCAATCAAGAAGATCATTCGAGCTATTAAAGGAACCTAACGATATTCCATCAATCCTGTTCGCCCATACAACCAGGATCTTGGTTTCCAAGAATAGAACCTTCCAAGAATATTTCGTCGACCATCAGATCTTCAAACGATCTTAATTACGAATAAAAGAATCCATTATATTTATCCAGCCAAGAGATCTTCTCCAGAGGATAGGACTAAATCCTCAACCAAATACTTCAGCTCTGGATTGCCTTCGTCACTGGATTAGAAAGACTGTCAATGAGAATTGTCTTGAGTCTTGAGTCTTGAGTGCTGAGTCTGGTGATCTGAAAGTCTTCAGACTCTAAACAGAAGGTTTGCAATTATCCAGACTAGACTGATAGAAACGTTTTGTCAACTTCAAAATAATTTCTCCAACAATCTCCCCATTTTTGATGGTGACAAAACTTTCCTGTAGATTTGAACAACTTTGACTTGCAAAACATTACTCAAGCAATATGGCTATCTCATAAAGATTAATAAATCAACCAGACTCTGCATCCACAGAAAATCGGTTAGTCTTTCATGAGTAAAACCATACAACAACACTTGATATAAATGCAAACAATCAAGCATCAAAATCCACACCCAAGTCAGTCAAATTCAAGTTCACACTCAAGTCATACTCAAAAAAACAAACATTCAAACACACAAAAGAAATTTAAAGTCAAAGTTTTAAAGAGTTCAAATTACAATTCTCCCCTTTTTGTCATCATTAAAAAGGTGAGAAAATAGTCAAGTCTCGCTTGGGAATGCGCACAATCTGAAATCTCCCATCGATCGTACGATGCCTTCCAGCCTCTTCAAGTCTTCCCGTAGATGAGCCACCTCTTCTCCTTTGGCATTGGCTTGAATTTGAAGAGCGAGGTCTTTCATTTGATCCGCGGGGTAATGAAGATGCTTGTCCAGCATTCTTCAGGACTTGAAGGTCACAGTCCAGAGCATAGATTTGACCCTGCATTTCTAGAAGAACATCAAGGATACGACGAAAATCTGCTGTATTGTCCGTTTGTGTGCTCACATTTGCTCTCTCGGATGGAGTGAAGGCAGACGATGGAACTTCGGTGTAATCGAGCAGATTTGGTGTTGACGTATTATGTCCTTTCTTAGGCATTTGAGAAGCCTGAAAATCTTCTGGATTTGCTGGTGAGCGACTCACACCTTCACTGTTGACAGCATGTGGTGTAGTCCTTCCTTGCTCGCCATCTCCCCCTGTCTCTAGGACCTCAATTGGGGAAGAGTGATGGTCATGCTCTTCAGCGTCTTGATTCCCTTTCTCTCCGGCTTCATCTGCAGACTTTTCTTTCACTGCTTCTCCTTCTTCTTCAGCTTCTTTCTCTTTGTCTTCATCCTCCAAGATAGGAGTTCTTTTCTTTTTGGATGGAGCACCCATGGGCTCCTTCCCTTTTCTCTTTGATGCAGAAGATACTGGAGTCTTCACTTTGAACTTCTTCATTGCCTTATTAAGCTCTTTCAGACGCATTTTTGTCAGCATTTTCAAACCCACCACCATTTTGTCGCATGGTCGAACACAAAGAGTATGTGGAGGTTCAATGTTCAAGTGTCTGAAGATCTTGGTCACAAGACCTAGGTAAGGCAATTGGCCCTTGTCCTTCACCATTACTCTGTACATGTGAAAGAGAATGGTGTGAGGGAGAGAGAACTTCTTCCCTGAATTGATCGCGTACATCAATTTCGCCTCGGAGTTAGACACGTCAGTCTTGGATGTAGACTTTGGCCTGATACAGTTGATCACAATTTTGTGAAGCAAGATGTTGATGGCACGCATCCTTGTGTAGGTAATTCTTCCCTCTGTATCCCTATCTTTGACAAGCTCCAGTGTGGCACGAGTAATCGAAACTTTGATCGGTTGATAACGTCCTCTTTCAACTCCAATTATATCTGCCAACATGTCCACATCTACCACATAGTCTTGGTCTCGAACACTGAAGGATATTCTATTCGCATCTAAAAAGCTAAGATTCGAATAGAAGTATGCTGTCAATTGTGCATAACCGTCTGTGGTATCGGAGCAAAATTGCTCAAGTTGAAGCAGATTGAACTTCTCCCTTAAGTTCACATTGATGGCATCCAAGAAATCGAAATCAACACTCCTAGGATTTATCACCCCTCGTTTCAACAGTCTGAAGAACAGATTTTCCTATTCCTTCGATTTAAACAAATACATCATTGTTCCCTTCACCTTTGCAGCAACACCCATTCTAGGTTGAAATTCAAGAAACATTTTATCATCATCGTTCCCGTCAGTCGGATTCAATCCCGATACACGAGGGTCACTTGGAATGTTCGCAAGTGCTTCCTCAGCCTTTCCTTTGGGAGCTATTCCCAAATCCTCCATTTTTCGCAAAAAGATATACTCATTCCCATAATTCTTATCTTTAAGGAAATCATATATATAGTTCAGCGGAGTACCAGTGCTTTTCAAAGCATGATAGAGCTTGTAAATAAAAGAGGGTTTTTGGACTGTTACAGGGTCTGCATCCTCGATTATTTCTTCCTCCGGTTGTTGACCCGCACCTTGTGGGGTAGATGGTGAAGAGTGACGTGGTGGAGAGTGAATCGGGCTCGTTGCCGACTCGGTAAATCTTCCTCTTCGGTGAGATCGAAATGGGTAGGCCCCTCCTTCATTCTCTGTGGTCCCCTGTTCGCGATTCTTGAAGACTTTCTCGAAGAAGACATCCTTCCTTGTTGTTGAAAGATTCATTTACTCGCTTTCCCAAGAAAAGATGACAACTTTCTCGAAGATGAACACGAAGTAGAGACAAGATTGGGAGGAGAATGCCTTTTTTTAGGGTTTTGAAGTTTAAGCGAGAAAAACTGTATATATATAACTCAGTTTAAAAAGGAAAAACCAATCGGCACAAAGGAAAATAAACAGACGCCTCTTTTAAAATCGATAACTGCCAAATAGAAGTTAATCTTTTTGAAAAGACAAGATTCCGTTTTTCACGGAAATTATAGATTAACTGAACTAATGATCGTACATTTTCGAGATTGAATATAATAACAACTTACAGTCTATAGCCATGAATGTCTGAGTCTGAGGGTTGGAGAGTCTCTAGACTTTAACTTCCTCAAGTTTCAAAATGTTGAGTCTGGAACGGATAAAATTGAGTTGATTTTTCTCCAAAGGCTTTGTGAATATATCCGCTAGTTGATTTTTTGAATCAACAAATTGAATCGAGATTTCTCCATTTTGAACATGATCTCTAATGAAATGATGTCGAATCTCTATATGCTTTACTCTTAAGTGAAGGATTGGATTTTTAGTGAGATTGATTGCGCTGGTGTTGTCACATCTAATCTCTGTGCATGAGTCTTCAATTCCAAAGTCTTGTAGCTATTGGTTTATCCATAGAATTTGTTAACAGCAACTTCCAAGAGCTACATACTCTGCTTCTGTTGTTGAGAGAGCCACAGTGCTTTGTTTCCTTGAAAACCAAGACACTATCCTGCTTCCAAGCAACTAGCAAGTTCCCGAAGTGCTCTTTCTATCAACTCTGCAACCGGCCAGATCTGCGTCTGAATATCCCAGAAGATTAAAGTCTCCCTTCTTAGGATACCAAAGACCGATGCTTGAAGATGAAGCAACGTTTCGTAGCACTGAGATGGGATTCTCTAGGATCTGATTGAAACCTAGCACAGATGCAAACACTCAACAAAATGTCAGGTCTAGAAGCAGTAAGATAAAGAAGTGAACCAATGATGCTCCTACAGCTTTTGATCAACTTTCTTCCCTTCTTCATCTTTGTCTATCTTCAAAGAACTTGACATCGGTATGTTGGTCTTTTTGCACTTTTCCAGTCCAAACCTTTTGACAAGATCATTAGCATATTTTTCTTGATAAATAAAAGTTCCTTCCTTCAATTGTTTTACTTGAAGACCAAGAAAGAATGTTAACTCTCCCATCATACTCATTTCAAACTCATCTTGCATAGACTTAGAAAATTTCTTGCACATACTTTCATTAGAGGATCCAAAAATAATATCATCCACATATATTTGAAAAAGTAAAAAGCTTTTGTTTTCCTTTTTGATAAATAAAGTAGTATCTACTTTACCTTTGACAAAACCATTCTGTATTAAGAACTAACTTAGTCTGTCGTACCAAGCTCGAGGTGCTTGCTTTAAACCATACAAGGCATTTTTCAGTCTGAAAACTGAGTCTGGCTTCTTTGGGTCTTCAAACCCTAGTGGTTGTTCCACATAAACTTCCTCATGGATAAATCCATTTAGGAAGGCACTTTTGACGTCCATTTGGAATAACCTGAAATTTTTATAACAAACAAACGCAAATAATAGTCGAATAGCTTCTAACCTTGCTACTGGTGCGTAAATCTCATCATAGTCTATTCCTTCTTCTTGCGTATATCCCTTGGCCACGAGTCTTGCTTTGTTTCGTACGACTTTTCCTTTCACATTCATCTTGTTCCTGAACACCCATTTAGCTCCAATAACAGTTTTACCTTTTGGTTTAGATGTCAATTCCCAGACATCATTAATGTTGAACTGTCTAAGCTCTTCTTGCATAGCTTCAATCCAGCTTTCATCAGATAAAGCTTCTTCTATGCTCTTTGGTTCAATTTCAGAAATGAGAGCCACAAAGACTAGACTCTTCACGCCTTTTGGATCTCGGTGCGAATTCCTTCATTAATTTCGCCGATAATGAGTTCTTTGGGATGACTGGACTTATGCTTCCAGTTACTGGTTGATTTGTTTGGTTGATGATCTCTTTCTTTATTTGAATCTTCACGAACAGCTTGATGCTGGTCTTCCAGAGTCTGAGATGCTTCTTGAGTTGTAAGCTTTGGAGGGTCTGGAGCGGTTCGAGACTCTTCATGATGAGTCTCGATCGGATTCATCTTGCGTAGAGTCTTGAAATTTGACATTCATTGACTCCTCCTGGATCGGCTCTTCTTGTTATAGACTCTGTAGTCTTTGCTTGATGTAGAATATCCAAGGAAGATGCCTTCATATGATCTTTCTTCAAACTTACCAACTCGATCTTTAGCATTTTTCAATATAAAGCATTTGCAACCGAACACATGAAAGTATGAAACAGTAGGCTTCTTCCCTTTGAATAACTCATAAGGGGTTTTCTCTAGAGAAGGTCTTAAGAAGACTCTATTGATGATATAGCACACTGTTGAAACAACTTCAGCCCAAAATCGTGAAGAAATCTTACTTTCAATTAAAAGAGTTCTAGCCATTTCTTGAAGAGATCTATTCTTTCTTTCCACAACTCCATTTTCTTTGAGGAGTATATGGAGAGGAGAACACATGCTTAAAACCAGATTCATCACAAAATTTTGTAAAATCTTGATTTTCAAATTCACCTCCATGATCTGTTTTTATACTTGAGATAACACATCCTTTTTCATTTTGAACCTTTTTAGCAAATTTTTCAAAATACGAGAAGGTTTCGGACTTACTTGCAAGGAAATATACCCAAGTAAAGCGGGAGTAATCGTCCACAATTACTAGGCAATATTTTTTACCTCAAATGCTTTGGGTTCTGGTTGGTCCGAAGAGATCCATATGCAACAACTGTAGTACATAATTAGTAGAGACATGATTTATTGGCTTAAATGAATTTCTTACCTGCTTCCCCAGAATACATGGAGTGCATGGATTAGACTTTTGGTATAGCAATTTGGGTAGACCTCGAACAAGCTGCTTTGATGAAATTTTGGCTAATTGCTTCATGTTGACATGACAAAACTTTCTGTGCCATAAGCTTGCTTCGTCTTGAATTGAGATTAGGCATTGCGATTCATTTGGTTTCACATCCAGAAGATAGATATTTCCATGTCTTCGACCCATGAAAGACTGAGTAGAGTCTTTACTGGTCAGAACATGTTCCTTCTTGAAAGAAGATCTTAAAACCAGTATCACACAATTGGCTAATACTGAGAAGATTGTAATTGAGTCCTTCCACTAGGGAAACATTACTTATTGTGAGATTTCCAATTTTCACAGTTCCAAATCCCACAATACTTCCTTTGCTGTTTCCTCCAAATGAAATTTTTCCACCATTTACTTGAACAAGCTTTATGAAGCAATTTGAGTCTCCTGTCATGTGTCTTGAGCATCCACTGTCAAGATACCACTTTACCTTTTTCTTGACGGAAACCTCAAATTCACTGTTTGAGTCTGATCCAGAATCTGAGTCTGAGTCTGATTGTGCCATCAGACATAGGTTGGCATATTCATTATCACTTTCTTCACACTCTGTATCACTCCAGGTTTTGGCTTTGAGAGCTTTTCAAAACTTTTCAGCTTTTCCTCTCTTCTTCTTCAGAAGAGGATAGTTGGGTCTGATGTGTCCATTTTTCTTACATTCAAAGCAAACTAAATCTTTGTTTGGTTCCTCATCATCACCAGACTTGGTGCCTGTCTTTGAAAACTTTGTTTCTTTGAGTTGAACCTTCTTCCTTTTCTATTCGGTTTTCGAATCTTCTTATCATGAGAGCAAGCTCCTCATCGTCCATGTTATCTTCGTAATCAGTATCATCGAATCATCATTTGATTTTAATGCAATGGATTTCTTACCTTTTGGATCTTCGTCTTCATTAATTCGTTCCACTTCATAAGATCGAAGAGTTCCAATCGCTCGTCGACGTAAAAGTGGCATAATTCTTTGCGTCTCTCTTATTGAAGTCTTTATGTGATTCCAATCCTTGGAGAGTCCATGCAAAGTAGCTTGTTTACCTTCATGGGATCAGAAATTTTTTGTCCTTGATTCTCAAGACCATTGACAATATCTCGTAAAACGGCTAAACATGTCGAGTTATAGATTCTCCCGGTTTCATTTTGAAGGCTTCATATTGACCGAGGAGAATGTTAATTCGGTTTCCTTCACTCGATCTATTCCTTCATAGGTGATATGTAATATGTCCCAAACTTCTTTTCTTTGTAACACAAGAAGATATTCTGTTATATTCAGTTGGTGACAAAACACAATATAAAGAGTAAATTGCTTTTGCATCGAGTGCTTGTCTCTTGATTATCTCTTCCTGAGTCATTCCGCTGGTCTCAACAGTTCCTTTCCCTCTTTCAAAGACTGATGCAGTTGTAGGAGTAATTCATTTTTCTACAACGTCCCATTCCAGAGGATCCTTTGATCGTAGGAAGGGTTTCATCTTGTTCTTCCAGATGTTGTAATCCTTTCCATCAAAGTAGGGTGATCTGGTATTGCTTTGCCCTTCCACTAGCCTTGATGCTAGCATACTAGCCATGGATCTTTTACTCTGAAGTAAATTCAAATAAAGTGAGTACACGAGCTCTGATATCAATTGATATAGCTAGTATAAGTACCTAGAGGGGGGTGAATAGGTATATACAAGATTTTTCTCGATAATAGCACAATACTAGACAGTTAATAGATTTGAGACAAACAATAATCAAAGTAAGACTGAGAGAGGGGAAGAGAAAATTGAACACGCGGTTTATAGTGGTTCGGCTTATTTCAAGCCTACGTCCACTCTTTCGCACCGCCTATTGGCTGGATTCCACTATGAACAAAGAGATGTTACATCGTTGTTCTCCCTTGATTTCTCTGTGTAGATGATCTACCACACTCGCTCAAGGTATCACTAAGTATAGACACTCTTTGAGTATACAATTTCGCTTAAAATGTATCGACTAATAATCAAGGTGCTTCAGACTCTGGAATTTCTCTATCGATCATGCACTAAAGCAACTAAAACGACTTCCTTTTATACTCCTTTATGCCATCATACCCGTTGGCACCTACCAAATGAATTCCTCCAATCTACCCGTTGGACAGAATCAATCAAGAAGATCATTCGAGCTATTAAAGGAACCTGACGATAGCCCATCAATCTTGTTCGCCCATACAACCAGGATCTTGGTTTCCAAGAATAGAACATTCCAAGAATATTTTGTCGACCATCGGATTTTCAAACGATCTTGATTATGAATAAAAGAATCCGTTATATTTATCCAGCCAAGAGATCTTCTCCAGAGGATAGGACTAAATCCTCAACCAAATACTTCGGCTCTGGATTGCCTTCATCACTGGATTAGAAAAACTGTCAATGAGAATAGTCTTGAGTCTTGAGTCTTGAGTGCTGAGTCTGGTGATCTGAAAGTCTTCAGACTCTAAACAGAAGGTTTGCAATTATCCAAACTAGACTGATAGAAACGTTTTGTCAGCTTCAAAATATTCTGGAAAGATTTCTCCAACAGAGCATAAGGTAAGAATCAACCTCCGTAAATTGTCCGACTTGCTATGGGGGAGAATTGGGCAACAATTCACCAAGAACTAATCTAATTTAGGATCAATATCTCTCCCAAAACTAAACCGACCAAAATGGATTTAATCTCAGCAACAACCAGCAATATATCCTGGCAATACAACCTTAAAATATGCAAATATAATGCTGAAATGATAAGGAGATAAAAACACAACAACATCAAGGTTTTCCTTGGAAATTCCAAAGTGGGAAAAATTATGGACTGACCAAAAACTTCTACCAATCACTAAAAATTGAGCTAATTGCGACAATATTTGGCCTTTGAATCAGATTGGAAGCTATAATCCTCTTTGTCCCCTCTTCTCCATGCACCTTCTCAATCTTACTTCTCTCTCACCTCTGTTCTTTTTCTCACTCTCGCATGAAGCCACCCCTCTCTTTCTTTCTATTTGCTTTATGACTTTTCCTTCTTCTTTTTTTCATTAATGTCAGCTGGGCCCACAAGAGTTGAACCTAGCTAGCATATCTCTCCCTTTGCTTCAGGGATAAGTACACTAACAGTATCAAAAGTTGTGTACGGCACTCACTTTGATGCCAAAAGTTTCCATCGGATCACTTAAGTGCCAAAAAATTTGAAAAATGATCATTTTAGTACCAACTCCGATTAGATTGATCGGAAATCCGATGTTGCATTTTTTTATTAATTTTTTAGGTTGATGTGGCTTGCGGGAGAGCACAATTAGCATCTAAACCACAAAAACAATGTCGTTTGGCTTCTTTCCCCCAAATCAAAACCCTAAATCCCCAAATTGAGAGAGAGAGAGAGAGAGAGAGAGAGAGAGAGAAGACACGTTGTCTTCTTCCCTGAAGAACGACACCAGCAACTAACGGCACCAGCAGCAACACCAGCAATGCACCAGTAGTAGCACCAACAATGGCACTGGCACCGGCGCACTAGTAGCAACACCTTCAACCCCTCTTCTTCCTCCTCCTCATCCGCCCTCGCCTCCTATTCTTTCTACCACTTCTTGCTTGAGCAACAATCTCATTCTCTCCTCACTCACCTAGTCAAGCATCTACAATGGTGGCCGAGCGACGGTGGCCGAGCGGCGAGGAAGAAACCCTAAACCTAATTTCAATCCACGCATGAGTTAAACGACGTCGTTTTTGCGAGGGTGTCCACATATAAGGGCAAAATGACGTCGTTTCTTGAAGAGGATGGAAAACGACGCCGTTTAAAAGCCGAGCAACTTTTTTTTTTAAATATAAATGCCACGTAATCATTTCGGCCGGAATTTCTCACCGGTGGCACCAAAGTGATCGTTTTTTCTCCGATTTGGCACTTAAGTGATCCGGCGGGAACTTTTGGTACCAAAGTGAGCGCCATACACAACTTATGGCACCAATAGTGTACTTATCCCCTTTGCTTCATATGTGAAGTTCCATCGTGTCCACTCTATTGCTATGAGAGACAAGTTTCACCATGGAAAAAGGCTTTAGTCATCATATTGGATCAATTATTATCGGTATGGACTTTCTAAAGTAGGAAAAACTTCTCTTCTAATTTCTCTTGGTTCCAGTGATATTTTACATTAATATGCTTTGATCTTGAATGCAACGCCGATTTTTGCTAAAATAGATAATACTCATGCTGTCATAATATTGAACAAACCTCCCTTTCTTTCTATGTGCTTCGATCTTAAACTTCTCTTGCTTCAAGTCCAACTCTTGAGGGCCAGCCCTTGCCGAACCTGCTATTCCCCTTTCTTCTTCTTCCTTTTTTTCAAATAATTTAGTTTTTTTAATTTATTTTTAATTAATATTTATATTAAAAATTAATTTTAGGGTTTTTTTTTTACAGAAATTGACAGTTTTTTTTTTTTAAGTTGCCATGCGAATAATTTTTTTTAAAAAAAATTGCCATATCAGTAAAAAAAAAAAAAAAAAGTCGTCGAAAAATGTCATGTCAACCGTTTGACCGAAATTTTTCACTGTTGGCACCTAAGTGTTCTATTTTTCTCCAATTTTAGCACTTAACTATATCTTTTAGAACTTTGCCATTTAAGTATCCTCCTGTACTATGTTTTGTCATTCCCAGTGTCTACACCTTAAAATAGTTCAATTGTTTCTTGCTTGCTTTCATTCCTATTCTTAGCTTGGAGTAAGAGTCAATTTGGTGTAGCTATAGCTGAACTTGCTATTCGTTTCTTAACTTTAATAGTATATGTTTCTCAGCTGCAGCATATCAAAACTGAATGAAGTAACCTCTTAAAATCTGTTAAAAAATTCGAAAGTACTGCAGCTATGAGTTGTTCAACAAATAGCTTATAAAAAGCTGCAACATCTCTTTTCACAAGAAAACTGCTGTAGGAAAGGTGTACCGAGGAACCTAGAGCATTGGATGCCATAATAGCTTTCCGACAAGGTAATCTGTAGAGCATATTTACATGCATCAGCCTAAGGGTTTTGTCATTATGGTAAGGAAAGATCATGTCTTTTTATTAATGATATCTATGTATGATTTAGAGTACTCTCTGAGGTAGTGGTGTGTGCAACTCACCAGTATGATGTTCAGTTGTGTCTTCTCGAGAAGTAAGTATAACAACTGCATGTATATGATAAAATTCCCTCATAAAACTGCTTGACAATTGTGCGTACATGTTTGATGAGTTCCCCCATAATTCCTTTGCATAGTTGCTTTTTCATGTGGATGGTACGTTGGTTACTACCAAGAATGTGCCTTGGATTAACTTGTTGATGGCAGAGTATCGGTGATTTGATTTCAGCCAGACTAATAAGATTCTAAAAGTGGAATTTTGCTTGGACAAGGAGCAAAGAATTGCATTCAAACCAGAAAGCCTATCTCAAGGTCTTGAATCGTCTCACCATGAGCAGTGCCAAACCTATAACTACTGCTTCTCAGTTCGAGCTCGCAGCTAGAGTGTCACCATAAACAGACAATGGGGAAATATATACGCCAAGAGTGCCGTACTCTAGTGTGAATAAGGAGTCTTCATTCGTCAACAAGCGTTTAAGACTATTTTATAAATGAAATGTTCGAGAACTCAACTGCACTTCGGGCATGAATTTCAAGATTTCTACCGCAGTTATCTTAACAAAAATTAGTAAAGTTATACCAATTAAATCGGATATTATTTTGTATTAAAAAGAAAAAATATCAAAAATGGAAACCAATTTAGGCAACCAATCCTAAAGCAAAACGTGGGCGGCGATGGGCTTCGGGCGGCGGTGGGCTTCGGTCTTGCGCGATAAAACAAGCTGCCTGCTTCATGAGAGTAACCATTGTAACCATCTGAGAATATCTTGAGGAAATGCCTGAAAAGATAGCTCTCATGGTTCTGGGAGGTCTGCTGATCTCCCTAAAGAATGTTCAGTGGAGGCTGCTATTCAGCTCGTCTTCCTGCCCAAGAAGACCATCATATGTGGCATTACCTGTGATGAAAAATTGCCAAATAGCTAGGAGATTCAGGTACATCCTTTCCTCATGTCAGGAAATGTTTTGAGCCAACAAACTGTTACAGAATCATTGCAAGATGGAAGAATCGAGCGAGATATTGCTCAAAGCCTTTGAATACCAATAATCAAATCCCTATAATCCCGAGGATTCTTACACTAATTCTTGTGGATTGACTGTGAAACTTTTTTAATGTTTATGACATGATTGATTTCTCTTCTTCGCAGTACGGTTTTGTAACAGATGATCTTGCTGAACATGGTCGATGGACTCATTTGGAGAGATAAAACAATGGTTGGGGGAAGATATATAGCCAATGATTAGGGTTTGGTTTGAAGATAACTGTTGAATAACATCTACCTTGTGTCACAAATTCACCATTGATGTGTTATTAGATTCAAGAATGGCCTTAGTTTCACTCAAATGTGGCTTGGTGTGTCAGATTAGCTTCCATAGAAAGATTGGTTGTTTCGTGTTTACAAGTATGGCAACCTGGCCAGATTCCTTATTTATTGCCTTGATATAGGATAGAATTCTTTATTTGTTTGTTTTCCCTTAAAAGCATGTGCACGGGCTTTTGTTGAAAGCATTCCCTTAGGGGCATGAGGTGATTAGCTCGAACAAGTGACGGATTTTTTAAAGAGTCATTATAGCATATCCCGCCGTATAAAGAAAATTTCATACGAGGGGTCTCATACCTTCTTGATTTGACCTAACCTCATATTAAAGATGGATAAGACCGCCAGAGAAGTAAACTCTAGTTTTCCCTTTTGGAAGGTATAAGGTTACCTAGTTAGGTCAACCACTTGCAGGGATCACAGTCTGGTGATAACTTCCATTTATTATAGCACACAATAGTTTTGGAATGTAAACTTCACATATGTATATAATTTTTTAAAGAGTTGCATATTTTTATGACACGAGTATGGTAGGTTTCCTTTTATTTACTTCAATTTTAAAGAATATTTGTGCTCCCGTATAATTTTGACAATGTGATTAATATTTTGTCCTTAATTGGCACTTCAACAATGCTAATTTCTAGTTTTGTTAGCATTTACTATAGTAATATGTTAGTACGCCACCAAATGACTCACAAAGTATGCCAAGTAACGACAGTTGTAAGTTGTAAACTACCACTTTGTGTGTGTGTGTGTGTGTGTGTGTGTGTGTGTGTGTGTGTGTGTGTGTGCGTTTTTAATTACGGTCACTCTCAAACCTTCAAAGCGGAGTTCAATTTAATCCTTTTTTAAAACTTTTGCATCTAAAATTTAGGACATGTTGTCATGTGATTACATTCTTTTTTTGTTCAACTTCAACCGTGAACTTTGTTTTCTTGACAGCTTTGTTTGAGTTTTTAAACTCGCTAAATTGAAGGAGAAGACAAGATGGCAAAAAAGACTAATGGAGAATTTTGCGGTCCTATTTAATATAAGAAAACCGGTCAAGTTTTCTATCACCTCTAAATTTGAGATAAAATGTTTTCATTTTACATAACTGTAGACTGAAAATTAAAAAACATACGTATTTTTAAAATTCTCAATTTATATACAAAAAGTGAGATTGCACGGGCATGCAAGTTCGATAGTTTTCTTTCAGAATTTTTATTCATTTTCATTCTACTTTGCTTGTTTTCTATCCACTGACATCTGTTTTATATAGAAACAATCATCTTTTATCTATGGAATATAAAGGAAATAAAGGGATAGATGAGATGCAAGACATTTATGTTAGTTCGACCTATCCATTTGGTTTATTTTATTCTACTTTTCCAGCTCTCCCGGCCCAAATAAAAACTGGAATTTACTATTGTAATCCTTGAGATGTTAACTGTAAACATAAAAATGTTGCTTCCACATGAAGCTTCCGCAGTGTCCTCTATAAGCGTAACACTTTTCACCGCCGTCATCCACCCTTTGCCTAATCACAGATGCTGCGACCTTTACAGAGAAATACGATTAGATAAATCACTTCTAACGATCGTTGCAGAAGGTAGTTGTTGCCCTTTGGTTGAATGTATAGCCATTAGACTTGAAATGACCGTTTGAAATTCAGATGTCCAAAGTAGCTTTTAATTCTCCTATCTATAGTTGCAGAAGGTCATTGTACACCTCCATGGAGAGGAACTCCCGAAATAATTAGCCTACTTCTACCGCATTTTGTTATTAGGGGTGTGCATGGTTCCAGGTTCCAAGGTATGTAGAGTAAATTTTAGGTTCCAAAAATTGAGGAACTTATTTTGACAAGTAAGTTTTAGGTAGGTGAACTCTGGAACCTAAAACAATTTTTTTTTCTGTTTCTCTTAGTTTATGTCTCTCACAATCTTGTAACATTTCATGGCGTTCAATAATGAGTGTATAATGTGAAACCATTAGTCCGAGTTTCCATTTTATGATTGAGACTTTTATTTTATTAATATTTTATATTATCCATGTGTCTTATAAGTTGTGGTTAGTAAATTGTGATCATCAAAGGTAATGATCATTGCGGTCATTTAATTAATAGTATAAGTGGTATCTGGATAGGACCTATAGTTGATCTTGGAACCTGTGGCAGAGTTTATTCTAGGTTTCAAGGTATGCATGATAGATTATAGGTTCCAAAAAATAAGGAACTTGTTCTAGTGAGTAGATTTCAGATCACAGGTGAAACATATACGAAATGTGGAACTCTTTCAAGACTATGATCTTTTATGGCTTCTGCTCATTGCATACCTTGATCTACTGCTATTTAAATACGTAGAACTTGGAATTGCTCATCCCCATTTATCATCCTCTAATGCCTGGCCAAATATGGTAAAACTATTCTGATCTTGTCAGTCCATTTTTATGAACCCCAACATCTTAAACAAGCCAGTAAAAAAACACCAAATTCAATTCAAATCAAATTAATAAAGACTGTAGGTCTTCCTTTTAGGATTGTAGAGGTTCGCAGTTCGACTATCCGCTGCACTCCAACATGCTATTCTTCTGCATCAGGTCCATCCAAACTATTTGGCTAAGCTCCGTTCCCCAATCTGTTCTCTTTCTATACTTAGGTACCTCTATGCACATTGATGTCATTAAATTCCATAAACTATTTGAATTTGTTTATTTATTTGATTTATTGTTTATACTAAATCTGCTGCTTGAATTATTCCTGTTACTTGGACTGTATATAATTTTGTTTCTCGCGACCATGAGCTAAAACTCCTTTGCCATTGTGATTTAGTGTGACATCTGGAGGATCTTCAAATATGTCAGTTAACTTTCCATTCAAGATATGTGCATGTCCTCAAGTGAAGTTATGCACAAAAAAAGGGGCAAAAGAAACCCATTGAGCGAGGAAGATGATATTATGCCTCTGATTTGTGATGTAGGTATCTCAAATTTATAACCAATTATTTGTACATTTTATGACATGTTGCCATACTCAACATTGCTTTACACTAATGTACTGTTCATTCTCTTTTCCAGACAAGTAATTGTCGTGGCTTTGAACAATGGGTTAAAGAGTGGATCGAGGAACTACATATCTATTCACCACAAAATGTTGATGTAGCCGAGTTTCCAGGGGCATCCAATGAAAATGGAGAATTAATTAATAATGAAAAGAGATTTGGAGTTAATTAGAAGAAGAATGTTCTTTTTTATGCTACTAATATTTTGGTATGTAGTCAACATATCTTTCATTACTGGATTTGCGATTTCCATGTTCTTATTTAAGTAGTTGCAGGAGTCAATGCTGGAGATTATGTAGAACTTGTTGGTTTTTTTAATGTTTTTAAAGAAACTCGGAGAAGATTGAATTATTCCCTCAAGATGAATATATAGAGGTGAAACTGAGTCAAGCTAATAGTGAGTAGCTCATGCTCAATTCAGCGATTACTCAAGATTGGCCAATCTAATTTGAAGTCAAGCTTGAGCTCTTGAGCTACTCAAGTATCTTGGTGATTAGAGCTTAAGCTTGTTGATCTCGATTTCTAGTTGAGTCGAATTCAGGTAGAAATTTCGATGCTCGTTCAAGCTCAAGTCGAGTTTTGTGTATTGACTATGTGAATGGAGTCAAACCCGACCTCAAATTTGACTGTATCAGCTCAACTCGAGTACTCCACTCCTAACATGCACATGAAGAAGAGGACTCAAAATAAAACAGTGTTAATTTATGGTTGACTGTCGGAGACATAAGTTTATACCATTAGTTTGTGATGATTGCAGAAAACAATCGACGAGATATCAACATGAGAAATCAAAACTTAAAATGCAGAGGGTTTTATCTATAATATGGGTTTTGCATTCTACTTTACCGTAGGAAGATCATGAAAGTCATCCACCGTGCAATATGTCAATTGACATATCGTTGTGACAAATGCATTAAGTTTGACGCGATTTTAGGGTACTTTAGAGCATTGCTCGGTTTACTCACGACGGAACTTCTTTTAGGATTTCTATGTTTTTGTCATGTCAAACGTACCACTTTCATTCTTCGAGTCATTCGAGTCTAGAGTCAATATTATATCTGTATTTCGTCTAGAGATTATTGGACTTAGGTTAAGCGTCTTGAAATTTGCTTATACTTGGAGGCTGTCCAGTTACATCTATATAAATTTCCTTAAGATTTCCTTGAGAATAAGAGCCTTTTGGTAAGTGGATTTTAGAATTGACCTCTATATGAGAGTATCAACTTAAAAATCATCTCTCTGTACTCGGACGTTGATATGACTTCTGTGGGCATCATGTACCAAAGGTAAGATAAAGTATTGATAGATCAATGATTTCGTAGTATAAGGATATGGTATCCTTAGTGGTAACATAACACTAGACTCGTCAAAGAAAGGTTCGGATTGGATTTGGGTCGGGTCGAAAATCATCTTACCCAAACTAAGGGTCATATATATCGTAATTAGAAAGATATGAGTCATAATTTTGACACCTTTGCTTTGAACTGATGATGTGATGTGAAGTTTAAATAACCCATATGTGATCTAATTAAAAAAATATGAGTTGTAAATTCACACCTCTACATAATCCTCTTTCTAGCTCTCCTAGATAGTTACACGGAGAATAACACAAAGGAAATGGAAGAAAAACAATATATTATGCATTTGCTAAAGCAATAAATTAGATATTTTTTTTTTTGGCCAGATAGATATTTTTAATTAACTTAATCATTCTTTTATTTTTAGTTTAATATTATGAAAAAAAAAAACCCAAACTAGTACACTTATTACAAATTTTTCTCAGACTAATCTTTTGATCTTCCCCCAAGAGCTGTGTATCCAATTGATTCACATTACCCAAGGGCAGAATGTTAATGTAGCTGAACATATAGCAATGTAGCTAAACGTGCAGCTCGACATGCAGCTCAGTATGTAGCAATGAGAATAACAATACGTAGCTTAGTATGTAGCTTAGCATATTTGATAGCAACAGCTCGGCGTGTCTATATATTGCACTCAGAGTATGTATTACTTGATAGCACGACATTGACAGCAAACACAACAGCAGCAACACGACATGAACATAACATAGACGGCGGCAACAACCCGACATTAACAGCGACAAAATTGACATAATGAACAACAACACAAGAACAGGTTTCATGTAGACGAATGATTCTCAGCGAGTCAACAATTTCAAACGAGCTGTGACCATCCGCAAATCCATGATAGCAACAAATCCATGTCAACGAATCTAAATGTGACCATTCACATCCAACCCAAGAAATATAACCCCAGCAAAATCAAGATGGCGAAAGCCTTATTGCAAATATAAAGTGCTGCAATTTCAATATGTTGACACCTAAATTTTGATTAGGTTATTAATTAGGCCTTAATTTCTTTTATTTTTCCTTTTTTGGATAATACATAAAAAAACAAAACAATCAAAAGAAGAAAAAAAGAAAGCAGAAGCCCGTAGATGCTGGGCTGGGCCTTCAAGCCCAACCTCTCCCCTCTTTTTCTCTCCCCCACGTGGGCCCAGGCCCATCCTTTTTTCTTCCAAGATTCAGCCCAGCCTCTTTCTTCCTTCTTCTTCCTTCTTCTTCTTCCTCGCTCCTTCCTTCTCCGCCTCTGTAGGCCACGCGCAGCAACAATGATGTGCTTGAAGACAACCACGGCCGAGGAGGGTAGGTCAACGTCGGCCGAAAGAGACAGATCTCAATCGCCATTATTAGCTGCCTTCAATGCCGAGCACGCCTTGTTGGAGAACCTCGAATCGAACACCAGTTCAGCTGCAGGGGTTCGGTCGGCAAGCCAAAGACCGGCGGCCAAGCCCCTCTGTCGACCAGACCCCCTTGCCTATAAATAGCAGAGCACCTCCATCGTTGAAGGACACAACAACACAAGCTCAAAAACCTTCCCTCGAGAGACTTCAGGGGAAGGATTAAAGAGTAAGCGAGAGAGAAATTCGGTCTTCTGCTCAAACGACCTCTCTCTAAGAGACTTCGAGGGAGGCCGACAGTTAGCGAACCCAGAGAGAGAGTGATCGAAAGCGAGCAAGCGTCGCGAGCTTCCCCCGAGAGACTTCAGGGGAGGCCTGAGCGCTCGCAAGCCCAGATCTGAGGGAGAGGGAAGAGATCGGAGCCTAAGCGAGAGGAGTCGGAGAGAGGAGGACTAGATCTGAGAAGCCGAGGACCTGCCGTCGCGTCTGTTACTCTGGGCAGTCGCCTCCACCACCAACAACGCTGTCTCGCTGACCAGCAACACCGTCGCGCCATACCCTCTTCACAGGCAGGTATCAGCTTTGCTTGGCCATCGCCATTTCCGCCCGAATCCCTGGTTGTCACCCCTACCTATCGCCGTAGCTTCTCTGTCGCTTCCCCCCTCGAGAATCCAGCAGCTGCCGCCCATCGTCACCCTAGTCGTCATTGCCGTTAGGCCCATTGTCGCTGTCATCGTCGACGCAAGCCACCGCCCCAGCTTCCCCCTCTCGGCGCCGCGAATCGTCGAGTTCTAGGGTTCCCACGAAGCTAGGTCATCAGGTTGGGTAGGGTTTCGCTAGGACCGGGTCGTTGGGTCGGATCGGGTCATTTTTCAAACGACAGGCTGTTGGGCCATGATTTAAAATTAAAAAAAAAAAAATGAGTCGGGCCTACGTTGCAGGCCTGTCCGGCTCTTGGGTGGGCGATGCGGGTCGGACCCAACCCGAGGATCCGACTCGGGTCGTATTTTAATAATATAATATTATATTATATTTTTAAAATAAAAAATAATAATTTATTTTTAAAAATCAAAAAAAATAAAAATATCTCATGTTTTCCAAAAAAGCCAAAAAAGTAGGAAAAAGTCAAAAAAACTTATATTTTCCAAAAAATAGCAAAAATCCAAAAATCCCTTTTATTTAAAAAAATAGAAAAAAAGGTCAAAAAAATGTTTTTCTTCACAAATGCATGGAAAATCCCTCAAATATCCAAAATCCTCGGGGTTTAAAGAAGATTAGATACCGAAAGGGCATTAGTAATTAACTAGTATAACCAAGTCCCCAATCCTAATTTCTCTGGTTGCGCAGGAGTAAGTATTTCTCCCGATATTTTGCTTGAGTTTTTAATCGACCCACCCCAAATGGATTAGTGGCGACTCCGTTTTAAAATTAACTTACAGGTTAAAAACTTGGACCATTAAACCGTGAATTGGTGGACTTGGGAGAGTCTGGGCTAAAATAGACATAGCCGAACCATTAGCATCCGCTAGGTGCCCACCTTAATCAGGCGCCGAAAAAAAAGAAGTCGCGGCAGCTTGGCAACTCCACTAGGGAGATTTGAGGATTTAGGCCGTTTTTATCTTGTTTAAATGCTTTATTGACTTGGGTCTTTTTCTTTTATGCAGGTTAGTATCTTAGATTTTCTTTTTAAATAAATTGTTTTGTGATTATAAACTGTTGTGCATGCTTTACTGTTTTAGCACTACACATGGCACACACAACCTAGTCGCCGGACCTGGGCCGCCATAGGATATCTAGGATAGTGTTAAGAAAGATACGGCCTTGAACGCGAGACTGCGATGTAAAGGTTGCCTTTTTTTTTCCCGAATTTCTTTAGTCGAGGTTAAGAAGGTATGCTGCTAACGTGAGACTGCGACCGGCGGATACCTTTTTAATTTCAATAAACCTTCTTAGTTAGAAATCGAGCCGCACATATCATGTGCATGTCTATGTGATTGTCATCAATTTTCTCGTGTGATGTAAGTTTTTTTCGTGTACTTTGCAATTTACTTACCTTCCTGCATATATTGAGCGGTCCATGATTAGTCTAGGATTTAATATCACGATCATTTAAATTTGGAAGTAATTGTCATAAAGTTTAAAAAAAAAAAACTTTTGCAAAAGAAATTACTTTCAGTTGATGTTTTTATTCTCAAGCATGTTACAAAGTCCCTTTCTGCAAGAATTTTCGTTTGCTTCAAAAGGGATAGAAGTTTTTTTTCAAAATTTGTTGCAATTCATACTTTCTTTGCCTTTCAAGTTGAGTATCTTTCTAGTCCATGCAAACGTGTCACATGCATTTTTTCAATCTATGCTTAGGAAATCTTCTACATGTACAAACTTTTCATAAACAAACAAAAGGGTAGGATTAGGTCGTCATCATGGATTGACTCCCTGCACCTTGTATTCACACACACTTGTTTATTCATGACTAGGTAATCACAGAGCGTCAACGTTCGCCAATCTAGACTCGCTCAAAAGCAAAAGCAAGAATGGCCAAAGAAAATGTACCAAGCCGTATTGCGGTCGTAGAAAGCGAAATGAAGAAAGTATTTAATGTGCTTCAACAACTTTCAAAGCAGATAGACTCCATCCAAGGCAAACTTACTCCCGTCCCAGCCTCAGTCGAGGTATTATTGCCACAATCATCTACTAGGGGTGATCAAGGTGGAGATATCAACGATAATATGCCTGAAGCGATTGAGAAAGCGAAGCCAGGTAGTTTGTCTAAAACTGAGCATGACAAACGCCTCGAAAAGCTAGAGGAGTGGCTCAAACAACTGCAAGGCCTCCAAGATCCTACTTTGATGGACCTCTCCATTTATTCCAATGTCAAAATGCCAAAAAAATTCAAAATGCATGAGTTTGAGAAGTACGATGGCACAACTTGCCCTAGGGCTCATTTGCAAATGTACTTGGTTCGAATGACCCAATACGTTAATAATGCATCATTAATGATCAAGTTGTTCTAATCAAGTCTAATAGGCCCTGCCTTGAGGTGGTACATTACAAAGAACATGAATCTCCTCGAAACATGGAGCGAAGTGGGTAAGGCATTCCTCAAGTAGTATAAGTTCATAATGGACATTACCCTTTCTCATGAGGATCTTGAGCGTAGCGAAAAGAAAAAGCATGAATCGTTCAAAGAATATACTATTAGATGGAGGAATCTGACCACCCAAATCAGTCATGAACTAACCAATTTCAAGCTAAGAAAGATGTTTATCAAAACTCTCCCTTACGAGTACCGCAATCGAATGGTAACCACGATCGCCGAATCGTTTAATCAATGCATTCCAGTAGGGGAGCAAATCGAGATAGGGTTGAGGGACGGTTGGTTCACTGAACCTGCATCCATGGGCAGGTTCAGCATGAAGAAAGATAAAGAACCCCTGGCAGATGTCAATGCAACCTACAATCATCCTCCAACAATTCAGATGAGTGCAAGACAGTAACAGACCACCAGCTGTCAGCCATCCCAAGGTTACAACAAGAGACAATTTACTCCTCTTCCTAGATCTCCGTCACAAGTACTAGCAATCCTCCAGAAGAAGAACCTCCTTTCGATTGAGCCAAAACGACCCAACGCTGAAAGTTTTCCAACTATGACCCATAAAAAATATGCGACTATCACATGAAAGAAGTGGGGCATTCGACTAATGAGTGCCTCGCCCTCAAGAGTCGAATCCAGAACCTACTAAACACTAAAGCTTTCTCATTCCAGAGTAATCCGCTCCTTGATCACATCGACAAAGTAAACGCGGTATTCAGTTATGAAGATAGTCATAGCAGAAATGTCGAAGCACATACCGCTGACATCTATCAAGGGCTAGTAGAGGCCAGGTATTATTCAAACAATGAAGTGCCACCCTTAGCAACAAAGAAAGAAGGGCCATATGACATGACTACCATGTTTGGAGACCTTTTCATGGACACCATCAACAAAGGACCGTAAGGGGAAATGGGTGTTGGCCCGTTCAAGTAGAACCCTTTTTAATTTCCTCGTGTACTGCCCGACGTGGGAACCTATACATCTTTTTTAAGTTTGGCTTGTTTTATTTTCAACATCTGTTCCACTTGAGGAACTAACTTTTGAAATCACTCTTTCAAAATGTAAATCCACCTATTAAATAAAGTTGAAAATATTTCGAAAGCATGAGGCAGTATCCCAAACCGGCCTAGTGATGCTATCCAACCATGAAAAGAAAATACCATCCAAGGAGAATACTGAGGGCTGAGCTTCCTCATGCTTTCTTCCCCCAAAGATATATACTTTTGAAAACAAAAAATGTTTCATTACCAAAAGCTTTCGTCAAAACAAGATGTTAAATTTAATCATATTTGTCTTTCTGACTCACTCATTTTGTGTCTCAGAATATTATCCCCTTTGACTTAGTGTGACCAGGAGGCATTTAAAGTTGGCACATCATGTAAGCTCACCAAATTCAAAAACACCCTTCCAAGAAAGCGGGGGCAAACAGAAAGGATCATCACGTTTCAAAAGGGTAAGTCCTATTCCCTTAGCATAATGTCGAAAATGACATCCTCTCTCTTCCATCTACAAGAGACGAAGGATGGGACGTAATAGGCATAGACATACTATCGAACTTGAAGCATACATAACATGATAGCTCAAGGCAAGATGTCACGAGTTCATTGATAGGACTTCCAGCTTCAACGAGCCAAGAAGCACAAAGAAGAAATTTCTTATCTTCCTTTAAATTGACTACTGTCAACAAGGAGAAAATCCAGACAGTTGAAACAATCTCTAGCCCCTATTCAGACGATGACTTAGGGCTTAGAAACCCCACTTCGTGCTCCAGACGCATGCTCTCCCAAGAAGTAATTGCCATCAGAGAATTTGAGATTTTGATCGTCCATCTCAGATTCCATAGAAGCTTGAGGTACATGACTTTGCCCAATGGCCATATAGTCAAAGACAGAAGAAAAATTCCACAGAAGGAATGCGTTGAAAATAAATCGACAACCATCAATCATGCATACATGGCCACGGATGAGAAATGCCAATCGAAAGAGATGTAGAACTGAGTCAAGATGAAGAGACTGTCATCAACATTCAAATATCCCTAGGAGTCAGCAAATATAAACTCTGGGGAAGAGTAATTTGGTATCGTTTCCAATACTCCCAGTATCTGAACTCACTTTTGACATATTTTCTCCTATTGACAAAAAGCATTAGAATTCAAGAAACAAGCTTAATGGTTAATTTGGGCAAATCAAGTGACCCATATCGATTTACCTAACTTGGTATGAAAGGACGTGTCATTCAGGAGCCGAGTCGGTTAAATGAAAAAAGAAGCGCCCTACGGACACCACCGGCACTTTAGCCTAGTGGTGACCTAACGGAGTGAAAAGTGCAGGACTTCATATCCTCCTGATGTCTCAGGTCTATCCAATCAATTGCAAACCAATAGAGGGTAATGTTGTATCGTTTCCAGTTGTTCAACTCCTGAGAGAATTCGTGACTGACATGTTCTTTCCTATCTTTTATAGGATCACCCGACTATCAAAAACAAGGATAATAAATCAATAAGAGTCATGACAAACTCTCCTAAGCGAAATGGGGTCCGAGTAATCGCCAAAGCAAATGACAGAAAATCTTCAAGTCTCAACTCACATTTGATTTTGGCCAGACTAATTGATCTACTTGTACATCTTCTCTTCTGAAGGGGCAAAAGCAGTGACGCCCGATCAGATTCATAATCATTGGCTGATCATTCATGTGTCATATCCCTAATCAATAGGGACAACCATCAACATCCATTTGCGAATAACCCTTTTGATGTTCAAAATTGAACATATTTGGAAACACCATTATGTTAACCCCTAAAGTTGTCAACAAGGTCTTTTTGAGCAAAAACTATTCATTTGTTTTGAGAGTACAAACTCTCTCATGTTTAAAATGATGCATGCCTTTTCCAAATGGATTTTTGCATGATAATTTTGTCTATCTAGATCACTGATTCCGCTAAGGAATTAGAATAGGCGGCTAAGTGAAGAATACAAGATTAATTGAGCATGCTGGATGAGGCACGTCAGAATGATGACAGGCGAGCTATATCCTACACATAGTCCCCCATCTATACACTTGTGAGATGAGTGCAGAAGATTCCATGGCTGCAAGTTAAAGAGTTCTCTCGTGAATGGTATGATAACCAAAACAGAGATAGGCATTTCATTGCTCACCCCTTTGAGCTCCTTACACTGGTGAAGTTTCTGTCTTACCCCCGTCAAGAACTACCCACACACTGGGGCAGATCGGAGGCGAAGCAACATCACAAGGTGAGAAGAGAGATAGAAATATTCTTGTTCGCACTTGCATCAATCTTCGGGTGTCTTTATTGCATATGAACACTCGCGTTAATTTAAGTGTCTTAGAATGACGAAGAGCAATTCATTCTCTATACACTTGTATGCATTGTACCACCCAAGTGAGTCTATAATTTTACTCACATTGAGGCAAAACAGAAGTTATTGCATAGCCTAGAGCGCCGGTTGAAGATGAAGATTCAAGAGTCTAAATAACGGTGCTTCGATTGAACTTGCCTAGATCAGTTCCTTAAGCAACAAAAATGAAAAAACTAGGGACATAAAAAAGCAGTGTACCTGGTAAAAGCAAGGTCAAATGTCCATAAATGAAAAGTTGGGATAAAAAATAAAGACATGAAAAAGCAATGTGCCTGGTAAAAGCAAGGCCAATGCCCCCAGCAAAAAATACAGTCAATTGTATTCCCAAGAGAAGTTGCTCTTGTAAAACCTTCATCTGATAGTGAGAAGAAAGACCAGTGACAAGTGTCAAGGCAATCACCAACTCTCACCCTCTTACACATGAGTTAAGCCTACATCGCGTCCCATTGTAAAAGTCTCTTTAGACTAGGGGCACTTCAATTAACGTAGGATTTCATATGTTTATAAGTATCGCTTGAAGAAGTACGAGCAAGATTACTCTATCTCTTTTCGCAGGATTCTTGACTTGCAAACCCGGAGATGATCGTGCGGCGTTTCATTCATGAGCCTTGACCTCGACGGTCCCATTTGATGAGCCATTAACCAAGTCTTCATCACAATTTCAACAAAGACCTCTCACATTGGTAAAGTTGTACCACTTGCGAGAATACTCAGACCCCTGTTGACATGATGACAGTAAGAAGTGTGGTTCTTATAAATCCTGCATCAAAGGTCAGGATAGCCTTTTTCCCCTGAGAGTGAGTGGAAAGTCCTTTTAGACTGAAAGTCCCTCATCTAGCATGCTCAAGACATCTACATTGTAAATGAATGTTGTCTTTCAAAATCTTCCCCAGTGGAACTCAGATGATGCAAAACTGACAAAATTGTCATGCATGAATCACATTTAAACTCATGAATTACAACACATACAATCATGTGTGCATACTGTGCAAATAGCAGACATACTCTCAGAGATTAGAGATATTGCCAGGTAAGCATATCCATGTCCCCATTTGTCTTAAAGTACCTACCACTGTCCAGGTACTCTCTTCTTAACACTTGACCTATTCGAATTGTCCCTTGAGTTTGGGTGCTTGCAACTGTCTAAGTATCCCATTAACTTTAAGTACCCACCACTTGCCAAGTACTCCCTCTTATCGACACTCGACCTGTTCAAGTTGTCCCCAGAGTATTGATATTTGCGACTGTCCAAATATCCTCTTGTCTTTGAGTACTGGCCACTGTTCGAATACTCCCTTTTCGTGACACTCGACCTGTCTGAGTTGTCCTCAAAGTTGTATCATTGAATACTAGTAGCCATTCAAGTATTCCATCGCATTGTGCGCCTGTGGTTATCCAGGTATGCTTTCTTACACTTAGACCAGCCTGAGTGGTCCCAGATCGTATCATCAAATACTTGTGTTTATCCAAGTATTCTAGTACTTTGTACACCTACGGCTACCCAGGTGTTCAAGCCCTTTTGAGTGCCTGCGACGATCCAAGTAAGCCTTGTGCTACATTCGAGTTTATGTTGCCAAGAGGTGGGAGACTTTCATGAATATGCGAGGGATGTTCTCAATATTCCAATTACCAAGAGGTGTGAAACTTTCATGAATATCCAAGGTACATCCTCGATATTCCTATTTACCAGGAGGTGAGAGACCTTCATGAATATCCCAGGTACGTCCTCGATATTCCCATTTGCCAGGAGGTGAGAGACCTTCACAAATATCCAAGGTACGTCCTCAATATTCCAACTACCAAGAGGTGAGAGACCTTCATGGATATCGCAGGTACGTTCTCAATATTCCCATTTACCAAGAGGTGAGAGACCTTCACGAATATGCGAGACACGCCCTCACTATTCCCAATTACCAGGAGGTGAGAGACCTTCATGAATATCCAAGGTACGTCATCGATATTCCAATTACCAAGAGGTGGGAGACCTTCATGAAATCCAAGGTACGTCATCGATATTCCCCATTACCAGGAGGTGAGAGACCTTCACGAATATGCGAGGTACGTCCTCAATATTCCTAATTGCCAGGAGGTGAGAGACCTTCACGAATATCCTAGGTACGTCCTCGATATTCCCATTTATCAAGAGGTGAGAGACCTTCACGAATATCCCAGGTACACCCTCGATATTCCCAATTACCAGGAGGTGAGAGACCTTCACGAATATCCCAGGTACGTCCTTGATATTCCCATTTACTAGTAGGTGAGAGACCTTCACGAATATCCTAGGTACGCCCTCGATATTCCCCTTTACCAGAAGGTGAGAGACCTTCATGAATATCTCAGGTACGTCCTCGATATTCCATCCTCCAAGAGTTTGTACTTGTGATCATCCAAGTACCCATTCGATACTTGTGATTATCCAGGTATCCTCCAAGAGTGTGTACTTGTGATCATCCAAGTACTATCTCCCAGCAAACAAATGCCCTGAGAAAGGTCGACGCATCTCCCATCAAGGCGACCGAAGAAAGGTTCGGGTTCTAGACAAGCCACTTATTGCTCCAATAGGAGACCGAAGAATGGTTCGAGTCCTGGAGAAGCAATCTCCTCATGCAACAAGTAAGATGATGCCTTGATACTTGCCAAACTCGGGGTTCACACCCTATCTCACTCACTCCCGGTAAATAACTACAAGTATCTTCTTATCTGTCTTAGTATGTGTAATGTTATATTGCTCATTTTCTGCATAGGACACTAGGTCCCAAATAAGATATAATCTATTGAATATGTTCAAAATTTAGGTATTAGGTTTGTCTTTGAATGCAACCTCTACGAACTCACCTTCAAAGAGGGGTAACTGTTGACACCTAAATTTTGATTAGGATACTAATTAGGCCTTAATTTCTTTTATTTTTCCTTTTTTAGATAATAAATAATAAAAACAACAAAACAACCAAAAGAAGAAAAAAAGAAAGTACAAGCTCGCATATGCTGGGGCTGGACCTTCAAGCCCAGCCTCTCCTCTCTTTTTCTCTGCCCCACGCGGGCCCAGGCCCATCCTTTTTTCTTCCAAGATCCGGCCCAACCTCTTTCTTCCTTCTTCTTCCTTCTTCTTCTTCCTCGCTTCTTCCTTCTCCGCCTCTATAGGCCACACGCAGCGACAACGACGCGCTCGAAGACAACCTACGACCTAAGAGGGTAGGCCGACATCGGCCGAAAGAGACAAATCTCAAGCGCCATTATTAGCTGCCTTCAATGCCAAGCACGCCTTGTTGGAGAAGCTCGGATGGGACGCCGATTCAGCCACGGGGGTTCGATCAGCAAGCCAAAGACCGGCGGCCAAGCCCCTCCGTTGACCGGACCCCCTCGCTAATAAATAGCGAAGCACCTCCATCGTTGAAGGACACAACAACGCAAGCTAAGAAACCTTCCCTCGAGAGACTTCAGGGGAAGGATTGAAGAGTGAGCAAGAGAGAAATCCGGTCATCTGCTCGAACGACCTCCCTCCGAGAGACTTCGGGGGAGGCCGACGGCTATCAAACCTGGAAAGAGAGTGATTGAAAGCAAGCGAGCATCGCAAGCTTCCCCCGAGAGACTTCACAGGAGGCCCGAGCGCTCACAACCCAAATCTAAGGGAGAGGGAAGAGATCGGAGCCTGAGTGAGAGGAGTTGGAGAGAGGAGGACCAGATCTGAGAAGCCGAGGACTCGCCATCGCGACTGTCGCTGCCCCGTCGAGTCTGTCACTCTGGGCAGCCGCCTCCACCACCAACGACGCCGTCTCGCCGACCAGCAATGCCGCGGCGCCATACCCTCTTCAAAGGCAGGTATCAGCTTTGCTTGGCCATCACCATTTCCGCCCGAAACCCTGGTTGCCGCCCCTGCCTATTTCCGTAGCTTCTCTATCGCTTCCCCCCTCGAGAATCCAGCAGCCGTCACCTGTCGTCGCCCTAGTCATCGTTGCCGTTAGGCCCGTCGTCACTGTCATTGTTGACGCAAGCTGCTGCCCCAGCTTCCCCCTCTTGGCGCCGCTAATCGTCGAGTTCTAGGGTTCCCATGAAGCCGGGTCGTCGAGTCGAGTAGGGTTTCGCTAGGACCGGGTCGTTGGGTCGGACCGGGTCATTTTTCAAATGACGAGCTGTTAGGCCGCAATTTAAAATTTAAAAGAAAAAATGAGTCGGGCCTACAACACAGGCCCATCCGGCTCTAGGTGGGCAACGCGGGTCGGACCCACCCCAAGGATCCGACCCGGGTCGTATTTTAATAATATAATAAAAAATCAAAAATAACTTATTTTTAAAAAATCAAAAATAATCAAAAATAAAAAATATCTCATGTTTTCCCAAAAAAGCCAAAAAAGTAGGAAAAAGTCAAAAAAAAAAAAAACTTATATTTTCCAAAAAAATAGCAAAAATCCAAAAATCCCTTTTATTTAAAAAAATAGAAAAAGGTCAAAAAAATGTTTTTCTCCACAAATGCATGGAAAATCCATCAAATATCCAAAAGACCTAGGGTTTAAACAAGATTAGGTACCGAAAGGGCATTAGTGATTAACTACCGTAATCAAGTCCCCGATCCTAATTTCTCCGGTTGCGCAGAGCGAATATTTCTCCTGATATTTCACTTGGGTTTCTAATCGACCCACTCCAAATTGATTAATGGCGACTCCATTTTAAAATTAACTTACAGGTTAAAAACTTGAACCATTAAGTCGTGAATTGGTGGACTTAGGAGAGTCCGGGCTAAAATAGACATAGCCGAACCATTAGCCTCCGCCAGGCGCTCGCCTTAATCGGGCGCCGAAAAAAAGAGATCGCGACACAATAAACAAGACGGTGAAGGCATCGAGTGAGTGACGGGCAAATTTGGGCGAAGGCGTCAAGTGAGCGCCAAATGAAGGCATCGGGCGAGTGTCAACTCAAATTTGGAGCAAAAAATTTAAGATCCATTTGGGGAAGATGTCCGTTTAGGGTTCTAAAGAAACTCGGCCAAATTGGGAAAGAAACCAAGAAAAATGACACCTTTTCTTAAAGTCATTATTTTTTAAAAGCAAACTAGCATCGTTTTGCTCTCCGGTGGCCATGTCAGTGCCTGCAAAGCCGATTGGCACTAACTAAGATGCCACAATAGACTTTTTTCGATTATAAATGGTCGGATGGACTAAATTGGGGTAATAACAATAGGTTTATGACTAAATTGGTAAAAGAAAAAAGTTTAGAATTAAATTAGCATAATTGTAATAAATTTAGGACTTTCTAGGTAATTTTTCATATATTTTACAACTGCAACACCTCATAACTTAGTAAGGGAACTATTGCTTCTCAGTTCAAGCTCTGAGATAGAGTGTAACTGTAGATAGATAAATATGCCAGTGCGGATAAGAAGTTCTTGTGCATTAGTAAGCGTTTAAGACTTTATCACATACCAATCAAACTAAATAACATTCAATATAAAAAAATCTCCAAATTTCTTACGTAAAATGTCATAAAAGGAAATCAACTAAAATCAATTTAGTTGACCAATCCTGAAGCAGTACGCAGCCGATGGGGTTCAAGCGTCTTTCACCACAATATAAATCACCTACTTTATGCGATTCTTGAAAAAAGACCATTGTAACCATTTGATAATATCACAAGCAAATGCTTGGAAAAATGGCTCTTATAATTTGAGGAGGTCTACTGATCTCCATTAAAATTACTAATTGAAGGCTACTATAAATCTCCTCGTACCGCCCAACAAGACCTTCTCATGTGGCAAAACCTGCACATAGAAATAGCCGATCAGCTTCGAGATCCAAGTACGTCCTTTCCTCATGTCACTATAACGTTCCCAGCTAACCAAACCACTATGGAATTAATCTAGGATGGAAGATGTGACAGCCTGATTTTCTGATTCTATTTTCGATTGAATGAGTTGAGCTTTTCATCAACGCGCCTATAGTTTTTTTTTTTTCTAAGCTAATCACTCATAAGACAACTAATCTATCAGGTGAAGCCGTTAAAGAATCTAAATGCAATAGACTTGAGAATTCGACCAGAAATCGACTACTCGAACGTGCTAATCTACAAGGGTCAATACAGCACTGTCAAAATCGATCAAAGACCGGAGATAGGTCAATTCGACTGAGGTATGTAATTAAAGTATGGGTGATTTCACCTAATTGCAACATTCTTGTCGATCGGCATTAGACCGATTTTTTAGTGGTTTCTGTATCTTGTGTTTGTATTTAAAACCTTGAGATTTTCACGATAATCGAGAGTCGTCAATGTGTCAAGGATGTACAATGTGTTTCGAAAATAATCGATCATGGGTCAAATGCGCTAAAAATTCCTAAAAGCTACCTGGTAGTTTAGGTCACACTAAAATCACGTCTGGTTGAAATTAACTACGAAATTGAACCTGATTTAGTTCTGTAATGTCACGATTCCTTTTAAGAACGTCGACTCATCTTCTGAAGATTTTTCCGGCAAACCCAAATTTTTAGCGAAAATTCGAAGTTGGGCTATTTTGGACCGGGAAATTTAGAGGACCATTTTTGAGTGGATTTTTGGAATTCAAGATGGATTAATTGATGAGAAAAATTATGGAATGGATGAGGATGCCTTAGCTGTAATTTATGGGCACCAATTTGGATTGAATTGAGTTGGAATTGAATGGAATTGGAAGGGAATGTCTCCAAATTCGTAGCCATAGAGGGGTGCAACATTTGGACCACATTGGATGGCTTCTAGGGGAAGCTTGAGAGAGGAATTCGGGCTATGGATATGGCTGAGCAAGGTGGGGCAACCACTTCAGTAATTTAGATTTTTTGGAGGACTTCTGATGCCATTTGGGCCCCCCTTCAGCTAAGCCTTTCTTCTTCTTCTTCCTTAGTCATTCTACCTCCATTCTTGTAGTTTGTGCTCAAGAAATCCAACCAAGAACCAGAGGAAGACCAGAAGCAGCCACCCGAAACCTTCACCGCCGTCATCGACCACTCGAGCAGCCACAAGCCGCCCGCCAGCCTCTCGCCGTTGCGCCTGCCTCTGCTTGCGTCCTCGTCTTCTTGAAGCCGTGAGCCGCCTTTATTCATCTCGTTCGAAGCTTCGCCCAAGCTCCACCGTCGTGAGAGTATATTAGAAGTATATTAGAAGTATATTAAAAGTCTTAGAACTTATCGCAAGAGTAAGAATGAATCTTAAAACTTTCAAAAACTACAATTAAATCATAAAACTTGTCAAAATATTGCAATTCAATATTCTCGTAAACTTCATCAATTTAGCTATAGAAAAAATGTTGATGTGACATTTTTTAATATTATTTTCTCTAATTTGCATGAATTTTTATATTTTTGAATATTTTTAAATTAGATTAAAAATAAAATGATTATTAAAAAAAAAAAAAAAAAGAATGAAGGTGAAAACAAAAGAGCCACAAGGGCTCTGCGGTCGCCACGCCATCGCTCTTCACCAAAAAGGGTCAGTAGTCATCGATCCCAAGCATCGGCCAATAGGCCTCAAGCAAGGCACTCGCTTGGGATGGGTGAGCATCACCGGCCTTAGGTGATGGTCAACGACCCTCGCCCAAATCGGTGTGTCTCCTCTATTTGAACCGTTGTTTTAGGATTTTGGTTCTCTCTTGTCCTTGCAGAACCTCGCGATAGCTCAAATCGATCATCTGGAACCAAAATGGTCTCTCTCCCTCTTCCTCTCTGATGTTGTTATCTAGCTTAATTCCGTGCTTCGTATTGTTAATATTAGAAGAGATTGATTGTGGCGTCTAAAAAATGGATCTTTTTGTTCTTGGGGTCTGACGATCACAGCCGTTGCACAAGACACTCATAATCAAGAAAAAGCAACAACAAAAAAAAAAAAAAAAAAAAAAAAGCTGGTGACAAAGATGAAGCAGAATAGGCCCATCCTTAACGGTAGAAGTACAGTGTAAGTACTAAAATTTGACATAGAAGGACTTAAGTATTAAAACAAGACAATCATGATCAAGAAAAATCGAAAAAAAAAAAGGAAAAAAAAAAGCCAATGACGAAGATGAAGTAAAATAGGCCCATCTCTCACGATAGAAGTACAGTGTAAGTACTAAAACTTGACATGGAGGACTACTTAAATATCAAAACTTTCAAAATGTACACTTAAATGATTTTTTTTTTTTTTGAAAATTGGGATACTTAAGTGATAAGTCTAGTGAGGGTAGTTGAAAATCTAACATAACTTATTTTTAATAATATTAAATGTCTATGTGGCTCGCCGGAAAGCTTATTTAGCAATAAAGATACAAAACGATGTTGTTTTGCCCCAAAATTGTATCTTAATATAAATATTAATTTAAAAAAAAAAGATTAGCAACAAGTGTTCGATGATGGCTTGCATAGCCCTCGCCGTCATTGCCCCACCATTCTCGGGAAGGGCCGTCGATAGTGAGGCAAGGGTTGGCTGGTTGCCGGGCCTTGGGCAAAGATCAACGTTTTGGCCAACCGTTGGCGAGGGCTTGCAAGCCCTCACCCAAATTTGGGGTAAGAGTCATGACCCTCCCCTAATCCGACAAAGGTCATCGACTCTTGCCCAAAAGGGCCATGGGCCACTGTTGGCTATGGCGAGGTGAGGGCCTACAAGCCCTCTTCAGCGATTAGCCAAGGTTGCTGGCCACTACCCAATCACCCCAACTAACCCTTGCCCCACCATTGTCAACCCTTCCCAAAGCAATGGTGGGGTGGCAGCAATGAGGGCAAGCCCTCGCCAAATGCTATTGTAGATCTTTTTTTTTTTTTTGGTAATTTATTTTAATTAATTTTTATTTTAAAATTCAATTTTGAGGCCACATTAGCATCAAAATGACATTATTTTGTACTTATCTTGCTAAAAAATGTCGCATCAGTAGTTTGGCTAGAATTTCTTACTGTTGGAACTTAAGGGTCCATTTGCCAACTAGCCAAATAGTACATGATTCTATTCTTTTGTTATAAGAAACGAAAAATAATAAAAATTCATTTGGTAAATTTTTTATTCCTAGGAATAGATTTGAAATATAATCAAGTAAAAAAAAATTACTTCTTTGTTCCCAGGAATAATTCTAAAATCAAGCTAACCCAAATTTCTTTTATCTTTTCTCTTCTTCTTTTCTTCTTCTCTCTTCTTCTCTCATTACCTTCATCGCCGCTTTCTACCATTGCTAGTCACCAGCAACCAACTAGGTGAAGTTCGATGAGCTTTCGGAGGCTCACTTAGCCACTAGCTAGGCTCAGCCTCACTAGATTTGGGCAAGGCTGAGCCTTGCTAGTGGCCAAGTGGGCCTCCCTCGGCCACTAGCGAGCCTCACCTAGCTGAGCGAGGCTAGCCAAGAGCCATGGTTGGGTGAGGTCGAGCTTCGTTGGCGGTTGGGTGAGCTCAGCTCACCTAGCTTTTGGCGAGGCTCGGTCAACAAGACGCAAAGGTTGAAGAAGAAAAAAAAAGAAAAAGTAATAAAATTATTAAAAAAATTAAAAGAAAATGGTTTGGATTAGAAATTTTGAGGGTGGTGCCACACGCAATTCCATCGTGGGAATAAAAATTTTGGGCAATTACCAAAAGTCTTCAAATGCTTAGAAATCTGTTCGGAGAATAGAATTGAAAATAATTATTTTTTAATAGAAATTATTCTTGGGAACAAAATGGCCTTAAATGTTTCATTCTTCTCCGACTTTGGTACTTAAATATAATTTTTGAAATTTTTGACATTGAAGTGTCCCTATGTCAAGTTTTGACACTTATAGTGTCCAACACTCCATCCCTTACCATATTCGATGGAGGACCGACAGCACCATCAAGTTTCATCGAATATTTTTGTTCCCCCTGTTCATACTTTTTACAAAACTTTTTTTTTTTTGGCCTTATTTGTCTCCTTTGTCACCGAAATCATTCCGGAATAACTGAAGGGCAGGCACTAGCCCCGCACCAAGCTTGGACCCTAAGATGTTTTAATGCAAGATGCTTTTGCTTTGCTTTGGTTAAAGCTTTAGTTTCAAAGGAAGATTCTTTGTTCTGCACCGGGCCAGCGGGCCCTTGCCCAGGGCAAGCAAAGACCTTACCTGCACCGGTAGCCTCCATCAGCCCTTTCCGACTATGGGCAGCGGTGGCTCATTGGCAAGGGCTTGTGGGGCTTTCTTTATTAGCTTTTTTTTTTTTTAACCATCATTATTTTATTTTATTTAATCTAATTTAAGTAAGATTTTAGATCGAAAATAATAATAATAAATGCCATGCAGAAAAAAAAAAAATGAAAAATAAATAACATGTTTGCATTTTCCGTTAGCCAAATTGATAGTGTTAATAGAAGGATTTGACTATATTAATTTAACAAGTTATAGCTCTTGATTGTACATTTTTGAAAGTTTTAGGAGTTAATCGTATTTCGTGATTACTTTTAAGACTTATGGTGTATTCATTCCAATATATAAATATTGCTTGTCAGTTCAAGCTCTCAGCTACTTCGTCACCATAGACAGATGAAAAGATAATATATATGTTGAGTGTCCTACTTTAGTGTGGATAAGAAGTCTTCGTACATTAATAAGCATCTAAGACTATTTTTTAAATGAAATGTTAGACAACTCAATTGCACTTTGAGCATGAATTTCGAGACTTACGTGGTTATCTTACAAAAATTAGGATAGGAGCACCAATTAAATAGGACAATAATTTATATTAACAGAGAATCTCAAAATTTCGTACATCTATTGTTATAAATGGAAATCAATTTAGTCTAAAATCCCGTAGCAGGACGAGGGTGGCGGGGTTCAAGCGGTTTGCATCATGAAAAGAATTGCCTCCTTTGTGATATTATTGATGTCAAACCATTGTAACCATCTAAAAAAATCTTGAGCAAATTGTTAGAAAGATGGCTCTCATAGTTTTAGGAGCACCATCAATCTCCTTTAACTTTTTTTTTTTTTGTGTAAATATGTAAGTATCATTAGATGAGGTACACAAGCTTAGGGGCATTCCTTAGCATTATTTAAAGACTACTTATGTGAAAAGATGGAGGAAGTCTCCATACAACAACTGATAAAACATTTGCTTGCGGAGGCCTACAATGTTGGTAGAGTGATGTCTACCCCTTACAACCCTGTGAATCCTAGCCAGTAGAAGATGAGCCTCAATTTACTTGTTTCGAAACTGTCTACAATCACGTTCCATGCAAATACTCGTTGCTAAGGAAGACAGCTTGAGGAGCCTCGACTCCCAAGTTTTTGCCCTTGGTGGACTTGATCATCCATTGAAGTTCAAAATTCCAACATCCTGCAAAATGCCAAAACCCATTTCGTTCGAGGATACCGTGCCATGTACTATTGGTTCAAGTTCACTCAAAGAATACGTGGTTATTGTCATACGTAGCAGTCCTATAGAAATAACATTTAGTAACAATTGAAGACAACAAATGTGATATGACTATTGTCGTTGGTAGACTATCTTTATAAACAAATTAGTGAATAAAATTATGCTTGCTGATTCCACTGGTGTAAATCAAGTGATACCAATCCACAATTGGTCCCTCCTGTTTGAATCCCTCGTATATCTCCTTTAAAATGTTAATTGGAGGCTACTATTCATCTCCTCTTCGTACCCAACGAGACCTTCATATGTGGCCTTACCTGCGCTAACAAATTCTTTATCAACAAGGAGATCTAGACACATTTTTTTTCTTATGTCATTATATTGTTCTAAGCCAACACACTGTTATGTAATCATTCCAAGATGGAAGAATTGAACAAGATTTTGCTGAATCAAATGCAAAAAATCAATCCGTATAATCCCAAAGATTGTGACATTGATTCTTGTGGATTGTTTCCAAAACTCAAAAAATTCAGAGAAAATCAGAGCCTGAAATTAAGTGAAAGGCCGTGTGAAGAAGAAGGATGGAAGAATTGAGCAAGCTGGTGATCAAAGAAGTTAAATGCAGATAATGAATTTAAATAATCCCAAGGATAATTTCATCAATTCGTAAATTGATTCTGAAAAAATTTTGTTGGCATTCCAAGATGGAAGAATTGAACGAGTTGTTGCTCAATCAAATGCAAATAATCAATCCCTATAATCCTGAGGATTGTCGCACCGATTCTTGTGGTTTGATTCCAAAACTTGAAAAATTCAGAGAAAGTGAGAGCCCGAAGTTAAGTGAAAGACCGTGTAAAAGAGAAGGGTGAAAGAATTGAGCAAGCTGCTGATCAAATCACGCAAATGCACATAATGAATCCAAATAATCCCGAGGATACATCAATTGGTAAATTGAATCCGAAAAAGTTTTGGTTGATATTCCATGATGGAAAAATTGAATGAGATGTTGCTCAATCAAATGCAAATAATCAATCCCTATAATCCCAAGGATTGTTTCACCAATTCTTGTGGATCAATTCCAAAACTTGAAAAATTTGGAGAAAGTGAGAGTGCGAAGTTAAGTGAAAGGCCTTGTAAAAGAGAAGAATGGAAGTATTGAGCAAGTTCGTGATCAAAGCACTCAAATGCACATAATGAATCCAAATAATCCCAAGGATAGTTACATCAATTGGTAAATTGATTCCGAAAAATTTTGGTTGGCTTGGAACAATATAATGTCATGAGGACATGATGTACCTGAATCTCCAAGCTGATTTGCAATTGCTCACTGAAGGTAAGGCCACAAGAGAAGGGATTATTGGGCTGGAAGAGAAGGTGAATAGTAGACTCCAGTGAACCTTTTTAATGGAGATCAGCAAACCTCATAAAATCATTAGAGTAATCTTTTTGGGCATTTGCTCATGACATTATCAAGTGATGATAACTTCCATTGTTATTCTTGGGATGTGAACTTCGCTTATTTATATAGATGTAATGGTTAAAAGTGTTGCACGTTTTTTATAATTCGAGTATGGCAGGTTGAATTCCTTTGATTTACTTAAATAAAAAGAAATCTATGTGCTCCTCTATTATTTTGACAATATGATAAATATCTTGTCCTAAAATGGCAATTGGATCAACAATGCAAATTTCTAGTTTAGATGTAAGGGTTAAAAATGTTGCACGTTATTTATTACTCAAGTATGGTAGGTTGGTTTCTTCATTTACTTGAATTGAAAAGATCCGCGTGTTCCTCTATGATTTAGACAATATGATAAATATATTCCTAAAATGGCATCAAGTCAACAATGCACATTTCTAGTTTAGATGTAATCGTTAAAAGTGTTGCACATATTTGATAACTTGAATATGGTAGGCTACTTTCCTTTTATTTACTTAAATTAGAAAGAAATCTATGTGCTCCTCTATAATTTTGACAATATAATAAAAATCTTGTCTTTAAATGGCACTTAGGTCAACAATGCACATTTCTAATTTAGATGCAAAGGTTAAAAGTATTGCACGTTTTTTGTAACTTGAGTAAGGAAGGCCGGTTTCCTATTATTTAATTGAATAAAAAAGAAATCTATGTGCTTCTCTATAATTTTGATAATATGTTAAATATCTTGTCCTTAAATGGCACTCAGGTCAACAATGCAAATTTAGATGTAAGGGTTAAAAGTATGGCATGTTTCCAATAACTCAAGTATGATAGGTTGGTTTCTTTTATTTACTTAAACTAAAAAGAAATCTCTGTGCACCTCTATAATTTTGGCAATATGATATATATCTTGTCCACAAATGGCACTTGGCTCAACAATGCAAATTTTTGGTTTGGGTAGTATTTAGTATGATCACGTCTTAGTACACCATTGGATGACTCACGAAGTAGACTGAGTAATGACGGCTGTAATTTGTCAACTTATTGCTTATTATTCAATGTTGTCCCTATTTTTTTTTTCTGCTATCCTCCACAAGGTCTTAAAGCGTAGTCCAAATAAAAGTCCTTTTTAAAAACTTTAATGTAATTTATTAATAAAAACTGCATATATTGCCGTGTAATAACTTGTCATTCTTTTGTTCAACTTCAAGCATGCACTATGTTTGTTCAATTTTTTTTTTACCACAACTTTGTTTGTTCCATTGTGTTTTTTAATGTCACTTTGTTGAAGAAGAAGACAAGAAAACAAATTAGACGAATGGAGAATTTTGTGGTTCTTATTTAATATAAGAAATGATCATTTCAAATCACCAATCGAGCATCGAGGCTTTTAAACTTGACTTTTACACCAAGAATGGTGTATCCAACTGATTTCTGTGCTCCAAGTGAAGGATCACCAGTTTTGCTTCCAATCTTTTTAGTCTTACAAGCGCCCTCTAAAATCATCCGGAAATATGATGGTGCATAAATTAGTCAATGTCCCATTTCACAAGGCATGTGGATGGACTTGTCACACCCAAGTAAATTGAGATGCGAAAGATTTAGCATAGTTAAACCTACTTGAAGTTTTTTGAGACTCGTGCACTATTTGAGGTCTAGCCTCTTTAAATTCTTCAACTTTACAATGCCACTCGACCATTATTCTAGTGAGGAACATAAGATGAGATTCAAACCGTCATAGTCTTGAGTCTGCTATCGTAAGTACGGCTATGATATCTCAAATGGTTCGAGTCACCTATAAACACTAGCAACTCGTAGATGAGCACCACTTCAAGACACTAAGCTTGCAAGCTCTCATTATCATATGCTAAAGTGTTTTGATGTATGTGTGAAACATTTCTTATCAAAGAATCGGTATGGTATAAAATAGTTAACCAATAACTTATTGTCTTAAGTTTTTTAGTAAAGGTGGATCCAACTAAAATTATTAACCGGCTCAGACTTGGCCTTTCTCTTAACAATTTCTCTAAATGAAGGTATACTACTGAGTGTACCAATAATTGGTATCAAAGCTAAAGGTAGATAGGCCCACATGGTTTCCAAGGTGTAACAATGCAATCTCGATGGAACCTTCATGGTTCCATCTAGAGAAAGAGAATATGATACCTAAATTAAATGAGAGCAAACCCAACACTAAACTCACACATGATGGGGGAGATTATTGAGATGCGCATGTGAATTGTGTTAGAAATATCCAACACTAAGCTTATACATGATAGGGAGATTGTTGAGATATACATGTGAATTATGTTAGAAATACATCATATCGGAGAATTGGTGTTACATGGAGTAGTTAAAATATCATAGATCATAAATCATTAATTTAAACTTTTGAGTAAAAGTCAGTTTAATTATATATATTTATGGATTTAGACTTGGGCTCTTTCTTGAAGATCTCTCAGGTGAAGATTTCGAATTTTTACAGCATGCTCCCAACATAAACATATAGAAACATTCTCCCGATACCTTAGAGAGGGGTGGTCCCCATTTTCTTTGCCTTAGAAAGTGTTTCCAATATCATCTTGGCGATTTGACAACTGAAAATGCATGAGAGATGCTTCCATTTATGTGCTTGACGTTTGAACACTTACGATGATGTAATCTTGAACCAACGATACGGCCCTTGAAAGCTCGTGCATTAGATCATGTTTTGCATGACCAAATAGATCCATGGATATCTTCTTTTATGTCGTGTAAGAACGATCTCCAAACTGACCCTATTAATTATATATTTCTCCTGCTTCGGGGCTTTTACTATTTCACTTCGGTGTAATAAACCCTTCAACTATCCAAAGAGATATCGCTTCGTGCTTGGTCAATTCAGTGCTTTTTAAGAGTAAACTGCAATATTCATAATTGCTTTAGTCGTAGTTGAAGACGATCATAACTTTGCTTTAGTCTCAGCATAATATCACTTAATCTTTGAAATGCAGCCGGTCTCACGCGACGTTGCTCGATGAATAGGAGCAGCCCTATCATTCTAATCATGAGGGGAAATCTAGCTTTTTTATTCGCGATTTCTTCTCCGATGTTACGTAGGTTATACATTTGGGGTTAAACAATGAAGATTATGTTATCCCAATCTTAAGTCACCCAAAATTATAATTGGCAGATATGTTACTTTTGATGAAGGCGTTTTCAGTTACTTCTGATGCTAATAGACCGAGAACCCAAGAATCCTAGGAAATCTAGATGAACGTGCCACGATAGCAAATACTATAGTCTTCCCCAGGTATGCCTCCAGTCGTTGAGGGGGAAGAAACACCACACGAAGAGCAGACTCTATTGCTATTAACAAAGCTAGGAGGGAAGTCCAATAACTTCAGCACTACAATGATTTGTTGCATTTGCTCTTCTTGCTGTTGAAGAAAGCAGATTCAGGAGCTGAGCCACCCACTAAAGTAGAAGCGTGGTCTAGTGTGGACCCTACTCAATGGCCAGCAACTATGAAGAGACTCTCTCTCGAGAAGGACACAACACTACTTTATTTTCCTAGATTATCCTCACAATTGTGAATTTTTCGATTTCGATATTATGGTTAATGCATGCGTTATGTATAACTCACTCATTTTTCATTCTATTATTTTTTATAGTGCAGTCATTATGGAAAACAATATTATTTTTTGCTTAAATATATTCGTCGATGATCTATGAATGGCAAACAACAATCAATCATGTCAAGAAGTTCATTTGAAATTTTACTAGGTAATTTTCTAACATGAGAGGATCCTTTGAGTAGTGTGTGGATGCATCTTTTTGCTCAAGGAATTTAAAGAGAGACAAATATGTTCTTCTTGATTGCAATTGGGGAGGTAATTATCGTGATCGACATAATATTTCTATTAAATGTTAGAGAAGAAAGGCCAAATCTCATTTGATTAACTGTCCTTTTGAAATATGATTATATAAAGAAGAACAAATCACGGTCACTCAAAATATTTAATGTATTGTATAATAAATAATTAGAAATTTGACTATTAAATTCACTAAATAAAATGAAAATTAAGTTGTTAAAATATGGATTACAACACAATGACGCATACTAAAGTTTTAATTATATGAAAATGTGTACTAAATCCTAGTAAAAAAAAAAAAAGAAATATACAACTCATTAACACAAAATTAGCTTTTTTTTGTCAAATAATTAGTTAGCTATCTACCAAATAATTATTTTCTTTTAGAAGAGGTATGCAAATTTTGTTTCAAATGAAGAAAGAAAAGGAAAAAAAAAACCAAAAGAAAAAAAGAAAAGAAAAGTAAGAAAGCAATAATTTCAAATCCAGAGTAGCCCCAAATTTAATCTTAATAAATATTGTTTGAGAGGAGCATGGACAGTTTCATTTCTAATTGAATTGAAATAAAAGAAAAGGAATGATAAAAAAAAATAAGAAATAATGTTAAATCAAGAGTGAGACCTACAAAAGATAATATAGTCAATTCAACGAGAAAATGAATATCAGGAGCCAATTTGGGATGGAAATAGTGTGAGACAAGACAATTTGTCATAAATTGACACCTCTACATAATCCTTTGATATAGTTACATGGAAATGAAAAGGAATTGGAAGAAAAACAATATACTATATATAATAGTTTTTGCTAAAGCAATAAATTAGATATTTTTAATTTTTTTTTTGGCCAAACAGATATTTTTAATCACCTTAATTCTTTTACCTTCTTTTCAACCGAGACCTCGAAAATACTTCTTGTGCTGCCGCCCTCGGCTACCCTGCAGGCTGCCTCTCCTCCTCCAACCTCCTCAGTCCTCCTGCTGCTGCTGCTGCTGCTGCTTCTTCTCTCTTGCTGGTGACTTTCCATGGTACCCAGAGCGGGACGCCACCTCGTGACTACCCAAGTGAGCTCTTCGATCTTTCTAACATTAGGAGTTCCCCGCGAACTTCTTCTTTTTCCCCTCTTCTGCGAGGAGGACGGACTTTGCTAGAAAATGGGATCGATGGTGACCGACCGCTAGGAGCTTCACTGGTTGTTTGTACTTTGAATTGGGTTGCTTGTTGAAGCTCGGACGAGTGATATGTGCTTGCAATCTTTCTTGCCCGCCAACTGTTTGATGATTTGTCGGCATCGGTTGATTAGTGCTCAAGTGGTTCTCTCTTTGTTTCCTTTACGTCTGTTCATGGCTCCAAGGTAGTCCAACAAGTTCTAGACTTTTTTATAGGGCTCATAAATTGGACAGGCCTAGGAGAAAGTGTAAGCTTGGCTGTGAGAGAAGATTGCTAACCATTCACCAGACCCAGAAAAAGGCTGAGGCCTGGAACATCTCCGGCTATGCTGTTTCATTTTCTTAACTTCTTCTTGAGTGTGCACCATCTTGGAACTTAAGGATTTTTTGGCAACTGGTCAAATAGTACTTGATTCTATTCTTTTGTCACAAGGAACAAAAAAAAAAGAACAAAAATCCGTTTGATAAATTTTTTCTTCACAGACATAGATTTGGAATGGAATCAAGAAGTAAGAAAAAAGTTGATTCTTTACTATTGGGAATAATTCTAAAATCAAGTTATCTCAAATTTCTTTCTTTTTTTTTTTTTTTTTTTTCTTCTTCTTTTCTTCTTCTCTCTTCTTCTTTCACTACCTCCACCGTCGCCTTTTTACCACAGCTAGTTGCCAGCAATCAGCTAGGTGAAGTCCTATGAGCTCGCCGAAGGCTAGCGTAGCCATCGGCAACGCTCGACCTGGCCAAATCTAGATAGGGCTGAGCCTTGCTAGTGGCCAAGTGGTTCTCCCTTTGCCATTAGCAAGCCTCACATGGCCGGGCAAGGCTAGCCAAGAGACTTGGTTGGGCGAGGTCAAGCTTTGCCGACGGTTGGGTGAGCTTAGCCTCGCCTAGCTTTTGGCAAGGCTTGGCCGATGAGGCCCACCGGCTAGTCACCAATCGTCCTAAGGCTAACGACCAACCAAAGGTTGAAAAAGAAAAGGAAAAAAAAGTAATAAAATTATTTAAAAATTAAAAGAAAAATGATTTGGATTAAAAATTTTGAGAGCGGTACCAAACACAATTCTATCGTCGGAATAAAAAATTTTGGCAGTTAACAAGGTCTTCAAATACTTAGAAATATGTTCGAAGAATAGAATTAAAAAGAATTATTACTGAACATAAATTATTCTTGGGAATAGAATGGCCTTAAATGTTCCATTATTCTCCGATTTTGATACTTAAATGTACTTTTTGAAATTTTTGGCATTTAAGTGTCCCTATGCCAAGTTTTGGCACCTATAGTATTTGGCACTTCATCCCTCACCGTATTCGCTGGAGGACCGACAGCACCATCAGGTTCCATCGAATAATTTTGTTCCCCTTGTTCATACCTTTTATAGAAAGTTTTTTTTGGCCTAATTTGTCTCCTTTGTCGCCGAAATCATTCAGGGATAACTGATGGGCAGGCACTAGCGCTACATCAAGCTTGGACCCTGAGGTGTTTTAATGAAAGATGCTTTTACTTTGCTTTGGTTAGAGCTTTAGTTTCAACGGAAGATTCTTTGTGCTGCACCAGGCGAGCAGGCCCTTGCCCAGTGGCAACCAAAGACCTTACTCGCCGCACCTGAGCCTCCATCGCCCTTTTCGACAATGGGCGGCGGTGGCTCATTGGCAAGGGCTTGGGGGACTTTCTTTATTAGCTTTTTTTTTTAATTATCATTATTTTATTTTATTTTATCTTATCTAATTTTATATCGAAAATAATAATAATAATAATAATAATAATAATAATAATAATAATAATAATAATAAATGCCGCGGGAAAAAAATAATATGTTTGCATTTTCTGTTAGTCAAATTGATAGTGTTAATAAATGATTTGATTGTATCAATTTAACAAGTTGTAATTCTTGATTGCATGTTTTGAAAGTTTTAGAAGTTAATCCATTTCGAGATTAATTTTAGGACTTAGGGTGCATTTATTTCAATATATAAATTTTGCTTCTCATTTCAAGCTCTCAGCTGCTGCGTCACCATAGACAGATGAAAAGATAATATATAGGGAAAAGTCCAAATAAGGACCTGAAGTGAATCTATTTTCTCAAATAAGGACCCAAAGTGAACTTTGTGTCAAATAAGGATTTAAAGTTGACCAATTGTTTCAAATAATAACCCGAAGTGAATTTTGTGTCAAATAAGGACCTAAAGTGATCAAGTTAATCTCTATTGAGGACCTTAGCTTGCCGCAAACATTTTCTGGTAATTAAAATAGGGGCAATTTTGTTATAAATTTGTGATCGGAAAAAAAAAGAAGAAAATTCTAAATTAATTAAGTTTAGGTTATTCATTTAGATGTTTACGTTTTCTTCTTTCTTCTCCTCCGCTGCTCCTCAACCAAATCGCTGCTCGTTCACCGTCATGACTCGATTCTCATCGCTCCTCGCCTTGCTTGACGGCGGAGAATTTGGGTCTCCACAAACAAAGAAAGAAGCATTTGGTTTTCTTCTTGTTTTTGAATTCGTGCCTCAACCAAGCAGAGAATTTCGACTTTGCGGAGGATGGGTACAAGGAATTGGGAGATCGTATAAAACCTAGGGTTTTTTGTTTCTATTTTAAGATTTGTTAATTTTCCCTAGATTTTTTTTTTTGGACAAAATTACCCGAACTCCGGTTGTCGGAAATGTTGCATGCTTAATAACCGGCGAATATTTGGCTCACCAGCAAGCTCAGGTCCTTATTTAGAATTGATTTAACCACTTCGGGTCCTTATTTGAAACAATAAGTCCACTTTAGGTCTTTATCTGACACAAAGTTTATTTTGGATCCTTATTTGAGAAAGTTGATCCACTTCGGGTCCTTATTTGGAATTTTCCCTAATATATATGCTGAGAGTGTCCTACTTTAGTGTGGATAAGAAGTCTTTGCACGTTAATAAGCATTTAAGACTATTTTTTTAAATGAAATGTTAGACAACTCAATTGCACTTTGAGCATGAATTTCGAGACTTACCGTGGTTATCTTACAAAAATTAGGATAGGAGTACCATTCAAATAGGACAATAATTTATATTAACAAGAAAATCTCAAATTTTCGTACATCGATCATTATAAATGGAAATCAATTTAGTCTAAAATCCCGTAGCAGGACGTGAGTGACGGGGTTCAAGCGGTTTGCATCATAAAAAGAATTGCCTCCTTTGTGATATTATTGATGTCAAACCATTGTAACCATCTAAAAAAATCTTGAGCAAATTCCTAGAAAGATAGTTTAAGGAGTTCCGTCGATCTCCTTTAATTTTTTTTTTTTTGGTGTAAATATGTGAGTATCATTAGATGAGGTACAAAGCTTAGGGGCATTCCTTTGCATTATTTAAAGACTAATATGTGAAAAGATGGAGGAAGGAAGTCTACATACAACAACTGATAAAACATTTGCTTGTGGAGGCGTACAATGTTGGTAGAGTGATGTCTACCCCTTACAACTTTGTGAATCCTAGCGAATAGAAGATGAGCCTCAATTTACTTGTTTCAAAACCGTCTACGGTTGCATTCCATGCAAATACTCATCGCTAAGGAAGACAGCTTGAGGAGCCTCCCCTCCAAGTTTTTGCCATTGGTGGACTTGATCATCCATTGAAGTTCAAAATTCCAACATCCTGCAAAACGCCAAATCCCATTTTGTTCGTGGATACTATGTCATATACTACTAGTTCAAGTTCACTAAGAATACATGGTTATTGTTTTATGTAGCAGTCCTATAGAAACAACATTTAGTATCAACTGAAGACAACCATCGTGATATGACTACTATCGTTGGTAGACTATCTTTACAAACAAACTAGCAGATAAAGTTATGCTTGCTAATTCCACTAGTCTAAATCAAGTGATACCAATCCACAATTGGTCCCTCCTGTTCGAATACCTTGTATATCTCCTTTAAAATGTTCACTGGAGGTTACTATTCATCTCCTCTTCGTACCCAACAAGACCTCCGTATGTGGCCTTACCTGTGCTAATAAATTCCTTATCAACAAGGAGATCTAGACACATTTTTTTCTTATGCCATTATATTGTTCTAAGCCAACAAACTGTTACGGAATCATTCCAAGATGGAAGAATTACACGAGAGGTTGCTCAATCAAATGCAAAAAAGGCAATCCGTATAATCCCAAGGATTGTTACATTGATTCTTGTGGATTGATTCCGAAACTTGAAAAATTCAGAGAAAGTAAGAGCCTTAAATTGAGTGAAAGGCCATGTGAAGAAGAAGGATGGAAGAATTGAGCAAGCTGGTGATCAAAGCAGTTAAATGCAGATATTGAATCTAAATAATCCCAAGGATAGTTACATAAATTCGTAAATTGATTTCGAAAAATTTTGGTTGGCATTCCAAGATGGAAGAATTGAACGAGTTGTTGCTCAATCAAATGCAAATAATCAATCCCTATAATCCTGAGGATTGTCACACCGATTCTTGTGGATTAATTCCCAAACTTGAAAAATTCAGAGAAAGTGAGAGCCCGAAGTTAAGTGAAAGACCGTGTAAAAGAGAAGGATGAAAGGATTGAGCAAGCTGGTGATCAAATCACTCAAATGCACATAATGAATCCAAATAATCCCGAGGATACATCAATTGGTAAATTGAATCCAAAAAAATTTTGGTTGATATTCCAAGATGGAAAAATTGAATGAGATGTTGCTCAATCAAATGCAAATAATCAATCATAATCCCAAGGATTGTTTCACCAATTCTTGCATATCAATTCCAAAACTTGAAAAATTTGGAGAAAGTGAGAGTGCGAAGTTAAGTGAAAGGCCTTGTAAAAGAGAAGGATGGAAGAATTGAGCAAATTCGTGATCAAAGCACTCAAATGCACATAATGAATCCAAATAATCCCAAGGATAATTACATCAATTGGTAAATTGATTCCGAAAAATTTCGGTTGGCTTGGAACAATATAATGTCATGAGGACAGGATGTACCTAAATCTCCAAGCTGATTTGCAATTGCTCAATGAAGCTAAGGCCACAAGAGAAGGGGTTGTTGGGCTGGAAGAGAAGGTGAATAGTAGACTCCAGTGAACCTTTTCAAAGGAGATCAGCAAACCTCATAAAATCATAAGAGTCATCTTTTTGGGCATTTGCTCATGACATTATCAAGTGATGATAACTTCCATTTGTTATAGCCCATAATGGTTCTTGGGATGTGAACTTCGCTTATTTATGTAGATGTAATGGTTAAAAGTGTTGCACGTTTTTTATAATTCAAGTATGGTAGGTTGAATTCCTTTTATTTACTTAAATTAAAAGAAATCTATGGGCTCCTCTATTATTTTGACAATATGATAAATATCTTGTCCTTAAATGGCAACTGGATCAACAATGCAAATTTCTAGTTTAGATGTAAGGGTTAAAAATGTTGCATGTTATTTATTACTCAAGTATAGTAGGTTGGTTTCTTCATTTACTTGAATTGAAAAGAAATCCGTGTGTTCCATTATGATTTAGACAATATGATAAATATATTCCTAAAATGGCACTTAGGTCGACAATGCACATTTCTAGCTTAGATGTAATGGTTAAAAGTGTTGCACATATTTGATAACTCGAGTATGGTAGGTGGCTTTCCTTTTATTTACTTAAATTAGAAAGAAATCTGTGTGCTCCTCTATGATTTTGACAATATAATAAAAATCTTGTCTTTAAATGGCACTTAGGTCAACAATGCACATTTCTAATTTAGATGCAAAGGTTAAAAGTATTGCACATTTTTTGTAACTCGAGTAAGGTAGGCTGATTTCCTATTATTTAATTGAATAAAAAAGATATCTTTGTGCTTCTCTATAATTTTAATAATATGTTAAACATCTTGTCCTTAAATGGCACTCGGGTCAACAATGCAAATTTAGATGTAAAGAGTTAAAAGTATGGCATGTTTCCGATAACTCAAGTATGATAAGTTGGTTTCTTTTAAATACTTAAACTAAAAAGAAATCTCTGTGCACCTCTATAATTTTGGCAATATGATATATCTCATCCACAAATGTTACCTGGGTCAACAATGCAAATTCTGGTTTGGGTAGTATTTAGTATGATCACGTCTTAGTACACCATTGGATGACTCATGAAGTAAACTGAGTAACGACGGCTGTAATTTGTTAACTTATTGCTTATTAGTGAATGTTGTCCCTGCTTTTTTTTTTCGTCTGCTATCCTCCACGAGGTCTTAAAGCGTAGTCCAAATAAAAGTCCTTCTTAAAAAACTTAATGTAATTTACTAATAATAACTAGATATATTGCCGTGTCATAACTTGTCATTCTTTTGTTCAACTTCAACCGTGCACTATGTTTGTTCAATTTTTTTTACCACAACTTTGTTTGTTCCATTGTGTTTTTTAATGTCACTGAGTTGAAGAATAAGACAAGAAACAAATTAGACGAATGGAGAATTTAGTGGTTCTTGTTTAATATAAGAAATGATTTCAAGTCACCAATCGAGCATCGAGGCTTTTAAACTTTGACTTTTACACCAAGAGTGGTGTATCCAACTGATTTATGTGCGTTCGGTTGAAGGAGCCCTACCCGGCTCGGCGACGTCGGACAGCGAACGAGCTCGACAAATCGGGCTCCGACTGCCCGCCTCCCTTGTCTCCGAGCCGGGATCCTCGGGAATCCGACTCCAAAACCAAAAATACGAGACAAACCCGAATGGAACTACGGCTTTGACGCGAACAAAGCTTGACGACCGTCGGCGACTCTTCCCTACAGACAACTTTCCTCTCTCTTTCTGTGTAATTTTCCTTAGCTCGGGGACGTCTTATTTATAGGCGAGGAGCCCGGTCGGCGGAGAGCTTCGGCCGCCGGTCTTTGGCGAGCCGACCGGACTTCCCCCGTCGGGCGAACCGGTGTCAAATCCCATCTTCTCCGCGGAGGCCTGCTCGGCATTGAAGGCGACGTCCCCTCCGTCCGGGTTTCTCGCCGGATCTCGCGCTGCTCCGTTCCATGGCATTGATGGCGCCTGCGAGACGTCCCCTCCGTCGCCAGTCTCTCTACCTAGGTCGTCCTGCGCGTGAGGTGTGCAGCGCGAGGAAGGAAGGAGGAAGAAGAAGAAGGAGAGGGCCGGACCGCGGGGTCAGTGAGCTGGGGGCCGATATGGGCCCTGGGCCCGCGCGGAAAGAAAGAAGGAAAAGGGGCTTGGGTCAGGCCCAGCCCCAAGTCTGTTCTCTCTCTCTCTCTCTCTCTCTCTCTATATAAATAATAATTAAGCTTTTAAAAAATAATTTTTATTTATTTTTATTTATACGAAATAGGGTGAAAAGGGAAAATAAAAATAAAAATAAAACTTAGTAGATACAAATAATATTGATACTTAGGTAATGTGAAAATCTTTTTTTGTTAGGGCCAAATTGGTCCATAATTTTCTATGCAATTAAATATTAAATACTTAGCCAAAATTTATGTGTTAATAAGGATCACATTAGTTTAACCAGGTATTTAATTTACTTTTTTGTCTCTCAGCAGTCCCCATGGACAAATAAAGATAAAATGTATGCCAAGTGTGCCATAAGTCTTTGTCCATTAACAAGCATTTAAGAATATTTTAAAATTGAAATGTTTGAGAATTCAATTGCACTTGGAGCATGAATTTATAGATTTCTACCGTGGTTTGTCAACACCAATTGATTCTGATAATATGTGATATTAAAAAGGAAAAATCTCAAAATTTCTAACATACAAAGTCATATATGGAAATCGATTTTGTCAACCGATCCCAAAGCAAGACGTGGGCGATCGGGTTCGAGCCGCTTGCATGATAAAACGACCGGCCTCTTTGCGAGAGCAATCATCGCAATCATCATAACCATTTGATATTTTGAGGAAATGCCTAGGAAGATTGCGTTCATGATTTTAGGAGGTCTTCTGATCTCCCTTAAGAATGTCCACTGGAAGTTGGTATTTAGCTCCTCTACCCATCAAAAAAGACCGTCGTATGCATCACTACCTATGCTGAAAAATTGCCAAGCAGCTAGGAGATTCAGGTACATCCTTTACTCATGTCATTATGTTGTTGAGCCAACCCGACTGTTATAAAATCCACGCAGGATGGAAGAATCGAGTGAGATGTCGCTTAAAGCACTCAAACGCAAATAATCAAATCCCTATAATCGCAAGGATTGATATACCGATTCTAGGGATTGATTTTGAAATTTTTTTGATGTCCATGACATGATTGATTTCTCTTCTTTGTGGTATGGTTTTGTAACATTGATGAACATGGTTGATGGATTCAATTGTAGAAAAAAAACAATGATTGGGGGAAAATATGCAGGCAATGATTAGGGTTTGGTTTGAAGATAACTGTTGCCTAACATCTACTTTATGTCACAAATTCACCATGGATGTGTCATTAGATTCAAGAGTGGCCTTAGTTTCACTCAAAGGTGGCTTAGTGTGTCATATTGGCTTCCATAGAAAGACTGGTAGTTACTTGTTTACAAATATGGCAACCTGGCGAGATTCCCTATTTGTGGCTTTGATATGGGATAGAATTCTTTATTTGCTTTTTTTTTTTTCCTTAAAAGCATGGATATGGGTTGTTGAAAGTATTCCTTTAGGGGCATGAAGTGATAAGCTAAAAGAAGTGATGGATTTTTGGAAAAGTCATTATGGCATATCTCACTGTATAAAGAAAATTTCACACAAGAGGTCCCATACATTCCTGATTTGACCCTAAACTTCGACCGCTGATATATACTCCAATTTTCCCTTTTGGAAGGTGCAAGATTACCCAGTTAAGGTCAACCATTTTTGGAGATTACATTCTGATGATAACTTCCATTTATTATAGCACACAATAGTTTTGGGATGTAAACTTCACATATGTATATAGTTTTTAAAGTGTTGCATATTATTTACTTCGATTTTAAGGAATATGTGTGCTCCTGTATAATTTTGATAATGTGATTATTTTGTACTTACATGGCACTTTAACGATGTTAGTACGCCACCAGATCACTCACGAAGTTTACTAACTAATGATAGTTGTAATTGGTAAACTACCACTTATTATTCATTGTTGCCTCTCAATTTTTTTTTTTTTTTTGTTGCTGTGATCCTCAAACTTTCAAAGCGTAGTCCAATGTAATCCCTTTTGAATTTAAAAATTAGGATATATTATCATATCACAAGATTTTTTTTTTTTTTTTTTATGTTCAACTTCAACGGTGAACTTTGTTTTTTTGACAACTTTGTTTGTTCAATTGAGTTTTTAAAATTCACTTCATTGAAGGGGAAGACGAGATGACAAAAATGAAGAATGGAGAATTTTATGAGTCCTATTTAATACAAGAAAACCGGTCGAGTGTTCTCTGGTCTCTATTGAAGAAGAAAACACAAACAATGCTTTTGATCACTCAGTGAAATTTATTTTCAAATGAAAAATGAGATAAAATGTCTTCATTTTACATAACTGTATATTGAAATAAAAAAAATATGTATTTTTAAAATTCTCATTTTATATAAGAAAGGTGAAATTGCAGGGGCATGCAAGTTGAATTATTTTTTTCAAAATTTTTATTCCATTTTCATTCTATATCAGCTTTGCTCGTTTTCTATCCACTGACATTTGTTTTATATAGAAACAATCATCTTTTATCTATGGAATAGAAAGGAGTTGTAGGGATAGATGAGATGCAAAACATATCTATGTTAGTTTGACCTATTCACGGCCTATTATATTTTTCCAGCTCTCCCAGCCCAAAAAGAATTGGAATTTGCTATTGTAATCCTTGAGATGTCAACCACATAGACAAAAATGATCGTTGAAGCAGGTAGCTGGTGCCCTTTGGTTGAATTTATAGCCATTAGACTCGAAAAGATCGTTTGAAATTCAGATTTTCAAAGTAGTTTTTGGTTCCCCTATCTACAGTAGCAGAAAATCATTGTGTAGATCTGTGGAGACAGACTTCCGAAATAGTTAGTCTTCTTCCTAAAAATGGCAACACTATTCTGATCATGTCGAGTCCATTTTTTTATGGACCTCAACGCCTGAAACAAGCCAGTAAAAAACACCACATTCGATACAACTAATATCAATAAAGACTCTAGGTCTTCCCTTCACGATTTTAGAGGTCCACAGTTCAATTATCCACTGTCTTTCGACATGCTATCCTTCTGCATCGGGTCCATCCCATACTTTCCATACTTCTAAGCATATTGATGTCCTTAAATTCTATCAACCATTTACCTTGTATTTGTTTATTTATTTGATTTATTGTTATAGTAAATCTGTTGCTTGAATTATTTCTGTTACTTGGACTAAATCTAATTTGTTTCTCACAACTATGAGTTTAACTCCTATGACATTGTGATTTAGTGTGACATCTGGCGGATCTTCGAATATGTCAGTTGACTTTCCATTGATGATATGTCCATGTCCTCAAGTGAAGTTATGCACTATTAAGAAGGGGCAAAAGAATCCTATTAATCGAGGAAGATGATATTATGTCTCAACTGGTAATGTAAGTATCTCAAATTTATCACCAATTATTTGTACATGTGGTCATATGTTGTAGTACTCAATATTGCCTTACAATAATGTTTTGTTTTTTTCTCTTTTCCAGGCAAGTAATTGTCATGGGTTTGAACAACGGGTTGAAGAGTGGGCTGAGGAACTACGGATCTATTCACCTCAAAATGTTGATGTAGCCGAGTCTCGAGAGGCATCAAATGAAAATGGAGAGTTAATTAGCACGAAACGAGAGTTGAAGTCAATTAGAAGTAGAATGTGCTTCTTCTTTTTTTGGTACTAATTATGTGGTGTAGCGTCATCATATCTTTCATTACTGGATTTGTGATTCGCATGTTGTTATATAAGCAGTTACAGGAGTCAATCCAGGTTGTTGGACCCTAAGATGTTTTAATGGAAGATGCTTTTGCTTTGCTTTGGTTAGAGCTTTAGTTTCAATGGAAGATTCTTTGTTCTGCACCGGGCGAGCAAGCCTTTGCCCAGGGCAAGCAAAGACCTTACCTGCACCGGCAGCCTCCATCAGCCCTTTCCGACAATGGGCAGCGGTGGCTCCTTGGCAAGGGCTTGTGGGACTTTCTTCATTAGCTTTTTTTTTTTTAATTATCATTATTTTATTTTATTTAATATAATTTAAGTAAGATTTAAGATCAAAAATAATAATAATAAATGCCATGCATGAAAGAAAAATAATAAAAAATAACGCGTTTGCATTTTTCGTTAGCCAAATTGATAGTGTTAATAGAAGGATTTGACTATATCAATTTATCAAGTTGTAGCTCTTGATTGGACACTTTGAAAGTTTTAGGAGTTAATCATATTTCGCGATTAATTTTAGGATTTCTGGTGCATTTATTTCAATATATAAATATTACTTCTCAGCGCAAGCTCTCAGCTACTCCGTCACCATAGACAGATGAAAAGATAATTTATATGCTGAGAGTGTCCTACTTTAGTGTGGATAGAAGTCTTCGTACGTTAATAAGCATTTAAGACTATTTTTTAAATGAAATGTTAGACAGCTCAATTGCACTTTGAGCATGAATTTCCAGACTTACCGTGGTTATCTTACAAAAATTAGGATAGGAATACCAATCAAATAGGACAATAATTTATATTAACAAGAGAATCTCAAAATTTCGTTCATCGATTGTTATAAATGGAAATCGATTTAGTCTAAAATCCCGTAGCAGGACGTGAGTGGCGGGGTTCAAGTGGTTTGCATCATAAAAAGAATTGCCTCAAATGATCATACCGAACATGGTTGGTGGATTCACTGGGAGAAACAAACAATGATTGGGTGATGATATGTAGCCAATGATGAGGGCTTGGTTCCAAGATAACTGTTATCTAACATTTACTTTGGTCGAAAACTTGAAAATATTGAAGAAGTAACACCTGAAGTTAAGCAAAACGTCGTGTACAAGATAAGAGAATGGAAGAATTGAGAGAAATGTTGATCAAAGTACTCAAATGCATAAAATTAATCCCAATAATCCCGATGATAAATACATCAATTTTTGTGGATTAATATTGAAACATTTTGGTTGGCTTGGAACAATTTAATGATATGAGTAAAGGATGTACTTGGATCTCGAAGTTGATCGGCAATTGCTCAGTGCAAGTTTGGCCGCATGAGAAGATCTTGTTGGGCGGTACAAGGAGATGAATAGTAGCCTCTAATTAACAGCCTCTAATTAACATTTTCAATGGAGATCAACAGACCTCCTAAAACCGTAAGAGTCATCTCTCCAGGGATTTGCTCATGATTTGTCAAAGGATGATATTTCCACTTATCATTGCACCCAATGGCTTTTGGATGGGAAAGTTCACATATATATACAAATAAAGGGTTAAATTTTGTATGCTTTTGACAATTCGAGTATGTTAGGTCGCTTTCTTTTAATCTACTTGATATGGAAAAGAAATCCGTGTAAACCTTAATAATTTTGACAATATAATAAATATCTTGTCCTCAAATGGCATTTGGGTCAATAATGGAAATTTCTAGTTGCGGCAGCATTTAACATACCCTAGTGTTAATAGCATTTAATATAGTCTAGTGTTAGTACTATCCCAAATGACTCTCTAAGGATGCATTTGTTTGGGTGAAAGCATTTTTTGAGAATTGATTTTATGGACTTTCATTCATTTGGTTCATAGAAAATGACTAGTTTACGGTCACCGAAAATATTTATGCATAAATTTAAGAAAGTGAATTCCTAAATCTAAAGAGATGAAAACCCTTCGAAAATTGCTCCTCTCAAATTTTTTAATTTTTAGTTATTTTTTGTATTTATTTATTTATTTATTTATTTATTTATTTATTTATTTATTTATTTATTCTCTCTCTCTCTCTCTCTCTCTCTCTCTCTCTCTCTCTCTCTCTCTCTCTCTCTCTCTCTCTCTCTCTCTCTCTCTCTCTCTCTCTCTCTCTCTCTCTCTCTCTCTCTCTCTCTCTCTCTCTCTCTCTCTCTCTCTCTCTCTCTCTCTCTCTCTCTCTCTCTCTCTCTCTCTCTCTTATTTCTCTTTTTATTTCTCCCTCTGCCGAATGCTGGGCCTTACCAAGGCAGGTAACTAGCCACAGGCATGGGCCGGTGAGGCTTGACCCCACCAAATTCGATAGTTGGAGCTCAACTAAGCCCAGTCAGCTTGAGCTCGCCAGCCCATGCCTATGCTTTGAGCTCGAGATTGGTCGAGCTTCGGGGGACAGAGTTGGTGCTAAGGGAGGCGAAATCGTCAGAGATGGCACTAGCGGTGGTGGTGGAGAGGAGGGAGCAATGGGTGAAGTGGACAGGTGGGTTGGAGGGAGAAGGACAAGAGAAAAAGAAAGAAATGAAAAAATAAAATAAAATAAAAAATCGTTACAAATTCAATTTTTTCAGTTAAAATAAGGCATAAAATATAAATCATTTTCCAATTAAAATCCAAATACCAAAAAAACGTTCTCTTGATCATATATCACCGAATAAAAGAAAATTATTCATTTTTCTATAATATGATTTCCCCGAAACATTTTCCTTTTTCATTAGGTTTTTCTCCAAATAAATGCACTCTAAGTATTTTGAGTAATGACTACTGTACTTTGTAAATGATGATTATTAGTCATTGTTATCTTTAATTTTTTCTTTTGTTTGTTCAACTTTTTATTTTTCACTCCAACTTTGTTTGTTCCATTTAGTTTTTAAACTTGCTGAGTTGAAGGAGAAGACAAGAGGACAAAATGGACCAACAGTGAATTTTGTGGCTCTTGTTTAATATAAGAAATGACCATTTCAAATTGCCAATTAAACACCGAGGCTTTTAGACCAGACTTTTCATCCAAGAGCGGTGTATCCAGCTAATTCACATGCTCCAAGCGAAGGATCTCGAATTTTGCTTCCAAATTTTTAAGAGTCCTCTTAACGCTTCGGCACCCGCGCCCTCTAGACTCACATGGAATTATGACAGAGTGCATATATTAAGTAAATGTCCTCATTCCATATAGCTTGTGGATAGACTAGTCGCACCTGAGTAAATGCCGAAGATTCAGTAATTTGACTAAACCTATTGGAAGTTTTCTGAGACTTGCGAACCATTTTAGGTCTAGCTCTTTAAACTCTTCAAGTTTCTAGTGCCACTCGGCAATGATTCTAGTGAGGAACATCGGATGAGATTCAACCTCCATAAATTGCACAACTTGCAAATGGAACGGGGCGAGTCTTGAGTCTGCTGCAGTAAGGAGGGTTATATTATCTTAAATGGTTCAATCACCTACGAGACAAGGGCAACTCTTGAATGCGTCGCTTCGAGACACAAAGCGTGCGAGTTCTCATCATTATATACAAGCATATAGAAAACAGTCTCTCAGAGAACCCAAGAGAGAGCGGGGGGCAGGGGTCCTTATTTTCTTTGCCATAGAGATTCCCGAATCTTCTTGTTGACTTGGCAGGGGTCCAGATGGGCGGTTCCACACATGAAACCAAGAACCGGACCAAAAATCACCAATTCCAATTTTTCAGAACCAGGAATTGGACCCATGCCTCAGGAATCATCCAGAACCGGTCGCTTCCCTTGGCTTACCCCTAAACACCACATGAAGAGAAGGACTCTATCGCTATCAACAGAGCCAGGAGAGAAGTCCAACAAGTTCAGCTCTGCATTGATTTTGTTGGTTATGCTCTTCTGGCTGTTGAAGAAACTGATTCAGTAGATAAGGCATCCACTACAGTGGATGCGATGTGTGGCGTGGACTCTACTCAGTGGCAGCAGCTATGAAGACATTAAGTCTCTTGAGAACGACATAGTCGAGAGCTTGAGGAACCACCTCAAAGGAAGAAAATAATCGGCTATAATACCAATTTAAGAGCGGGCACTCTATAGGCCAGACTTATCACCATAGCTTAAAATGAGGTTCATTTGTTGGCTTTAGTGGTTTCTTTGAACCGAATATTAGAAATAGCTCAATTGTTCTTTGCTTTCTTTGATTCCTATTCATAGCTCGGAGTTAGAGTCCATTTGGTATAGCTGTACCCAACCCCTTATTAGTTTCTCGACTTTAATGGTATATGCTTTTCAACTGTAGTATATCAAAATTGGGTGATGTAACTTCTAAAAATCTGCTATAAAATTTGGAAGTATGGCAGCTCTGAGTTGTTCAGGAAGTATCTTATAAAAGCTGCAGCACCCCTTTTCACTATAAAAGTGTTGCAAGAAACATGGATCGAGAGACAGAGCACTGGATACCAAAATGGCTTTCTAACAAGGTAATCTATTGAGCATATTTACATGCATTGGCCAAAGGGTTTTGTCCCTGATGGTAAGGAAAGATCATGTCTGCTTATTAATGAAATTTACGTATGATTTGGAGTACTCTCCGAGGTTGTGGTGTAAGATACTCACTAGTACTATGCTCACTTATGACTTCTTGAGAAGTAAGTATAACAGTTGCATGGATTTGATAAAATTGCCTGATTAACTGCTTGACAATTGTATGTACGTGTTTGGTAAAACTTCCCGATAATTCCTTTGTCTCACTTTTTTGTGTGTGGATAGTATGCTGATTACTACCAAGGATATATCTTGGATCAACATGTTGATGACAAAGTATCGGTGGTTTGAGTTGAAAGATTTCAGTCCAACTAAGAAGATTGTAGAAGTGGAAATTTGCGTGGGCAAGGAGCAAAGAATTTACTCAAACCAGAAAGCCTATGTCAAGGTCTGGGATTGTTTTCACATGAACAAAGCAAACCACGATAAGTATATTAGAAGTCCTAGAACTTATCGCGAGAGTAAGATTGAATTTTAAAACTTTCAAAAAATGCAATCAATCTATAAAACTTGTCAAAATATTGCAATCAAGTATTCCCATAAACTTCTTCAATTTATCTATAGAAAAAAATATTGGTGCGACATTTTTTATATTATTTTCTCTAATCTACATAACATTTTTATTTTTATATTGTCAAATCTTATTTAAATTAGATTAAAAAAAATGATTATTCAAAAAAAAAAAAAAAAGGACTCAAGGTGAAAGCGAGAGAGCCACAAGGCCTCTCTGGTCAGCTACCGCCACCGCCCTTCATCGAAAAGGGTCAGTAGTCATCGACCCCAAGCAAGGGCCAATAGGCCTCAGGCAAGGCACTTGCTTTGGATGGATGAGCATCACTAGCCTTAGGTGATGGTCGACAACCCTCGCCCAAATCGGTGCGTCTCCTCTATTTGTACTGTCGTTTTAGGATTTTGGTTCTCTCTCTTCCTTGCAAAACCTCGCAACAGCTCAAATCGATGATCTAGAACCAAAATGGTCTCTCTCCCCCTCTTTCTCTCTTCCTCTCTTCATTGTTATCTAGTCTAATTCCGTGCTTTGTACTGTTAATATTAGAAGAGATTGATTGTGGCGTCTAAAAAATGGATCTTTTTGTTCTTGGGGTCTGACCATCACAACCATTGACAAGACAATCATAATCAAGAAAAAGCGGACGAATTGACCCCCCAAAAAAAAAAAAAAAAGAGCCGGTGATGAAGATGAAGCAAAATAGGCCCATCCCTCGTGACAGAAGTATAATGTAAGTACTAAAACTTAGCATGAAATGATACTTAACTATCAAAACTTCTAAAAAGTACATTTAAATGGTACTTTTTTTGAAAATTGGGATACTTAAATGTCAAGTCCAACGAGGCTAACTAAAAATTTGACATAACTATTTTTTATAATATTGGCTCATCGGAAAGCTTATTTAGCAATAAAGATGCAAAACGATGTTGTTTTGCCCCAAAATTGAATTTTAATATAATTATTAATTAAAAAATTAAATTAAATATACATACTTTTTTTTTTTTTTTAAAGATAAGCAACAAGTCTTTGGTGAGGGCTTGCATAACCCTCACCACCATTGCCCCACTTGTTCTCGAGAAGGGCCGGCAATAGTGAGGCAAGAGTTGGCTGAAGTTATCGAGCCTTGGGTAGTGGTCGATGTTTTGGCTAACTGTCAACGAGAGCTTGCAAGCCCTCACCTAAATTTGGGGTGAGAATCGTGACCCTCCTCTTGATCCAACGAAGGTCATCAACTCTTGCCTAGAGAGGCCAAGGACCACCGTTAGCTATGGCGAGGCGAGGGCGGCCAGGGTTGCCGACCATTACCCAACCACCCCAACCGGCCCTTGCCCCACTTTTGTTGGTCCTTCTCGGTGATGGTGGGGTGGCACTGACGAGGCCTATGTGAGCCCTCGCCAAATGCTGTTGTAGATTTTTTTTTTTTTGTAATTTTGTAATTAATATTTATATTAAAATTCAATTTTGGGGCCATGTTAGCGCCAAAACGACATTGTTTCGTACTTATCTCGCTAAAAAAATGTCACGTCGGTTGTTTGACTAGAATTTCTTACCGTTGGAACTTAAGGATTTGTTTGGCATTTGGTCAAATAGTACCTAATTCTATTCTTTTGTCACAACGAACAAAAAAAAGAAGAAAGATCCGTTTGATAAATTTTTTGTTCCCAAATATAGATTTGGAATGGAATCAAGAAATAAGAAAAAAGTTGATTCTTTGCTATTGGGAATAATTCTAGAATCAAGTTATCTCAAATTTCTTTTTTTTTTCTTTTTTCTTCTTCTTTTCTTCTTCTCTCTTCTTCTTTCACTACCTCCACCGCCGCCTTCTACCACAGCTAGTCGCCAGCGATCGGCTGGGTGAAGTCCTATGAGCTCGCCAAAGGCTAGCGTAGCCATCAGCAAGGCTCGGCATGGCCAAATCTAGGTAGGGTTGAGCCTTGCTAGTGGTCAAGTGGGCCTCCCTTGGCCACTAGCAAGCCTCACCTGGCCGAGCAAGGCTAGCGAAGAACCTTGGTTGGGCGAGGTCAAGCTTCGCCGGCGGTTGGGTGAGCTTAGCCTCGCCTAGCTTTTGGCAAGGCTTGGCCGACGAGGCGTGGCCTAGCCAATCACTAATCGTCCTAAGGCTAACGACCAACCAAAGGTTGAAGAAGAAAAGAAAAAAAGTAATAAAATTATTAAAAATATTAAAAGAAAATGGTTTGGATTAGAAATTTTGAGAGTGGTGCCAAATATAATTTTATCATGGGAATAAAAATTTTGGGCAGTTACCAAAGCCTTCAAATGCTTAGAAATATGTTCGGAGAATAAAATTAAAAAGAATTATTTCCGAACATAAATTATTCTTAGGAATAAAATGGTCTTAAATGTTCCATTCTTCTCTAATTTTGATACTTAAATGTATTTTTTTGAAATTTTTGGCATTTAAGTGTCCCTATGCCAAGTTTTGGCACTTGTAGTATTTGGCACTTCATCCCTCACCGTATTCGCTGGAGGACTGATAGCACCATTAGGCTCCATCGAATAATTTGGTTCCCCTTGTTCATACCTTTTACAGAATTTTTTTTTTTGGCCTAATTTGTCTCCTTCTTTGTCACCTAAATCATTCGGGGATAATTGCTTGGCCGGCACTAGCACTGCATCAAGCTGGGACCCTGAGGTGTTTTAACGAAAGATGCTTTTGCTTTGCTTTGGTTAGAGCTTTAGTTTCAATGGAAGATTCTTTGTGCTGCACCGGGCGAGCAGGCCCTTGCCCAGGGCAAGCAAAGACCTTACTTGCACCAGCAGCCTCCATCAGCCCTTTTCGACGATAGGCAGCGGTGGCTCATTGGCAAGGGCTTGGGGGACTTTCTTTATTAGCCTTTATTATCATTATTTTTTTATTTTATTTTATCTAATTTTAGATCGAAAATGATAATAATAATAATAATAAATGCCATGCGGGAAAAAAATGTTTGCATTTTCTATTATTCAAATTGATAGTGTTAATAAAAAGATTTGATTGTATTAATTTAACAAGTTGTAGCTCTTGATTGCATGTTTTGAAAGTTTTAGAAGTTAATCGCATTTTCCGATTAATTTTAGGACCTTTGGTGCATTTAAATAAATTTTGCTTCTCCTTTCAAGCTCTCAGCTACTGCGTCACCATAGACAAATGAAAATATATATGCTGAGAGTGTCCTACTTTAGTGTGGATAAGAAGTCTTCGCACGTTAATAAGCATTTAAGACTATTCTTTAAATGAAATGTTAGACAACTCAATTGCACTTTGAGCATGAATTTCGAGACTTACTGTGGTTATCTTACAAAAATTAGGATAGGAGTACCATTCAAAAAGGACAATAATTTATATTAACAAGAGAATCTCAAATTTTCGTACATCGATTGTTCTAAATGGAAATCAATTTAGTCTAAAATCCCGTAGCAGGATGTGAGTGACGGGGTTCAAGCGATTTGCATCATAAAAAGAATTGCCTCCTTTGTGATGTTATTGATGTCAAACCATTGTAACCATCTAAAAAAATCTTGAGCAAATTCCTAGCAAGATGGCTCTCATAGTTTTAGGAGGTCCATCAATCTCATTTAATTTTTTTTTGTGTGTGTAAATATGTGAGTATCATTAAATGAGGTACAAAAGCTTAGAGGCATTCCTTTGCGTTATTTAAAGACTAATTATGTGAAATTGAGATTCTCTTGTTAATATAAATTATTAACAAGAACTGATAAAACATTTGCTTGTGGAGGCCTACAATGTTGGTAGAGTGATGTCTACCCCTTACAGCTTTGTGAGTCCTAGCCAATAGAAGATGAGCCTCAATTTACTTGTTTCAAAACTGTCTATGGTCGCATTCCATGCAAATAATTGTTGCTAAGGAAGACAGCTTGAGGAGCCTCACCTCCTAGTTTTTGCCATTGGTGGACTTGATCACCCATTGAAGTTCAAAATTCCAACATCCTGCAAAATGCCAAATCCCATTTTGTTTGAGGATACTATGCCATATACTACTGGTTCAGGTTCACTAAGAATTCGTGGTTAATGTAGCAGTCCTATAGAAATAACATAAAGTATCAACTAAAGACAACCATCGTGATATGACTACTGTCGTCGGTAGACTATCTCTACAAACAAACTAGCGGATAAAATTATGATCGCTAATTCCACTAGTCTAAATAAAGTGATACCAATCCACAATTGGTCCCTCCTGTTCGAATCCATTGTATATCTCCTTTAAAATGTTCACTGGAGGTTACTATTCATCTCCTCTTCGTACCCAACAAGACCTTCGTATGTGGCCTTATGTGGCCTTACCTATGCTAACAAATTCCTTATCAACAAGGAGATCTAGACACATTTTTTTCTTATGTCATTATATTGTTCTAAGCCAACAAACTGTTACGGAATCATTCCAAGATGGAAGAATTAAATGAGAGGTTGCTCAATCAAATGCAAAAAATCAATCCGTATAATCCCAAGGATTGTTACATTGATTCTTGTGGATTGATTCCGAAACTTGAAAAATTCAGAGAAAGTAAGAGCCTGAAATTGAGTGAAAGGCTGTGTGAAGAAGAAGGATGGAAGAATTGAGCAAGCTGGTGATCAAAGCAGTTAAATGTAGATATTGAATCTAAATAATTCCAAGGACAGTTACATAAATTCGTAAATTAATTCCGAAAAATTTTTGTTGGCATTCCAAGATGGAAGAATTGAACAAGTTGTTGCTCAATCAAATGCAAATAATCAATCCCTATAATCCTGAGGATTGTCACACCAATTCTTGTGGATTGATTCCGAAACTTGAAAAATTTAGAGAAAGTGAGAGCCCAAAGTTAAGTGAAAGACCGTGTAAAACAGAAGGATGAAAGAATTGAGCAAGCCGGTGATCAAATCACTCAAATGCACATAATGAATCCAAATAATCCCGAGGATACATCAATTGGTAAATTGAATCCGAAAAATTTTGGTTGATATTCCAAGATGGAAAAATTGAATGAGATGTTGTTCAATCAAATGCAAATAATCAATCCCTATAATCCCAAGGATTGTTTCACCAATTCTTGTGGATCAATTCCAAAACTTGAAAAATTCAGAGAAAGTGAAAGTGCGAATTAAAGTGAAAGGCCGTGTAAAAGAGAGGGATGGAAGAATTGAGCAAGTTCGTGATCAAAGCACTCAAATGCACATAATGAATCCAAATAATCCCAAGGATAGTTACATCAATTGGTAAATTGATTCTGAAAAATTTTGGTTGGCTTGGAACAATATAATGTCATGAGGACAGGATGTACCTGAATCTCCAAGCTGATTTGCAATTGCTCACTAAAGGTAAGGCCACAAGACAAGGGATTGTTGGACTGGAAGAGAAAAGAAGGTGAATAGTAGGCTCCAGTGAACCTTTTTAATGGAGATCAGCAAACCTCATAAAATCATAAGAGTCATTTTTTTGGGCATTTGCTCATGACATTATCAAGTGATGATAACTTTCATTTGTTATAAATCCATAATGGTTCTTGGGATGTGAACTTCGCTTATTTATATAGATTTAATGGTTAAAAATGTTGCACGTTTTTATAATTCGAGTATGGTAGGTTGAATTCCTTTTATTTACTTAAATAAAAAGAAATCTAGGGGCTCCTCTATTATTTTGACAATATGATAAATATCTTGTCCTTAAATGGCATTCGGGTCGACAATGCACATTTCTAGTTTAGATGTAATGGTTAAAAGTGTTGCACATATTTGATAACATGGTAGGCTGCTTTCCTTTTATTTACTTAAATTAGAAAGAAATCTGTGTGCTCATCTATCATTTTTGACAATATAATAAAAATCTTGTCTCTAAATGGCACATAGGTCAACAATGCACATTTCCAATTTAGATGCAAAGGTTAAAAGTATTGCACGTTTTTTGTAACTTGAGTAAGGTAGGCTGATTTCCTATTATTTAATTGAATAAAAAAGATATCTTTGTGCTTCTCTATAATTTTAATAATATGTTAAACATCTTGTCCTTAAATGGCACTCGGGTCAACAATGCAAATTTAGATTGGCACTCGGGTCAACAATTCAAATTTAGATGTAAGAGTTAAAAGTATGGCATGTTTCCGATAACTCAAGTATGATAAGTTGGCTTCTTTTAAATACTTAAACTAAAAAGATATCTCTGTGCACCTCTATAATTTTGGCAATATGATATCTCATCCACAAATGTTACCTGGGTCAACAATGCAAATTTTGGTTTGGGTAGTATTTAGTATGATCACATCTTAGTACACCATTGGATGACTCATGAAGTAAACTGAGTAACGACGGCTGTAATTTGTTAACTTATTGCTTATTATTGAATGTTGTCCCTACTTCTTTTTTTCGTCTGCTATCCTCCACGAGGCCTTAAAGCGTAGTCCAAATAAAAGTCCTTTCTAAAAAATTTAATGTAATTTACTAATAATAACTAGATATATTGCCGTGTCATAACTTGTCATTCTTTTGTTCAACTTCAACCGTGCACTTTGTTTGTTCAATTTTTTTTACCACAACTTTGTTTGTTCCATTGTGTTTTTTAATGTCACTGAGTTGAAGAAGAAGACAAGAAAACAAACTAGACGAATGGAGAATTTAGTGGTTCTTGTTTCATATAAGAAATGATCATTTCAAATTACCAATCGAGCATCGAGGCTTTTAAACTTGACTTTTACACCAAGAGTGGTGTATCCAACTGATTTATGTGCGTTCGGTTGAAGGAGCCCTACCCGGCTCGGCGACGTCGGACAGCGAACGAGCTCGACAGATCGGGCTCCGACTGCCCGCCTCCCTTGCCTCCGAGCCGGGATCCTCGGGAATCCGACTCCTAAACCAAAAATACGAGACAAACCCGAATGGAACTACGGCTTTGACGCGAACAAAGCTTGACGACGGTCGGCGACTCTTCCCTACAGAAAGCTTTCCTCTCTCTTTCTGTGTAATTTTCCTTAGCTCGGGGACATCTTATTTATAGGCGAGGAGCCCGGTCGGCGGAGAGCTTCGGCCGCCGGTCTTTGGCGAGCCGACCGGACTTCCCCCGTCGGGCGAACCGGTGTCAAATCCCATCTTCTCCGCGGAGGCCTGCTCGGCATTGAAGGCGACGTCCCCTCCGTCCGGGTTTCTCGCCGGATCTCGCGCTGCTCCGTTCCATGGCATTGATGGCGCCTGCGAGACGTCCCCTCCGTCGCCAGTCTCTCTACCTAGGTCGTCCTGCGCGTGAGGTGCAGCGCGAGGAAGGAAGGAGGAAGAAGAAGAAGGAGAGGGCCGGACCGCGGGGTCAGTGAGCTGGGGGCCGATATGGGCCCTGGGCCCGCGCCGAAAGAAAGAAGGAAAAGAGGCTGGGGTCAGGCCCAGCCCCAAGTCTGTTCTCTCTCTCTCTCTCTCTCTCTCTCTCTCTAAATAATAATTAAGTTTTTTAAAAAATAATTTTTATTTATTTTTATTTATACGAAATAGGGTAAAAAGGGAAAATAAAATAAAAATAAAACTCAGTAGATACAAATAATATTGATACTTAGGTAATGTGAAAATCTTTTTTGTTAGGGCCAAATTGGTCCATAATTTTCTATGCAATTAAATATTAAATACTTAGCCAAATTTATGTGTTAATAAGGATCACATTAATTTAACCAAGTATTTAATTTACTTTTTGTCTCTCAGCAGTCCCCATGGACAAATAAAGATAAAATGTATGCCAAGTGTGCCATAAGTCTTTGTCAATTAACAAGCATTTAAGAATATTTTAAAATTGAAATGTTTGAGAATTCAATTGCACTTCGAGCATGAATTTATAGATTTCTACCGTGGTTTGTCAACACCAATTGATTCGATAATATGTGATATTAAAAAGGAAAAATCTCAAAATTTCGACATACAAAGTCATATATGGAAATCGATTTTGTCAACCGATCCTAAAGCAAGACGTGGGCGATCGGGTTCGAGCCGCTTGCATGATAAAACGACCGGCCTCTTTGCGAGAGCAATCATCGTAACCATTTGATATTTTGAGGAAATGCCTAGGAAGATTGCTTTCATGATTTTAGGAGGTCTTCTGATCTCCCTTAAGAATGTCCACTGGAAGTTGGTATTCAGCTCCTCTACCCATCAAAAAAGACCGTCGTATGTATCATTACCTATGCTGAAAAATTGCCAAGCAGCTAGGAGATTCAGGTACATCCTTTACTCATGTCATTATGTTGTTCAGAGCCAACCTGACTATTATAAAATCCACGCAGAATGGAAGAATCGAGTGAGATGTCGCTTAAAGTACTCAAACGCAAATAATCAAATCCCTATAATCGCAAGGATTGATATACCAATTCTAGGGATTGATTTTGAAATTTTTTTGATGTCCATGACATGATTGATTTCTCTTCTTTGTGGTATGGTTTTGTAACATTGCTGAACATGGTTGATGGATTCAATTGTAGAAAAAAACAATGATTGGGGGAAAATATGCAGGCAATGATTAGGGTTTGGTTTGAAGATAACTGTTGCCTAACATCTACTTTATGTCACAAATTCACCATGGATGTGTCATTAGATTCAAGAGGGGCCTTAGTTTCACTCAAAGGTGGCTTAGTGTGTCATATTGGCTTCCATAGAAAGACTGGTAGTTACTTGTTTACAGATATGGCAACCTGGAGAGATTCCCTATTTGTGGCTTTGATATGGGATAGAATTCTTTATTTGCTTCTTTTTTTTTCCTTAAAAGCATGGATATGGGTTGTTGAAAGTATTCCCTTAGGGGCATGAAGTGATAAGCTCGAAGAAGTGATGGATTTTTGGAAAAGTCATTATGGCATATCTCGCTGTATAAAGAAAATTTCAAAGAAGAGGTCCCATACATTCCTGATTTGACCCTAAACTTCGACGCTAGATATATACTCCAATTTTCCCTTTTGGAAGGTGCAAGATTACCCAGTTAAGGTCAACCATTTTTGGAGATTACATTCTGATGATAACTTCCATTTATTATAGCACACAATAGTTTTGGGATGTAAACTTCACATATGTATATAGTTTTTAAAGTGTTGCATATTATTTACTTCGATTTTAAGAAATATGTGTGCTCCTGTATAATTTTGATAATGTGATTATTTTGTACTTACATGGCACTTTAACGATGTTAGTACGCCACCAGATCACTCACGAAGTTTACTAACTAATGATAGTTGTAATTGGTAAACTACCACTTATTATTCATTGTTGCCTCTCAATTTTTTTATTTTTTTTTGTTGCGGTCATCCTCAAACTTTCAAAGCGTACTCCAATGTAATCCCTTTTGAATTTAAAAATTAGGATATATTATCATACCACAAGATTTTTTTCTTTTTTTTTTATGTTCAACTTCAACTGTGAACTTTGTTTTTTTGACAACTTTGTTTGTTCAATTGAGTTTTTAAAATTCACTACATTGAAGGGGAAGACGAGATGACAAAAATGAAGAATGGAGAATTTTATGAGTCCTATTTAATACAAGAAAACCGGTCGAGTGTTCTATGGTCTCTATTGAAGAAGAAAACACAAACAATGCTTTTGATCACTCAGTGAAATTTATTTTCAAATGAAAAATGAGATAAAATGTCTTCATTTTACATAACTGTGTATTGAAAATTAAAAACATATGTATTTTTAAAATTCTCATTTTATAAAAGAAAGGTGAAATTGCAGGGGCATGCAAGTTGAATTATTTTTTTCAAAATTTTTATTCCATTTTCATTCTGAATTCGCTTTGCTCGTTTTCTATCCACTGACATTTGTTTTATATAGAAACAATCATCTTTTATCTATGGAATAGAAAGGAGTTATAGGGATAGATGAGATGCAAAACATATCTATGTTAGTTTGACCTATTCACTTGGCCTATTCTATTTTTCCAGCTCTCCCAGCCCAAAAAGAATTGGAATTTGCTATTGTAATCCCTGAGATGTCGACCACATAGACAAAAATGATCGTTGAAGCAGGTAGCTGGTGCCCTTTGGTTGAATTTATAGCCATTAGACTCGAAAAGATCGTTTGAAATTCAGTTTTTCAAATTAGTTTTGGTTCACCTATCTACAGTAGCAGAAAATCATTGTGCAGATCTGTGGAGACAGACTTCCGAAATAGTTAGTCTTCTTCCTAAAAACGGCAACACCATTCTCATCATGTCCAGTCCATTTTTTATGGACCTCAACGCCTGAAACAAGCCAGTTAAAAACACCACATTCGATACAATTAATATCAATAAAGACTCTAGGTCTTCCCTTCACGATTTTAGAGGTCCGCAGTTCAATTATCCACTGTCTTCCGACATGCTATCCTTCTGCATCGGGTCCATCCAAACTATTTGGCTAAGTTCCGTTCTACATTCTGTTCTCTTTCCACACTTAGTTACCTCTAAGCATATTGATGTCCTTAAATTCTATCAACCATTTACCTTGTATTTGTTTATTTATTTGATTTATTTTTATATTAAATCTGTTGCTTGAATTATTTCTATTACTTGGACTAAATCTAATTTTGTTTCTCACGACTATGAGTTTAACTCCTATGACATTGTGATTTAGTGTGACATCTGGCGGATCTTCGAATATGTCAGTTGACTTTCCATTGATGATATGTCCATGTCCTCAAGTGAAGTTATGCACTATTAAGAAGGGGCAAAAGAATGCTATTAATAGAGGAAGATGATATTATGTCTCAACTTGTAATGTAAGTATCTCAAATTTATCACCAATTATTTGTACATGTCTGTAATATGTTGTAGTACTCAATATTGCCTTACAATAATGTTTTGTTTTTTTCTCTTTTCCAGGCAAGTAATTGTCATGGGTTTGAACAACGGGTTGAAGAGTGGACTGAGGAACTACGGATCTATTCACCTCAAAATGCGAGTCTCGAGAGGCATCAAATGAAAATGGAGAGTTAATTAGTATGAAAAGAGAGTTGAAGTCAATTAGAAGTAGAATGTGCTTCTTCTTTTTTTGCTACTGATAATGTGGTGTGGCGTCATCATTTCTTTCATTACTGGATTTGTGACTCGAATGTTGTTATATAAGCAGTTACAGGAGTCAATCCAGGTTGTTATGCAGTTTTTATATGATTTTAAAGAAATTCAGAAAAGATTGAACTTTTGACTCAAGGCGAATATGTTGACGTGAACTGAGTCAAGCTACTTGTGAGTAGCTCATGCTCAGTCCAAAGATCACTGGAGATCAGCTAGTCTAATTTGAAGTCCAACTCAAGCTCTCGAGCTACTCAAGCATCTTGGTGAGTGGAGCTCGAGTTTATCGATCTCGATTTTCTAGTTGAGTCAAATTCAAGTAGAAATTTTAATACTTGTTCAGGCTCAAGTCGAGTTTCGAGTATTGGCTATGTGAATGGAGTCGAACTCAACCTAAAATTTGGAATTACATCGACTTGACTCAACTTGATTACACCATTACTAATATGCGCATGAAGAATAGGACTCGAAACAAAAGAGTGCTGAGCAAAGAAATCTATGTTTGACTTTTGGATACACAAGCTTATAACATTATCTTATGATAATCGCATAAAAGAGAAAACAATCGACGAAATATTAACATGAGAAAGCAAAACTTAAAATCCAAAAGGTGGTTCGGCTAAAGTTTGGCTTCTGCAGTCTATTTAACAGTAGGAAGATCATGAAAGTCGTCCACCGTGCACACCGATAGATCATGAAAGCAACCCAAAATCCACAGTCAGTAATTTAGAGAGTGCATGATAACCAAAATTTCATTAGGAAATAATTTTTCTATTCCAGACCTGTTCTTGGAATAAAAACCTGTTTGATAAACCTACTTAGTTTTTTATTTCGGAATAGATTTCTATTCCAGAAATTGATTTGGAAGAGAAATCAGAAGTAGAAATTTTCTATTTCTGATTTCTAGAAGAGAAATCAAAAACAATTTCTCCAACTAAACCCTAATTTCGGTGAGTCCTCCCTCATCTCCTCTACGTCTTTGCCTCCTCCTCCTCCTCCGCCTCTCCTCATTTTATTAAAAATAAAAATAAATAAAAATAAATATATTCATTTTATTCATTTAAAACTTAAAATAAATTTATTAAAATTTATTAAAAATAAGTAAATTATTTTTATTTATCATTTTATTTTTAGTTTATTAAAAATAAATTTATTAAATTTATTAAAAATAATTTACGATGATAAATAAAAATAAATTATTTTTATTAAAAACAAATTTAATAAATTTATTTTATTTTCCTTGAGTGTTTTGCCAAATAAATTTATTTTTATTTTTATCTTTATTCATTTTAAAATAAATTTATTCGTAAAATAAAATAAAATAGAATAAATAAAATAAATTTATTTTTAAGGATATTTTAATTTTAAAATAAAATGATATTTTTATTTTATTTTTTTATGATTTATTTTATTTTATTTTATTCTTTATTTTTTTTGTTACTAAATCATTTTTATTTTTATTTTTTATATTAAAGGTCGTCGGTCGTCGCCACCACCGCCGTCCAGAAAGGAAGAAATTTTATATCGTTATCAAACGAATTTTATTTTTAGAGTAGAAATTTTGTGTCGTTATCAAAATGGTTATTTTCTTAAACTCTTACAGAAATAGAAATAGAAAAATCTATTTTTGTTAGTAAATTATTCGGAACAGAATAGTTGTCATTCCAAAAATAATTATTTGCTTAGAAACTCATCGGATCATTTTCAATCTATTTCTGTCCTCTGCCTCTCAAAATGTGGTCTTTTGAGTAAGATCTATGAAAAATAACAAACCGCTAATAATAAAAATTGTGTAGTTAATGTAAAATAAAATGTTCTTACTTCCCCAAAAAAAATCCAATTACAAAAACAAATCCTCGATGATCGATCTGATGCATTAATTGCTTCCACAGTTTTCTATGTTTTGTCAGGTCAAACGAACCTTTTTCGTTCTTCAAGTTGTTCGAGTACATCAAGTCATTCGAGTGCATAGCCAATGTTATATTTGCATTTTATCTAGAGATTATTGAACACATTTGTCAGATTGGGTTTCGGTCAGATTGAAAATGATCCGATGAGTTATATATAACCTAATTAAAAAAATATGAGCCATAATTTTGATACCTTTGATCTAAAGTGATGATGTAAAGTTTTAATAACCTACATATGACCTAATTAAAAAAAGATAAGGTTAATACTACAAAAAATTTCAAATCAATAAATCTATAATAAAATTACCCTAAACTAATCTTTTGACTATCAAAAACTTCAAATTGATATATATCTATGAAAAATTTACTATAATTAATTTTTTTTGACTGCCAAAAATGTCAAATCGATACATTTGCGATAATTTGATCTCCTATTTCACGAAAAAAGATAAATCGGTACATTTGTAAAACCCTAAACTGATACACTCATTAAAAAAAAAAAAACTGATACACTCATCAATTGCCATATATTATCCAACTTAGCAATTTAATGGTAAAATTTAACAAAAATTACTAAAAGGTAAATTTATCAAGAGCATACCAATTCATAATTTTTTTTTTTAGTCAAAAAATTAATTTTTGGTAATTTTATCACAAATAGACTAGTTTGAGATTGTTTGTATGTATTAACACAAAAGAATATGGTTCACACTATTTCCACCCCATTCTCAGCTCTCAACACTTCATTTCACATTGAATTGATAATATTATCCTTGTAGGTCCCATTCTTAAGATTATTTCTTGCCTTTTTATTTTTTATCTTTTATTTTAATTTTATCAAAAGAAAAAACTGCCCAAATCCCTTTCAAATAATTTTTTTTTCACCCTAGTTCTTCTTCCATACCCATTACCTTCAACATTTGCTTCGTTTTTGTCTTATTCTAAACTTGTTCTCCATTATTGTTATATGAGCAAGCACTAATCATATGAAATATCATATATCCGATTAAAGAAATATTTGCTCCATCTGCAAATTGTTTGCGTTATTTTCCTAGAATATCCTCATAATCGTGAATTTTTCAACTTCGATATTGTGGCTAATGCATGCATTATATATAATTTACTCATTTTTCATTCTATTATTTTTTGTAGTGTAGTCACTATGGAAAATAATATTATTTTTTGCTTAAATGTATTTGTTGACATGAAACTGCGAATGGCAAACAATAATCCATCATGTCAACAAGTTCATTTTATTCGACCAAAAAAAAAAAAAAACAAGTTCATTTTAAATTTTACTAGATAATTTTCTAACATGAGAGTATCCTTTGAATAGTGTGCGAACATATCTTCTTGCTTAAGAAGTTTAAAGAGAAAGAAATATGTTATTCTTGGTTGTGAGAGGTAATTATTGTGATCGACACAATATTTCTATTGAATGTCAGAGAAGAAAGACTAGATCTCATTTGATTAACTGTCTTATTAAATATGTTTCTATAAAGAAGAACGGAGTGGGGTCACTCAAAATATCTATGTATCGCATAATAAATAATTGGAAATTTGACTATTAGATTCATTGAGTAAAATAAAAATTAAGTTGTTAAAATACACGGATTACAACATAATGACACATATCAAAGTTATAATTAAATGAAATGTGTACTAAATCCTCGTAAAAAGAAAAAGAAATATACAACTCATTAACACAATATTTAGCTTTTTTTTTTTTGTCAAATAATTAGTTAGCTATCTACCAAATATTTATTTTTTATAAAGAAATATGCAATTTTTGTTTCAAATGGGGAAAAAAGAGAGGAAAAAAAGCCAAAAAATAAGAAAAATAAGAAATCAATAATCTTAAATCAAGAGTAGCAACAAATTTAACTTGAATAAATGTTATTAGAGAGGAGTATGGGTAGTTTAATTTCTAATAAAATTGAAACAAAGGAAAAAGAAGGATAAAAAAGGTAAGAAATCATCTTAAGTCATAAATGAAACCAGCGGATAATATTAGTCAATTCAATGAGAAATGGAATGTCAGAAGCTAATTAATCCTCTTTCTAGCTCTCCTAAATAGTTACATAGAAACGAACAGAAAGGAAATGGGAGAAAAACAATAAATTATGTATAATATTTTTGCTAAAGCAATAAATTGGATATTTTTAATTTTGTTTTTGGCCAAATAGGTATCTTTAATTAACTTGATCATTCTCTTTTTATCTTTTTTTCAACCGGACCTCGAAACTCCTTCTTGCTATTGCCACCCTCGACTACCCCGCAGGCTGCATGCCCGCGCAAAAAATCCCACAAGTCGTCTCCTCCTCCAACCTCCTTAGTCCTGCTGCTGTGGCTGCTGCCTATGTAGCACCGACACGGACACGCGACACGCGACACGACACGACACGACACGACACGCCGACACGTCATTTCTTAAAAATAGAGAATTTCGACACGTTCCGACACGTTATATATTTATAAATAATAATAAAAATAGCCTAGAATTAATTTACACGAAAAATATTAAATAATATCATTCATTATTTTAATTTGTTACAATAATACACAAAACTTAGAGGAAAAAAACATTGTTTAAAGAAAAATGCTGAAACGATATTTTAAATTTATTTATTTATCATATATAGCATTTTTTATTACTTATTTCATAGTAAAAGACTTTTTTAAAAATAAAACAATTCTAAAAAACAAAATTGAAAAAAAAAATTGACCCCGTGTATGTATATTTATAGCAATTTTATTATTTCTTTTATTACTTATTTTGTGTACATTTATATTTTGACCACTCAAGTATTAGAAATTTTAAAATTGACCCCGTGCGTGTCGGAATTGCGTGTCGGAATTCTAGACTCGCGTGTCGGAGCGTGTCGGAAAGAGTTGACCACGTGTCAGATTTTTCGACACTCGTTGACCGCGTGTCGGGACGTGTCGGAGCGTGTCGGACACGTGTCGGAGTGTCGGACACGACACGAAGGCTTCCGGAGAGTGTCCGTGCTTCATAGGCTGCTGCTGCCGCCGCTGCTTGCTGGTGAATTTTAATGGTACCCAGAGCGGGACACCATCTCGTGATCACCCAAGTGAGTTTCTTCGATCTCTCCAACATTAAAAGTTCCCCGCGAACTTCTCCTTCTTTTTCCCTTCTTCTGCGAGAAGGATAGACGGAGGATGCATGCTCCCTTTCTTGATTTGAATTCCAGCACCCTTTATTAGAAAATGGGACTGATGGTGATTGGCAGGAGCTTCACTGATTGCTTGTACTCTGAGTTGGGTTGCCTGTTGAAGCTCGGACGAGCGATATGTGTTGGACGCAAATTGCGCAACTCCAAGATCTCCATAACTAGAACAAGAACATATATAATTGAGTAGAAAGATTAACGCACTTGTTTTGGGATTTATTGAACATAAAGCGGAAGCAGAAAAGGGATTACCCACTCATCAAGGGGATCCACTATTCTTGAAGCGGAAGCGGAAACACAGTATTCCACACGCAAGTCCTTCTCCTCTATTGCCCTTCGTATCACTGGCTCAATGAGGCGGCCCCCTCACATGTAGCGTTAGGTAAACGCCAATTAGGTGAGGATACATGTGAGAATTAGGGTTAGAGGAGAGACTTGAGCACTATTTATAGAGTTTCCAGCCAGTTCCCCTCATTACGGGCCAGGCTCAACTCGACCCACACTAGCCAGCCCATATTAGACTAATTAAGAAACATTCTATCTCACCTTAGACCAACCCTGTTTTACGGTAACCGTAAAAACAGTAAATTACAATATCAATTAATTTAGTCCACATCAGGAAAACTCTTACATTCTCCCATTTGGACTATATTAATTGAAATCATACCGTATGTGCGCACATTTGGTCCAGAGATAATTCTTAATAGTCAATCCTATCCCATAAAGTCTTAAACACCGAATCATGGCGGAATCGCATGTATACACACAGAGCCTTCCATGATCACGAATGTTCTCAACTTTATTGATATGGATTCAATATGGTAGTATGTCAAATGGATAACATCTATCATAGAGAGATTCAATTTATCAATCATCATTCTCTTACCTTAGGTATCACAAAAACTTGTGCCACAAGAGAATGCTTTATGGTTCAAATGAACCCACATATGTCTTGTCCTTATAGTTAATATTTCTTTATGTATCACAAGACATATGCACAAGGCTAATAACCGGATGCCCGGATGCCTCTAACCTTCACTCAAGGTTTATACAATCCCTTGAGACTTTATCAATATGTATTCAACATAATAACAATACATTCAAAATATTTTATTGAATGCAAAAGTTGATACATATCAAACCGTTACAAAGTGTAACGAACACAGATGAAACATTTATCAGAGTAAAGCCAAAATAGCTCCCACTAAACAACAGCATCCGAAGATACTCCTAAGCCCATGCTAATGACATGTCACTCAAATACACATAGGCGTAGGCCTTTAGTTAGTGGATCTGCAACCACATCATCTATGAAAATATGTTATATTATAAGTCACCTTTCTATACCGTTTCTTTATGGTAAAAAATATTTAACCACCATATATTTAGACCCCTTGAGACTTTTGTAGTAAATAAATAATACTACAAATTTGTTATCTCAATACAACCGTATGGGTATATCCATCAAGTTAAAACGATCAACTTTGTTATGAGGTTCTGGAGCCTAATAGCTCAAGTAACAACCTAAAAAAATGTTACTAACACTGCATATATAGTAGAAGATAACATAAAATTTTATTTACTGCACTTCCTACTAACATAAATCTGTATCTTGCTATTGATATTATATCATCCTAACAGCCAACAAAATTTACATCTAAATACCCTACTAACTGCAAGAATTGAACATGTCTGTAAATTAGCATATAATCTCTTGTCTTCTTTAAGTATCTTAAAATCTTTTTGACAGCAACCTAGTGATCATGTCCTGGATTTGACCGATATTTGCCTAGAGTCCCGTCACAAAGACAACATTTAGTCTAGTGCAAATTCGAGCATACATTATACTTTTAAATGCACCTACACAAGGTACACCATTTAATTAGATTTTCTCAATATCTAAATAAGGATAATGTGATAGATTTAGTCCATCACCCTTAACAATAGGAGCAATTCCTGTCTTGCAATAATGTATATTGAATATTTCCAATATACAATCAGCAAATGTCCTCCGAGAAAATCTAATATAATATCACAAAAACAATCCTTCTAGACCTCAGTACAAAGGATATAAGATGTCTCAAGGTCACAACTTGTAAGCAAAATATTATGTACATAAAGTATGAGAAAAAATAAATTTCCTTCCACTAACCTTGCAATATATTGAATTACTTTGTTCCCAATTGAACAAAATAACAACACTATGAAACTTTAATAATATTGTCTGAAAACTTGCTTAAGACCATGAATTAGAACTTTTCAGTCTACACACAAGTTTACTTGAATCTACTGCAAAATCATCCAGTTGCACAATATAGATTTTATATCTATTTGGCATAACTTTATATCAAAATAAATTATTAATGCCACGTTCACTCTGAAAGAATATTTAAAGAAATAATTATTTCTTTACCATAAACAATCCACCCATCTTTCAGAGTTAAAATTTTAGTTACCAATTTGGCTTTAAATTCCACAATCTTTCTTTTAGTTTTGTACGCCAATTTGCAACTAATGAACTTATGATCTTTAGGCAAGTAAGTTAGTTTCTAAATACTATGATGTTTCATAGATTGTATACCGCATTTTATGGCATCTAATCACATACTTAATTGTGAATAAGAAACGACATTTATATAAGTTGCTAAAATAATTATGTAGTGGATATTGTAATCATACTATCACAAATAGACTATATAGTATGATGATATAACTGATCATCTTTCCCTAACAAATCTCCTTAATAAAGTTGCAACCATTTCATTCTACACTTGAGAGGTTTAAGAAATTTCATTATAAATTATATCAAGAATAGTACATTGAATCTCAACAAGTTTAGTCTATGGTATAGGAGATTCCATAATTATCTGTATAGGTAAAGACAAAAACATAGTAACCTCCATCATACTATTATCTTTAATAGTCTAAGAGCAGCTATCCTCTACAATTACGTCAATCTTTAAAAACTTTAGTGTATGTGATTCCATAATTCTTGTACCTTCTTTAGGGTCATAAAATCAATACCCCTTTAACAATCTAGAGAAGATACAAAATAATTCCGAGTGAATCTGAATTCCAACACACTTAATATTGGATTAGATAACCTCACTTTTGCATAACACCTCTAAATTTCATATGATTCAAGTAATTTATATCCAGTTTATAACTCAAAAGAAGTTTATGAAACAACTTTGATAAGAGACACCTTTTATATATGAAAAAATTGCTTTCATAATATCAGCCCACAAAAGACCAAATAAATTAGTCTTACTAATCATACTCATCACCATGTTTAATATGGTGCATTTATGCCTTTCGACCAAATCTTTTTGTTAGAATTTTCAAGTATAGTAATTAAATTACCACCCCAGAATCTACCAAATATTTGACAAATGACCCTTTAAGCTATTTTGCATTGTCATACTTGCCAAAATACCCATGGTCACTGTTGACACCTAAATTTGGAAAAATAAAATTGCATTTTGAACAAATAAAAAGAAAAAAATGAAAATGGGGGCAATTGATTTGATTGAAGTATGTAAGGAAATATGGAATTCTGATGGATGTCCGGATTTTGTTAAATGCAGCAACAATTTTAAAATCAGGTGAACAAATGGCAAGAATTTTTATAAAACGGAAGAAATCTGAGCAGGATCGAACTGATTACGAAATCACGTTCCGATTTGCAGGCTTGATTTAATGCAACATAAGATGGAAAGTCGAAATTTGCTATAAAAGTGGCCATCTGAAAATCACTATAAAAGAAGCCATAATTTTCATAAGAAAGGGAGAGCGAATGCAGAAAAATTTTCAGAGCAAAAGAAAAAGCGAGCGAAAAAAAAAATTGAGAGAGAGTCCATTCCATCGAGTGAAAGAAAAAAGAACACAAAAAGACAAAAGGTGAAAAGTTACGTAGAGAGAGAGAAGGGAAAGAAAAGAAAAAGTCAAAAAAAAGAAAGAGTAAAAAGGGTCTGAAAGGAGAAGAGACAGAAGAGAAGCGTAAAGGCAGAAGAAAAATGGGTGATTTGACCCCTACTGTTCATCATCTCCCTAAGTTCGCGCCCACGTTGCTGCTCCATCCACGACTACCCGAGCCGCTCCGTCTCACCGCCTCCGCCGGTCGCCACCGCCGCTCGCCCACCCGACGCCGTTCTTTGCCCCGCCGTCCACCGCGCCAAGCCACCGCCTCCGCCAAACGCCACCACCGTCCGCTCCCTCCGGCGTCGGACCGTGCCATCCCCGCTCGCCCGCGCCGGCATCCGAGCCCCGATTCCCGTCGCCCGCACGCCGCGCCGCCCGCAACCTCTCGCCGACCTCCACCACGAGCCCCGGCGCCCGAAGCTCGAGCCGCCCGACGCTCCACCGCCTCCACGAGCAAGCACCGCCGCTTCGCCGGCTCGCACCGCGCCGGCCCGCGACTCGCCCACTCCTTGAGATCCCGCGTGACCGACGCCGGGAGATCCAAACCTCCGCTCCGCTCGCGACCCCGCTCGCCGATCTTGCCGTGCCGCCCGCGACGCTCCCGCGCATTCTTTGCCCGACGCCGTCTCCGTCCCCTTCAGCTCGCGCTCGGAGTCCCCGCCCGCGACGCCCGCACCTGGACCCGCGACGCTCCCCTGTCGCCTCGCCGCCGTCGCGCTACTCCCGGTGTCCTTGCCGGAAACCCTCGCCGGTGATTTCCCCCCAAACTAGCGGCCACAGTTCTTTTTTTTAAAAAAGAAAAGAAAAATTTTACTAGGTATTTTTGCTTTACTTTATTAAGCAAGTTTAGGTTTTTCTCTATTTTTTATCATTATCTTTTTATGTATTGTTTTCTTTGGTTGAAGTACCTATCTATGCATAATTGGAAATCCCGATATGTCACTTGATTCGCAACCGCACCTAAATTTTTATTTCATCTATAAGGCTTTAGATGAAATAATTAATTAAGCGGGATTAAAATTGATATTTTGATCTTTAAGGCTTAAGATCAATTTATCGATTTTATTAGCGAAATATTATCCCTTGATTTGAACGATATGTGATTTTCTTTGGTCTTGATTGCTTTATTTATCTTGAAATATGTTTGGGCTAGAATATTGCATGTTTTAGGGTTATCTATATATTTAAGGTTAAGCATTCTATTTATCATGAATTTTCAAAAAAGAAATATAAAAAAAATCAAAAAAATCAAAAATCAAATCAATCCATCTAGGTTGCTAGATTTTAATTTGAATTGCATGTTTAATTATTCAGCAATTATTATTTCGAAATTAAACAAAAACCAAAAAAATCATCATATACATGTCATGTAGTGTCAAAGCATATTTTGCACGTCATTGCATATTAGGATTAAATTGCACTTAGTTCAATTCTAGATAATATTTCTTCTTAATTTGTTATAAAGTTTAGGTATTTTTTAGATATTGCATTTTAGGATTATTTAGGTTAAGATAATGTTTTAGTTTAAATTAGGATTTGGCTCAACCTAATTCATAATGCAAATTAAATAGAATCTTAATCTAGTTAAATAAATTTTCACATTTTTCCCTAATTCCGAATTTTCAAAAAAAAAAAAAAAAAAAACGTCTTAGAATAAATTAGTTCTTTTCCCTAGGGCAGATTGCATTTTTAGGAAAAATAAAAAATGTCATTGCGTATCATTAAAAACAGATTCATGAAATTCATGTCATTTAGATATTGTTGTTAGGTTCATTTAATTAGAAATTGCATGACATTAGAATTAGGTTATTTAGTTAATATTGCATTGCATATTGCATGATTTTTATTAATTAAGTGAAAACAAAAAGAAATTGCGTGTTAATTAGAAACCATATCCAGGGTTGTTGATGTGTTTTTTTAACCTAACATTGCAGATGCTTTCGTTGCTTTGAGGTAAGTTTTTGCAATTTATTTATTGTTTATCGGGTGTTAAATTGGTGGATTACGCACTCGCATGATCACCTCACATGTTAGGAAAATAGATTTAAAATCAATTTAAGCTGCCTGCAAAAAAACATTTTTTGAAAATAAAAGAATGGTACCGAAAGGGCATTAGAGAAATCTAGTGTAACCAAGTCCCCGTACCCATAGTCTCTAGTTCGTAGGAGTAAAGTGAAACTCCCGTTACTTTACTTGGGTTTCTAATCGACCCACCAAAAAATAGATTAGTGGCGACTCCTGATTAAAAAATCAATTGCATGCTAAATATTTGAACATTAAGTCGGGAATTGGTATGGGATTGGGAGAGCCCGAGTTAAGTCTAGGCTTAACAATCCATTAGCCAAACTCCTAGGTGGTTCACACCCCGAAAAATTGGTCGCGACAGTCACTGTTAAACTTGACAACCTTTTAATCATATACGAGATGTATATATCATTAGGACTTAAACACAATCTTTGCAGATGTGTCCTAATTTCAATATCAGACAAGACATAATTTCAAGCAACTAAGGCTTCCATCATCTTATAGCAATGCAGTCCGCAGGCAAACCTCTTTTCAAGTGTTCCAGAATGGAACGCTTCATGGATAGTAAGCAAATTCAATTGCTCTTTTCTCAAGCAACAAATCATATGTCCACAACTTAAAATTTGAAACAGTAAAAACCTCAATAATAATGAAGTTATTAATTACAGAAAAAATGTGACTGAAAACCAAGCAATGTATATAATTAGCATAATGTGAGTACTGTGTAACTTGACATACAAGTACACATCCAGAAAGTTACACGCATAATCATATAATCACCTTTGGGCAGAATACATGATATGCAGTTGTACACTCCCCACATGATAGCGGTTATGAGAATATATTCCAATTCTTCGTGAATTCATCACCTTTGGGCATATGAATCACTAGAATCAGTCACTCTTCCACCGTACTATCATATATCCCTCCATAAACTGATACACAATTACCTCCTTCGGGAGTATGACTACGCATTAGACCAGGAGACATCACAATCCTCATACGAGACCGAAATTTCTCAAACCCAATCAAGCGTGCCACTTTGGCGGTCACTACTCAATTGAATCATTGAAATTCTCTCATATCAGGGATATAAACTTTACTCCTCATATACACCATATACATGTGATTTTAATTTTAGTGATAGGGACAACATATCACCAAAATCACATATCATGCTAATTACATTGCTTTATTCATTAATAAAAATTAATCATATATATACAGCGAACTTGAAAAACAGATTCCAATGAGATCAATGATCATAGTAACACAAAAAACTTCTTATAATAGAGAACAAAACATATCTTATACATCCCAATTACATATTACCAAAATAACATAAAAAGAATACTGATCTAAAATATCTCTCACAAATTAACATCAATAGTAATACAGGGTACACAAAATCGACAAGTTTGACAGCTGATCTATTATCACTCATGAGTTCATAAGACAAAAAGGACTCCAAGGCCAACAATTGATTTATTAATCAATTTTAGGTAACAAATATCATTACTTCAACCAGTGGCCTATAAATTGAGTCAAACTACAGAACTAAATATCTAAACTATAACAATAGATACTATTGATCTGCATAAATATTGTCATACTCCTTAACCATAAAAATATTCAACTTGATAGATATTAACAAGTGACCAGATGAGTTCATGTACAATATGCAGTAACTTAATCGACATGCATTACCCACATACAGCATATATGTTAATCAGTACAATCAGTTTGGTCACGAGTTCTTAAGACGTCCATCATTCAAAGATTACCAGCATGTCAAGGAGTATGCTTGAGTAACAAAAGTTTCATAACATTTACTATTTCTCATCAGCTCAATACATAGCTCAATTACTATTCCATAATGGTTGTATCTCATTAAGCCAGCTTCAATTCACAATAAAGTTTGATTTTTATTGATAAATCACACATTTATAATGATTATGTGATAATATACCTATAACCCAATACTTGTATTTCCAAAATCACAGAAAAATACAAGGAAAAATATGCAAAAATTCATTTAAAATACATGTATTTAGGGTTTCATATGCAATTTCACATCAATAAAACCATCAAACATATAAAATAAATATACCACGAGATAGAAAATCACCATACGAGTTCAACGCCGCCAGCCACGCGCCGAACGGAGGCTCCACGCGCCCACACGCGCCGCCTAAGTGCGCGGCGCGTGGAGCTCACTCGCGGCGCGCGTTCGACGCCCAGGCGGCGTGTGGCCGCACGTGGGGGCGAGTGCGGCATCCCCTGGCGACGTGCTGCCGACCCTCTTGCTCGTCTCGTCTCTCCAAATCCAAATTTGTGATTTAATTTAATTTTTATTGAACAAAAAATCTCGAAAATCACAAATTATGGCAAGATCCGTACTAATTAGGGCAAAATCAATTGCGTTCAAGTTCTAGGGTTATGGTTGCTCTGATACCACATGTTGGACGCAAATTGCGCAACCCCAATATCTCTATAACTAAAACAAGAACATATATAATTGAGTAGAAAGATTAATGCACCTATTTTGGGATCCATTGAACATAAAGCGGAAGCAGAAAAGGGATTACCCACTCATTAAGAGAATCCACTACTCTTGAAGCGGAAGCGGAAACACTGTGTTCCACGCGCAAGTCCTTCTCCTCTATTGCTCTCCGTATCACTAGCTCAATGAGGCGGCCCCCTCACGTGTAGCGTTAGGTAAACGCCCCTTAGGTGAGGATACATGTGAGAATTAGGGTTAGATGAGAGACTTGAGCACTATTTATAGAGTTTCCAGCCAGTCCCCCTCATTACGGGCCAGGCTCAACTCGGTCCACACTAGCCAGCCCATATTAGATTAATTAAGAAACCTTCTATCTCACCTTAGACCAACCTTGGTTTACGGTAACCGTAAAAACAGTAAATTACAATATCAATTAATTTAGTCCACATAAGGAAAACTCTTACAATATGTGCTTGCAATCTTTCTTGCCCACCAACTTTTTGATGATTTGTCAGCATCGGTTGATTAGTGCTCGAGAGGTTCTCTCTTGTTCCCTTTACGTCTGTTCATGGGTCTAGTTTCGAGCAGGGCTTACTTTGGAGTCTTCTCTTATGATGATTTCTGGTATCAAGACCAAACCGAGTCACCTAAGACTTGGATAAAGCTCGGGATGATAAATTTGGCTTAAAGTCAGTAGCCTGAAAACCCAAAGGGGGTTGTTTTGTTGGTTTTGTTATTCGTAAACTAGGAACTCCAAATAATCTAGAAGATTCAATGTGACGTAAGAGGTATCTGTTAATTGGTTTTGGCCTATATATTTTTAAATGGATTATATGTTGCTACTCAGATTTGTAAAAGTACAGCCCGAACTAGTATCCTTACATATTTTGCTTTAGATGATCTGCTTCACATTTCAATATTATGTATACTCTGTATTTCGAGAAAAGCTTTTTGGTAGCTATTGTGATTTTGTTGGTGTGAATTTAAGGAATCAACTAGTTCTTGCACTTGAGCTGATATAAGTGAGTTGAGCTCAACTTTTCAACTTTTCAATGACTCCCATTCAGATATGAATACTGATGTTCAATTGAGCTCAAGCTGAGTTTTCACTGATGAGTTTTCACTGAGTACTTTCAGTTGCATGCTGTGGAATTTTCTTAGTCTGTCAATTTTGCCATTGTTCCCACTCGTCTATAGAACCTTGAGCATACATGTGTACTCCTCAAAGTACAAAAGGGCTTGCATTTTGGAACCACTGGTCCAAGGTAGCCTGACAAGTTCTACACTTTTTTATAGGGCTCATAATTGGACAGGCCTAGGAGAAAGTGGAAGCTTGGCTGCGAGAGAAGATTACCAGACCCAGAAGAATGCTGAGGCCTGGAACACTATGGCTATGTTGTTTCATTTGTTCTTATCTTCTTCTTCTTGAGTTTGTATCATCTTGTTACCAACATTGATAGTTCAGATTGCCTAAAATCTGCTTTAAGAAGTTTATTTTGCGACTAATCAATCATCTGCTCCCTGAAATTGGTCATTCTTTGCTTAATGAGGTATGCTGTTGCATAGAATGGGAACGGATAATGAGAGATCAGATTCTGAGATGGAGAAGACGTTATTGATTTACAACAGTTTTATGGCTAGGTATCCCCTTGGTAACTGATTTTCCTTTATATGTCCAAATTAAAAATTTCCTTTAAAGAGTCTCTGCGTATCATGTGCCTTCCTGCTTCATTTTGTTGCTGTGCTTGTGTCTTGTGGAAATTCATATGACAACTAGAAGTATAAGAATGTATATAATCATGTCATCGAGAATTTTCAACTTATTCATCATTATCTATCCTACTTCGGTTAACTAACTTTTGTCACATGGTGTCCCACTAATGATACAAGTCTGATTTCCATATGCTTCTTGAGTAGACAAATATCGAAAGGCGGCTAGTATTCTTTTGGTTGATCAAATACTGAAGTGGGACAGCATTTCATCTTATAGGGTCACAAAATTTGATGAAGCGGCAGCTGCAGGAAGCAGGTTTCTCGTCAGCTTCCAACAAGGGCTAAATAGAAAATCTAGATTTCTTTATTTTCTCCCTTTCCTTATTTGTCAACATTAATCTCATTCTGGCATCCTCAATCGTTCTCTCTTCATCTTTTTGTAGGATTTGTTCAACGGCCTACTCTAGACAGAAGTTCTAATCTGCTTAAGAATATCATCAAAGCTAACGAAACAGAGAGGCTTACATCGTACTTCAATGCTGGATGTATCCGCGCCAATTATGCGTCCCAGAATCTGACAAAGTGTAGGCATAACTCTTTCCATTTCCTGAAAGTGTAGCTCAACTCTGTTGTCTAACTACTGTATGCAGCACAATAGATTGACCACCGTCACTCAATACCATGTGGATTTCAATTGTTAGTAATTTTTCATGCTTAACCTAGGCCTCTATTTGAGTGTTTCTTATTTTGGCATTTATATAATTGCGACGGTAATTAATTAATTTTCTGATTTTTTGTATAATTTCTACATTAAGTGATCACTAGATTTTTAGGTTTAATTTGATTTTCATTAAAGAGAAAAATTACAAAAAAAAAATTATCTGGTTTAGTATGATATCTAGGTGCATTTAATCAATCGTCACATTAACGCATTGTAGTTTTTTTTTTTTTTTTGGTCAGTCCTACTCTATGCCTATTCTACACTCACTCGCAGACTTGTGCCCTGCCTCTTGCAGGGCGTGGGAGTCGCAACCCACTCTCGAAACTTACGCGTCCCTAGCCCCATTCCCCCCTGAGAAGGTAGGGATTTGAACCCCTCACCTCCCCCTTCCATGTTGGAAGGGTGGCCACTGGGGCGAACCCCCAGTGGTTATTAACGCATTGTAGTTAGTAATGTGTAGTTTAGTACTTAGGAGTTTAGATCATGTTATTAATACATCTTAATTTGACATTAATTTTATTTTAATTTCTTTGCTCACGGGGTTATTGTCTCGCGCATTTCATGTTATTAATACAACTTAATTTGACATTAATTATATATTAATATCTTCACTCACGGAGTTATTGTCTCGCGGATTTAAAGGAGGCCTTGTTTCAATTTTGGCCCAATACGGCCTGGTTTCTTTATTTTCCTCGTTCTTTATCTTATTTTGGTTAGATAATTATCGTTCGATTGTTTACTTTTATTTCTTGAGCATCCTGCATGAACACCTTTCACATGTTAGAGGATTTTGGATAATAAAATTTATGAATATATCATGTACATAAAGAAAGAAGATACTAAAATGTATTATATTTATCTAGTATAACTAAGTTCCCGAAGTCATTAATCTTCAGTTTGTAGGAGTAAGATAGACTTATGCATCTTACTTTGCTAATTGGACAAGTTAGTGACGGCCTCGAAATATGTGAAACAATTAATTTAAAGAGAAATAAAGTTATAATCGATGGGGCTTGAGAGGCCCTATGCTAGGCGTAGGTGTCACTTCGCAAGAGGAACCATTCGTGTCTACTTAGGGCGCATATGACAAAATTTCTGTTTCAGAAATTGATTTCTGCCCAGATATTGATTTCTCAATTTCTATTTCCCGAACAAGTTTCTGAACAAAGAAACCCGTTTGATAATGACTCAAAATTTCTATTTCTAGAACAGAAATTCGTTTGATAACAAAATAAAATTTCTATTTTTAGGAATAGAAATTGATTAGATAACAACATAGGAAATCCTCAAATATAAAATAATAGTCCAAATAATACTAAAACAATGTAGGAAATCCTCAAATACAAAATAATAGCCGAAATAATACTAATACATTACAAAATGTGAAAATACAATTTCATGGAATTGCCATTTTATTGGCAATGGTTTTCCTAAGCGTATGTATTTGATTTTCCTCCTCGGTCAATGTATCGTTTGCAAGCTCATCCTACGTAGGTTCAGACAAATAGGTTCGAAACAGCGAAACCCCAACCAAGGAAAACAGAACAAACAATGCACAACTCGGAAACACCAGATAGCAGCATAGCATGCATCGATCGAGCTCAGTGCAAGAACGGCCAAGAACAGCGAACCCCAACCAAGGAAAACAGAACAAACAATGCATTGATCGAGCTCGGCGCAAGAATGGCCAAGAACATTGAAACCCCTCCAAGGAAAACAGAACAAATAATGCGCAACTCAGAAACACCAGATAGCAGCACAGCACGCATCGATTGAGCGCAGTGCAAAAACGGCCAAGAACAGCGAAACCCCAACCAAGGAAAACAGAACAAACAAATCGCGCATACACAGAGAGAGAGAGAGAGAGAGAGAGAGAGAGAGAGAGAGAGAGAGAGAGAGAGAGAGAGAGAGAGAGAGAGGGGGGGAAGACACGGAAGACCTCGAATCGGAGAGGAAGGAAGAAGCAATCCAAATCCAAACGGGGACGCAGACGGAGGAGGCGAGTTTGACGGGACGACTGGAGCAAATTGGACGGTCTGAGGACATCGACGGTGAGATGAGCGACAATCTGATCGGCAAGAGGACGACAACAATGTCGGAGTCAACAGTGGCAAGAATGATGGATTTGGAGTCGACGCAAGGATAGACAAGTTGTTTGGAGTCGACAATGCTAGGGTTTGGTTGAAGCGTTGAGAGGAGAAGGAGAAGCAACACCCAAATAGAAAAGCCCGTGAACGAAGAAGGATGCCCAAATGGAGAAAAGAAAAAATAATTTCTATTTTTACCTTACCAAAAAAAAAAATTCTATTTCTATTTCAGAAACTGAGAAATTAAAAATTTCAACTTCTGATTTCTTTGATTTCTTTATTTGTAGAATAGAAATCTGTTTCAAAAATAGAGAAATCAAATTGCATAATCAAACGGATTTCTGTTCCAAACCAGTTCTGGGGAATAGAGAAACAGAGAAATCGAGAAACAGAAATTTTATCATACATGCCATTAGTAATCCGTCAACTTCCCTTGGGAACATATCATGTCACCCTCAGGAGGGTCGGACAAGTACGATAACATAAATGCTCACCACTTAAGGAGTCCCTTCTAGATCGTGGCATTTGATAAGGGAGATTATCACCAACTAAGAAATTGACCTTAGGATATTGGTTGTAAGAGTAAAATATATGGCCACTGCCAGGGAGTTCTATTTATCAAACAAGAGGCACGTTAGTCTCAACTTAATGAGATCCTTTCAAGGGCTATGGAGTTAAAGGAAATGATATTCTTATCCAAGCGATCAAATTCAAAGAATTTATTGATCTAGCATGGTATATCCTTAAGAAAGCCCTAGAAGGCTTCATCTCTGCCTTAAGACATAGGATAGGTGGCGAACCGCCTTACTAGCTCCTCTCTTCGTTGCAGTTTCTCAATTTTATTCTGCTATTTGTTGGGTCATTTCAATTGATCTAGTCCCAATTCTCAATTATGGGCAAGTTTATGCCCTCAGCGTTGTTGCTTAGTACATATATGCTGGGGTATTCAACCAAAAAGGAAAAAAAAAACACATATATTCACGGGTAGGTTTTCGTGTGCTATATATGCCATCTCGTTAAATATACTGTGATGTCGTTGAACTGTTGGAATGAAACTTGTGTTGCGATCGTTGGTTGATGTATAGTTTAAAATTGCTGATGTTGTTCTTGTTTGTCCTTGTAGTTTGCTCTTAAAACGTTGTCACGTAGGATTCTAGTAATGGAAAATCACTAGGATAAGCAAAGAATAGGACACTAGGAGTGCTAAAATTTAGCACAAATGGACACTTAAGTGCCAAAAGTTAAGAAAATGACACTTAAATGTCAAAATCGGAGCATAATGGATTAGTTAAGTGTCAACAACGAGAAAATCCGGCCAAAACATTGAGGTGACGATTTTCCAGCGATGTTAGTGTAAAACGACGTCGTTTTGGTGTTGACGTGGTAAATAATTAATATAAAAATTAATTAAATTAAATTTACATAATAATAATAATTTAAAAAAAAAAACCCATTGCTGCCACCGCCTCCCTGCCGTCGCCGGAAGGTGGGGGAGCGTCATATGGGGCCGCTAAGCTTTGGCCGGGGGCCAGAAACCCCAACCGATTGGTGGCGAGAGCCTATGAGCCCTCGCCTAGATCTAAGTCGAGGGTCACGGCCCTCCCCCAAATTCGGCGAGGGTTGCCGGCTCTCACTCGACACCAAGGGCCGCCGACTGGCAGTGAGGGCTTGTGAGCCTTTGCTCGATTTGGGCCAAGGGTTGCGGCCCTCGTCGCCGATTGGCTAGGGTCGCCTCCGGCCCGAGCTCGGCGGCCCCCACCCGACCCTCCCCACATTTCGACTACGGTAAGGAGGCAGCGGCGACGGTGAGAGCTAAGCCCTCAATTGCCGGCTGCTTTCCTCCTCCTCCTGTTTTTATATATATTAATTTAATTTAATTTAATTAATTTTTATATTGAAATTCGAATTATACCAAAATGACGTTTTTGTGTAATTTGGCTGAGTCAGCCTTCTGGCAAGCCACGTAAGCAAGAAAATTAATAAAAAATTACCACATAGGATTTTTGGCAAAGTTCATCGGATGTGGCATTCAAGTGTCTCATTTTTCATAAAAAGTGACATTTAAGTGTCACTTTCGTAATTTTTAGCACTTAAGTGTCTCTTTGTGCTAAGTTTTGACACTTGTGGTGTTCTTTTACCCAAAGAATAGTATTTAATCCAGAAAGGCTTTATGAATAACAAGGTTTTGGAACCACCGCCTTGGTGGTTGCGATGGTTTGAGCTCTCTCTCCCTCACGAAGAGGAGGAGTTCGAATCCCCTCACGGTCGCTTGGGGTCTTAAGTGGGACGCCGGGGGTGGTGGATCCTCCTGCTTACTTGTCCCCCCAGGTTTACTCGCCAGCTGCCAGCTGTACGAAGTTTCTAGGTCACCAAAAAAAAAAAAAACTAGGTTTTGAATCTTTTCTGCATTAGCAGTGCTGAACCTATAACTACTCCTCATTTTAAGCTCACAACTAGAGTGTCACCATAGACAAATAAAAACAAAATATGTGTTGAAAATATTGTACTCCGGCATGGATAAGAAATCTTTGTCGCATCATAAGCACTTAAGACTTTATTGTGAAGATGAAATATTTTAGAACCAAATTGCACTTTCAGCATGAATTTCAAGACTTTTACTGCAAATTCTCTCTACAAAAATTTGCAAAGAAATACCAATCAGGTTGGATAATAGTTAATATTAAAAAGATAAATTGTCAAAATTTATTACATAAAATGTCATATGGAAACCAATTCCCAAGTAGGATGTGTACGGTAGGTTCCACTCTACGACAAAATAAATTGCCTACTTTGTGAGATTATTGATATCAAATCATTGTAATCATTTGATAATATCGTGAGAAAATGCCCGGAAAGATGGCTCCAATGATTTGTGGAGGTTTTCTCATCCCGATTAAAAATATGGATTGGAGGCTGCTATCGATCTCCTCTTCCCGCCGAACAAGACCATCTCAAGTGGCCATACCAGCGCTGAGAAAATGCCGATTAGCTTGGAGATCCAACTAAATCGTTTCCTCATCTCGTTCCATGGTTCCAAGCCTAGCAACGGACTGAACTGCATTAATAATGTAATCCTTATGTGATTTGCTCGAAAACATGAAAAAATCAGACAAAGTGAGAGCCAAAGTTAAGTGAAAGGCTGTGTAGAAGAGGATCCATCAATTTTTTGTGATTTAATTTTTAAACATTTTGGTTTCCTTGGAACAATTTAGGGTACACATGGTAATGTTTCTACTCCGAGGAACAATTTCTGAGTAAAATAATGCGTTTGATAACAATACAAAATTTATATTTTTGAAATAGAAAAATAATGAAATGCATTTGGTCCGATTTATAAATTTTTGTATGTATTCGTTTTTTTTTTTTGCTCATGGACCACTAATTGCCGCCCGCTGCCCCCGCCGCACAACCGTTGCCTATCGCCACTTGACTGTCGACAATGACCGCCGCCCATAGCGTACCGACCACTACCGGAGGCAGATGAGTGGTTGCGGGAGGGGATGGTGGCTGGTGGGTTGTGGGCGACAGTTGTGCGGCAACAGTTAGTGGTCTGCGGTTGTGTGATGGTGGGTGGCGGTCGTGTGGTGGCAGGCGGTGGCAGCAGGTTGCCGACGATCGAGCAGCGGCAACAATGGTCGGTGGCGGTCGTCAATCGGCGGGGGTGACCGGTGGGCTGTGGGCAGCGGCTGTGCGGCGATGGGTGGTGGCAACAATCAACGATTGGGCAGTGACGACAATGGTCGCCGATGGTCAGGGGTTGCAGCGACGATAGCGGCAACGGTTACTGGCAGTCAGGCGATGGCGGTAGCCAACGGCCAACGATTAGCCGACGGTGTTCATGGGCAGCTAGAGGTGGTTGGCAATTGGCAGGTAGAAAGCAGTGGCCACAACAAAGAAGAAGAACGAAAGAAAGTAGAAAAGAAAAAATTGGTTTATTTCTAAAATTGTTTTTAGGAACAAGAAACTACTTTTTTTTATTTCTTGTTTCCGTTCCAAATTTATTCCCTGACTACTTTTCTATTATAGGGAATAGAAAAATAAGTTGGTGTTACCAAATGGATTTATATTCTTCTTCTTCTTCTTCTTTTTCTTTTTTTCGGGGAACAAAAGAACGAAAATTGGGAGAAATAAAAACGTTCTCATACATGCTCTTAATGTCATGAGGAAATGATGTACTTGGATCTCCAAGCTGATTTGGCATTACTCCGTGCAAGTAAGGCCAAAAGGAGAGATCTTGTTGGGCTAGAAGAGATCAATAGTAACCTCCAATTATTTTTAATGGAGATCAGAAAACCTCATAAAATCATTGGAATCATCTTTCTAGGCATGACTCACAATATTATGAGATAATAATAAATTCCACGTATAGCACACAATGGTTCTTAGGATGTAAACTTCACTTGTTTATATAGATGTATAGGCTAAAAGTCATGTTTTTGATAACTCGAGTATGGTAGGTTGGTTTCCTTACTTAAATTGAAAAAAAAAAAAATCTGTGTGCTCCTCTTTAAATTTGACAATATGATAAATATCTACTCACTAGATGGCACTAGGGCTAATAATGCAAATTTCTAGATTTGATTTAAGGGTCAAAAGTGTGGCATGTTTCTAATAACTTGAATAAGGTAGGTAGGTTGGTTTCCTTTTATTTATTTAGATTTTCAAAAAAATATGTGTGTGCTCCTCTATAATTTTGACAATATAATAAATATCTCGTCCTTAAATGGCACTCGGGTCAACATCGCAAATTTTTGGCTTAGATGTAAGGATTAAAAGTGTTGCATGTTTATGATAACTTGAGTATGGTAGGTTGGTTTGAAATTTGTGTGTTACCATATAATCTTGACAACATGATAAATGTCTTGTCCTTAAATGGCCCTCAAATCAACAATGCAAATTTATGGTTTAGATGTAAGGGTTAAAAAGTGTTGCATGCTTTTAATAACTCGAGTATGATAGGTTGGTCTCCTTTTACCTACTTAAACTGAAAAGAAATTTGTGTGCTCCTTTATAATGTTGGCAATATGATAAATCTCTTTACAAGCCACTTTGGTTTAAAGTGTTGCATGCTTATTATAACTCAAGTATGGTACTTTGGTTTCCTCTTATTTACTTAAATAAATAAGAAATTTGAGTGCTCTTCTATAATTTTGACCATATGATAAATACTCCGTCCTTAAATGGCACTCGGGTCAGCATCGCAAATTTGTGGCTTAGATGTAAGGATTAAAAGTATTGCATGTTTTTGATAACTCGAGTATGGTAGGTTGGTTTCCTTTTATTTACTTAAATTAAAAAGAAATCTATGTGCTCATCTATAATTTTGACAATGTGATAAATGTCTTGTTCTTAAAGGACACTTGGGGCAACAATGCAAATTTGCAATTTTGTAAGGGTTAAAATTGTTGCATGTTTCTAATAATTCGAATATGGTAGGTTGGCTTCCTCTATTTACTTAGATAAAAAAGAAATTTGTGTCTTACCATATAATCTTGACAACATGATAAATATCTTGTCCTTGAATGGCACTCAAATCAACAATGCAAATTGATGTTTTTGATAACTCAAGTATGGTAGGTTGGTCTCCTTTTACCTACTTAATTTGAAAAGAAATTTGTGTGCTCCTTTATAATTTTGGCAATATGATAAATGTCTCTTTACAAGCCACTTTGGTTAACAATGCAAATTTTTGGTTTAGATGTAAGAGTTTAAAGTGTTGCATGCTTATTATAACTCAAGTATGGTAAGTTGGTTTCCTTTTATTTACTTAAATAAATAAGAAATCTGCATGCTCCTCTATAATTTTGACAACATAATAAATATCTCATCCTTAAATGGCACTCGGGTCAATATCGCAAATTTGTGGCCTAGATGTAAGGATTAAAAATGTTGCATGTTTATGATAACTTGAGTATGGTAGGTTGGTTTCCTTTTATTTACTTAAATTAAAAAGAAATCTATGTGCTTATCTATACTTTTGACAATGTGATATATATCTTGTTATTAAATGACAACTTGGGTCAACAATGCAAATTTGCAATTTTGTAAGGGTTAAGAATTGTTGCATGTTTCTAATAACACGAATATGGTAGGTTGGTTCCATTTATTTACTTAAATAAAAAGGAAATTTAGGTGTTACCATATAATCTTGACAACATGATAAATGTCTTGTCCTTAAATGGCACTCGAATCAACAATGCAAATTTATGGTTTAGATTTAAGGGTTAAAAGTGTTGCATATTTTTGATAACTCGAGTATGATAGGTTGGTCTCCTTTTACCTACTTAAATTGAAAAGAAATTTGTGTGCTCTTTTATAATTTTGGCAATATGATAAATATCTATTTACAAGGCACTTTGGTTAACAATGCAAATTTTTGGTTTAGATGTAAGGGTTTAAAGTGTTGCATGCTTATTATTACTCAAGTATGGTAAGTTGGTTTCCTTTTATTTACTTAAATAAATAAGAAATCTGAGTGGTCCTCTATAATTTTGACAATATAATAAATATCTCATCCTTAAATAGCACTCAGTTCAACATCGCAAATTTGTGGCTTAGATGTAAGGATTAAAAGTGTTGCACGTTTATGGTAACTCAAGTATGGTAGGTTGGCTTCCTTTTATTTACTTAAATTAAAAAGAAATATGTGTGCTCATCTATAATTTTGACAATGTGATAAATAACTTGTTCTTAAATGACACTTGGGTCAACAATGCAAATTTGCCATTTTGTAAAGGGTTAAAATTGTTGCATGTTTTTAATAACTCGAATATGGTAGGTTGGCTTGCATTTATTTACTTAAATGAAAAAAGAAATTTGTGTGTTACCATATAATCTTGACAACATGATAAATGTCTTGTCCTTAAATGGCACTTGAATCAATAATGCAAATTTATGGGTTAGATGTAAGGGTTAAAATTGTTGCATATTTTTGATGACTCGAGTATGATAGGTTGGTCTCCTTTTAGCTACTTAAATTGAAAAGAAATTTGTGTGCTCCTTTATAATTTTGGCAATATGATAAATATCTCTTTACAAGCCACTTTGGTTAACAATGCAAATTTTTGGTTTAGATATAAGGGTTTAAAGTGTTGCATGCTTATTATAACTCAAGTAGGGTAAGTTGGTTTCCTTTTATTTACTTAAATAAATAAGAAATCTACATGCTCCTATATAATTTTGACAATATAATAAATATCTCGTCATTAAATGGCACTCGGGTCAACATCGCAAATTTGTGGTTTAGATGTAAGGATTAAAAGTGTTGCATGTTTATGATAACTCTAGTATGGTTGGTTGGTTTCCTTTTATTTACTTAAATTAAAAAGAAATCTATGTGCTCATCTATAATTTTGGCAATGTGATAAATAACTTGTTCTTAAATGACACTAGGGTCAATAATGCAAATTTGCAATTTGGTAAGGGTTAAAATTGTTGCATGTTTCTAATAACTTGAATATGGTAGGTTGGCTTCGATTTATTTACTTAAATAAAAAAGAAATTTGTGCGTTACCATATAATCTTGACAACATGATAAATGTCTTATCCTTAAATGGCACTCAAATCAACAATGCAATTTTATGGTTTAGATGTAAGAGTTAAAAGTGTTGCATGTTTTTGATAACTCGAATATTGTAGGTTGGTCTCCTTTTACCTACTTAAATTGAAAGGAAATTTGTGTGCTCCTTTATAATTTTGGCAATATGATAAATATCTCTTTACAAGCCAATTTGATTAACAATGCAAATTTTTGGTTTAGATGTAAGAGTTTAAAGTGTTGCATGTTTCCGATGACTCGAGGATGGTAGGTTGGTTTCCTTTATTTACTTAAACGAAATATATGTGCTCCTTTATAATTTTGACAATATAATAAATATGTTGTCCTTAGATGGCACTCAAGTCAGCAACACAAATTTATGGTTTAGATGTAAGAGTTAAAAGTTTTGCGTGCTTATTATAATTCAAGTATGGTAAGTTGGTTTCCTTTTATTTACTTAAATAAATAAGAAATCTGCGTGTTCCTCTATAATTTTGACAATATGATATTTATCTCATCCTTAAAGCACACTAGAGTCAACAGTGCAGATTTCTGTCTTAAATTTACGTGTTAAAAGTGTTGCATGTTTCTAATAACTCAAGTATGGTAGGTTGGTTTCATTTTATTTACTTAAATGAAAATGAAATCTATGTGGTTCTATATTATCTTGACAATATGATAAATATTTTGTCTTTAAATGGTGCTCAAGTCAATAATACATATTTATGGCTTAGATGTAAAAGTGTTGCATGTTTTTTACCACTTGAGTATGTTAAGTTGATTTCCTTTTACTTACTTAAATTGAAAAGAAATATGTGTGCTCCTCTATAATTTTGACAATATAGTAAATATATTGTCCTTAAATGGCACTCTAATCAATAATACAAATTTCTAGTTTAGATGTAAAGGTTGAAAGTCTACATGTTTCCGGTAACTCGAGTATGGCAGGTTAGTTTCCTTTTTCTCACTCTAATTAAAAAGAAATTTATGTGCTCCTCTATAATTTTGACAATATAATAAATATCTTGTCCTTAAATGGCACTCATGTCATCATCGCAAATTTATGGTTTAGATGTTAGGGTTAAAGTGTTGCATTTCTATGACGACTCGAGTATGGTAGGTTGGTTTCTTTTTATTAACTTAAATTAAGAAAAAATATACATGCTCCTCTATAAGATGACAATATGATAAACATATTGTCCTTAAATGGCACTCTAGTCAATTACAAGATGTAAGGGTTAAAAGTGTTGCATGTTTCTGATAACTCGGATATGGTAAGTTGTTGTCCTTTTATTTACTTAAATATAAAGAAATCTGTGTGCTCCTATATAATTTTAATGATATGATAAATATCTTGTCCTTAAATGGCACTTGGGTTGACGATGAAAATTTGTGGTTTAGAGGTAAGTATTGAAAGTGTTGCATGTCTTTTACCACCCAAGTATGGTAGGTTGGTTTTCTTTTATTTACTTAAAATAAAGAGAAATCCGTGTGCTCCTCTATTATTTTTAAAATATAATAGATATATTGTCCTCAAATGGCACCTGGGTCAACGATGCAAAATTTTGGTTTTGATGTATGGGTTTAAGTGTTGCATGTTTTTTATAATTCGAATATGATAGGTTGGTTTCCTTTTATTTACTTAAATAAAAAAAGAAATTTGCATGCTCCTATATAATCTTGATAATATGATGAATATCTTGTCCTAAAATGGCACTCGAGTGAACCAGACAAATTTAAGGTTTAGATGTAAGTGTTAAAAGTATTACATATTTTTTTATTTATTACTCAAGTATGGTAGGTTGATTTCCTTTTATTACTTAAATTATGAAGAAATAATGTACTCCTCTATAATTTTCACACTATGGTAAATTTCTTGTCCTTAAATGGCACTTGGCTCAATGATGCAGATATCTGGTTTAAATGTAAGGGTTAAAGGTGTTGCATGTTTCTAATAACTCGAATATGGTAAATTGGTTTCCTTTTATTTAGTTCAATAAAAAAATAAATCTGTGTGCTTCTATATGATCTTGACAATATGATGAATATCTTCTCCTTAAATGACATTTGAGTCAACAATGCAAATTTATGGTTTAGATGTAAGAGTTAAAAGTGTTATATGTTTTTTTATCACTCAAGTATGGTAGGTTAGTTTCCTCTTATTTACTTAAATTAAAAAAAAAAAAATCTATGTGCTCCTCTAAAATTTTGACAATAAGATAAATATCTTGTACTTAAATGACACTATAGTCAATTATGCAAATTTCTGGTTTTGCTAGTATTAAGTATAATCAAGTGTTTGTACGTCACCGGATGACTCACAAATTCCAAGTATTGACTGCTCTAAACTACTGCTTATTAGTTATTGTTGTCTCTTAAACAAAGAATTGTGTCTTATTATCCAAACCTTTAAAGTGTAGTTCAGCGTAGGCATTGTCCTCAACCGGGGGAACTGGATCAACCTATGGTTGAGAATAGTACCGTAAGGCGCGTTAACTCAACTGTGGGCATTTAACCCACCCTGACTCACTCCAGGCGTGAGATGCTACTATACCTGTCCACTTGGTAGTAGCCAGAACCGAAGTCTTGACGTGATGTCTACCTTCATCACCGTAAGGCCTCCTAATTCTCTATCTATCTTTGTCTTCTCGATAGAGAGGGAATAAGGAGACAGCGCGGGGTCTCTCACCCCAGGGCAATTCTCCCGTTTGTTTCCTCCGTGAGCCTTTTAAGGATCTGCTCAGGTCCAAAAACTTCAATGGAATCTACTAATAAGAACAGGATACATTGTCATGTCATAAGTTGTCATTTTTGTTCAAATTCAATCATAAACTTTGTTTGTTCCATTGAGATTTTAAACTTGTCAAATTGAAGGAAAAGACGAGATGACAAAAGAGATGAACGGAGAATTTTGTGGGTCTTGTTTATTATAAAAGATGATTTTTTTTTATTTTTTTTTTGCCAAAAGGATGATAATTCCATTACTAGCCCATAAACGGGGCACCATTAGATGTAATGTCTAGACATAATATGGAAATTAAAGGTTGGGGGGGAAATAAAACCCAATTGGTTGGGAGGGAGTTTGCTCGGTAGGCTTTGGCGACCCAATCCGCGGCCTTATTGTTTTCTCTCGACTCGTAAAGAACTGAGACATTACTGAGCTGGGCCATAATTCTTTTACAATCCTCTACTACTGGTTGGGCTGGCCAAGGAGGTTCAGCCCGGCCCAATACGCACTCAACCAATGGTAAGTTGTCGGATGAGATGGTCACCTTCAGATCAGTTCCCTTGAAGACTTGCTGTTGAAGACCCGCACGAGCAGATCTACTTTCACTTACCCTCGCCAAGACCTCTCTCAAAGCAAGGGTTTCGGCCACAGCAACTGTCGAAGCTTGTATCTTTTTTGCGAATCCGTCCACCATAACTCCAGCAGCGTTTCTGCAGATGCCGGCTACCGTTCCCGCGAGCGAAGATCTGCACCACGATGCGTCTATGTTCCATTTCAGCTCCTGCGGGCCAGGTGAAACCCATTTCGTCTGGATCTCAGCTTCGGTTTGCTGCCTTCTGCTTCGGCTTACACCTTTTTCTGCCATTTTCGTGTAAAGTTCAGCTGCTGTTCGGGCCTCTGTTTTGGTGGTCATCTGGTCGGGTTTTCGTCGTTTGAATTCGCCAATCGAGCACCGAGCAATTAGAGCTGACTTTTCCTCCAAGAACCGTGTATCCAATTGATTCACATTCTCCAAGGGCAGAATGTTAATGCAGCTGAACATATAGCAATGTAGCTCAACATGTAGCTTGACATGCAGCTCAGGATGTAGCAATTAGAATAAGAGTACGTAGCTCAGTACGTAGCTTACCACATTCAATAACAACAGCTCGGCATATATCTATATTGCACTAAGATTATGTATTACTTGATAACATGACATTGACAGCATACACAACAGCGGCAACACGACATGATCATAACATACACGGCAGCAACAACCCGACATTAACAGCAACGAAATTGACATAATGAGCAACAACACGAGCAGGTTTCACGTAGACGAAATGATTTTCAGCGAGTCAACAATTTCAAACAACCCGTGACCATCCCCAAACCATGATGGCAACAAATCCATTTCAACTAATCTAACATCCAACCCATGAAGTATAGCCCCAGCAAAATCAAGATAGCTAAAGCCTTAGTGTAAATATAAAGTACCGCAGTTTCAAGAAACAAGACAGCGAAGATGTTGAGCGAGTGTCAAGCAAATTTGGGTGAAGGCGTTTAGCGAGCGCCGGATGAAGGTGTCAGGTGAGTGTCAACTCAGATTTGCGGCAAAAATTTTGAGATCAATTTGGGGAAGATGTCAAATTAGGGTTCAAAAGAAACCCAGCCAAATTGGGAAAGAAACCAAGAAAAATGACACCTTGTCTTGAAGTCTTTATTTTTTAAAAGCAAACTAGCATTGTTTTACTCTCCGGTGGCCGTGTCAGCACCTGCAAAGTCAATTGGCCCTGACTAGGATGCTACGTCAAACTTTTCAATTATAAATGACCAAATGAATTAAAACACAATCGCAATAGGTTTAGAATTAAATTGGCACAATTACAATACGTTTATGATTTTCTAAGTAATTTTCCATATATTATACAATTGCAACACCTCATAACCAAGTAAGGGAACTATTGCTTCTCAGTTCAAGCTCTGAGATAGATTGTAACCATAGATAGATAAAAATGAGAAGATCTATGCCCACAGTACAGTACGCCAGTGCGGATAAGAAGTTCTTGTACATTAATAAGCATTTGAGACTTTATTACATACCAATCAAATTGAATGACACTTAATATATAAAAAACAAGGAAATCTCCAAATTTCTTTCGTACAATGTCATAAAAGAAAGTAGTACGCAGCTGATGGGGTTCAAGCGTCTTTCACCACTATAAATCACCTGCTATGTGCGATTTTTGGAATAAGATCATTGTAACTATTTGATAATATCACAAGCAAATGCTTGGAAAAATGGTTCTTATGATTTTAGGAGGTCTGCTGATCTCTATTGAAATTATTAATTGAAGGCTACTATTCACCTCCTCGTACCGCCCAACAAGACATTCTCATGTGGCCAAACCTGCACAAAGAAATAGTCGATCAGCTTCGAGATCCAGGTCCATCCTTTCCTCATGTCACTATAATGTTCCAAGCCAACCCAACCGTTAGGGAATCAATCTAGGATGGAAGAATTGAGCGAGATGTTGCTTAAAGCTCTTGAATGCAAATAACCAATCCCAATAATCTGGAGGTTGTTACATTAGTTCCTGTGAATTGATTCTGAAATTGTGTTGATGTTTATGACATGGTTGATTCCTCTTCTTTGTGGTATGTTTTTGCATCAAATGATCATACCGAACATGGTTGGTGGATTCATTGGGAGAAACAAACAATGATTGGGTGATGATATGTAGCCAATGATAAGGGCTTGGTTTCAAGATAACTGTTATCTAACATTTACTTTGATCGAAAACTTCAAAATTTTGAAGAAGTGAGACGTGAAGTTAAGCAAAACGTCGTGTACAAGATAAAAGAATGGAAGAATTGAGAGACATGTTGATCAAAGTACTCAAATGCATAAAATTTATCCCGATAATCCCGATGATAAATACATCAATTTTTGTGGATTAATATCGAAACATTTTGGTTGGCTTGGAACAATTTAATGATATGAGTAAAGGATGTACCTGGATCTCGAAGTTGATCGGCAATTGCTCAGTGCAAGTTTGGACGCATGAGAAGGTCTTGTTGGGCGGTACAAGGAGATGAATAGTAGCCTTTAATTAACATTTTCAATGGAGATCAACAGACCTAAAACCGTAAGAGTCATCTCTCCAGGGATTTGCTCATGATATTGTCAAAGGATGATATTTCCACTTATCATTGCACCCAATGGCTTTTGGACGGGAAAGTTCACATAATATACAAATAAAGGGTTAAATTTTGTATGCTTTTGACAATTCGAGTATGTTAGGTTGCTTTCTTTTAATCTACTTGATATGGAAAAGAAATCCGTGAAACCTTAATTATTTGACAATATAATAAATATCTTGTCCTCAAATGGCATTTGGGTCAATAATGGAAATTTCTAGTTTCAGTAGCATTTAATATAGCCTAGTGTTAATAGCATTTAATATAGTCTAGTGTTAGTACTATCCCAAATGACTCTCTAAGGATGCATTTGTTTGGGTGAAAGTATTTTTTGGGAATTGATTTTCTGGACTTTCATTGATTTGGTTCACAAAAAATGACTAGTTTACCATCACCGAAAATATTTATGCATAAATTTAAGAAAGTGAATTCCTAAATCTAAAGAAATGGAAACCCTTCAAAAATTGCTCCTCTCGAATTTTTTAATTTTTAGTTCTTTTCTTTGAATTTTTTTTCTTTTTTTCTTTTTTTCTCTTTTTTTTTTCCTTCTTTCTCTTTTTATTTCTCCCTCGGCCAAACGCTGGGCTTTAGCAAGGCAGGCAACTAGCCACAGGCATGGGCCGGTGAGGCTTGACCCCACCAAATTCGATAACTGGAGGTCAACTAAGCCCAATCAGCTTGAGCTCGCCAGCCCATGCCTATGATTCAAGCTCAAATAAGCTTTGAGCTCGAGATTGGTTGAGCTTCGGGGGACAGAGTTGGTGCTAAGGGAGGCGAAATCGTCAGAGATGGCAGTAGCGGTGGTGGTGGAGAGGAGGGAGCAATGGGTGAAGTGGACAGGTGGGTTGGAGGGAGAAGAACAAAAGAAAAAGAAAGAAACGAAAAATAAAATGAAATGAAATGAAAAATCGTTACAAATTCAATTTTTTCAGTTAAAATAAGGCATAAAATAAAAATCATTTTTCAAATAAAATCCAAATACCAAAAAACATTCTCTTGATCATATATCACCGAACAAAAGAAAATTATTCATTTTTCTATAATATAATTTTCCCAAAAATATTTTCCTTTTTCATTAGGTTTTCCCCCAAATAAATGCACTCTTAAGTATTTTGAGTAATGACTACTGCAGTTTGTAAATGCTGATTATTATTCATTGTTGTCTTCAATTTTTTTTTTTGTTTGTTCAATTTTTTATTTTTCACCCCGACTTTGTTTGTTCCATTTAGTTTTTAAACTCGCTGAGTTGAAGGAGAAGACAAGAGGACAAAATGGACCAACAGTGAATTTTGTGGCTTTATATAAGAAATGACCATTTCAAATTGCCAATTAAGCACCGAGGCTTTTAGACCAGACTTTTCATCCAAGAGCGGTGTATCCAGCTGATTCACACGCTCCAAGCGAAAGATCTCGAATTTTGCTTCCAAATTTTTAAGAGTCCTATTAACGCTTCGGCACCCGCGCCCTCTAGACTTGCCTGGAATTATGACAGTGCATATATTAAGTAAATTTCCTCATTCCATATAGCATGTGGATAGACTACTCGCACCTGAGTAAATGCCGAAGATTCAATACTTTGACTAAACCTATTGGAAGTTTTCTGAGACTTGCGAACCATTTTAGGTCTAGCTTTTTATGTTGGATGTAAATTACGCAACCCTAAGATCTCTATAACTAGAACAAGAACATGCATAATTGAGTAGAAAGATTAACGCACCTGTTTTGGGATCCATTGTTCTTGAAGAGGAAGCGGAAATATAATGTTCCACACGCAAGTCCTTCTCCTCTATTGCCCTTCGTATCACTAACTCAATGAGGCGACCCCCCTCACGTTTAGCGTTAGGTAAATACTCCTTAGGTGAGGATAATGTGAGAATTAGGGTTAGAGGAGAGACTTGAGCACTATTTATAGAGTTTCTAGCCAGGCCCCCTCATTACGAGTCAAGTTCAACTCGGCCCACACTAGCCAACTCCATATTAGACTAATTAAAAAACCTTCTATCTTACCTTAGACCAGCCATATTTTACAGTAGCCGTAAAAATAATAAATTATAACATCAATTAATGTAGTCCACATTAGGAAGACTCTTACACTTTAAACTCTTCAAGTTTCCAGTGCCACTCGGCAATGATTCTAGTGAGGAACATCGGATGAGATTCAACCTCCATAAATTGCACAACTTGCAAATGGAATGAAGCAAAGTCTTGAGTCTGCTGCAGTAAGGAGGGTTATATTATCTTAAATGGTTCGATCACCTACAAAAAAGGGCAACTCTTGAATGCGTACTGCTTTGAGACACAAAGCTTGCAAGTTCTCATCATTATATACAAGCAATAAGCATATAGAAAACAGTCTCTCAGAGAACCCAAGAGAGAGCGGGGGGCAGGGGTCCTTATTTTCTTTGCCATAGAGATTCCCAAATCTTCTTGTTGACTTGGCAGGGGTCCAAATGGGCAGTTCCACACATGGAACCAAGAACCGGACCAAAAATCACCAATTCCATTTTTTCAGAACCAGAAACCGGACCCATGCCTCAGGAATTGTCCAGAACTGGTCGCTTCCTTTCGCTTACCCCCTAAACACCACATGAAGAGAATGACTCTATCTCTATCAACAGAGCCAGGAGAGAAGTCCAACAAGTTCAGCTCTGCATTGATTTTGTTGGTTCTACTCTTCTGGCTGTTGAAGAAACTAATTCAATAGATAAGGCATCCACTACAGTGGATGCAATGTGTGGCGTGGACTCTACTCAGTGGCAACAGCTATGAAGACATTTAGTCTCTTGAGAACGAAATAGTGGAGAACTTGAGGAACCACCTCAAAGGAAGAAAATAATTGGCTGTTCTACCAATTTAAGAACAGGTACTCTATAGGCCAGACTTATCACCATAGCTTAAAATGAGGTTCGTTTGTTGGCTTTAGTGGTTTCTTGGAACCGAATATTAGAAATAGCTCAATTGTTCTTTGCTTGCTTTAATTCCTATTCATAGCTCGGAGTTAGAGTCCATTTGGTATAGCTGTAGCTAACCCCTATGTAGCACAGACACAGCAACACGACACGTGACACGACACGCGACACGTCATTTTTCAAAAAATAGAGAATTTCGACACGTTCCGACACGTTAAATATTAAATAAATATTTTTAATTTTAATTAATTTGATTCAAATTTACAAATAAATAAATAAAGAGTTTACAATGAATTTATACTAATAATATTAATAAATCTAACACTTTTTTTTTTTTTAATTTCATTATCTCAAATTTACATTTATTTTTCGAAATTCCCCCTCCCCCAAATTTACTTTTATTTTTCGAAACCACCTCCTACGCCCAAACTTCCCTCATCTCTTTCCCCCAAATTTTTTTCACCTTTTTTTCCCTCCCCACCACCTGACAGCCCATCACTTCCCCCTCCCTCCTGTCACTTTCCCCTCCCTCCAACACGCCAAGTCTTTTTTTATTCTTTTCAACACCCTAGCAGCGCGGAACGGCGCCTTCTTCTCCTCCTCCTCGCATCTTTTTTTATTTTTTTCCTTCTCAAAAGTTCAAAACCCTAGCAGCGCGGCCCCTTCTTCTCCTCCTCCTCGCCTCCTCCTCCTCGCCACACGACGCCTATCTCCGAAAGCATCGAAGACTCGATCAAGAAAAGCACCAGCATTCGTCGAAGGAGCGGAAAAGGGAGTAACCCAGACGCACGACACCTCCCCCTTGCCGCTGCCGCTGTCGCCGTCGCCCCACTCGACGACACCGCCCTCCCCCACGCGCACCTCCCTCCTAAAGTTTCTTCTCACAGCCCTCGCCCTCTTTCTCTGGCCGTCTCTCGCCGTCACGGGCTCGCCTTCGCTCGCGGCCTCATCTCTACTTCCCTCTCCTCCGCCCTCCGACACGCGTGTCGAAGCGTGTCGACAAAAGTTGACCACGTGTCGGAGCGTGTCCGAGCGTGTCGAGGTGTCCGACACGTGTCGGACACAACACGGAGGCATGTGGGACGTGTCCGTGTATCATAGGCTAACCCCTTATTAGTTTCTTGACTTTAATGGTATATGCTTTTCAACTGCAGTATATCAAAATTGGGTGATGTAACTTCTAAAAATCTGTTATAAAATTTGGAAGTATGGCAGCTGTGAGTTGTTCAGGAAGAATCTTATAAAAGCTGCAGCACCCCTTTTCACTATAAAAGTGTTGCAAGAAACATGGATCGAGAGACAGAGTATTAGATACCAAAATGGCTTTCTAACAAGGTAATCTATTGAGCATATTTACACGCATCGGCCAAAGGGTTTTGTCCCTGATGGTAAGGAAAGATCATGTTTGCTTATTAATAAAATTTATGTATGATTTGGAGTACTCTCCGAGGTTGTGGTGTAAGATACTCACTAGTATTATGCTCACTTATGACTTCTTGAGAAGTAAGTATAACAGTTGCATGGATTTGATAAAATTGCCTGATTAATTGCTTGACAATTGTATGTATGTTTGGTAAAACTCTCCGATAATTCCTTTGTATAGTCACTTTTGTGTGTGTGGATAGTATGCTGATTACTACCAAGGATATATCTTGGATTAACATGTTGATGACAAAGTATCGGTGGTTTGAGTTGAAAGATTTTGGTCCAACTAAGAAGATTGTAGAAGTGGAAATTTGCATGGGCAAGGAGCAAAGAATTTACTCAAACCAGAAAGCCTATGTCAAGGTCTGGGATTGTTTTCACATGAACAAAGCAAAACCGCAATAAGTATATTAGAAGTCCTAGAACTTATCATGAGAGTAAGATTGAATCTTAAAACTTTCAAAAAATGCGATCAAACCATAAAACTTGTCAAAATATTGCAATCAAGTATTCCCGTAAACTTCTTCAATTTATCTATAGAAAAAAATGTTGGTGCGACATTTTTTATATTATTTTCTCTAATCTACATAACATTTTTATTTTTATATTGTCAAATCTTATTTAAATTAGATTAAAAAATAAAATGATTATTCAAAAAAAAAAGAAAAAAAAAGACTCAAGGTGAAAAGCAAGAGAGCCACATGGCCTCTCTGGTCAGCTACCGCCACCGCCCTTCACCGAAAAGGGTCAGTAGTCATCGACCCCAAGCAAGGGCCAATAGACCTCAGGCAAGGCACTCGCTTTGGATGGGTGAGCATCACCAGCCTTAGGTGATGGTCGACAACCCTCGCCCAAATCGGTGCGTCTCCTCTATTTGTATTGTTGTTTTAGGATTTTGGTTTTCTCTAGTCCTTGTAGAACCTCGCGACAGCTCAAATCGATCATCTGGAACCAAAATGGTCTCTCTCTCCCTCCTCCTCTCTTCGTTGTTATCTAGTTTAATTCCGTGCTTTGTACTGTTAATATTAGAAGAGATTGATTGTGGCGTCTAAAAAATGGATCTTTTTGTTCTTGGGGTTTGACCATCACAACTGTTGAGACGATCATAATCAAGAAAAAGTGGACGAATTGAGCCCCCCAGCAAAAAAAAAAAAAAAGAGTTGGTGACAAAGATGAAGCAGAATAGGCCCATCCCTTGTGACAGAAGTATAACGTAAGTACTCAAACTTAGCATGAATGGACACTTAAATACCAAAAAATCTAAAAAAATACACTTAAATGGTACTTTTTTTGAAAATTGGGATACTTAAATGCCAAGTCTAGCGAGACTAACTGAAAATTTGACATAACTATTTTTAATAATATTGGCTCATCGGAAAACTTATTTAGCAATAAATATGCAAAACAATGTTGTTTTGCCCCAAAATTGAATTTTAATATAATTATTAATTAAAAAATTAAATTAAATATACATACTTTTTTTTTTTTAAAGATAAGCAACAAGTGCATGCACAACCCTCGCCACCATTGCCCCACTGTTCTCGAGAAGGGCCGGCAACAGTGAGGCAAGGGTTGGCTAAGGTTATCAAGCCTTGGGCAGTGGTCGATGTTTTGGCTGACTGTCAGCGAGAGCTTGCAAGCCCTCACCCAGATTTGAGGTAAGAATCATGACCCTCCCCTTGATCCAACGAAGGTCATCAACTCTTGCCCAGAGGGGCCAAGGACCACCGTTAGCTATGGCAAGGCGAGGGCAGCCAGGGTTACCAGCCATTGCCTAGCCACCCCAACTGACCCTTGCCCCACCTTTGTTGGTCCTTCCCAGTGATGGTGGGGTGGCACCGACGAGGCCTATATGAGCCCTTGCCAAATGCTGTTGTAGATCTTTTTTTTTTTTTTTTTTTGTAATTTTGTAATTAATATTTATATTAAAATTCAATTTTGGGGCCATGTTAGCGCCAAAACGACATTGTTTCGTACTTATCTCGCTAAAAAATGTCACGTCAGTTGTTTGGCTGGAATTTCTTACAGTTGGAACTCAAGGATTTGTTTGGCATTTGATCAAATAGTACCTAATTCTATTCTTTTGTCACAAGGAACAAAAAAAAAAAGAACAAAGATCTGTTTGATAAATTTTTTGTTCCCAGATATAGATTTGGAATGGAATCAAGAAGTAAGAAAAATGTTGATTCTTTGCTATCGGGAATAATTCTAGAATCAAGTTATCTCAAATTTCTTTTTTATTTTTATTTTTTCTTCTTCTTTTCTTCTTCTCTCTTTTTCTTTCACTACCTCCACTACCGCCTTCTACCACAGCTAGTCACTAGCGATCAACTGGGTGAAGTCCCATGAGCTCACCGAAGGCTAGCGCAGCCATCGGTAAGGCTCGGCCTGGCCAGATCTAGGTAGGAATGAGCCTTGCTAGTGGCCAAGTGGGCCTCCCTTGGCCACTAGCAAGCCTCACCTAGCCGGGCAAGGCTAGCCAAGAGCCTTGGTTGGGTGAGCTTAGCCTCGCCTAGCTTTTGGCAAGGCTTGGTTGACGAGACATGGCTTGGCCAGTCACCAATCGTCCTAAGGCTGACAACCAACCAAAGGTTGAAGAAGGAAATGAAAAAAAGAAAAAGAAGTAATAAAATTATTAAAAATATTAAAAGAAAATGGTTTGGATTAGAAATTTTGAGAGCGGTGCCAAACATAATTTTATCGTGGGAATAAAAGTTTTAAGCAGTTACCAAGGCCTTCAAATACTTAGAAATATGTTCGGAGAATAGAATTAAAAAGAATTATTTCTAAACATAAATTATTATTGAGAATAAAATGTTCTCAAATGTTCAATTCTTCTCCGATTTTGATACTTAAATGTACTTTTTGAAATTTTTGGCATTTAAGTGTCCCTATGCCAAGTTTTGGCACCCGTAGTATTTGGCACTTCATCCCCCATCGTATTCACTAGAGGTTCGACAGCACCATCAGGTTCCATCGAATAATTTTGTTCCCCTTGTTCATACCTTTTACATAAATTTTTTTTTTGGCCTAATTTGCCTCCTTCTTTTTCGCCGAAATCATTCAAGGATAACTTATGGGCGTGCACTAGCGCCGCATCAAGCTTGGACCCTGAGGTGTTTTAATGGAAGATGCTTTTGCTTTGCTTTGGTTAGAGCTTTAGTTTCAATGGAAGATTCTTTGTGCTGCACCAAGCGAGCAGGCTCTTGCCCAAGGCAAGCAAAGACCTTACCTGCACCAACGGCCTCCATCAGCCCTTTTCGATGATGGACAGCGGTGGCTCATTGGCAAGGGCTTGGGGGACTTTCTTTATTAGCTTTTTTATTTATCATTATTTTATTTTATTTTATTTTATTTTATCTAATTTTAGATCAAAAATAATAATTATAATAAATGCCATGCAGGAAAAAAATAATATGTTTGCATTTTCCGTTAGTCAAATTGATAGTGTTAATAAAATGATTTGATTGTATCAATTTAACAAGTTGTAGCTCTTGATTGCACATTTTGAAAGTTTTGGAAGTTAATCGCATTTCGGCATTAATTTTAGGACTTCTAGTGCATTTATTTCAATATATAAATTTTGCTTCTCATTTCAAGCTCTCAGCTACTGCGTCACCATAGACAAATGAAAAGATAATATATATGCTGAGAGTTTTTTACTTTAGTGTGGATAAGAAGTCTTCGCACATTAATAAGCATTTAAGACTATTTTTTAAATGAAATGTTAGACAACTCAATTGCACTTTGAGCATGACTTCGAGACTTACCGTGGTTATCTTACAAAAATTAGGATAGGAATACCAATCAAATAGGACAATAATTTATATTAACAAGAGAATCTCAAAATTTCGTACATTGATTGTTATAAATGGAAATCAATTTAGTCTAAAATCCCGTAGTAGGATGTGAGTGACGGGGTTCAAGTGGTTTGCATCATAAAAAGAATTGCCTCCTTTGTGATGTTATTGATGTCAAACCATTGTAACCATCTAAAAAAATCTTGAGCAAATTCCTAGGAAGATGGCTCTCATAGTTGTAGGAGGTCCGTCAATCTCCTTTAATTTTTTTTTTTTTTGTGTGTGTAAATATGTGAGTATCATTAGATGAGGTAGAAAAGCTTAGGGACATTCTTTTGCATTATTTAAAGACTAATTATGTGAAAAGATGGAGGAAGGAAGTCTCCATACAACAACTAATAAAACATTTGCTTGTGGAGGCGTACAATGTTGGTAGAGTGATGTCTACCCCTTACAACTTTGTGAATCCTAGCGAATAGAAGATGAGCCTCAATTTACTTGTTTCAAAATCATCTACGGTTGCATTCCATGCAAATAATCATTGCTAAGGAAGACAGCTTGAGGAGCCTCACCTCCAAGTTTTTGCCATTGGTGGACTTGATCATCCATTGAAGTTCAAAATTCCAACATCCTGCAAAACGTCAAATCCCATTTTGTTCGAGGATATTGTGTCATATACTACTAGTTCAGGTTCACTAAGAATACAAGATTATTGTCTTATGTAGCAATCCTATAGAAACAACATTTAGTATCAACTGAAGACAACCATCGTGATATGACTACTGTTGTAGGTAGACTATCTTTACAAACAAACTAGCGGATAAAGTTATGCTTACTAATTCCATTAGTCTAAATCAAGTGATACTAATCCACAATTGGTCCCTCCTGTTCGAATCCTTTGTATATCTCCTTTAAAATATTCACTGGAGGTTACTATTCATCTTCTCTTCGTACCCAACAAGACCTTCGTATGTGGCCTTACCTGTGCTAACAAATTCCTTATCAACAAGGAGATCTAGACACATTTTTTTCTTATGTCATTATATTGTTCTAAGCCAACAAACTGTTACAGAATCATTCCAAGATGGAAGAATTAAATGAGAGGTTGCTCAATCAAATGCAGAAAACCAATCCGTATAATCCCAAGGATTGTTACATTGATTCTTGTGGATTCATTCCGAAACTTGAAAAATTCAGAGAAAGTAAGAGCCTGAAATTGAGTGAAAGGCTGTGTGAAGAAGAAGGATGGAAGAATTGAGCAAGCTGGCAATCAAAGCAGTTATTGAATCTAAATAATCCCAAGGACAGTTACATAAATTCATAAATTGATTCCGAAAAATTTTGGTTGGCATTCCAAGATGGAAGAATTGAACGAGTTGTTGCTCAATCAAATGCAAATAATCAATCCCTATAATCTTGAGGATTGTCGCACTGATTCTTGTGGATTGATTCCGAAACTTGAAAAATTCAGAGAAAGTGAGAGCCCGAAGTTAAGTGAAAGACCGTGTAAAAGAGAAGGATGAAAGAATTGAGCAAGCTGGTGATCAAATCACTCAAATGCACATAATGAATCCAAATAATCTCGAGGATACATCAATTGGTAAATTGAATCCGAAAAATTTTGGTTGATATTCCAACATGGAAAAATTGAATGAGATGTTGCTCAATCAAATGCAAATAATCAATCCCTATAATCCCAAGGATTGTTTCACCAATTCTTGTGGATCAATTCCAAAACTTGAAAAATTCGGAGAAAGTGAAAGTGCGAATTTAAGTGAAAGGCCGTGTAAAAGAGAAGGATGGAAGAATTGAGCAAGTTCGTGATCAAAGCACTCAAATGCACATAATGAATCCAAATAATCCCAAGATAGTTACATCAATTGGTAAATTGATTCCGAAAAATTTTGGTTGGCTTGGAACAATATAATGTCATGAGGACAGGATGTACCTGAATCTCCAAGCTGATATGCAATTGCTCACTGAAAGTAAGGCCACAAAAGAAGGGATTGTTGGGCTGGAGGAGAAGGTGAATAGTAGACTCCAGTGAACCTTTTTAATGGAGATCAGCAAACCTCATAAAATCATAAGTCATCTTTTTGGGCATTTGCTCATGACATTATCAAGTGATGATAACTTCCATTTGTTATTAGCCCATAATGATTCTTGGAATGTGAACTTCGCTTATTTATATAGCTGTAATGGTTAAAAGTGTTGCACGTTTTTATAATTCGAGTATGGTAGGTTGAATTCCTTTTATTTACTTAAATAAAAAGAAATCTAGGGGCTCCTCTATTATTTTGACAATATGATAAATATCTTGTCCTTAAATGGCAATTGGATCAACAATGCAAATTTCTAGTTTAGATGTAAGGGTTAAAAATGTTGCACGTTATTTATTACTCAAGTATGGTAGGTTGGTTCGCCCCAGTGGCCACTCTTCCAACATGGAAGGGGGAGGTGAGGGGTTCAAATCCCCACCTTCTCAGGGGGGGATGGGGGTAGGGACGCGTAAGTTTGAGAGTGGGTTGCGACTCCCACGCCCTGCAAGTGGCAGGGCACAAGTCTGCGAGTGAGTGTAGAGTAGGAATAGAGTAGGACTGACCAAAAAAAAAAAAAGTATGGTAGGTTGGTTTCTTCATTTTCTTGAATTGAAAAGAAATCTGCGTGTTCCTCTATGATTTAGACAATATGATAAATATATTCCTAAAATGGCATTGCACATTTCTAGTTTAGATGTAATGGTTAAAATTGTTGCACATACTTGATAACTCGAGTATGGTAGGCTGCTTTCCTTTTATTTACTTAAATGAGAAAGAAATCTGTTTGCTCATCTATAATTTTTGACAATATAATAAAAATTTTGTCTTTAAATGGCACTTAGGTCAACAATGCACATTTCTTATTTATATGCAAAGGTTAAATGTATTGCACGTTTTTTTTAACTTGAGTAAGGTAGGCCGATTTCTTATTATTTAATTGAATAAAAAAGAAATTTATGTGCTTCTCTATAATTTTGATAATATGTTAAATATCTTGTCCTTAAATGGCACTTGGGTCAACAATGCAAATTTAGATGTAAGAGTTAAAAGTATGGCATGTTTCCGATAACTCTAGTATGATAGGTTGGTTTCTTTTATTTACCTAAACTAAAAAGAAATCTCTGTGCACCTCTATAATTTTGGCAATATGATATATATCCTGTCCACAAATGGCACTTGGGTCAACAATGCAAATTTTTGGTTTGGGTAGTATTTAGTATGATCACGTCTTAGTACACCATTGGATGACTCACGAAATAGACTGAGTAATGACAGCTGTAATTTAACTTACTGCTTATTATTCAATGTGGTCCCTAATTTTTTTTTCGTCTGCTATCCTCCACAAGGTCTTAAAGTGTAGTCCAAATAAAAGTCGTTTTTAAAAACTTTAATTTTATTTACTAATAAAAACTGGATATATTGCCGTGTCATAACTTATCATTCTTTTGTTCAACTTCAACCATGCACTACGTTTGTTCAATTTTTTTTACCACAACTTTGTTTGTTCCATTGTGTTTATTAATGTCACTGAGTTGAAGAAGAAGACAAGAAAACAAATTAGACGAATGGAGAATTTAGTGGTTCTTGTTTAATATAAGAAATGATCATTTCAAATCACCAATCGAGCATCGAGGCTTTTAAACTTGACTTTTACACCAAGAGTGGTGTATCCAACTGATTTATGTGCGTTCGGTCGAAGGAGCCCTACCCGGCTCGGCGACGTCGGACAGCGAACGAGCTCGACAGATCGGGCTCCATCTGCCCGCCTCCCTTGTCTCCGAGCCGGGATGCTCGAGAATCCGACTCCTAAACCAAAAATACGAGACAAACCCGAATGGAACTACGGCTTTGATGCGAACAAAGCTTGACGACGGTCGGCGACTCTTCCCTACAGACAGCTTTCCTCTCTCTTTCTGTGTAATTTTCCTTATCTCGGGGACGTCTTATTTATAGGCGAGGAGCCCGGTCGGCGGAGAGCTTCGGCCGCCGGTCTTTGGCGAGCCGACCGGACTTCCCCCGTCGGGCGAACCGGTGTCAAATCCCATCTTCTCCGCGGAGGCCTGCTCAGCATTGAAGGCGACGTCCCCTCCGTCCGGGTTTCTCGCCGGATCTCCCGCTGCTCCGTTCCATGGCATTGATGGCGCCTGCGAGACGTCCCCTCCGTCGCCAGTCTCTCTACCTAGGTCGTCCTGCGCGTGAGGTGTGCAGCGCGAGGAAGGAAGGAGGAAGAAGAAGAAGGAGAGGGCCAGACCGCGGGGTCAGTGAGCTGGGGGCCGATATGGGCCCTGGGCCCGCGCGGAAAGAAAGAAGGAAAAGGGGCTGGGGTCAGGCCCAGACCCAAGTCTGTTCTCTCTCTCTCTCTCTCTCTCTATAAATAATAATTAAGTTTTTAAAAAAATAATTTTTATTTATTTTTATTTATACGAAATAGGGTAAAAAGGGAAAATAAAATAAAAATAAAACTCAGTAGATGCAAATAATATTGATACTTAGGTAATGTGAAAATCTTTTTTGTTAGGGCCAAATTGGTCCATAATTTTCTATGCAATTAAATATTAAATACTTAGCCAAAATTTATGTGTTAATAAGGATCACATTAATTTAACCAAGTATTTAATTTACTTTTTTGTCTCTCAGCAGTCCCCATGGACAAATAAAGATAAAATGTATGCCAAGTGTGCCATAAGTCTTTGTCCATTAACAAGCATTTAAGAATATTTTAAAATTGAAATGTTTGAGAATTCAATTGCACTTCGAGCATGAATTTATAGATTTCTACCGTGGTTTGTCAACACCAATTGATTATGATAATATGTGATATTAAAAAGGAAAAATCTTAAAATTTCTGACATACAAAGTCATATATGGAAATCGATTTTGTCAACCGATCCCAAAGCAAGACGTGGGCGATCGGGTTCGAGCCGCTTGCATGATAAAACGACCGGCCTCTTTGCGAGAGCAATCATCGTAACCATTTGATATTTTGAGGAAATGCCTAGGAAGATTGCTTTCATGATTTTAGGAGGTCTTCTGATCTCCCTTAAGAATGTCCACTGGAAGTTGGTATTCAGCTCCTCTACCCATCAAAAAAGACCGTCGTATGTATCATTACCTATGCTGAAAAATTGCCAAGCAACTAGGAGATTCAGGTACATCCTTTACTCATGTCATTATGTTGTTCAGAGCCAACCTGACTGTTATAAAATCCACGCAGGATGGAAGAATCGAGTGAGATGTCGCTTAAAGCACTCAAATGCAAATAATCAAATCCCTATAATCGCAAGGATTGATATACCGATTCTAGGGATTGATTTTGAAATTTTTTTGATGTCCATGACATGATTGATTTCTCTTCTTTGTGGTATGGTTTTGTAACATTGCTGAACATGGTTGATGGATTCAATTGTAGAAAAAAAAACAATGATTGGGGGAAAATATGCAGGCAATGATTAGGGTTTGGTTTGAAGATAACTGTTGCCTAACATCTACTTTATGTCACAAATTCACCATGGATGTGTCATTAGATTCAAGAGGGGCCTTAGTTTCACTCAAAGGTGGCTTAGTGTGTCATATTGGCTTCCATAGAAAGACTGGTAGTTACTTGTTTACAGATATGGCAACCTGGCGAGATTCCCTATTTGTGGCTTTGATATGGGATATAATTCTTTATTTGCTTTTTTTTTTTTCCTTAAAAGCATGGATATGGGCTGTTGAAAGTATTCCCTTAGGGGCATGAAGTGATAAGCTCGAAGAAGTGATGGATTTTTGGAAAAGTCATTATGGCATATCTCGCTGTACAAAGAAAATTTCACACAAGAGGTCCCATACATTCCTGATTTGACCCTAAACTTCGACCGCTAGATATATACTCCAATTTTCCCTTTTGGAAGGTACAAGATTACCCAGTTAAGGTCAACCATTTTTGGAGATTACAGTCTGATGATAACTTCCATTTATTATAGCACACAATAGTTTTGGGATGTAAACTTCACATATGTATATAGTTTTTAAAGTGTTGCATATTATTTACTTCGATTTTAAGGAATATGCGTGCTCCTGTATAATTTTGATAATGTGATTATTTTGTCCTTAAATGGCACTTTAACGATGTTAGTACGCCACCAGATCACTCACGAAGTTTACTAACTAATGATAGTTGTAATTGGTAAACTACCACTTATTATTCATTGTTGCCTCTCAATTTTTTTTTAAATTTTTTTTGGTGTTGCGGTCTCCTCAAACTTTTAAAGCGTAGTCCAATGTAATCCCTTTTAAAAACTTTTGAATTTAAAGATTAGGATATATTATCATACCACAAGAAATTTTTATTATTTTTATTATTTTTTATTATTATTAATTATTTTTTTATGTTCAACTTCAACGGTGAACTTTGTTTTTTGACAACTTTGTTTGTTCAATTGAGACGAGATGACAAAAATGAAGAATGGAGAATTTTATGAGTCCTATTTAATACAAGAAAACCGGTCGAGTGTTCTATGGTCTCTATTGAAGAAGAAAACACAAACAATGCTTTTGATCACTCAGTGAAATTTATTTTCAAATGAAAAATGAGATAAAATGTCTTCATTTTACATAACTGTATATTGAAAATTAAAAACATATGTATTTTTAAAATTCTCATTTTATATAAGAAAGGTGAAATTGCAGGGGCATGCAAGTTGAATTATTTTTTTCAAAATTTTTATTCCATTTTCATTCTAAATCCACTTTGCTCGTTTTCTATCCACTGACATTTAGAAACAATCATCTTTTATCTATGGAATAGAAAGGAGTTATAGGGATAGATGAAATGCAAAACATATCTATGTTAGTTTGACCTATTCACTTGGCCTAAACCTATTGGAAGTTTGACTAAACCTATTGGAAGTTTTCTGAGACTTGTGAACCATTTTAGGTCTAGCTCTTTAAACTCTTCAAGTTTCTAGTGCCACTCGGCAATGATTCTAGTGAGGAACATCGGATGAGATTCAACCTCCATAAATTGCACAACTTGCAAATGGAACGGGGCAGAGTCTTGAGTCTGCTGCAATAAGGAGGGTTATATTATCTTAAATGGTTCAATCACCTACAGACAAGGGCAACTCTTGAATGCGTACTGCTTCGAGACACAAAGCTTGCGAGTTCTCATCATTATATACAAGCATATAGAAAACAGTCTCTCAGAGAACCCAAGAGAGAGCGGGAGGCAGGGGTCCTTATTTTCTTTGCCATAGAGATTCCCGAATCTTCTTGTTGACTTGGCAGGGGTCCAGATGGGCGGTTCCACACATGGAACTAAGAACCGGACCAAAAATCACCAATTCCAATTTTTCAGAACCAGGAACTGGACCCATGCCTCAGGAATTGTCCAGAATCGGTCGTTTCCTTTTGCTTACCTGATGCAAGCCTAGGGGAGGCTTTCTCGAATAATAGGATCGGGAGAGTGACTCGCGCACAAGAAACGGGACGAACAGTAATTTCAGCACTGCGCAAGCTCAGGAGAACAGTCGTATCTTTGTCGATACAGATCAGATCAACCTGATTCTAAAGCCAAATGAACAAAGACTTCTGGATCTACAATTTCTGTGTTTTGGGTTTTCTGAAATAAGCACTGTAGGATAGTCGAAATTGGGTTGGAAGTAACGAACAGAACATAAAAAGATAGAAACTTCGTTGGTTGCTCTTCTAGGCCTCCAAGGAAGTTGAGGGGGCACCGATTCTTCTAGATCGATGACTGCAACTCTTCAAGGATGCAGATTTCGAAAGCTCCGACTCTTCAAGGACGGAGTGAAAACTCTTCTAGGTTTTCAAGGTATGAACTCTACAAGGTTCATGATACTTGCTTCAAGCAAAGCTTTTCATTCATCAAAAGTTGTCTGTCTTCTACAAGGGATTGGCTTATATCATCAAAGAAATAAAAACAGAACGTTGAAACTAGGAGAAATAAAGACAAAGCGTTGAAAACTAGGAGAAATAAAAACGGAGCATTGAAAATAGGAGAAATAGTAAAGAGCATGGAAACTATAAACTAGTAAAAACGTCACGCGAGCTTCCAAGGTGTCTTTCAAGCTTCCGGGATGGACTCAAGATGTCATTATGGCTTCTCGGTTTCGTCGAGCTTTAATGCGGGCCGATCTTCTTGGTCGAGGGAGCCGGTCTTCAATGTGGGCTGCATCATCCTCCCCATCTTTAAAAGAATTCGTCCTCGAATTCTTGTCATCATCATCAAAAGAATCTCCCACCCTACTAGGTGCCAACGTAATCTTCTTGCCTCCAAATTCAAAAGAATATGTATTTCGATAACCATCATGCATAGTCCTCTTATCGAATTGCCATGGTCGACCAAGAATAATGTGACTAGCATCCATCGGTAGAACATCACACCATATTTTGTCACTATAAACAGAACCAATGGATAGATTAACAAGACATCTTTTTGAAACAGTTACCTCAGCGCCTATCTTCAACCACAACATTTTATAAGGCATAGGGTGCGCTTTTAATTCCAACTTCAACTTGTTTGCCGCTACTTCAGAAATTATATTCTCACAACAACCAATTCTCACAACAACCAGAGTCAATAATTAATTGACATACCTTTCCCATGATTGTGCAAGCAGAATGGAAAATATTGGTACGTAGCCACCTATCTCCAGTGTCATCTCGAGGAGTAGGAAAAATTTTCCTCACCATAAGAAGTTCGCCAGTGTCAGCATGCACTATTTGTTCATCATCCGTAGCTTCTTCATCATTTTTCAACTCCTCTTCAAGTGGATCCTCAGCATTCTCGTCAGAATCATTATCCACCAAGAAGGCTTTACCAGCTGGTCGATTCTTATTGATTCGACAATTGCTAGCACGATGACCCAACTCCCCACAAGAATAGCAACGTATTTCGGATGTAGCAGGTTGCTTCGAAACATGAGGTTGAGTAGAAGGCTTACTAGCAGATTGCTGTCTTCGAGAATGAGAGCGCTCCATTTTGAGTGCTCGTTGGTGTGCATCTCCTAAGTCCCAAATGTCGAGGACTTCCAAGGCATCTTGAATGTAAAATTGAAGACCGTTCAAGTATTTGTTCACAAGCACATCCCTCGGGTCCTGGATATTGTTACGAATCACCAACTCATTGAATTCATTGGTGTATTGGTCCACCGTTCGCGTACCTTGTTTTAGATTTTGGTACCGTTGGTAGAGCTCTCTCTTATATCCTTTGGGAAGAAATTTCTTTGAATCTTGCCCTCCATCTTTCTCCACGAAGTGACTTGTGCTTTGCCAACGGCTTGGCGAGTTTGTTTTTCACGTCTCTACCAAGCAATTGCCTTGCCTCGGAATCGCATAGCAATGATCCCAATGCGACGATTCTCTGTAAATTCTGGAACATCTTTCTTGATTTCCTTTTCCCAATCTGGCTCACGAATATGTTGTAAACGATGTCGAACATGCCTCCGACCGTGAATAGATTGAACACTCTTCGAAGAGGAAGAGTCACCATGGGAATCTTCAGTCCTGGAACGGGGTGGAGAATTATTTGCTTCAGCCCTCAAACGCTGAACTTCTTGCGTCAATTCATCAATTTGTTGTTGCATATTCTCAGCGAGTCTGTGCAATTCATTGAGGGGAACGGTCCTACCGCCACGACGCCTAGCTTGTCTTGGAGGCATTGTCCTCTCCTCCAAAGCTCTGATACCAAATGATGCAAGCCTAGGGGAGGCTTTCTCAAACAATAGGATCGGGAGAGTGACTCGCGCACAAGAAACGGGACGAACAGTAATTTCAGCACTGCGCAAGCTCAGGAGAACAGTCGTATCTTTGTCGATACAGATCGGATCAACTTGATTCCAAAGCTAAATGAACAAAGACTTCTGGATCTACAATTTCTGTGTTTTGGGTTTTCTGAAATAAGCACTGTAGGATAGTCGAAATTGGGTTGGAAGTAACGAACAGAACAGAAAAAGATAGGAACTTCGTTGGTTGCTCTTCTAGGCCTCCAAGGAAGTTGAGGGGGCACCGATTCTTCTAGATCGATGACTGCAACTCTTCAAGAATGCAGATTTCGAAAGCTCCGACTCTTCAAGGACGGAGTGAAAACTCTTCTAGGTTTTCAAGGTATGAACTCTACAAGGTTCATGATACTTGCTTCAAGCAAAGCTTTTCATTCATCAAAAGTTGTCTGTCTTCTACAAGGGATTGGCTTATATCATCAAAGAAATAAAAACAGAACGTTGAAACTAGGAGAAATAAAGACAAAGCGTTGAAAACTAGGAGAAATAAAAACGGAGCATTGAAAATAGGAGAAATAGTAAAGAGCATGGAAACTATAAACTAGTAAAAGCGTCACGCGAGCTTCCAAGGTGTCTTTCAAGCTTCCGAGATGGACTCAAGATGTCATTATGGCTTCTCGGTTTCGTCGAGCTTTAATGCGGGCCGATCTTCTTGGTCGAGGGAGCCGGTCTTCAATGTGGGCTGCATCATTACCCCTAAACACCACATGAAGAGAAGGACTCTATCGCTATCATCAGAGCCAGGAGAGAAGTCCAACAAGTTTAGCTCTGCATTGATTTTGTTGGTTCTGCTCTTCTGGCTGTTGAAGAAACTGATTCAGTAGATAAGGCATCAACTACAGTAGATGCGATGTGTGGCATGGACTCTACTCAGTGGCAGCAGCTATGAAGACATTAAGTCTCTTGAGAACGACATAGTCGAGAGCTTGAGGAACCACCTCAAAGGAAGAAAATAATTGGCTATACTACCAATTTAAGAACGGGCACTCTATAGGCCAGACTTATCACCATAGCTTAAAATGAGGTTCGTTTGTTGGCTTTAGTGGTTTCTTTGAACCGAATATTAGAAATAGCTCAATTGTTCTTTGCTTTCTTTGATTCCTATTCATAGCTCGGAGTTAGAGTCCATTTGGTATAGCTGTAGCTAACCCCTTATTAGTTTCTCGACTTTAATGGTATATGCTTTTCAACTGTAGTATATCAAAATTGGGTGATGTAACTTCTAAAAATCTGCTATAAAATTTGGAAGTATGGCAGTTGTGAGTTGTTCAGGAAGTATCTTATAAAAGCTGCGGCACCCCTTTTCACTATAAAAGTGTTGCAAGAAACATGGATCGAGAGACAGAGCATTGGATACCAAAATGGCTTTCTAACAAGGTAATCTATTGAGCATATTTACATGCATTGGCCAAAGGGTTTTGCCCCTAATGGTAAGGAAAGATCATGTCTGCTTATTAATGAAATTTACGTATGATTTGGAGTACTCTCCGAGGTTGTGGTGTAAGATACTCACTAGTACTATGCTCACTTATGACTTCTTGAGAAGTAAGTATAACAGTTGCATGGATTTGATAAAATTGCCTGATTAACTGCTTGACAATTGTATGTACGTGTTTGGTAAAACTCCTCGATAATTCCTTTGTATAGTCACTTTTTTGTGTGTGGATAGTATGCTGATTACTACCAAGGATATATCTTGGATTAACATGTTAATGACAAAGTATCGGTGGTTTGAGTTGAAAGATTTTGGTCCAACTAAGAAGATTGTAGAAGTGGAAATTTGCATGGGCAAGGAGCAAAGAATTTACTCAAACCAGAAGCCTATGTCAAAGTCTGGGATTGTTTTCACATGAATAAAGCAAAACCGCGATATGTATATTAGAAGTCCTAGAACTTATCGCGAGAGTAAGATTGAATCTTAAAACTTTCAAAAAATGCAATCAAACTATAAAACTTGTCAAAATATTGCAATCAAGTATTCCCATAAACTTCTTCAATTTATCTATAGAAAAAAATATTGGGGCAACATTTTTTATAGTATTTTCTCTAATCTACATAACATTTTTATTTTTATATTGTCAAATCTTATTTAAATTAGATTAAAAAATAAAATGATTATTCCAAAAAAAAAGAAGACTCAAGGTGAAAGCAAGAGAGCCACAAGGCCTCTCTAGTCAGCTACCACCACCGCCCTTCACCGAAAAGGGTCAGTAGTCATCGACCCCAAGCAAGGGCCAATAGGCCTCAGGCAAGGCACTCGCTTTGGATGGGTGAGCATCACCAGCCTTAGGTGATGGTTGACAACCCTCACCCAAATCGGTGCGTCTCCTCTATTTGTACTGTCATTTTAGGATTTTGGTTCTCTCTTGTCCTTGCAAAACCTCGCGACAGCTCAAATCGATCATCTGGAACCAAAATGGTCTCTCTCCCCCTCTTTCTCTCTTCCTCTCTTCGTTGTTATCTAGTCTAATTCCGTGCTTTGTACTGTTAATATTAGAAGAGATTGATTGTGGCATCTAAAAAATGGATCTTTTTGTTCTTGGGGTTTGACCATCACAACCGTTGACAAGACAATCATAATCAAGAAAAAGCAGACGAATTGACCCCCCCCAAAAAAGAGCCGGTGACGAAGATGAAGCAAAATAGGCCCATCCCTCGTGATAGAAGTATAATGTAAGTACTAAAACTTAGCATGAAATGATACTTAACTACCAAAACTTCTAAAATGTACACTTAAATGGTACTTTTTTGAAAATTGGGATACTTAAATGTCAAGTCTAACGAGGCTAAGTAAAAATTTGACATAACTATTTTTTATAATATTGGCTCATCGGAAAACTTATTTAGCAATAGAGATGCAAAACGTTGTTGTTTTGCCCCAAAATTGAATTTTAATATAATTATTAATTAAAAAAATTAAATTAAATATACATACTTCTTTTTTTTTTTTTTTTTTTAAAGATAAGCAACAAGTCTTTGGTGAGGGCTTGCACAACCCTCACCACCATTGCCCCATTGTTCTCGAGAAGGGCCGGCAACAGTGAGGCAAGGGTTGGCTGAAGTTATCGAGGCTTGGGCAGTGGTCAATGTTTTGGCCAACTGTCAACGAGAGCTTGCAAGCCCTCACCTAGATTTGGGCTGAGAATCGTGACCCTCCTCTTGATCCAACGAAGGTCGTCAGCTCTTGCCCAGAGAGGCCAAGGATCACCGTTAGCTATGGCGAGGCGAGGGCGGCCAGGGTTGCCGACCATTACCCAGCCACCCCAACCGACCCTTGCCCCACTTTTGTTGGTTCTTCCTAGTGATGGTGGGGTGGCACTGACAAGGCCTATGTGAGCCCTCGCCAAATGCTGTTGTAGTTTTTTTTTTTTTTCAATTTTGTAATTAATATTTATATTAAAATTCAATTTTGGGGCCATGTTAACACCAAAACAACATTGTTTCGTACTTATCTCGCTAAAAAAATGTCACGTCAGTTGTTTGACTGGAATTTCTTACCGTTGGAACTTAAGGATTTGTTTGGCATTTGGTCAAATAGTACCTAATTCTATTCTTTTGTCACAAGAAACAAAAAAAAAAGAACAAAGATCCGTTTGATAAATTTTTTGTTCCCAGATATAGATTTGGAATGGAATCAAGAAGTAAGAAAAAAGTTGATTCTTTGCTATCGGGAATAATTCTACAATCAAGTTATCTCAAATTTCTTTTTTTTTCTTTTTTCTTCTTCTTTTCTTCTTCTCTCTTCTTCTCTCTTCTTCTTTCACTACCTCCACTGCCGCCTTCTACCACAGCTAGTCACCAGCGATCGGCTGGGTGAAGTCCTATGAGCTCGCCAAAGGCTAGCGTAGCCATCGGTAAGGCTCGGCATGGCCAGATCTAGGTAGGGCTGAGCCTTGCTAGTGGCCAAGTGGACCTCCCTTGGCCACTAGCAAGCCTCACCTGGCTGAGCAAGGCTAGCCAAGAGCCTTGGTTGGGCGAGGTCAAGCTTCGCCGGCGGTTGGGTGAGCTTAGCCTCGCCTAGCTTTTGGCAAGGCTTGGCCGACAAGGCGTGGCCTAGCCAATCGCCAATTGTCCTAAGGGTAACGACCAACCAAAGGTTGAAGAAGAAAAGGAAAAAAAAGTAATAAAATTATTTAAAATATTAAAAGAAAATGGTTTGGATTAGAAATTTTGAGAGTGGTGCCAAATACAATTTTATCATGGGAATAAAAATTTTGGGCAGTTACCAAAGCCTTCAAATGCTTAGAAATATGTTCGGAGAATAAAATTAAAAAGAATTATTTCTGAACATAAATTATTCTTAGGAATAAAATGGTCTTAAATGTTCCACTATTCTCCAATTTTGATGCTTAAATGTATTTTTTTGAAATTTTTGGCATTTAAGTGTCCCTATGCCAAGTTTTGGCACTTGTAGTATTTGGCACTTCATCTCTCACCGTATTCGTTGGAGGATTGACAGCACCATTAGGTTCCATTGAATAATTTGGTTCCCCTTGTTCATACCTTTTACAGATTATTTTTTTTTGGGCCTAATTTGTCTCCTTCTTTGTCACCTAAATCATTCAGGGATAACTGCTAGGCCGGCACTAGCACTGCATCAAGCTTGGACCCTGAGGTGTTTTAACGAAAGATGCTTTTGCTTTGCTTTGGTTAGAGCTTTAGTTTCAATGGAAGATTCATTGTGCTACACCGAGCGAGTAGGCCCTTGCCTAGGGCAAGCAAAGACCTTACTTGCAGCGGCAGCCTCCATCAGACCTTTTCGACGATGGGTAGCGGTGGCTCATTGGCAAGGGCTTGGGGGACTTTCTTTATTAGCCTTTTTTATTATTATTATTTTTTTTTTTTTTTTTTTTTATCTAAGTTTAGATTGAAAATAATAATAATAATAATAATAATAATAATAATAATAATAATAATAATAATAATAATAATAATAATAATAATAATAATAATAATAATAATAAATGCCATGCAAGAAAAAAATGTTTGCATTTTCTATTAGTCAAATTGATAGTGTTAATAAAAAGATTTGATTGTATTAATTTAACAAGTTGTAGCTCTTGATTGCATGTTTTGAAAGTTTTAGAAGTTAATCGCATTTTCCGATTAATTTTAGGACCTTTGGTGCATTTAAATAAATTTTGCTTCTCCTTTCAAGCTCTCAGCCTTTGCGTCACCATAGACAAATGAAAATATATATGCTGAGAGTGTCCTACTTTAGTGTGGATAAGAAGTCTTCGCACGTTAATAAGCATTTAAGACTATTTTTTAAATGAAATGTTAGACAACTCAATTGCATTTTGAGCATGAATTTCGAGACTTACCATGGTTATCTTACAAAAATTAGGATAGGAGTACCATTCAAATAGGACAATAATTTATATTAACAAGAGAATCTCAAATTTTCGTACATCATTGTTCTAAATGGAAATCAATTTAGTCTAAAATCCCGTAGCAGGACGTGAGTGACGGGGTTCAAGCGGTTTGCATCATAAAAAGAATTGCCTCCTTTGTGATGTTATTGATGTCAAACCATTGTAACCATCTAAAAAAATCTTGAGCAAATTCCTAGCAAGATGGCTCTCATAGTTTTAGGAGGTCCGTCAATCTCATTTAATTTTTTTTCTGTGTGTAAATATGTGAGTATCATTAGATGAGGTACAAAAGCTTAGGGGCATTCCTTTGCGTTATTTAAAGACTAATTATTTGAAATTGAGATTCTCTTGTTGATATAAATTATTAACAAGAACTGATAAAACATTTGCTTGTGGAGGCCTACGATGTTGGTAGAGTGATGTCTACCCCTTACAACTTTGTGAGTCCTAGCCAATAGAAGATGAGCATCAATTTACTTGTTTCAAAACTATCTACGGTCGCATTCCATGCAAATAATCGTTGCTAAGGAAGACAGCTTGAGGAGCCTCACCTCCAAGTTTTTGCCATTGGTGGACTTGATCATTCATTGAAGTTCAAAATTCCAACATCCTGCAAAATGCCAAATCCCATTTTGTTTGAGGATACTATGCCATGTACTACTAGTTCAGGTTCACTAAGAATACGTGGTTATTGTAGCAGTCCTATAGAAATAACATTAAGTATCAACTGAAGACAACCATTGTGATGTGACTACTGTCGTCGGTAGACTATCTCTACAAACAAACTAGCGGATAAAATTATGATCGCTAATTCCACTAGTCTAAATAAAGTGATACCAATCCACAATTGGTCCCTCCTGTTCGAATCCCTTGTATATCTCCTTTAAAATGTTCACTGGAGGTTACTATTCATCTCCTCTTCGTACCCAACAGGACCTCCGTATGTGGCCTTATGTGGCCTTACCTGTGCTAACAAATTCCTTATCAACAAGGAGATCTAGACACATTTTTTTCTTATGTCATTATATTGTTCTAAGCCAACAAACTGTTACGGAATCATTCCAACATGGAAGAATTAAACGAGAGGTTGCTCAATCAAATGCAAAAAATCAATCCGTATAATCCCAAGGATTGTTACATTGATTCTTGTGGATTGATTCCGAAACTTGAAAAATTCAGAGAAAGTAAGAGCCTGAAATTGAGTGAAAGACCGTGTGAAGAAGAAGGATGGAAGAATTGAGCAAGCTGGTGATCAAAGCAATTAAATGCAGATATTGAATCTAAATAATCCCAAGGACAGTTACATAAATTCGTAAATTGATTCCGAAAAATTTTGGTTGGCATTCCAAGATGGAAGAATTGAACGAGTTGTTGCTCAATCAAATGCAAATAATCAATCCCTATAATCCTGAGGATTGTCACACCAATTCTTGTAGATTGATTCCGAAACTTGAAAAATTTAGAGAAAGTGAGAGCCCGAAGTTAAGTGAAAGACCGTGTAAAAGAGAAGGATGAAAGAATTGAGCAAGCTGGTGATCAAATCACTCAAATGCACATAATGAATCCAAATAATCCCGAGGATACATCAATTGGTAAATTGAATCCGAAAAATTTAGGTTGATATTCCAAGATGGAAAAATTGAATGAAATGTTGCTCAATCAAATGCAAATAATCATTCCCTATAATCCCAAGGATTGTTTCACCAATTCTTGTGGATCAATTCCAAAACTTGAAAAATTCAGAGAAAGTGAAAGTGCGAATTTAAGTGAAAGGCCGTGTAAAAGAGAGGGATGGAAGAATTGAGCAAGTTCGTGATCAAAGCACTCAAATGCACATAATGAATCCAAATAATCCCAAGGATAGTTACATCAATTGGTAAATTGATTCTGAAAAATTTTGGTTGGCTTGGAACAATATAATGTCATGAGGACATAATGTACCTGAATCTCCAAGCTGATTTGCAATTGCTCACTGAAGGTAAGGCCACAAGAGAAGGGGTTGTTGGACTGGAAGAGAAGAGAAGGTGAATAGTAGACTCCAGTGAACTTTTTAATGGAGATCAGCAAACCTCATAAAATCATAAGAGTCATCTTTTTGGGCATTTGCTCATGACATTATCAAGTGATGATAACTTCCATTTGTTATAAGCCCATAATGGTTCTTGGGATGTGAACTTCGCTTATTTATATAGATATAATGGTTAAAAGTGTTGCACGTTTTTATAATTCGAGTATGGTAGGTTGAATTCCTTTTATTTACTTAAATAAAAAGAAGGGTTAATACCTTGAAAAACCCCAAACTGGTACACCTGTGACAAATTTACCCCAAACTATTTTTTTGACCACCAAAAATCCTAAACTGGTATACCTTTGACAAATTTACCCTAAGCTGGTACACTTGTGACAAATTTACCCTCTGTTAATTTTAGTTAAATTTTCTTATTAAATTATAAAGTTAAATAACACGTGATAATTGATCAGTATATCAATTTGGGATTTTACACTCTGTTTGTCATAATTTATAATTTTTGTGATTTTTTTCTGGTATTAATCTAATTTTTCGGAGGGTATATTAGTCACAAATTTATCAATTTGGAGTTTTTTGTGGTCGAATAAATTAGTTTGGGGTAAATTTGTCATAAATGTACCAATTTAGGGTTTTTTATAGTTAGTCGGGGTAAATGTGTCACGTGTGTACCAGTTTGAGGTTTTTCATGGTCAAAAAAATAGTTTAGGGTAAATTTGTCACAAGTGTACCAGGTTTGGGGTTTTTTAAGGTATTAACCCATAAAAAGAAATCTAGGGGCTCCTCTATTATTTTGACAATATGATAAATATCTTGTCCTTAAATGGCAATTGGATCAACAATGCAAATTTCTAGTTTAGATGTAAGGGTTAAAAATGTTGCACGTTATTTATTAGTCAAGTATGGTAGGTTGGTTTCTTCATTTACTTGAATTGAAAAGAAATCCGCATGTTCCTCTATGATTTAGACAATATGATAAATATATTCTAAAATGGCACTCAGGTCGACAATGCACATTTCTAGTTTAGATGTAATGGTTAAAAGTGTTGCACATATTTGATAACTTGAGTATGGTAGGCTGCTTTCCTTTTATTTACTTAAATTAGAAAGAAATCTGTGTGCTCCTCTATAATTTTGACAATATAATAAAAATCTTGTCTTTAAATGGCACTTAGGTCAACAATGCACATTTCTAATTGAATAAAAAAAAAATCTATGTGCTTCTCTATAATTTTGATAATATGTTAAATATCTTGTCCTTAAATGGCACTCGGGTCAACAATGCAAATTTAGATGTAAGGGTTAAAAGTATGGCATGTTTCCGATAACTCAAGTATGATAGGTTGGTTTCTTTTATTTACTTAAACTAAAAAGAAATCTCTATGCACCTCTATAATTTTAGCAATATGATATATATCTTGTCCACAAATGGCACTTGGGTCAACAATTCAAATTTTTGGTTCGGGTAGTATTTAGTATGATCACGTCTTAGTACACCATTGGATGACTCATGAAGTAGACTGAGTAATGACGGCTGTAATTTGTTAACTTACTGCTTATTATTCAATGTTGTCCCTATTTTTTTTTTCGTCTGCTATCCTCCAGAAGGTCTTAAAGCGTAGTCCAAATAAAAGTCCTTTCTAAAAACTTTAATGCAATTTACTAATAAAAACTGGATATATTGCCGTGTCATAACTTATCATTCTTTTGTTCAACTTCAACCATGCACTATGTTTGTTCAATTTTTTTTACCACAACTTTGTTTGTTCCATTGTGTTTATTAATGTCACTGAGTTGAAGAAGAAGACAAGAAAACAAATTAGACGAATGGAGAACTTAGTGGTTCTTGTTTGATATAAGAAATGATCATTTCAAATCACCAATCGAGCATCGAGGCTCCGTCTGCCCGCCTCCCTTGTCTCCTAGCCGGGATCCTCGGGAAACCGACTCCAAAACCAAAAATACGAGACAAACCCGAACGGAACTACGGCTTTGACGCGAACAAAGTTTGACGACGGTCGGCGACTCTTCCCTACAGACAGCTTTCCTCTCTCTTTCTGTGTGTTTTTCCTTAGCTCGGGGACGCCCTATTTATAGGCGAGGAGCCCGGTCGGCGGAGAGCTTCGGCCGCCGGTCTTTGGCCAGCCGAGCGGACTCCCCCGCCGGCCGAACCGGTGTCAAATCCCATCTTCTCCGCGGAGGCCTCCTCGGCATTGAAGGCGACGTCCCCTCCGTCCGGGTTTCTCGCCGGATCTCGCGCTGCTCCGTTCGACGGCATTGATGGTGCCTGCGAGACGTCCCCTCCGTCGCCGGTCTACCCTCGTCTCTCTACCTAGGTCGTCCTGCGCGCGAGGTGTGCAGCGTGAGGGAGGAAGGAGGAAGAAGAATAAGGAGAGGGCCGGACCGCGGGGTCAGTGAGCTGGGGGCCGATATGGGCCCTGGGCCCGCGCTGAAAGAAAGAAGGAAAAGGGGCTGGGGTCAGGCCCTGCCCCAAGTCTGTTCTCTCTCTCTCTCTCTCTCAATAATGATTAAGTTTTTTTAAAAATAATTTTTATTTATTTTTATTTATACGAAATAGGGTAAAAAGGGAAAATAAAATAAAAATAAAACTTAGTAGATGCAAATAATATTAATACTTAGGTAATGTGAAAATCTTTTTTGTTAGCGCCAAATTGGTCCATAATTTTCTATGCAATTAAATATTAAATACTTGATTAAATTAATGTGATCCTTACTGACACATAAATTTTGACTAACTATTTAATTTACTTTTTTGTCTCTCAGCAGTCCCCATGGACAAAGAAAGATAAAATGTATGCCAAGTGTGCCATAAGTCTTTGTCCATTAACAAGCATTTAAGAATATTTTAAAATTGAAATGTTTGAGAATTCAATTGCACTTCGAGCATGAATTTATAGATTTCTACCATGGTTTGTCAACACCAATTGATTCGGATAATATGTGATATTAAAAAGGAAAAATCTCAAAATTTCTGACATACAAAGTCATTTATGGAAATCAATTTTGTCAACTGATCCCAAAGCAAGACGTGGGCAATTGGGTTCGAGCCGCTTGCATGATAAAACGACCGGCCCTCTTTGCGAGAGCAATCATCGTAACCATTTGATATCTTGAGGAAATGCCCGGGAAGATTGCTTTCATGATTTTGGGAGGTCTTCTGATCTCCCTTAAGAATGTTCACTGGAAGTTGGTATTCAACTCCTCTACCCATCAAAAAAGACCGTCATATGTGTCATTACCTATGCTGAAAAATTGCCAAGCAGCTAGGAGATTCAGGTACATCCTTTACTCATGTCGTTATGTTGTTCAGAGCCAACCTAACTGTTATAAAATCCACGCAGGATGGAAGAATCGAGTGAGATGTCGCTTAAAGCACTCAAACGCAAATAATCAAATCCCTATAATCGCAAGGATTGATATACCGTTTTTAGGGATTGATTTTGAAATTTTTTTGATGTCCATGACATGATTGATTTCTCTTCTTTGTGGTATGGTTTTGTAACATTGCTGAACATGGTTGATGAATTCAATTGTAGAAAAAACAATGATTGGGGGAAAATATGCAGGCAATGATTAGGGTTTGGTTTGAAGATAACTGTTGCCTAACATCTACTTTATGTCACAAATTCACCATTCATTAGATTCAAGAGTGGCCTTTTTTTTTTTTTTTTTTTTTTTGGACATTCAAGAGTGGCCTTAGTTTCACTCAAAAGTGGCTTCATGTCTCGTATTGGCTTCCATAGAAAGACTGATAGTTACTTGTTTACAAATATGGCAACCTGGCGAGATTCCCTATTTGTGGCTTTGATATGGGATAGAATTCTTTATTTGCTTTTTTTTTTTTCCTTAAAAGCATGGATATGGGTTGTTGAAAGTATTCCCTTAGGGGCATGAAGTGATAAGCTCGAAGAAGTGATGGATTTTTGGAAAAGTCATTATGGCATATCTCGCTGTATAAAGAAAATTTCACACAAGAGGTCCCATACATTCCTGATTTGACCTTAAACTTCGACCGCTAGATATATACTCCAATTTTCCTTTTGGAAGGTACAAGATTACCCAGTTAAGGTCAACCATTTTTGGAGATTACAGTCTGATGATAACTTCCATTTATTATAGCACACAATAGTTTTGGGATGTAAACTTCACATATGTATATAGTTTTTAAAGTGTTGCATATTATTTACTTCGATTTTAAGGAATATGTGTGCTCCTGTATAATTTTGATAATGTGATTATTCTGTCCTTAAATGGGACTTTAACGATGTTAGTACGCCACCAGATCACTCACGAAGTTTACTAACTAATGATAGTTGTAATTGATAAACTACCACTTATTATTAATTGTTGCCTCTCAATTTTTTTAAATTTTTTTTTTTTTTTTTTTGGTGTTGCGGTCATCCTCAAACTTTTAAAGCGTAGTCCAATGTAATCCCTTTTAAAAACTTTCAAATTTAAAAATTAGGATATATTATCATACCACTAGAATTTTTTTTTTTTTTTTTTATGTTCAACTTCAACGGTGAACTTTGGTTTTTGACAACTTTGTTTGTTCAATTGAGTTTTTAAAATTCACTACATTGAAGGGGAAGACGAGATGACAAAAATGAAGAATGGAGAATTTTATAAGTCCTATTTAATACAAGAAAACCGGTGGAGTGTTCTATGGTCTCTATTGAAGAATTTCTTCATTTTACATAACTGTATATTGAAATAAAAAACATATGTATTTTTAAAATTCTCATTTTATATAGGAAAGGTGAAATTGCAGGGGCATGCAAGTTGAATTATTTTTTTTCAAAATTTTTATTCCATTTTCATTCTATATCCGCTTTGCTCGTTTTCTATCCACTGACATTTGTTTTATATAGAAACAATCATCTTTTATCTATGGAATAGAAAGGAGTTATAGGGATAGATGAGATGCAAAACATAACTATGTTAGTTTGACCTATTCACTTGGCCTATTCTATTTTTCCAGCTCCCCCAGCCCAAAAAGAATTGGAATTTGCTATTGTAATCCTTGAGATGTCAACCACATAGACAAAAATGATCGTTGAAGCAGGTAGCTGGTGCCCTTTGGTTGAATTTATAGCCATTAGACTCGAAAAGATCGTTTGAAATTCAGATTTTCAAAGTAGTTTTTGGTTCACCTATCTACAGTAGCAGAAAATCATTGTGTAGATCTGTGGAGACAGACTTCCGAAATAGTTAGTCTTCTTCCTAAAAATGGCAACACTATTCTGATCATGTCGAGTCCATTTTTTATGGACCTCAACGCCTGAAACAAGCCAGTAAAAAACACCACATTCGATACAACTAATATCAATAAAGACTCTAGGTCTTCCCTTCACGATTTTAGAGGTCCGCAGTTCAATTATCCACTGTCTTCCGACATGCTATCCTTCTGCATCGGGTCCATCCAAACTATTTGGCTAAGTTCCGTTCTACATTCTGTTCTCTTTCCATACTTAGTTACCTCTAAGCATATTGATGTCCTTAAATTCTATCAACCATTTACCTTGTATTTGTTTATTTATTTGATTTGTTTTTATAGTAAATCTCTTGCTTGAATTATTTCTGTTACTTGGACTAAATCTAATTTTGTTTCTCACGACTATGAGTTTTACTCCTATGACATTGTGATTTAGTGTGACATCCGGCGGATCTTCGAATATGTCAGTTGACTTTCCATCGATGATATGTCCATGTCCTCAAGTGAAGTTATGCACTATTAAGAAGGGGCAAAAGAATCCTATTAATCGAGGAAGATGATATTATGTCTCAACTTGTAATGTAAGTATCTCAAATTTATCACCAATTATTTGTACATGTCGTCATATGTTGGAGTACTCAATATTGCCTTACAATAATGTTTTGTTTTTTTCTCTTTTCCAGACAAGTAATTGTCATGGGTTTGAACAACGGGTTTAAGAGTGGACTGAGGAACTACGGATCTATTCTCCTCAAAATGTTGATGTAGCCGAGTCTCAAGAGGCATCAAATGAAAATGGAGAGTTAATTAGCATGAAAAGAGAGTTGAAGTCAATTAGAAGTAGAATGTGCTTCTTCTTCCTTTTTGCTACTAATAATATGGTGTGGCGTCATCATATCTTTCATTACTGGATTTGTGATTCGCATGTTGTTATATAAGCAGTTACAGGAGTCAATCCTGGTTGTCATGCGGTTTTTATATGATTTTAAAGAAATTCAGAAAAGATTGAATTTTTGACTCCAGGCGAATACGTTGACGTGAACTGAGACAAGCAACTTGTGAGTAGCTCTTGCTCAGTCCAAAGATCACTGGAGATCAGCTAGTCTAATTTGAAGTCCAATTCAAGCTCTCGAGCTACTCAAGTTTCTTGGTGAGTGGAGCTTGAGTTCGTCGATCTAAAATTTCTAATTGAGTCAAATTCAAGTAGAAATTTTAATACTTGTTCAAGCTCAAGTCGGGTTTTGAGTATTGGCTAGGTGAATGGAGTCGAACTCAACCTAAAATTTAGAATTACATCAGCTCGACTCAACTTGATTACACCATTACTAATATGCGCATGAAGAACAAAAGAGTGCTGAGCAAAGAAATCTATGTTTGACTTTTGGATACACAAGCTTATACCATTATCTTATGATAATCGCATAAAAGAGAAAACAATCGACGAAATATTAACATGAGAAAGCAAAACTTAAAATCCAAAAGGTGGTTCGGCTATAGTTGGCTTCTGCAGTCTATTTAACAGTAGGAAGATCATGAAAGTAGTCCACCGTGCACACCGATAGATCATGAAAGCAACCCAAAATCCACAGTCAGTAAATTAAGGGCCAAAACGTGGTCTTTTGAGTAAGATCTATGAAAAATAACAAACAACTAATAATAAAAATTGTGTAGTTAATGTAAAATAAAATGTTCTTATTTCCCAAAAAAAAATCCAACTACAAAAACAAATCCTCAATGATCGATCTGATGCATTAATTGCTTCCACAGTTTTCTATGTTTTGTCAGGTCAAACGCACCTTTTTCGTTCTTCTAGTCGTTCGAGTACATCAAGTTATTCGAGTGCATAGCCAATGTTATATTTGCATTTTATCTAGAGATTATTGAACAAATTTGTCAAATTGGGTTATGATCCGATGAGTTATATATAACTTAATTAAAAAAAATATGAGCCATAATTTTGATACCTTTGCTCTAAAGTGATGATGTAAAGTTTAAATAACCTACATATGACCTAATTAAAAAAAGATAGGGTTAATACTATAAAAAATTTCAAATCAATAAATCTATAATAAAATTACCCTAAACTAATCTTTTGACTATCAAAAAATTTAAATTGGTATATATATGAAAAATTTACTATAATTAACTTTTTAAGCGCCAAAAATGTCAAATTGAGGGGGTGGCCGGTGGGCTGTGGGCGGTGGCCATGTGGCGAACGGTGGCGGCGACGATTAGCGATTAGGTGGCGGCGACAATGGTTGTTGGTGGTCGGGGGTTACAGCAACGATAGCGACGACGGTTGCTGGCGGTTAGGCGATGGTGATAGCCGACTGCCAACGATCGGTCGGAGTGGCCATGGGCGGCTAGAGGTGGTCGGCAGTAGGCAAGCGGCAAGCAGTGGCCGCAACAAAAAAGAAGAACAAAAGAAAAGTAGAAAAGAAAAAATTGGCTTATTTCTAAAATTGTTTCCAAAAACAAGAAGCTACTTTTTTTTTTTTTATTTCTTGTTTCTGTTCCAAATTTATTCCCGCGACTACTTTTCTATTCTAGGGAATAGAAAAATACGTTGGCGTTACCAAATGGATTTATGTTCTTCTTCTTTTTTTTTTCTTTTTTTTTTTTCGGGGAACAAAAGAACAAAAATTGGGAGAAACAAAAACGTTATCATGTAGGCTCTTAATGTCATGAGGAAAGGATGTACTTGGATCTCCAAGCTAATTTGCCATTACTCAGTGCAAGTAAGGCCAAAAAGAGAGATCTTGTTGGGCTAGAAGAGATCAATAGTAACCTCCAATTATTTTTAATGGAGATTAGAAAACCTCATAAAATCATTGGAATCATCTTTCTAGGCATGACTCACGATATTATGAAATAATAATAAATTCCATGTATAGCACACAATGGTTCTCAGGATGTAAACTTCACTTGTTTATATAGATGCATCGGCTAAAAGTGTTGCATGTTTTTGATAACTCGAGTAGGGTAGGTTGGTTTCCTTACTTCAATTGAAAAAAAAAAAAAATCTGTGTGCTCCTCTATAAATTTGACAATATGATAAATATCTAGTCATTAGATGGCACTTGAGCTAATAATTTAAATTTCTAGATTTGATTTAAGGGTCAAAAGTGTGGCATGTTTCTAATAACTTGAATAAGGTAGGCTGGTTTCCTTTCATTTATATAGATTTTAAAAAAACATGTGTGTGCTTCTCTATAATTTTGGCAATATAATAAATATCTCGTCCTTAAATGGCACTCAGGTCAACATCATAAATTTGTGGCTTAGATGTAAGGATTAAAAGTGTTGCATGTTTATGATAACTCGAGTATGGTAGGTAGGTTTCCTTTTATTTACCTAAATTAAAAAGAAATTTGTGTGTTACCATATAATCTTGGCAACATGATAATTGTCTTGTCCTTAAATGGCCCTCAAATCAACAATGCAAATTTATGGTTTAGATGTAAGGGTTAAAAGTGTTGCATGTTTTTAATAACTCGAGTATGATAGGTTGGTCTCCTTTTACCTACTTAAATTGAAAAGAAATTTGTGTGCTCGTTTATAATTTTGGCAATATGATAAATATCTCTTTACAAGGCACTTTGGTTTAAAGTGTTGCATGCTTATTATAACTCAAGTATGGTACGTTGGTTTCCTTTTATTTACTTAAATAAATAAGAAATTTGTGTGCTCTTCTATAATTTTGACAATATGATAAATATCTCGTCCTTAAATGGCACTCGGGTCAGCATCACAAACTTGTGGCTTAGATGTAAGGATTAAAAGTGTTGCATGTTTATGATAACTTGAGTATGGTAGGTTGGTTTCCTTTTATTTACTTAAATTAAAAAGAAATCTATGTGCTCATCTATAATTTTGACAATGTGATAAATATCTTGTTCTTAAATGACACTTGGGTCAACAATGCAAATTTGCAATTTTGTAAGGGTTAAAATTGTTGCATGTTTCTAATAATTCGAATATGGTAGGTTGGCTTACTTAAATAAAAAAGAAATTTGTGTGTTACCATATAATCTGAGAAAATTTCAATTAAGGGCCTAAAGTGGAACCGTTTTCTCAAAAAAGGACCCAAAATGGACATTATCTCAAACAAGAACCTAAAGTGACCAACTTAGTTTCAAATAAGGGCCTCAACTTAAAAACCAACCAAATCTTATTTGCGTCTAAAGACTTTTCTTTCCTTCTTTTTCTAATTTATTTTCTCATTCTCTTTCTTTTCTTCATCATCATCATCGTGCCTTCACCTTTTTCACTCTTTAGATCGCGTTCTCCAAAGTCCATCTCTATCTTCCTTGCCGAATTAGCCATCAATGCCCTCAACCTCATTTGTCATTGCCCTCAACAGCAATCCCAATACCTTTGTTGAAAGATGGAGGTCAATCCAAGCCCTAGATCGAGCACAAGTGGACCAAGATGTGACGCTCAGCTTGATTCGATCCCCACATCTTGTGGTCATGGTCAAGCACGAAGCATGATGAGGTGTAAGCCATTAGCTTGCTGCCCTCGTTGTCGTTGATGCTTGAATTCAAATCGGTGCTCACGCAGGCTATGATCGATCTTAGCGAGGAGAAGCCAGATTGAAGTGCCTAAGCCAAATTTATTAGAGGTTTTTGAGGAATCTCTGTGATACTCATGTGTATTAATTTGTTTAGTGAAATACGCGGTTTTGGGAATTTTTGAGCAATTTTGCACTTTTTTCATCTTGTTATTCTCTCTCAAATCTGTGTAGATAATATTTCAGAGTTAGAGAGGTAAATTTGTTTGAACATGTGTAGACCAGAGTTATTCGTTTTTTAGATTGAGTGCTGTCTGATTCGAATCGCCACCAAAGACAAGTATCTTCAATCACGGGTTAGAATGATTCAGTAGCCTTTGAAAATAACCAGCATGCACAACACAATTGGACCATCTTAAGAAGCCACATATTCCACCTCAATGCAGGCTGCGTCTATGAATGTTATGAATAATCCAACCCGGACCCAATAAAACATTCCCAAGAAGCTATGAGTGAAAGTTATCATGGCATAGGCAATTTCATTGGTGGGGAGAGCATGAAATTGTTACTTTAATTGCCATAATAAGTTTTTACAAGCAAATTGATTAATAACAAAACCCACTGATGGATATTTCTTGATTCTCAAGTTCATTATCGTTATCGGAGAAGGTGAGTGGTGGCGAATAACTTAAAAATCGACTTATGCCAAAATCGATGAGTTCTTGGGTGAGGATGCAAAATTGCATAATGTAGATCATGCGCTTTGAAGTTTGCTGATGGGGAGGCTGTAGAACTGAAGCACACAATTTGCAGTTTTGCAAAATTGCATAACTTCTCGAATATCTTTTCGTTTTCTTCTTTTCCTAAATTGTTCAAATTGTTTTGCACTTGTGCAAGCTCGTGCGTGAGGAGTCTGATGCATTTGTCAAGAATGAGGTGAGCAAGATGAAAAAAAGAAAGAAAATAAAAACAAAAAGGAAAAAAAAAAAGTCTTTAGACGAAAATACCCCTAGCCGCAAATAAGATTTGACTGGCTTTCAAGTTGAAACCCTTATTTGAGACCAAATCGGTCACTTCGGGCCCTTATTTAATATAATGTCCACTTTAGGCCCTTTTTTGAGAAAATTGTTTCATTTCAGGCCCTTAATTGAAAATTTCCCATATAATCTTGACAACATGATAAATATCTTGTCCTTAAATGGCACTCAAATCAACAATGCAAATTGATGTTTATTATAACTCGAGTATGGTAGGTTTGTCTCCTTTTACCTACTTAATTTGAAAAGAAATTTGTGTGGTCCTTTATAATTTCGGCAATATGATAAATATCTCTTTACAAGCCACTTTGGTTAACAATGCAAATTTTTGGTTTAGATGTAAGAGTTTAAAGTGTTGCATGCTTATTATAACTCAAGTATGGTAAGTTGGTTTCCTTTTATTTACTTAAATAAATAAGAAATCTGCATGCTCCTCTATAATTTTGACAAAATAATAAATATCTCATCCTTAAATGGCACTCGGGTCAACATCGCAAATTTGTGGCTTAGATGTAAGGATTAAAAGTGTTGCATGTTTATGATAACTCGAGTATGGTAGGTTGGTTTCCTTTTATTTACTTACATTAAAAAGAAATCTATGTGCTTATCTATAATTTTGACAATGTGATAAATATCTTGTTCTTAAATGACACTTGGGTCAACAATGCAAATTTGCAATTTTGTAAGGGTAAAAAATTGTTGCATGTTTCTAATAACTCGAATATGGTAGGTTGGCTTCCATTTATTTACTTAAATAAAAAAGAAATTTGTGTGTTACCATATAATCTTGACAACATGATAAATGTCTTGTCCTTAAATGGCACTTGAAATTTAAGGGTTAAAAGTGTTGCATATTTTTGATAACTTGAGTATGATAGGTTGGTCTCCTTTTACCTACTTAAATTGAAAAAGAAATTTGTGTGCTCTTTTATAATTTTGGCAATATGGTAAATATCTCTTTACAAGGCACTTTGGTTAACAATGCAAATTTTTGGTTTAGATGTAAGGGTTTAAAGTGTTGCATGCTTATTATTACTCAAAATAAATAAGAAATCTGCATGGTCCTCTATAATTTTGACAATATAATAAATATCTCATCCTTAAATAGCACTTGGGTCAACATCGCAAATTTGTGGCTTAGATGTAAGGATTTAAAGTGTTGCACGTTTATGATAACTCGAGTATGGTAGGTTGGTTTCCTTTTATTCACTTAAATTAAAAAGAAATCTGTGTGCTCATCTATAATTTTGATAATGTGATAAATAACTTGTTCTTAAATGACACTTGGGTCAACAGTGCAAATTTGCCATTTTGTAAAGGGTTAAAATTGTTGCATGTTTTTAATAACTCGAATATGGTAGGTTGGCTTCCATTTATTTACTTAAATAAAAAAGAAATTTGTGTGTTACCAAATGTCTTGTCCTTAAATGGCACTCGAATCAATAATGCAAATTTATGGTTTAGATGTAAGGGTTAAAATTGTTGCATATTTTTGATAACTCGAGTATGGTAGGTTGGTCTCCTTTTACCTACTTAAATTGAAAAGAATTTTGTGTGCTCCTTTATAATTTTGGCAATATGATAAATATCTCTTTACAAGGCACTTTGGTTAAAAATGCAAATTTTTGGTTTAGATATAAGGGCTTAAAGTGTTGCATGCTTATTATAACTCAAGTATGGTAAGTTGGTTTCCTTTTATTTACTTAAATAAATAAGAAATCTATGTGCTCCTCTATAATTTTGACAATATAATAAATATCTCGTCCTTAAATGGCACTCGGGTCAACATCGCAAATTTGTGGTTTAGATGTAACGATTAAAAGTGTTGCATGTTTATGATAACTCGAGTATGGTAGGTTGGTTTCCTTTTATTTACTTAAATTAAAAAGAAATCTATGTGCTCATCTATAATTTTGGCAATGTGATAAATAACTTGTTCTTAAATGACACTTGGGTCAATAATGCAAATTTCCAATTTGGTAAGGGTTAAAATTGTTGCATGTTTCTAATAACTTGAATATGGTAGGTTGGCTTCGATTTATTTACTTAAATAAAAAAGAAATTTGTGTGTTACCATTTAATCTTGACAATCTTGTCCTTAAATGGCACTCGAATCAACAATGCAAATTTATGGTTTAGATGTAAGAGTTAAAAGTGTTGTATGTTTTTGATAACTCGAGTATGGTAGGTTTGTCTCCTTTTACCTACTTAAATTGAAAAGAAATTTGTGTGCTCCTTTACAATTTTGGCAATATGATAAATATCTCTTTACAAGGCACTTTGGTTAACAATGCAAATTTTTGGTTTAGATGTAAGGGTTTAAAGTGTTGCATGTTTCCGATAACTTGAAGATGGTAGGTTGGTTTCCTTTATTTACTTAAACGAAATATATGTGCTCCTTTATAATTTTGACAATATAATAAATATGTTGTCCTTAAATGGCACTCAAGTCAGCAACACAAATTTATGGTTTAGATGTAAGGGTTAAAAGTTTTGCATGCTTATTATAACTCAAGTATGGTAAGTTGGTTTCCTTTTATTTACTTAAATAAATAAGAAATCTGCGTGCTCCTCTATAATTTTGACAATATGACATTTATCTTGTCCTTAAAGCACACTAGAGTCAACAATGCAGATTTCTGTCTTAAATTTACGTGTTAAAAGTGTTGCATGTTTCTGATAACTCGACTATGGTAGGTTGGTTTCCTTTTATTTACTTAAATGAAAAAGAAATTTGTGTGGTTCTAGATTATCTTGACAATATGATAAATATTTTGTCTTTAAATGGTGCTCAAGTCAACAATACAAATTTATGGCTTAGAAGTAAAAGTGTTGCATGTTTTTTACCACTTGAGTATGGTAAGTTGATTTCCTTTTACTTACTTAACTTGAAAAGAAGTATGTGTGCTCCTCTATAATTTTGACAATATGATAAATATATTGTCCTTAAATGGCACTCTAATCAATAATACAAATTTCTAGTTTAGATGTACGGGTTGAAAGTGCTGCTTGTTTCAGGTAACTCGAGTATGGCAGGTTAGTTTCCTTTTTTTCACTCTAATAAAAAGAAATTTATGTTCTCCTCTATAATTTTGAGAATATAATAAATATCTTGTCCTTAAATGGCACTCAGGTCATCATCGCAAATTTATGGTTTAGATGTTAGGGTTAAAGTGTTGTATTTCTATGATGACTCGAGTATGGTAGGTTGGTTTCTTTTTATTAACTTAAATTAATAAAAAAATCTACATGCTCCTCTATAAGATGACAATATGATAACATATTGTCCTTAAATGGCACTCTAGTCAATTACAAGATGTAAGGGTTAAAAGTGTTGCATGTTTCTGATAACTCGGATATGATAGGTTGGTGTCCTTTTATTTACTTAAATATGTGTGTGTGTGTGTGTGCGCCCGCACACGCGTGTTTCTGCTCCTCTAAAATTTTGACAATATGATAAATATCTTGTACTTAAATGACACTATAGTCAATTATGCAAATTTCTGGTTTTGATAGTATTGTGACATCCTAGATTTTCAATCCTGTTTTCTATTGAATAAATCGGGAATTTCATCGACGCATCTTTAGGGCTGTTAGGGCTGTTCTCAGAGCCAATCACTCTCGAGATAACTAGATTATTCAGGGAAGCCATTAAGGAATTTTAAAGCAATAGACTTGAGAATTCGACCAGAAATCGACTTCTCAACCGTGCTAATCTTTAGAGGCCATTACAGCACAGTTAAAAATTGATTTGAGATTACAGATAGATTGATTCGATAGAGATGTGTGGCTAATCTTGGGTGACACCACTAAATTGGAAAATTCTCGTTGGTCAGCACTAGACCGATTTTTCTATCATTTTGGTACCCTATGTCCATATTTGAATCATCGAGATTTTCACGACAACCGAGAGTCGTCAATGTGTCGAGTGAATTCATTATGACTTGAAGAAAATCGACCACGAGTCATTTGTATTAAAAAATTTCTGAAAACTACTCAGTAGCCTAGGTCACTCTAAAAACGCGCTCGAGTGAAATTAACCGCGGATTTGAATCCGATTTTAGAAATTGAAGGTTTTGTCATGTCACAATAAATTCTAGGAACGTCGACTCATTCTCAGAAGAATATTCTATAAACCGAGACATTTTGGGAAAAGATCGAGGTAGGGCCATTTTGTTTTGAAAAAGCCGAGATCGATTTCGATCTCGCAATTGGGATGCAAGGTGGATTAATTGGTGAGGAAAAATGCCAATTTGATAATTGAGGTGCCAATTAAATTTATAAGATTGGTTTGTGTTGATTCAAGGAAGGATTGATGACCAATTGAGAGGAAATCAAAGGAAATTCGTATGCTCCCCCCCCCCCCTCAATTGCCTAGTCTTTTGGACCATTTCAAAGTTGCAAGGAAGGGCTGGTGGCTGAGAATGGTCAAGGGAGACCATGGAATGGAAAATTTGGACATTGGTGGAGCCCTTGTCCCTCTCTCTTCCTCACCAAGCAACTGACCAACTTTCCTCTCCACCTTCCTCCATTTTCACACACCAATAGCTAGCAAGAAGCCAGCAGAAGCCAGTAGCATCGCCGAAGACAACAAGAGAGGCCGGTCACCGACCTCTACCGCCATTCGCCCTCCTCGCGCGCACGCACGCCATCGCGCCTTACCGCACCTCACCGCCGTCCATAAACTTCTGTCCGTGCATCCAGGGTAGCTGTCCAGCCGTGCCAGCCATCGCCGGAGCTCCCTTCACCGCCGATTTGCCTTAGTTTGGACCCAAAACCGTTCCTGCTACCTTTCTCGAGCCTTACCGCCCTAACTAGCCTCATTTCCTCTGGTTTTGCAGCTTAAAGCAAAGGCTGAGTTTGTGAGTTTCCAGCAAGCTTCAAGGCTTGTTTTGAGGTGGTCCCAAGCCTCGGTTGCTAGGCCCGCTTTGAGGAAAGTCGAGCCCTGTGATGTTCACATCGTTTTGCACTGAACCGCTCATTAAACAAGTGAATTTAACTCACTAATCATCGCTTAGTATGCTAATGATGCTTGGGGGTTGATTAAATTTAGTTAAGTGTGATTATGTGGATAGATTATATTATAGTAATTAAATTAGTGATTTACCTATACATGTTAGGTGATTAGTTGTAGCAATTTGTGAGTAAATAGGTTCTAGTATTTATTGAACGAACCTTGGAAATTTTCGGATCCGTTTCGCATCTAATTAGGCATTACGGGCCTAAATTGGATTTATTGGCATTTATTTAATATTTTCCGTAATTATTTAATTATTTATTTATTTTCTGAAAATTAGGCTGGGATAGTCGACGACCAGAATTTTATGCTAATTATTGTGGTGTAGTCTGTTTATTTATTGAGCTCTAAATTGTGCTGAATTGATTTAATTGTGCTTTTAGGATTTTATTCATAAATTAATCAATTTTGGTAATTTATTGAAAAATAACCGAGTGTCAGTTTACAACACCAAAAATATTTTGGTGGATTATATAAAATACTGGGAATTGTGAAAGTGAAAATATTGTATTTTGGTTAAGGCCGATCGTGTACCCACACATAATATTTTATCGGGTATAATAAAAATTGTGGAAATGTTGGATGGTTTAGATGGTATATTATGTCGGCCTTAGGACGATATGTCAGCATTGGGCAAGTAGTATATCGGTATACTATATCGGCCTATGGGTGATATATCAGCTTTGGGTGAACAGAATACCTTATTATCAGCTTTAGGTAAGCATATATAGTATACTATGATGGCCTTGGGGCCATAATTTATCAACTTTGGGCGAGCATGTATATAGTATACTATATTATCAATTTTGGGCAAGCTATACTATCTACTTTCAGCCTTGGGTGAGCAGTCTTGAAATAATAGGACTTTATAGATAGTATTGAATGTACCGACCAGAGAAGGGTCGTGGTGACATGTAATTGACTGAGTCAATTGATTGATAGTTTGATTTGATTGGGTAAATTGATGTGATTCATGTATATTTGATATATACTAAATTACAGGAAAGAATTTGAGATCAAGGTAAGTCCTCTGACTTGTGTTGTGCTTAGGCAACCTTAAGGTGTATTGGCTTCCTAATCGAGTCTTAGGAGGGTAGAACTTGCTGAGACATTGTCTCACTAGTTATTATATAACTATTTTCAAGTCCCTAGTTGACATCGGTGGAGGACCCGAGGCCTGAAGTTTAGAAGGTGAAGCCCGGAGAATCAGCGAGCATGTCCAACAAGTTAGTCCTAGGACATTCCTCTTTTCTTGAAAGCCAATTCCTTTTTGTAGACTTCTGTGTATAAACCTGGGTGTTTATAAAAAGTCTTTTGTGAAAAATTGGTCTTACTTTTCTATTCCATTGTTTTATTATCTAGGGATTTTATATGCTTTCGCATACGTATTAAAATAAAAGGGTCGGCAATGTGTCCTAAGACGTCGCTATTATATCGACCAGGTGAGGGATGGGTGCATACCTAAGGATTGGGGCATGACAAGTATTAAGTATAATCAAGTGTTTGTACGTCACCAGATGACTCACAAATTCCAAGTATTGATTGCTGTAAACTACTGCTTATTATTTATTGTTGTCTCTTAAACACAGAATTGTGTCCTATTGTCCAAACTTTTAAAGTGTAGTTCAGTGTACTGGCATCGTCCTCAACCGGAGGAATTGGGTCAACCTGTGGTTGAGGATAGTGTCGTAAGGCGCGTCAACCCAACTGTGGGCATTTAATCCACCCTCACTCACTCTAGGTGCAGGAGATTACTATACTTGCCTACCTGGTAGTAGCCAGAACTGAAGTCTTGACATTGTATCTACCTTCACTACCGTGAGGCCCCCTAATTTCCTATCTATCTTTATCTTCCCGACAGAGAGGGAATAGGAGGATAGCGCGAGGTCTCTCACCTCAGGGCGGTTCTCCCACCTGTTTTCTCTGTGAGCCTTTTAAGGACCTGCTTAGATCCAAAAACTTCAATGGAATCTACTAATAAGAACTAGATACATTGTCATGTCATAAGTTGTCATTTTTGTTCAAATTCAACCATAAACTTTGTCAAATTGAAGGAGAAGACGAGATAACAAAAGAGATGAACGGAGAATTTTGTGGGTCTTGTTTATTATAAATGATGATTGTTTGAATTCGCCAATCGAGCACTGAGCAATTAGAGCTGACTTTTCCTCCAAGAGCCTTGTATCCAATTGATTCACATTCTCCAAAGGCAGAATGTTAATGTAGCTGAACATATAGCAATGTAGCTCAACATGTAGCTTGACATGCAGCTCAGGATGTAGCAATTAGAATAAGAGTACGTAGCTCAGTACGTAGCTTAGCATATTCAATAACAACAGCTCGGCATATATCTATATTGCACTAAGATTATGTATTACTTGATAACATGACATTGACAGCATACACAACAGCAGCAACACGACATGATCATAACATACACGGCAGCAACAACCCGACATTAACAGCAACAAAATTGACATAATGAGCAACAACACGAGCAGGTTTCACGTAGACGAACTGATTCTCAGCGAGTCAACAATTTCAAACAACCCGTGACCATCCCCAAACCATGATAGCAACAAATCCATGTCAACTAATCTAACATCCAACCCAAATGGATGCTACATCAAACTTTTCGATTATAAATGGCCAAATGGATTAAATTGACACAATCACAATAGGTTTAGGATTAAATTTGCATAATTACAATAAGTTTACGACTTTATAAGTAATTTTCCATATATTATACAATTGCAACACCTCATAACTAAGGGAACTATTGCTTCTCAGTTCAAGCTCTGAGATAGACTGTAACCATAGATAGATAAAAATGAGAAGATATATGCCCACAGTACAGTACGCCAGTGCGGATAAGAAGTTCTTGTACAATATTAAGCATTTGAGACTTTATTACATACCAATCAAATTGAATGACACTAAATATATAAAAAATAAGGAAATCTCCAAATTTCTTTCGTACAATGTCATAAAAGAAAGTAGTACGCAGCTGATGGGGTTCAAGCGTCTTTCACCACGATATGAATCACCTGCTATGTGCGATTTTTGGAATAAGATCATTGTAACTATTTGATAATATCACAAGCAAATGCTTGGAAAAATGGCTCTTATGATTTTAGGAGTTCTGCTGATCTCCATTGAAATTATTAATTGAAGGCTACTATTCATCTCCTCGTACTGCCCAACAAGACCTTCTCATGTGGCCAAACCTGCACAAAGAAATAGTCGATCAGCTTCGAAATCCAGGTACATCCGTTCCTCATGTCACTATAATGTTCCAAGCCAACCCAACCGTTAGGGAATCAATCTAGGATGGAAGAATTGAGCGAGATGTTGCTTAAAGCTCTTGAATGCAAATAACCAATCCCAATAATCTGGAGGTTGTTACATTGGTTCTGTGAATTGATTCTGAAATTGTGTTGATGTTTATGACATGGTTGATTCCTCTTCTTTGTGGTATGTTTTTGCATCAAATGATCATACCGAACATGGTTGGTGGATTCATTGGGAGAAACAAACAATGATTGGGTGATGATATGTAGCCAAAGATTAGGGTGTGGTTTCAAGATAACTGTTATCTAACATTTACTTTGGTCGAAAACTTGAAAATATTGAAGAAGTGAGACCTGAAGTTAAGCAAAACGTCGTGTACAAGATAAAAGAATGGAAGAATTGAGAGACATGTTGATCAAAGTACTCAAATGCATAAATTTAATCCCACTAATCCCGATGATAAATACTTAAACTTTTGTGGATTAATATCGAAACATTTTGGTTGGCTTGGAACAATTTAATGATATGAGTAAAGGATGTACCTAGATCTCAAAGTTGATCGGCAATTGCTCAGTGCAAGTTTGGCCGCATGAGAAGGTCTTGTTGGGCGGTACAAGGAGATGAATAGTAGCCTTTAATTAACATTTTCAAAGGAGATCTACAGACCTCCTAAAACCGTAAGAGTCATCTCTCCAGGGATTTGCTCATGATATTGTCAAAGGATGATATTTCCACTTATCATTGCACCCAATGGCTTTTGGATGGGAAAGTTCACATAATATACAAATAAAGGGTTAAATTTTGTATGCTTTTGACAAATCGAGTATGTTAGGTCGCTTTCTTTTAATCAACTTGATATGGAAAAGAAATCCGTGTAAACCTTAAGAATTTTGACAATATAATAAATATCTTGTCCTCAAATGGCATTTGGGTCAATAATGGAAATTTCTAGTTGCGGTAGCATTTAATATAGCCTAGTGTTAATAACATTTAATATAGTCTAGTGTTAGTACTATCCCAAATAACTCTCTAAGGATGCATTTGTTTGGGTAAAAGTATTTTTTGAGAATTGATTTTATGGACTTTCATTCATTTGGTTCACAAAAAATGACTAGTTTACAATCACCAAAAATATTTATGCATAAATTTAAGAAAGTGAATTCCTAAATCTAAAGAGATGAAATCTAAAGAGATGAAAACCCTTCGAAAATTGCTCCTCTCGAATTTTTTAATTTTTACTTCTTTTCTTTTAATTTTTTTTTCTTTTTTCTCTTTCTTTGTCTTTTTCTTTTTTTTTTCTCTCTCTCTTTTTTTTTCCTTCTTTCTCTTTTTATTTCTCCCTCGGCCGAACGCCAGGCCTTAGCAAGGCAAGTAAGGCTGCATTTGTTTTCGTTTCTTTTTTCTGTTTTTAAACAACTTTTTTGTTTTTTTGTTCCTAAGAACAAAAAAGGAATAAAAACGCGTTTGTTTGTATTTTTTTCCAAAACTATTTTTTTGTTCCCAGAAACAAGAAACAAAAAAAAAAAAAGTTGTTTCTTGTTTCTGGAACAAAATTTAGAAACATTTTTTTTCTATTTCTGTTTCTTGGAACAATTTTTAAATAGAAATGTTACCAAACGCGCCCTAACTAACCATAGGCATGGGCCGGTGAGGCTTGACCTCACCAAATTCGATAGCTGGAGCTCAACTAAGCCCAATCAGCTTGAGCTCGCTAGCCCATGCCTATGCTTCAAGCTCAACTAAGCTTTGTGCTCGAGATTGGTCGAGCTTCGGGGGATAGAGTTGGTGCTAAGGGAGGTGAAATCGTCGGAGATGGCAGTAGCGGTGGTGGTGGAGAGGAGGGAGCAATGGGTGAAGTGGACAGGTGGGTTGGAGGGAGAAGGACAAAAGAAAAAGAAAGAAAGGAAAAAATAAAATAAAATAAAAAATCATTACAAATTTAATTTTTTCAGTTAAAATAAGTCATAAAATAAAAATTATTTTCCAAATAAAATCCAAATACCAAAAAACATTCTCTTGATCATATATCATCGAATAAAAGAAAAGTATTCATTTTTCTATAATATGATTTCCCCAAAAACATTTTCCTTTTTCATTAGGTTTTCCCCCAAATAAATAAACTCTTAAGTATTTTGAGTAATGAATTGACTACTGTAGTTTGTAAATGCTGATTATTATTCATTGTTGTCTTTATTTTTTTTTTTGTTTGTTCAATTTTTTTTATTTTTCACCCCAACTTTGTTTGCTCCATTTAGTTTTTAAACTCGCTGAGTTGAAGGAGAAGACAAGAGGACAAAATGGACCAACAGTGAATTTTGTGGCTCTTGTTTAATATAAGAAATGACCATTTCAAATTGCCAATTAAGCACCGAGGCTTCTAGACCAGACTTTTCATCCAAGAGCGGTGTATCCAGCTGATTCACATGCTCCAAGCGAAAGATCTCGAATTTACTTCCAAATTTTTAAGAGTCCTATTAACGCTTCGGCACCCGCGCCCTCTAGGCTTGCCTGGAATTATGACAGTGCATATATTGGTAAATGTCCTCATTCCATATAGCATGTGGATAGACTAGTTGCACCTGAGTAAATGCCGAAGATTCAGCAGTTTGACTAAACCTATTGGAAGTTTTCTAAGACTTGCGAACCATTTTAGGTCTAGCTCTTTAAACTCTTCAAGTTTCCAGTGCCACTCGGCAATGATTCTAGTGAGGAACATCAGATTAGATTCAACCTCCATAAATTGTACAACTTGCAAATGGAACGGGGCAGAGTCTTGAGTCTGCTGCAGTAAGGAGGGCTATATTATCTTAAATGGTTCAATCACCTACAGACAAGGGTAACTCTTGAATGCGTACCCCTTCGAGACACAAAGCTTGCGAGTTCTCATCATTATATACAAGCATATAGAAAACAATCTCTCAGAGAACCCAAGAGAGAGCGGGGGGGGGGGGGGGGTCCTTATTTTCTTTGCCATAGAGATTCCTGAATCTTCTTGTTGACTTGGCAGGAGTCCAGATGGGCAGTTCCACACATGGAACCAAGAACCGGACCAAAAATCACCAATTCCAATTTTTCAGAAAACTCTGCATTGATTTTGTTGGTTCTGCTCTTCTGGCTGTTGAAGAAACTGATTCAATAGATAAGGCATCCACTATAGTGGATGCGATGTGTGGCGTGGACTTTACTCAGTTTATTGGCTTTAGTGGTTTCTTTGAACTGAATATTAGAAGTAGCTCAATTGTTCTTTGCTTGCTTTGATTCCTATTCATAGCTCTAATCTGTAACATTCCGGGTCTTCACTATACACATATTGTCCGCTTTGGACTACCAAGAAAATGTGTACGTACAGTTAGAGGGACCCAAGTATTATAAGCTAGCCCATGACTCCCTCCCTAGGCGATGTGGACCTCTTAACATAAGGGGCCTAGGCGATGTGGGACCCCTTAACAGAAGGGGACCGCTGTACACATATTGTCCGCTTTCGGGGTCTCAGCCTCAAAAGACGTCTTGAGTTGATCAGGGAAATCATATTCCTTCCAGATAAAAGGATGAATGAATGGATAGTTTGAATTTAATCCAAAAGGATAAAGAATCGAACCCCAATTGAACCTGAAAAGGTATGTATGGCATTGCCACATGAGATTTCCAAGGTTTTCCATGAGATTGTCATTCTGGATTTGCTGAATAATCTCCTGGGGATATTTCCAACTTGGCAAATCTTTGATCTTCTCAATCTTGTATTTTACGCCATGATTGAGCATATGGAAAGCAGGCCTTTTAATGTACATGTTGATTTCAGCTGGTGCTTCGGGTCTGGACAAAAAATCAGCAAATACATTCTTTTTTCCAGGAATATGTTTAGTTTCAAAAGAGTATTTTGAGAACCATTCAGCCCATCGAAGCAGTTGAGAATTTGGAATCTGCTTCTGTTTAAACTTGGTCATCTGAAGGAAATATGCCATGTCTAATTCTACTAGAAAGTGATGGCCTATGAGATGAAACTCAAATTTTTTGATTCCATTTTTTACTGCTAGGATTTCTTTGAAAGTGGAATGGTAATGCATTTCACCTTGAGAAAACTTTCCACTTTTGTGAGCACAAAGGTGTCTCTTACCATCAATTTTTTCGAACAGGATGGCTGCCCAGTATTCATCACTGGCGTCAGTTTGAAGAATTCTTTTTCCTATTGATGGTATTTGTAATGGTGGGAGATTCTGCATAATCTCCTTAAGCTCAGCAACTGCTTTTGTCTGATTTTTTCCCCAAGGTGGGGAATTCTTTTTTAGCATGGATTGCAAAGGAATTAGAAGCTTTGCAATGTTTGGGACAAAATCCCTGAGATAATTGATTATCCCAAGAAACTGCTGCACTTATTTTGTTGTGAAGTTATCTTCAGGAAACTTCAATAAATCTTGAGCAATATGGGGCCCTGGATAGTATGTATCTTTGTTGAGGTGCATACCAAGAAATTCGATTTCTGTCTCGGTGATATTCATCTTTCTTTGGGAAAACATAATACCATGCTTTTTCACGATTTCTGCAAACTGCTCAAGGAGTTGACAGTGTGACTGTTCATCAGAACTGTAGAGCAAAATATCGTCAATGTATACGGCTACACTTGACAGGATTGGTTGGAAAATACGACACATGGCCTTTTGGAAAAGGGATGGTGCTACTTTTAGACCAAAAGGAAGAATTTTCCACTGGAAGTGCTGGTTCGGGATACAGAATCCTATTTTGGATCTGTCTTCAGGATGGATGCCCAATTGCCAAAATCCGGCTTTGAAGTCGAATTTGGAATAAATGTGGGCCTTGGTTAGACCAGTAAAGAGAGAATCTCTGGATGGTAAAGAGAATTTATCATCTTGGAGAAAAAGGTTGAGAGGTTGATAGTTAATCACCAGTCTCATTTTTCCCCTATTTTGCTCGGTGTGCTTATTGACATAAAAGGCTTCACAAGACCATATAGAACTGCATATTTCAATAAGGCCTTGCTGCAATAGTTCTGAGTATTTCCTTTGAGCTAAAGCCAAGTGTTCTGGCTTCATTCCCATATGACTCGCCTTGGTTGGATTTATGTCTTCATTCTTTTTTAAAGGAAGGCGAACAAAGAACTCCGAATTTTCCCATAAAGGATGAGAACATTTTTGAGTGAATTCCGAATAAGATTCTAAACAAAATTCTAGTAACTTTTGCATGATTGGATCTAGTAGACTCATCTGGATTGGAAAAGAGTCTCTGAATATTGACGAACTCAGAGAATTGATCTTTATATCTAAGACATTTTCCAGGAATGATGCGAAGCTGAGAAATTTGAGTCATGATATCCCACCCAATTATCAGATCTTCATTAGGGAGACTTGATCCAAAGATCTTTGTGGTTATGGAACATTGAGGAAAAAACTGGACAGTTACTGGAGTGGTTCTGACATTCGTGGAGAAAGTATCTCCTGAAACAGAATTGAACTATCGGATGTAAGGAGTCCAGAATTCTTCAGGAAGAACTTTGGTGTCCAATATTGAACAACTTGCTCCTGTGTCAATGAGTACAATAACAGTGATGGGTTTGGCAAACTTTGAAGTGAGGATTTTTACAGGGAAATGGGGACAGTGAGTTTGACTTGAAAATATGTCAAGGTTTGGTTCTGGGGATGACGATGATATATGAAAAATATCTTCAGACTCTGAGTCTGATTCAGTCTCACTGGAAGTTTGGTAAAAGGGAATGACACAAAGAGTTTGTTCAGTTGGTTCTTCGTCAGCAGATAATAAGGATTCAATATCATCATTTTCAAGAGAAATAAGTTTCATTCTCAATGTGATGAATTAGACGATTATGACCTTTTCTTGCTTGAGGACAATTTTTGGCAAAATGTCCTTTCTGGTTGTAGATATAGCAACGATTTGATTTCTTATAGTCTGTGCGATCCTTCCTTTTGCGTAGGTATCGCCATTTCTTCTTTTTCCGGAAATGTTTGGAGTCATGTTTGGATTTGTTTATCCAAAACTTCTTATAATGTTTCTTTTTCTAGGAATACTTGCCACAAGTACCATCATAGTTTTGCTTGGAGCATTTGATTTTTAACTTCTGTCAAGAACAAGCTGATTCAAGGCGCTTGTCATCTGTGATGTAGGTACGAACCATCTGGCGCTTTAAGCATAATTCTTCTAGACATAGATGGACTTCTTGCTGTATTTCTCCCAAGGGAATATCTTGTACTCTCCTTCGTTTTCCAAAGAAAGATCTTTCAACCATCTGAGACAGTTCTTTAGGGATGGAAGTAAGGAAAACATGCTTCAGATTTGGATCTACGCCAATCTAATAAAAAAGCTGAAGCATTACTCGATAATGCTTATCAAGATGTTTCTTCTGGAGGGAGCAGCATTTTCTTTCAAAGAATTCTCTCCTTTTCATCTTTATGAGATCAGTGGGTTTTCCCACAAAGACATGATATAAGAGAGTGATGGCATGGCCAAAATTAGGTGACATCAGGAAATGAATCTGGTCTTGTTCTGAAATTGATTGCCACCAAAGTTTGAGACTTCCTGTGAATCTCGTAACAAAGTTGTAAAGGACATCATTCATATCATGGTTGGTGATGGACTGAATATTCAATCAAGTATGAAAGTCTTCAAGTCTTTCTGGCCATTTATGATAAGGAATATCATCAATGGTGAAGAATTGTTTTGATGCTATAGATACATGCCGAGCAGGATTGCTTGTTTGGCCATTTTCTGGGTCAGAATAGTTGGATTCCATTTCATCATCTGGAGGGTCAGCCATGAATATTGATGAAGTTACTGGCACAATGGGGAGGGAATCAACTGTAGGAATTGAGAAAGATGAAGAAGAGGAAAGAGATGCTGAATCTGATTCAATCTCAGGAGTAGTTTGCTCGACTAGAAACAGGGACTGTTTTTCTGGAATGGCAAGATCAGGATCTGGCTGTTGGATAGCAAGATCAGGTTCCTGAGTACCCAAATCCTTTAGAAAAGATTCTAATGGATTGGATAACATCATTTGATCTGGCATTTCTCTAATAACAATCGAACTTGATTCTGTGGGCGGCATTTTTTCTTTTCCTTTGTCCTTCTGCAGGGCTTTGAGGCGGTTTCGTATTTCTGCAATATCTGGTTCTCTTTTGTAGGGATCTTCTGGAATAGTGGCAAAAATAGACGTTTGTGGCGGTGGAGGTAAATACCCGGTTCTAACAGAAGGTGCCAATGGATCGAAATGTCTGAACCTTCCTTCTTCAAGAAGTTGGATTTGTCTCTTGAGCTTTTCTATCTCTGGTTTTGGACTTTCAAGATAATGATACCCAAGATGTTGGCCTAATTCCAAGGCGTGAAGCCTTTTTTGGAACTCAGAAAGTATCTTTTTGGTACTTTCGTCATACCTTCGGAGATCTTGTTGCACATTTCCAATCTTGGAATCAATTGCCTTGAAGGCATTGTTTTGTGCTAACAGAGTCTCTGATTGCCAATTTAGAACAGCTTTAGCAGCAGGAGTCTTTCTCTATCTCCCATGTTCATCCACATCAGTGGGGGTAGGAATCTTGGGAACATGGCGGTATCTGCCATGTGGATCAATAAACTCTTCTGAAGCAAGAAACGCGAGTTTAGAACTTTCCTTGACAAGAGTAGGAAAGTCAGTATCATGGAACATGGCGATGGAAGAAGTAGGTGGTGTTTCTGCTGGGACTTCAAGTGGGTAAGAATGCTTCTTGGCCAATTTGAGGATTGGCTTATAAAACAGAGAGAGAGTTTGCTTTTTCTGAGGAGGAGATGGTGGGGGTGATTTTAGTGGATCTGGTAAGGCTTGGGATGTAGTACTGGACTCTGGCGGTGGAGGTGGAGCATAAAAAACCATGAACTGGTATTTATCACACTCACCAAGAGTATCAACGAAGGGATCTTCGTTCAAGTACCTTTGATACACCTTATCCTTTGGCCTTTTCCGTCGAGGTGGAGATCTTGCTAAAGGATCTACCTCGTCAGGAGAATTTGTATAATAGGAACATTGGCAAAAAGTATCCCAAAAACAATGACCATAATTGTCTTTATAGTAATGAACAGGATGTCCATCACCATTGAAATGTCGAACAAGCTTTTTTGGATCTAGCTCGGAAATTGATTGAGGAACACATGGTTCGATCATAAAGAGGGTTTGGAAGATAGAAAGACTTTCTTCCTTTTCCTTGCCAAATTTGATGGAAATAGTTCCATCTTTTTTTCGAACGAACTCAGAGTCCGTGGACTGGAAAGGCTTGTTATGCTGATGTAGCTTCTCATAGTTGGTGATCCAAGTCTCTGGAAGAAGCTTGGCCAACGTATCCTTTGGGATTTGTCTAGGAACATGGATGCAGGACGCTTGATCATTCTGCATAGAGATGAACAACGCATATTCATTACCATTGTTGAAGTTGAGGTCAAGAGCATGATTCTACACTCGATAAACCATTTGGTAATGTAGGGTTGCAGCTATAGAGTCAGCAATTTGAGGGGCTCCAGTGAGCTGAACTTGAACTTTCAAAAAAGAGAGTAGCTGGGGATCTGAAAGAGCGATGTTGAAGTTTGGATACAAAGTTACAAAGACTGTTCTAGCGTTCAAAGTAGTTTGAACAGTACCGATGCAAGCATGCTGGTATTGTAAAAACCTGGTATCCAACAAGGCAATTCTTGCCACAACTGCCAAACCTTTACGACCATGAAAGGTAAGAGCAAGACGGACAGCGCCATAATGAACATGATTGTATCCCTGTTGAGCCCATTGTCTGGGAAACTCTGGGGGTATTTGAAGAGTAACAAAGTACTCCTTTCAGTAGCAGGAATGGGATGCTGATCGAATTTGGAGGACTTGACGTACTCCTTTACTTGCTTTGGGGTTTGGTGAATAAGTTGGCGGATGGAGCGGATAGGTGAGAAGGATGAGTTAGGCTTGGCGAAAGCATAATAAGGATTCATGAGAGGAAGTTGGGTTTCAGAAATCTTGGTTTCATCGCTAAGAGAAACTTCATAAAGATAATCTATCTTAGAAGCATTGGAAACACGAAATTCTGGAGGGGTTGAAGATGAAGAAGAAGGAGCAAGAGAAATAGGTGCTTCGAGGATTTCGGGTTCTGTAGACATGATGAAAAGAGATCTTCTCAGCGCTGGATTCACCTATCAAGCGCATGGAATGGATAACCTTAAAAACGAAACCATGGCTCTGATACCATGAATGAACCTATACTTAGAACCAGGGAAGGAGAGTAAATTTCCTGCAGGTATGCATCCCACAATGGGCGAACAACTCCCGTTCAAGCCCTTCACGGTTTTGTTCCTCTCGAGGCACGGTTTTATTCCTCTCGGGGCAGCCCATATTACCCCAAGAAAACGCGTATGTACAATTAGAGGGACCTAAGTCTTATAAGTTAGCCCAAGACTCCCTTCCTAGGCGATGTGGGACAAGAGAGGAACTCTTTCCTTGCGCACGTCCTGAGACCAAGGTGCGGACGCACCGCCACCCCTCTTCCCCGTGCACTATCGCTTGGGCCATCACAAAATCCATTTGGTATAGCTGTAGCTAACCCCTTATTAGTTTCTTGACTTTAATGGTATATGCTTTTCAACTACAGTATATCAAAATTGGGTGATGTAACTTCTAAAAATCTGCTATAAAATTTGGAAGTATTGTAGCTGTGAGTTGTTCAGGAAGTATCTTATAAAAGCTGCGGCAATTCCTTTCACAATAAAAGTGTTGCAAGAAACCTGGATCGAGAGACAGAGCATTGGATACCAAAATGGCTTTCTAACAAGGTAATCTATTGAGCATATTTACATGCATTGGCCAAAGGGTTTTGTCCCTGATGGTAAGGAAAGATCATGTCTGCTTATTAATGAATTTACGTATGATTTGGAGTACTCTCCGAGGTTGTGGTGTAATATACTCACTAGTATTATGCTCACTTATGACTTCTTGAGAAGTATAACAGTTGCATTGATTTGATAAAATTGCCTGATTAACTGCTTGACAATTGTATGTACGTGTTTGGTAAAACTCCCCAATAATTCTTTTGTATAGTCACTTTTTTGTGTGTGGATAGTATGCTGATCGCTACCAAGGATATATCTTGGATTAACATGTTGATGACAAAGAATCGGTGGTTTGAGTTGAAAGATTTTGGTCCATCGAAGAAGATTGTAGAAGTGGAAATTTGTGTGGGCAAGGAGCAAAGAATTGACTCAAACCAGAAAGCCTATGTCAAGGTCTGGGATTGTTTTCACATGAACAAAGCAAAACCGCGATAAGTATATTAGAATTCCTAAAACTTATCGCTAGAGTAAGATTGAATTTTAAAACTTTTAAAAAATGCGATCAAACCATAAAACTTGTCAAAATATTGCAATCAAGTATTCCCATAAACTTCTTCAATTTAGTTATTGAAAAAAAATGTTGATGTGACATTTATTATATTATTTTCTCTAATCTACGTGACATTTTTATTTTTATATTGTCAAATCTTATTTAAATTAGATCAAAAAATAAAATGATTATTCAAAAAAAAAAAAAAAAAAAAAAAGGACTCAAGGTGAAAACAAGAGAGCCACAAGGCCTCTCTGGTCAGCTACCGCCACTACCCTTCACCGAAAAGGGTCAATAGTCATTGACCCCAAGCAAGGGCCAATAGGCCTCAGGCAAGGCACTCGCTTTGGATGGGTGAGCATCACCAGCCTTAGGTGATGGTCGACAGCCCTCGCCCAAATCGGTGCGCCTCCTCTATTTGTACTGTTGTTTTAGGATTTCGGTTCTCTCTCGTCCTTGCAGAACCTTGTGACAGCTCAAATCGATCATCTGGAACCAAAATTGTCTCTCTCTCCCTCTTCCTCTGTTCGTTAGCTATGGCAAGGCGAGGGCGGCCAAGGTTGCTGGCCATTCCCCAACCACCCCGAACCGACCCTTGCCCCACCTTTGTTGGTCCTTCCTAGTGATGGTGGGGTGGCACTGACGAGGCCTATGTGAGCCCTCGCCAAATGCTGTTGTAGATCTTTTTTTTTTTTTGTAATTACTATGTATATTAAAATTCACTTTTGGGGCCATGTTTGCGTCAAAATGACATTGTTTCGTACTTATCTTGCTAAAAAAATGTCACATCAGTTGTTTGGCTGGAATTTATTACCGTTGGAACTTAAGGATTTGTTTGGCAACTGGTCAAATAGTACCTGATTCTATTATTTTGTCGCAAGGAACAAAAAAAAAAGAACAAAGATCCGTTTGATAAATTTTTTGTTCCTAGATATAGATTTGGAATGGAATCAAGAAGTAAGAAAAAAGTTGATTGTCTGTTATCAAGAATAATTCTAGAATCAAGTTATCTCAAATTTCGTTTTTTTTCTTTTTCTTTTTTCTTCTTCTTTTCTTCTTCTCTCTTCTTCTTTCACTACCTCCACCGTCGCCTTCTACCATAGCTAGTCGCCAGTGATTGGCTGGGTGAAGTCCCATAAGCTTGCCAAAGGCTAGCGTAGCCATCGATAAGGCTTGGCCTAGCTAGATCTAGGTAGGGCGAGGTCAAGCTTCGCCAACGGTTGGATGAGCTTAGCCTCACCTAGCTTTTGGTGAGGCTTAGCCGACGAGGCATAGCCTGGCCAGTCACCAATCATCCTAAGATTGACGACCAACCAAAGGTTGAAGAAGAAAAGGAAAAAGAAAAAGTAATAAAATTATTTTAAAAAAATAAAAGAAAATGGTTTGGATTAGAAATTTTGAGAGCAATGCCAAACACAACTCTATCGTGGGAATAAAAATTTTAGGCAGTTACCAAGGCCTTCAAATACTTAGACATATGTTCGAAGATTACAATTAAAAAGAATTATTTCTTAACTTAAATTATTCTTGGGAATAGAATGGTCTTAAATGTTTCATTCTTCTTTGATTTTGATACTTAAATGTACTTTTTGAAATTTTTGGCATTTAAGTATTCTTATGCCAAGTTTTGGCACCTGTAGTATTTGGCACTTCATCCCTCACCGTATTCGCTGGAGGACTGATAGCACCATCAGGTTCCGTCGAATAATTTTGTTCCCCTTGTTCATACCTTTTACAGATTTTTTTTTTTGGCCTAATTTGTCTCCTTCTTTGTCGCTGAAATCATTCAGGGATAAGCGATGGGCAGTGCACTAGCACCGCATCAAGCTTGGACCCCGAGGTGTTTTAATGAAGATGCTTTTGCTTTGCTTTGGAGCTTTAGTTTCAATGGAAGATTCTTTGTGCTGAACCGGGCGAGCAGGCCCTTGCCCAAGGCAAGCAAAGACCTTACCTGCACCGGCAGCCTCCATCAGCCCTTTTCGACGATGGGCAGCGGTGGCTCATTGGCAAGGGCTTGGGGGACTTTCTTTATTAGCTTTTTTTATTTTTTTTAATTATCATTATTTTATTTTATTTTATTTTATCTAATTTTAGATCGAAAATAATAATAATAAATGTCATGCGGGAAAAGAAATAAAAATAATAATATGTTTGTATTTTCCATTAACAAGAGAATCTCAAATTTTTGTACATCGATTGTTATAAACAGAAATCAATTTAGTCTAAAATCCCGTAGCAGGACTTGAGTGACAGGGTTCAAGCGGTTTGCATCATAAATAGAATTGCCTCCTTTGTGATGTTATTGATGTCAAACCATTGTAACCATCTAAAAAAATCTTGAGCAAATTCCTAGAAAGATGGCTCTCATAGTTTAAGGAGTTCCGTCGATCTCCTTTAATTTTTTTTTTTTTTTGGGTGTAAATATGTGAGTATCATTAGATGAGGTACAAAGCTTAGGGGCATTCCTTTGCATTATTTAAAGACTTGGTTGGGCGAGGTCAAGCTTCACCAGCGGTTGGATGAGCTTAGCCTCACCTAGCTTTTAGCGAGGCTTAGCCGACGAGGCGCGGCCTAGCTAGTCACCAATCGTCCTAAGACTGACGACCAACCAAAGGTTGAAGAAGAAAAGGAAAAATAAAAAGTAATAAAATTATTTAAAAAATTAAAAGAAAATGGTTTGGATTAGAAATTTTGAGAGCAGTGCCAAACATAACTCTATTGTGGGAATAAAAATTTTGGGCGAGTTACCAAGGCCTTCAAATACTTAGAAATATATTCGGAGATTAGAATTAAAAAGAATTATTTCTTAACTTAAATTATTCTTGGGAATAGAATGGTCTTAAATGTTCCATTCTTCTCTAATTTTGATACTTAAATGTACTTTTTGAAATTTTTTGGCATTTAAGTATCCCTATGCCAAGTTTTGGCACCTGTAGTATTTGGCACTTCATCCCTCACCGTATTATTTGGAGGACTGATAGCACCATCAGGTTCCGTCGAATAATTTTGTTCCCCTTGTTCATACCTTTTACAGATTTTTTTTTTTTGGCCTAATTTGTCTCCTTCTTTGTCGCTGAAATCATTCAGGGATAACTGATGGGCAGGCACTAGCACTGCATCAAGCTTGGACCCTGAGGTGTTTTAATGAAGATGCTTTTGCTTTGCTTTGGAGCTTTAGTTTCAATGGAAGATTCTTTGTGCTGAACCGGGCGAGCAGGCCCTTGCCCAAGGCAAGCAAAGACCTTACTCGCACCGGCGGCCTCCATCGGCCCTTTTCGACGATGGCGGCGGTGGCTCATTGGCAAGGGCTTGGGGGACTTTCTTTATTAGCTTTTTTTTTTTTTTTAATTATCATTATTTTATTTTATTTTATTTTATCTAATTTTAGATCGAAAATAATAATAATAAATGTCATGCGGGAAAAGAAATAAAAATAATAATATGTTTGTATTTTCCATTAACAAGAGAATCTCAAATTTTTGTACATCGATTGTTATAAACAGAAATCAATTTAGTCTAAAATCCCGTAGCAGGACTTGAGTGACAGGGTTCAAGCGGTTTGCATCATAAATAGAATTGCCTCCTTTGTGATGTTATTGATGTCAAACCATTGTAACCATCTAAAAAAATCTTGAGCAAATTCCTAGAAAGATGGCTCTCATAGTTTAAGGAGTTCCGTCGATCTCCTTTAATTTTTTTTTTTTTTTGGGTGTAAATATGTGAGTATCATTAGATGAGGTACAAAGCTTAGGGGCATTCCTTTGCATTATTTAAAGACTAATTATGTGAAAAGATGGAGGAAGGAAGTCTCCATACAACAACTGATAAAACATTTGCTTGTGGAGGCGTACAATGTTGGTAGAATGATGTCTACCCCTTACAACTTTGTGAATCCTAGCGAATAGAAGATGAGCCTCAATTTACTTGTTTCAAAACCGTCTACGGTTGCATTCCATGCAAATACTCATCACTAAGGAAGACAGCTTGAGGAGCCTCACCTCCAAATTTTTGCCATTGGTGGACTTGATCATCCATTGAAGTTCAAAATTCCAACATCCTGCAAAACGCCAAATCCTATTTTGTTCGAGGATACGGTGTCATATACTACTAGTTCAGGTTCACTAAGAATACAAGGTTATTGTCTTATGTAGCAGTCCTATAGAAACAACATTTAGTATCAATCAAGTGATACCAATCAAGTTATACCAATCCACAATTGGTCCCTCCTGTTCGAATCCCTTGTATATCTCCTTTAAAATGTTCACTGGAGGTTACTATTCATCTCCTCTTCGTACCCAACAAGACCTCCGTATGTGTCCTTACCTGTGCTAACAAATTCCTTATCAACAAGGAGATCTAGACACATTTTTTTCTTATGTCATTATATTGTTCTAAGCCAACAAACTGTTACGGAATCATTCCAAGATGGAAGAATTAAACGAGAGGTTGCTCAATCAAATGCAAAAAACCAATCTGTATAATCCCAAGGATTGTTACATTGATTCTTGTGGATTGATTCCGAAACTTGAAAAATTCAGAGAAATTAAGAGCCTAAAGTTGAGTGAAAGGCCATATGAAGAAGAAGGATGGAAGAATTGAGCAAGTTGGTGATCAAAGCAGTTAAATGCAAATATTGAATCTAAATAATCCCAAGGACAGTTACATAAATTCGTAAATTGATTCTGAAAAATTTTGGTTGGCATTCCAAGATGGAATAATTGAACGAGTTGTTGCTCAATCAAATGCAAATAATCAATCCCTATAATCCTGAGGATTATCACACTGATTCTTGTGGATTGATTCCGAAACTTGAAAAATTCAGAGAAAGTGAGAGCCCGAAGTTAAGTGAAAGACCGTGTAAAACAGAAGGATGAAAGAATTAAGCAAACTGGTGATCAAATCACTCAAATGCACATAATGAATCCAAATAATCCCGAGGATACATCAATTGGTAAATTGAATCCGAAAATTTTGGTTGACTTTCCAAGATGGAAAAATTGAATGAGATGTTGCTCAATCAAATGCAAATAATCAATCCCTTAATCCCAAGGATTGTTTCACCAATTCTTGTGGATCAATTCCAAAACTTGAAAAATTCGGAGAAAGTGAGAGTGCGAAGTTAAGTGAAAGGCCGTGTAAAAGAGAAGGATGGAAGAATTGAGCAAGTTCGTGATCAAAGCACTCAAATGCACATAATGAATCCAAATAATCCCAAGGATAATTACATCAATTGGTAAATTGATTCTGAAAAATTTTGGTTGGCTTGGAACAAGATAATGTCATGAAGACAGGATGTACCTGAATCTCCAAGCTGATTTGCAATTGCTCACTGAAGGTAAGGCCACAAGAGAAGGTGAATAGTAGACTCCAGTGAACCTTTTTAATGGAGATCAGAAAAACCTCATAAAATCATAAGTCATCTTTTTGGGCATTTGCTCATGACATTATCAAGTGATGATAACTTCCATTTGTTATAGCCCATAATGGTTCTTGGGATGTGAACTTCGCTTATTTATATAGATGTAATGGTTAAAAGTGTTGCACATTTTTATAATTCGAGTATGGTAGGTTGAATTCCTTTTATTTACTTAAATAAAAAGAAATCTATGTGCTCCTCTATTATTTTGACAATATGATAAATATCTTGTCCTTAAATGGCAATTGGATCAACAATGCAAATTTCTAGTTTAGATGTAAGGGTTAAAAATGTTGCATGTTATTTATTACTCAAGTATGGTAGGTTGGTTTCTTCATTTACTTGAATTGAAAAGAAATCCACATGTTCCTCTATCATTTAGACAATATGATAAATATATTCCTAAGATGGCACTTAGGTCGACAATGCACATTTCTAGTTTAGATGTAATGGTTAAAAGTGTTGCACATATTTGATAACTTGAGTATGGTAGGCTGCTTTCCTTTTTTTTGCTTAAATTAGAAAGAAATCTGTGTGCTCCTCTATAATTTTGACAATATAATAAAAATCTTGTCTTTAAATGGCACTTAGGTCAACAATGCACATTTCTAATTTAGATGCAAAGGTTAAAAGTATTGCACGTTTTTTGTAACTCGAGTAAAGGTAGGCTGGTTTCCTATTATTTAATTGAATAAAAAAAGAAATCTATGTGCTTCTCCATAATTTTGATAATATGTTAAATATCTTGTCCTTAAATGGCACTCACGTCAACAATGCAAATTTAGATGTAAGGGTTAAAAGTATGGCATGTTTCCAATATCTCAAGTATCATAGGTTGGTTTCTTTTATTTACTTAAACTAAAAAGAAATCTCTGTGCACCTCTATAATTTTGGCAATATGATATATATCTTGTCCACAAATGGCACTTGGGTCAACAATGCAAATTTTTGGTTTGGGTAGTATTTAGTATGATCACGCCTTAGTACACCATTGGATGACTCACGAAGTAGACTGAGTAATGACGGCTGTAATTTGTCGACTTATTGCTTATTTCAATGTTGTCCCTATTTTTTTTTCGTCTGCCATCCTCCACAAGGTCTTAAAGCGTAGTCCAAACAAAAGTCCTTTTTAAAAACTTTAATGTAATTTACTAATAAAAACTGGATATATTGCCGTGTCATAACTTGTCATTCTTTTGTTCAACTTCAAGCATGCACTATGTTTGTTCAATCTTTTTTACCACAACTTTCTTTGTTCCATTGTGTTTTTTAATGTCACTGAGTTGAAGAAGAAGACAAGAAAACAAATTAGACGAATGGAGAATTTTGTGGTTCTTGTTTAATATAAGAAATGATCATTTCAAATCACCAATCGAGCATCGAGGCTTTTAAACTTGACTTTTAAACCAAGAGTGGTGTATCCAACTGATTTATGTATTCCAAGTGAAGGATCACCAGTTTTGCTTCCAATCTTTTTAGTCTTACAAGCGCCCTCTAAAATCATCCGGAAATATGATGGTGCATAAATTAGTCAATGTCCCATTCTACAAGGCAAGTGGATGGACTTGTCACACCCAAGTAAATTGAGATGCCGAAGATTTAGCATAGTTAAACCTACTTGAAGTTTTCTACGACTCATGCACTATTTGAAGTCTAGCCTCTTTAAATTCTTCAACTTTCCAATGCCACTCGACCATTATTCTAGTGAGGAACATAGGATGAGATTCAAACCTTCATAGTCTTGAGTCTGCTATAGTAAGTATGGCTATGATATCTCAAATGGTTCAAGTCACCTATAAACACTAGCAACTCATAGATGAGCACCACTTCAAGACACTAAGCTTGCAAGCTCTCATTACTATATATAAAGTGTTTTGATGTATGTGTAAAACGTTTCTTATCAGAGAATTGGTATGGCATAAAATAGTTAACCTGTAACTTATTGGTTTAAGTTTTTTAGGGAATGTGGATTCAACTAAAATTATTGATTAGTTCAAACTTGGCCTTTCTCTTAGCAATTTCTCTAGATGAAGGAATAGAATTTCTATTGCGTGTACCCAATAATTGGTATCAGAGCCAAAGGCAAATAGGCCCACATGGTTTTCAAGGTGTAACAATGCAATCTCGATGGAAACCTTCATGGTTCCATCTAGAGAAAGAGAATATGACACCTAAATTAAATGAGAAGAAACCCAACACTAAACTCACACATGACGGGAGAGATTATTGAGATGCGCATATGAATTGTGTTAGAAATATCTCATAAGTCCAACACTAAGCTTGTACATGATAGGGAGATTGTTGAGTATACACATGAATTGTGTTAGAAATACATCATATCGGAGAATTAGTGTGGTATAAAATAATTAAAATATCATAGATCATAAATCATTGATTTAAACTTTTGAGTAAAAGTCAATTTAATTGGATATGTTGATGGGCTTAGACTTGGCTCTTTCTTGAAGATCTCCTCAGGTGAAGGTGTTGACACCTAAATTTTGGCGACCCATTTAATTATTTATCGCATTAAAAAATTAGGGATTAATTTTAACCCCTAAAAAAAATATTAGTTAATTAATTAATTGCATAGCATATAGTTTTAGGTGCATTTATTTTAATTTGCATTTACATTGGGTCAGTGACAAATTGGTTCAAATTGATGGTTCAGAATATTAATTTGGTGAATTGGACTAAGCCCACAAAAGAAGTAAATCGGCCCAAGCCCGTATCCTCGGAAAGATTTTACGGATTGATTTGTGCGAGATTTCAAATTTTAGAAGAATCCTCTTGCAATCCTAAAGCAAATATTGCATTTGGAAAAAGGAATTTTCGTGGATACGGATTTGGAAAAATTAAAACCTTAACCATGGCCTATAAATAGATTAAATGCGTAGGGTTTGAGAGGGGGACCACACACATTGAACATACGGTCACAATATAGAGAGAAAACACACGTGAGAGAGAGGAATGTTCGGCCAAGCATCACGTGGCTGCAACCTTGCTAACCCCACGGCTGAGCTTCATATCGCGTGCACCATGAGACGGTGACCATTGCCGCACCTCCTCGTCAACAACGAAGCCGTGAAGCCCTGCTCGAGCTGCTGTCCCGACGTGCCCTGAGCTCTACCCTCATCGTTGAGTTCCAGCAGTTCCAGGAGAGGTTCTTTTGCTGAAAGTATTCAAGTTGAATATTATCCAGTCAAAGAAGACAATTCCGCTTGCTGCATGAAGAAGATCCATTCTCTGACTTGCAAAAGATGTCAGAGCCAACGTGGTGAAGTCCGAACTCCAAATTCAGTCGTGTGGGCAAAAAGGATCAATCCACAATTCGACGCGTTCACTCATCATCAAAGGCCACCTGTTCTGCCTCGCCTACAAGTCATCCCATACAACGTTCCTGATTCAAGCGGCCACGATCCTGTCGTTGCCAATTGCGCACAATCGCCGATCCACGAAGTTCCTATTTTTGCAGTGATCCTCCTCGATGATAGAGAACGGCGTTCACTTCCCGCCTGGTCGTGATCAACTACACGAAGTTTTCGGCCACATTGAGGGGGGGGATTCCGAATTATACAGGGAACACACGAGAGGGGAAGAGAGAGTTCCTTTGCTTTTCCATTGCAGGCCAACACTGAGCAGCCGTGCCCCACGTTGTTCTTGCAATTATCAATGCCCGACCATCGTCGGCAATTTTAGGGAGAACACATTGAAAGAAACGCCCCTGCTGCACTGCAAGTCCATGGTGATTCGCTGCTACCTTCTTGCATCGTTGCCAAACTTTCTGTGATGACCAATTGCTGCTAGGCCTGCCACCGAGAGCTGCTCAACCAAGACGACCAGCGAATCCAATAAACCTTAAAGGAGTCCCGGCGCACTCCTGCATCTTCGACGTGTCTATTCTAGACGATCCCAGCAAGAAGCCAACACCTTTCCGAGAGCTATTCTTCAATTTCTAGCGATCCCACGATTACTTTTCAGTCCTTCCAATTGGGATTTGATTCAGTTTTGCAGGTTTGTTGAAGATCTCTCTCACGGCCAGCAAGCTCACTGTCTTCTCTGGTGGACATCAAAGCGTCCATCCCACACAGTGGCACCATCAATTGCCGAGATTTGGTAGAAGAGAAGAAGACAAAAGCTGAGTAGTGGATTGAAGATTAAAATAAAGAAGTCCAAGAACATTCCACCGCCTGTAGATAAGCTGAAGTTCTCGGATAGAATTCCAAAATACTCAGACTTGTGGAACACGTCCAGCGATTACCGTGCACCCTTGCATGCTACGGACCGTCAGTCTTCCTCACCGTGATTCCCGTGACTCATCATCCATCCGAATTTGGAGACATCACCCGTGTGACATCGTGAATTAGGTAAGACTCTCGATCAATTTGATTTTCATATATCCCGCTGCCTAATTCGTAACATCACAATCTTTCTTTGAATGTTTGATCGATATTGCCATATCCAAAAGATCTCTTGATCCCTCATGAATTAGGAAATTTTCCTAATTTCGCAACGTGCGTATGATTGATGTCCGATTTCATGCTCGAAATATGACTCGCAATCGCACGAGAAAAATCGCCAATCCGATCTCATGCTCGAGATTCGATTCGCGATTTATTTAAAAAATTGACCAACCCGATCTCATGCTCGAGATATGGTTCGTCAATTTGGGTATTAATATGGCTTGATTTGCTGTGGTGTTACTTAAATTAGTTTTCTTAAAAAAAATTAAAAAATGTAGTTTTAGGGTTTGCATGTTCATAATAGGTATTTTATTTCGAATTTTCAAAAATAAAAAAAAAAATCAAATCAATTAACTTAGGTTGCTAGTTTTTTTAAAAACTTGGATTGCATGTTTAATTATTTGGCAATTATTAATTTCGAAATTTAAAAAAAGGAAAAAAGGAAAAACACAAAAAAGTCATTATGCATATGTCATGTAGAATTAGGGCATTCTTTGCATGTCATTGCATGTTAAGATTGCATATTATAGGTTTAGATAATTTCTCCTAAATAGATTGCATGCTTATTAGGAAAATAAAAATCATGTGCACGTCATATAGAATTAGTTTCATACAATGTACGTCATTTAGTGATTTTTGTTAGATGCATTTAATTAGAAATTGCCCGTCATTAGAATTAGGTCATTAGATTAATTTAGATTGCATATTTACGTGTTGCATTTCTTTAATTTCGAATCTCATGGAAAATACAAAAAATTATTTTTTAGAATAAATCCATCTCAGTCTTCAGGATAGACTACATGCTTATTTATGTCATATTACTTAGATCATATAGCTAAGTCATGTTGCCATGTCATATCATTTCATGTTAAATTAGTGGCATGCATTGCATATTACATGATTTTCATTAATTAAGTGAAAACAAAACAAAAATTGCGTATTAATTAGAAATCAAATTTAGGACTGTTGATGTGAATTATAAACTAACAATACAGATGCTTTCGTTGCTATGAGGTAAGTCCTGCAATTTATTCATTTGCTTTCTTGAGTGCCAAATTGGTGGTTTGCGTACCTGTATGGTCACCTCACATGTTAAGGAATTAAAATTAATTCAAGTTGCTTGCCAAACAATTTTTTCAAAATAAAAGATAAAGGTATCGAAAGGGCATTAGAGAAATTTAACATAACCAAGTCCCCGAACTCACAAATCTCTGGTTCGTAGGAATAAAGTAAATCTTCCGTTACTTTATTTGGGTTTCTAATCGACCCACCAAAAAATAGATTAGTGGCGACTCCTGATTGAAAATCATTTGCATGTTAAGAACTTGAATCGAAAGTCGTGAATTGGTATGGGCTTGGGAGAGCCGAATTAAGTCTAGGCTTAACAATCCATTAGCCAAAACTCTAGGTGGTTCACACCCCGTAAAAATTTTGGTCGCGACAGCTATTAAATTTTTAGGGTGTGCTTCCAACATAGACAAATATGAAACATCCTCCTGATACCTTAGAGAGGGGAGGTCCCCATTTTCTTTGCCTTAGAAAGTGTTTCCATCATCTTATTGATTTGACAACTGAAAATACATGAGAGATGCTTCCATTTATGTGCTTGACGTTGGAACACTTACGATGATGTATTCTTGAACCAACGGTACGGCCCATGAAAGCTCATGCATTAGATCATATTTCGCATGACCAAATGGATCCATGGATATCTTCTTTTATGTCGTGCAAGAATGATCTCCAAACCGACCCTCTAATTTATATATTTCTCCTGCTTCAGGACTTTTACTATTTCATTTCGGTGTAATAAACCCTTCAACTATCCAAAGAGATATCGCTTCGTGCTTGGTCAATTCAGTGCTTCTTAAGATTAAACTGCAATATTCATAATTGCTTTAGTTGTAGTTGAAGACGATCATAACTTAGCTTTAGTCTCAGCATAATATCACTTAATCTTGGCTGAACTTGGATAGTTCATAATCTTTGAAATGCAGCCAGTCTCATGCGATGTTGCTCGATGAATAGGAGCAGCCCTGTCATTCTAATCATGAGGGGAAATCTAGCTTTTTTATTCGCGATTTCTTCTCCGATGTTACGTAGGTTATACATTTGAGGTTAAACAATGAAGATTATGTTACCCCAATCTTAAGTCACCCAAAATTATAATTGGCAGATATGTTACATTTGATGAAGGTGTTTTCAGTTACTTCTGATGCTAAGGGGGTGCATGACAACTATCTATTTCATTAGGAAATAATTTTTTATTTCAAACTTGTTTTCGGAATAGAAACCGTTTGATAAACTTATTCCATTTCTCTATTTCGAAATAGATTTTTGTTCCAGATAGGTTTAGAATAGAAATCAGAAGTAGAAATTTTCTACTTCTCTATTTTTGAAACAGAAATGAGAAATAAAAATTCTTTTCATCGTTCGTCAACCGGTTCCTCATCCGTCGTCATCGACCACCGTCTGTCAGTCGCCCGCCGTCGGTCGCTGGCCCACCACCGTCCGAAAAGAAAAAAATTTATGTCGTTATCAAACGAATTTCTATTTTTAAAGTAAAAATTTTGTGTCGTTATCAAACGGTTATTTTTGCTTAGAAATTTTTCTAGAAATAGAAATAGAAAAATTTATTTCTCTTCCGGAACCTATTTCTAGAATAGAATAGTTATCATTCACCCCCTAATAGTCCGAAAACCCAAGAATCCTAGGAAATCTAGATGCACGTGCCACGATAGCAAATACTGTAGGTATGCCTCCTGTCGTTAAGGGGGGAGAAACACCACACGAAGAGTAGGACTCCATTACTATTAACAAAGCTAGGAGGGAAGTCCAATAACTTCAGCACTACAATGATTTGTTGCATTTGCTCTTCTTCCTGTTGAAGAAAACCGTTTCAGTAGCTGAGCCGTCCACTAAAGTAGAAGCGAGGTCTAGTGTGGACCCTACTCATTGGCCAGCAGCCATCAAGAGACTGTCTCTCGAGAAGGACACAACATTACTTTATTTTCTTAGATTATTCTCGGAATCGTAAATTTTTTGACTTCAATATTATGGTTAACGCATGGATTATACATAATTTACTCATGTTTTATTCTATTATTTTTTATAGTGCAGTCACTATGGAAAACAATATTATTTTTTGCTTAAATATATTATTTAATGATGAAACTATGAATGGCAAACAACAATCAATCATGTCAAGAAGTTCATTTGAAATTTTACTAGCTAATTTTCTAACATGAGAGGACTTTGAGTAGTGTGCGGACGCATCTTTTTGCTCAAGGAGTTTAAAAAGAGACAAATATGTTTTTCTTGATTGCAATTGGGGAGGTAATTATCATGATTGACATATTATTTCTATTGAACGTCAGAGAGGAAAGACAATTAGATTCACTTAATAAAATGAAAATTAAGTTGTTAGAATATACGGATTATAGCATAATGACACATACTTAAGTTAAAATTAAATAAAAATGTGTACTAAATCCTAGCAGAAAAAAAAAAGAAATATACAACTCATTAACAAAATAATTAGCTTTTTTTTGTCAAATAATTAGTTAGCTATCTACCAAATAATTATTTTTTTTAAAGAGGTATACAATTTTTTTTTTTCAAATGGAGAAAGAAAAAGAAAAAAACCAAAAAAAGAAAAAAAGAAAAGTAAGAAAAGTAAGAAAGCAATAATCTCAAATCAAGAGTAGCCCCAAATTTAACCTTAATAAATGTTGTTTGAGAGGAGTATGAGTAGTTTTGTTTCTAATATAATTGAAATAAAAGAAAAAGAATGATAAAAAATAGTAAAAAATAATCTTAAGTCAAGAGTGGCACTTACAAAAGATAACATAATCAATTCAACAAGGAAGAGAGTGTGAGGAGTCAATTAGGGATGGAAATTGGTTGGCTACCACTCCTTTACCCCTTTCGGAAATTTTATGTTCGGAATTTTCTCCATCATTCTCTTGTAAAACTGGTCTATTTCGACGATCGAATGCATTATCTATTATCAACCAAAAAAAAAAAAAAAAAATTAGGGATGGAAATAGCACGGGCCAAGAATATTTGTCATAAATTGACACCTCTACATAATCCTCTGAGATAGTTACATGGAAAAGAAAAGAAAGGAATTGGAAGAAAAACAATATACTATATATAATATTTTTGCTAAAGCGATAAATTAGATATTTTTAATTTTGTTTTTGGCCAAACAAATATTTTTAATTACCTTAATTCTTTTGTCTTCTTTTCAACCGAGACCTCGAAAATACTTCTTGTGCCGCCGCCCTCGGCTACCCTGCAGGCTGCCTCTCCTCCTCCAACCTCCTCAGTCCTGCTGCTGCTGCTGCTTCTGCTTCTTCTCTGTCTTGCTGGTGAGTTTTGATGGTACCCAGAGCAGGACGCCACCTCGTGACTACCCAAGTGAGTTCTTCGATCTTTCCAACGTTGGGAGTTCCCCGCGAACTTCTCCTTCTTTTCCCCCTCTTCTGCGAGGAGGACGGACGGAGGACCCATGCCTTCTTTCTTGATTTGAATTCCGGCCCCCTTTGTTAGAAAATGGGATTGCTGGTGACCGACCGGTAGGAGCTTCACTGGTTGTTTGTACTTTGAATTGTGTTGCTTGTTGAAGCTCGGACGAGTGATATGTGCTTGCAATCTTTCTTGCCCGCCAACGGTTTGATGATTTGTCGGCATCGGTTGATTAGTGCTCAAGCAGTTCTCTCTTTGTTTCCTTTGCGTCTGTTCATGGGTCCAAGGTAGTCCAACAAGTTCTAGACTTTTTTATAGGGCTCATAGTTGGACAGGCCTAGGAGAAAGTGTAAGCTTGGCAGTGAGAGAAGATTGCTAACCATTCACCAGACCCAGAAGAAGGCTGAGGCCTCGAACATCTCCGGCTATGCTGTTTCATTTGTTCTTATCTTCTTCTTGAGTGTGTACCATCTTGTTACCAACATTGATAGTTCAGATTGCCTAAAAATCTGCTTTAAGGAGTTTATTTTGTGACTAATCAATCATCTGCTCCGTGAATTTGGTCATTCTTTGCTTAATGAGGTATGTTGTTATGCAGAATGGGAACCGACAATGAGAGATCAGATTCTGAGATGGAGAAGATGTTTCTGATTTACAAAAGTTTTATGGCTAGGTATCCCCTTGGTGACTGATTTTTCCTGCATATGTCCAAATTCAAATTTTCCTTTAAAGAGTCTTTCTGCATCATATGCCTTTCTGCTTCATTTTGTCATTGTGCTTGTGTCTTGTGGAACTCCATATGACAACTGAAAGTATAATAATGCATATAATAGTAGAATTTTTGACTTATTCGTCATTGACCATCCTACTTCCATTAACTTTCTTTTGTCACATAGTGTATCCCGGTAATGATACAAGTCTGATTTCCATATGCTTCTCACATAGACATATATTGAAAGGCGGGTAGTATTCTTTTGCTTGATCAAATGATGATGTGGATCAGCGTTTCATTTTATAGGGTCGCAAAGTCTGATGAAGTGGCAGCTGCAGGAAGCAGGTTTCTTGCCAGCTTTCAACAAGGGCTAGGTTGAAAATCTAGAGTTAATCATTTTCTCCCTTTTCTTATATGTCAACATCAATCTCATTCTGGCATCCTTAATGCTTCCCTCTTCATCTTTTTGTAGAACTTGTTCGACGGCCTGCTTTAGACAGAAGTTCAATTTTACTCAAGAATATTATCAAAGCTAATGAAACAGAGAGGCTTACATCATACTTCAATGCTGGATGTATCAACGCCAATGATGGGTCCCAGAATCTGACAAAGTGTAGGCACAACTCTTTCAATTTCCTGAAATAGCGTAGCACTCGTTTGTTTACTACTGTATGCAGCGCAACAGATAGACCGCCATCACTCAATACCCTGTGGTGACAGTATTTACACATAGTATTTTTGTGGATGCTGTATTGAAGATGTAGTTATTTAATGCATTTTCTGCTTTGCTTGAAACTTTTGTCAACACTCTAATTGATTAAATACTTGGCATCTCTTCGACTTATAAAATTATGTGCTTACTCTGATTGGTGATATTATATTTTGACAGAGCATTTTTTCAAAATAGCAACAGTACATAGTCTACAGAAGTACTTTGTAAATATATCTTGGGTGGGGAATATGTTATTGCAGCCACTATTTCCTACTTGATGTGTCATTTTTGCACCTGAACTGACTGTGACTGTCTTCTGTTTTCCTTTAATGTGCATACAGAAGTACGTACTTGTGTACTTGGTCTTCAGGGCCTTGTCAATACAGGTAATGTTCTGTTACATAGAATCCAATATTGAAACCTTTATGCAAGAAATAATGCATTGGCTCATATTCTCCATTGACTACATAATTAAATTTTTGTTTATTATGGGATTTGGTAGCATTAATTGCCTCTAGACACCTCAAGAAAGTTATCTTTAAGATGGTATCTGATGTCTCATTGTGGTTACTTTTCATAGAGTTTAGTGTGCATTCCTTCGAGAACAAATATGTGCCATACTTTGTGGAGATTGATCAAAAAGTAGGATATTCTTATCTTCTGTACGTGTACTTCTTCCAATTGAGACATAAGTCAAAGGCATGTTTCAGTTGAGATTATGTCGTATTTACATTATAGCTGAGGTTTTAAATCTCTAACATATACATCATAAATAATTCAAATGCCTTTTTTTAGGTCTAATTATGTTATCACCAGTCTTAAATTTCCTATACATCAAATTTGATGAAAGACCTTGTTTAGTCCCCCATGCATTTATTTTGGTTTCTCTTTCCAACTACAGTATTAATAGTGAAAGTGTATAACGTGAAATTTCCTAATTGATGTTTTTCATTACTCGAGTCAGATTGATGACCATTTTTGTTAAGTAATGCCAAACCTTTGTCCAAAATGATTTTTTAATCTAACGCATGCTGCTTAAAAGGCTTTTAATATATTGACCTGTTAGTCAGTAAATAAGTTGCACGAATTTCCGGAAATTTTGCAAGTTGATGTTTTCTCCCTTAAAACATGTGGAGCATTTAAACCTTATAGAATACTTGAAAGCCAGAGCAAAATGGCATAAAAGTTTCATATATCTGACCCCACATATGTGGTAAGGCTTAGTTTGTTGTACTGGTGGTGGTCTTTGTCGTTGTCATTGTGCAGATGCAAGTACTTTGTGTATTTTAGAATGACACCTTTTGGGATTTTTGGTTTTCCAGATTTTTACCATAGTTTTAAGTTAGGGGAGGACAGAGAGAGAGGGAGAAGAGGAAGAAAGAGATAGGGTTGCACCATTTTGCTGTTTCTTTTTTATTCGAGCGCCAGCAAAATGCAGTTCCTTGCAGACTTGAAATTAAAAGGAAATTGTCACTTACATGAACAGCTTTCCAATTTTGTTGCTGCAGCAAAAACTATACTGATTGAACTTGAGGGTATTCTAGAGGATGTAATCAGGGTTGTAGAAGCAGCAAATGAGCATTTATTACCATCTCAGGATGAAGACATTAATGATAGATTGATGAGGGAAGTGACCATTGCTAACAAGGTGGGCTTATATTTTTCTTTTATATTGTTGCTTCACATGATATTCTATCTCTGATGTGAGAAATTCAAAATTTCATTGGTCTTTGGACAGCATTCTTTTTCTTGACGCACTAATATCTTGTTGCATTTTTCTATGTGCATCTTGGAGCGATAATAGTATCACCTAATTCATTGAGAAGTATAAAGTCAGAAATTAATAGTTATTTATTTCAATGTGTATTTTCAAATGGAGAGGACTCTCTTTTCCTGCTAAAATTAACTGCAGCTTATGTTATGTATTCAGACATAAGATTTGTGTGTAATCTTTTGTTCTGGATGGTCGAAGAGTTACATGTTGCATGATATTCCTGCTGCTGGATTAGTATTTGAGTCTTATTTAACTAATTTTAATACAATATCAAACGAACAAACACATAAGTAGAACCAAGCCAAAAATGTCAATGTTTGAGCCAACTAAATATTACAATTTGGTCATATGTTCTTTTCAGTTGAACCATTTGAGGTGAACCATTTCATCTCAAGGCCTTGGCATACCAAGAAACCTTTTTCATTTGGGAAGTAGCATGGGTCCGTTGTCATTGACAAGTGGGACAGTTTTAACTGTCTTTAGGAAAATAGTATGCTCAACAGGATATTGAGTCCTTGAAATGGCATGTCTTGTTTGCTAATTATCTATGGCAAAGTTGCGAATCATCTTTTAATTCCTTTTGATGTCAATGTACTGATTTACATTTGCAATCTGTCCTGGTGGTCTCATCATACTTTAGAAATGTCCAAAATCAGATTTTGTGTATGAAACAGTACAAGTGTTACATGATTTAATGAATCGTTGTTCAAATCATACATAAAGTTGACAAAAACTCGTGTTTAGAATTTTTTCTCAGGATGCAACAATTATGTGTACATAGCGTACCTTCATCTATGTAATTTATGCATACGTGTAAATATAGTAATGAGTGACAATGCCATGCAACCGGGTTTGCATTTGTTCTACCGTCAGATTTTTTTTTTTTTTTTTTTTTTCAATTGGCCATTCATGTTGTTCTATCCTAAGTTCTGATTTTGTTTTTATTCATTCAGGAGGAAACTGCATCATCTGGTTCTGGGAGACCTGAACTCACAGACTATGCTACCATGATGGGTATTATTTACAGTATGATTAAACAAGACTCTGTCATGCAGGTATCAAGCCCATCGCTTTTTGCTGAGCTAATTGTTAATAATTTTATGTACTATATCACATTTCTTTGTATGTATCAGTACCTAATTTCCAGTGGAAAATCATTGATTCTTATTGCAGGAAAAGATTGTCTCTGCTCTGAATCTGAAGCTATCATCCGGAGAATTAGAAACCTATTGCACCATGTGGTCCCTGCGTCCTTTCATTGATGATGAAATCATGCATCGGGCTTGGTCATTCATTCCTTGACCATATCATCCGGAGAATTAGAAACATGTTATAATGTTGCCATATAACATGTTTGTTGACTGAGGAAGGATGTCGGCGACTATGTAGAGGTGGCAAACGTGAGGGTCAAGTTATGTTGTATTTGTATTTTTTCAGGTTTGGGTCATTCATTCCTTGACCATATCATCCGGAGAATTAGAAACATGTTATAGTGTTGCCATATAACATGTTTGTTGACTGAGGAAGGATGTCGGTGACTATGTAGAGGTGGCAAACGTGAGGGTCAAGTTATGTTGTATTTGTATTTTTTCAGGTCATGTAGAAGATAAAACGAAGTATTGTTTGGCAAAAGAAAATTTGGGTTGGTCATTGTTACATTCTTAAAGCATATTGTCTATTCAAATACCCTCCAATGATCTTTTAAATAGTCATATTAATTTGACATGTTTATAAGAAAAACTCTCTGGGGTACCTCAATGATATTGTTTACCAATAGTTATGATTTCCCAAACATATTTGTTCACGTGGCATACTGTTTTGTTGAACACATTCAATGACCCTTTAGGAAGAGCAGGTGTGGAAATGATTTGAGGTGAGGTGTTGTCAAGATTCAACACTTCTTAGTGTAAACTAGTTGGTATTCCCTAATAGTGGGGAAGAAAAATATGCACTTCCAACCCCCGGGGAGGGGGGGTTGAGGTTTGCATACACTAGCAAGTGAAAATAAGAAATGCAATTTTGCTAAGTGCTCCGTTGGGGACCATCAAGGATAGCCCTCATGGGTAGAGACACCCCTTGGCTACCACTAAACCGGCCAGGTAGTTTAAGGGTTACACATTCAATGACCCTCCAGGGAGAACCTGGTGTGGAAATAATTTAAAGTAAGGTGTTGCTAACACCTCTTTAGTATGAAATACTTGGTATTCCCTAGTAGTGGGGAAGAAAAATATACACTTTCAACTAAGAGGGGTGAGGCTTGCAGGCACCGACAAATAAAAATAAGGAATGCAATCCTTCTAGGCACTTTACTGAGGGACTACTGGAGACAGCCCTCAACAGTGGAGACACCACTTGGCTACTATCTTTGGCCACTGAACCGACCATGTACTTCAAGGCCCCCTAGTAAACTCTCTGGGCACCTCAATGATAATTTTTACCAATAGTTATGGTTTCCCAAACGTATTTGTTCACGTGGCATACCGTGCGGTTCAACTATCCTATCATGTTCATTAACATCTTTATAATACAGGAAAAACTTTGTTCACTTCACTAGTGCCAGGTTTAGGTTCGGTTTGTGTAATAGTAAGATAATTTCTCGCAAAAAAAAAAAAAAAAAAAAAGAATTATCAAAAGACATTATCGATAAGTTCTTACATGATTTCACGATAGATTGAAATACCAAAATCTACGTCTTTTTCCTTTACATCCCGGTCTGGCAACCTGAAAGGCTTCTGGAGCAACGTACAAGCCTTATGATTCAGTTAAATTCAGGGCTTCAATTAAATTCTGGGCTTTCGTCATATATGCGACCATAATGGATAGCAATTTGCACGCAATTGATGAATTTAATGGTGACCTTTAATTCTTGAGCTGAAAACTCCCGACTCTTAGCCAAGCCCCAACTCCGGGTGTAGATCTCTATGTTTTCCAAACCTTTGAGGCGTCTGGCATTAAACAAAAGCTAATCATTAGGGGCTACAATGTTTTAAGCACATACAATTTCTTATGAGAACTCAAGAGCTTCACGTCACCTTACAATGGATATTATTCGTTATGCCTCCCATTTTTGCATTCCATCATTTTTTCCCCTTTACATACTATCTAAACTGAATTTTTGTTTCTAACGGACGCTGAAATATGCACAAATGAATATGGAAACCATGCAGGGAGAAGTCAGTCGAAATTTTAACACCAAATTGCACTTGGAACTGAATTGACTTACAGATAAAACACTGTTCTGTAATGATAATATGCCAAACTTAACCAGTTAGTAATTATCTTTTTAACCTGATAAATGAATAAATAGCCATTATACTTAACCTTAGAATCAGGTGTCTATGTTACCTAGGCATTACCATGGTTTTAGCAGAATAAATATCCTGGATCAGATATGTATTAAAATCGTATCCATGACATATGCCAAGATTATCAGAATCAACTTTATTTCTCCAATATAATTTCACTTGATTAACTTTAATTTGTCAATGCGATAAGGGATACTTCCATTTATTTAACTTTAATATGTCATTTTTATTTGTCACAAAACCCAACACTTGAATGAATAAGAACTATGTAGCATTCATAATACCATAAGAAGTATCACACCTTGTGAGGATGATCAGGAGATCTTTTTTAACAAATTTTCTCTATTCAAAAGCTCTTAAATCAATATTGCGAGCTGATATCAGGTCTGGTTGATTCAGTCATGCTCTACGTATAGAATGAACATTTTCATTTTATTTCACAACTAAATGTGATTAACAGGGTATACCTGGCGGGTACACAACCCTGAATAAGCATAACGAATTGAACAATTTCCACAATGTTAGCTCCTGACACTCCCCCACCCTGCACTAGCATGCAGGATCCCATCAACTGAGCCCTGATGAGATATCTGCTTTAGCATGGCCAGGGCGCCGCCCCCGCCGGCGTCTCTGAGCCCTCGTCTTCCTCCCATCCCCTTTTGCCTTGATTTTTTCTTTCAAGTCTCTCTCACCTCGCCTTTTGTACATCTTAAAAGTGATCTGTCTATCAGCAGCCATCTTTCTCACTTTCTCGGTTATCTCTGCTGCAATTTGTCGGTTATACAGCTTCCTAAGGCCCCGCATGAGCTTAGCAAATGTATCTGGCTGTGGCATTACATCTGCATCCATCATGTCCAAGCAATATGAACACGCCTCTTTAACATGCCCATTTGAGAAGAGTGCATGAATCCAGATTGTCCAGGCATAAACATTGAGATCACATCCTTTCGTCACAATGCAATTCCAAACGTCTTTAGCCATTTCAAGTTTTTCTGCTCTTAAAAGAGAATTTAGCAAGTCTTTCAATGTGCCATAATTAGGAGCTGATAGAAGACCTCTTCCCACCATCTCTTTAAAATAATCGCATGCTTCAACTAGATGACCATGTGACATGAGTCCATGAATCATGATAACAAAACTGTCCAGACCTGGACTAAGCCCACTTGTTTCCATTTGATTCCAAAGCTCAACACCTTCCTTAATCTCTGCCAGCTTACATGCTAACCTGATCAACACATTGTAGATGCTAACGTCGGGAACACAACCAATCTTCTTCATTTCCTCGATGAGTTCCAAACACTCTTCCAGCTCCTCATTCTTCTCATGAGCCAACATAATAGGCAAATAAGTTGTTGCACATGGGGTATGACCTTGCTGTATCATCCTATCCAGTAGCTTGTAAGCATTATCAAGTTTACCACATTTGCAAAAGCCACTAATCAGTGTAGCATACGTCACACCATCTGCCTTGCAGTTGCTCCTGTGCATCTCAAGCAACATGCGTGCAGCCTCCTCCATTTTTTCTCGAGAACATAGAGCTTGTATTAGAGTAGTATAAGAAGCTGCATTAGGCTCACAACCTTTTCGTTTCATCTCTTTCAACAGATCGTATGCATCTGCCATTTTGTGCGCATGTGCATATCCACTCAGGAGATTGTTGTAGACCACAATATCTGGTTCAAAACCAGCCTCTCTCATTTGCACCAACACATGTTTTGCCTCCAAAAGCTTCCCTTCTCTACACCAGCCATAAAGCAGTGATGTGAAGTGCTTAATACCCGGTGTGAACCGATATTTCATTTCTCCGAACAAAGCAGCTGCTTCTTTTACACTACCATTTTTACACAAAGCATCCAACAAGCAACCAAATGCATATTCATCTGGCTCACAGCCATACTTGGGCATCTCATCCAGGACTTCTATCGCTTTCTTCACCATTCTGGATGACGCAAACCTCCTCATCAAGATAATGAACAGCTCCGGTGATATCAACTGAGGGTTCTCCTTTCTCATCTCCTCAAGTAATGCCCAGACAGCACCAAAATGCCTCATTTTCCCTAAAATCCTAACCATTGCTTTATAGACATCATAGCTATGCCTATAACCTGGCTGCTTTGAAGCCCACACAAAGAAGCTGTAACCCAAATTGCCTGCATCACCACAGCGGTTCAACACTCGCTCTGTCAATCCTGACCGCATGATAATTCCAGATTCTTGTAAGGCAAGCTCCATTTTGGGAGCTCTAGAATGAAAGTTCCTCAGGATCCTATATATCTTTTCGACATCTGCGGCAAACTCATCACGCCTTCCTTCATCTGCACAATTGTCATGGATGTTTTCAAGGTAGACAGGGCCAGGTCCAGCTTTTGAGCTTGCTTGAGAAGTGTTGCAGTTCCCAGGTTTGGTTGGTCTGTAATTTGGACTGGGTTGTGATGGAATTTCAGATGAACGAAACTGTTGATGAGTAGAGGGTGTGGAAGAATTAAATTTGGGGATCTGAAGAAGCCACCGGCTATAAATGGAGGGAACATTCAATGAAGATGGTCCAATACAATTTTTGCACAAATGAGGAAGTGCTCTGGAAAAGGAATGCATTTTCACTATTGACTTTTCTTATTGCCATTGAATACTTTGAATCCCAGTATCATCTCTGGCCTCTCATTCTTCCACTCTAGAATCTACCCTGCTTCCAACAACAACAACAAAAAAAAAAAAAGTGCATGAGCAACAAATTGAGACTAGCGTCAGAAATCTAAGTTTACCATATAATAACAAAGCAGGTTCGGTCACAAAATGAAAAACCCAGCCTTAACAACCAATAACAGTGTTTAGGTATTTCAACATGGTTTCAGGGGGGAAAATTATGTGTGTGTGCGTGTGTGCGCGTGCGTGTGTGTGTGTGTATCCTGAGACATACATCAAACAGGTGGTGTGCATGGCGATGCCACTACATTGAGCACCACAGGATCAGCTTGGCGCTAAAAAAACAGCAGAATAACGCTTACCCACGATGCACAACCACCAGAAAGTTGAAAAGGCACTGAAATTGCAACACGCTGTGAAGTACTATATGGAACTGCAAGACGAGAGAAAAGGACCATGAACAGCGAATTATATACTGTTCAAGACCTACTGAGGGAGTGTGTCTCTTCTTGATCCGCACGGGTCAGATTAGAGCGACGGGAAAGAGAGACGAAAGCAGGAGAAATGGAAGCGAAGGAGCGACTGGGTCGGAACTTACGTTGAGGACATAAACCCTGACGGTTCCGCAAACATGGGTTGAATTGGGTTCATGAAAAGATGGATGAAAGTGAAGTTAATCATTATAAGTCTATATATACATACCTACTTGTGCAAAAATCTTTCATTTATCAAGCTGCAAAACCTTTTTTTTTTTTTTTAATATGTTATGAAAGGAAAGAGTAGAGGAAGCTACCAGGGGAATTTAACATCCCTTTCGGGTGTCTGTGAAAAAAAGAAAATTGTGCACAATTCCCTCGAATTTTGAGAATTTAAAGTAGTACATGGGTACTTATAAACTTTCAATTGTTACTCATTATACTTTAAACTTTCATTTTGTTATTGCGTAACCCTTCATTGTATTTTCCAGTAATATGTGTAATACACGTAACTTCTGACGGGTAAAAAAGGAATTTTCATTTTTTTTTTTTTTCAAAGATGACCTCTCTTTACCCTTGAATTCTAATCAGGATAGAACTGGATATGATAGGACATAAAATCCTAAGATTTTTTTATATCCTATCTATTGTTTGGTGAATCGCAATATTAAAGTCGAATATGTTCACATCATATCATGTACAATTTTTTTTATATAAATGGCATATCATTATAAATAAACCTATATATTTATAAACAAAGATGGTGAAAATCTTTCGTAACACTATTTCTTAATTTATTTTATTTTATTTTATTTTTCCTCTTTTTTATATTATTTTTGTTATTATTTCTCTTTTCCCCTTTCATCATTCTTTAATAAAATTTTATCAAATGGTAAACTGTACTAACATACGCAAAATACAAAAACACCTAAAATATATAATAAATATAAACATTTAATTTATAGATTCAATGTTTATTATAAGATATAATTAAAGTTGAATATATAAATTAAAATAATATTAATTAAAAATAATTTTTAATTTTTAATTTTTAATTTCTTAAATTAGAATTCAATATTATTTATATTGAAATATAATTTTAATTTTGTTAATTTAATAAGTTTGTTATTCAAGAAAAATAACTTTTTATTATGGACGTTTGAAATCCTATCCACATTTATTCCACTTCCTCAATTGGATAATTTTATCATGTCTATATTCCTCTTATATCCGATTTTATCCTATCTTGAGCGAGCACCAAACGTAGGATATGATAATCCCGAATTTTATCCTGATTATCAAACGCAGCCGAAAAGATTAAAGAGACCGAAGAAAAATAAACTGGCTTATATATTCATTTAGGAGAAAATAATATCATTAGTAATATTCTTTACCAAAAAAAAAAAAATATCATTAGTAATATTAATAAGAAGAATTGTCAAGATTTTAACGGATATTCTAATAGAACCAATACGATATTTCCAAAAAGAAAAAACAAACACAACCATATTTAATGAGAAAAGATGAAATTACAAAATTTAAATAATCATGTGAAATAGTTAATTAATTTTAAAAAAGTTATTGATCAATAAAATATTTAGAAATATCACTTTGCATTGCGATAATTCATTTCCTTTTATGAGTTGAGGACATCATTTTCTTTTATAAAATTTTATTTTATTTTCATTAATCAATGATTTTTCACATTGATTAAACATTTATATATACTTAGTGAGAAACCAATTTTTTACGTTTACAATTTTGCTGTCGAGGCATCTTTCCTATTTATTTAAATTGTGTTTATCTATTTTCCTAAAATATCTTATTTAGTTTTGGAGAAGTGGTCATATTAAACAATTTTTTTTATTATTTTATATAGATAGCCTACTCACCTTATTTCCACTCCTCATTTGGCTTTAACACTCCCTTTTATGGTATATTGATTATATTACCCCTCATTTTTTCCATGTACTCACAAAGAGTCACTTGTGAGTCAAAAGTGAAGCCTATTTGAGATTTTTTTATTCGTTTCTTCTTTTTCTTCCACTTTCCTTTTCCATCTTGGTGGTTTTCTTGATTAGAAACTTCTCCATCTAATGATGTCGCCATCTTCCATAATTAGGGGTGAGCATCGATCTGGGGTCAACCTGGAACCAACCCTCAATAGGGGTGATCGGTTCCCGGTTCGATCCGGTTCCAAGGTGGAACCGGGAACCGGACCGGGAGAATCGGTTCCCAATTTTGGGAACCGTGGATCGGACTGTTGGTCTTAGGACCGAGAACCGGACCGGACCATCGGTTCTGGTCCGGTCCGGTCCGGTCCAAAAGAATTGGCACTTTCTTTTTTCACTAAAGAATTACCATTCACTAAAGAATAATCATGCTCCGGACCGATCAATCAAATTCGGTTTCTGAGCAATCTAATAAAACTACTCACACATGTTTCCACGTGCAAATTATTCAAACTTCACTTGTGTGAATATCAATCATAGTTTATGTGTTTCATGCTTAATTTTAAGCATAAAACCCATAAACAACGTGATTAAAGGTTGTGTTTGGCTTATGTTTTATAGACAATCTCCCATATATACTTTGAATGTTTAGTCGATATGAGACTTTTTAAGGCTTGAAGTGCCTTGTCATTTGCAAGTGAGGAGAGCAAGAGAGAGAGTGTGAGCATGAGGAGAGTTTTTTCTATAAATAAAGAGTAACAACAAGAGTTTTAGTGATCTATTGGCCACATAAGAGGTTGTTACCTAAATTGCAATTCCAATTGCAATAAGTTTCATATATAATATTCATATATTATATGTGTTTATATATTATATGAATATAAATTATATATAAAAAAAATTTGGTCCGGTCCGGTCGGTCCGGTTCCCACCTTGGAACCGGGAACCGGACCAACCGGCCGTCGGTTCCAAGATTAGGAACCGAGAACCGGACCGCCGACCATGGGAACCGCCCAAAACCGGCCGGTCCGGTCCGGTTCGGTCCGGTCCCGGTTCGGGCGGTTTCCATTGCACACCCCTAACCCTCAATCAGCCCAACCCTTCTGGTCAAGCTCCCAGAGAACTAGGTCGGTTCTTGATCTTGAAATCTCTAGATTAACATTGTGCAGATTGATCATCGATCTTGAAAGTTTAGAGTTAGTTTAATTTGAACCAACCCTAATCATATGTATCATATATTATATATAATATATATTAATATATATTATATTTTAGATATATTATTATATATATATATATATATATATATATGATATATTATATATTATTTTTATATCAATTCTAAAGAGCAATCCTTAACTTAGATAGTGTTACTCTAACTTAAATGACTTTAAATGGCATTAAACGGCATTAAATAGCACCCTCCTTCTCTAGTACTCTTGTTCTCCTTTCCTTTTTATCACTTTCTTTCTTCTTTATCCTCTTAAATTTTTACTTGAAAGAAACAACTTTTTGCTCGTGAGCAATCTCGCCCTACTCGCCACACAACATTAACCACGCTTGACACTCACCTCACTCGCCACACAATGCTCACGCTGCTTGTTGCTCGCCACTCTTCGCTAGCCTTGCTTGTCTCTGAATAAGTGAAGGAAACAAAACCCTAATTAGAAACCCTCTTCGCTTGTGAGCAATGCTCGCTGTTCACCTGTCATCTCGCGGCTTACCTTTGTCCGCACACCTCGCGACTCGCCCTCATCTCGTGACTCGTCCTAATTGATGGATTGGTAATTTGAAATAATAGGTTTGTCTCTTTTGAGAATACAAAAAATGAAACAAAAAAAATATCGGTTAGTCCTGAATTAATCCTAAAATTAGACCAAATTCATAGGGTTGGTCCGATCCTCGGTCCCAGGCTCAACCAAGTTAGTCCTCAGTCCCAAAAATTGGGGACTTATATTGTGCAAGTTGATCTCTAGGTTAAGTGCTAGACTGGCCCAACTCGGATCATGATCACTCCTACCCATGATGATTCCTTAATGAGAATGTCAAGCTCTTTATCCTCTTGGATAGCCAGTTGTAGATGCATAAGAGTTATCCTCTTTACATTCAAATCTTTGCTCATTGGCTCAAGTGCCTCAATCATTTCATTTCATTTTCAGAAATCATCGCTAGAATCGAAGTATCGCCGTAGAGAATTATATCTCGAAGAAGCTTGTGCTTGCATAGGGGCGATTTTGCTAGACATGCCAAAGGTTTGCGAGGGGTGATGGTGAGGTAGAGAGGCAGCCCGTGAGGCTCTGTGAGACCACCCGTTATTGGTGTGCATGGAGGTATCAGAGGTGGAAGATGAAAAAGCACTGGCAATATGCTTCAACGTAAGTGAGAGCAAGAAGGAAAGTGAAAGAAAAGGAAGAAACAAATTCAAAAAAGGACCCTACAAGGGCCCTACATTTGACTATGTAGGGTACAACGCTTAAAGGAGAAAAAAAGCAACAGGTAATATGATCAATACAAGTAAAAGTACGTGTTTAAGCCAAATAAGAAGTAAAAACAATGCGATCCTTTGATATTATTGTTTATATTGGTTTTTCAACTAAAGAAGAGGCCTGGGATGAATGTATACTTTTGTCCCTCAAAGTTCATATACACTGCACACGCTAACAGAGGAAAAAGTAACGCGTTAATGACTATAACAAGCGAACATTCAAAAGGATATTGCGTACTTGCATTATTCGTAAAGTTTTATGGGTTGTAATTTTCAAGAAACAAAGGGACAATTGCAAAAGTTTATCCTCAATTTTATTTGCCACATCATCTGTCGTCCTCAATTTTCACGACACAAAAGTAACCAAATCCAAGACATGGTTGCTGATCCTTACGTCTACTTCCGTTCTTAATAAAGCTTTCTTCCCATTGATCATCACTCACTCCTCAGCTCCCTCGTGCTAATGAAATGCAGCAGGGCAGCGATTTTCATTCCCAATTTCTATCTCCGTTTCACCCCATTCCAAGTAACCAAACGGCACCAAAGAGTGAGAATGGGGCTTCTTTGCCAATAAAATTGCCTTAGTTATGACGAAATTGTGCTCATTTCGACTCCATATCCGGGTAATTCAGACAGCTTGGAGCCTGAAAGGTGCAACGCCACGTTTCAAACGACAAATAACACAGCATCGCCACAAAGAGTTGACCCTACGCCTCACGCAATCGCGCCAAGCGAAACCATGATTAATGTTACGGTATCGGACCAAGGCTTCTTCTATTAGCAGACCCAAGTCCACAGTTACACATTCGAAAAATACATCTGACCTTCCCGGTGTTACTTGCCTTGCTTCTAGTATATCACAAAAAATCATCGATGGGACTTTCCACGTAATTTCATTTCTTATCCTTATGGAAGAGTTTCGTCATTTCGTCTTCTGACCAAATCCAAGAGGGAGGAAATGAGCTAGAAAATCAGAGTCCGGAATCTTAATTCCCTACAATTATTGGTCTAGACTTTTTCATTTCTTGGTACAACTCCAGATTCCGAATTACTTAGTAAAATCCACTGTACAATGATGGAACCGACATCATTACCGACATTCAGTCTAGCCTTTTGTTTATAATACCCATACAAGCAACCACTACCGTGGTTATTATAAGATCATCTCAATTTAGTCTGCGGACATATTTACATCGATGTAGCCTTTTGCGCATTTTACTCCATAAAGGGAGGACTGTGGATATGTTTACATGGATTCAGCTCTGTCACCTGTTTCCACATTAGATAGCAAAGTAGCTCCCTTCGCCTGGTAATAGTCGCTCAACCACTTCTTAATCAGCTTGATCTCAGTCGCTCTTTGTTCTACCAGCCAGTCTGGATCCTCTGCCGTTGCAGCACGCAAATCTATGTGATGAGCACCTGAAAGATTAAATGCAAAGAACAAATTAATCTCTGCCTCAATGTCATCGATGGCTGCTCCATCAATTAGAGATGCCTGACAAAAGAACCTCCAATGGCTTCCTATTTATTCTGGTGAGCTGAACAAGATGAATCATGATACACAAAACTGAAGGTGGCTCCTAGAAGGGACTAGGAAAGAGTATATATTGAGCAGTGAGAAAGAGCAACGAAAGTCAGATTGCCAAAGCAGAGTCATACCGTCATGAGACCAAATTAAAAAATTGTCAAATGAAAGGAGAGAACCATAGAACCTTTTTGTCGTACCCCCCATGGGAAAAATGAGTCAAGAGTCAAAAGAAACACACGACAAAAAGTAGATAATAACTCTTTACTCACTGGGTGACTCATTTGAGAACAAATTAACAACACTGCATCACACAAGCACGTCAGCAGTCACAAAGGTAAAAAAGTAACACAACAAACGCCAAATTCTTTTGGGAGGAGTTAAAAAAAATTAAAATTAAAAGTGCCCCTAGCATTTGTTAAGGGTTATTAATGGTGCCTTGGTAATACAGAAGTTTCTTTTACAACCATATTGCTCTCTTCAAATATATTCTTGTTCAATTTTCGAAGTGTTTTTATATGCATCAGTACTACATTTAGGGGTCTTAACTAGAGCCCTTGGGGCACTTACTAACAAGATCTATTTGTCAAAACCTAACAAAATGAGCTGATTCAAAGTGAAACTATAGACTACTGACTTGCTTGAAATGATTGAAGTCAAATTACCTGCATAAAGGTAAAAGTAAAATTCAATTATTAAGAAAGGAATATACTCCCTTCCCCTTCAAATTGGAAACTTTTATGAAAAGTAATCCTTGTACATTGCAGAAAGGGAACCTGTAAAATTTAAAAAGAACAGGGACAGGGCCTTTCAAAATGAAAGAGCTGGGAGGGTCAAATTATAAATGGCCTCAACAAGAGGCATATGGACATTTTACCCTATAAGTTAACAAGCTTCAGATGAAACAAATGAAGTCCATATCACAAGATGAAGTCCCAATCCTAATGAAACCCACAGTATAACATGGAGAAAAACAATGCAAGTAGGTATACGCATGGTGTTTCACAGTAGAAACATCATTTATGGATTGCCCATCCATATGTCATCAAATTGCCCATCCATATGTCATCAAAAAAAAAAAAAAAAAAAAAAACTGAAAAGAAAATGGAGGAAAGAAAAAGCACAAAGTAAAGACTTCAAGTTGAACATACCTTCTTGGGTGTTTAAAGCAACAAGAGAATCAGATACATTCTGGGTCACACTGTGGCATATGATCAACACAATCAGAATACTACATAATAAATTTCAGACACCTCTGATAGAACATATGAAAAGACCCACCTATAACCACTCCAAGGATCAAGAAAGCCATTTGAGAAGATGATGTTGCTTCCAAACATCTTCAAAGTGGTCATGATATCCTTCAAAATTGGTCCAAAATTCATGTTATGGGTCAAGGTGAATGATCTATTGACTACATTAGCAATTGTGCCACAATCATATGTAAATATCATTGAAGTGCAACCTGAGAATCTTTCTGTAACTTTAAGGCCCCGAACACTCCAATCACCATAGAACTTATGTAGAGTGATTAACTTGATCACGCCCACAATTACAAGGAAATAATCCCAGAAAATCAAAGCTGCTACGATTTTGCTATTAATTACAATAGGTTACTAATAATTGGTATTTACTTAAAAGACTTCACATCGTAGGGGAGCAAGCGAAGCAGCATCTAGCCAAGGCGCACACACTAAGCCAATTCACAGCCCCCTCCCCAAAACACCACCCCCTTTTTTTTTTTTTTCTAAAATAATAAATAAATAAATAAATAAAAATGAAATGCAAACACACCCGAAAGAAAACATGAGTTTCCACTTTTTGGATTAAACTTTGGCATCAGATTTTTGATCCTAATGAGGCTCACCGCACAACATGCCTCCACTACTACCACTCAATGAATTTACCCAGGAGATCCATGCACTTGGATGGTGAGAAGGATGATACTCATCATGTCTCTTAATGGCCTAGGCAGATTAAAATCTTAAGCAGCCTTGTCCAGCTTCCTCTTAATTGTATGTAACTAAATTGGATTTCTCTTGCTATCATCGTAAGACAACTTCAGCTTATAAACCAAATAAAGAAGCACTGAACAGAGAGATTGGGACAGGATAGACAATCAATGGGAATGTCATGCCGCATAAGAAATGCTAAAGCAGACACAGAACTGGATAGAACATCGTCCAGACACACAATTAATGGGAATGCCATACTGCATAAGAAATGCTAAAGAGGACACAGAACCCAATGGAAAAATGGCCCAAGAAGTTACACATGCAAGTTTGTCATGATGTAAAACTTTAAGATAAATGGTGTCTTACTTTCCCACCAAAATGAGTTGTTATCCATGTTGGTCTTGGAATGACTTTGAAATCGGTCCAGCACTCCTCTTGGAAAGCAGAAAAATTAAAATCGTATGTAGGAAACATGCTTGCATCTGGGCTACTAGACATGGGCATAACCATCTCCGTGCATGCCTGTACACCACAATAGATCAAACGAAATGCACTAACATCACTAGGTCATTTTTCTTTTCCAGAGGCAAAACCTTTCATATTTTAACTTTAGGGGAACATTTAATAAAGAATAGGAATAACAGTTTTAGACCTGCCAGTTCCAGCCATCCATTCCATGAGGATCATCATCCAATTCAAAGCAATCAACTTCTCCGGTGTAATTGTAATAGACACTAACACCTTCAAATACACGTTCCAGAATGCTAGTCCCATCTGGACAACCATCAATCTTTCTGCAGACCTAGTAAAATGAAGGACATAACGTGCGTCCAAATATGCTCAGCAGATATTCTAAAACATTGTTCTGGATATTCTATATTACGTGGACACTAAGTGATGAGATGTCCAGCTCACCCGACACTTAAAGTTGTAGGATAACAGGACTCAGCTGAAAAGAATCCAGAAAATGGAGCATGTAGGATGTAGCTATACCGCACAGAGTGTTGGATGTATATATACAGTATGAAAAAGCTTGTGAGCAAGTTCAGTAAATTCGGAACATCCTTTTTTAACTTAATGGGGGAATTACAGTTTTGAAGTGGATGGTGTTGATTTCAGCCTGTTATTTTTTTTTTCAGTTGGCTAAATCTGTTTCTGCATCTCCTAACTCGACACGTGTTATTTCAAGTCTTACTGGTATCTTTTGTGCAGAGTATAATTTTGACATAAAATCTATATTGGAAAGCAAGCTAAAAAAGGGAATTAAAAAAAGAAAAGAAAAAGAGCAGCCTTGAAATAGGGCATTCAAAAACAAATTAATTAGAGAATCATTTCCTCAAGATGTAATGACCACCAAATTCTCTCTGCTACCATTATTATGCATCTCAAGAAATGCAGAAAATAGTCATGGATGATTTGTATTAAATTCCTAGAAAATAGAAAATAGGGAAGGAAAAAAAAAAGATGGCATCTTGTTATAGTACTAGTTCAGATAAAAAGAAGCAGTGTCATATGGGACCAAGGTTTCATTTAATGATGAAGTTACATCAGAATCTTGACTAACCTCTCTTATTGGGTATCCAGGTAGAGGCATAAGAAATTCAGAAGGATATGGATAGTCAACCATTGCCAAAAAGGAGTAAGCGGAATCCAGCCAATTGGCCAGCTCTTCTGTATTCTTTAACTCCCTACCAACATTCAGACTTCAATTAATTTAGGTTGCACCAAGGACAAGATAATGACATTAAGCAGTAGAGGCCCATGTAAGCTCAATCAGGTGGGCAACAAATTGACTGAAGGATCATTGTCTTTGTTTACTTTACCGACATAGCCGGAACATTTTTGTCAGTTTTGAAAGACCATTCTCCTTCTGGCCTTCGGATATCAATGCATTCCAGGATGCTTTAATAGTGTTAAAGCAGCTGGTACTTTCACGCTGCAGTTTTCAGTTGAAAAATAAGATGACATGGATGCACATAAGTATGTTCACTTCAACAAGAGAAGAATGGTTAAAATTGACCACACACTTTAAAATCATTGGAGACAATGTCGTAGAACGTTTCTGGTGGCACAATATCTTCGAACTGAAGAATCGGAGCTGAAGAAGCAAGTGCGCCTATGGCAATATGCGGATACTTTAACCTCATCCATGCTGCTAACACTGTGAAAGATTACCATGCAAAATGTTCAATGAACCTCAAAGGGGAACAAGAAAAAAAAATTCTTATACATCAAAAACTGAAATTTTCTGCCCAATCCAAAAATTTTAAAATGTTCAAGAAGATGACCGATACATCAAAATTCTCTAGGAAAACTATTTTGACCGATCTATGCATAGAGAAACACAGTAGACAGGAGAAAAAATGTAGAGTTCAAAACGTAGTTCAAAGGGCTTTACTTACTTCCACCGTATGAACCACCAAAAAGAACAACAGGGCAAGCCTCAGCAGACAAGTTTCGCTTCAAGTCTGTGATCAACACCGCGAAATCAGCGAGCGCTTGCTCCGCCGTAAGATAAGACAAGGAAGCGGCATTCTTGTACGCTTCCTCTTGACTCCCATATGGCGTTGACTCACCATAATACCGATGCTATGAATCAATAAATCAACCAAGATGAGTGCAACTACTAGTCAAACTCCTATAAAACCAGCCGACAATAACCCATGTTTGTAGAGGTAGGGATGCATTTGGGTTTTCGTGCAAGCTTCCGAATTTTCAAATTTCACAAAGAATTTGAGGAAATTAGAGAAATTATCTTATACCAAGATGTTCGAGTTTTCTTGAAACGTTCTCAGCATGGATCTTTACGGTCTAAATTTCGAAAATTTTCCAACACCAAACAGAAACACGAATTCGACGAGAGCACCTACTTCGGGGAAAACCACCATGGCACCGAAGCTCGGGGCGATCTCCCACACGAAGCCCGAGTTGGCAGCGAACCACTCGATGTCGCCTTCATTCCCGCAGTACAAGAAGATGGGTCCGAGCCGATCGGGCCCGACCCAGTGCTCCGAGCTGATGAGGTACCGCTGCCTGAACGTCGGCAGCTCCGCGAAGCTGAAGTGGTCGAGCTGCTGCTCGAAGTACCGCGTCTCGTATCGGTACCCAAGAAGCTGATCCGACCGCCGGTTGCGGTGGTGGGGTTTGGAGGTCGAGAATCTGCCGAGGAACCTCGGGGCGCCGCGGGAGGAGATGGGTTTGAAGGACGGGGAAGATGAGGATTGCTGAGCGAGGATGGAGAGGAGGAGGATGGAGAATGATAACGCGGCGATGGCGGGTTTCGCCATCTTCTCTGCACTTCGTTCGTTGTTTTCAGGTAGTTTCGTTCTGCATTTGTGGATGTTTAAATATGTGGCAATGGGAGCAGGAAATCCGATCAAAGCAGGTAGGTGTTTTAATTTGGATGATGCTCCTGATTTTAATCAGGTTTTGGTTTCTTAATTTTGACAACTTTGGGTATTTCCTACTTTGGAAGAAATCTAATCTGCATACGTATGAAATATCCAAGTTTCATCTCACATATCCCATTTTTATGAGTCATGTCCGTGTTATAATCAATTTTATCTTGTTTTAAATAGAAATCAAACATAAGATAAGATAAATTTTATACTATCATTTTCTTTTATAAAAAATCATAGCTACCAAATGTATGTTTATTGTTAATTTTCTATAAGAGAATATGGGATAACACTTATGAAGTAGGAAACACTTTAGTGATCAAGTGTGTCAACTCTTTACTAAATGAATCCAAGATATAAGAACATTATAAGTACGAAAAGTTTGATAGAACGTTTATTTTTGTGCCAAAAGTCCACTAACTCATTAAAGTTACAAATTGGATAAAAAATTATCATTTACATTCGGTGACAAATTCTAGTCAAATATACCACATGGCTTTTTTAATTTAATATTATTGCATAGCTAGCCTTTTAATTAAAAAAGAAAGTCCACATGGACAATGAGGTGCATTTAACCAAAAAATGACATCGCATTAGAGAAAATCCCTCTTTTTTCTCTCTTTCTCTCTCTCGATCTCTCTCTCATTCAAGCCCTCATGGCGATCGAACCTCCCTTTGCCGAGACGCTACGACCATCAAATCTTGCAAATCTCACGACTCCACGCCTCTGCCTCGGAGCGAAATTCGTCCTCGAGGTCAAATGATGCGACCGCGATGAGGCCGAGCAAGGTTCGACTAGGCTAGACGGATAGGGATTCCTCCTCATCCCTGTACAATCATCCCAACTTGGCAGAGATAAAGAGTGCGAGGATGGAAAATCGAGCTGGGATTTTACGAGTTCCTTCACGGGATTGGGATCATCCCCGATGAGCTCGACGGGTTGGAGCTTCCGGTCACAATCAAGGTCATGAATAAGCGAGTTGATTTTCTTCAAAAAAAAATGGGGCTCGCGGTCGAGGACATCAATAATTATCATCTAGTCCTGGGTCGTAACATGAAGAAAAGCATGATTCCGGTGTTCGATTTGTTTCTATGCCCTAAATTAGCCCCAGTTAGTCAACTCCCCCTGTCGAATCTGTCGCTCGCTCGCTCTCCCTTTCTCCCCTTGCAATTTCAATTTGTAGTTTCTCCACACATTCTTCTTTAGTTTGAAGAAGATGGGGGTCGAAGGATCGATCGATCGATCGATGGAACATCTCTCTTTGAGCTTCGATGGAGGATCTGAAGTCGGGCGACCCTCTCTTTCCGACGAACTTCGTGACCATCCACCGTCTACGGGAGCAACGGCTCAAGCGACGGCAGCCGCAAGCAAAGACCGAAGCAACTCGAGACACGGTGACGACCAACCCCCAAGGAAAACCACCGCAACGGAGGACGCCCCCACCGCGGCTGCCATGCCCACCTCTAGCGCAAAAGGTCCAGCGAAAACAACTAGAACAAGAGCTTGGGGCAAACGTGTAAAGGACTCCATTTGGGATTATTAATGTTGACTAGGTATGCCGGCAAGTCCCGTGGATAAAAAAAAGTGATAAAAAAGAATTGCCATGTCAGATTCTTGATGACCCAAATTGAAATTGACACTTAAATAATCATCTTTAAAAAAGAAAAGGTTAACACTTAAGTGATCCCAAAAAAAATATATATATAAATGAGCGTAATACGGAACTTTTAGCATTTCTAGTGTTCTTATGCCATGAATTCATAGCGGATTTCTCAGAAATTGACTCTCCCCGAAGAGTAGTTATTGATATTTATACCAAAAAATGTGAATTTCAAGTGTCCTCACTGTTCCTCATTGATTATTCTAGTTAATTTATTTCTCTTGCATTTGACTTGAATTGCAAGATTAGTTAACTTTTGCATTATCTTTACAATAATTTATTGAAGCTAACAATACAACCTAGAATGGAGCTTTATGGAATATTAAACAATTAGTACTCAATTAAGTATCTCAAATAGAGTAGCAATGTGAAGATGATAAGTAGATCAGAGTGAAGCAAGACAATCACATAGTGATATATAGTGGTTCGGCTTAATAATCAAGCTTACGTCCATTCTCAAACTAGCGGCATTAATAGTGGCCGGATTCCATAAAAATTAGTTGAGCAAATTAAAACTGAATAGGATCGTTCCTTTCAATTGATAGATCCCACTATTAGGAATTACACATTGCTCTTACACTCATAAACTTAACAACCAACTATTCTATTGCTAAACCAGTACAGAGAGCAATAAAGAATAAGATCAAATACAGTTTTATGTCTATGATAGTAATTGCAATTTTCAAGATGTCCAACCCGCTACGCAACATCATTGGTCTTTTTATATTGAGGTACTTAATGTAATCGTTGGATATCTTCAAGAATGACTGCTAGCTATTGAAAGTCGTTGGGGGAGACCTTTGACAAAATTGACACTGTTCCCACTGTCGCCTCCTCTAACAATCTTAGGCTTTTCGAAATAGGCACGATGTGTCTGTCAAAACTATTAACTCTCAGTTGCTTTTTTGATTACTTTCCTAGTTTTTCTGTTACAGAGTCCAATCCTGTAATGGCTATATTTGTACTATCAACAGTCATCTTTTCGGCGCATATCTTACTCTTATCAGACCTAATGGATCACTATCACTATTATACGCACACCATCACTTATGATGATTGTGAGTAACCTAGCTAACTATCTTCAATGACCATACCGACTGAATGACACGAGACCTTAAGATCAATGATCCTACAATCCTTGTCAGTATCAAGGGACTATTGTGAATACTAGCTTCATTGATCCAACTAGGTAACCACGAGACATCACACTCTTCTGCACTTGTAAGTTCAATACATCAAAGCCAAATTTCTTGGTGAAGTAGGATCATTGTGTAAGAATTTTTCTAATATGAGTTAACATTAATTGATATTGTAATCTACCATCTTATGAGATTGGTTTAATAAATTGAGATAAAAGATTTCTTAATTAGTCTAATATAGGGTTAGCTAGTGTGAACCGAGTTGAACTCAACCCATGATGATAAGGTATAGCTAAAAACTCTATAAATAATATTCAAATCTTTCATCTAATCCCGACATACAATTATCCTCAAATAAGGAAAGTTTACAAAACGCTAAAGGTGATGGGTAATCTCATTGAGCTAGTGATATATAGAGCAATAGAGGATAAGCACTTGAACTTTGAATTGTCGCTATCCTGCATCAAGAAAGATATATTCCAAATCAGGTACACAAATCTCTTTACTTAATTATATATGTGTTCTTAATTATAGTTATGGAGATCGTGGAATGTGTTTCACGGCTTACATATGGTATGGCATGAGAGTAGACGTAATCTAAAACTCGAACGTATGGATTTGGCTCTTTTCTTCATGGCTTTTTTGTGAAGTAAAAATCAATTTTGATTTCGTATTTTGAGTGGCCATGCGCCACCAGGAAAGGTCGCATGCACTCCCTTTCAAAACCACGCACCGTTGGGAGGTAGCGTGTGTCAAGCAGGCGCACCCACACGCGCCCACGTCCGTTGGTAATGCATGTATTGGGCTGACATCTTTGTTACGTCAGCAACCGGGTGACGACCTGGATCCGACCTAACCGTTGACCTATGACCCGACCCAGTTGACTATTGATCCAACTCGAGATCCGACCCGTTTGACTCGTCCTTTGTTGACCGGTCGGACCGACAGCCCAATTCGGTTCAAGCGTTGTGCACATGCATTGCACATGTTATGCACTCTGGAGGCTCATGAAAGCGCGTCGAAGCTCTGATTGGTGCGTTCTTGAAGTTTAGATGCTCGTATGGAGATGCTTAATACCATGGTATAATTATTTTATATTTTTGATGAGTTTATGGATGTGAAAATATATATGAAACCCTAAATATATGTATTTTTAGGATATTTTCATATATTGTCTTGTATTTTTCCATGATTTTGGAAATATAGGTGTAAGCTTATTAATTCATTGATAGCATGTATAAAATTCAACATGTATCAATGTAATTGGCATAACATATGATCTTATTCTTTTTTTAATACACCCTACATAATAATCTAGATTTTATTCATTGGAAGTTGAACAATATACATTGATAGAAGGACGTCAATCTTCTGCATCGCGCAATATTTAACACATTGTAATTTTGAAGTTTCAGGTTTCAGTTACACATAGTGGACAATAACTATAGAACTCGATTTTTTTCGTTAGCGTTTTATTGATGAATAAGCATAATTTAGTCATACCATTAAGAGTAATGTAGAACTCGATTTTTAATGTCATTTTTTCTATAATTGATAGGAATACTAGTTCATCGATTCGGATAACCATCATAAGTTGGTTTTCAGCTTTTATATATAAATAATACTATATCTTCATTGAATTTGTAAACTTATATTTCGATGGTGATATGGATTAGATATACTATGAGTTATGAAATAGCATGTCTATTGCATAAAATCTGAATTGAGTATTGACTACCATTTTGTTTATTTGAAATGGAAACATTTATATTGCCTACAATTTGAGTTGATTGTCCATAAATTTTTTGTGAAACCTTTTATGAAAGAATCATGAAAAGTTCATAATTTTTATGAATATGGTTTAACAAAGGTATTTGATATATATTGAAGAGTGAAAAGTCATATGATTTTGTTTGTGAATCAAAGTATTGATATAGTTTCTAATTTTGGTTGTAGGTTATTGGAAATTGAGGATGATGGATTATGCCCAATGTCTCTGTGAATCGATTGAGGGGTTTGTGGATATGTATACTACTTTAAGGCTATTTTTATGGACCAACCATCGGCAATATAGGTGAAGACCTAGCTAAGAGGTATGTTGGTCTATTCGTCACGGGACGTCATGTGTGATCATGGTTAGAGAGTTGAGCATGAGATCAATAAATGAAATGGACCATTAACATATAATTTGACAAAATTGATTAGTGGACTAGACTAGTGATTATTTGTTTTGATAACACTGATCAAAATGATATTTTTGCTATAAGTATAGTTATATTAAAGCAATACATAACTCATTTTGATCTTGTAAGTTTGTTATATTTTGGATTTGGTGGAAATGAGTTATGTTTTTGTGTCTTAATTGTGCATAACGGATGTTCAATTTGCTTTGAAGAGATGAATTATTTACTGGACTGTGGTTGTTCATTCCATTCTGTTGGGAATAACGGATCCCCGAAACACCGGATTCGACACTAAATCGAACCCCTAAATCAATGCGGAAGCGAAGCCCAAGAAAACGACACGTATCACCGATCGTAAAGCACACCACGGATTCGAGCGTACCTTGTTTGCCACGAGATTAGACACCGACGTTGATGGAGGAAGAGAAACCGAGCAATCCGATCCGATGAAGCCTTGAAGGGAAGAATTGGAAGCCGTATGCCTCGTTTGTTCTTCTTTTGAGAGAAAACGCGGGAGAGGGAAACGTACGTGAGTTATGATTCAACAGGCTCTTCTCTCTCTCTCTTCTTCCTTTTATACCTTGCCCCTTCCACGGGCCTTATTCCCGTGGGCCGGGCTTTTCGGGCCCGGCTTGGGCGGACGGGGCCTTAAGCCCAATTTAATAAAGCCTTCATCTCCCACTCACACAAGGTGGGCCGAACAGGATTCTCTTTACCTCTCTTCAACATTCATACTGGTGAATAATCCGTGCGACCAAAGATACTTTGAGAGCTCGTCGCTATACATACATCGTTAGGAATATATAGCAGCTCATAATGGGCGTCACACTCGAGTAGATTTAGTATGCAAGTACCCTAGATCGATCGATCACATCTATATCTCTCTTGATCTCTTTTAAACATGATATATATATATTGTATTCACAATTATAATTATCACAAAGACAGTCATAATTGGTCGACCAGTGAATACAAAACCACAATGTGATTTTCCAAAATCGATCTTCCTCTTTCCTTCAAACTCTCAATTTCAGTCTAGCTTGCTTTTCTAGAAATGCCTCATTAGATCGAATCATCTCATGACCATTGGCAACACCCTAAGATAGCAAACACTAAATAGAAACCTTGAGAATAAGTAAGAGTCCCGAGGGGACTAAAAATTGAGGAACTCTTTTCCTCAAGAGTCTCACACGTCATAAAAGTTGAGATCAAACTTTTTGCCACTCTTATTGGTCGTCACATGCATACGTAGTATGAAATACGTATTACGGTATTAACTCCTTTCCCATGGAGCGTATGTCTACACCTTTCAATACCGTACAGATGATAGTTAAGACATACCCAATGTCTAACTTGAGTTCACGTATCTACTCAATCACAAAATTCATCAGAACTCATATCTGGCATCTTAGACAGATAAAGTAAAATATGTGGGGTATTTTACTTTTGGACATCTTTAGTATTATGTCCTCATCTTAACACTTAGTTAAGGCGACATAGGTATTTTAAGCTTGAGCTCTCGATTATCACCTAGATAATAAGCTTAAAAACAGTCTCATCTCTATTTATCACACAGTAAATAAAGGCGATTACCCGTGTGAGTGGGCTAATCTTATATCTGTCCGACATACTTCTCAAATAATGCACTGAGCATTAAGATGCATAAAGATCACACATAGATTCATAGGCATTAATCAATGAAAAACAAAATCTCATAAATATGAACAACTCAGGGAAATAACAATTCAGTACATCAGACTCTACGCAATCCTAGAGATTTTACATGACCACAAAATACATCTCTAGGTATCGGCTTTGTCATAGGATCTGCTACCATTCTATGCGTAGATATGTACTGTAAGTTCACATCCTTTCGTGCAACCATATCTTTTACAAAGTTATACTTGGTATCTATATGTTTGGTCTTGCCATGATACTTTGGATCTTTGGTGTACGCTATAGCTGCTTGGCTATCACAATTAACCAATAATTGATTTGCAGCTTTCTCAATAACACCTAAATGATCCAAGAATCTCTTAAGCCAAACTCCTTCTTGTACCGCCGCGCGATAATGCCACGAACTCAGCTTCCATCGTGGATAAGGCTATACACGTTTGCTTCTTCTTGCTCCATGATATGGCGCCATTGTTCGAAGAAAGCAAATCCAGAGGTAGATTTCCTTTCATCTAAATCTCCTCCCCAATCGGCATCCGAATAGCCTTCAAGTCGCGAGATCCTTTCCTTGGTAATTCAACTTGAAATCGCAGTTTCCTTCGAGATACCTCGGTATTCTCTTCACGGCTTTCCAATGTCTTTGGACCCGGGTTGGATTGGTATCTACTCACCATTCCAACCGCAAAACATATGTCGGTTCTTGTACACATCATAGCGTACATCAAGCTCCCAACAAAGCACTAGCATAAGGAACATGTTTCATTTGTTCCTTCTCTTGTGGAGTCCCCGGACACGATCTATGGCTCAATCCTTCACCTTTTGCAATAGGAGTGTCTATGGGTTTACGAGTCTTGCATACGAAATCGTTCAAGAACCTTATTTATATAGGTTTCTTGTGAAAGAGACAACGATTTCTTTGAACGATCTCTTGAAATCTTAACTCCAAGAATGTATGCAGCCTCACCCATATCCTTCATCTCAAAGTTAGAAGACAACCATCTCTTGACGGTACTAACCAACTCCATATTGCTTCCGGCAATTAGTATATCATCAACATATAACGATATGATCACAAATTGATCCTTGGATCTTTTGATATATACACAATGATCCTCATCTATCATTGTAAAATCATATGCCATTATGGCATTATGAAAACGTATATACCATTGTCTTGATGACTGCTTAAGACCATATATCGATCTCAAAAGTCGACATACTTTTTCTTCTTGGCCTTTTACTATGAAACCAGCAGGTTGTTCCATATATATTTCTTCCTCCAATTCTCCATTGAGGAAAGCGGTCTTTACATCCATCGATGTAACTCAAGATCCGACTAGTAACTATTGCGAATAATGCGAATCGAGGTAAATCTCACTACGGGAGAAAACGTATCTTCATAATCAATTCCTTCCCGTTGATTATACCCCTTCGCCACAAGGCGAGCCTTATGCCTTTCTATCGAGCCATCAGCCTTTCGCTTTATTTTGAGAACCCATTTGTTCCCAATAGCTCTGCGTCCTTTTGGAAGATCAACCGGTTCGCGAGACTTGGTTTGATTCCATTGACTCCATTTCCTCTTCCATTGCATTAATCCATTTTTCCTTACTAGGGCACTTTGAGCCTCATTGATATTTCTTGGTTCATCCTCATCTTGTGGAGCAACCATAAAAGTTTCCCCTTCAATGTCAAAACGTCGACGGGGGATACTTTGGCGACTTGTTCGCCGTATGGGAGATTGTACACTTTGCACATCATTCCCTATTGTGCTCCCACTTGGATGAACTCCACTAATATCTTTATCTTGATCCAAGGTTTCAAATAGGGAGTTATCTTCCCCTATTTCACCCTTCTTAGGAAACTCATCCTCTAAGAATGTTACATCTCGAGATTCATATTCGGTTATACTCCCACTTTCCCGCTCACCAATGAACACATACCCTTTCGAGTGTTCCGAGTATCTTATGAAAATACTCTTCTTTCCTCTGGGACCTAATTTCCCAAACTTGTGAGAGGACTCATGTGTATAGGCAGCACAACCCCATGGCTTAAGAAAACTTAAGTCCGGTTTTCTACCCGTCCATAACTCATATGGAGTGGAAGTAACCGATTTGGAAGGCACCCGGTTAAGTATATAGGCGGCAGATTAATAACGCATCACTCCAAAATGTGATAGGTAAATTAGCATGCGCCATCATGGACCTAACCATTTCCGGTAGAGGGTTCTGTTTCTTCTCTCCGCAACACCATTTTGTTGAGGAGTATACGGAATAGACAATTGTCTTTCTATTCCTTTTTCATCACATAATTTTCTGAACTCATCAGATAAATATTCTCGACCTCGATCGGATCTCAATGCTTTTATTTTCTTGTCTAATTGATTCTCTACCAGGTTCATGAACCTTTTAAAACAACTTATTGCTTCAGATTTATGAGAAATCAAATAGACATATCCGAATCGAGTATAATCATCAATAAAGGTGATGAAATAAAAGCCCCATGCCTTCCTCTCACTTTCATTGGACCACAGACATCGGAATGGATTAAATGCAGAGGAAATTCAGCTCTTTTTCCTTTTCCAAATGGTTTCCTTGTTGCTTTCCCTTCTAGGCAATGCTTACATACAGGCAAATCGACTTTTTCAATATTGCCCAACAAGCCCTCTTTGGCTAGTCTATTCATACGTTGTTGGCCAATGTGACCAAGTCTAGCATGCCACACACTCACATCATTATCATATTTATTAGGAGACGTGAGAAGGGAATAACAAACATTAGCATTAACATAATCAACATCTAATACAATAAAACCATCTAGAAAATAGCCACAACCATAGTAATTTGTATTCAAAAACAAATTCACACCTCTACTACAGAAGTTCATATTAAAACCTAATTTAACCAACACTAATACAGACACTAAATTCCGACGAATCTCCGGAGCATACAGCACATCATGAAGGAACAAAGTGCGTCCACCGCGCATATTCAGTTGGCATGTGCCAATTCCTTTCACTTCAGCTCTGGAGTTGTTTCCCACATAGATCCACTTAGTTCCAGTAGGTACTCGTCGGAATTCCACGAAGGATCCTCTATCCTTCGCTACGTGGTCCGTCGCCCCTGAATCCACAGTCCACAAAGGATTAGACTCAGTTAAGAACACAGAACTTGACACATAAGCAAAGTTCTGAAAAGTACAAGGGGTGCTCACCTTCTTTGGCTCACGACGAGTCGCGAGCATAGTGACCCTTCTTGTCACAGTTGTAGCATTTCACCCTTGCTAGCTTTTTCATGTGAGGACGTTTTCCTCTATCATGTTGGTTAAATTTGGGTTTCTTCCCTGAAGGACTAGCTTCTTCCTTGCCTTTACCCTTATCAAACCAGTTAGGGCGCTTGCGCTTGGAGCACGAAGCTCCATTTGAGATAGAACCAGCATAATAAAGCTCAAAGATTCGGCTTAGCCGCCAACGGGCGGTCCTCTTCCGGCTCAAGATGACGCATTGCATCCTCAAATGTTTTGATATTTTCATTATGAGTCAGGTGCACCTTCATATGCTCCCAACTCTGAGGCAAGGAACGAATCACTGCTTGCACCTGCTGCTCATCTGTGAGGACATGGCCAGCGTCTCTCAACTCAGTTATCATATTTGACATCTTTCTAAGATGTTGCTTCATGGTCGACCATGAGGCTTCTTATAAGAGTCAAATCGATAGTGAGCCGCCCGCCTAGTCACCGAAGTATGACCAAACCTAGCTTCCAATGCCTCCCACATTTCTTTGGCATTGTCAAAACGCCGAAACTCTCGCATGACATCATTTTCCATGCTTTGCTCAAAGCAACGTGATGCGAGCTAGAGAGTTCATTCTTTTCCACACGTAAAAGCTTCTTTGTCCTTTTTGTCTTTGTTCGGTGGGTCCCTCTTCGGGTTCTACCATGGTCATGACAAGAGCCTCAAGTGATTCTTGCTCTTTCAGCACATACTGGATTTTCATTTGCCAAATTTCATAGTTGTCTCTAGTGAGCTTTTCACCTTTGTTCAGCTCGGCAACTATGCTTTTTGTGGCTGAAGCCATTGATCTGAACACATCAGACAAATATGCACGAATTATTAATGCCTATCATTTATGCATCCCTATTTGCATAGACCCATCATATTAATGAATAATTTCAAGTAAGGCTTCAGAATCAAAATGTCACTACGTTTCCAATCATCCTCCAAAAATCCTAACTTAAAAATTATCATTAATATAATTGTCATATGCAAAATCAATTCTATGAAGTTACAAAAACTTCTATAACTACCCTCAGCTAATTACCCACAGCAACCAGCAATAATAGAAAGCAACATAGAAATAATATCCAACAAAACAATAATGCTTTCAATTAACACAATTAGGTAGTAATCATTACATAATATGTTCACAAATCACACTTAACATATATCAGTCAATACAACTAACACCAAGTCAGCACACGAACTGGAAAAGATCCTATTTTGTTCAATTTCTTGATCTTTTCCCTTGAAACAATACAGTAATATTCATTTGCAAAATTCATTACAATTTTCTTATAGGAAGCAAACTCCGTTGACATCCCATATGCAATTCAACACATCTTGCCATTCGGGTGGAAGAGTGTTTATGAAAAATCGCACAATCTCTCGACGTGACATAGGACGACCATTCCATATGACCTGTTGAATTTTCACGTTGACTTCAAGGACGTGATCAATTAAGTCACCGCTCTCCCATCGATGATCGCCGCTCGGCTATCGAGCAGACGGCCTTTCCTTTTGTTCATCCAGAATCGCGCGTATAGGTGTGCGCAACCTCGGGGGAGGCATTGTTCCCGCAACACATGCAGAACAAATAAGGGATTACATATAATCCTCATAGACTTAATTGAAAAAGAAACACATTCTTTTCCTCTCTTTTTTTTTTTTTGGTCAACGGTCAAAGTCAACGGTCAACGGTCAACGGTCTTCGGTCAACGGTCAACGGTCGTCGGACCGGTCGGACCGGACGGACCGGACGGACCGGTCGGGCCGGTCGGACCGCTCGCGCGGATCGACGCACGCGCCACGCACGTGCTCGGGCCGACGCCACGAGCGTCGGCGGACACGTGCGTGCGCGTGCCATCATCGGCCGGGTCGGGTCGCCGCCCGGCCAACCGACGTCATCGCTGACGTCATCGATGACGTCACCCCAGCGGTTACTGACCGTTGGGTGACGTTAGCACGCGTCGGTCCGCGGACCGGCGCGTGTCGGTTCGCCGGCCGGCGGCACGCACGCACCGATTCGCCGACCGGCGCGTGTGCCGCACGCGCCTGGCGATCGAGCACTTCCGGGCGCGTCGCGCCCACGCGCAGCGCCTTCCAGCCGCGCGTGTGGGCGCGTGCGGCGTCGCCCGGCGACGCCGAGGCATGTCCGGACTCGTCTCGACGTCGCCTTTTCCCGTCCTTTCGGAATTTGTTTTTGACATTCGAAAACTCATGAAAATGGCCGAAGAAGTCTCGGGTGTCGGGATTGTTCGCCCCGATCCGTACGGCCGAAGTTCCTTTTGTGAAAAATCAACCAAAACACATCAAATTGATCGGGAAAACGTGAACTAGGGCTCTGATACCAATGTTGGGAATAACGGATCCCCGAAACACCGGATTCGACACTAAATCGAACCCCTAAATCAATGCGGAAGCGAAGCCCAAGAAAACGACATGTATCACCGATCGTAAAGCACACCACGGATTCGAGCGTACCTTGTTTGCCACAGATTAGACACCGACGTTGATGGAGGAAGAGAAACTGAGCAATCCGATCCGATGAAGCCTTGAAGGGAAGAATTGGAAGCCATATGCCTACTGTTCTTCTTTTGAGAGAAAACGCATGGGAGAGGGAAACGTACGTGAGTTATGATTCAACAGGCTCTTCTCTCTCTCTCTCTCTTCCTTTTATACCTTGCCCCTTCCACGGGCCTTATTCTCGTGGGCCGGGCTTTCTGGGCCCAGCTTGGGCGGACAGGGCCTTAAGCCCAATTTAATAAAGCCTTCACATTCATTTTACTTACTTTTCAGGTTCTTCTACGAGTTGCAAGTAGGACAAAAGCATTATCAATATTAGGAGGACATTTTTATGGTGGAGATTTTTGGGCATGAGTTATACATGGCTTTAGTGGGCTTTTTGAGTTAGTTGTTTATTGGAAATGTATGTATACATTCTTTATGGATTAAAGAAAACTCTAATATTATAATCATATGGCTTTTTACTAAATATAAATGGATCTATATATTTCGATATTAGATTAGGACATGATTACGCTTCATATTGCATTCTTTAAAAGAGAACAGTGTACGATTGTCATTTTTATTGTTGATCGGGAGTTTAAATACACGCCAATAGTTATGCAAGAATACGCCGGCCTCATGGTGGTGGAACGGTAGCCGAAATCCACTTGGAAAACGATTTCTTTGTTGAGACAATGGCCTTATTGCACCTCTGACCACTAATGGCCTCATTGCACTAGAGGCAATTCAACTGTTAAATTATTAATCTAATTTCTAAAAACTTCAAGATAAACATTAACTAGAGAAGTGAAGAAAAATCCTACAAAAGAAATTTAGCTTAGACAGCAATGTAGAAGTGTAGAAGTGTTGAAGAAGATCATGCGTGGAGAAGAAGGAAAGTAAAAAGATCTCTGACAAAGAGCAGAGATTTTCCTTGAGTAAGTCGGTCACCTAGGCTTGTAAATAGGCTTGTGATCGTCCATTTTGGGCTGTAGGCCAACAAATTCAACAAATTCAGCTCCATCCCCTTTCCTTTGTACTACAACTAAATAATGGAAGCTTTCCTTCTGTTCCTTTGTGCTCCCTTGCCGTCACTCTCTTATAAACATTCTTCTTGTTGCTTTGCCAATCATTTCTTACCCACATTGTTCTTAGTTCTTTTGCTCCCTTGATATATTTCACACACAAAACACTCACTTGCACACCCTCACATTAAATACGCGCTTCCACAAATACCAACAATAATATCAGAGCCATGTCTTTGGTTGGTAATGGATGTTAGTCCTACCTATCCATTCCTAAAACTACCCTTTCCAAATAACCAACGACTAAACTATCGCCAACTCTACCTCATCCTCATTTCCCATCTCTATCTTTGAGGGAACATCAATGACTTTTGGAGCATAAAAAATGACTACATTCTTGATGGCTCATGACTTGTGGGACATTGTGAAAAATGGTTATGAGGTTCTACAAGAAGGTGCAAGTGTTCCGAAGGATCAACTACAAAAGGATGCAATGGGACTATGCTTTACTCAGCAAGCACTCTCAAAAACCATATTTTCGAGAATAATTGGAGTGAAGACTACAAAGACAGCTTGGGCAATATTACGAGAAGAATTCCAAGGATAAAAAGAAATATGCACTATTCACCTTCAAACTTTGAGAAGAGATTTTGAGAATTCTAAAATGAAAAATTATGAGACCGTCTAAGAATATTGTGGAAAATTAAAGGAACTAGTTAATCAAATGAGAGCCTATGGAGATGGAATCACTAATTAAAAGGTTGTTGAGAAAATATTTGTGTCACTTACTAAAAAATACAATCCCATAGTCACCAATATAGAAGGAACTAAGGACTTGACAATCCTGTCAGTGAGTGAATTAATTGGCTCTCTAGAAGCACATTAGAAAAGATTAATGACACGAGATGAAGATTCAACTAAAAGTGTCTTTTAGTCTAATATAAACATGCAGTCTCATCAATCTAAGGCTCCGTTCGTTTCGCGGAAAATAACTTCCAGGAAAATATTTTCCGGATTTTCCGGTGTTCGGGTGGGCGGAAAATCACGGTCAACGGAAAACATTTTCCGTTGACCGGAAAATTCCTTCTTTGCAGCTTGGAAAATGTTTTCCTCTTTTGAAAAGAGGAAAACATTTTCCAAGCCTCGCCTCTTCTCTTCCTTCGGTTCTTGTTCTCTCTCTCTCTCTCTCTTGCTCTCCTTGCTGCGAAGTCGGCTTCGACGACGTCCTTCTCCGAGACCAGCCTCCGCCCTCCCTGGCCGCTCCTGCCCGCCTGCTCCGGCCGGGCGCCGCCGCCACGCGCGCTCCGCTTCCCGGCGGCTCGAAGCCACTCGGGAGGATCCGGCTCAAGAGGGAGCTCCGCGGCGGCGTCGGGAGGCTCGCGGGGAGATCTGTCACCAGATCCGGCGAGCTCGGGTGAGATTGGCCGAGTCTCGAGCTCGCCGGATCGGGCGGCGGAGCTCGCGGCTCGCCGGATCTCGGCGGCGGAGCTCGCGGCTCGCCGGATCCGGGCGAGCTCGAGCTGTTGCCGATCCGGCGAGCTCGGGTGAGATCGGCCGAGCCTCGAGCTCACCGGAGTGGCCACGGGTCTTGATCGCCCGGCCTGGGCGCCCGGCCATCATCGGGCGGAAGGAGGCGGCGGCGGCGAAACGAGGAGGAAGAAGGAGGAGGAAGGAGGCGACGGCGAACGAAGCCGCTCGGGAGGAATCGGGAGGAAGAAGGAGGAGGAAGGAGGAAGGAAAAAAAAAATAATAAAAATTTCTATTTTAAAAATATAAATAATTAAAAAATCATTTTTTAAAAAATATAAATAAATAAAATAAATTTTTTGGTCAATTAAAAATATTAAAATTCAATTTTTGATAATTTTTTCAGGAAAATGTTTGAGCTAACGAACAGTGGAAAATATTTTCCACTCAAATTTTAGATTTTGGCCGAACACCGGAAAATAGAGTCATTTTCCTGGAAAATAACTTCCAGGAAAATGTTTTCCGGAAACATGATATTTTCCGTGAAACGAACGGAGCCTAAAAGTGGTGGAAGGAGTTCATGGAAAAATGAAAGAGGAGGAGAAACTACACAAAAGGGAAAACTATCCACCTTGTGGTATTTGTAAGAAAACAAATCATTTGAAGAAGGATTGCTTGTTTAAAAATAAAAAACAATGCCACTTTTGTAAAAGATATGGCCATGTAGAAAAAGATTGTCGCTTGAAAATAAATAATCGAGCAAACTATGTTGAAGAAAACGAAAGTGAAGAGAATACATTTTACGCAGGTCAAGTGGCAAATGATAAGAAATATTATACATGGTACATTGATAGTGGGTGTAGCAATCATATGATAGGGGACAAATCTACATTCACTAATATTGATAAGTTAGTGACCCAAGTAAAATTGGGTAACAACACATTAGTGGATGTTAAAGGAAAATATACTATCGCCATTGAAACAAATAAAGGCCCAAAATATATTCACAATGTATATCTTGTCCCAGTCTTGCACAAAATCTACAAAGTGTGGGGCAAATGATACAAAGTGGGTATTCTCTATACTTTAAAGGAGATGCCTGCATTATCTAAAATAAATATAAAAATACCATTGCCTTTGTTAAGATGGAAGATAGGAATTTTCCTTTTCAATGGAATTATGTCAAAGATTTAGCCATGAAAGCTCAACTTGATGATTCATGGCTCCGGCATCGAAAATTTGGCAACTTCAATTTTGCTAGGCTAAAAGCTCTCCATTAGAAAAATATGATAAGAGACTTTCCAGCTATTTTAGAAATTTCAGATGTTTGTGAAGGTTGACTCCTTGGAAATAAACAGAGCTAGTCCTTCCTATTTGAAGGTACATGGAGAGCTATGAAGCCGTTAGAACTAGTCCATATGGACATGTTTGGTTCAATGAGCATCTATTCAAAATAAATATTTCATCCTATTTATTGACAATTACACAAGAATAACGTTGGTGTACTTTCTTCGAGAAAGATCAAAGGTTTTCTCTATCTCCAAAAAATTTAAGAACCACGTTGAGAATCAAAGTGGCTGAAAATTAAAGTCCTGAGGAGTGATAGAGGCACACAATACAATTCAAAGAGGTTTGATAATTTTTGTGAAGATGAAGGAGTCCATCATCAACTAATTGTTGGCTACACCCTTGAGCAAAATCGAGTAGTTGAAAGAAAGAATAGAACCATCATAGAGATGGCAAGGTCTATGCTAAAGGAGAAAGGCCTTCCTAACTCTTTCTAGGCAGATGTAGTTTACACAGTCGTATACATCTTAAAGAGGCGTCTAACTAAAGCAATCCAAAATAAAACTCTAATCAAAGCATGAAGCAGATGGAACCCTTTAGTGAAGCATCTCAAGGTATTTGGCTACATATGCTACATCCGTGTCCCTGCTCAAAAAAGGAGTAAACTCAATGAAAAGATATAAAAAAGAATATTCCTTAACTATAGCAATCAATCAAAAGGCTATTAGGTTTATAACCTAAGAAGCTCATGATCAGTTAACATGTCATGTTCGACAAGAATGTTGCTTGGAATTGGGAGGACAAGAAGATCAAGAGGTAGCATGTCACCTTGCTAGAGACACCATTTGCTCAAGAGGAGTCAACAACACAAGAAGAAAGAGAAGTGCCAGATTCCAACACTCATGACGTAACTCCACCAATCTCTCCAAAAGTGATGCAAGAAGAATCTACTCCAAAGTCTCTAGTACTGAGGGCAAAAACCCTTAAAAGAATTTACTATACATGCAACTTTGCTACTTTAGAACCAGAAAACTACGAATAGGCATCCAAAGAAGAAGTTTGGATAAAAGCCATGGAGGAAGAGATCGATATGTTCTAGAAAAATGAAACTTGGGAGCTCGTTGATCACCCCGAAGACAAAGAGATCATAGCTCCCCGAAGACAAAGAGATCATTGGTGTCATGTAGGTTTACAAGACAAAGCTCAACCCAGATGGAACAATCCAAAGGCATAAAGCAAGGCTTGTGGCGAAAGGATACTTTGCAATAACCGGGTATTGATTATATTGAAACTTTCACTCCCATGGCTTGCCTCTATACTATTTGGGCACTCATAGCCCTAGCAACACAAAAAGAATGGAAGATCCATCAACTGGATGTAAAATCAACATTCCTAAATGGATATCTTCAAGAAAAAATATATGTGGAACAACCCTAAGGCTTTATTGTAAAAAGCCAAGAAGAAAGAGTACTCAAACTAAGGAAGGCCCTCTGTGTGTTAAAGTAGGCACCACGAGTGTGGAATAGTAAAATTGATGAATGCTTCATCAAGCAAGGATTCAGGAAGAGTATGAGTGAACCAATGTTCTACATCAAGACCCGAAGTAAGTCTGACACTCTCATTGTCTCTCTATATGTAGATGATCTCATATATACAAGGAACAATGGAACAATGATCCAAGAATTCAAAGAAAAAATGATGAAGACAAGCGAGATGACGGGCTTGGGCTTGATGCATTACTTCCTTAGCATTGAGATTGATCAAAATGAAGAAGTTTTTATCTCGCAGAAGAAATGTACCGAGAACCTCCTGAATAAATTGAAGATGAATTTTTGCAAAGTAGTTATAACTTCACTTGTGATAGATGAGAAGCTACTGAAGGAAGATGGAGTAGAAAAAGATTATGCCTCCCTCTATAGAAGTCTAATCGGCAATCTACTATATTTCATTGCCATGTGACGGGACATCATATACGCAACAAGCCTACTATCACGGTTCATGCAAAGTCCAAGTCAAATATTAGAGCTATTAAGAGAATTCTCATATATTCATGAGGAACTATAGATTACAACATTTGGTATTGACTAAGTGCAAATACCAAGCTCATTGGCTACACTGATAATGACGAAGTAGGTACTACTATGCATTTACATTGGATTTTAGAATATTCTCATGGGCATAAAAAAAATAATACTTAGTGGCACAATCTACTATAGAAGCTGAATACGTCATAGCTGCTATGACCATTAATCAAGCAATATGATTATGAAGAATTCTAGAAGACATTGGAGAAGTACATATGGAATCAACTCCGATACTTTACGACAATAAGTCCGCAATTACTGTATTAAAGAATTCAGTATTCCATGGAGAAATTGAATATATCGACATCAAATATCACTTCATATGAGAGATGAGAGGTACAAAACAATGGAAAAATCGAGCTCAAATATTGTAAGATCAACGATCAAGTAGCAAACATATTCACTAAAAAACTACCGCTAGCCAAGTTTGAGAAATTGTCAATATGCTTTGTGTAACGCAAAATTGGATTAGGTAGGAGTGTTAAATTATTGATCCAATTCTTAGAAACTTTAAGGTAAATATTAGCTAGGAAAGTCAAGAAAAATTCTAGAAAAGGAATCTAGCTTAGGCGGCAATGTACAAGTGTAGAAGTGCCTTGGAAGCTCATGCGTGGAGAAGTACAAAAATCTCTGACAAAGAGCAGAGATTTTCCTTGACTAAGTCGGCCATCTAGAAATAGGCTTCTGATCGTTTAGTTTGAGCTGTAGACCAACAAGTTCAGCTCCTTCCCCTTTCCTTTGTACTACAACTAAATATTAAAAGCCTTCATTCTGTTTCCTCACTCTTGTACACTTTCTTGTTGTTTCTTTGGCAAACAGTTTTTACCCACATTGTTCTTAGTTTTTTTGCTCCCTTGATATATTTCATACACAAAACGCTCATTGCACTCACTCACATTAAGCATACGCTTCCGCAATTACCAACATCGACGAATGCCTTAATGCGCTGGATAGCTATCTCAAGGGTTTCTTCGGTCATGTTCGCAAAGCACACTCGGAACCATCCTGGCTCGCTGCAGTGGCATGATGACCCTGGCGAGATGTTCAGCTTGACGTCGTACAAGATCTTCTCCCACAGCTCCATTTCCGCTTCAAACGTGCTCGAACTCAACAGATGTCTCATGTCAACCCAGGAGAATAGCCCCGCGTTGCTCTTGAGGCAGCTAATGCCCGCATTCTGGAGGCCCGAGATGAGCGACGCATGCCGTTTTTCCAGCCTCTTCTTGTTCTCGGAGATGTAGTTCTTGGTGAACTTCTTGTCCGAGAGGAGCACGGAGAGAAAGTACTGAGTCTCCGACGAGACAAGCCCAAAGCTTGACATCTTGGTTGCCGCGGCGATGATCGAACCGTTGTTCGTGTAAATAGCTCCATCCCGAAAACCTGGGAGGCCGAGGTCCTTGGAGAGGCTGTACACGACGTGGACCCTATCCCAAACCTCCGCTTTCTCGTACTTTGAAAGAACCTCCAGGATGCTTGTGTAGTCTGGAGAGCCAAAAACGGTGCCCGAGTAAATCTCGTCGCAGACGAGATGGATTTGCTTCTCAACGATGAAATCCATGAGGAGGTCAAGCTCGGCTCGGGTCATTGTTGTGCCGAGCGGGTTCGACGGGTTGGTGACGAGGACACCTTTGACTTTGAGGTTACGGTTTTGGGCTTCTTGATAAGCTTGTTGGAAAGCACGAGCAGTGATCTTAAAGCCATTGGAGCTTGTACAGTGTATTGGCACAATCTCTGCTCCTGTCCTCCATTTCAGGTCCCTGTCATATCTGGAGAACATAAAGTACACGTAAGCGAGTTGAAATTCGAAGGATTAGCAAATAGCCGGCTTCATGCAAAAGCAACGTGTAACTTGACATTGGAGCAATAAATATGGTCAAGAAAGAAGGAGGACTTGGATTCATCTCAAAGAAGGGTGGCGCCTAATGCCGAAAATGAACCCCAAAATAAAAAAAGCTTGTTGCCAGAAAAACACTAGTGCAAGTCCTATTATTGTTTGCTCGAAAAATAGCTCGAAAATGACAGGATGTGATTGTTGGAAGTTGAAATGAATATAGGAAGCAAATAATCGTTTGACTGAGTTGTAAATTCGATATAACATACTTTCCAAACATATCTATATTCATTAACGGGATCGTCTATAAGGACAATAATGCTAGTATCATATATACCCTAACATATATAGACGGTTGCACCCAATAAGTGCTCGCGTACCCTGGGTAATATGGGGTGGGAATGAGAATGGTGTCACCGGTTTTCGCAAGGCAGAACATGAGAGTCTCGTTTGCAGAAGTCGCACCCGCAGTCAGAACTATCTTGTTCGGGTTGAAGCTCACTTTGTTTCCTCTGATTTCCTCCATGAACTGCACCAAGGCCTGCAAACATCACAGCTGCTAAAAGTCAGCATCGGAATATATATATATGTATACGTATATATTTGTATACTGTTGAAAAATAAGTCTATGGAAAAAAAAGGGTTAGTATTACTGTTCTTACTTCCTTGAACGCAGGAAGGCCGTGATAGTCCTGGAAGAGTGCGAGCTCTCTAAATATGGACTCCCCATTTCTCTTCAACGCGGCTACGTCTTGATTCTCGGACAGCCATGATTCAAGAAGATCAAGCGAGAGCGGCACGGAAAAGGAAAAGGAAAATAAAAGGAATGAAGTTAAGGACGAGTGAACGCATTCTGACAGCAACCATCGAAAACGACGCGGCCGGTGACATGACATGTAATGCAAACATGTATTGATAAGTCCAATTGATTGAACGTCAAACCCCATGGTGACACATGAATGTCATCTTGCATAGGCGAAAAGCATTAATGTATTTCTTTTCTCCCTACGGATTCTGAATGAGTAAAATTCGCGAGAGAGAGAGAGAGAGAGAGAGAGAGAGAGAGAGGGAGGGAGGGAGGGAGATGGTGTTATACCTGATTCTCAGCGAGACCCATCTGAATGATGCCCTGTGGATTCCGGGTTTGGTCGTAGGTATTCTTCTCGTACGCCTGCAGTCCAAGGAAGTACGAGGAGTCTTGGCCGTGAGAATTGCACTTGGCTTTCCCTAACGGTAGTGGCCTCATCCTTCTTCCTTGTCCTTCTGGATTTCTTATAGTTTTGATCTTTGGTTCACACAGAATATGCAGATAGCGAGGAAGAGAGAGAAAAAGTGAGAGAGGGTTATTGGAGAATAATGACACCGCGATGATCTGTTTTGTCGTCCCTCTTAATAAAGAGATGGTGCCTTCCCTGCCAAGTGATTTCCCAAAAATACCGATTAAATTGCTTACCCGGTTTCCTTCGAAGATTAGGAAGGAAAATATCCCTGAATGGGATGACAGTGAGATTACTTGTATGGTAAAAATAAAGTAAAGATAGTGATTAAACTGAATAAAATAAACGAAATACTTATTACAGCATAAAATTTTATAATACTTAATGATTTCCGCCATCTAAGGGCCTGTTTGGCAACGTGCCAAATAGTGCCAGATTCTGATTTTTTGTTCCCAGAATCAGTTTGGGACGAAAATCGCGTTTGGTAAAAATTTTATTCCCGGGAACAAATTTGTTCCTGGGAACAATTTTGGACAAGATTTGAGAATAAAAAAAAATTTGATTCTCTGTTCGAGATCAGAAAAATAATTAAAATGGTGAAACCCTCGCTCTTCCCTTTTGCCATCCCGGTTGCCGTCTGCCATCGCCCGCCGCCGTCCGCCGCCGCCCGCTGCCACCGTCCGCCACCGGTTGCCGGTCCGGCGAGGTCGCTGGAGGCTCGTCAGGCCAGGGCAAGGTCCGGCGAGCTCGCCGGAGGCAAGCCCAACCACCGGCCAGGCTCGGCCTCGCCGGTGGCCGGGCGAGCCTCGCCACACCGGGCGAGGCTCGGCCTCGCCAGATCGGGTGAGGTCGAGCCTCGTCGGTGGCTGGGCAAGCCTCGCCCGGCCTACCGGTGAGGCTCGCCGGCCACCGACGAGGCTCGCCCGGCCCGCCGGTGGCCAAGCCGGCCTTGCCGAGGCTAGGCGAGGCCGGCTGGCCACCGGCGAGGCTCGGCCTCGCCGGATCCGGCGAGGTCGAGCCTCGGCGGGGCTAGGCACCTCGCCCAGCTAGCGAGGCTCGGCCGACGAAGGCCGACCTCGCGAGGGCCGGCGACGCCGGTGAGCGTCGCCGGTCCAAATGACCAGCCGAGATGAAGAAGAAGAAGAAGAATAGGTAAAAAAAAAAAGGAAAAAAAAAAAAGGAAAAAAAAAAAAAAAAAATAAAAAAGTAAAAAAAATATTTAAAATTTATTTAAAAATCAAAAGAAATTAATTTGGAACAGAATCAATTAACACGGTATCAAACGTAATTCTATTCTAGAATAAAAAATTTTGGACAGTTACCAAACGCGTTTTTTTACTCAGAATCAATTCCCGGGAACAGAAAAAAAAATAATCATTTCTAGTCAGAATCAGCTCCCGAGAACAGAATCGTTACCAAACGCGCCCTAAATTTTTTAGTCTATTACCTTTTGGATTTACTTTTCTTGAATAATGTGATTAGGTTTGTTTCTTACGTGAATCCAAAATCATGATTTTTTTGGTCCTTGCTCATAGTAGATAAGATAAAATGGAAATCAATTTAAGCAGTTTTCTTAATTTGGATAATTTTTCTATTCCTTAATTTTAAAAGGTTTATTTTGGAAAAATGCATTTTGTATATATACGAAATAGAATTCTATTTGAGCACGTACCAGAGCAAATGGTAAGAATGTCAGGATTTTTTCGTTGGGAATTTTCTGTCATGGAATTGCTTTTAGGCTATATTTGGTCATCTAAATTTCTAATTAAGATAAAACTTGATAGGATATGTGTCACGACCAAATTTTCAGGTGAATCACCTAGGGTTTACTAAGCCTGAACTTAGCTCGGGCTTTTCCAAGCCCATACCAATTCGTGCGACTTAGGTTCAAGTTCTTAACATGAAATTGATTTTTCAATTAGGAGTCGCCACTAATCTATTTTTAGTGGGTTGATTAGAAATCCAAGTAAAGTAACAAGAGACTTACTTTACTCCTACGAACCAGAGATTTGTGAGTTCGGAGACTTGGTTACACTAGATTTCTCTAATTGCCTTTTCGGTACCTTTCTCTTTTATTTTGAAAAAAAATGTTTGGCAGACAGCTTGAATTGATTTTAAATCTATTTTCCTAACATGTGAGATGACCATACGGATGCGCAAATCAACAATTTAACACCTAGATAAAAGCAATGAATAAATTGCAAGACTTACCTTGTAACAACGAAAGCATCTGCAGTGTTTGATTAGAATTCACATCGACAGTTCTAGATATGATTTCTAATTAACACACAATTTCTTTTCTTTTTTTCACTTATTCAATGAAAATCATGCAATGCATGCTACTACTCTAACATAAAATGATATGACATGGCAATATGACCAAAACTATATTATGTAAATAAAATGCAGTATATACTAAAGAATGAAATTGATTTATTCTAAAGACAATTTTTGGTATTTTATATGAAATTCGAAATTATAAAAATACGAAAATTATCTACCTAAATTAAGATATCATCTAATTTGTATTAGGAATTAGGTTAAGCCAAATCCTAATTTAAACTAGAACATTATCTTAACCAAGTAACCCTAAAATATAATCTATCTAAGAGAAATTATCTAAACCTATAATCAATTAGAAAATAAAATTAAACATGCAATCTTACCTTAATATGCAATGACGTACAAAGAATGTCCTAATTCTACATGACATAAACATGATGATTTTTTGTATTTTTTTATAAAATTCGAAATTTAAAGTTGCTAAATAATTAAACGTGCAACTTAAGTAAGTAAGAAAACTAGCATCCTAAATTGATTGATTTTTTTTTCAAAAATTCGAAATAAATAATTTCTTATTCTAGATATGCCAAATAACCCTAAAACAAGAAATAAACCTAATCTAACTCAGATTTTTTGGGTTTTTTTATGAAAATAAAACTGATTCAAATAGCACGATAGCATATCAAAGATAAGATTGATATCCAAAAAATTGACAAACCATATCTCGCGCATGAGATCAGGTTGATCAATTTTAAATAAACTGTGAATCAGATCTTGAGCGTGAGATCAGATTTGCGATTTTCCATGTGATCGCGAATCGGATTTCGGGCTCGAAAATCAGACTGTCAATTGTAATTAGGGATTAATCTCCAATTTAAAATGCTACTTGAGTTGAGAATACCAATCGGGGATTTCGTACGAGATAGTGATTTCATAAATTAGGCAATAAAAATATATGAAGATCAATTTGATGAAAATTATTACCTAAATTGCGATATCGCTCGGATACGGTTTCCAAACTCAGACGGACAACAAATCATGCGAATCGCGGTGGTGATGGCTCTGAGCTCGGTGATTGGCTGTGCGGTGGCTTGGCTTGACGGGGTGCTTCTTTCTTGGCGAGGAGAGACAATCACGGTCGAGTGTGTGTGTCGCGGTTATTGGTCACGCGAGAAGACGAGTTGCCGCTGGAGTTTATTGATGTCGTCGGTCCTGGCAAGGCGGGTAACCAAAGGCGGTGAGGCCATCCAAGGTGAATCACAGTGGACTACTAGGCTCGGCGCGAAGACGACGGGGGCAATTCCGCAGTGAGGAAGCTTTGACTATCTTTCGTATTATAACTTCTGGACAACCATCAAAAGAAGGTAAATTCCCCTCTTTTACTTATTTCACCAAAATTTCAGCAGCCCTTTTGACCGTGGACTCTAGGTTTGGTGGGACTGGCTTGGTGATTCTCGCCCGTGGGTGTGCTCGGCGTCACTCACCTGCAAAAAAAAAAAAAAAGAACAATCTGCAGCTTGGTAAAGAATAGCGATGGCGGTAATAGATTGTCATCGTGGTGCAGTCTCTAAGCAACAGGTGGATTTGTGACACAATTGGGTTGTCGAGTTGCATCACGGCTCAGTGCACGTCTCATTGATATTACTTTTCAAAATAAGATGAGAAAATGTCACAAATGGTCCTTATACTTTTGCCTAATGTGCAATTTCATCCCTGAACTTTCAATCGGCTCAATTTGGTCCCTGAACTATTGATAAATGTCCAATCTAATCCCTGAACTTTTGATCGGCTCAATTTGGTCCTTGAACTATTCATAAATGTCTGATCTAGTCCTCATTACTGTTTTTCCTTTTTTTTTAATTTTTTTAATTTTCAAAATTTTTTTAAAATTTTTTTTTTTCTTTTTCTCTCTTTCCTCCGCCGGAGCCGGCGGAGGGAAGCCGGCATCCGGCGAGGGTCACCCTCGCGGGCGTTAGGCGAGGGCCATCCTCACCGGCGTCGGGCGAGGGCCGTCCTCGCCGGACGCAGGCGAGGGCCGTCCTCGCCGGACGCAGCGAGGGCCGTCCTCGCCGGTGTCGGGTGAGGTGCTCCCTCGCAGATCTGGTGAGGGAGCCCTCGCCCGACGTCGGGTGCTCCCTCGCCGGCGTCGAGCGAGGGGCTCCCTTGCAGATCTGGTGAAGGAGCCCTCGCCCGACGCCGGGTGCTTCCTCGCAGATCCGGCGAAAGAGCACCCCGGCGAGGGAGCCCCTCGCTCGACGCGGGCAAGGGGCTCCCTCGCAAATCGGCAAAGGGCTCCCCTCGCCCGACACCGGGCTGCTCCCTCGCCCGACGCCGGCGAGGGGAGCCCCTTGCCAAATCTACGAGGGAGCTCCTCGCCCAACGCCGGCGAGGGAGCCCCTCGCTCGACGCCAGCGAGGAAGCACCCTGGCGTCGGGCCGCCCTAGCCTGCGTCCGGCGAGGACGGCCCTCACCCAATGTCGGCGAGGGTGACCCCCGCCAGATGCCGGCTTCCTTCCGCCGGCTCCGGTAAAGGGAAGAGAGAAAAAGCAAAAAAAAACATTTAAAAATTTTTAAAATGGAAAAACAGTAACGAAGGACTAGATCGGACATTTATAAATAGTTCAAAAACCAAATTAAGCTGATCAAAAATTCAAGGACTAGAATGAACATTTATCAATAGTTCATGGACCAAATTGAGTCGATCGAAAGTTCAGGGACGAAATTGCATATTAGGCAAAAGTATAGGGACCATTTGTGACATTTTCCCAAATAAGATATCATAAGCACTTATCACTTATCAAGGTAAGCTATCACATTTACTTATCACTTATCAAGGTAAGCTATCACCATTGCTCATCACTTATCAAGATAAGTTATCATATTTATTATTACTTATCAAGATAACCTATCAATATTACTTATCACTTATCAAGATAAACTATAACAATTACTTATCGCTTACCAAGATAAGCTATCACATAATCTATCTATCTCTTTATCTAACTATAATTAATCATTAATCCTAACCTTAATCCCAACCGTAATTACCATCCTAATCAAGATTTAAGATGTCACTAATAGAACTGACTTTTAAGCTTTGATAGTGAGCGGCAGCGGTGACGATAGCACGCAGCTCGCGATGGTGAACGGTGGCAATGGCGTGAGGCGCACGGCAAGGAGACGGCATGAGAGGGCAGTGAGGGCGGCAACGATAATGGTGGCTCACGGCCTTAGGTGGTGGTAGCGATGTCATAGCGATGGATGACAACAACAACAGTGGGTGGCGATGGTGCTAGACAGAGGACGGTGATGAGCGAGACAGCGGATGATGGTGAAGGAGAGAGAGAGAGATGAGGGGTTAGCCAAAAGGGAAGGGGAGAGAGAGTGCCGAGAGAGATGAGGGATGAGAGTGAGAGAAATGAGTGAGAGAATTACAAGTTTCTTTCAAGCAATAATGAACTTAATACAAATTTCCTTGAATCATTCATGGCCAAGTCCTTTGAATGACCACAAATTGCACTTGAAATCTTCCTATCCAATCTTCAATTAATGCAAGATTTCAAGCATGTGTTATAATTGGAGATGAACAAATGAAAGCTAACTAGGTTGACTCCCCCTTTTCTCTTCAAATGGGCACCCCTCTCCTCTTTGGAAGACAACCAATCTTGTCCCATTAGGCCAACAAGCTTCTAGAAGGGGTAATTTAACGATTTCATCAAACTATAGTTCCAAAACACTATTCATGCACTTGTGTATTTAATGTACAAGCTTCCAAAACACTAAATGTAGGCTTAATTGGCCTTAGTGGGCCTACTTGGGCCACCCAAGATAGGCGTGAGGCCCATTGGGCTCGCCCACAGCTTGGGCCCTTGTGGCTCCTCGTTTGTGGCATGTTTCCACTTCTCCAAAAATTCACAATCCGTGGATGAAAAATTGATTTTTTTTTTTTTTTATCTTAAGGTGATTATTCCTTGTTTTTTTTCATGATTTGTCGATTACCGTCGTAATTCTATCCCTTAAATAGGGGTCAAATTGATGGTGTCACAATTTTGTGGTAGTAGATACTTGCTCCTAAACTTTCAACTATTACATGCTATCCCCTGAACTTTCATTTCATTATAGCGGCAACCCTTCCTTGTATTTTCCGTTAACATGCATAATGTACATGACTTAGAACAGGTAAAAAAGAAATTTTCATCTCATTTTGATATAAGATAATCTATCTTTTAACCTTGGGTTCTATTAAAAATGGAAAATTTAAAGGAGCGGAGAAAAATAAACTAGCTTAAATTAATATTAATAGTAATATTAATAATAAGAGTTGTCAAAATTTCATGGATATACTAATGGAACCAAAATAATATTTCAAAAAAGAAGAAACACAAATTTAGCATAATTAAAAAAGGACAATAACAAAAATGTCAAATTACAATAATTAGATGATGTCATGTAAAATGGTTAATTAAATAAAAAAAATTTATTGATCAATAAATATGTTTATAAATTTTACTTTGGATCGTGGTTAATTATTTCCTTTTATGAGTTGAGGACATCATTTCTTTTTACAATATTTTTATTAATTATTTATTTTTACATTGAATAATTAGTAACCAATTCTTTTGTTCACACTTTTGTCGTATAGGAATTTTTCCTTTTTATTTAGATAGTGTATATCTATTTTCCTAAAATATCTTATTTAGTTTTGGTCAAGTCGTTGTGCCAAACAAATTTTAATTATTTGATATTATTATTAATAATGGTTTTTTAACTAATGATAAAAGAATGGGATGAAATTATACTTTTATTCCTTAAAAATCATGTACATTGCACACACTAATGAAAAAAAAAACTGACATATTAATGACTATAACAAAGGAACATTCAGAGAGATATTGCATATTGATTGAAGGATTGGGGCAAATCTATCTCCTAATGTGTTGAGGGTTTTGCGTAATTTTCAAGAAAAATGGGACAGTTGCTAAAGTCATCCTCAAATTATTCCTCTTTTTATATATCATGCTCACATTTAAAACTTATTTTTTGCGTTTCCCAATTGTGACGCTCCAAAATGTCATGCTTGACACATTTCATTTCCAAATATAACTCATAATTATATTTAGCATGCGACAGCACAATAAAATTTTCACAATATCCATTACAAGAAATTGCGCAAGTTTATAAATAAATAAATAAGCATATACATACATACTTCTTTACATTAATACCACTTCTTGCTTACCTACATTATAAAAGTCAAGTCATTCTCTATGGATCAACTCTCAAGGCATTCCAACATCTGGGGCATCTCTACTTTAAGGTATCCCAAACACTCCACCAAGCATCTCAACATACAAAGCATCTCCACCGCAAGGCACGGTCGCCACTAATGTGTGAGCGATGAAAATATTTTTCATAATATTTTCCATATTTAATCACATAGCAAAAGTGTACATAATAAATCGTAATCACATTGTCACCCTTGCATCAACAATGAAATCAATACTCATTTCAACAATTGACATTCAATACACAACATCTTTTTATGCATATCATTACGTTACCCTTTCAATGATCACACACATGGGTAATGATGATGAAAGACCTCCTTTCATTTCTCATCATACCTTTCAATAATCACATTGTAATTACATGCTTACCTCCGTTTCATTTCTCATGCAAGGAATAATGACATATTTTGAGAATCAATAAATAGGGCATAATCGGCAACTAGTTATACTTAGCAAGAGGATATGAGCAATTAGTTGTTATACTCAACATGTGAATATAAGTGGTTATACTCAACATGTGGATATAAGAGTGAGCGGTTATATCCAATAGGTGGAGTGGTAGTGAGTATAAGTGGTGATGAGTAGAAGAGTGGCTGAAGTCAAAATTACGAAAATAACACTTTCAAGCCTAGATTTGTCATTTTCACACATACAACATGTTGCCACCACTCAATGAAATTAGTCAAACACATTTAAGCATGTATGAATTCATCAAAACAAGTTAAATCAATACAATATCTCAACACGCCACTTTTGAGACTGCTCATGCTTACCATCAAATTAAACTAAAACTAAAATTAACGAACACTAACCAACCAATTCAAGAGTACAGAGTAGATTAACCCAATTTAGCCCCTAGAGTTTTCAATTACCTTGAATAAAAACTTGAACAACTCAAAGTCATAACCAACATCAAGGCAAAATAAACAAGAAGAAAGATTAACAAGTTTCAATCTTTTATTAAAATTAACTTGATAAAAGAGAATATAGCCCACAAATTCATCTTGTAAATTCTTGAAAGATAGAATTTTGAAACTTCAATAACACAATAATAGGATCATTGCTTTTACTTGATTGATTGGAAAGTGAAACTAGAAGAGAAAAGTGATAGAAGATCTCTTTTTCCTTTGCAATAATAAGTTGGAAATCTTTTTTAAGCTTGAAGACATCAAAAGATCTGTTTATAGGCCAAGGAAGATAAGAACATGCTAACCCAAGTTAAAAGAAATTATGACCTTTGTTTAAATTACATTAGGTGTAAAGAAAAGAATGGTGTTTCAATCCAAAAGATACAAGTGGCCTAATAAGAGCAGCTAAAAATGAGATGTTTTGAGATAGAGCTTCTCGGCCAAGTAAAATGAATAAGTCATCAAGAGCATTAATGGGCTAAAGTTGAAATATGTGACCTAATGAATGATATCAAGACTAGACTAAGTTCAGTGTCACTAAAAGTTTGTGGGTTAAATCAATTGGCAAAAAGTAAAGAGAGGTGGCACTAATTAAAGTGACAAATGGCTCAACTATAGTTTTCAAAGCAAATATTTTGTTAAGTTACCAAGATATTTAGTATATCATTACGTAAATAAGGAAAACGGTATCCGTTCTAAACATCAATGAATCAGGAAAAATATTTTAAAACCACTAAAATTATCAATAAAAAATATCAAATAAAACTCTGAAAATCATCAAATATGAAATGTGGAGCATATCGGTCCCTTTCTACAACCTTATTAAGCGGTAATATGAAAAGGGGCTTTGCTAACATAACAATTTTTAGGGTACTAAAAGAATAATAATCTATTGTGAATCTTAAATTCTTGAAGAAGTAGGTCCCCCAACAATTTATAATTATTTGTAATTTAGTTTTTTGTAGTTTGGAATAAACTATTATTCTCACAATACATTAAAGACTGTACACAATCATTTCTCGTACTAAAAATAGTTGAAAACTTTGAATATCAACTTCCCAAATTTGAGTCAATTTGGCTCTTGGCAAGATTAACGGACGAAGAGAAAAGGAAAACATGGGCTGAGTACATATTATTCTTGGCAAGAAAATGGGCGTGTGATTGGAGCAATTGAAAAATTTGGCTGTAATTGTGGATAATGTTCTCAGCAAAAAATTTCAATTAAAGGTGTAATTATTTCCATGAAGCACTGATTTCTGCAAAGTTGAGAATGAAAAAGTTGGTCAAATTTGGTGAAGACATGTGAGGATCAGTTAGAGGTGGCAAAGTAGGTCTTAGACCCATATATGACCGATTTAAATCACAAATGGGTCATGTATGGGTCACTTATTTTTTAAAGAAACTAGTTAAATGGGTTTAAAAATTGAAGTTATAAGATAAATGGATCTTAAATGAGTTGGACTTAGAACCCATTTCCAACTAAAATGTCACAATATCTCTCTTCCTTCTTTAACTTCATTATTTTTTTTTTTTAATAAAAAATCAAAATTATAATTATTTTTTATATTTCAATTTTCTTTTCTTTTTCTTTTTTTTTTTTTTTTTTTTTTTTTCCTTTCTTCTTTTTCTTCCTCCTTCCTTAGATGGTGGCCAGCACGGCGATGGTCAACAACCAACCAGCCGAGGTTTGAGCTAGCTGAATTCGGCGAGACTTGAGCTCACCGACATTTGGTGAGACTCTAACTCGCTAGAGTCAAGCGAGGCTCGAGCCTCGCCGACGTCGGATAAGCCCAAACAAACTAAAGGCTCGCCGTGGCCAATCACCATTTGTCATTGTGGTTGGCGGCCGGCTGAAGAAGAAGAAAAAGAAAAGAGAAAGAGAAAAATTATATTCATAAAAATTATATTCATAAAAATTAAACTAAAAATAATTAAAAATTCAATTTTTTAAAAATTACAAATTAAAAATTCGATTTTTAAAAAATAAATTTGAAAAAATTATAAAAATTGTCTATTAAATTTGTATTGCATAAATGTATTTTAGCCATACCATTAAAAAAATCATAAAAATTAAGTTTTCTTCGATTTAGTTAAATAAGTCGAGTATGGGTTGAGTATGAGTTAAGTTAGATATGGGTTAAAAATTTTACACTACAATAAATAGATCATAAACAGGTTAAATGAGTTGATTTGGGTCGCATCATTTATAACCCGATCCACCCATTTAACAGGTCTAGGCTCAGTCATCTCACCCACATCATATCATCCAAAATCCAAGCTGTGGAAGAAGTTAAATATTGATAAAACCGTGAATGGAATTGCGGATGGAGTTGCTCTCCAGTGAAGGTTTCCATGAGCAGGCGGGCTGTGATCAAGAAACGGATTCTGCAGAGATTTCAAAGGGAAGGGGAGCCGAATCCGAAATCTTGGGGCAATAAAGATGAACGAGAATAGCAGATGATGGCCAAAGCGGATAATTCAAAGGAAGAGAATCAAGAAATTAATACTACTCATGAGGATGACCGAATTTGGACACGCTTCCAGCACGATATGAGTAAAAGAGCAGAGAAGGCAACCGAAAGATTTGCGAGGAAAGATGAGATCTGGAAGCACCAATTCATGGTGACAAATCAGGGCTAAGATTCGGAAATCGCCACACTCAAAAGGAGCGCGGGTTCAGGCTTTCCAAGGATAGGGTGGAAGTCTTTTGCTATTAAAGACAAGGCTTGTCGAGCCACTTGAAGGAGGGAGGGGGCAGAAAATTTAGTCTTCACCGAGGGGGTAACCAGTACATGACAGTGTTTAAAAGAAATGCTGGACTATCGAAGCCAGGATCTCTCTCAATTCCAGTGTGAGATTTTGTGCGGGACCACTGGAAATTAGAGAAGCAAATGGAGTTTGGAAATATTCAAACTCGAGTCTTGACATCATGTGAGATTTTATATGGGATCACAGCCGACTGTTTTAAAAGTTTAAGCTGTTAGAAAAATGCGTGACTTATTATTTGCACATTTTAACGTGTAGTAAGTTCATTGGTTTTGCTCTGGTGCACATTCAGCCGCGCATACGAGTATCCATCGCGTCCACAAGTGCGCCAGTAAGTTCCTGCGTCTATCATAGATTTGTCCTGAGAAGTGATCAGCCCTAGAATTTCGCCCGACGAAACATAAGGCCCTTAGCCCCCCGCCGGTGGTGTCTCAGCCCGACAGAATCCATAGGTCCCCGCACCTATTGCTCCTCCCGAGGCACTCAGCTCCCCGACGGCCCTTTTCCAGTGTTTACCTAGGCCAGTCTTTGCAACGTGGCCCCGAGCCTTGCCCCTCTTGCTGGCCGCAGCGGTCGAGAACATTTCTAACGAACCAGCAAACCCCAATTAAGCTCCGATTAAGTCTATGGCCGACGTGTCGTCAGCTGCAAAAACACCACCCAAGATTTTCATAGCTAGAAACAAAAGTATATATAATTGAGTAAAGGGATTCATGCTTCTAATTTGAAATCTATCACTCTTAATGTAAAATAGTGAGAAGATCCAAAACTCCAGCGCTTCTCCTTTATTGCTCTTTTTATCATTGGCTTAATGAGACTGTCCCTATCACTCGGCATTTTATAATTGATTCTGAGGATATTTGTGTGTCATAATTAGTGGGGAGACTTGACTAGTAGGCATTGTCTCGTGCATGTCCTTTAGCACGTCACCGACAACCCAAGCAAGAGGCAGTCCAGTAACCTATTGGAGAAGACCAATATTCCCAGTCTTCACGCATTAGATGAGTATCCTGCCTACGCGCTAGAATTTTTTTTTTTTTTTTTTTTGGCGGGAGGATTGTAGGTGAAAATCCAACAATTTTGCCAACACTGAGCTTCACTTGCGACCGCCTCGCTCCTCAAGATAGCATCACTTTGGTAGCTGCTCGTGCTCGCTTTTGCTTCGTTGGTGTCGCTAGGTAAGTACTGATCTTATTCTATAGTTTCATGCGTGTCATTTAGGATCAAACCATAGGTTATATCATTTATGCTTTAACCATTTCCCTGCATTAACCAAGGCGTGTTAGCTTTCAGACCTTTAGGCACTAAGGTCAAACCCTAACATCGTCTTGCGTAGTTTGCCGTGATTGCTTGGAATGTGATTGCCTCGAATTAGCTTGTGATGGATTCTAGACATAATGTATAATTTCGAGGCATCGTAGCATTATTGCACATTCTAGTCGCATGCATATCTAAAGTTTGTAGCACCTTAACAATTTATTATTTAGAGCAATATTTGCAAGTTCTAGAATGCATTTAGGAGGGTCCGCAGTTTTCATAAAAATCAGGTAAAAGAGTGTCATTTAGAATCCACTGAGATTCCATATAGACTTTGAATTAGTTAGTCTCATATCATATGGCATTGCATCATGTAGTTGCTAGTTGTATGGCCAGATCATTCGAGTCATAGGATCTTATTTATCATTTTCATAAAAATAAAAAATAATCGAAAATAGCACTTCATATTGGTTTGCATCACAATATTAGTTCATGGTTAGTCCTAGAACAGAAAATGCATGCACATTTGATTTATAGACTTTAAGGGCATTTGTCTTTTTGTTATTAATGAAGAAAAAAATATGTTAGAGAGTCTCACGTGGATTACATTAATTAGGTTAATTATTTTATGTAAATTCTATATCACGTGGCATTTAGTATCTCATTTAGAATTAGTAGGTAACATTTAGAATTAATTCCATAACATATCATTTAAAATTCATCATGCACAATCATGCATAACATTCAAGCATTCTATCTATATATTTCTAAGTAATAGTTTGCAAAAACCTTATGGTGATGGGCACTGATACGCTTTGCTTGCTTAATACATCCGGTTTCTCAAAGTATTCTACAATCTATTTATTTCTTTGATTATTGGGTGTTACTTTTTTTATTATGATCCCGCATGATCATTCGAAATCCAAGTGGTGTTAGTGGCATGGGATAAAATCAACTAAGATTGCTTGGAAAAACATTTTCAAAATAAAAGAGAAAAGCCACCGAAAGAACATTAGATTAACCTAGAACAATCAAGTTTTCAGATCTATTGAATCTCTAGTTCATGGAAGTAAAATTTACTCTCACATTTCACTTGAGTGTCTAATCAACTAACCGATTAGTAGACTCCAACAGGTTAGATTAATTGTATGATTGGATCGAGTATCAAGTTGCGATTGATAAAATTTGGGACAATTCGTGCTAAGTGTCATGCTTAGTAATCCATTAACTTTCTAATGGTGATTCACTTCTAAGAAAGTGGCGACAACTTGGTGACTCCACTACTAATTGAATTAAAATTCATAATAGACTTGGGCCTAGATTTATCTTCATGAAAAATGTTTAAGCTTAGCAACACAGATGTCAAGCATGCACTCTTTAACCTCGCCAACTGTGCCACATTGGGTGGTTGGCGCTAACTAACTTGCCCCATTAGCAATTTCAGATTAAAATTGATTGGAATGACTAAATTGTCAAATCATTAAAATTTTTAGAATTAAATTGACGCAATTAAAAAATTTATAACTAAATTGATAAGTTTTCAAAAGTTTAGGACTAAATAGACAAAATTAAAAGATTTGAATTGAATTTGCTCTCTAATAATAAATTTATGACTTTTTGGACAATTTTCCTATATTTTTCAGAGTTTTATTGTTTTGAATTATTAGACATCGTGGCAATATCAAATAAAGAATGCTTACTATGAGTTCCTCACAAGGCACCAACCTCTACAGAAGGGACCACTTTGACTCTATCGTTTGAGCGTCGCACAAAAACACACCGGCCCTAATCGAAAGTTGGTGCCTTTTTTATTTATGGAAAAACCCTGCCATATTGAAATTTCTTTTCATACAAAAGTTACCAAATCCAAGACATAGTTAATGATCCTTATGTCTACTTCCATTCTTAATAAGCTCATTCCCATTGCTCATCATTTTCCTCAGCCCCCTCGTGTTCATGAAATCTAGAAGGGCAGCGATTTTCATTCCCAATTTCTATTTCCTTTCACCTCATTCCCAGTAACCAAACGATGCCAAAAAGAGAGAATGGGGCTTCATTCCCAACAAGCAAACATTGCCTTAGCTGTGAAGAAATTATGCTCATTTCAGACAGCTTGGAGTCTGAAAGCCAAAACACCATGTTTCAAACAACAAATAACATAGCATCACCATAAAGAGATGAGTCCAGGCCTGAGCCCGACGCATATGCACCGTGTGAAACCATGATTAATGTTATGGTATCGGACCTAGGCTTCTTTTATTTGCAGACCGAGTATGCAGTTATACACATTCAAGAAATAGATCCAACTTTCTCAGTTTTACCTACCTTCCTTTATATCACCAAATAATAATAATAATAATAATAATAATAATAATCATCATCATCATCATCGACAGAACTTTCCTCGTAATGGAACTGCAAATTCTGTATTACTCAGTAAACACCATTATAAAACGAATTACCAATATTCAGTCAAGCCTTTTGTTTATAATACCCCATCCGAGCAACCACTGCCCGCAGTTATCATAAAATCATTTCAATTTAGCATGTGGACCTATTTACATGGATGTAGCCTTTTGCGTATTTTACTTGGCTGTGGACATGTTTACATGGATGTAGCCCTGTCGCCTGTTTCAACATTATATAGTAAACTAGCTCCCTTCGCCTGATAATAGTCGCTCAACCACTTCTTAATCAGCCTGATCTCAGTTGCTCTCTGTTCTACCAGCCAGTTGGGATCTTCTGCCATTGCAGCACGCAAATCTAGGTGATGAGCACCTGATAATAAAATGCAAGGAACCAATTAATCTCTGCCTCGACACCATCTGTGGCTGCTTAATCAATAGGAGATGCCTCATATAAGAACCTCCAACAGTCTTCCTATTTTACTCAGGTGATGAACCGTGATACGCAAAACTGAAGGTGGCTACCAGAAGGGACCAGAAAAGAGTACATATTTAGCAGTAAAAAAGAGAACCAAAAGTCAGATTGCCAAGGCAGTCATATAAGAAGAAGACTAAACTAAAAAAATGTTAAATGGAAGGAAAGAACCATGCAAACCTTTTGCCGTAACCCACTTGGGAAAAATGAGCCAAGTCACAAGTATCATAAAATAGATGATAACTCAAAAACCAGCTGGGTTACTTATTACAGAGCAAATTAGCAAGTTGCCATGCCTCGTATAAAACTGCTTGGGATGTTAGGGAGTAGTGAACTCAATATCATGAAGACAGCACTGGAAATGGCACATCTTCTAAAATGATGGGTCAAATAGCGTCTAACTAAACCAAAAATGATCTCATCATATGCTAGCATCTTGCTAAGTATGAACTTATGTGATATGATTCAAAAGATTTGGACAGGAAAAACGACATATTGTACATGCTTTTTGAACAGTAACTGCACTTTGGTCCCTGAATTTTTAATTTGTTTAACATAGTCCCTTAACTTTAGCCCAATGCAGAACTTTTAATTTGTTCAATGAAGTCCCCAAACTTTTGTACATATTTAAAACAGTCCCTAAACTGTATGAAAATGTTCAATTTAGTTGAACAAATTAAAAGTTCAGGACCATATTGTGCATTATACTAAAGTTTAGGGACTACATTGGACAAATTAAAAATTCAGGGACCAAACTGCACATTGGGTCAAAGTTGATGTCATGGAAGTGAAAATCGAGTAAGTTCATTTGATGAAAAAAGTAAATATTTCTTGATGCCTCAATTGGATGCTTATCTTTCCACCCAAAAAAAAAAAAAAATTGAGTGCTTATCTGAGGTGATTTATTCATTGCAAAAACCATCCCTAGAGAATACCATCCCAACCAGAAAAACAGAGATTGCCTTATCGTCTTCACTGAGAACACAGTTTCCACTGAAGAATGCGGGACTTAACACTCGTTACATGGGAAGTTCATTCAAAAGTTTAGGTTCTATCATCACTGTAGCTGCCTTGCAACACTACTCGTCTATATTTGAAGAGCCATCAAATAAGATAAAATTGTACGAAATGTAATAGACTAAACACTGTTAAGCTTAAGAATACTTATTAAGTTTTAGGCCACACAATAGTTTGACAAGGTATTGACTATAATTTGTCCCTTATAACATTTGGAATTTACATTTGGAAGTTTATAACATGATCCTCGAATTCCTTTTATCGGTAAGTATATTTCTGCAGCATCCGTCCATGTTTGTTAGGTTTCTGCTCATCAACTTTTACATTTAACCTCCTTTGGGTAAAACGGAAGATTATTCACGGTCATTGGAGAGAGTGGTAAGCTGACTATTTGTAGGCTAGAACATATTTTGTGCCATGCATTCATATCCTACCTATAATATAGGTCACAGTGTTTTGATTTTTCAATCGAGTCACTCAACTTTGGTTTCACTTTCAACCCGGTCACTTCGTCAAGTTTTTCAATCAAAAACTGACCGAGAAAGAACGGTAAGCTCCAATACCAATTTAAATGTTGATATGTATCATCACATTAGTATGTCGGCAGTCACAAAGGAACAAATTATGCCACATAAAAAGACACTTTTTTTCAGGGGGAATTTGTCAAGAAAAATACTAAAGATTGCCCCTAGGGCACTTGCTAAGGGTTACCAACAATGCCTTGGTAATATAAAAGTTTCTATTTAAAGCATACCGCTCTCTTGAAATATGTTCACGTTCAATTTTCAAAGTGTTTTTATATGCTTTTGTACTATATTTAGTGGTTAAAACTAGTGCCCATGGAGCACTTAGTAACAAAACTTATTTGCTTGATATTATTAAAGTCATCACCTTCATAAAAGTAAAAGTAAAGTTCAATCATTACAGAAGGAACATACCCCCTCCCACTTCGAATTGGAAACTTTGGTTAAAACTAATCCCCATACATTTCAATAAGGTCGGGGAAGTTACAGGAGCAGAGAGGGCCACTTGTAAAATTCAAAAGGTAAAGGGACAGGGCTTTTTAAAATGAAAAGGGATGAGAGGATCAAATTATAAATGATCTGAACAAGAGGCATCTGGACATTCACCCTATAAGTTAACACACAAAGAAAATAAGGTCCATATCACAAGATGAAGTCACAATCCTAATGAAACCCACAGGACAACATGGACAAAGACAATGTAAGCAGGCATATGCATGGTGTTTCGCAATAGAAACACCATATATGGAGTGCCCCATGACATATGCAGGTAAATGTAGCTTCAAGTCACTAGCTCATCATATGCCATAAAAAAAGGAGGAAAGAAATAGGACAAAGTAACATTTCAACTCAAACGTACCTTCTTGCGTGTTTAGAGCAACAATAGAATCAGATACATTCTGGGTCACACTGTGGCATAGGATCAACAGAATCAAAATCATAGCTAATAAATTTCAAACAACTGACAGCTCTGACATAACATATTAAAAGACCCACCTGCCACCACTCCAAGGATCAAGAAAGCCATTTGAGAAGATGATGTTGCTTCCGAAGGTCTTCAAATCAGTCATAATATCCTTCAAAATGTGTCCAAAATTCATGTTGTAGGTTCATGTGAATGATCTATCTACTAAATAAGCAATCATGCGACATTCACATGTAAAAATCATTTAACTGCAACCTCAGAATTTATTTCTGCAACTTAAAGGCCTGCCCTAAACACTCCAATCACCATAGAACCCACGTCAAGTGATTCACTTCATAACGTCCATAATTACAAGGAAATAATCCCAGAAAACCATGGCTGATACAATTTTTGCTATTAATTACAATAGGTTACTATTGATTGAAGCACTCACTTGAAAACTCCACATTGTAGGCGATCAAGTGAGGTGGACATCTGCCCAAGGTATGCACATTCAGCCACTTCATATCCCCCCTCCCCCTTCCTTTTCTCCCCAAAATAAAAAGAAGGAAACACACAAAATAAACACGAGTTTCCCCTTTCTCCTTTGTATAAATCTGAGGCATCGGATGTTTGGATCCTAATGAGGCTCACTGCACAACACATCTCCACTGCTAACACTTAAAGAAATTATCACTTGATTTACCTAGGAAATCTATGCACTTAGATGGTGAGAAGGATGATTTTCATCATGTCTTTTTTTGGCTTAGGCAGATTAAAATCTTCAGCAGCTTCTTCCATTGCTTCCTGCTAATTGTATGTGACTAAATTGGATATCTCCTGCTATATAAGACAACTTCAGCTTCAGCCTCATAAACCAAATAAGGGAACACTGAACAAAGAAAATGGAAGGGGACAGAAAATTGATGGGAATGCCATGCTGCTTAAGAAATGCTAAAAAGGACACAGAACTGGATGGAATATGACCCGAGAAGCTACACACGCAAGTTCGTCATGCTGCAAACCTTCAATAATAAAAAATATATATACATATATATATCGCAGTGATGTCTTACTTTCCCACCAAATTCAGTTGTTATCCACCTTGGTCTTGGATTGACTTTGAAATCAGTCCAGCACTCCTCTTGGAAAGCAGAAAAATTAAAATCATATGTAGGAAACATGCTTGTATCTGGGCTACTAGACAGGGGCATAACCATCTCCGTGCATGCCTGTACAACACAATGAATCGAGCAAAACGCACTAACATCATTAGGTCATTTCTTTTTTTCCAGAGGCAAAACCTTTCATATTTTAAATTTAGGGGAATATTAATAAAGAGTGGGAATAACAGCTTTAGACCTGCCAGTTCCAGCCATTCATGCCATGAGGATCATCATCCAATTCAAAGCAATTGACTTCTCCAGTGTGATTGTAGTAGACACCAACACCTTCAGATACACGTTCCAGAATGCTAGTCCCATCCGGACAACCATCAATCTTTCTGCAGACCTAGTAACAAGAAGAATAGAACGTGCATCCAAATATGCTCAGCAGATATGTTCAAAACATTGTTCTGCATATGCTATGTTACGTGGGCTTTACATGTTGAGATGTCTGACTCACCCAACGCTCAAAAGTTCCAGGATAAAAGGATTCAGCTGAAAAGAATCCAGAAAATGTTACAGGTAGGATGTGTATATACCATAGAAAGAGTTTTGGCTAAGTATCACAAAGCCTGTGAGCAAGTTCAGTAAACTGGGAACGACCTTTCTTAACATAATGGGGGCGTAAAGTTTTAAAGTGGAAGGTGTTGATTTCAGCCTGTTTCTTTTTTCCCTTATTAATGCAAGTGGGCTTCTAGTGTCAACAAGCAAACCTTGGCTAAATCTGTTTCTGCATCTCCCAACTCAGTAAGCAAACCTTTGCTTTGAAAAATTACTATATGTCAAAAAGCAAGCATAAAAACAGGGAATTCAAAAAAGCAAGCCTAAAGACAGGGCATTTAGAAACAAAATTAATTAGAAAATCATTTCCTTAAGATGTATGGACCACCAAATTCCCTCAGCTACCACTCGAATTCATCTCAAGACACAAATTCAGAAAATCTTACTAGATGATTTTAATTAGAATTCCCTAGAAATTAGAAACAAAAAAGATGGCATCTGGTTACAGTGTTATTTCAGATAGAGAAATAGCATTATGTGGGACCAAGGTTTCATTTGATGATCAAGTTATATCAGAATCTTGACTAACCTCTCTTATAGGATGTCCAGGTAGAGGCATAATAAAGTCAGAAGGATATGGATAGTTGACCATTGCCAAGTAGGAGTAAGCAGAATCCAGCCAATTAACGAGCTCCTCTGTATTCTTTAACTCCCTACCAACAATCAGACTTCAATTAATTTAGGTAGCACAAAGGATGACACAATGACATTGAGCATTAGACTCCATGTAAGCTCAATTAGGTTGTAAAAAATTGACTGAAGGACCATTGTCTTTGTTTAGTTTACCGACATAACCGGAACATTCTTGTCAGTTGCGATAGACCATTCTCCTTCTGGCCTTCAGATATCAATGCATTCCAGGATGCTTTAATAGTGTTAAAGCAGCTAGTACTTTCACGCTGCAATTTTCAGTAAAAAAATAAGATGACAAAGAATCACATAAGTATATTCACTTCAGACAAGTGAAACATGTTTAAAATTAACAACACACTTTAAAATCATTGGAGACAATGTCGTAGAACGATTCTGGTGGGACAATATCTTCAAACTGAAGTATTGGAGCTGAAGAAGCAAGTGCGCCTATGGCAATATGTGGATACTTTAGCCTCATCCATGCTGCTAACACTGCGAAAAATTACCGTGCAAAATGTCTAATGAATCTCAAAGGGGGACAAGAAAACAAAAGAAAAATACCTATACATCAAGAACTGGAATTTTCTGCCCAATCTAAATATCTTAAAATGTTCAAGAAGATGACTGATACATCAAAATTCTCTAGGGAAACTATTTTGACCAATCTATGCATAGTGAAACACACTAGACAGGGAAAAAAAATAGAGTTAAAATGGAGTTTGAAGGGCTTACTTACTTCCCCCATATGAACCACCAAAAAGAACAACAGGGCAAGCCTCAGCAGACAAGTTTCGCTTCAAGTTTGTGATCAACACCGAGAAATCAGCGAGTGCTTGGTCTGCAGTAAGATAAGACAAGGTGGCAGCATTCTTGTACGCTTCCTCTTGACTCCCAAATGGCATCGACTCGCCATAATACCGATGCTATGAATCAATCAGTCAGCCAAAATGAGTGCAATTATCAATCAAATTCCCATAAAGCCAGCCAAAAGGTACCCATGTTCATAGAGGTAGGGGCGCATTTGGGTCTTCGTAAAAGCTTTCCAATTTTCTAAATTTAACCACGAACTGAAGGAAATGAGAGAAACTACTATATGCATGGAACTCCCAGTTTTCTTGAAATGTCCTTAGCATGGATCTTTATCGTCCAACTTTCGAAAAAATTCCACACTAAACTCATAGGATGCAATTTCCCACACGAAGATTATCATGATTCCATAATATCCGAACTCGAGATTTTTTTCTACCAAACGAGGATGATATCAAAATTAGAATTGCTTATGTTGTTGCAGCCAACATAATTGCAATCCAAGTAACGATTCGAATTTCGTAAAAATTAGCCACCTTCTTGTAACGCTAGTTACTGACGCCACAAAATTCGTACAGAATTCGTATTACAGTTAATGAAGTAATCATATTCTAGAGGATTTTGGATAGTATTAAAAGGCTTGCCTTCAATAAAACCTCCTAGAGGATTACAAGCCATCAAAAAGGCGACCAAGACTAACAGGATAGGGATGTGTTTTTTCTCTTTGCTAAAAAATAATCTTTCTAACTGTCCTCGTTCCGTTGGGGACCAATGGAATCCCAAAGAAGATCACCATCCATAACAAATCAATTTTTCCTTAGACCCTTTCAAATCCCAAATCCCACAACACACCATCCCCTTACCATCCATAGCAAACCAAATTTTCCCACATTCTTGACAAGTTAACCCTTTCAAATCCTGAATCCTATGGCCCGCCCACCCCTCATCGCCCCTCGCCATCAACACCTTCCTCTCCCTCTCCCTCCCCAAAATGTCCCCTGCGTTGTATCCTTAACCCTCAAATATAAACTAAAAATTGAAGAATAAGCAGTTATGGATTAGGGATTTGAAAAGGTTAAACTGTCAAGAACATGGAAAAAATTGATTTGCTATGGATGATAAGAGGATGACTGGCCACAAGATTTGGGATTTGAAAGGGTCTAAAGAAAAATTAGTTTATTATGGATGGTGATCTTCCCCAATGTGGTTTGTGATTCTAACGATCCCCAATGGAATAGGACAGCTAGAAGGATTATATTTTAGCAAAGAGAAAAAGTACATCTGACCTTCTTCGGAGAAAAAGCAAAGCAATTCATCATGGAGGAGTTCATGGTCATGGGGCAGCTATCCTCTTGGTTTTAGTCGCCTTTCCGATGACTTGTAATCCTCCGAGAGGTTTTAAAGGTAAGTTTATTATGGCTATCCACAATCCCATAGAATATGATTTTTTCGTTAATTGTAATACGAATTCCCTAGTAGCATCACTTACCGTAATTATAGTCACGGTAAGTGGCATTACAATAAGGTAGCCAGTTTCTATGAAATTGGCGATAATTGTTACTTAGATTGTAATTATGCTAGATACAACAATGTACACAATTCCAATTTTCATATCTTGTTTGGTAGAAAAAAATCTCAAATTTGAATATTATGGGTTCGTCATAATCGGATGGCTCATTATTACATGAATTCAACCGAAGCACTTACTTCAGGGAAAACCACCATGGCACCAAAGCTTGGGGCGATCTCCCACACGAAGCCCGTGTTGGCAGCGAACCACTCAATGTCGCCTTCATTGCCACAGTACACAAAGATGGGTCCGAGCTGACCAGGCCCAGACCAGTGCTCCGAGCTGATGAGGTATCGCTGGTTGAATGTTGGCAACTCTAAGAAGCTGAAGTGGTCAAGGCGCTGCTCGAAGTACCGCGTCTCGTATGGGTACTGACGGAGCCGCTCCAACCGTTGGTGGTTGTGGTTGTGGCGATGGTCATGGTAGGGTTTGGAGGTTGAAAATCCGCCGAGGAACTTTGGGGCACGATGGGAGGAGATGGGTTTGAATGGCTGGGAAGATGATGATTGTTGTGCGAGGATGAAGAGGACAATAGAGAGGAGTAGCACAACAATGGCGTGTTTCACCATTTTCGCTTGCTCGTTGTCGTCAGAGAGCTCTGTTCTTCATCGAGTATATTTAAATATAGAAAAAATTCCAAATAAGTGTCAGTTTTCATTTTTTCAAATAAAGATATGAATTAAATCTTATTTCAAATAAAGACATAAGGTGCCATCATTTTATTAAATAAGGGCCTGAAGTGACTATATTTGTTTCAAATAAGGGCCCAACTTTCTGGCTATTTAAGGAAATTTTCATCATTTGCCTTTTGAAAGAAATTTTCTTTTTTTTCCTCTTTCTGGTTTTTCTTCGATTGTGGCCAATCGGCCACAGGCAAGGGACAATCTTGCCTAGGCAAGGCAATCCTCACCAGAAATAACCATGCTATATTGTCAAAATCACGTCAGATCAAGATCAGCAGCTTCTCACAAAGGTCACCTGCTTCTAGTTGAATTCAGTTTACAAGTACCCAAATTCTGGTACTACGGGTGGGATAGTTACAGAGTACCCTCAGCTTTGAATTTATATGTCTAGCAATTAAAATTTGAATCAAAACATCCACCACTAGCCCAAGAAGAATAGAAACACACATTACGATCACAAAATCCAAATCAGAACAGGTCAAGATCAGCACCTTCCAACAATTCCCAGATATAAGATTACAACGACACAGTCACCTACTATCACACTAAAATCAGCAATTTAAGCAGATTATTTCCCATGCAAGGAGTTCATTGCTGGATTATAACAACTCAACGACATTACCTCCATGCAACACAAATTCTAGGAAGCACAGAAATAAAAACAAAATTGAAATTCTAGAGCTTGCTCTCCAGCTGTTATTATCTTGAAACAAAGCATGAAATATGCATTACCCAGTTCATGTTTACCCCAAGTCTTATGTAATGATGGTTAACTATTAAGAGGAATTTTACATTAATAAACTGGTAAACTACATAGATCAAACAAACAAATTCGGTGTCATTCAGCTTCACCAACATGTCAGTACACAGAAGACCTTTAATACTCATATCAGATCAGAAAAGGGGACAAAAAAAAAGCGCCTCATCATCCTAAAATTACAAAATGCCCAAACTTGGGCCTATGGGAGAGAGCTCTTCCTCTGCGTGCATATGCGCTGTCTCTGACTTTTCTTAACAATATGCGTAGTTTGGCAATCAATTGAGAAAATATGTTAACAAGTTTTCAGATATGATAATACCATGTGACATTTCTCAAACATGCCTCCGGGGCATTTTATCAAACAGATTACGGCCGACGATTTGAGGAGTAGATTTTACTCACTCCAATTCTAGATTCGTGGACTGACTCAAATGCCAATGATTCGAAATCAAATGACCCAGTTCATTCAAGCCCGACACGTGGTTGAACAAGGAAGGTTGAACTTCGTTTCCAACTAAAATCAAACCAACGCATGGCAGCAAAGAATCACAGACTTTACCTGATTTATAGACGATGACGAAGCCGCGACCTGTGAGTCAAAGGGAGTAACAAGGCACTGGCAGAAGTTGAAGGCGCTGGAACGAGAAAAAGGAGAGAGCTTTGCCGGAGAGGAACGGTCGCCAGTGATGGAGCCGGTGCACGGGAGGTCGTGCGGCTGGCGGTTTCGGAGAGGAAAGCAGCAGGAGAAGGACGAGAAGCGAGGGTTCTTTGAAAAAATTAGAACGGGAACCGAGCCATGACTCCTTAGAATCCGGAGCCAAATCAGTTCCCTGATTCTCGATTCTACCCGAAAACCGTTCTCATCCTAATTGGTAAGTTTTCGTGGCATTAATCCTTTTTGATTCAGGTAATTTTCTTAATTTCAATTAGGTTTTGGTTTCTTAATTTGAAAAGGTCAGGAATTTCCTATTTTGGGGAAATAGCATCTTAAAATTTTGCTCCTCATGACAACATAATTTTCTTAATTTCCTATTATGAGATGTAATTCTATTAAGAAGAAGGGAGAGCTGCAAAAGCATCTTCAATTTTGCTCCCCGCGACAGTATATCATTTGCACACTTCAAAACTTTACATTTTGCATTTCTCCAAAAATTAAAAATTAAAAAATGCTACCCTCGTCTAAATTCGACCAAGTATTGAGCCGGGCACCCCAACGGTGAGGAGCCATCACCCGACAACGACCCTATCATCTTCTCCCTCAGCCTCGCCCCTCTCCTCGCGCCCCTTCTCTACCAAGGCAAAGCTTGCTCAAGGCTTGCTGCGACACGGCATGCAAGCACGACTTGAGCTCGTAGCTAGCGTTCACCAGACCGTGAGCCTTCGCAACAAAGCTTGTGAGCTTTGTAGTTGAGCTTGACCATGACTGTTAGATCAATCCTAAATGGTCTCAAGCCCACACAGTGATCATTGGCCATCCATCCTACCGTTTAATCTCTATGTCAAAAAAAAAATTCTGTTAATACATGTTATCAGTCATTTGTTTGAATCTGCTAACACCAAGTTTTATTTATGCTGATAAAATCTCTTAATATATTTTAAAATTGACAAACTTATCAATGTTTTATAGCAATCTTGATAAATGCATGAAATGTTTATGTTTTAAGTAATGCTCACCCTTAAAAAAAGACTATTTATAACTAAAAGTCCTACATGGACAAGTCTCAAGTCATTATCTTGAGGGAAAATTTTAAATAAGTCTTGAAGTCTTTATCATTTTTTCAAATAAAAGCCCAAAGTAAACATTATCTTAAAGAATGGCTTGAAATGACTATATCAATCTCAAAGAAAGCTTAAAGTGATTATGGTTGTTTCAAATAAATGTCTAATATCAAGGATATTTTTTGTTAAAATATAAGTTACATTTAAATTAAATTAGATTAAAAATTAAAAAGGATAAAACTTGAAAAAAAAAAAAAGAAAAGAGTAAAAAATGCACCTTTTGCTTGTGGTTGTTGCCCCACTAGCGATGGGGCAACGGCAAAAAGCTAACAAGGTCATTTTGCCAGAGGCAAGAACCGAAGGTGCTTGGTGAGGGCCACTAGGCCTATGCAAGGGCTAGCAACCCTCACCAAATGTAAGAAAGGGTGATAGTGGGGCCGTGGCCCTGTGTTTTCCTTTTTCTTTTTTATTTTTTAAAAAGGAAAAAAAAAAGAGAGAAAAATGGAAAATAATTTAAAATTTTAAAAGACAAAATTGCCTTTTACAACTACTAAGTTCAAGCTATTCTTTGAAACTAATATGAGCACTTCAGGTTTTTATTTGAAACAAGGTTCACTTCAAGCCCTTATTTGAAAAAATGAGAGAACTTTGTACTATTATTTGAAAAAATGATGATACTTCAGGTCCTTATTTTAAATTTTCCCTTTTCTTTGACAAAAAATGGGTGTTCATATTCAAGAAGTAGGAAGCAACAAACTTGGAGGATATTGGCAAGTGTTTTACTTGAATATTAGCAAGGTTAATTAGTGAGTACTAGCTATCCTATTGTGTAAATATTGCAATGACAATCTTAAAAAGGAAATCAATATCTTTTAAAAAGGAAATCCATACTAGATCACTACAAGGACTCTTAACTAATTAGCCATTATCCCATAGACAAAGTCTTTTCCTTAATGAAGTCTCCACTTATGGATACCAAAATTTGAATGCTTGGGCAACCAAATCAATGGGATCATCTATTTGAGCATTTACCTTAATCTTCTCATCAATGGTCCAACGACTAAGTATGCAAATTGATCCTTGCCGAGATTATTCAATGGGAAGTTTTGGATACTAAAGAGTATAAAAGAAAACCAAGATGCTCAAGAGAGATATATTAATGGAAAACAATTCCAAAGTTCAAGAGAATTTCACAATCTTTTGTTATTTTTAGAGAAAGAGAGAGAGCTTACCATTGTAATTATTTGAGGTGTTGATAGAATGTCAATGTTGGATAGTGATGCCTATTAGCTTTGTGTATGAGCATTTTACCAACTTTGAGAAGAAGTGCTTGTGAATAAGCAATAATACTTACTATTGTAATTTCTCTTTCATTAACTAGGGGAATCCAGTCAGTAAATTGTTAGCGTGGGGTAGTGGACAATGGACATAGGTATACTATATAAATTTGATGCAAAGTGTTTATCTCTCTGCTTGTATTCACTAATTATCTTATAGAAACTTCTACACTGCTGAAATTACCAAAAGTCTAATCATATTAACACTATTTCTAATAGTTATATGCATGTCCACTTAACTCATTTTCTTTCTATTTTTGGTCAAATACTTAACCATGTTGTTGATTTCGCACTTTTTTTGTCAAGACTTTTTTAAATTACTTGTTCACCCCTTCCCCCCAAGGTGATATTACTAGTCATTTCGATTTATAGGACAATCTTCTGAGAAAATAAATTGTTTTGACAAAAAGGAAAAGAAGGCGTGATCTATGTAATGCTAGACGTCAATGAAACTTGTTTTTGCATGGTCTTTTTAATTAAAGATTGAAAATATCATCAAAGCTCTGTTGGATTTTTTATTTTTATTTTTAAATTACTGCATCATAGCAAAATTAAATAATGTGTACTTGCATATTAGGGGTTTTCACCCAAAAGAAAAAGAACCAACCTTAACCTAGGGAACAATTTTGTTATTAAGTCCTCAATGTTGCATAAAAGGACCTCGACTTTCATCTCTTGGACAATTTTGGCACTGTGCTTCTCGTCATGACGTGTGTTCGTTGCTTCTGAGATGGCAAACAGATGCTGAAATGAGTGTTATGTCAACGTATGTGACTTTGATAAACAATTAAAACGACGTAGTCTCCGAGCCAAATCTTAGGGCTTCAAATTGTATGGATGGACAGAGAAAGAGCGAACTGCAAAATTTGTATTATAGAACGATGAACCGACATTATTCTATTCGGTCTCGCCTTTTGTTTATGAACACCTTTACGAGCAACGATTCCCCTCCATTCTCTTTCCGAGCAATCTATAAAAAGGGAAGACCATTTACATATTTACATGCATGTCAGCCCTGTCCCCAGTTTCAACATTAGTTAGCAGCTCCCTTCGCCAGATAATAGTCGCGCAACCACTTCCGGATCAGCTTAATCTCGGTCGCTCTCTGCTCGACCAGCCAGTCGGGATCGTGCGCTGTTGCAGCACGCAAATCTAAGTGATGAGCGCCTGCAAAATGAAAACACAAAAACCGAATTAATCTCGGCCTCGACATCGTCTTCTGTGGCTAATCATGATATGCAGAACTGAAGGCGACTCCTAGAAGAGGCTAGGAAAGATTGTACAATATTTTGCAGCAGGAACATGAAACAAAAAAGTCAAGGCAGTGTCATCCCATAATAAGACTAGGCTGCAAAATCGTCGAAGGGAAGGAGAGAACCATACAACCATTTTTGACTTAACCCACGTGGGAAAACAAGTCGAGTCGAACTATCACCAGACTTGATGTGATAACTCAAAAACTCGCTGGGCGTTGTGGAAAATTATTCTAGATCAAATTGACAACACTACTAAGTTGCATCGTATAAAACTGCTAGGGATTTTAGGATAGAGAGAACTTAATATCGCGAAGATAACATTGGAAATGGCACATCTTCTATACCGACAGATCAAAAGGTATCTTGCTGAACCAAATTGATCACATCATATGCTAGCATCTAGTATGAAGTTATGTGATAAGATTCAAAAGACTAGGGACAGGAACAAGGACATCTTGTGCTTGCATTTTTCGAAGCAAGAAGAGGTCTTACTCAGAAAAAATGCAATCACGTGATATGTTTGCATCTTGCTAAGTATGAACTTAAAATATATGTGTCACATGACTTGGACAGGAACAAGAGTAACATCTTGTACTTGCATTTTGAAGCAACAAGGTGGGAATGATATCAAATTAAACGAAAATATTCCACAGAAATCTAAGGAATTTTAAAGTGTGATGTCATGGAAGTGAACACAGTAGGTTCATTTGATGGAGGAAAGGTAAATATTTCTTGGTGCCTCAACCGAGTAGACTTACTTGAGCTAATTTATTCATTGCAGCCAATCAAAAACAGAGACTACCTTTTAAAAGATCTTAGAAATAGAGATATGGTCTTCACTGAGAACAGTGTCGTCCCTGAAGAATGGAGGACGAACACTCCTATTATTCTAGATTTTAGTTTGTTATCACAGTGGCTGCCTTGAGATTTATATCTTCGCACTGATCATCTATCTTTGAAGAGCCATCAAATAAGATGAAATAGCACACAGCGGACTGAACACTGTTTCGAATTGGAGACTTTTGTAAAAGTATTGCTTGTACATTTTATAAGGGTGAGGGAAGTTAAGGAGGTAGGAGAGGGGGCACTAGTAAAATTTAAAAGGAATGGTGAATCTCGAAATGAAAAGAGGTGAGAGGATCAAATCAAAAATGATCTGAACAAGAGGCGTATGGACATTTCACCCTATAAGTTAACACGATGTAGGCTTCACACGAAGCACATTAAGTCTATATCACCAGATACATTTTCACAGGGACGAAAACAACGCAAAGTAGGCATAGGCATGGTGTTTGACAGTAGAACACCATACATGCAGTGCCCCTATGACATATGAAGGTAAATATAGCTTCAAGTCACTAGCTCATTCTATGTCCTAGAAAGATTTTGAAAAAAATGGAGGAAAGAAATAGGACAAAGTAAGATTTCAATCCAAACATACCTTCTTGTGTGTTTAGAGCAACGATAGAATCAGACACACTTTGGGTCACACTGTGGCATAGAATCAATTGAATCAGAATACCAGATAATAATTTCAGTCAACCGACGGCTTTGACAAAAGATATTGAATGATCTACCTGCCACCACTCCAAGGATCAAGAAGGCCGTTTGAGAAGATGATGTTGCTTCCAAACGTTTTCAAAGTGGTCATGATATCCTTCAAAATGCGTCCAAAATTCATGTTGTAAGTCCACGCGAATGATCTATTTACTACATAAGCAAGTGTCCAACGATCATATGTAAATATCATTGAAGTGCAACCTTAAAATTTGTTTCTATAACCTAAAGGCCCTGAATACTCCAATTACCAAAGAATCCATGTCAAGTGATTGACTTGATCACATCCATAATCACAGGGAAATAATCCCAGAAAACCAAAGCTGCAACAATCATTGCCACTAAATTACTATAGGTTACTGATAATTGGTTGAGCATTTACTTGAAAACTCCCCATCATAGGCGATAAAGCAAAGCAGAGGTCTGTCCTTCTTATCTATGAGGCTGAGAGTTTATTTTTTTATTGTCATGTCTTTTTTTTTTTTGGGCTTAGGCAGATTGAAATCGTCAGCAGCCTCTTTCAATGCTTCCTCCTAATTGTATAGTACTAAATTGGATATCTCCTGCCTAATGTTCTCAGACAAATTCAGCTTCAGCCTCATGACCTAAATAAAGGAGTACCGAACAGAGATAATGGGACACAAATAGACAATCAATGGGAATGCCATGTTGCATAAGAAATGCTCGAGAGGTCACAGAACTGGATGGACTATGGCCCAAGAAGCTACACATGCAAGGTCATCGTGCTGCAAAACTTTAAGATAGAAATAATTAATTAATAAATAAATAAATATCACAGTGGCGTCTTACTTTCCCACCAAATTCAGTTGTTATCCACTCTGGTCTTGGATTGACTTTATATTCGGTCCGGCAATACTCTTTGTCAGCAGAAAGATCAAAATCATATCTGGGAAACATGCTCGTATGTGGGTTACTAGACATGGGCATTACCATCTCCGTGCATGACTGTACACCACAACGAAACAAGCGAGGACATCATTGGATCATTGTTCTCTTCCAGACGCAACACCTTTCATATATTAATTTTAGGGGGGAAAAAAGAGGAGAATCAACAGTTTCAAACCTGCCAGTCCCAGCCATCCATGCCATGAGGGTCATCATACAGATCAAAGCAATCAACTTTTCCGGTGTAATTATAGTAGACACTAACGCCTTCAAATACACGTTCCAGAATGCTAGTCCCATCTGGACAACCGTCAATCTTTCTGCAGACCTAGTAAGGAGCCAAAAATGTGGTGCATCCAAATATGCTCAGCTGATATGTTTAATATATCGTAATGCATATGCTATATTATGTGAACACTACATGTCGAGATGTCTGACTTGCCCAACACTTGACATCACAGGATAACAGGACTCAGCTGAAGAGTTTAAATTGTATCTGGGCTCCTCGTGTCTGTAAGCAAGCTTTGGTTAAATCTGTTTCTGCATCTACCAACCCAACTTGTATTATTTCAAGTCTTACCCAGTTTATTTTTGTGCATAATAAGCTTTCGATACAAATATGTAACATGTGCTTTCAAAATTTACTTAATGTCAAAAAGCAAACATAAAGACGGGATTAAATTAAGCTAGCTTAACGACAGGGCATTCAAAAACAATCAGTTACAGAATAATTTCCTCAAGATGTAATGACCACCAAATTCCCTCTGCTTTCACCATGATGCACCTCAAAACACAAATTTCAGAAAATAATAAGAGATGGTTTTTGTTAGAATTCCCTAGAAACTACAAGAAAAAAAGAGGGCATCATGTCACAATACTATTTCAGATAAAGAGAAATAGCAATGATCGAGTTATATTAGAATCTTGACTGACCTCTCTTATCGGGTATCCAGGTAGAGGCATAAGGAAGTCAGAAGGATATGGATAGTTGACCATTGCCAAACCGGAGTAAGCATTATCCAGCCAACCAGCTAGGTCTTCTGAATCCTTTAACTCCCTACCAAAATTCAGACTTCAACTAATTTAGGCATCGCAAAGTATGATGCTATGACATTAAGCATTAGAAGTTCCTTTAAACACAATGAGGTTGGTAACAAATTGACTGAAGGATCATGGTCTTTGTTTACTTTACCCACATAATCGGAACATTCTCGTCAGTCGGGAGAGACCATTCTTCTTCTGGCCTTCAGCTGTCAATGCATTCCAGGATGCTTTAATAGTGTTAAAGCAGCTAGCACTTTCACGCTGCAATTTTCAGTCCAGAAATAAGATGACATAGATGCATGCGAGTGCATTCACTTCAGACAAGCCAAGCAAGGTCAAAATTAAACAACCCACTTTAAAATCATTGGAGACGATGTCGTAGAACGAGTCTGGCTCCGCAATTTCTGGAAACTGAAGTATTGGAGCTGAAGAAGCAAGTGCGCCTATGGCTATATTTGGATACTTTAACCTCATCCATGCTGCTAACACTGTTAAAGATTACCGTGCAAAATTTGTAAAGGATCTCAAGGGGGAACAAGAAATTGAAAAATGAAAAAAATGACCTATACATCAGCAACTTCGATTTTCTGCACAGGCCTAAAATCTTAAATGTTCAAGAAGATGAACAATTCATCAAAATTCTCCAGGTAACCTATTTGGCCTTATCTATGCGTAGCGAAACACACTAGACCAAAAACAAAGAAATAGAGTTCAAACCGGAGCTTAAAGAACTTACTTACTTCCACCATATGAACCACCAAAAAGAACAACAGGGCAGGCCTCAGCAGACAAGTTTCGCTTCAAGCTCGTGATCAACTCGGTGAAATCAGCCAGCGCCTGCTCCGTAGTAAGATAAGACAGGGTAGCAGCGTTCTTGGACGCTTTCTCTTTACTCCCAAAGGGCATTGACTTACCGTAATACCGATGCTGCGAATCATCAATGAAAAAAAATGAGGGAATCGTCAATCAAACTCCAATAACACCAGCCAAAAATACACATATTTATGGAAGAAGGGAGGCATTTGGTGTTTTTTTTATAAGCTTTCAAGTTCTGAAATTTCACCACGAATTGAAGGAAATAGAGAAACTATTCTATACTCCAGGGCTTTCAGTCTTCTTGAAATAGCCTTAGCATGATATCGTCTAACTTTCGAAAATATTCCACACAAAAAAGATGCACGAGTTTGATAGGAGCACCTACTTCAGGGAAAACCACCATTGCACCAAAACTTGGGGCTATCTCCCATACGAAGCCCGTGTTCGCGGCAAACCACTCAATATCACCTTCGTTTCCGCAGTACATGAAGATGGGTCCGAGCCGTTTGGGCCCAGACCAGTGCTCCGAGCTGATGAGGTATCGCTGGCTAAACTTCGGGAGCTTCGAGAAGCTGAAGTGATCAAGGCGCTGCTCGAAGTACCGCGTCTCGTATCGGTACTGGGGAACCTGCTTCAAGAGCTGGCTGTCGTATAGGCTGGGGAGCTTGGAGGTTGAGAATCTGCCGGGGAACCTCGGTGCGCGACGGGAGGAGACGGATTTGAAAGGCTGGGAACATGATGATTGCGGAGCGAGGGTGAGGAGGGCGATAGAGAATGATAACACAGCGATGGCGTGCTTCGCCATTTTCTGCATTATCTCAAGGAGTTTGCCCGATATCCATGCAAACCATTCCACGATGGTTGATGATATATATTCAGAAATTCAGTGTCTCCCCCTTAGATTTCGCATATTTTTCAGGATTGGCCATTACATTTCTTTGGATTGTCCATATCTTTCGAGATCGTGCATTCCCTTCTTTTGACTGTACATATTATCAATTTATCCTAATTTATTGTAATTGATATCACAATACTCTGTTACTTTAGATTGTCATTAAAAAACTTATAGGTTCATGCAGAAATTGCACAATTCTCTTTTTTGCTTTATTTTATAGATATCACTAAAACCCCTATTTTTTAAATCACAACAGATTTCCCGATATATCTACGGTGAAATACTAAGGAAAAGCTTGATTTATGAGAATAGTTTTTATAACATAGTATATGTTTTCTTTCCTTCCAATAACCAAAAATAATTCACCAAAATGAGATTAGGTAGCAATTTACAGAACTTCTTTAATGCATTCTATGTTGTCTTTAAATGTATCTCATGTATTGCAGAAGCTAAAACTTTTTGTTGATTTTATTCCATTAATATTTTTGCTAACTCCTGAAAAACGTCCTTTAATTAATTTTTTTCAGATTGCACCATGCAGAGTATGAATAAATCAATTAGTTACGAAAGATCGTACTTTTAAATATTATTATGATAGTTTTTCCACTTATGGAACTTCCTTAGAGATTCCAAATAACCTTCTGAACTAAATGTTTATCTCTTTGTAACGTGTAGCATCAATTAAACTCAATTGATCTTCTTACTTAAATCAATGATCCACGTCAACTCTTCACCAAAATAATTACTTTTATTTTTTGCAAGAAAGCTAATTACGGCTAAACAAGCCACCTTACTTATTGGATGTAAATTTTATTAGTTTTGAGTTTTCGTAAATCCATTTAATCAAGGGTATATCTAAGTGATTTTCATCTTTAATCCTTATTTCATGCAAATTCACTAATAAAATAAATGAATACTCATATTCTTAAAAATCATTCATCAAACAAAATTTGTTTTCGAAAAAATGCACGCACGGGTACTGTTCACCGCCTCTCCTCCTCTGGGGTTTTGAACTGTAGCTCGCCGGCGTCAGCTGCTCGATCCGGCCGATCCAGACCTCCGATTGGCGTGAAAATTGGGGGTTCAGCTCCTCTGGGAAGGCCCTCGCTCCACACCGAACGGATTCGACTCTCTCCATCTCTGCGGCGAGATCTGAGCTTCCTCTCCACGGAAATCGCCTGCTGCTGCGCCGCTCGACCCTTTGAGGTGCGGTGCTGGTGCGGCTCGGATCTGTGCTTCGCAGGCGTCCCAACACCATTAGGTAAGCCTCCCTCGGCTCAGATCTTGAACGGTTGCTGGTACTCCCCTGCTGTGCCGTGCCCTGCACCGAACTGCTGCTGGTGCTCAACGCTTGAACGGTCGCTGGAGCTCCCCTGTTCGGACCTTGCCGTGCCACGCCCTTTGCTGGCGCTCCCCTGCTCCGCCCCTGCTGTGACGCGCCCTGCACCGAATTGCTGCGTTGCTCGGCCCTTGAGGAGCAGTGCTGGTGCGGTCCGGACCTGATTGAAGCGGGAAGAGGGCGCTAGGTAAGCCGCCTTGCTCCTGAGCGGTCTGTTGGTCCTCCTCCCTGCCCCGTCCTTGCTGCGTCCAGCCAACCCGAGAGCTGCGAGGCGTCCGAACGGTTAGTCTCTACTCTCTAGATGGCTGATGTGTAGAGGATTGGGTTTAGCTGGTTGGGTAGTGTTATGGCTGCTCCAATGGCTGTGGGTGGTGAGCCGAATAATACGGCACAACTGAGAGATGAATTGGGAGACAAGGAGGCCCGGGCCTCCATGCTCACGGGCAAGGCTCCTGCACTAGCAGAGACCTCAAACCGTGGTCCCAAAGATATAGGTAGGGATAGGCGCTCGAGAGGACGAAGTAGAGCGAGGTCGGCTTCCAAACGGCCCCAAGCCTCGCAAAAACAAGCGAAGAAACCGGACGCCCGGCTGTCCGGACATGGGCAAATGTTGCGAAACTTGCGGCGAAAGGGTATGACCTTACCTTTGTTCCTCCCTCGTTTGAGGATGATATCCCGATGGTGGATCTTCCCGAAGAAGCGCTAGATGCAAAGTGGATCCCAAATGGCATGAGTGTCTGGTTGGATATTATGTAGGAAAGAGCTTGCCGTTCCAGCTCACGGAGAACTCGCTCAAGCTATGTTGGGGACCGAAGCTTGTTGAGGTTTTTGCCGATGACCAGGGCTTCTTTTTCTTCCGCATCCCTGACTCCGAGTTCAGAAGGAAGATTTTGGAAGAAGGTCCTATAACGGTTGCAAGGGTTGCACTTGTTTTGCAACAATGGAAGCCGCTCCTAGAGTTGAAGAGGGAGAAGCAAACCACGGTGCCGGTGTGGATTCGCTTGAAGAACCTACCTCTTGACCTATGGACAGGCCCGGCAATTAGCGCCATCGCGAGCACCATTGACAAGCCGCTATTTGTTGATCAACGCACGGAGCAATCTCAAAGGATCTCTTTTGCAAGAGTTTGTGTGGAGATTCAAGTAAACAAGCCAAGGTTCTACTTGACCAGGGTAAGACTAAACGGAGTTGTTCGGTCGATTGCCATCGAGTATGAGTGGAAGCCGCGAGAATGCTTGAAGTGTGGCTCCTTTGGGCACAATTGTGCAACCTCGTTGAATGGGCGGAAGGCGGTGCAAGGCCGAAGCAAGTTCGAGATCATTCCCCTCCCCCACCGGTGGAGGCCCGCCCCTCCGAGACTTCACCAATGCTGGTGGTAGACCCGAATGAGGGCTGATTTTGGATGGAAACAAGTCAAGGGAAAGAAGAACAAATCTCCCCCAAGGAGACATATTTGGACCATCCAGCAAGCTCTGGAGAAGAGGAACCACCTCTCAAGCAGTCAGCAGCAGCTCTTAAAAGCTTGCCATCAACCTCCACCCGGAGGGCTCAGAGTGGGTTTCAAGCACTAATCAGTGTGGATGACCACACCTCGACAATGGAGGAAGATCCCATTAGCCATCCAGAGGCGGGCGTAGGGAGTGGAGCGGAGTTGAATGAGTCTGTCAACCACCTTAGCTCAGATGAAGATCTTCTCTCGCCTTGTCAATCGCCGAAGGCCCCTCCAGGTCTATCGCCGAAGGCTTCTCCAACAAAAAACATTGAGGAGAATACCCAGGACAAGCCCCCGGTGCTTCCTCCAGACCCACCTCCTCGAGCGGCTCGAGCGGCTCCCACTCAGAGCCGTCGCAAGCCTCCAAAAAGGAGGTAACCCTTCCTCGTTTCCTCTTTTGTACATATGTATATAGGTTGCTGGAATATTAGAGGTATGGTTGATTCGACTAGACAAGCGGAGATTCGTAATTTTATTACTTCGAACCACTTGTCTTGTGTTGGTTTGGTGGAAACTAAGGTGCCACAGATCGCTTTAACTCCATTTCCGAAGCTCTTTTGAGAGGTTGGTGTTGGACTCGCAAACTATGACTTCTTCCCCGGGGGTAGAATTTGGGTCGGATGGGACCCCATGAGAGTCAAGTTTGAAACCTTCTCTCTTTCCAAGCAGGCAATTCATGGGAACCTTGAGAGCCTAGACTCTGGGGTGGCTTGCTGTGTTTCTTTTATTTATGGAGACCACTCCTTTTCGCTGAGGAGACCGTTGTGGGAGGACATCATCATGAAAAGCACCCATCTCCGAGACACTCCTTGGCTTGTCTTGGGGGACTTCAATGCTATTAAGGATCCATCGGACCGGGTCGGTGGCTCCGAAGATTGGCTCCCTTGTTTCAATGAGTTTAGACAGTGCTTGGAGCAAGCTGAGCTGGAAGACTTGAGGTTCGTTGGGTTTAGATACACTTGGACTACGTCTTCAGGGCATACTAGGAAAGCAAGGAAGATTGACAGGGTTCTAGTGAATGCCAAGTGGAGCTTGGATCTATCTTACTCAGAAGCCTCCTTCCTTGCTCCTGGAATCTCGGACCACTCGCCTATGGTGGTGAAGATTCTTAATCCGACTCATAGAAGGAAGCCCTTCAAGTTCTTCGACTTCTGGATGAAGCACCCGGAGTTCAATGAAATTGTCTCACAAGTGTGGAATGCGCCGGGGAATGGTGTCCCTATGTACAAGCTTGTCTCTAAACTCAAGGCTCTCAAGTGTCGACTCAAGCAACTCAACAGAGATTCCTTCTCTAATATATCTGCTAGAACTCTTGATGCGCGGAAGATGATGGAGGCCACTCAAGCAGAATTACAACTAAATCCCTTTTCTGCCGACCTTGCTGAAGTGGAGAAAAGCCAAAGATGTATCTTTGCAGAGTTGCGCTCCTCGGAGGAGTCCTTCTTCAGGCAAAAGTCCAGGGTCAGATGGCTCAAGGAGGGAGACCGAAATACCAAATTCTTCCATCAATATGTCAACAAAAGACAGTTGAGGAACAGAGTCCTCTTCGTCCTCGACTCTTCGGGGAATATACTGACGGAGCCACGTCTGGTGCAGCGAAGGTTTGTGGAGTTCTTTGAGGACCTCTTGATGCCACAAGGGGAGATTAGTAGACCTTCGTTAGAGGACTTGAGGGAGGTTATCCAACATCCACTTTCGCTTGATCAGGTTGCTCTTCTCGCTCAACCAGTTACAGAGATAGAGATCCGGAACACTATCTTCTCTTTGCCCAAGGGAAAGGCTCCTGGGCCAGATGGTTTCACAGCGGAGTTTTTTAAAGAAAACGGGACACGGTAGGTCCTTTAGTAACGATTTGCAGTGTTGGATTTCTTCAACTCCGGAAAACTCTTGAGGGAGGTTAACAATACCATCTTGGTAATGGTTCCGAAAGTGCTTAACGTCACTTCTGTGGAGGATTATAGGCCTATCGCCTGCTGCAACACTATCTACAAGTGTATTACAAAGGTGCTAGCTAATCGGGTGGCCCTAGCTTTGAAGAACACGATAGGCCCTTTTCAGACTGCTTTTATAAAAGGTAGACGAATTAGGGACAATATATTGCGGCCCAGAGCTATTCTCTAGCTTCCACCTTCACCTTATCTACCTAAATGTGCGATAAAGGTGGACTTCAGAAAGCATATGATACGGTGGATTGGGGCTTCCTTGAGAATGTGATCTTTGGCCTTTGGCTTCCCTCACTCTGTCACTAGCCTAATTATGACGTGTGTTCGCACTCCTAAATTCTCAATTGCCTTGAATGGAGAGCTCCACGGGTTTTTTGCGAGCGGTCGAGGTCTTCGCCAAGGGGATCCCATCTCTCCTTACCTTTTCACTATGGTCATGGAAGTGCTCTCAGGGATCATTCTTAAACAATCATCGAGGCCTCGATTTCAAATTCTTTCCGGAGGTGCAAGGCGGTGGGTCTTTCACATCTCTTCTTTGCAGATGATGTCTTCCTTTTTTGTGAGGCGCACCTTCCTACGGCAACTCTCCTTAAGGAAGCTCTAAACATATTTTCCTCCTGGAGTGGCCTCCACCCTAATTCGTGCAAGAGTGAAATCTTCTTGGCGGGTGGCAATCCCTCCCTAAGGAATAATATTCTATTGGAGTTGGGCTTTCGAGAAGGAAGCCTGCCAGTTCGGTACCTGGGGGTTCCCATTATCACTTCGAGAATCAATAAAGCAGACAGTTGTACCCTGGTCAATCGCATCACTGCAAGGGTTCAGTCTTGGACTCACCGTTTCCTCTCTATTGCTGGTCGGCTTCAGCTTATCAGGTCAGTTCTTCATGCTATACAAGCCTACTGGGCTAGTGTCTTTGTTTTACCTGCAGCTGTGATGGAACAGATAGAGAAAATATTTAGACAATTCCTATGGAAAGGTGGGACCTAGGCGGGGGTGGTGCTAAGGTAGCCTGGGAGGACGTTTGCCTTCCAAAGGATGAAGGAGGGCTAGGTGTTAGGAGACTCCAAGATTGCAATAAAGCCTCCATGCTAAAGCATATTTAGATCTTGTTCTCCGACAAGGAAGCGCTATGGTGTAGATGGGTCCACTCCACGTTCTTAAAAAACAAGAATTTTTGGGTTGCTAGGAAGCCAACTTCTGGTTCCCGGGGCTGGAAGAGCTTGTTGACCCTAAGAAGGAATTTCGGGATGGCCTTCTCTTTGGAAAATTGGCGATGGCCAAACAACCTCTCGTGGTTTGACAACCGGCACCCTAGAGGGCCCTTGAACTGTTCTTTTCGAGACTCTCTTATCTATAGCTCGGGGCTCTCTAGACAAGCTTGTGTTGCGACCTCTTCTCAAATGCTGGCCAAGCTCTTAGGTTGGTGCTTCAATCGTGGGGGCAACCTCTTCCTACCCCGACGAATGACCCGGATCGTTCTTTGTTGGCGAGAAAGCTCTTCGGGCCAATTCACTATGGCATCGGCGTGGAACTACATCAGGAAGAAGAGGATGCGGGTCCACTGGTACTCCTTTGTATGGGACAACGCCATAGTGCCTCGATATCAACTCAATCTTTGGCTCATGGCCAGACGTAGGCTTCCAACCCAGGACCTCCTTTTGGCCTATGGTATTATTGGAAATGCTACCTGTGCATTTTGCAAGAATGTACCTGACTCTCTTGACCACTTGTTTTTTGACTGCTGTGTCACGGCTAGCGTTGCCTTCTTTTGGGCGTCCAGATGCAATTTACCCGGCGCACGAGAGGTTGGGGGGAGAATTTCAGATGGGCAACTACCTATTTGATGGGGAAAGATTTCTACAAGTGCATAGCCCGTTTTTCATTTGGCGCATTGTGTCATATCATTTGGAAAAATAGGAATGCCATCATCTTTAGAGACCAGCCTCTCTCTATTCCGGCCATTAAGAAGCACCTCTTTAAAGTGGTTCGAGACAAGGCTATCACCTTCAGGAACGTCGAAGACAATTTCGAAATGAAGGCTGCAGAGAAGTTGGAGTCTAGACCCGATTATTTTCAATGGGGACCCGTAGGTCCTTGATCGACGATGACCTCCTTTTCGTTTTTGTCTCGCTTGATAGCTGGTCGAGCTAGCCGTGCTTAGTTTGGCCTTGTTGTTGTAGTTGTTGTGCCGCCTGCGGCGTTTGCATCTCGTCACCCTTCCACTTCTTTTGTTACTACTTTTGGAGTGCAAGTTACCGGTGACGAGATCTTTTGTACATTTGGCTCTTCTTAATATATATCTTGCCTTTACAAAAAAAAAACAAAAAAACAAAATTTGTTTTCAGGATTATGTCACGTAATTTTTGGCTGCACTTTTTTCACTCATTATTTAGCTTAGATACTTTCTATTACAGTGTTTTGATTATATTTTCTCTTATGTGGCTTCGCTTTTAGCATTATTGTCCTCTTTTTATTTGGTCAAATATATTGTCCCTCCAAATTTTTTCTTTCCTCGGGATCCCACTCTCCGTTTTCTTCTTTATCTTTCCACACTACCAACATACAGATTCCCCCTCTATCCCATCTTTTCCATTTTCCATGAAAATTATCCACTCATTGATTATTATTTTTGGAGGCGCTTCCTGCAAGGATTCACAGAATGAAACAAAGTATGAGAGATTTCTTAGGTTTATCAAGGGGAGTGCAGCAAGTGCATTCTAAATCCCCACGAGATCGTTTTGTTTCTTTCACATACATATCGACATATACATAATGTGTGTGTGTGTATATATATATAACATAGTATGTATGTATGTATGTATGTATGTATTTACATGTAGAACTATTAAATTATTGTTGATTTTGCATTCGGTTTCTTAAACCAGTAAACTAAAAAATTTCATCTGTACATGCATTAAACATCATGCACTTGGACTACCTCAAATTTATCTTCCCTCAGGAATAATAAACTCGAGAGCAATTTCAAAAGTAAAGACAAATTTATAGTTTTGACTAAAACAGTAAATTCATGAATCACTTTACTGTATTCCCATACATTATGAAGATGAGATTAGATTGTAACTTTTTTCTCTCTTTTATTTTTTATCAAAATTTTCTCTCTTTTCAGTCGTAACAATTTTCCTTCCCTAATTCATGCAATGCAACATTCATTATTCGACGACCCTTCGTTTCCTCCCAAATACAATTAAGCCTTGTTCATGCATTTAGTGGAAATGTATCAATCAGCCCTCATCAAAACTTTTATTTTCTCTCTATATGTTATCTATAAGATAGAAACATTTGAGCAAAAACAAACAAATCAAATTAGCAATCAAGCTGCTAGGACAATTAGGAGATGGCATCCATTGAAGTCGATCATTCTATCCATACCCAGATCAGTAAGTTGCTCCTTTCTACTGTATTTATTTGGACAATATATGCCTACAAGTTCTACTCATCGGTTGGGATCTTCCATAATCTTTTTGTACGCACTTTTCTTTTCATACGTCAGAAGTTCAAAATGATCGTGCGGATCCGTTAACTTTTGTCAGTAAATTAAAGTGATACTAAAGGTTAGCAATTTTTAAATAGAAATGTCTTCACCAAAAAAAAAAATTAAATAGAAATGAAAATTTAATTATTTACATGAAAACTGCTTCAACAAACAAGATATCTAATTTATCAAATTCTATTCCCTTCTAAAATCTGAAGTACGGCGTATCTAATCATAAAGATGGGCAAAAATATTTCAAAAAGAATAAACGTTGTATAGAACTTCGATGATATTGAACATAAATTTAACATCTGTATTGTTAAGGTAAAACACCTGGTCGTCTCACTTTGTGTTTTCTATTAAGCCTCAATAAGCTTATTTTTCTTAGTGTCAATCAAAGAGGGAAAAAGAAAAAAGAAAAAAAGAAGAAGATAAAAGTGACCAGAGAAAGAAGAAGGAAGAGGTAAAACAAAGAAATACGTGCTCAATTCCTGTTAAGAAAAGGCGCCTAATAAACCAGGTTAATTGTCTTTATAGGATAATGAAATTCATCCTTGCACTGTATGTGACAAATTTAAAATGTTTCCCTTGTGGCTATCAAACCCCGGTAGCCTCCAATGGGAAAGGTTGTCTAATGTGGGTAGGTAAAAGCATTGGATCTTTTTCTGTCAAATCAGCACGTGAAATTATTAAAGAGATCGACAATTAAGAAACTGACAGGATATAGCCCATTATATGAAAAAGATTGTCTATTGTGGGAAGGTAAAAGCATTGAATCTTTCTCTGTCAAGTCAACATATGAAATTATCAAAGAGATGGACAATCAAGAAACAAACAGGATATAGCCCCTTATATGGAAGTAGAGGGGACCTCAACGTATTAGAACTTTTCTTTGACTAGCAGCACATAAGCATTTATTAACCAATGAATTGAGGATGTCTCGCAATATGGGAGGTAACCCTTACTGTTTGCGTTACAAGTCTTCGATGGAAACAATTTTTTATGTTTTGTGGGATTGCCCACTTATTCATAACATAGGGTCGACTTTATCCTACAAAATTGTCTTGAAGAGTTCTTCTCAATAAATTTATCTCAATGGTTCAAATCGACCTAGCTAACAACAGGAGATTCAACTCCCATTATGATTTGAGTATTACTTTTGGCGTGAGTATATGGCTTTTTTGGCAATGGTGAAATAAGTCACTTTTCCAAGAAAGTTTTGTTTTATCTTCCAACCCGCTACAAGTAATCTAATCACACAATAAGGAAATCATGGCTTCATCATCTTGTCTAATAGTGGATCACGTACTTCTCCCATTATGGTCGCCTAAGATCCTCCACCTTTGGGATGGATTAAATTGAATACCAATGGAGCATCTAAAGGTAATCATGGACCGGCAAGAATTGGAGGATTATTCCGTAATGAAGGGGTTGACTGGTTTGGTGGTTTTACCTCATTTCTTGGAATATGTTTTTCTTCACAAGCACAGCTATGGGCTCTATAGTTGGACTTACCATCGCAAAGCAACGCAACTTCCATAAATTCATCATTGAGATGGACTTTAAAATTATCACCGAACTTATTAACCAAGAGAGAATAGTGGATAATATGAACCAGTACTACTTATGGATTTCAGAAGACTACCGATATGCTTACCAATATTGGCATAGTGAAGTGATTGGATACTACATTCTACTTGCAGCCTTCTAGAAAATTTTCCTATATTTTGCTTAGTGATAAATTTAGGATTGTAGATTTTAGACATTAACTTTCTTAACTCTGTACCTTTTGTTTATTAAAGAAAAAGTGTTTCCCTCATTTTTCATTTATGTTATGAGTTTTAAATAACGTTTACTTTTAATCACTTTTTTTTTTTGATTAGCAAACATCATTGCTTGATTTACTATTTAATATGAGGGAAAGTTACACTTAGAGCATCAATGCATAGAAGATCAAATAAAGCAGGGGGGGTTAGAAATCCGGTTACGGGGTGGGATGTTGTTTCGGCATGCCTTCGCTATCCAATCCGCGGATTGGTTCATACTCCTGTTGCAGTGGGCCAGGGATAGGCCCGGTAGATGACCGAGTTTTGCTTGGGCCCGGTTCACGAGCGGTTGTAGTTCCCAACTCAGTTCAGTCAAAGTCTTCAACGCGTGCACTAAAGGCAAACAGTCAGAGTGTACTTGAGGAGAGAGAAATCTGCGGCTTTTGACAAATTTTAGGGTTTCTTCCATCGCAATCGCCTCCGCTTGAGAAGCAGAAGTGGCCTCGACTGGCGTCGCAAATCCGTCCACGAGGAAACCTCTGTGATCTCAACAAACATAGGCGATGGCAGCTCTGTGTCGAGGAAGTTCGCTCGTTTCGCTGGGTGCTTCGTTTCTGTCCAGATCAGGATCGAAAGATGCGTCGATGTTGATTCGAATCGATCTTGGAGGAGGTGGACACCAGGCTTCAGATAAGACTTCGATATTGTTCTTGCTTTTTGGTTTTTTTATTTAGATCTATGAAGCTTTCTGCGAACGCCTCTGCTCTGGCTATTGTTGCTTGCGATCTTGGGATTTGGTGGCTGAAAATACACCGATTTCTTTCCTTCCAGATACTCCATAGTACCACCGCTATGTGGTTAAAATTTCCTGAGATAACTGGGTTCTGTTTTATGCTGCAGATCCAGTCTTCAAATCGGGTAAGGCCAAACCTAGATATCCGTAGATGCAGAGGGGCTAACTTCCAAACCTTGGCTGTCCATGGGCATAGGAGGAAAGTGTGTTCCAGTGTTTCTACTTCCAGTTTGCATAGGGGGCATAAAGGAGAAGGTACGATCCTTCGGTAGTGCAGATTATCCATAGTTGCTAGGGCGTTGTTGCATGCGTTCCAGAGGAAATTTTTTATTTTGGGTGGGGTTGTGGACTGCCAAATGTATTTCCAGAGTTCGGGATTGACTGTGTAAGATGATGTTGCTTGTGTGTTCTGTGATGAATCGGAGGCGTTTCTGAATGTGAAATAACCGCTTTTTACTGAATAATTTCCTGATTTTGTGTGCATCCATACCAGTTGATCCTCTTCATTAGGTAAGCCAATGGGTGTGGCTAAAATTTCCCGTACCGTTCTTTCATCAAATATAGAATGTAGAAGAGGCTCGCTCCATGTTCCTGTGCCTCGATTGATAAGATCTGAGACTTTGCCTGGTTCGTAGTTTGATGCTGGGCCTCCTATTGGGCCACTTTTTAGCCATCTCTCTGTTCTAATTGATGTTTTTTTTTCCATTTCCTATCCTGTTCATCACCTGAGGAGCAACCGAATCTCTTGCCTTGATGATACTTTGCCATCCCCACGAGGGTCGTGATCCTCTACCAGCATGCCAAAAATCTCCATGTGAGTAGTAAAGCCCTTTCAATAATTTAGTTACCAGTGAGTTTGGATTTTTAATCATGCGCCACATCTGTTTTGCTAGCATTACTGTGTTGAAAGTTTGTAGATCCTTGAAACCCATACCCCCTTCACTCTTCCTGGTTTTTAGCAAATCCCACTTCTTCCAGTGAATGCCAGCCTTTTTCTCATTGCTTTTCCACCAAAACGCTGCAACCTTTCTCTCAATTGCTTTACAAATCGATATAGGAATTTTGAATATTGACATAGCATATTGAGGGATTGCTTGAATTACTGCTTTCAGAAGTATTTCCTTACTTGCTTTTGATAACAGTTTTTCCTTCCAGCTATCCAGTTTGGAGTTGACCCGAGCTAGGATCCATGCGAACATGTCTTTCTTGGATTGCCCCTAGTCTGAAGGTATGCCCAGATACTTGCCTGTCTTTGTGATTTCTGGTACTCGAAGTGCTGATGCCATGTTTCTCTTTAGAGCTGTAGGACATCCTTTACTGAAGTAGATGCCTGATTTGTTGAGATTTATTGCCTGGCCAGAGGCAAAACAGTATTGATTTAAGATACCAGCCAAGTTCTGACATTCAACAATTGTTCAATGTAGGAAGAAGATAGAATCATCAGCAAAGAGTAAGTGGGACAGAGTGGGGCAATGGTTGTTCAACTTGATTCCAGTAAGTGAACCTTTGGGTACAGCTTTCTTCATTAGGATGGATAGCACATTGGCCATGATGATAAAGAGGTAAGGTGAGAGAGGGTCTCCTTGGCGTAAGCCACGGGTAGGTTTGAAGAAAGGTAAAGGCTCTCCATTTAAGTTTATGCTAAAAGATACTGTGCTCACGCATTGCATGATCCTCTGAATCCAGAAGTCACAGAAGCCTAGTTTTGTTAGACAAGCCTTAAGAAAGTCCCACTCGATGTGATTGTACGCCTTTTGCATGTCTAGTTTTAAGACTGCTTGAAATTTTTTCTTCCTGTTGCTGGTTCATAGTCTATGTAGCACCTCCTGAACCATCAGTATATTATCCTAAATCTGCCTGCCTCCCACAAAAGCGCTCTGTTCCTTTGCAATGATATGTGGTAAAATTGGTTTGAGCCTGTTTGTGAGAACTTTGGAGATGATTTTATATAGGAAGTTGCATAGACTGATAGGGCGATACTGCTCCAGTTTCTCAGGCTGTGGGATTTTGGGAATCAGTATAATGAGTGTTTTGTTTAATGCAGGATCAAGATGACCAGAATTGAAGAATAACTGTATTTCTTGGAATATCTCCTTGGAGATTGCTGGCCAATTCTCTTTATAGAATATTCCGTGAAACCCGTCGGGACCGAGAGCCTTGAAAGCTCCTAGCTGCTGTATCGCTGTGGTGATTTCCTCCTCGGTAAGTGGAGCCATCAAGGTATGATTCATCTGGTCATCTATTAAAGTAGGGATGAGTTGTATAATAGGTTGCCAATCGCGGGAGCCCACTAATGAATATAGATTCTTGTAATATTGTGCTATCATCCCCTGTATCTGCTTTTCCCCTCGAATCCATACTTCATTCTCATTTTTTAGCATTGTTATCGATTTCGACTTCTCTCCCGAATTGTTGTCGCATGAAAAACCGTGTATTTCTATCGCCCCACTTTATCCGGTGATTCGTGACCGCATACCCCAATACATCTCCTCTTGACGCCATAGCTTATCAATTTCTTTAGTAATCTCTTTCTGTTTAGCTGATTCTCCAGTGGTTTGAGTGTTGTTCATCAGGTTCTGGAGTTCTCCTTTTAGCCAGGTGACCCTTTTCTTTGCATGGCCGAATTTGTTCTGGCTCCACTGTGTCAACTTTTGCTGTACTTGCTTCAGTTTATCGACCAAGGTGAGATCCTTTGTGGCAGGGTCGTTCCATGCTTCTGTGACTATGTTTTTGCTTTCTATATCATCATTCCAGTATGCTTCATATTTAAATTGCTTTCTTTTCCTGCTCTTTGGTTGAGCCAGGGATAACAGGAGAGGAGTATGATCCGAGCCTATCGCCGGGAGAGCAATGCATTCGGCCTCTGGGTAGGTAATTCTCCACTGAAGCGAGCAAAAGGCTCTATCTAGTCTCTTTTTTACCAGATTTTCTCCCTCACGTTTGTTTGACCAGGTGAAGGAGCACCCATTACATTCCAGATCCATGAGGGAGCATTGATTAACGAAGTCTCTGAAAGCAGTTAGCCCGTAAGTTTCAGCTCTATATTTGCCTACTTTCTCCCAGTGATTTAATATTTCGTTAAAATCTCCCAAGTACAACCATGGTAGTCGGTAATGCATACTAACTGAGGAGATCTATTCCCATAACTCAATTCTTTCCCTGAAAACAGTTGGAGCATGGAGAAAAATAATTTTCATTTCCTGATTGCTGTTTTTCAGATGACATTGGGTGAAGATGGCCGTGGCTAAAGAGGAGTCAATTGATACCTGCAGATGATCATCCCAGAATAAAGCTAAGCCCCCTGCTGTTCCCTCCGGATTGACTATGTAACTATTTCGGAATTTTAGCCTCCTTTTTATTTTGAGCACTTTTTGTTCTGAGTTTTTAGTTTCCATAATGAAAACTAGGTTGGGCCGTTCTTGAGTCACAGTGACTCGCAGTGCCTGGAATGTCAGAGGATTGCCCAGCCCCTGGCAATTCCAACTTAAGATTTTCATGGGTAGGTTGGTGGCTTATTAGGGCTAGCCACTAGAGCCCATTGGTCTGACTTCTCTGCCACCCGAATGGGTGTATCCACTAGTTGATTAGTGTTCTCTGAAAGTTGAGCTGATGTTTGTGCTCCATATGGACAGAATCGTTTAACTTTTTTTGAATTTGTTGACTTCACACACTTCCCTTTCGGCTTTGCAGGGGGGTCATCTCCAGCCCAACTTCAGCTTCCTTCATCTGTTCCTCATGGAGTGTCAAGATTGATTCCTCATCAATGCAACTATTTCCCCTCTTCTGGGGGCTTCTTTCTTCAATCAGAATTAATTCCCGAGCTAAGGCTGGTAAGTCTCCTTTCCTTTTAGGCGAGGATCGCATACCTGGGTTTGCTAGGATGATGGTGAGCTGATTTGCTCTGTTGCAGGTTCCGGAGATAATGGGGTTTCAAGCACTACATCCACTTCATCGGGAGGAAGTTCCTTCTTTCCATAGAATATCTGACCATAAGGACTTAGTGCCTTCACCTCAGCTCGCAGCCAATCCCCGCATCTGGCCGGTAAGTTCTGTTCCAACCTTGACTCCTTGTAGGGTATTTCGGTGCATTCCGTTGCATAATGGCCAATTCCGCCACAGGAGTAACAGTAGTAGGGCAGTCATTCATATTTAAATTCGACCCACAGCTTTTTATTATCTAGATTCACAATTACACCAGTTTTCAACGGGTTTTCTAATGGCAGTGTCACTCGAGCTTTTCCCACTTTGTAGGTGCTATTTCCCTTTTCCTCCAGCTTTACTTCAACAACTGTTCCTAATTTGGAGGCTATTTCTTCAATCACATCATAGGTAACTCTCCCATAGGGTAAACCCAAGAACTTTACCCAAAAATCACAGTGATTAAAGTCATAACAAAACTCTGGTATATCAGGTTCGCACTGCCTAAGGATAAGGAGATGGCTGGAGAATGACCAAGGTCCCGATTGAAGCACTCTCCGAGCCTCAGCTTCCGAATGAAAGGAGAAAGAGAAGAAACCTGGTTCCAGCGTTGCGTAGGTGAAGTTCTTCGTCTTCCAAGCTTTCCTCATTAGGGTTAAGAAAGCATTATAGTTCAAGGCTGGGTTTGTGTAGAATCGGCCGAACAGTGTTTTGCGACACTCAATTAACTTTTCGGGTGAGATAGCACCTGGGAGATTGACGACTTCGACTGCGTTCCAGAGATTTCACATGCTTTTACACAGAGCCGCGAGTCTTCTGTCTTCATTGTTCTGATCTGCCATATTTGTTTGTAGGGGAGTGGATTTCTTGATAGCTCGTGGATTTGTGGATTTGTGGGTTAATGGTTCGTGGATTTGTGGGTTGAAGGGAGCTCAGAAGAGTGAACAAAGGAGCGGTTCCTTACTGCTGAGAAGAGGGCAGAAATTAGGGTTTCGAAGTTGTCACAAGGGGGTGCATGGTTAGACGCCACAACGCCCGAGGATCAACGAGAGAGAGAGACGAAGAATCGAAGCAAACAATGGCTTCGAGGTGGGATTTGAGTGAAGCTACAAGGAACTACCCATCTGGTAGAGGGGGACTACACACTCGGTAGAGAGGAAACTCCATGGCGGAGGCGAGAGAGATTTTTTAACCTTGGCTCCAGCTTGCCATAGGCCAATCGTCAGCCACCGTTGTTACTTTTAATCACTTAAAAGATGGCAAAATGTTCGTGATTTTCTTTCGTATGAGACTCTGTATAGTAGTAAACAAGAATATAATGCTGAGTTTTTTTAAAAAAAATTTTTTGTACAATTAAAGTTATGAATTCTATTATCAGCTTATAATGTTGCACGGTAAATGGGATATATTTGCGCGCCTATACATTTACTAGTAATAAACTAAGAGGTTGACTTTCTTATTTTTCTCGAAATAGTTGTTATATCCATCATTGCTAGTTTACACTATAGAAACTTATATTTTCATAAGTTCATCCATTAAAATTAGGAACAATGTGTTCTATTTGAGAATTTAGAAATAACTCGGTGCAAAGCATCTGTATGTTTTACTAGTTCAAAAGTATAGATGACCTATACAATTTCTCTAAAAATGTAATCACATTACATTTATTTCCATAAATGGTGCACTTTTTTTGTCAAATAGTGTTCTTATGCCAATTATCGAATAATTGAAGGGAAAAATTGTTGCAATTTTTTCAATACACTTTACACTGTATGATAATTTTTTTTAAAAGCTTGTTTTTCATATAAAATGACATTGGGTTTGCACCCAGCTGCTTCTTTTATCTCAAATTCATAGTATCTTAAATAGATTAAATGGAATGGAAATTGAAAAATATGTTTTGAAAACCATAATCTTTATATTACAAATACCTCAGTTTTAAAAATTCAGCAATATAAAAAACCAATTTTTTCCTTAAACCCACAACCATGACACGATATACATATATATGTGTATGTATGTGTATATATATATATATATATGTGCCAAGCGCCAGGGAATTGGTCAGCATTCAATGCACATCAGATTAATTTCCTGTTAAATGTGCATCTGTTATTTTATTTATTCGCGGTAATTAATAAGAACGCCGTTCCTCTTCTTTTTCCTTGCAACTGCTTCAGAAAAGGCTCTCTCTTTCCTATATATGATACAAAATGAATAAGATGAAGGCAACGGCGAGAGAACGGAGGAAGTAAGAGAGCGCAGAAGGACTGGAGAATCGAGTCTCCGTTCCGATCTGATGGTGATGGAGCAAAGCAGGAACCGGCAAAGCCCCCACACCCGAAGAAACCCTCTTTCTTGCTTGGACTCGTCTTCAGAATCCAACCCCGAAAAGGATGGGACTGCACTGTCGAGCCCTTCTCCAAGAGCAAGGAGACCACGCTGATGAGATCTCAACCGTCGAAGAAGCGCCCCACGAAGAGGGCAAGGAAGGGCGGCGACGCTGAGGCTGGGGCGGCAGGGCAGCGCACTGGAGAGGAGTCTAGGAAGTTTAGACGCCTCTAGAGCGAAGGTGATAAAGATCGTGCTCCTCCAGTCCATCAATGACTACTGCGATAAGAAAGGCTGGAGCTCTTGACCAACGTCCACACATTCTCTGATTTCCGCGCTAAAAAGTCGGTGAAGTTCAAGAGCTGAGGCATTCATTGTTAGATAAATCACAGAGCGCGTCCACGTTGATCAAGAGCTCCTGCCTTTCTCATCGCAGTAAGCGTTTATGTCCTGGAGGAGCGCCATCTGTCTCGCTCGCTCCAGAGGCGTCGGAACCTTCCCACTCCTCCCCAATACGCTGCGCTGCCGCTCCAGTGCTGCCGCTCCAGTGACACTGTCGGTGTCGCCGCTTGAAAGTGCTTAGGATTTGTAGTTTTTTTATTCAGCCAATTTTGAGATCACCAAAATTGCTCTTTTTTGCCTGTTGGTAACTAACGCGAAAGGATTGACTCGGGCCATTTGGTTATATGTACACCCATCTATTCTTGCAATTTCTGCTGTTTGAAGGGCTTTTGTTATTTCTGTTAAATTATTGATCCAATTTCTAGAAAGTTCAAGATAGACATGAGCTAGAGAAGTCAAGAAAAATTCCGAAGAGTCCATAAAATTGTCTCTGCAAATGCTAGAGATTTTTGCCTAGAAAAGTTGGTTGTTTAAGAATAAAACTGTCAAAAAAATCTACTATAAGTCAAAAATGGTGGGCCGTAAGTAGTGGAGCTCCTTTATAAATAGGAAGGGGGGGAGCGCAGCAGACAAACAAAGTAAGCAAGCTCCTTCCCCTTCCGTTTGTACTAAAATTAAATAATAAAATAGTCTTTTTGTTCTCTTGTGCTTCTTTGTTGCCGCTCTCTTTTACACATTCTTATTATTACCTTGCCCAACCATTTTTAGCCCTCATTGTTCTTAGTTCTTTTTCTCTCTTGATAGTTCACACACAAAACACTCCCTTGCACACACATCAAACACACGTTTTCGTAAATACCAACAATTTTTTTTTTTTTTTTGGCATTACAGGAGATGCTTATACTAAGATCCAAGAAAAAATCAATTCTACAAGTAAATACTATCTAAGTAGCATCGACACGGACACGCGACATGACACGACACGTCGACATGTCATTCCTTAAAAATAAAGAATTTCGACACATTTCGACACGTTATTTATTAAATAAATATTTTTATTTTTAATTAATTTGATTTAAATTCACAAATAAATAACTAATAAAAAATAACTTACAATAAATTTAAACTAATAATATTAATAAAACTATTCATAAAAAATTTAAAAAACATATTCATAATTAATACATGCCCACATTTGAGAATATATGTTTTATTTTAACAAATATTATTCCCCTCAAACCCTCCCCCTCATTTCTCTCTCCCCCTCTTTCCCCATGCCACCACCCTAAAATGCCCCCTTCGATTTCTGCCCCTACTCTCTCTCTCCCCCTCCCCTTCCCCATACGCCCCACCTACTCCCCGCGCCCCCATCAATCACCCCAGCCCCCTCGGTTTCTTCCCCTTCTCTCCTCTCTCTCTACCCCTCCCCCTCCCTTTCCCCCACGCCACCACACCACCCGCTCCCCCGCGCCCCCATCACCCCCTCGGTTTTCTTCATTGCTATCTCTCTCTCCCTCCCCTTCCCCCACGCCACAACCAGCTCCCCCGCCCCCTCAATTTCTTCCTCCCCGTTGCACGATCTTCTCAGCTCTTTCAGTCGCCTCATCATAGTCTCTTGCCTCCGGCCCTTCCTCCTTTGCAACAGCTGCAGCCTCGCCGCTAGCCCTCCATCACAGCGTCGCCTCAATTTATGCTCTTCCTCTCACCCTCCCTCGCCGTCGTGGCCTCACCTCCACTTCCTAGGCCTCACCTCCACCCACCATCGTCTTCTTCAACAATCTCTCTCGGACATGCATGTCAAAGCGTGTCAAGAAAAGTTGATTACGTGTCGGATTTTCCGACATACATTGACCGAGTGTCTGAACGTGTCCGAGCGTGTCAGACACGACATGGAAGCTTCGGCAACGTGCCCGTGCTTTATAGGATACTATTCGAGAGTAGCACAAAAAGAATGGAAGATCCATCAACTAGATGTGAAGTGGGAATTCTTAAATGGATATCTTAAAAGAAATATACCAAGAGATTCAAGATGAACTATTGCAAAGCAGTTTTAGCTCCGCTCATGATAAATGAGAAACTATTGAAGGAAGATGGAATAGAAAAAGTTGATGCCTCCCTCTACAGAAGTCTAATTGCCAGTTTGCTATATCTCACTCCTACGACCGCCGGTCAAGCAATATGGCTTCGAAGAATTCTAGAAGACATTGGAGAAGCACATATAGAACTGACTCCATTACTTTGTGACAATAAGTCGACGATCACTATATCAAAGAATCCAGTATTCCATGGAAAAACCAAACATATCGATATCAAATATCACTTTCGTACAAGAGGTGCAAAACAACAGAGAGATCGAATTCAAATATTGCAAGACAGATGATCAAGTAGCAACATATTCACTAAAGCACTATTATTAGCCAAGTTCGAGACATTGTGGAATATAATTGGAGCAACACTAAATTGAATCAAGGAGGAGTGTTAAATTATTGATCCAATTTCTAAAAACTTCAAGATAGACATGAGCTAGAGAAGTCAAAAAAAATCTTAGAATAATCCATAAAATTATGCAGAGATTTTTGCCTAGAAAAGTTGGTTGTTCAAGAAAAAAATTGTAAAAAATTCTACTAGAAGTCAAAAATGGTGGGCCAAAAGTTAGCAGAGCTCCCTTATAAATAGGAAGGGAGGAGCGCAGTAGACAGACAAGGTAAGCAAACTCCTTCCTCTTTCCTTTGTACTAAAACTAAATAATAAAATACTTCTTTTTGTTTCCATGCGCTTTTTTGTTGCCACTCTCTTTTACACATTCTTATTATTACTTTGCCCAACCATTTTTTGCCCTCATTGTTCTTAGTTCTTTTGCTCTCTTGATAGTTCACACACAAAACACTCCATTGCACACACATCAAACACACGTTTCCGCAATTACCAACAATTTCCATGTTACTGGGTTCTGTTTTTGTGTTGGGATGTCCTTCTTAACATCCAATCATCATTGTTTTCTTTGCATGGATTGTGTTAACAATCCTATCATGTGAAGGCAAACAAGCAACGATTCCATGTAAGCCGATCGGTTTAAGCTATAAAAGTAGGTGGTCCCCTCATTGTTGGTATGTTAGGCTGGTTGTTCGAATCTCAATCTAGCGTTCATGTCTTGGATTGATCGTGTAGGTGTACTTCCCAAAGGTTGCTTTCTAGTTTTGTCTATGCAGCTTCTATCACACAATCCATTGCCTATCCAAGATTGGACCACTGATTCTTGCTTTTGCTTTTAGTTTCACTGAACGGAACCTTCATGATCACTGTGATAAACCCAGTCATAACAACAATGTGTAGCAATTGCTGAGATTATTGAGGTCTTCATTGATGGAGAGGCATTCTGGAAAACATTTCTTTGGCACTCTTCAAAAATTGTAAGGTTATTGTGGAGGCTATCTCTTTGGTTGAATTAATCCTAACTTGTAATGGCGTTAAAGTTTGTTGTTTCTCGTTCATCTCTAGTTGCCAGACGATGAAATTCCATAAGGTATATACACATTCATCTTTAGTATGGTCAATTAATATTAATAGCTAGAGAAGAGCCACATATTCATCTCATAATTCAAATATATTCTGGTCTTAGTGTTGATCATCTTGTTTGTTGTTGATTGATTGAATTTGGAAATTGGCATCCAGAAAATGAATCAAGTGCTTCATTGCCAAATTTTTTTGAGTCTCTTGATGCATTTGCTTTTGCTGCTCAAATGAACATCCAATTCCAGAGTTGAGGACAGCTTTGACGTAATTCAAATTGCGAAAGAACATTTTCACTCTGGCCTCTGAGGATGCTTTATTAGATGATGTTCAAGCAGATAGGTAATAGCAGTTCTCAGTTGCTCATAAGTATGTTCACTTCAGGAAATGAAGGACGCATGGTCTAAATTGACGACCCACTTTAAAAATTACTGAGGAGAACAGTATCAGAGCTTCAAGTGCTTGCTTCTTCAACCTTATGAACCACCAAAAAGAATAGAAAACCAATCTTTCTTCACACTTGTGATCAACACCGCGAAATCATCCCTCTCGACTCCCACATGGCATTGACTCACCTCAATGTCGATGCTATGAATCAATCGATAAGGGTAACTCCAATCCTATGAAATCAGCAAAATTCTACATGTGTGTAGAGGTCAGGGCTGCATTTAGCGTTTCATAAAATCTTTCAAACTTTTAAATTGCACCAAGAAATTTGAAAGACCCAGAACATGATCGCAGAGCAGCAATGGTGTGCTTTTGCCATTCTCTTTACTTGTTTGTTGTGCTCGTAGAGAGCTTTCTTGAGGAACTTTGGCAATGCTTTGGCTTTAAAACTTTCCATTCACATAAAAATCTTGACTCAAAGCGTTTTTAACCAAAAGTGTTTAATAATCAATTTTAAGAAACTGCGAAGCTACTTTGTCATGATTTTTCCGTTTGGTAAATAATTTAGATGGAGTATTGGCATTTGCTGCTTAATTACATAACCAACTTGGTAATTTTCAAGAACTCTCTAAAACTTCAGAATTCGAAATATTTTAATGCATGATTAATAAGTAAAAATCTCCTCTTTTTCTATTTTTGGCGCAGTTAAAAATCAACGAAAAGGAGAAACAAAACAACCAGACCTGCGTGGTAGACCATCGTTGTTGCACAAGCAAGCACTTGCTATAGTCCTCGCGCGACTCTCAGGTAAGTCATCCAAAAATGACAACGAATTTCATGAAATGCTTCTAGTTGAGTCAAACAACATAGACTTAATCGATGCTTTGAGGTGTCCAGATGAGTTCTCTTAGGAAGCCGGTGCTCTTATCTCGAAAGTAATGATCATCTGCTCTTCTTTTCGGACATCTGAATAGCTCACTGCTTTAGAGAGACAATTGCATGGTGGTTAGGATCGCAAAAAACTGTAAAAAAAAACTTTTTGCCTTCGAAATGGGCTTTATCCCTTCCTCAAGGGCTTTAGAATCCTGGCTCGACTATCTTGATTTATTAGAATGAAATAAATCACTATTTGACAAAAAGAAGATACAAAAAAATGTTTGAGGAAAAAAATTGACTTATCAAACTAATTCCCTTTTCTTTCAAATGGAGTATATGTTTTCTTTTCTTCCACCAACATAATTGAATTCTCGAGAAATGTGATTAGTTAGCAATTCACTGAAATCCTTCAACGCTTTTTGTATTTTCTCTAAATTCAGCAATATTAGTTGGTGGATTTTATATAATAAATTACACAAACTAAAACTTTTTGTTGAACTTATTCTGTGAATTTTTTTAACTAGTACTCAAAAAGCCTTTTGTATTAATTGATTGGTAGCTTCACATTTACTGCTTAAAGACCTCCAAGTTGGTGTTTGAATTTAGTTGCATTATTAGGTGGGTCTGGGGAGAAGTTCCTTGCTTCTTGGCTTGCGTGCTCGTTGTGTTTAGAGGCAAAGGGTCTAACCAAACAAATCAAAAACCTATCTCCAAGGACAATAATTCTTGTTCCCTGTTTTCCCTTTTCCTATAACTGCATAATGCATGCAGGCTGCCCACTCAGGTACAGATTTGACAGATTGTGACAGAACGATGCTCTGCAACTAAAGCATTATCATCAGGCCGTCCAACGCTTCAATGAGGCCATCAACATCAGAGTGCGGTACCCCCGCAAATCGCTTCAGCAGCAACACACTGCTTAGGCCTCTCTTTTTTGGCATTTGCAAGTCTTTCCAAGCAGTTGTTCCCGAGAAACGCTCACGAGAAGTTGCAATATATCCATTACTAACTCATAATTAAAAGTCTTGTATACTATCTCCGTGTTTATATAATAATTTATTCTATAAATCTATATAGTTGATCTTACTATGTTTCTTTACCTGTTCGTTGTGTTTATAGAGCTTTCTTCTATGTTAATGAGGAATCTTGGTGATGTTTTGGCTTTACTTTCCATCTAAATAAAGAACCTTAACCCAAAGTATTCTGATTGAAACAAAATGTGTTTAATAATCAATTTCAAGAAACTATTAGGGGTAAGCATTGACCTAGAGTCAACCCTGGACCAACCCTAGATTGGCCCAACCCTACTGCTCCTGGTTTAGTTCCTAGGAGGACTAGATCGATCCTTGGTCTTAGGATCCTTAAACCAGCACTATACAGGTTAGTTCTCGGTTTTGAAAGTTTATGGTCAGTCCAACCTAAACCAACATTGATTGTATATACTATATATATCTAATATATTATTCATAATTGTTTATATAGAGAAATCCTTAAGTCAAATGACGTCAACAATATTAAACGGACGAGTGAAAAGTTGAAGTAATTTTACACTACTCTTGAATAGCTTAGACTTTAATGTTTTTTATGACATCAACAGCCATAATTTAAAGAAAAGAAAAATATCTATGTGAGGAGTCCTCACAGCGTCGAAAATGACGTAAACAACTCCTCACGGTATCCTCCTCTAGTACTCATTCTCTTTTATCTGCTTTGTCCTCTTAATCTTCAATTTTCCAAGATTGAAAGAAACAATTTTCTCGCTTGCCACTGGACACTCGCCTCACTCTCTTCTAGTCGCTTGCGCCACTCTTTGCTCACCCCGTTTGTTGCTCACCGCTCACCTTACTTGCCGTTCACTTTGCTCACTACTCAACGCTTGCCCCACTTGACACTCACTGCTCGCCTCTCTTTGTTAACCTCACTAATCACCGAACCCATTGGGTCGGTCCGATCATCGATTACCTTTTCAAAAAGTACAAAAAATGAAACAAAAAAATTATTGATTAGTCTCAAGTTGACCTTGGAACCTAATGGAACCCATTGGACCAGTCTAGTCCTCAATCGCTTTTTCAAGGAGTGTAATAAATGAAACAAAAGAAATTATTAGTTAGTCTCGGGTTAACCCTAGAACAAGACTGAACCCATTGGGTCGATCCAATCCTTAGTCCCAGGCTCAATAGGATTAGTCATCGTTCTCAAAAATTGAGGATTGACATTGTGTGGGTTGATCCTAGAGTTAGGAGGTGGACTGGCCCAATCTGAATCATGCTTACCTTTAGAAACTACAAAACTTCTTTGTCACAAATTTACGTTTGGTGGGAAATTGGATGATGGTATATTAGAAATATTTAAATGGCCAGTAACATCACATAGAGATGAGTGAATAAGTGAATTAAAACAAGCTTGACAAACAAATGTAGAATATAAAAAGTCAAGTGGACAAAAGTGTAACTATGAGAAACAGAGTATCGGTATGACCAGATTTTATGTAATATTCAGCAGTGCAAAAGTTTCTATAAATAAAAAGGGAATATGAGCATAGAGATGAGATAATAATATAAATGGTCCATGAACTTTGATCTAATATGCAATATAGTCTCTAAATGTTTAACTTGTTCAATGTGATCCCCAAGCTTTCTATATATGTTCAATATAGTCCTTCAATTAATTCAAGATCTGAGGTAGATTGAACAATCTCCATGGAGTCCAATGATTAAATTGAACATGTACCAAAAGTTCAAAAACTACATTTGACAAATTAAAAGTTTAGGGACATTATTGCACATTAGGTTAAAGTTAGGGACCAAATTAAATAAATTAAAAGTTCATAGACCACATTGCATATTGGGTTAAAGTAAGGGACCATATTAAATAAATTAAAAGTTCATGGACCACATTCAAGGATCATTTATGTTATTTTCCTTACAAAGTTAAAAGACCTTGCACATTAAAAATTTATAGCGATTCAACTTAGAGTAAGCTTATGTCAACTTTCTCACGTTGACAGCCTACTAATTGGATTTCACTAGTAAATAAAGTAAAATTATAGTAGTGAATGTTGCTTTTTCACAATCTCTTCTTCCCGAAGTTGGTAATGCTCATGCACAAGCTAATAGGGTTCATTATCTCATATTAACACTCTGTCATCACTTCTCAATTGATTACAATAATAAGCTCTAAGAAGATAACAAAAGATTGTGAAGTTCTCTTGAGCTTTAGAATTGTTTTCTCTTGCTAAATCTCTTGTCAACATTTTAATCTTCTTTTATACTCCTCGATATCCAAAACTTCATGTTGGACAGACTTTGTTAGGATCAATCTCCATACTTAGCTGTTGGACAATTGCTGAGAAGATTAAAGTAGTCGTTGAGATAGAACAATCAGAAATTCAATTGATTTGATTGCCCATACAATCAAATTTTGATTTCCATAAGTGGAGTTCTTCAATAAAGGAAAGGACTTTGTCTTGGGGATCACTGTGATCAATTAAGATTCCATGTGTGATTAAATATTATAGAAATAATCTTAATAAAAAAAGTCAAACAATATCTTCTAAAATTGGCATCCATACCTATTAAAATGACAAAATAATAGTCTTGAAATTTGCAACAAGATTGTCGTTGTAAGTAGGGTAGGTATTCTATTGATATTCAGTCATTGTATAACTCCGATAATATTCGGCGTCTATAAATTATGATAATATCCACACAGTTGTTTTGCCAATATTTAGTAATTACCTTGTTGGTATTCATATATAATCTTTGCTAATATTCAAGCAGAGCATTTGTTGATATCCACGTAGTTCGTTGCTTCTTGCTTCTTGGATACGATCAACAATTTTTGGCAATGATGGTGATGTAGATGACTTGCCTCATTTCTCGACGAATGGTGTGATTAGTCTTATAGAGGACTCTCTGGATTTCCCTATACTCTCATGGACTGGCTCCAATACAATATAGAAAGTCTTATACAACTTGGCATGAACTTCTTAAACTTTATAAGTTGAAACTCCCATGTCCGCCCAGTACTTGAAAACATGTTCACATAGGTCCTTTCGTCATAAAGAGTATTTTCAGTATGAGAATGACCTGAAACATAAAACACTTCTTGCATTTATGAAGATTACTATAAACCATGGATAGATTTATCAAATTTAAATATATTATGAGGTTTTCTCAACAATTTTTAGTTGTAATTACAATACCAACTTAGTAATTTTTTCATTTTCTCTAATATTGTAAAATTTCAAATATTAAAGTTAATGATTGACGAAGTTAAAATTTATCATCATCTATGTTTTGGTACATTTGAAAAATCAACAGAAAGGAGAAACGGAACCTCTAGACCTCTGTAGGTGTCCATAGTTGTTCGTCATCGTTTGCCATCGAAGATGGCAACGGAACTTGCATAAGCAATCGATAGTCCTCGCGCACAACTTTATGGCGGGTCGTCCATAAATGACAACAAACTTCATGAGATAAATACAGAAAAACGAGGGAACGTTTGATTTATCATAATAATTTTTTCAAACCCTGTAAGTGTTTTCGTTTCTTCCATATACAAAAACAGATTTTCCATAAATGTGATTGTTTAGCAATTTACTAAAATTCATTAATGCTCTCGATATTTTCTTTAGGTTTAGCAAAATTATTTGATGGGTTTTATTCAAGAGCAAAAACTATAAAAAAAATCTTAATTTATTCTTAAACTTTTTTGTAACACAAAAAATCTCAAACTTGTATTTGTGTGACGTATTTATCTTTCTGCAAAGTTCTATCAAGGAAAATTGTTAGAATTCTGCCTACATAGATGCCAAAGTGAAAAGTATTGACCTCATGACGACGTGGCTTAAGTGAAATAAAAACAATGATGTTTGGCTGAAAAATCGCTTAACGGAATTTTGATGGAAAGTAAATGTATCACATATGTACAAATTTGAGATGTTCATATTACAAGAATTTTTTTTTTTTTTGGGTAAATGCGTTATAGTAGGACATCGTTTGGGGTTTTTGATGTAAAACAAAATTCGAAGAAATATGTCGTAGTGAGCATAATTTAAAACCTTTTTTGTAGGGGTTTTTTTTTTTTAATTAATGTGCCGCAAGAATTACAAATATTTGTTGAACTATCCTAGTGGATTTTGTTAGTTAGCACTTGAAAAACTATGCTTTTGGGCTGTGAGAGCGTTCTTTTTTTCTTGGGATAAATTCACTATAAATTCTAAAACTTGTCATAAATAAGTAGTTGAATCTTAAAACTTACAAAAAGTACAATAAAATCTTAAAACTTGTCAAATTGATGTAATCAAATCTTTCCATTAACATCGTCGATTTGTCAAATGAAAAATGGTGATATTGCACTTTAAAATGTATTTATCTCTCCTACATGCATTTATTTATTTATTTTCTTCATCCAATATTATTTAAATTAGATTAATAATTAAGAAAAAACTAAAATATTATTTTAAAAAACAGAAAAACAGAAAAAGAGGGACAAGGCAAGGCCTTGTTGTTGGCGAGGGTGGCCAACCCTCGCTAGCATCGGGCAAAGCCTCACCAGCGACCCTCGCTAGGCCTGCATGAGGGTGTTTAGATCTAGATGACACCGGCGCTCACTCGGGCCTAGCGAGCATTGTTGTCCCTCGCCTAAGGTTGGTGAGACCTCTCCTATGGCAGCTCCAAGTATCGCCCAAATCTAGGAGGGCACTTGCAATATGGTCATGCTGGCTATCTCTTGAGGTTGGTGAGGCCTCTAACGAGGGTTGCCCGCTCTTTTATGACAATTTTTGGAATTTTAGTGCACATCTCTTGTTTCTTTTACAAAATGGATTTTTCCCATGTTCTCTTCTGCCCTATATTTTATTTTTCTTGCATGCTTTTATTAATTGATTGGGTCATTATGCTTCACATTAACTGCGTGGATACAACCCCCTGGTTGGTCTCCCTTCTGCTCGCACGCTTGTTGTTTTCAGAGGAAAAGGTCTAACCAAACATGGAAGGAAATCATGTTCATCATATTTTGTTTTTCCTGCAACTATGTAGCATATGCAGGTTACCCACTCAAGTACAAATCCGATGGATTGCGATGGACCGATACTTTCTGCAATTGAGAGATCATCATTTTGCTGTCCCATGCTTTAACAAAGCCATTAGTATCATAATGCAGTACCTCTTGCCTTTGAGTGATGCTTTGGCAGCAAAACAATGCTCAGATCATCTCTCTTTTGCATTTGCCAATTCCTCCAAGCAGTTTTTATGAGAAGTACTCATGTTAATTCGTAATGCATACATTACTAATTCATAATTAAAATCTGGTATGTTATCTCCGTTTTTATCTCGTAATTTATTATAGTATGTTAATATAGTTAAATTTACAAAGTCGATTATATAAGCTATGGTTTATAATCATGGTACCACTGGAGCTCGAAAGTGATGATGACGATGTCACAAACTCACAGTAGTAGGAGGAGCTTGTTCTTTGTTTTAGGCGCATTGGATTCTTCTCCTAGTGCTCAAAAAGAAACGCGGTGAAATATGTTTTGTTAGCTTCTTTGATTGCATTTAAAGATCTATCTTTTAGTTATTATATCATATACACGGGGACTAGTAATATACAATATGGAAAACACTTCTGGAGCTTTTGGGAGTTGGATGGCCTTTCCAATGTTTCGTTCTGAGTTGCAAATGGTGTATTATGGCTTAGAATTATTGTTGGTTGTTTACAAATTTTGCATTGGTCAATCATCTGAAAGGGTAAATAACTTGAAGATGTCTGTAATTAAAATGGTTCATATCAGCCACAGCTTAATCAATCTCTATATATTTACTCATTCAGCGTCTTACAGAATGAGTCCTTACTTGAATGAAAACACATTCTTTTTTGTAATTCAAGATGTGATATGAAGTTATTAATTGAAAAAGAAAATGGGAAAATGCCATGTTGATAAAGGAAGTAGTAGAAGAAAACATCAAACTATCATTGCCCCATACTTGGCATGATTAAGAGCTTGGACCATAGTGACGAGAGCTAATCCTACACCAACTTCCTCGTACACACTAGTCAAGTAATTGTGCTAAATTGACTTCCTAAATGGGTTGTGCTACAATAGATTTTGAATAATTTGAATGTTGTTGGTGCTTAATGTATTCAAACAATTTCTCTCATTACTTAAGATACTTTACAATGAATTAGCTTGCCTTTATTCTCCTGCGGTGTAGATTTTGCTAGTTTGCAGCTGTGATATGCTTTTTTAATATGGCAACAAGAAGAATGAGGGCAACAACTTCTAAATCAAGTGGTGTAACTCCTAATAAGGTCGAGTCAAAGCTAATCGGCTATTGCGCTCTTCGATCACTAATTCTAATTGCAAAAACAAAGAAAAACACAAGAAGAAGGTTTTATGGATGTGCTAAGTTTGATGGTCCAAATTTCTGCAATTTCTTCATGTGGGTTGACCCAAAAATACCAGATCAAGCATAGGACATAATAGTCGACCTACTTCAAAGAAATCCAACACTATCAAAGTCAAGCCAACTGAGATGTGACGACCATTATATGAGCTCACTAATAGCTAAATTGCAGGGGCAAAATACTAAAATTAGACTTTTAAAGGAGGAGCTTGCATGAGTGAAGAAAGAAAAAACACTCTATTAATTGGCATTTTTTTTTTATGCATTTGTTGTATCATTATGGGGGTTATATTTAATGTGAAAGCTAGTGAGAAGTTTCTAAGTCTTCCATAGTATCTTCTTTCTAAGTTTGTATTTAATTGATTTATCCCGATCTTCTTTTGTTTCGTAAAATTGGGAAACTCATGTTGCGTGAAGATGTAAAGAAGTTTAATTCATTTCGTGTGTTCTTTCACATCTAGTGCAAGAACACAAACTGGAAACTTTCATTTAGTAAATACATATCTAGATGAAGATGTTTAAATGTTCCATCAAAGAAAATTTATTACTTACAACTGTTTGTATTAGAGTTTTGTTTGTCAGATGCATTCTCACTGAGCTGTAAGCCATCATTTTCTGAAGATTCAAGGACTTGTTTGCGTTCTTTCACTAGCTTCCACTCACTAGGAAGAGCACCGGTAGTGGCCAAAGTTTGAAATTTGAGTCTTTTATTAGCATTAACACATAAATACAAAAGTTAAATGCACAATCTCAGTGATGGAAGCTCTAGTAGAAACAAAATGTTTAAGGATAATCAACAAACATATCAAATCCTTCCATGCTTTGAAAAGAAATTACAATAAGTATTACATGAATGGGGCATAAACTCTAAGAAAACAAAATTTTGTACTGATTGTGCTTGATCTTAATCAAAACGGCAATTCATCAAACAACCTTTGAAAACTTGGTGTCGGTGTGCTTAATACCAAAAACATCACTAAAACCAAACTATAAGTCTCTTTGTGTAGCCTTTGGTTTGACCTGTTGTGCAAGTCTCGAGTGGTCTAGCAAGTTCGGCATGCGCTTGATTCATAAGTTTTGAGCTTTTCATTTTATATAGTGTGCCTCTTGTGACTCTCTTCCAAATAGGCTTTGGAGGAGCAATTGAAGCATGAGATAACTTAGGCTATGAACTCACTTGTGGTTGTGATTGTGATTTTGGCTTTGTGGCAACATGTTTTCGAGACCGAGGCTAAGAACTTGCCTAGGGGTGTGATGGTGGCTTTGGCTTTACAGTGATGTGCTTTCGAGGATAAGTTCTTAATGATTGAAGTTGGAAACTATCTTGGAGTTGCAATGGTAGCTTTAGCTTCACGACAACATGCTTTCGAGGAGCAATGTGAGATGATTGAGGTTGTGCACTAGCTTGGGGATGCGCCTTTACCATTGAAGCTCCTAAAACTACTCATTTATCCGGTGGTTTCAATAATCTTGCACTAGTTATGCCAAGCTACAAAAGATGGGTATGTGTTTAGCTCAAGGAAACAATCAATTCCTATTGTAAAATGTTAAAACATAACTCACATTGAAAACTTGAAGGTTTGTTTTAGGACTTGTGTAAACATGCGACCCTACCATTTTCTTCTTCTTCAGTTGTGATTGTCCTTGCATCATTTCCATTTCAATGGTTGGTCTTTTAAACTGAAAAAGAGAAAGATCAGACGTGAGAATGTAATCACAACACATGAATGCATGTGTGGTGAGGTATTACTCACTAGGATTTTTTTAGGTTTGCCATTAGCTATTGCACTGACTTAAGCACAAAATATCCTTGTCGTTGATTAACACTAGCTTCAACAAAAGTATTGGCTTGTCCACTATATCCACTTACATTAGCAGTAGCCTAGCATCCTCTTCCATCTATACTAGACTGAGCAAAAGTATTGGCTGAAGTATCTTGCACTAGTCCACTGAATTCTGCAAAGGCATTGCCTAAAGTATCTTGTGTTGGCACATTGACTTGAGCAAAAACATTGGCTGAAGTATCTTATACTTGTATAATGATTTCTACAAAAGCATTAGCCGAAATATCTTGTATTAGTGCACTAGCTTTTGCAAAAGCATTGGCTAAAGTATCTTCTATTGGTGCACTAGCTTCTGCAAAAACAATGATTGAAGAATTCACTTACTCATTATTATCTTGTATAGGTTTACTAGCTTCTGTAGAAGCGATGACACAACCTTTGGATCCTCCTTGAGTTGTACTTGTCGTTATTGTAGCTTTAGCTTGAATATATATCCATCATTAGTAAATCGAAATCTTCACATCTATAACTTATGATGCATGAATTTATCACAAATTACTTGTCTTTTTTTGGGCCTTGATCCACTGGAATTGGCCTGAGATTGAACATAAAATTGAGCTTCAGGTGCATTTGTATGGGCCTAAAAAGCACATAATAAGCATTAATGACAAGATAACGAGATTAAAATCAATAAGATCAATTAGTTAAGAAATACCTTTTTTAGATAACATCCTATGCAATTATGTCCAACCACATTACGGGTAGAATAAGTCATTCGCTTACTCCCTTTAGCCATTCGGTTATGTTTTACAAGCTCAATTAGTTGCTTTCTTCTATTCCTTTTTGGTATACCAGACATCTTTTTGATAGATAGGGGCTAAGGGGTTTCTTTATTAGTTTTGTCCCAAAAACCTTGTCCTCTCACAGTCAAGGAAGCACGGACATGTTCAGAGGGCTTCCGTGTCGTGTCGAACACCTCGACACGTGTCCAACAAGCTTGGACACGGTCGGACACACGATTAACACGTGTCAAAGTTTCCGACACATGGTCAACTCTTTTTGACATGCGTGTCGATGCGTGTCCAAAGGTTTGTGGGCGGATCTGTAGGTGTGAAGGGAAGAAGGTGATGGAGGGTAGAGGCAAGGGTGAGAGAGTTGAGGTGACGCTGCGAGCGAAGGCGAGGGAGGGCTGTGACTGCTGATTGCAACGTGGAGAAGGCTGCGACCGCCGACTGCAACACCAAGATGGAAAACCACAACGCCGCAATAAAGGGCTGGACGCAAGGCTACGACAACAAAGGGGGGAACAGAGGCAAGGCAGCGGCGAGAGAGGTGGAGATCGAGCAAGGGAGAGGAGAAAGAAGGCGATTGCTAGGGTTTTTGTCCTTTGGGCTGTTACTTTACTAAATGCTTTTTTTAAATTTTAGGAAGAAGAGCAAGGAGAGAGACGACGCATCGACGGCTTCTGGGAAAGAAAGAAAGCCTCATGCAGCGTGACTTTGGGAAGTGACAGGCGCAGGCAGTGGGTGGGGTGGGGTAAGAAAACAGAGGCTGTGGGACCCATTTAGCCCTAAAAAAAATATTGAGCGTTAAATAACTTTATTAATACATGGTAAGGCTAAAAAATAAATAAATAGACGGGTTAAAAAGTTATTTTGAAAAATAAAAGCACTAGATGTTAAATAATGATAAATTTTGATCATCATAAAAAAAATATAAATATATTTTGACTCTAATTTCTCGTTAGTTATTTATTTCATCAATAGCTTTTGTTAAAGTCAAAAAATGTCTTTCCAATTTTTTATGAATAAATTTATTAATGTTATTAGTATAGATTTGTTATAGGCTCTTTTTTATTATTTATTTATTTATGAATTTGAATAAATTAATTTAACTATAATAATTAATCATGTATATATAAAAATATTTATTTAATATATAATGTGTTGAAACGTGTTGAAGTTCTTTAATTTTTTAGAAATGACGTGTCGGCGTGTCGTGTCGTATCACGTGTACAAATGTCAATGTCGGTGCTACATAGCTCATAGTAGGCATCATGAATTGATAAGCACTTACGTATTTGTTCTTGTTGAAGTGCTCAGCTGGTTGTTACATAAATCATTTTTCTTGTAGTGTATTGCACATATGGCATGGCAACATGAAATTCTATTAACTTCCCAAACTTTACAAGAACAAGTCTTCAAATTCAAATCTACAACATATTTATCATTATCTTCTGTAATCTCATATCCTTGATCTCCATTCCATATCAAATGGTAATATCTACTAGCAATTGTATTTTGATGTAACTTATGCACAATCTTTGGACCATAATTTCTTGTCTAGTTAGCACATGCATCCCTTTGACCGTGTATTCTATTCATAATCATGATTCTAATATTTTCTAGCATACTCACAATGGCCTTACACCTAACTTCCACGTATCTATCATTGAAAGCTTCACTAAGATTATTATCAACAACATTACATTTTATGTTGGTGTCAAAGAAGGCTTTATACAAATGCCTTAGCTCAATCTGAAATAGATCATCATGACCCTGTGGAGTCATTTCCTTCAACCTTTATTTATGCACCTCAAATTATGACATATTAGTACTCTTAGCACATTTTCAAAATTGTCTCATAAACTGCTTTCCTTTGTATTTTTTTTTATCCAAATTAGAATATATATATGCCTCACCACCGCCTTGGTGGCCGCGATGGTTTGGGCTCTCTCCCTCTCACGAAGGGGAGGAGTTCGAATCCCTTCACGGTCACTTGGGGTCTTAAGTGGGACGCCGGGGGTGGTGGGTCCTCCCGCTTACATGTCTCCCTAGGTTTACTCGCCGGTTGCCAGTTGTACGGGATTTTTGGGTCACCAATATATATATATGCCTCGTACACATTCTATGTTCTGTATTTGGCAAAAGTTAACTATTGAAAGGATGAGACCCTAATAAATAAATGAAAAAGCAATACATTAATATTAGAAATTATTAGATACATTGTTGCAAACAAATTCAAGATAAGCGATAATAATATTATATACATTTTGTTGGTTACTTATTAAAGCCCAACAATTGTCATTATCCATGTCGAGATCTTCCTTCAACAAGTTGATAAACTAGGTCCATGTATCCTTATTCTTAATTCTTACAACTACTCATGCTATTGGATACATTTGATTGTTGGCACCTCTTCCTACAACACACAACAACTCACCCTTAATCAATCTCCTATCTAATTCAATGATCTTCCAACACCCTGCCAAAATTCCTTTCCTACAGGCATCAAAGCAAATGTAAGCCTTATCAAATAATGGTAGGGAATCTGGCAATGGTCTTTCAACTTTTATTTTAAATGTGCTTGTGTGGCTTGTAATGTAAAGCTCTCCTAAATAATCGTACATCAGTGCATACTCCTTTTTATAATTATCTTACAATTTCTTAAACACTTTTAGCTTTGTTCTCCTGTATTGACTCAAAGTGACATTCACCCCTAACTGTTCTCTAACTAGCTTCTTCAAATGAGGTGCATTGATTTTAGGCATTGTAGAAATGAGAATCATGAAGTGCTTAGTTAAGAAAGAACTAGAAAGTCTCTTATTCTCAAAAGTGATAGCACATGTATGCTCATCAATATACTTTTTCAAATGAAATGATCTAGTTTTGCCATCGAAAGCACCATAAATCATCCAATTACAATTAGCCTGGGCACATTTAGCTCTTATAAATTTAGTGGTGTTCTTTGTGTATTTAATTGCTCTTTACTTTTTTTTTTTGGTAAAGGTAAGAGATATATTAGCTATTGCAAATCGCAAGACAATTGTACAGCAAGGGGGGGACCCCGGCACCAACTTGCACTCAAAGAGAAAGACGCAATGAGTGGAGGGGTGCCAGGGGGGGGGGGGGGGAGAGAAAAAGCTGCGAAAAGATACATAGCAAGGGGAATACAAGCAGCGAAGAGCACACAGACAACTGCGGCCTCAATTAAATAAGGAAGGGTGAAGGCCCCAACTCAATTGAAGACTCCTATTAGCGGGAGTATCGGGATCTTGTCGAAAGTATAAGCCTTGTCTTTGATAGCTTTACGGAGGTGCTCTTTTAGCGCCGGGAAAGATAACCTTTGATTGCGAAATAGGATGTTATTCCTCTCCTTCCAAATAAGATAACATAAGACTCCAAAAGCAAAGCGAGCGAGGGAATGGTGAAAGGTAGCATCTAACAGGTGATCAATAACCCAATGGAGATTATCTTTGAACACATTATTAGCCACATTGTTAACACTTTCCATATTCACATCAAACAAACCTCCAGTTTTCATCTCAACTCCCCATATCTTAGCAATCGTCTCTTTATCATCGACATACTCAACATACAATTTAATATTTTCAAAATGAAGATAATGATAAATTTGATCTATCATACCAGAGTTATCCCATAAGTAATTAAGAGTTACCCCATCTTCAAGAATATAACTTCCAGGAACTCCATAGAAGAGTTTCTCTATGTTATGCCCTCACAAAACCTTAACAGCTTCAATTGTGTTGGACAATGAACCCTTACTTAAGTCTACTTCAACAACATCGACCATTCCATCTATGTATTATAAGGGCAGTCCAACTTGAAATTGACCTCTAAAGAAAACAATGACATAAATTTTGTTCTTGCCCATTGGATCTACAAAAGAACAAAAACAAATAGCACTTTCAATCATAAAATTTCAACTAAAAACTACTAATGACTTCACTTGTAAAGAGAAATGGGTAGGGTAAACATACCCATATTGACAGATGACCTTGAGAGTAGTCAACTCTCAAATGAACTCATTCTAAAGATAAGCAACTGAAATTAGTAAGAAAAATTGTATTAAGAGGGTAGAACGAACACCATATAAATTGCATATATTAGAGATCAAGCCACGTCTAAATCTAATGCACAACGTGATCATTTTGATAGGTTAAGGAAGGACGGATCAAGAGGATTGACATAATTGGTACATGTAACTTGGGAAAATTGAGTACATCTACTTTTACAAGATAAGTACTCTATGGCTAATTAGTGATCATTTTGATAGGTTAATGAAGGACGGATCAAGAGGATTGACACAATTGGCACATGAAACTTGGGAAAATTGAGTACATTTGCTTTTATATGATAAGTACTCTGTGGCTAATATGAACTACTTAAATTATAGACATCTTTGGGTTGTTTACCCTTCCAAATGATTAAACAATGCAAAATTTGTAAACAATCAACAATAATTCTAAGCCATAGTACACCTGTTGCAATTCAGACCAAACATTGGAAAGGCCATCCAACTCCAAAAGCTCCATAATTATTTCTCGTATTGTATATTACTAGTCCACATGTATATGATATGTTAACCAAAAAATAAGTATTTAAATGCAACCAAAGAAGCTAACGAAACATAATTTACCTCGTTGCTCAAGCATATTAATATATTGAATAGACATTTTGTAAAATATCTACATATGAGCGCATGACCATAAATGGTACACCGGCAAAAGAATTTGATCCAAGCTAAGTCCAATAAACTCTACCAATCTTCACTATGCAAAAAAAAAAAAAAAAAAAACCTACCAATCTCCCAAAAGAAAATCTCAACGCTAACTATTCTGAAATTTCCACTTGTGCAAATTGGAGGGCTATTAATTGTCATTAAAAAAAAAAAAAGCTTTGTGGGAAGACCAACTTCATATTAGAGTCCTTCTCATAAAGAAGGAAAAGTTCCAAAAACTACAACATCTGCAAATAAAAGCTTTTTCCTATCTCCATATTATTTCAACCGTAAGGAAAGGCCCTTGAAAGATTTTTGTACATAAATTGGGTAGAGAAGTGAAGAGAAACAAGAAAATTTGACACCAAAAAATGACTTGACAAAGCAAAAAAAAACAGGATAAACAACAATTGACACAAATTTTGGGGCTATGCTCTTTTCTTGCAAGATTGCTCATCTTCTTCACCAATCCCTTCTAAATCAAGAATTTCAAAATGAAATTTTGGGAAAAGTCGGCACATTAATCACATTTAGGGCTTAGATTTCAAAAACTAAAACTCCAAAATCTCGGCATCAACAAGTTACGGTGAAATAAGTAGCGAAGATACAAACCTAGCTTAGACGAGTGAGGAGGAGAGTGACTTGGTCATAGTGGCCGCCTCCATCATCAACGCTGCTCAATCCACCACCAAGGCTCTTGCGAGATGAGCGTCACACATACTCGCGTTTGACGAAGAACTGCAACTTGCGAGGCACCAAATCGTGATCTACATCTAAATTTAAGGCTTAAGGTTCATATGAAGGGAGGGTTAATTCGGACAGGGAAGAAGGGACCGAAGGAAAATGCAAGGGGAAGGGTTCAATGAAAGGAAAATGTTTTGGAATGTAAAAATAGGAGAGAAGAGACGTAGTTGTTTTGGATACGTAAACAATATCCAAAACTACGTTGTTTTGCTGACCTGGACAATTTTCCTTGCCCTGGTTGCCACGTAGGAGAGAGAAATGATTAAAATAAGCTATGTCAACATTTTCCGTTAGTATAAATTAACAGTGTTAATGGAAGGACTCAATTGAACCAACTTGATAAGTTTTAGGACTTGATTACATTTTGTGTAAGTTCTATAATTCAATTGCATTTTCTTGACAAGTTTTAGGAGTTCCACTGAACATATTCATTTTTTTTTCCAAATGATGCTACCCTTTTTTTTTGTCAAATTGCGCCTTTATGTCACTCGTCAAGTAATCAAACAAGAAAATTGTGGCAATTTTCTCACAATACACTTTACAGTATATAATAAATCTTTAAATCAAAGAAATCCTTCTCATGGAATTTGCACCTTGCCAAAATCCCAACCAATTGCTTCTTTTATCTCCAAATCTATATCATTCTAAACAAATTAAACCGCAATTGAAAGGACATGTTTCGAGAACCATAATAATTATTTTAATAAAATTTTATAGTACGGATACCTTAGTTTGAAAATTTAGCAATATGATTTTTTTTCCTAAAACCAACATCCATTAAAAAAAAGTTTGAAAATATAAATAGAAAGTTGAAAAGACGGGGGTGCTAGAGACTAGATTGGCAATGGTTTCTTCTTTTTGTTAAATGTGCACATATTATGGTATTCATTCGCAGTAATTATTAAGCACACAGTAAATATAAACAACCCTTCATCTTCCCCGTGTTGTTTCAGAAAATGTTCTCTCTTTACTTAGTTTCCACTGCAAGAGCACGGGAAACTAGAGAATGCAGAAGGAGGACAAGAAAAATTGTTGGGAGAATCCGACTCCATGTCCAATCCGACAGAGAAGTAGAAAAGTCGGGAACAACCAAGGCCCTTCCTTGGCTCTAGTGGATTCCGCTTTGCTGCTTTGCTCTTGGCTTAGGACTCGGACTCAGATTCATTGACAATCCCTATGCTGCCGGAGCTGGGATCGAAGCTGCCCTGTGGGGATGATTTGAAGAGATTAGGAATTTAAGGATAGCCACTACCAATACTAACCATCTTTGACAAGAATGGATGGTTTGCCTGGCATTTTTTGGCCTTTTGTTTTGTGGGTTGTGCATTTAGCTAATGATGAAGGTTTTTACTTGGTTTGGATCAGTAAGGCTTTGAGTTTGCCAAGAATTGGTCTTTTTGTGTGTGTTGGTGGTAAGGGTGATTGGATCGATTTGCTTATTTGTACACTCCATTTTATTTCTTGGAGGGAAAACCTACAAATTTGGATGGATTTTGTGAGTTAATGTTTTTATTTTTATTTTTTTGGGTTCTATTTTTTGACAAAATTCTTTTGCCTAGCCTGCCCTACATGTGTTGGAATTCCTCCTTTAACATTCAAGTATCATTATTTTGTTTGCATCAAATGGTTGGACAATCATACTAAGATTAGCCGTATGGTTATTCGAAAGCTGTGGTCTCGTGTTTGGTGTCCGAATCAATCGGATGGTTGGTCTTCGCCTCAACGCCAACCAGTCAAAATTGGCCGGATGGGGCTCATTGCAAGAGTTTTATGATTTTTTTGGTTATTTTCTTTCTTGCATTACATTGATTACATTGTTCCGAAATATCACGAATTAAATGCAGCTAATATTAAAATATTTCTAAAATGTCTTTTCGCATCCAATAAGTTAACTTTATCACTAGTTCGAGTCACCAATGAGAAATCAAAAGGATGGTCCGGCAATTGGGAAAATCATCATTATAGCCGTGGCACGAAAAGCTGGAACCCATACCCCCCAAAACGACATTACAATTGCGAGCGTGGGACAGACATTTCCCCTTCTCTCTCTATCTCTAGCATGGGCCCTCTTCTTAATGGGCCGACAGCCCAGAGGAGCCCAATCCAATCCACGGCGGGTGGCCGAGCTCTGCCTCCGGATTCCGCTCACATGCTTTTCGTCCCTTTCTGCGCGTCTCTCTCTCTCTCTGTAGAGAGCGAAAGAGAGATCAGACACAACGAAAACTGTCCCATGTCATCACCGATCACGTCCTTCACGAGCCTCTCTCATCGCTGCGAACCTTCTTGATAAAGCGACGGAGCGGTGCCCCGACAGCGACAGCTGAGGTTAGTGTTCCTGTTCCTCCCTTCGACCACGGTTCGGAATCGCTTCGGAACGCCGCATCGGCGATCCGGGATCTGGCGGGTCCCTGGATCACGAATCGCGGGGAGGACGAGCGAATTCCGGCGAACCCCTAACGCCTCCTTCGCCTCTGTGGCTTTCGCAGGCCCTCGAATTGCTGCCGACCGGCTTTACTGATATCGAGTTTGGATCCCCCTCCCCTCCGATGGACCAGGCGGAGTTAACCACCGATCAGGTTCGCGTTCTGCTCCCGAAAACATTGCTACCCACATTCCGCCCGTGCCCAAAAGGAGGGTAATTTGCGATGGGATTACGGCTCTTTGTTTGGCACGGCGGAAATTAGCCAACTTGCGAACTGGGTTGTTCTCTAGTTGTCATGGGAAGCTTTAAAAATGAGGACCCGATTCAGTCCTGCTGATTAATTCCTTCCCGTGTTGCTTAAGGTGTTGAGAAGGGACATCCCATGGGAGACGTATATGACGACGAAGCTGATTACTGGGACGTGCCTCCAGCTGTTGAGGCGATATGACAAAAGATCGGAAAGCTATCGTGCTCAGCTACTCGACGATGTAATGCTCGACTGCCTGCCTTCGATCATCAGTCTTTGGGGATGAATCTCATGAACGTGTGCAATCTCGAGACAATGTGAGCGAATGATTTGATAGGATGGAATTCTTATACTATCTCCCAACTTCCTCTTTCAGGATGGACCGGCTTATGCACGGGTGTTTGTTAATATCTTGCGCGACATTTTCAAGGAAGAAACAGTAGAATATGTTCTAGCTCTAATTGATGAGATGCTCACAGGTGCTCAAATTGACTTTTGGCATTGTTGGCTTTCTGTTGATCATGAGTTGTTGACCTATCTTTTACCCTCATGTGCAGCAAACCCAAAAAGAGCCAGACTGTTCCATGACGAGTCTCTTTCGAATGAAGATACTTATGAACCTTTCCTGAGTTAAGTATTTAAGGAGAACTTTGGGACTTGTTATTGTATTTGTCGTAGTCCTGCATTTTCATGTTATATCTTACTTCCTTCTGTTCTCTTATGCTGAAACTTCTAAGGATGAGGGCTTTTCTTTGACTCATTGTCATGTTAATGTTAGCGTTGGACATGGTTTTTGGCACTATATTAATGTTTTAATATATCTCCTGGGTTTGCTATTCTTCCTGATCTGAGCAATTTTATACTTCTTTTAGTTTGGTTTATCTTTTGTGTAGTCCTAGAGCATATGGTTCAGTTGGTTGTGCAACATTGTCTTCTCTTGGAAAAGCACAGTAAATCTTGAAGGATAGCATTCGACTTCTACTGATAAGAACAACGAATATGTAAACTTACTAGAACTTATCTAGCATAGGTTTCTCAAAAAGTTTGGTGATTGTGTGGGCTGCTGGTCTAACTTTGATCCCAGTATAATTGCTTGATTTGGTTCCTGTACCTATTCATCATGCTTGATGCTTCTTGTTGTCATTCCTTTGACACCAATCATGTAAAGAACAAACTGGATTGGCATTTCTTCATCAAAAGTTGGAGGTGGAATGGTTGTCCTGCTGAATGAGAACTTTAGCCTAGATGCTAGCAGAAGTCAGAGTCAAATTTTGGGTTTTGGTTTCCTCATTTAAGGCTACATGAATGTCCTAATATGGTAGCCATACTTTTGGGTTTTAAGTCGATGAAGTCCATTGATTTAGGATCTATCATATTACCGCATTTAAATTGTGCTTTCTGATAGGTTTCTAGCTGGCAGTTGTATATCAGCAAGTAGTGCCGATGGGAAATGTCCTTGGAAATTGTAATGATTGAGCAACCATCATCTATGAAGGGAGCAAATCAACTAGTAAATTACATGCTAAAATTTAATGTACTTGCTCTCCTAAAAGTGCATGTCATCATATGATAAACTTGAGTGTTTCCAATGTGGCAAGATATTGGTTTCTGGAATCGAAGTATCTTATTTGTTGATTGATTCTTCAGATTGCTCTGGAAAGGCAACTGGTTCATACAAGAGAAGTGTTGTAAGATACTCTCTCTGATAGTGAGGTACGTATTTAATTTTGCTCCATTGATAGTGAAGATATCGGGAAAAGGAGACTTTTGAGTAATTTACTTTCGATGAACCACTTATGTGGATGTCAAAACTCTGTATGTTGTTGCAGCGCTAGGCCAAAAACAAGTGATAGTTCGAAAAGAGGATTTACCACCATAGATGATGTTCTGAAAGGACTTGTGGATTGGCTATGTGAACAGGTATGTTTTCGAATCCATAAGTGTATTCTTTGAGGATGGATCATTAGTAGAGGCTATTGATGTTTGGAATGTGTAGTCTCTTCATGAAAGACTCTGTAGGTAGCGTTTAATGCCTGCTAATTTGGCTGCTGAAAGTATAGAATGTGGAGACAATCGGAAGTAGGCATAGGGTTAGTGGTTTGAGCATCTAGATAGTATCGGTTGAAGATGTTAACCTGATGCTGTTCGTGACTGTGGTATATATAAAGATTTTGTTATCTTTCACAAACACGGTCTTGATGCTGAATTGGCTTTGCAGCTTAAGAAACCTTCCCACCCTACTCGGGGCATTCCTACTGCAATTAACTGCCTTGCAACATTGCTTAAGGAACCTCTGGTCAGATCATCTTTTGTTCAAGCAGATGGCGTTAAACTGCTAGTTCCTTTGATATCCCCGGCATCTACACAGCAATCAATCCAGGTACGATTATTTTCAACAGAACACTTGATATTGAGCATACTATAGTGTTCTGGTTTTGACCTCATTGTTGAAATGATATTGGTACTTTAGCATATCTCTGACAAATCTCTTTTTGGCAGCTTCTTTATGAGACTTGTCTGTGTATATGGCTGTTGTCATTTTATGAACCTGCCATAGAGTACTTGGCGACTTCCAGGACACTTCCGCGACTTATTGATGTTGTCAAATGTTCCACAAAGGAGAAGGTGTGTGGTCTGTTCTTTACGTGGTTTCTCTCTGGTTTTTTGAGTTTAATTGATTCCCACTCCTCCCTCCCTCTCAAGCACATTAACCATTGAATTCAATTCTTTCTACATTTTTCATGTTGAAGGTCCCTTTGTCCTGAGCAAGTTTGCTTTCCTCTTTTTGTTTTTTTTGTTTTTCCTGCTTGCCATCATGTTTCTCTAGATAATTGTGAGACTACACATGCTGCATATGTCTAACATTAAGTTTTTGGTAGGTTGTCAGGGTTGTCATTTTGACATTTAGGAATTTGCTGCCCAAAGGGACATTTGGTGCCCTGATGGTAGACCTTGGACTGCCTCAGATTGTTCAAAGCTTAAAATCCCAGGCATGGAGTGATGAGGTGAGATACTTATGTACTCGAATGGGGGAAAATTGTGATATCATGGCTTCCAATTATTTGTCCAGGAAGTTACAATCTTTCATTGGCCTTCTGTCTGCTAGAGAAATTTGTCTGGGAATTCTCGACTCTTGCATCCTTGTTGGTCTAACATGGTTTAGTCCAGGAATTTAGTGTGTGGACTCTGATGTGAATGTTGATGACAGTATCAATTTGTGAATATTAGTTTAAATCTGGCCCTAGCTTTGGTTACTTTATCATTGATGTTAATACCCCAGGGATGTACATTCAGATTGACAAATGAATTCACTTGCTTGCCGAAGAGAAAAGACATCAAATTGTCCTACTTACATTCTTTTTCCACCTGTCTTGGGAAGGCAATCTGTGCCATCAGATAGTTTTGGTGGTGGTAACTTATATCATTTATAATCCCTGTGAAAATAGCTGAATTTACATGGAAAAGGAAGTAGCTTTTCAACATGATATGTCAAGTTTGTGCTTCTCTTAGAGTATACCCTGGTTACTCTACTGTCGGGCCAACATATCATGTCCAAAATTGCTGCCACTGCCCTTGAGCTCGTTGTAGCACATATTCATGTGATTCTTGTTTATTCGTAATTGAGTACATTCACCTTATTAGTTGATGCTTTTCCTGCAATCACTTTGGCACATCTTGGTGTCTTTTTTGCTACTTTCTTTCATAATTTAGTAGTTATCAGATTTTTGCTATTGACTCTTTACATTATAGTTTTCAGTTGATTGGTCTAATATATACTTATGGATTGTAAAAAATTAAGCCTAAGAGCATTCAAAATTTTATTTGAAATATTTATGTGATGGTGGATGTGAGTCCGGAGTTTGTGATCAGTATTTATCCATCATGTACACGTGGCTGTCTTACTGGGTGCTTATGTAGTTGATGGTTAATGGGACGTGGAATCTTGTAAATCTGTCAAGAGTACTTTTTTCAGCCATTTATTGTAGCCAGCCTGTGATGAAAATTAGCTTGGAGCAATATCCAACATTACGATGCAAAGAACTCTGAAATGGATGTTTTCACTTCTTGCAGCGGGCTCCGTTTATTGGTGAATCATATCTATCCATCATGTGGCAGAGCTAGTGCATAGTTTATGGTCTCATATAATTTAAAGCTTTTATTCTACTCTAACTGGATGCTGAAACCTTTTCAGGATCTACTGGAGGCTCTAAATGAGTTGGAACAAGGATTGAAGGATAACATTAAGAAGCTGAGTTCTTTTGATAAATACAAACAAGAAGTCCTTCTTGGCCAGCTTGACTGGTCTCCTATGCACAAAGATCCAATCTTTTGGCGCGAGAACATCACAAGCTTTGAAGATAGTGATTTCCAGGTTTTCTTTCTAACGTCCCTATACTTTCAACTGTACTTGGTTTTTGATATGCACATAAAATATAAGGACGGAAACTTGGCTGACACTATGGTCTTGGCAGTATTAACTTTTAAGTTTTTGGGTTGGCTGGATTTGTGAACTAGCTGATATTTTTATATCAGTATTTGTACTTGTGGTTATGTCTGTTGACTATTGTTTTTACAAAACAAGTTAAACTTTTGGCTCTATTTATTTCGTGGAAAATGAATGATTTGGAAAACATTCTCTCCTTTTATTGCTTACAAAAATAAATAGATGAAAATTACGTTCATTATGAAAACATTTTCCATTGACTAATTATTTCAAGTGATACAAGCAATCATTTTTTGGAAACTATTTTTCAAACCATTCATTTTTCGCGAAACAAATGGAGCCTTCATGTGGATGGCCATCTCTCTTTTATCTTCTGTCATTTTCATTGTGAGTTATGGTATACTGAAAGACTGATTATTTTCTGCAGATTTTGAGGGTCCTTGTAACAATTTTGGACACCTCAAGTGATGCAAGGGCTTTGGCTGTCGCTTGCTATGACCTCTCACAGTTCATCCAATACCACCCAGCTGGAAGAGTAATATTGTCTGATTTGAAGGCGAAGGACCGGGTCATGAAGCTTCTGAATCATGATAATGCAGAGGTCACAAAAAATGCCCTTTTGTGCAGCCAAAGGCTTTTCTTAGGTGCCAAGTATGCAAGCTTTCTACAGGTCTAAGCCAAATTCCAAGCAGGCGATCTTGCAGGATTACCTTACTGCTTGTGCTTTCTTGTTTATTGGATGTTATCTTCAAGAGGATCAATGTGTTGTTTAGTTATTTGAATGCCCAGGTCTCTCTTTTGTTTGGGATAACATATGGGAACTATGAGAGTTGTTCATTAAATTGGACATGGAGCGTGTGATGAATAAGTGGTTGTCTTTGAAGTATTTATTGATTGCTCTTTATGCTTAATAAAATTCTTGTGAAGTTACCAAGTCCCAATTGAAGACTCTGCGAGGATGAGAGCTGCCCCAGTTTAACTTTATATTTTTGGATATGCTCTGGCTTAATCTTCTTGTATACGATAATCTATGTCGATGAAGCTGCTCTAGGGGAAGGTCAAGTGTTGTTTAAATTATCAGAAAATGGTGAATGATCTTGGAATATAAGATCAATATGACCAGGCCCTGTGGACATATTTTTCATTTCTTTCAGTATTTGCCAGTGACGTGAAGTTTTGGCTTGGAAGGGTCGGCTTGATGCATTTCGCCTGTGAACCTTTGGTAGTACAATGACGGTTTGTAGAGGGAGTTGGATTTGTAAGAAGTTGCTTGCTTGAGATGCGGCATTTCTGCTCTGCGTATTGCGTATTGCGTGGGGAAGGAGCTGGGTCAACTATTCAATCAAATGATATTGAGCCTATTTCCCATCTCTTCTTGAGAAAGAAGTGGGCTATTTCTTTGCAAAATTGTGCTCAATTTCATATGTGGCAATTCCGCCAAGATCTCTTCGTTAGTTGAGGGAAGAATCCGCCCGAACCCGCCCGAATCGGATTTTTTGAGGAACATATCGAGAGAGAATTGGATTTGGTTAGACAATGTGTGGTTGGTGCGGAGCGCAAGCGGCGTGAGAAAGATTGATCCCATACGTGTCTCACCAAGCAGGATAAGCCATGGGAATATCCATTTGAAGGACTTACGTACTGAACTTGCAACTCTCATGGAGGTGATGAAGTCTTGGCTACACGATTCGCAAATTCGTGTATAACTGATGACATTAGAGAGAGGACTTCTGACAATTTTTGAAGGTGAATTTTCTTTTATTTAGAAGGTTATCAGTTCATATATTCGGACGAATTGCATTCAATTATCAACAAGTTTAATGTCTAGTCAATATACTTCGACAATTTTTGGGAATTATGTCATAATCTTCGCAGAGAGGATATCACAGATGGATTGTGTATCTAAATATTTTGGATAATTTTCGTTTAGTTCAATAGTTCAATGGCAATAATACTATCAAAGAGTGTTGTTTCCTAGTGTCCAAAAAATGGCCAATTGGTCTTTTTCGAACGAGGAAGGCAGGCATTATATTCAGCATACTGCTCTAGTGATTACTTGGCCTTGCCATAGTTCTAAGAGCCCGTCTAGTGTAAACCTGGCCAAATTATAATTATGCTGTGAAATGTCATAACTTAGGTGTTTGGTTATATATATTTCAAAACTATAACAATTGCGGATCACTTTCTTAAAAGCTGCTGTAGTTGAGAGTTGTTTGTTAAATATGGTAGTTGCAACGCCTTGTTTTATAGTAGAATACTTGGTCTTACATGGTTCTAACTCTAAGAGCACATCTAGTGCAAACCTGGCCAAATTATAACTGTGCTGTGAAATGCTCTAACTTATGTGTTTTGTATTATATATATCAAAACTGCGACAATTAAAATGCTGTTGCGGTTGTGAGTTGTTTGTCGAACACCTTATTAAAGCTGCAACGCCCCATTTCATAGTTCAATTGCCGTAGGAATATTGTATCAAACAACCCCAAAATGACCTTTTCCATCGGACTCAATATTATACAAATCACCTCTTTCACCGATATCTAAATGTTTAAAGCAAACGAATCCATTAAATCTCAACCGAAAGTAATGAAGAGTCATAGAGTTCGCTACTTCCCCACGGGCTCTATTCTTGTAACCGAAAGTTACTTAGCAAGAGGGTAAAATTGGGTGATCTTAAGGCAAGGCAACCCTAGAATTTCCATGAGAAAAAAACACAAAGTCATCACTCAAGTGTCTTCTTTCTAGTTTCCACAGCTGAGCAATCTTAGGGATGCACCGCCCACTTTGAAAGCAAAGGAAGATAACAAATTGACAAAAAGAGACCATGAGACACGCCTCAAAAAGTCGCCTGGTTAAAGGGGTAACATGTCTCAGCCATTGTACCTAGAAAGTTGCTTTATCGGGCTAATGCTTGGATAAGTGACGACAAGTTTGTGGAGTGACCAGATTTTTGTTTAGACTTGAGAGCTTTCTGCACGGACGACTTGACTTTTGAGCACTTGGTGAGGAGTTACCAGCCTTCAAGATCGGAATTTTGAGCTGAAGTGATTACATAGGCCAGCATGTTTGATAATTCTACCAATATGAAAAGTAACTTTCGCGAAATTTCCATGTCCTAGTGTTGTTTCGTGCGCTAGCCCTCCACTCTAACTTGATGGATACTTTCCAAGATTACGATCTTCTGTAAAAATTTCTACTTACACAGACTTATCTAGATAAATGTCTTGTGTTTTCCAAAAGTTAGCCCTCCACTCTAACTTGATGGATACTTTTCAAGATTACGATTTTCTGTAAAAATTTCTACTTACATAGACTTATCTAGATAAATGTCTTGTGTTTTTCAAAAGTTATTTGTCGATCTTTCTTTCTTTTTAATCATTACAGCCATTTTGTATTTAATTTAGTTGTATATATAGGATTCATTGATACGGGAAAGATTTGGACGGTCTCATTTTTATCAAGATAGTTAGTGACTTGTCCATTCATTTTGAAAGTAAGCGCACAAAATTAAACCTTATATTCTATCCCGCTTTATGTTGTGGTAAACCGTACTCTATTGTGGCCACGAAGTCGCCTCACAACCACATCTTGACAACTCTCTCTCTCTCTCTCTTCTTCATGCGCACGTACCCATATATGAGGGTGCGATATTTATCTCTGTTTACACTAGACATCCAGACATTTTAGCTAAAATGATTCTCCGTTGTACATGCAAGTCACCTTATCTACATGCATCATGTTAGGCTCCACGCATAGGTTAATTGGCGTGACCCTATGAATGAGTTAATGAGTTAAACTTCGCACGTGTTACAAGAGGGGTCATAATAAATGGATTAGGGTTTAGACGATCCTTAATAGATGTGCGTTTTGAGGGTAGAAAGGGTCCCTAGTGATAGGAGTGGATGCCAATGAGAATATCAATAATTTAAATAAAGGAATTCGTGATATCCCGAGATGCCATTTAAAATTAGGGAGGCCCTTTGAACCAATTCACATATAGGCCTACTTTTAAATAGTCACCACCTTGAGTAATCGCATACTGAGTAATATTGTGTTTGACTTGTTATAGGTGGTCTATCAAATAAATAACGAAGACGCTTCCTTGGATCCAGTTGCTAGAGTTAGGTGCAAAATAGGGAGGACTCCAAAGCTAAATTCGACTCTTTATGGGGCGAAAATTCAGAGCCATCTATTAAATACTAAAGCCAAATTGCTGCTTCAAATTACCATTATCTTTGATTATTTGCCTACTTCATCCGATAGCTTATTGAAAATTAAGCAAATTTTGTGAGGATGACCATTGATAGCAGGAAAGGTGAGAATCAAATGATGATTATCAATAACTAATGATTAATCAACGGCAACCTCTTAATCCGGCTCTGGATAGAAACCTCAAACTGTTATATTTTAATATAAGTGTCTTATAACTAGTACGCCCGAAAAAAGGAAGTCCTATCACTCCACTTCACTTCTGGGGATTTATTACATCCATTTAGAGAGAATGATGCATATGGTTGTGTGGAGATCCTCTATCCCGTGCGGTGCTTCCTTAGAGTCTTAATGAATTCTAGCCATTGATCAAAAACTGATTTTCTTTAAATCAACAATTGAATTGAATAATGTCACAAAGAGGATCATCAAATGGAATAGAGGACACCTACAGATTATCAATTGCTAAATAACTAGTCCTCTAAACCCAATATGATTGAAAGAACTTTACATTGAATATTAATTCCAATCCAATTTCTTCAACCGTAGTATGATTATGTAAGTTTCTAACTAGGATATCTATAGATAGAGTGGGTCTTCAAGATACACCCTTGATGGTAGAGATACTAAAAGGGTTAAGTTTCAAGTATGTTGCCGATCTTACATTACCTTAATACTGTGAACGGTAAATAAGTCTTTTGCAATCTTAAACTAGCATGACACGTTTTAAGGTTGCCCATACATGGCTAAGTTGCAGACAAGGTAGACAATTTCATGCTAGCGCCAAGGTGGTTTTGGTTGCTTCTTTGTGGTATTAGAGTCACGTGATGGAGATATTAGATTTCAAATGTGTCTCTCATCCCATATCAAACTATAGGTTGTTGTGCTAATAGATAAATATGTCTCAGTGGTATTAGAGTCTATGAGCCAAGTTCCATAACATCCAGTGGCCCTGTGAAATTCATTTCGGCTCTCACAAGATTTGCATAGTCAATAGTTGTGATTGATTTAATCTAGTGGATTTGGGTCCAAGCAAGAAATTCCCCCTCGAAATAGAAGGATGAAGTAGAAATCCCTGCAATATGCTATCAAACTTTCTAAAATTCTAATTTATTGAGGAAGAACAGCAATTAGAAAAGACGAAAAAGGGAGCTGGTAAACTCCTGAGACACAAAGGAAGCGCGTAGACACCAGCATTCATGTTCACCGTGACCATTCTTGTCCTCTTCAACCTCAACACCACCAGAACCCATCACATACTCCCTCAGGTGCACAGGTCTCTCCAAGCTCCATCAATGGCGATTCGACTTTATTTTTTTTTCTTTTTTCGTATAACTACTGCAACATCCTTCATACACTCTTAAAAAGTATATGCATGGTGTCTTGTGTTTGCCCCTCTATCTTGTTCATACGCACGGTTTCATGTCACTCCCTCATGCCACCCCATACCCCAAATCGTCCATTCAGGTGGCTTGTGTAATGTCGGATTGTCGATGCCGATTGCAAGAAACATGTCGACTTCATTAATGAGTCATGGTGCAACTTGTTCTATGAATCTTTGATATTTCAAACCATAACAAATCTAAACGAACTCTGCAATCTCCTTATTACATCTGAGAGAAGTTATAATTATTTCGATTTGTATACTATATGTGATGTGTGTAGAGACTTGATGGGGAAGGAGCGATTGAAGGTCTTAGATTATTCTTCTCTCATAAGGGGGCGCTTGATGAATTAGAAGTAGAATCAATTTAGGTTTTTCACTTAATGGCCTTTTCATAATGCGCTCTAGAAAGGATAACGGGGTTATTCTTCTCTTACGGGGTTATACATTAGTGATGTACAAGTGGAATCGAACATAAATTAGGCAACAACAGATTTTACCAAAAAAAAAAAAAAAAAAAAAAATATGGTTATGTACGTGCATTATCGATTGATATCATCGACCGGTCATGATTAGTTGTCATAAAGCCAAATAAGTTGCACGTATAAGCAAAATCTCCAAGTTATAAAGTTGGACTTGAGTCTCGGTTGTTTAGTTTAGGACGTCAGTACGGAATTTCATGTTGGATTTTATCAAACTTAAAAGAGATAAAATGAACTGGAAAGGCCTTCACTATGTATAGCTTCGTTGTGACTGTCCCTATAAGGTTTGCTAAAGCAATACCTACAGAGATACTTGTGTGTTGCTGTCTCATTGCGATGGCGATGTCTCGAAGTGCATGTCGGCAAGAGGTTCGGTTCTGTCCCTGCCTAGTGCTCTCTCCCTTTCCCATTTTCATTTCATTTCCACCACCCCCCCCAATTATCAGAGTGGTCTGGACATAATTGTACTGCCGGCCAATTCCCCAATTTGCTTGTTCTTTTTGGGGCCAATCCCTCCTTTGTTTATTGAGTCCACACGACACTGACATTTAGAATGATGGGCGTTGAATAAGATATTCCTAACTTGGCGAATGAAGTCACCGGCATAACAACCCCCCGAAATTAAATTTGAAAAAAGGCACAAAAGAATATTACTTTCTGTCCTGTCAACTTCAAAATTGAGGATTCTCCGATCCCGCGAAGATAGTTTCCTGCCGCCCCCAGAATATCAGATTTGCTGAACGAATTACTCTGTAAGAAGCATCATAAGTGCTTCGAGGGTTAGCTGACCACCGGCAAATCCAGGCGACTCCCATTGCACGTGCTTTTGGTCAACAGGAACATGTGAAAGTCGACCAAAATTATTTGTCGGTGCATGTATCAAAGATTTGTCAGGCTCAAATTTTAGGGCCACACGGAGGATGTCAGCCACCATTAGCCCCTTTCGGTCTGTTAGAAATTTGAAAGATATGGGAAAGTTTTCCAAATCGCCTATGTTGTTCAGATTGTCACTCGGTTCATGAAAGTGCCACTTATGACTCACTTTGCACAATTCTTTGGATTGTTCATTAAGTATAGGGTACCTTATTTCACGACCTTGATTTTTTTTGGTAACTCTACCCTAGATTTGAGCACTTGTTCTAATGGACTAGGTTAGTGACCCTCTAAATCGTCATTTAACTATTGGCTTTTATTCCTAAGTAATTCACTTACACGGCATAGTAAAGAACACCATCAAACTACAAAAACAAAATATGATGCTCTTGTTGATACGACATCATAATTATTGGGGTTGCAATGGTTACTATAAGATATAATTCTTCGTCATAATGGTGGGATAGTTATTTACTGTGATAACCAAATGGCTATTCAAATAGAACATGATATATATATATATGATTATGAGAGCACCAAACACATTGAATTAGACTGTTGTTTCGTCCGAGATTATGTGCCTTGCGGTACTATTCATCTCATTCCACTTAATTGACCAATAAAATTGCTGATATAATCATTAAAGCACATCCACCCGAGCTTTTTCGGATCTTTTCTCTAAACTCTAGTTGGCTTCTTTTAAGTTATCTTGAGTTTGAGGAAGGATGTTAGAGATAATCAACACATATTACGAGACTTTTCCACATCTTCTCTAATTGACTGTGATCGATATTGTAATATATTATTATGTGAAATAGTTATATTGTAAAGCTTACAATATCGGAATATATAGAAATTGCACGATTATTTTTCCACTTAATCTTAATTGGGTCAACCCATGGATTACCTAATTATTGGATAATAGGATCAAAATAAATCATGTGTATTTTTACGATTTGAGAGTGAAAAATACAGAGGAAAGTGATACTCACGAATTGAGTGAATAGCAATGTGAAGATTCTTTTTGGCCAGTTTCGAAAGGTAATATTCGGTTTAACAATCTTTTAATGAGATTAGTTTTTTTTGGTCTGGAATGACATAAGTAGTTCAATTGAGGGCATTTTGAGAAGGAAAAAAAAAAATCTTATTAGGACAACTGCTTTCTTTTTTGGCTCTATATTATTATAGATTAAGTATTCCTAATTAATATAATATGTCCACCAAATCTTTCCCTAGTCTGATCATGATTTGGTGGCGCCTTAATGGATTCTAGCAATTTAATAATTTCCAAAGCGGGAGCCGCATATTATGCACCTTAAACAAAAGAAAATTGCTTTTGTATAATATACAAAGGCAATAAGAAATGGTAATTGGAATGATTCATTTCCATAATTTTTATTAGGGATAAGTTTATTAAAAGTCCTAAAACTTATCATGAAATTATAATTGAGTTCTAAAACTTGTAAAAAGTGTAATCAAGTCATAGAGTTAACACCATTAATCTATTTAAAGGAAAATGCTGACGTGGCAATTTTAGATTAATTTCTCTCTCCTAGTTGGCATTTTTTATTGTTTTCTTTTTATTATCTTATTTAAATCATTTTAAAAAATTGAAAAAAATCTAAAATTCTATTAAAAAACAAAACTAGAGAGAGAGAGAGAGAGAGAGAGAGGGGGGGAGAAGGGCAAGGCAAGGCCATACTAGTAGGCGTCATTGCGGTTGCCACCCATCACCGAAGGGGCCGGCGACCTTTGTTGGCCTTGGGTGAGGGTGGCCAAATCTAGTGATGCCAGTGCTTGTCTAGGCCTAGCGAGTGTCACCGGCCTTCGCTTGGTGTCGGCGAGGCTTGTTGGCTCCAAGCGACAACTACTGGCAAGGCCTCGCCCGAAGTTGGTGAGGGCTGATTACTCTTGCCCAAGGTTGGCAACCTATGCCGGCTCCTCCAACGATGGGTGGTAGCGGCGGCGACAACTACCGGCATCCTACCCCGCCCTTCTCTTCTCTCTCTCTCTCTCTCTCTCTCTCTCTCTCTCTCTCTCTCTCTCTCTCTCTCTCTCTCTTCCATTTTTGTTTTTTAAATAAAATGTTATCTTTTTTTTTAATCTGATTTAAATAAGATTTTAAAAAAGAAAACAATAAAAAAAATGCCAATTAGGAGAGAGAAATTAATTTAAAAATGCCATATTAGCACAGTATTAACTTTAGGACTTGATTGTGCCTATTTGATAAGTTTTAGAACTTGATTGCACTTTTTGCAAGTTTTAAGACTAAATTGTACTTTTATGATAAATTTTTAGACTTTAGTTAACTTATCCCTTTTTATTATCATAGGAAATGTCAACTTTAAGGTGGGAAACAAGGAATATTTTGTTTCTTCCAAAAAAAGTAGCCCATTTAATGAGGTGCGGACCTCTGGAGTGCCATAACTTGGCAAAAATGGATACTTAAATGCCATAACTTTCGAAAGGCACACTTAAGTGCCAAAATCGGAGCAAAATGGCTCACTTGAGTGCCAATCCGGCCAAAATCAGGCCAAATTGCATACATGGCATTTTTCCGAGGGAGAAGTATACTATTGGTGTCATAAGTTGTGTACAGCACTCACTTTGTTGTCAAAAATTTCCATCGGATCACTTAAGTGCCAAATCGGAGGAAAAACAATCACTTTGGTGCCACCAACGAGAAATTCCGGTCAAAATGATTACGTGGCTTTTATATTTCTTTTAAAAAAAAATCGACGTGGCTTAAGATTGTCCACGGTGGATAGCATAAAACGACGCCATTTTCCTTTCTTTGTAAGAAACGACGTCGTTTCTTGCCATTTACTATGGATTCACATAAGAAACGACGCCGCGTTGCTCCATAGCAAAAAACGATGTCCCTGAAGAGGGAGTAAATAGGGTTCGTATACGGTTCTCGACGTCGGTCGTAGCTCGCTCACCCACCGTTGTTCACCCACTGTCGTTCGCTCGCCCGCCATCGCTCAGCCACCGTTGAAGTTGCGCCGTCGTTCACGATCATTCAAGTTTGTCATGTTCTCTACATGGATCAATTTAGCGAAAAATTTAGGGTTCCGATTGGCAAATTAGGGCATGAAGGACAAATTGAGGGCTCGACTCAGAGGGAAAGTAGTGGGGAAAGTGGTGGGGATGTCACTTTTATGAGGACGGAATATAAAAATTGATTCTTCCATCATTCATTTACAATTTGTTGTGGGGACCAAATAGAAAAATAAGGTGCGGAGGGGCTTGACTTGGAGGGAAACAGTAGTGTGATTGAATTTATTTGTTTAATTAATTGGACTTTTTGTGGGAGACTGAATGTGAATGTGATTGAATTGAAAAATAGGTGGTGGTGACCTCACTTTGTTTATTTAATTCAGTTTCTTTTATTTTTGTAAATGCACCGAATTGGGGAGATTTTAGTCGTATTTGTTTTTTTTTTTTTTGATAACCCGGGAACCCCCATACAGCCGGCAGCCGACGAGTTAAACCCGGGGTGACGCTAGCGGAAGACCCACCGCCCCGACGTCACATTTAAGATCTCGTGCGGCCAGCGGGATTCGAACTTTTCTCCTTCTCGCAAAGGATCATGGGAGCCTTATCCAACTGGGCCACCGCAGGCGGTAGTATTTTAGTCGCATTTGTTCCTTGATAACAAAACGACAATGACCTGCATGTGAAGTTGTCGATTCTGTCATGTGGTTCCAACAAAACGACAATGACTATTTTTCTTTTTTTTTTCATTGGGTGCAACATTGACATGGATGCAAATCAGGTAGGCGTCATTGTTTGCTATGATGGAGAGTTTGTTATTGGCACTGAAGATTGGGAATATAGTTGTAGAAATGAAGGTACTATTTATGTCAATGTTTGGAAGCCATCATATATTGATTTATTGAGGGATTTGGTGTATTTTTTACAATGCAAAGTGCAAAAACTATATTACTATGTTCCTGAGAAGGAATTGAAGGATGGGTTGAGATTTTTTAATGACGATAATGGTATTAAGGATATCATTTACCATTATTTTCACAGTGAAGAAGCTAAGGTATATGTTGAGTATTATAGTGAGGATGAGGATGGTGGGGATGAGAATGGGGATGAGCAGACCACCACTGAAGGAGGAGAAGTGAGGGATCATGTTCAAGCGAGTAATCAGATCGGGGATGAGTTTAGGTTAGATGAAGGGCAAAATGAGAGGGAGATAAGTCATATTGATATAGATGAACAAAGATGGAGATGTACTAAAATCTTGGGTGAAGATTTGGGTGAAGATGTGGGTGTTGAAGACTTCATTGGATTATAATGGGAAATTGCTTTATCTAGTGAATCGGAAGATGAATGTTTGGCTTTAGTAAATTCCCCAAGTGACGAAGATGATGATGAACTCACACAGTCAAGACAAAAGCAAAGGGAATTTCTGAGAAAAAAACTTGTAGCTTTAGCAAAAAGGCTTAAGCCAGTAAATAGGGATGGAAATCCAATTGAGGGTAATAGAAGTAAAGATGAAGAAAGCTGTGGTGATAAAGTTGCTGGCTTGGAAAATGAGCTTGACAATGATTATGAAAAACCTGCTCCTCGAAGAAAAAGTAAGTACCCTTACTATGATCCGACTGTTGATAAACCTGTTTTGTCAAGCATGAGATTTTATAATACCAAACAGTTCAAGGAAGCTGTTGTGAAAAACTCCATTAGTGAACAGAGGAGCGTTAAATTCATTAGAAATACGAAGGAATTTGTGAGAGCTAAGTGCTCACAACTTAATTGTTCGTGGAAGCTCTATGGCACGCTTAGTAAGAATGGGTCATTCCAGATTAGATCCTTTCAGGAGGAGCATACTTGTCCAATTATCTTTAACAATAAAAGGGTAACAAGTGTATGGTTATCAAAACATTTTTTCAATACTATCAAAGTAATGCTCGAGATCAAGAGTCCTCAATTTCAACAGTTAGTAAATGAGCAAGTGGGGGTTAATGTGTCAAGGAATCAATGTAAGAGAGCTAAGATGAGAGTGATAAAGATATTGATGGGTAGGTATAAGGAAGAATATGCGCAGGTATGGGATTATGCTGGCGAATGCATGTTTCAAAACCCATCTAATAGGGTATTAGAGGTCGTGGAGATGCCACTCCCTGATCTTGGGCCTAGATTTGATAAATTTTATGTCTATTTTGATGCATGCAAATGGGGCTTCTTGGTTGGTTGTAAAAGAGTTGTAAAATTGGATGGATGCTTTCTAAATGGTTTATGCAAGGGGGAGTTGTTGGCTATTGTGGGGAGACATGCCAATAATCAAATGTTCTCGATAGCTTGGGCTGTGGTAAAGATAGAGAACAAGGATATTTGGTCTTGATTCCTAAAAAATTTAATAGCTGACCTTGAGATAACCAATGGAGGAGGATGGGCATTCATGAGCGACTAACAAAAGGTAATTCCATTGTCAATTAATTCACTCCCTTTGAATATTAATCACTTGCATATTTTTCTTAACTTGTATTTATTGGTTTGAATTTTTATAGGAATTTATTCCTGCATTGGCTGAGTTGATGCCACATGTTGAGTATAGAATGTGCGTGAGGCACATAAATGTAAACTGGTCAAGGAATTTCAAAGGAGATAGGCTGTAGAAGCAGTTCTGATAGATAGCAAAGAGTACGAATATGACTGATTTCATATTAGCCAAACAAGGATTGTTGTAGCTGACAAAGAAATGTTTTGATGCATTCTTCCAGACAAAAGCTAAGCACTGGTGTTGGGCCTTCTTCGGCGAAGAGTTCAAATGCGATATCATTAATAACAACCTCGGTGAAACTTTCAATGGTAGAATTTTAGAAGCCAAGTGCAAACCAATTATCAGCATGCTTGATGATATTCGAGTTATGGTTATGACTAGACTGCATAGGCAAAGAGATAAGACTACAAAATGGAGTAGAGACTGTGGCTCTAGGATTGTGAAGAGATTTGATGCAAATATTGCTGCTAGTAGGTTCTGCCATCCAGTTTGGAATGGAGATAATGGATATGAGATTATTCAAAATCAGGATAAGTATGTTGTTAACTTGGATAGAAGAAAGTGTTCATGTCAAGCTTGGCAACTGAATGGAATTCCCTGTGCCCATGCGATTTGTGATATTTAGATGAAGCAAGAAAACCCATATGATTACCTACATGATTGGTACAAAAAAAGCCCATACCTTGCTTCGTACCAATTCATGATGCAGCTTATCAAAAGGAGCAAATATTGGGAGCCAACAAATAATGAAAGCTCTCTACCTTTACCGCTGAAGAAGCAAATATGAAGGCCAAAAAAGAGACGAAGAATGTAGTAGGAAGAGGCATCAAGTCAAAGGATGAGTAGAACTGAATCAAAAATGAAATGCTCCTATTGCCACAAGGAATTGCACAATAAGATGTAATAGCTGATTCGGTGCCAAGGACAGGACCTACTGAAGAGTTTCTTGTTGGGCCTATTGAAGGGAGGACAGAAGGCCCTGCTGTAATGCCTATTGAAGGGTAAATAGAAAGCCATGCTGTAAGGTAAGTATCCTCTTTGTCTTAGTAACTTTACAGTTTTTATTCGATAGGGTTTGATGGTTGACAATGTGTACTAGCTTCTCTTGTGCTCATGCACTTGTAATTTGAGAAGTTTTCTCCATTTGTTTCCACCATGAAAATGAGTAGATGTCTAATTATTCGTTATAGTTGGTTATAATCCTAATACAGTACATTATTGTAAGGCCTACTAAAGGGCCAGAAAAAAGGCCCTGTTGTAGGCTCAAGTGCAGGGATAGGGACTGGAATGGGTAGGACATCAACAACAATAACTGAATCCATTATTGAGCAAACAAGAAAAAAAATCATGTAAATTGTACATCATTGTGTTTGGTCTTTTATGAGCTAAAATTTATATTTGTTATGTATTTCTTAGGTGAGAAGATGAGCAACTGCACAAGTTGCAGAGGTTGCTACAAGGATTGTTGTTGCTGAAAATGATGCACCACAGCGAATAAGAGGGGTTTTTGGAAAAAGATTAAGGCAATATGGTTATGGGATTTACACAGATGAATATATCGGAATGATTATTTTGAATGTAAGATTTATAGGCCTCATGCATTTAATTTGTTGTACTTCAATTCATTTGGTTAACAATATCACTATGTTCTTGTAGTTTGAGAGATTTCGAAGGTACTTCTCTCTTAAGGTAGGCCAACTCAAGAATCAATGGCGCAACCAAAGAAGAGTGCTCCAAAGAAGAAGAAGACAGCGGGTATAGCTGCAAAACAGCCATCCAAAAAGAGCCCAACACCAGTTTCATCTCAACCAACGATTGAGAGCAGTAGTGATGATATGGATCAACACATGACACGTACTAGAACAAAAATAGCCGCCATCAAAAACAAGGAAAAGGAAAATGAGGTGACAGAAATCCCAGTTAAAAAACCTGCACGTCCAGTTCGAAAGAGTGTTCGGATTATGAATTAATTCAAAACTCCAAGAGGAAAAGGAGATCAGGGAGTTGTCAATATTGACTTATGGGAGGGTGTTGGACATGGTCTCTTTTTATGTGATGTTGGACATGTTCTCTTTTCATGTTTTCTTTTTTTAGGAGTGTGCTAGACATTATATCATTGATGGTAGTTGCTGCCTACTTATTGCCATTGTTTTTTTTTTTTTTTTTTTGAAGAGAGTGCTGAACTTTCGGTGATTGGAGAGTGAAGTTAGACATACTTTTCTTTTCTTTTGTAAACAATCAATCAATGTTAATGCGCAAGTACTGGAATGACTATTCATTTTCTCTTGTGTTGGTTTCGGCTAGAATGCTAGCAAGTCAGTTATGTTGTATATTTTATTTTTACTGTTACTGCAATGTTGCTGTTGCTGCAATGTTGCTGTTGTTGGTTGAAGTTGTGGATTATAATGAACTTATGGGATTCTGGTTATATGTGCTACTGCAAGAACACTTTGGGTGCTGGTACATCTTGTTGCATCAACACCTGTATGAGTTGGTTAGCAATTCAACTGGTGCAAGAACAAAGTGCAAGAACAAGGTGCATTTGGAATGTGACGTTTGGCACTAATATGTTCTTTTTTAAAAAACTTATGTAACATAAGTGATCACTTTGTAATCGCAATTGGCACTTAAATGATTACTTTTATAAAAACTTGGCATTCAAGCGATCACTATCTACAACTCATGACATTGAAATAGTCAATCGTAAATTTGCCACCATCCTTTAATTTCGCCATGGTTTGCAATTACAGCAAACTAGCAAACTAGCAAACCAGCAAGCCATTACCAAATAAAAAAATATAGCAAACTATTATCAAATAAAAAATGCAGCAAATCATTATATTTGAAGCAAAAACTAACCAAAACAAACATTGGCAATACACAACTAAACAACAAAACTTTTAAGTGCTTACAACTAATGCATTCCAAGTCCAACCTTGCATTTTTACCAATGGATTATAACAACAAAACTTTTTACTCCATACAAAAATTGCAACAAACCAAAAATACACTTTACTTATAAATAATCCAATACAAGTGCATATTCCACGTCTTCGACTATAGTAGATATACAAACTTCTTCTCATTACTCACTTTACATTTGAATAAACTACTCAAGAGAATAAGAACACAATCAACACTCGATAAAAGTTTCTTTCAATTTTCAGCCTTGAAACCTCTCTCTTCAAATGGTCCACCAGAGATGTTAAAACCTTTATTTAAGCTTGCATTGAGTCGACATCCTCCAACTCGTCCATTAACATAGGTGGAGGTTGATTTTGACCTTCAAGTAACTCCAATATTACTTATGTCGCTCGATCAGAGAATTTCCTATCAACCCATTTGAAATATTGGCACTTCGAGTTTTCTCTATATCTGCCGCACCCATGGAATCTTCTCCTGAGATTCAACCGAGTCCAAGATGTTCTTATCGGACTCGGTAACCCACAATAACAGCAACACTCACCATCTAATTCACTTTTCTTATAGGATTGTGAGCCGCTGCTAAAGTTTCTGTTCTCCATTTGCAAGAATAAGCTGATAACTTTGGGAGAAAATCGAAGTATGCACTCGAAATGGTCGAATTGGGGATTTATGGTTTTCAACTTCTGGTTCTAGTCGAAATTGAGGATTTAGGGTTTCTTATTTGGGGAAAAATGGTAAACGGTATCGTTTTGTTCTTTGTATGCTAATTATATTCTTCGGTGATTCACGTCGACATAAAAAATTAATAAAAAACTGCAACGTCGGATTTCTGGCCAACTAAATCGGTGATGGCACCAAAGTGATCATTTTTCAAAATTTTTGGCACTTAAGTGATTCGACGGAAACTTTTGACACCAAAGTGAGCGTCATAAATAACTTATGGCACCAATAGTGTACTTCTCCTTTTTTTTTTTTTTTCCGATGAAGTGAGTGCAAAATGACGCTGTTTTGCACGCTGACGTGGTCAAAAAATGCAAAAATGGCGTCGTTTTGGGCTAACGTGGTAAAAAATAATATAAAAATTAATTAAATTAAATTTAGTTAAAATATTTTAAAATAATAATTTAAAATTTAAAAAAAAAAATGGGGTGAGGCGGCGAGCCCTCGCCCACTACCGCCGCCTCTCGGCGTCGCCGGAAAGGCCGGCGATGGAGGCGTGAGGGTCGGCTGGGGTCGTCGGGCCCTTGCCAGGGGCCGGCGACCCTGGCTGACTGGCAGCGAGGGCTCGCGAGCCATCACCCCAAATCGGGGTGAGAGTTGCAACCCTCACCCAAATCCGGCAAGGGTCGGCAACCCTCGCCCGGCCGGGCCAAGGGCCACCGCCCGCTAAGCCGACCCCCAGCGGTCCTTGGCCTAGCCGGGCGAGGGCCGTCGACCCTCGTCAAATCTAGGCGAGGGCCGTGACCTTCACCCAGATTGACGAGGGCTTGCGGCCGTCACCCAGATCTGGCCAGGGGGGGGAAGGAGGAGGAGGGAGGTAGCTGGCGGCGAGGGCTAGGGCCGCTGAGTCCTGGCTGAGGGCCGGTGGCCCTAGCCGACCCTCCCCCACCTTTCGGGGACGGCGGGGAGGTGGCGGTGGCAAGGGCTCAACCCTCAGCTGCCGATTGCCTTCCTCCTCCTCCATTTCCCCTTTTTTTTTTAAAAATAAATTTAATTTAATTTAATTAATTTTTATATTATATTAAAATTCAAATTATGCCAAAATGACGTCGTTTTGGCCGATTTAAGGGCTCTATTTTAGCCAACTATAGAAACGACGTCATTTTGGGTAAATTACAGCTGACTCATCTATCCGGTGAGCCACCTCGGCGAGAAATATTAATATTTATATGCCACGTATGATTTCCGGCTGGCTTTGCCGAATGTGGCACTTAGATGTCCCACTTTTTTTTAAATTTTGCACTTAAGTGTACCTTTCGAAAGTTATGACACTTAAGTGTCCATTTGTGCCAAATTATGACACTTGTAGTGTTTTTATCCCCCCATTTAATGATCTAAATAGTTACAGATTTGGAAGTAGTTAAGATTAGTTTGAAGGACGTTGGACACGGACATTTTACTTCGTACGGTGCTCCCGTTAGCGTCTTAATATATGTTAGATGATCCATGTTTGCCTCGAATACATGCATCAACAGTTAATAAGTGGTTCAAACATCACTCCAAGCACGCACGAGGTAGAGGATCTTCATCCAAGGATGTCACTCAACTGTGCTGAATGATGTCAGAATGCCCGAAAGGACGGTATGAATTAAGTGTGCATAAAACGTTCAATTATTTATATCAAGATGATAAATACTTTATTTTGCTTGGACATATCATAAAAAAAATTTATCCATCGCCTCTCCTTGTTACTAAGAACTGGAGAGTGATGGATCAATGATTTCTCTCCACTCTTCGGCAAATAAATGACCTGTTCAAAGATCCGTGGAAGATTGATCATTTGTACATAGTAACACACCAATGGTAAATTCGAAAAAATTTATTCTCGTAAAATGAAAAAAAAAAAAATTGATTATTTTTCATAGAATATCACATTTGTCAGCTCAGGTGCATAGAAGATTGCATTTATACAGTCATACATAATCTTCGTAGACAAATGATGTGGGATATTTAATATCTCTTATTGGATTGGGAACAACATGTGGCATTGACAAACATGGAACTGAACACACAAGTTAACTAGGGCAGAACCTCACTTAGATATCATGTTAGAATGTTCAATTTAAAAATTTAACTCAAAAGGTGAAGGGAGAAATATGAATATAAAACCCATATTTAGTGGTTTAATACTAAATATTCTAACAAATATAATTGGATGTTGATATGAAAATTGTACTGGTGGGGGGGAGGGTGAGATGTCAATGGATGAACTTGCATATATGGTGAACATCTAATGATATATTCTATAAGTTTGATCGATATCCTACCACCAATATGGTTGGTTTAGTGGTAAAGGGATCATCTATCTTCTACAAGATCACAAGTTTGATTGATATCCTGAGTGAAACTCTGAGCAACTTCTGTTGCATTGTCTAATTGTGACGTATCTCGTATGAAATTCTAATTACTAGCATCTTAGTAGGGCAGCAAAGAGGTAACTAACTTTAGACTTTTGGTTCATGGGTGTTGCAGGTAGTTATGCCTTAAAGTAAATATTCCGAAACAAAAGTGAGACTCTAATGATAATGGCTATGAGAGGTGCTTGCGCTATTTACCTCTCTCTCCCACATTTTACAGATAAAAAAGGGAATCAAGGCAATCGACAGGCATATGTTCCTTCATCTCTAATTAGGGCGGATCTAGAGCTTTTTTTTTTGTTAGTGAGGGCAAATTCAATAGACAGCATAAAGTAAATAAGGTTTATGGATTAAAATGGTAAACGCAATATTTTTATGCTTGATAAGATAGAACATTGAGTAGACTTTCAGTAGATCTTGTTTATGTTTAGCAATTGAAACCTCTACAATCATACATCTATTTACTGCAATTCTCATTATGGGGGCAAAATGACCCAAAAAGAGCGAGGAATTTATACTTTCTCATCAAATCTCCAGTAGAGTTATTAATTTTTTTTTAAAAAAAACAAATTGCATTGTTAAGGTATACATTTGACAGATTGCCCCCAAATCTTGCCGCTTTGCCCCGCAGATTCGTCGTTGTCTCCGATTAGAGGAAATCTGGTCCAATCATTTCACCGATTAAGGGGTCATGAAGTGGCCATAGGCCCATAGTTGAGGTTGATTTGCTATAAATAAGCCAAATTGGACACACCCTATATAGATATCTCACCATTATGGCTGCTATTTTGTTTACATCCCTTAGCAGTTAACATGTCTCGTGACCATATTGTTGCCTGTTTTAACCACAATCTCTTTTTTAATCATAAAAGATGTCAGGATTAAAAAGATAGATGGCAAAAGCCCATATTAGTGGTTTAATACTAGATACTTTTACAAATATAATCGAATGCTGATATGAAAACTGTATTTGATGGAGAGGGAGAAGCCGCCCGTTTTGGAGGGGGGTCAATGGATGAACTTGCACATATGGCACACATTTAACGATATATTCTATATGGGCTAAAGGCTACCACCAAATGGTTGGTTTAGTGTTAAAAATGTCTTTTGTCTTTTACAAGATCACAAGTTTCATTAATATTGTAAGTGGACCTTTGACTAACTCTCACTGCGTTGTTTAACTGTGACATATCTTGTATGTGAAATTTTGACTACTAGCATCTTAGTGAGGTTGAGGCTGTAGCAAAGAGGTAATTAACCGTAGACCTTTGGTTCACAGGTGATGCAGGTAGTTATGTCTCAAAGCTAATATTTTAAAGAAGGTTTGGGACCCCAATGATAATGTCTAGGAGAGTTGGTAGCATTGTTCACCTCTCTCCAAATAAAATAAAAAAAAGAAGAAGAAGGAATATAGGCAAGAGATAGAGATCAAATGGTTGGACCATATTTTCATTCATCTCTAATTAGGGTGGATCTAGAGTTTTTTTGTTAGTGGGGGCAAATTTATAAGGTGTATGAATTAAGATGGTAAACACAACAATTTAATGCTTGAATAGATAGAACGTTGAATAAACTTTCAATAGACCTTGTTTATGTTTAGCAATTAAAACCTTCACACTCATACATCTATTTACTGCAATTCTCATTATGGGGGCAAAATGACCCCAAAAAAAAAGAAAAAAGAAGAAGAGGAAATAGCTAATTTATGCTTTCTTATCAAATCTCAAGTGGCGTTATTGATTTTTTTTTAAAACAAATTGCGTTGTTAAGTTGTACATTTAACGAATTGCCCCCAAATATTGTCGTTTTGCCCCCGTAGATTCGTTCTTGTCTCCGATTAGAGGAAATTTCTTCCAATCAGTCTCTGATTAGGGGGTCATAAAGTGGCCATATGCCCATGGTTGAGGTTGATTTGCTATAAATAAGCCAAATTGGACGCACCATTTAGAGATATCTCCCCATCATGTCTGTTATTTTGTTTACTAATCCTTGGCAGCTAACATGTCTCGTGACCAGTTGCCTGTTTTGACCGAATCTCTTTTTCTATCGTAAAAGATGTCGGATTAAGAAGACAAAAAGCAAAAGTGCTTAAGGTAAAAACAGTCCCAGTCCATTAAAATTAGGTTAATTGATTGACTCTAAGTACTATAGATACGGTGGGCACTGTGGTCGGCAAAATCCTAGTGGGAAGACGTGACCTTTAAGTCATCACCCACTGGAAATTTAAATCATTACAGATAAGCCATATAATTGTACATCAATATATTAATTTCATAATTACTGAAAAAAATTAAAAGATATATAGCCGCAAAAACGCGTGACTTTATGACGAAAAATATTAAAGCAAAAGTCATGTTTTGACTTTCGAGCTTATGGCAAGCAATGCTCGAGATCTCAGCTTGCGTATTGGGTGATGTGACTTTGGAATGACCGAACCATTTTTTTTTCCTTCTTTGACTAAACATCTCATTAGCTTTATAAATTATATAGACGTGAATAAAAAACCCTCAATATATTTTCTTTAATGGATCAAATCAGATTCTTGATAATCCATGATCCTCTCTTTCAATATACTACGCTAGGACAGCATATATACCCTGGTTGCTTTTATAATAGTGAAACCGGAACATAATTTACAAGTTGTTTTTATAAACTTAAACTGAGTCCTTCGCCATGCGATGAATAGAGTTTATTACTCGAGAGCATCACATAATGGATTTAATTATGCGGTTGGAAAGTTTAAGTGTATTTGTTGCTCTTTTTTTTTTTTTTTTGTAATCAAGGATCCGCCGGGCCCGTCGAGCTTATGCTGGGCAGCCCACAGCTTGTAGAATGCGCCATGCACCTTAGACCAATAATCTATAGTTACCATTGTGTGTATTTAGACACGTCGGACAGCTTCTGTATGCACAAGTCAACATGCAAATTGAGTCATAAACACGACATTGAAAGCATGGTGAGACTTTTCTTCTACAGGAAAACAAGCATATTGATGTCAACTTTGGTGGGATTTGTGGGTTGCTAGTATTTTTGTATCACTAATTTTTCTTCTGGTCATGTCTGTTGACTATCGTTGTTGCAAATTAAGATAAACTTCACGCGGAGATGGCCAGCTTTTTGATTTTTTATTTTCTATCTCCTGTCATTTTCTATATGCGTTATAACACATTGAAAGACTGTTTGATTATTTTCCACAAATTTTGAGGGTCGCTATGACAATTTTGGACACCTCAAGTGATGCAAGGGTTTCGGCAGTCGCTTGCTTTGACCTCTCGCAATTCATCCAGTACCACCTTGCCAGAATAATCATACTGTCTGATTTGAAGTTCAAGTGCCATAGCCTGATATTTGAGATCAAGACCGTGCAAGTAATTTAGGCTTTTTTTGATTCATTGGGTCGCCTAAGCTACACTTTTTTCACAAGGATCCATCACTTGCTCATTATTCATTAACTCACCCAGATTGTATATAGATAAAGTTTTGTTTTGTTTTTTTTTTTTTTTTTTTTTTTTTAGAAAGCAGCACTATAGAGAATGTACTTTTATTGCTTAAATGTTGTATGACACAAATGAGGGGAAAACAACCCTATTTATACATGAGGTATTTCAATTAAGACTGCCCCAACTACCATTTATCCTATTAAATACAAAACTACCATCTCTCATTAAATACAAGAAATATCTTAAATACAAATATATATTTTAGAGAAACCATAACCCTTTATTAATTCAAAGCTTATCCCATTCCCTTGGATTATTTCTGGAACATCGAGCCTCGGAAATCTCGGGACCGTGATACAAGGACTGGGTCGTGAATCTTTTGAATCACAATAGTGCAGAAGTCACAAAAAACGCCCTTCTGTGTAGCCTAAGGCTTTTCTGGGGGGTCAAGTACGCAAGCTTTTTACAGGCCTAAGCGAAATCCTAAGCAGGCTATCTTGCTGAGTACCTTACTGCCTATGATCTCCTGTTCATTGGATGTTCATTGTTGAATAAAATCGATGTATTGTTTAGTTATTTGAATGCCAGGTATAGGCTTAATATAGATTAATCTACAATATGTATCTTTTTGATATATGTATTGATTTATGTAATGTACACAGCATCCCAATTTTATTTCTTTGCTTCATCTATTTAATTTGTCTTGATTCCAATCAATTTAAAAGAATTAAAAATCAATTCTTAATAGTATGCTTCGAATTCCTAGATTTCTAATTATTTTCAATATGAATTCCTATATTCATCCAAAGAATCTCTTTTTTGGTTGGGATAATATGAGTAACTTTGGAAGTTGTTCACTTTATTGGACCTGGAGCGGTGTGGCAAATAAGCGGTTGTCTTTGAAGTATTTATTGTGCTCTATGCTTAATAAAGTTCTTGTGAAGTTATCAAACAAGTCCCAATGGAGCAGATGGAATGGTACTCCGCAAGGACAAGAACTTGCCCCCCAATTTAACTTTGTTACGTGGGACATGGTCTGGCTTAATCTTTTGTATAGGATAATCTGGTCGGCGAAGCTCATCAACGTGAAGGTCAAGTGCATTCTTAATTGTCGGATAATAGTGAATGATCTTAGTATATAAGATCAATATGACCAGCCCGTGGATATTCTCTGTTTTCCTCCGGTACTTGAAGTGATGTCAAGTTCAGCTTGGAAGGTTCGTCTCGACGAATTTAGCCCGGAATCTTTGCTGCCAGAACAACGACAGTTTATAGAGGGAGTAGACTTGCAGCGAGGTGATCATTTGCTAGAGATGCCACATTTCTGCTCTGCGTAAGCTCGTGGATGTGCAGTGAAAGCGGCACAAGAAAGATTGATCAATTCTGTGTCTCACTAAACCAGGATAATCCCTGGGAATATCACAGTGGGAAGTTCATTTCTAATAGCCTGTCCAGTGTAATTGTCACCAAACTGTAATTGCACTGTGAAATGCTATAACTTGTATGTTTGGTAATACATATTTCAAAATTGTATCACTTAAAAATTAGGTGGATTGGCTTATTAAAAAGTAATTGTAGTTGTGAGTTGTTTGCCAAACACCTTATAAAAGCTACGGCACCCCATTTCACAATTAAAATTGCCCATTGAAAAACCATACCAAATAACTTCCAAGTGCTCTTTTCTCAGTAAAGATTCGATATCATATAAATCCCCTCTTTCTCTAATATTTTAAATGTTCAAAGCAAACGACTACACTAACCCTCAACAAGAAGCAAAGAAGAATCAGAGATGCTGGCTAATTTCTCATGGGCTCTACTTCTAGCATCCGAAAAATACTTAAAAAGAGGATACAATTTGGTGATTTGGAGGCAAGGCAACTAGAATATTATGAGAAAGATACAAAGTCATCATCATTCACTTTGAAAGCAAGAGAAGAAAACAAATCAACCAAAAGAGATCACGAAACACACCTTAAAAAGTCACCCGGTTAAAGAGTGACATGTCCCAACCATTTAAAGACTCTTGGTACCCAGAAAGTTGCTCCAATCATGGCATCTTTTGGTCATAAAATGGTGGTGTATCTCATTTTGTCGGGCTAATGCTTCTGGATGAATGACAAGAATTTGTGTTTAGACTACTTGACTTTTCAGCACTTGGTAAAGGAGTTACCAGGCATTGCGATTGGAGCATTCGAGCGGGAGGTGAATGTACTGGCTAACCTATTCAATAATTTCACCGACATGAAAAGTTAACTTTTGCGATATTTCGATTTCCTAGTGTTGTTCGGTGAGCGTGCCTTACACTCTAACTTGATGGATACTCTCAAGACTTCAATTTTCCATATAAGTTTCTACTTATGCACTGAGTGAATGTTGGCTGTTTTCCAAAAGTTGCTTGTCAAATCAAAACCCTTCTTTCTTTGGGTTAATACCTTGAAAAACCCCAAACTGGTACACCTGTGACAAATTTACCCCAAATTATTTTTTTGACCACCAAAAACTCCAAACCGGTATACCTTTGACAAATTTACCCTAAACTGGTACACCTGTGACAAATTTACCTCCTGTTAGTTTTGGTTAAATTTTCTTGTTAAATTGTAAAGTTAAATAACACGTGACAATTGACCGGTATATCAATTTGGGATTTTCCACTCTGTTTGTCACAGTTTATAATTTTTGTGATTTTTTTGTGGTATTAATCTAATTTTTCAGAGGGTATATTAGTCACAAATTTACCAGTTTGGGGTTTTTTGTGGTCGAATAAATTAGTTTGGGGTAAATTTGTCATAAATGTAGTAGTTTAGGGTTTTTTATAGTTAGTCGGGGTAAATTTGTCATAAATGTACCAGTTTGGGGTTTTTCATGGTCAAAAAAATAGTTTGGGGTAAATTTGTCACAAATGTACCAGTTTGGGATTTTTTAAGGTATTAACCCTCTTTCTTTTGACAAATCATTTCAACTATTTTACGTCTAGTTTAATTGTGCACACACGATTCATCCATGAGCGGACTATTTGGATGTTCTCACTCTTATCAAGAGTTAGTGACTTGTCCATCCATTTTGAAACTAAATGTATTAAAATAAACCCTAAATTCTATCACAGCCGCGAAATTGCCTTGTCACCACGTCGTGGCGTCTCTATCCCTCTCTCATATGAGGATGCCATATTTGTCTCTTTTTACAGTGGTTATATACCCTTGCCTATCCATCCAAACACATACATACATACATACATACATACATACATACATACATACATACATATATAATATATAATATACCCTGGTCTGTGCCTTTTTTTTTTCTTTCCTAAAACTAAATCTTAATTATTAAGGGGGAAAATCACAATAATCTTTTAAATTCTACCGGCACTTCATGGTGCGTTTGGTAACATTTCTATTTTCAAAAATAATTAATGTTCAAAAATAGTTTTTTCCATTTCTATTCCTTAGATGGGTTTATGAAAATTTGAATGGGTTTCATAATTGCACAAAATTTCTATTCCTGTAATAAAAAAAAATAAAAAAGAACGTGTTTAGTACAATTCTCAATTTTTTAACGCAAAATTTGTTTTAGTTTCTTAATAATTTCTTGAGATTTTTCTATTTTTTAATTTTTCTTTTCTTTTTTCCCTCTCTTCTTCTTCCTCCTCTAGCTGGTTACTAGGTCTCGATGATGGCCAACGACCAGCCGGAGGAGGAAGAAGAATGAAAGGAAAAAAAGAAAATAACATGTTTTAGAAATTATTCTCGGAAATAAAGAAATAGCTTTTTTCTACTTCTTATTTCTGTTCAAAATCTATCTCTCGACCCACTAATTTGTTCGAGGAAGAGACAAATTAGTTGGTGTTATTAAATGGATTTCTATTTTATTTTTATTATTTTTTTGTTTCAGAGAATAAAAGAATAGAAAAATTAAGGAATAGAAATATTACCAAACAAGGCTTCAATTGCTGCTTTAAATTAGCATTATCTTTGGTTACTCACCAACATTCTTTGTTTACTTATTGAAAATTAAGCAAATTTGTGAGAATGATCATTGATAGCTGGATAGGTAAGAATCTAGTGATAGCTATCGACAACTAATAATTAATGGCTTATAACTCATTCGCCTAAAAAACTGTTGGGTCCAGATATGTCTTCAATCTTGCATTGCCTAAATATGGGTTGTTGACGGCAGATAAGTCTCACGCAACCTTAAACTAGCACAACATATTTTAGGCTTGGCCAGGCACCATTGAGCCATGACCAAAGTAGACAATATCATGCTGTCACCATGGTGGAGCTAGCTGTGTTTCGTTGGTACCTTAGCCACAAGATGGATATGCTGGATACCATATATGTTTCCCATTCCATATTGCCTAAATCGAGGTTGTTGCGCTAGTAGAAGTCTCATGAATCCTTACTCTAGCACGGTGGTTTTAGAGCCATGTGAATGCGAGTGAGTCGTGGCCAAAGCGGACATTTTCTTGTCAGCGCCTTGATAGGACTTCATACAAAGAACTTGAGATAAATCTTGTCTGCAAAGAGATTTTCCAAAGATCACTTGATCAACACCTAAACAACCGAGTTATGTATAGAGCAATCCATTGCATCTTTTGGGAGCTTGTTCGCAATGCATTTCCATCCTTAGACTAATAATATAAGGGTAACAATACAAAGCAGTCTTATTCATCCAAAGACAGAGATGCACCATAAGCAATGCTTCAAAGCACCGAAAGAGTATCCCTTGAAATGGATGTTTACATGCTCCAGGAGCCTTCATCCCAATGCACGTCAACCATTGCGTCAATGGAGCAAGACATTTAATAATGTTATGCATCTAACGGTTGATATTCATTGACTATTGAGAACCTAAACGACTTGCTCCTTTAAATTGAAAAATTCCTTGAAATTTTGAAATGGGTGATTTTACATTTGGACCCTCAAAGAGAGATAGCCTTGACTGGACCTTTGGTCCAGGAACTGGGCGCGATCACTGCCATTGATGTTGTGAAATCTCATACATAGGCTCATATAGGACCTACATAATCAATAGTTGTGATTGATTTCTGGTGAATCTAGGTCCAATCAAGAAATTTTCCTCTCAAAGTAGAATGACCCCTTAGGTGGAAGTCCTTGTCTTAAGTTCTCAAGCTTTCTAAGATCTCAATTTATTAAGCAAGAACGAACAGCTATTGAAAAAGACAGATAAAGAGAGATAGTAAACACCTGGGACACAAAGGGAGCGCGTACGCACGAGCAGTCACGTTCTCCGTGACCATCCCTTGTCCTCCTCAAACCTCAACCCCACCAAAGGCAACCACATACTCCCCGCAGGTGCACAGGTTTCTCCAAGCTCCATCAATGACGATCCATTTCATTTTCAGTTATTATTGCAACGTCCTTCACGCACTCTCCAAAATCATATGCAGGGTGTCTTCTGTTTCCCCCCATTATCACGGTTTCATGTGATGCCCACATGCCGCCCATACCATCGCAATTAATCCAAACTGTCCATTCTGGCCTCTGACTGCAGAAACTGTCTGATTTTTGGCTTATACAATGTAAGATTCTCAATGCCAATTTGCAAGAAACGTGTTGACTTCATTTAACGAGTCGCGGTGCGACGTGTTCTACGAGCCTTCGATATTTCAAACCATAACAGATCTAGACGAACTCTATGGTCACCTCATTATGTGGGAGAGAAAGTGGTAATACTACGGTTCGTATACTATGTGTAAAGGGCGTAGAGACTTGATGAGGAAAGATCGTGTGTGCGCTAAAGGAATTAGAAGAAGTTAGGGTTTCCACTTGATGACATTTATGTCAGGCACTAAAAGAGTCGACAGGAAATCTTATAGGGCCATACTCTAGTGAGGTACTACAGAATTTAGGCAACATCAATTATTACTTAACGGTTATCTATGCATATTTTTTAGTGGCTCTATCCCCAAAATAACACTTTTGAGTACTACTCTCTCAGTTATGAGTTACTATTGGCCATCACAAAGCTAGATAAGTTATACACAAAGGTAAGATATCCAACTATGTTCATATTATAGAGTTATGACTTGAGTCTCGGTTCTTTAGGTCCCGATATTAGTACGGTGAAAAATAATTATGTGACAGTCTTTAATCTATTATTAGAATAACAATTTATTCTAAACTACAAAAAAATTAAATAATAAATTATTATAAATTATTATGTGGCACATTTTTTTAATAAGTTGTAGCTCACGATAAGCTGTTATTTTTATAGCAGTCCAATGACTATTATATTAGCAAAGCGCTAACACGGTACTTCATACCAAGTTCACCCACCTAAAAGAGCTAATGAACCATAAAGACTTACCAACACATTGAAAAGTCTTTTTCTCTCCTCTCTCCATCGTTTTCTTCAACCTTCGGTCATGATGGGAGGGTTTGAGCTAATCTCACGCTCCAATCCCTCCCTTCTTCATTTGGTTGTTTTATTATTTTATCTTGTTTTTCTTCTCTCTCAATTTGGATTTGAGAACTCTCTTCTTCTGATTTAGTTCTAGATTTGAGAGCTATCATCTTATGATGTTGACTTGGGAATTTAATAAAATATGCTTTTCGGGATTCAATACCCTTTTACTTTGTTCATGTACAAGTTCTCTACCTTCAGTTTTAATGGTGATCACAAGAGCTTTGGCATTTTGCTGAACATGAAGATTTGCTCTTTCACATGTTAGATTTGTGTTTATTTAATTTATTTTAGTTGTCTCCATATGATGATGGTATAGAGAAAACTGAATCTATGCATGTACCGCCAACTAGCAATGCTGTATTTATTGAAGAAAAAACTTTCAATGTATGCTCATCACTGACAAAAATACAAAATTCAGTAATCAACCGTCGTTCAATTTGCTTAACAAATCCATTCTTATGGAATGAGTGTGTACTTAACCCTATTAATACTCCATTGATCCTCCTTGCATTCTAGATTTAGTTTTGCTTTGCAGTATATTAAACTTTGCTCTACTCCAATTTGTTCTGTCATGAAGTTTAAATACTCCTCATATATTATTTGGAGTAATGAATACAATTTTCTTGTAATAAAAGAAAGCCGTTTTCACTGTGCATTACTTCTCTGACTGTCCCTTAGAAAGTTTGGTAAAGCAATACCTACAAAGATGCTTGTGTTAATGTCTCCTTGTGATGGCGATGTCTTAAAGTGCATGTCGGAAACAGGTTAGGTTCTATTCCTGCCTAGTGTTCTCTTCCTTTTCCCATTTTCATTTCGTTCTTTCCCCAGTTATCAGAATTATTTGGAAATAATTGTATTCTTAGCGAATTGGTTAAAAGTGAATAATCCGATTTCCTAAATTTGCTTATTCTTCTTGGGGCCTATTCCTTCTTGGCTAATGGCGTCCATGCGACAGTGAGATATAGAAATCAAGAGCATAGAATTGGGGAAAAATAGTCCCAAAAATCCTAAAATTATTATACTTTTGTCAATTCAATCATAAATATTTTAATTGTGTCAATTGAATTCTAAACATTTTCACGTTTTGGCAATTGAGTTTATTCGGCTAATTTTGCCCAAAAATCACTAAAATGGATATCGACCGTTCTCATGGCATAGCTAATGCTGACGTATACAATTTTTAATAAATATTTTATTTTTATTTTTGTTATCTTTTCCTTTTTTTTCTTTTCCATCTTTTTCTTTTACTATGCTAACGAGGGCTGCCAAGCCCTTGCTGATAGTAGATGAGAGCTGGGATGCCCTTAGCAACTGCGGGTGAGGGTTGTGGCCCTCGCCTAAATTTAGGCAAGAAGGCCTTGCCCACGGACGCAATGGTCTGGGCGAGGCCAAGCCTCACTGGCTACGGGGCTGACATCAAAAGAATTCCATGACTGAGATCGAGCTGAGCGTCCTTAGGACTGAACTCGTCGCCCTCAGGGGAAGCCTCGATGACTTGGCTTAATTCCTCCAAGGTCTCAGCAGTCGCTTCGATAGGGTTCAGGTTGACCACCCTCATAATGCCCTCGCTCGCTCCACTCGGTCTGCTTCTACACAGAGGATTGCAACGTCGATTGAGAGATAGGAGAGGCAAAGAGAGCGTGACCCCAAGTGACCATGACGCCGATGTCCCTTCAGCTACTCCGGTAGTTTCAGCCACTTCCTCCCTGAATCCCAGATCTGCAAATCGAATGTCGACTAACCCAGGTAAGCGCCGCTGAGGTGGCCCGACCCTCGGCGAGCATTGGAGGAGTAATCACAACTACCATAGACTTTGCAGGGAGGAGATATGAATAGTGCCAATGGCTAAAAGAGATATATGAAAACTTGAAAAGGTTCCATGATCCCCTCGGGCGGCCCCGGCCACAAGCAAAGCTAGAGTTTCCTATACTATCGCGGCCACAAACAAGGCCTCCTCGCTCGAGGGCTTGGTGACCCTCGCCTAGTGGCTGGTGAGCACCCCAGTGACCTTCACTGGCACAATAAAACAAAAGGAGAAAAGATGGAAAAGAGAAAAGAAAAATTAAAATTAAAAGAAAGGAAATTAAAAAAAATTAAAATACAGCATCAGCGATTTCATATGAATTCAATTGACGACATAAGAAAAAGTTTATGACCCAACTGACATAATTAAAAAGTTTAACATTGTATTAGTAAAAATGCAATACATTTAAGATTTTTTGGACTATTTAAAATAAGATATTCAACACTTCAACCCACTAAATTAATTTAAAAAGGGCACAAAAACACTTTCTTTTTGTCATGTTAATTATAAAATTGAGGATTCGCCGATGCCGTGTAGAAAGTTTCCTGCCGCCCCAGAACGAATTAATTTAAAGGAAAATCAAGTTGACAATTTTTTTATAATTGGGTACCAGAAAGAAAAACTATAAGAGAAGACCTATAAGTTGTACGAGGCTTAGCTGACCACCACCAAATCCAGGCGGTTCCCATGGCACGTGCTTTTGGTCAATAGGAACATGAAAGTCGACCAAAATCCCTTCTATGATTAGTAGGTTCATCTATATATTTATTAAAATTCATATATATTATGAAATTTGGCCAGTTTCGAAAATTTAATATTGATTTCAAATATTTTTTTATGAATTAAGTAGCTGAATTGAGAACGAAAATTAAAATAAAGAGATCTATTAAAATAGGAGAAACATTTTCTTGGGAAAATTCTAAATAAGGGACTGAAATAAAAAATCCGAAATAGATATTGTTTCAAATAATGGCCTGAAGTGTCATCATTTTTTTCAAATAATGGTCTAAGGAAGTTATGAGTGTTTCAAATAAAGTTCTAATCTCACCGGTTGGCAAAATATTCTATTCAATCAAGGGTATTTTCGTCCAAACACATTTTTAATTTAATTTTTACTTAAATTGGATTTAAAATAAAAATAAAAAAGATACATTTTAAAAAAGAAGCACAAATATAGGCCCTCTTGCCTATTTTCCACCACCCCATCAATGATGGGGCCACCGCGATGGCCAGTGAGGTTGTTAGTGCCTAGGTGAGTGTTAGTGACCCTCGCTGACTAAACGCGAGGACCAATGGGAGAGGGTAGCGACCTCTTGCCAACAAGTCCTAAATGGCCATCGCAACTGCCCCATCGGCAATGGGGCGACGACAACAGTGAAAAGGGAGCCCTTCCATCCCATGTGTTTCTTTTTCTTTTTTTTGTAAGTTTTATTTTTTTAGTTTGTTTTTATGGAAAAAAAAAAAGAAAAAGGAAAAAATATTAGTAAATTTTAAAGTTGAAATTGGACTTCACCAAACGGTGAGTTCAGACCATTCTTTAAAACTGATGTGACCATTTCAAGTCTTTATTTAAAACAATATCTACTTTAAGACCTTATTTGAGAAAATGATGGCACTTTGAGCTCTTATTTAAAATAATGTTCGTTTCATGCATTTATTTGAAAAAAAATGAGAGCACTTCAAGTCCTTAATTAGAATTTTTTCACTTTTTTTTTTTTTTTTGGGTTATATGTTTGGATTGATAAAGTACTCCTAAGTAATATATTATATCCACCAGATCTTTCCCTAGTCTGGTTGGCCGGTACATTAACAGATTCTAGCAATATAAGCATTTTCCAATGCGGTTAGCCGCATATTATGCAAGCTTAAAAAAAAAAGTTCTTTTTAATAATATATAATAGCAATTTGGACTAAAGAAAGGGTAATTTGGAAATGATCTCCTTCCATATTTGTCATCATCCAAGGAAATGTCAACTATAGGGTGGAAAACTAGGAATGTCTTGATTCTTCCACGAAATTAGCCAATTAACTGATATAAATAGTTAGAAATTTTGTGGTTAAGCTTAGTTTGAAGGATGCCGCTCCACTCTCACGAGCATTTCAATATATATCACATGATTGATGTTTCCCTTTTTTATATACCTCAACGATTGATAAGTGGTTCAAACATCACTAGAAGCACGTATGAGGTAGCCAAATCTTCATATAGCTCGAGTAGATGATATAAATTCAAAAGTGCATAACAGTTCAATTGTTCAAGATGATATAAAGTTGTTAGGCTTCAACCGTAAAAATCTATCATGCATTCTTAGCGACTGATATTAAATGTTTAGAGACAAAATTTCTTGCACTTATTTCCAAAGTTGGCTTAGCTGGTTAGAGCACAGGGGATTTCAAACTCAATGACGGGAGGTCATACCTTCAGCCATGTACAAACTACCGTGAACCACTTTGTCACGACCTCTTTTTTTTTGGCGCCCGCAGTCGGGTGCGAGCGCCTAAGCAGGCTAATGGCTCGGCTGAATTTAGTTATGCCTGGACTCTCCCAAGTCCACCAATTCACGACTTTAATAATCTGAGTTTTTAACCCGTAAATCAATTTTTAAGATGGAGTCGCCACTAATCGATTTGGGGTGGGTTGATTAGAAACCCAAGTGAAGTATCGAGAGAAATACTCACTCCCGCGCAACCGAGAGAAATTAGGATCGGGGACTTGATTACACTAGTTAATCACTAATGCCCTTTCGGTACCTAATCTTGTTTAAACCCCGAGACCTTTTGGATGTTCGAGGGATTTTCCATGCATTTTGGGAAAAAAAAAACGTTTTTTGAGTCATTTTCTAGTTTTTGACACAAAAGGGATTTTTGGTATTTTTTTTTTTTGGGAAAATACAAGTCTTTTTGGCTTTTTCTGAATTTTTTTGGCTTTTTCATGAATTTTTGGCTTTTTTTGGATTTTTGGCATTTTTTGGAAAATATGAAATATTTTTAATTTTTTTGATTTTTCAGAAAATAAAATATTTTTTTAAATATTTTTTTAATATTTTTGGAAAATAAATTATTTTTTATTTTTCTCGATTTTTTTGGAAAATAAAAATTTTTTAACATTTTTTAAATATTTTTTGAAAATAAAACATTTTTTGATTTTTTGATTTTTTTGAAATAAAATATTTATTTTTTATTTATTTTTTATTAAAAATACTATTTTATATTAAAATAATATAAAAAAAAAAAAACTGACCCGGTCGGATCCGCGGGTTGGGTCCGACCCGGGCCGCGGTTCGAATGAGGACAGGCCCGCAACGCGGGCCCGACTCGGATTTTTTCGCCCTTTTTCTTTTCTTTTTTTTTTTGAAAAAACGGCGCCGTGGCCGGGCGTTTGGGGACACCCGGCCCGGCCCGACGACCCGGCTCCGCAACCCGCTCCACGACCCGGTTCCTCCGGAACCCTACCCGACCCGGATCCGCCGCATGACCGGCTCGCGGCCGCCCCCTTGAAACCCTACCCGGTTCGTGGCCCGGGTCCGATCCGATGACCCGAGGCCACGAACCGGAAAATCGGGAACCCTAGGGTTCCCGATTCGCGGCGCCGAGGGAGGGAGACGAGGTGTCCCGGCAGCAGCGGCGATGACGGCAACGGCGTAGAGGACGGCGACGGTTAGGTCTCGAGAGGGGAAGTAGCAACGGGGATGGCGGCAGTAGGGCTCGTCATCACCTGTCCTCGGCGTCGACACGGTGCGGCGGCGTGGCTTGAAGCGACGGCGTCGGGAGCTGATCTTGCAAACGCTTCCCCCTTTCCAGATCTGGCGCCCAGACGATCCTTCCTCTTCTGCGGCTTCCTTTTCTCCGGATCTGACCTTCTCCGCTTCACAACCCAACCCTCTCCCTCGGATCAAAACTCGCTCAACCTCCTCACACTCAGGTCTGGGCTTGCGAGCGCTCGGGCCTCCCCTGAAGTCTCTCGGGGGAAGCTTGCGACGCTCGCTCGCTTTCGATCGCTCTCTCCCTCTCCCTCGGGCTCGCCCTTCGAGCTCCTCGAAGTCTCTCGGGGACCCCTCCGAGCTCACCACTCCACAGCCGGCCAGAACTCGAGCTCCCCGAAGTCTCTCAAGGGACCCCAAGCTCCGGTGGCCTCTCTCTCTCTCTCCGTGATCTCTGTGTTTTCTTCTTCGCCGGGGATGGAGGGCCTATTTATAGGTGCGGAAGCGGCCGGTCGGCGAGACTTCGACCCGCCGGCTGGACCGCCGTCCCATCCGCCATCATTGCCTCCTCTGCTCCGCACGCGATCGCCGTCCGTCCACCCCCTTTCTCTCCGTCGCGCCCTCTGCGCGTGCGCTACAGAGGCGCGAGGAAGAAGAAGATGCAGTGGGGGCCGGGCTTGGAGGAAATGGGCCGAGAGCCCATGGAGGGCTACTCCTCTATCTTTTGTTTTTTTTGTTTTGCTTTCCTTTTGTTTCGTTTTTTTTTTTTTTTTTTTTTTTTTTGGTTTATTATCCGAAAAACAAAATAAAATAAAGCCTAATTTTTAGGCGTCAACACACTTGTACAGGTCAAGGTTTGGACCTAACCGATTCGTGGTATTTGCAAGATGTTTCATGAAGCTAATAGTGCCACCTTTAAGGTCCAAGGTTTCTATGCTCGTATCCTAGATTATGTAAATAAAAATAAAGATTCCAAACCAAGAGGGGCTTCGATGCTGGATGAGGAGCACAAGAGACCGCAAAAGAATTGTCAAAATCCAAAAAAGAGGAGCCTCGTATTTAAAATAGCGTACTCTGATTAACCTTTGCAATATATTTATACATGTCAAGTTAAGGAATAAGATATGGCTAGTGTATTCAATGTTAAATCACCCATTCATCCATTAGTTAAACTTTTAAAACAATAGGCTATCCCTCACAAAATTACTTGATACTAGGACACAATTTTGTAAGTTAAATCTTTTTAAGCCCCTCATTTGTCTCCCTTATGATATATTTCCAATTCTTTAGTCTTAGCCAAAAGTCCAGCTTACGCATAAAGTGAGTGATGGAGTTATCAATTTTTATCCACACTTAAATCTATTGATTTAATTTATTTGGTTAGTTGGCAAGGTGCTAAAAGGTGGAGGAGAACAACACATATAAGACCCATGTATACCTCGTAGGCAAGCTATTGTGATACTTTTAACACCTCTATCACGTGTAAACTGGGCTGAGGACAACATATGAAATTGATGAACGAGAAGCCCCATACATGAAATAAATTTGGGACAAAACCTAACTCCAATATTACAATAGAATGTAAAACCCAAAAGTTTGAATTATTAGTTGAGGGGAGACCACATGTACATGAGTCTCATGTAATCCCTGTGCACACACAAAGTGGGATAATTAGCACTCCCTCTCATGTGCGAACAAAATTGAGTGTGAGAAGTGAAATTGATGGACTGAACACTATTGAAATGGTTTGTCATCATGAAAATAGGTGATTGTTAAATATTAAAAGAAGTGAGTGTTGACACAGAGAAATGATGGTTGATCACAAAAAAATGATGATGGTGAGGATGAAGTACATATTCCTAAGACTGCTTTCAAAATTTTTCTAGCTAGGGGTAAGCAACTAAGTTGATTCACTTTGGGGATCAAATTGAATTGACCTTACTAGACCGGTCGACATCCTAGGTAAAAAGTTTGAGAACCAACTTTATCAATTTGGCTCCCGGTTGTCGGTTTCCCGAGTAGAACTAGTTTTGAACCAGTTCAAAACCGAACCCCACAAATCTCTTAATTGAGAAATTTTGCAGAAAGAAAAAAATGAGGTTGATCATTCCAATATAAGTAGGCCATTATTGTATCATAATTGGGAACTTTTGATAAAATAAAGCATTTAATAGTGCAATTAAAAAGATTGAAATAGAAAAAGAGGTCTGCCAATTCCAAGGTCAACTCTAGGACCGGCCGGTTTAGTTCTAGGATGGTTCTATGGTCGTCGGTTTGAAGACCAATTCAAAAAACTCGAAATCTGTGTAACATGTACAGTCCTATGGATCTTAGTTTGCAATCTATCAATCTTGAAACCGATTAACCTTACTTCCAACCATCCTCTGAAAAGAGGGTCACAAGGTAAGTCAAATTTTGGCCACACATTCACTTGACCCTATTTAGGTTTTGTTTGCTATGAATAAGCCAAATTTTGGCCACACACCATTTAGTGGTATCTCACCTTTATGTCTGTTGTTTTGTTCACTAATCCCTCAACAGCCCACATGTCTTGTGACCCCTATTTTCCACTGTTTAACCATAATCTGTTCGTCATCGTAAAAGGTGTCGGATAAAGATGGCAAGTAGCGAAAGTGCGTAGGCATAAAAAAAGGCCCACTCCTACGCCCCAATCAGCTTTCGTTCTTGCTGACCCGGAAAGCATTAAAAATAGGTTAATTGATTTTGCTCGGGTACTATAGATACGGCGCCCACGGGGTCGGCAAAGCCGAGTGTGAACACGTGACCTCGACATTGTCACCAATTATAAGCTCGATAACTGCAGTCCAACTTTATAATTTACAATTCAAGCGACAGATTTTCATTAATCATATAAAAAAACTAAGATTCTGATGCGGGGTGAAGCCTTGCCAAATAGCCGCAAAAACGCGTATGCTTTTATGACAAGAACGTCTTAAGCGCCACTTTCTACGAGAAATAAATCAAAGCATAGTTCCTTGACTTTTGAGCTCTTTGGCAAGCAAGCTCAAGATCTGAGCTTTCGTCGTGGGTGAAGTGACTTTGAAGCAACCCAGCCATTTCTTATTTCTTCTTTTCTGACCGAACATCCCATTGACTTTGTGAATTATATGGACCGTGAATAGAAAACCCCAATAATTTTTTTTCTTAAAAAGATCTAATCATGGCCATATTCGTCCCTTTAAATATAATATACACCAATATATGAAATTTGTTTTATAACTTAAACCACATTGTTTATCATGCGATAAATAGAGTCAATCACTCCGAAATATCATTTAGTACATATAATAGATTGGGTCGGAAAGTTTAACTGTATATTTGGCTCCTTTTTAGCCTCAAAGGAAGGGTGGCACATCTCATACATTCGAATTTAATGTGCTGGTTTAGTACTCATTAAATGACCCGATTCTCTTGAAAACTTTAACTTAAGGTTCAATCCCAATTATGTCTTGAGCTTTTTTTGTCTAAAAAATTCCACACATTCCCTCTAGTCTCAATCTGCTCAGGCGTCCAAAAATTGTCACTAGTTTCTTTATAATTATCAATATTAGGGCCAGTCAGAGGTCCATTATCAGATTTTGTGTTTTCAGTGACATCCTCACCATTGTATGGAACAACAACAACAACCTTTTGATGTTCATCATCTTGAAGAAACTAGTGATAGTTTTTGGACAAGTAGGCAGATTTGGGACTAAAGTGAAAATTAAGAATTTTTTTTAAACAAAAAAAGTTTAGGCCGAAATTGGGATTAGATCTAAAATTTGATAATTTTTAAGGAATTAGCCCCTTAACAAACTGAAGATGTCAATTTACCTTATAATCGGAGAGGATCTTAATCTTTTTGTTAATATACCCCTTCATAATAATCTAGATTTTATTCATTGGCTTAGGCAACAAGCCACCACGTTCCTAGGTAAGGCCCATCGAGGTCATAAGACCCCAGGTGATGCCACATCGAGCTCATGCAACCCCAAGTGGCCCTCGCTTGAGGTCATGAGTGGTTAGATTTGAGCTCACCCTGAAGTCAAGCAATGCCAATGAGATTTACACAAGAATTTAGATAGCTTGGCAAAAGTAAAGTTGGCAGAACAAAAAACCACATCAATTAACCCCGAAGTGGCATTCCAAAAAGGCTTGAAGCCTAGGCTAGGTGAAACTTGCATTAGGCCAAGAGACTTTCGAAATGCTAACTTGGGTTTAAAGGGCCTTTGAAATTATGTTACCAAACATCTCAACTTTGGTATGATGGTCCCAAAGTGTCTTGTAAATGCTAAACCAAACACACTTTAGTCAGAGTAACGATCGGAAGTCAAGAATTGACAATCTGGAAGTGCTCGACTCAAATAGAGTGGCATGAGTGTAGCTGCCACAACCAAGGGTCTAGGGCAAAAGCTATTATGTCCTATTCAAAACTCATAATTTTCCTTTTTAAGTTCTACAGAGGACTTATACCATGGAAACTACGTTCTTGATGAGGATGGGTCGGTCGCCACCCCCACACACAGATATTCTCTTTTGACATTTTCGTGCATCTCCACCCCCAAAAGAAAAGCCACACCCCAAAATGGGTTCAATAATTGCCAGCTCCTCCTCCTCCTCCTTTCCTCACGGCTAGAACTCCGTGAAGAGTCGCATGATGGGAACATAACTACCGCTAAAAGTCGGTCGACCAGACATCTGTATTAATTGTCGGCCGCCCCCCACCGTCGGCAGCAGTAGCAACCACCAACCTCCGCCTCAAGGCCGCATATCTCGCCCCTTCCCCGCCATTCTTGCCCACGACACAATCTCTTAGGCTTCAACAAGAAGATATGATATTCTATTCGTGGATTTACTCGTCCAACGAGGTCATTTGAGAATGCAAGCACATGCCACAAATTTATAAATAGGACAAGGGGGGCAAAAAGCCTCAATTTCAACTTACACATTGCATCAGCTTGATGTAGGAGGAAAAAGAATAAAAAGTATATTATTCACGGAAGAACTCCAACTCTTACACTTCTCATCCACCAGGGTAGAGTGCATTTTTACACTGATAAAGACATAAAAGGAAATCACCCCAAAAATTAAATTGAAAAAGACTGAAAATTACATCACCATCACCTTCTTCCTTCCTCCTTTTTTTTTTTCCTCTTAAATGTAAAGATTGTGGTTTTATGTCCAAAAAAGCCATTTCAGTCATGAACCTCTTTCCATTTCAGTCACGTGGCTTCCACGTGATAACAGTGGCTATGACGAGACTTCGGATCCGGTCCGTGCAAGAATGTGCTCCAAGAAAAAAAGGAAAGTATTAATCGCCGGGCTATCGTTCGCCGGCCTCGCGGTCGTGGAACGATAGCCCGGAAACCCACTTGGAAAACTTCTTTCTCAAATTTATGTTTAAGCACTTCTGGCCACCAATAGCCTTATCGTGGCCTCTAGAGACGGATTCGACGAATGCCTTGATACGCTGGATGGCGATCTCAAGGGTTTCTTCGGTCATGTTTGCGAAGCACACACGGAACCATCCTGGCTCGCTGCAGTGACACGACGACCCCGGTGAGATGTTCAGCTTGACTTCGTACACGATCTTCTTCCACAGCTCCATTTCCGCTTTGAATGTGTTCGACTTCAGCAGGTGTCGCATGTCGACCCAGGAGAATAGCCCCGCGTTGCTCTCGAGGCAGCTTATGCCCGCGTTCTGGAGGCCCGAGACGAGCAACGCATGCCGTTTCTTCAGCCTCTTCTTGTTCTCGGAGATGTAGTTCTTGGTGAACTTCTTGTCCGAGAGGAGCGCGGAGAGGAAGTACTGAGTCTGGGACGAGACGAGCCCAAAGCTTGACATCTTGGTTGCCGCAGCGACGATCGAGTCGTTGTTCGAGTAAATAGCTCCGACCCGAAAGCCTGGGAGGCCGAGGTCCTTGGAGAGGCTGTACACGACGTGGACCCTATCCCAAACCTCGGCTTTCTCGTACTTTGAAAGAACCTCCATGATGCTTGTGTAGTTTGGAGAGCTAAAAACGGTGCCCGAGTAAATCTCGTCGCTGACAAGATGGATTTGCTTCTCAATAATAAAATCCATGAGGAGGTCGAGCTCGGCTTGGGTCATTGTTGTGCCGAGCGGGTTCGACGGGTTGGTGACGAGGACACCTTTGACTTTGAGCTTACGATTTTGGGCTTCTTGATAAGCTCGTTCGAGAGCACGAGCAGTAATTTTGAAGCCACTGGAGCTTGTACAGTGTATTGGCACAATCTCTGCTCCTGTTCTCCATTTTAGGTCTCTGTCAAATCTGGAGAACATAAAATACACGTAAATGACTTGAAATTCGAAGGAAAAATCAGCAACCAGCCGGCTTCATACACAAGCAACGAGTAACTTGACATTGTAGCAATAAATAAGGTCAAAAAAAAGGAGGACATGGATTATCTCAAAGAAGGATGGCAGCTAAGCTCACAAAGAAAAAAAGGATGGTTTGTTTCCAGAAAAATGATAATGCAAGTCCTATTATTGTTTGTTCGAAAAATAGCTTGAAAATGACATGACGTGTAGCACATGAGGGTTTGTTCGAGAAAAAAGAACACGATGTGATTGTTGAACATTGACATGAATATGGGAAGGAGATAATCATTTGACTCGTTGTAAACTCGATGTAACAAATTTTCCAGACAATATCTAGATTCATTAATGGCATGGTCTATAAGGACAATAATGCTAGTATCATATGGACAGTTGCACACGATAAAAGCTTGCATACCCCGGGTAATATGGGGTGGGGATAAGAATGGCGTCGCCCGTTTCGGCGAGGCAGAATATGAGAGTCTCGTTCGCAGAAGTCGCACCCGCAGTCAGAACTATCTTGTTGGGGTCAAAGCTCACTTTGTTTCCTCTGATTTCCTCCATGAATTGCACTAATGCCTGGCAACGTTGCAGCAGCTAAAAGTCAGCATAAAAATTATACGAATACATGTACACATACGCATATTTATTTGTATATTGCTGATATTTACTGGTAATAAATATGGGGAAAAAATGAGGCATTATTATTCTTCTTACTTTCTTGAACTCGGGAAGGCCGTGGTAATCCTGGAACAGCGCGAGCTCTCTGAATATGGACTCCCCATTTCTCTTGAACCCGCCTATGTCTTGATTTTCGGATAGCCATGATTCAAGAAGATCAAACGAGAGCTGCACGAAAAAGGAAAAAGGAAAATAAAAAGAATGAAGTTAGGGACGTGTGAACGCATGCTCCCAGCCACTATTGAAAACGACGCGGCCGGTGATATGACATGTAATCCACACATTTATAAGAAAGTCCAATTGATTAAGCGTCAACTCTACGGTGACAAACTATCTTGCATATGCGAAAGCATTGACGCGTTTCTTTTCCCTCTACGAATTCTGAATGTACACACTTCAAGGGAGAGGGAGACGGAGAGATAGAGAAATTTTGTATTATACCTGATTCTCAGCGAGACCCATCTGAATGATGCCCTGAGGATTCCGGATTTGATCGTAGGGATTCTTTTCGTACTCTTCCCAACCCAGGAAGTAGGAGGAATCCTGGCCGTGAGAGTTGCATGTGGCTTTCCCTGACAACATTAGCCTCATTCTTGCTCCTCCTTCTTCTGGGTTTCTCAAGAGTTTTGACCTCTGGTTCTCGCAGAATAGGCAGAAAGCGAGAGAGCGAGCAAGAGAGAGAGAGAGAGAGAGGAGCTGATGTGCTGAAGCTAAGCTGAGAGATTTTGGAGACTGATTGATGGCAAGTGTTTGACGAGAGAGAGAGAGTGGGATGGTGGGTTTGGAGCGGGGAGGTCTATTGCAATCTAGAGGTATATATTTATAGGTGCCAAAAAATGGAGTGGTGCTTGTGCGAGAGGGAGAGAGAGACGTTCATTAACTATTTCTTAAATGCAAAGCACTTCTTTTTTCTTTTTTTTATCATTCTACTCTACTCCTACTTTAACGCTCACTTTCAAACTTTTACCCTCCCTCCTTGCAAGACGTGAGAGTCGAAATTTATACTTGAAACTAAATCGTCCTCACCTCAATCCCCTAAGAAGATGGAGATTTGAACCTCTCACCTCCCCATTCTATATTGGAAGGGTGACCACTAAAATGTAGCTTAACTATGGTGTCAATCCCAAGTACCTTTTCATCGAGGAGCACTTCTCCCATGAGTTGTATAAACCACTTGGAAATAATTACAGTATCCATAACAACATCATGTTATCTTGTCATTTCAATCCTAACATCCCAAGCACAATAACCTAAAAGTGAAGGAGTTGTCACAGTGCCTTCCATTATAAGATATCAAGTTCGCAGCAACTGTACTAATTATTTATCAATAACATTTTCATTTGTAATAAAAAATTATTAGATACACGTAACTAAAAAAAAGAGAGGAAACGTTTATGGTGTCCTTTCTCCTGAGGGTTATGCAGTCCTAATCGCAATTTTCATTTTAAGATGTGTCCCACGGTCATATGTGTTAAGTGACAACTAACAATTTGAGCCATATTTAGCAAGGTGTCTATAAACTACATAACTCAACTCACAACTAACATAATTTATAAATGCACATCTTGCTTGTCCAGTGTGCACCTAAAATTGATAGTTCACAGATTAGTCTAACATTTAAACCAAAGTAGGTCGTAAACTCAATCGATCAAAGAAGAGATTCCCTGCTCAAAATTGCTTGATAATCATGCCGCACACGCATTATGATTGGCTTGTTACAACATGTTAATGAAACTTTCTAAGTTATAAAAGATGTAGTATATTCGAATATTACCCTATCGGGCATTCATGAAATAAACAACCAACTACATTTTAGTTAAAATATAAGATGCATGTAAAAAAAAAAAAAAAAAACTCTAAAAAAGATGTTTGTTCATGTGCTAACGTCATATGAATAGAAAGAAATCTATAATCATCGTGAAAATTTTAAATAATTAGATATGCACCGGAGAATAATTACTCAACTAGGGTTTATGATTCTGTTTCATGAAGGACTTTCTTGATCTCCTCGACTGATGTGGGGGCGAGATTACAGTGATAATTATAGGGATTGGTGGGGGATTATCTTTGCGAAATGAGAAGAAAGAAACAAAAAGATGGAAGACTTGGGTGGGGAGGCGCAGAATATAAAGTCGGGTTTAGAACAACATTACCGACACATCTCATTGGAAATGGGGTCTAGGGATCCACATGGTCCATACTAGGGTTTGAAACCTGGAATGCTACCTCGGTCCCAGTTGTTCCCTCCAGTCGTGTCGCATTGGTCCATCGCACTCAAGTCGACCAGTTCTTGTTTTTCTTCTTTATAGGATCTTCGTCAAAAGACAATCTTGAAGAATCATGAATTACGCATACTTAATCGGAAATGTTTTAGCAGAGTCATTATACACTACCAGAAAAGAAACCAACTTTATTTACGAGTCGTTTTTACTGAACTTCTCTTTGAGAAACTTTTTTCAACTGGTCTTTTTGGATTAATGATTTATACATATAGACGGTGCTTGCCTCTTTCTGTAATTAATTTTGCAGGTGGGCAAGTTCGTTACTGTTACTTACTGATTAGGAATTCGACTTGAGAGAGTTTCTTGCGACTAAAGATGAAGGAAAACACGGACACCTTTTTTTCTTTTTGTCATAAAGGGTATTAAACTTCTCCTTAATATATTGCCATGGCTTTACTAAAGGCCAACAACAATGCTTTCATGTGAAGTCAACCCTTTTAGAATCTCCTAATGGGAACAAAAGCCATCCTCCCCCACCAACCATCTGTTAAAAGCCAAAAAGAATGATTTTTCACTTTAGATACTGAACTTTTTTTTGTTTTGTCGATCCTACTTTACTCCTACTTTAACTTTCACTCTCAAACTTTTATCATTCCTTCTTACAGGGCATGAGAGTCGAAACCCATACTTGAAACTAAATCGTCCACATCTCAATCTCCCCTGAGAATATGAGGATTCGAACTCCCCACCTCCCCCTTCCATGTTAGAAGAGTGGCCACTAGGGCAAACGTCATTGGTTAAACTTTTTTGATTTCGCTTTCCCAAATCTTGATGGTACATGTCGACTACATCGCTAAAGGAGCAAAGCAGATCAATTTTAGCTTCTGTATGAAAAGATTGTCAGCTTCACAAGATTTTAAATATTTGATCCTCATTAGTAATCATGGAAAATCAACTCGTTACAACCAAAGATCCTTGGCATTTCAAATTTGCAATTCTTTGCTTCATTCAAATGGATTCTTTCGTGCGTGCCCAGCTCCAATTCAACGCCAGATTGCTTTAAAAACAAATTTTGGGACTTGGAGATTCGTAAGCCTATGTTGGCAGCTTCAAGTAGCCCTAAAATAATCAACTCTTAGCTGCTAAAAACCTTAGCTTAACCAATTGACGCCCTAGGTTTTTAGCTGCTGGATTTCGAGGAGCCTCGTCCCAAACAGCTTTTGATTTGTCATCATGACCTGGGTCAAGAGGTATTGCCCAATATTTTAAGTAAAGGACAATAATTATAAAAAAAACAAATAATAAACTTCAATACCTTTTCGCTTGGAGGTACATGCCTTTTTTAGGTAAATAAAAGTGATCGGTTCCTGGTTCGGTCTAATTCCACCTTTTGGCTAAAGATTGTGCTTGGCTTAGGTTTTATAAACACTCTCTTCTGTTTTTTGAATGTTTAGTCAATGTGGGACTCTTGGAGGTTTGAAGTGCCTTGTGAGTTTCTTGGAGCCTTAATCCCACATCGAGTAAAAAATAAAACTAACAAGTAATTTTTCTCTATAAATAAAAGAGTAACATTAAAACTCTTTTATGTGGATACTGTTGATGCAATGTCGCAAACACTTTAAGAAATAGGAGGATGCAACGAAGCTGGGGGCTGGATCCAACTATCTTCTTTTTTTTTTTTTTTTTTTTCTACGGAGACTGTTGGCGCTTGAACATCAATTGTGTTGTGGACTTTAAGCATATCAAGATTAGCCTTGTTTATCAATTGTGTTGTGGACTTTGAGCATTTACATCAATTGTGTTGTGGACTTTGAGCAAATTAGGATTAGCCGGATACTTGTTTTTAGAGTTGTTGGTTTCCTCTCTGTTTTGCTATGAGGGTTGTCACTGGTTTGCTACCTGATTCCCTCGTCTCTTTTTCCATTTTGTTGCTTTGCCTGGTTGGCAGCTTCAGTGCCGGTTTGGCTGGTTAGTTGCCATTGCTTAGCCTTTTGTGTTTCGCTTTTTCAACACCCTTCCACTCGTTTTGACGCTTCTGTCTTTATGAGTGTCAGTTTTGATGCCGTTCCCCTTGCTGTATAGCTTTTGGTTACAAGTCAATACATATCTTACTTTGTTTTAATGGTCTTTTGGCCACATAAGAGGTTGCTACCTCAATTGCAATTTTGATTGCAATAAGTTATAATGTTTATATATTATATATAATATATGTATATAAATTATATATACAAAAAATTGGTTCGGTCCGGTCGATCCAATTCCTACCTTGGAACCGGGAACCGGACCGACCAGTCATTGGTTCCAAGATTAGGAACTAGGAACCGGACCGCCAACCGTGGGAACCGCCCAAAACCGGCTGGTTCAGGCGGTTCCCGTTGCACACCCCTAAATAGAAGTGATCATCACAAGGGACGTGTGGTATCGTTTTTACCATTTCCTTTTATGGCAGAATATGGAGAAAAAGTGAAAAAAATAGTTGAAGGAACAAGCCAACGAGCACTCGTTTAACAACCAAATAAAGAAAACTTATAATTTTCATACACCAGTCCGTGCATTTTCTCATTAATTGTGCTTAGCAAGTGCCTACACGGCACTTTTTAATAAGACCCTAAAAAATATTAAAGGTAGGTGACAATGACAGTAAAGTGCAGTAGTAAACCGAGGGTCGCGCTCCTAGATTTGGAGATCGCCCCCTCCTTTTCCTTCGCCTTCTTTTGGAAAGAGGGGGAAAGGAAAAAAAAATTGAGGGACATCGCACTTGTGCTTTTTGCATTGCTTGATCCATTTTAGGCAAAAACGACCCACTCACTTAAAGCAACATTATATGTTGCAGAGGGACTAGAGCGAGATTGATGTCTACACAACAAGTTCAATGGCTTTGACATAACCGCTCGAGAACGATGCCGACCGCGTTTGATGTCGTAATGTTCTTCTCATGTGAAGGCTGATAAGGATTTGTAGCAATTGAAAGTCGTAGAATCGTGAGAAGTTTAAAACTTGGAAAAGGGTGAAGAAGTATGAGGAATCGAGTTCAAGAATTTTAAAATCCCGATACCATATTGGAGTTGAGTGTGTGACCGTTTTACTCCCAAATGTAAATCTTGTATCATGATTCAGAAGCCTTGCATTTCTAATTCGATATGGCATCTCCTATTAGTCACTTTAGTTCAACAATATTTATAATTACTGTGATCATCAGGGTATTGCTATAATACCAATTGATGAGGAACAAAGACTGCTTTTTTATCAATTGGTAGAGCACATAGTAAAACTAATTTTGGAAATTTTTTTGGTCAAAAGTAACAGTCCATTCATTTTTCACAAATAAATAATTAGGTGATAGTTTTTAATGTATTGTGAGAATAAAAGTCTATTTTTTTACCACAAAAACTAAATAACAGATAATTATAAATTATTGTGGGGTGTGTTCTTTCAAGAATTTATGACTCATAATAAGTTGTTAATCTCACAGAAATCCAGAAATTGTTATGTTAGCAAATTTGTTTTTAAAAACAATACTCAAAAGTTACATAGAAGGCTTTTAAGCTTAACAAATCACAAATAATTGTTGAATGAAATAAATGCCAAAATGCAAATAACAAAGCATGTAGCTAGAAGCACCCTCTCATCCTTCAAGAACAAATTTGTCACCGTAAACGTTCATCGGCCGATCAACAAATTCAATGATTAGTACACACCAAGATCCCCCATTGTATTTGCAATAGCTTGTGATGCACATCTAGATTCAACGTTTTTATCACTATCGCCGTGCAGGCACACCAACATCAATATGTTGAAAGAACACTGATACTTGAAAGAAACTCCAAGATCTGGACTTAAACTTAAGTCAAGAGAGTAAAACCCCTTAGATCTAGACCTAAATCTAAATCGGAAGAGGAGAGTGTTCTAATCTCAAATATATTGTAGAATCACATCATGAACATCCACCTCGGTGGCTATCAACAGGGCAAATAGTTGAACTAATCTCCACGTTCACTTAAGATTAGCTGCAGAAGTTTATTCACACATACAAGCTCCTGAAACAGATCGGGAGAGAAAAGAAAAGACAGTCAAAGCAGAGTAAAAGAAAATCAAAGACTAAGTAGTCTCTAAAAGAGGGAAGAATTTTTTGGGAGATGAGGGGTTTTGCCGACAGAGAGAGAAAAGATAAGAGATTTTGAAATTGAGATAGGGAAGAATAGAGGGACTGACATTTGAGAAAAAGAAGCAGGAGAAACAAACCAATTCGATGGCAAAATGTAATATCAATTTAATTCTTCAAAACTCAGTCACATTAGCTATTTATTTCTATATATATATTACAAAAATAAGTTAGCTATTATAGGGTTTCAAGCACTTCTGGATCGACTTTGCGTCGAGGAGTGTCTTGCCAAAAGAGAACTAGACACTCGGGCACTATGCTAGAAACTGCATTTTCACTCTGGAGGTTTACCGAGAGCCACCCAGGGGCTGGCTTGTCCGGGCGCTAGGCAGGTTGTCTTCTCACTTCCTCAAATCATGTGTCTCCAATTCCAAGCACCCACAAACACCCCGGGTGTCCTGAAAACACTAAACTCATGTCGATTTCAAGTCAAACGAGATTAGTTTCAAGTCATAATCAACAAACGCCCACACGACGAACAAACAATTCTAGGCATCCTAGATATCGTCATAATTACACGGCGTTCGACGATATCTAACCTAGCTGGAAAACATGATCTACATTTTGTGTGTAATAATTGCGGCTGGGGACGTTCGAGTCATCAATTTCAGCACATCATGCTCAGAATAAGGATCGCTGTCTTTCAATGCTTTAGCCCCCTTGTAAGACAATACGAGGAAGTAACTGTGGCAATGTAATTTATCGTTCCACATCTATTTTAATGATATGATGTCCCATCGAATGACCCCAAGGAAAAAAGTAAATAATTAAGTAACCATTAAGTACTTATGTTATCGTTATCAAGTTGCAATTGTTATGCGCAGGTTTCATCAACCTGACAGGCTTGCACCTGGAAAACAACGTACCAACCACTCTTGTAGTAAACCTAGGCATCATACAGCTGTTGACTCGTCAATCTTAAAGTAATAACAAGTGAGAAATACGACGGAGTTTAAATTGATGTTAATTGGCAGAGGAATTAGGACTATGGCTTATGAGATGGGACGTCGGGTTGGACATTTAGACATGATAATAGAACATATAAGTTTTGTAGATGAGCGACTTGAGGCACCTTCTTTTATGTGCAAGTCAAGTCAGGAATGACGCGCGGAATTTGACAAATAAGATGGGGCCTTAAGTGCAAAATAAATTGAGTTAAAACCTATCTCTAATAGCAAGTTAGAAAGTTTATAAATGGAGAGATACTCCGTGTGTGTATGTATGTGTGTGTATATATAAAGAGTATACAAAGCTAGTAAATTAGTACATACTGTTATAGGAGTAATGTACAGATGGGTAGTGACATGTACGGGACAAATTCACGTGAAATAAATCTAGTGATTTGTTGTTATGCAATTACACGAACACAGCACAGATTAATCAAGTTTGTTCCTTGATAACCGTCCAGCAGAGATTGTCTCCAGATTGGGTAAAATGATAAGACTGATGTGATCTCTACTTGAGGATCTTGGCTTCTCGAGCGCTAGGCAAGCCCATATGACATGCAAAAGACATGATGGGAAACCCAGAAAGCTTCATTGTCTCTGCGTGGAATTCTTTGGATTATATGTGAGCTACATGTTGGACTCTTTCGTCGTAGCTATAAGAATAATTTTGGTAGATGTTCATATCATTGAATTGGCCGTGTGAAAATTTTATTTTCCGCAATTAAGGTACTTGGATTTTCGGTATGCCCACGTAAAATGATTATCATGACCCAAACACATGCTTACTATTTGAACCATCCGGCTCAAGTAACAAACTTATTGCGTGGTCCATACACAATAATAGAATTCATGAACGACGATAAGTTTGTTTTGGGGGTACAAGTTAGGATTGTGACTCTGAAATTGTGCTTGGATTTGTTTGGGGGATGTCTACGTTCGGAATAATGCTATAGATTTATGCTAGCTGTGAGCACCCAACCTGCTTAGTTTCAGATGAAATAAAACAGAAGAGAACGCAAGGTTTACGTATAGGTACGGGTTCGGGCTGCAATATTCAAAAGATAAAAAAAGTTTCTTGATTTTTATTTTGTTGAGGTTGGAAGAACAAACCCTGGGTCATCAAAAAAAAAAAAAAAGAAGAACAAAGACGGAAAAAAGGAAAGAAAAGAAAATGGACAAACATCATATCATAGATGCGAAATCGAAATTTACTTCAATGAGAAGACAAACGTAACGTTGAACAAAGTAATGTTGATGCTGTCCTAGAAGCATAAAAGTAGGCGAGGATAAGGTTCATTTTCCACAACCGTAGCAAATCCCAAAAAGAAATCTATAGTCAAGTCAATCGGTATCAGAGCTAGGTAATATCCCCGATGCAGTCAATTGGCGAGCATGGTGATCCTTATATTGCAATGTTCACCTTGGCCTAGTGAAAGACCGGTACACGGTCAATCCGATGCCAGCTTGAAGAGAGCTCGTGGATTCGCAAAGGTCTGAAAAACACGAGACTTTGACCACGTGTTCGGGGTGCCCAGTTGGTCTGTATGGGATTTAATTACGGGACCTCGAGCTCTCCCGGCTCTAACAGCTAGCTAGCTTTTTTTTTTTTTTTTTTTTTTTCTTTTTAACATGTGGCTCTTTCGACGGGTACTTATAACATACACTTCCAACATAAACAAAGATTCATTTCACAGATCCCCCTCTCTATAGTCATGGTTTGCGAGAGAGGGCAAGCAGTTGAAAACCCTAAAAAACTAAGAACGGGTAAGACCGCTTGTACCAAATTCTCTCTCGACGCTCGGGGCACATGTTGTGAATTTGTAGAATGGGAATGGTTCCCCGGCAAGATCGGACTCTTTGGAAGACCAGGGAGAGAGAGAGGACTAGCTACAAGTTGGAGGGGGCAACGTGGGTTGTTGCGAGTGGAGGGGGGTTATGAGCAGCATGTGAAGGCCACATTTGATTGCTCGTATAGGTCTCTCTTTGATAATTGCTTTCCAAGGGTCGCTCTCTCTCTCTCTCTCTCTCTCTCTCTCTCTCTCTCTCTCTCTCTCTCTCTCTCTCTCTCCCTCTCGCTTTGGTGGTGAGGGGACCATGAGAGGCCGGGTCCGAATCGTATGACATCTAACATGATGCTCACGTTAGTCCATTTCTCACTCTCTTGCTAGGAGACATACTATGCCCCATCTGCCTCCCCTCCTTCTCTCTCTCTGGCCCATCTTTCTCTCTCCATCGATCGACTTTGACGTGTTGTCATCCAATTGATCAACACCGACCCCCCAAGCGGTCAACGCGAGAGCCCCGCACACCACCCCCCCGGGATCCTTGAAGCAGAAGAAACTGCACGTACAGAAATGTGTAACTCGAATTCAGACGGCTTGAGCTTGAAACACAAGTTTGCCCTTAGTAAAATCTTATTTCGAAAGAGAGATGGCCTCCTTAGGCTTGACTTTGGTGAAAGTCGGCCCAATCGTGAAAGTTGGAATCTCATCTTAGTTATAGTCGCTATACTACATTTTCTAACGTGTATTTCGGGTTCAAACAACTAAAGAGTGAAACTCAAATTTTCCTTTCTAAAATGTCATTTAGAAAGAGAAACTTCTACCCGGTATTTAACTCGACTAAAACTCTTTCGAATCGTGAAAACCAAAACTCTCATTTAGTGTGCGCAAATGGATGAGTGGCTACTTCACAATTTTTAGTTTACTACTTCTTTTTTGTAAATAATCCAGGAGCATGGCTATGAAATCTCAATAATTTGGATATCCATAAAACACTATGCAAACTTCATAAACTAATAAAATTCAGATCGTTAGCTTGTACAAATGACTTTAATCGAGAGCAATTTGCATGTAGGTGATGATATTCGGACAAATGGCCTCCAGTTTCTGAGCTGGAAAACTCCTGAAGCCCTAGGCAACTGCACCAACCCTAGGGTTAAGGATTTGCTACTCCATGGATCTTTGTTGTGAAAGAAGACTACCACCGTATGGCCTTATGGTTCGCATGACGCCCTTGTTAAGTCGCAAGTGGATCGTTTGCCTCGTTTTACATGTATTTGCACATTAGGCTAATCAAGCCGAAAGCTTCGATATCTTATATATTTAACAAATACAGCCAGTATGTGCAAAAGTGATTTGTCAAAGCCCTCTTGCACGCATGTAACTGAGGTCTACACATCTGCATGAAAATTTTATGATTGATGGTAACGTCCTCTGGAAACGCAGAGTGATGAGTCGATGGCACGTCCCACAACCCAAATTCAGAAATTATCGCCTATTAGATTATCAATAGATAGACTCGAGAATTGAACTAACATGGCTACAGAAGCGCGGGCGAAGAAAATGACTTATCCTTCCACGAAATTTCATTTTGCGTGGACGAAAAATTATATCTCATGTCTCAATCAGCCTCAAGCCCCACGATCATTGCATCGATTACCTATTGCGTCGAACTATTTCGGCAAGATCTTGACTGCATCTGTATTCTTGGCATGCAATAGGACATTGCTGTCTAATTCTTTGGTCGCACATGTACATTAAATGTAAGAGTTCAAAAATGTGGAATTTGTTAGTCAATGGGCACGCATTTGCAAAGGTGTCTAACCTAAATCATACGCAATTTTGACGTGGGACACATGAACATGACTTTCTAATTTCAGAATTATCGGCGCTTGTGATTATTCAAACGGAAGTTCATTGGATTGGATAGGTCAGATTTCCGGTTGACAACAACGATTTTAAGGGTCATATCAATTAGGGTAATGTATTGTTTAGGATACGCCTCTTACTAATCAATTTCGTTACGCCTATATCTTTGAATGATATATACTAGTCGACATTTCCTTGCTGAATTTAGGGTTTGTAAATAGATCTTCTCTATATAGAGAAAAGGGCTAATACTAAACCTAATTGGAAAAGCACAACGCATGAGATAGTTATCCTTCAGAGCTTTGACAAGAATAGAGTACTAGAGCTTTGCCAATGAGCAAAAGTGAAGATCACCTGTGCACATGTTTTGTGCTTCTTTGTGCTTCACAGCATAGTTTGCCAATCTAAATCCGGTTTTACTCACACACTCGATCACCCTTCCAACGCAGATATGTTACTTTCGATCTGGATTTCAATTTGACTTTCTTGAAGGTATTATTTGATCCCAATCATATTACATTCTTATCTTAGTTGATATCTTACGTACCCACCATGCACGATAGAGGTTGCTATCATTGATTTAATCATAACTCGTACGCGCATTGAGTCGAATCGAGGGGCTCATAACAGTGAGCAGCTCAACTCACTCCTAAAATTTATAAGGAGAGGTCCCAGCTTAGGGCTACTCTTTGGCCAACATGTTTCTTTGAGTGACCGAAATGATTTGTCTCGTTGTGAACAAGTGGGTCGAGAGCCATAACAAATCAGTTTCATGCTCCAGTGATACCAAATCGGTCAACCACAGATGAGAAAATGAAAGCACGAGTGCCATATTGCTCTGGAAACGGGGACTTATCCAGCCAAGCTTGAGAGGGATCTTTTGTCCTTATTGTGGAACTAATTAAAACACAAGCAATTCGGAAACAAGTGTTTCGTTCCCAGGGTAGGAGAAGATATTGCGAATCTTCCTATCTTTCTAGAATTTACATGCGTAACTTATATCTTTTGTGAAATATTGAAAATAGACCTCATCTTTTACGCGATGATAACTTCCATACTTCTACTGTTGCAAAAATTTATTCACATGCTTCAAAGCAAAACCCCACATTGAAAAGTCCAACTCGCTCCTCTTTGCAAACTCATTTTAGTATCTCGCCTAGGGTTTGAAATGATTCGATTTTTAGTTGATTTTAAGTATTTTAAGTAGGTGTGAGAATTTAGGTTTGTGATAGGCATTTTCGGAAAAGCAAATGGCATTTTAGTAAATAAGAACTCAAGGGTAATTGATGTAAAGGTGTCGAGAGATCTTCAAAAGTAAAACTTAGATATGTATTGAGTATTTTCAACCATAATAGGTATGGTCTTGGTCATCGGGTGAAAGATGCAATATGGCTTTGATATTTTCGCTAAATCTTTATTCTCACGCAACTAGTACAATCTTCCGATGCATAAAGTCATGTTTCGATATCAATCGTTATCACGACTTTTAGACGCTATGTGTTAATAAGTTATTAATGACCCTTGTGTACAGATATGGGTTTTTTCATTGTAAAGTCATGTCAAAATTTCTATTTTCTTTGTGTCAATCTGGAACTTCAAGTTAGCAATTCGTTCTCATCCCAGCTGAGTTATTCTCTACTATTTTGAGTAGCTCTTAATGCACTAAAATTGCTAAAATCAATATAAGAAATGATGTGATGGACTATAAGTAAATTTTTAAACAGGTGAGTCATATTCAATATTTCTCCATATCTCCCACATCACATAATATATTAATTTCATAAATCATTCTTTGTATCTTTAGCGTAATTCTACTCTTTATTCTTCACTTACACTGTACAAGTGCACATAATTAGGTAAACGTTTATGAACTTTTTCTTTAATTTTATGCTTCTCTCTCATCGTAGTAATAAGATAGTGTCTGAACCAGTTATCACACATCTCGGCTATTCCACCTCCACCAGTAATCTTCAAGGCGCACTCCCCCATATTAGCCTAATGTATTCAGGAATTTACTTATGAAACTCTTTTAATAAGGTTTGAACCTAGAACCAAAAAGAAAAGAGCAAACTATTTCTTCGTTACCTAGGCCAACAACCTTGTTGCAAGCTTCTCTTCCTACTCCGGTCATACCTTGGAGCTCATACTATTCAATACCCGCCGAACGAGGGTAGGTGGTGTGGGGTGTGTCCTTGTGATGCAAGGAGACATGGAGCTCTTCTATCATTTTATTTATTTTGTATACTATCTCCCTTAATAAATGCAGGAGACATAAAGTTTGATGGGTCAGATATGTAGCCGAAAGAGGGTAATGCATGGGCCAGGGACCCAATAAGAGATGGACCCAAATCAAGCAATCCCCCATCCGACCTTCGCATGCTGAATCTCAGGTGGCATGTCATGCCTAAATTCAACACAAAGAAAATCTGGCAACTATTCCCAATAAAAAAAAGTGGACCGAATGCTAATGCTGTAAGGTAGGCTTCATGAGCACCAACTTCAAATCCGCATAGAATATACTTGGAGCCAGCTTTGTTTTTCCCTTTTCCTAGTCAAAAGGGCGTGAAATACCATAAAAAGAAGAGGCAGAGTTGCCGTTTGCAATGGATCTTGCAAGACCTTGTCTAGGGGCATGAAGATTTGTCCCTGCTTTTTCCTTTGTTTTGTTCTGTTTGGTTTTCACTAGCGACAGAGCACCTTTGTCTATCCGCGTGCTCTGTCGTCTGGTCAAGAAGATTTTTAAGGTCATGTCTGGGCGGATTTGTGAAGTGGGAGTCGTTTCCAGCTTTGGTTTTCAGATCCTACATCGATTTTGTAGAGTTGTGTAGCCGACGGTCAATGCAGTTTCGCATCAATATAATAATTGGGTGCATTTTGATCTTCTGGCGTGTGCTGTGTTGGGGCGGGGGAAAGGGGGTAAAAAATTAGGCTTTGTTAGCATGATAGATTTTGGTATATTGTGAGAATAACAGTTTATTGTGAGTCACAAATTTTAAAGGAGTGTGTCCCATAATAATTTGTAACTATTTATTATTTGATTTTTTGTATCTCACAATAGATTATTATTTTTTAGATAGATTAAAGACTGTCATTTCTAAAAAAAATTAGCCCTTGTTCCAGTCTCAAGGAGCATCATTTCGAGTTGGGTCGGCTTCAAAATGGAGTTGATGGGGCCTAGACTAAGGGCCCATAGCTGCGTTACACTTCTAGGCCTCCGAATGTGGGCTCGATTTGGTCTGTTCGACGAACTTCTACTTTTAACTTTGATACTCGTTTTTACTTTTATTTAACACGAAAAGCCTAAACCTTTTGAAATATACGGGCACTTGGATACATTTTATACGTGGCTTCAACGAATTTAGTGGAGTTTGTAACTAGCGTTAAGGACTCGAATCTTTGAAGAGAAAAAAGAAATAAGAAGACAAACGATTTTTACGAAGAAAGCATTTTCAAAATCGGAAAGGGAAAAATCACGATACTGTAATAAGCAATCTCTTCAATATCAATATTAGAGTTACAAGCTTCGGGATTTTTAAGCTTCAGTGTTATAACTACAAAAGATATTGCCTCAATATTTAATAGAACTTTAGGAGATATATAGTTATGATGAAAATTACGTGCATTGTATTTGCAGTAAAAGCTCTGAGCCTTAGTACTACTTTTTATCAAACTCAACAACTCTATCAATCTCCCTCTTCTAGGAGCCAAAATCCTTGCCATTGAATCAATCAATCTTCACCATCTCTTTGTCCATATTCATCGCTCCCACTATTTTGCCAAAATAGGCTCTAATACCAATTGCTATGAATGCAAAATCCTTACCAATTGAAAAAAAAATAGAGAAAAAGACAAATGAATTTTTATATGGAAAACCCTCTCAAAATTAGAGAGGAAAATTATATATATATAGTGCCGCACAGGGCAATTCCTTTGCTATCAGTATAAGAGTTACAAGCCTTAAGGTTTTTAATCTTCAGCATTGTTACCACAAAAAGTATTACCCCCTAAATAATACCAACATCAACACGCGATACGTGACATAACACAACATGATATGCCAATGCGTCATTTCTCAAAATAGAGAATTTCGATACATTATGACACATTATATATTCATTATAAATTTTTATATCTACATAATAAATTATTTTTTATGATTATTTCATTCAAATTAATTTGATTCAAATTCACAAATAAATAAATAATAATAAAAGAGCCTAGAATGAATTTCACTATAAATCGTGAGTCGTAAGAAGTGAGAGTCTGAAAAAAAAAAGATTAAGTTTTTTTTCCCCTTTATTTTATTTTTTTTACTTATTTACATTTTGACCACTCAATTATTGAAAACTTTAAAATTAATACATGTCAAAATCACGTATCAGAATTCTGAACTCGCATATCAGAGCATGTCAAGAGAGTTGACCACGTATCAGATTTTTTTGACACATGTTGACCGCATGTCAGACACAATATGAAAACTCTTACAGAGTATCGATACTTCTTAGATTACCCCAATGAGTAAAGTTTAGAATTTACATGTGCCATTAGTAATAAAAGCTCTAAAATTTAATATTACTTTATATCATACTCTACAATTCCATCAATTAGATCGTTGGATTTTTATTCCAACCATCTAATGCGCTAAATTTCAATTTTCTTTTTGTAATTGATGTACTTTGACCACAATTCGACACCGCTTGATGAGTTTCCCTGTCATTATTCCTTCCTAAGAACCCAAACAATTAAGCCTTTATTTTCTTCCTTATTCAAATCCTTGAGCTAAGATCATAAAAAATTTTCTACACACCTCTACTCCAAATATCATATATTATAAACTTGGTATATAGAGGATTCGACCAATGGCCATATTGCCATGAATTAATGTTATTGAACGTACAACAGGCTTCACAGTGAGTCCTACAAATGAGTGTAATTTTTCTCTCTCATAGATAGGCCATAATTTGATGCCAATACTGCCATCAGTTTGGAGAAACTATTGTGATTTCATGATTTTTAATTTTAGTTCTTCTCCTTCGTACTTTCTGGCCAGATATTATGAGGTAAAGACAAATCAGTTTAACTTCGCTGTTGAAGGTACAACAAATATTAAGTGACTCAAGATCTAACTTAGCTTTTTCTTTTTTCTTTTTTTGGGTCTAACTTAGCTAAACAAATGAAAATTTCAAGCATTTCCCGACTCATCATATTCAACGTGCTTACGCATATATATTCTCTCCCTATCTATATCTATAGGTTTAAGCTTAACCCACTTTGAACTTACCCATTTAGCATTCTACGATTTCTACGTAAGACTTTTATATAATTGATCCAATTAAAGAAAACATATAAACTCTGATATCGCCATGCAATTTAAAATCAAATAAAAAATTTTAAAATTCACCCAAAAAAAAATGATAAAGAGGTGAGGGACAAAGTACACCTTAAGTGCCAAAACTTGACACGGATGGGTACTTAAATGTCAAAAGTTAGGAAAGTGGTACTTAAGTGCCAAAATCAAAGCAAAATTGATCACTTAAATGCCATTTTGGCCAAAATGCTGACGTGGTAATTTTCTGGCGAAATAAATGCAAAACAACGTTGTTTGCACGTTGATGTGGTAACAAAATTAATATAAGAATTAATTAAATTTAATTTAAAACTAAATTTATTTTTAAAAAATAAAATAAATTTTAAAAACTTTAAAAACTTTAAAAAATTCTAAAAAAAATGTGGGGGTCGAAGGGAGGCGGCTAAAGGCGAGCCCTCGCCGTCGTTGGGAAGGGCCGGTGATGGAGGGGGAGGATCGGCTAGGGTAGCCGGCCCTTGGCCGGCCGCGGCGGCAAGGGCTTGCGAGCCCTCACTAGATTTGAGTGAGGGTTGCCGACCCTCGTCCTAGATCTAGGCGAGGGCTCATAGGCCCTCGTCATCGGTTGGCCAGCATCGCTAGCTGCTAGCTAGGACCCGGCGACCTCAGCCAACACTCCCCCACTGTCGTCAGCCTTTCCCGGCAATGGCAAGGAGGTGATGAGGGCCTACGAGCCCTCGTCCAAATCTGGGGCGAGAGTTGCGACCCTCGTCGTCGATTGGCCAGGGGCTAGCGACCCCAGTCGACCCTCCCCCCTCCATCGTCAGCCTTTCCCGGTGGCGAGGGCTCAGCCCTCAGCCGCCTCCCTCTCCCCTCCATTTTTTTATAAAAAAAATTACGTTTTTTTTAAAATATTTTAAATAAATTTAGTTTTAAATTTAATTTAATTAATTATTATTACATCAGAGATAAAACGACATCGTTTTTGCATTTTCTAGCTATGTTAACGTACAAAACAACGCCGTTTTGCACTTATTTCGCCGAAAAATTACCACATCAACATTTTGGCCATATTTTAGCTGGATTGATACTTAAGTGATTCATTTTGCTGCGATTTTGGCACAAGTGTCACTTTTCTAAATTTTGGCACTTGAGTGTCTGATTTTGGCACTTAAGTGTCGCTTTTCTAATATTTGGCACTTAAGTGTCCGCCAAATTTTGACACTCCAAGTGTCCGTACCTCAGAAATGAGAGAAAAGCCAAACACCAATTAGCTAACATTCAGTAAAATTCATCAGTGGTCAATACAGTGTAATACCCAACTTTACCGTTCTCACTTTCTTACCCAAACTTTGGCTCCATACAGAATAACAAAAACCGCCCACCGTTTCACAGAGGCTGTGGCACAGCCAGTATCTCTCTCCCTCTCTTTACTCGCACCGCCTCATGCTCGAGAACGGAGGCTATCGCCAAGCGCTCACCACCTCGGTGGTCGAGGCCGATCCGATGGACTTACCTCGAGCGGCCTCGATCCCAACAAACGTGGTGGTGCAAGCTCAAAGCCTCAATGGGGAGAGATGGGAAAGCAGCCCAAAAAGAAGGCATCCAAGGATCGTAGAAGAGCAGAGTTGAAATGGGACCATGGGACTCGTACTTTGGGTACTTGTCATTTTCAATATGGAGCCAAATTAGCATGATTTTAGTGCGATCATAATTTTTTTTTTTTTTTTTTTTTTGTGACCAAGCATTCCCTCACGTGCCCCCCGTGCCCGAACGGCTCCTGAGGACCGAGCCCCTATACCTCGGAGAAGACTAGCACAGCAGCCCATTGCCATAACCCCCCATTTAAATCGCTAGCAACATAGGATTTCACATTCTCGATCTCAACGACGAGGGAGGAACTCTCAACCAACTGTGCTACCCACGGATGAGTTCAAATTTGTCTTCAGTTATCTTTAAAATAGCAAAATGTTCAATAAATGTTTGTTGCATATAAGAATCCGCATAGTGGTTAAAAAGGCAATGATGTTGAATATTTCATTTTTCCATCCGACAAAATTTACTACTAATTTTATTATAACGTTGCACGAAAAATGAAAATAATCACACGAGTGCACGATAATTAGTATAACTGCAGAAGATTGTTAACAAAATTTGTTTGTCGTTGTCAATCTCAAGCTATGTAGTACTAGGTTGTAAGGACAACAACTGAATATAAAATTGAGAAATCACTGACCTTTCTCCTAGCAAACTTCAGTCTTGATCTTGAGATATTTATAAGAATAAAAAAACATGGATTTGTGAAATCCCGATCGATATGAACACTCATTCACGAGTACTCCCTAAAACCAATTTCAAAGGTAAGATCTTACCTTCACAACCTTGAAAGATACTAATATGTCGATCAATGGAATCCCACTATCTGCCGAATTTAAGAAGTACTGAGATATGGATTAAATGGATGAATACAATTCATGGTGATATAAGCTCAAAGATTCAGTTAGAAAGACAATAAAGACTTGAATTGCTCAATGGTGTTGGATGTCTTATTGAGGAAGAAGTAATGACTAGAAAATGCAAGAAATATGAAAGTGGAACAAAATCATATCATTTCAAATCGAATAGTGAAATACATGGAGGTGCTGTGAAGTGAATATGATGAATGAATTAATCACTATAAAGATAAAGAGGGGTTGTGCTAAAGGAACAGAGCATCAAGTTACATGAATTCATCTATACTGCTAAATCGATAAACCAAAGAGTAACTTGTTTAATCTGGGAACAGAGGCAACTTTATAGTCACAGGCCAATCTGATGATGTTGCAATATCAGTGGTATGATTTCAGGTGAAAAATTTGGCAGTTCGGCTCATACGACTTCTTGGAAGCCGCTTGCTCAAACTTCTTACCAGCGCTTTCGTTCTCTTCCAAGCTCATCTGCAAGAAGAAGCGTATCCACCAGGACGAGCTCCGCATTTTTGCCTACATAAGTAAGAATCATCATCAGCTATATTGGCACATTTTTCATGTGATCAAAGGACAATGCTTTCAATGATATATATAGAAGCATTTCTCTGATTCAACAAAAACAATAGAAAGTAATCCCCCGTGAATTTATCTTTACGAGAAACACAATGCTTAAATATCCAAGACAACTGCATTGCTTGTGCAACAACTTAGCACCCAACTTTTGTTCATTGACAAGACATGGTAAGAGCCGACTCCAAACTCTCGGGGTCTGGCAAGAAGACAAATTCATCCAAAACCATGTCTCACTGAAACTGGGGATGCAACCCATGCTCAACCAGGTATGTGGTCCTCGTGAGTGATCAGTCAATACAGAAATCTAAAAAAGCCATACTCAGGTTTCCCCCTAATTACATTTGCATCCTCTAGAATGTACGGTAGGAAATTAATTGATCAATGTATATATTCTCCAACATAGACATACAAGCAGCAGTTATGGTAGTATTAAGACAAAGGTCCAACTAAACTATAAGATGCTGAAAAATCTCCTCATTCCTCTGTTAGCATCTGTTGTAATGTTAACTCTAATCAATTAACTTCTGTACCTTCTTCCTTATGTCTTTTTAACGGACAGCCACTTTGGTTTACTTCTCACACACTATTTACTAATTGCTATTACTTTAGCCATTGAATTTAATAATAAGTAAAAATTTTGAATAACAGATAAATGTACAAATAGATTGACATGTGAAGGCAAGAATTAGTATTTTGCATTTTTTTATAAATATTATTCTACCACTTAGATATTTAATATCACACTTCATTAGAAAGAGAAACTTTGCAACCTGGAAAAACCAGTAGTAGAACATACAAGACAGGTCCCGAAAAACACAGGTCCTAAAAGCTCTTCAAAGTACAACTAAAGCTTGTACACAAATTATCAGCTAAACGAACTATAGAAAACACTTCTATAGATAAATCTATGTTGGCTTCCATAATATTCTCCAACAGACAAGTAAAAGAACCATTATTGCATTCTTTGGTTTATATATATAAAGAGAGAGAGAGAGAGAGAGAGAATCATTAGTGATTACTGATTAGGTCCAAAATTGAAGCAAAAAAATCAGAAAGTAATATAAAGTTCACTGAATCAAAAGATGAAAGAGATTAATAGACTGAAGGAGAAAAGAGAGGAAAAAGCAGAGAGCAATTGATAGTTACAAGGGCATGAGGGAAAAAGTGGAGATTATCTCACCCTATCTCTTTCTCAATAGATCTACAATGAATCAACAGGTGAGAATTGAACAGGGCAATGGAGTCCTAAACCTTTCCATCTGTTCAATCAAGATCTACTCACCTTTATGTACTCTGCAGCTGGATTTTTTTTACCAAACCTGCTTTAATTATTACTTATTTACCGTCTGCTAACTAGACACAAGTCAAGAGTCCAAATGCAGAAGATTCATTGCATGCACCCAGCTAATATGGACTCGTGTTGCGACTACACCCGATCCATGGTTCCCATGGGTGCCCTTATTTGGATCATGCTAGTTTCATAAGGGTCAACCTAGTGCAACCATAAATTCCCTTTACGTTAGATATTTACAGATACATCAAACTGCACATTCCATCTCAGGCATTCTCACATTCTCTCATACAATCAAAATGACATCAATTGACTGCACTATAGATAGCTGCCCCTTTCAATAACTATAGTTCAAATCAATACAGATCAGGTAACTTATCCAGATAACTTTTTTAAACACCTCAATTAAAGCTTTACAATATAATGAAGCCGTGAGAAATCAGAGTCTGGGAAGAAAGGAAAGGTGCCAGTTTTTCTTCCAAGCATTTGAGAAGAACACAAGAACTGATTTAAGAACTTTAAGTAGGATGGAACAACAATATAAGATGTGTCTGCCAGCCAAATTGAACAATCAATACGGCATTATTTAAGGAAGAGACAGCTACTCACCGGTCGTCCAAATTTAGACAATTCTGCGACTTTAGCTCTTTGTCGACCGGGGAAACCTAAAACCAAGAGAAAATAATTACAACAGAAAATTGATGGAGCAAGCAAGACCAATTTATTGTTACATGTATCCCCATGGGACAGGTAAAATTGATCCTTCTAAATTCACAGAGGACAAGATGACAGACATTTATCAACTACAAAATTTGTACAAGGAGGACTCGGTGACTACTTATCAAGGTTGGAGAATGTTATTAGCTAGCGAACGAAAATAAACTACTCAAGCACTTACCAGTAAAAACTACGATACCCTCAGATGAAACCCTTGCCAGGTCGGGAAGAGTCTTGTTCAAATACTTAGGAGATAAATAATCCAAAGCATCTGATACAACTACGAGGGAAAAAGACTTTGGCCTGTATGGGAGAGGAAACTTGATATCAGCAACACGTACGAGGCCCTTACGAACAAGGCCTTTGCAGCTTGCATCAGCATCTTCTATATCGTATGGTTCCACACCCCAAGCTTCAGTTTCTTCTTCTTGCAACAGTGTAGAAACCACTGAACAAGTATCAGGACCCACATGCAAAACCTTGCGCATACTGTCACCATATGCTTTCTTCAGAAGAGGAATGGCTCTCTGTACTTCCGATGTACACAAGAAGTCACCTGAACATAATAAAATCCAAACCAATAGTTGGAAACCAAGAACGCATACTCAAACACTAAAACCAACCAGACCCAGTAAAAACTTTCACGTCAACATTTATATCTCCATTTGGCCATCATTCGTGTATGCTTACTGAATTGTATGATGCTATTCCATCTTAATTCTAATCTATTCTGGGGTTGTTGACACGACCTATATCCAATAGACACAACATAAACAGGAACAAGACTAGATAATGTTCAATATTGAGTCTCATCGCAGACGAAGTCTTGTATCCTTTTCAACAAGAAAGCAACTAAAGGAAAACACTTCTTGTAAAACAGAATCTCATAATGATACATAAAAGGAAGGGCAACTTTACCTTCAACCTTGCTAACTGCAATTTTGTTACCTCCAAATATGCCTGTAGCAAGAAATACCACTTTATCAATGACAGTATAAAACATATCGAGAAGAAGTACTGTAGACAGACAGAAAACGCAATACTCGAGCCTTCACTATGCTCATCATGGCATCAGCAACATTAAATTGATGCAGTGAAGAATCAGTTTATGTTTATCTAAATCCTCAAGGCAATAAGTATGGTATAAGTAATGCAATCAAATCCAAATACAGACCTGAGCCACCATAAGCAAGGCAAATGAGCAGGGCTGCTCCCTGGTAGAGTAAGTATGCAATGGAAATTAGAATGTTACTTTGCACACAAATCAGGAGGCCATCATATCAAAGCTGTAGAGTATAAACATAGTCTCGGGAAGTACCACAAGAATTAGGCCAATAGACAACAGTGGGGAAGATCGGGACTTCGAATGTAAAGATCCCGCGAATGGGAAGCTTCCAGTATCCACAAACCTACGCGTGGAGCCCACTTGCCTTCTCGACATGGTTACCCGATCTGACAGGCCTCGACCCTGCTAGCGCAATCTAAGAGTAATGAAGAGCAGAGAAAGTGAGAGTTTGTCTACCGAGTGGGAAAAGAAGGTAGTGAAGAAAAGCAACGGCTCATGGAACAAGAGAGCGTCAGATTAATATGCATCAATCAAAACCACGGGTAGCTGCTTCCCCATTAAATCAAGGGTAAAGGATCAAGTGAATTCAATCTCTGCAGGGCTCAATCTGGCTACCCACATCCGAAGCTAATATGCATCGATGGCATCACTCGAATAAAAAAGGAAACTTGACGCGAGCCCAGCAACCATCCGAGGCGGCAGGCTAATGGGCAGCACAGAAACGAAACAGGGATTCAGCGGGCACGGAGTTTCTTAGCACGCAGCCACACAACAAGCAGAACCAGCAGCAAGAATTGCAAATTGGATCTGGGTTTGTCCGCAAATGAAGATCCCATCGGGCCTCGCTACCCGAAGAGCCCGAAAAGAGAGAGAGAGCAATGCCCAAAAAAAAAAAAAAAAAAAAACAAAGAAAGAAAAAGAAGCAGAAAACTAAAGGATGCACGACGACTTGTCGACCGTAATTTCGACAAACGAGGAGAACCCAGAAACTGCAGAGCACAATGCGGCGAATCGGACCCCACATCAGCTTCATTGCCAAATGAGGAAACGTCGCATCGCATCGCATCGCATCGCATCGCATAACAAACATACACGGACGCACAGACGGACAGGAGACGGGGCATCGAACTGGGAAGAAGCAGAGGAGGAAGAAGAAGAAGAGGAGGAGGAAGGTGAATTGTCATCACCTGGCGTGAGATCGAATCAAGCACGAGAACACCGCATCGGGGGTCTGAAGGGGGACCTTGAGGACGGACGGATGAATGATGATAATGTCAGATTGGATCTGGGAAATGCGCTCCAGCACCGCGAGCGAGAGAGAGCAGAGGAGCTTATAATTGCTTAGCGGGGCGAAAAGCATGAATTTTGCAAAAAGCGGAAATATATGGAGGCCCTTCTTCTTTATTTTGTTGTCGTTTCTTTCCCTATTTCGGCCGTGATAAAACGTACGTGTTCACGCGTTTTGTAGAGAGAGCCAAAAACGCGCGGTCGTTCAGTCCCCATCGGGACGCGAAGTGCGAATGGAATCGAGGAGTGTCGGCGAGGCGATCCCCCGAAGCCAACTTGTGTTGGCGATGTGACGGGGGAGAGGGGCAGTTCGGTCTTTGCGCGGCGGGCGGTGGTGGTGGTGGTGGTGGTGGTGGTGGTGATGGTGATTATGGTGATGGTGACGGTGACGGTGACGGTGATGGTGCCGGTCTCTGATTCGGGGGTGCACCGACGGAGTGGAAAGCAAAAGGGATCATTTCCCTCTCTCTCGTTGCCTCTCGTTGCCCCCTGGACCTTCCTTTTTGACCAGAACTTGTGCATCTTGCATTTTTTTTTAAATCCACTGGTGGAGGCCGGAGAGAATTCTAACCGATGAATTCGGTTCGATTAGGAGAGTAAGTCCACAACTTGCCGTACCATGCTAAATTGGCCACCGTATAATAAATTCTATGATTTTTTGAACAATTTCTCATTTTAAATAAATGTGATTGGTTTCGGATAGGCGGTTATCACCTTGAAATTAGGAATTAATTTCTATAGGAATTAGATCACCGGTCCGGTCCGATCCCTAAATGGGTTCATCAAATTAGCTGTTACATTCAAGTGACCAAGAACGAGATGAGAAGGGAGGCGAGGCTTGTAAAAACACCATGAATTCCAGCAGATTCAACAACATCAATAGAAATTAAACAATAACAGCAAGAGAATGGCCATTACATTGAGGCGAGAGTGAGAGAGGGAGGCAAAACCATGATTGCAAGAGGGTCGGATGCAAGACTATGACTGTGATGCCATGATAAAGGGCTGGAGGGGAGATCTCAACTAAGAGGACTATGGGTGCGTTTGGGTGCGTTTGGGTGCATTTAGGAGTAGCTTCTCAAGGCTACTTTGAAGCCCTAAAGATCTTTAGGCTAAGGATGGGGTGTTTGGCAAAAAAATTTCAAAGTCCCTTTGCAAAATGTTAGCCTTCACAAAGCTTCCAAAGCAAGTTGGGGGCTGCCTTGGGCTTTCAGCAAAGATGCTGAGAATCTTTGAGTTGAGAAAAAAAAAAAAAAAAATTTCTTCCCAAATTATCCTCGTTGATTTTTCGTTTTTCCGGTTTTTCCCTCACCATTCATCATCTTCTTCTTCTTCTGCGAGCGGTCACCGGCGAAAGGCAAGCAATCGCTGGAAACCGTCGTTGGGGGTGGTGCAACCGCCGCACCATTTGGGTCGCAGCAAGGTCTGGGGTGGCAGGGTCGCGGGAGGACCTTGCAGCCCCCGATCTGGGTCGTGCGACCTTACCGCCCCCGGATCTGGGTTGCGGCAGCGTTGCGTGACCTCCCTTGACCTTGCCGCCCAAGATCCGAGAGCGGCGAGGTCGCACGACCCGCCGTGACGCAGATCTGGGGTAGCGAGGTCCTCCCGCAACCTCGACACCCCGAATCTAGGTTGCAGCGGGGTCACCGGAGGTCGAAGCGGCATCGCACAACCTTGTCACCCCAAATCCAAGGTGGCGAGGTCCTCTCGCAACCTCGACACCTTGGATCTAGGTTGCCAGAGGTCGAGGCAACGTTGCGTGACCTCACCACCCCAGATCCAGGGTCATTGGAGATCACCCCCGCCCCTGGCCTTTGCCGGTGGTCTTCAGGGGTCGCTCGACCTCGGGCAGCCCTCCCCAGTCGTCTCCGGGGCTATCTGAGTCGGATGTCAGCTGTCGGCGACAAATTTCAATCGTCGGCGACCGCTTGCTCTTGCCAATCAATTTTTTTTTATTTTTTTTTTGATAATTTTTTTTTATCACAAAAGTTTTGTAAATGTAATTTCCCCAAACACCATTTTGTTCAAAGGTACTTCACAAAGAGCTTTCAAACTACAATTTACCAAACACAATTTGCATTTTAGAAAACAAATGTCTTTGCATTTTCTTAAAGATTTTCTCCTAAAACCTTCCCAAACGCACTCTATGTGTGAAGAGGACTAAGAGACAACCAAAGGCCAATGTCTCTTTTTGAGAGAGAACATGCGAGAGGAGGACTGAGGAGCAAGGAAAGAATAGCAACGAGCGTGACAGTGAACTAGTTAGTATTTTCAAAACGTAAAAATTGAATATATAAGTACCAATCCGATCTAGATGAATAGTTCCACAATTATACTCGAAACTAGACCAATACTCACCGATTCCCATTTTTATTGGATATGGGAATCAGCCAATTTGGTCTAATTTGGGATGCTCTTGGTTCTTTTGCACACCATTACTTCAAAGTAACTGTCTCAGTCAAATTTAATTTAGAAGAACCAACGATGAACCTTTTTAGAATGTATAGGGACGATTTAAAACCAAAGAAAAAGTAGGACGATTTTCATTTTCTGGTAAAAAGTATAGCTACCGCTAAATGCCATTTTACCTTGTTAGTTCGATGCGATAAAGTAGTGAATTGTGGGCATTAGGAGTCACCACAATAACAAACGGCAAAGGCGCTCTGCTTTGCGAGAGCAAAGTTACACCAACAAAAGCTTAAAAAGTGAGTAATTTTTCGGTTTAAGTTCCAAGGCCCTCTACCTTCAGGTACAGTTTCTAAAAAATAGCTTTTTCCCGATTCATATCATAAGGAATAGCTAGCATTTCGAGTACAAGTCGCATCCATGGATTACATTATAGAGCTTACTTCACTAGAATTCAGTTAAAATTTTAACGGCAGAAAAAGAGCAAAGGAACCCGTCTCGAGTACAGATCTGCACTTGCAACACGAGGGAGCAACGGCTTTGGCAGGTCGAAATATTCAACAGTTAGAAATGGAAAACCTATCGATGAGAGAAAAGTGTCAGCGACCTTTAGGCAGCTCAAAATAAACAATGAAGATGCACAAGTGTCTCGATACAAAATTGTGGGCTTACAGATCCCAAAAAGAAAAAGAGGGAATGGATAGCTGTGTAAATTAGCTAATCTACAGATTTCCTCTTCTTGCTTTTGCGATTATGATCGCCATCCCTTTGATTTACCTTGTTCCCACCTCCTTGAGCCCTTTTCGGCGCCTGAGACCAAATCAAAACATATTTATCAACAACCATACCATGAATGTTCTCCGACCGTTGTAGACATTAATAAAGCTAACTCCCATCTCATTTCTAGGCACGCAAGAAGCCCACATAATGAATTAAACTTCCTGAAATTTGCAGGATTATGACATCATTTTACCGTTTTCTTGAATCTATCCATGGTGCAATTTCCTAGAAACAAACCAAATGACCAAAAAAAATGTATTCATGTACTTTGTTTGTTCCACTGTTTTTTTTTTTTTCCTTCCAAATAGCAAGTAGAGAGAAGGTGGGATTCATACCCAAGACCTCTCGCAAGGTCTTGGTACTGGTGAATCACCACGTAAACCGACTGTCAGTGAACTCACAAACTTACCAATTCATTCATTCATATAGTTTATCTAGGCAGAAGAAGGGACAACAAGTACCTCAACTGTGAATGTCTTGAGAGGATCTCTGCTTTTCCTAGATTTCCTCTTAGTCACCTGCTTATTAGCAGGGTTGCACTTCCCCATAGCAGCCCTAGCAAGCTTGACCATCTTGCTTGCTTCCTGAGTCTTGGGATCCAATAAGTAATCGGGCACATCACGTAGATGAGAAGCAGGGGGCTTCTTGCTCAGAACCTTATCGTGTTTCAACAGATCTGCTCAAGTACAATCTCAGCTCTATATCACAAAGTAAACAGACAACTAAGAATACAGAAACGAATTTCTATTGTTTTATTTACCTAAGTCCCTAGGATTAGCTTCAAAATGAGCTTTCAACCTGTCAGGCAATAGCACAATGAGAAACCATGCCTTCATGAGGAAATCTCAAACTATTTGAATGAGAGAGAGAGAGAGAGAGACCATCTGACCAGAAAAAAATTCACTAAAAATGGAATGCATATGGCTGGTAACTCACTTTTCAGAGTTCAGAATTTCATTCCTCAAGTCCTGAGCCCGTGATTCTCTAACAGCAACTTTTGTCACACTCTTTGCAACGTCCTGCTCCACATTAACAACAAAATGCTTAAGATGTTTGACCTTAAACCTAGTTGTCTGTGTTGGTCAATGACATTATCGATACTCCAGGCAACCAACATAGGAACAACAGGATATAACCAACCACAAACATAGAAAATATAATCTGCTTTGGGAAAAAACATCTCCTAGGCTTGATTGGATTTTCATGGGTCAGAACTAGAAAGACGAATAAAAGCAATAGCCAGTTACATATTCTCTCTTCCCGATCTCAATGTTAAACCATTCGGGTGATCTTTGCCATAATGTAAACAAAAAGATGGGCAATCCCTATTTTGTTAAATTTGGGAGGAAAAAATTATCAGGATTGATGTTATCTTGTACTCATGTTTCAGACACAGCATGGACAAGAAAGATAATTCCAATCTAGTATGTATGTGTGTGTGCGCGTGTGCGTGCGTGTGCGTGTAAAGATCAAGTCATATTACCTCAGCTCTATAGCGTAAGGATTCAACGGCATTCTTTGTGAGCAAAGGAAATGGCACAAGATTCGACTCTTTGTTCTCATCCTCCCCTAAGAAGGATTTTATCTCTTCTAAAATATCCATCTCCTTAGGGGAAACCTGTCAAATAAATCAGTAATTCCATAGCAGATACGGTCATTACATACAAAGGAAGAGATGGATAAAAGGAGAGCTCAAAAAAGCTTCTAAGCACAGAATATAAAAAAAAATAGTTTGGAAGAGCTAACAGAAAAACCCGACATTGAATTGGCTCTCCACTGTACCAGAAAAACTATTCAAAAGTAAATCATAAACCAATAAAAGATTTAATGGCTTCATGATCCATTACGTCTCTAGTTCATTCCCTCATATCTAGGTCATTTCATACTCAAATTAGGTTGATTTCGAATTCCAACCCACAGTTTGACTCTCTTTCGATTGTTGCATTTTGCAGTTCTGTTGGAGTTCCTAGCAGTTGAAAAAACAGCTCAAATATTCCCACTTCTATGTACCGTGCTACCAGCCCAATCGGGTCATCAAAACCTAACAGCCCAAACCATCAGAAACAGGCTTGGATTAACAAGCAGCTTTAAGGTCGACAAGTGGCAAATCAAGGCAAATCCCTATTCAAATCCAGTTCAAGTTCTAAAGTGGTTGATTCCGGATTTTATGGCTCTAATCAGCAGCGTAGTTTCCTAGCATTGCCTCTGAATGCATAGAAAGTCTGCCATTCATCTTCTCAGCTCTTCTCCATACGGGAATAGGGCAAGGGAGGTATACTCACCAGGGACACAGCCGACCCAGTGTTGTATGCTCTTCCAGTTCGTCCAATACGATGTATATATCCCGCAACACTTGGAGGCATTTCTAAATTAATAACCTGCAAAAATATGATGTTCAGTGAAGTGACACTTAACAATTGACTAAAACAGCACAGCAGCTAAAGTGCTTAGCGCCATGCAAATGGCTCTTAACACTTCCTATAGCTTAAGCCTATTTAATCTAGATAGACCTTCTGATTTGCTGAAGCTGCATGACAATTAAATCTATTATTGCAGAATTGATATGGGTACTGCTTACACGAACTCCAAATGTTTGAGGCCTGACTGTTTAATCAGGTCATTCAGTTACTTTCTTATTTCAGACAAAGGGTCTTGTCCATATTATTCTGCTAAATTTCTTTACCATCTTCAGTGCTAAAGAGGCATCTCAAAATTGGTTTGACTTTGGTTCTTCAGAGCAATTTCTAGAAAGCAATCTCAGCAAACACATTTGAAGATTCAGAGATACCTCATTTAACCATTTCCTCATTTAAAATCAACCAAAGGCTCATTTGCAAGAAAATTTAATCTCAAAAACATCAAGTACACGCATAATAACCAAAGGCTGAAAAGCTATGTACCGTATGAACATTTTTGAAGTCGATTCCCCTGACTACTCCAAATTCAGAGTCCAATTTTGCCTTAGCATGCTTTCGAGATTTCTTTCGCTGCCCTTGGTTCTCATCATTGGCTTTTGCCTTTTCTTTTATTTCACTATCATCAGTTGCAATCAGGTAATCAAAAAGCCCAGCATTGAATTCCTGAGAAAAGCAGCAGCACAAAATGTACAGGTAGAAACACAAAGTCATGTAAACATCAAAGCAGACAATATAGCATCACCAAGTCCATTTCTGACAGTTGATTATACAATGTTAAATCGTTTTCAATTTTGTAATTAAATCAGATTCAGTTTGCTTACATACCTCAAGCATATGAAGACGAGAATTTTGTGGCAGCTCCGCGTTTAAAACTGCAGAACGGATCCCGAACTGTCAATATCCAACATCATAGTGCAATCAGGAATAAACAATATCCACTATTGAGGTTGCTATTGAAGCATACTTGACTTATGATACATGCTTACAAAGAGAAGATGAATATGAGTGAGCTAAAAAAGCCTTTCTTTAAATATGGTCGATTTTTTTTTTTTTTTTTTTGGAACAAATATGGTTGATTCATTTATCCGTAAAAGTAACCAGAAATCTCAGTGTTGGGAGTTTTACCACCAAAACCAAACTAACAGCACAACTTTGTCAAGATGCAGTACATTAATACACTAGAAAGGTTGTCACAGTGAATGAGTGCACACATTGAATGTCTCTAAAAATGTTAACTCGGTTTGTTGATTGAACTCACGCATGTTTTAGTTAACGGATGCAAAATGTCATTGATATATGCAAACATCTGCAAGGATTGGCAGAAAATCTGGCTGGCTGGCATTGGCACTTATGCTCTATTTGGGAAGGAAGGGAGGGAGAGGAAAATGAGGGGTGGGTGTAAAAACTAGGATCAGTTTTCAAATCTTTGCAAGGAGGAGAGGAGGCAGATTTGAAATTTTCTCTCGACTATCTTCTCCTCCATGTTATCAAACAGACCCTTAAAAGCCAAAATTTAGTTTTATATATATATATATATAGAATATCAATGTTGATTATCAACCATTAGACATGCACAGCAGAAATATAGCGATATTCTTTTATTTGAGCTGCTGACGGCTAGAGCTATATGCAGATGAAGAAAATGAAAATAGGTATTCTCAGGCCCATTAGCAAAAAATTTCTATTTGTCTATGCTCTCAATGAGCAAACTACCTCAAACTTATACTAATCATGAGTAAGTCCATGTCAACATTTAAAATTAACTATGACCATAAATAAGTAGAGATGGACAAAATCGTAATTTATTAATCAACAAAATAACTGCCAATAATCAGTAAATCTCTCACCTTCATGATTTGAATTCATCATAATTGTCAATCCGTAAATCCCTAATTTTTTTTAGTTTCACGACAATTTAAATTCGCATTACCGAGATGGACCAAATCTTTATGCATTATCTCGTTATTTGCTAACTTACAACATACTGTTTTTTATCATAAAAATAACAAGATGCTCTCCTTTTATTCCTAAAAGAAAAGGAAGCTAAACATTAAGAAAGTGTCGAGCATTATAGTCATGGCTTAAAGCATGTTTGACATGTCCATGCCAAAGGGTCATCCTGCAAATTAAGTATCAATGAAGAAAATACAATAGTTAAAATAAGATGAGTAGATACCTTCTCCAGAAAGAGTTTCAATCTGAATCCCATGTCAATAGTATTCATAAATATCAAAACCTTCTTCTGCACTAACTCCAGCTTTAAGAGAGCAAGGATGTGAAGCAGTTTATCATGCTCGGCACATGAAATCTAAAAGCAAAATGAAAGTTCAAGTTCATCAGTCCACAATCACAAGTCAAGCAGAATCAAGTACAAAGCATTTGATCAGGTCCCAAAATATTTTGTTCAGTGGCTTCATTCTTGTATATGCAAGGGAGATGTTTCGGTTTATAGTTGCTACATCAATGACACATGCAGGATGTTGACCATACCATGCCTCATAATTTACATCGCGTCATATCAGCCTTCTACTTTATGTTTTTGATGTGTTAAAGTAAATCAACACCAAGGGAATGCAAACCCATTTGAAAGAAGTCAAATAAACCAAAAAGGAGCTCCATTGCGAAACAAAGCATCTAAATTTCAATGAATTCACATCCACATGCAAATCTCCGCTACAAGAGAAGTATAGAAATTTGATGTCAATAGCGAAAAGCGGATGACACCCCTCCTTCAGAGGGTCTCTTTCCAGATCAACCAAATGATAGACAGGGAAATTGAAGAATCCTTCTTAATTAGTAATTTATGGAGAACATAATCATCAAAACAGAATATAACTTTAGATAGGAAAGGACTATTTTCCACGGCACATCCATTTAACAGTCAAGAAATTATCCATTTGAATTACAACTCAAACAGGCCTCTGACAAATATAAAAATCACAAATCACCAGACACATAATTTCTCAAATCATCAAGCTATAAGATTATATTAATATTCCATTGGAAACACAACTCACTAACTCTGTAGGTAGCAATGTGTGCCTCTGACTGCTAGCAGCCTCTACTTAAACCATGATAACAAACATATTACCTCTCAAAACCCTTTCTATTATACGCCAAACCCCTCAAGGAACAGCCGGATTATGTGACCTTTATGAGGATTAATGGTGAAGAGTAGCCTTCCGAGCTAAGTTCAGCAATGTTTTGGGGGAAAAAATACCTTTTAGCTCCTCAATAGCCAGATAAAGTCGGCATCCATAAGTGGGAAAAAAATTTATGCCGGAAATTATTTTGATGATAGGGATTTACAAATTGCAGTAGGAATGGATAATGAGGTGTTTGTAACAGACAAAATAAAATATCCTGTCATTAGGTATGCATCACCTACATACAATGACGTCAAGTAAATTTGACAGTCACTCAGCACTATACATATCCTAAAAATAGGACCATGATACGTAGATAGTCATGCTATGCAGGTACATATATGCACACAAGCTATTAGCAGTGTATAATAGTATGCAATGAAATAGGATGCCTTCCTCAAACAGAAAAAAGGAGTAGCAACAGACATGGAGCATTGACCTCCAGATGGAAGTATTTTCAGAAACATAACATAACCCATTAACATTGTTACTCTTTTGCCAGCCATAGCTAATCATTAAGTGAAAAGTATAAGACGAACATTTGAAAAGTATAAGTCAACTCCACATCATAAGGAAAATGGAGAAAATATTGATAATAGATTGAGTGATTTTATCAGGTTAGCTTACAGGTATTGCCAGATATAATGGCCTACAACTTTTCTTTTTGTACAGATGGATCTCACTACATATACTGATGAGTTCATTGACTTCCATGAGTGTATCCTTTTAATCATTGCATGAAGAATACTGAAGTTATGCACAAGATCTCATTGCTGAAAAGTTTTAATTTAATTTGTGTCACACATCCTTTCCATTTATTCATACTCAAACAAAAGTAAACAAAAGGATGATGACCTTCTTAAAGAAAGATCCCAAAGGAAGAAGCTTCTACTCGCATCAATTGGTGGGAAGACAAAATATTCTTTTAATTATGCCCATGAACCTCACACATATAGGGTCATAACTTTAAGGCAAAACATAGCCATTTTTCTATTTCAATCCGATAAAAAATTATGTGTTTATGCTTCTTAGAGAAAATCTCAAAAATAGCAGCCTTCACATTTCAGTTACCATTGCTGCCAAATGTCACTTTCATTTCTTTCATATTGGGAAAAAGAGCCTCCTCATCATAAGTCACAACTCTTCTCCATATTGGTTGTTTCATTTGAAATGGAGACTCAATAGGGTTAGTTATCAGTGAAGAATGGCACTATAAAACCTCTGCCAGTGCATGTGCAATGCTTTGCAATCGACATTGTTTTAAAATTGTAAACCTTTCTTCTGGAAAAGAAAAAATCCAACCAACAGTAATATAGGAGAATTATAGTTTTATATTGCACAAGATAATGGACACCAGCAATAGCTCATCAGTTTGATAGTTTCTTCGCAAAGCATGGGCGAGGAAATTACCCAAAATTGCTGAACATTCTTAGGAATGATATCATCCTTAACATCTCCAACTTCTGGCAAAGTCAGTATGAACGGGTTGTGCAATATCTGCTTCTTGAGTTTCTCAACATCGGCACTGCAGGGTATAAGCTGACCATATGAGATTTGGAAATACAGAGATCCAAACAATAACACTAAGTAATATGTCTATAGAGGAACTTTATATGGAATGGTTGACACAATCATGTACTTCCATTAAAAAATTTATCCGCAGTCAGTCTTCATATATACTTCGTCTTCATATGTACTAAAAACAAACCTCGATGTAGCAGACATAAGGAGGCACTGACAACGTCTAGGAATATGTGCCTTAAGAGCTCTTAGATCCTCCTCATAGCCATATGAAAGTAAGAGGTCTGCCTGAAAACCAACAGCAGTGAAAAGACAGCAGGTAAGAAAACATTACCCACCATATCCTGTAAATAAGAGAAATTATAAGAACTGAAGCCCACAGCATGACCACATTCTCACCTCATCAAGAACAAGAATTTCAAGTGCATCGCTCAGCGCTGCTGGTTGAAGAACACCAGATGACAGACATTTGCGTATGCAACCTGGAGTTGAGACAAGAATATCGGGCGATCCAGCCAGTGCAGCTCGCTACAAGCAAAACAACATATAAAACAATGGTCGCGAATCAGGGTATACCACCATCCATCACTCCACAATCTCCATACCAACCCTAAATGAAAGATACAAAAACCCACCATATCAGCTCCCCCAGTTAATTCCACAGCTTTCAGCTGAACTCGACATAACTCGATCAGGGACAACACCTCAGTACGGACCTGCAGATTATCCACACCTCACATCAGCACGTCTCGGGAAAAAAACCACAAATTACGCTCGTCCCCACACCGTCGACCCCAAAAACCGAAACTTGCCTGCTGAGATAGTTCCCTGGTAGGGACGAGAACGATCGCGCTGGGAGCAACTTTACTCTTCGACCCGGAACTGCTGAACAGCTTCTGGAGCAGAGGCAGGAGGTAAGCGAAAGTCTTCCCGGAGCCGGTCTTCGCCCTCGCAACAACATCTTTACCTTCCTATAACCCAAAAAGCAACCAAAGAAAATCAAATCAACATTCAAGCAAGGAAAGACACTGTCGCAGCAATCATCCTCAGTTTCGCTCGAACGGCAGAGTTAGAACCGGGAAGAACTCACGAGGATCAACGGGATGGCGACTTGCTGAATCGGGGTGGGCTTCTCGACGCCCTTCTTCGACAGGGCGCGGACCAGGCGGGGGTCGAGCCCGATCTCTTCGAAGCTGCGCTCGTCCTCCGCCGCATCGCCTCCTCCGTCTCCTGCTCCTCCGCCGTCGCGCGACGCCGGGGGCTCGGTCGGCGGCGCTTCCTTCTCGCCGGGTTTGCCCATCGTGATCCGGTTCCGGTCGCGAGGAGGAAGCGGGAAGGCAAGGGGGGTTTTGCAGTCTGCAGAAATTAGGGTTTTGGGGAGGCTTTAGGAGGAGGAGGAGAAAAAATCAGAACGTTAGGACGGCGGGAACGGATCCGCCGGAGCCGGGTTAGGAAGAAAAAATCCGACCCGATCCAATTAGCATTTAATTTTGAAGATTAGAGAAAGTGGAGGAAAAAAAAAATTGCCACCTCATACTGAGCTTTGCTTGTAATAATCGAGGCACGTGGTGTGTTGTTTCTCCACTTTTTGATGATTGTCGTGGAGAAATTTATTTTCGTGGGTTTAGAGAAATTTAATGTGCGTTTATTTTATGAAAATTCAAAATTCAGAAAATAATTTTTGATAATTGCTAATTTGCATTGCTTACAATATAAATGAAAAATATTTTCATCACTCATATAAAGAGTTATAAATTGTTGTTGATAATAAAAGTAATTTTCATCAACTAATTCTATAATCAACTATTTTTTAAAAATGTTGTACAAATTTTGAGCGCTCTAAGAAAAAGACTGAGTATTCCAATCTAAAAATTTTAAGGTGAAATATTCTAAGTTAACATAAACGTTCGATGAAATATTCATCAGTTGATTCGAACATCAGATTATCGAAATGAGAAGCTTCACAAATTGTATGTCAAGACACACATACTACACAAAACAAAGATATTTATCAAAAAATATTAACGAAATATAAAACCACAAAAATATTTATCAATTCCAAAATATATCTTAAGCGAAGGGGCCAATAAACCCAGTTGAAAATTAAACTAGAAAATTACCTCCATGTCATAAGAATTTCAAAAGAAACATTAGATTGAAATCATATTGAAATTGGAAAAAACAAAGTATCACAAGAACTTTGCTTTATTGCATAAATTTAGATCAAGTATCATCAACTATGGAATTAACATATTGCTAAGTAAATCTATCTATGTGAGTTACATGTTGATTCTCCTGGAAAGGAAAGGAGAAGATCAGTGCTGCTAGATGGGAAAATGCCCAGATGCTTTTTACCAATACATTCATAAGGCAAAAGCATGATCTGTTGGGATTCATGGGACAGCTGAGCATGCAGTACTTCGGGTTCTTTGGAAACCGCATATTCAATCAGTACAATCAGTACAGCTCCCTCAAACTTCAGTTGGCAAGAGGATTGCTGAAGAAGAATCGTCGAACGCTGACCCTGCGCCTCTTCACCACCGCAAAATGTACTCGATACAAGCAAGTTGGTCGATTGAGACACACTATTGCTCAACTGCCACGTTAGCATCTTCCTCCGCGCGAGGCGGCCTCCACTTAGAGTAAAAGATACTCCTCTCGACCACATTCTCCCTCTTCGACCGGTCATTCTGTAATTCCAGCTTCTCGTCGATCAGCTCTAGCAACTCCTGCAAGCCAACTCCTGTCATAGCGGATGTTTTGACATGTGGACCAGCTTGAGCGGAATCAGAAACATTCTTTGTCCTCCATTCTCCCAAGGAAGCATTTGGTTCATTATTTGTAGTGTCCCCGCAGATCGATGAACCCCATTTTATACCATCTTCCTGTGATAGCCAGGTATCAGAATACTCGTCTTCTTCACTCTCAATAGTTTCTTTGAGCTCTCCTTCAGAGAGCCTATCGATAGATTCTTCACCTTCACCGCAATCATCCCCACCATCAGAGATGACATCCTCATCTATTACATCTGTACATGTCGCTCCTTCGCCATCATTAGCATCAAAATGACTTCCATCATCTTCTTGAAGATCAATCTGACAAAAAAACACATCTGAACATTAGAATATTCCCCCTAAAGTCTACACTAGGTGTTTGAGAGGGATAACTACACTCGCAATCCTAAAATTTTTATACGGAGTGCAATTTAATTCTTAAACTTCCAATAAAGCATCATGATGTAACTGCACTCCAGAGACAAGCTGTAGATTTCTGGTATACTCATCTCATGTTTGAGGGTTAGGAAGAGGGAAGAGATGACCAAGTACCAACCTTATTCCAAACTTCAATCATGTTCTCAAGTTTCTCCTCAGATACACCTATTTGTTCGAGAACTTGCAATACTGAAGAACGATGCTCATCCAAATTTGGGGCACTGGAATCTAGTACATGCTGCACATCAATAAAACATGTCAGTGAAACCAAAGTTTAACTATTGCCTTTCAATCTCTTGTCATAACAATGGTGCAAGTTCCTGCAGTTGATAAGGATAGGTATAAAATTTCCCTCTTAAAGCATCACAATCTGCATGCATAACATGAGAATTTTTTTAATGGTTGGTCCAGACTTAGCCCACAATATGAACAGACTAGCACTTAAACAATGCATGTACTTTTTCTGTGATACATAGACTAGGAGAAAATCAGCCTGGTGAAACAGGTTCAAAACTCATCTACCACATTGGAACAAGCCAAAGAAAAAGGGTCATAAGGACTCAATTGGCAGAGCTTGTAAAGAATGACGGCCAGGATAAAGCTTTATTGCATTCCGTGGAATAAGTTACATGGATTGTCTTTACACCATTTGCACTCTGTTTGATATCAGTTTCTTTAGCAAGATCGAGATAAACAGCACATTTACAAGACCATGCAATTGGATTCAAATAAGGACCAAGAACTAATTTGCTCTCAATCTAACTTAAAGTGCAACAACATTCTAATTCTTTTCCAATGGATCAGGCCATAAACACATATTGATATTCAAGAAGTGAATCATCAACCATCTATGCATACAGTTTCTATTTCGACTCACAAAGACAAACACAGACCACATTGAACATAAGCTTCCATGTGTTTCTGCAAATGTTTCCAGACACCTCCATACGACTTACGTAAAAATATAATACAAATTGTAACAGAACCTGGTGCTCTCTGATAAATGGCTGCACAGGATACAACAAATATATATATCCCAGCCATATAAAATTTTGATAAGTCAAACTTCCAATAACGATACTGCAAAGATGACCAAAGGAAAGAAGATGCAGAGTAAAATCCAATGACCCCTTTTTGAATATTGGAAAAAAAAAACCTATTAGAGAAGAGTGAGAATCACTGTACCACAAGAAGGTCTGCTTCAATCACTTCTTCAAGAGTTGCTTGAAAAGCTTTCACCAACTGCAATAATGCTTATAGCTTTTTAACAGAGAAAATTACCCTGAAAAAATAAAATATTGAATTTTTACTCCAGTAGGTATCCATGTTACCTGCAAGGGCAGATCTGATATAAACCCCACCGTATCACTAAGAAGCACTTTCCTCCTAAACATAGTACACTTAATCAGCTAAACAACTTCGATGAAAAGAAATTTCCTATCTAAATAAACTTTGATCATGTGAATGTGGAAGTCTTTCTTTCCTTTGCATTACCCAGAAGGAAGAATAACACTTCTTAGTCGAGGATCCAGAGTTGCAAATAACCTGCAGAAGTTTTGCATACCAGCCAACAAGCCGTGAGATATATTAAAATTAAAGAAAATGAAAGCCTTAAATAATGTTTCAGTAATCAAATTTGAACAAACAGCCGAAGCATATCAGGTACCTATCATCACTATAGAGATCAGTATCTGAAAGTGCTCCAACTAAAGTTGATTTTCCCTGAAAGATAAAGGAAATAACCGAAAACTTTATTGCTTTTCTGATTATCTCAAGTAAATCATCCGAAAAAATGCTTCTTGACCACCTACAGCATTTGTGTAGCCAACAACAGCAACAGTTGCTAAACTGCACTCATGTGAGTCTTTATGCCTCTTCCGACCAGCCCTTTGTGAAGCTCTTGTGCGCCGGACCTCTTCAATTTGTGATTCCAAAACACGCCGGCGTTCTAAAATCCTGTGAAACTAACATTTCTTTTAATCATAAAAGGGATCATAATAAGACCGAAAGCAGATTGAAAGGGCAACATGAGAACTGATAATGCAACATATTCATCCCACATAATCTCACCCGAAGGACCAAAATACATATAATGAATCAGATAACACCATCAACAAATTCATATAGATGCTAAAAAAAATTTCAATTTTTCAAGAGAGTGAAAAAGCCCTAGAATAGTAATTGCCCTACATAACACCTTTGTACAGCTTGAGATAGAATTCGGATGGCCTTAGTCCAATAAGAGACAGCAATTGTGAAATTCACGAGGTTTGGTACAAGGTTAGATGAGGACTAATTGTGCAAGTACAGGCATAGACATATAAGAATATAGAGGACTTCCAATTCTTGTAAAAGAAAAAAAAATAAAAAAGAGGACTATTTTCCCATAAATCTTGGACATCTACCAATCTGAATATGGCTTACTGCTATTCAAAAACAGTTGAGCATTTTCTTGTAGTTGTAATCTAATAAATCTTCCCATAAGATTATTGAATTATCACGTGTACAATTGAAATGGAGACTCAGAGAGAGAGAGAGAGAGAGAGAGAGAGAGATCTGACTTGGTGCTTTGCTAGCTCTTAATAGCTTTTTCAATGTTGGAGAAGAGGATAGAAAGAAAGTAGCCAGCAAGGTCACTCAAATAGTGAATTGAGGGAAGAATTAAATAGAAGATGATCGAAAAAAGGTAAAGCAACAAACTCTTTACTAAATTCAAGAAAACCAATTCTTTATTGCACTAAAGGAATGTCAAAATGAAACCAAAAAAACTTCTGGAAACCCAAAAAAAGGAACATATAAAAAGGAATGTGTAATGCGTGAAGACAGCAAGTACTTCAGAGTAAAATGGGATGTGGAATATACAAATTAACATACTATTGGATAATGCAATGAAGGCTGAACCAGATATTATACCAATGTACATAGTATAGTGCAATGAGGACATAACAGGATTAAAAAAGTCAATCCTTTGACATCCAACTAAAGCTTTTGCTCATCACTTTTGACTCAATCAATTACTTTGTCAAGAATAAGCTTTTTTTTTTTTTTTTTTTGTCAAAGTAAGTGAAGTCAAGAATAAGCTTTATCTCCAATTAAAACCAACAAAGCATGCATAATTCTACACATTATCATTAGAAGCACACCAGAAAACTTAAAACTCTATTTGAGTTTAAGAGTTGACTAGCCTTATCTTTGGCAAGTAGGAGGATAACTTTTCCACACAAAAAGACAGACTAATACAAGAAGCAATTTCAATTAAGAATACAAGTATCAGTTGCACTCAATAAGATACCTCCTCCTTTGGAGATGAAGCTCACTTTCTCCAGCACCACTAAGAAAACCATGTCCTCCACTTCCTCTCCTGAAACAAGACACAAGAGTTAGAAAATGTTAATACAAACGGAACCACTGATAGGAAACCTTACTTCTTATCTAAATAAAAATAAATGAACTTTTTAATCTGAGTGTCTGCTTAAAATGGCTATAGTTGTGCCGTAACAATTACACTTGATTGTGTTGTGACTGTGTTGAACTTGGTTGTGCTATGAAGTGTCATAACTTGCATTTTTGGTAATGTCTATATTAAAACTGCAGCATCTCAAAGTGGGTGAGGCAACTTCCTAAAAATTTCTATAAACTATTGTAGTTGTGAGGCATAATTTGCCAAACACGTTATAAAAGCCACAACACTCCATTTCATAATTATAGCTTCTAAGGAGAATTTATACCAAACAGACTCTAAACATTAAATAGCTTCTACCATAAATACTGGCGTATAGAGAGGCAAAAACCAAACTAATCACAATTTTTCCATAAGTTAGCTTCGTTGGAGAAAAAGATTTTTAAAATTTTTCAATGAAGAGAGGGCCTCGACTTAAATATCACATTCACATTCAATTTCTCACTATGTAAGAGTGAGACTTATGATATCACAAACCTGCAATAAACACCCACCCCCACAACCCCAACCCCCCCCACCCCCCAAAACTGTTATTGCTGTTGTCCTAGGCACACCGCCCGGTATGTTGAATCATGTAATTCCGGATTCTAGAGGTCGTGGGCTCACCATGCTAGGTACTAGTATAACAAAACTCAAGCACTTCCTTACCCCCACAAGGGCCACAACCATGGTTGATGACAACCAAATATTTCGTTCATATCACAATGTCTCACAACCTATTCCTAAACTCTCTTTATTGCATGGACTGCTACCCTAGATGGCTACCAACATAAAAGTTTATTAATGGGTGGCCCTCCAGTTTCTGTGAACTTCGTATTGAGTATCCAAAGTTGTTCTTGAATGAGTGTTTTCAAGATGCCAGAACCAGAAGCAATTGGGTGATCAGAAGCTTTAGTTGGTCCACAATGCATCTGAAAGGGATCTTAATCCAAGTTTATTTCTAGAAATTGTCTTGGTTTGCTGCTGTTGATGACATTTGGAGATACATGGTGCTGAAGCAATCTCAGATAAAATGGTGCACAATATGAAGTTCAGGCTTTTTCCATTGCCTGGTGTGGAGAGAAAATTTGTAAGAGAGAGGCATATGGAAATGCACATCTATTGGGTATTATGCAAGTAATCTCTTTACATCTGCTTTGTTCAGAAACAGTTTTTCAATGTGTCCACTACAGTCAAGCAATAAAAGCTAGCTTACTAATTGAACTTGAAGAGATTTCATGCTCCACTACTATTTTTTGTAGTGACCTGCATCAAAGCCATGCACATTTGCCCAAGAGAAGTACTCAACTCAAAGTCAATCCCACTATGTGAGAGTTGGGGCTAGCAATTTCCAAATGCACTGGTGTGGCATGTGATGAAGTTAATCTAGACTGATAATCAAAGACAACAGAAAAATACTTATAGAGTGCATTACAAGTGCAGACCCTTTTTAGAAGACTCTTATAGTGTCCCTTGTCCATAATAGTAAAGTAAGGAGAATCACAAGATTGACTCATGTCACAAGCCAAACAAGTGTGTAACATTTAGCATGAGTAAACTGCTAGCAGCTTTACCATTAGATTGTCCCTATTTATATACAATTAAGGAATATATCTTAAATTGGTTCCTATCAAACAGCAAAGAGACATATATATGTGCTAACTACAAAGCCTAATACTCTGCATATCACAGTTTCCAATAATGAGCAACTGATGCAGATAAAAAATAGCGAAACTGAAGATGATGGAACTCTGGGTACTTTGATATTGACAAGAAACATCAGCAGTGTGTTAAATACTCCCACACATGCAAAACAGATTTTGTCTAGAATATGCATAATAATTGAAGGCACAGGTGACGACATGAAGCCATTTGACCAAAACAGGAAGAGTGGCCTCACCCTCGTGCACTAACAACTTCAGCCTCACCTCCTACTCCAAATGCGTATCTTCCATCAGGCCCACGAACACGAACAAGCCTAGTTTTCTTGTACATTAAGGCTGCTAGTTCAGCCTTCAACCACAAAAGGTATGATAAGTTATCGAACCAGACCATTTTACTAGATATATTAAGTATCAAAGACCACAGAAGGATCATTCTCAATAAGGGTAATCTTATATAGCACCTGTAGCTTTGCCTCCTTTGTAAATGCATGAGCATTGAAGATCTCTATGATAAGACCCACGCGGTCTAGTACTGGTTTACCCCAGCGCCTCTGGCACATGAAAAAGTAGAATACTTAAAGCCAAATGCAATTCATAACCAAAAAACCTAGCCCCAGATCATATATGACTAGAAGAAAACATGCATCACCTCCAAATTCCTCAACTGAATCCCAGACAAGTTTGTGTTGACAAAAACAGCATCAACCTCACCCTGCAAATTGGCATCTTTCGCTAACTTAGCAATCCAACGCTTAATAAAATGGCCTAATCAAGGATAAAGCAACAAATTCTTGCCTTGGTCTCCGCTTCATTCAAATGGATTTTAATCGTGTCCACAGTGCCGGGTCCAAAATACGTGTCTGCTCAAAGTAGAACAGAACCACAAGAAACTCAGAACCGAAGCTAGAGCTAGAATGGCACTTCCACACACATTAAGCCACAAACATTCCCCAAGAAACTAGCCGAACGTTAAAAAAAAAACTCAATCTTCCACCCATTCAATCGCATTTTCTCGCCTCAGCACTAAGCTGGGCAACTGCAGCTAAAAGGAGCTCAAGAACCGACCGAACCTGCACGGGCCCGGTGGGACCGGACGAGCGGGTTCTGCACCAGGGCGTGGGGAGGCAGGGCCTTGTCGAGGAAGTCGGTGTCGAAGAACCCATCGCGCTGGTCCTCGAGGGAGTTCGCGAGGCAGAGGGCCTCGTCCAGCTTCGCCCGCAGGAGGGTGTCGGGCCGGATCCTCGGCTGGACCACGAAGAGCCGGGGCGGACTCCTCGGATCCCTGTTGATCAGCGACTCGCCTCCTCCTCCTCCGCCGCCGCCGCCGCCACCATCCTCCCCGCCGCCGTCGCCGCCGCGCGTCCAGGTGCGGGAGAAGGGGCGAGCGAGGAATTGGAATGGCGAGGGCGGGCGCAGGGGTGTCGGGAGAGGAGCGAGGTGGCGTCGACAGAGAGAAGAAGCTGTTCTGAGCATTTCTCTTCGAGGGGTTTAAGGTGGTCTGAGCATCTGTCGTATAAACTTCACTCGGAGCAAGGGGCGTTTATCACTCAAAAATCATGGTATATTTATAATAAATTATTTTAAATTAATTTTTTAATTATTAAAAACTTTAAATTGATATTTTTATGAATACTATTAAAATTACAAATCGATATATTTGTGACAAATTCCAAATTAATTTCGAGATTATCAAATTTAACATAACATAAAGTAACATTATTATAAATGTACTATTTGAGGTTAAATTAGCTTGGGTAAATTCGTAATATGTGTAGTAGAAAAATGGTATGTGAATTTCATGCGTAAAATTCCTAAATTAAATGATTACTAGAAGGTCCGAATATATTGAGAATAAAAGGACTTTAGTCACTCCCCAAATGGTTCTTTTGATTCCTCTCTCCCCCGGCCCCCTCCACTATTTTGACTCGCTCGCTTGTTTGATCGGCAAGTAAAAGGTAACTTGAGAACTCACTTGCAAGCAAAGATGTTGAAGCTGAAGAAGCTGCAACCAGGAGCAATAGGAGCACGACCCTTAGGAGGAGCAACAGATCCATCGTCATTAATGAACTATCACTTCCACACAGAAGTTCGGGAAAGGAAAGATTCGAGCTTGAGCTCATAGCATTCGCAAAACGCCCTAATTCTGGAAATGGGTATGGCATGAGAAGGCTCTTCATTGAAAGGGAAGTGAGAAAGATGAGAAGAAATAGGTGAAATAAAAGAAGTTTTCCTAATCTCAGTTCGATCACATCTCCTGCTTGACTTAAAAATTTAGCACCGACTCATCTTATATATTTATACTGTAAATCTTCTTTTCCACCTGGTGTATCCACATAATCTCCTCCCCATATTCAACCTTATCTAGATGTTTTTCGTAGACTTTTGAATCTCTAATAATAGTAATACTCACATTTGTCTGGGCTTTGTTAAAACGAACTTGAGTTGCTTGTACTCTCCATTGCAAAATTGAGCTCTCATTTTTGCCCCAAATTGCCTTGGTCCAAATTAGAGTTTGAAGAAGAGGGAAAATGACTTGATTTGTCCAAATTAGGGATAAAATTTATGACAAACATGTCTGTTGATGTCGTTTATGGTTATTAATGCTTGGAGCATTGGCAAGTCATGTTGATTGGAAAAATGGTAAAATATTACTATACTGAAATTTTTAGTGTCTCAAATCAGTTATGGCACTTAAGTAATCGTCTTTTCCAAAAGTGGCATTAAAGTGATCTAGCTAAAAGTTTTGACATAAAAAGAAAGTTATGACACTTCTAATATTCTTTTCTCAATCATTGAATAGCATTTGCTATCATAACAACGATCTTAATGCATTCCCTATTACAATTATAATATTTATTACACGATCCTCTGTGTAGCACCTGGTATAGTCTGAATTCTTTCGTCCCTTTTTCCTATTCACTCTACTAGTGTTATATTTTATCAACTATTATCAAAATTTATATAAACTATAACTAAATTAATTTTACATTATCGTATATTAGTTGGCAAATAAATGATCAAAGAATACTTAAATAAATTATGTATTAACAATAATTTATTGTGATATTATATAGTTATTGATTCGATTAAAGATTACTTATCAAGTGATAATTAGCATAATAACAGTTGCTTACTATTAGGTATGATTACAACGACAACCTTTATTACTACTTATATTAATTATTGCTCAAATTGTTGTATACGTTAATTCAACCACAAGGTTAACTATGTTATGATATAACATTTTTTTTTTCAATATAGTCACATAATATGTAATTAACATTAGATGGTAATTACAAACCAAATTATTAAAAATTGACAAGATATTTATGTATTAAAATTTAATATCCGAACAACATATATAGGCTATAATACCTGTCACTTTAACATTCAATGGTGAGTTTAACAATTCAATCCTGATGATTAGGCATTCTCCACGAGAGAGAGTGTGATTAATAAACTTTTCTTGATAAAGAATCTTGAGAGGAATCTATTTTGAATATTAAATTTTAAAATATATATATTTTAAGAAAGAAGTCATCAAAACTACACATCACTCGGGCCACAAAACTAACAGCACATTGTATTTCCACAGGACCAGTTTGAGTCCGAACCCATAGATGTAGTAAAACTTCAACAGCAAAGAAGCAAACCCTTGACCTAAACTCTGTCAAGTATTCAAGTTCCTCTTTCAGCCCTAGTTGCTCTCTCTCTCTCTCTCTCTCTCTCTCTCTCCCCATCGAAGGTACTCTTTTTTCTCTACTTCTTTCTGGTTAACGACTCTATTGCTTATTAGGGTTTTGGGTGTTATTTTTTTTTCTTCCCATTTTTCGCTTCCCTATGAGTTGGGTTTTAACCTCATAAGTTGGGGATATGTCACTGATATCAAAAGCTTGACTGGTGAATCTATGTTTGAGTCGTTTCTGATCCAGTGAAAAGGCCAATTAATATTGTGATATCATGGCAGCTAATGCACTATTTTTGTTAATTATTACAAGCACCCTTGATCATACACCCGTATTATAATTTATTTATTTTTGGTTTCTTGATCTAGAGAATTGAAGAGATTTTGTGAATTTTCCAAACCCCCTAAATTTATATCATTAATTAATATTTTGATAGAACAGGGCTTTATTTGGATAACATAGTAATGATAGCTTATGCCACAAAGTGGGACGAAGATGGGTTTCGAAAGATCTCCGGAGGATATTAGTAGGATTTGAATTACTTTGATCTCGAAAAATGTTTAAAATCTCAAGAAAGGTCTCTCTTGTCTCTTTATGTTTATGCGTTATTTTCAGTTTCGAATTTCATTAAAGAGTGCCTTACGACATTCGGTGAGAGTTTGGAGTGTAAATTACCTTTAAGAAATCATATTGCTATCGTAACGTACTAGACAATAACATGGTTACAAGCTTGGATAATTTTTTTATTTTTAATATCCAGTGAGTCTGTACTGTTTATGAATTTTCCAAACCCCTTGAATGTATACCATTAATTGACATTCTGATGGTATGGGGCTTTATTTGGATAACTTAGTGACAATGGCTTATGCCATGAAGCCAACGAAGATAGTCTTGGATTATCTGAGGACCACATCAGTAGGTTTTGTATTACTTTGATCTCAAAGAATATTAAATATCTCGAGAAAAATCCCTCGTCTCTTTATGCTTTCGTTTTTTTCCATTTTGATTTCATTAAAAGAGTTCCTTTACGACGCTTGATAAGGGTTGGATTGTAAATTACCTTTAGGAAATCATATTGCTATTGTAATGTACTAATAAAAAGATAACATGGTCACAAACTTGGATGGGTTTGTTTATCCAGCGAGTCTCTCTATTGATTTATAAATCTTCCAAACCCCCTTGTTTATAACATTAATTAAAAATATGATATTATGTGGCATTATTTGGATGACATAGCGGTGATGGCTATCCGCCGAAGATAGGCTTGGAGGATCTTATGACCCTGGTGGTTGTATCTAAATTATCTTGATCTCAAAGAATGTTAACAAGTTCGAGAAAGATTATGCATTAGTTTCCATTTTGGATTTCATTAAAAGAGGGCCTTTATGACACTCAACAAGGGTTGGAGTGTAAATTACCTTTAGGAAATCAAATTGCTATTGTAACATGCTAAAAAGATAAAACGGCCACAAGTTTGGATGGGTTTTTATATCTATTGAGTCTTTGCACAGTTTATGAATTTTCCAAACCCCCTAAGTTTATATCATTAATTGATATTATGATAGTATGTGGCTTTATTTGGATAACCTAGTGATGATGGCTTATGCCATGAAGCCGACGAAGATAGGCTTGGAGTGTTTTGGGATCATATCAGTAGGATCTATGTTACTTTGATATCGAAGAATATTTAAAATCTTGAGAAAGGTCTCTCTTGTCTTTTTATGCTTGAGTTATTTTCAGTTTTGGATTTCATTAAAAGAATGCCTTTTCGACACTCAAAAAGGGTTGGAGTGTTATTACCTTAAGGAAATCATATTGCTATTGTGACGTACTTAAAAGATAAGACAGTCACAAGCATGGATGAGTTTTTTTTATATCCAGTGAGTCTGTGTAATGTTTTATGAATTTTCCAAACCCCTTGAGTTTATAATTGATATTATGATAGTATGTGACTTTATTCGGATAACCTAATGATGATAGCTTATGCCATGAAGCCATTGAAGATAGGCTTGGAGGTTCTCAGGACCATAGGATCTGAATTGCTTTGATATCTAAGAATGATAAATATCTTGAAAAATGTCTTTCTTGTCTCTTTATGTTCATGCGTTATTTTCCGCTTCAGATTTCACTAGAAAAGAGTGCTTTTAAGACGCTAGATAAGGGTTGTAGTGTAAATTACCTTTAAGAAATCATATTGTTATTGTAACGTACTAAAAAGATCATACGGTCACAAGCATGGATGAGTTTTTTTATATCCAGTGAGTCTCTATACTGTTTTATGAATTTTCTAAACCCCTTGAATTTATATCATTAATTGATATTATGATAGTATGTGGCTTTATTTGGATAATCTAATGATGATGGCTTATGCCATGAAGCCAATGAAGATAGGTTTGGAGGATCTTAGGACCATATCAGTAGGATCTGAATTACTTTGATATTGAAGAATGATAAATGTCTTTCTTGTCTCTTTCCGTTTCAGATTTTGTTAGAAAAGAGTGCTTTTGCGACACTCTATAATGCGTGTACTGTAAATTACCTTTAGGAAATCATATTACTATTATAATGTCTTAATAAGAAAATATGATCACAAGTATAGATGAGTTTTTTATATTTATTGAGTCTCTATATTGTTTTATGAATTTTCCAAACCCTGCGAATCTATATCATTAATTGATATTATGACAATATGTGGCTTTATTGGATAAGCTAATGATGATGGCTTATGCCACGAAGCTGATGAAGATAGGCTTGGAGGATCTTAGGACCATATCAGTAGGATCTGAATTACTTTGACGTTGAAGAATGATAAATGTCTTTCTCGTCTCTTTATGTTCATGTGTTATTTTCCATTTCGGATCTCATTAGAAAAGAGTGCTTTTACGACACTCGATAAGGGCTGGAGTGTAAATTACCTTTAGGAAATCATATTGCTATTTTAACGTACTAAACTATAACATAGTCACAAGCTTTGATGAGTTTTCTATGTCTAGTGAGTGTCTTACTATTTTATGAATTTTCCGAATACCCAAGTTTATAACGTTAATTGGTATTCTGATAGTAGGTGGCTTTATTTGGATTACCTAGTGACAATGGCTTACGCCACGAAGCTGATGAAGATAGGCTTGAAGTATCTCAAAGACCATATCAATAGCAACTAAATTAATTCGATCTCGAAGAATGTTAAAAAACTTGAGAAGGTCTCTTTTGTCTCTTTATACTTATGTGTCATTTTCCATTTCGGATTTCATTTAAAAAGTGCCTTCATGACACTCGATGAGGGTTGGAGCATAAATTACCTTTAGGAACTCATGTTGCTATTGTAGAGTACTAAAAAGATAACACGGTCAGGATTTTGGATGGATTTTTTATATCCAACGAGTCTTCCTATTGCTTTTAGGTTCCAAGAACTCCTTCTGCTCTTGCTAATGAGTCCAACCTGTAGTTTCTTTCTGCTTAGTAATTTGCTTAGTTGTATAGTTGTTTTATTGGTGTACACGACAATCTCTTTGCTATAGACTAACTTACACGATGTGTGGAACAGTAACTAATGCTTTTTCAATGCTCTTAATGTTGGTAAACTCCTTCTACAGCAAAAATTAAAAAATATAATAAAAAATTTAAGAATAATATGAAAAGAAATTGTCCAGGTTAGCGCTGGTCATGTCATATAAGACGTTCAAAGTCTATGTAAGAGATTTTTAGTTAAAATTGGTTAGATGGACTTTATTAGCTAAACATGAAAATGTTTAGAACTCAATTAGCACAATTAAAAAGTTTAAAATTGAAATTTAGAATTTTTTCAACAATTTTCCCGTAATAAACTTGACCTATGCACATTTTTTTTTTTTTTTTTTTTTTTTGGTGAATTCACTAATAGCTTAATTGACCATTCTCATAAGTAAACTATGTCATCGAGAATAATCTTTTCTAGAGAGAGAGAGAGAGAGTAATCTATAGAAATTGAAATATATGTGTGTAATGTATTTTCTATGCTACCGGTTAAAGCAAATCGAATGACTACTTCCACCTCAAATTTTTACGGCAAAGTTCCACGGAATGCCATGAGTTATCCCATCATATGGAAGGTTTTGTCAATTTTCAACATGTTGACTACACGCGCGATCAGAAAACTCAATCCATTGAAATTTGTAATATTTCTTACTGAGTAACTTATCAATATACGTGCCACATTCGTAGAATCCTTCTGTATTAAGTATTTTCCACGTATACTTTGGATATCACCTAAAATTATCGCTCATAATATGGGATTCAATAACAAGGAAAGTCACGAAGAAATTCAAAATCATTATCCTAAGAGATAAGAAGACATTTAATGACGGTCCATAACGGTAGTGCTCCAGAAACGAAATGGTGCCAATGAAAACAGCCGTTGAATGGCTTTTCCCTTATATCGACCCTAAAATATGATACTCACCATTATTACCCATAAATGCTGTCATTACTACTCTTGACCGGCAAGGATTACGTGCAAAGTTCTCGTGATCTCACGTTTCTGATCTCTTCCTTAAAGATAACAAAGGGAACTAGGAATATGTGGAGATGGGTTGTTAGGATTTACTGTCCGAAAAGAACACTTGCAATAGATATTTCAAAAAGAGATTTGAAATCTCTTATTTCCCAAACAAACGTGCCTTGTCTTTTATATCCCGATCAAACGAGTATTTAGCACCATGGAGCAGCAAGAGAAAAAAACATGAACTTTGAAAACCCTAATCAGTCTCTCTAGAGCCTCTAATCTCATGGAGACACCAAAGGTCCTTGTAGCCAGGAAGACACTTTTACACAACTTCATACCCACCAAAGCTGAGGAGGAGGCCGCGAAGGCCCGCAACGTGCCCCACAAAGTGACCCGGATCGTCATAGAGACCTACGACTTCGTCCCGCCGCAGCTGTTCCCCGACCCCAACTACCCGTGGCTGATCCGGAAGGCTGTCAGCGACAGCGAGATCACGACGGGGAAGCTTGTGCTCTCGTACGACGACACCTTCGGCCATGTGTTCTACTACTGGTCGGTCGAGATGTGCAATCACGTGTATAAGGGCGGCCGGTACCTGGTGGCGCTGGTCGACTTCACTGACGAGAAGAGCCCGAAGAGGTACCAGAGTGAGCACACCTTCCTGGAGCGGGGCATGAGCGAGACCTACCTCCTGGGGTGGCTCGACATAGTCCACAACCGCCGCTTGATCCGCGATGAGGTCAAGCCCGATGAGGTCGGGTGGTTTTGGGAGGTCGGGTTGTTTTGGGATGTCCGATCCGGGAGTTTTTACTTCAAGATTCTCCGAAGACACAGCTAGGGCGTTCGGTTGTTATGTGTGCTTTTTTTTTTTTTTTTTTGCTCCTTTTCTGGTGCTTTTTAGTTTTTTTTTTTTCTCGTGTAGCATTTGAATGCCCTTTTCCTTTAGATTGCTCTTTGTGTGTTTTTTCTTTAATTTCAATATGTGGGCATGGTTATAAGAATTCCGAAAGGACATCTTCAGTGATCTAGAGAGCATAAGAACTTCCGGCAAATGAGGGGTTGGTAGTCATGTCTTGCACATCGATGCAAAAACCTTTGAGCGGAAAATTCCCCTCTAATTTTAATTTTTCGACAATATGGAAAAAGGTGCACCCCAATTACATCTTGAATTCAAAACAACCTGGGAAAAGTATTAAAAAAATTCCTAAACCTATTGCACAAATACTTATTCAATCATAAACCACCATTTTAATCTTAAACATTTTCACCTTGATACAAGCCAATTTAGGCCAGAAAACGACCCTGGGCAACATGGACATTTTTTAAATAATAATTCAACATATTTTTCAATTATTGTTCTGTTCTCTTTTTATTTTATTTTATTTTTTTTTCTTTTCATTTTGGCTAGCAAGGGCCAGCAAGCCCTCATCAGTCGCAGGTGAGGTAGGGCAATAGTCTTCGGGTAGGTGAGGCAATGAGCTTCCCTAGGTCTGGCAATAGTCTTCGGGCAATAGTCTTCGAGCATCAAGTGAGGCAATGAGCTTGCCTAGGTCTGGCAATAGTCTTCGAGCAGCAGGTGAGCCAACCCTTGCCCGGTTCTGGCAATAGCCTGCAGGTGAGGAAGCCCTCGTTGAGATCTAGCGATAGTCTTTGGGTGATAGGTGGGGCAGTGAGCTCGCCTAGATCTGGTAATAGTCTTTGGGTAGCAAGTGAGGTAGCACTAGCTCAAATTTGGCGATAGCCTTCGGGTAGCAATGGCCCTTTAGCCTCGCCCCCCAAAATGAAGAGGAAAAAGAAAGAAAAAAGAAAAAATTATTAAAAATATCCACAACAGCATTGATTACGCCACGTAATACGGCTGATATCCACTTTAATACCTAAATTGAAAGGGTTATGATTAAATTGGTAAAGTCGTTCTCTCTCTCTTTCCGAGTATTTCATGCATCAAAATTTTCTTTTGTTTTTTTTTTTTTTTTTTTTTTTTTAAAGTGGATACATCTTTTCAATGATGGGGAGTTACACAACAAGTGTAATAAGGAGAGTGAAAGGAGCAAATGCAATAAATAGCTTAGCCTAATGGTGGAAAAAAAATAGTGCTAATATTGCCTCCTAAGCAAAATGGCTAAAAACACTTGCAAACCTCTAAAATTCGTCCGTTTATAATCTCTTTAAATAAATAGATATGTATAAATGTATATAATATGGTCATCATATTACTGATGTAGATTATTCACCAACCAGTCTATCCAAAATAATACAGAAATAACTTAGCAACACATAAAATAACAAAAAGACAAGATCAAAAGTTGTAGAGGGATTTTAAATTTTATAGCAATCATTAGCTTTTTTCTATTATCTATTTATTGTTGGTGATGTAATGTAATGTCGATCTCTTAAATTTGAAGTACAAATTATCTTCTAATTTCATTGACCAATTATAGACTGTTCGAAATTACTAAATATCCCTACTCAACTACAAAATTCACAACGGCCTTTTGAACTTTTTGTGATAGATGATGCCTCTGATCGTTCAAATCCAGCAATAGCATAAAAATATGACTTAATGATTCTACCATGGAATACGAAATATCCGCACCAGTCTGATTTTTCAAGTCTCTCCAATAAAAGAAGTGCATCTTAATCAATATTCGGATTATGACAAAAAGAATTAATCAATATTTGGATTCTTCGGAATTTCATATATTTTTCTTTCGATTTCTGTGTAGGTGCGCGAGTGTCACTTTTTTTATTTTATTTTATTATCTTTCTTCTTCCAAATAGTAGAGTGTCCAACCTATATTTGACGGGATAAGTACACTAATAGTGCCATAAGTTGTGTACGGTGCTCACTTTGGTGCCAAAAGTTTCCACTGGATCACTTAAGTGCCAAAGTTTGAAAAACGCTCACTTTGGTGCCAACTCCGGTCTGGTTGGCCGGAAATCTGACGTGACACATTTTTTTATTAATTTTGAAGTTGATGTGGCTCACTCGAGAGTATAGTCAGCATCCTAACACCAAAATGACGCCGTTTTGTGTCTCCCCCAATTCAAAACCTTAACACCAAAACGACGCCGTTTGCCGTCCTCAAAGGCCCCCGTGCTCGGCAGCCGAGGCTCCAACCCCGACCCCAATCTTGAAGATGGCCACTCAGTGGCCGCAGCTCCGACCTCGACCTCAACCTCGACCCCGACTATGACGATGGCCACTCGGCGGCCGCGGCTCGGACCTCGACCCCAACCTCGATGATGGCCACTCGGCGGCTGTAGCTCGGACTCCGACCTAGACCCCGACAATGGCCACTCGGCGACCACGGCTTCGACCTCGACCCCGACCCCGACCCCAACCTTGACGACGGCCAATCAGCAACCAAGTCAAAGGCTGTGATCTAGCCGGTGCTCGGGGAGGGCGCCGACGAGTGCGCCGCCATTGATGTCTCCCTCTCCATCTTCGATCTCCTTGATGAGTGCCTAGCCTGCGTCTTCCAGTACCTAGGCTCCGCTGACCGAGGCTGGTGCTCCCTCATGTGCCATCGAGGGCATCCGAACAGCGTCGAGCAATGGGGCTGAGCGAGCGACGATGGCCAAGTGACGGCGAAGCGACGACGGCCGAGCGACGGCAGAGGCCGAGCAACGAAACCCTAATTTCAATCCCCAAATAAGATCTCCAAATGAGTTAAACGACGTCATTTTTGTGAGGCCATCCATGTAGGACGGCAAAGCGACATCGTTTTCTTAAGGAGGACCGAAAATGACGTCATTTAAGGCCTTGTCGATTTTTTTTATTATTAAAAAGCCACGTAATCATTTTGGCCGGAATCTTTCGTCGGTGGCATCAAAGTGATCATTTTTCCTTCGATTTGACAGTTAAGTGATCCGACGGAAGCTTTTGGCACCAAAGTGAGCGCCGTACATAACTTATGACACAATTAGTGTACTTATCCCTATATTTGACTATCCAATTAATTCCTGCAGGATGAGACCTGCAGGATGAGACAGGTTCAATAATCAGAAATATAGAGATAGGTACTACCGGGAAGGCTCAAGGAAATTAAATATGATGCTTTTAAAGTCATTCATTTTTTGAGAAAGAAACATACTTTTCCACTACAGTAATTCCTTCAAATTGTCGACTCTTAGTTTTTATGTTGAGCAAACTTGCCAGTCCGAGTCTAATAGCCGGAATACACAAATCAATACTATCGGAAGGGCCGATAAAGATACGAAAGTACGTAAGTATGATGTTCTAAAGCCGTTCATTGATCGAGGAAGACAAACATACTATCCTCTAGAGTAATTCCTACAAACTGTTGGCTCTCACTTGTTATGTTGAGCAAACTTGCCAATTCAGATTTAATAGCTGGAAATACACATATTTGTACTATTGGGAAGGCCCAAAAAAATACGTAGGTATGGTGCTTTTAAAACCATTCATTGATCGAGGAAGACAGACATACTTTCCACTAGAGTATCCCTTCAAATTTTCGGCTCTTAGTTGTTATCTAAGCTTAGATAAATCTCCACTTTCAAAGAAGGGAACAACTGGGATCTCATTATTGTTACTCATAAGCGAAATAGCAAGCAACATTCTTGTTAATCTATATCTCTATCCCTCGGCAAAGACATACCTTCGCAATTAAACTTCTCTCTGCAAATAAAGTACTCAAGAATCATCGTACGAAGAAAAAAACTTGGAATTATCTGGTTCTAAAAGAGGTCTGAAATCTTTTTAAGTTTGAAATCTTTTTATTTCCTAAACAAACGCGCATCTTCTTTTCACCTATATATTTATAACATTCGTAACATCCAAAATATAGAACCATAAACTTTGAAAACCCTAATCACTCTCTCTATAGCTCAAGCACATAGAGGAGACACCAAACACTCCATTATGATGGCGAAGATATGGTTCTACAATTTCATCCCCACAAAAGCCGAAGAAGAGGGCACGAAAGCGCAAAACATGCACTACCAAGTGACCCGGATCCTCGTCGAGATCAATGACATCGGCCCGGGGGTAGTTCCTCGCCGACCCCAACTACCCGTGGCTGATACGGAAGGCCGTCGGCAGCAGTGAGATCATGACGGGAAAGCTCATGCTCTCGCACAAAGACATCTTTGATCACGTCTTCCGCTACTGGACACTCGAGATGTGCAACCACGTGGTGATGGGAGGCCGGTACCTGGTGACGCTAGTTGACTTCACCGACGAGAAGAGCCCTCGGGGTTACCAGAGCGAGCACACCTTCCTGGAGTGGGGACCGAACGAGACCTACCTCCTGGGGTGGCTGGACATTGTCCAAAATCATTCAACTCCGGCGACGAGGTTGGGCTGCTTTGGGATATTCGGACTCAAGTTTTTCACTTTAAGTTGCTGCGAAGAGGAGACTGAATTTTGCAAGAGATATAACCTTAGGGCTGCGTCTCCCTCTCTCGCTCTCTCGCTCTCTCGCTCCCTATCTCCTTTTTCCCTTCCTCTCGTGCTTACCTTCTTCAAGTTTCTTTATAGCATTAGGATGCACAAGAGTCTTTTCCTCTTTTGCAAAATTCGACACTAACATGCTTTTTATTTTTTTTAATTTCGTTTTGTTGGTATTGTTACCGGAATTCCAAATGCACTCTCGTGTGTATGTGGATGGAATTAGGGATGAGCAATGGTCTTGGGATCCAGTTTGGATGGCCGGTTTTTAGAACCTTTTGAAGCCTCTTTTCAAAGGCATATTTCGTCACCCATCGGGAATCAACCGTGGTCTTCAACATAAAAAAACAATAACACAACCGCTTGTTTTTATAGTAAAATGGTGGAACTTTTATATTTCATTATAAGAATTTGGTCTTTTACCCACAACATAAAACGGGTCGATTCCCATGTAGATTTGGGAACCGGATCAGCCCAGGCTCCATAAATGTCTGTTTTGGTTTCCAATTTCAATTTTTTGTATTCGGGGAATTGACTTACCTTGAAACCGGTCATTGTAGGTGAGATGGCTGAAAGGGCTCGTTCACACACCTAGAGGGGTGAATAGGTGTATATTAAAAATTTATTCATAAGACTTAATAAATTAAATTGCCTTTTTAAAAGATTGACTAGAGAAGTTATGACATCCAGATTTTTGGGTTCTAATTTCGACTGGATAAATAGGGCCGCTTTTTATTCAGTTGAAGCCAGGGATTGTGAAATTGGGATGCAAGTGGGCTACATTGGTAAGGAAAAATACCAATTGGAATGATGAGGTGTTGAATGAAATTATGGGAGTCAATTTAAATTGAATCAAGAGGGATTAAGGTCCAATTGGGAAGAAAACTTAGCAAAATTCGTATGCCACCTCTACACCCACATTTTGGCCTACCTTAAAGCTTCTAGAAGGGGCATTTTTGGCAAGGAAAAGTGAGTGTAAGATAGCTGGAATGGTGGGGCCAGAGAGAGAGAGAGAGAGGAAGAGAAAACCGGTTTTTCCTCTCTCCTCCATCAAGCATCTCCATGTTCTTCCCCTTTCTTTGGGTTTCTTCTTCAGCAACAACCGAAGACCAGCGAAGCAGAAGCAGCTGCGGCTTCTACCGTTGTCACCCGCCGAAGCCGAAGCCACCGCTGCTGCTCCGCGGTCGGCCGCGCCTCACTGCACGCCCTCCACCTCTCCCCCTTCTGCTGTCGCCGGTCTCTTCTTTTCCTTCTTCTTCGGTGGCTATCCGACGTCCCAACAGATCTGGGATGGACACCGGAGCAACCAACGCCGCACACGTGACGCCACCGACCTCCGCCTGTCGTTGCCCTCTCACGCCACTGCTACCGCACGCCTCTGCTCATCTCAGCCGTCGGTCTCTGCTCGTACGTCTAGGAGGGGCAGGCTGTTCGACTAGTTCAGGCCGCGGTTCGGCCACCTCCGGCTATCGTGCACCGTCGCCTCGACCCACCGGAGGTCCCTTGCCCTCCGCTGGCCCTGTCCAGCTCAACTCAGCCTCGGATTCGACCCCAACTAGTAGTGGACAGAGAAGAGAAAAATGGGTATGGCAGCGGACGTTTGGCCCGTTTTGGCTGTCTTCCCGAGCCCGGATGCTCGGTCTTCTTTGAGGAAAGTCGATCCTCGCGTCGAGCCCGTTGTTTTGAGTGAGTTTTGCTCACTAATGCCTTCTTAGTTTGCTAATTACACTTAAAAGTTGATTAGTATTAGTTAAGTGTAATTAGGTAGTTAGATTAGAATGGATTAGCGATTATTAGTTAATTTCATTGCATATTAGTTAGGTGGTTAGTATACTTAGATAGAGAATAACCTATAATATTTATTGGATGCTTCGTGGGATTTTTCCCGACCTTTATCAGGTGTTAATTAGGCAATTCGGGCCTAAATGGTATTTTTAGGAATTAAATATTAATTTTCGAAATTATTTATTTAATTATTTATTTTTCGAAAATTCAACTGGGATGGCCAGTGACCGGGATTTTATGCTGATGATCGTGGTGCAGTCCGTTTATTTAATTGAGCTTTTATTGTGCTAAATTGAATTTATTGTATTTATTTATTTAATTTTCGAAATTAATTATTTAATTATTTATTTTCCGGAAATTCAACCGAGATGACCGGTGACTGGAATCTCGTGCTGATTGTCGTGGAGTAGTCCCATTATTTATTTGAGCTTTAATTCGTGTCGAATTGATTTGGCGATGCATTTTGAAATTATGTTCTTAAATAATGCAATTTTGACTATGTGATTGGGGATTGGTCGAGTATCAGTTGTTAGTATCGAAAGTGAGTTGGTAAATCACCTGAAGAATACACGTGGCCCGGTGAATTGGAGTGTCACCTGGGAAGGACACGTGGCTCGGTGACAGAGTATGGCATCATGGGAAGGGTCGGGTGGGACCGTAAAGCCACTAAATCTTGGAAAGGTCGGGTGGGACCATAAAGCCTCTAGATCTTGAGAGGGTCGGGGTGGGAACGTAAAGCCACTAAACCTTAGAAAGGTCGGGTGGGACCATAAAGCCACTAAATCTTGGAAAGGTCGGGTGGGACCATAAAGCCACTGAATCTTGGAAAGGTCGGGTGGGACCGTAAAGTCACTGAATCTTGGAAAAAGTCGGGTGAGACTGTAAAGCCACTATATCTAAGAAAATTGCTTGGTGGAGCCGTGATTACCACATATAAATGAGTTGCGCCCTAAAGACCGTGATTTATATTTGGAAATTGAGTTGGAATAATTGAAATGACCGTGAGTGGTCTTGTTGGTACGTAATCGATTAGGTCGATTGATCGTCGCCTTGATTTGATGTTGTGGATTGAATGATTGAATGGAGATGACTGTGAGTGGTCTTCTTGGTGTGTAATCGACTAGGTCGATTAGATCGATGCTTTGATCTATGATGTGATTGCTTTGGTGTTTATTTGATCTGTGCTAATATGCATGTGGAATCTGAGGCTAAGGTAAGCTCTCTGACTCATGTTGTGCATAGGCAACCCTAAGGTGTATTAGTTTACTAATTGGGTCATAGTCTCATCTCGGTTTGGGGAAAACATTTCAGGACCCTGATGAAGAACTCAAGGAGAAAGAACTCGAAGAGGAGTATCTGAAGGAGAACCCTGAGGATGATCTGGAGTAGGATCCTGATGACTTTTGCTATAGAATCAATTTGAGTAGAAAGCAATTATTTTGGTATGGCTTGTATATGAACATAAGGGTGTTGGTTTTCAAGTTCAATTTCCTAGTCCTACTTGTATATCCCATTGTTTTATTGTCTGGGAATTTATAACTGCTTTCGCATGTGCTATTAAAAATGAAAATGGTCGGCGATATGTAGTCCTGGGATATCGCATTACAAAATTGACCAAGCTTGAAGGATGGTCACGTGACCGAGAGTTGGGGCGTGACAAAAGTAAACTACTTTGAATAATTCCATAAAACAATTATATAAAGCAATGAGATAATAGATGTATATAAAATTTTATTCGCAAGACTTAATAAACTAAATTGCCTTTTAAAAAGATTGACTATGGAAGTAAATTGCTTTGAATAATTTTATAAAATAATTATATGAAGCAATGAGATAAGGAGTTAAGAAAAGAGTATTAGAACACAAGATTTATAGTAGTTCAGTTAATCCAAGTCTATGTTCACTATCCCACGCCGATAGCCCACTGGCTGAATTCTATTATGAATCGAAAGAGATTATATATCTTGAGATCTTTGACTTCCTCAGTGGAGAGTCTCAGCTAGTCTCTTCACAAAGTCTCACTATGTGCTTCTCTCTTTTGTATACAAATTAAGCTTGATGAATTGAAAGAACAAGGAATTTAGACTTTGAAATTCTTCTTTCATGCACTGCTTTGAACAATTGAAGAGTTCGCCTTAAATACTCCTTCATGCCTTCATAACCGTTGGCACTTTCTGAAGGAATTCTTCCAATCTACCCATTGGACAGAATCAATTAAGGTGATCTCGAGTCGTTGAAAGATTAGTGATGAAAACCCGTCAATTCTATTTGCCCATACAATCAGAATCTTTGGTTTCCATAAGTAGAACTTTCCAAGTATTCTCACATTTCAAAAGATTTTCAAATCGAAGTAGATTCCAATAAGAATAATCAATCTTGTTGATGATGCATTCAGCCAAAAGGTCTTCCAAAAATATATGAATCGAATTCTTGTAGATATTTCATCATCTGGATAAGTCTTCTCTCTTCGTCTGGAAACTGAGGGCAGACTTTGAGTCTTGAGTCTGGCTGTCTTCAGATTTTGTCAGCAGAGTTTAGAGTTCTTCAGACTTTAATACTTGAGTTTGAAAGTCTTCAGACTAGATTGATGGAAACGTTTTGTCAACTTCAAAATAATAAAAGAGTTTTCTACAACAATCTCTCAATTTTTGATGGTAACAAAACTTTTCTACGGATTTGAAAACTTTTGTCTTGCAAAAAAACACTTAAGTAATACATGATAACTTATAAAAATAAGTTGATTAGGACTTGGATGGTATCAATTCTGCAACCACAGAAAACATGTTAACCCTACAAGATAACTATCCATCCACAATCAGTATCTTAGACTAAGTTGTTGTAAGTATCAAAGATTCAAATCATGATAGCAGTCAAGATTCAAAGTCAAAAGTGTTGGAGAAAACTTCCTTATCTATTTTGAAGTTGACAAAACGTTTCCATCAATCTAGTCTAAAGACTTGCAGACTCTATCATCAAAGTTTGAAGACCTCCAGACTCGAGATTTAAAGTCTGCCCTCATTGATAGCTTCCAGATCGACGAAGGAAAGTATTATCCGTTGAAGAAGACTTATCCAGATGCGGATATATCTTTAAGGATCTGGTTCGTGCGGTTGAAGAAGATCTCACGGCTGGAGATTGCACCTCGAGATCTATTATTTGTACTGAAATTAATTCGAGTATGTTAGATCCGTTGGTTGGTGAAGTATACTTGGAAGGTTTTACTTATGGAAACCTAAATCCTGATTGTACAGGTGAGCATAATTGGTGAGCTATCATCACATTCCTTAAATAACTCGAGATCTTCCCAATTGATTCTGTCCAACGGGTTGATTGGAAGAACTCCTTTGGAAGGTGCCAATGGTTATGAAGGCATGAATGAGGATGCTTAAGTTATTCGAGTGTGTGCGTGAAAGAAAAATTTCAAAGTTTGAAGCTCCTAGTTCTTCACTATTTCAATTGTTGAGCTTTTCTTGTATTCAAAAGAGAGATTAAATACTTGTGAGACCTTGAGGAAGTGTAGTAGAGTCTCTATACTATGGAATCAAGGACGTGAGACTGTAAAAGCTCTTTTGATTCATAGTGAAATTTAGCCGGTGGACTGTCAGTGTAGGAGAGTGAACGTAGGCTTGGTCTAAGCCGAACAATTATAAACTTTGTGTCTCAATTCTCTTTCCCTTATCTCCTTACTTTAAAATTGCAACTTCATACTTCTACTTTTAGTTCTTTACACCTTCAGCTTGTTACACTTAAAAATTAATTTTGTTAAAGATTCATAAAAATTTCTTTGATCACCTATTCACCTCTCTCTAAGTGCTCGTACTAGCCTTATCAATTGGTATCAGAGCCTGTGTGCTCATTTGTTTGAAGTGTTTTCACTTCTGAGTTAAAGATTCATGGCTAGTATGTTGGCTCCAGGTTTGGTTGAAGGCCAAAGCAACACCAAATCCCCTTATTTCGATGGAAAGTAATACAACATATGAAAAAACAAGATAAAGGCATTCCTAAGATCGAAAGACCATTTGGAATGGAATGTGGTAGAAAAAGGAATCATTCCTAAAGCTACATCAGTCTTAGAGAGGGGAAAATAAGTTGCAGTGGCTAGCGAGATAACTCAAGAAGAAATAACTAAGAGACAAGCCCTTGATGCAAAATCAATTTATTCTTTATATTGTGCATTGTCTCCTACAGAGTATAACAGATATTTTCTTGTGAAACGGCCAAAGAATTCTGGGACAGATTGCACATTACCTATGAATGAACTGACCGAGTAAAAGAGACAATGATCAATATTCTACTCGGATAGTATGAAGCCTTTAAGATAAAGCTAGGAGAATCTATTACCGACATGTTTAGTCATTTTACAGAGATTGTAAATGGTCTAGAGTATCAGGGACAACCAATCTCAGGACCCATGAAGGTTAACAAGTTGCTGCGTGGACTTTTCAAAGACCGAAATCACGTAAAGACCTTGATAAGGGAAACACAAAGGATCATGCCACTTTTTGTAGACGAATTGGTTGGCACACTTCAGTCCTATGAAGTGGAGCAAATCAATGAAGAAGAAGATTCCAAAGGTAAGAAATCGATTGCTTTGAGATCTAACGACGATTCTGATGTTACAGACTCTGAAGATGACATGAATGATAAAGAGCTAGCCCTTATGATAAAAAGGTTCAGGAAACTGAACAAAAATGGAAGATAATTTAATTGGAAGAAACAAAGCACTCAAAAGTTTCAAAACAAATCAACTGAGGATGATGAATCCAATAAAGATATGATCTATTTTGAATGCAAGAAAAAGGGACACATCAGACCCAACTGTCCCATGTTGAAGAAAAAGAAAGGAAAAGCTGAGAAATACATGAAGGCTCTCAAGGCAAAAACATGGAGATATACTAAATGTGAAGAAAGTGACGAAGATTATGCTAATATATGTCTAATGGCAAAATCAGAATTGGACTCAGATTCCGAAATAGATACAGACTCAAACTTAGATAGTGAAATCAAGGTAAGTGATTTTAAAATCCCTACTAAAGTCTCTAAATATATTGATGAACTGTGTCTTAGTCTCAAAACCTCTCAAGAGGATTTCCGAGTTAAAAAGGGAGAATTCTGCACTGAAACAACATGACATTTTATGGAAAAAAAGTTTGAAAGTTTAGATAAAAGTTTTGTTACATTAAAAGAAACTGCAGACTCTTTTTCAAAAGAAAATATGTTTTTGAAAAATGACATTTCAAATATTGCAAATAGATATTCTATAGGATCTGAAAAATTGAAAAAGATTCTTTCAGTACAAAGACCCTACTTTAACAAATTAGGTTTGGAAATGACTTCTGAAACTATTCCTCTAATTGATTTTCCAAAAGTAAAAGAAAGAATTAAACAAAAAGCCTACAAAAACATTTTACATAAATTATTTTCGAAAAACCTTTGTAAAACCTGTTGGCCGAAGTGCTCTCAATTGTTCTAAGTGCAATAGCTCAAAACACTTTGAGAAAAAATGTCCTATGGCTTGGAGACCTGTTAAGAAGGAATGAGCAAAGACTACTTATTGCACTAACTCATCTGGACCCAAAAAAATGTGAGTACCAAAGAAAGCTTGAGTTTCTTTTTAATTGCAAGTTACTATCAAGAAAAATGTTAAATGACATTTGGATAGTGGCTATTCAAGGCATATGATTGGAGATTTAAGTTGTTTTATAAAGCTTATGTAAGTTAATGGTGGAAAAGTCTCTTTTGGTGGAAACAACAAATGAAAAATTATTTGATGTGGAATAGTAAAAATTAGAAGTCTCATAATCAACATCGTTTCCTTAGTGGAATGACTCAATTACAACTTACTGAGTATTAGCTAATTGTGTGACACTGGATTCAAGATCAATTTTCAAGAGGGAATATGTTTGGGAACTAGTAAAGATTTTTCACAATCTTTTACTAGACGAAAATATGAGAACATCTATCTTCTGGATATAAAACCAGAGAAGTCTCAATGTCTAATTTCAATACAAGATGAAGCAAATCTTTGGCATCGAAAGCTTGGCCATGTCAATATGAAGCAAATTGCCAAGATCTCTTCTAAGAATCTTGTTCGAGGACTATCCTGTGAAAGCTAGTATGAGCACCTAGAGGGGGTGAATAAGTGTAAAAATAAATTTCCCCGAGTGAAGTGTGCAACTCTAATCAGCAGTAGATTATGAAAAAGAAATTAGACTCTTGTAAACAAATTGAGTTACGATCAAAGTAAAAGAGCATAGGAAAGAGAATAAGAACACATGGTTTATAGTGGTTCGGCTTAGTTCAAGCCTACATCCACTCTTCCGCACTGATAGCCCATTGGCTGGATTTCACTATGAATCAAAAGAGTTGTTACAGTAAAGCTCTTCCTTGATTCCATAGTGTAGAGACTTTGCTACACTTTCTCAAGGTCTCACAAAGATATAAACTCTCTTTTGAGTACAAGATTTCGCTCAACAATTGAATTGACTAAGAAGAAGGAGCTTCAGACTTTGAAATTCTTCTATCATGCACATTCTTAAAAAACTGGAACGTTTTCCTTATATATTCCTTTATGCCATCACACCCGTTGGTATTTACCAAAGGAGTTCCTTCAATCTATTTGTTGGACATAATCAATTAGGAAGATTTCGAGTTATTTAAGGAATATGACGATAGCCCACCAAACCTGCTCGCCCATACAATCATGATCTAGGTTTCCATAAGTAGAACCTTTCGAGTTTACTTTGCTAATCAACGGATCCAAAATCCCTGAATCAATCTCAATTTGAATAATGGATTTCGACATGCTATATCCAGCCAAGAGATCTTCTTCAGTTGATAGAAATAAATCATCAACGAAATACTCAGTTCTGGATAACCCTTCTTCGACGGTCTAGAAACTGTCAATGAGGATAGACTTTGGGTTTTGAGTTTGGCAATCTGGAGGTCTTCAAACTTTGATGGAAGAGTCTGCAAGTCTTCAGACTAGACTAATGGAAACGTTTTGTCAACTTCAAAACACTCAAGAAAGTTTTCTCCAACAATCTCCTCATTTTTGATGGTGACAAAACTTTCCTGCAGATTTGGATAACTTTAACCTGCAAAACAATACTCAAGCAAACATGGATATTTCACAAAAGATAATTGGCTTAGTAAAGATAACATTAAAATCTGCATCCACAGAAAGTAGATCCACAGAAAGTAGGTTAGTCCTGTAAATGAGCAACTATCTTTGCCATGAAATACCAGTAGTGCTTAAGATAAACAAACGTTTAAACAATCAAACCCAAATCCAGTCCAAATCCAAATAGCCAAACACAAAAGTAAAGTCAATCAAACATAAACGTCACAAAAGTCAAGAGTTCAAGAGTCAAGAGTTTAAATCTCAAATCTGCACCACATCTCTCCTCCTTTTTGTCAGCATTAAAAAGGTAGAGATGAAAAGAGAATATAATTCTAATTGCTTGGGAACATGAACAAGCTATAAATCTCCCATTAACTGAACAATCCCTTCAAGCTTTTTCAAATCTTCCTTCAGTTGAGCTACATCTTCACCCTTAGCATTTGCTTAAACTTGAAGAGCAAGGGCATGGAGTTGATCATGCAAAGAAATTGAAGAGGCTTGACCTGCATTTTGCAAGTTCTGTACTTCGCATCCCAGAGCATAAATTTGGCCTTGCATCTCCAAGAGAACATTAAGTACTCTATGAAAGTCTGTTAAATTGTCAGTCTGAGTACTGGCTTCTGCTCAATCAGATGGTGTATTGGCAAATGATGGCAAGTCAACATGATCACGCAGATTGGACGATGAAACCTCATGGCCTTCCTCAGGAAATTGAGAGGCATAGATGTCTTCTGGATCTGCCAGAGAACGACTTACTTATTTACTGGTGGCAGCAATTAAGGATGTACCTCTTTTCTCAGGATCTCCCCCTGTTTCAATCCCTTCAGGCGAAGAGAAGTACTCCTCATGTTCTACTTCTTCTTGTTCTCATCTGCCCATCTACTTCCTCAATCCTTTCCTCCTCTGCTTCTTTTTCCAATGATTCTCTCTCTCCAGTCCTCTGTTCGATCTCGTCCTTGTCTTGTTCTTGTCTCTCTTTTGTCTCTGGAACAGAACAACTTAAGTTCCTTAATGCAAAAGCAGAAAATTGTGATCTCATCCTCATCCCTTTCATCCTCCAAGATGAGTGCTCTTCTTTTCTTGGATGGAGAAACCATGGGCTTCTTCCCTTTCCGCTTTGCAGCCGAAGAGACTGGGTGAGTCTTGACAGAGGTTTTCACCTTGAATTGCTCCAAAGCCTTGTTAAGTTCCTTCATACACATTTTAGAGACCATTTTTCAATCCCACCACCATTTGATCGCATGTTTGAACACAAAGAATCCGGGGAGGCTAAATGTTCAAATGTCTGAATAACTTGGTGACAAGTACTGAGTAAGGAAGTTGGCCCTTGTCCTTCACCATCGTTCTGTACATGTGGAATATAATAGTGTGTGGAAGAGAGAACTTCTTGCCAGCGTTAATGGCATACATCAGCTTTGCCTCCGAGTTTGAAACATCGGTCTTCAAAGTTGATTTGGGTCTGAGGCAATTGATTACTATCTTGTGAAGCAAAATATTTGAAGCATTCATCCTCAAATATGAAATCTTTCCTTTCGTCGTTCTATCCCAAACGAGCTCTATCGTCACACGTCCAATAGACACACTGATTGGTTGGTATCTCCCTCTTTCAACCCCAATCACATTAGCCAACATATCCATGTCAACCACATAGTCCTGATCTCGAACACTAAAAGAGAATTTATTTGCATCTAGGAAACTTAGATTCGAATAGAAGTAAGCAGTGAGTTCAGCATAAGCCTTTGTCGATTTAGGATAAAATTGTTCTAATTGAAGAAGATTGAATTTCTCTCGCAGCTTGACATTCAGAGAATCAAGAAAATCAAAGTCCACAGTTCTAAGGTTTATCACACCACGCTTTAGCAACTCAGAGTACAGTTGCTTGTGTTATTCCGAGCGAAACAAATCTGTCATTTTGCTTCGGATTTTCGCCGCCACACCCATTCTAGGTTTAAACTGAGTGTACCTCCGATTATCATCATTCCCATCAGGTTGACTCAGCCCTCCAACACGTGGATCGCTTGGGATATTTGCCAATGTTTCTTTTGCTAACCCCGTAAGGGCAATTCCTAATCGTTCCATTGTGCATAAAAAGTAGGTTTCATTTTGATACCCTTTGTCTTTGAGAAATTCATCAATATAGTTCAAAGGAGTACCACTCCTCTTCAAAGCACGATAAAGCTTGAAAGTAAAAGTGGGCTTATGAGTTCTTACGGGTTCTGCATCTTCGATGATTTCTTCCTCTTCTCTAAGTTCAATATTTTGAGGTCTAGATGTAGGAGATGGACGCTGTTGAGAATGATGTGGACTCTGCTGCTGTTTAGGAGATTCTTCTTCCTTGGTGAGATCAAAATGCGTAGGTTCCTCACGCATTTGCTGTGGTCCCCTGTTCACGATCCTCGAAGACTTTTTTTGAGACATCTTTCACAGTTTTTGAGAAATTCCAAGCTTGTTTCGCAAGAAAGGTGAAAACTTTTCGAGGATTAAACAAGAGAAGAAAACAGAAGTGGAAGATCTGTGCTCTCTTAGGGGTTTTGTGAGTAAAACGAAGAAAAACCAACAGTATATAAGGCAGTCAAAGCGAGGCATACTGAACGTCGTAAAAAGGAAATATAGAAATGCCTTTTAAAAAATAACTGTCTTTTCAAAAATTAAATAACTGTCATTTCAAAAATAACTTCTTTTTCGAAAAGGAAAGATTGCAATAATCACGAAAATTGGGAAATAACATCAATCAATTACGGATAGACGATTGTACCTTTTCAAGATTTGATCTGAGAGATAAGTTTCTAAAATAGAAGTAATTACAATCGTAAATCTTGATCGTCTGAGTCTGAGTGTCTTTAGACTTTCAATCCTGAGTCTGAACTTCCTCAAACTTTAAGATATTGAGTGGAACGAGTAACTTCAAATTGATTTTTCTCCAAAAGCTTTGTAAATATATCTGCCAGTTGATTCTTTGAATCAACAAATTGAATTGAAACTTCTCCATTTTGAACATGATATCTAATGAAATGATGTCGAATCTCTATATATTTTGCTCTTGAGTGAAGAATCGGGTTCTTGGTGAGTTTGATTGTACTGGTGTTGTTACATTTGATCTCAGTGCATGAATCTTCAATTCCAAAATTTCTTAGCTGTTGTTTTATCCACAAAATTTGTGAACAACAACTTCCAAGAGCTACATACTCTGCTTCTGCCGTAGAAAGAGCTACTATACTTTGCTTCCTTGAAAACCAAGATACCATCCTATTTTCAAGTAGTTGACAGATGCCCGTGATACTCTTTCTATCAACTCTACATCTGGCTAGGCCTGCGTCTGAGAATCCAAGAAGAGTGAAGTCTCCTTCTTTTGGATACTAGAGATCTAAATTTGAAGTTGAGGCACTGTATTTGATAACATTTTGCTGCACTTAGATGAGATTCTTTGGGATCTGATTGAAATCTGGCACAAATACAAACACTAAACAGAATGTCAGGTTTAGAAGCAGTAAGATAAAGAAGTGAACCAATGATAATCCTATATAACTTCTGGTCAACTTTCTTTCCTCCTTCATCTTTGTCTAACTTTAAGGAACTTGACATTTGTATATCAGTCTTTTTGCAATTCTCTAGTCCAATTTTTTGACAAGTTCTTTAGCATATTTTTCTTGATGAATAAAGATTCCCTCATTCAGTTGTTTCACTTGAAGCCCGAGAAAGAAGGTTAATTCACCAATCATGCTCATTTCAAACTCATCTTAGTTTATCATACCAAGCTCGAGGTGCTTGCTTTAAACCATATAGAGCCTTTTTCAGTCTGAATACAGAGTATGGTTTCCTTAGGTCTTCAAAATCGAGCGGTTGTTCCACATAGACTTCCTCTTGGATAAATCCATTTAGGAAAGCACTTTTGACATCAATTTGGAATAACCTGAAATTCTTATGACAAGCAAAAATAAATAATAATCTAATTGCTTCTAACCTTGCTATTGGCGCATAAGTCTCATCATAGTCTATCCCTTCTTTTTGCGTATATCCCTTGGTCACGAGTCTTGCTTTATTTCTTACGACTTTTCCTTTCTCTTTCAACTTGTTTCTGAAAACCCATTTAGCTCCAATGATGGATTTACCTTTCGGTTTAGGGGTCAATTCCCAAACATCATTGATGCTGAATTGCCTGAGTTATTCTTGCATAGCTTCAATCCAGCTTTCATCAGTTAAAGCTTCTTCTATGCTTTTGGGTTCTATTTTAAAAATAAGAGCCACAGCACTGGACTCTTCACGCCTTTTGGATCTTATTCAAATTCCTTCATTAATATCACCAATAATGAGATCTTTGGGATGACTTGACTTATGCTTCCAGTTGCTAGTTGATTTGTCAGACTGTTGATCATTTCTCTCATTTGAATCTTCGACGATTATTTGTTGCTGGTCTTCTGAAGTCTGAGCTGCTTCTGAAGATTTAGACTTTGTAGAGTCTGGAGCAGGTTCAGATTCTTCAAGTTGAGTCTGAATCGATTGATTTTGCATAAACTCTTGAAATTTGACATTCATCGATTCCTCCACAGATTGAGTCTTTTTTTTTTTTGTATACTCTGTAAGCTTTGATTGTGATAGAATATCTAAGGAAAATACCTTAATCTGATTTTTCTTCAAACTTACAAACTCGATTATTTGCATTTTTCAATATAAAACATTTACATCCAAACACATGAAAATACGAAACAATGGGCTTTTTTCCTTTGAATAACTCATAGGGAGTTTTCTCCAGAATATGCCTTAAGAAGACTCTATTAATAATATAGCACGCTGTAAAAACTGCTTCAGCTCAAAAACGAGAAGAGATGTTACTTTCAATTAAAAAAGTTTTAGCCATTTCCTGTAGTGATCTATTCTTTCTTTTCATGACTTCATTTTGCTGGAGTATATGGTGAAAAGAACACATGCTGAAAGCCAGATTCATCACAGAATTTTTTAAAATCTTGATTTTCAAATTCACCTCCATGGTCCGTCCGTATACTTAAAATAACATACCCTTTCTCATTTTGAACATTTTTAGCAAACTTTATCAAATAAGAAAATGTTTCAGACTTACTTGCCAGGAAATATACCCAAGTAAATCGTGAATAGTCATCCACAATTACTAGGCAGTATTTCTTACCTCCAATGCTCTGAGTTCTGGTTGGTCCAAAGAGATCTATATGCAAGAGCTGCAGTACACGAATAGTGGATACTTGATTTATTGGTTTGAATGAGTTTCTTACCTATTTTTCCAACATACATGGTGTGTATAGATCAGACTTTTGATATGTCAGATTGGGTAGTCCATGAACAAACTTCTTTGCTGAGATTTTGGCTATTTGCTTCATGTTGATGTGTCCAAGTTTTCTGTACCATAAGTTTGCTTCCTCTTGAATTGAGATTAGACATTGGGATTAATCTGGTTTGATATCCAAAAGATAGATATTCCTATTTCTTCACCCCATGAAGGACTGAGAGGAGTCTTTATTGGTTCCTGAATATATTCCTTCTTGAAAGTTGATTTTGAAACCAGTGTCGCACAGCTGACTAATGCTCAGCAAGTTGTAGTTGAGTCCTTTCACTAAGGAAACATTACTAATCGTGAGGCTTCCAATCTTTACAGTTCCGTATCCCACAATTTTTCCTTTGCTGTTTCCTCTAAAAGAAACTTTTCCACCATTAACTTATACAAGTTTTATAAAGCAATTTGAGTCTCATGTCATATGTCTTAAGCATCCACTATTCAAGTACCATTTAACCTTTTTCTTGATATGGACCTGCATTTAAAAAAGAGACTCAAGCTTTCTTTGGTACCCATATTTTCTTGGGTCCATTGGTGTTAGTGTAATATATTGTCTTTGCCCATACCTTCTTAACAGGTTTTCAAACCATAGGACATTCTTTTTCAAAATGATCTGAGCTATTGCACTTAGAACATTTAAGAGTATTGCAGTCTACAGGTTTTACAAAAACTTTTTGAAAATGATTTTTGTAAGAATCTCTTGTAGGTCTTTGCTTAATTCTTTCCTTTACTTTAGGAAAATCAATTAGATGAATGGTTTCGGCAGTCATTCCTAAATCTTATTTGTTAAAGTAAGGTCTTTGTGCTGAAAGAATTTTTTCAAGTTTCTCAGATCTTATAGAAAATCTTGTAGAAATACTTGAGATATTATTTTTCAAGAATGCATTTTCTTTTGAAAGATTGTTTGCATTTTCTTTCAAAGTAGTAATACTTTTGTCTAAACTTTTGACCTTTTCTTTCTAAATATTTTCCTATTGTTTAAGTGTAGAATTTTCCCTTTTAAGTTCAGAAATCCTTTTGAGAGAGGTTTTGAGACTAAGACACAATTCATCAATGTATCTAGAAACTTTAGTAGGGATTTTTAAATTACTTACCTCGATTTCACTGTTTGAGTCTGTCTCGAAGTTTGAATCTGAGTCTGATTGTGCTATGAGACATATATTGGCATAATCATCATCACTTTCCTCACATTCAGTATCACTCCAAGTTTCTGCTTTAAGTGCCTTTCAATTTTTCTCAGTTTTTCCTTTCTTTTTCTTCAGAAGGGGACAGTTGGGTCTGATGTGTCCCTTTTTCTTACATTCAAAGCAGATTACATCTTTATTGGATTCATCATCTTCAACTAATTTATTCTGTAACTTTTGAAAATTTTGTTTCTTTAGATTTAATCTTCTCCCCCTTCTGTTCAGTTTCCTGAACTTTCTTATCATAAGAGCAAGCTCTTCATCATCCATATCGTCTTTAGAATCTGTGATATCAGAATCATCTTAGATTTTAATGCAATAGATTTCTTACCTTTAGGATCTTCATCTTCGTTGATTTTTTCCACTTTGTAAGATTGAAGAGTCCCAACCAATTCGTCAACAGAGAGTGGCATGATTTTTTGTGTCTCCCTTATTGAGGTCTTTATGTGATTCCAATCCTTGGAGAATTTGCGCAGTAACTTGTTTACCTTCATGGGTCCAGAAATTGGTTGACCTTGATATTTAAGACCATTCACGATATCTGTAAAATGATTAAACATGTCAGTAATAGATTCTCCTGGTTTCATCTTAAATGCTTCATATTGACCGAGCAGAATGTTGATTTTGGTTTCTTTCACTCGATCAGTTCCTTCATAGGTGATGTGTAATCTATCCCAAACTTCTTTAGCTGTTTCACAAGAAGATATTTTATTATATTCAGTAGGAGATAATGCACAATATAAAGAATAAATTGTTTTTGCATCAAGAGCTTGTCTCTAACTCTAAAGTAAAACACTTCAACTTAAGTGAGTACATAAGCTCTGATACCAATTATGAAAGCTAGTACGAGCACCTAGAGGGGGTGAATAGGTGTAAAAATAAATTTCCCCAAGTGAAGTGTGCAACTCTAATCAGCAATAGATTATGAAAAAGAAATTAGACTCTTGTAAACAAATTGAGTTACGATCAAAGTAAAAGAGCATATGGAAGAGAATAAGAACACAGGGTTTATAGTGGTTCGACTTAGTTTAAGCCTACGTCCACTCTTCCGCACTAATAACCCACTAGCTGGATTTCACTATGAATCAAAAGAGTTGTTACAGTAAAGCTCTTCCTTGATTCCACAGTGTAAAGACTTTGCTACACTTCCTCAAGGTTTTTCACAAAGATATAAACTCTCTTTTGAGTACAAGATTTCGCTCAACAATTGAATTGACTAAGAACAAGGAGCTTTAGACTTTGAAATTCTTCTATCGCGCACACTCTCGAACAACTGGAACGTCTTCCTTATATACTTTTTCACGCCATCACACCCGTTGGCACTTACCAAAGGATCTCTTCCAATCTACCCGTTAGACAAAATCAATTAGGAAGATTTCGAGTTATTTAAGGAATATGACGATAGCCCACCAATCCTGCTCACCCATACAATCATGATCTAGGTTTCCATAAGTAGAACCTTCCAAGTTTACTTTACCAATCAACGGATCCAAAATCTCTGAATCAATCTCAATTTGAATAGTGGATTCCGACATGTTGTATCCAGCCAAGAGATCTTCTTCAGTCGATAGAAACAAATCCTCAACGAAATACTGGATAAGCCTTCTTCGACGGTCTTGAAACTGTCAATGAGGATAGATTTTGGGTCTTGAGTCTGGTAGTCTGAAGGTCTTTAGACTTTGATGGAAGAGTCTGCAAGTTTTCAGACTAGACTGATGGAAATGTTTTGTCAACTTCAAAACACTCAAGGAAGTTTTCTCCAACATGCCCAACCTGAAGTTTCAAAAATCTGACTTATGCATACCATGTGTATTGAGAAAACAGATTAGAAGTTCTTTCAAACCATTGAATCAGGTTTCTACTAATCGCGTTTTGCAGCTTTTGCATATGGATTTCTTTGGACCAACTAGAACTAGAAGCATAGGCGAAAAGAGATACTGTCTAGTGATCATTGATGACTACTCACGATTCACCTAGGTTTACTTTCTAGCAAGTAAGTTAAAAAAATTTTCTTACTTTTTAAAGTTTGCTAAGAAAGTTCAGAATGAGAAATGATATGTATTTCAAGCATACGGACAGACCATGGAGTGAGTTTGAAAATCAATAATTTGCAAAATTTTGTGATGAATCAGGTTTTCAGCATGTTTTTTCTTCTCCATACACTCCAGAACAGAATGGAGTTGTGGAAAGAAAGAATAGATCTTTGCAGGACATGGCAATGACTCTTCTAATGGAAAGTAGTATTTCCTCTCATTTTTGGACTGAAGCAGTTTCTATAGCATGTTATATTATTAACAGAGTCTTTTTAAGGCCTATTCTAGAGAAAACTCTTTATGAGTTATTCAAAGGAAAGAAGCCAATTGTTTCATACTTTCATATATTTTGTTGCAAATGTTTTGTTTTGAAAAATACAAATGATCGAACTAGTAAGTTTGAAGAGAAATCAGATGAAGGAATCTTTCTTGGATATTCAACCACCAACAAAGCTTACAGAGTATTCAATAAAAAGACTCAGTCTGTGGAAGAATCTACGAATGTCAAATTCCAAGACTTTTTGCAGAATCAACTTATTTAGACTCATCATGAAGAATTTGAATCTACTCCAAACTCCACAAAGTCTACCTCCCATGAAGCAACTTAGACCTTTGAAAATCGGCAAAAGGAAATTGAAGAATCAATTGAAGTAGAAGAATAGCTTCCTGCCAAACCATCAAATAACTGAAAGCACAAATCTAGTCATCCCAAAGAACTAATCATTGGTGACATCGATGAAGGAATCCGTACCAAATCCAAAAGGCAAGAAGAGTCTAGCACTGTGGCACTTATTTCTGAAATATAACCCAAAAGCATAGAAGAAGCTTTAACTAACGAAAGCTGGATTGAAGCAATGCAAGAAGAACTCAGACAATTCAGCATTAATGATGTTTGGGAATTAACTCATAAACCAAAAGGTAAATCCATTATTGGAGCTAAATGGGTTTTCAAGAACAAGTTAAACGAAAAAGGAAAAGTGATCAGGAACAAAACAAGAGTCGTGGCCAAAGGATATACACAAGAAGAAGGGATAGATTATGATGAAACTTGCGCTCCAGTAACCAGGTTAGAAGCAATTAGATTATTACTTGCTTTTGCCTATTATAAAAATTTCAGGTTATTCCAAATAGACGTCAAGAGTGCATTCCTAAATGGATTCATCCAAGAAGAAGTTTATGTGGAACAACCTCCTGGATTTGAAGATCCAAAGAGATCAGACTCAGTATTCAGATTGAAAAAGGCTCTCTATGGTTTAAAACAAGCACCTTGAGCTTCATATGATAGGTTAAGTAAGTTTTTAATGCAAAATGGTTTTGTTAAAGAAAAAATGGATACTACCTTGTTTATTAAAAGGGAAGGTAAAAACTTTATACTTGTTCAAATTTATATTGATGATATTATATTTAGATCATCTAACGAAAACTTGTGCAAGAAGTTTTCTAAGTCTATGCAAGATGAATTTGAGATGAGCATGATGGGTGAATTATCATTCTTTCTCGAATTACAAGTAAAACAATTGAAGGAAGGAATCTTCATTCACCAAGATAAATATGCAAAAGAACTTATTAGAAAGTTCGAATTGAAGAATTGCACAAAGATTGAGATACCAATGTCTAGTTCTTCGAAGCTGGATAAAGATGAAGGAGGAAAGAAAGTTAACCAGAAACTCTATAAGAGTATTATCGGTTCACTTCTTTATCTTACTGCTTCTAGACCTGCCATTTTGTTCAGTGTTTGTATTTGTACTAGATTTCAATATGATCCAAAAGAGTCTCATGTTCAAAATGGAGAAGTTATGATTCAATTCATTGACTCAAAGAATCAATTGGTGGACATATTTACAAAGCTTTTGGAGAAAAGCCTATTTGAGTCTATTCACACCAAACTGAACATTACATCTCTTATCCAGTAAAGTCTGGACGTGCTCAAGACTCAAAGGTAAAGTTTGAAGATATTAAGACTTAGAAGACCAAGAGTTACGACTATAAGTTGCTCTTTTTTCAATATTTTAAACTTGAAAAGGTACGGTTATTAGTTAATTGCTAATTGAAATTATCCTTCCAAGTTTCTCTTTTTCAAAAAGGCAGTTATCAATTTTGAAAAGATAGTTATTTTCAAAAAGGGAAGTTATTTGTTTTTGAAAATGTATTTTTATTTTCCTTTTACGACCTTTCGTTTACCTTGCTTCACTTGCTTTATATACTGCCGAGACTCGTCTTCTTCGTTTTTACACTGAAGCCTTAGAATACAAAATTCCTATTTGCTTTCACTTTCACTCTCGATTTGTTCAAAAGTTTTCACCTTTTTCAAGCAAGTTTGTGAATTCCTCCCTTGGAAGAGACAATGTCTTCGAGAAAGTCATCAAGGATTGCAAGCAGGGGACCATGACATATGCCTGAGGGTCCTACCCACTTCAACTTGACCAAAGAAGAAGTTTCTAATCCTTTACAGCAACAAAATCAGCAACAACCTTCTCAACAGCGTCAAACTCCTCCATCGACTCATCTAGAAGAAGAAGTTTTGGAAGAAGCGGAACCTATAAGATCATTAACTCCTAAAGTCGCTTTCAAGCTTTATTCTAATCTAAAAAGAGGAGGAACTCCTATGATATTGATTGATGAATACTTGAAAGAGAGGGGGGGTATAAGAATGAGACTCTATTGTTACGTGACATGGAAAAGATGGGTATTGCTGAAAAGGGTTCAGTTGAAAAAGCCTTTGCTAATTTTCCTAGTGACCCACGAATATGGACTGCTAATCAACCTTAAGGATTGGATGATGATGATAGAATGTTTTCCCATTTTCAGCCTAGAATGGGAGTGGCTGAAAATATTATTGATGGTTTCAATCTGTTTAGATCAAAGAATCACAAAAGGGTTTATTTGAATATGCTGAAGAGAGGATTTATGCACCCAAGGAATGTTGATTTTGTGAAAATAAATCTGCGAAAGAAGTTTACTGCCCTGTAGTTGGAGCACTTTTGTTCTGAATCCACTATTGCTTATACTGAATTCACTGCATACTTTTATTCGAACTTATCGTTTGTGGATGCAAATAGCTTCTCTTTTACTGTGAGAGACAAGGTGTTTTTGATGGATATGGATACTTTGGCTGATTTAATTGGGGTGGAAAGAAAATGTTTCCGACCATTTGGTGTACCTTTTGCTCATGCTACTCAGTCATTGGTGAAAGACAAGGATGCTGAAGGCAAGATATCCTATTCTAGGATGAATGCCATCAACATCTTGTTACACAAAATTGTGATCAACTACATTAGGCCAAAGTCGACATTCAAGACCGATGTGTCTCGGTCTGAAGCGAAATTGATGCATACCATCAATTTTGGATACAAACTTTCTCTGCCTCACACTATTATGTTCCACATGTACAGAACAGTTGTGAAAGATAAGGGATAATTCCCTTATTTTGTTCTTATCACACATTTTTTTAGACATTTTAAAATTTATATCCCTGCTCCATTAAGTTTGTCAACAATTTCTCCAATGGTGATTGGATTCAAAATGGTCAAAAAGATGCGCTTGCAAGAGCTAAGTGAGGTATTGGAACGCATGGAAGAGAAGTCTCCTCTAAAAGCAAAACAAGACTTTGCTATAGCAAAAAGGAAAGGCAAGGAGCCCATGGTTGCTCTTATGAAGAGAAAAAGAATTCTCATCTTGGAGGATGAAGAGGATGAGGATGAGATGACTCTTTCAGCTTTACGTAATTTGAAGAGTTTTGTTAGTTTTGAAGAAGTAGAGCCAGCAGAAAGAGAAAAAGAGAGAGAAGAGACAGAGAAGGGAGAGGTTGAACAGAGGAGGACAGAGGAAGAAGAAGAAGAAGAAGAAGAAGAAGAAGAGAAAGAAGGAGAACAAGATCAGGGTCAATGAGACTCTTTCAAGCCAACTTTGGTTGTCTCCTTGTCAAGTGATTCTGAGATGGCAGGAACTGTTGACATTCATCTGTTGGAGAAATCTGTCCAGAATATTTTGAAGCTGACAAAACGTTTCTATTAGTCTAGTCTGGATATTTGCAAGCCTTCTGTTTAAAGTCTGAAGACTTTCAGATCACCAGACTCAGCACTCAAGACTCAAGACTCAAGACTATTCTCATTGACAGTTGTTCTAATCCAGTGACGAAGGAAATCCAGAGCCGAAGTATTTGGTTGAAGATTTATTCCTACCTTCTGGAGAAGATCTCTTGGCTGGATAATTGTAACGGATTTATTCATTCGTTATCAAGATCGATTGAAGATCCAATAATCGACGAAGTATTCTTGGAAGGTTCTATTCTTGGAAACCAAGATCCTGATTGTATGGGCGAACAGGATTGATGGGCTATCGTCAAGTTCCTTTAATAGTTCGAATGATCTTCTTGATTGATTCCGTCCAACGGGTAGATTGGAGGAACTACTTTGGAAAGTGCCAACGTGCATGATGGCATATAGGAGTATAAAAGGAAGTCGTTCTAGCTGTTTTAGATATGATCGATAGAAAAATTCCAGTCCGAAGCACCTTGATTATTAGTCGATACATTCCGAGCGAAATTGTACCACAGAGAGTATCTATACTTAGTGATACCTTGAGCAAGTGTGGTAGATCATCTACACCGAAAGATCAAGGGAGAACATCGCTGTAACATCTCTTTGTTCATAGTGGAATCCAGCCAATAAGCTGTCAGTGCAGAAGAGTGGACGTAGGCTTGAAATAAGCCGAACCACTATAAACCGCGTGTTCAATATTCTCTTCCCTTCTCTCAATCTTACTTTGATTATCGTTTGTTTCAAATCCTTTAACTATCGAGAATTGTGAAATTATCGATAAGATTATTGCATATACCTATTCACCCCCCTCTAGGTACTTATTCTAGCCATATCAATTGGTATCAGAGCTCATGTACTCACTTTATTTGAAGTGTTTTACTTGAGTAAAAGATCCATGGCTAGTATGCTAGCACTGTGGCTGGTGGAAGGTCGAGCAATACTGACCTCCTTACTTTGATGGAAAGGATTACAAAACATCCGGAAGAACAAGATGAAAGCCTTCTTACGATCAAAGGATCCTCCGGAATGGGACGTTGTAGAAAAAGGAATTACTCCTACGTTGCACCTATCTCGAAAAGAGGAAAAGAAACCGTTGAGACCAAGCGGAATGACTCGGGAAGAGATTATCAAGAGACAAGCACTCGATGCAAAAGCGATTTACTCTTTATATTGTGCTTTGTCACCAACTGAATATAACAGAATATCTTCTTGTGTTACAGCAAAAGAAGTCTGGGATAGATTGCATATCACCTATGAAGGAACGGATCGAGTGAAGGAGACCAGAATTAACATTCTCCTCGGTCAATATGAAGCCTTCAAAATGAAATCAGGAGAATCAATAACTGACATGTTTAGCCGTTTTACAAATATTGTCAATAGTCTTGAGAATCAAGGACAGAAAATTTCTGATCCTATGAAAGTAAACAAGCTACTGCGTGGACTCTCCAAGGATTGGAATCACATAAAGACTTCAATCGAGAGACGCGAAGAATTATGCCATTATCTCGTCGACGAGCTGATTGGAACTCTTCAGTCTTATGAAGTGGAACGAATCAATGAAGACGAAGATCCAAGAGGTAAGAAATCCATTGCATTAAAATCAATTGATGATTCTGATGATGCAGATTTTGAAGATGACATGGATGATGAGGAGCTTGCTCTCATGATAAGAAGATTCAGAAAACTGAATAGAAAATGAAGAAGGTTCAACTCAAGGAAACAAAGTTTTCAAAAACAGCAAACCAAGTCTGTTGATGATGAGGAACCAAACAAAGATGTAGTCTGCTTCGAATGTAAGAAAAAGGGACACATCAGACCCAACTGTCCTCTTCTGAAGAAGAAAAGAGGAAAAGCTGAAAAGTTTCGAAAAGCTCTCAAAGCCGAAACCTGGAGTGATACAAAGTGTGAAGAAAGTGACAATGAATATGCCAATCTATGTCCGATGGCACATTCGACTCGACTCAAACTCGGATCGACTCGATGCACGGTGAATTTGAGGTAAGTGATTTTTAAAATTCCTATCAAAGTTTCCAAATACATTGATGAATTGTGTTCTAGTCTTAAGACTTCTCTCAAAAGAATTTCCGAACTTAAAAAGGAAAACTCAGCTCTAAAACAAAAGGAAATTGTTTTAGAAGAAAGAGTTAAAAGTTCAGACTTAAATGTCTCTTCTCTTAAAGAAAATGAAGAAAATCTTTTGAAAGAAAATTCTTTTTAAAAACGACTTATCAAATATTTCAAAGAAATTTTCAATAGGATCTGAAAAACTTGAAAAGATTCTTTTAGCTCAAAGGCCTTACTTTAATAAGTCTGGTCTAGGTATGACAGCGAAAACTATTCCCTTGATTGATTTTCCTAAAGTAAAAGAAAGAATTAAGAAAAGACCCCCAAGAAAGGCTTACAAAAATCATTTCAAGAAAGTTTTTGTAAAGTCTGTAGGTCGAAATGCCCTCAGATGTTCAAAGTGCAAAAGTCCGGATCACTTTGAAAAAGAGTGTCCTATGGTTTGGAAACCCGTTAAGAAAGTATGGGCGGATACTGTTTATTTTACTAACACCAAAGGACCCAAGAAAGTTTGGGTACCAAAGAAAGTTTGAGACTCTTTTCTAAATGTAGGTCTCCGTCAAGAAAAAGGTAAAATGGTATCTTGATAGTGGATGCTCAAGACACATGACGGGAGACTTAAATTGCTTCATAAAGCTTGTTCATGTAAATGGTGGAAAAGTTTCATTTGGAGGAAACAGCAAATGAAGTATTGTGGGATTTGGAACGGTGAAAATTGGAAATCTCACAATAAGTAATGTTTCCTTAGTGGAAGGACTCAATTACAATCTTCTCAAAGATTAGCCAATTGTGTGACACCTGGTTTTAAGATCATCTTTCAAGAAGGAACATGTTCTGGATCAAGTAAAGACTCCACTCAGTCTTTCATGGGTCGAAGACATGGAAATATATACCTTCTGGATGTAAAACCAGATGAATCGAAATGCCTAATTTCAATTCAAGACGAAGCAAGCTTATGGCACAGAAAGCTTGGTCACGTCAACATGAAGCAATTAGCCAAGATTTCATCAAAGCAGCTTGTTCGAGGTCTACCCAAATTACCATACCAAAAGTCTAATCCATGCACTCCATGTATTCTGGGAAAACAGGTAAGAAATTCATTTAAGCCGATAAATCATGTCTCTACTAATCATGTACTGCAGTTGTTGCATATGGATCTCTTCGGACCAACCAGAACTCAGAGTATTGGAGGTAAGAAATATTGCCTAGTAATTGTGGACAATTACTCCCGCTTTACTTGGGTATATTTCCTTGCAAAAAAGTCAGAATCCTTCTCGTATTTTGAAAAATTTGCTAAAATGGTTCAAAATAAAAAAGGATGTGTTATTTCAAGTATAAGAACAGACCATGGAGGTGAATTTGAAAATCAAGATTTTACAAAGTTTTGTAATGAATTTGGCTTTAAGCATGTGTTCTCTTCTCCATACACTCCTCAGCAAAATGGAGTTGTGGAAAGGAAGAATAGATCTCTTCAAGAAATGGCTAGAACTCTTTTAATTGAAAGTAAGATTTCTTCACGATTTTTTGGGCTGAAGTCGTTTCAACAAAGATGCTATATAATCAATAGAGTCTTTTTAAGACATTCTCTTGAGAAAACCCCTTATGAGTTATTCAAAGGTAAGAAGCCTATTATTTCATACTTTCATGTGTTCGGTTGCAAATGCTTTATATTGAAAAATGCTAAAGATCAAATTGGTAAGTTTGAAGAAAGATCGATGAAGGCATCTTCCTTGGATATTCTTCATCAAGCAAAGCCTACAGAGTCTACAACAAGAAGAGTCAGTTTGTGGAGGAGTCAATGAATGTCAAATTTCAAGACTCTATGCAAGACGATTCCAGTCAGACTCATCGTGAAGAATCTGAATCTGCTCAAGACCCTCCAAAGTCTACAACTCAAGAAGCATCTCAGACTCTGGAAGACTAGCATCAAGATGATCGTGAAAACTCAAACAAAGAAAGAGATCATCAACCCGACAAATCAACCAGTAACTGGAAACATAAATCCAGTCACCCTAAAGATCTTATCATTGGCGACATCAATGAAGGAATTCGCACAGATCTAAAAGGCATGAAGAATCTAGTGCCGTGGCTCTTATTTCGAAATAGAACCAAAAAGCATAGAAGAAGCTTTATCCGACGAAAGTCGGATTGAAGCTATGCAAGAAGAGCTCGGACAGCAGTTCAACATTAATGATGTCCGGGAATTGACATCTAAACCAAGAGGTAAAACCGTTGTTGGAGCCAAATGGGTGTTCAGAAACAAGATGAATGAGAAAGGAAAAGTCGTACGAAACAAGGCAAGACTCGTGGCCAAGGGATATACGCAAGAAGAAGGAATAGACTATTATGAGACCTACGCTCCAGTAGCAAGGTTAGAAGCTATTCGTTTATTACTTGCGTTTGCTTGTTACAAAAATTTCAGGTTATTCCAAATGGACGTCAAAAGTGCCTTCCTAAATGGATTCATCCATGAGGAAGTTTATGTGGAACAACCACCAGGGTTTGAAGACCCAAAGAAGCCAGACTTAGTCTTCAGACTGAAAAAGGCCTTGTATGGTTTAAAGCAAGCACCTCGAGCTTGGTACGACAGGTTAAGTAAGTTCTTAATACAGAATGGTTTTGTCAAAGGTAAAGTAGATACTACTCTATTTATTAAGAAGGAAAACAAAAGCTTTTTACTTGTTCAAATATATGTGGATGATATCATTTTTGGATCCTCTAATGAAATTCTATGCAAGAAATTTTCTAAGTCTATGCAGGATGAATTTGAAATGAGTATGATGGGATAGTTAACGTTCTTTCTTGGACTTCAAATAAAACAATTGAAGGAAGGAACTTTTATTTACCAAGAAAAATATGCTAATGATCTTGTCAAAAGATTTGGACTAGAAAAGTGCAAAAAGACCGACATACCTATGTCAAGTTCGATGAAGATAGACAAAGATGAAGAATGAAAGAAAGTTGATCAAAAGCTGTACATGAGCATCATTGGTTCACTTCTCTATCTTACTGCTTCTAGACCTGACATTTTGTTGAGTGTTTGCATATGTGCTAGGTTTCAATCAGATCCAAGAGAATCTCATCTCAGTGCTGCGAAACGTATTATTAAATATGTTGCTTCATCTTCAAGCATCGGTCTTTGGTATCTTAAGAAGGGAGACTTTAGTTTTCTGGAATATTCAGACGCAGATCTGGCCGGATGCAGAGTTGATAGAAAAAGCACTTCGGGAACTTGCCAGTTGCTGGGAAATAGGACAGTGTCTTGGTTTTCAAGGAAACAAAGCATTGTGGCTCTCTCAACAACAGAAGCAGAGTATGTAGCTCTTGGAAGTTGTTGTTCGCAAATTCTATGGATAAAACAACAGCTACAAGACTTTGGAATTGAAGACTCAAGCACAGAGATTAGATGTGACAACACCAGCGCAATTAATCTCACCAAAAATCCAATTCTTCACTCAAGAACAAAGCATATAGAGATCCGACATCATTTCATTCGAGATCATGTTCAATATGGAGAAATCTTGATCCAGTTTGTTGATTCAAAAAGCCAACTAGCGGATATTTTCACAAAGCCTTTGGAGAAAAATCAATTCGATTTTATCCGTCTCAGACTCAACATTCTAAAGCTTGAGGAAGTTAAAGTCTAGAAACTATCCAATCATCAGACTCAACATTCTAAAGCTTGAGGAAGTCAAAGTCTAGAGACTATCCAATCCTCAGACTCAAACATTCATGACTATCGACTGTAAGTTGTTATATTCAATCTCGAAAAGGTACGATCTTTATTTCAGTTAATTTACAATTTCCGTGAAAAATGGAATCGTGTCTTTTTCAAAAAGATTAACTTAAAATTGGCAGTTATCAATTTCAAAAGATACGTCTGTTCACTTTCCTTGTGCCGATTGGTTAACATATATATATACGTTCTTCTCGATTAAACTGCAAAACCCTAGAAAAGCATTCTCCTTCCGATTCTTCTCCACTTCGTTTTCACATTCGAGAAAGTTGTCAACTTTTCTTGGGAAAGCGAGTGAAGGAATCTTTCATTGACAA